>CM061043.1:30099130-32846630 GCA_030762985.1 Adelphocoris suturalis
AGGAGAGAGAGAGAGAGAGAGAGAGGAGAGAGAGAGAGAGAGAGAGAGAGAGAGAGAGAGAGAGAGAGAGAGAGAGAGAGAGAGAGACGGTTGAAGTTTCATATTTTGTTTAACGAAGGTCAATAAAAAATTATGATTTTCAACTCTTCTTTGCCAGTAAATTTAATATATCGTAAACCGATGTTTGCTTGTGAAGGCGAATCGACTAATTAATGTCTCAAAATATAATCAGTAACGGATGAAAGTTACCCTCGTAACAAGGATCTGCAGGAGATAGGCAAATATACAGACACACAAATAATAAAATCAAAATAATTTATTAGTCAAAACCTTATAATAATTCAGCGGAAAAACATTACTATTGGTGTGAATTTTCGTAACAGAGCGAAAGATATTCCTACATGGATTTAAAAAACAGAGTTCTGGTGTAACATTCAAGTGGAACGTTCTATTTTTAAGCGAAAAATTCTTCACTTTCCAAAACTATTAGGGATTTGGGCTCGTGACCAATATGCATAAAAATTCAATCATGCATGCATTCATCACTTTAATTGACTTTGCTCTAGCAATAACTCCTGGTGAATTAGAAATACTTTCATTAGATACTCTCCAACTCAGCATTATTCTTGCAAGAGCTTATCCGACAACGAGAAACGTACCTACCTAATATTTTATTGACACGAAATTGGATCCCGAAGAACTGCTAGTTATTCATATTTCTTCCCGGAAGGTTCATTTGTATGCTCGATCACTTCAATGGTTTAACTATGGTTAGCATACATGTTAACTCATCAAACGCCGCCTGAAAGTAAGCCTTACTGAAGAACATAGTGAAACTGTGCTGGCTACTGTAGTTTGAATCTGTTGCTTTCAGTAAACTCTGGACCAAGGCCGTTCATTCTTCATGCCCCAATATGCTTATTACTGGCATTTTACAATTATTTAGAAAAATATAACTTGGAATTTCATAGTTAGAAATAAATAATTTCCACCACAAAAAATTAAATGTTATACTATATTAAAATTATAACTTTACTTGACTTTGGTAGAGTCTTGTTGAATAAAAATTCATGCTATTTACAAAAACATAAAATTCGACAGTGAATCGGTTAATAATTTCTCTGAATGATATTGACGATTACGAAAATTCGATAAAATGTGCTATACAAACAACAAAAAATGGGCAAAAGCGGCCAAGAATCGTTGAACTCTTACTGGCAAGCGGAATGTATCTCAAATAATGTTTATCAACTTAACACGTACTTTGTGATTTATAATGTACTTAATAAAATTTAAGTGCATTTTATTAATAAGTACGTGTTAAAAAATCGATAAAAACTGCAAAAAGGTAAAAATTAGAAATTTCTATTGGTAACGCAGACTATTAATTAGATTATTTTTTTAGCCGTATAATTGCTAATAAATTAACAATTTAATTGCACTCAGTGGACTGCGATTTCAAAACAGTTTAAAGTAAGTATAATAAGACAATCTAAGAAAAAAATTTTCATACAATCATTCTGCATGACTGGAATTTTTCCACCCAAAACTTTTTGTTGTTGTATTTTTGGTGTATTTCCAAAAAGTGAGAGAAGGTAAATTGCGCAACGTTCCGATGAAGCATGGGGGAAAAATTGAATAAAATCCATCTCGGGAGAGGATGCCTGTAGGCTGCTTGCAGCGCCTGAGTCGCGGCCGATATTCGCCTGCTTGCATTGGACGGATAGTGTGTGCTTTCTTCAGGCAAGCATCTGCAAAGGGCAATGGTTTGGGCCCGCAGGGGATCCCTAAGGTAATGTTGCGGACACGTGCTGAAGGGATGTCACGTCCTACCTGCGAGTTATTCGAAAGACCTCTGAAGCTTGGTGTGGTGAGTTCACGCTGGAAGTTGTCTTGTGTCACTCCAATACCCAAGACTGATGACAAGTCAAGAATTGACCACTGTGTGCTCAGTGAGTGCGATCTCCAAGGCCGTGGAGAAAGCTATAGTGAACCAAATGGCACTACCTATCATCCAATCATCATAGTTTCTTGAATGGGAGATCAAAAACTTCGTGAGCACACTGTAATGAGTACATTCGCAATGAGAGCACAGGTAGACTGTATTTACACCGATTTCTCCAAAGCATTTGACAGGGTACCTCATAAAATCTTAATTGAGAAACTTGAAGCAAATGGTTTCTTTGGGTTGCTTTTAGCATGGTTTGCCAGCTACTTGGATGGGGACAGATGGCTTTACTGTTTTTGGTGTTTCTTGACGATGTGCGGGAACTGTTTGGTGGGGGTGTAATTCACTTGCTCTTTGTCGATGATCTAAAGATCTATTCAGTGGTGCGGTCATTGCAGGACACTTCTGCATTTCAGGTTGCGCTTTTCTCCTTGGATGCTTGCTGTTGGAGTAATGAACTCCTCCTGAATATTGAGAAGTGTTCTGTTGTTTCTTTTCTCGTTCATCTAATCTCATTGACTTCAGCTACAAAATTGGCGAGAATCTGCTACAGCGTAGATATGTTTCAGGGATCTGGGTGTATGATTCAATGCTGATTTTACTTTCCATACACATGTTCTCAAGAGAAATAAACCTCTGGACCTAATTGTGCTATGCAAATAGTGCAAATGTAATCCAGTGTTTTTATGCACTAAAGCTTTTACATACCCCACTCGTACGACCCTGTGTTGAATTTGCATCTCCAGTGTGGGTACCTAATTATGCAATTGTAAAAGATGCTTTGGATAGGGTTCAGCAAAGGTTTCTACGCTATGGTTTATTCACGGGGGGAGTTAAGTGGGAGGATTTTCAATACAGTATGGCATTGAAGTCAAAAGGCTTATCTTCTCTACAGCGAAGGCTTGTAGAGGCTGATGCTATGTCGGTGCATGGGTTGGTGTCAGGTAAAGTCGACAGCCCTTTTCGACTGTCTAATTGAATATTTGTACTCCCCACCGTATCCCACTAGAGTTAATCAGCCATTCTAAATATCGCGGTCATCTACAAACTATCTCCGTATAGGCGACTTAATACATAAGGAATGTACTTTTGTGTAATAATTTAGTTCGTAACTGGTAAAAATACCTCTTTCCGATATCTACGATTCTGAAATTTAAAGTCAATTTTGTTCCACAATATTGGGTAATATGACTTGTCATTGAACCATCCGCACCTCACATGTCATATCCTATGCCTACCTATCGTAGTAATTGGGACTGTGAAATTTCAATTGAATTTTGTTCGAGTGAAACAATTCACTGGCACTGTTCAGTAGAATTGAATTCTACGTATCTTGAAACCTTAACCAACAAATTTTGATGAGGGGGGGATATAATAAGCCAAACAATTTTTCTCCTAAGAAATTTCAGTTTTTAGAGGTGTTGCAGTGGCATACGGTCAGTCTAACTGCGCTAAAACCTTCCATAGTGGATAAATACCTCTTTTGAATGTGTCTCTCATCCTTGATTTTTGTGGTCAGAGAGTTATAATAAATTAAATAAGTGGGCAATAGAAACTTCTTACAAAATTTGAAAGAGCCAGACGGAGGACCTACGAAGTTTGTTAGAGGCTAATCTATACTATTAATAAGAATGAAACTCCGTCTGTCTGTTTGTCGTGTCTATGCACGGCCAAACGGCTGAGTGGGGGGAGTCTACGAGTGGGGGGATCTTTTTGGGATTTTCCGATAGGGTGTATAAGCGAATTTAAAATTCTCTAATCCCACCCGAACCATGGGCCGTATGGCGGGAGGGGGGTCGAAGTAATGCGAAAGTACGGACCGTGTTTTCTCGAAAAGTCCGACAAAAACTACGTTTTTTCCGATTAAAATATACCCCATAAAGGTACGTTTTTCGGAACGGTTTTCGCGGGCGAAATACAGCTTTGATCCCGCCGAATCTGAATCCGAAGTCGGATATCGAAAAAAGTGACGTTAAGTTGGTCAAATCGCGAGCGGAAGCGAGGAGAAGCGTTTAACATCAGAAATTAATTTTGCCGTGTTCGCGAGAAGGCTCTGGGAAGACAGAGGTCTTTGGGGTTCAATAACTCAGGTGCAGGTTTCGGTGTTTGGGTGTTGCGAGCAGGTACCTTGCGAGCGAAGCGAGAGCCATTTCAACAGAATAAATTCGGATTTTTTCCTACAAATATACAGCAATACCTTGCGAGCGAAGCGAGCAACATCCCCGAATAAACTTTTCGTGGTTCCACGTAGTTTTATAAGATTTGATTTGTTTGTAAGAATTCCCAACTGAAAAAAACGTCTGCCAAGTTGGGTGGGCAGTATAACTTCCTCAAGGATATACAGGTATACCTTGCGAGCGAAGCGAGCAACATCCCCTAATAAAATTTTCGTGGTTCCACGTAGTTATATAAGATTTATATTGTTTGTAAGAATTTCCAACAGAAAAAAACGTCTGCCAAGTTGGGTGGGCAGTATAACTTCCTCAAGCGAGCGGAGCGAGCAACATCCCCTACAGAAGTTAAAACTACCCTTAGAGATCTACCGTTTGCGAGCAACATCCCCTACACGTTTCAATTGTAATACATCGCATGTATACAGCCACACTTTGCGAGCGAAGCGAGCAACGTTCCCTACATGCCACACTTTGCGAGCGAAGCGAGCAACATTCCCTACATGCCACACTTTGCGAGCGAAGCGAGCAATATTCTCTACATGCCACACTTTGCGAGCGAAGCGAGCAATTTAATGGGGGGTCCGGGGGGCTTGCCCCCCGGCTGGACGTGGAGGCGAGCGTAGCGAGCCGGAGCGGCTAATCTTACATAACTCTATGGTTATAAAGCAGATCTTCTCTTCAAACCGAAAACAGAGTATCCCGTATGTCTTAGGATCTGAAGATGGGTCAACTTATGATTTGAATAGTCGCATCCTGAATCTTGAGGATAAAACAATAACTGTAAACGGAAATATCGAGGGGGAAATCTGAACTCCGGCACTTGGAGGTCTGTCAGATGAAATGAAATGAAAGTTTATTTGTCCACAATACCGATGTAGTTTGACGAAAATTGATTAAACATATAGTTATTATTAATACTAACTATACTGTATGTACAAAGGTAGAAGGTAAATACCAAACCTCTTCTTAGCTTAACGTTACCTTGTTCTTACCAAATTGAAAATTTGCTTGGAAGGGGGGGGGGGGGGGGGTGTTCAGTAACGTTATCGATGTTGTCAGAATCATCTTTTTGGTTAACCGCCGCCGTTTGTGCCGTTGTCAGTTTGACGAGGTATTCTGTCAGAATCCACCTTGAGAAACGCAGCCGAATGTTTTGCACTGATTCGTTTGCCTAGTTTTTTTGTTAGATATCACTGTTAATTAACTCACTCCAATCTTGTTAATCAGATGACCTGGTAAGGTGTCGGTGACCAAATTCACGATGTGAGGTGAAATAGTAGGTATGCTTATACGCTTGAAGTACATCTCGTCCTACCACACAGTAATTCACTGAATTATAAGTATTATTTGTAGGGACGTTGCGATACCAACTAAGTATCGATACTCGATACGATCCGATATTTTTCTAGCAGTATCGATACCCGATATTATCGAAAGTAAAGTATCGATACTTCTCCAATATCGACTCAAAAGTATCGATACCATCGATACTCCCGATACTTTTTTACGTGTAAAAAACAGGTGGGGGGAATGCCATTTGGTTGATAATTTTTTTATTGGAATTTTCTCACACCTCACGTAATAGGTAGGCTTCGGAGGATGCATCCAGAACTCTGTCGAAAGGAACTGATGATAGGATTCTTAATTTATGTTTTAAATTAATAGATATATCACTAAGTAGATTTCCAATTTTGAATTCTCAAACTTGTCCCATTGTTGATTCCAATCTCTCTTTTTGTTGAAAATAGGAAAGTGAACTTATTTATTCAAATACTTAATTTACTAAGTTGAGTATTTCAATTTGAACCATAGTTTTCAGTTTCACATCTTCAATTCTCAATGTTTCCATGACTATCTATCCCCACTTACTCATGACTAGCACTAAATAGTTTCACTAATCTTTAATCAAATTTTGTTGTTATTACGAAGGTGAACGTTAGGAATTTCATTCTGGTAGGGCTGAATACTTTAGGAATTCATTTAGGGATTTTCAGAGCAGTTTCCTTTCACAGAAAACATTTTAAGGTGAGTTCTCCAGTGAGGTGTTAAATTTTGCTAGAAACAATATTTTAAATAAATTTAATTTTTTTATAAGAAAAAAAATTTATTAAATTGAAGAATATTTCAAAAGGTAACACAAGATTTTGAATGAGAACAAAGTTTCATATTTTAGATGAGAATTAGCTAGACCATTGAATGTTATTGACTTGCCTATTTCACTTCACAACATGTTATGGTTTTCAGAGTAATTATAATCATTAAAATAAATGGAATCATAAAATACATCTACATCTTACATTAAAAGGATATTAAGTTTCATGTGAGTAACTCAATGGTTTGATGAACTTGAGACGAATGTGGCAGGTCAAAACTTTCAAATTTAACAGGAAAATGAATTCATTTTAAAATAAACATTTATGAAGAAATTTTAATGATGAAAAGGAGGTACTGAGTCTGAGTTGGAGAAATATGGTTTCATTTGGAATTATAATTAAACTGAGTAGCTTTATCGCTGAGTAGTTTCCTGCCTCTATAGCAAAGGGCAGGTGGTGGAGTGGCTATGCCCCCTTTTAGGATTAAATTTAACTAAATTTGATAGGTAGGTAGATAATAGAATCTGGAGAAAATTATTAGAATGTTTTACTAAAAGTGATTTATCCATAGAACATTCGAAATTGATGAGATTATAGTTTACTGTGAAAAACCACGAAAGGATAAATGAATCATATTTCTTGATTTGAGAAGACGTTGGTATTTTGGTGGAAATTAAATAAACACTATTAGAAACTCACTAGAAATTATGATTTTAGTTTGACAAGTTCAGATTGAGCCTATAGCAACTATTGCAATCCAATATGAATGGATTTGACTCTAAAATAATTTAATTGCAAGCCAATATTCTCAAAGTTCTCAACAAAGTGAAATAATTACAATACTCTCAAAGCCTGGGGCAGGCTGGTCGTCTCCTGGATTTGTTGTGGGAAAATTAGATTGAAAAAAGAAAAAATTTATGAAGCCGCTTTAATTATTCTTAATTTATGAAGCCGCTGATGAAAAAGAACTGGAAATAAAGATTCAAAAAGACCTTGATAAATTGGAAGTTTACCTAAACTATGATTTCTTAGTTTTAAGCCCCAAAAGTAAATTTATAGTATTTAACTTAAATAAGAAAATTAAATTTTTTGAACATTTAGTGTACCATCAATGTAATAGAAAAAATAATGAAGTATGCTCAAGCAACTGTATAAAAATCCTCCGAACCAACCAGATCTAGTATTTGGGTTTGACAATAGATGAGAAGCTAAATTGGATAACACATGTTGAAAAATTACAAAAAGAATTGCATATTGCACTTAGAAAATTCTATTCTCTGAGGAAAAAATGTCCCATAAATGTACTTTGAAATATATATTTTGAGCTAGTTCAGTCCAGATTACAATATGGAATTGAATGCTGGGACACAACGGCAAACAACCATTTAAAATCCTTAACCAAAATTAAAAAAAAATTCATTCGATTAATCTTAGGAAAAAATAAAACAACACCTTCCCTTCCTCTCTTCAATAAAATAAAAATAATGCCAATAAGTAAATATACATTAATAAAGCAGGAAAACAGAATAAACAGGTTAAACTCCCCCAAGCAAATATAGAAAAATTCCGGAAATCATTCACGTTTATAGCCCCACGCCTGTACAATTTACTACCGTGCAAAACAAAAAAAGAAATTAACTTCAAAAATTATAAAAAAATGATAAATGACTGGATATGGGACATAGATGAGAATAGTGGAGAAGTATCAACATTATTATAAAGAATAGGGTCCTTTTATAACTACCTAATTGATTATTATTAAGTAATTTCTGAATTTAAATTGTAATTCATCACCCTATGATATTAGTATGACATTTTACCTTGAACTTTATTATCTTCAATTATTTCAAATTAGAATTATAATGTTTACTCTTTAATTATACTGAAAAAGAAGGTAGCCATCTAAAAAGTGTTACACATACTGATTTCGTCAGAGCAGAAGCCGAAAATAGCTGAACTGACGAACAATTTTCTTTTCTTTTAAAATGTTTGAAAAGCATATTGAATCTATTTTTATGTATTTTATTTGCGGAAATTGTAAAATGTGCATATATATATATATATATATATATATATATATATATATATATATATATATACTAATTAAAGTTAAAGAAATTTCACAGAAATAAAGAGGAAAAGGTTTTTGATATTTCGAATTAGTCTTTGTCAAAATTAGAAGAAGAAAGAGTATTTTTTGAATATTCCCTGGAACCAAGCTTGTATCCAACGTTTCATTGTTGTTATGTTGGAGTTACTCAATCATTGAGGTTGAGTCCAGGAGGCCGATTTGAACCCAGTACCCACCTATGGGCCCGTTCGGACTGTTGAAGTAGCCGGTCGTTCGATTTGTCAGGCATCTTCTTCAACACCTTAACACCAAAACATTCGTCGAAGGTGACTGCTTGACCGTGCGTTCTTGCATGCAGCTTTATCGGTCGTTGCTGGGACTGACTCAAGGAAGCTCTATGGTTATTCATCCTTAGATTCAGTTGGGATGCCTTCCCCACATAGAAGCTCCTTGACTGGTCATCCTCACACTTCTTGCAAATCAGCTGGTACACGCACATCCGTGACTGGCACTCTGCTGATCCTTGGCACCTGTACGTGTGGTTGGTATTTGGGGAGGTGAAATCCGAGTCCTCAATGACCAAATCACAGAGTTTGCAATGACCAAATCATGCCAAAGACCGAGATCTTTCTTCTTCTAATTTTGACAAAGACTAATTCGAAATATCAAAAACCTTTTCCTCTTTATTTCTGTGAAATTTCTTTAACTTCAATTAGTATATAGTGCAGTAGCACAGTGAACACAATCAAGTGCATATATATATATATATATACATACTCGGCTTCGCCCCCTTGGACCCCCCTAATCTATACTCGGCGCTTCGCGCCTCGCCGGATCTTTTCTCTTTTCTACTGCGTAGAAAACGAGGATAATTTGCTATGCAATTCTTAGCCTGAATCAACTTAGTTTTGGAATGTAGCCAGGTACGTAAGGAGAGGGAAATTGGTAGCTTGAAATGTGAACATTTATCACATAAATCAAGCGCTTTCTAACGAGTGGCGAACGATTTTTGTGCGATGAAAACTGCGGAAGTTTCATTCCCCTAACAACTGCTGGGTTGTACGTGAAAAACACTGAAATTGTGACACAATCTATAGCAACTAATCAACTACTCGGTTGTACGTGAAAATCATCTTTAATTTCGTGACGGACGTTACATAAAAAATTATTGGGGGTCGGCCTAAGAATTGCATAGCAATTAATATATAGTTATTTATATCATGTTAAAAGAAAATAAAAACTTTTGAAATTGATTGAAATTGGAAAAATCAAGGAAAATATCGGTGGTATTGGTCACCAAGTATCGATACTTCCGATAGTATCGGGAGAAAGTATCGATACCACGATAATATCGGATGCAAAGTATCGATACAAATATCGGTGGTATCGGAAGAGAAGTATCGATACCTCGATATATCGGAAGTATCGCAACGTCCCTAATTATTTGTTAATATCATTAATTTCATTCAATTGGTGAGTGTAGAGGTCCTCATTGTTCTAGAAGAGATAGGAGAAATTAGAATATATCATGCTGCCTGTTGTTAGTTATTAGTTTTCCCTGTTTAACAGTCTTGTTAATTGGTCTATTCCTCGAAAGTTACAGAACATCCTCTTGGTTCGGGCGAGATACAGGAGTAACTTTATTAGCTCCTTTTGAGTTGATCGACAAGTAAATTGTGAGGTATATTGGGTGCATCGGCGGCTTTCCAAAGAATCAATATCCTACCTAAGTCAATAAATTTAAAAAGACGTAGTCGTTGAGGGTATATCCTTTTCCCTAGCTCAGCACAAAAGGCACCGGAAGTCCACTTCGGGTCTGGACTTATTACGTCATAAATTCAAGGAACTTATCCTTTCGCACCCCACAGAACCTGTGTCGTGTTTGACCTTTGGCAGGATTGACAAGCGACGCTGATGAATCGCCTCGGACGCACTTCGGTGACAAGACGGTTCTACAAGATGGATCTTTCGCCTCCTTCATTGTCACGCGATCTATTCTTTTTCCCACCCTTCCGTCGCTCCAGAGTTTCATTTGTTAGGCAGTAACGGGTATCAGGGGTTTACCTCCATACTACACTATCGTCTCTGAACTCCCTAACTCAACCGTTTCGGCCTAAATATTTTCAGACTGTATTTGTGTGGCTGCGGTTCGAAACGTATGAACATTCTTTTCTAAATTCTCTCCAATAATTAGGAAAGACTTTACGATTTTTGACAAAGTTTTTGTCAGATTCAGGATTTTGACAAAACGCCGTCTTGACGAAGTCTGTTTTAGACAAAGTCGTGCTATCACACACACTCTTTGGAACAGCTATTTGCAACAAGTCGTCTCGACAAACGTCAGTTTTGACTGGCAAACGCAGTGCTTCTTCGAACTGCTGATGAGTCACCGAATGACGAAAATGATCTACACCAAAGTCCCACCACGTACGGTAACAAGACAAGGTTTTGCATAACTAAAGTTGCGTTGTTGGACCCCCTTTCCAATGAGTAGCTAAGTTTAATAAACTTCGTTTCGATCTCCAGCTAGGCGTCTGCAAACGAGTGCTTTCGCTCCAGCGTTCAGGACAAAAGTTGAGTAAACGTGATTGTTTTGAGAAGTCAGTTCGACAAACGTCAGCTTTCACAAAACGCCGTCTTGACGAAGTCTGTTTTAGTCAAAGTCGTGCTATCACAAACACTCTTCGGAACAGCTATTTGCAACAAGGCCTCTCGACAAACATCAGTTTTGACTTGCAAACGTCATTTTGACGAAGTCTGTTTGACAAGTTGCTTTAGCAAACAAGGTAGTACTTGGCAACCCGCTGCATCGTGAGGGCCTTTCAACAGAGAGTTTAGTCCTTGCATTTCTTCTAGATTATAGATTTTTTAGTATAATGTTGTAGATTGAGTAGTGCTATACAAATTAGGCAAGCGTCTAAATTTTGTATCTCAAGACATGCAGTGTTGTTTACATTATTGTAGCAATTGACGCTTAAGGGGCCTGTGGCAAATGAACCCATTGCATTGTGTGTCATATTCATATCTCTCAAGGTACTTTAAATTTGGTTAACATGGGTAGGGCCATACCAAGCAGGTATCTGTGGTTTCACCGCTGAAATCCGAAGTCAGTGCAGAAATTTGGTTCTGTGTTCAGTTATCGCCTTGCCATTGTTGACCACTCGTTTCTACTTAAATTAGAATAAAACTGGAGTTTTACTCACATTAAATGACCGAATATTCTATGTATAATTGTATACCTATTTATTTAATGATACATTATACGAAAAAAATATTGTTGTCAGTTACAGCATTAACTAATTATTGTCCTTCGTAACTGCTCCACTTCTACATAACTCTACCGACTCCCTTTCTCACATTATTCTTCTCCTCTTTATTCTTCTTAAAAGAAGGATTCGAGGAGTTTTAATTTGGCGTTTGTGAAATAGAACCACCGGCCTAAGTGGAGGGTGATGATGTTTAATTTAAACGCTGTCAGAAAGAGGGGAAGGCTAAGTGACACGGGTCAGCCCCCACGTACCTTCTAATTTTTTGTCCCACCGTCTTTTTTTCTCTTCTCTGTTACTTTCATCCTTTCTCGGTTTTAAATAACACCCATTCTCAGGAAAAATGTGCTATAATACAGACTGGGTTGGCTAGGATTTTTTTTTCCCAGTGCTTACGGTTTCATGTCCACATTCCGAGTTCATTCATCTTGCTTCCGAGTTAACGAAGACTACAAAGATCTTCGTAACGCGTTGTCGGAGGTTGGAATTTTCTTCCAACGCGCATGTTATACAGTACTGAAAAGAGGGTTCACCAGTTTTGAGTGAGAACCAAGAGGACTCACAGTTTCTGGTGATGGGTGTGAAGATATGAATCTTAATCATGCCCTAATCTGCAAAAAAAGGAGGGCTGGTGAAGCTTGGCGATGACTGTATAAGAGATGACTGTGGAATGTTGGCAAGTTTAGCATGAACAGGTGTCATTTAGGAACCAGTCCTGCGTCAAAGCACAGAAGACAGCTCAGGTTTAGCGGCCGAATTGAAAGTACAGGGCGTTTGGGACCATGAAAGGCCAGTGTTTTGTGATAACCGTGTGATAAACGCTAACGCTGTCTCTTACGACTCCCTAGACTGTTCGACCATCCCTAAAAACGCTTCAAGGGCGGAACATGCCAAATATGACAGAGCAAGCGAGGATCTAAGCGGCTCCTTCACCCCGCTTGCCGTCTCCTGTGGAAGGGTCTTTGCACAAAGAGTATGAGGCCATCCTGAAACACCAAGCCTTCAACTCGTCTGAAAAGTGGATTAAACCCCATTTCCAAGTGGTTTTATATTGGTAATAGTTGAAACGCAGTTTTCTGTCATAAGAGCAGTTTCCATCCGACTCAGAAGTCCTCGCAAGCGAGTCTTAGGACTTGGTCTTGAAGTTGGTGCTGCGATTGGCCTCGATATGTAATAAATACTTCCCTTGCTTAAAAAGGCTGTCAACATTTTTTGGTTTATTATTTTCAATAATGAACCTTTGTAATCGACCAAGAAAAAAAAAAATTAACACCCCTTGAAAATTTTTGGTTTACGTTTCAAGATCCGTAGAATCCAAAAATCAAATGGGAAAAAAAAACCGTCTGTCCGCCGTCTGCGGCTTTTCTCCAAATATACTAGCCCAAACTATATGAAACTTATGTGAAAAATCACATTTGGGGTCTGGATGGTACCAGAAGCTCGGCATCAATTTTTAGCAACCTTAAAAAGTTGTATTAAAGGACTAAGCATTTAAAAAATTGAGACAAATGTGGTGCGGTGTTATTTACCAATTTTATGAAAAATAAAGTTTGTGTTTCTATGGACTAAGACTGTGATAATTTTTATACTTTTTTTTCTTTGAATAAACAAAATAATTATCATTTACGTAGCATGCAATCATTCCATTCCCCACAACACCAAAAAACACTTACTATCTTGGTCCACGATTTTTTAGTGGTATTTGTCGCATTGAATGAGTTTCAATAAGCATAATAATGGAAACAATAAGGTTGCATTTCAGGGTTAATAAATCAATAAGATAATATGGCAATAGCCTGCACTTTTCAATATAAAGTAGGGTTAAAAAAAAAACGCTGCAAATTATTACACAATGGTCTATTATTTCTGTGATAGATAGCCCTTCTATGCAGATCATTGGTCTATAATTATTAAACCCCGTATGTAATATATGATCAGAACACCATATATCATGGAACCATAGGCTCTACTCAGCTAGCCCGAGAAAATTATGTTGACTCAAAAGTAAATTATTGGATTGATTGCATAAATGAACTGGCCCTTGCAGCGAAAAAGCGTCCTGAGGCAGCACATAGAGACAAGTATTTGCCCTTACAGAACGTCATACGAGAAAAATTCACACCTTCGCTTCTGGGGTACAATGTGACCGAAATTGACGCCAGACTATTAGAGCTACTGGCACGGTTAGGGGTGATAGGCATTCACAACCCCATCCTAACAGCTGAGGACGCATACATCACATCTACTGAGTCCACTAGCTTACTCTCGGCCGCTGTAAGAGACGGGATTCCGTTGGATGCAATAGCACACAAGGAACGTTCCCAGCATTCAATGTTTGAACGTAGAAAGCGCCGAGACGAAAGAGAAGCTAGAGCAAGCTTGGAAGCCATCTCAGCTCTAACATGTGATCGTCACGGAACAATAGAAAGGGTTCAACGAGCATGAGCTCAAAGCGCTCCCAGCAAACTGTGACAGATCTGGCGCCACCATGACCGTAACGCATGCACTGAACTGCAAGAAAGGTGGTCTTTAAACGCATGGACATGACCACGTTCGTGACTGCTGCACCCTTCTCATCCTTGGCATGGGAAGGTGTCACCACAGAACCTGTTATGAGAGAAGCGACCTGGGTGTTTGGAACAGTGAGCGGATCGCGTTTTTTGATACTCGCATTATAAATGCCGATGCCCCCCTCATACCGCACCCTGGAATGGACCTCTGTTGCAAACCAAGCTGCTCAACGAAAGCACAATAAATATGATAGGGCAGCAGAGGACCTCGGTATCCTTTAACCCTCTTGTAGTTTCTTGCGAAAGTGTTTTGCACAAGGAGTACGAGGTTATAACTAGGAGATTGGCTGTGACTCTCGCCAAAAAATGGTCGAGATCCTTTTTTTCATATCCTGGGATGGATGAGGGTCAAAACCCAGTTTTCTGTTATTCGAGCTGTTTCCAGGTGCCTACGGGGAACTAAAAAGAAGTTTAGGAGTCAAGGACTGGAAGACGGGGGGACGGGTTGCCATCGCTACTGGAAGACTGTGAGAATACTTGACAGGAATGAAGCACCCCAAAGAAGATTGCAGTGTGGAAACAATTACGGATATACAATAAAGTTGATTATTTGTCAATTTGCTATTATTATTCCTGGTTAGGTATTTTATTTTGTCACGGATTTGGATTCAAGTTGATTTGAAACGGACTTGTATGCGGTCCTTTTCTGTCTTTATAATCCTCATTCATAACTTTGGGACATCCTAATTGTTTAGGTTTTATGGCAGTGCAAAAGTTAAGCTTGACTTCAAGAAGTCAGTATCAAAATTCTTCAAATTTGTAACAAATATTATTTTGCATTTTTGCATCATTGTCATCCATCACCGTTGAGCTTATGGTTCGTTCCGGAAGTCAGTAAATTTCGATTATAGAAACTACTTTTAAAGTTATTCGCAAGATTTGAGCCAACTTACAAGACATGCTAAATAAGAGCTTTTAGCTAAATGGGAACAACCACAGCTACTGTAGAAACAGAAGGCATCGACTCCGGCTAAAAACAGCCGGGAAGCAATTTACTTTGACAATAGGAGCGGTTTGGCTTCTTCTAATGATCAAAGAGGAAAGTGTTCCCACAGTTTCCCGACCCGAGTTGGTGGGGCTTGAATGGACCTCCCGATCTCTCGCTTTTCAACAATATTGAGTCTCTCCTGTTTATACTGTTTTGTCGTTAAAGCTACGCGAGTGATGGTCAAGAGGGGGTGTTTAGAGTTGTCGTTGTTCGTCTGAAAACGATATTTTCCAGTGAAACGAAGCCCGTGAGCGCCATCATTATAAACTGTTTTCGCTTGTTTAATTTGAATGGGGTGCTAAATATTTTGAAGGGGTTTTTAAGAAGTAACTTGAAGGAATCGCTTTCATCTTGTAGTGAATAGGGGTTGCTATATCCCGAGATCTTTCTTTTACGAGAAGTAGGAGGCATTATTTCGTCTAAATTAATAACAATTTAAGAAATATTTAATGCTTCGGATGAATCGCATAAATGCAAACTAGGAACATAAAAGTTTCTAAATGAATTTACTCGCACATGTTGCAAACAGTGCATGTTGCGCTCAGAAACTTTCTGGTACCTCACGCGGTACTAACACCGTAATTATTCCTATACCTACTTGGATTTGGTTTAATAGAGGTATGAAGATACGTGTATTGTAGAATACAATCTGTCCTAGCTAAAGAAGAAGAAATAGAAGAAGATGAAGAAGAAGAGGAGAGAGAGAGAGAGAGAGAGAGAGAGAGAGAGAGAGAGAGAGAGAGAGAGAGAGAGAGAGAGAGAGAGAGAGAGAGAGAGAGAGAGAGAGAGAGAGAAACATGCAACATTGTCTTCTGTGCAAATATTGGAAGAAGTTAAATCTAGATCTTGGTCTAGGAGTTTCGCTTGTTTCCACCAATCTAAGTTTTGCAAATACGTAGTAGCTATTACTGAGCTAACTGAGATGAAGTTCAAGGAGAGCTAGGTATGTGATCGGATCCCACCACAAGGCTGAAAAGTGCTAAGAGATTCGAGAAAAGAAAAAAACGGAATAATAAAAGTCGACTACAGTGTTATGCCCTCTGTTTTGAACTTGGGTGTTCTGAGAGCTGGCAAACGTCATGATTAGATCGAAAACCCCGTATGCCCTCCCAAATAAAAAATAAAAATAAAAAAGAGCGCGGAAAAAGCAATGATATCCAACCGGCCTTTTGTTGGAAATGGGGGTAACCGAGTAATGAAAGGAAAGGAGAGAGGGTTGATCGTTAACAAGTTGTAATAGCCGACATCCCCGTTCCACGGCGAGGTTCATCTCAACGCCACCAGCGCCCGTAATGTTCGGGCAATGAAGTTAATGAAGATGAGGAAGGTTTTACAACCTTTTTGCCTTCGTACCGCTGAAAAACGTGGGGGAGGGCTCGAATTTTACTGTGCTCGTGGGTAGGAGCAAGAGGGAAACGTCTTGCCGTCAAGGGGGTTTACGAGGTTGACTTCAATTAATAGGCGAGGAGTTCCCATTTTGGAGGAACAGTTTGACTTAGGAATCGTGAAACACATTTTGAGGGTAGATCCACTAAGCTTTGTCACTCTATCACAGGAGGTTTATCTACCTACTTGAGCAGAGTTCATAGGATATGCGATGTTCTAACTTGGATTCTCACCAGAAGATTTTGTTAGGTAGTAAAAATGAGAAATTCCTAATCGGACTTTAGGAATTTAGACACAAGAGCAATTAAGGGTATCTAAAAAGTGTTTTAGAGAATTGTGAAATAAAGTGAGCTATTGCATTGCAAGGGCTCCAAACCTTGGAATGATGTATTCGCAAAGTTGTACTTCTTAATATAAATTGAATATTTTCAATAACGAACCTTTGTAATCGACCAAAGGGAAGAAAAGTTACCCCCACTCCTTCAAATTTTTTGGTTTACGTTTCAAGATGCATAAAAAACGCTGCAAATTATTACACAAAGGTTTATTAATTCTGTTATTACATAGCCATACTATGCAGACCACTGGTATATAATTAATAAACCCTATAGCATATTTATTATTGAAACTCGAGGCTTCGCGCCTCCAAATGGGTTCACTGTATTACAGCACCAGGAGTTCAAAATTTTATGCTTTTTAGTAAAGTAAAGGAACGAAATGATCTATGACTATGTCATCTTCCTGCCAAGTAGTAGGGTTGCAAACACTGTATATTGATTTGAAACTATATTTATTTTTTGCACATAAAATAAACTACAATTAATGTATTTCACTAGGTTGATTAGAAAAGAAATAAGTAGGTGTCTTATGAGTCTGCATAGATGTAGACGCCTATTGAAGATAAATTAATAAAATTAAGTAACACACCTAAGCTTTTTTTACACGAGCTGATGATGAAGTGCCGTGAATTAGCAAAATCACGGTGCGGCAGCCGCCGGCTTGCTGCAAGCTTAACTCGATCTAGCGGTCATTGATGAAACTTAGTTAGTTCCCCCAAAACATTTCCCGGGCCCTTCGAAAAATAGCATTGTTTTTACATCAGGCGCGTTATTGGATCCTCTCAATGGGTCTCGGTTGTGCCCACCGCTGCCGACGGGTTTGACTTATCAGCAACACAGTTTAGAGACGCAATCGCCCTACGGTGCACCCTTACCCCTCAAGCCCTCCCAGCGCATTGTGACAGCTGTGGGGCAGAGTTTGACGTCACTCATGCACTCAACTGCAAAAAGGGAGGAATAGTGAAGAGAGGACGATCTAAGGGATGAAGTAGCCGGATTAGCCAACCTTACCTGGGGGGGGGGGGGGGGGGGGGGGGCAGTGACTGAACCAGTCATGCGGGAAGCTATGCCAGTGGTCAGCCAGCTCTGGTGGGAGACATCAGAGTGGGAGGCCACCGTTTTTCGATAACCGCATAGTGATTGCCGACGCTGCCTCTTACCTCTCCCAGGACTGGCAAACAACGTCTCGAACAGCAGCCAACGTCAAGCACTCTAAGTATGATCGAGCGGCTGAGGACTGCCGGGGATCTTTCACCCCCTTGGTTTGCTCGTGCGATGGGGCCATGGAGAATGAGTTCACGGTCTTCGTAAAGCGTCTTTCCCATGTACTCGCCAATAAGTGGAATAAACCATTCTCAAACCTTGCGGGATGGGTAAAAGTAAAATTACAATTCGCCATAATTCGAGCGGTTTCCCTTCGGATACGAGGTGCCAGTAGGAAAGTGCGGCCACTTGAATTGGTGGATGGGGCGGCCGTTCCTATGTTGGAGGAACATTGGTGATTGTTTTCAATTTCAAGAACACCATCAAATCCAAAATGTGTTACAAGTGTTAAAAAGATAGTAACCTGTTCTTAATGAAATTAATTTTACAACAGATTGCTTATTCCGATAAAATAATTACCAGACCAGGTTTTTGCAAGAAAAATTAAATGTACCTATTCTCGTTGAAGCCGAACTCTACGATATATTTATATTACATTTTTAGCGTACAATTTGCTACTTAAATGTAACCTAAATTCTAGGACTAGCATGTCGAGAAATATTTATACAAGTACTTGAGCCTAGAGCGTGCTTAGTGCTTTAGATCCGTTTAGGTACCGAATTTGACAGCAGAAGAATATAGAGTATTCTGGGACTAGCATGCCGAGAAATATTTATACAAGTACTTGAGCATGCTTAGTGTTTTATTTCCGTTTAGGTAGCCAAATTGACAGCAGAATAATATAGAATACGCTTGCCTATATTTATATATTTTTCCGCTTGTTACATTGTGATTTAGATATGTTAGCATATATTTTGTTATTTCATTGTACGTATTAGTTTATGTGATGGTATGAATTTAATTTATTTGGTATGAGGGTGTGTGTGTGTGTGTGTGTGCGATAGGTGCCCGTCAGTTGGTGTCTGGTTGGGATTTAGCCAGGGCTGGCCCCGGGGTGGAGGCTTGCCTGGTATACTTCTGTGTGGGAGTAGTTTTTCAGTTTTGCTGCGACTGTTATTCAATCTATCAGGCCACTTGCCCAGCAATGGGTATACGGCCTCGGGGGACACCACAGTGAGCGGGGACGGGTCCGGGAAAAATTATTTTATGAGCTATTCTTATAGGGAATGCTGCGCTGATTCCGAATATAACACATGTTCCTATACCTAAAATCACTCGCTAAAGAGGTTTTCATCCAAAAACCGTTGAGAAATACGGGTTTAAACATATTTTTGCCAAGTAAGTACAGCTATAAAAGACTGACTTAAAAATTTTTGCTCCATAGTAAAGTTGTACAATATTAAATTCAGCGTCGGTTGAATAGGTACCTTTTTTTAAAAATTTATTGAAAAATAATGTAAATACGGAATTGCAAAATTTTTATTAACAGAAAAGTAACAATTTTTGAACATTTGAAGGGCAGAACTTAAATAATCAAATTCCTCATAAAATAAAAATTGAAGATGATTTGATTCTGCGCCAAAAAAAAAACCGAGGGAGTTATGGTGTTTCAAACTCAGGTCTTCCACCGTTTTATCAATTCCACCTCATAGAAAAAAAAAAAAAAAAAAAAAAAAAAAAAAAAACCGCAACCAAGCGCAACCGATAAATTTGCTTATAAACTAGCCGCTCCGGCTCGCTACGCTCGCCTCCACGTCCAGCCGGACCCCCCATTCAATTGCTCGCTTCGCTCGCAAATTGTGGCATGTAGGGAATATTGCTCGCTTCGCTCGCAAAGTGTGGCATGTAGGGAATGTTGCTCGCTTCGCTCGCAAACGATAGATCCCTAAGGGTAGGTTTAACTTCTGTAAGGGATGCTGCTCGCTTTGCTCGCTTGAGGAAGTTATACTGCCCACCCAACTTGGCAGACGTTTTTTTCTGTTGGAAATTCTTACAAACAAATTAAATCTTATACAACTACGTGGAACCACAAAAAGTTTATTCGGGGATGTTGCTCGCTTCGCTCGCAAGGTATTGCTGTATATTTGTAGGAAAAAATCCGAATTTATTCTGTTGACATGGCTCTCGCTTCGCTCGCAAAGTGTGGCATGTAGAGCATGTTGCTTGCTTTGCTCGCAAACGGTAGATCCCTAAGGGTAGGTTTAACTTCTGTAAGGGATGCTGCTCGCTTCGCTCGCTTGAGGAAGTTATACTGCCCACCCAACTTGGCAGACGTTTTTTTCTGTTGGAAATTCTTACAAACAAATTAAATCTTATGAAACTACGTGGAACCACAAAAAGATTATTCGGGGATGTTGCTCGCTTCGCTCGCAAGGTATACTTGTATATAGGTAGGAAAAAACCCGTATTTATTCTTTTGAAATAGGCCTGCAGGTAACATTGTGAAATACCTGACAAACCCCTTGACGTCTTCGTAGAGCCTTCTCGCGAACACGGCAAAATTAATTTATGATGTTAAACGCTTCTTCTCGCTTCCGCTCGCGATTTGACCGACTTAACGTCACTTTTTTCGATATCCGATTTCGGATTCAGATTCGGCGGACCCAAAGCTGTATTTCGCCCGCGAAAACCGTTCCGAAAAACGTACCTTTATGGGGTATATTTTAATCGGAAAAAACCAAGTTTTTCGGCGGACTTTTCGAGAAAACGGGTCCGTACTCCCGCATTTTTTTAACGCATTTCCCGATACTTTATTCGCGATCCGATCGCGCCGTCGTCTTCCTCGTTCAAAAACCTACGAAACCCGTATTTTTCCGGAATTGTCAACGGCCGTTTAGAGGGGTAGGGGAAGCGGGGAAGTCCAAAAAGCGCACATTAATTCTTACTTCGACCCCCCTCCCGCCCTACGGCCCATGGTTTGGGTGGGATTAAACAATTTTAAATTCGCTCGCTCCCACTTTTGGAAAATCTCAAGAAGATCCCACCACTCGTACACTCCCCCCACTCAGCCGTTTGGCCGTGCATAGACACGACAGACAGACAGACGGAGTTTCATTCTTATTAATAACTAGCCGCTCCGGCTCGCTACGCTCGCCTCCACGTCCAGCCGGGGGGCAAGCCCCCCGGACCCCCCATTAAGTTGCTCGCTTCGCTCGCAAAGTGTGGCATGTAGGGAATATTGCTCGCTTCGCTCGCAAAGTCTGGCATGTAGGGAATGTTGCTCGCTTCGCTCGCAAAGTCTGGCATGTAGGGAATGTTGCTCGCTTCGCTCGCAAAGTCTGGCATGTAGAAAATGTTGCTCGCTTCGCTCGCAAAGTATGGCATGTAGGGGATGTTGCTCGCTTCGCTCGCAAACGGTAGATCTCTAAGGGTAGGTTTAACTTCTGTAGGGTGTGCTGATCGCTTCGCTCGCTTGAGGAAGTTATACTGCCCACCCAACTTGGCAAACGTTTTTTTCCGTTGGCAGACGTTTTTTTCTGTTGGAAATTCTTACAAACAAATTAAATCTTATAAAACTACGTGGAACCACAAAAAAGTTTATTTGGGGATGTTGCTCGCTTCGCTCGCAAGGCATTGCTGTATATGTGTAGGACAAACCCGTACCTATTTATTCTGTTGAAATGGTGCTCGAAAGGGAAAGTTCCGCTCGCATTTTGACCGACTTCACGTCACTTTTTTCGATATCCAATTTCGGATTCAGATTTGGCGGGATCAAACCTTTATTTCGCCCGCGAAAACCGTTCCGAAAAACGTACCTTTATGGGGTATATTTTAATTTAAAAAAACCAAGTTTTTCGGCGGACTTTTCGAGAAAACGGGTCCGTACTCTCGCATTTTTTTGACGCATTTCCCGATACTTTTTTCGCGATCCGATGGCGCCGTCGTCTTCCTCGTTTAAAAACCTACGAAACCCGTATTTTTCCGGAATTGTCAACGGCCGTTTAGAGGGGTAGGGGAAGCGGGGAAGTCCAAAAAGCGCACATTAATTCTTACTTCGACCCCCCTCCCGCCCTACGGCCCATGGTTCGGGTGGGATTAAACAATTTTAAATTCGCTTATACACCCTATCGGAAAATCCCAAAAAGATCCCCCCACTCGTAGACTCCCCCCACTCAGCTGTTTGGCCGTGCATAGACACGACAGACAAACAGACAGACAGACAGACAGACAGACAAACGGAGTTTCATTCTTATAAATAACTAGCCGCTCCGGCTCGCTGCGCTCGCCTCCACGTCCAGCCGGGGGGCAAGCCCCCCGGACCCCCCATTAAGTTGCTCGCTTCGCTCGCAACGTGTGGCATGTAGGGAATATTGCTCGCTTCGCTCGCAAAGTCTGGCATGTAGGATATGTTGCTCGCTTCGCTCGCAAAGTCTGGCATGTAGAAAATGTTGCTCGCTCCGCTCGCAAAGTATGGCATTTAGGGGATGTTGCTCGGTTCGCTCGCAAACGGTAGATCTCTAAGGGTAGGTTTAACTTCTGTAGGGGATGCTGCTCGCTTCGCTCGCAAACGGTAGATCTCTAAGGGTAGGTTTAACTTCTGTAGGGGATGCTGCTCGCTTCGCTCGCTTGAGGAAGTTATACTGCCCACCCAACTTGGCAGACGTTTTTTTCAGTTGGGAATTATTGCAAACAAATTAAATCTTATAAAACTACGTGGAACCACGAAAAGTTTATTCGGGGATGTTGCTCGCTTCGCTCGCAAGGTATACCTGTAAATGTGTAGGACAAAGTCCGTATTTATTATTTGAAATGGCTCTCGCTTCGCTCGCAAGGTAGGTACCTATGTAGGCATACCTGCTCGCCTCGCAATGTTGTGACATCGAACCCTTCACGTCAATTCTTGAGCCTTCTCTCGTCCACGGCAGAATCATTTTAATCGCTTTGCTCGCTTCTGCTCGCAATTTGACCGAGTTCTCGTCACTTTTTTCGATATCCGATTTCGGATTCAGATTCGGCGGACCCAAAGCTGTATTTCGCCCGCGAAAACCGTTCCGGAAAACGTACCTTTATGGGGTATATTTTAATCGGAAAAAACCAAGTTTTTCGGCGGACTTTTCGAGAAAACGGGTCCGTACTCTCGCATTTTTTTGACGCATTTCCCGATACTTTTTTCGCGATCCGATCGCGCCGTCGTCTTTCTCGTTCAAAAACCTACGAAACCGGTATTTTTCCGGAATTGTCGACGGCCGTTTAGAGGGGTAGAGGATGCGGGGAAGTCCAAAAAGCGCACATTAATTCTTACTTCGACCCCCCTCCCGCCCTACGGCCCATGGTTCGGCTGGGATTAGAAAATTTTAAATTTGCTCGCTCCCCCTTTCGCATTGACTTTTGCTCGCAGCCGTTTGGCCGTGCATAGACACGACAGACAGACAGACAAACAGACAGACGGAGTTTCATTCTTATAAATAATAGAGATAGAGATAGAGATAGAGATGTGTTTAGTAGACTTAATGGTTCACAGAAAAATCAAAATGATTTTTCCCAAATCATCTCTTCGCATTTTCCCTGACACAGCAATAATAAAAACGGTGTACGATTCTCTTAGGTTCTTACTAAAATAATATTGTGGAATATAATTATATTCATCAATAGTTTTCAACTAAAACAATACATTATATTGTTTTGGTTAAATATGGACTCAATCCGAATTCCCCAATTGGGTTCTTCTAGTTTTGAATGATAGGTATGTCTTAAAAAATAAATCAATACAAAAACCAATATTTTAAATTTAAGTATCAAACTGATAAATCTTTCTTACCTAAATTGTCTTCCTCGCTGTCTTCTGATTCGATGTCATCACTGTCATACTCGTCACTGCTGGGGTTTTCATCAGCTGAGCGATGGGGTGGAACAAGTAATTCAGCCATTTCTTCAGTAATTTCGAGCTTTTTATGGTAAGTTACTGTAGAGATTAAAACCTTATGAAAGATATCAGTATTTATAGCCTATGAAGAAATTTCCCTTTAGAAATTTTGCCAATAGTTCTTAAACTCTCTGTGCCAAAGCTCCTGAGCATCCTCCGCCTGTTAAGTTACTTACTTATAGTCGTACCTTCTATTTACTTACTTATACTTTATATTTACCTATAAGAAGTCTTACTTCCTATATATTAACTGTTGGATCCCGTTATTACTGGTATTTTTTTCTCACTTCCTCTCTTCTTTATTGTGTTACATTTTTATTTACGTGTTTCGTTTTGTTAATGGTGCCTATAACTGACTATTGTAACATTTACGTTGGTTCACGATAAAAAATTATTTGATTTGAAATGAAATGAGTGACTGGCTAAGTCCAAGTCGCGTGAATTTCGGAACGAGACGAATCAGCTGACGCTACGAATACAGCTGATGATCAAGTCGTAAACGAATGGAGGTCCAAGCAGGATTCCGAAAAGAGGTAATCTGCACTGAAGGTAGTCGCGTTCCGGTTGTCTCCATTCTATTTTTAATGTTGATTATCAAAATTAGATTTGTTTTGAATCTGATGTGAAAGAAAAAAGAAGATGGACCATGAAGAACAACGCTAGACCCCGAGAGTCAACGTAGAATACCCAAACGTTGCCTCCAAGTCCGACAATCTATTTGGGTACGAAAACAGCTTCAACATAGTGCAGAAAGCTGTGAGTGCACTTATTTGGTATTCTGACAATATCGGGAATTTCCAGCAAATTAGTTAATCAATGTAAAGTAAAAAAAAAAAAAGAAGTAAAGTAAGCAACCATTGCAGGTTGGGGTCTTTCGTCCGACTGCCTTGGGCGTCGCGGACGTCATCTGGACTCAGAATGATCAGAATTTGTTCTGATGATTCCGCTTAAAGCTACTCATTGCCTCGCCCCTTGAGTGGAGAGGGGTTCGCCGTACAGAAGCGTGAAAATTACTTGGACGTCTGACGTCAGTATGGGACGTGGTCACCCATCCAAATACTCACCATGCTCGACTGTGATCTGTGTTTTTCGGTTTGTTGACCTATAATCGGCCAGGAAGAGTGTATGCCGTTACTATTCGAGATTTCGCAGGTATACGAAGGATGTCGATGTAAAAATGTCGTCGTATCCCCATGGTTGACTTGGACGACCTTTTTCAACAAGGGGTGTTGAAATTTGTCGACTAGTCGCTGTATTTTTGTGTCGCCATATTTCCAATGCCTGTGAAATCGACATTGGTCAACCCTTGGTGTTGAAAGATGTCGACACGGCTTCTTTCCCGTTTTTCGACCAGTTTATGTGTCGACATATTGCCCCCCATCCGATGTATGTCCTCTCTGCAAAATCTGAAAGCAAGGTCCACCATGTGGTTATAACAATAGGTAAGTAATTATTTATTTTATTTAGGAACGAACCCAATACATTATAATATAATAGGTGAAGGTAATGTGAAACTCTTCAAACAATAGGCAAGTGGGTTTTTCTTTGTGTTTGTACGAAATGGTTTTGTCTCATTTTGATTGTTCAAGGGCTATATATTTATAAATAAGAAAAGTTTAGGTAAATGCGTTTCAAATCGATTCTATATCGACAGCGTATACATTGAACGAGGTTTCCATAAAATGCGTATTTGAATGTTAGACTACAATGGAAATCTACGTTCTAAGAGGGGTAGGGATTTTAAAAATCTATCGTTTGATATTTTATTCGGGCCTTCTAGGGAAGTTCTGCGGAAACCCCTTTACAAAAATGTCTCTTGTGTAAACTAATGTGGAAACACTCCTGAAAGTTGTTAAGTGTTCCTTAAATAACTATCCGTGGAATTTGATTAATTAATTAATCTAAATAACTAAAATCCATCGTTGTATGAAATACCTTTACAAAACTTCTCTCTTATTTTACAAGGTACCTACTTTGACTGAGTATATTATTTTTCGCAGGAGCTTGAAAATTCCGTTGCACTTACACACAAAAGCGGGAGGATGAAAATAAAGTATCGCTGAGCTGCCTCCCTTTGGAACAAACAGTGTGAGGAAAACGGAAAAACGATTTTGTGTGAGTTTTATTTCTTCTGAGGTCTATTTCCGCTCCGGTAGCTCTCTCCCTTACACAAAACCATATCAAAACCTTCCTCATGTCTCTCAAAGCCTTTCCCCTTGCAGAACCATCCGAGTTGATACGTGAAGTAAATTGAAAACGCTTCATGATTCGGATCCATCCGTGTTTAGGTCTGATTAGAGACGGTTATGAGAATCCTCAAGCCCCCCTGGAAAGGCGTGTGATTGTTCAGGATTCATAAATCAAAACGCCGAAAACCGCCAGGCCCTCCCTCCACGAAGATGCAGTAGGGACGTATTTTCTTTCATGTGTCGGACGTGGATTTTGCAGGAGGGAGAGATCTTGGGGATACAGTAATGAAAGGATAAGGAGGCTTCATTCCGGATTATTGTTCTTGAGGCGTATGAAAGGAAGGTAGGGTGAAGCGTGAAGCATATGAGGTGAAGGTGGGTTGTCCTCACCAATCCCGGAAACCGACCATCGAGTGGCTAGAAGGGGTTGGAAGCATAGAAGTTCTCCCCTTCAATAATAAACCTTGAGGCTTGAAGATCATTCATCAAGAAACTCTAATCTCATAACTCTCGGTTGGCTTAGCTCTCGCGAGAAGGAATAAGATTGATTGGTTGGTGCAAGCCGACCGTAGTTCCAATGAGCTTTTATATCGTGCCGACAAGTAAGGCTCTGTAACACGGGGCTTAGGGTAATCACATTTATATGAGAAAACTCTGCTGTTCTCAAAATGTACAGAACAAAGATTGTAATAGAGGATAGAATTACACATAGCTACCTAATGAAGTCATCTGAATTTTACAGGACACATCACTGGCGTACCAAATCTTGCTCTGCAAAGTTGTGAAAACTCACCGCTAGAGATATTGACTCGACTGCTAATTAAAGGAATAGTGTCCAGGCAGTTACTTTGGTCGGGAGGAACGTTATGAGGGGAGGAGAAGAGTTTTCCTCATTTTTATAGTTCATAAATTTACAGTTCGGGCGCTTTCGCCCAAAGGACTTAACACGGATAATTATTTACATAATTTATACAGTGTGTCCAAAAAAACCCCCCTTCCCACCACTAAATTTTTTTCCACAATTTTTGAGATATCGAAGCAAAACTTGGAGAGAGCGTTTCTAAAGTGTCTTATACTAAGTTTTGAGCAAATAAGAATCAGGAAAAATATCCAAAGATTTTAAGATTACCCAAAGACCGTATTGGGTACTTTGGAAAATTTTTTTCCGTTTTTTCCCGATTTTCCCCTCATTTTATAAATTCGATAGTGCTAAAAACAATGCTGAAACCAAAATTACTATATCTTAATCCATTCTTGGATAAGAGCTAATGAACCAAGAAGAAATGAAAATGCTGGAAAAAATCGTGCTTTTTCTTGGTTAATTCATTTATTTATTTTAATTCCGTTGATTGGTCATTAATAGGCGCTAAAAAATCAATAAAAACTGCAAAAATAATCTTTACTTCCGAAATCTTTTTGTGATTATCAGAATATTATTTAGAATGAGTTTTTTTCCAAATTGATAGTTAACAATTTTATTGCAATCGAATTTCTCAAGTCTCAAAGCAACTAAAGATTTTAAATAAATAACGATCATCGTCGAAAATTTCCTCATAGGATCATACTGCATTACTAAAACTTTTTGAAAAATTCGTGGCATTCAATTTTAACTCACCTTACCCCTAGGAAAAATTTTCTTTTTCTGAAGTTGCACAACAAATAGGTATTGTTTGTAAATTGCATATTGCATGGTGATTAGATAGTGACGTTGTAGTACCCAAATTGTTAATTAGTTTTTTTAAATGATAGTAATACTGTTGTTTTCGGATGTTTTTACGTTCGTTTTCCAGTGACAAAGTGATCCATGACGCGCAGTAGAAGTGAGAAGTTCATCATCATCAATTCATCATCAGTACTACTATTTTAACCTTTTTCAAACTCACATTTACCAATTTCCAGCATCATTCCGGATCGTTAAAAGGAAGCCCGATAAATAGGCTTTCGGCGTTGATGCCACACCGATATTTTGATGAACACCGTAACATTCTACTCTGTCCTAAGCAGTTGGAAGGGTTAACAATAACTAGGAAGCCCCGGATATTGTGATGGTAAGGAGGGTAGTGTCTGGATCGAGATTGTGGCCGGGCCCGGCAATGTGTACAACCGGGAACACAGGAGCTGAGGAGGGTGGATCGAGGAAACCTTGGAATCCCCTAGAGCTTTTGGCCCATATTAAACCATAAACTGGGTAGCAAGTCTTCTGCCCCTTCCGCAACCTACCTCTCGTCACACTCATATTGCAGTAGTTGGCCCAACTATCCGGGCCTTCAGTAGCGCTCTAGGCTTTTATTAAACAGTTTTGATTAAACTTCTATCACCTTATGAAAGTGGGGTTTCTTCCCATTTCTTGCTTATAAGGAAGAGGAGCAGTGTACTTGCGACAAGATATAAACGCTCTCAAGCATAGAACGTATAGCATGGGAACAAGAGCCACTTAGAAAATTACTGACGAAGTCTTTGAAGTGACGATAGAGCCATAAACGGTGTATGTACATAACGGTCACCCAGGTATCTAAAATATTATCATTTATTAGTTAGTCTTAAAAATAAGCATGATTCTTGAAAACAAGATAACACTCTGGTATCCACTCACATGAAATGAAAATGAAAAGAACTTTATTTTTACAAAAATCATTTAGTAAATATGGAGTATAATGAAAATATAGAAAATTAGTTCCCCTAATGAGCAATGCACGTGCAAGGGGTAACGAGTCGCAATGAGCTATCCCATTATTAGGTTCAAACTAGTTGATGCCCTGCATAAATAAATAAATAAATAAATAAATATATATATATATATATATATATATTATATATATATAAAGAAATCGATTCGGATAGTTAGTTCTGCTTACGCAAACTGCGTGAGTGTTTTTTTTCTTTTCCTTTTCCTGTATTTTCTACAAGTTTATTTTTTATTTCGATTGGGAGGTCATTAAAGACTTTGATACCAGTACATAAATAAATGATGTGTGGAGCAGATGTGCTGAACAATTGACATGTGACCCAAAGTAACAAAGTAGAACTCCGGCCCATCATTGGACTCCTCCCTACCTCAATCTGTCAGCTCAAGCGAAAAACGAGATCGAATTTCTCAGGTGATACATAAATAGTAGGGTTACGACACTGACCCAATTTCAAAAAATACAGAAATGGGCTTTACAGGCAAACCAAAACTTTTTTCGATCCAATTTATTCATACTTTAGATACTGTGAGTTTAAGTTACTGTGTAGTTTTATATAAAATGCAAATGATCTTGTATTTTCTGGTGAACGACCGACATTGAAACTCCTTGAAAAGTAGCAGTTTCCTAGTCCTAGAAAAAGTCAACGACACACATGTCCCCACACTTAAAATTCATAAAACATGTAGTAGGTATGTCGTGAAAGAAACCTTGAAAAATAAATTACACTTTCAATAAAGTCGTGAAAATTTCATTTTTCGATTTCAAAATGGCTGTTATAAGAAGAAATTCACTAGTACATTTACCACATATTACTACGCTACACTGTTTTTAGATCGGAATATGACATTGATTTGGTATATGAAAGCTGAACTATGAGTATTGTGGGTTATACCCTTGACCAGGCTCTCGAAGGAAGTTTTGTTACCAAAGGATAATATCAAAGGAACTGTTGACAATGACTTCAAAGCTGTCAAGTTTAAACGGTCAGTCCGAGTGCAAGCCATCATAATGATCCGCTCGGCCATCCTCGTTAATAGTTGACCTGAAGTCTTTTGGCCAACTACTGTGTAACAAAGGAAGGTACCCACACAATAAAAGAAAAAAACAAGAAGCGTTTTAAAAGGGGCCGTTCGCAAACTACACGAACGCAAAGCGCAAACTGGAACAAAACATATATTACTAAGGAACGAGTTGGAACATAGCATAGAATATAAAATATTAACATACCTAATATAGTTTGTGATTCTAACATAGATACTTAAAGTCATTATAAGGTAGATATTTACTAGGATTCTATAAAAAAGAAATTAATATTGATCTAGGAGATCATGGCCCATAAATTCTTGTACTGTATATAGTGAGGACTTCTCTGGATGGTTTTTCTAAAGTTGGTCATGGACTTCTTTCGGAGCGAGGGTGGTAGCGTAAGGCAGCTTCGAACGCGCTGACGTCACATCTCTGTGAGGTGGTCAGCCTATACATTGGAACTACTGGGTCATTGACTTGCACAGTGCTGTAGCTATTCCTTTTTCGATTTCTTTTAACGAATAAAAAGGAATAACATAACGAATTTAGAATGGATGGGCTGGTTCGACGTCAATAAGAGTATGTATAGGAATGTGGCATCTCCAAGTACCTTATTATTGCATTATATGCAGCTATTAGGGGTACCTTCCTCTGATGACCTAGTTAGAGGTCTCCCCACCCACTATACAGTGAGGCAGATCGCGAATCTAGCGGGACACAAGTCCGATAAAGAAGTTGTAATGGTAGCTTCGTTGGATGCAGGATATGAGGAATAATAACTCCGTGAAGACTAAGTCTTGATCAAGAATCAATCAAGTCTTGATTGAGAATGGTGTATTTCAGTGGCCCTCTTGGATCTTTTATAGGCGCTGGCCTGGTAAGGAGGGGACACCTTCTAGGCAAGATAAGGGTGACAAGTTTCCACGGGTCCGGGCGTCTACTACAGAAGTAAATAATTTTAAACGGCGATAGAGCCTGTCTTGTCTGTTAGGTGTAGGGGATTCGAGAACAACATGAAGTAACCATTGGGTTTCATTAGAAAGGATCAACGTTCATCAAAGTAATTTTTAACGGAGGCGGATTTAAGGTCGGTAAATGTTGGAAGTCACTGAGTTCCCTTCACTCAAGTCGTTCCGCATTTCCTACTTTGAACTATTAATGAACTATTAAGAAACCTTTGGATAAATATTTCAATTCATTCCTTTTTTTCCCAGCGCTTATTTCATCAGGAACTATAATAGTACAAGCATTCAATGAAATTGAAACAAATCTGCGTTATCGAGCAGAACTTAGGAGAACGCCTTTCTTAGAGCTGGTTCAACTTCGTAAAGTCTCTAAGCGAACTGTTTTCTTGTTCCAAATTATTAAAACGATGGCCATCCGCTTTCTAAGCTTCAACTAACACCTGACACTGGGAACACAACATGTACCGCTGTGTGTGCCCCTACAGAGCTAAATTTGAATTAACGACAACTGGCTACAGGTAGCTTTATTTTGCTCTCCCTTATTTTTCTCGTTTGTCTTTGGTATCAATCAAGCAGATAAGTTGTTGTGCGCCTTAATTTCGTGCAATTCGTAATAGCACATGGCGGAACTAGTCATGCATTCGTACTTGACTAAGGAGGAACGTTAGTAGTTGCAATTCAGCTCAGTAGGGGCGCGCAAAGAGGAACATGTTGTGTACCCAGTATCAGGTTCAACTCATGGAAATCGCAAATTTCCATCCCGAAACGCAAATTGCAAATTGAATCTCTACTACGAATCGGGCAAAAATAGGCACTTCATCTTGATGAATTTATGTAGCCTCTAGGGATTGATAGACAGCTCTAACAGAGTCTATTCTGACTAGTTCTGCTCCAAAACGCAGATTCATTTCAATCTCATTGAACGCTTGTACAATTTATATTTCCTGATGAAATAGGTGCAGGGGAAAAAAAGGAATGAGTTGAAATATTTACCCAAAGGTGTCCTCTCCATTTCTGAATAGTTCAAAGTAGGAAATGTGGAATGACGAGAGAGTGAAGGCAGCTCAGCGACTACTGACACTTACCGTAAATTTGCATTCGCAAGAAATAATTTGTTTTTATGAATGCTGATCCGTTCTAATGAACCTCAACGGTTATTTATTTCATGTTGATCACGCGTTACAAAAAAGACAGGCTCTTTTTCCGTTTAAAATTGTTTACTTCATTTCTAGACTTTTGTCCCGCATGATTTCCAATCTACCTCACTGTGTGCCGCTTGAAATAATTGGGAACAGCGCGTGCCACATCACGATACATCGCAAAATTGCTCAATAATTGGAAATTTTGAATAAATAGTCGACATGCTAAAAAACGGTCGGCCTCGTTATCTGTTTGATTTGCTGATTATTTATCATAGGGACCGAAGATTGATTGCGGTCCTTATCATTGTCGACGTACATACTTGGAGGTTGAACTTTTGCAGCTCAAGGAATCATTATTTTTCATTAGCAGAGAGGTACCGGTAGTATCAGTGGACGCTATTGGCTCTTACCTTAGTGAGCCAAAATACTGTACATTGATTAATATCTTGGTTCATTTCCAATTCGTATGCAAAATACCAATTGTTGAGTAGTAATTTCATAAACATTATTATAGAGAGTTTTTCTTCCCGTACGATTTCCCCCCGTTAGCATGCAGAGAAGCGTCTAGAGCAGCGCTTATTCCATTGCTTGGTGGTCTAAAGCAAGCAACTGCTCTTCCGTATTTCTACACGAATATCAAATAACCAAACGCGATTCTCTTAGATTCGGGATCAAGTAGAAGATGTTAGAACTCGTTTTACTGTCTGCTTCATCAGCTATCCACATAGTCATGAGAAAGCTAGGTCCGAGTAAATTGTTATAACATACCTACGACCTAGAAAATTATATCATCCTCTTTGGAACAGAATTAGTGGACGGCCATACCTCGTTGATCGCCGAAGATTGGCTACGTCGGGATTGGTTAGTATGTACCTGGATGAGTGACCGACTGGGATCACCGCGTACGGCATCCATTTTATTTATTAATTATTCTTATGTCTCTTTTATCATTCAATTTTCAATTAATCTGCCCCAAGTTTACTCAACCAGGCCTCTTGGAATAAATTGTTTTGAGTGCCTTCTCTACTTTATCAAATCGTTATTTTCAAGGTCAGAATAGGCAGGTACAAAGAAGCTAGTAGGTAGGTACAAAGAACAGAGTAAGAACCTGCTCAATTTGGCATTGAACTGACCACCGCTTTTATAAATATACAAAATTATTATTTGAATACAAACAAGCTCCTTTTCTAAATCTTTTAATATTGGTATATACAACTTTGTTGTACAAAATATAAATGTGGATGCCTACAGAGAGTAAACTATTCAAGTAGGTAGGCAGGTGCCTACTATCAAATCGTAAAAGTATCGACGACTGAATTCACTACCAAGTAGGTGAATAGGATATCTGGCAGTTGTACTAATTAGGTAGGTACATTGTTCACGGAATCACAGAATATGATTAAACAGAAGAATTATACTTATAGGTTTTTCCTTTTTTCGACAAATAGTGGAAATCGGAAAAGTTGTTAAGTACACGGCAGCCAGAGGGAGAACCAGTACTCTTAAATCGAAGATACTTTTGCGTAAAGTTATCCTGACTATACGTACAACGAATGGCCTTCTTCTTTATCTATAAGCAAAAAGGGACCCCTACCCGTAAACGCGTAGTTTTTTCCCGTTAACGCAAAAATAGGTACATGTGCAGTTGGTTTTTTGAAATTTTTGCGTTTAGCGAAATTTAAAACGAAATTTTCGCGGTGGAAAAATTTACGGTAAAAACGAAAATACGTACCTACTCTATTATATTTTATCATTAATGAAACTATACGAAATGCAACCATTTTATCTAAAAATAGCAAACAAATGAAATTGACAGTACAATCCCAGGCCTCATCATGCCTCATTTGAGACGAAGCTGCAGGACTCATGAATTCAGATGTTGACGGAATCTGCGAAAATGAGGTCGCATCGAGCTGCTTCAAGCTTTAGAGCCACAGAGATTAAGGGACCTCTGGGAGAAGCACGCTCCAATTGCCTACCCCCTATATAGGTCCCCTTTCCACTCAGCCACCCCCTATACAAGACCCCCTCTTCGCTCCTCATACCAGAATATTCATTGTTATTTTAATTAAATTACACTCCTTAATGCACGGAGTCGTTAGGGAAAGCGGCCTGAAGAAGTGGGAGGTCGAGAGGTTTTTAGTGCTCCTTCGAGCCCCTTCCCCAAGGCCTATCTCCATTTCGCGCTCCCCGACACTTTCCAAGTAAAGTACAGGACTTGAAAAAAAAGAAAGAAAGAAAAAAAAGGCGAACGAAATATCTTGTTCTCGACGGCAAAGAAGGCGCAGTTGGAATGTAAAAGTGGAAAATGTCCCCCCATCGTATTATGACAACAACGAAAAGTTGTATTTATATTCAAGATCCGCCCTCATTGAGGCGATTTATTTACTTCCATGCATAGTAATGATTGCTGGGCTTTTCCTCCCTTCTCTCGTTTAAACGGGTTAGAATATAAGCAGCAGACACCTGCAGCTGCCTTCTATAAAGGGGACTTCAAGGTATTCAGAATGAATATATCATTATTTTCTTCGAAAATATTTTCAAGAAGAGCTAAATGAATAAGTCAGGAGCTTGATGGACTGTGTAGAATCACCAGAGGAAGTAGTATTGTTATATATATATATAGCTCGTCCAAGGCATGAATGTGGATCACAGTGTACATCACATACATTTCTAATCAAAGGTGTCAGCACTCCGAAGGAAATACTATCTACAGTTATACCTTCAACAACAGAGAGGTTTCGTTCCAAATTTCGGCATCTTAAGTTGAATAAGAACCAAATTAGCTTAAAAGTTCACTCGGATAATTAGAGAGGTTCTCCAAACTTTAAATAATACACTATCACACCCAGGAAAGCCCTGTTCCAAACATCAGCACTTTTACTGAAATAGGTACCAAATTCGCTACAATGCCCACTCATCAGATTGTGGTAGTTTTTCAAGCTATAATCTTATACTCCACCAACATATGTTCATAGTCATGCATTAATCAAAAACAAGATTGATGTACTTTGGTCTCATAAAATGGGTCCTATACACCTCGTTCGGATCGGCTACTAAATTTACATAGCTTAGCGGCCAAAACTCGATATCTAAATTAATGTTTTGTTGTTTTCAGATTTTCAGAGTCAGTTTTCTACTTTCTGGTTACCATTAAACAGTCAACGCTCGAAGAGCGATTTGCAAACGATTGAACTCACTCATTTGATCTGGATGGAGTTCGTCATTTCATTAATTTTTTGATGTCACAAAGAAGCTTCATGTCAATTGAAACATCTTAAGGAGAATAGGAGGGACTTAAGATCTCTGAACTGATCTCAGAGGAGCCCGTGATCATTTGTATCGATGTCTTAGAGAGGCTCCCCTTCAAATTTTAAATTTCTAGGGTTGAAAAGATAGAGTATTTAGCTTATTCAGCCGATTAGGATGAAAACCATAATTTTATTTGTCTTTCGACGTTACAGAAAGTCATCCTGTCCAATCTCAACTCCCTACGGGGAAAAAGGTAAAATTTGGCCAACAAAATGGAGCCCATCATCGCCTTTGTCTCTCGATTTCTCGTAGAGGCCCCCTATTGAATAATTATAAACTTGGTAGTGTGGACAGGAGGAAGGAGATTTAACTCATCCGTCACACTAAAAATTCAAGCTAAAAACACCAATAAACTTAGCTGGTAGATTTGTTGGGTTGGAAATGAGCACTAGCAATTTCTGCATCACTAACAATATTTAAATAACTTTCATATCTAGGTACTTGAAAAAAGGTGAGCCATCATATATATCGTTAGACTAGTTTTGGTAAAGTGTAAAAAAAATCAGGATACTGCAAAAATTTATGATGAAAAACCTATTATGAAAAGCTCAACTTTAAATAAAATGCTAAAACCGTTACATTTTTAAATGATTCTAAAAAGATGTTTTATGTATTGAGAACATTGTTAAAAAATAGAAGTTTTGTTGTCTTTGAATTCAGCGTTGTTGAATTCAGAGTTTTTGATTCGTTTTGACATTTTATGTCTTTACTATGGCACATAACTCGAAAAGTGTGACGAAGAAAGCGTTATGAAAAATTTCTGATGATTTCCGCTTACAATCGAGTCGTTGCTAGGGAAATGGTACTTCGTCGTTTTTCATCCCACAAAATTCGTTGACCATTCGTTCGAAAGCTCTCGATTTATCCAATCATATTATGTTAACTACTGCAAAATGCGTGGCCAACAAGCTGAGTTATGAGCATGGTGATATGAATAATTGTTCACACACAGGTGATCATTCTCAATAATTGATTGTGAACATGATTGCAACCGCTTGTTACTTTCTGATGGTTTCATGGAGCTGGTGTTTCGATGATTTGATTCATAGCAAGTGATCCGAATATTGCAAGAACGATATGGTTTGTGAAGCGGTGGTTGAATCATTTTAATAAGTAATTTCTATGCTTTACACTCTAGGAAGCTGTAATTTCGTATGTAGCCTCTTTAGGACATTTACTTGACGATGCCCAGGGTCCGGGTCAGCTGAGTGGCTCTTAAAGCTTGCGTACGAGTCTGCAACACATACGAGTCTGCAACTAAAGACATAAAATGTCCCAATGTGTTGCAGACTCGTATGCAAGCGTTTCTGATGATTATCGAATACAACCTTATCGTCTTTGGTCGATCCTTTAAATGGTTACAACGATTTTCACGTACAACCAAGTCGTTGCCAGGAAGAAATAACTCCTGTATTCAACGGACAAAATTTTAACAGAGTGCTGAAATATATTGAAAAAATTAACTTAGACCAAATGAGGAAAATCCCGGGAATTTTGCTAATATGGCCATGTCGCACCATTATATATATGTTTTTAAATTGAATATCGATTTGAACACAACATATATTTAAATAAAAGAATGCCGATTTCCCTATGGCGTTAAGGAAAAGCTCTTTTTGCTGGACACAGGTGGCATTCTGAATTCATGGTGGAATCAAAACGTTTGTTCGTACATTCCTCGGAGCACTGTTCCCAATGGGAAAGGAAGGATGGAACGTTAAAACTCCCGTTACAAACAGCGTGTACCTCTCTAGAACCTACTCGTATTTTGAGAGGTAACCAGTAGGCAGCTGAGCCAACACTGAAATCGGCTGTGGAGGGGAAGGGGCTTGTTTGGGGGGTCGCGTTTGACTTTGTAATTAGAGGAATCATCGCGATAACCAAACCAAACTGTACGAAGCGAGGTACCCTGGGTTTGGCCTGGCGTTAACTAAACAGTCCGCCTTCGCCCTCAACTAACTTGACCTCCAGAACTATTGCAATGGGAAGGGACTGAAGACTGACTGTTCTACAGCCTTTTTCAAATGGTGGGAGGGGAGAAGGGAGGACTGAGAGGGCTAATGGAATTTATTTGATTATTAGAACAGTGGATTTAAGCATTAAAAATGCCGCTTTCGCCTATTCTAACCTAATCTCCAGAACTACAGATATACCAGAAGGAGTTGTTAAATTTCATCAGGTGAGGTTCGAAAGGACAATTTGCTTATTTGAACAGTAGATTGAACATAAACTAAATACCCCACCTTTGCTCTCCTAAGTTGACCTCCAGAACCAGGCAGGGAAAAGAAATTGATGACACTCTTCCACTGTCTATTCCAAATGGGGCTTCAGTGAACTATTGAAATTTATGTGTGATGGTTCAAACAGTAAATATACATCAACTAAACACTCCACCATTGCCCCCTAATACTAAATTTCCAAAACTATCACGGTGGAAAGGGACTCACGCCTGAATCTTTCGAAGTCTTTCTGAAATAGGAATTCGGATGAATTTTGGAATTTGTTTCAGATTATTTCAACAGTAGACTCAATTATTACCCTAACCGACCGCCTTCTTAACTTGAACTCCAGAATTATCGCATAAGAAAGAGACGGACGACTGGTCCAAAATCTTATCAAATGAGGGTTAAGAGGGCATTTGTTCCAGATCATTCGCACAGCAGACCTATGCATAAACGAACATTACTCCATAGCTCCCTACCAGGCGCGGATCCAAGGGGGGGGGTCACAGGGGTCATGACCCCCCCCAGAATCAGCCTGCATTTCAAAAAGCAGAGCTGAACGACAACGAATTGTTGACAAACCCAATAAAAAAAAAAAAATCAAACAACCAAAACGAACCCAATTTTTGTAAAATCAAAAACCAGAAACAAACCAAACGACCAAAGTTAACTTACCATATTGCTAACTAAAAACATTGGAAACAAAATATAACAATAATAACGACTAATCTTTTTATAGATTAGCCGTTGAGCTAATAGATTTATAGATTTTATAGATATGTCATGTATTTGGTTTGTAGCAACACTTGTGATTTGTTTCTATTCTGTGATTTGGTTTGTGCCTATGCTCCTATCAGTAGCCGCCCCTGTCTGGGGGCCTTCTGCCATTTGTTGCAGTGCCATTTGTTGTCGTTTATGGGGTCATCGTGGAAGAGAGTAGCCTAACCGATCTGTTCAACCTAATTTATGCTGTTCTCAGTACAGAAGAAAGTACAGAAGAAGTTACGACAGGTCACGCTTATGCTAGAGATGTTAAGAGCCCACCTCCTTGCTCATCGAGCTCTGGCCTCGTTAATATTGAAGACTATTCAGTTTTCGCATTTATTTTGATCTGAAATAGAACAAGTGTTGTATGGCAGGTGGTGGTTGTGGGATCGATCAGATATTCTGAATCGATTAAGAATTCAGCATAAAATTAAAAACGTGAATGTAAAAAGAAATTCTAACTCAGAAGTTCAACTCCCGTTCTCGTTTACTTTCCTGCCAAATTCAGTAAAAATGATCCTGAATTCACTGAGATCAACAATCGATTGTTGTGGTTTCAATGTTTTGATTTGCAAACTCTGAAGTTAGCTACGCTGCCATAAAAGGCGCCACTTCGTTTGAAAACACATTAGGACACTTTTTTAGAAGAAAATTGAAAATAAATACATTTATAAGCTAAATAATAAATATTAAAAAATATTTTTTACACAAACAAAGAATTTTATAAATAATTACAATTAGTTTTTAAGTAGACAAATTGGACGAGTTTAGGCATAAGGTTATTCTGGCTTTGTCAGTCAGTAAGAAAATTCGTTTGGTTATTTTGTTATTTTTTATATTGCTCTACCCTGTGACCCCCTCCGGAAAAAATTTCTGGATCCGCCCCTGCTCCCTACTAACCTGACCTCCAGAACTACGAAAGGTGAAGAAACTAACGTCTTACTTTTCCACTGTCAATGTCAGATGGGATTTCAGAGGATTGAAATTTTTGTCAGATGGTTCAAACAGTAGACTCATGCATCAACAAAACAGTCCATCATCACCTACTACATTCTTCAATTTCAGAACTACCTGTCTGTGGTGGAAAGGGGCTGACGAAGATAATTCATATTCTTTTTTAAATGAGGGTTCAGAAGGCAACCGGAATCTGTTTCAGATTATTCGGACAGCAGACTTACGCACCAACTAAGCGCAGCCTACCAGCCATAAGAAGATAAACGACTGACCCTTCTACTGTATTTTCAAGCAGGTGTAGAGCAAGATGGCTTTTTAAATATAAAGTGAGATCACTCAAACCGTAGACTTATGCACTACCAAATTTTTTGCTCTGTAGTCAGGGAAAATGAAGGGGGGGGGGGGGGGTGTAAACTTTCCGCGGGACACCCTGTATATTGCAAGACAAAAAAAGGTCATTCACTTATGCCGCACGACTGGAACTTTTCCTGGGCCATTTCGGTGAAATTATCAGCAATAATTCCGTTTAAATAACAAAGTGACCCTATCACTTGGTTAAAAGGCGGTACCCAACCAAATAAATTCCAAAAACAGTTCACTCCTCGGCCTCTACACTCATATTGTAGACCACGAGTTTTTACAAGGGGTTATATTGTGTCAACCCGGGCAGCCGAAGGCAAGAAACCCCCACGCAGGAGGCGGCTCGTGCAAGTATTGAGCAAAGGGTTGCTGGGCGAAGGGGCGGCTTGGAATCCCCTAAGAAACTAAACCACTCCAGTTTTTCTCGCCCTCATCAATCACAATCAAAACGTTTTTCCTTCGGATCTTCCCCTCCCATTGCTTTTCTCCTGTACCCTGACGCCGGTTTCTGTACTACTGTGTCTCTACGCTTCCTGACCGTTCCCGAGTTCTTCTTCAATTTTTTGTCGCTCTTTTCGTTCGTATTCCGAAAGACACTCGTGACCGAAATGATGAACGGTAATAACACGGAATCACTTGCGTTTTTTTCTTTTTAGAATCATCGCGGGCGTTTTTCTCTCTTCGAAATGAAGTCCCCTTTCCCTCTTCTCCTCTCATTTTCCGAACCTTTTTCCCTTCGCACATACGCGTCCATTCCGCACCGTTAAACGGTCCGTAGATGACCCGCCCATCCTGCTCTCGTTTTTTTTCTAGAGAGGGTTTTTCCTCTCGGGTGTTTCCTCCCAATAAATGATAGTTCGCCGCAACGACGCCGATAAGAAAAATGTCGTTTTTCCGCAGGTGCCGTGTTCCTTCCGCTACATCAACATTGAAAGGGAATCGAGGCTGAAAAATATCTCGGCGTCGTGGAGTCACATATTCGCAAAATACGGATTGTTTATTACAGTTACGAAAACACCGCAAATTAATACAAAACGCTGCATATTATTACACAAATATTTATTATTTCTGTATTAGATAGCCCTTCGACGCAGAACTGTGGGCCCTAAAAAATTACCCATCAAACTGAGCCTATGGTGTATTGTCGAAGTATAACTAGTGCACCTCTTTTTTGGCCCCTGAAATTCAAACATGTCGCCCACTAACTGATGCTAACGGTCCTAGAGGGTTTTGAAGACGTGACAAAGTGACTTGATCAAAAGGAAGTTGATAAGATCCACCTGTTATCTTGATAAGTCAGTTCAAAGTGGCCAACCTCCGCGATTTTTGCGTCTGTGTGACCTGCCTTCTCATTTTCGTTCACAATGCGGTAAGTAACCAAGAATTCATTCCAGATTTTTTTTTCTAGTTGTTTCTAAGAAACCCTAACAAAAAATATCAGAGAACTGAGCAAAATTGGCCTCCCAATCATAAATACAACTTCGGTGCACCCTACCAGCTTTTAAAGCGTGAATAGCTTTAAAATTGCATCCAAGAAGCTTTAAAAATTCTTTTCAACGTTGATTTTAGCGAATTTTTGAAGAAAATTAAGCTATTGCTCTCGCCTCAAAATTTGTAGAATGTGAATTTTTGAAAAATTTTTATGCAGAAATCCGTTTCAGGCTATTCTGAATCATATTCTGAAGTTTAACGCATTTTTTTATGTATGTATGTATGTATGTATGTATATATGTATGTATGTATGTATGTATATATGTATGTATGTATGTGTCATTCCAGACGATAACTGTCCGTAGAATTGTGCTAGAAACTTCAAACAAATTTTAAAATGTTAAGGACACAAAACGAAAGTTCAAGTTCGTTGGCCAGCATGATCGGATTACATCTTCGGGTTGAAATTATCAAAAATGTAGTCAAAATTTTCAAAATAGCCTGTTTTTTGCGATTTGTTGTGCGAAATAATTTTTTCAGCATACTAACATGTGGTATATTCGGAATCAGCGTAAAATTTCCTATAAGAATATGTATCAAGTTTTCAAAAATTTCAAAGTTGAAAAATCAGTCAAAAATCGAAATAATGCCGTTCGCTAGTTGTAAAAATCGGTAATATTTGCATGAAACATTGTCCAAATTCAGATTGAACTACTCTTATGGAAGTATCCCTGTATAACCAATTCTAGAACCATGCTGTTTAAAACGTAGGTAGTAGGTGCTTTAAAAAAAAAAGAAAAATGTAATCACAACTGATGAGTTTACTCTGTGCATGTGTTAATAATTTGATTCCATGCTTGTCTATCAAAATCATAAACTAAAATTTCTCAACACGATCAATAGCGACTGAAATGTCGAAGATTTCTTCAAAAATTCGCTCATGGGGTCATGCTGCATGACTGGACTTTTTTAACTTTTAAGGTTTATGAAATAAAAATTATGATTTCACCAAACATCTTATTTCTTGTTGTTCCCATGCCTAATGCACCCTATAGGGTGCAGTACCACTACTAATACTTGGAGCGTGATATAAATGGTATGCTTTTTTTCCCCATTCAATTAGATGTCCAATAATAAGAATTCATCAGAAAATTTCAAATTTTTATGGTAGTTTTCATTTAGGAACTGGCGGGTTAACGAATTAACTAAAAAGAATGAATAAATAAGTACAAAAAGAAATAAACATATAACATAAATGTTAAATAAAAACCACCTTGAAAGTGAAAACAATTTCAATACCTAGGAAGAAGGAATTTAAACATTAAAAAAAAAAAAAAAGAAAGAAAAAAATTCTTCCTCTAGTATTTGAACCCCCCTACTGGATGATAGTAATCGCACGGCCCCCCAGGAAGACGCGCTATCCACTGAGCTAGAAACGCCCGCATAATAAGAAAAACTCCGCAAATTGTTACACAAAGGTTTATTATTTCTGAATTAGATAGCCCTTATACGCAGATCATTGGTCTATAATTATTATTAAGCCCCATATATAGGTATCTAGTAAATGATCAAAAATTGGCGCAATGACCTTTACAGCTCAGGACTCCACAATTGTACGGCTTATATAGTAGTTGAATGTTGAAAAAATTCCTAAAAAAAAAAAAAAAAAACTCCGTAAAACGGCAGGTTGAAAAAGAAAGAAATTAGCCTCAGAGGCCCCATCAGCTATTCAGTGATCCTCCGAACCTTGTAATTGTTTTTTAGGTGTCGCGAACGAGCTCCATTAAATTTCAGCAACGTGAGTCAATTAGGAAAAAAATTAGCCTCGGTGGTTCCGAAGCTGATGAGAATAACACGAGAACTGAAAATATTACAGCAACACAAAATAACCATATGACTCGGAAAGAGTAACGCTGAGACTACTGGCACAAATTATTACACAAAGGTTTATTATTTCTGAATTGGATAGTTCTTCTATTCAGAAGACCTATCTATAAAACTATTAAAGAAAGTCAATTGTACATTAGGTATCTAAATATATATGCGTTGGTGTAGATGATTTCTAAAAATTCTTGGATTTTTTTTTTAATTTCTTAGCAGTTTTTATTGATTTTTTATAGCACGTATTAATGACATTTCGGCACGTTTTTCAGCATAACTATACACATTTTTGAATGTTTTAGTTCGTAGTTCATAATGTCTCTCTGATCAATATTCTGCCTAAAATTATAAGTTAAACGTTTTTTAGCAGTTTTCTATACCATTTTAAGCGATTGGTTCTAAGCATTTTTTAAAATTTGACCAATTTATTGGTTTAAGTTTAATGTTCAAAAACACATCCTTTCTTTTGGAATGCTTTATTTTCCACCAACACCTTAACAAAACACGTTTTTCGCCTTGAAAATTCTCATTTCTTTACTTTAAAACTAACTTAACCACTTTCAACTGTGTATATCTATGCACAGAAGAAGAATCATCCTAGAAGAAAAATGTCATTTGATAATACCACCTACAGACCACACCCAACACCCCCAAAAGAACCTAATTAGAGAAATAGAAATTCCATTCCCTCTAGGTCTGCACCATCGGCGGTCTAATAGAACTAACGCGGCGTGATCCGCCGGATTTATCGTCGGAACGATAGAACGGAACGATTATCATTGATGAAATGATTGTATCGAAATCATCGGCGCTAACGATCAGCGATTGCGGGCTGCGCTATCTGCGTTTAATATTATGGTCCTCTGCAGCTGCGAGGGCTCTCAAGACCCACCCATCAGGGTGGCACCCAAAGCCACCTTTGGAGTGGGTTTATATATATATATATATATATATATATATATATATATATATATATATATATATATATATATATATATATATATATATATATATATACGTATTTAGGTTCTTGAGGGTTGGTCTGTAGATTCAACAACTTGAACAACCTAAATACGAAAATTTAATACTGAGTGTTCAAGAACATTCGTCATTATATATATATATATATAAAGAAATTTGGCAATGAATGGCTATTGTAAACGTGTTCTACTTCCTCTGGAACGCAAGGAAAATGCATCCCCACCCCAAGTGCTGCCGTGCAGACGAAAAGTTGGGTAAAAAATTGTATAATAAATCCACGGTCAATGCAAAGGCTTAAAAATGGGGGGCTTGAATTACAAACTTTCTGTTTGTTGTCGCCAATCCGATCGTATCAGAGCTGCCATACCCTCATTATCACCTCAACCGTATTAAACGCTTTTTATTCACAGAACATCAAGGGTATTAAAATTCCTGTTAACCCTCACAATCAGGGCTCTATTAAAATGAACGCGTCTAGAGCCATCGTATTTATCTTGGGAACGATAGAACAGAAAGAACCTCATTGATGACACAATCGCTTCGCATCGCATCGAAATCATTGGCGCGAACAATCAGCGATCGCGGTCTGAGCGATCTGCGTTTAATATTATGATCCCCATCAGCTGCGAAGGCTCTTAATTTATGTGAAATGTGAGAGTGATTTGGAGATGTGACGTATTGAAAGTGTACCTGCCTTTACAGACCCACCCACCATGGCGGCACCCGAAGCCACCTTTTGTTCTTCCTAAACGGAGGACAAGCCGGACAAAACTCCTGGCGTATTCCGGTGAATTAAAAGTATAGTAGATCATAATACTCCATTACTATTTTGATAGTGAGTATTATATTCCAGAAACATTGTATAATATATCGACGGTCAATGTGAAGGCTTAAAACTGTGGGGCTTGAAGTACCAACTTTCTGTTTGTTGTCCGCAATCCGATCGTATTAGAGCTGCCATACTTTCATTATGACCTCAACCGTATTAAACGCTTTTTATTCACAGAACACCAAGGGTACCACCATTCCTGTTAGTCCTCACAATCAGCGCTCTAATAAAACGAACGCGACTAGAGCCTTCGTATTTATTCTGGGAACGATAGAACTGAACGAACCTCATTGATGACACGATCGCTTCGCATCGCATCGAAATCATTGGCGCGAACAATCAGCGATCGCGGTCGGAACGCGTTAGTTATCCGCCTGCGATTAATATACGATCCCCAGCAGCAGCGAGGGCTCTCAATTTATATGTAAAGTTATTGTCCGCTGGCTTCAGCCCTGAACCGGGGCCCCGTCACTTTGTGATCGACAAGGCTGGTAATTGCGGGCCGTTAATCAGAAAAGCGGAGGACGGCTAAAACAACGTTGCTACTCCCCGAAACTCCGAAGCGTCCAATGAAACTCGGTGTACCGTGAAGCTTTTCCCCTGTTTATAACGCACTTTTATTCATAAACCCCCCACCCCTGGACTCTTCTCCCTAGCGGGAATTTGAGAGGGAATATTTCACACTACAATAAACATAATTTCGACGTTACTTGTTGGAGCAGGCTACGCGTTTCGGTTGAGATATGAAACTGGGAGGAAAAATCGGATTCAAATGAGGTAAAACTCGAGTATAAACCAGGGAAGGCATTGTTACTATCGACATCATTCAGGAGTTTGTCACCTATGTAAAAATATCCAGTTTTTTATTTTCTTAATTTTTTTAAACTTTCCACAGTTACAGCTTAATACTTTTTAATGTCCAGTTCAGCGTAACGTATAATTGTTAGCATTCCCACATTTCACCATATGAGTGAGCTCTGTACCTGTTCTACCTGTAGAATACTCTTGTAGAATCGGGGGCGGATCCAGGATTCGTCTGTGAAGGAGGCAGACATTAAATTCTCCTCCCTCCCCTTTCCCACCACACCCCCACACAATCTAATTTTCGTATATTGTGTACTTGTACAGGAGGTTCCGAAAGGACCCCCCCCCCCCCCCCAATCTTTTTTCCACAATTTTTAACGAATCGAGTTGTGAAACTTGGAGAGAGCGTTTTTGGGGTGCCAGATACTAAGTTTTAAGGAAATTAAAATAGTAGATTATGCAAAAATTTTAGGACTACCTACCCAAAGGGGAGTGTCATGGGTACATGAAAATATTTCACCATTTTTTGCCGAGTGAAAAATCATTTTAAAGATTCTATAGTTCTGCAAATGATGGTGAAGCCAGAATTGATATAAATTGTTCTGTTCTTGAATGGGAGCTGATGAACTATGAAAAAGCACGATTTTTTCGAAAAGTTCCTATCTTGAGAAAAAATCGTGCTTTTTATAGTTCATCAGGTACAATTTGTGAACGGAATACGATACATCGTAATTCTGGCTGCACCATCGTGTTCAGCAAGGAAATCTTTGGAATCAGCACTCAGAAAAAATGGAAAACAAAATTTTTCTCATGTTGTAACGGATTAATGGTACTTAGTCCTGGGTGTTCAAGGCCGAAATCCGAACAATAAATAACAGAGGAGAGATGTAACAGCCCCCGGTGATTACCTGTGGTGAGAACTGAACTCTTTAAGCGTACAGCGCATATCCAGGCTGTTACCTTTTTGTACAACCACAAAACCGTGAATTGTTCAAACACATTTTGATTGAAAAGATTTTGGGCAGTTCATCTTCTTATTCATCCTAAAGATTTATTTAAAATTTTGTGTTTTCTCTCTCTTTATTAGTTACTTCCATTGATTTCTGTATATTACTTGATTTTTTTTGTTAATATTATAATGTTTTATTGATTAATTGAGACATCGTATGATTATGATTTATTGATGGGTTTTTGTTTGACGTCTCTACCGGAGAGCACAAGTGATTTTTACTTATTCTCCGGTAGGCGGCAGTGCGATATTTATTTTATTTCATTATAAGCTAAAATGTATTTCATACATGTTCATGTAAAAATGTCATTTTCGCCAATAAATTCTCTCTCTCTCCCTCTCCCAACTAGCGCATAGATGTGCTGCATACAGGGAATATCCTTCCCGATCAAACGGGTGAGGCTACATCCCCAATTGCGACAGCTCGAGAACATGAGAAGAAGCGGCGTTCAATCCAACGCTAAGCGAAAGGTAGAGTCGTGCTCTCTCGGAAATGTTGGGTAGGTACTGTCACAATGTACCAATGCCTTTCTACCTCCCCGTGGTTAGTCGAGAAACGTATAATTATTATTAATTTTTTTTTTGCTTAACTATTAGTATCAAGCACCCCCTTGAATAAGTTTAAACTTGATCACTATCCGAGTTTCACCTCAATATCCCAGAAAGTATGGAAAAAGGTTAGAGTGGGGGTTACTTTTCTGATACCTTCTATATATAAGACTAAATAAACATAACGTGGCAGGTTCAAACGTTCGTACTGGAGAGCTATATGTCTATTTTCTTGGCTGTTTTCATGCCAGTCCCTATGAAGAATAATTATGAATGGGTGGAATAGAATCAAGCCATGAATTCCGTCTGGTATAATTGAATCAATACGCCATGGAGATAAGATGGGTAAAAGACGAAAAAAGATCCCTATAACGTCCTAAAGCATTGTATTCCAAATTTCAGCACCGTAGGTCAACCAAGGCAGAATTTAGCCTGTGAGGTCCCCCAGCTAAACAGCCCACCTCCATAACCTGTAAATATATTCTGCGTGTCCCAGAAGCGCTCCATTTCAAATTTCATCAGTGTAAGCCGATAAGGAAAGGAATTAGCTTCAGAGATCTCACTGCTGATCAGAGTCCCTCCGTGTTTTATATTTGTATTGTAGAAGTAGTTTGTAACAAGAGCTGACCTGCCAACTGAAAATCTATTAGATAATAACTTACCTACGCTTCACAAGTCCATCTGTAGGATACAGAAGTACTATTGAACGTTGCTGTATTGTAGCTTTAACGGCAATTTTTGCTATGTTTTACCATTTGCAATTCATTCCCTAGTCGTCCGATCTCGCCCAAATTTGGATGATAGTTGGGGGAAGACGATTTAATCATCTCCTGTCTATTTCAACATGATTGTATCAATAATAGTTACTGCGAATGCGCCTATGTAAAATCCTTGTAACGACCTTAATTTCCACTATTTTCATCCGATTTCGATGAAATTATCAGAGAATGCGCGGGTTAGGTTGTAGATGGTCCCATATCAGTTTAATTGTTACCGAATCAATACTTCATTCTGCGCTTTCGCAAACGTAAATTCCATCATGTTATATCTTTTCACTTTCTAGCAGTTATAGTTCGCTTAAATTTGGATGATAGTTGGAAGAATATGATAGGTAGACGAGGAAGCTATGTGCCACACCCAACTTGGCAGACTTTTTTTTTCTTGGTCGACAACAAAGGTTCATTACTGAAAATAATAAACCAAAAGCGATACTGAAGGTGCGATTTTGGCTCCCGAGTCAACTCCCATCAAGAGATCTTTTCCTAGTAGCTAAATTCTTCACTGTTAAACAGCTTTATCGTAAGAATTTATTATTATTTTTCTATAAACATAACGTTATTTTCCCATCAACAGTTTATCACTTGTATACAACAAGATTTGCCATGGGTGGTAACATAGTAAATCCACGGCCACGCTTTGTTTGACAACAAGAAGTCCAAATTATGTGTTCAACATACTTCACAAGCATTTAAATCGTGACCTGAGGAACCCAACGCTTTATCCTCGTGCAGCCTATAATAGGAAGATTTATGAGTTTTTGATTAATAATGGACCAATAACCATTGAAAAATCAAACTTTGTCACTTTACGTTTCAAGGTGCGTAGAATCCAAAACTGCAATGTCCGTCAGTAGAAATATCAGCTTTTCCAAGTCATGGTTTCAACATATGGCCTAGTCTCCAGCTAGAGTTCTTAATCCATTCGGCTTTGCCTTCGATAATGGTTGATTGCATTTCCGGTAAATGACTCGGAAATGCTTCATAGGCATAATAATATATTTTATTATGTCAATTAATAATATTTATTTATTCCGCAGATTAGTTGATCTACCTTCAGAGTCGGATACTGCAACGCATCTCCACATCTGCAACATCTGGAAGATCAGGTGATGCTTATGTCTTCACTTGTCAAGGCCTCAATTCTTCACTTCGTCTACTAGTACGCTCGGGATCTTCACTGAATCAAGTTTATAGACTTTTTGTTCTGTTCGCCACATACTTTCAAGTTAATTTACGTTCAGTTGTTTGTTCAAGTTTTTGACATAAACCTCCAACAGAACAAGGTATGTGTTTACTTTATTACTAACATTAACTTCCCTGTTGCTGTACGAATGGTACCTCAAACTACACGCTCCATTATTGAAACTACTACATCCGGGCAGATATGTCTTTGATTGGGGATTTCATAACGGTTGTCCTCGAGAGTTGTAAGAAATCCTTTAACTTTAAACAAATCCCTGGGCCGCATGGCCGCATTCCGACTAATTCCAACAAAACAACGGTTTACTTATAAAAATGTTGAAAATAACTGTGGAGAGTGTGGAGAGAAGCCACTACAATGAGTTGTTGTTAACAGTCGACTGTTGTCAAGAGGATGAAAATGTTTCCTATGGAGTGGAGTAAATGATGCTATTGCTTTACGTTAAGAATATTGTAACCGGCTTATTAAAACTGTTTATAGACCAATCAACTTAGTTTAGGAATGTAGCCAGGTACCGTAAGGAGGGGGAAATTGGTAGCTTGAGATGTGAACATTTATCACATAAATCAAGCGCTTTCCAACGAGTGGCGAACGATTTATGTGCGATGAAAACTGCGGAAGTTCCATTCCCCTAGCAACGGCTGGGTTGTACGTGAAAAACACTGAAATCGTGACACAAATTTTGCATTACGGAAATTTTTGGTTGACCCCCCAGAGCAAAGACCATGTCAATATTTGATTAGCCAGTATGTTGACATGGATATGTCTTTTGGCTGGGGGTCAAGGAATTTTTCGCGACACTTTTTTTTCCCGACCGACACTTTTTTTCCCGACCGGCACATTTTCTATTGATTTTCATCCCATAGTTTTCTTAGTAGGAAAATCGTTCGCCACTTTTTGGAATGCTCTCATTTTACCACGACATTTCATGACCTCTAAGCCTTTGTAGTGTCAAGGAATGCTGATTTATTGCTCTAAGTTAAAAACTAATGTTGTTTTGTAACCATAATGGAATAATCTTGTGAAAAGAAGGCACTACATGGTTAGTATACAATTGAGTAGTAGGTACCAACTGGTAAGCAGTAGGTACTAGACATATCCATGATCTTTTGTTTTTCCCGTCAAGGGAGAAATGAAAATGCTTGATTTACTTTATAGGTTTTAGCACCTTTTTACATGGATATTTCTTTTGGCTGGGGGTCAAGGAATTTTTTTTAACAGTTCTGTGTGGAGAGAGACCCTTCTTTGTCACATGGATTTTCAATGGAGAATTTACCTTATTTTTTGTAACAACATCATTATCATTATTATTGTTTGTAGCTAATTATAGGACTAGGAGTTTATTGTATATCCACATTTTACATAGCTGGACAACTCTTGAAGTCGTCTGAACACAAGCTTGAAGTCATTGGCAATTATTTTCTACGTTATACGTGAAGAAGTGTACACTCTTTTTAAAATTTGTTTGCCAATAAACGCTATTTCATTTGATTTCATAATTGGTCGCGTCTGCGCATTCGAAAACGTAACATCTATCAAGTATCGTTTCTCATTGTCTAATTGACCAATTTTACCCAAACTCCAATTAAATGAAATTGCTATGAGCTCTTCTAAGATTATTTGAAACCAACTCCTCTTGTGCTGCCTGATAACGATATTGTTTGAAAATATGAATGATATTTCACCCGACTCTTCCTGCATGTAAGTTCCGTCCGAATTATAGAAGTTCTTCACCGCCTCCCATTATTTCCCATCCTCGTGATGAGAAGGGACAGGCCCCACGTCCTGTGACAACATACGGCCGAAAACTAAGATCGCACAGGAAGGGGCGGCGAACTCCGGCAATATTTGCTTATAGCGACAGGCATCGGGTTACAGAAGAAACACATTAGCTAATGGAGCATATTCTGAGAGGGTTTATCCATAAAGAGGTCTGAAGTCCCACCGCTCTTCCCCTCCCCCAAAAACCAGAGTCTTCTCTGAGAACTTTGAATCAAACGTTATCACCGGATATACTTCCCCTGTCGAGATTACTGGAGGGTTGTTGCTTCTGAAAATTGAATGCAAACAATAAGTAATGCACTCTTCGCCGCGCTCGCTTTTTGCGGAATTCTCTTTCCCTCGCATTTTCGGCGGCACCGACCTCGGAATATTCACGTCGCCTATTTGGAAGCGTAAATAATCTCATCGCAACAACAACAAGACGGAACATTATATGTAAATCAGGCAGCCCAAAGTTAAAGCTACAGCTAAGTGCTGGTTTACTAATGACCGAATAGACGACAGAACATATATCAAAAATATTAATATCTTCTATTTATCAATGCAAAACTCTCTAAGATCCGCACTTCATCTGTAATAATCAATCATTTATCTAACTGTAAAATCATATTGTTAAGTAATGATATTTTTTAAAATAATGCATTTGTTACGATGATATATGTAAAAGCATACTTATCAACTAAATGAAAACGCTACAAACACATTGCACAAACGTTTATTATTTTTGTACTAGATAGCCCTTCTACGTAGATCACTGATCTATTTATCGAAGGTAATGTGATACATTATCGAAATGTAACTGCATAGACGTAGACAATATAAACAAAATTACACATTACCGTAACAAGAGCTGAAATCTAAGTTTAATAGTACATCAGAATCTGAGTAAGTATATCGCCATAGCCTGTCTAGCCTATAGGCACTCCTGAACCGAAAATGAATGCCCACCACTAACCACTAACCATAATACAGATGACAAACTATATAATAAACACAATGTCCTGGAGTGAGATTTCCATTGGAACTGATCGTCGTAGTTTATAACGGCGGACGGGCAGATTTTTATTAAATTAGCATTATTATTTAAAATAATTAATAAATTTTATTAGTTTTCTGGATTCTACGCTTCTTAAAACGTTAACTGACAAATTTTGACGGTGGTTCAAAAATTTCTTCTTGTTCGCTGAAATACAAATTTCCATTATTGAAAACATTAAACCAAAATGTAAGAAAAAAAAATACTGCCCTCTATAATTTACAAACGGAACAACTCAACTTTCTTGTAAAATCATAAACTCAGTCCATATTTATGGCTCTCCTTTCGAGCTCATCCTTGATAGAACATTTTGTGGTGGTAAACAAAGCTATTATTGGTGGTTGTCGCTGGGTTGATTTGTTGAATAATTGTTTTCTTTATTACTTAATCCAATTATGCTTTGAAATCAGTACTTTTTCAGAATTTTTAATATCTTGATCCGAAATTGATAGTTACCAATACTTAGCTCTTGAAAAATATTTTAACACAAAACTCAAAATGGTATGGGCTGAAAAAAGCAAATTAAAATGTGAACCGTCACAGTCAGACGCCTATAAGAGGTCCTTCCTTTATGACAACTTTCTTCACACCAGAGTTTTGTCCACTTCCAAGTACATAGTACCCTTATTATAACTTCTTTTTTGAAAAAGTTGAGATCTTTCAATAGGAGATTTGCAATAGTAAGGAGGGAATTACCCGTTTCATGGATATTCTACTAATTCCAAAGCACAGTTTTTCTGGGGAAAAACAAAATAATTAAAAAAATTAAATAAAACAAAATAAATAATAATACAAATAATAAAAAAGATGATTATATAATTTAATCGTTTTGAAATAATAATGCAGATACCTGAGTTTGAGAAACCCCAAATTGATTTACGATGCTAAAAAAAAAAAAAAAAAAACACAAAGCTCGAAACTTTGGGTCATCACAGTAGTAAGTGCAGATTGTTTACTGTAAGTGTAAGATTGAGAAAAAAACGAAAATTAAGCTGTTATAAACGAAAAATAACGTAATGATTTACAGCATTTACATTACTGTTTTTTTACCTTCTCTTTTACGCGTGTGGGTTCACGTTGAGGGGACACGCAGTGTTTAGGGTATCTGTGGGAGGGGAGGGCAGAGGAAGTTGTGACCCCCTGCGAGCCACACCCTCGAATTTACATAATTCGAGCTTCAGTCCACAACCGACTGGTCCGCATTTCCCGGGAAACCCACACCGCCACCCCCTCCAACCAACCACCGCCGTTCCATCCACACCCACCCCCAGTGTCCACACTCCGCCCTTGCAACTGCGTTCCCTTCCTCCACCAACACAACGCTTCGACGTCCCTTGTCCTTTCCTGCATCCCCCGGAATCCCTTCTCTGCGGCTGATATCCTTGTCCTGTGATGGAGCCATAGTCAGCGAGTGAAGGGAGAAGGTCAATTTGTAGAACAAACAAAGATTTTTCAGACGGAGGGATTCATTCCCGTTTGGTATAATAACTTTTCAGGAAAATCACTGCCACCCAGTCGTTTGGAATATTCAAATCGACCTCACAATAATAAAATAGCGAGTCCACAAGGCTATTAAGAAGTTTGAGGATAACAAATTTATCCAATTCAGCATCCCAAAACACATAAAGAAATGCAATAGGCACCGGTCTTCTACTTTGTCATCCAAATATTGTCGTTGCATCGAATTGGATCGCTCTGAAGTTGTCTCATTCGATTCAACACGTCAAAATCCATACATGTTCAACGATATCATCGCAACCTCGTGTCATATTGGCACCAAAGCCTACCAAATTACAAGTTGATAGCTACAAAATTGTGGCCTCTAGAGCGGATCGGACTGACATACATTTTTTGAAACCCCCCCCCCCCCCCCCCCAAGAAAATTAAAGAAAAGAAATTGGAGAGGATGCTCAGGTTTACTCGACGCCGGCTCTAGGGATGAAGAAAGTTGCAGAAAGAGAAGGAGGAAGAGAGGGATGAATGAAAATGCCACTATAAAATGACCACCAGTTGAGGTTAAGAGCTCCTGGTGACGCGGGTGGTAATACCAAGGAGCATTCCCGCCGAGATGCCCATCTCGAGGGTATCCATGGTGCTTTTCCAACACCGCAACCCACGCCATGATCTTAATGTGATTAGTCGCCACTCCTATTTGCTGCACAACTCGCTTCCGGAATATCTTATCAAATGATTTGGTGCAGGAAAGGACAAGAGCTGTTGAAGGGAGAGCCTGATTGAATAAATAATGAGGAATATTTCAACCTTTTATTTCCACATTTTAGTTATTGATCAATTTGGATGCCGGGGCTTTTCGTCCGACTACCTCGGGTGTTGTGGACGTCATCAGCTGTCCTCCAATTAGAGGATCAGAATTCGTTCGGAAGAGTACACATGGGCCTAACCATGGGTCTTAACCTCACTTGAGTGGATAGGGGTTCGCCCCACAGTGGCTCCAAAACCAGATTAGGCACTTTTAAATGTATCCTATGTTTCGAATTTGGTCAAAATTGGCCAAAGACAACTGGTAGAAGTGGGTGGGCGAAAAATAAGGTGAGACGATAAAGTGACCCGAAAAAAAGAAAATTCAAAAACGTGCATTTTGACGCCTCGATCTATATAGCTTAGGTATATAAAATAGATCTACCGTTACATATTTGGTATCAAACGACTCAAGGGGAGCCCTTCTCAAGACATGCAAAGAATATTAAATTTCAGCCAACAGAGTTAGGTCGGGAGGGAGCAAAAGTTGGGTCGAAGTTTTACTTCGTTACTTATCTCGGCGCGTCTCGCTGCAATGTTTTTTCGAAGGCTTGGCCATGCGAGACAAGCGGCTCACTGGATCGTTTACGGTTGTTGGTTGTTGATTACCAGTAAGAAAACTCTAACCGACATAGTTTGTTTACTCTAACCAAACGGAAGGCAGTTGCCAACACGAGTTATGGTGTGATTACCAATGCTTTGTATTACCAATAAAGCAGCATGTTTCATGTGATACCTACCTTACCATGAAAGAGTTCATATGCAGTTCCTCATGGATCCATATATTACGCAATAAAGAGAACTACAGGCAAATATATAGGTTCCTCACCCTCACATACCAATTTAATTGCGTCTGAGATACAGCTATTTTCTGTTGACAAAACAATAAATTGTTTACGAATGAATAACCACCGCCGGTACCATTGTTGATAGTAGGGTAAGATGTAACAACGGGTTAACCTTTAGGTGACCATCACTATAAACCATTAGGTTAACTTCTCAAAATGTGCATAATGGCTCCAAGGATTATAGGTATATTGTAGAGAATAGGTACCTGCATAGCGTGGGAAGTGATTAATTGATTCAATATTCAAGGGTCTTACCGCCTAAGGTTGGAACGAGTAGATAAGTTTCATCTACCAAACATAGTCGAATACTTGCAACTCATTCTCATATTTTTTCATCATCATTTCATTGTCGTACTTGTAACTGCAATGCGTAATCTTTTGGTTCATTGTTTTAAATAGTGTATCTTTATAGTCGACTGAGAGAGAGCGAGAGAGAGAGAGAGAGAGAGAGAGAGAGAGAGAGAGAGAGAGAGAGAGAGAGAGAGAGAGAGAGAGAGAGAGAGAGAGAGAGAGAGAGAGAGAGAGAGAGAGAGAGAGAGAGAGAGAGAGAAGATGGTTGAGCCACCTCAACATTCGTTGGTTTACTCATCATTTCTAGATTTGAGAAGAATGCGTTGAAAAACACTGAAAATTATCATACAAAGGTTTATAATTTCAGCATCAGATCATGTTATACCATATCAAGTTATTTGTTATCGTATTGATCATCATTCTAAAAATACCTATAGCTTGCACCACAAGAATAATAAACAACCAATCTGATCATTTCATTTAAATATTGATCATTTGGATGTGTATTATAGCTTTACTCATTCCTTAGGATACGGATAAAAAATTCCGTTCTTGCGTCGAAAAATCAAGTTATCCAATGAAAGGATGGGTTCGCAGGTAGAACTTTGAGACCAAATTAAATTGCTAAAATTTTAAATAATGTGCCAGAAAAAAACTTCACTAATGATAGCTAAAAATCGTTAAATTTATGTTTTTACCTGAATTTTTGTCCAAATAAGATTATTAATAATGAACTAGAACAATTAAAAATTTATGCAAAACAATTATGATGAAAAAGTATTTAAATTTAATTAATGTTTGTTGAAAAATCGATGAATACTGTGAAAAAACCCAAAATCTCAAAATATTCTTTGAATTTCAGAATATTATTTGGAACGATGTTTTTCCAAAACGTAAAATTGGTAGTTGTCAATTTTTGTGTACTCAAACTGCTCCACTTTAAAAACAATGTAGAATACGATAATTTATTAAAATTCGCTCATTCGATCATGCTGCACGACTGAAACATTTCTCATGCATTTCTCTTCCCACTTCTGAGGATTTAGAAATGAAAATTGTTTTTCAGAGACATCAGAACAACTCTTCAGCTCATTGTTCCCACACCTATAATTGCACGAAGTTTTCGGTCAGCAGACCCACTAGTGCTTACAGGAACTATAAATGTAATTTTATCGTAAACATAACGCGTAATGCCTTGAACGTCTTGGCCTCGTGGTTTCCTCCGCAAAGCCTCGGAACAGCTTCGTACATTTTTCCGGATTATCGACACCCTCCCAACTATATTACGAAGCCTGTAAGAGTTTGCGACCTTCGGCATCTGGCTCATTCGTCTGCCCGTAAAAACGGCCGATCAATCTCGAGACCTCCGAAGCGGCCCTTCGGATCAATCAACGACACCGAGGGAGAACGAGAGGATCACAAACAGTTTTCTTTCCCCTTCCCGCACCCTCTGAAAAGTTTGTCAGCCGTTTTCTCACTATCAATCATGAGCGAGTTCTCTTCGGGGCTCGTAGTCGGTAAGAAACCAGACCCCTTTCACCTCTCCAAACACGTCATCGGTTTCTGCTGTTTCTCAGTACACACTCGAAAAGTTCGGGTCAACGGTTCCAGAATTTGATGTATAAGCTATGGAAACCAGCTGAAACTGAGTTTCAGTCATTTTCTGTATTCTCAGACGGACCAAAAAAGAACCATTCGTGCAGCATGATCGTATAAGCGAATTTCCATAAACTATCGCATAATATTAAGTTATATTGTTTTGAATTTTGAGTAGTTGGAGAGCAAAGAAATTGTTAGCTAACTTCCAGTTTTATTGCGGGAAATAAACTCATTCTAAATAATATTCAAAAATTAAAAATAAACTAGATTTTAAAGATATTTTAGTCAGAGTTTTTATTGATTTTTTCAGCAGATAATATAGAAATTTATGTAAAATTTTCAACATAAATGTTTACATAATTAGGGACTTTTCGAGGAAAATGAAGCTATTAGAATGGCTCCAAGAATTTTAAAATCAAAATTTTCGAAAATGTTCTTCATTGAATTCCGTTTTGAGGCATTCTGAAACGAATCCTGGAGTTTAAAATTTTTTTCATATGCATATATATATATATATATATATATATATAAATTTGGATATGAGAGAAAGAAGACAGATTTAGGCACACAAAAACTTCTGTAAAAGGAAAAATAAATATATGGTACCTCAATATTTCTATTTGTGCCGTGATCACGAGTAGAAATATATATATATATATATATATATATATATATATATATATATATATATATATATATATATGCATATATACATATATATATACATATATATATATATATATATATATATATATATATATATATATATATATATATATATATATATATATATATATATATATATATATATATATATATATATATATATATATATACATATATATATGTGTGTGTGTGTGTGTGTTTGTGTCATTTCAGACGATGACTCCTTAAGCTTGAGATCAAAATTCGTTCTTGCACCAAAAAATCAAGCTTTCCAAATGAAAGGACGAGTTCATTGGTCAGCATTTTTTGAGCTCAATAGATTGGTCAAATTTCATAAAAATTGCTGAAAAAATCATCAATAAAATCATTACTGGTGTAGCCATCAGAGCGAAACAGAGAGAGAAACATTAATTTCTCTAAAAAATTCTGTTGAAAGTAGGGATCATTGTTATGGCACGATTTTACAAAAGAGAAGTACTTACATCTTGAAAGAGATGTTTGCCTTTGTAAACAGTTATGAAATATAAGATTACTTAGTGGAAACATTTATAAACCGGACATTACTATTTAAGTTGTATACAAATCAATGCCAAACAAAGAAAATAATAAAATAAAGTTTTAATCATGTCGCATTACCGTATGAGCAAATTTTCGTAATTTCACTTATTATCTGTATTTTTCTGAAATTCGAACTCTTTGTGTACAGGAATTGTCAACTATCACTGTAAAGAGTAAACGTTATTGGCCACCTCTCCGTTCTTGGCCGCATTCTTTTAGAACTTGGTTTTCAAAATCTAGGTGTCTCTGTGATTGTTCGGCAGTGATGTAAAACAAATAGTCAGATCGATAAGCAGTTATGTCCTCTTGAGGTGGGAAAATACCAGTATCTGTGCAACCGAAGGAGGTGCGGTAGATGTTCCTTAAGCAAACGTAAATCAAACATTGGATTGTTGTATTTGCAAAAAGGTCCTACCATACTTTTTCTTATGTGAGAGCGATTTGGAGTTACCCCTTTATTGACCAATAACTTTTTAAAATGAATTATTTTATGTATTATAGATGAGCACCCAGTTATTGGCCACCCCGCCCATAATATCGGTATAATTTATTGACCCCCCCCCCCACCCCCCAAACCCCGCCAAGGACATGGCACAGAAGCTTCTTCGTGGCTTCAACTTAACCTCAACAAGAAAATATAGAGTTTTGAGCAACTTTAACTTAACTTCACCCGTCGCCAAATGAAGATGCCAACCTGAATGGAACTGGGAGCCCGGTCGCCTTAATTTTGATGTCACGTTAACGGTGGTAGGACATCGCAGTATTTTCCCCTAGCTGTCTTGTTGTCTACTAGTTGTCTAATCAACTTCCTAATTTCCATATGAAACGCCGATTTTCAATCCTAAATTCGAATTTCATGATAGTTTCAGTACGAATACGGGCTAATTTCTCATTTTCAGTTTTCAATTCGTAAATAGGGCATGGATTTAAAGCAAAGGTAGTAGGCCTCAATTGGGGAACACCGCGGTTTAGTTGCTACTTATAGGTACCTAATTATAGTCGTTACGAACTTCATGTTTTTGGGTTTTCCAATGGGCTAATCATCAGGTATGAACAAGTATTTATCTCAATGACAGTGAACCAGGAATTCACCTGATAACCATCACTGGAGACAGCACTTCACGCAATGTTCACGGAAAATAGCTGAGAGATTAGGCAAACTATACTGCGAAGAAGTAGTGTCTTGAAACTCAGATTTGTAATTTAAAATATGTGAAATAATAATACAAACAAGGCTCAAATCGACCAAATAGAGCATGTGTGCAAAAGAACGATTTTTTTCGATCGAGATGAAGACTAGTAAAGCTAGACGGTGGAGGCGGACTTCAGATGGCAGATTCAGTTTCTCCGCGACTTGATACTCAAAATAACCAAGTTTGAGGCGTGTTCGAAAAACCTACCCGTTCAACTTAATTAATGGGGCATTAAAAAAAAAAAAAAAAAAAAAAAAAACTATCATTATTCACTTCACCCGGTACTTATTTGTGTAATATTGAGGTGACCAGTAGTGTGTAGTGTTAGATTTACAGGGAAGTTGGGTACGCGTCGTGTACCTTTAGATTCCCAAACGAGGGACGTTAAATGAACCAGTCTAACGTACGACGTTGCTAACGTCCCTTTAAGGTCACGTGCTCTTGGGTACGTTAGGGTGACGTGAAGGGCACGTTAGTGGTCACCAAAAAGTCTCTAATTCCGTTCTACGCATGCGCTGAGCGTACCGCTGATTCAATCATGATGAAACTGATAGGAGACCATCTAGGGCTAAATCCACACTATTCCTGAAAATCTCATTGAAATCTGATCAAAATTGTGGAAGTTATGGCTGTTGCATAGAAAGACAAACGCTCGCGCATGCGCATAGCGTACCGCTGATTGAATCGTGATAAATATTGTAAGGGACCTCAAGGGACCTTCCCCGCATCATACCTGAGAACCTGACTGAAATCTGTTCAGCATTGACGGACTTATTACTATCACAAGAAAATTACGTTCACGCAAGCGCTGAGCGAACCGCTGATTCAATCATGATGAAACTATTAGGGCACCATTTACGGCTAAACCCTTACTATTCCTGAAAGTTTCAATAAAATCCAATCTAAATTGTAGAAGTTATGGCTGTTGCAAAGAAACGTGGGCAGACAGGCGGATGGACGGACAGACAGACACGTTTGTTCAGGAGGCCATGGAATGCAAAACGCGAGTGGAAATTTTGATTTTGGAGCCCAAAAATGTTTTTCATTTCGAAGCTTCCGTTGCCTTGCAGACTCGGAAGTAATTCGCAAATCCACGAAGAAATAACTGCAGGTTGCTTTCTCATAATGAAGAGTCCGCTTAAATTCAATTATACCCCCTGAAAACCCTAATTGGTTATTTTTCCATAATGTCTTCATAGAAAACAGCGGTCGCAACTCTTTCGATTGTACCAAAACTGAGATTTTGCAGCATCGAGAGGTTATTTTCATACAAAACTACCATCTGAATTAGGTAGTTGTATAACTAACGCGAAGAAAAGATGGAATAAATTTGTCTTCAATCGGTCTCGACGCCCGCTCATAAAGAGAAACTAATTGGAGGATTTTTATGAAATTCCTTATGAAATGGCTCGTTTTATGAAAATGAAAGGTTCTAAATAGGGACATAATGTATTAAAATATGTTGATGGAGATATTATGAATGGAGATATTAATATTATGGAACATATTATGATGGAGATTGCTATTGGGTTGAAAGTATGGTGTAAGCATGCTCATATATGAATTTTATTCCATTTACTCGAATAGCCTGCATACTTACTTACTCATATACATTAGTGTTCTATTTTGCATTCAATTATTTTGACTCGTGCTTTTTCATCTAACTTATATTAGTTCTCGTTACAGTTAGTTAAGCTATACTGTCCGCCAAACTTAGCAAACGTTTTAACTTCACTGGAATGTCAGTTACCTAGTGAAAAATTTTAGTCTCACTTTTTCTGCTATTTTTCAAAATGTAACACGAAATTTTCACGTATGCACGATTTCAATATAATGAATTGAAAATGTCAAAAGACACAACTACTCAGATTATATTATATTATAGTATTATATTATATAGGTTATATTATACTGTCTTGAAATTCACCATCATAACATAAGACTTGACAAATAGTTGGAGTAGTTCAACACAGAATCCTCAGAGTTTGTGACGCATAGCCGAGGAGACGGACTTTATGCTCCAAGATAAAGCTCTCTACCTGTCGCATGTAAATTTCAATGACGGACACCCTGTTGGTAATCTCAAGTTAGGCCGTTTATGACACAATGGGCTGAGAGTAGCATGAACACGAGTTGCCAAAAAGGACTGGCGAAGTCGTGGGGATTGCGTTGGGGGGTTATGGTTCTGTTTAAGTGATTACTTAGTCCGCTGTATTCACCACAGAGGCGCTGGGTGACGGTGGACGGGATATATATATATTTCAGTTCTATGAGAATGGGGGAGCTCCCCAGTCTGGCTAACTCTCCCGGCAAGTGGATGGATCAATTTGAGCCAGACCCGTGGAAGGCTGCGTATACAGCTATAATACCCGGGCCATTGTACCCGGGTCCTTTATGTTGTGATACCAAGATATGACTTTCTTGAAGCGATGTCCTCGTTTCTGCCGAGAAAATTTTCTCGAGGGCCATTGTGAACCCCTGAGCTCTCGCTTTTTTTCTCCTTTTAACCTGTTGTGCTATCTGCGCTCTAATTGTAGTGTTTGGATAACGTACTAGAAAAGTTCCAGTAATGCAGCATGATTGTATGATCGAATATTCGTCATTATACTATATAATATTTATGCTGGATTGCTGAAATTTGAGCAATTAGAGTGCACGGAAACTGCAAATTGCTTTTATAAGACTAAAAAAGGAAATAAATTAATAAAAAATAAACTTGTTCAAAAATAGATTCTGCTATTCCAACAATGATTTTGGATTTTTAGAAGTTTTTATCGGTTTTTTAGCACATAACTAATAATTTAATTCATGGTTTTTAGCCCAGTTTTGTGCATTCAATTTTGATTGTTTATGTTCATAGTTGATGACCTCATATGAGTATTATTCTGCTGATCATAACATTTTTACCATATTTAGCAGTTTTCGCCATTTTTATTAATTTAATTACCGTGTTTTTAGAAATTTGACCTGATTATTGGGGCCCAAAAGTGCTGCCCAGAAAATAATCTCAGGTTTACTTCAGTCCTGCCCCCCAGTTTCAAAAAGAGATTTCTCCACTTCAAACCCTCGTTTTCTAATTTTAAAAATATGATTTGGAATCGCAACAGTCCCATATTTCTCATCGTTGACATTCAAAACATCCTGAAATCGATTTAAATTTCGTAATTGTGGTTTAAATTAAGTTAGATGGCAGCACTAAAGTCTTTGTCTTGTCAAAAACTTTAGTCCTAGCCCCCACTAATCGGCGATAAAAACCAGAAATATAACACATGAATGACTGATGACACTGATACACACTTTGATCAAAAGTTCTGAGGCTTAGATGCAATAATATAGTAATTAGTAATCACTTTGGGAGTTATTGGACTCGACCTCGTCAAGCGATTAGATAATAACTGTTGCACTCGACCCTCTTCGATTTCAGAAGAGTCGGGTATTTTCTATGCATTTAATTTTGAGGTCTAGATGCTTGCAGGCTCGCATCTCGAACATAAAAAATATATTGGTAAAATATAGATTAATTGGAAAAATAGATCTTAATGATGTTTATAGTTTAATAAAAAATGAAATAAAAAATATAATCAATCCTTTTGGTAAAATATAGATTAATTGGAGAAATATATCTGAATGTTGTGTGCTGTTTGGTGGTCTGGATCTTGAAAACTCGCATCTCAAAAATAAAAACTCACGCTAAATCAATCCTTTTGATAAAATATACTCGTAGATTGATTGGAAAAACGGATCCGCGATTTCACATACCTCCGTTTAACCCTTTGCCTGTTTGCCCGTTTTTTTCCTTGCTCCCTTTTTTCAACCCAACGACACAGAGCCCCATTCACCGAGCTGCGCTGGGGTTCAAATCCCGATCAGACACCTTATTTTTTTAAAATTTATTATAGAAGACAATTTTATAAATTTATTATTTAAGACAATGTCAATAAATGAGAACCAAACAAACATTATTATTACCTCAACATTTTCTGAGATCTTGATTTTTTCAATATTTCACCACTTAATTAGTATGTACTACCCTTCTTCCTTCAAAAATGATACCGATTGATGATGGTGATCTAGATACGCCAGAGGGCCTGGAAGAGTCATATGTGTGCTGCCTCAAGAAATCCCTTTATGGTTTAAAAGTCTCACCGAACTTGTAGTACAAGAAGTTCAGCAACGTTCTTGAAAGAGATAAGTTTTTCGATTTTCTTAATGCGTTATTGACCACGCCTAATGCTTGTCCCTGTGACTTTCAGGAGAAAAGGAGCCTTGGCGCTGAACGCCATTTTCAGCGCAATTGAAATGTTCTTGTCGTCTCTTTAACCATGGTCACTGGAATACTGGACTTCTGACGAATTTTCATGACTTCTGCAACGACTTTCAAGCCAACCTTGATGCAGCGAAAATTCTTGGTGACACAGGCCTGACACAGTGATATGGGTTTTGTGCGCGACTGTGAGAAAAAGGATTCTCTTGAAGAGGAGGGAGTGATGAAATAGGGGTCTTCTCGAGAACCCTGATTTAATCAATCTTTTGTTTTCGATTACCATCGATACGTGTCAATTCACCGTCTCTTCCATGGTTACAGTTTATAGCTTTCTCAAAAACTCTCGTGTGTATTTTTTACGTCTCGCTTTTGCTCTGCTCATACCGTTTCATACAGATATTTTTGCACTATTCTCAATCAATACTGTTTTAAAGTCTTACAGTGAGAATACACGTATTTCATATTGAGTTGTAGTAGTTTTACTCAAGAAATACCCTCTCTCCGAAGATCGTCATTCAAACGGTGAGTCAATCGTAAATTCATTCGATTGTTGGAATTTCTCGCCGCTTAACGGCTCATATAACCTTGATTTTGGCACCGATGTTACTGGCACATCCCCGACGGATATACCCTTTTTGAGGCAAATTTCATAAACTTTGGTCCATTAGTTTCGGAAAAAAGCTGCGGACAGACGGATATGTAAGTTTTTCATTCGATTTATGGATTCTACGCATCTTGAAACGTAAACCAACAGATTTTTAGAGCAGATTAAACATATTTTTCTTGGTCGATTACAAAGAATCATTATTGAAAATGATTAACCAAAGGCACTAAACATCGGTATGCCGACGTTACATGCGTGTGCATAGAATTTATATTGCACTTGAGTCATAAATCTGTCGTTCAAGCAATGCAAATCTACCGCATCAAATAAGGATGTCAAGTGAAGAGGAGTTAGGAATTACTTAAGTGAATACCTAATCAATCAATAACTATACTCCATACGTGACTTTATAAGCTTTGTTGAATTTGCGTGTTTTGAGGATCTCGTCAGTATCGAAGATTCGTTGAATATCGTAGAATTTTATAAGTCAGCTATGCATATACAGTTTACTTTCACTCGTTTTTATTCATTTCGCAACAGAGGAATTTTCATAAACATGCTCTATGCTTTCTTGCATTTACCTAATTAATATTTTTATATGATTTTAGGTTTTAGCGTATGGTTGGTTTGGAGCGAATGTATTTTTTTGTGTCCCATTGGACGAGTGTTGTGTTATTGGAATGAGGCCTAGGGCGGCCCCCTTGGTACTTTCTCCTTTTGGTGTAACCCTTATCACTCGTTAGAGCTGCGTGTTTAGAAATGGGTTGGTGGCAACGGGAACCTCCATGGTGGGTGGGTACGGACCAGTCAGGGCGTTCAGGGCCCGGCCGGTAACAATGGGAGTTATGTCAAAATTTGATATCACAGTTATTAACATGGAATCATGTTTTAGCGATGGATCCCCCACCGAAAAGTGAGATGAAAGTAGCGCCAATAATTGTGATGATTTCCGTCTTACAACCGAGTCGTTGCTAGGGATATGATACTTCGTCGTTTTTCATCCCACAAAATTCGTTGACCATTCGTTCGAAAGCTCTCGATTTATCCAACCATACTATATTAACTACTGCGAAGTGCGTGGCCAACAAGCTGAGTTATGAGCATGGTTATATGAATAATTGTTTACACACAGGTGATCATTCTCAATAATTGATATTGTGAACATGATTGCAACCGCTTGTTAATCATCAGATTTCATTGAGCTGGTGTTTCGATTATTTGCTTCATAGCAGGTGATTCGAATATTGCGAGAACGGTTTGATTTGTGAAGCGGTGGTTTACATTCTAGGAAGCTGTAATTTCGTATGTAGCCTCTTTAGGACATTTACTTGATGATGCCCAGGGTCCGGATCAGATGAGTGGCTCTTAAGGCTAATTTCTATACTTTACACTATAGGAAGCTGTAATTTCGTATGTAGCCTTTTAAGCCTCTTTCTATAATAAAGTGAATGTTTACTCGCGAGTTTCTATTAGGAGATCATCATCTCACAAGAGCTCAATCGTCGTGATCATTTCTATAATAAAGTGAGAGCGAGGAGCTAAAACATGATTCCATGTTTTTTACATTTTAGTAGTCAGGCTCAAAGTAATAACATCCGGGGGGCCCAGGGGGGCGAAGCCCCCCTGGCGGGGTCAAAGGGCGGAGCCCCTTGCGAGGCCCGAAGGGCCAAGTTTTTCATCCAATATTTATTATTAGGACTTTTCCAATGATAAATAAATAACAATATGTCTTTTTGTTCTACCAATATTAATTTTTCTGTATAATATTTATTTCATTATAGGAATTGACCAAAATTAGATACAAAGACTTGGAGTTTTCTAGAGGTTATATGCTGTAACAGTTTGATTGATCCTATAAAATTAGATGCATATGCTAAAAAGACAGCTGAATTACCAGTTACGTTATCATTAAGCTCACTTAGCTACTAAACCAGAAAGAATTGTATAGGCCAGATACTTCTAATTTAGAAGTAATGGCACAGTGATATAGCACTTATCTATATGGTATATGAGGAAGCTAGTCAGCTGGTTATATGTATAATTAGTTGGCTGCATGTGTGCCCCACCCTCCCACCGTAGTGTGGGACACCTGACCTACCTGTAACAGTGTCACGTTTCTGGCATGGGAACAAGAGAAGAGACAACTCTATCCCTCCCTAGTGGTAGATTGGGGATCCTTGTCCACTGTTTCGAGGTGCCTTCACACTAAAGAGTGGGTATTTGGGGAAGCCAGTCAGCTGGTTATAGGTAGCATTAGTTGGCTGTGTGTGTGTACCAACTACTACATACTATTATCTACATACTACATATTCTACCTACTACATATATTATTACATCTTTCCAATTATCAAATTATCATCATTAGCGAAAACTTCAAATTCGCACTTCATCTGTAGCGTATTATACACATTAGTTCGTTCATTAGGTTTTAAATTTTCTTGGAAACGCCCAAAAACACCGTCTCATGGTCATACAACATACAATTAGTGTTGAATAATTATTACCGTCAACATTAAAAATTCATAAGTGACTGACGATTGGCATTTTGTTGATCAATGAATTACATTCTTAGAAATAGAGATGATTTGTTATAACATGGATGATGATTAAATCTAATCTAATGCTTTGCGATTAACAATTGTTTCTATAATTTTGATTCTTCTCCTATTCCCTACAATGTATAGCGTACGATAAATTATATCTGGCTGTATTGGAGAGTTTTGGAGATCGGCGCAGTGTTGGCCTGACGTCAGCAGCATTCAGCCTTCTGAGTGGGTAGCGGTGATGTCCAGAGGCAACCCTTGTACAAAATGAAACAAGAATTGCGTTTGGACAATCAAAGCATCCCACTCTTATCCGGAAACAGGATCCATCTTGACTTCCAGTTGTTCTTCGGCATGACGGAGTAATATCTGGTCGAAAACACTTGGCGATAAACTAGATACATAATACAAGTTACGGATGGAACCACTTTCCTCCAGATGTTCATTTATATGCACAAAATACGTTATATTTTTTAATGAAATTTTAAAATGTTGAACCACAACATGTTTCAAGTTTTTTGTACCTGGCTTTTTACTTAATTATTTTTTTCTCCATAAAGGATATTAGTGCTGATTTTTCCAGAATGAATAATAATTTCATTGAAACCACCAGGAAAACTTACTAACATCCGAATTATGTGCGTTTGGTTCCGGAATATTTAAAATCGTTCTCGTTTTAAAATTAACTCCTAAGGAGATTATTTTGTATGCCAACAAAAATAATACTATCATTTGGCCAAATTTATACTGATAATTATTAATTATTTCTTTTATCAGCTGTCTACACATAGATAGAAAACATTTGTTTAAGAGTAGTTGGTAATTGGTAGGCAATGTCAAACAGGCTTTTCCCAATAATGGCTCGAGGGATTTTGATGAAAGTTTCAACAGCTGCTCTGCTGAAACTGTTGCAAACAGTTGCAATATAACCTTCAAAAAAGTTCATTCTGACCTACATGTCCAACTAATCTGTGTTTTTACTAAGGGATTGACTACTTGATGTTATGTAATTTTGAAATGCGAGCTTGCAAGCATCCAGACCACTAAACAATAGACATCATTCTGATCTATTTGTGCGAATCCATGTGGAGGCGATCAAACCACAACCACGCCACTTTGTTTCAACAAAACCTCACCGACATCGGCAACTTCTAAAAACACGGTAACTCTTTTTTTCCCTTTTTTTTTTTTTAAATAATATAATTTCTTCCCACAGCTTGAAATTGTCACCAATTCTACGTAAATATGTAATCTAAGTAAGGGCCACTTTTACCAACAACATAACCGAGTTTAAGTTAGAAAAGATTAACAAATAATCGAGATTCCAGCTAATCGTCTTTCACCAGACCACTTTACGAGTTTAAACTCCTAACGAGGTGGCTTGAGGTTAATCTCCCAAGCCCCGGCCAGTTACACTTCCCAATCTCAGATTAGTGATAAAAATGATATCGAGCAATATGGCCGCGCACCAACAGCTGATACCTCATACCTCTACAGTTTGGTTCACAGTTTATTATTATAGTTTATATATAGTTTATTGTTATTCGAGTTTTTGATGATGAATTCACGCGATTTATTGCTCGGATGGCTTAAGCCTCGTTCTCACGACGCGTGACTTGCCAAGTCACAGACGTCCTTGGATCTGCCACAGATCGACGAGAAGTCTCTGGAATTGCGAGCCAACAGTTCTCACGGCGCGGGGTGGCTCGGTGGGACTCGGGGCGGCACGTCGTACCTCAAGCCCGTTCGGACGTACGCGAGCACCGTGGTCTCTGGGTCGGTGTCTAGTTGTTGTTTAAGCAAAGAACTGTTGTGACTTCTCGAGTTTGATGTTAAACCAGTTGATGTAGGTTTTGTGAAGTGTAGAAATATGTGGAATGATGATAACGAATTAATAGCTTGCGCTGCAGCGTACTATGTAGTCTGCACTGGAGAATATTTGAAAAGACGAATGAGACGGAAAAAGCGTTGGTGGGTGGATTCCTATAATAAAAGCCGAAAAAGGTAAGTACATAAAAAACTATTGATAAAAGTTGCGGGCGTGTTGAAGTCAAATTAGAAAGTTCCTGGTTACCACGTTTTTAGTTTACACGGTGCCCGTGAGCCATGATCAGCTGATCTGGAAACAACTGACAGCTAACGAATTAGTAGAAGTGTTTCTTCTACTCGACGGAAGATCGAGTCTTAATACGTCCTCGTTACCACGTCTTCGACACTTCGCCCGTAAATGTAAACCCGAGGAAGGTTTCAGTGATAAGCGTATTCAGTTCACATTTTTCATATTAAAATTTATACTGTATTAATATATTAAATATATTATTTAAAATATAAATTAAATATAGGTATAATTATATTAAAATATACTAAATTTATTTATATAATATATCCTATTTTCACTCGAAGCATTCCATTCATCGAGTGCCCAAAAACAACTAAGTTAACAAAATGGAGGATAATGGGTTGCCGAAAAAGGAATAAAATCTTTTCATACTAATCATATCTACTTTTTTCATGATACAAAAATTAAACTTTTAAGATACAAATGTATTATTTTACTGAATTTCTACACAAAATGCATAAGATCCGTATATTTATACCGACCTCTATATCTACATACACCAATATTACTACTAACATAGTTGAGCTAGAACTTACTCGAACGATCGCCAAGACAAGTCGGACAAGGTAAACCTGGAACACGTCGAGCTCGTCTTTGCTCAATCAACTAGCGTGATATATAAGCTTACGAAGTCTAATACTTCACGCTGATTTTCATTGCACAAATAAAACGGCGGAAGGACGGACAACGGACTGATTCGATTTTTGAAATCCATGTATCTTAAAACGCAACCAAAAAATTTTGGGAGAGAGATTTAAAAAACGCTGCAAATTATTTCACAAATGTTTATTATTTTTCAATTGAGTATGATCGTAGTTTTAGTTGGCTTGCGTACGTCATAAGGCCCGTCCAGACTCCTACTTCGAGTTGCCACAACGTATACTTCTATAATTATATACGCATGTTTATATTTCTCGATTTGAGCTCCTATCTATTCAAATAGTTATTGCCTTAATAATATCATTATCTAAGTACGTACGAAAAGTCTAGAGGATATGTTATTAAATATGTGTAGGAAAAGCTTTGGTATTAACACACAAATATGACCTTGAAAAAAACATATTCATGCCTCGAAGGAACGCCGGCGCCGTACCCACCACAAGGTGCCGCGGCGCCGGCGCCTCCTCCCACTCCCCCCCCCCCCTCTCCACCCACCGTGACCCCCTGCGCGTGCCAGGCGTGCGCGCGTCGAAAAAGACACTTTTTCGCCCGTTGTCGGCCCATTGCATCTATGCAAGTAAAGCGATCGGGATGGTTAAACGTTAGGACCAACTAGACACCAAATGGAGTCTATGTGCGAAAGAACGGGTTTTTTAAGTCAATTCTTAGGCCTTTTATGGCCCGGACGGCGAACGGCGGACGGCGGACGGACATTTCAAATTTGGATTCTACGCACCTTGAAACCTAAAATGACAAAGTTTGAGGGGGGGTTAGAAAAATTTTTTGCTACACGATCACATAGGCTTATTATTGGAAATAATAAACCAAAAATTGCTTATCCGGTAAGAAAGGTTCACTTTGCAAAGAACGCTACGAATCGAAAACAGAACAATACACCACATGAAAATAAATTATGGAATGTGAGATCTGGATGAAGGAAAACCGAGTCGGAGAAATACAAGATGTCGGAATCTCGGAATCAGCTTCAGGTTACAAAATTGATAAGAGACGACGTGTGAAAACACTTGAAACACCGTAGTAACAGCCAGCGTTGTTAGCCAAATTTTGGTTCTCCCTAGATTCACGTACACCGTATTAAGACACCGTGGTAACCAGGAACTCTCCATTGACGGGGGGGGGGGGGGGGGAGTACCCAGACAAGTTCTTGAACCTAAAAGTTTCGTGAACTGGTGGAACCCATCTGAGTTCATGAACTAATGGTCTGTCTTATTTCCTATATATTATAAAGTGTATTATTTTCATTATTATTTCTGTCATGTCAATAAATCATTTATGTTTCTATCCATCTATCTATCTATGTAACGCAGGCGGGTGCTTGAAACACACCTAATATGCATTGAAGACAAGAAAATTGATTCAAACGGTAAGTACGTTACGTCAGTAATTGCCCAGGGTGAGGGGAGGATCGCAAGTGAGCGGGAACTTGGTCATGTGCAACGCCGGGGAAACATCAAAACGACGAGGGGTCAAAAGAGCGGTTCTCACCAAATGAACCCCGGAAGCGAGAGGGGGAAACCCCTACCGCCGGAGGCGGGAATTAGTTCCGGGACAGCGGGTCCCAGGGCGGAGGAGGGTCGATGGACTCTCTACAGTCTCGGCAGACTCGGAGGAAAATCCGTATCTCCGCCCTTGCACGCTCTTCCGCGCGTCTCACGTCCTCTCCTCCTCCCCCTACATGAGATACACCTCTCAGACTGTTAGTGGAAGAATCTCTCTACAGCCCTTTCGCCTCCTCCGCGGCCTCCGCTAGAGAGACCCGCCGCGCCTCTCCTCGTTCACCGGGACTCTCTCTCTACAGCCTCTGCACGGTTGTCCGGCCCCACAAATCAGTTCCATCGAATGAGAAGGTTGCGGTCTCCCGCCTGCTCCGCTCCCGATAAGTTCACTTGGCTGGCCGCTGTAATCTCACTCCCTCACTACCACAGTCTCACAATGTACAGAACATCTCGTGCGACGCTTCACAGCTATTTATCAACATCAATCAAACTATATAATTCATGATGGATGCAGACAGTGTTACGCATAATCTTATCGTCGAATACGAATACGATTGTAATCGCCATAATTATTCGTTGATTCCAAGTCAACTGCGATTATATTCGTATTCGTCTGTCGGCGATTTTTTTTAAAAATATTTATTAATGCCATTTATTAAAAAAAAGAATGTAAGTACATATGTATACACACAAAAAGATAAGGAAGTATTTGATACTTCGATCCATGGAAAAAACAACACATCTTAATTAAAGTTTGGCAGTTACTGATCTCCAAAATTTATAAAAATTGTCTGGAGATCAGGAGTTTAAAAAACAAAAACAGAAAATATGACAAGTGCAATCATTACACAAATATGAACCATTTCATGACTTAATTAAAGATAAAGGAATAAGATCTTAAATGGCAGAACAAGTACGTACTATATTCTATCTGACAAAATAAATTTCAAATAAAACATACTGTCAAAAAAAAAAAAAAAAAAAAAAAAAAAAAAAAAAAAAAAAAAAAAAAAAAAACTCTTTAGATGATGACAAAATTGCTAAAAAAAGAAATAAAAATTATCGTTTTGATAGAGATTCCTGAAAAATATGTTAATACTCTTTTTAAATTGAATAAAATTGTTAATTAGCTTAATGTGAACTGGCAACTCAATAAACAATCTAGGGCCTAAAAAAGAAATTTGTCGCTTGAAAAAATCACATTTTGGGTATGGGATTGGAATCGTAATATATGAATTTAAACGCGTAATACCTTGTAAAGGGGGGATATCTGAAAGTTCATGTTTAAAATAATACTGTAATACTTCTACCACATCTATGTTAGTCGAGGAGGGAGAATATTTAATTTAGAATATAAAGGTTTACTTGGGCTTGCATAAACAGTTTTGAAAATGAAGCGTAAGACTGACGCGGTAGAATTTTATTTAGAAAAGAAAAAAAATGAAAGACGATCTTCTAATTGAATTACTGACATGATAAATGTGCTGTTTCCACTTCAGGAATTTGTCAACTATAATACCTAGGTATCGTTGACAATCCACCTGCTGGATAGAAGGGCATATACAGGGGATAGAAGAGCATCCACTAGAATGAATGTGAAACGGAATAGCAGACGATTCAGGCTGACCTGCCTCTGTAATGGAATGTGTAATGTATGATGTTTTTTGTGTATTTACAGTTAATGCACTACGGACAAACCAATCAGATATTGTAGTTACTGCATAAGCAGCAAGATTGTGAACATTTATCCAAGAATCAGCCACAAAACCAATCAGTGAACCGCCCGTATTCAAATCAAAAACGTCATTCACATATAATATAAACAAAATAGGACCCAAGACAGAACCTTGAGGAACATCAATTGATATGTGCATAAGACTTTATCGCCCGAATTGAGGGCAATACTAATCAGAGAACTAACCAAAGCCAGCATCCTGACAACTGCAACCTGAACGAAAACCAAATTGATTGTTAGAAAGTAACATATTTTTGTCTAAATAATCTATCAACTACTTTTTAAACAATTTCTCAAAAATCTTGGAGAAGGTCGACAACAAAGAAATAGGTCGATAATTTTCAACATAAAGTCGTGAACCTTTCTTATATAATGGCTTGTCTTTCGCTAACTTAAGTGAATCTGGAAAAATTCCATTTGTAAGACTTGAATTGGTCAAATAAACCAAAGGCTACTTGATCCAATCAACAATTCTTTTCACCAAATTCGAACTGAATACATCCATCCTAGAACCCTTATTAGGTTTCAGATCTTTGACACACTTCAGGACGTCATCTAAAACAACTGGACTAAAAGACATTACAGAATTAACCTTTTTGGGTAACTCATAACTAGGATTGAAATTTTTAAATTGTCTGTATAGGGAATTGCCAACATTTACAAAATAGTCATTGAATTTATTTGCAATATCAGTAGGACTAGTGAAAACCTCACTCTGAGTACACAGCTTATTAATCGGTGTATCTTTTGTTTCACTTTGAGTCATCTCTTTTATGACCCGCCATATCTTGCGTGGACAATTATTCGCGATCGAAATTTTATTTCGATAGTAAGAATACTTGTACGATTGAATTAGATTTCTCAACTTGGAGCAATATTTTTCATATAATTCTTTCAAAGTAGTATTGAACGGTTGCTTTTTGATTTTTTTAGCCAACTTATCCCTCTTGTTGATAGATGTAACCAGCCCAACCGTGATCCACGGCTTAATTTTCTTTATAGGTTTAGTTATATGAGCTATATTGTTGACAGGTGCGTAAGAAGATTCAATTGCTGAAGATAGAGTATTCATAAATTCATTAAAAGACAAATTAGTATCTTTCAAAGCGTACACTGAGGATTCCCAATCAATTTTCTCAAGATTCTCAGATATCATGTTATAATCAAGTTTTTTCAGAGATTGAATTGACGTATCTGACGAAGCACTTTTAGGAGAACCGATGATTTTATGGAATTTAAGAAAAACGGCATTGTGATCTGTCACATTAGAGGTCCAACGACAAGATTCACAGTTTCTCAATAAAGACAGTTCAAATTTTACAAAAATATGATCTAAACATGAAACTGCGGTAGTTGGGGAGTTGATCAAACTTACAAACCCATAAGATGTTAAAAAATTCTGGTAATTCGAAATTGTATCCCTTTTATTAAAAAAATTTTTCCACATAGTACTACATTATTAGATTTAAACACGGAGTCTAATTCAAATATTAAATTAATAATAAAAGTGAAAATATCTGACGAATAGCATCTGTATATTGAAATTAGTGATATTTCTCTACCCACAAATACAAATTTCAACAACAACACAGATGCATTCTATACGTTAACCTCCTTTACCTCTTTCACACAAATCCTGCTATCTGTATACACTATTACACCACAGTTTTGATTGTAATCAACCTCCGAACTATGCAGATTATACCCTTCAATATTGTATGAATAAACCAAATAATGTTTGGTTTATCTTTTAACTGAGAAATAGAAGATAAAAACTCATCAAAATTATGATTTATGCTACGGATGTTTTGGTGACAAATTAAAAAACGATTACGCAAATACAGCCCATAAAAATGCGTCACGGTCATCAATTTCAATAGGGCGTCTCTCCTATAAAACACGAAGTCTTGCTAACATTACCTAGCTTCAGAGAGACGTCCTATTGAAATAGATTTGAGACAAATAGACTGGGTTCCAATTGTTGAATTCGCTTTAAGGACGTCCCTCTGAAGGTAGGTAATATTAGCAAGGCTTCGCATATTATCGAAGGGAAGTCCTATTGAAATTGATGACCGAGACGCATTTTTATGGGTTGTATTCGTGTAATCGCCGACAGACGAATACGCTTACACAAATACGATAACACGAATACGATATAATCGCAGTTGACTCAAAATCAACGAATAATTATCGCGATTACAATTGTATTCGTATTCGATGATAAGATTGTTTTATTATGAGTGTTCATAATAAAACAAAATGCGATTCTAGGTTGTCAAAATGTTTTTATAAGAAATGTTTGCACTGATTCTGAATATGCCCATTGTTTCATTACCTAAAACGACTCCGTAATTCGTATTTTAACTTTTCTCTAACAAATCGAGTCAAAACTTTTGTTTCATGAAAAAGTCATAGAGGATAAAATTCTGCATCGATCGACGAGCAGAAATTCTTAAATTAATTGATTCATTAGAGACAAATCTGTATATATAAAAATCAATTGCTGTCCGTTAGTCTCGCTATAACTCGAGAACGGCTGGACCGTTTTGGCGAATTTTGGACTGAAATTATTTGAGGAAGTCCAGAGAAGGTTCAAAAGGTTTTAAATTTCAAATCTGCCCCATTGGGGGTGTTTCAGTGGTGGAGGGGTGAATGGGGTGTCTTTGTCATCACTGAAGAAACTGGGAATTTGATAAATTCGAGTATGTTTGGATTAATCCAATTCAAGTCAAAGACTACTTTTTCAAAATTTTCAAATCTGACCCATAATGGAGGGGAGGGGGTGGCGAGTTAAAGCGTTTCGAACGTCATTGAATGAACTGGGGATCTGATTTATCGAATATGTTTGGAGTATTCTAATTCAAGTCAAAGACTACTTTTTTAAAATTTTTGAAATCTGACCCAGTGGTGAGGGGAGGGGGGGGATGATAAAGCGTTTTGAACGTCACTGAACCAACTGGAGACTGAGTGGGCGAATCTAAGAATTACTTTAACTTGGGTCACATGCTATTTGATAATGCTCGAGTCAACCTGTGCAACGCACGGGTAAACCAGCTAGTTTATTACCTATATTTCATGTTTGAGTACACGGAAAATCTCAGTTATTGGCAAATTAAGGGTAAACATTGACGTTTAATCGTCTTTTTTATTAAAGAAAAGAGAGTAAAAAATCTAATGTTGCGTCAATTGATCACAAATTCTTTTTGAATTTATTCAAAAATTGAGTGTGTTACAGTGTTTTAAACTGTGGTCTTGCACCAATCAGTTCGTTCATAAATGCGTTTAATCTCGCTCCCTCACTACCACAGTCTCACAATGTACAGAACATCTCGTGCGACGCTTCACAGCTATTTATCAACATCAATCAAACTGTACAATTCATGATGGATGCAGACAGTGTTACGCATAATCTTATCGTCGAATACGAATACGATTGTAATCGCCATAATTATTCGTTGATTCCAAGTCAACTGCGATTATATTCGTATTCGTGTAATCGTATTTGTCTGTCGGCGATTACACGAATACAACCCATAAAAATGCGTCACGGTCATCAATTTCAATAGGGCGTCCCTCCTATAATATGCGAAGCCTTGCTAATATTACCTAGCTTCAGAGGGACGTCCTATTGTAATAGATTTGAGACAAATAGGCTGGGCTCCACGAAGGACGTCCCTCTGACGATAGGTAATATTAGCAAGGTTTCGCATATCATCGGAGGGAAGCCCTATTGAAATTGATGACTGAGACGCATTTTTATGGGTTGTATTCGTGTAATCGTCGACAGAAGAATACGATTACACGAATATGTTTACACGAATTCGAACACGAATACGAATATAATCGCAGTTGACTCAAAATCAACGAATAATTATCGCGATTACAATTGTATTCGTATTCGACGATAAGATTGTTTTATTATGAGTGTTCATAATAAAACAAAATGCAATTCTAGGTTGTAAAAATGTTTTTATAAGAAATTTTGTACTGATTCTGAATATACCCATTGTTCCATTACCTAAAACGACTCCGTAATTCATTTTTCAACTTTTCTCTTACAAATACGATTCAAAACAATTTTGTTTCATGAAAAAGTCATAGGAGATAAAATTCTGCATCGATTGACGAGCAGAAATTCTTAAATTAATTGATTCATTAGAGACTAATTTATTATATTTTTATGTTTGAGTACACGGAAAATCTCAGTTATTGGCAAAATAAGGGTAAACATTGACATTTAATCGTATTTTCTATTAAAGAAAAGAAAGTAAAAAATCGAATGATGCGTAAATTGATCACAATTTTTTCGAATTTCTGCAAAAACCTGAATGTGTGACAGTGTTTTAAACTGTGGTTTTGCACCAATCAGTTCGTTTATAAATGCGTTTAATAAATATGACGGTTCACAGAAAAATTAATTTCGTTTCCCCCAAATCTCCGCTTAGGTCAGTTTTTAATAATTCCCTGCGATATCAATCATAATAGCAGGGTATGTTGTACTGGAAATAAACATCTCGCTCGTCTCTTTATGTTTATTAAAGGTTACCATTCGTTTCTACCAGCTAGGTCAATAGTTCAACAGTTCAAAGGTCAATTGTTTAACCATCTAATTGACAAACCAGAGAAACAAACTAATTGGATTACGTTATCAGACAGTGTTTAGTGATCAGGGCCGGCTGTTTTTCTTGCGGCTATGCACATGCATGATAAAGCCGTAGAGCGGTAGCGAAAAAATCACTCACACGAGGAAAGAATGCACCAATATGCAAGATAGAGACTTTATTCGGGGACTGACTGGACTAGAAGAATATATAAATGTATGGAATATAGAAAATAAAACACAAATTGCCTGAAGAGGCTACACCGCCTGTTTCGCGGAAAAGATGCCGAACTCAACTCTTGATATGCACTGGTGGTGCAGCGCTCAGTGTAAGTGATGGAGTGGGGACACCAGTATGCGGGGAAAAACAGCTGTCGCCAAGTAGGCGGGTTGATTTAAATTAGCAACGCAAACATACAGCTATTGAAGCCTCCAGAAGTGACGTTCATGATAATGATGATGATAATAATGGGGAACTTTCACCTGTTAAAATTTCACACTTTGACCACAGATTCGCGCGCGCTCGAGAGATTCAACAGATTCGAATACTTCACTCACGCACAAGAAAGCTGAGGGTTCCCCCCAGGTGGGTGGTCTGATACCCATCGTATGGCACCTTTTGGGAAAACTCTTTCGGAACTTTATATTGAGAAAATAAAAATAACCACGAAAATTCCCCATTGTGAATTACAGATCGCGAGGAACACAGTTTTGAGATGAATGATTTTTGTTAATTTCATTGTAGTTGAAGTAAAATGTCCATGGACTATTGCCATAGTTGGTTGACTCGGATGTCAGCAATAAATAAGCATGAAGAGACGCTTAACTCCCCAACAAATGACACAGGAAACCGTTACGAAAACAACACTATCTGATCATTTTCACATAAAACTCCGTTGCTACGTTTGTTCACCTTCTTCCCTCTTTAACCCACAAAACTCGTTTGCCACTCATTGCGAAGCTCTCAATTTAATTATCTTTTTCTGTTCACAATAACTCTGTGACTGTACGACTAGCAGAGCCATGGGCATAACAGTTATCATGCTTTGGTAGCCAATTTACGATCGTGAGTGTAGAAGCCATCTAGTATCTATTAAAATTGAACTTTGTCATTCAACCTATGAAGTTAAAATTTGGAATGGAGAACGTTTGGGACATCTAGAAACGAATCGTGAAGTCTAGAGCATCCAAGATTAGCTGAGTGAGATCAAGAGCAATTTTCTTTGCTATTCAACCTATGAAGCTAACATTTCAAATGGGGAACCCCTGGGACGTCTAGAAACGAATCATAAAGTCAAGAGCTCCCCAGATCAGATGAGTGAGATCCGAATTCAAGTTCTTTGCTTTCCAACGTATGAAGCTATAATTTGAAATGGAGGCCTCTTGGAACATTTTTGAAATTAATTATTGAAGCCGAAATCCTACGGAAGATCTCTAGCATGGACCAAAAGGTGACAATATGCTGGATAAAGGGACACGCAGGTATCGAGGGAAACGAGATTGCCGACCAAAAAGCCAAAGAAGCAGTTGCCAAGATGAGCCATCACCCGTCCCTACATTCCCTCACACTGACCTTAGACGCCGGTCCTATTCCAAGCTTCTCGATGCATGGAGAAACGAGTTCCTTTCGTATCCTGCAGGAAGCAGATATAAGTCATTGTTCCCAGTACCAAAACGCAGGCCTTGGTTTGACGAAATCCAGGGGAGCAAGCCCAAGTCGTTTTACACGACAATCACCAGACTGCGTACTGGACATTCGAAAACCAATATTTACCTCCACCAAATCGACCCATCCAACACCCCCATGTGCCGAAGATGTCATAATGAAGAGGAGTCCGCAGAGCATGTCATACTGGCCTGTGAAAACAACGCATCCATTGGAGCACCATACTGGAAAACAATTTCCCAACACACTGCCAATCCATTCAATTTAGACACCATCCTCGTCGAAAACAACATTGAAATTTACGAAACATTGTATAAATTCCTCGTTAAAGTAGATGTGCAATTGTGATAAATCATTGAACTATTGAATCGTGAACTATTGTGCTATTGAACTGAGAATATTGAACCATTGAATTGCGAACTATTGTAATGAATTATTGTGAACTATTATTGAAGTAAAAAATTATGTTCTATTGTAACGGCTGAATGCAGTAATGCAACGCCAATAATTAAAAAAAAAAAAAAAAAAATTAATTATAGCTCCGTAGCCCCCTAGATCAGCTTAGTGAGCTCCGGAGCTAATTTATTTGCTTACATAAGAATAGCACATTATTACGTCGAAAACGTGAAATCGTATTCTAAGCTCAACCCTCTCTAGCCTATAGGCGAAAGGCGATAATTTAGTTGTTATTGTTGTTGGATCTTTATGATCTTCCTTGGTAACGAAAGGATGCGAGCGAAAATAACGAGAACGTACACAAACTAGATTATTTATACCGTAAATAAATACATAAAATAAATACTACTTTAGCTTGCTAATAAATCAGCAACACCAGGGAAGATGATGATGGGTGTTGCGCAAAACATGGAAATGTCTCCTGGCGTTGCGGATTTGTCGGCGAGCTGAATTTGGTACAATATTGTAAGTATTTAGCTAATTTCAAGTTTGCATTTATCACCAGTTGAACAATTGAAGTTTACTGTGGACATGTCCCTCAATATTGGACCATCTTCTTCTGATTTGTTAGTTTGCCCACATGTTGATGACCCTTCCGTAAATAGGTAATTTTTTGTAAACCAACATCTGACACGGTCACCATGAAATAGGATTTGGAGCCATTTCCCAAGCCCAATACTGACGGAAGTTTGTGTTTGGAATGTGTAAAAATTATATCTCATGTTTGCGACAATTCTGATCCTGCAAACTGCTCATGTACACCTTTGGATATGGCAGTGAGTTATCGTTACCTAGGAATTATTGTGGAAGAAGGTTTGACCTGGAAAAAACATATTGAAGCCATGTGCAAAAAGTTGATACGAATTCATTACGTTATATACCATGCTGGAAAGGTTTTTAAGAGTGACAAACTACGTTTACTATGCATGGCCTTGGTGCAGTCAACTATCCAGTATGGCATTGTTTCGTGGGGGGGAACTTACCCAACTCACCTGGAGAAAATAAATGTATTGCAGAGAAGTATTATAAACACTACAATGAGGAGAGGACGTCTATACTCGTCGAAATTTACTGAACGAATTTAAAGTTTTCACCCCGAGACAGTTATTTTTGAAATCCCTTCTACTATTATACCACAGAAACCCTACCATAGTTCTACAAAGCAAACAGCATGATTATCAAACCCGGTTTGTATTGATGGGAAATGTCGTTGCACCAAGACCAGTGCTTACGCTCACGACAAGGAGTCCGAACTATATAATTTATATTGTTCTTCGAGTTGTGGATTCTCCCTTAAAATCTCCACTATTATGTACACGAGTGGCCTATAAAAAGAAAATTTATGACTGGCTAATTAATCTAGGTATAGAGGGAGCAGAGAATATAATTCGTAGCATATATGTTTAGTATGGTGTAAGTTGAGATAGTTTATTGAGTAGTAGTTTATTCAATGGTGTATGGATTTCTTTTACGATTATTTTCTACAGATGTATATGTAACGCTTTATTTTTCATTTATTCAATGGTGTATGGATTTCTTTTACGAGTATTTTCTACAGATGTATATGTAACGCTTTATTTTTCATTTAGTTTGGCGCTACTCTTGTAGGGCGCTACAGGCTCTCAGCCTTCTGCCTTGCAATAAAGTTGAAACATTATTACCTTAAATTATTTAAGTTTTATTGTAATTACAACTTAAATAAATAAATAAATAATAAATAAAATAAATTTCTTACAAGCTCGTCCGCTTTGTCGATAACAGTAATGCCTGTATCCAGTTGTGTATTTCTAGGGTGTTGAGAGTTTGCATATAGTACCCGACAACTCGTGATGAGATAGTTGGAGCCGTTAATGCTTTAATCAGCATTGACTGTCACAGATGATGCGGATGTGGACTTTTTCGTGCCCCCTCCTAATACTGCAGCCACCACCATTTCTGCCTGTAACACTGAGGTGTGTTCCTGAAGTGGGAAAAAATCATTCTATTCGGAGTTTCTCTCAGGTACTCCTGCACTTACCTGCTTTCATTTTGACCAACCTGTATACCAGTGATGTCATTGGAGCAGCATTTGCTTACCTTAAACTCTTCTCTTGTTTTCCTGCTGTTCTGCAGCATGATCATGCATAATAGTTTGCAACTTCTGTGCATTCAAACACACCCAATTCACGAAAATTAGACGTAATTATCTTGCTTTAAATTCATAAAATAATGCTCATGTCATCATGCTACAAGATTGCTTCTATTCTCCCGCGAGGTGGTTGTGTTATATATTATGTGGTGTGAAAAGTAGAATTTTCAGTCAGGCAACTTGTCAGCGAACAATGCCGTATAACAATGAAATTATATTTTGAATCGATTTGGCCGAAAGATTCATCTCCTCTAGGAATCGACCGTTCGCTTAATTCACAAGTGCTTAATGCCCCTTTGAATCGTTCGGGCGTCATAAAATAGAAAAACGGGGTTGTGTGCATTGAAACGCATGATCCAATCATTACGTGGTAGCAGGAGAGTACTTACGAACCACTTCAGACTTGTTCAGCGCATTTTCGAGAGGGAAATTCTCTCTGATTATCCGCCGTCAAAGGGCCAGAAACTGGAGAACACCGTTTCACAATTCACTATGCAGTGATATTCATTTCAATTCTACATCCCTCAGCTTTAAAATGGGTGTTAAGTTCTACCAAATAAACTTGAGTGAAACGTTCTATAAAACTTCTATTTCAAATAAAAATTCTAAAATGCGAAAACACAGGGTCCCAAACATGTATGTGGATAATTTTATTTTCATCGATGTACAAACTTCCTGCAAATAATGTTAGTGCAAGTCCAAAGGTAATCTTTCTGGGGTACCGCTCCTTGTACGTAATATCTATTCACAAAATATTATTTATGTCATAAGAGAGTGTCCTTCAATTAATTTCCTTTAAACTTCGAGTAAAAGCTGCCAATAACACATTTGTGATTACGATTCTAAAACGAGCCTAATAAGTAGTTTATATGAAATTTAGACTATCATAAACTACATGGTCAATTGTGTACCGCAGCCTTATTCTGGTCAACGATGAACCTTTATAATGGACCAAGAAAAGAAATTTAAATTATATTTAAAATTCCTTGAAAATATCAAATTTCTAAACGCAACACACTGACCGAAATTTGACTTCCTTTCCAAAGGTGGTCTTATTTTTGATTTTACACTGGACCTAAGAGAGAGCTTGAACATTTTTACGACGTAAAATAGAATTAAAAAAAAAAAAAAAAAAAAAAAAAAAAAAAAAAAAAAAAAAACCTCGGCGCTTCACGCCTCGCTCGGGGGCAAGCCCCCTGGACCCCCGGTTTCCTCTATTTACATACTTCGGACGAAATTATTGAAACACAGAATGTGTTTGCGTTGTCGCGCAACCAAGCGACAACCAAATAAGCGTCATTGTTTACTATTCATTTATAACATCAATTTATATAGTTATAGTATGAAACTACGAAAAAAATACGAAATAAATTCGTGATAAATCAAGAGCGATTTATCAAGTAAATGTCCTAAAGAGGCTACATACGAAATTACAGCTTCCTAGAGTGTAAAGTATAGAAATTAGCTTTAAAAGCCACTCATCTGATCCGGACCCTGGACATCGTCAAGTAAATGTCCTAAAGAGGCTACGTACGAAATTACAGCTTCCTAGAGTGTAAAGCATAGAAATTAGCTTTAAGAGCCACACATCTGATCCGGACCCTGAGCATCGTCAAGTAAATGTCCTAAAGAGGCTACATACGAAATTACAGCTTCCTAGAGTGTAAAGCATAGAAATTAGCTTTAAGAGCCACACATCTGATCCGGACCCTGAGCATCGTCAAGTAAATGTCCTAAAGAGGCTACAAACGAAATTACAGCTTCCTAGAGTGTAAAGTATAGAAATTACCTATTCAAATTATTTAACCTCCGCTTCACAAATCAAACCGTTTTCGTAATACTCAGATCACCTGCTATGAATCAAATCATCGAAACACAAGCTAAATGAAATCATCAGAAATTAACAAGCGGTTGCAATCATGTTCACAATATCAATTATTGAGAATGATCACCTGTGTGTAAACAATTATTTATATAACCATGCTCATAACTCAGTTTGTTGGACACGCACTTCGCAGTAGTTAACATAATATTGTTGGATAAATCGAGAGCTTTCGAACGAATGGTCAACGAATTTTGTGGGATGAAAAACGACGAAGTACCATATCCCTAGCAACGACTCGGTTGTACGTGAAAATCATCCGTCACACATTTCGTTACCATCCCGCGTTCCATTTTCGGCTAGTTAGTCCATGGCTAAAACACATTCTGTGTTAAAAAAAAAAAATCAAACTTCAAGTACCTAACTAAACAACTCGTAAACGAGTTCCACTATCTGCTTTACAAGCAGATACCACGTTACATGGATATGTCTTTGATTGGGGATTTCATAACGGTTGTCCTCGAGAGTTGTAAACAAATCCTTTAACTTTAAACAAATCCTTGGGCCGCATGGCCGCATCCCGACTAATTCCAACAAAACAACGGTTTACTTATAGAAATGTTGAAAATAACTGTGGAAAGAAGTCACTACAATGAGTTGTTGTTAACAGTCGACTGTTGTCAAGAGGATGAAAATGGTTCCTATGGAGTGGAGTAAATGATGCTATTGCTTTACGTTACGAATATTGTAACCGGCTTATTAAAATTGTTTATAGTCCAATCAACTTACTTTATTAATGTAGCCAGGTACGTAAGGAGGGGGAAATTGGTAGCTTGAGATGTGAACATTTATCACATAAATCAAGCGCTTTCCAACGAGTGGCGAACGATTTCTGTGCGATGAACTGCGGAAGTTCCATTCCCCTATAAACGGCTGGGTTGTTCGTGAAAAACACTGAAATTGTAACACAAATTTCGCATCATGGAAATTTTTGGTTGACCCCCCAGAGCAAAGACATATCCATGTCAAAAAGAAAGTTTTTTAACCTCCCCCCCCCCCCCTCAAATGGGTTTCAATATTATTTGTTTGTTAAGTTCAATTTAGTTTTAGTTTTAATTATTTGTTGATCCAGATTTTAGTCCAGTTATGCAACCTTGGTATACTATCGGTAGAGAAGATAAGTAGATGGGGAGGGGTAATTCAAGAGATCGTGATAGTTTTTCCTTTTCTCTTTTTCCATATCTCACCTGAATTATATAAAATTCATTCATAGAGACGCATTACGAATCTTTCAGATATTGTACGCCCTATCAACGTAATAATATAACTTTGAGCAATTAAACTTCGTTAATATGAACTTTTGGGTGCTTAGTTTTAACGTTTCCAAACGCCAATCAACAATTAGCTGAATATCTGCAAGTAGTTGAAATTTTTATGGGACCCTAAATTTGATAGTAGAATCAAAAATGATCTGAAAGTTTTTGATCTACCGTTGTTTAATTATTTTTTTGCCTTCATTGTTTGAATATATCAAGATTATTATATGAACCAATTGAAATGGCTCCGAAAATTTTAAAATAAAAAATTTCTTCACTCGAATCCATGTGTGTGTAATATCCCAGCCGAAAACTCTCCGTAGGACTGACATACAAATTCCGTTCTTACGATAAACAATCTAGCACCCAATCTAGGGTGCTGTTTCGATATGCACTCTACCGAAGCGGGCACGCGCTCTACCTATCAGTAACTGTTTCGGTATGCGCTCTACCGACCAATCACCATTTCGATATGCGATCTACCGACTAATTCCCACCAGAAACCAACAGACATTAATCAGACGTTAGAGGGAGTTCCATTACAAAAAGATAGATAAGTTCCAAGATCTGGCAAAGAGACAGTTTCGAATTGATACGACCATTCAGATCAGTATAGTGGAAAAATTTGTTGCCAGATCTGACTGACCTCATCGTCTGACAACCCTTCCGTGGGCATCGCAAAACCGGTATCCACTCCCCGCTGCGACCCTTCCTTCTTTTCTCCTGCATTTCCGTGCCACACTTTTGACATTCATTCCCATTATCGGAAGTCTCTAGGTCTAACAATCCATGCCTACATAAAAACCCCACACAAGTTTCCTCACTTAAAACTACCGTCGTATAAAATTCTTTTAATAACATTATGAACGCGAACTGTAACAATGAACACTTAACACGGGAATATCACAGCCAGAAGTATCACAGCAAACTGAGGTGACTAGCTTCGATGAGAGAACGACTTGGACAAAACGACCCTTTGAACGTTTAATCTCCAGCAAGAGTCAACAATGCGTCGAACACCGTGATGATACCAGGGGGCATAATCTACATAAACAATCCTTCATTCAATAACAACCATCCTTCATTAAAAACAAACGGATTCCGATTTTCAAATCATCATTTCAAGTCATGTAGATCACGGTACAGCTCGGTAGATCACAATCGGGCTGACCGTAGAGCACGGAACTCGGTAAAGCGCATATCGAAACAGCACCCAATCTAGCTTACAAAATGAAAGGATGAATTTGTTGGCCATCTCTTCATGATCTTTGATGATGATTTGATGAATTTTGAGAAATGTAGTTAAAACAATCTCAAAAAAATTACTAAAATTGTTATACATATATACGAGGGTCATCCCAAAAGTAATGACTGTTGAGGGATAAAAATCGAAAAATTGGAATAAACATATAAAAAGGATATATTCCGAATGAGTAACATCGTAGCTATTCAATATAATCGCAGTTCCTGTCTAAGAATTTTAGCATGGAACATGCTTTAGCCTTGGACTAACTAGCCGAAAAATGTCACGCGAAATGGGTGACGCGGGATGGGTGACGCGGATGAGTGACGAAATTTTCTTATGATTTTCACGTACAACCGAGCCGTTGGTAGGGAAATGGAACTTCCGCAATTTTAATCGCACAGAAATCGTTCACCATTCGTTGGAAAGCTCCTGATTTATGTCGCATTTTTATATCAGAGTGTTATATTAATGTGTGAGGTGTTTATCCAATAATGCGATGGTTATATGAATAATTGTTTACACACAGGTGATCATTCTCAATTATTGATATTGTGAACATGATTGCAACCGCTTGTTAATCATATTACCACTTGTTAATAATCGATATATATATATATATATATATATATATAGCATGTTCCATGTTTCTCGAATTTTAGCCGCAGGCTCCAAACGGTAAGCATCCGGGGGTCCAGGGGGCTTGCCCCCTGGCGAGGCGCGCAGCGCCGAGTTTTTTAGCGCTGAGACAATTTGCGCAAACCATTGTTGTGCCAATTAGCGTCCATTTGACGTAGCCAATTGATCACACAAACTTTCACTTCCTCATCACTAGTGAAACTCCCCCCCCCCCCCCCCCCCCAGAAAAATCCTGATGGGAGAATGTGATAGTCTAGGAGCGAGATCAGTAGTTGAGTAGGGTTGGTGGGGAAAATCATCCCAGTCGTACATGGTAAGCGAATCTTGCGTTGTTCTTGCTGAATGAGGGCGTGCGTTGTCATGAAACAAGAGGATTTTTTACTCGCAGTTCCCCAATTCTCTGCCGCATGGCGTTTTTGAGCTTTTCGATGACTTCGCGATACGCCATACAAATCATGGCAATACGCCATGGCATATCATAGGATCGTTTTCCACTGTGTTCTACTCGCGCAAAGAAACAACACTTCCTGATTTTGGGCATCTGCACCCTTACGCGGTCTACGGAGTTAATAAACACCGCTGTTCTACCTACGTAAGAAGGGCGAAAATTGCAGAAATAATAAATTTTATGTAATAATTTGCAACTTTCATATTCAGTAGGTGCCAAGGGAATTGGAGGCAATTATATTAAAACAATACTCGTGCCCTCGACTTGTCTAATTATTAATTTTCTATAAACTTGTGATCAGCCGAGAGGGGTTATATATTGCAGAAATAATAAACCTTAGGCTATTGATTCGTAGCGATTCCACTTTCGGCCGGTTATCTGGAATCTTTCGACCGCTGTAACATTATGACTTTAATGTAATGATTAAGTATTCGTCAGCATAAATAAAGCAATTAAACAATAAATCCATGTAAAAAGAGAAGCGAGGAAACTTTACTGCCCATCCAACGTTTCTGGATTTTTTATTACATTACTTACCGCATCAAAGACAATAATTTATGATTTAATAACGTTACGAAGGTACAAGGAACAAGTGAGAGTACAAAATCGAGCATAATTTAATATCATGAAAGCGCGGGTTCCCCTTGTTGAAAAACCATCATGGAAATTCCACCGCAAACAAACCTGATGGTATTTGCCTTGCGAGCCCAATTGAGCAAAGCAAACGGGAGAATTCCTCTCGTGTTACCAAAAATATCCACCTCGTTTTTTTCCGTCTTCCTTCCAATGAATTGCGTGTGTGCCTGCCATTGTGTGGAATCAACAAACAACTTGTGCGAGGCTTCAATTTATTTTTCCAACACGAATTCAATTAGAATGGGCGCTTCATCTACGAATGCATACATCTAACGGGTACACTGACTTCTGGAAGACGTATGAACTGCAACTATAATATCCCTGTTTAGAGCACGGGATATCAAATAAACGGAAAAACGAAGATTTTAAATCGATGCAGTATATTGAGGAGAAAACTAAAACTACTATTTACGCTGGTAGTCACTAAATAGAAGATAAAGAGAATATTATATACACAGGGACGTTGAACACAATATAACATGTAGAATACGGAGCACTACTATGTTTCCAGGTTACAGAAAAAGTAATATCAACAAAAATCAAACCACCTCCTAAGTTCTGTTTGGAAATGGCTAGGCAGGGGTAGTTTGAAGGAAGAGGAGTGGGAAAACCCCAGCGTGAGAAAATATCCATAAATTGAGTTGACAGGGTCGGTGTTAAGACCTAGGAAACGACAAACCTATTTAAGGGATTAGAAGTTATGAGAATTGGTGAAGGGAACGTTGGGAAAAACCCACCCTGGGAAATATTTTAGGTATGAATGCCAGAATAACGGTTCTGAACAGGTCCTTTTAAGTTATTAGAAGTTTGAGGCTTAGTGGATATCCGAAAGTTACCAATGAGTGTCATTTATCGTTGAGGTAAATGACGCTCAACGGTATCGAGCAGGTAGATTAGGAAATGCCCAATTCAACCAGCACATAGGTATTTTGAGCTAATGCTCGAAACAATCCCTATCATGTGTATTATACAAGATGCCTCACGTTATAACCGGAAAACCACCTATGTATTTTGCAACTAATTCCCGATACAAAATTCTTCTTAGAATTTTTTTAACGCTTTAATTTTGAGTTATTTAATTTTTAAGAACTTTTTCGTGTTTTCAATCTCAAGTTACTAAAATGGCTATACCTACCTTGATTTTAGAGTAAACAAAAAATTAAGGTTGCCGTTGGAAGGAGCGTTGAATTTCCTTTTGGGTAGGCACCTAGAGTGCTAGATTATGCAAGTAACAAATTCACGAATCCACGCTGAAGTAAAAAAATTTTCAAAAATGGAAAACTACGTATTTTTTAACAAGCTAGACAGCATGGATAATCCCACAGAATTCTAGTGCTTGCTACTGGAAAAACTTTCGCAAACTGTCAGCTTTTACTCGCTTATAACGGAGTTGAGGCGATCTGCGAGTATGACAATTCGATTCAGTATGAGAAAATAAGTAGAAAACAGTCCCAAACTAGTATTTTCTAGGGGTAATTTTTTTCACAAAATCCCTCAATTTCATAGGAGAAAATCATGTTTTTCAACATACAAATATACTTTTCTCCCCTGATTAGCTAATTAAAAGTAAAATTGACTTGATCGTTCAAAAGCAGTCAGCTTGCAAAAGTTCATCCAGCAGCAGGCACCAGAATTCCGTGGGATTATCCATGCCGACTAGTAGGTTAAAATATACGTAGTTTTTCATTTTTGTATTTTTTATTTATTTTGGGGTAGATTTCTGACTATGTTACCTGCATAATTTAGCACATTAGGCAGTCTACACAAAAGAAAATTTAACGCTTTTTCCAACGGCATCCTCAATGTTCTGTTTACTTAAACATCAATGTAGTTATAGTAATTTTAGTAACTTAAGGTCGAAAACACACTTAAAAACAAAAAAGCTTAAAAATTTAATAACTTGAAAATAAAGCGTAAAAAAATTCTTTATATGAATTTTCGATTGGAAATTAGTTGCAGAATACGAGGGTGTTTTCCGAATATAACGTAAGACCACCCTGATATAAAAGAGAAAATAGGTTTGTTCGAATGAAGGCTCCCAATGACCAAACGGTTGCTTTGATTTCCATGCGAATGGACGCAACACATATACAATCATTGTGAATTTCAATGAAATTCAGCATGTACCTACATTATAATTTGATCGGGCAGTGAAATAGGATACCATGGCTAATATTTGGTCTGACCAGCTGATTGAGGTCCGAGGTTGATTTCATACACCTACCACTCTGAACTTTGAAACAAGTAGAATACTAAACAGCTAAAGTGTGCTAGTGTGCCTTCATCTACTGAGTCGATTTATGGTTTCATTTAATTTAATCTTTTCGTGTTGACATTTTAGATGTTGTCTGTAAGTATGGGAAGACAAAGGGAGTATTCATATCTTATATCACGACTTCAGACTTAGTTAATTAACATGATCAGTTTCTCATAACAATAATTTGTTAGAGTGGTAGCTAAAGAACGCTAGTTTCGAAAAAGTGCCTTAGAACCGATCAAGGGGCTGGTTTTTATTAGTTTCTATCGAGAGACAATAACATGTCATCAAAGAGAATTCACTTGCTTCCCATCCCACTTTATCATACTTATTTCCAGTGTTTTATTTGCTCTTTTTCTTTTTTCAATGAATATATTAATTCACGTGTACATATTATTTTTATATCAATCAACGCTAAACAAGATTACTCTTCCAGTTTCCAAACAACAATTTCAAAATATTAATTTTTCTGACTACCAATAGCCAGTCTATAGTATCCTGTTAATTGGTTGAAATCAGATTAAATGTTTTCAACTGGTAAATATCAAAGTTTTCCGAGCACGTACAAATATCTGTTGGTAGAAACCTCCCTTAATTTCTCAGTTTGTTGTGTACCCAAAGAGTTTTGATTAGTTTCTTGGACATCCCGTCACGATAAGGGAGCGATCTTGTTTGAACATCTAACAACGATGTTGGGAATAGGCCAGGCCGTAAGGGTTTGAGGGGAACCTCGGTTAACCGCACCTTCAGCGGATCCGTGATCGATAAACCGCTACGGCCGGCAAACTGGACAAGATGTTCCAACTTAAATCAGTTCTACTGCTGAGCTAACGCAGAATAGCAAACCAAATAGGGATTTTGGAGTAATGGTTATTGGCTGAAAAGTCAATGATATGGTCCTTGCATTTTATAATGCGTTAGCTAAGACGTTAAATACAAAAGACCAAGTTCTTTCAATCTCCACGTGGGGCGCTGCACACTGGTTCTTAACGGCGAAAAACGGGAAAAAAGTATATTTTTGACACCTTCGTGGGGTCATAAAATGGTATTATATTCAGTTAAAGTGGTACCTAAGCAGTTCAGAACTGATGGTTTCTAATACTGTAGGGTCATCTACTTGAAGAAAGAGTAAGGGGTTAAGAACAAACGAGAAAATCGAGAGGAGAAACCAAGTTTTTATAATGACAGGTAAAAAATATTTCAAGCTTATTTCAAAATGATTGTCACAGTGGCTTTCTTTTACAGGCAAAAAAAAAAAAAAAAAAAAAAAAAAAAAAAAAAAAAAAAAAAAAAAAAAAATGAAGCTAGCATGTCATTTACGCTCGTGAAAATTTAACGATAACGTGCGCTTAGATCGTTTAATATGGGAAAAATTCTAGTTTTTGTACATTACTTACACTTTAGAAACTTGTAAATTTACTGGTTCCACCCAATTTAGAAAATTAAGTCGATTCGTGTTCATACAGGTATGGAGCAGCGATTAGAACACAAATTAACTGCGACCGAGTGCGACCCTTGATTCTAGATCCTTGTTAGTGGAGACAAACGCGTCTGTTTATTTACATTCTGAGTATTCGACTCGCTATTAAAAATGACAGATATATACCAACTCTACACCACTGACGGTATCTATATAATTCTATTTTTCAATAAACTTTTTTTATGTACTTTTCGGCCTACTTACACATCATGTTGCTTTTTTCAAATATAGCCATTAATATCGGGGTAATAGTTTTTTGGTGAGGACCTGCCTATGCTTATTTGCTGTGTACTTGCATGTATTTATTTACCAATACATTTTTTCACACTAAAAACAATGGTACTAGAGGGAAAACTTTCCTAATATTGTTGTTGAATAAGGCACGAAAACTAACACCATTGCATTCATCTAATCTTCACCAGTTTTCCTTCAAGGACGATCTATACCTTAATTACAAGTGTGGGAAGAAATATTTGTGGCTAACTTTACTGTTTTGCAGATTTTTGTCCCGTTTTTCGTCGTTAGGAACCAGTGTGCGCTTGTTACTATTATCTCCTATTGTCTCTCACCAGCGCATTCTCATCACTTTTCCTAAGTGAGTAGTTGAGTCAAATATTAATGGATTTATTTAACCATTTGGAAGAGATTTGGCCATTCGTGTTAACCATCTCTAGATTCCCTAATCATAATCCCCTATAAGGGTGCGTTAATCTCCCAAAAAATTAAGAAAACAGTCCACACCTTCATTAGAACCTAAAACTTCTCAATCTTCTCATTCCTTAGTCAGCTATTTTATACAAAATCTACTGATTAAAGAAACTTATCCCTTTGTATTTGAACGACTAGTGAGCCCCAAACTCCATCCCTTTTTATAAAACGTTTGAGTTTAATAAAAAAACCAATTTAAGGACAGAAGGCCTTTTTAATAAAGCTTGTTTTAGTGATAAACACGTATAATTTCTTGCACGGGAATTAGTTACGTCGAAACGCCAAGTCTGTATACTAGATGTTAAGGGGAAGAGCTTAGTAGGGAGAGAACATATATAGCTGGTACCGTAATATTGGATAGTTGTAGTTAGTTGATACCGTAATAGTAGATAGTTGTAGTTATTTGATACTGTAATAGTTGATACCGAAGTCAACTACTTTGATCAATACTTTTCTTTAAGAACGTGACCTACTAAATAGTTATAAAGAGGCATCTGTGGGTTAGAATCGTGTATGGTACCGATTTAGGGTTTAATCAATCGTTTCATATGTATTATAAAAACTTAATCATTTTCTCAGAAATTTTAGACCATTCAAACCCTTCTAAAAGCATTTATCATATCACATAACACGATGTTAAAGTGAAATCATCATGTAACGATGATAATTTGAATTACAGCAGCGATGTCGAGGGTGAAGGTAGGCAAGACCCGCACGACCGAACAGTTTTGAAGGAGGGGTTGGCACTGTGCGCCGGGTTCGCTACGCTACTTCCTAGAGTAAATATATCCAGTAAGTAGGTACGATCTAATACGTAGATATAATTTGAGAATTATTAAATGTAGGAACTGTAATTGTATATACCACATATATGTACACATGCACCATTTGACTCGGCTAACCAGGCTAGTCGTAAAAATATTACAAATTATATTATTCCAGTCGAGCAAGAAGTAAAGTTATTTTAACCGTGTGGGAATATTGTTGTTCTTCACAATCTGGCATGTCTTCATCGGTTTTGGCAAAATGAAGAGACTGAAAAACTCTGCAAATTACTACAACAGGGTTATTACTTGTTTAATGTTTAGCCTATCTACGCAGAACACCTGTCTACATATGTATATTAAACGAATTCTATTATACATAATCTAAATACCAATATCTGCATATGAGTAGACGACTACCGGGGAGAAATTAATTAAATAAAATAACATACCTTCACTCTACAAGTCCTTCTATATTTAACACGGGCTTACTATCTGAAGATTTATGATATAAATACCTACGCTCTATATACAAGTCCATAAATAGTAACAAATTTTATCATAAATTCGATTTTGTAAAGTAAAAATTTCATTGGAATTACATCAGCAGATAATACGATCGACGTAGTTTACAAGGCCAATTTCACTGTTTCACCTATTCTTTTTTCCTCTCAAAGGATCTTAAGGAGTGCAAATGGATGGACGTACAGCGATCCGAGTGGTTTCATTACACTCTTTTGGATAATATCTATGAATGAGATTCCCCCAAATACTAATACCTTGAAAGTTTTAGAGATCTCGATTTTGAAATCAGCCGTTAAATTAGTATTGACCTTAATTGTTGCTGAGCTTCTAGGCTCAACTAGACCCCCAAATATGTGACTTTTGACCCAAGTTTCATAAAAACTAGTCCTGTTAATTCGGAGAAATGCTCTGGGCGGCGAACAGTTTTAATTAGGCAATGAGATGGAAGTTTCCTCGAAGGAAATCTGCTTCCAAATTCTTTATAAAATTATTTTTTAAATTTATTTATGTGGCTTACAACAGGTGCTTTTGAGAGAGTTGGTATTCACATATCAATAACTTCACAGCATTCATTTTCTAGTAGGTGGGCACGCATAGGCACGTATCGAAAAAAGTTAGTTATTGCAGCCCAGCTATATTTAACACATCACCATTATATTCTTTAGAACTTGAGGTTTGCCTAAACTAAAAGTGAACCAAATGTGGATAAAAGGGGAATAGGGCTGTAGGTTGAGGTCGGGAAAAGTAGGTAATCATAAATTTCATATTATACAATACGAATCATGAACACTTCACATTTGCCGGCATCAGGCATTAGTATGTACATCCCTGTAAATTACAAATTATTTATTTAATATTAAAAGATTCAGTTCCAACCGCAGCAACAGCTGGTGACTATAATACTTTAACAACAATGACAATTTTTTAATGAATTAGTATTGATATCAACATTTTAAATTATTCATAACACCTTTCATTCGAGTGAACTAATCAAAAAATATCGTACACAAAATGTTTTCGCGAGATTTCGCTCAGAAAAATGAACAAATGAATTGAAATGTTGCATCTGCATAAATAATCGACATGCCAGGAAAGTACAGAGAAGCCTCGTGCTAGATATTTAACGTTGAAAGCTGAAGAATCAGGAGAAGGGGTGTAATTACTTTCGTTTCCCTTCTGAGGAAATTGCCTTTCAAACAAAGCCACGCGATCTTTTCAAGAAATTAATATCTCCGAGTAATAACAAACTTCAGTTGAACGGTATTCGAAAATCTTATAATATTCGTCGAAGGGTTTTCAAAGACTTCCGTATTCCGATCGACAAAAGGAAACTCGTGTTTTCAAGCCTGAAAGGAATTCAATAGCGTCAAATTTTCTCGTACTTGGATCCCCGGAGGTTAAGATCGTTGAACACTACCTTCTTAAGACGAACGTTTGAAATTGTTTTTAATACTGTTTGTTGCGAACTTATCAGAATCTTTCATCGAAATTTACGTATAATGATGTTCTTACCGCTACAATTTGCTACTTGAAACATATATAGTGCACGAACAAGCCTGTTTTATTCAATAATAGAAACTATAATAGACAGAGCTGTTTTGTTTGAACCAAAGTTGTTTGAATTGAGAAAAACTGTTGAGGCAGGTGAAAAATGGTTTTAAGAAGACCCTTTTATTTAGAAGCTCTAAAAAATATAAGTCGAGGAATTTGAGGGCAGGGCATATACTTGCATTGTACTAGGTAAAAATCTAGACTACGCAAAGGTCGGGTGCGTGGATGGAGGTTTTTCTGTACTTCGTTTAAAACGATGTTGATAACCAATTCTTTACCAAAACGTTGCCTTTACTAACGACGGACGTTGTAAGCGATAAAAAGTTACCGTTTTTACATAGCGGGCCCACTGCTTTGTCCTAGATTCCGCCTTTATTGGCGGTTCGCCGTAATAACCACGGTGTTTCCATCCTCATAGAACGCTGTTAGACCTTTTCTCGGCACTGAGCCTCATGAGACTCATCTCGTCTTCAAATGCTTTTCCACTTTCCTTCCATGCTTCTTCATTTTGGATACCTTCCTAATGTTTTGAAGATATAGATCCATGATTGGAAACCCGCTTCAACCTTCTTGATTAGGTTACATCGACAGTGCTAAAATCTTACCAAACCCCCCTATTTCGGTAAAACTTTATTTCCTATAATTAGCTTGGTTACTCAATTTGTGTATCCCTTCAATGAATAAGTACCTACCAATAATTTTTTATTTTTGAAACCTTGTTCGTATGATTTACTTACCTATTTAAAATTTAATCAAACATTTCAGTATTCCTCACGTTTTTAACTCACTGTAAGTATTATGATGATAAGATTTACACAATAGTTAGTTATTTGACAATAAGAATCGCATAGTTCTTCTGTTAGCTTCTAATTTTGAAAAATAAGAGCTGTGAAAAAGTAGTTTGTTGTAGCTATGTAAGTACAAATTAATTTTTTGATTTGAAAGAAACATGGTTGTGATTTCTAAATTAAAATTAAATTTTATAAATTTGACAAATTTGAAGTTTTTATCATGATACATCTTTCTAATTCTTTTTGTTTTCTTGGCGATGAGCCCTATAAGTCTCACTCACTAAATATCAATTTTAGCTCTCAAATTTATGCAAAATATTTTTTTCCTTATTTTTTCTTCATACTCGTGAATAGTTTTTAAATCAGGAAAAAAAAATATTTGGATTCTTTTTTTTATTTTGATTTTTCAGCCGAGATAAGGGTTAAGATTCCAGTATTGGCAGTTTCATGTTTTCAAATGCGTGAAACACGAATTTGGATAGCAAAGTCCTGAAAACTAACCAAAAACGTGATTTACAAGCTCTCAACATAGGAGAACATTACATATTTAAAGAAAACTTTAGTTTGCAATACTTCAGTAGTTCAGAATACATTATTTATTATTTTGCATATGGAGTGCTCACACTCCTATTCGCTCTTGTAGCCGTGCTGCATGTCTGTAATCTTAAAGCCTTGAGACATCGTATTATAACGAGCGAACATTAAACGGGACTGAACAGTAGTAAAAGATAAATTGGACCGTCGGAAGAGAAAACAACTTTTTATTTGAGAACTAATTCGATAAATTGAGTTAAAAAATTTTCGTTTTTCATTCAATTTTCAACTTTGTTTCCTTTCGCTACTCAGATCATGATTCTTGGAAGGGACATGAGAAGATGAAAGTTAGTACGAGAACGAGAGCTAATTAAAAAAGTGATTCTATTAGATCCAGTGGAGTAAACAGATCTTTAAAGAGAAAGTTCAGTAAAACTGAGGGAAATCGAGTTTAAGTGTAGTACTAGTGATGCTCAACTTTTTTTTTTCCATCAGTCTCCGGGCTGTTAGCGCTTCTCAGCGAAGAAAAAGAACTTCGAATAACAAACTTTGGGTCTCTCGGGGGCTCTACCATCTCATGGATTGATCCAAAATTCAATCCTTCCGTTCTTTCACTAACCTCCAAATGTATTTGACACTGAACAAAGACGTGGATATATTATTATAACCCAGGGTGCGCCATTTTAGCAAATTTTCGTAGGAAATGAAGCTATTGCAATGGGTCCAAAAATTATAAAATCAAAATTTTCGAAAACTCCCTTCATGGAAATCCGTTTTGAGACATTCTGAAACGAATCCTAAAGTTTAACGCTTTTTCATATATATATATATATATATATATATATATATATATATATATATATACATGTGTCATTCCAGACGATAACTCTCATTAGGATTGAGATACAAATTCGGTTCTTGCGCCAAAAAATCAAACATTCCAAACGAAAGGATGAGTTCGTTGCCAACACTTTTTGAGATCATTAATTTGGTTAAATTTCAAAAAATTTACTAAAAAAATCACTAAGAATAGCTAAAAACCGCTAAAAATTAATTAATTTATATTTTTTTTAAGCAAAATTTCAGTCAAAAATACTTTATCAACGGCAAACTAGAACATTAAAAAAATCATCTAAAAAATTATGCTGAAAAATTTAGTTAAATTTCATTATTATTTGCTGAAAATGGATAAAAGCTCCCTAAAAAAGCTAAAATTTCCAAATCTTTTTCGAGTCGCAGAGTATTATTTAGAACGAATTTTGCTACCATAAAATTTTTTATTAACTATTTCAAAGTGCTCAAATTTCAAAACATTGTAACATAATATGTAGATCAGTACACTCTCGTAGTGAGCCACATGTTACATCGCATTTTCTTTTATGTAGATTAGTATTTAACAAGGAACGATGATGACCAAGAAATGGTATATTATCTCACTTCAATCCGTTCTCTCGAACTTGAATCAACTGAGGACAGTCCATTATTATAATTTTATTTAAAGGCTTTTTGTGATAGTTGTACTCCTAGCAACAAGCTTTCACGCTTTCAGCTCAACCCTCAAAACCCCAATAAAAAACAAAAAACACAGTGATCCCTTAATTTTGAACACAATTTCTAAAAATCACTTACTTTTTGACAACTTCATGTCTTTCATATGGCACATAACAAAAAAATCGTCACGAAAAAAATTGTACCAAGTGGCCACAACGATGATTATGACCATCAGAAATGACGATGACCATTCATAGGTAAACACATGAAAATGTCCCAATGCGTTGCAGACTCGTATGCAAGCGTTTTTTTCAATGAATTTTCGGCTGTAATAATGAACCATTTTTGATGTTTTTTTTTTTGAAATCGTTCAACATGAATCCAGCTTTTCAATGATCTATACAATTTTCGTAAACCCTTGAAAGAGACCAGTTGGGCGACCATTTTTTTAAAGAGGCGAAAATCGATTTTTCCACAAAATGTTTTCTTGGTTTACTTCGGATTGGACCATTCTATTGGATTTGTTGTAAACTTTTTTCCTGGATGCCTCTTTACCGAAAAGTGAGAATTCGTCAAAGTAAACAGGTATTTTACTATCCTGCCACCACGAATCCGAAACTGAGTTTTTTCGACAGTGATCCCTTAATTTTTCAGAGAAGGGTATATGTGCTATTAAGGGTAAAAAGGGGCTGTCACACTCCTCTCCGAAACCCGTGTCGGTGTATAAACATATTTTCCTCTTCTCCTTCACCTGTTACTAATAAGTGACCTATGGAAAAAGACACATGTTTTTAAAAGAGGAGGGTTTCTTCATTAGCTTATTTTCCTTTAGCAGTTCATAAGAAAATATTTATAAATAAAAGACGTAACTCAGCGTATTTCAGTTGTTTCATTCTACCTTTCGAGGAAGAACGATTCCAGAGCAGATTTGATTCCCACAAACCCAAAGCCATTTGGTCGCTATCACGCTTCTAGGAGGGAAAAAAAGAAGAAAAAAAGGAGAAAGTCGAGTGAAAAAAAGCTGGAGAAAAAGCTATTCCTCACTGTAAGAAGAGTTATCAGTATCTGCCACAAGCAGCTCTAGTCAGGGAAGTATGACGTATGCGAGCGAGTTCCCTCACCTCCCCCGTTCTTCTCTCTACTTAGCTATCCTCTTTATACCACTTTCGCTCCTCTCGCCGTATGTTGATTGATTCGGGAGTCTCGTGGCAGGAAGGAGAACCTTTGATCCTCTCCCTTGCTTCGCCCGTCGCTTCTCTCCATCCTTCATCCTCTACGTTAGAAGAAAAAAGAAGAAAAAGAAAATAAGAAGAAGAAAAAAAACCCTCATCTCAGTCTTCGAGCTTTCCTTAACGGTATCATGCCAGGTGCCTAGATGTGGAAGACTAATGCTTTTCGTCTTTCTCCGTTTTGGCGGTACCTCAGCCGACCACCTCCCTCATCTTTGTAAGGACGTTAGCCTTATCACGTCATTTGTCCTACGACAACTTCTTCCCCCTCATACTCCAACTTCTCTGTTTCCCCTCGTTTCCCCTTACCAGCATCACTCCATTTCACATACATCATCAGAAAGATCGACCTACGTCCCACTTTCCTTCTCAATCTGGTAATTACACTCACAAGGAAAAAAGAAAGAAAAATCCAGCGCGAAACTTAGTTTCTTAGAGAGTCCGTGTTTGAGAGAGACCCATATTTCAGGACTTGTTGTCTCAGACCTCTAGTTCTGCTCGCAAACTTTCTCGCGAAGTGTGGGAGGGATAAATCAGAAGCGTTCTAACTTTGTGCTACCACGATCTGCCGTGATTCCATCATCGCACGACGCGACGCAGTGGTTATCTGCACTATATATCGCTTTTAAACTATTCAAGGAAAATGAAACAAGAGTGACCCAATCCTCCAGCTCAATTCTACACTCAGTAAAAATTACAATGGTTATGATAGGAATTGAAGGATGCACACTTAAATTCTCTATATAAACACTTGCTTACAAGTCCACAACACAGTTAAGGCCTTATCGCACTTGCATTTTTTCAGCTTTTTTTCTCGCATTTTCAATGCTAGAGTGCGAAGAAGGCAAAGTGCTTTTTTCCAAGGACTGCTGTGATTGTCAGAGAAGTATGAGTACAAAAACAGCGCATTCTGGCGGAAGGGTTACGTTTTAGCATTTTCCCCCAAGTGAGTTTAAAAATGTACCGCCAGGATGCGCAATGGTCGAAAAAGCTGACATTGGAAAAATGAAAGTGTAATACGGCCTTTAGAAATTGTCATGCCTCCATGGAACCGTCGTTTAGGGATGAACATTGTAGCAGAAAATTGTATTCATTTTCTCATATACGAAAATAGCCACTCTGAAACAAGAAGAGGTTTTCGTTACGTGGAAACGCATTTCGGAACGGGAAGAGTAAGCTTTTCTCGTGCTCAGCTTTTTCAGAATCGTAATTACGAGACGACAACATGACCTTTCTCCAAGATAACCCTAACTTAGCAACCACAACGCAGTTGGTATGGTCACACATACAAACGTCAGTATGGACACACCCAACAAAATTGTCTGACTTTTACCGCTTTTATGCTGTCTTTTGTAGTTTGTTAAACCTTTGTATTTGTTTGCTCGTGTTTTTTCCCGAACCTCAACCAGAAGGGCGGGATTTTGTTCGTGCTTTTGACGTTTTAACGCGACGATTTCAGCATTTTTATCTCAGGATTTCGTTTCGAGATATGATTTTAAGATGTATTTTACATGTTCTAAAGATATGAGTTCTTCTTTCATGAGTGAATATTTTTTGTCGATGTAGAGGTAAGTGGTCGTTGTTTCTTATTTCACGTTAAATTATCTTAGAATTGTCTTTTGTGAGTTTAGAGCATTGAGTTACTACAAGGGTCACGTTAACTTCACTATAAGAGTTCTCTTTCTCTCGGGCTTACGAAAACACTACGAGAAATCAATGCGAAAAAGGTTAGCATTCATCGTGCTCGCTCCAATAGCTTGTTTTCGTGTTTACGAGAAATTCGAATACGAGAAGTACAAAAACTATCCATCATAGATATGATTTCGGAAAAAGGAAAGGCTAACTCATTATTCAATGTGTTTTTCCGTACTCTCTTTTGAAATATATACATAAACTTGAAAATCGTCATGAAGTGATTGAAGTGGGGTTTAAGAGAACTCGTTACGAAACCGAAAAACAAAGAAGTTGTTAACATGCAACAGTATAATAGCATCAGATGTTACATTGCTACAATTACGCAAACCATCCTTGCGAGGCCCGAATCCTATGCGTATATATATATATATATATATATATATATATATATATATATATATATATATATATATATATTTTTTTTTTTTTTAAATAACTCTGCCGAGATGATCAACTCGAGAAACTCCGTGGCACTTTTCTCGCAACACGGTCGCGGCCATGACCTTGATGTTATTGGTCGCCAGTCTTTTTTGTTCAGATATTGTTTGTCGCAGATCATGTTTTTCTCACATTCTTTTTTCGCTTTGAAAAATATAAATTTCGCTTCAATGCAGGTGAATTGAACAGAGTCTAAATATGATGGAGAGACACAAGGTACTGGAAGACAGTTAGTGAAAAGCTGCATGCGAAGGCGACCTTGATTTAGTGATTGAGTTGATTCAGAAAGGCACCAATGTAAATGCGAGGCAAATCATAAATGGTTGGTGAGTGTCGCTTCAAAATTGCTTCAAGTAAATTTTTGTAATGATTTTATAACAAGCATTTGGCATCAAAATTATTCAAGTACCTACTAACATGTCAATAACTCAACACTATTATACGTCATATTACAAAATATTAGACCCGAAATTAGTTTGCAAGTGTTGTTAAGTGTTGTCAGTTTGTTATTTACGAAACCAAGAGTGGAAAGTTTCATGTAGTAAAAAACTAAATATATATAAAAGAAATAAGCAAGTCGAATTCTCCTTTTTCGTATACAAATATACTACACAAGCCTGGAGAAGGGGAGGTTGCGAAACTGAAAAGGCTTGGAAAGAAAGCTACTCATAGTAGGAGAGTGAGGTTGACGCCAAAATTACTATAGGCTGGAATCTCCTCCCGTTTAAAAATAGTTAACCCATTCAGCGCGGGTCTCAAAAGGCGGAACAACCCCCCCGTTCGGAAGTTGAGTTCTTATGACTTGTCACATTGTTACCTTTTTTAAATTGTTAGAAAAAAAATCACAGCACTACACAACCTGTACTTTTCATTTGCCTTGAATTGAAGTTCCACATTAGTATGATATTCATGCAGTACCAAGGTTAGAAGAAGGATACAATCAATAAAAATTAAGAAAAACCTGCCGAAAATGAGGAAAACGGGCTTGGATCGGACTCCATTTTCCTGGCTCAAAAACATGCAATCCGCCAAGGGAGTGCTCAGAACTGCTATCTGATTCATACTGAAGGTAAAACCACCGTACGGGGCAGAAGAATGCGGCAGCCCCTTCTACGGACCCATGAATAGGGCTCGAGTACTTCACACTCCGGGTATCGCTCATTAGCGTCGGAGTTTATGAAAATATAAAAAATAGTTTCAACGTCCACTATAGTGTTATCACGGAGAAACACATTAAATCATGAATTTGCTTTTCACTTGCTTTAAAACATATACATGATTCAATGCTTTGCCGTAATACCAGTGTCAATTTTTCATTCTTGGACGACATTACCATGGAGGTATGAAAATGTCTTACTAGGTTGCGGACTTGTACGCTAGCATTTGTTGTCGTATATTTAGGGCTGTCATTTGCTAGCCCGATTAAAGTCTGACTAAGTCAAATCTCTGATTATCTTCGACATACCTCTTTAACCTACTTATCAATTCAATTCCACAGCTCAGTTATCCGATAATAACTGATTATTGCAACCGAGCATCTGAGATTCGGTTACCTTTCCATAGCTGCTCAGTTATACGAGTAATAAAATCATCGTTATTACAGGTAGGTATTTAAATCAATTCAATTTTTTTTTTGTTGAAAATAATGAACTCGAATTCTGACTAAGAATCAGAAAATTCTGATTTCTCAGATGAAAAAAATCATCGACTTCCTCGCTTGGGCAAGAGCGAGAATTATTTCAGATTTATTCTTGGTAGTGGGCGATGTGGATTTCCATACATGATTTCCTTTAAAGAAATGAACTATTTGTTCTGCCACATGTTACGTACGAAATTCAATGGGCCTGGTAGGTTTTAAAATTTTCTTGAAGTACAAAGTAGCCGAAATATGTGTACCCCCTTATTAATTAGTAACTTGAAAAATCTTCAGTCCCAGTCCTGGGCATCTCATGGTCTTTCTTGAGCAGAGTTTTTGTCATTTCTCACTGATTTCCACTCTTGGTACTAATGAGGATCGGGATTCAATGCATTTTCATGGTACTTCTAGTATGAACAAAATTTACTTACCTCCTTTAATTGATATTAATTCTATTCTTCTATACCTTGCGTGATTTTCGAACGATAAAGTGTTATATTATACACTACACTTAGTTTATTAGTTACTTAGCTCGAAAAGGTCTTTTTTCTCACAATACTTTCCATGGTTGTCTGCTTCCCCTCTGCTTTTTCACAAATTCCCGAAATTTTCCAAGTCGACTCACCAAAACCAGTAATGCGAAAAACCCTACAACCGAAGAAAGCGGAAAAAAAATACACTCCCTGAGAAAAGTTGAGGGCCCAACGAGGACAAACAATTCCTTAACTCGTCCGTATAATTGTGAGCGAACTCCATTGGGGAGGAGGAAAAGCTACATAAAAAGCTCTTTCGAGAGTCCAGTTCCCCTTCTCCCACCTACTTTTCTTTTTTTCTTTTAATCTTTTTCCCCTTCTATTTTAACTCTCAACATAAAATTTTAAGGGTTGACGAGCAAAAAAAGAAGCTCCCACTAGCCGGAGCGAAAAATTTTCCCCTCGGAACGGGATTTTTCGCGGAGCGGCCCTTAGGAAGGGGAATCCTGCCACTTGGAATAATTTCAATAGGTCCAGAGAGATCCTGTTTCAGAGGTGGTTCTCAGCTTGCAAATTCCTCCCAGCGGTAATACGATGGAAAGCGAGGGCGCTAAATGTTTTAATATATGCAGCGCTCTGGGTTGCACTAGATTGCACTAAAAACTCAGAGCCTTTGTTTTATTTTTTTAAACTGAACCAACGAAGTAAACTCAGTGTCATTCCAAGCTGCTCCACATTTTTCTGGAATACGAGTAGAAAATTAAATGGTTCAAAGTGTATTCAGGGAATAATTGACGTACGGATAAACGCTAATAGTGGGAAGTGTTGCAAAAACTAATATTAGCACTGGTTCGGCAAATAATATTCAGTGCTATGCTGATTATGCAGTTTACTCAATAAGATCGCTCGTACTTGAGGGTCCTTCTTCTAATATATTCGATAATGCCATTTTCACATTTCTGCATAATTGTTCATACAAATTTAATACTCCCTTTTAGTATTAGAGTTTGCTCAAGAAACGCCAATAAAAATAATAGTTACAGCTATAGACTTATTTTCTACTTACACTATTCTCCGCTAAGATCCGACCCATGCAAATTCAAGCCTGTCGTGTACCGAAGCTCACTACACATCCAAAGTTATTGAGTTGCTGAAAACACTAAGTTTCGAACAGGTAGTTGGCCTGATTCCTCTAAACATTTGTTGCACCTCGAATGATGGAGCTGAGTGGTTTTTTTTAGATACTCTTCCTAAAACGAAAGATGTTGAATATGAACAGAACCATGCGGAGATGAAGAATAGAAAGATAGAATCTCCCTAAACGTGGGCACTTCATGATGTCCGTGATATTTGTACATAAAAATACTTGTCAGTCCTTGATGTTCCTTTCCAAAAGTCCAAGAGTGGACACAGCTCACCCAGAAAACTCCTAGATATGATGAGAATTAGCTGTCCGTTTTGCACTAATTTTTCTAGGGTCAATCAATGGTCATGCAGGTCAATTGGATCAGGATTAGATGGTTGAGGAGATGAAAGATCTTGAAACGACTGCTGCCCTGATTTAAGTAATTTGTGGTGAAAGCCCCACCTACAATAAAATATGTTGATTAGGAATGTTGGGAAATAGGGGGTATCTATTAGGTAGCTGTTGCTTCATTGCTTCTAAATCACCAGGTTCTTGTTTAGTATTTAAACGGCTCACAGTTAGGAAAAGGTACGCAACTTGAGGCTGGAACCGAAAACTTGAGAACCAGCAGATCTGAAGAGATCCTCGCTCCCATCACTATGCGGAGTCATGCACCGTGTTAATTTCCATACGATTAACCGTCCCCTGTCCACCTCTCTCCAGCTTCTCCACTACGAGCGAATTCCCTCTAATCAAAACTCGATTATTGAACAACCCCCCTACCCTTTGCTCACCACTAACCCAACCCATTGGGGACCACCCAGTCCACAGGCTCTGAAAGGGGTTTTGGCGTAGGCTATGAGCCGCATTCAATGAGTCCGAGCGTGGGTTCACATACTAATCACGGAGAACCCGAGATATTTTTGATGGCTGGACACGTTGTGACAGGATCGTGGAACAGAGAAGACTCGCACACGGTTGGAATTTTTCCCGTTAAATCCTAATTGGCCATATTGCTATTACGTTTCGGGGGACTTGCACGCAACGAACGTTCTTGAGGCATATGCGAAATTAACTAAATGACCGATCTTTCAAAATCTGGTTGAAACCAAATCAGCAAAAGTTCTTTACATATTGCTTTGTAATTTCACAATTAGTGACAAGCCTGTAATCAAGTGACTCACTATAGCTTAAGAACCATTCTGCAAATTAAATTACCATTCTTGAAATTAAAAAAGTCTTTCCAAAATGTTCCACTTACGTATTAGAAAAAGGGAGCATCTTTAGGCTTATTTAAGCTTATTTCGCACTATAAAATAAATCTAAACACCTCCCCTCACTGAATCATCATCCTTCGTTGCCACAAATTAGAACTAAGTTCTTCATTTCTGATTATACGCACAAGATAGTCAATTAGAAAAGCAGTCTCAGTCAATATTCTATGGTACATTCAAAATTTGCCAAAACCATGTGTAATGCAACTATGAGTGTAAAATTTTCAAGAGCTCAATAATATTTATTTTAATATTTGTTTGCTTTTCATTAATTATTTTTTTCAGTTGCGATGAACACATTTTGGCTTATTAGGCTTATTTAGAATGTATGCGAAATCAGCTGAGGTGTTAATTCGTGCTGGAACGTTTGTGTAGAACAAATTATGAAATACTAAATGACTCTTAGTGTTAACTTTTCCGAATGAGGTCAATATTGAAAATACAGGCCCATTGAATAGGCAATATCGATAGAGAATTATAATCAATTCACCAGTAGGGATAAGAGGGGGTTAGAGTGAGCTAAAGTACCACCTGTATTCACTAATAAACTAAAGTATTTGGCAAATTCCATTGTTGATATTAATTTATTACTATAGGATGTATAAAGTGTTTTAACGACAAGGGTGGAAATACCCATTGGCCCATTTCCCATTGTCGTCAAATGTAATTTCTGATCTACGATTTGGATTTCTGACTACAAATCTTCAGCTTGATAATAATCGAAGCGATGTCTTCAAAATAAAATAAGTCATAGGTTGGTGGCGCTGAGGTTCCCTCTATAAACGGACGCGGGTGTTAGGTCTTCCCAGTTTGGTGTCTCTGTTCTATTTTCCCTAAGATGTTTTTCATCTGATATCCTTCATATCGCGCATCCTAGGAAAACTTACGTGGGTCCCGAGGTCGTCCAGTAATGGAATAAAATAAAACACGACATTGCTTATGATAGACGATTCGATCAGGATAACGCTGTTCAAATAGTGCTCGTTATGTTACAAGCTCGGTAGTCGTTATAATTTTAGAGATCTTCTGTAAGTATAACTTCAATAAAGAACACAAATTCTTTCTGCATCATTGTGGAATTTAGTCTTTTATACAAGTACGATACACTCACTTACGAGCAGAAGTGGATAATACCTACTAGACCGTTAGAACGAAATTTAATTTAACAAGGAACCCTTCTACGTTGGTAGGGGGTGAACAGCTAACGGAAGTCAAGCTTCAAACAAAGGTAAACCCTCTGACGTTCAGGTGAGGCCGATTTTAACCCGTCCTTTATTAAATCCGGCTTTCCAACTCAACCTCCTTCCACGAGCCCCTTCTTAGGGTTAATTGCTCATCTCCTCGGAACCCTGTGTTACAACTGTTGGGAACCTGCTCTGCTGAGTTGGCGCTCCCTAAAACCTGGGTTATCAACTGATTACGAGGGTGAACTGAAACCAAGTAGAACTTCAGCAAGCTGCAGAGAATGAAGGAGTAGGTATGCAACTAGTTTTCGTATGTTTCCGATTAGATGAATAAAACATGCAGAAAACAAATTTCGTAACTGAGGTCCGGTGACATTCATTTCATATAGTAACCTAATTTATACTTATTTTACTAACTCGAAAGTGTAACGGAGAGATCAATCAGCAAGATATGCATAATAAAAAGATGCTCAGTTGGTACTTTTTCTTTCGTCAAACTATTGCCAGACCAATTTCGATTACATCCCTCAACATACCTTCCTAGTATAGGATTTTCGATCATTAAGCTAGTTAATGAATTGACTTAGTTCTATAACAAAACAGACAGAGCTTCACAAAGCATGATATTGATTCACCACCAAACAATCTGTATAAGTGTAGATCAAGGCCCGTAATTGCTACTGCTTGTTCGAGAAAATGGACTGTTGCATTGTCCTCAAAATGGTACTCTAGGAAACCCTGAGCTACGATGTAAACATACGCCAGGTGTTTGTAAAAACGCTGCAAATTATTACACAATGGTTTATTATTTCTGTGTTAGATAGCCCTTCTACGCAGATCATTGGTCTATAATATTGTTAAACCCCGTATTTTATATATGATCAGAACATGGCGCATCGTGCCTCTGAGAAGGGTTCACCCGCAATTTTACACTTCACAGTAAAGATGTTTAAAAAAACGGAAAATGATGCTTGAAGTAATTTACGTTAGCTCATGCGCAGAATGGAGTAATGATTTGAGAAAAATGAAATTGGTAGGGTACAATCTACAGCCTAACCTACAAATTTCCAGAAAATGTAATCAAAACCTGATGAAAACTAGACCTTGTTCCTCAGAGTACACTTTCGCGCATGCGCAGGAGCTAATGATGGTGCAATCATAATGAAATTAACATTGAATAATTAAACTATCATCTCAAAACTATGCACCAAATTTGAGCGGGATCGGACGACTAAGGCGTAAAAAAATTATGCTTGAAGAAATTTACTTTTGGGCATGCGAAAAATTAAGTTATGATATGAGAAACATGGACTTAATAATCAACTATTTACAGTCTAATCCGCACATTCCCTGAAAATTCCATCAAAATCGGATGAAAACTGTTAAAATTAGGCTCGTTAAAAAAAATACACAATCGCGCATGCGCAGTAGCTACAATGATAGGATTATGTTGGAACTGTTAGGAAATACTCAAATTTCCATTGTGATCAAACCAAATAGGTAATTATGTAGTGTGGTTCTTTATTCAATGTGCGATTTCATCCATTTTATCTAGGATACGTTTTTCGCCATAAAAATTAATAGTTTGCACTCAAAAGCTCAAATTTCAAAATAATTTAACAATATACAATAAGCTAGTTTACGAAAATTCGCTCGTACGATCATGCTGTATGACTGGAACTGTTTTTCACTCAGAATGGACTAAATTTTCAAAATCTAATCCCAAACCTCTTTCTGAAAATACTGCCTATTATCGGCTTTGGCTCCTGGACTATATGACGACGGTCTCCTTCCAAAAGGCATGTAAATGATTATTTTACTATTACTACTAGCAGAACTAACCCTTTAGATTTAATATCAGATCCCTAATTTTATTGTAGTATAAAATAATGTGAACATTTTTGATCATTTCATTAAACGCCTTCATTGTGTAACAACATGTTTGTTCACTGGAGGAAATTATAATTTACTAGCCGCTCCGGCTCGCTACGCTCGCCTCCACGTCCAGCCGGAGGGCAAGCCCCCCGGACCCCCCATTAAGTTGCTCGCTTCGCTCGCAACGTGTGGCATGTAGGGAATATTGCTCGCTTCGCTCGCAAAGTCTGGCATGTAGGATATGTTGCTCGCTTCGCTCGCAAAGTCTGGCATGTAGCAAATGTTGCTCGCTTCGCTCGCAAAGTATGGCATTTAGGGGATGTTGCTCGGTTCGCTCGCAAACGGTAGATCTCTAAGGGTAGGTTTAACTTCTGTAGGGGATGCTGCTCGCTTCGCTCGCAAACGGTAGATCTCTAAGGGTAGGCTTAACTTCTGTAGGGGATGCTGCTCGCTTCGCTCGCTTGAGGAAGTTATACTGCCCACCCAACTTGGCAGACGTTTTTTTCAGTTGGGAATTATTACAAACAAATTAAATCTTATAAAACTACGTGGAACCACGAAAAGTTTATTCGGGGATGTTGCTCGCTTCGCTCGCAAGGTATACCTGTATATGTGTAGGACAAAGTCCGTATTTATTATTTGAAATGGCTCTCGCTTCGCTCGCAAGGTAGGTACCTATGTAGGCATACCTGCTCGCCTCGCAATGTTGTGACATCGAACCCTTCACGTCAATTCTTGAGCCTTCTCTCGTCCACGGCAGAATCATTTTAATCGCTTTGCTCGCTTCTGCTCGCAATTTGACCGAGTTCTCGTCACTTTTTTCGATATCCGATTTCGGATTCAGATTCGGCGGACCCAAAGCTGTATTTCGCCCGCAAAAACCGTTCCGAAAAACGTACCTTTATGGGGTATATTTTAATCGGAAAAAACCAAGTTTTTCGGCGGACTTTTCGAGAAAACGGGTCCGTACTCTCGCATTTTTTTGACGCATTTCCCGATACTTTTTTCGCGATCCGATCGCGCCGTCGTCTTCCTCGTTCAAAAACCTACGAAACCGGTATTTTTCCGGAATTGTCGACGGCCGTTTAGAGGGGTAGAGGATGCGGGGAAGTCCAAAAAGCGCACATTAATTCTTACTTCGACCCCCCTCCCGCCCTACGGCCCATGGTTCGGCTGGGATTAGAAAATTTTAAATTTGCTCGCTCCCCCTATCGGAAAATCCCAAGAAGATCCCCCCACTCGTAGACTCCCCCCACTCAGCCGTTTGGCCGTGCATAGACACGACAAACAAACAAACAGACAAACAGACAAACGGAGTTTCATTCTTATTAATAGTATAGATATAGATTCAAACAGCAGAGCAATGAAATGTGTGCTACTCACTGTGATCTTGAAGCTCAAAGATGCACAAAACCTGTAACAAAAGAATGAAAATTTGAAATTTGGTATTACGGTATATTGGTGTTAGGTTGAACACAACAGTTATACTTGAGATACGGTATGATGTAGTCGATGATATATTTAATAAGATAAATACTTGAATCATTGAGAATTGAGTAATATCATTATAGCTGTAAGGAAACATTAAACTTGGCCATTCTCAGGAGGCAAGCAGAATTTATTTATTTATTATTGAAAGTCATGCAAACCATAAAACCCATGTCTAAATTTATCACTTCTGAAAAATGATATTACCTACAACCATAATTCATTTCAATATATTGCTAGATGGTAGGCTATACTCGTAGTTATCTAGCAAGAGTCGATATATCAATCTGAGGAACGTTTCTTGTACAATAACCCATCTTATCGGGGGGGTGTTATAAAATAAAAGTGACAGTAGTAATTACGCATGTCATAAATACTACTGATAACAACCTTACGCTCCGTCCAAGTTTCTACTGCATCAGCGTGTATCTTTGTTGTCGTCAATTCACAGGTACGAAATCCAAAAAATACAAGATGAGCTTCTTGTACAGAGTTAAAGCAGTTATAGGACTTGATTTCTTTCTTATTATTCTAAATCTTGTCTCATAATTATGGTCATGAACATTTTTGTCTATAATAATATAATTTTAGAGACACACGAGAAGCTGATTTTACAAATAACTGACGAGGGATTAATACTTTATATTCTTCATAGAGCTTGATCGCCAGGTTTCAGTATGGTTTTACCATTATTACTTCCATAATTGGCCTTCAAACAATATTCATCGGCGACGGGTAAATTCGAGACACCATAGTGTAAAACTACTTGTACCAGCAAATAATATAGAAACCCACACACCTAAGTAAAAGCCCCCTAGCATGTTTTTCACATAGGAAAAAACAAACAGAAATCGCCTTAGTTTCTTAAATAAGTAAATTCAATGAAACTTACATGATATCTCGTCATCAATAAGTATACTTGGTTCACTATAAGTTGCTACTTACTCCAGAGGTGTACATGCTCAACGTGATTTTTATACTATTATGTACCACTGAGCTCATGTGTTGACGTATATTTTTGACGAGTTCATCTTTGTTCCCCATTCCATATATTGTACGTGGTTTTTTTTTACATTTAGAGTGAGTAAACCATCTGAAAACCATCCATTCAAGGAATCTAATGAATCCTTAGCTTTAGGGTACGCGTCATTCTTTGCCTCACCAGAAACCAATATAGACTTGTCATTAGCAAAGAAATGCGTGGTAATAGATCTATACGTTGAACTGCCTCGGCATTACAGTTCTTAGTCCCTTTATACTGTTTAGTCTTGCAGACTCTGTGCTACCCAATACTGTGGCATACCCTAACTGGCCACCCTGTAGGGAAGCATTACATTTCCCATCCTCAAGGTAAGCAGAATGATGTACTGACTGAGCTCTCACCGGGTAGGGGCCCCGACGCAACGGGCTATTCGGTTTCCTTTGGCGAACTGTCCCTGACTGGCTTTATGCTGCCCGACTCTTTGGCAGGCTTTATACTGCCCATTGCCAAAGAAAACTCGATAGTGCCCACTACCTTGGCAGACTGTGCTCAACTAATTATATTGGCGAACTTGACACTGCATTGCCCACCTCTATGCAAATGCAGACGATCCTATGAGTAATCATTACGCTGATCGTTTGATTAACAGGCCTTATAGATTACGTTTCCTCGGCAGGCTCTGTAGGGCCCACTCTCTTGTCAAACTCGATACTGTCCCCTTTCTTGGCAGAATCTACCCAGCCCACTATATTGGCAAATTTGACACTACACTGCCTACCCTCTAGGCAAATGCAGGTTGTAAGCCTCTATATACTTACCACTCTGTAAGCGAGCAATACTGCTCGTTTGTTAACAGACTTTGTAGATCACATTTTTTGGCAGGCTTTGTAGAGCCCACTATCTTGGCAAACTCGATACTAGTCACTTTCATGGCAAACTCGATACTGCCCAATACCTTGACAGACTCTACTCAGCTCACTTGGAAAACTTGACACTACATTGCGCACCCTCAAGGCAAATCTGACCATCTGACGCCATCTGATATTTTCCTCCACAACTTGCTTCTATACGGTGGCACATGTATACACGAAGAGGTCAACACCAATTCAGCTATAATTATGAGGATAAATAAATACCAAATACATTCAGTATTGTTTAGACCTACATTGCGTCTCTGAATAAAGCTTGAATGCAGCTCACTTTCCCCAAAACAGTTGGTGTCTATCCATTGGAGGGGTTTGACACAGTATACAATACAATTGCATAATATTTATAACAGTGAAGCACAGGCAGACACGTATTTGATTTAATATTGTTCATTTCCGCGGGATTTATGGCATTTTGAATCAATCGTTGGATTAACAAGATATTCAAACTATAGAAGCAGCGAAAATAACGTTCACCTTGTATAACTCTCCAACGGCCCCTGCAACGACACGTATTTCCTCCAAGTACTTCTTTTTCCAGTGTATTCACTGTATATATATTTTTTCTTGCTACCTTCCTTCCATTATTTCCCCACGAAGGGGGACAGTAGGGACACCCCATACGATAAATCTTATATTACATTCCCATACGTCGAGAAAGGACAAGGAGATTCATTTCAATAAAACGCAGAAAAAAGGACTGGAATGGGAGTTTTTTTATTCTTTTTATTCTATTCCGTTCGCCCATCGCCTCCCGCATATTTCCCTGTTTCATGGAAGCGCAAGCTCTGCTGACAAATAAGATCCCGTCCCAACATCTTTTTTTCCCACATAACGTTTTTCGTTTTCTTATTTCTGGACTTTTATCTTTTTTTTTCTATTATTTTTTTCCGTTTGGGGCTGCACAACGTTTCACAGCAACATGCTAAGACCTCAAAGATTTTTGTGGTATATAAAGATTTGCCAAAATGAGACTATTTGAACAGTTTGCCTTCGGAGTGAATGATTAAATTTATTGCTTTGGTGGTGCATTCTTGAAAAAACCAGTCTTGCCTACGAGATTTTCCTTAAAATTAATTTCGAAAAAAGAAAAAGAGTTGCTCTCTGAAATAAAAATTTTTGACTGCTCAGAATTACTGCAGTCAAGAGCTTAGTGAGAAGAAAAAGTATTCTATCTGCCTGCCCATTTTCTATCTGTTCGCATTATCCAAAACTACTTTCAATAATGTGGATAAAAGCTCAATTAATTATCATTGGACTATGATGATATTTTAGGGACATTGTGAGACTGCTCATATGATTGTCCTCAATGAATTATATACGATGTTATAATACTCGTATTATCTGCGCATGCAGAAATATCAAATTCTATCTAAATGAGCAGAGTTAAGTAGATTCCTATCCTGACTAAATAGTCCCAATACGTTGCTGTTCGCACAAAACAGTTTTTATTAATTCTTCCAACAATTATTTATTAGTCATCGTGATTGATTGATGTGAAACACTGGAAAGAGGAATGCGAATGATAGCTCCTTGTGTTGATTTCAAAAATGTATTTGTACTCATCAATGGTATGGGTTGAGAAATATGAGTTATATCAATATAATAATTTATACAAATAAATATGAATTACTATAAAATATTATCATTATAGATAATTATATGTAAATATACCTAGTTATCATAATTTAAAACAATGAAAGATAGAGGTGCAAATTATTACTCAAAAGTTTATTGTTTCAGTATTAGAAAAGTATATTTACGCGCTAAAAATCACTTCTAGCTTAAACACAAAAACAAGAAATAATGCTGAAAAACTACTTAAATTTAAAGAAAATGTGCGAAAAAACGATAAAACTACAAGAATAATAAAATCTAATAAAAGCCTAGATACTTATTATTAGCTTTTTTGCATAAAAAAGGAGTCGAGGGGAGTCGAGCAACAATTGATACGAGTTTGTGCCCCCATAACCGGCCAAGATTGAGCACTAAACGCTGAACGCCAGTCGATCGGAGATCAACCTTGAACTTTCTTGTGAAATCCAATATTAACGCGTCTTGAACTCGGATCAAAAACTTAGTAAAATGATCCTTAATGACGTAAGGTGGAAAACACGAAAAAAACCATAAAAGTTAAATTTCTCGAAAAAAAGTGTTAACAAAAAAAATAATCTGGGAGGAACGTTACTTGGTAATATTGATCCAACGCAGACCCTTTTCAGTTCCTATTTTATTGGTCCTTTAAAATGATAAAACTGAAGTCATAATTAAATTTGGAAATTATTTTCATTACTTGATACAAATTAATAATATTTCATCATTGACGTGGAAACTCGTTGACCAATGAACCGGACTTAGTCAGAAAAGGAAACATTCAGGACATTTTCCGAGCTCCTTTTTCCTTCCCTTTGACTCCGAAACAGGAGGCAGGATGCTGGGAATAAAACCGGGGAAGGGGAGAAAGGGCACTTAAGAAACTAATTATCAACACTTAATGAAGGGGTGTTGAGCAGAAAAAAAGTCGAAAGACACTTGGGAAAGGAGGGAAACGGGAGTGTTTCGGGGCAGGAGTAAAGGGTTTGTGATTAATTTCGCGGCGATAACTGGAGACTTTGATTAAAAATGTCAGAAGAGAGGAGAGAGGGCGACTTTCTAGGGGTGGAAAAGGCAGTGACAACCCATTAACTTGGGATGAACGTGGCTTTTGTTGAGCACCCCACCCCCACCCTCTTCCTCCCCCCACTTACCCACTGGAAACCACCCCTCTCCAGCCAACCCTGTGAACTAAAGGGTAAAAACGAATTGAGTTAACATCAATTTTCCGGTCACGTTAACATCGGCAATATCTCTCGGGAAGAGGAACTTTCCGCGAAACGTTTGGCCATGATAATCAAGGGGCGGGACAAATTCATTCATTGCTTTTTCAATTTTCGACCGTCGGTCCGGCGTGATTTATCCGGACGTTTATGGGCGTGTTTCATCCACTTTCTGGCGCAAACCTCGGAATATTGAGTTATTTACATGTGATTTCGCACTCATTAAAACCACTACAGGTAATGATTTTCAGGTTGAATTACAAAGAAAGAATGCAGACACTAACTTCATCCGTTTCTGTTGCCATGTCCTTCTACCTTACAGCGTATGTGGTGGTATTGCTTCGTCGAACTTAGGTTTCCATTACTGAGAGTGCACTGAGGTATCGCTGCATCAAACTTGAAGAACCTAGTGTTATATCTAAAGGGTTATTTCCGCTAGTAGTAAATGTAAAATCATCATTTACTTAACTAACGGAGGAGTCCATAGTCACTAACAAGTCGAGTACCGGGGGCGAGTGCTTTCAATGTAAAGATATCATCATCAGGCAGTCGAAGTATTACTGAAGCCAGCTGTGCCAGCAGCACTGAAGTCAGTAAATCGGTCTGTCACTTTCCCCGTCACTGACTCCTCTGACTGCATACGAACCGGCTCACTGACTTCAGTACTGCTTCGATTGCCTGATGATGATGTCTTTACATCGAAAGCACTATAAATTCTATAATATCGTAAATTAGTAGATTCATGCTCATACCCGGCCCAACGTCAAAATAACTAACCAGCTAAAATTGATTTGCACAAACCAACCAAGTCACGTTGGTAGAACGGTTTGTACAAATTTACTTTAGCATACAAACGAAATCCGCAACTATTTTTCATGGTACTCTGTCGTTATTGAATGAGCATAACCCACAAATCCATGATATATTTTTAAATAAAAATAGATTCAATTTTAAGAAAGTTCACACTTTCCTTACTCTCTCACGATGAGTAGTTTTTTTCTATGTTTTTTCAGTTTGCTGCACTGGTTACGTCACACTGGGCAGGGGGGTCCCGCCCAAGCGGGAGGGATGCCATGACGTCAACAGTGTGCGAAACTTTGGAAATTCAGAGAAAGAAGACTATCCATATTAGGAGAGTGAGGTTGATGCCAAAATTCTTAGGATGGAATCTTCTTCCATTTTAAATTAGTAACAGTACCATTTTCTTACCCAAGGGTATTGCTCATTAAACTGGAGGGGTGCTTGGCCGGATAGAAAGATAAAAATTATGATGGAACTCATCATGAAGAATCCATTGATACTAAAATCTCAATTTACCAAGGTACACTGAGGAATGTTTCGCCGTAGCACTAACGCTTTTCAACGAATTCGTCAACTTTACGAATACAAGATTTCCCTTAACTTCTTCACAACTTGTGAGCATTCCATCAAACTGTACTCAATTCTGATCTATATGTCAAACTAATCTATATTTTTCAGATGCGAGCTTGCGAGAATTCAACTGGTTGCTAAGTAAATTTGGTCTATGATAATTCAAGAGAGCGGTGCTTGTGCCTCGCTCCACGCTGCTGGAGACACTCCTCCTTATTATGGTGTCAAACTACTTGTTTCCGAATCGCTAGGAAACCACACTTCTATATTTCAATGGTAAACAGTAATTTCATAGATCAAGTGTTCTATATTGTTTGCACTGTGAATTAGATTGAATTGTGATTAACCTCTTACGTTATAATGAGAATTTTTAATCCTACCTCTGCGATTTGAATGTACCAAAACCGGAACGTTTCTCTACCAGGCGTTAGAAAAAAAGTTGACTTTCTAAAGGTAAACAGTAGAGGGATATAATGTTCAGGGTATCAAAAATCAAATTATACCGCCATGGAAGATTGATGAAGGAGATTGATAACTTTATAATGCGGTTGACGATCAATTTCATCAATGAAGAAACTCAAGTGGAGCTCCTTCCGTCGTTTGAGCGTCAGAACAGCATGACTTCAATAATAAGTATGAACAATTCACAGAAAAATATAATCACAACTTCTTATTTTAGTAGGTAGTTAGCATTTTTAAAATAAACATTGGTTTATTGGCAAGGAAAAAATCTGTTTGCATTATTTTTACATTTTGCATTCTTGGCAGTCTAATACTCTTTTCAACAAGATAAATATATCTCAGACAGCTTATAAATATAACTATAACCTGACCTAAGCTGTTTTTAATTTACTTTATCCTTCATTTTTCCCAAATCATTACTGTAGAATTTTCCGGTATCTGTATACCCATGTCATTTTAGTATACAACAGGCTTATGAGGAAATGTAACGAACAACTCGGAGTATAGTGCCATAAAATCATACAATTTTATAACTGAATCAGTGTTACTGTCTACTGCTACTGTCCTTCTCAAAGATCTCCAGTCCAGCTTCAGTAGTTGGGCGAATTATTTTGAAATTCGTGATGCTAGAATTAGAAATAGATATCGGACTATGCAAAATTATAAATTTGTGATCGGGAAAATACGTCGCTAACAATAATTTACTTTTTTTATTTATTTTAAAAGGAAAACGCTGGAAATTATTACACAATGGTTTATTATTTCTTTGTTAGATAGCCCTTCTACGAAGATCATTAGTAGATATATAATTATTAAACCCCGTATGTAATATATAAGTAATTTTATAGAAAAGTAATTTTACTTAGCGCATGCGCAAAATGGAGTAATGATTTGATAAGTATTATGGATTTAATAGTGGACCATTCACTGCCTAACACGCACATTCCTTGAAAATTTCATCAAAATCAGAGGAAAACTGTTGAAATTAGGCTCGTGTAAAAAGGAATACATATTTGACCAATGGCTAATAATGACAGGATTATGTAGAAATCGCTAGGGAATTCTCAAATTAATCTTTTCTACCTATCTTTCAAATTTGAGCGAGATCGGGCAACGGGGGCGTGAGGAAATAAATTATGGTTGATGGAATTTACGTTTGCGCATACGCCGAGTGAAGTACCTACTGATTGAGGAGCAACGAAACTCATAGGGGACCATCTTCACCCTAACCCGCACATACCATGAAAATTTCATAAGAATTAGTAGAATATTGTGGAAATTAAGCTTGTTGCAAGGATTTGCGGACATACGCAGATACACTCACAGAGATAGACAGAGAAAAACACGGAACGAATGTTCAGAATAGTCTAAAACGTAAAATGCGAGTGGAAATTTTAACACTCTAAAAAAAAAAAACAACCGTTTGATTTTAGTGGATACCACATCTTTTAAATCTCTCGAAAGTGAAAACAAGCTTCCGCTACCTATAGGTTGACTTGGGAGCAATGTAGCATTTAAGTACCAATACTTCATTCGGTACCTGGTACATCGCATGGACAATAGTTAATAAAATCGATATCGCAACGTTATAATAAATTCCATTGGAACTATATCACCAGATAATTCCAATATTGGCATTATAAGCTGATATTTAAAAGGTTGTTAATGTATTCCAGTATCGCTATCTAGCGATCTTAGATGGAGTTTAAAGCTTGATCGTCTAATCAATAGATCCACTAGCAGCGCGAGATTTCTCTATCTTCTTGTGCTTGGAAATTCGATTTTTTTTAACGATGTTCAAGCCCTTAGGGAAAGCGAACTATTCAACGTACAGCGTTGTGGATGGCTTTAATCGATTCTTTGGGATTGAATTTATCATTGACAAGCAAAAAATTATTACTGTTACTAAGAAAGTTTTCGAGATCTCGATTTTTTAAATGTTTAGCCCTTTAACACAACCCTATAGGGTTGATAATAATTGATGCCGAGCTTCTAGGACCCATCTAGACTGTAGTTTTTAACACAAGTTCCATAGGTATAGTTTGGTGAAGCATTTTTGGAGAAGAGCCACGGACGACGGACGGAAAGATTTTTTTTTTTTTTAAATTCGATTTTTTGATTCTGCGCATTTTGAAACGTAAACCAAAAGATTTTCAGGTGGAGTTAAATTTTTTTTTTGGTCGATTGCAAAGGTTCATTATTGAAAATAATAAACCAAAATTTACAAAAGCATTATCTATATAGCGATTATGTCTAGTAATTATGGGCAGAATGAAGAAAATGCACTTTATTCGGATGAGCAAGAACACATGATAGCTGCACAGTATGAACCTTTACACTAAACTAGTGTAAATAAGGTGTTCCAAAAGACGCAGACAAATCGAATTCCGACATTTTACTCAAGGTATATATACCTAACGGTAGCTGGTCCATTCCCAAATAACCGTGTTGGGTTCCCTTTGCTTCAATCGACAGCTTTACCGAATGTCAACGTAATTTCTTGGTCGAGGAGAGACGCGAAAGGATGTTATACTGATGCGTCGACGTGACAGCGGAAATCCTAAATTCCTACGAATTAAGGGATACGTTATAGACGACACACTTTTGATATGTTTCATGTCTTCAGAATCAGCCCTGATTTGAGTTTTTTTATTTCCCCCAGAACCGCACTTTCCGCAGGACCACGAGACGTGGGTAGTTAATAACATGTGGAGGAGAGACTGTAAAATAATTACCTAGTTTGAAGTAATTAAAGTTTTTAATGTCATCTGAGTAAGCTCCAGAACGAATTTCATAGCTATTCAACCTGTGAAGCTAGAATACGATTTCCCATAAGGATTTTCATTTTTTGATGGAATTTTCAGGGAATGAGCGAGTTAGGGTTTCGATGGTCTCCTATCAGTTTAGTGTTCTCAAATCCACTCTGCGCGTGCCATTAAAAGCCATTAACATCATTTTCTCACGCCCTAGGTCGCCCAATCTTGCTAAAGTTTTGAGGATAGTTGGGTTGTTTTCCACTATAAATTTCTAATGTGGCAATTTAATTTGTTCATATGTCGAAATCATAAGCAGTCTTAGTTGGTTTGTTGAGGGAATCGCATTTCATGACCCGCAACTAAGAAACTTGTTACCCAAGAAATTCAAATGTTGAATAGTTGAGTTCCCTCATTCACAGTATTCCCTTTCAAGTTTCAAGAGAAAGCAATCACAGTTATAACAACAATAATTCCTAGCTACAAAAGGCAGTCATATAAAATGAATATTCAACACCCTTTTGAACCTGGTCGAAAGCAAGAAGTTTTGGCGTCTGCTCGGGATGTGATTTCTCAACCGGATTTCTCGCTCCCTCTTTCACGCCCCATTTTCCACGAACAAAAACGAGCGTTCGTTTTGCGGTGCTGAACCGCTGAAAGGAGTCAAGGGAGGGGAAAATAATCTTTGTGTTATGGAAAAGTGGCGAGCTCGGAATAGTTCGTTGCTTGAGGGCTGAGCAGAAGTTTTTTGGGCGAGCGGAAATGTGATAATTCAGGGGAAGCTTATGGGGTTTGTGTTTCCAAAAACGAGTGCCACGGGAAGTTCGTTGTCCGCGGCCAAAGTGTATTGCCAAGAAAAGAAATTATTTTTATGTGAGCCAAGAAACGAATGTGTGTGGTATAATTCTTGAAATTACTACCAGGAAAATTACCAGGATCTGCCCACGAACAAAACTAGATGCAAATTATTAGGCAACGCAAGATAACCTCAAAGTACGCTTACAATAAACTACTCGCAGTCCCCAATACATGTTATAAATATTTCACTTCATCTTAGTATCGATTTGAAAAACCTTGGAAAATCATTCAAAGTCAAATTACAAAACCAGAATTTTTTCCTTCCTCATAAATTACGGCCCGCAAATCATAGAGAGCTATATGAACAGCCAGTACATTTAATATTTAACATTTTGACATATATTATCCTCATACATTTATATTTATTATATTTGCACTTGACATAATTCTTATTATCGTCCATCCATTCCACATCAATCATATCAGTCACCCCTTTGATCAACTTAATTAATAATTAATATAAAATTTATATGAATGTCCTCGGTGTACATCGGCACCCCTTTCAGCGACCCAGACTCACAGTCTAGTGCTTAAAGGTTATTGGCGCTATACATAATGTGTTGTAGGCCTCATTACAATATTGGAGTATTATTAACAGTAATAATAATAACAGTTGTTGTTATTTTAATTATTCATTTGCAACCGCTGAATTAATTTTGTAACATGATGATCTTATGATTTTGTTAATACTGTCAATAAATCCATTCTCTCTCTCTCTCTCTCTCTCTCTCTCTCACACACACACACTCTCTCTCTTCTGCTACGATTACGCGTGCTTACATAATAATTACAAGATGTTTCACATGAGAGTGCAAATTCTACAATTTAAGTTATAGCGACTCTGCGTGAAGAATGAAGCTATTGAAAATGCTGCAGAGCATTTAAAATGTAAATTTCTCTTGATTTTCTTGGTTGAAATCCGTTTTGAGGCATTCTGAAACGATCTCTGGAATTTTCGGATTCCCACTCGTGCGTTACGTATAGGTGCCACAGTGTGTTCAAAGTTCGTGACCTGTAGTAGCTTAGCGGCATACATATCAATGTCTGGACAGTGTACCATGAGTAGACCTGTAGTGATACGGAAATTTACGCCTCAGCAAAAGGAGAGCCATAAGCTCTACTTTTTTGGGGTTTTTGGTTTCACCGAGCAACAACAGCCCAGCAACAAGCAGCTCTGATTGCAAACATCCGGAGACATTACGACATATTCGTCTCTTTTTTTATCTTCTCATTTGTTTAATTATGTTGAATGATAAAGCTCTTGTTGTTTCCGAGTGGGGTTCTGGACTGAATGGGAGAGATAATGATGTCTATTGAAGACAAATTCAGGTCCAAACTCAGTTGCTTCTTTGTCTTCTTAAAATATGTAGCAAACGCTCTTAAAAGATTCAAAACAAAAAGTGAATAATGCATGCATTATGAAGTCTAGCAGTCATAGCACTTCTACCAGCAGCGGACCATTCGCGATAGAGCAAGGGAACGCATCCCAGTGGTTGACAGTCCTGCCTATGCCATCCGACAAATGACTTGTTTCATAACCAATTTGTTGATGCCCTCACACTGAGATCTGGACAAAAAATAATAGATCTAACCTCTCACTGCGATGGATGTGGTGAATCTATGAACACCACTCATCTGTAAAAAGGGGGGTTTAATAACATCGGGGCGAAACACAGTCCGAAATTAATGTGCGAGGCACGCACATTATGCTTGGAGCAGGGGCGGAATCGAACCAGTTGTGCAAGAGACAGAGACAGCAAGCCCATCTCTAACTAATTGCTCACACCATGATTCCAGACCTTGGGGAAAGAGACAGAGTGACGTAATTAGATGATAGCATCGTAAATACAGACACCTTCTCTTACTCTTCCCAAGACTGGAATACCTCTCTACAGCAGCAACTCGAGCAAAGCACCGCACGTATGATGCAGCAGCATAAGATATCTTCAATTGATACAAGAAGCCGAAACATACGTTAGAATTGTCATTATTCCTACCACAGAGTGGTGGGGTGGTTCTCTCCACCTGCAATAGCATTCGAAATATATTTTTTCTAATTGTATTCGAAAATGAGTTATAAAATAAATGGTTCTATAAAGTTTGTCTACTAAACAATTTGCATTCAAAACGCTAAGTGTGAGCTCACTTGAGAGAAATCCCCAGTCGTTGTTGATGTTAAAATACAAAAAAAAAGAAGAATACGATTACGAATGTATTGATCGCTAAGATGTAGATGACCTTAAAAAAATCCACGTCTAAAAATAGTCATTCAAGGTGTATCGCAAAACGTTAAAATCGGTCAATTAAGAAACAAGAAAATAATGCTTGAAGTAATTTAAATTTGCGCATGCACAGAATTAAATAATAATTTGAGAACAATGCCATTGGTAGGAGTATAACTTCAGCCTAACCCACACATTCTCTGAAAATTTCAACAATACCTGATGAAAAAATGTTACAGCTAATTTGAAATTGATATGGGTAGTCTTGGATAGAATTCTCCCAATTATTCTCTGCACTTGAGTGGGATCAGAATGCTAGATGGGATTTAAGTTTTCGAATGCGCAGAGTGAAGTATTAATAAGGAACAATGAAACAGATAAGGGGTCATTGCACCATCAGCCTAAGTCGCACATTTCCTGGAACTTTCATAAAAATCGGATGTCTGTGGAAATTAGGTAGGCTTGTTACAAGGAATTCACATATGTGCATGCGCAGGAGCTACTATTGATACGATCATGTCGAAATCGATATGGGTTAATTAAATCGTTTCCTCCCAACTATCCTTCAAACTTGAGCGAGATCGAACGACAAGGGCGTGGAAAAATGATGCATGCTGGAATTAACGGTTACACATGAACAAAGTGGAGTGTTAATTTGAGAACGCGGAAACTGGTAGAGAACCATCTACACGCTAACTCACAAATTCTCTGGAAATTTCCTCAGAATCGACTTAAAATTGTGGATATACTTAAAGCTTGTTACAAGTATTTATAGATACAAGACAGACTGACCGAGAGAGACACACACATGCACACACTCACATGCGCACACGCACACAAACACACATTCACGCAAACACGATGCACACGGAACCTTAGTTGTTCAGAATGGTCTGAAAAGTTCCATCATGCAGCATGATCGTATAAGCGAATTTTCGTAAGTTATTGTACTATATTATGTTAAATTGTTTTAGAAACTCAGGACTTCAAGTAAAAATAAATTTTCAACTACCAATTTTATGGGGAAAACTCCTGTTAAATAATATTCTGCAATTCATAAAAGATTTCAGAGTTATAGCTTTTTTGTACAGTTTTTATCCATTTTTCGGCAAATTTACATGAAATTTGAGTACTTTTTTCAGCATAGATTTCTGTAAACATTTTGTAATGGTCTAGTTTATAGTTAATACACTTGTTTGACTGAAATGCAACTAAAAATATATAAATTTAACCATTTCTGGCTAATTTACCCATTTGTAGTGATTTTTTTAGCACATTTTTGAAATTTTACCTATTTAATGTGCTCAAAAACTGCTGGCCGAAAAACTCATCCATTGGAATGCTTGATTTTTTGGCGAAAGAACGGAATTTTTATCTCAATCCTAAGGAGAATCTGAAATGACATATATATAAAAACTAAAATTTGTTACATTTTTATCGATTTTGTAGCACATTTTAATGAAATTTAATTACAACTTTGGGCATAGGTTTGAGCTTTAATTTTTAAATTACCAACTTCATAGTTGATAAACTTCATTTGAGTAATATTATGCTAAAAAAAAAAATAAAATTAAAAAAAAAAATAAATAAATAAAAATAGAAAAATTAAAATAAAAACACCGATGTTTAGCCTTTTTTTGTGATTTTTTTTTAGTACATTTTTGAAATTTGACCAATTTAATGTGCTCAAAAAGTGTTGTCCAACGAACTCATCCTTTCTTTTGAAATGCTTGATTTTTTGGCGAAAGAACGAAGTTTTTATCTCAATTCTATCGAGAGCTATCGTCTGGAATGACATATATATATATATATATATATATATATATATATATATATATATATATATATATATATATATATATATATATATATATATATATATATAAAAGCGTTAAAATCCAGGAATCATTTCAGAATGCCTCAAAACAGATTTCGATAAAGAAAATTTTTATTTTAAAATTTTTGGAGCCATTGCAATAGCTTTATTTTCTAAGAAAATTCGCTAAAAGTGAAATGCAAGAGGTTCCCGAAGTGGTTCTCCAAATAATTTCGATTTTGAGACAAAAAATTGTTCTTCTCCCTGAAGATAAAACAATGCTTCCACTATCTTTAGGTAGACTCGGGAGTAATTAATTGAAATGAGGAAAAATGAGAGTCGCTGCTAACAACCGTCTCGCAAGAGCTTCAGGGACACAATATTTCGCGAGTGGATGACTGGAGTGTATCCAACTATTAGAAGTGGAAAGTTGCGGGTGTCTTCTAAACACCTTCGCTTGGTTTGAATAATTTGACGATCTGTAGGGATTCATGTGTTTGTATGATTCTCAGGATCTATCACTGACGATTTAACCGAAAAGTTACGAGTTGTAAAGCGCAGCCTGAATCAGGATGGGGCGTTTCACTTGAAAAGGACCAACATCAAATGGAAAAACACTATGAATTCGGTTTGTGCAAGTCATTCGTAACAAACTATAGGTATATATAAAGATGTGAAAATAATAATAATAACTTCAAAAAACACCTATCTTAAAACCATGTCGAGGATATTCAATTTTATTTATCCTTTTAATAACTGAATAAAACATCTGTTCAGGGTCGATTGATACCACTTTACCACAATGTGTGCTCTATCTGGAGCTCTGGTTAATTCGTGCAAATACATAGTTATTTCGAATAGCAGAAGGTTCATCCATTATGTAACCGTTGTAACTAGCTGTGCTCTTTGTGCACCCCGTAGCACATCGTGGTTGCATCGCTAGTCCAATTAGCTAGAGCTCAATCTGCTAATTATAGTGGTTCACCGTCTTGAACTTTCTTTAGGAATGATCGAAATTGATACCAAGGTGTTAGACCAACTAGGTCCCTTATATGATTTTTGACCTATGTTTCATAAACTTTGGACAATTAGTCTGGAATGGTGGACGGTGTATGGTGGCCAACACATTTTAAGGCGCGGAAAGGTGGTTAAAACATTTTTTTTTTCTCTTGGTCATTACGAAGCTTCAATATTGAAAATGATAAACCGAAATGAGAAATTCCAGGATACGAATGTTGTCCAAATATACTTATTGGATCAATTAACTATATGAATCAAATTATACATCATTATGAATACCCAATAAAGAATATCATCCCCTAATTCAGGTCAATAACATCTATGCCAGAGTCAAGGACATATCGAGGAGCTTGACCGCTCAGGAAGGCGTAATGCTGGCAGATTCAGATCTCGAAGCTGCGTCTATGGACGCCGAAGTCGCTTTGCTTGACGTTCTGGAAGACGACATCCCAAAATTACTGGAGAACCTCGGCTGGGAACCAGTGGCGCCTGGGGAGAGAAATCTGCCCGTGTTTGCTCCGATCAACGTCCCAGGGGGAGGCAGAGTTGTGTTGACTCCGACGAATCAGCCGACCACGAAGCCTGGAGGTTTGGGAGGTTGAAATGTACAGATTTGGTCTACAGGTTTTCCAGCTGAGTGGAAATATAAGAAATTTGAGTTTTGTTGAAGTAAAACCGCCTTCACATTTATATATCCAAGTACCGTAAGACCGAGCAAAGCTCAGCTTTTTTAGTTTTTTTTTAAATCAACTTATTTGATTAGTTGAAAAAATCTCAAAAATTCATTTTTATATACTCAAATTAAACACATTTTAATACACAATATAAAGACATTTCAAGCTAACAGTTACCGCTAATGACCCTTCAGGTTGAGATGCGGCTTAAACCTTAACTAAAAAAAATAAAAAAATAAGCAACAGTGTATCCTGCTAATGATAAGGGAAACCCGCACAATTATAAAAACAACCTGAATATATGAATCAGTGCGCCTCGCAAGGGGCTTCATCCCTTGACTCCGCTAGGGGAACCCCAGACCGGTTAACATTGGAGGCAGAGGCGTCTCTAGACAAGAATAGTGAGGGGGGTGGGGGTGGAAGTACAATGAAATTTCCAGTTGAACCAAAAGGTTTTTCAACTCAAAAAGAAGGGAAATAAAAAGAAGAAAATGTGTATTATCACTTATAAATGATAGGCGATACCTTAAGTACCTATTAAATACACTTAACACTTCTGTAAAATGAACATTTTCATGAGAAATGTTATACGAAAATTCGATTAGTAATATATATTTTGTAGTAAAACACTAATATTAGTTATAGGATAAGACAATAATAATTGTAATCATTCGAAACTTAAGGAATGTGTAGATGACTTGGATAAATCTTCAGAATATTGTCAACAGCAAATGCGATTTGCTCATCAGTATAAGAACAATTACAATTATTAAAAATTTTATTTTTACACGATTAGTTTTTAAAAGGTCGAGTTTTTATTGGAAGTGGATATGCTGGATAATATGGAAGTTTCCGAGATCTCGATGTGTCAGGTAAGGGATGCTATATCATTTTTGTTGATAAAAAATTTCTCCGAGCTTTTAAGTTATACTAGATCCCAAAAGTAATTTTTAACCCAAGTTTGGGTCCAGACTTTGGTCCAGTTGTTTCAAAAACAGACGAACGGACAGATTTTTTTTTCCTTTCGTTCAATTTTTTCAATTCTAAGAATCTTGAAACGTATACCCAACGGGTCATTCTCATTTCATTTGCCGCTTTGGGTCGTTTGAGAACCTCAGTGACGTGAAATATGAAAGTGCTCGAAAATGAGGTTAGGTCGGCAAACACTACTCATTGCACATTGCAGATTTGTGTTCCATAGATGAACAGTGAGTTTTTCATTGATGTATTTTATATACTTTTTTTGTATTAAAAAACATGATATCCAACTCATGAGTGTTACCAGATTTCAAAAATTGATTTCTGTAAAATGGATGACTTTGGCAAAATTGTTGTCAGGCTCAAGTCAATCACAAAAAGCACAAAAGAATCACGTTCAAATGTACCTAATATTCAGATTTTACGGAATTCATGTTGAAGGCAGTGTAATTGAGCTAACCCTATTAGTGTTACCGTATTATCAGGAGTGTTACCCATTCTTGGTCACACTCCTGAGAGGTAACACCCATGAGAATTTCCAGTAAAAGTGGCGTCACACAGGATGATGAAGTGACAAAACTCGGGGATGGCTACTGTTTGAAACCTGTCACCAAGCAGTGTGGTTGTTGATATCGGATTATTTTGTTTAAGCACTAACAACACTCGTAATTAGTGTAACACTCATGATTGAAAATAAAAATACTCAACATGTTTTTAGGCTTCTTTCGCTGTAAAAACTGCTGCAACTCCAAGCACTCCACTACAGTCTCACATCTTCAACTGGACAATATAACCTTCACATCTGACTGTTTCCCGCCATTTTCCATCAGCTTTCTTGATCGCAAAAATGATAACACTCCTGAGATCCCATTGAGAAGAGATATGGGGGACTGACTGAAAAATTAGTTTTTCACGGGTTGGGAAAAATCTTAAAAATGTAAATCCTTACTCTAAATAAAGAGGAACCAACTTACTGCAGCTAGTAACCTTGGCCAGTTCTAGATTGTCATTGTTTCTTAACTACCTAACTTCTACTTATGTGTTAGGTAGGAGGGGACGGTAACACTCATGAGTTTCCAGGATTTCAGGTTTCATTCGTCATCACTGTGTATTGGATAAAGGGGATTTTGGGCAGTCAAATCATTACTTCGTTGATCTCCCAACTTATACTACCCTTTTCCCCCCAAAATCGCTAGTTTTGGTCAAGAATTGTGAGAATTCGTCGTCGGGGACATGAAAGCGGCAAATGAAATGAGAATGACCCCAACATATTTGAGGGGGATTAAAAACTTTACTTTTTCTTGGTCGAAAAAAAAGTTTATTATTGGAAATAATTAACCAAAAAATAGTGCTAATATCACTTTCTTCTCCAAGAGTTAGGAGGATGTTGGAGCTGCACTGAACGCTACACATTTTCTTATAGCTGGTGCGAGATGGGGAAGGGGATGGTTTCAAAAACCGCCATAACCGTTCGAGGTTGAGGGTTTCAAGCCCGAGCCGCCTCAGTGTGAATCCAAAGTCGCTTAGCACTCTGGAGCAAGACAATGAGCGGAAATTTCTTCAAGTTGTAAATTCATCGGATTTTAAGCCGGTCTAATTGTACTATTTAAAAAAACAAACTTGTATTAAATCTAAAGGGTTATTTTCGATGGCAGTTTTAGTAAAATTTAAATTAATTAGCTAGAACTTGCCAGGGACGACGGATCTCTCTAAAAGGTACGTAAATGATAAAATAAACTTGTATTCAGTTTTTCTGATTAATGTATTTATAATTTGTTCGACAGAGTATAATTCAAAAACAAAATAAACATTTTCTTAATGGATAATCAGAGAGCTATTGTGTTGCAATTTAGTTAATAATACACGCTTGTGAGATTTGGTGTGATTGAGAGTGGGGGGAATCATATTTGGTTGATTCCGGAAACCCGATAAGCACGTCCAAAGCAAAGGGTGAAAATTCCCGTTGGGAGAACAACCTTTCAAAACGACGTAGTTTCATCGAGTCCAGGTCTAATTACCTCCTGCCCCTTCATTTCCCCGTCCCAGCAACTTGGTTCCCTCTGCAATATCAACCCAACCCCCTGATCCCCCCCCCCCCCAATGCTTCACTAGTGACCCTCCACTCCTGCCTCGTTTCCTGTCAGAACAGGAAACTGGATATTGGAGTCGAAAGGGTCTCCCGGGGACCGGAGCTCGGTAAAGTGCGATAACATCGCTTCTATTTGTACTGACGCCTCCGACCGAACCCCTGACGGCTCATTGCGACGACGTCGATTCTACGGAAAGTTGTGTTTGGAGTCGAGGTAGTGGAAAGAGGGGGTAGGATGGGGGGTTATTTGAAATTTGCCATGTTCCTTATATGGACGGAGGAGGAGCTCAGGATCAGATAAGTAAACTGCATTTCCCTTCAGCCCTAAACAAACCAATACGAAGCAGTGAAGGCTGTGCGAACAGAGTTGAAATTTAAGGTGCGGAGGCAGCGAACGAGGACTGCACGAGGCAGCAATCAGTCCATTCGCCCCCAGTCACAGTGGGGCGCATTTCAACTGGGGGAACAGGAGCCGAAAGACAATCTAACTGCGTTAAGTGCCCCTTGCACCTGGGCTGTTGCGTTTTGGTTGATTATATCCTTTGTTTTCAATCTGATCGAAAAATTGCTACGGGAGAGTGTTTTTCATGAGTCAAGTTTACAAGTTGAGATGACGCCAAATAATCAAATTTCCCAAAAATTTGAATACAACTTTTTTTGGGGAGGATTTATAAGAAGAAAAGAAAAAAAAACTCTTCATCTCGACACTCAAATATTAAATCTAGAATTGTTCTAAACATTCGATCTTGAAGGTTGAACAGTGCGCATGCTAACTGACTAAAACTGGAATTTCTGACATTAGGGGTTTGCGAGGGTCGAGGGGTGCTTGTTCTTGCAACATAGTTCATCATTTTTCTAACAGGTACCACCAAGTATTTTAAAGAAACAAATGAGTCATCGCCTCCCGGTCGAAAGATTTGAACCGATTCGCTTCGAAGCAACAAACTTCGAGGTATCTAATCCTTTCATAATTAGAGGTCCGAGAGCAGAAGGACTTGGACAATAGGAAGAAAACGGAAGGATTTCATTTCATCAGGGATGCGTTGGGAGCTGTTCGTAGATGAACGTTCCAACAAAAGTCCTGACCTCTAAGTTGTACGGAAGCTGGCGGGAGGTGGGTAGAGAGGTCCCGATATTTGATATTATTTTTCTATTTTTCATTTATTATCCCATATGAACTGTTAACCGTATTTTGCGAATAACTCGTATTTTCCAAGTACTCAAAACATAGAAATTCTATATTACTCTCTTACGAATCAACCAATTTAAGAATTTCTGGTTGACTATCGATGCAGAATTTTATTCTCTATAACTTGTTTTGCTACGTGTCAAATTGTTTCGCAACGTTTTTGCAGGATAAATATGAAAGAATATGTTGAAATACATGGTTTATTCACGAAAACACATAAAAAAGTCATTTTAGGATATATTCGGAGGCAACGTAGAATTTCCTATTAATAGCTCATAAAATAATTTTGTCCATATAGAATTGCATTCTGCCCTACAGTGTCAGGGCCAGTTAAATATCAGTCATGAAAATGAACTCAATTTTTGGGGAAAAATTTCTCCATTCGGGTGTTCTTTACTGCAGCCGCCCCATTTTCAATATGATATTTTTCGGACCTTGAATATCACTCTCTCATTTTGAAAATACAATTGGGACTCTTTTTGCCTGTTATGCGAACTCCAAATGCGTGGAAATATTATCCATTTCGAGTTTTGTGTTCTATTTGTTATGTTTTATCCGGTCCTTCGTTAATTTGCCCTTAGCACCAGTTCTATCACAAAGTCAAATCATACTGTAAATGAGATGATGGTGTGTTCTTCTTTCAACTGAAGTGCAGTTATTTCATGTAAATGTTTTTGAACGTCGCGGTCTATCATTTCACCGATTCGTCATCCAAGTTCCCGAAAAATAGCGTCGTCGCGGCACGCATATAGTGTGATGGGGTCATTATACCCGTATACAAGATCCACCACAGTAGTCAACTCCCATGACGGCTTACTGTTTAAACGAGAGTGGGACGGGAACTATCAAAACACAAGCAAGAAAGGATCGCAACACAAAAGTAGCAAAATACCTAATTCAACACTTTTCATTGGAGGTATTAATTTATACCTCTAGAGCTAAGCACTATGATGGTAAAACAATATTAATGCAAGTCTTTTCAATTTATACCCAAGAAGAGTGTACTCATGTGTTATGTAAACTCCAAATTCGTGGACACATTTCCCATTTTGTATGTTTTGCCCCGTCCTTTGTGAACTACTTACAGCTTTTGGCCTCAGCAACAGTTCTATTACCTTGTCAAATTCATATTGTAAATGGGATGATGGTGTGTTATCCTTTCGAATGGAATGTAGATATTTCATGTAAATGTCTTTGGGACGTCACGGTCAATCATTTTACCGATTTGTCATCCAAGTTCCCGAAAAACAGTCACGTCGCAACACGCATGAAGTGTGATGAGGTCTATCTTTCTCTTGAGGTTAGTTCGTCATTGTACCCGCACACAAGATCCACCACAGTAGTCAACTCCTATGACGGCTTACTGTTTAGATGAGAGTTGGATGGGGACTAACAAAACGTATAGGCGGCAGACAATAGACTCGGCAGCAAGTGAAACGACCAGGCCGCAAGGAGCGCTTTCCCGGGACCGCTTCATCGCGGTAAATCTAGTTAACAATGCCCACCCTCGCTACCACCGCCTGGCTCGACGTGATATACTGCCTGGCGCAATATGCACTTCCCGCCGGCTTTCGTCCCCATTTCCCCGCTGGCAATATGCACTTTCCGGCTCCTCGAAGTGCAATATGGTCGTGGGCTGTGGTCGTACCTTTACCTCTCTAGATAAAAAAAACCCGGGATGATGGCCCTCGTTCTGTGTTATGACTTGCTATCCTCCCGTTGACTGAACAAATAAATACGAGAAAGAATCTCATGCATTTTGATCGCATCACACGAGATCTTCAGATAATTTTAAACCGCATCTCAACAACATCTGAAATGAAGATAATACACTAAGGGAGTGACACACCATATTACACTTTTTGTTTGATTGTATCATCATTTACTATTCGATTCAGCATACCAATTCATACATTTAAAAAAATAAAATCTGCAGCTTTTGATATTTCTCGTCTGATATAATTGAAGATGGTTGAGAATAATATCGCCGTTGCTACGAATCGGATCGACTTTATTGGAGTACGGGCTTGGGCCCAAGCGACTGAAAATACACCGATTTCGGGCCCGAAATGGCTTGCTTGAATCGAAAAAGTTACGGGTTTGGGCTCGCTCGAAAAAACGCAGAATTCCTGCGTACAACGGTTTACTCATCAGATAACACTGCAATTAACATACGATTACGACCGACACTTTGTTATGGATGGATGGTGCCAATCATCTCGTTTCATCGTTTAAGATAATGTACGGGCCTTTATCACACGTACGAAATCTGTTCGTTGTAACACGCTCCTGGAATTCGTTATAAGAGAGGACAGATTTGGAATTGTTGTCGTTCAAGATGCCATGATTGGGGTTTATATTGTTGGGGTTTCGTTGGGGTTATATCGTTGAGGTTTCCCTCCTCCACCACTGTCTCCGCTCATTCGAACGACTTACACAGTTTAGTACAGATGTGAAGACGTGCCAAAGATGTGTGTCTAAAGTTCATAGTTATCTTATGACGAGATGAGTTCGTATAAAAGTAGTATAAATGAACTAGTTTGAACAATTGACAGTCGACTGGTATCGGAAGAGGATCTCGGAGGCACGGTTATAACGTCTGCACTCACTACAAATTCGGCAACTTTAAGAAATCCAGTAAAATCGTAAAAACCATCTAAAGCTCCGACGTAGAGAAGTCGTTAAAAAAAAAAAAAAATAAATAAAATAAAATAAAATAAATAAATAAAAATAAAGATAAAAATAAATAAATAAATACATAAATAAAAAATAAAAATAAGAATAAAACCAGTTAAATAAGTTATCACTTAAATTCTTGAAATCAATAATTTTTTATCTTCTCTAGAGGCGCTTACTGGACCTCCATATCTGTTGCTCACTCCTGATTGCTAAAATATTTTCGAATTACACTAACTCTAAATGAGGTATCTTGGACATCACTAAATAAACTGGAGCTGATTGTTAGAAATGTTTGAAATACTCTTACTTGAATCACAGACTACTTCAAGTTTTCCAATCTAACCCATAGGGGGTGTTTTGGGTAAGATGGGGGAGGGGGTATCATGGACATTACTGAATAAGCTGGGGACCTGATTGCTAAAATATTTTCGAATTACACTAACTCAAATCACAGGCTACTTGAAATTTTTCAAATCTGATCCAAAGGGGTTTTTTTTCAGACTAGCAAGGTGGGGGGGGGGGGGGGGGTGTGAAATGAGGTATCTTGGACATCACTAAATAAACTGGAGCTGATTGTTAGAAATGTTTGAAATACTCTTACTTGAATCACAGACTACTTCAAGTTTTCCAATCTAACCCATAGGGGGTGTTTTGGGTAAGATGGGGGAGGGGGTATCATGGACATTACTGAATAAGCTGGGGACCTGATTGCTAAAATATGTTTGAATTACACTAACTCCAATTACAGAGTACTTGAAAATTTTCAAATCTTACCCAAGGGGGTGTTTTCTTAGAGGAGGGAGGTGGGAGGGGGAAGGGGGTGGTTGTGAAATGAGGTATCTTGGACATCACTGAATAAACTGAGGACCTGATTGATTGAATATATTTTGAATACTCTAACTTGAATCACAAACTACTTGAAATTTTCAAATCTGAACCATAACGGTGTAACCATAAACTGAGGACCTGATTGATAAAATATGTTTGGATAAAACTAAAAAACCACAGCCTACTTGGAAATTTTCAATTCCGACCCATGGGGGTGTTTTTGGGAGAGGGGGTTTGGAAAGGGGTATCTTTGACATCACTGAACAAACTGGGATCTGAATTGGCGAATATGTTCAGATTACGTCAACCTCAATCACAGGCTATTAAAAAATTTTCAAGCCTCAACCATTGGGAGGTGTTTGTGGTAAGGAAAAAAAGGGTGGTTGTGGTTAAATGGAATAATTTGGTCATCGCCGAACGAACTGGTGATCTGCTGTTTGGACGAATGAAATTGGATTAGTCTGAACGTTGATTTGAGGTATCTATCACGAATAATTTTAATATGAAATATGGGGGGGGGGGGGGGGAGAGTGTTTGTGGAAAGGGAGTGGAGGTTGATCTCAGTAGTTTGATCCTAATAATGTAATTTAGTAAGGAATTTCAGGGGGTGTCCCAAAATTTGATGGGTGATAGGTGGCTTGCGTATATTCAAGTCAACCTGTGCAACGCACTGGTGAACCAGCTAGTTTAAGCATATTTATGAACATGAAAGTTTCAACGTCCACTAATGTATCAAAAAAAAACATACTGAAGATTGAACAGATGAAAATATCTTGTGTTGCGGACTTGGACTCAAGCATTTCCAATTAAAACGAATCTTTTCAAAAACAGATGAAAACTCGTAAATTAATAAAAAAAAAACTACTTAAAAATTTGGCGATCTGAAGATTCCAATGAGATTTTGAATTTATTGATTGTATATAGTTGATTGGTTATGTAAAAAATTATTAAATGGATAAAATATTGAATAAAAGAAAGGCAAGCGCATACAATTATTACTGGTCTAAGGACGATTAATACAGATCGGCTTGTATAGCGGATAACGAGCGGCTCATATTATATTTTGTATGCAATACGAATTCGTATGAATTATGAAGTTACGCAATCGAAAATGCATTAGCAACCAAATGAATTGTCCCCGCATAACAAACTCAATTCGCAATTCCCTTTCGATTCTGTTGAGCCCGTCATTATAACTAATTCGATTCTTTTTTTCGGCCTGGGAAAAAAGAGAGGAAATGGTTAAAAAAAACCGCTCTCTCTCTTTCTCCCCCCATTTCCCCTGTCGAAAGAAATGAAATTAATTTATTCTTTTATTCGGTAAAAAAGTCCTTTACCAGGTTATTTCAAAGCTTCCGAATCGGTATTAAACAGTATAATAAAAATAAAACGACGGGGAGGTGTATGGGAGGAGTATGGATGGCGGGAGGCGAGGGTTTCTGGAAGTAGTTAAGTGGACAGAGAAACACAATCTGAATAATTCATATAATAAGTATTCTCGATGAAGTCCCCCGAAATGGGTGGTTTGAAAGTCACGAGAGGTTGGAAGGTGGTGGGGAAGGAAGGGGCTTGATGAGAAGCTTAGGTGAAGTAGTAACTTGTGGAGGTGGTGGGGATGGAGATGGCTGGGGAGGCACCTTATCAAATGGAAATTAAATTCATGTCTACTCGGTCCTTTCCTTCATTTTTTCTTTTTTATTCTTAGTTTTCATCTCGCTTTTTTCCCTCGGCAAAAAGAAAGGTTCTCTGACAACCCTCATTCGTCCTCTCGACATTTCGAGAGTCATCTTGGGGGAAAGAGGTTGAGGTATTTTCCTTGGTTATTAGAGCTCTCTTGACTTCGGACGTCTGAAGAGAGTTTGCGAGGGGATCTAACGGAGTAACTAACATTTTGAATTGGAGAGAGAGTCCTTACGATTCGAGGACCCATTCCGCTCTATGAACTTTGTAATTAAGTGCTAGGCTGTATTTTTTATATCATGAAAAGAGGACATTATATTTATATACATGAAAATGAATGTGTGATCTACCAAACTGAGTCAATGGTGTATTATCAAAATATGACTGGACGATGTCTTGTACCAAAAGAAAAATCTACAATACATGGAGATACATGGATATGCCTTATTTTTCCCTTTATTGTTCCGTTTTGAGGTGTTTTGTGTCTCAAGATAAAAATGTCTAAATTAAATTAGCTCAATCAGCTTATCAGAAAATACCCAATCAATTCATTTCTTCACTGAAAAGTTCCTCGAGGTTTCGGTGGAGGATGTCAAAAAAACAATAGGAGATTCAAAATGTGGCACGAGTCCGGGTATAGACAGTATCAGCACAGAATTAGTTAAGAAATTCAAAGATATTTTGGCTACTCCTTTAACGATAATCGCTAACCGTAGCTTCAGCGAAAACCGTTTCCCTGTCATCTATAAAAAAGCCTTGCTCATACCCAGAGATCCAGAAGATATGACATATTATCGACCGATTTCTCTCTTATCCGTCTTTGCTAAAATAATTGAACGTTTGGCTAAAGTGTATTTTGTGCAGTATTTGGAGAGTCAGGGAAAGATCAGTGATAGGCAGTTTGGGTTTCGAAAAGGTAGGAGCACTGATGATGCAATTTGTTTTATGACGAAGATTATATTGCGTGCATTAGATGCGGGAGAGAAGGTAATGTGTATATATCAGGATTTAGCCAAGGCTTTCGATACTGTTGCACATTCAAAACTAATCTCCGCAGTAGAACAAACTGGTGTAAACCGAGGTTTTATCAAGTGAACTGCAAGTTATCTGGAGAATAGATCACATTTTACTAAATTTGATGATGTTATTAGTGAACATGAATTTTGCAACTGTGGAATCCCTCAAGGAACTGTCCTCGGGCCGATTTACTTTATAGTATTCATGAACAGACTTCTTAGCATGGATTCTGAAGGAGAGTGAGTGTCTTTTGCTGACGACACAGCCTTTATAATAAGGGGTAACTCCTGGGAACAAGTCATCATAAAAACGGAATCATGTCTGACCAAAATCCTTCATTGTCTTAAAAGTATGGGGATGAAGATCAATTTTTCTAAAACTAATTTCTTAACTTTCGCTTTTAGAGAAAGTGATATCCCGCAGATAAAGAACCTAAAATGCCATGTACCGGAATGTACAGATAACCTATAATATTTTAAATATCCAATAGCCAATAATTTAAATCATCTCCTAATATCCCAGGGAGTCTCCCTATAAAATCTCAACTTCCGTGGATTAGCAGGAGAGATTTAAGCTTACTCAGCTGATTAGGAAAGAGCCAATAACTGCAATCGCCTCAAGGGGACCCGGAACCCACCCCCCTCCCGCCGTAAGTAGAGTATATTCTATTGTACAGTATATTCTCGACTTTCGACACTCCTGTCCTTTTCTTTTTACCTCCCGTACTTTTTTTTCTAGACCTCCAAAAAAACGGGTTTTTTTTCTGCTTCTGCGCTGGCTTTGGAAGTGTTAGAATTAAAAAATTGCGAAAAGGATCCGACAGTTCCTTCTCCTAGGTGTCATCTTCAAAACAAAACAAAAATCAAGTCAATTGGATTAGTAGTTCTTGAGAAAAAGGAACATTTGCCGGAAAAAAGTAAATTGTTCAGGAGAGCGATTTGAAGTGAAGGCGAGAAAACGCTACGTGCCTAGCGACCAAAATGATCGACTTTTACCATCAAGATTCTCGAACTTCAATTGGTTTTCAAAACAGTGGTGACCAATGACAACTCAGTATTGACGTTTGGATTGTTTGTATCGATTGTTCGTTTCTAATCGAATCTAGATCTTGTTTTTGAAATCCCTTCCTTGCCAGTAACCACAAACCTTGCTTTTGAGTGTTTTCAGTGTTGGTGCGTTGTGTTGTGATTCGTGAATTGAAAATGCCGAAATCAACGAGAATTTTCAAAAAGAGGGTAATGCCACGTCGATGGCCAGAAAAACCCCATGCAGGAGAACTTGTTGAAACGCCGCAACTTGCTTCTATGGAAACGCCGAGACCTGTCGAGTGTGCGCCTTCCCAGACTGTTCTCACCACATCTGATAGGAAAATTATAGACAATATAAGGAATTATGAGTGTTATGGAAGTAACCACAAGCATGACATTGTTGATATGAATCCGCGCCAAAAAGAATTTTGAGGAAATGTTCGAGGAGGAAGAGGGTGATGATCCAGCGTACGGTTCGTCTGCACTAGGTAAAACATTTATTTCTTACCCTTCCACTTTGAATTTTGATTTAATTTTTGTATATATCAATTCTTTAGACGTTAGAGTACAACTTGCCATTTAAAAAAAAAAAAAAAATTTTCCATCAATTTTTGACTTTTCGGGTCCCCTTGTCCTAGAGAGTATTCCAAACGAATTTCAACTTCCTCGGGGTAACAGGAGAGAATATAGCTCAATCCACCGATTGGGAAAGAGTTAATAATTGCAATCGTCTCTTAGGGCCATGTCATACGAGCGCTATTGCCGTCGCGCTGATAGCGTCGAGATAGCGCCGGAAAAAGTGTATGTCATACGTGACGGCAAATGCGTCGCGTTGATGCCGTCCCGCCAACGCCAGGTGCCTGTCATACGTAGCGTCTTCCGGGCGCATTTGCATTGACAGGGTCCCGGCGTCACGTGCGCCGCGTCGCTAGCGCGACCGTCCGCGTTGGCAGCGCTCAGCGTCCGGCTAACGCGGACTCGCCGACGGCATTAGCGTCCGTATGACATGCTCCATAAGAACCCCATTGCCGGGTTGGAGCGTTTTTAACGCGACGCTATCAGCGCGACGGCAATAGCGCTCGTATGACATGGCCCTTAGTGCTCCAGAGAGTTTCCCTATCAAATCTCAACTTCTTAGGATAGACAGGAGACAATTCAGCTCACTCAGCCCATATGAATGTACCAATTATTTAAATCGATCCCTAATGTCCCAGGGAGTCTCCTTATCAAATCAACTTACCAGGATGAACAGGAGAGATTTTAGCTCACTCAGCTGATTAGGAAAGAGCCAATAACTGCTATCGTCTCGTGATGTCTCAGAGTATCCCAAACAAATTTCAACTTCCTAGGGGTGACAGGAGAGAATTTTGCTCACTCCACTGATTGGGAAAGAGCCAATAATTGCAATATCTCTTATGAGAGTATCTCTATCAAATTTCAACTACCTAGGGGTAACAGGAGAGTATTTAGCTTACTCAGCTGATTGGGAAAGAGAAAATAATTTCAATCGTCCCTTAGTCAAAGAGAATCGTCCCCTATCAAATGTCAACTTCCCAGGATGAACAGGAGACAATGAACCTCACTCAGCTGAGTAGGAATGAGCCAATCATTTCAATCGCCTCATACCTTCTGCTACAGAGATTAAGGGCGGAATTCATAGACGGGAATTGAGTCTGAGTGGGCCCCTAAGTGTATCGATAAGGGAATTCATGCACTCTGTGCTATTCATAGACGTGATTTGAGGTCGACCCTGAGGGTGCACTGAGTGTGAAACCCAAATGCACACTCAACGGGATTCATAAACAAAAAATGGCATTGAGGTGAGTTTCACCCTCAGCTCAACAGTGTAAAATCCTGAGTGTCGGCAGGAGGTCACTTAAGCGCGTGAACTGATAACTTTTATTATTATTTTCACGTAGGTATAGGAACTGGTAATAAAGTAGAACATACGTCGTTTATTTATTTAGGAGTTTATTCAAAAACTTCATAAGAGTACGCACACATAAGAGTAGGTAGGCTGTTCCTGAACGGTAGTTAAGTACATGTTTGATGTTACCAACAAATCTCATTAGAATGTTATACAATCAACAACGAAATATTTCGCAAACTATTCCTATTCGGGAAAGAGACAGTCATGGACAACTACGAACCTGAAGGAGCCTAAAATAAATGGAAAGGATTTATAACAACCACAGCTGAAAGTGCTGGTCACTCTTTGATTTTATGTGATACCTACATACCAAGTTTGAAGAGCATGGTTTTCCGATTCATCTTGGTTTGTGTAATGAGTTGGTGAAAGGATCCATTCATCAGGATGTACAATCAATGAGAATTCCAAGAAAATGTGATTGCTTGAAGCTCTCCCAAAACCTCACGTCTTCTTTTTTCCAACAGTCTCATTATACCATTATAACTCTTCTTATTTTCAACTACATATCTGTTCTTCAAAACTAACTGGCGAATCATTGTTTTCTCATTTTCTCACTTCTTTTCCGTCACAACTCTATACATAATCATACAATTCAATACTACAAATCAATAGATAATAAACGAATTATCAGCACTTCAACAAACAAGCAACAAGGATTCAATTCAACTTATGGCTACCCCGATCCAGGCGGGAGGACCAATAACTTTGGTTTTCGTCTGATAAGGCCTATGTCCTGTCTCCCCAAGGAACAAGGATAATAGCCTAAAAAGCAAAAACACAAAGAAAAGAGTAACCTTTGAGAACTGTTGATCAGTGAGGAATTTGAGAGGGAATTTCCCTGTCCTTTTTCCCTCAAACCAGGGAAAATTCCCCTACATCGTACTGCCAACTTATGTTGAAAAAGTGTTGAGTGTCCCCTGAGTGCACTGTTGAGCTCCTGTAATCTGAGTGTGCCCCTAACTGTTGAGTGAACCACCCCACTCAACTATGAATTTGAACTGGTGAGTTGAGGGTGACCCTCCATTTAGGTGAGTGTGAGTGAACACACACACTCAGATTTTGTCTATGAATTCCACCCGAAATGCAATAGCAATCATCAGCTTTAGGAGCCCATAAGCTGATTATTCATCGTATAGTACCTACTCTTACAAGTACCCACTACTCATTGGTATACCTAGAGCAATGATGATCCGAACCCCATAGGTACCCTCTACCAGTGTTGAGCAAAATATAATTACAATCACAACTACAGGGCAATTACATGTAACTTGTTATTGAGTGTTGGCAATTGTTCAACAATTACAATTAAATCTCATACAAAAGCACTCAAGTTCTTAAATACCACCATTTATTAGTATAGTTTACTTTACTTTATTTATCGCAGTATTTACTCTCACACCATTCTTCCTGACTTCGTGTCTCGTTGAACCAATAAAACCATAAATTAATCATTTCCAGCTGTTTATCATTTAATTAGGTACAAACTCAGAAACGAGCATAAATTTCAACTTCTGAATGTACATATAATTTTGCTATAATGTTGGAATCGTTAAATTTGTAAGCCTTTGGCGGTTTCCAACCAAATGGTGGATAGTATCTAATTATTATGTTGTCGGTTATTCTTCAGTCTTCTTAACGTGTGTGATACGTGTACCTCCAATATCATAATAGGGATGAATAAAGGGGTACCTGACGGTAGTAATAAATTATCTGTACACAAAAATATATTTAAATCATCACATAAAACAAAAATGACTCCATTTTAAGAAAACATATCAAGTTTTCATTAATGTATTTTAGCAAATCATATAGATAATTCATATCAGCTCTCAATCATATGCATATAAATTATTGTGCTGCAGACATCGAGCTAATATGGATTATTCAATCCAGCTAGTGATGGATTATTCGATTGCAGGGCAGATCATGCATAGAAAAACGGAAGTCATGGATCTGGGGGTCCTTTTTGACAACCGTCTCAGTTTTTCTGGCAATATTGAGGACATATGTTCGCGAGCCATGAAAGTGCTCGGTTTTATAAAAAGAAGTACCGGGGATTTCTCAGATCCTGCTGCCTTATCGATGCTGTATACTTCGCTGGTCCGCCCATTACTTGAAAACGCATCTGTAGTATAGTCTCCATACTACCTATATTCAATGGAGATGATAGAACGAGTACAATGCCAGTTCCTAAGATATCTTTCTTTCAAGATGGGCAATAAATGGGAAGAGTTTGATCCCTTGGAAATGCTGAGAGTAATGGGCCTCGAGACTCTTAAGAGGCGACGTGAGCTAGTAGACGTAATTTTCCAACATAGATTGGTTAACGGAGGAATTGACTGTCCTTCTCTGCTCTCGCACTTAAACTCTTATGTGCCGCCCTATCCAACTCGCCACATGCAAAATGTTTTTCTCCCAACGGTGACGACCACCTATTTGCATGGTGGTTCCCTGAGTAGATGACAGAGGGGGTTCGACCGATTGGTGGGTTTATCGTCGGATGTCGACCTTCTTTTGTTTAAGTGAGCAGGCGTTCAAGAGAAATTGTAAATTATTGTTATAGTAAAAAATTTCTTAAATATAAGATCATATAAATGTTCAAACAATTATTTCCTTCCCTATTACGTAACTTACGAGCATACGGCCATTATAAAATTCGCCACCTTCCTCTGGCCTGACTACTATGCTTTGTTTCGTTCCAAGTTCTTAGAGCTTTCTAAGCTCATACTTCGGCTGTTCTTCTCCATATTTTGCTAACCTTTCCAATCTGTCTCGATCCCTATGGAATCCCACGCATTTCTTTCGACTGCATCATCTCTCTTCCTTAATTTAAGTCCTATCCATCTCCATTCCCGCTCATTTTTCTGTTTCTCTAGGAGCTGCTTGTCCGAGATTTTCCATGACTCTTCATTTGTAATTACCTCAGACCAAAAGGCATTCATTATTGTAATAAAGCATCAGTTTACAATGACTTGCAGTTGGTTTTCTGTAACTCTGTTGGTTTTCCATGTATCACAACCGTAATTTAGTACAGTTTTCACCCTGATATTGAAAATGAGATACCTTACCCGTTTGGAGATTTCCTTGTTCAGCTAGAAAGGATAGAGGATGGATACATCTGCACAAATGCGCTATTTGCTTTTTGAATTCTGGTTTTTACATCATGCTCAGTTCTTGCGTGACTAAATTATTAATATTCCCAACAGCCAGGGAAAGCTACCCAATATTCAGAAACCCAAATATTCATGAACTGGAATTTGATGGGGAATACGATGAGAATACATTCATTCAGAGCATAGTAGAAGCCTTGCCATGTTCGGACCAGCGAATACAGCAGATAAGGCTAGCACAGCAGTCCAATCTAGAATGTCAAGCTTTGAAGAACACAATTGTCATCAATACTTGGAACAAACATTCGGTATTTTGGAAATACAGAAACGAACTTGTTTTTGTGGAGGGCTTGATATTAAAGGGACGAAGAATTTTCATTCCCCGAGCCATGAGACGTGAAATTTTGGCTAAAATTCACCAGGGTCATCTAGGGGTCGTCAAGTGCAGACAGCGGGCCCAAGAGTCAGTGTGGTGGCCAGGGTGTTCGACGGACGTCAAAACACAAGTGGAAAATTGTCTAGTTTGTCTGGAACATAGACAAAACAGAAATGAGCCCTTGCTTCCTACACAACTACCAAAAGAGCCATGGTGTGTTCTGGGTGCCGATCTCCTTAAATGTAAGGACAAGTGGTACCTAGTGGTACAAGATTACTTTTCTAGATTCATAGAGTTGGTGCAGCTGTCCTCGTTAACTTCAAGTGCAGTGATATCAAAAATGAAAAACATGTTTGCTAGACACGGTATTCCCTACGAAGTTCGCACAGATGGAGGCACTCAGTTCACATCTGAAGAGTATAAAACATTTTCAAAGGAATATGGGTTCACAGCAACTGCCAGTAGTCCTCACTTCCCGCAGTCAAATGGTGAAGCAGAGAAGGCTGTAGCCATTGCAAAAAGCATCCTGCTAAAGAACGCGGATCCAAACCTTGGATTACTGGCCTACAGGAATACAAAACTAGAATCTGGCCTATCCCCAGCTGAGCTGTTGTACGGAAGGAAATTAAGAACCACCCTTCCCTCAATGAAAGATTTTGAAAAGGTTAGGCAGCAGGATATCCGTCAGTTCAAGGAAGATGATAAGAGAATTAGAGATAGGTATAAGAATAATTATGATAAGAGAAAGGGCGTGAAAGTTTTGAATGAGCTGGTCTGCGGAGAGGGAGTATGGGTGACGGATGTCCGGGAAAGAGGAAAGATTCTTGAGAAGCTCCAACACCCACGATCGTACTTGGTCAGTTTGGACAATGGATCGCAACTCAGGAGAAACCGTTGGCATAGCTAGTACCTTTACCAAAAGTGACCTCACAGGATACGGACCGTTGAAGAAGATTCACCTGGGCAAAGCGTTCGAAGAAGTATGCAACCCAGACGACTAGGTTCGCAAACGAATGAACTAAGAAAGCTGTGCTGAGAAAGGGAGATGTAGTGTTAGGCTGACCCAGACAATTTCTTACGTTGCTGAGTGACCAGCTGTTATAATTTTTATTTATGTCAGAGATAGAAATTATAAAACTTACCACTTGATGTTTGAATCTCACTTGTGCTGTTCTATATTTATAGTTTAGTTTAGTATTTAGTGCTAGTGCATGGTATAATAGGTATAATACTGTATAATAGGCTAATGAGCCCTGGTAATATTAGATCATAAAAAGACAAGGCAGGTCTGGAAACGCTTGCATACGAGTCTGCAACACATTGGGACATTTTATGTCTTTAGTTGCAGATTCGTATCATCAGAATTTAACAGGCGTTTGCAGTTATCACCTGAGTGTACACAATTATTCAAATAACCATGCTCAAAACTCAGCTTGTTGGCCACGAACTTCGCAGTAGTTAACATAATGTGGTTGGATAAATCGAAAGCTTTCGAACGAATGGTCAACGAATTTTGTGGGATGAAAAACGCGAAGTACCATTTCCCTAGCAACGACTCGGTTGTAAGCGGAAATCATCAGAATATTTTCGTGAGCAATTTCCGTGACGTTTTTTTAGTTTGTGTGCCATAGCAAAGACATAAAATGTCAATTATTTAATGTAACCCCATTCTTCAAATTGTTTTGTTGTGATATTTATTATTGTTAAGAATTGGTGATCTCTATTTTTTGCCATATAAAGCTTGTTATTGTTTGTTGTGAGATTAATGTTATGGAATCTAACGTAGCATTGTTTAGTAAAATCTAGATTAAAATAAATGTTATTATCATAAAACTGTAAATTGTGAAAATTCACCCGTAAATGAAATTAAATTAATAAATATACAGTTTTTTGAATCTGCTTTCTCGGGTTACAGCGTCCGGTTTTCTTTCTCATACCACCTGGCAACCCTGTGCGGAGCGCGTGGGCTGCGATAACATCCTCAATTTGTACCGCAAACCGCACGGCTCATTGCGTCCTGTCGGTGCCACTCGGAAAACAGCCTTCTCCCCCGGTAAACGGGCCAGGGCGGGAAATTCCCTTTTCTCGGAGTTTTCGGAGAAGGCCGTTTTTCCCCCTCGGGAGGGAGGGTTGGTGGCCAATCTCGAGGCCCCCGACACGTAACAACACTGTAGATACGGTTGATACGAGTGCGCCGCCGCCATGCTTGTATCAGTAATGTGGCTCCCATATCTTCCCGACATCTTCTCATGCGATTCTCTCTTACGAATTCTCCTACATGCTCGAGTTCCAGTATTAGTTTCTGGGATGATCCCAATCACAACACCATTCGAGATGCTCCTAGCATCGAAGTGTACAATTTAAATTGAAAATCTGCATCAAACGTAAAATCTCCGGTTTTAAATAAACCGTGGAAAAAAATATGACCTACATTAAAAAAATATTAAATATTTAACACACCCCTAATCACTTTATTCTCCAAACAATCAACATCAGTAGACAAATAATTGTAGAGTTTTGTAAGTAAGTTGTAGTTTTTTGTAACAAATGACAGTAGAGATAGGAAATTTGCGAGGGAGCATTCCCAGGTTATAATTTTGTGTGAGATGTAGGTGTTATGGAAGGATTGGAGTTGTTTGGTGAGTATATTGGATGAGGTAATTCATGAACTGATTTGATGGCAGAGTGTGGTGGAGTAATATGATTGGGCTCGTTTGCAGGTATTGAAGGGTTGGAGACGCAGGCTGGTAGTGGCTGTATGGTGTTTGTTTGGAGGGGATTGGTTTTCGTGAAGGGGTTGATGTGGGATGACTCCTAGAGGAGACGGGGTAGGTGGTAAATGATATGGTGTAATGTAATGGTAGGGATTGATGTTGGGGGAAGTTTTTTGAGGGGAAAATGTATGTTTTCAGTTGATGCGGTTAGTTGCTGGAGTTGACATGCAGTATTAAGTTGGATGATCGAAGGGATAGAGAGGCAGAGATAGCTTGTTGATTGTTGTAAGTTTTTTACTTTTTCCTTATTACTATTTGATTATAGGGCCCATTATTATATTTTTATTTGTTAGTACCTAAGTACAGGGTGCGGCAGCATAACTTCCTTTTTTTAAAACTTAATAAAACGCATTGTATGAATCAGAAAATTTTTATTAGTTTTTTATAATATAGGCACATACATAAAGTTTTGTTTTACCCAGTTTTGAAGATCAAATCAGGTAGGTGACGTCCCCCCCCCTCACTGGTTTGTCATGACTCCAGCCAGTATAGCAGGCGTTATGTTGGCAATTTCTTCCTGGATGTTGTTCTTCAAATCTTGTAGGGTCCTTGGTTTCAAAAAACCCCATAGAAAAAAGTCACAAAAGGTCAAATCGGGAGAGCGGGCCGGCCACTCCAAATCGCCCCTAATTGAGATAAGGCGCTCTGGGAAGTGTTCCCTCAAAACAGCCATCGATGCTCTTGAAGTGTGTGCCGTTGCACCGTCTTGTTGGAACCAAATGTCCCCTGAGTCCAACTTTTTCTGTGGGGTTTTTTGAAATCTCGTGTTTATGTGAACCGTCCAAGGACCCTACAAGATTTGAAGAATAACATCCAGGAAGAAACACAACAATAAGATGATCCACACAGAAAATATAGACAAATAAAAGAGAAAATATACTAAATGGCTCCTAGGCTAAACACTAACCCGGTAGGCGGGCGCTTCAACCATTTCTTTTTTTTAATTTATTCATTTATAACTGTTTTTATTTACTTATTTATTAATAACTGCTATTATTTTGTGATTTTAAACTGTTGAATTATTTTATTTTACACACGTACAACACCCGCCAATCACACATTTGCCTTTTGGTTTTCCCCACACTTTTCACCCAGCAACCTCTGCTCCTCTTCTCTCCTTTCCACTGATGTCCGCTGAACCTTCCTCGATCCCCACTTCCACACTCAACGATTTGCGTCTCCGTGGAACTCAAATCTAGGGATCCCCCCATTCTTATTTACTGCCATCGAATAGCCTTTCTCGCAAGTATCGATTCAGCCTCCCAACAAATCGACTTGCTCATTTTGAAATCAACTGACCTTCTGAGCACCGAAATTGGACAAGTTCCAGTCAATCCCTTAGTAAGAATGCAGGTGGACATGTAGATAAGAATTATATACCCGGCCCTTCGGGCCTCGCAAGGGGCCCCGCCCCTTGACCCCGCCAGGGGGGCTTCGCCCCCCTGGACCCCCCTAATCTATACTCGGCGCTTCGCGCCTCGCCGGATCTTTTCTCTTTTCTACTGTGTAGAAAACGAGGATAATTTGCTATGCAATTCGTCTCACGAGAAAAAAAAAAAAATTTTCAGGCCTGGCCGGGATTCGAACCCACAACCTTCGTCTCACGAGAAAAAAAAAAAAATTTTTTCAGGCCTGGCCGGGATTCGAACCCACGACCTCTCGCTTCCCATCTCGGGACAAAAAACGTTACACAAAAAAAGTGGACATTTTAAAAAAATTATTGGGGGTCGGCCTAAGAATTGCATAGTAATTAATATAGTTTGGTGGTCTGGATGCTCGCATCTCAAAAATACATAACATCAAGTAGTCAATCCCTTAGTGAAAATGTAGATTTGTGGACATGTAGATCAGAATGAAGTGTATAGTTTGATGGTCCGGATGCTCGCAAGTTCGCATGTCAAAAATGTATAACATCAAGTAGCAAATTCGTTAGTAAAAATGCAGATTAGTTGGATATGTAGATCAGAATGATGTGTATTGTTTGGTGGTCTGGATGCTCGCAAGCTCGCATCTCAAAAATACATAGCATCAAGTAGTCAATCCCTTATTGAAAATGTAGATTTGTGGACATGTAGATCAGAATGAAGTGTATAGTTTGGTGGTCTGGATGCTCGCAAGCTCGCATCTCAAAAATACATAACATTAAGTAGTCAATCCAAGTTCAAGTTTTAGAAGTATATTTTCGGAGTTGTACGAGCAAAAATAAATGACCATCCCTCAGGTCTTGAACCCTCGACCATCGCCTTACAAGACCGCTTTCTTAACCAATGAACTTCGCCACAACTTTCGTTTCAGGGAACAATCACAGTACTTCACCACTCAGTAGGAAATGCTTTTGAGGGAGGTCTCCTCTGAAACGACTCGTATCGCTGCATCTGAATGCATCGATGTGTTAGGAGGCCGAATCGATACTATCGAGACTATTCGGTGGAGGATACCTGGACTTGAGTTCTGCGGAGACGCAAATCACTCAACACCGTGGGAGCTCGAGGTCGGAAGTCTTCAGTCACTGATAAAGCATCCTCGCGAAACGTCTGACTTGAGTCCATCTTTGACCCTCTTGTTAGCGAATTTTTGAAGAAAATTAAGCTATTGCTCTCGCCTCAAAATTTGTAGAATGTGAATTTTTGAAAAAATTGTATGCAGAAATCCGTTTCAGGCTATTCTGAATCATATTCTGAAGTTTAACGCATTTTTTAATGTATGTATGTATATATGAATATATGTATGTATAATATGTATGTGTCATTCCAGACGATAACTGTCCGTAGAATTGTGCTAGAAACTTCAAACAAATTTTAAAATGTTAAGGACACAAAACGGAAGTTCAAGTTTGTTGGCCAGCATAATCGGATTACATCTTCTGGTTGAAATTTTCAAAAATGTAGTCAACAATTTCAAAATAGCCTATTTTTTGCGATTTGTTGTGCGAAATAATTTTTTCAGCATACTAACATGTGGTATATTCGGAATCAGCGTAAAATTTCCTACAAGAATATGTATCAAGTTTTCAAAAATTTTGAAGTTGAAAAATCAGTCAAAAATCGAAATAATGCCGTTCGCTAGTTGTAAAAATCGGTAATATTTGCATGAAACATTGTCCAAATTCAGATTGAACTACTCTTATGGAATTATCCCTGTATAACCAATCCTAGAACCATGCTGTTTAAAACGTAGGTAGTAGGTGCTTGTTAAAAATAAAAAATGTAATCACAACTGTCTATCAAAATCATAAACTAAAATTTCTCTACACGATCAATAGCGACTGAAATGTCGAAGATTTCTTCAAAAATTCGCTCATGGGGTCATGCTGCATGACTGGACTATATATATATATATATATATATATATATATATATATATATATGTATATATATATATATATATATATATATATATATATATATATATATGTATATATAACGTGATTTTGTTCCTGACCGCTTTTTAGAATAGATGAAAGACGGTGTATTGTTCTTGAGAATCAGTCATAGGAGGAAAAAACTCTAAGTTTTAACGCCAACGTTTCGTTCTATTTTTTGAACATCTTCAGGACTAAAAGAACCATACAACCCTGCTTGAATATACCAGAAAACTCGATTTAAATCTTATCTAATATATATTACTATCTATGATAACTATGAACAATATGATACATGACTTAGTTTATTGAGAATGAAGAAACTGAAAGCGAAAAACGAGTATTATCAGGAGGAAGAAACAGGAATACTGAAATATGTTATAACATACATTGAAAGTAGTGGTTAATGGCAAATGTTACACATAAAAATATTTGTCTGTTAGGATAGATTGATACACATGGACATCCAGATAAATGGTTTGGGTACTTTTATACAAACTGGAGGAACATGGATATTATAAACAAAAACATTAAATTTGGACTCTAAACTTGGTAGCATGGTTCATTTATTGATCCATGAAGATAGGACTAAAAAAAAAAAAAAAAAAAAAATTAGGTGTAAAATGACATATATGTTATAAAATGTGAAAGAAAAGTACTAATTGCAATTGTTTTGTATATGTAAATATAAGTTATGAATAAATAGTTATTTATTAATAATGTTTGAATAAATTTTGCTCAAGCTGTCAATGTCCGTCTTCTAATTTCAGCAATCAGGTGTCTTGGAAATGTAAATCAGTTCTTTTCAATCATCCAATCACTCTTAATTTTCAAAATCAAAATGGTGACATTCATTAACAGAATGCTCAGTTAACCACATGTAGTTTAAAATTGGTTGACTGGAAACTTTTCAAATTGGAACTGGAAACTGGAAATTGGAAACTGGACTTTTAAATTGGTGTAATTGGAAATTGGTTTTTCTCTTATGACCGACTATGAAGAACAATACACCATTTTTCATATATATATATATATATATATATATATATATATATATATATATATTTATATATATATATATATATATATATATATATATATTCATATATATATATATATATATATATTTACACACATACATTAATTTATGTCCTTCTGGACGATATACAAATTCCGTTCTTGCGCCAAAAATCAAGCTTTCCGAACGAAAGAATGAGTTTGCTGGCCACCATCTTTGAGTATATTAAATTGGTCAAGTTAAAAACAAAGTGCTAATAAAATCACCAAAAACGGCTAAAAATTGTTAAATCTATATTTTTTACCAAAATTTTAGTCAAAAGAAATTTTGTTAACAATGAACTAGAACATTAAAAAATGTATGCAGAAATTTATGCTGAAAAATGTACTCATATTTCTTCAGTATTTGTCAAAAAATAGTTAAAAACTGCAAAAAAACCTAAAAATCCAAAATATTGTTTGAATTGCCAAGAATGATAGAACAAGTTTTTTTGCCATAACATTTATAGGTAACAATTCCTTTTTACTTAAATCGCTGAATTATCAAAACAATTGAACATATAATATCGTACAATAATTTACGAAAATTCGCTTATACGATCATACAGCATGACTGAAACTTTAATATTCACACACTGGCTTATAAATAGCCTATAAATAAGCCTTCCCAGTTGTTCTGAAAGGAAGATGTTGTAGCAAATAGGTTCGGGTGTTGTCAGGAAATCATAACGAGGGAAAACAGTTCGAAACCCTGAATGGGGAGGAGGAAGCGGTAACGATATCGTTATAACGAGGAGGAGGCGGCGGAGAAAAAAATGACCGCAGCTCAAGCGGCGGCGGCGGGGTTCGGTCACACCTGTTTGGAAGAGCCGGTGGCGGAGCTTTATCGGGGCTTTGTCCCCATCATGAAAAAACCCACGGTTTTCATGCTCCCCGTTTACCTCCCCGGTTTTCATCCTCGCCCCTTCGGCCGTTTTTTTCATGTCCCCCGTTTTCATCTTCTCTCCTCTCTTTAGAACGTTTCGCCGTTTGAACTGACGCCACGAGTTTGCATCATTGCCAAAAACGAAACGTTTAGCCCTTGATGGTTTTAGCGTTGCGCCAAAAACGAGTGGTGCCAAAATTAGCATTCATTTGAATGAAATTGATTCCAGTAGGTACTGTGGTTCTGGGCTTCGCAACGGACATTTTATTTACACTGCACCCAAATGATGCCAGAATTGAATTTTTCCGAAATTCTCATAGAAAGATCCGTTTTCTTACCATTTAACATTGCAAATAACCGGAAAAATCAATTATATATTTAAAAAAAAGTTTATGGAAGCGCAGAATGAACTGATGAGTTGAGAACAATGAAATAGGTACTGGACCATCTACAACCTAACCCGCACATTAACTGACAATTTCATCAAAATCGGATAAAAACTGTGTAAATTAGGATCGCTACAAGTACCTATTTCACATTGGCGCATGCGCAGTAGCTATTAATGATACAAATGTGTTGAAATTGATATGAGGTAATGAAGTCATCTTCTTCCAACTATCACCCAAATACAAGCAAAATCGAACGACTAGAGTGTGAAAAAAATAGAGCACAATGGAATTTACGGTTGCACATGCGCAGAATGAAGTATTGATTTGGGAACAATTAAAATAAAAGGAGACCGTTTATCATCTTGCCCGTACATCCCCAGAAAATTTCATACAAATCGGATAAAAATGTGAAAAATTAGCTTGTTACGAGGATTTCATATTGGCGCATGCGCAGCAGCTATTAATGGTACAATCATGTTGAAATTTATATAAGACTAGAGGCCTGGTAGGACTTTGAAAGCCCTAATCTAGTACCTAACAGGAACTCAGCACATTATAGTAACGATATAAGTCCTACATATTTGCGGCGTTATGTGACCTGGTACAAAGCTAAGGCGATGTTATTAAATGATTAAAAAAGAGGAAATACCGAGAAAAAAATGTACGTAATGTAATAAAATAAATAGTCCTCGCCACTATGAGGCTAAAAAAAAAGTTCAATCGGGGAATTCAGTATTTGGGCATGGTGAGATGATGGTGTAATTCTATCTCGAGTCTTCTTCGTTTCTTCGTAAGCGTGTAAACCGGAATTATATATAAAGACCGTTCGGAATTATTATATATAAAGTCCGCTAAGTTCTTCAGTTTCAATTTCTTCGTTCAGAAATAACTCTCCTAGATGTTAGTAACTACACTACGTTTCTTACTTACCGTGAATTGATGGCAACTGTTGTTACCGCCACAGCCTAATAAACAACTCTCGTTGATAAGGACCGCCTAGAACACGATCAAGGCGGGTATAGAGACGAACGGCGACACTTTTGCAACAAACTTGGGGCCGCGCTGATTCAAATGAGCAGTCTAACACTAAAATCGGACCGCGAAGTTCTTCACAATTTCAAAGACCGTTCGGAATTATGTATAAAGATGAAGAAGATGATCAAATGGTCATCCCCCAGCTATCATTCAAATTTGAGCGAGATAGAACGACTAGGGCGTGAGAAAATGATGCTTGGTAGAACTCATGTTTGCTCGTGCGCAGAGTGAGGTATTTAGTCAAGAATGATGAGGCTGAATGGGGATCGTCTACCCCCTCATGCTTGGGTAGGCTGTTCTTGCACACCCCTCCGGATCAATTCAAATAGGTCGCCCTTATATTAACGGAATCTTGCTCATAAGAGCTAACTTTAGTAAAGACGTGCCAAAAAGATTGAAAGTGAAAAAGGGGGAACTTGAACAACGGGGAATTTCGTCTAGTTAATTTCTTAATACGTGCGTTGAGAGAAGTATAGCTAACATTGTCCCAGAGATTCAAGATTTGCCAGGGCCTATAATTCTTTGAACAGGCGAGATTAAGATAATTAAAATAATTCATACTAAAATTGGTATCCTTCTCATAACTTTCTTGACCTTTTTATATGCTGCTTTATAAACTTCCTGCAGAACGTTGGAGCGTAAAGCACAATACCTAGCCCTCACTGTGAAAGAAATAGCTCTGCGAAAATAGATGAGTAGAATGGAGGAAGACAACGAGGTGCAGGCTGATGACTTGGCAAAGCCCTGCCACCAATGTAAGAGCTACCTAGTCGAAGATACAACCACGTGAGAGGAGTGCAGCTCTCATATAGTCCAGGAAACTCAAGATAGCCTATTAATAAATTGCTTTCATAATTCAGTATACCACAATATAATAGCAGGTATAACCTTAATAAACCTTTCATATAGTTTCAATAACCTGTATACATTCACAAAGTTCTTTACCATTTTTCATAATATTTACTGTAACAGTCGCAATAACGGAAACATCATGCTGGGATGAACCGTTTGTTATTACTTGATAACCGTTCGTAGAAAAGTGGCACGTTCATAGGTCATAGGAAGAGGACTATTGGCATTACAAAACTGTACAGCGGAATATATCTCATTTTCAACCCGCGATTGTGTCTTAATGGTTTTTCTAGACGTAAAACGTGTGCGGACATAAATTAGAGGGAATTGGGTCTAGTTTGTTTTTGTATGGGGGCAATTGTTGCAAGATGATATTTTTTGAGTTATAAGCAATAAAATTAAAAAATGTCCACTTTTGGGGCCATAATTCATGGATCCGGCCATTTTAAAGTATAAAACTCCAAGGATTCGCATTCAGCACCTCAAAATACATGGTAACCCGCTCAGAAAGAACTATTCCACCATTTGTTTCTATTTTACCATCATTGACAAGATGACTAGTGAAAGTGATGAAATGTAACTAGAAGGTATCACTTTTATTCCTTCATCGTCATGTACGTTCCAAAGCCTGTACAGATCTGCTTGGGACAACATTCTGCGTAACAAAGTTGCTTCACGGGATATTTTCCCGCGTGATTTACCTAGAAATCATCTAAAAAGAACGTTCCTCTGAAGGGCCACGATATATAATGCAGAGAGCAAGTAATATTCCGCGGCTCTACGTCAAATAACGTATTTTACATGAAATTTCATGCGATGGGGAAACGGTTTTCATCGAAATGCCAATTAAGGTTGGTTGGGAAAAGGGGGGTTTTGCGGTAAAACGGCAGAGGGAAGCCAAATTAAAGATGATCAAAGTGGCTTTGAACGCCTTCATTAGCGTGGAATTTTCATTTCATCTAGGATGCACGGAGGCGGATGTGAAGGAGAACTTCGTCTCGTAGAGGTGAATGACGAAGAGTGATTTTCTTAGAATGGGTGATATAACGGAAATACGTGATAACGAGAGCTCACTAAAACAAGTGAATAACTCGATTTATGTCGGTTCCGAATTAATTCCAACACATTATTACCTGGGATAATAATTAAAGAATATAGGATTGGAGAATCGGTGAATATATTGAATGTAGGAATGAAGGAATATATTATATGGGAATGGGAAACCTTAATGTGATGTAATATCACATTTTTGACCTTAGATTCGGATTCAGTACAAAGAAAGCTCTAACCTTCAACACAAAAGAACGTTTGGCCGAAATTGGTGTGGGTGCGTTAGACTCTGTTATTGGGAAACATTTTTATCGCCGAGAAAGGTACTTATGACAGTCTCATATTCCGATTTCGTGTTTTGGGAAGAAAAATTTTGAATTTTAGAGGATTCATTGTCCTAACAAGCCAATAGGTAATGGAAATGTCTGTAATCGGACTGATAACATCTAAATCTAAGTTTAGATAGAATTATAAAAGATGAGAATCTACTAAATTCTGAAACTTCGAAGCCCTACTTGTTGATAAACTAAATGTCTGCGCATGCGCAAACGAGTATCTACACTGCATACATATACGTTGGTACATGGGTACGTATGCCTTCGAGTGCTTACAACTGTTACTGACTCCTCTTCTAGCTTGTACCCCCAATTTGTTTATTGGTTGTTGCATCACATTTTTCGTGACGTTACATTATTTTGTTAAGGACAAATTTTATTGACCCCAAGCCATAAGGCATATCCATTAGTGCATAATGAATGCTCATTTTCAAAAATAATGAACCGAACTGAAAAATTTCGCTTTTGTTTTATGACGGAAAAATCCACATTTCATGTATGTGTTTCAAAAAGTACAAGAAATAACTCCGGGTTGGAAATAAGAAGAAATAAGTCCGGCAACTTTCTTATAGAACCTACACTCCCTCGTATTATACATATGAGATTCATATGGGCACCCCATATACGGTTATGCGTTTGAAAACCTCCCTCGGCACATTATTCGCCCCTCGAAAAAGTTTTCAACGCTCAACTCCAACAACGATATTTCATCACGGATCCCATGTTTATCTTTTGCGGGAGCCTGGCCGCCGTATTGAATACTTATGATGTTCACCAAAACTTCAAGACACAAAAAGAGAGAACCCAACACATTCCAGCTGAGGGAGAAAATAGAACAGCTAGTAATCATTAAAGTTGGGCCGGACAGCATTATATAAAGTGCCGCGATTGCCAAAATGGGAGGAAAACCTTGTATTCAATTAGTTACAGCCAGGGGCAACTGCAAGTAAGTAATCAATACTGAAATTTCTCAAATTTCAACACAAAATTTCAATTACAATTTTAACAAATTGTAAAACGATAAATAGTTCATGAAAATTCGCTAATACGATGATTCTTCATGCCTGGAACTTTGTTTTGTTGTTTTGACATTATTAGACAATTTTTTAATGTTCACCTACTATAAACCGTAAAATTTTGGGGTCCAAGGCGCCAAGTTTTGATCATTTACTAGATATATATGAGGTTTCATAATAATTATTATAGACCAATGATCAGCGTTGAAGGCTGTCTCTGTGTTGAAGCTATCTAATACAGAAATTATAAACCTTTGTGTAATAATTTGCAACGTTTTTTCATTTCAATTTTCAACGTCTAACTTATGAGAAAGATATATATTCGAGATATCAAAAACATCTTTTTCCTTTCTTCGGTTTTCTATCATTTATACAAGTCAAAATATATAAATATATACACGTATGTAAAAGCGTTAAACTCTAGAATTCGTTTCAGAACGTCCCAAAAACAGATAAAACGGACAAAATTTCTCGAAAATTTTGATTTTAAAATATTTTTGGAGCCATTGCAATAGCTTCATTTTCTTCTGGAATTCGCTGAAATGAGATCAAATAAATCATCTCCCTATGCTTTAATAGTTCATTCATAGGTGGCGTAAGTTATTATAACTTTAATAAACTCTTTGGTGAAGTACGAATCACAATGGATTAATATCATCAGATGATTGAAATTTATAAGGGAATGACCCACAAATTGTCCAGTTCTGACTCGCTCTCATGTTGCTGATCTTCGTAGAAAAATTTTAAAATAAAAATCAATTTATAGGTCAAATCAGGTCAAAGTCTTAGCCCTTGAGGAGAGCGAACGGATGAGCGTACAACGATCCGGCTGGTTTCATTCGATTCTTTGGGATGATATCTCTAAATGGCACAGCTTTCTTTCTTTTATTTCGAAATTTTTCAAAATCTCGATTTTTTAAATATTCAAGCTCTCAATTTCCACCGACTAGACGAGCTTTTAGGACTAACTAAACCCTGTAATGTGGTTTTTGACCAAAGTTGCATAAACTTTGGTTCAGCGGTATTGGAAAAATGCCCTTGACAGCGTACGGGTGACGAACGGATTTGTTTCAACTCAATAATGGATTCTGAGCACCTTGGAACGTAAAAAATTACTAAATTTTGAGGTATGAGTAATTGATTAATTGTTTTTTCTTGAATTATAAAGACTTTTATAGAAAATAATGAATCAAAATCTCTAAAGTAATTCTTTGAATTTGTATCATTCTAGCTTGTATCATTAGTTGGATGTATTTATTAGATATGAACTAGAGCATTGATTCGTTGAATTCTGCTGAAAAATGAACTGACATTTCATGAAACATGCTATCAAATTAAGCATAAACCGCAAAACAATTGTTAAAATCCAAACTTTTGTTTGTGCAAAAGAACATTATTTATTGGTATAATTTTTTTGACCCCCAAATCTTATTGCTAACCAATTCTGTACACAAGGTGATTAAATTTCAACACAATTTTACATTTTTTTATCCAATTTCCAGCCTAATATTTATGTCTTGCGTACTGGTCAAAAGATGGAAGATATACAAAGAAAAGCGCAATGTGTTATGGCTGAAACTTATAATTGGATTAGTCCATATAGAGTAAATAATAAATATATAATAGAATAAATTCTCGAATCAGAATCCACATAGTTCAAATCTCATTTTGCTAACTTACACCCAACTTGCTCCCGAAGAAGATGCAAATAAGAAATGATAATAATGCTTTTAATAAAGCTTCCCGACCTCAGAAATATGCGGAGTCAAGATTTCCCAGCGGAGCTTTGGCTGGGAACCCGCAGTTAATTTGACGGCTGTCTTGTTGATGAGGGATTTAATTTCTACCCCTATCCACCACAACCCCCTCCATCCCTTCCCTACCATTGCTCGTCACTCTACCCAAGGCTTCGTAATGATTATTGAGGTTGTCTCCATTGTTACGCCACCAGAGCTCGAAGGGCTCCAATGCTCCGCTAACGCGCTTAAATTTAGGTAAAGTGAGAAGAGGGAGGGGCATACACTCATTGTTATGCATGGCAATTAGGTCGGTGATGAGTTTATCCCCTTCCGATTCTCAAATGCTGGTTATTGTCATATTTACGGAAGACTATAAACTGTAGCCTATGTTTCTGGATACTTTGGAAGAACATTATAAATATATATTGTTGTTGTTGTTTGCACACATATATATTGTTGTTGTTGTTTGCACACACATCTTTGATGCGATAACTGTCGCCACAATTATCTGTATCCTAACAGTATTATAATATAATAATATAATAATTTCGGACTATCTGATGCCGCTTAGTGGGGGTCCAATTTTCAGTCCTATTTCTAGATACAGAGATAATGGTGATAGAACGCATAATGAACTGAAAATTATCCAATGGAATACACTGGTCAGCTGACTTAAATTCTAAAAAGAAGTATGGAAGAAGTGTTGTGGCTTATTGGTGGAGTTCCATGAGTGATGAAAACCAAATAACATTACTGGTTGGTAGGTGCTAATATGACACAAAGTACACATCGAACAGAAATATGAGTGAAAGTAAAATGAAGGCAATTAATGACAAATGCTGGGGCAGGTTCCCACAGCAAAAGTGCAAGAATGGATGAAGCCACCCACCATGGCAGCTTCTGCTGTCATGAAACTGTTTCTGCAATAAAATACCCGTGAGTTCTGCATTATCATAATATGAGCAGCCGTATTTTTAGTCCCATTTCGCTTGATATTCTACGTAATGCCTCTTATTGATTATTGAGCTTGTCTCCGTTGCAACGCGCAAAGGCTAAGAGGCTCCAATGCTCAGCAAGCGCTCACGGTAAAGTGAGAAGGCAAGAAGGAAGATGAGTAGGAAGAGGACCGATTCTCAAAGGGTGACCATTATATAAATACATATATATTGCAAATACTATAGTAGATCTAGTTGGTGCTTAGCACTGTTTATTGAGGATTAATAAGTAATTTAGCATGCAACGAACGTGACTATCGTGTATTGAAATATGAAATAAACAATGAGAGTCGATACATTTATTGAAATCTAAGGGCAAATGACGAAAACAGTGGGGAGTTCTGTAAGAAAAGTTGAGTTAAAGAACATGATTACTGTAGGTGGTTAGCATTGCACGGGATGAACCATCGATGTGGTCGTTGTGGTGCTGGCATTTTAAACAGTGGAGATGTCCAGGTAAAGAGCGGTGGTCCGGAATGTTACTGAACGGTGTATTTTGATGGAAAGTTGCATAGATGGGCTGGAGGTCTTGGATGAACAGTCTGACCATGCGCATTTCCTGATCGTGATGCAATTCATCGTTTTACAGTATGCCATTCTGAAATGGTTATCATCATGTGATTTGTTTGGCCTAGTAGTCCGCCGCTGTAAACACGGATAGGATTATTATATTTACTTGAATTATTGTAAAGAGCATGAAGAAATAAATTGGAGTCGGTTAATAAAAAATGCTGACGCAGATTGACATGCCAATGGTGCAGCACTTGCTAGAGTATTTCTAGACCTATCCACCATGATGTATTCCGTGACCAATCATCTATTTCTGGAAAGGCATCCCTTGAAAATGAAAATATTCGTTAGTTTGCATGAGCTGAGCAGTCGTATTTATGGTCCCACCTCACTTGTATTTCCAGCAATTCAATATCAAGAACGGATGTGATATCAGCTCTGAGCCATTGCATTAAGCACACCTTGCATACTACTACTTGTACGCCATTCAGGAGGAATATTCGCCACTATCGGTCATCACTCTACTCAAGGCTTCCTACTTAGTATTGAGGTAGTCTCCAATATAAATATATGTTATGTTTTATAACATATGCACATGTTTATAACACATGTTTATATGATGTTATAAACATATGAATGTTTATAACATATAAATATATGTTGTGTTTTATTTAGTTGCCTAGTTCACTATGATTTCAAATATAGATGTGGTTTAGTCAATAGCTAGGTAGGTACTATACATTTATCTGGAGTGCAGGGAGACTGAACATATCCTCTTTGTGAGGGATGAATGGTAGTCTTTAAATGGAGTTTATCTGTAAAAGAATAATGAATCCATGTGTAAGAAACTGCAGCGCTTTTAAATATAAATGATAGCACAAAACCCGCAGGCCTTGAATGCATAGTGTTATCGTATGATGCAGACGTTGATGCGCCGACGGGGCTAAACGCTAGTACAATATTATCTAGAGAAAAATGGGGTTGTAAGGTAGGTGGATAAAAAACTGCCTTCAGGGCAGAATCCATCGTAAAAGGGAATAAAGAACGTAGCTAGGGTGTGAGGGCTGGGTGAAGAGAGAAGGTAAAGTAGTGGGGTACGGTAGTAGGGCGGTGAGGTAGGGGAGGTTGGAAACTACGTGAGTTGAGTCCTCAAAAAAGAATACCCACCCCTACTAACCTTACCCACCCCTAAGCATTCCTACCCTCGCCATCCGACACCCCCTTAAGGCGAGAGGTCTGGCTATACCTAATTGAGAAAACCTTAAACGTGAAGAGAGCAGCTGAAAGGGATGAAAGGGAAGAGTGAGGATTAGGAAAAATATACAAGAAACACCCCTCTCAAATCCCTCCACCCCCTTTAATCCACGGCCTTCATACCTTACTCACCTTATTCCTCTTTCAACGCAGACACCTAATGTTCACCGGGCGGTTGGTTTCCTCCCTTGGTTAATGGTCCCCTAGGGGTGTTAGGCGGCGGACGTATATTTTCCCGTTTCTCTTAATTAAACCGGCGAATGTTTATTTAAAATGGAAGGATCGTCCGAATTCTTACTTACTCTCTCACTTTATTCTGCAGGAACAAAATACCAAAAATCACTAACATAGAACGTGATTTGGTGAGTTCCAAAATTCTCCTAGTTGCTTTTATGGTGATTTTAATAGTTACACATCCAGCACTTTTCATTTTACCGAAAGATATATTGCTATAACCACTGAAATGAACGGCACAAAGGCAATCCGGATTAAATTTGGCAGATTTTCGCAATTCGATAACCGAAAGATATACGGTTGTTGTTTTCACAAATGGACTAGTAGGATGTCCTGAACGACATTCTATCGCGACTGTCGGTGTTCAAAATCGACGCAATTTGAAATTTAATTTAGTGAAATTTAACTCAATTTGGCTCAATTGTTGTCCCACGGTTCGTAAAATCCGGTTTAATTTAATTCAACCAAAATTTGAATTTCGACTGTTTTGAAATAGCATCCACCTACACCGACAGTCGCACTAGAACACCGTTCCAAACAGGTCAATTACAAAAAAATAAATAAATAATTCAATTAAGCATAAAAATAAAATTAAAAAACCAGCAGTATATCCTGAGCTGGGCTTTACTACAAACTGTGATATATTTATGTTCTGCTAATCATAGTTATATTTCGCTTTGCTGACTATTTGTGGTGTAGCGAACACCTGACCCGTATACTGTATCCTTATTTCGACCTGGCTGGAGACCCCCTTATCCTGGCCGACCTTTACAAATGAGAGTGGCTATAAAATACATCGTACAATCAAACGACTTTCAAATCCTGCATCCTGCCAGAAGTATTACATACAGTAACATGTATTCAGTTATAAGACCATTCTTCATATAGTTTTAGTTGTATCAGTTTATTTTGTGGGTTTTTATCCGCTTTTGGGGTTTAAACAGAGTGGTGACCACTGTTGATGTGGTTTGATGATGAGGATTGCATTTTAAGATTAAATCTGTATATTTTTCTTCAAAATCTAACAAAATTGGTTCGATTATAACAGAGGATCAATATACAATTACTTAAAGCGTAAGAGAACACCGATTAATTCAGTAAAGTAAATGTATTCGCTAAATGCTCCAAGTGCTGTTTTTTCAGTAACATTTTTTCCGTTTCGGGGTCATAGGCTACAAAATTACTTTGCAGATGTGTGTGTTTTGCTGTTCTCAGGCTTGTTAGGTTCATGTCGGTTTATAATATTTGATAATGATTCATTGGAATCGACCAAGAGAAAATAGCTAACCCTCTCAACATATATTGGTTTACGTTTTGAGATGCGTGCCATCAACATCTCGAAGCATTTCTCCGAAACTACTGGACCAAAGTTTACAAAATTTGGCTCAAGAAACATATTTCACCAGTAAATTTGCCTGTAATCTTGGCTTAGTTTTCAATCAACCCCTAGAGGCAAACTCATGAATGGGGAAAAAAAAAAAAAAAAAAACTCAAAGGCTTTGAATAAGAAACTCAAAAACTTTTAGAATCAAAGGGTGATTTTTGTTAATTTGACGAAAAATGAGTGGTTTGAACGAATGCATTCACCTGCAAGGGAGGTTTTTTCTAAACGAAATGAATAATAAACCTTTGTGTATTAGTTTAACCAAATAATCGGGTTACATAATTAAGTAAACGAACATGATACTATTATGTCGATTAAAGTTGACTATTATGATGATATTATTATGTGTACCTTTCTGAAACTGAATTAAAAATAATGCCGCAACGTTTCAATTCCTCATGCGTTACAATCTTTCACATGTACGATTCGATTTTCCCTTGGAATCAGTAAAATTTCCCATAATTTCATGGTACTCACCTCAAAACGAGTATAAAACATTTTCGCAATTATCGTGAACTACTTACCTACCTCCCAAGCTTTTTCCGGATTTTAATTTCTCCAAACAATGATCCGTTTAGGAGTTGAATAACATTCGCTGGAGTACCCGCAGAAAAAAGAAAATTAACATTACTTGCCTGGGACCTCGATTTTTCCAGAATTACTTTTTTTCTCCCAACTCTTGGATTCGTAAGAGGATTGCTGTAAGTATTCCTTGAAATAAACGTAATTTACTTCAGATTTTTTTCCGCTCCCGTATTTTTCGCTTCAGCCTCTCTGTGCTTTGCTCAATTTGAAAAAAAAAAAAAAAAAAAAAAAAAAAAACTTCAGTGAAATTCCAGGTACAGGACGCTATTTCCTTGTTGAATCACTATCAAGAATCTTACTGGTCACAAAACGCTGTTGGAATCCCTTGAACTGCAACTTTTTTTTCTGTAAGCTTTTAGAAAAGACTTAAAAGCCGCATTCATTTTATTCTGTGACAATGTTTTAATCATTTTCCACGATTAATTTTCTCTTAAATTACGAGGTTTGATTAAGTCGGTGGAATAAGGTAGGTTATAACTTTACAAAACAAGGCCTTTCAGCCCTTAAATTGGTTTTCTATTATTTACAACATTTCTCCACAGGAACTGGGGCTTCATGAAGACAAAATCCTAAATATAATATTCAAAATTTGAAGAATAAATACTTATTTTTTATGATAAAAACTGGAATTCAGAAATTCATTTTACGAAAACCAAATTTAAAATTGTTTGAGTTTGTGTGGGTAACTATGTTTTTCCTTGTGTTTTACCTAATTCGCTAGTCACGGTAATTATAAATTTAGAGTCCCTTAATAAAAAACGAAATTTGGTCACGTTTTGAGTGTTTTTTTGGATGTCAATCGAAATTGAATTTTTTATCTCAACCATTTCTAGAAATATTCTGTTTTGCAAATTAGATTCTCTTCCAACAATTTTGAAATTTTTGAAGTCCATACTGTGTCCTAAAATGCGTTGGTTGTCCATCGCAGATCTTTAGAACATACTATGGATTTCAAAAATTTCAAAATCGTTGGAAGGGAATCTAATTTACAAAACACAATATTCCTAGAAATGGTTAAGATAAAACATTCATATTCAAATAACTTCCTAAAAGACACTCAAAACTTGAGAAAAATTTACTCGTATTTGATTGAGGGGCTCTACATTTATAATTACCGTCACGCGTAATTATACGCGTGACGGTAGTACGGTTAACATTGTTCGCTAGAACTTGGTAAAACACACAGAAAAACATTGTTACCTACACAAACTCAAAAAATTTTAATTTGATTTGATGTTGAGACTCTCTGGGGCAGTAAGAGACGAAATGATGGGCTCTTTCCTGATCAGCTGAGTGAGCTAAATTCTCTCCACCCTAGGAAGTTGAAATTTGATGGGGAGACTCCCTGGACATTAAGAGGCGTCCAGGCGAGGATTAAAATGTCTAAAGGTCTTGTTGTTTTACAAATTTGAAATTTCATATTTAGGATTTCGTCTCCCTAAAGAAGCGTGGGAGAAACGTTGATTATAATAAAAAAAACCCAGTTTTAGGACAGAAAGCCTTTTTTTTGTAAAGTTATAATTTGAACTGTCCAAATAAATAAACGTTACGCATAAGGCAGTTTTCAATGAAAATGGAGCTGATTTAATAGCTCCTGAAATGGCAATAATCAATTCTTCAAACATTTTATAATAGAAATCCGTATTGGAGCATTACTGAGCCTGGATTTCTTGATTTAAACATGGTATATTACGAGTGTGTGTAATATGTTGTATCGCATCATAAGTGTAGATCGCAGCATACCATCATACATTTTCCTCATCAATTGTATCGGTTCTGACAGGACACAATTTTTCAGGTTATGAATTGAATTTCGATTATTGATAAGAGCAACGTATTTATACTGTAACAACCACTTACTTTTATGTACCATCCTGCCACGTTATGTAATCCCTCTTAAATCTGCAACAAATAGAGAAAATTAATTTAATTCTAGAGTATAGAGTGAGCACAGAATAAAGTAATGGCTCTTCTGACTCTGAAATATAGTGAACACAGTTGTTGGCAAGTGGACGTTTAGTAGGACATCTAATAACTCCGAAGAATATGGAGTTTCCAAAAGAACCTGTTGCTGGTACTGAAACTTTTTTGGGTAATCCGAAGGAGGAATGACTAGTGGTCGCTCTTCGCTACCAGCCACAGCTTCCTCTTGCAGGAAAGCTGTGGCATAACCTGGCTAGAAGGCTTCATAAATGGACCATCTATCAAAGTGAATTTCAAAATTGATCGTTTTATATCGGCCCTAAAGAACAGCTGGAAAATTTAAGGTTATCTATTAATAGAGGTAGAAGTCGCCATTGAACATATGAGTCGTCAGAATGAGGTTATTAGTTTCATTATTTGGTTTTAAAGTATCTATGACATTGTGGATATGACATTTTTTAAACCCGGATCACAAATTCTCAAATCTGGGACCTGAAATATCATAACGATCGAGACCCAAACGTGTGAAAAAGGTACTTTACTCTTTTCAAATGGAAAAAGATTATATACTAAGAGTTTTGGCATCAAGCTCACTCTCCTACTATGAGTAGTTTTCATTCCATGAATTTTTAAAATTTCGCTCACTGGTGATGTCAAAACAACCATCCCGCCCAGTGTGACGTCACAAGTGCAACAAACTCAGAAAAATCAAAGAAAGAAAACTGCTCATCGTAGAAGATTACGTGAGATGCCACATTTTTTTGAATTGAATCCATTTTCATTTAAACATATAAAATGAATAGGTAGGTAACGCTCATGACATTATGTTATATTGTAGGTACCAGAGACACGGCAGAATATGTGAAAAACAAACACTTTTTATTTTTATTTTACACAAAAACTAATTAGTTGATACCTAATTTGAGAACAGACACACAATACAAAAATATTTTTCATCACGTGTAGTTCTGTATCCAAGGCTGGACATTTAATAATAATAATGTGAGTGACTTTCAATACATTAGAACCAAATGGGTTTAATAAACACGTATTTTTGCACAGAGGAAAATGTTCGCTTTTGATTTATTATTATCAATCCCCCCCCCCCTCCCCGTATTCAAAACTTGTTGGTTTATATACTTTTCAAGTAAGGGTAGGTGTTATTATTTAAGGGTTGAAATACTAAAAATTCGATATCTTAAGAACTTTTGAATTAAAAAGTTATGTTTTGTTTAACTTATGGACTGAGAGGATCAATATTTATTCATTTATTTATTAATGATCACGGCTTTTACCAATTACATAGAAAGTAAAGTACAATTGAGTGAAGAAAAAATAACAACTCCAATCTTCAAATGTAATTGAAAATTACAGAATGTAAGAAAAATAAATGAATAAATCAAATGGGATTTGGAGATAGTTGCAAATATGAAAATAAAATGTAATACAACTCATGAGTAATTCGAAAAAGTACCCAAAACACACCTCACTGCGAATGGAGGTAAGACTCCAGTTTCCTTTTGAGATGCGAAAGACCATTGAAGAACAAATCAAAATCCACAGTCTGGAGGAGGGCATTAGTTTCTCTTGGTATTCGATACATAGGCCTGTGCAGGTGGTAATCATAGGCTGCACATGGTACAAAGAACAATGGGCTGGATCGGGTGGTGTAGCCAGGAACGCGCTTGAGAGAAGAGATGGGCATTGAGTCCCACCAGCAGCAGTAACAAGTTTACAGAAAAGTACGACATCCGCTATGTTACGCCGGTCCTTCGAATCAGGTACATGTAATAAATCGAATAAGACCATCTGGTTGCTTTATTCCCAGTCTATGTACGTTGGATAATTCCAATCTTTCATTCATGGCTTCGTGGCTCTGTGGCAGAATAGAGTACCTACTAGGCCGCAGCGCGAGGTGGTACCACCCGGCTAAAGGAGGTAGTGACCTACGCAGAAATCTACATCAATGAGTGGTCGAAGTTTACCGGACATGTTAAGACATGACAAACTTTATTTGCCTCTGGATGCTTACATCAAGGGATAGTGTAGGACGTTTCTGTCCCCTTTTATAATATTTCGAGAATTGTGCGAATTATAATAATTTCATTAGGCTTGTTGGTACGAAAATGGTTTGATACTAATTCCTGTGTTTGAATTTTCATAAAACATATATGCTTAGTTTCTCCTTGGGTAGACAACCATCCTCTGCAGAAGTGAAATCGCATGGTTACAGCTGTAATTCTACAATCAACCTTAATTCCCTAGCTTTCCTTTTAGTGACCGTTGAAAGTATATTGGAGTGATTTTTGACCGACAGCTACATTTTAAGTTGCTAAATTATTCTATGTGTTCAAAACAGTTAGAAAACTTCTACCTGGGAGTTTGTTGAGAACTACGTGAGTACTTTGAATTAGTGGCTCCCTTAATCAGACACGGAATTGTGGTTTGGGGGGGGGGGGGGGGGGGGGGGGGGGGGGGGGGGACCCACAAAACGTATTTATAGCCATTGCAAGCTACGCAGAACTCATTAATTATGATCTTGCTACAAAAACCACAGATATCCAACGACAATATTATATTTTGATTTGGCTGTGTGCACCATAAAAAATATGTCAATGATGAAGTCTTGCAAAACTGTTTTCAAAACTGGCATCAGAGAGGAAAATAGGTCAAATCTTCCCCCACACCAGAACAGCAAAACCTCGAATATTTAACTGCCCGAAAACGGAATTTTATGAAAGAAACTCCTACGTACAGGTTTTATTTTTATTTCATAACCACAATATTCATATAAAACAATTCCGGTCTTTTATTAATCTTAAAAATGATCTAAAATCACTTATTTTCGGTAACCTCAATCCCTTTTTATTAATTTGTTATTAGCGAATTTTCGTAATTTTTATCTTTAGTTCAATCTTCAGTACAACCAAGTCCTCAAACCTGTCTGGACATACGGTGTGCAACTGTGGGGGTGCACTGCACAAAGTAACCGCAACATTATTCAGCGCTTTCAGAATAATGTTCTGCGTACCTGCGTTGATGCATACAGATACTTCAGAAACGACAGATTACACTATGAGTTGAATGTTGAATCTGTCAATGAGGTTATCCGCAAGCAAGCCCTCAATCACCTTTTGAGGCTCAGAGATCATGTTAACGAGGACGTCGTTGAGCTCCTTGACACCGAAGATCTACTTAGAAGACTTAAAAGAACTAAACCGCATGAACTAAGTGAAATAAAATGAACGTCAAGACTAGTGACTCAATAATCAGAACAATAAGTGTAAAGTGAAGTATATAAGATCTTAAGAAAATGTATAATAATTTATCACATAAATATTGCTTATAAGTTGTTATTACTTGGCGCAATAAAACTTGTCAAAAAAAAAAAAAAAAAATCTTCAGTTCAATGGTTGTATTTATTATTGTACATAATTGAGTGCTGAGGGAATCAGCTCCACCGGATTTCACACATTTTTTTTACAAACTTTTTTTTCAGTGGGTATGAGATAATGTAATATTTTTTCTTTTTTAAATTGTATGATCGGTAATGATTTAATTTTTCATATTTTTCTAGTCTTTTTTTTTGTATACAGTTTTTTTTGTATGTGTATTTTTGTTTGAGTGATCACATTTTCTTTCATGCCAATGTCTTCTTCTTCTTTCGTCTATGATGACTCTGAATGTTGGGACGAGCAGCTGGTAAATAGGGATTTATAGATCAACTGGAGTGGTAACTCGTCACGGGATGGTTTAGGGCCCCCGCGCACTGGCAACTGTTTCTAGGCTTCGACGGGTGAGTAAACAATCGCCGGGAGGAAGGAGTCACGTTGATTTCTACCTGCTCCCGCAGGTATATCACGCAACTGTTTAGTCGCCCGCAGGACTTCGCACCACTATTTTGTTTTCCATAGTTTGTTCAATTTTTTATTTATTTTTATTAATAAATTTTATAACATTGTGGTTGGAGGTGTGTGAAGAGTTCGTTGAAAACTGGAGTAAACTAGGAAACAGAGAACAAGTACGTACGAACAGGTACGTTGTACGTGGTCCGAGAGCTACCAATAATTCATCAATACTTTCTCTGCTCATTCTGAAGTAATTAAAGAACTTATTCGGATGTTCTCTCAATTTGCCGAAGAGTTTATGAAACTGCCCCTCAAGGAGTCTAGAACTGATGATTGGATGGACCCAAAACATTCTTTTCATCAGCTTCTTCCTTCTTCCTCTCAAAATGAGCGCACAAACACATGCAGCTTCGTCGAAATTCATTGTAGAGACTAGCCTGAAAGGCAACTATTTAGTTACCAGTGCGCGGTGGTGGGAACTCCCCGGCAGCTAAATAGTTGCCAGCGATTAAAGTTGCCGGTGATTAAAGTTTCCATAGCGCGGCCAGCCTAAGGCCAGCCTAACGTCAATGTGCGGTCAGAGAATGTCGTCTCCTTATTGTAATTAAGCGGAATGTAACATGATATTGAGCCCCTAATACTAATCTTCGTAGGGGGATAGCGTATTTTTAGTAAACTCACAGAATATGCTTGTTTATACTGCGCAATAAGCCCAAAATGAGCTCAACCCTACTGACTTCCGGTTCTTTAATCTGTCTAGACATCGACATCCTCTTTAGAAGAAGGGGATATCTGGGGAAAGAGAAGAGCGGAGAGTAAATTAATTACAAACCCTTCACAGGACCGGGGAGAAGGTTTTCGAGTCAACGAAGGAAAAGAGGGATGATAAAATAATTTTCCACGAGAGGGAAACGGTAGCCATAAACTCGTTTAGGGTTCGGGAACGGGTTCTGTGCCAATCATAATGATCCGATGAGCAGAGCTGAAGGGGGCGGGCAACCAGGGTAGGGGTTGGGGCTCTGGAATGAAGGGATTAGGGCTGCCAGAGTTGATTACCATTGTGTACCGCTTTTCTGACCTCAGGCCTTCAAAGCTGCTGGAAGCCCATGGTTTCATAATATTGTCACGTCATTAGGTTGTGAGCGTATTTCCGAATTCCCTCTGAACAAGTGCTGTTTCGCAATGGGTATAGATTCCCGTGGAAAACTGTCAACGGTAATAAAGCCTTGAGATTGTGCCAAAGGATGACAAAATGTTGCTTTTAAAAATAAGTATTTGAAGGGGAACGAGGTAAGAAGGGTACCTAATACTCCAAAAATCATGAATTTTCTGCAGAACAAAACAACTATACGTATGGAGCAAAGTTATAAAAAGATCATGATACAATTTATATATAATTTAATGAAAACGTAATCACGATAAAATAATTCTGAAAAAATTAAGTCGTACCTCTTTTCTGTGGACCGTACTTTCATCGGATCGGACACGTCAATTCAGCAGAGACCTGCCTTACTCTCACCATAAAAAAATGATCTCGAGCATATTTTTACGTTCTGCCCATAATACGACAAGGCTAAAAGCATAACATAATTCAAGTTCTTCCAAGCTCTTTAATCAGTAGATGAAACGTGTGTTTCCGTCACCTGACATACTATCACCATCTTGAAGATAACCTTGAACACATAGAAGCTAAGTTTTTCCAAGCTCCTCATTAGTTAGTAAATGAAACATATGAATCCGTTCAGCAGGTAGCTGTTTCCAAGCGTTCTTGCCAACCGCTTGGAGAAACTTAGAGGCGAGAAGGCCGGGTTGTGGGCTACAGTCAGCTATCCAGGTGAATAAACAGGGTGTCCCAAAAGTCACCCCCCCCCTGATTGTGCCCCACAATTTTGATACATCTATCCGAAACTTGGAGAACGTTTTTGGGGAGTCTGATACTAAGTTTGAAACAAGAGAAAATTTAGGGGGAAGACAAAAAAATTGATTAGTCAAAAGAGAGTATTGAATAGGTCGGAAATTTTTTTTCCTTTTTTCCCCGGGTGACACCTCATTTTATATATTTTTTGTGCTAAACAAGATGGTGAAATCAGAATTGCGATATCTTAATCCATTCTTGGATTAGAGTTGATGAACCAAGAAGAAGCACGATTTTTTCTCAGAGTACCTCTGTTTGGAAATAATCCTGCTTCTTCCTGGTTCATCAGCTCTAATCCAAGAACAGAATAATAAAACTGTGGTTAGTCAAAAAATTTTCGGGTTTTTACCTGATTTTTATTTGCTTAAAACTTAGTGTCAGGCATCCCAAAAACGCTCTCCAAGTTTTGCATCGATATCCCAAAAATTGTGAAAAAAATTAGTGAAGGGGAGGGGGGTTAATTTTATTCCGGTATATATTAGGTTATATTCATCTATTGGAAATTTTTTTGTGCAAACGGTTTATGGAATGAGTACCTATATGACCTATTCTCTTGCTTTTGGATTGACATTTTAGGGTTTCAAACTGACCAAGCAATACCGTCAACAAAAAACGGCACTTAGAATCATAAAATACTGTATCCCAGGGGAATATAATATTTTCATAGTTGCACTCAAAACCCACTGAGAGAGAAAGTAAATTCCTGATGCAGCAGTATTGAAAATAAATTCACAATTTTCAAGACCCGTCAGTGTTATTCTAACTGCAGTAGAATTGCATCAGTGTTATGAAGTATGTGAATCATTGGAAAAGAAACCCTGGATCTACCTATCCACTTCGTTTTCCGAGAACTCAAATCGCTCAAACTGAATATTTGATCGAGGTTTTCAACAGGTCCTTCAGGTCGAGCGAGCCAACTTATGAAAGAATCACGTTCCGTCGCATTGCAACACTCGTCGGTTTCCTCAAGTAGTTCTGAAAGTCGAGGAAGTCTCGCGGATGTAGGGTGAAAAGTTGGAGAGCAGGGGGTTAGCAGTGGAGTTGGAGGAGCCTAAAGGCTTTTCCAAAGACGGAGGGTAGATACAAATTGGCAGGTCGTCCCGACCCTCCGCCGGCAAATCAGATTACGCCCCTCAACTTCACCGCTCCCCCGTATCGACTTGACCTTCTGATCCGCGTTTGAATGCTTTCCGTTCAGCTTTGCCGTGAAATTTTCAGGAGATTCCTTGAAAAACGGCCAATCCTTCATTCTTTAAAAGCGAATCGTCAACGAACTAAAGACGCTCCTGTTGAATTTTACAAAAGCCACTTGGAATGAAGAAAATGAGGTCTGCGGCTTCAAGAAGGAAGCATTGTGCGTATTCAGTTCAATAACCACCACCTCTAAGGACTGGTAAGAAATTGAAATACGACAACCGTTCTGAACTATTAACTTCTTGGTAGTGTTTTAATTACCTGAACCGGTTCAAGTAACTACAATTATAATCTGAGTTGAATAAATCGTGTCAAATAGGTATATATTGATGCAATGATGAAACACACACGATGTTATTTGGAGGTTAGTAACCTGCTTCTAGGCTAATTTCGTCGTAGTGAAACCCGGTATCAGGTAGTACTATTTTCCAAAATGTGATAAAATACAAGCGTTTTCCGTGAATAATTCATCGACACTGAAAATAAATATATCCCATCTAGCCATACTGTATTTATAATTTCGTCAATGTCACACATGGAATTGGACTTTCCCCAAATCTGGCGCGTTCTATGTAGCCGGTTCAGTAACTTTCAGTATAATTTTTTTACCATTAGTCACCAGCATAATTCGATCTACTGGGTTGTTGCCTTTTTGGCATAGAAGTCGATCATTGCCCAAAACGCTGAGTACCTATCTCTAGGTTCTCGTATCATCAAGACGTATTTCATGCTTCCTAAAATGAAAATATATTCAACAATATTGTTAAAGTTTCTATCCATAAATTTCAATGGATATCATTTATTTACCTGTAGGTACTTAGGGGCTTCGATTAAACTTCTCTATATTTATTTCGAGAAATTTGGATTTAATCAAATCTTTTGCCAAATGAGTTAAACCTTTTCCCAAAATAGTTCACACTTTTCCCAAAATAATTAAACCTTTTTCCAATGCAATTAAACTTTTTTTCCAAAATAATTAAACCTTCTCCCGAAACAACTAAACCTCATGCGAGAAAGTATGGCGTATGTATAGATTAGAATTTCGAAAAAGTTTAATCAATTAGGACCTCAGATAAACACTTCATACATTTCAAGGTACGTAGATTCCAAAAATCGAATTAAGAAAACATATATACATATATACCTTATATATATAGCATCTGCCGATTTAATTAAACCTTTTACCAAATGTATCAAATCTTTTGCCAAATGAGTTAAATCGTTTTCCAAAATAATTCACCCTTTCCCAAAATAATTAAACTTTTCTCAATACAATTAAACTTTTCTCGAAAATAATTAAACCTTTTCCCGAAACAATTAAACCTCTTGCGAGAAAGTACCTATATGATGTATGTATAGATTCGAATTTCGAAAAAGGTCAATCAATTAGGGACTACAAAAAAACTTGAGAAAAGCTTGGTGTATGGGTCAATGAACATTGCAACGAATGTTTACCCCCCCCCCCCCCCTCATAATTCGTTGGCTTACATTTCAAGGTAAGTACTCGCAGATTCAAAAAATTGAATCAAAACAAAAATTCAGTGGACGGACAGGTTATATGTAATTTATACATATAACCTGTCCGTCCACTGAATTTTTATAAAGTACTAGCCGCTCCGGCTCGCTACGCTCGCCTCCACGTCCAGCCGGGGGGCAAGCCCCCCGGACCCCCCATTAAATTGCTCGCTTCGCTCGCAAAGTGTGGCATGTAGGGAATGTTGCTCGCTTCGCTCGCAAAGTGTGGCATGTAGGGAATGTTGCTCGCTTCGCTCGCAAAGTGTGGCATGTAGGGAATGTTGCTCGCTTCGCTCGCAAAGTGTGGCTGTATACATGCGATGTATTACAATTGCAACGTGTAGGGGATGTTGCTCGCTTCGCTCGCAAACGGTAGATCTCTAAGGGTAGTTTTAACTTCTGTAGGGAATGTTGCTCGCTCCGCTCGCTTGAGGAAGTTATACTGCCCACCCAACTTGGCAGACGTTTTTTTCTGTAGGAAATTCTTACAAACAAATTAAATCTTATAAAACTACGTGGAACCACGAAAAGTGTATTAGGGGATGTTGCTCGCTTCGCTCGCAAGGTATACCTGTATATCCTTGAGGAAGTTATACTGCCCACCCAACTTGGCAGACGTTTTTTTCTGTTGGAAATTCTTACAAACAAATTAAATCTTATAAAACTATGTGGAACCACGAAAAGTTTACCTACTATGTATACCTGCTCGCCTCGCAAGGTAATGCGTAGAAGTGCTAATGGGAACCCCCCTGTGAGGGTCCCTTCTGGTAGGTAAGCAACGTTGTGAAACGGGCGGCCCGGGTCGATTAAAAATGTCATATTAAACGGTTCCCCTCGCTTCCGCTGGCAATTCGACCGAGTTCTCGTCACTTTTTTCGATATCCGATTTCGGATTCAGATTCGGCGGACCCAAAGCTGTATTTCGCCCGCGAAAACCGTTCCGAAAAACGTACCTTTATGGGGTATATTTTAATCGGAAAAAACGTAGTTTTTGTCGGACTTTTCGAGAAAACACGGTCCGTACTTTCGCATTTTTTTGACGCATTTCCCGATACTTTTTTCGCGATCCGATCGCGCCGTCGTCTTTCTCGTTTCAAAACCTACGAAACCGGTATACCTGAATATGTGTAGGACAAAGTCCGTATTTATTATTTGAAATGGCTCTAGCTTCGCTCGCAAGGTATTGCGTATGGGAACCCCCCTGTGAGGGTCCCTTCAGGTAAGCAACGTTGTGTAACGGCGGCCCGTGGTCGATTAATTTCTGATGTTAAACGCTTCCCTCGCAATTCCCCTCCCAATTTGACCTACTTTCCGTCACTTTTTTCGATATCCGACTTCGGATTCAGATTCGGCGGGATCAAAGCTGTATTTCGCCCGCGAAAACCGTTCCGAAAAACGTACCTTTATGGGGTATATTTTAATCGGAAAAAACCAAGTTTTTCGGCGGACTTTTCGAGAAAACGGGTCCGTATTCTCGCATTTTTTTAACGCATTTCCCGATACTTTTTTCGCGATCCGATCGCGCCGTCGTCTTCCTCGTAGGAAAACCTACGAAACCCGTATTTTTCTGGAATCGTCGACGGCCGTTTAGAGGGGTAGGGGAAGTGGGGAAGTCCAAAAAGCGCACATTAATTCTTACTTCGACCCCCCTCCCGCCCTACGGCCCATGGTTCGGGTGGGATTAAACAATTTTAAATTCGCTTATACACCCTATCGGAAAATCCCAAGAAGATCCCCCCACTCGTAGACTCCCCCCACTCAGCCGTTTGGCCGTGCATAGACACGACAAACAGACAGACAGACAGACGGAGTTTCATTCTTATTAATAATAGCCGCTCCGGCTCGCTACGCTCGCCTCCACGTCCAGCCGGGGGGCAAGCCCCCCGAACCCCCCATTAAATTGCTCGCTTCGCTCGCAAAGTGTGGCATGTAGGGAATATTGCTCGCTTCGCTCGCAAAGTGTGGCATGTAGGGAATGTTGCTCGCTTCGCTCGCAAAGTGTGGCTGTATACATACGATGCGCAAACGGTAGATCTCTAAGGGTAGTTTTAACTTCTGTAGGGGATGTTGCTCGCTCCGCTCGCTTGAGGAAGTTATACTGCCCACCCAACTTGGCTGACGTTTTTTTCTGTTGGAAATTCTTACAAACAAATTAAATCTTATAAAACTACGTGGAACCACGAAAATTTTATTAGGGGATGTTGCTCGCTTCGCTCGCAAGGTATACCTGTATATCCTTGAGGAAGTTATACTGCCCACCCAACTTGGCAGACGTTTTTTTCAGTTGGGAATTCTTACAAACAAATTAAATCTTATAAAACTACGTGGAACCACGAAAAGTTTATTCGGGGATGTTGCTCGCTTCGCTCGCAAGGTATTGCTGTATATTTGTAGGAAAAAATCCGAATTTATTCTGTTGAAATGGCTCTCGCTTCGCTCGCAAGGTACCTGCTCGCAACACCCAAACACCGAAACCTGTACCTGAGTTATCGGACCCCAAACACGTCTGTCTTCCTAGAGCCTTCTCGCGTCCACAGCACATATAATAATTTCTCATTTTAATATCTTAGTCTCGCTTCCCCTCGTGATTTGACCTACTTTCCGTCACTTTTTTCGATATCCGATTTCGGATTCAGATTCGGCGGACCCAAAGCTGTATTTCGCCCGCGAAAACCGTTCCGAAAAACGTACCTTTATGGGGTATATTTTAATCGGAAAAAACCAAGTTTTTCGGCGGACTTTTCGAGAAAACGGGTCCGTACTCTCGCATTTTTTTAACGCATTTCCCGATACTTTTTTCGCGATCCGATCGCGCCGTCGTCTTCCTCGTAGGAAAACCTACGAAACCCGTATTTTTCTGGAATCGTCGACGGCCGTTTAGAGGGGTAGGGGAAGTGGGGAAGTCCAAAAAGCGCACATTAATTCTTACTTCGACCCCCCTCCCGCCCTACGGCCCATGGTTCGGGTGGGATTAGAAAATTTTAAATTCGCTTATACACCCTATCGGAAAATCCCAAAAAGATCCCCCCACTCGTAGACTCCCCCCACTCAGCCGTTTGGCCGTGCATAGACACGACAAACAAACAAACAGACAGACGGAGTTTCATTCTTATTAATAACTAGCCGCTCCGGCTCGCTACGCTCGCCTCCACGTCCAGCCGGGGGGCAAGCCCCCCGGACCCCCCATTAAATTGCTCGCTTCGCTCGCAAAGTGTGGTATGTAGGGAATGTTGCTCGCTTCGCTCGCAATTGAATCATGTAGGGGATGTTGCTTGCTTCGCTCGCAAACGGTAGATCTCTAAGGGAAGGTTTAACTTCTGTAGGGGATGCTGCTCACTTCGCTCGCTTGAGGAAGTTATACTGCCCACCCAACATGTAGGGAATGATACTCGCTTCGCTCGCAAACGGTTGATCCCTAAGGGTAGGTTTAACTTCTGTAGGGGATGCTGCTCGCTTCGCTCGCTTGAGGAAGTTATACTGCCCACCCAACTTGGCAGACGTTTTTTTCTGTTGGAAATTCTTACAAACAAATTAAATCTTATAAAACTACGTGGAACCACGAAAAGTTTATTAGGGAATGTTGCTCGCTTCGCTCGCAAGGTATTGCTGCATAGGTGTTGGGAAATACCCGTATGAAATTCCGTTGAAATGAGTTAGTGTGTACAACGGCTGGGATGAGGTGATTACTTAAAGAGGTAGCTAAATAGGTGCGGGGGATTGTACAGGTAAGCTTCGGAACGTGATTTCCAGGGAGCTGGAGGTTGTTGAACCAGGAAAAGTTTATTAGGGGATGTATACTTAAAGGTAGGCCATTAGAAGGGCGAATGGGGAAGTTATATTGCCCACCCAACTTGGCAGACGTTTTTTTCTGTTGGAAATTCTTACAAACAAATTAAATCTCTTTTGGAACCACAAAAAAAGTTCATTTGGGGATGTTCCTCGCTTCGCTCGCAAAGTGTGGCTGTATACATGCGATGTATTACAATTGAAACGTGTAGGGGACGTTGCTCGCAAACGGTAGATCTCTAAGGGTAGTTTTAACTTCTGTAGGGGATGTTGCTCGCTCCGCTCGCTTGAGGAAATTATACTGCCCACCCAACTTGGCAGACGTTTTTTTCTGTTGGAAATTCTTACAAACAAATTAAATCTTATATAACTACGTGGAACCACGAAAATTTTATTAGGGGATGTTGCTCGCTTCGCTCGCAAGGTATACCTGTATTTCCTTGAGGAAGTTATACTGCCCACCCAACTTGGCAGACGTTTTTTTCAGTTGGGAATTCTTACAAACAAATCAAATCTTATAAAACTACGTGGAACCACGAAATTTATTCGGGGATGTTGCTCGCTTCGCTCGCAAGGTATTGCTGTATATTTGTAGGAAAAAATCCGAATTTATTCCGTTGAAATGGCTCTCGCTTCGCTCGCAAGGTACCTGCTCGCAACACCCAAACACCGAAACCTGTACCTGAGTTATTGAACCCCAAAGACCTCTGTCTTCCCAGAGCCTTCTCGCGAACACGGCAAAATTAATTTCTGATGTTAAACGATTCCCTCGCAATTCCCCTCCCAATTTGACCTACTTTCCGTCACTTTTTTCGATATCCGACTTCGGATTCAGATTCGGCGGGATCAAAGCTGTATTTCGCCCGCGAAAACCGTTCCGAAAAACGTACCTTTATGGGGTATATTTTAATCGGAAAAAACCAAGTTTTTCGGCGGACTTTTCGAGAAAACGGGTCCGTACTCTCGCATTTTTTTAACGCATTTCCCGATACTTTTTTCGCGATCCGATCGCGCCGTCGTCTTCCTCGTAGGAAAACCTACGAAACCCGTATTTTTCCGGAATTGTCAACGGCCGTTTAGAGGGGTAGGGGAAGCGGGGAAGTCCAAAAAGCGCACATTAATTATTACTTCGACCCCCCTCCCGCCCTACGGCCCATGGTTCGGGTGGGATTAGAAAATTTTAAATTCGCTTATACACCCTATCGGAAAATCCCAAAAAGATCCCCCCACTCGTAGACTCCCCCCACTCAGCCGTTTGGCCGTGCATAGGCACGAGCGACAGACAGACAGACGGAGTTTCATTCTTATTAATAGTATAGATAGAGATATATGAATAAATTTTCTTAATTCAATTTTTGGCATTCGCGTACATTGAAAAGTAAACCAACAAATTGTGAGGGGAGGGGTCAACATTCGGTGCATTGTTCAGTGACCCATAGATTGCGCACCTCGTTTCAAGTTTTTCTGTAGTCCTAATTGATTAAACTTTTTCGAAATTCGTATATATACATCATACTTTCTCGCAAGAGTTTTAATTGTTTCGGAAACAGGTTTATTATTTTGGAAAAAAGTTTAATTGCATTGGAAAAAGGTTTAATTATTTTGGAAAAAGGGGAAATTATTTTGGAAAAAGGTTTAACTCATTTGGAAGAAGGTTTGATTCATTCGGTAAAAGGTTTAATTAAATCGGCCAATGCTATAGAGCTAACAACGCTCTTATAATACAAAAACCGGTTTAATAGGAAGTAGATGATAGTAATTTTATCTTTTTTTTTACAGTGCTTTATTGAAACCCATATTGCCACAAACAATACTTACAAAAGTTGAGTAGGTAAATGAACGTAATTTGAGTAAATAAACTAAGGTGACGTAATATCACCTACTACCTACAACTATTTTACTATGACGCATGAGTAGTCGATAACACAATTCCAAATGCAATGAAACTTTGAATAGCAACAGTGATTCCAACAATCATTCTAATTTGAGTAAATTTGGCTTGAAAACTTGTGATACCATTTGATAAATCTATGAATTTTATATTCCTAATTGATGCAGATCGGAATGAAAATTGCAGCAGTTATGAGTGTTGTAAAGTGTTACTTTACCTCATTAATGTGCTTATAGCGAATCTGCAACGGAATATACAAGGGATAATAATTCCCCAATGAACATAAAATGTCAAGAAAATGGGATGAAGGTTGAGCAAAAGACGCGGTTCCATACACCCCAGTATTGTTTGACTAGTTCTACAGAGCCGAAAGCGGGTTGACATTTCGGTTCCAGAGATGACAAGCTGTAACTATAATTGCTTGGCAAGGAATACAGTAAACCTGCTAATTGCGTAGGGCGCAACCAAAGACTTTAATTAATACCTACCTCAATCCAGTACCAGTCCCTTGACTTTGCTACTCTAGTGTAATTAAGCTATTCTGACATTTGGATGTGGTTTCCGCTTTAATAGTTTCCATGTGATTAGAACGTGGAAACATTACATTACCTACCTGCAAAGGTTTACTAAATTATGAATTTCTGAGTATATAGCAAGGAGATACCTACAGAGCTTAACAAGAAAAAATTAGCGAGTAAAATGTAGGTACCGCTATGTTCCAGTGAGTGAATTCAGTTGACTACAACTTCCAGCGGTAGTAAAAATTCAAGTTGGGCTCACGGGATTTCTCTTAACCTGTCGCTGATTCCGGCATTCGACATCTTGGATTTCTTCGACTTTGTTTTTCTTCATCCTGATTTCTCACGTTTCCATCATCTATCACCGTGCTGTTTTATGGCTTTGTTTTCAAATCTCTACAAAGTAAACCTATGTAATCGGGCAATAAAATTTTCTTAACCCCCCTCTCAAAATTGTAGGTTACGTTTCAAGATACGTAGATTTAAAAAATGCTGCATATTATCACAGAGGTTTATCATTTCTGTTTTGGGTAGCTCTTCGACGCAGAACACCTGTCTACAATTTTAAACGAATGATTAAGTAGGTACCGATTTAATTTGTCTGCACAGGTGTAGAAGCTTACTGAAGAGAAATTAATAAAATTAAATAACACACCTAAACTTTCCTTACACGAGCTGATAATGCAGTGCCGTGAATTGGCAAAACCGTGGCGGCGGTATGCCGCTTCATGCCGCTGGCTTGCTATCGAGCGGTCATTGATGAAACTTAGTTCAACCGAAAAATCATAGGTTGCTGCTCCATTATGGCTCGTAGTGAGAGAAAGGAAAATCGTACGGCTTTCCGGACAATGTCATTCGATGTGTGTAAAAAATATATGTAAATAACAACCAAAAAAACATAACTATTAGGTACCTTGAAAGTTTTCGAGATCTCGATTTTTCAATATTCTAGCCCTTAGTTACTACCCTTCAGAGTTGATTAGAATGGATGCTGCTGTTACTGGCCACATCCCCAGCCGATGTATGATAACTTTGGTCCAGTATTTTTGGAGAAAAGCTCTGGACGGCGTACTGCGTAAGGACTGATTTTTTTTATTCGACTTTTAGATTCTATGCATCTTGAAACGTAAACCAACAAATTTTGAGGGGGAAGGGGGTTACAAATTTTTTCTCTTGGTAAATCACAAAAGTTCATTATTGAAAAACATCGAATTATTCCGTCGTCCGTCCGTCCGCTGTTTTATTTATTCAACGAAATGCATCGAGAAGAATTAGACTTCGTAGGCTTATATATGACGCTAGTTTATTGAGCAAAGGCGAGCTCGACAATGTGTTCCAGGTTTATCTTGAGGACACATCCGTCAGGAACAATGGCGATCGTTAAACAACGTTCTTGCTCAACTTTGTTAGTAGTAATATAGATGTATGTAGATATATAGGTAGGTATTTACCAATTTCAGACATTTTGTGGAGAGACTCAGCAAAATAATGCATATTTGTATCTTGCTTGTTTAATACTCACATCTTAAAAAAAGTAAATATGGTTGAAATGAAAAAATGTTATCAGTTTTTTGGCTACCCTTAATCCTTCGTTTTGTGGACTAAGTTGCTTTAGGGCATTCGATGAATGAACTGCTTTGAGGAAAATAAGAAGAATATAAATAAATAAGTATAAGTAAATCTATTTATATAATTCTGTAGTATCCATAGGCGGAAATTGCGGAAAACCGTTGAATTGCTTATTTCATCGTTTGTTCTATGTTCTTTGTTCCTGCGTTTTTTTTTAATTTATTTTTTTTATTGAACCCTACAATCATTTTCTTGGTTATATTGGATGGCAAAATCATTTCGTCAGCTGTTGGATGTTACCAGATCAGCTGATCATGGTTCACGTGTACCTTTTGATCAGTAAACGCAATAACCAGGAACAGAAGCTCTCTAATGTAATGTATGATAACGGTAAACCCACTTGGTCTTCTTGAACGCGTGCATCGATAAGAATTAACGGGAAACCAGCTACTGTAAGCTATTGCCGGTAATTTGAAAATCAGATGTGGGCTGTGGTGATAACTGATAACTTATTTGCACTCTTACCGAATTCAAAAGTTTGGAGATAAATATCATGCTATATCCATAACTCTGCTCTGCACACACATTTGTGGTTCTTTCCGTATCAAACTGGAGTATGCTCCTAACTCATAACTCATAACCTATCACGGAAACGAAAGTAAATTCTCTAGTGTTTTAGAAGCAATAATTGAGGTTTTTATTCATTTAATAACCTTGGAACGGAATTACTGATAACCTCTATACACTATTTTAACGTTTCAACGGAACTCCTGTCACATTCCTTTTCATTGATGAGGTGGGTGGTTGGAAAAGATCTAAATCTGCAACACTAAGCTATCAATTTCTTCTCTTGCTTTTTTCTTCCATCTTCCTTCATCTTCATATTTTCCTCCATCTATCAAATGATTACCAGATTTCAAATAATTAAAGTTTCTACTGACATCTTAGCGAGTTCTAGAGAAAATTTCTTTGTTATGTCAAATCTATGAAGCTGAAATTGTGTAAGCATGAAACACGATCCGTTTTTTTAATCTGAATCACAAATTATCTTACGCTGTATCTAAGAAGTACCATTATAATAGATTATATTAATAGAAATACGGGTTTTAAGTGTTTATTCACTTCTGGAGGTGCACTGGAATGGAATACAAGTCAACCATTGATATTAAAGATAGTCAGTGGGGTTGGTACTGTCTTCAATACAACAGGCCTTTAATTAAATTTCATTCAGTTTGCCTTCAGTTATGTCGTCAGTGATGATGCACGAAAACCAATACCATTTTATAATTAGCTAATGTTATTAAATGCAAGAGGAAAGTCTTTCTTTGAATCGATTCTATAACGAGACAAATTTATTAAACATTCCTCAAAGTACACACTCGAAGAATATAATTTCACTATTAGCATTCTCGCCGGGGTTCCAAGTAAAGTTTCAATATATTCAAAACCAGTATATTTTCCTCTGCTGTTTCAACTTCGGCGTTTATACAGAATAACTGAAGGAAAATTAATCTGGAAGGTAGCAGTTATTCATCGGGTGAGTAAAGGGATTTTACACCGAAATCGCCAGCCGACGGCGTTCACATGATTAAAGGGTTTCTCGCAATTAAACAAGAGCCCCTCGAGAAATTACTGTGAACGCTAACGGGATTATGAAATCTCCTCTACCACCATCGGAATACAGACCAAGTCGCAAGTACACACGGAAATTCTGAGGAATATTCTCTCTTCAACTGCAGGTTCACCCCTGCTCGTCCCAGGGCTCGGTTTATGTAACTACTTATGTAATTCCGTTTGGGTTGTGGGCGGCCGGATAGGAAAAACCTCGGCTTGCCGAGTCTGCCGTATTTGTCAATGTAGGGATAGCCGCTGGTAAAAGGGTGGGGTTGGTAACGCAAACAGGGGGATTCACCTGTTTTTGATATCATCGGACGGGCGAGGGTTTTGATGCTCTGTTGACTCAGCAAAGTGTTGGTAGAGCGTCCGCGTCCGGTTGCCACGACCGAATGGCTGCTGGGTGGCTTTTCACAACGGATATTACGGATGCAGCATCATCGAGTTGCACGTGGATCGTTAAAATGTGGTTTTGCCGAATCTCTATTGACTTTGCATTGTGGAAGACAGTCGAGAATGGATCTACCTATGCCTGTAAGGATAACCTATTTTATAATAAATTACGGATGTTAAAAGAGTATTGTGCAATTGTATTGTCCAGTCTCTATTATTGTGCAATATTGTTTTGCATCATTCGAATATGAGATCATGATGAATTCATTTCACATAGATAAGTAAGTAGGTTCATTGTAAGTAGTATTTATTTAATGTCATGAAGTGCTGTTATTATCAGTTCTTCACTTGCCTCATTTCATATTATATGATTTACAGTGGAAATGGACGCAATTTATGAAGTGTTGAAATACATTGTAGCAAAATCGACTTCCTGGAACAGATTGGCGATAATAACAGACTCTGAGTGCCGTACGAGCCATCGAAAACTTAAGGTACTCATGAATGACTAAGATACTTGAATCATTATACAATCTAAAAATCAGAAGGAGAAAAATCTCGCTGATATGGATTAAAGGCCAAGCGTCATCGAGTTGCAGCTGGATCGTTAAAATGTGGTTTTGCCGAATGTCCATTGACTTTGCATTGAGGAAGACAGTCGAGAATGGATCTACCTATGCCCGTAAGGATAACCTATTTTCTAATAAATCGCGAATGTTAAAAGAGTATTGTGCAATCGAATTGTCCAGTCTCTTAAGCGGACCATTCACGATCCTGCTGCAGGAGGTGGGGAGTGCAACGAAGTTCCCCTCTTCGCTCTCCTGCCTCAGAGTGCGTTCTCCACACACGATCAGTCATTCCCAGCTCAAACCAAAGGTTTCCCGCCAGTATACGGTATTCTGAGGTAATCTATTTTCCTGAGATGGCGGGTGATTAGAACATGGAAAGTCTTCACTTCAAGGCGGCACTCCACTCACGCTTGGACCTAGCAGGTTGATAGGGTGGGGGACCCCGGACCGAAGGATGGTCCGATGGGAAACCCATCCGACGAGCTCTGCAGGACACCTGCAGCAGGAAGGCGTCCACACACGTCCTGCACGCCTCCCGTGCAAGAAGAGAGGGAAGTTTTTGGTTCCCCTCACTTCCTGCAGCAGGATCGTGAATGGGCCGCTTTATACGTAACTTCAAAGGGAAGAAAATCCCGCTCATTTGGATTAAAGGCCAAGCAAATATCCTTGGTAACACTAAGTTAGATGAAGTGAAAACGGATCAACGGATAATATCTGGAATCACTAATGAGATTAGAGGTATGACTTAAAGATTAAGATTAAACTTAAGGACTTTTAGTGGTTTTTTTCTGGAATTGCGGGTCGACCTCCGGATAAATACCTATCTATATTTAGCTACCTATACGCTATATTTCCCACCCATTTTGGCGAACATTTTTTTACTTTATTCTTTTGATATTTCTACCCAAAGTACAGTTTCTTACAGAGTTCCATTAAGAATTTTGAAAAAAAGAAAAAAAAGAAAGAAAGTTACGGTCACTAATGGGTTGAATGAAGATCATTAGTAACTTGATTAGTTTTTTTCATTATATACAATGTCACTATGTTCAACATATTATATTAAGACTAAAAATTTTCGGATGACGTTGTGTCAGACTGATAGATGTGTTTGACCGAGAAACAAATCGTGCGCTTCAACACGATCCAGAGCTGCTTCAACGCGAAATAAACCGCTTCCTCCACAAAGAAGTGAATGTAGCATTTCAGAAGAACTGTGAAATGATCAAGCTGTTCTCGATTTCCTCGGCTGTTCCTTGTGAACGCGAACGTCGTTTCGATTTCGTTCTCCTCAAATTTTATCGGACATTTACCCTCTGGAGTGACCCGCATTTTTGCCATAACCGCACTTTCGTTGAATACGACCCATTCAACATCCCCTTCGAACTTGGGTATAGTGGATTTCACGTGGTATTTAATTCTGAGGCCGTCCAAGCACAACAAGAACTTGATGACAAGATGGTCACCAGTCCAGTCCGTAAAAACAGTCACATTTCTGGGAGCCGCCAAAATTTCACGCAAAAAGATAATTTTTCCATTCGAGGCGTTAGTCGTCATGCTGGATACCTGCTGGAGTGATATATTGGGCACTTCGATGTAGTTAGGAATCCCAGAAGCGACAGTCGCGAGAAATTTTTGAAACTGGACGCCGATGAGCTTGGCAAAACTGTCCTTCGTGTTATTTAAGTACGAGATACTTTTGAACCATTGGTTAGGTATATCCGTGTTTTTCGGGTCGCGTATCTTGAAGTAGTAAATCGCTGGATCAGTTATTTTGCACTGCAAACAAAAATATTTTGAAATAAACTCAGTAGAAACGCTAGTTTGTGATTGAATGCTGGTTAAATGGTTTATAGAATAAGATGAGCAAAATCTTTGAAAAAATAGATAACAAGGAGTTGGTGAATTGAGATTATATTCATTAGGTCGGTTTATCAACCCGATTTTTATATTATAACTAATTTATTTCTGCAGTCGTTGGTAGAAATTATTTAGGAAGGGTAGGTACACATTTTTTCCCTTACATATGAACTCGGGTGTTCTCGCGTTGAATGACCCACTACCTTCAGCAGAAATGACCTTAGAAATATCCAGTACAGCAATTTCAATATTGACACAATGCATAATAACAGGGTCGATATTTATTGAGCAAGAACAGAATGGTCATTCAAAAAGAGTACTAGAGGATGAAAGAAAATAAAAATCAAGAAACGCAGAAAAAAGGCAAGAAGAATTAGCAACCCGTGACCCAAAAGCGAGGAGGGTCATTCATTATACATAAAACTGATGAAAATGCCTCACAGTGGTGTAAGTAATCACACTTAGGGCCAGTTTCATCAAAGTTGTTAACCTTCATTAAATCGAAGATCTCAGCAGTTAAATAACGATATTCGGTTTCACCAACTCCGGTTCAGATAAATCAATGATCAAATGCGCTAAATAAACGATCAAAACTAACCAGCCGAATTCGGGTGGTTTGCGTTCAAATCAACGATTTACTAGGTAGGTAGTTCTTTATACCATATTTGTTTAAATGACCGAAATCATTGTTTGCTACGTTTTCTCATCTAATTTGCTACATTTTCCTAGTTATTTCCTACGTTTTCCTACATGCACGAAAATGAGCCACCTCGGATTGATTAGAGCATTGGTTTTTGAGGACGAATTTGACGAGGATGATATGAAGACTTTACAATTCGCCGTCCTCTTTGGATTAGAGAGAGTACGGCGGGTTTCAATCTCAATGAAATCGATTTTCTGAGGATATACCGACTTTCAAAAACTACTGTTTTGTTATTCCGTGAACAAATTGATGATAGCATCGAATAAACAAGTTACTGGTAGGGATTTAGGCACATACATGGAATGTACAAATGCAGTTGTAAAATAGTGTTATAAAATAGCCAACGGCTTATCACAATTTGAAATGACACAATGTGCGTAGATGGTGTCATTGGCTGTTGTCATTGAAATGATGAGAGATACAAACATAAAAATACCTAGTTATGCAACTTGATAATAACATATTACGAGAAAATTATAACCTGTTTCCCGCACTCTTTGGGTCGAAATAACTTTGGGATCTGGGCTTCTGCAGTGGGTACAGTTACAGTGATAAAATCTATCGGATAACCTACCCCTTTACTTTTTAGGAGACCGATTCCCGAAATTTCCAATGGTGACGAATCAAAATCGCGGTTGGATTGAGAATTCCAGTGGTTCGAAATTTTCGTTTTCCAGAATCGTTGAAGGAACCTATATGTATTATTATCATCACTGCACTAGTTTCGAAATGATAGGGCAGTAAAGGACCACCCCTAAGAGTTTGTAAAATGATATGTGATCAGAATGGATTAAAAAATATAGAAGCATTGATGGTTACAGGTTGGTAACAGCTATTCTCCCTTAATTATCTCGATATCAATTTCATTTTGCGGGTAAATTCCTCCTTGACATCGTCTAAATCAACGCTTAAACTTTAAATCGACGTTTCACGGAAACGCTGCAAATCGATGTTTACTGATAACAGTGTAACCATTGATTACGTTGGCGAATCCTCTTTGTTTTAAATCATGGTTAGGGATTGTTAATGAAACTGGCCCTTGGTGATGGCAATCTGGGACTATCTAGTATCCCCTAGGTATTAAATATAAAGGGTTATTTCCGCTAGTAGTAAATGTAAAATTATCATTTATCTATCTACCTTCTGGAGGAGTCGGTCGCCTCTAGCATGACGATACAGGAAGCTAGCGCGTTCGATGTAAATACATCATCAGTACTGCTTTGTCGGCCTGATGATGATGTCTTTACATCGAAAGAGCTCGCCCTCTGTTCTCGACTTGCTAGTGCCGACGGGATTTCTCGGAAGGTATGTAAATGATAATTTTATCCCAAACGTTATTTAGAGTCGCATTGGCTAAGCGATATGGTAGGGAACTGATCCAAACGCCAACTTCCTGTGGTTGGTGCAGCGCAAATGTGACCCTAAAAAATTCTGTCTATAGCAAAAAAGGCAAAGCCAAACTTTACTGGAAGGGAGAGATGGCGGAGCCAATAATACAAAAGGGTAATGATGGGCCAGGGGTCATCATTGATATAAAGGTACACAGGGTGTGGGATATGGAGCGGGTGGCTTTATTTGATCCGTGATCAACGCCGGCGTTCCACCCTTGATTGGACCACCGGCGCAAAGGGAGAAATGAAAAAAAAAAAAAAAAAAAAATGTAAATATGATGCTGATGCTGAGGACCATCAAGGATCGCTTACTCCGATAATGTGCCCTTGTGAAGGAGTGCTCCATCGAGGATTCTAGGCTTCACGAAAAAATTGGTAGATCCGTTGGCTGGTCTAAAATGGAACAAACCAAGGTCTCAAAAGTCACTGGATGGATCAGGATAAAACTTCAAATTTCGATGAATTATGCCATCGCCCTAAGACTTCACAGTTCCCGAAAACCAATTAGGAGCTGGCAGCCAACCAAGGAATATGACGGTAAATAAATCGGATCTTATGCCAGGACCTAGAAAGCATTACCCACCCACCTTCCCACCTTTAAAACAAAATCCGTCTACTCCCACAATAATACGCGACTAAGATTTATTAAACTTGAATGAAAAAAAAAAGTCCCAGTCATGCAGCATGGTGTATGAGCGATTTTTTTTTTTAAATTTTGGAGGTAGGAGCACTCTGAACTTCAACCGATTCATTGCAACGTTTTTATTTGGGCAATTTGAAGCTTCAACTAATTCGACACAAAGTTATTTGGTTGTCTCCTTTAAACCATTTGATCCGGTGTACGCGACTAAGCAATCTAAAATCTCATGTTCAACTCATGAACTACTTTCAAGTAACGTATCGGTTTTTGACGAAGGTACTAAATCGGAGGGTCTCATCAAATGTATAGCAGTGGAATCTATTTAAGAAAAAACTACATACCTACCTACTCTTTCATTTTAAAAGTTTTTAGGATAAGATTTTTTTTTTAAACTAAGATCCGCATATTCATCTACCTCATTGAGTGAGTGATTGTGATTCCGAAACAGATAAATAATTAATTGTATTTGTGATTTGCTGTAAATGCATGTCTTCGCACACAACATTGATTCTGTGAGAGTGAATCTCTGTGATAGTAACTCAAAAAGAATTCGGTTTTGTATACTTATATAGTTCGGAATTGAAAGTAAGGTCATTATCATAATATTTATAAACCCATTAGTTTTCAATAATGCATCCTTACCATAGAAGCTGTGTAACCATAAAATGTCCTACCTTCTCCGTCGAGTCTTCGATATCGCTTTCGGATAATGCGATAAACCATACGCAAATTAAAATTGATTGTAGCAACTTCATACTGTGTGTCTCCACATATCTTAAAATATACAGTGTTATTTTCATTGATCGTACGTATACATAATCGTAGTGAAATGAGTATAACCTAACTGTTTCAAGTTCATTTGGAATTGAATGAAATAGTAAATTTTAGTAACACAATTTGTTACAGCTGCTTCAATCTCATTATCAAACCTTCACTATCGTAATATGATCGTAAAAAACGTTGAGAGATTATTTAGCAGAAAACACCGGGCCTATAACCATTTATACTCATCTCGATCTGGAAAAATTCACAGCCAATAAAACCGCAACTCTGCTGTAAAGTCTGGAGTTACCATTGTTTCCACTTACTGGAAATTCGGCTTACTTTCAAAGAAAAATTAAAATTCAGTTGTGAAGCATGACCTTACGAGGAAATTTTCTTCTTTTTTACTTTTCTACACCTTGAGCACAATAAATTAGCGTACAAGGACGTTAAATTAATTGCAAACAGAATTACAAAAAATATTCTGCGATAAGAACGAACTCTAGGTTTATAGTTATAGTTTTTTAGCAGTTTTTAGCACATTTTATTGAATTTAAGATCATTTTTGAGCACAAAAGTTTTGTGGGTTTCATAGGCACCCATAGCCCAACAAATGAATTTTCGTCACATTCACATTGGCTTGGTGCTATTTCGGTGACACATGGGTCTGTGGAGCCCAGATAACTCTGGCGAAGTAGCAAAATTTTGACTCATGGGCCAACAATCTACACGTGGCCTCAGGGCCAGTTTAAACCTCACTCAAGTTTTAAACTGATATCTAAACGGAGAATGTGGTTTATGCCAGGTTTACAAGTTCTTAAACGGTGCTCATAGTTCGTGATAAGAGCTAAGCTCTGATCAAAGTTGAACGGTCCGTTGAGGGCCGCTTAAACGCAGTTCAATGGGTTTTCAGTGGAAAATTTGTCTAGCGAGTTATATCAGTGAAGAATGGTGGTACATACGAGGAGATATTTCTGATGATGAACGCATTGTAGAATTGAAGGAGGGGTTTTCAAGGCAGCCACGTATCTTCCAGGAAGGCCTATTATTTCGAAAATGGATTGAAGAGGAACTGCTGGATTGTTTGCACAACTATTAGTTCCCATTTCTTTTGCTGCCTTGTCAGCAGCATCCGTATTTTCGTTTTCTATTAAACCCAAACAATTTTAACGAAGTGCGAATAAAATGCTTTCACCAGATTTACCGAAATTAGTGAATCTTCCTTTTCCTGTAATTTCATCCAACGATAGGACAAACTGATAACATGAAATACATGAATAATTCAGGTGAACAAGAAAAACTATTGTTGCAAAAAAAAAAAAAAAAACTGATCTGCTGAATTAATCCGAACTCAACTGAATACGAATAACACTGATTGTGACATCAAAAACGAACACATTCATTTCCCCTTTCACAAGGTTATAAACAAACGATCTCCGAAATCAGTGGTTTGAAACATGGAATGACAAGTATAAATATTTCAGTAGTTCCATGAGCATAAACTGCCTCTTTGTCTTCTTTTTCTTCTTTTCCTTTGACGTTTAAACTCCAGTTTTTGGAACCAAAGGCTTGTACACACGCCAAACGCGATCAATAGATTAAACCAAGTTTCAAAAGTAAACGAAATATGGCTATGTTTCAGATTACCTTGACTTGTACCTCGGGCCCTAAGTGCTGCCAAATGCGGAAGCAAGCGGGACCTGGAGTGTCACAACTAAAATTAAAACTTCACATTCGACCTAACAGGACTAACTGTCGCGTAATGGGTAAAAAAAATTGCATGTGATGTAATAAAACAATTTCAAGTCTTTTCCAAATTTTGTTAGAATAGGAATTAAAAGAAATGACAAAAGTTTGTTAAATGCCTGTGTTTTAATAGGAATCCTAATTAAATTTGAATAGGTACTAATGTTTAGGTATGTGTATTGCTTCGGTGAGTTCGGAGTGCTGCGCAGTTGGTCACGGCTCCTAAAGGATGCCCATATAATATTAATTAGCTGTTCCTGCAGCACGACAGTGGTAATATAGTGATTGGGAGGCACAGAAACTGCTAGACAAAAGAATCAGGTGAAGCTCACAATATTCTTTTCATCTTTCTTTTCCTCCGAGTTCAGTGAAATAATGGTGTTTATCGAACATTGGCCGGGCGCGTCTTTATCTGGGCTTTCTACGAAATTAAACCGGTTCCTTGGCTGGCGCCAGCCACAAGAAGCTTCATAACAATTATACAGAAATCTCGCGCTCTGAGGGCCAAAAGTGTTCAATAATTGAACACTAGTTGGACAACATATTTGAATAGAATTGAACACCCATTGACCTACAAATAATTTTATTTGTCTTGAAAGGGCTGGAATATTAAAAAATTAAGATTTTGAAATTAATAGAGGGAAACTTTCATAATGGGAATTTATCATTTATGATCTAAGAATCTCAATCTGCGCCCTTGAAATCCCCGACTGCAAATAATCAGCTCACAGCCCTGCAATATTTGGGCAAAAAGCTGATAAGCAGAAACTGAATTTATTCATAGGTTGTTGGAACTGAAGACCCTCCCCCCCTCCCTCTCTAACCACAGGGATGCGGTCATACAGCTTTTTAATACCATTATTCAGCAAATCATCTCCGATAACCTCCGTATTGCAACATTTTGGAAAGCTCTTCTAGCCGATGGAATGTTTAGGTGAGGTCACAGTTGTAACCCCCCCCCCCCCCCCCCCCTTCATTATTCCATCGAAACCTTCTTCATTGGGAATTGATCACGAACTCTGTGAACAGATGAAGTTGGCAGTTCACAGACTCTCTTACCTTCACTTCAGTGCATTACTATCATTACCGTAAAGCATCAAACCTTAATGTGTATTGCAATACTACTTCACTACTTACATTATTACTAATTTATACCACTAAATCTTACCTAACTACGATTTATAGTAATTTTTCACTGACAAAGAAAAACAAGTATAGTACTCACGAAGTCAATCACATGAGAGCATTTTCTTGTAAGGAGATCCGCAAGAAATGTAGGCTTCCTGCGTTGAAGAGGAGACAAAATGGCTTTGGGGCTCACTCAGCTGATCGATGACCTCTCATGCGTCTTCAGCATTCTCCCTTTAATCCCTCCCCAATTTCAGCTTTCTACGTTGAATAGATGACAAATTGCCTTTGGAGCTCACTCAGCTGATTACTGAACTCTCAGTCGTCCTCAGCATTCTCCCTTGAACCTCCCTCCTGAATTTCAGCTTCCTGCGTTGAATAGGAGACAAAATGGCTTTGGATTTCACTCACCTGATCAATGACTTCTCATGCGTCAGCACCCCTAATACATCTTTATCCTCGCCATGTTAAAGATAACATCCATTCCAAGTTTCATCAAAATCGTAAACTAACTAATAATTGAAAGTTACTAACTAATAAAACATAATTGAAATTTATTAATAGTACGGCCAAAGTATGTGCTGTTTTCAATAATTCAAGACGACGGATTTAAGTAACTAGCAACTGGGTGGTTAAGGGCACTTGGTACCCCAACAAACATTTTTTAACCTTTTTTATATTTTTGTCTTAAATAAAACTAGATTCATTCCTGAACAAGATAATATATTGCATATAGTATTTACAAGATTCAAATGTCTCACAAATTAACTTAGAAGTTGCCCGCCTCATAGTCCGCTGCCCCTGATTCTTCAAATGCAAAAAGCTAGGGAAAGTCGATAATATCCAAAATACTGGTACTTACTAATCCCAATCCGAATCCTAATTTCTTCTTAGGGGAAGATAAACAGCTTGAGTCGCCAGATGAAGAACCAGGAAACATAGGGGTTTCAGAGAAAGAAGTTCCAGGAACGGAAGGATCATAGGAAGCCAAAGGATGAGAGCCGGGTGAAACTCAAAATGCAGAATCATCTTCTCGCAACTTCTTGGAGAAATTCGCGATATGGTTGACCTTCTTGAATATTCTTTTACTTTTCGTCATTGCGTAGGTATAACACTAAAACTATACGGACTAAACCAATTGGGGACAAACCGAACGCGGAAAGATGCACGACGAGTGGAAACGTAAACAACATAGAATAAGAGAACATTTTATCATTGTTATCATCTTATAATTCTGGTTGGGTGGCTCGTTGGTATTGTGCTCTGACTGTGTGAAGCGAAGTCATTGAGGTTACTAACTCATTCACACATATTCAAGTCATATTAGTTCACCAAAACGTCGCAGAAGCGCGAATATCGTTACTTTTTCGTTTTATGGCTCTCCTGAAAAGTAGCATATTTTTGCGCATCGGACCCTATATCTTGGGATCTACTGAACCGCATTCATTTTTCTTTCTTTAGAAAGTTATCTCTCAACCTACTGAATAAATCTGCGGGAATAGTTTATAGAAATAAGTTATTGTAATTGCGGGACAGATAATCGAAGTTACCTCAAATACCACCAATATTTCCGAAATTGGCTTCGATATAATGCGGCAAATTAATATTTTCTCAATCTGATTCCGCAGATCTTTAGATCTTTACATGATCTATCAGTTAGAAAAACGATCATCGAAATTAGCCAAACGAGTGCCGAGATAATGGGTCATGAATTTCGCCATTTTCGGGGGTACCAAGTGCCCTTAAGGGGGGCGGAGCTCCCATTGCGAGGCCCGAAGGATTTAAAAAAAATGAAACTACTATTCACTCTTAGTTGTTTTCCATGTTGGTTAATATCGATGAACCAAACGAACAAAATTGCAAACCTGATTGCGGCTCGTCATGTACACACCGAGCGGGCATTGGCGCGTTACCCGTCTGAGGCGAGCACACTCATCAAGCGATTCAATCCGCAAATTGTATTCGCCTCGTTGACTGATTCGCAACTATTGAATTAACTCGGTTTCTATAGCCCAGTCCCAACCTTTGGGTCGATTCCTTTGCTGAGCAAATACCTCGAATTCCTGGAGAGGCGATCAAAGAAGCCCCAGGCAGACCTGAGGTGTCGGGCGTCGTGGGGTTAAAGTGAGTTGACAGTTGAACCTCTTCGCCCTTCTTCCTTCTATCGCAACCCTCGTCAGTGGGAAGTTGTCACCAACTCTGCGAACAGAGGTAGTTGGCAGCTTACAGACTCCCGGACCTTCGCTTCAGTACATTACGATTACGGCAAAGCATCGGAGCTGAACGTTTATCTCAATACGTATATCCTCACTTACATTTCTACTAATGTAAACCACTCAATCATAACTATGATTTTAAATCATTCGAAAAAAAAACTTTCTTCTAGTTGGCTTTTTTGATCATTTCCAATCATCAAATACCCTCCGAATCACACTATTTTGAACAGCTTTCGACAAGAACTTCCAGTCGATGGAATAAAATAAAATAGATTCAACTTCCAATTGCGTTATTCGGTTCGGTAATGGTAGAAATCCGGACGTTCATCTCTTCTGCTCTCTCTAAATGCTAAAAAAACATTGACAGAAAAAAAGAGAAAAAATCATCAACATGAGTGTGAGTCAGAACTGTTGTGAACTTTGTAAAAATCGCTTTATAACTCTGACGATCGTATCAGCTGATTTAATTCCAATGGAATTATGACTTCACGAAATCGTGTTTATTATGACTCTTGTCACTTATAGATTGACTAGTGAAGCGTAGGCACTGCCTGTTTTATTTTACCTCATTATTATCCAGTTGGCCGGTACCTTCTTCTGATAAGTCTATTTAGTAATGTAATAATGAAAATAAATAGGTAATGATAAATACTTATAATAATATTATTATAGTTTAGTGAACCACGTTGTTGGGTAAAAATACCGCACTTAATTTTTTGTTGTTGTAAAAACAACTTAATTGTTTTATAAGCATTACAGTTTTGAAAATGTTCTGGTATAACTAGAGAATGAAACATCCTAATTAACTTGAGGCTTGAGGGAATGTCGCAGTTCATCAGCTGTACTCAGACAGTGAATGCCGAAAATGCATTCATTGTTAGATGGAGCAATCTGGAGTAATTCTTGAGGACGTTTTCGTTTTTGTGTTCCATGTAATCGGAGAAGTAAAAGGGCTTTCAACGAGATTAAGAACATGGGAGTTGATGTGTGCAGTCATGGAGTCATGAATAGTTTTGCAGGAAGAAGTTATCGTATAGATCAGAGTTTGTATATGGAGGTAATTGTGGAGGGTGTAATACGTACCATACCAAGGGGCGGCGGTTAAAAGATGTAGAACTCGGTTTTGGGTTGTTTGGATTTTCAGTATGTGTGAATTGGCCGCAGAACCCCATTGTCCCCTTGATACAAGATAGGTTGGATTAACGTGAGGTACAGTAGTCGTTTCGTTTCGAGAGAGAGTGATCTGTGGCTAAGTGGGTGTTTAAGGTCGTGGATTCTCTGTCTGATTTTTCGTTGAGTTTCCCAGGTTAAGTGACGATAAAGATGAACTCCTGGGTACCTGTCAGAGGTTTCCTCTGGAATGACATTTTCTTCATATATGATGGTGATTTTTGACACCTTTCGAGAAGAGTAAAGGAATCTGTACTGGATTATTCTGGAATAATGGAAGTTCTCCAGTGGTTGCACAAAGTACTCAACTCATGGAGGTAGGCATCTGTTCGATTTTGGGCTGTTTCAGTATCAGGAGCTGTTCTGAGAGTAACCACGTCATCTGCGAATTGTGCAATTTGTATTCCCTCTCGTGATGGGAAGTCATGGACACAGAACAGGTACAAAAACGGGCTCAACACACTACCTTGAGAAACTTCTGACTTGATTGGTCTGCGCGTAGCCACAGGGGTGTCAGTAAATTTCCTGTTGGAAAGGTGAGATTGCAGAACACAATAGTATGTGTATAGAAGATGGTCTTTCAGTTTGTTCAGTAGACCGATACGCCATACTTTGTCGAATGCTTTTTCCGAATACAGATTCGGATTGCCTTCGCATGCCTCCATGATGTCATCAATGATTCTGTGGAGTTGTTGTGGGCATTAGTGGGCTTGTCGGAATCCAAGTTGTGTTTCAGGAGAGGAGCTATAGAAAAAGTAACAATTTTGATAATAAAAGTCTCTCAAGAATTTTTGATAAGATGCTGAGCAGGCTGATGGGGCGATAAGAAGATAGCCCTTCTGCACAGATAAAATTAATAATGACCTACTTTTAGAAAAATAGACGGGGAAAACAACGTCCAAACATTTTACATCCGACAGTTCTGTTTGTACTTGAATGTTCTTATAAATAAACTTTTCGTGGTGCCACATAAGGTGCCGCGTTTGATTCTCTATAGAAAGGGATTGTAAGCAATTTTCAAATTTTCCATCCACTCCCAAACCATGTGCTGTAGGCCTCGATGGTATGGGGACTATATCTAGTCGCATCTATACATCCCACACCGAGCGAGCGAGAAAACCCATCCCTAGCGAGCGAAGCGGACAACATCCCCTACACACATCGGATTTCAACGGAATTTTTCCTACGAACTCGGGGTGGACTATTTATATCCCATCGCATCTATCCCACAGGGAGCGAGCGAAGCGTGCAACGTTCCCTACACATTTCAAATCACCCGTAGTGATCCACCGTTTCCAATCATTCTACATGACTTCCTCAACAGTAAAGACCATACCGAGCGAGCGAAGTGAGTGAGAAAACTAGGCTAGTTAATAATGATTATGATGATAAAGGCTATTGTGGACATGTACCTAACCTTAATCAGAATCGAACATCTTCCGACTCAAAATAAATATATTATCATTGAATGGAATTTACGTTAAGTACGTAATTTGAAGTCGTTAGTGCGCAATGATAACAGACTCCGCGGTTTGTACAAACGATACATCGCGTGTATACATGCATTACGACGCCTGTTGCTGAGCAGCGAACATCTGAGAAGACCCGGGGAAATTACCATACATAATTGCGAGGAGTACCTATTGATCAGCGAGACCACATCGCACCACTTGTGCATAACTAAATGGCCGGAACCGTTGGCACAATCCTCTTGAGCGCCTCGAGGGGCTTCCAGTTAGGTTCGGACTCGTGGACGTGTACTTAGCTGGCGGCAGGTTCGATTGCTGTTACGTTGATTACTAGAGTGTCATTATGTTAGTTGTTACCGGTGTGAAGGCGACTACCTGGTAGCAACACATAATATGTCCAAGCGTCCATATGTCCAGAGTACATACATACTAAACTGTAATATGTACACGTGGATGTGAATTTGAGCGCTTCTTGACCTATTGACCTTATGCATCATCACCAACCGATTTCATTCGTGAAGCGAAACATGAGTTTATTTTGCTTCGAGTTTACCTATAAGAAGCGGAAGCTTGTTTTCACACTTTCAAAAATCGAAATTTCCACATACATTTTATATTTTAGACCATTCTGAACAACATTTGTATCACATGTCTGTGTTTGTGTGTGTGTGTGTGTGTGTGCCTGTCCGTGTGTCCGAAAATACTTGCAACACACATAACTCCTACAGTTTCCATCCTATTTTAATGAAATGCTCATGGATTGTGCAGTTTGGGCTATAAATGACCCCGCATCAGTTACACTGCTTACAAACCAATATTTCACTATTACGCACATACGCAATTTCAATTCCATCAAGCATTATGTTCTCACTTCCTCGTTCACCGATCGACTCAAATTTGGAGGGAAGTTAGGGAAATTCGAGGTAACCACATCATATTTTATAGATTTCATTACGATTGTACGTTTAGTACCATTATTAGCTGCCGTGCGTGAGCGAATGTGGAGACCTGGTAACACGCATAACCTCTACAGTCTAACGTCGATTTTGATGACATTTTCTCGAAATAAGCGAGAGGATGATTCCCCATAAATTTCATAACTCAGAAATCTATAGTTTCCACAGCGTAAACATAAAATCCATGGCCTATTGGTCCGATCCCGCTCCAATTTGAAGCGTATTTAGTTGAGAAATGACAATGTTGTCGCCCCATTTGAGTAGATTGTATCATTATCAACTTCTGCGCATACGCTCACCTCAAAAATCTTTATATAAAGCATGACTTCTAGTTTTCATCCGATTTCGAGCATAAAATCTGGGGTTGAATGGTTTATGCTTGAAGATTCAATAAATTTCAATGATCTATATACATTAATGTTACTGATACGAGGGAGCTAAGAATCACATACAATTTAGCAGGCTTTCTTCAATAAAAAACTTTAGTAATCTGTAAAAGATAAAAATGTAACTTCCGCTCAAAAATAACCGTTTAACCGCTAAATTTTGTGCTCGAAAATCGAGCAAAATTAAGCGCGAGCCATCATGTTTTCTATCGATTTTAATGTACAATGCGTTGCTAAGGAAGTGTAACTCTTTTAGTTTTCAATGCAGGAAAACCGGACGATTTCATGCTAGATAGCTCATTCCTCTCCTAGGAGGCTAAAATGTGGAAGGAACCTCTATAGGCCTGCTGTGTGCGATTGAGAAAGTGATGAACCAGATCAGCTGAGTGAGCTCGGGAGCTCATTTCTCTCCTACTAGACGGAGAAAGCTGAAATTTGGTATTGAGCAACATTATGACGGTAAAAAACATGATACACGATATTTATTTATTCGTCGCAACCGAAAATCAACAACTGGTTTTTAGTAACTTAACATTGTCTATACATGTTTTGATTTTGTGTTTCATGATGCTTCGAGTCGTGTGACAATCTAACTGAATGTCGTGATTAAATTTCTTATTACCCCGAATATAGATCTATATATTTATTGAGGTTAAGGATTATTAAATGATATACGAAAATAATCACCTGGCATATTTTAATACTAATTTCTTTAAATGGCTCTCCAAAGAAGATAAAATGAGGGGAGGATTCCCTTAGTAATCTGATGTCGAGATTTCGAATATAGTTCAATAATAGGTTAGAAGATAATGCAAGAGTGTGAGGGTAGATGAGGATAGCAATTGTGTTATAAATATAACTTAAATGTGGTATGAATAATAGTTAATTGCCATAGGCACAAGCGGGAGTTCATAACTTAGAAGTGGTATGACCTGGAATAAGAAGAGAAGCTGACGTACTCGGTGTTCTTTCAGGAACGTGCCGAGTAACAGTTACTTTGACCGGAACTGTTACAGTCGATAAAGAGAATAGTACAGAATCTGTCCAACCGCCGCACAATGCGTGGCTGTATGGGAATGTTGGAGGCAAATCCATAAGAATTCAGAGCGACAGAAAATATTTTGCCAATCTCATATGCTTAAGTGATGGGCATCAGAATATTCTAATGGTTTTCAAGCAGGAAAATGAAAAAAAAAAAAAAAACTCTTGTAATCGGTCGGTATAACACATTTTTCGGTATAAAATTTTCGTTAACACAAAAAAAGGTGTAGAAATTCTTCTTTAAGAAGTTAAGAATTTCAACTATTCAGGAAACAGATATCATTTATGGTCGTTTTGATTTTCTGAAATAATGACTTGATGGGTTTTACATTGGGTCTATAAATGTTTCAAATGAAAGTTTCCGAAATTTTCTTCTTTGAAATCTGTTTGGAGGCAATAATTTGAAATAGTTTCTAGAGTTTCTAGTTCCTTGTATGTGTCATCCCAAACGATATCCCTTCTTGAAATTAATAAAAAAATTCATTCCTTTGCAAAAAAAAAAAAAATAAAAAATAAAAAATAAATAAATAAATAAAAATAATGTATTCCTAATAAAAAGGTAGGTATTAAGAAAGCACTTAGTGATCACATTAATAAGTTAAAATTTCGAAAAATGTACATAAAACACTGAAAATAGCAACTATCGCTTAAGAACCGTAAATTTATATTTTTAACAGAAAAATATTCAGAAAAAACTTACGAAATATATGAACGAGAACATTTAAAAAATATTGAACGAAATCTGCGAAGAATGATATTAAATTTTGTTAAAATCTGCTGAAAGTTCTCATTATGCATCATGATCAACGAAAAAAATCAATTCGTAAATTATCGAATTATGTAAATTTATGTTAAATTGTTTCGAAATTTGAGAAATTCGCGCGTAAAGAGATGGTTTACTATGAAGCTAATGTCAAAAAATCTTGTTCAAAATGATGATCCGTTATTCAAAATAAAATTTTACATTTTTACAATTTTATCAAATTATTTTTAAAAAATATACATTTTTTAAATCACATATTACCCACCTAATGAATTTTAAGTACTATTTTCTACATAATCTTGTCCATAAATATCTTGTTGTTAACTAGGTTCTACACAGTGATAAACTTCATTTGAGCAATTTTCTGCTATAATATACAAATTTCATTATTTTTTATCATTATTTATACAATCTTTCGCATTCTCAGTTACCTTTTTAGCTCATCTTTTATAGTTGGCCAATTACTGTGCTCAAAAAGTGATGACCAACGATATTATCTTTTCTTTTGGAACGCTTGACTTTTTTGGTGACACATTTTCAACACTAAGGAGGGTTATCGTCTAAACAGACTCATCGTTTCAGAATGCCCCAAAACGGATTTACACGAAGAAATTGTGAGAAATTTCCAATTTGAAATTTTTTGAGCCATTGCAATAGCTTAATTTTCTACGGAAAATCCCAAAAGTTGCTAAAAACTGAAAAATATTTAAAATTCTAAAATTGATATGTTCAGGCAAATATTATTTATATATTTTTTCGCCATTATTTAATAGTTAGCGATTTCTTTTTAAAGAAAGCACATACATTTCCTACCAATTTTGGACAAAAACTATGAAAATTTGGTCATGTGCACTTGACGCATGAATAGAACTTTTGTATGCCTCCATTACCAACATTTATTTGTATGCCTCCATTACCAACATTTATTTGTTTACTCAACCAGAACGCCACAAAATAGTCCATGAAAGGGATAGGTACCTATTTTGATGGTTTAGTACCTATATATTTTATGAACTATTGTTCAAGAAGTTGGCGTAAATTAATCCATACGATATTGTAATAAAATTTTAGTATGATCGTGAAAATAAATTAGCTTCGTAGTTCCCTAATTGAGTACTACGTTTTCTAAGTTCATTAAACACAATCTCGAATGATTTGAGTACGGGAACTGAAATGGTTCACAAGCACCTACCATGAGGAGATAAATGTGGATGATGCTTCTGATATCTGTGGATGCTAGGAATGTAATCGATGAAAAGGTTCGTGAATCATCTTTTTCCATAGCACATTAGTTGGGTACAATAACAAATTGATGGAATGATACATGATAAGATACATACACATAATTTGTAATAAATTTTGCTGCAACTTTATTGACAATACGAACCACAGAACACAGAAAACACAGAGATTCATGAAATTCAAGTATCGTATGGAGGTAATAGATTTGTGGTGATCTAATTATTAAGATCTATCTACATCTCCATGATTATCAGGAATAACGAGTCAAACCGATATCGAACCCTTCGCTTAGTAAAAAATTCCTAAAAATATTATTATTACCTTTGTTAATCGCAGTGTCAAGCACAGAAATGTGTGTGTATAAAGGTGTGGTCGAATGTCTATTAATGATACCTACTCTTAAAATCACTGAGGAAGAGCAACATATTAGGTAATACCCCCAAAGGTAAACCCCAAAAATAAAATGTTACTACTGAGACTATGGATGAACTCTTATAACTAAATACATGTTACTATATATATATAAATACGACTTGATGAACATAAATATATCACAGATTACACAACATAGTTCGTGGTAGAGCTCAGCGGCCCTCAAGTACAACAATAGGGATTGAACCTTGTCTGGTCCAGATGGAACGTCAACCCACTCGGGGGGGCCAATGCTGGACTCAGAGATCGATAAGGTCCAGGCAGTTCTCCAGGAAGTGGTGGATGGACAGATCACCCCCACACCTCCCGCACAACATCTCGAGCTTCTGCGCCAAGCAGGTGTCTGTGAGTAAGACGGGTATGGCCAGTGGCTACTCGATTGACCACTATTCGGTCTCTCCTTGGGAGTTGACTCGAATGAGCCAACCGAGCACAAGTCCTGAAGGACGCCCTGCAGACCAGTGACCTCACCATGCCATTGCTCATGCCAGAGGGGATTGGCTTTATGTTGCATATAGGAGATTCGATCCTCACTGCTTATGGGCAACATCTCAATGGATTCATCACCACATGCTCTCTGTGCAAGAGCATTAGTACACTCATTGCCATGAAAGTTATGGTTATGCTAATGTTAAGGCTTGGCGTAAGTATACACGTAGGCTTCGTATAAGGGGACCATCAGAATATGTTTCCCTAATCTCTTCGATGGTACAATGTGTGTTCAATTCTGAAATAACATCAACACATCGATTATAGGCACCCATTTATAGTATCGTGGCAAAATGAATAATGACTGCTTTCATAGTTCCTAGTGTAACGAAAAAAATTTGGGACCATGGAAAGAACGATTGGGCGAACCAAAGATTCCACCCGCTCTACAAAAACAATTCAGTGACAAACTGGGCGCAAATGTGACAGCCTAACTGGTTAGAAACCAAATCAAGAATATAATACATACGGTATCAAACTGCACTCCAGACGAATTTAAAGCAAGAAGTATTCATTTAGGCATGATTGAAGCAACTAATGGGAAAATTTTAGGTCTGAAGGAGGCATTTTTTAATCCGAAATCAATATCAACATCAGTGAGAAACAAAACAAATACCTTGTACGTTAAGTTTGATGCTGATTTATCGACTTTACAAGTGAAATTTCATATAAATGCTACCAAACCACATTTAGATGTTCTGAAGGTAACGTTGGAATCGCTATAAAAACCGCAGGATATTCCTAGGATTTCTATAATACTCAGGTGCAATCCAATTTCGATCTGAAGAAGACGTCAAAAGAAATGGCAATGGTGACAGTTGACCTAAAATATTCACGTTATTTTAGAGCAAGCTGTGAATTTTGTTTTGCATATTCTTAAAAGGGTGTTGGAAGAAACGGTCTGCAAGAGTTTCAAATCAAACCGGCGCTAAAGTATCCGATCTTAAACTAGAAAATATCTACTGAACTTGAATTTTCTGTTCCGAACACAAGATATTTGAAAATGTCTGACTTATCTGCTCAGCGCAAGGTAATAATATAAAAAATAATACAGGAGGAAAATGTCATACTTTCTAGAAAAACAAATGTGAAACCGAAAAAAATCAATAAAATACCTACTTGATTTTGGTTACTCATTACCGAAGATAGGAATTGTTTGTGCAAGAAATTTAAAAGAATGTTCTATCCCAAAATCATAATTTCCACTTCATTTTTGCGAATCAGAGCTTGCTGATCAATATTCGTTCTGTTTGTGTCTGATGTCTGCTTGTCAGTGATAAATCTTTGTTACGTTAACAGTTGTGCTAAGTTCCGGTCCGATTTTGATAACATTTTCAGGGATTGGGCGGATCAGCACCTAGATGGTTCCCTACAGCTTTCATTACCGTCGGATCGACAGTCACCCGTGCACATGTACATTATCATGCTTATTGTCTACACATATCCTTATTTTATTTGGCTATAATTTTGACTTGTACTTTGTCCGTCAACTAATTCTATACTTCCATGCTACAATAAGAGAGGAAGGTCTACTCAGTAGAGTTTTTTACTTCCAAAAAGATTGAATTTTTGAAAGAGTAGGTAATGCTATTTTACTGTGTATTTTACTAGGGTTATTGGTGTATCGCTAACCCAGCAATATCGCGTTCTCCAGACCGAGCGCTCTCGTGTCCATCTTGTGTGCATGGCTAATAGTGTATGTACTGCCAGGAAAATCAAACTGCCATTTTAAATTCCAGTATCCATTCCAGCTGTTGAATGGGAGCACATTAGCTAAAAACCTCCATCAGATGACAGTGCTTATTCGAGTCGTAACTATACTCCTATCGCACCCAGAGATACCCGGTTCCGATGATAATCTTTCCAAGATGACAGAGAGATAATTAGCTACAGAGCTCATGCGATCTTTCTTGAAGATTAATAGTTTTCTAACGACAAGTTTTGAAATTTCATTATCACACATAAGTATATAGCATCCATATCTAGCAACTCCTTCTTTGTGAATTCGATCTGTTGCATGAATTACCTCACTAATATCCATGGAAGTCGGATCAAACCGTCGCTTGAAGCTATTAGATTTGACACCATAAAAATAAATGACACAACCCCCCCAGGTCCATAAAATTTCACATCAAGACTTTTCACAAATCTCAGGTTTTTGTGCATCAGACTGCACATGCGTCTTGAGCCTTGTACTTGATTTTCGGTTGATAGGTGACATAATAAAATTTCCTCGACGGTGAGTTTTATTTATCTACAGTTAATACCTATACGGGTACATACATGTCAATCAATTGCACCGTAATTTAAACTCGTGTCGCCCACACACACTTTTTAGAAATCAATTCTTTGAAGGGAAATCGCTGTTGTCGGAAAAAAATAGCGACAATCGTCGCTCCTGGTTGGGAGTTGTTCATGAAAATACAATTAAACCGGAGCTCGGAGGTCGAAGAATTGCCCAAGAGAGGGAGAGTGATAACGTTTCAACCTATTGTTATTTTCCTCCCTTATCAAACTCAGGGTTCCCCCCAAAACAAATGAGCGCCAGCACTGTGATTTATTTGAGGGACCGCTCTGAATGGCTTTTATTGTTTCAACGTGAGGTGAACTCATCTGTAAGTAAATTATTTTCGACTAGTCGAAAGGCTTGCATCACTTGTTCTGGCTATTGTCTTATCTCGAGATTGTGTCCTATAACCACAGAGGTATAAATAGAATGAGTTGAATTTAACAATTTGAAATTCAATAATAGGTCGGGTTCCGCATTTCAAGATAAAACCACTAATGCTTTGTTTGTAGGGAAGCCGTTAAGCTCCAAGCACACTGCCAGATGTGGATGCATCGCTCTGGTTCTTGCAGGATCCAACATCTTTTTTTTAATTTTTTTCCCAGAAGCTGACACTGGCAGTCAGTAGCTCCCATGATGTATGTTGGAAAATATAACTATCGCACCTGATGACTTAATAAAGAAGAAGAACTAATAATTAAGATTGAAATATAACAAAGTATATACTGTTGTTCTCTTCTACAGATATGTATACTTCTATCATATACAGATACCACTATCATTACAATAAATCTAATTATTCAGGTAATACCACGATCTCCCTTTCCCTCACTGCGAACAAACATAACCTGGTTTCAACCTGTTTATAAAGACAGCCCTAACTCCTGCGGTTGTTTGAAACTTCAAATGTCTTTTAACCAGTTCTGGCGACATTATACGGATCTTCCTGTGGTCTTTATTGCAAAGCCTGTGATCGGTTAGTTTGTGGGAAAAATGAGTGGCTACTTTCAGATCCTTGGGTACGAAAACGTGATTTCTTCTGTGGGTTGTTGTTTGCTGAATAATTTTTTCTGCATATGTGCTTTTTGAAACTCCACACAGGTAGACGGTCGTATGCCCGAGATCTTCCAAAAAAATCTCCAGCCATGTTAAACCATATACCAGGAATAGAAGAATCTGGCTACTGTCTACCACGTTTACATTGTCAAGGAACTTCACGCTTTCCTTCAAAATGGCTATACTGCCAACTTATGGGGTTGGTAAGCGGTTGTAAGAATTCTTTGTGTTCTCATTTTCGACTAAAGGTCCGACAAAAACACATCACCAGGAAATTTTGAAGCAATAAACAATTTCCAGGTGACAAAAACATTTTTGACAAACTCAATAGACTTCTTGCAATGCTGGCCATGCTGCAGATGATCAACTAGTTCTACAATCGATCCAGGGAATAGGAAAAATGACAGATCGCCAATAGTTTCTTACACAATAAATGAGAAATCCTTTGAAAAATATAAAACGCCTCTAAGCAAAGCTCAACTCTTGAAATCCGAGGAGGAGTAGCACATGTCTGTCCATGGCTGTTTATGCGTCAAACGTGGCCATATTCTGTATTACAAGACTTAGTGTTTGGAAAACAGAAATAGAATCTGCAACTTATGAGCTCCCAAACCCAAACTCACCTTCTGACATCTCCGAATATGCATTATTCCTTTCCATCCACAGCAAATCTTTCCCACAAATTTTCTATTCTTCCGTTACCTGTCATAATCGCACGTCCTATCAACTTCAACTCACTTTTTACATAATTTATATATAATTGAATAATTGATATTTTGTTGACACAATGTAAGCAAAAGGCAGCCATGCGTATGCACTGCTCTCTAGAGTTAGAATTTCCAATGGAGCCAACATGACACCCAATAGATTCGTAGGTGTTTCAACTATTCTATAATAGTTAGGAAATGTATGCTATATTACAATTTATTAACCTTGTACAAATTAAATAACTTCTCAATAAAAATAATATTTATAACTTTCTATATTTATAAAGTGGTATTTAGTGCTGGTTTTTTGAACTGATTGTCAGCTGTCTTTCAACCTAATTTTGCATCATAAACTAGCCAACCCTGTAAGGACATTTTATTGAACTCGTTTCGCATCCAGAATCATCCGTGCGATTTAAGGTATTTTCATCTAATTCCGTCATCAAATCAATGGAACTAGGACATGCTTTCCAGAAAACCATCTGGGTTGCCTTCAGTTAGATGCATCACCACAAATTCAACACTTGGTTGGTGGCATCTTTCACAAGCTTGTTTTCTGCATCTTAATCACCAGCTCAACATAACTGTGGTGAGATCTTACCTATCTTTACCTACATTTATAATTTCATCTTTATCTTCTGGGCTCTTTCTGGCTACATATCAACATCATTCTTCCTACCTACCTATCTGGAGTTGGTCTTCACCTTCCAGACTCTGGGACTGAACTTTAGGGAACAGGGGTTGCCTTCCTAGTTGTATGCACCTGCTATACTCTAGTCAGTTCACATTTATGTACCTCTCGCTTCTTTCATACAAAAGGTGGCCACATAGGTAGAAAAACTTTATCCAATTACCCTCAGATGTATGCACCAAACCTGTACCTACACATATCACAGTTACGTCACTCAATAAACTAGGTGAACTTATTTATCTACCTTCATTTATCATTCCTAGTCAAAACATCACTAATCTAGTCACTGATTCTCATAGTACATTCCTATTTATCCATTGCAAATACAATATATTAACTAACTGAGCTTTTTAGGGTGTGCTAGTTAATCTGAACTATCATTGCCTGGGATATCACGGCGCATGCCCTATCTCAAATAGCAGAGCAACATGTATTGGATGGATCATAACCTATGTTGTTCGTAATTGACGGAAACCTGGACTAATCTATACCATTACAACGGCGTTATTTGAATTTTATATCCCAAATCAGTACCAATATAATATGGAGCACAAAGGCAGGCATCAAAAAGTTATAGTTGACGCGCGTTCTCGGGTCTCAGTGCTGGCATTTTTATCCAACATTCGAGTGGACGGGTTAGTTGCTGAACGAAAAAGAGATGCTGAACTAAATCAGATATTAGCAGACAAACAGTCATCACTTGTAAAAATTATTGAGGATGAATGAGATGAAAAACCCTGTTGAACCGAGGAATAGGAAACTTCGGCTATTTCTACCAGGCGCTCCCCCGAGGAAGATTAGCATCGTTTCATACTGGAATTTACGAAGTCTCATTCGATCCACATAAATACCGTGATTGTTAACGCCGAGAGATAAATCCCGTTGTATCAACGACCGGATTATGAGTTGGGGGTTGGAACGAGCCATTTTTCACGTAACGCGATACACCTTTTTAGGTGTCGGTTGTCCCATTAAACCTTGATGGGTTCGTCTGGGTCATTATCGCGTCAAGCGCACCCCCCATCCTTCAATCCTTGCAACCTCTAAAAACCGAGAGTGGTTGTGGATAGGAGGGGGAGCGTGAATTCCGCTTTAACCCGTTGACTCCTGACTACCCACGAAACCGCAGACGTCTGGAATCAAAGGTGGAGAGGCAAAACTACCCTTTACGGGGGCAGTGTCGGTTTACAACGCCCTTCTTTGACTTACGTCCCTTCTTGACCTGACCCGCTTTTGCTTTTACCGCTGGAATTCGAGAGATCTGTGGGTGATAACGAGTGTAACTGATACTTCAGGCCGCCCCTTATGGGCAAATCACCCTTTCCAAGGAGGAATCCAACCAACTTACGATACAGTAGCTAACTTCCCTCATCGTAAGGAGCTGTTTTTAAAAGAGTACTGATATGTCCTGTTTTTGGTTTTATGTATCAATGAATTGAGACTTTCCTGTTTTCGCGTATTAACGCCGGGAATATGAGCTGATTTGACCGGGAAGCTTAACGTACAAGAACTTGGGACTAACTACGAGATTTGTAACTCAAAACTGGACGGAATGCATCAATATCTGATCGCTTGTGCAAGTTTTATTTCGCCTAGCGCTGCAAATCGCGGATTATTTATAGAAAAATCGTTGATTGGACCCATTTATCATAGGCGGTCAGTGCTGATTCGAACAGGCTGTATAACGGATAAGGAATGTACCCTTATCACTAGAATAATGTGCTATGAGAGAAGATATGTAGATAGAACCTCTATGGATAACATCCAGGTACTGAATTGTCTTGACAGAAGCTTTCGTAGTTATTCATAAACCCCTTACTCGGCTTCCTTCAGATGCTTCCTGCTTGCAGCCTCACTACTCCAACAATGAAACATGGAACATATCTCGAAGGTGGATTTGTACTTTGTCAACGAATTTCCCTACGGTTCATATATTACCAGTTTTTGATGATGGGCCACGGTAGCATTGTTCTCACTTTCGGGTGTTTTCGCAAAATCCGCCAATCCTTATAACAAGCCTAATTTCTATAGTATTCATCTGGTTTTCTTAAACTTTTTAGGAATGTGCGGGAAAGCCAGGTCGCAAGAACCTAACATCCATGAAGCATGATTTTCTCTCGAACCAGTGGTCGGATTTCACTGAAGTTCACATAGTAGTTGGAAGGTGGTGATTTAGTTACCCCACATGAATTTCATCACAATCATATCATTAGTACCTAGCAGCTTCACATAGCTAGCCACGTAACAAGCAAGACTTTTATAGGTATCATCCGATTTCGATGACATTATCAGGGATAGTACGATTCAGGTGGTAGATCATCCCCAATGAACTTCATCGCTCCCAACCCACTGGTAGATTTTATGCATGCGTTAATTTTAAATCTATTAAGCATAATTTTCTCATTGCTCGAACGATCGATTTTGAAATTTTACGCTCCATCTTAGTTTAATATTTCTACCAGCAGGGCGCCTCTATGGAAACTTTCAAGGTTATCTATCTATACTATTAATAAGAATGAAACTCCGTCCGTTTGTCGTGTCTATGCACGGCCAAACGGCTGAGTGGGCCGGATCTACGAGTGGGGGGATCTTCTTGGGATTTTCCGATAGGGTGTATAAGCGAATTTAAAATTTTCTAATTCCACCCGAACCATGGGCCGTAGGGCGGGAGGGGGGTCGAAGTAAGAATTAATGTGCGCTTTTTGGACTTCCCCGCTTCCCCTACCCCTCTAAACGGCCGTTGACAATTCCGGAAAAATACGGGTTTCGTAGGTTTTTGAACGAGGAAAACGACGGCGCGATCGGATTGCGAAAAAAGTATCGGGAAATGCGTTAAAAAAATGCGAGAGTACGGACCCGTTTTCTCGAAAAGTCCGCCGAAAAACTTGGTTTTTTCCGATTAAAATATACCCCATAAAGGTACGTTTTTCGGAACGGTTTTCGCGGGCGGAATACAGCTTTGGGTCCGCCGAATCTGAATCCGAAATCGGATATCAAAAAAAGTGACGAGAACTCGGTCAAATTGCGAGCAGAAGCGAGCAAAGCGATTAAAATGATTCTGCCGTGGACGAGAGAAGGCTCAAGAATTGACGTGAAGGGTTCGATGTCACAACGTTGCGAGGCGAGCAGGTATGCCTACATAGGTACCTACCTTGCGAGCGATGCGAGAGCCATTTCAAATAATAAATACGGACTTTGTCCTACACATATACAGGTATACCTTGCGAGCGAAGCGAGCAACATCCCCGAATAAACTTTTCGTGGTTCCACGTAGTTTTATAAGATTTAAATTGTTTGTAATAATTCCCAACTGAAAAAAACGTCTGCCAAGTTGGGTGGGCAGTATAACTTCCTCGCGCGGTCGAAGCGAGCAGCATCCCCTACAGAAGTTAAACCTACCCTTAGAGATCTACCGTTTGCGAGCGAAGCGAGCAGCATCCCCTACAGAAGTTAAACCTACCCTTAGAGATCTACCGTTTGCGAGCGAACTGAGCAACATATCCTACATGCCAGACTTTGCGAGCGAAGCGAGCAATATTCCCTACATGCCACACGTTGCCAACTTCCCGGCTGGACGTGGAGGCGAGCGTAGCGAGCCGGAGCGGCTAGTTATTAATAAGAATGAAACTCCGTCCGTTTGTTTGTCGTGTCTATGCACGGCCAAACGGCTGAGTGGGCCGGATCTACGAGTGGGGGGATCTTCTTGGGATTTTCCGATAGGGTGTATAAGCGAATTTAAAATTTTCTAATCCCACCCGAACCATGGGCCGTAGGGCGGGAGGGGGGTCGAAGTAAGAATTAATGTGCGCTTTTTGGACTTCCCCGCATCCTCTACCCCTCTAAACGGCCGTCGACAATTCCGGAAAAATACCGGTTTCGTAGGTTTTTGAACGAGGAAGACGACGGCGCGATCGGATCGCGAAAAAAGTATCGGGAAATGCGTCAAAAAAATGCGAGAGTACGGACCCGTTTTCTCGAAAAGTCCGCCGAAAAACTTGGTTTTTTCCGATTAAAATATACCCCATAAAGGTACGTTTTTCGGAACGGTTTTTGCGGGCGAAATACAGCTTTGGGTCCGCCGAATCTGAATCCGAAATCGGATATCGAAAAAAGTGACGAGAACTCGGTCAAATCACGAGCGGAAGCAAGGGGAACCGTTTAATATGAGAAATTAATCTACCCGGGCCGCCCGTTTCACAACGTTGCTTACCAGAAGGGACCCTCACAGGGGGGTTCCCATTTGCACTTCTACGCAATACCTTGCGAGGCGAGCAGGTATACATAGGCCTACCTTGCGAGCGAAGCGAGAGCCATTTCAACAGAATAAATACGGACTTTGTCCTACACATATACAGGTATACCTTGCGAGCGAAGCGAGCAACATCCACTAATAAACTTTTCGTTTTAGTTTTATAAGATTTAATTTGTTTGTAAGAATTTCCAACAGAAAAAAACGTCTGCCAAGTTGGGTGGGCAGTATAACTTCCTCAAGCGAGCGAAGCGAGCAGCATCCCCTACAGAAGTTAAACCTACCCTTAGAGACCTACCGTTTGCGAGCGATGCGAGCAACATCCCCTACATGTTGGGTGGGCAGTATAACTTCCTCAAGCGAGCGAAGCGAGCAGCATCCCCTACAGAAGTTTAACCTACCCTTAGGGATCTACCGTTTGCGAGCGAAGCGAGCATCATTCCCTACATGTTGGGTGGGCAGTATAACTTCCTCAAGCGAGCGAAGCGAGCAGCATCCCCTACAGAAGTTAAACCTACCCTTAGAGATCTACCGTTTGCGAGCGAAGCGAGCAACATTCCCTAATAAACTTTTCGTGGTTCCACGTAGTTTTATAAGATTTAATTTGTTTGTAAGAATTTCCAACAGAAAAAAAGTCTGCCAAGTTGGGTGGGCAGTATAACTTCCTCAAGCGAGCGAAGCGAGCAGCATTCCCTAATAAACTTTTTGTGGTTCCACGTAGTTTTATAAGATTTAATTTGTTTGTAAGAATTTCCAACAGAAAAAAACGTCTGCCAAGTTGGGTGGGCAGTATAACTTCCTCAAGCGAGCGAAGCGAGCAGCATCCCCTACAGAAGTTAAACCTACCCTTAGAGATCTACCGTTTGCGAGCGAAGCGAGCAACATCCCCTACAGAATTAAACCTACCCTTAGGGACCTACCGTTTGCGAGCAAAGCGAGCAACCTGCCCTACAGAGGTTAATAAACCTACCCTTAGAGACCTACCGTTTGCGAGCAAAGCGAGCAACATGCCCTATGCCACACTTCGAAGCGAGCAACATCCCCAAATAAACTTTTTTGTGGTTCCACGTAGTTTTATGAGATTTATTTTGTTTGTAAGAATTTCCAACAGAAAAAAACGTCTGCCAAGTTGGGTGGGCAGTATAACTTCCTCAAGCGAGCGAAGCGAGCAACATCCCCTACAGAGGTTAATAAACCTACCCTTAGAGACCTACCGTTTGCGAGCGAAGCGAGCAACATCCCCTACATGTTTCAATTGTAATACATCGCATGTATACATCCCACACTTTGCGAGCGAAGCGAGAAACATTCCTTACATGCCACACTTCGCGAGCGAAGCGAGCAACATTCCCTACATGACACATTTTGCGAGCGAAGCGAGCAATAAAGGGGGGTCCGGGGGGCTTGCCCCCCGGCTGGACGTGGAGGCGAGCGTAGCGAGCCGGAGCGGCTAGTACTATTAATAAGAATGAAACTCCGTCCGTTTGTCGTGTCTATGCACGGCCAAACGGCTGAGTGGGCCGGATCTACGAGTGGGGGGATCTTTTTGGGATTTTCCGATAGGGTGTATAAGCGAATTTAAAATTTTCTAATCCCACCCGAACCATGGGCCGTAGGGCGGGAGGGGGGTCGAAGTAAGAATTAATGTGCGCTTTTTGGACTTCCCCGCTTCCCCTACCCCTCTAAACGGCCGTTGACAATTCCGGAAAAATACGGGTTTCGTAGGTTTTTGAACGAGGAAGACGACGGCGCGATCGGATCGCGAAAAAAGTATCGGGAAATACGTTAAAAAAATGCGAGAGTACGGACCCGTTTTCTCGAAAAGTCCGCCGAAAAACTTGGTTTTTTCCGATTAAAATATACCCCATAAAGGTACGTTTTTCGGAACGGTTTTCGCGGGCGAAATACAGCTTTGGGTCCGCCGAATCTGAATCCGAAGTCGGATATCGAAAAAAGTGACGGAAAGTAGGTCAAATTGGGAGGGGAATTGCGAGGGAACCGTTTAACATCAGAAATTAATCGACCACGGGCCGCCGTTACACAACGTTGCTTACCTGAAGGGACCCTCACAGGGGGGTTCCCATTTGCACTTCTACGCAATACCTTGCGAGCGAAGCGAGAGCCATTTAAAATAATAAATACGGACTTTGTCCTACACATATACAGGTATACCTTGCGAGCGAAGCGAGCAACATCCCCGAATAAACTTTTCGTGGTTCCACTTAGTTTTATAAGATTTAATTTGTTTGTAAGAATTCCCAACTGAAAAAAACGTCTGCCAAGTTGGGTGGGCAGTACAACATTCCCTAATAAACTTTTCGTGGTTCCACGTAGTTTTATAAGAATTAATTTGTTTGTAAGAATTTCCAACAGAAAAAAACGTCTGCCAAGTTGGGTGGGCAGTATAACTTCTTCAAGCGAGCGAAGCGAGCAGCATCCCCTACAGAATAAATACGGACTTGCGAGCGAAGCGAGCAACATCCCCTAATAAACTTTTCGTGGTTCCACGTAGTTTTATAAGATTTAATTTGTAAGTAAGAATTCCCCAACAGAAAAAAACGTCTGCCAAGTTGGGTGGGCAGTATAACTTCCTCAAGCGAGCGTAGCGAGCAGCATCCCCTACAGAAGTTAAACCTACCCTTAGGGATCTACCGTTTGCGAGCAAAGCGAGTAAAATTCCCTAAATGCCATACTTTGCGAGCGAAGCGAGCAACATTTTCTACATGCCAGACTTTGCGAGCGAAGCGAGCAACATATCCTACATGCCAGACTTTGCGAGCGAAGCGAGCAATATTCCCTACACGATTAAAATATACCCCATAAAGGTACGTTTTTCGGAACGGTTTTCGCGGGCGAAATACAGCTTTGGGTCCGCCGAATCTGAATCCGAAATCGGATATCGAAAAAAGTGACGAGAACTCGGTCAAATCACTAGCGGAAGCTAGCAAAGCGATTAAAATGATTCTGCCGTGGACGAGAGAAGGCTCAAGAATTGACGTGAAGGGTTCGATGTCACAACATTGCGAGGCGAGCAGGTATGCCTACATAGGTACCTACCTTGCGAGCGAAGCGAGAGCCATTTCAAATAATAAATACGGACTTTGTCCTACACATATACAGGTATACCTTGCGAGCGAAGCGAGCAACATCCCCGAATAAACTTTTCGTGGTTCCACGTAGTTTTATAAGATTTAATTTGTTTGTAATAATTCCCAACTGAAAAAAACGTCTGCCAAGTTGGGTGGGCATTATAACTTCCTCAAGCGAGCAGCATCCCCTACAGAAGTTAAACCTACCCTTAGAGATCTACCGTTTGCGAGCGAAGCGAGCAGCATCCCCTACAGAAGTTAAACCTACCCTTAGAGATCTACCGTTTGCGAGCGAACCGAGCTACATCCCCTAAATGCCATACTTTGCGAGCGAAGCGAGCAACATTTTCTACATGCCAGACTTTGCGAGCGAAGCGAGCAATATTCCCTACATGCCACACGTTGCGAGCGAAGCGAGCAACTTAATGGGGGGTCCGGGGGGCTTGCCCCCCGGCTGGACGTGGAGGCGAGCGTAGCGAGCCGGAGCGGCTAGTTGAAAATATTCCAACGATTTATTGTAAATCCTTGTCACAAATGCAAGAAAGCAATGTGAAACACGCATATTGGTAGACGGTTTTTAAAAAATTATTTCAGTATTAATATGTTTTTAAATCGATAAGTGGAGTAGTGGTCATTATTGTTATAGTGAAGTATAAAGAAATTAGAATTCATTGAGTTGCGGCATTTCCCTAAAGTAATTACTTTCGGTGATTTCATGAACTTTGTTAGTTTCTTATTTTGTCAGTTTAACAACGTTGTCAATTCGTCAAAGGTTGACTATTTATCGAAAGTTACAAAACAAGCGCTGACAGAAATGAGGGGCGATTCAGTCCCTCACTCGGTTACCATGATAACAACTTCGTCTCGTCTAATAACCTCGTTTTCATCTTCGTACCCATTTTCGACACGTGGTCATCCACACAAAAAAAAAGGGTTAATCACGAAGGAGGAGGGAAACGAAACCGCAACAAGATGGTGGCTCGGTAAAGAACAGCGAAAATACTCAGGCCCCAGGGGTGATGAAGGCAGAATTTCCTCGCTCTCAACCCAAACCAGCCACTCTAATCAACAAACTTCCTACGTAAAACCCAAACAGACCCCCTTGAGGTTTAGTTACCCTTCCGCGCTTTCCACGTGCTTTCAACCCCTCTCTCTGAATTATTGAATTCAGCAAGGCACCCGAAGGAATGCCAGAGTTTTTACTTTGCATGTAAGAGGTGCAAGGGAACCCGTCAATTGGTCGTTTCTGAGGTAACGATGTTTCAGTCCGGGAACTATCGGTCGTTTGCGGTTCGTTGGGATGAAGGACCCGTTATGAATTCGCGGTTGGAGTTTAGAATTTAGAGCGAAACTCCCCGAAGTGTGATGAGAAGAGGAAAGTTCGAGGCTGAAATATTAATGGATAGTCAGGGGTGGAGGGGAGGGGGCTGGTGATTCGCCTAACTACGCAAGGGGGATTCCTAAAAGGAATGGAAAACCTGGCCGGAAAAATCTGGAAAATTACCGGTGGCGAATCGTTTTTAAGGACGCGTTTCGGAAGATTGTCAAAATGTATATTTGGTTAGTTTTCGTTGATTGATTATCTATGCATTTCATCGAAGTTGAATGCTGACCACACCCATCAAAAAATAATGGAAGTTGTGCAGGATGGGACTTTTTGACGCTCTTTTTCACTCTCTGAATTCACTGTTTGACCATTTTAAACATTCTAGATTTTTGTATTTGACAGCGAATGTATTTCACAGCATAAGACTTTAGTTAAATAGAGAAACAAATATATTTGACTTAAAAAATAACAATAATAATTTAGAATATGCTAAGTTCAGATAATATACTATGTTGATTACAAAGAGCAAGCTTTCAGCCTGAAGACTAAAAATATACCTTCACATATGTATATATATATCCATATGAAATGAATTAAAAACCTGGTTTTCGAGGAAAAACTTTAATAAACGTTTCAAGGTCCGCTACTAATGATGGCATTATGTTGAAATTGCTAAGGAATGCTCAAATGCTCTTCCACCCATCCTCCAAATTTGAGCTAGATCGGACAACGGGGGTGTGAAAAAATGATGATTGATGGAATTTACGTTTGTGCATGCACCGAGTTAAGTATTGATTTGGGCACAACGAAACTCATCTTCACCCTAACCCACACACACCATGAAAATTTCATGAGAACCGGTTGAATATTTTAGAAATAAAGCTTGTTACAAGGATTTACGGACATACACACACATAGATAAAGAGAGGAAGATACGGAACGAAAGTTGTTCAGAATGGTCTAAGACTTAAAATGCGAGTGGACATTTTACCACTGTAAAAAACCAAAAACAAAAAACAGCCGTTTGGTTTTAGTGGAAACCACAACTTTTAAATCTCCCGAAAGTTAAAAAATGCTTCCGCTACCTATAGGTAGAATTGAGAGATTAAATTTAGGATTTAGGTACCAATACTTCACTAGTAGGTACAGCGCACGGACAATAGGCAATAAACTCTTTCGCCAAGAAATTTAGGCATTCTTAAAGAAAAGTTCAGATCGTTGGACAGCTCTTTTTGGGCAGTTCTGAATGAGTTCCTGGGAAAACATTGGGTTTCCTTCAAACAAACAGAGGTGTCCGTCAACTGCTAGTAGTTGGGTACCGCTAGTACGTTGCAACCGTCGATAAATTGTAGTTAGGTACGTCGCAGAATAGTAATTCTCCTCTGTTGGTAAGCTCCGCTCCTGCGGAATGAAATGAAAAGGGTGGAACGCCCTAGTGGTGGGCACAGTGTGTGGGCCGTCGAGCGGTTTACTGTAAGGTGAGGGTGAGAGTGGCGGTAAGAAGAGAGAGAAGTGGAATAAAAGGAGAGAGAATTGGAGGGGTGAAGGAGAGCGGGAGAGGGGAATTGAGTTATCGCCCTTTCCACAACATAAATACGGAGACCGTTTCTCATTTTCCCTAAAAAAAAAAAAAAAAAAAAAAAAAGCCGCTGAAACTGTAGCAAGTTGGTTTGTGGGACTCTCAATTTAATAGGAAGAACCCCTTCCTATCCACACAAAACAAATGCCCCAGAAATTCACACAATGTCAATTTACAACTTTTATTCACACATTAATTTTTCTCACAGAGCTATAAAACCAACTCAGTAATAATAATAATACCCCGTAGGGGGGGGGGGGGGATACTTATGTCCTACAGGATTGGCGTCCCTGCGGCCCCTAGCTAGCGTTGGTTCGCCCTAGGTGATAGGCCTAGATGTTGATCCTGCATACCCTCCAGGTTTGTTCCTCTGAACTTCTGGCAACAGGAAAACAAGCGTGTTGGGCTTAGTATTCTTCCCTCCCCCTCTTTCCCTCCTTATTTATCCCCTTTGTTTTTTATTTCATGTTTTGTAAATAAAATTCTTTAACGTTTCTGTCGAGTTTGTTCTCGATTTTAAGCTTTACGTATGGCATTTTGGCCGAAAATATTTTTAAAAAGTTTAAAAAGAAGGTTTTTCTGGGTAAATAACCATGAAAGATATTCAAAGACCTCTATTTCATGGTATATTCGTAATCAGCGTCGAATTTCCTTTAAGAATCCGTAGAAAACGGAATTTTGTCCATCCCGACCATATAGGTACTAGTAGCGTCAGTCTTTATGTTGGTAGGTATATCTATCGTTCGGTAATAATGCTGGTTGAGAAGAGTTGGGATAAACTATGGCCAAAAATGTCTAATACCAAGTTAGTCAAGAATGGCGTTGACAGTATTTCCTGTTTTGTACACCGGAGCAAACAGAAAGGAGATGAACTCAAGGCAATTTCCGTGAGCTCATTTCCACCAAGTTGATTATGAGCGAACAAACGAATCTTCTAGCTGTAGTGAGGGAAATCGAAGCTGCGAAACATCCGTTCGTAGATAGACGGATCCGGTAAAGGTCCCTGAACAGTCGGATGGTAAACACGGCGAGTGTGGACACATCCTGAGTTTGTTTAGCTTAATTGAAATTGGATCTTCAGTTTCAGAGCTGGGAGCTTTTCATAATTGAAAGGAAGGAAATAGGTTCCGGTTCAATTACTATAAGAAACTGACTCGACTACGGGCGGAACCCGTGGAGATGAGGATTCGGAATCTGAGTGCTCTTCAATAACGAATGATTGCACAATCTACCGTCATTCGACCAGACGGGGTTCTTATTTGGTTTAAATAGTTCGAGCTGCCGAAGAACCCTTCTTGTTTTCACCTTTCATGAAACGATATCTCAGGTTTTCTCAGGAGACTCTTTGAATGGTGAAGAGTTTTCATATTGTCATTTCGTTAAGCCGGAATATCTCATTTATTCTGGCTCATTCAGCCGGGAGATCTAAAACATGATTGTATGAGCGAAATTTCGGTAAATTTTCTCTTTAAATGCATTTGAAATGGTCTGAAATCTGAGCATCTTGATCGCCAAGAAATTCACCGCATTCACAATCAATTTAACTTCAAAAACTTGTTCTAAATTAATACCTATTCTGCTATTAAAAAATATTATGAATTTTCATAATGTTTTTTCTTCGTGGATGTTCGTAGAAAAAGCAGTGGGTAAAAAATTTCAAAATTTAATGTTCCAAAAATTGCCTCCATGGAAATATGTTTTGAGGCATTCTAATTCGAGTGGAATAACAATAAAATGACATAATGTAGTGTAAGTGGAATAATGATTGGGGTTACCCTATCCAGGCTTCAGTGGCACAATCAACTTTTTTCTTAGCCCACAGTCGTAACATCGAATATCTTCAGACGCCTATAATCACCGCTAATTTGTTTTACCGAAATTATTCATCAAACTGCTAATTTTGGCCACAATTCTGTCGTACATTGTGAGTTCCTTGGGAAGCACTTGCTTAACACATTAAATTGGTCAAACTTCAAAAAGTGTGTTGTAAAATCACTAAAATTGGCAAAACAAGATTAGCAATTAATATAAATGTACCTACTTATTCATTTCATTATTTAGTTTTTACAGAATATTACATACTGGAAGGAAGTTCATGAAATATGATCTATAACATTGAAAATTGAATGCACAGAAATATGATGAAAAATGATCTCAAATTTCATCGCCTAACGTTTTGAAAAAAAAAAAAAAAACAAAAAAAAAAAAACAAAAAAAAAAAAAAAAAAAAAAAAAAAAAAATTCTATAGTTCCAAGACCACGCAATTTTACGCTTCACAGTAAGATGTTTATGAAAACGGGAAATTGATGCTTGAAATAGTTTACGTTAGCGCATGCGCAGGACGAAGTAATGATTTGAGAAAAATGAAATTGGTAGGGAACCATCTACAGCCTAACCCAGAAATTCCCAGAAAATGTAATCAAAATATGATTAAAACTAGACCTTGTTTCTGGGAGTACACTGTCGTGCATGCGCAGGAGCTAATAATGATACAATAATGTTGAAGTTGAAATGGAATAATTGAACCATTGTCTCTCAACGATGCACCAAATTTGAGTGGAATTGGGCGACTAGGGCGTTAAAGTTTGATGCTTGAAAGAATACAAAATGGAGTAATGATTTGAGAAGTATGGAATTAATAGTGAACCATTTATAGTGTAACCCTCACATTCTCTTAGAATTTCATCAAAATCAGAAAGTAGACTCGTTTAAAAAGCAATTGAATTAGGATATTATTATCATTCTCAATTACCGCAGGATCTATTTGTAAATCATACCTATACTGGTAATGTAATGAATACATTAAGTTGAGGGTTTGTCCACATACTCCCTATGTCTGGTTCGTATATAACTTTGGTGAGTATGACTTTACTGAATGTACCCTATCAGTTAGCCCAACATGAATATGCTTTGTGTAACTCCCGAGCACAGAAAGGTTCAAGGAAATAGATATAGAGGGTGATATATATAGATAATATAGGCAGTTTTTGGAAATAGTTAGTGGAAAAATGACCGCTGGAGGTCTGACAATCACTAGTGGTCTGATCAATCACTATAGTGACATGCTGTATACAGTCAGTACTATCAATGTCAAGGAATTAATTTGGTATCTAACCTAAGAGCCTTCGGGTAGCTAACAAAAACGCTTCTCCCCCCGTTTAAACTTCATAATTTCCCTTCAAAGTAAGAAAAATTCATCGGAAAACGTTATCAGTGCCACCGTCTGAAAACCAAAAGTTATTTCAATTCCAATATCTTTCATCAGCATTTCCCGATTCCTGCCTTTTTTTTTTTTCTTTTTTTCTTTAACAAAATGAAGTTTTCCATCTCCGCCAATCCTCCCAGCTGAACGTCTCGCAGAGTCAAACAGAAACCAACCAATGTCTCTCGGGACAATGAATCCCTTTGATAGACTTTGATTGTGCCATCTGACGAAACCGGCAAATTGGGTATTAGGCCGGCATCGCTCTCTGAGGGCTTTCATTGATTGGTAAAATACATTAGGAACGCTTTCGTTTCCGCTCTCTCTTTTTATTCAGCATCCCTTGTACTTGTTTCCTGTGAGGGGCTCTTCCGTCAGTTTCATCGTCGTTTTTCCTGTTTCGTTCGATCGCTGACCGTTACCAGTTTGGTTGTTTTATGTTGTTAATTGATGTTTCCATGGCCTCCGACTTAGGGCCGGTTTATCAATTATTACATTAACTGCAGGATAGCTATACCGAGTATAGCGCTATTCTCCCGATAAAGAATGTGACTCGTTTATCAATGCCGAATTGCCTGGCGGATAACATTATCCCTCATAGATAGCGCCGTTTGCATCCTCATTGGTGTCCGTAGGTGACAAAATAAGGGCGATTTACACATAGAGCTTCCACAGAGTAGAGTAGGAGCTAAATTTTCTTCATGGATAGACTATTAAAAAAACCGGGTCTGACGTTATTTTCACAACGGTGTCCATCATGTTATCAAGCTCAGCAAATAAGATACCACCACATTTTTTGCCGTTTGTTTGCTTCGTTTCTAGAGAGATAAATACATATACGATTAGGATATTGTAACCTGAATTATTATGAACGAATGAATTATTGTGATCAGTAAGTTGTGGACTCAATTTAATCTTCGATTTATGTTAGAGTGTAAAGAACGGTATCTTTGACCAACCGAAACCACCTCAATAAAAATACGCACTCGTCCCATATTAGATGTGATCTACACGGGGTCTTACTGGGTATATACGGTCTTCTTTTCCATTCAACGAATAATGCTACAGTAGAATCTTCACCGTTGCTGCTATTTAAAGACAAATCCCCGAATATATCCATTGGAAGGTACTAAAATAAATACAATTAAACTTGAGATTCAAATTAGATTTTTTTTAAATTAATAAACTTGTTCGTAGTTAGAAAGGTCTAGATATCTCACTAACCTCCAGTTATCATTGTTTTCCAGCCGTCCAGGGACCAGATAAATCAAAACGCCAGATAGGGTTTAACTAGGGTTGGATAAACACCCCCTATTGTCTTACCTAGAGGATAGCGCTATCCTTCAGATAAATCCGTCTTATTCATTGGATAAATGGGATTGAGAAGCCGGCCCTTAGGAAAGAGACCGCTTGACATCAATGCAGCATACATCCAAAAGAACAACGAGATTTACTAAACAGCTGAACTAGTCAATATACAGTCCATCAACACCGGATTTGTTACTTGCGGGCTATAAAAATGTGTACAAGGAGTTTGGCAGTCTGGGGTTTTCGAGACGCAGAATCCGATTCAAAAGTATTAACGCTATACGCTGTTAAATTTAAGTCTTGTGGCACCGTATGATCATCGTTTTTCACTATTTTTCGGGTATGGTTTGTAGATATACAGACATTTATGTATGAGAGCACTCAACCCAATCCTGATGATTTCGTTCCTCAATTCGGTAATAAAGGGTTTAGGTTCCTTGATATCATAATATCATTTCTTTCTTATTATGAAATAGATATTTTAGAATGGGTAAAAGTACACCAAAATACTAACGGAAATAAACGAGCTGACAAAATAGCGAACGCTGCGATCCACATGGAATGTAGTCTCTACTATCAAAAACAGAAGTAAAAGGTTTTCCTGTGGTAGGCCGAGGATAGTGACTACCCATCAGGATGGCAGTGTGTTGACAAATTCCTCCAGGTGTCTGTAGCACCATGGCACAAGAAAGAAAGCACCAATAGCCACGGAAATTTTAAAACAACTTCGCGCCTTCAGTCTGGACACTGCTTGACCAGGAAATATCTTTAGAAGATTGGAGTGATTAATCCAGAAGAAGACGTATTGTGTAGCTACTATGGTCTGGAGGAAGAGACAATAGAATATTATCTGACCATGGAATGTGAAGTAAATGCATTACACCGACAACTTTTCTATAAGAATACAATTATACGGGTGTTAGTTATGAGTTACTAAGGCGCACTGATCAGCTGAGGGGCTACTAAGGCTGCTTTTTATTAACACTTTATTGCATTTTGTCTAAATTGTTGGACATTCACTACAAAGCGTAAAATTGTAGAGTCCTGGAGCTGCAAAAGTGTGAAAACTTAATAAATAATAAATATTAATAATAAAGTTTTTGTAATAATTTCGGAAATTTTTTGAAATTTAAGTGCTTTCCAGTAAAATTTTGATCATAAATAATAATGTTAGCACTTTTGGCAGTGAAATTACAATGATCACCAAACCACGGAGCAGGAGGAATAACAATGTTATTCCTTCAACATCGTTAAAAGCAACATTGAAGAAAAGGTCATTGCCCGCTCACCTAAAGTTTCCAATTTATGTCGGGAACATTCCAAGAGTTCTGAGGCGTGAGGCGGAGTTGGCAGACTTCGTCGATGCCCTACTATTCTCAGGTCTGGGGAAGTCTCTCTCTGTCATTAATTGTCCGGTATCCGAGCGGTAAAGTTAACCCGGGAGACAGACTGTTCCAACTTTGCTCTCAGTGAGGGAGGGCGCGGGAGGCAGATGACGTGGAATTGCAGGGCGCTTTGCGGGTATGCGGACGGACATGGATTTCAGTTGGGAGGAAACAGACCGAACTTCGACAGTGCGAACAAACCCTCGGGTGAACTGTTTGATGTCATTTGATTAACCCAATTCGCTTCATCAATGCCTAACATGATTGACATGTGAAGAAGCAATTATCCAGGAATGGTCATATTAAGATGGATTCATGGCAGCCATTCTTACTTAACATGTATGAGGAGAACGCGAATGGTTTTAGCATAGAGCATCACCATCACCTAACTGGCCAAAAGTGTCACTTTTTATGTCACGAAAAACTGTCACACAAATTCTCTTATGAGTTTCACGTACAACTAAGCTCTTGGTAGGGAAATGGAACTTCCGCAGTGTTCATCGCACAGAAATCGTTCACCATTATTCGGAAAGTTCTAATTTTAGTGAAAAGTAGTAACATATCTATGCTGTAGTTTTATAATTATCTACAAGATATTATTCCGATAATGCGATGTTATAAATGGTTAGTAAATAAAATAATTGTGCCGCTTGTAAGCATTGTTTGGTTCTCACTTGGTTGAGGCGGTAATCTTGGTTATAGTTGTGCCGCTTGGTGGCAGGCTAAATCAGTTTGGCAACATCATAACTATAAGAAAACAAAATAAAATAAGTACTTCCTTTGTAGTGAGTCATCGTAAGCGCTAAAAAGTTCAGTGAGTCCTCATTTACATATCAGTCTTACTTCAGCCGTCCACCAGCGATGTTGTGTCGTTGACCAGATTCACCTCCTTCTACGTCTTCGGGTGTATGTAGTCGTCATCGCACTAAACGTCCAGCGGCAAGAACAAAAATGCGACCCCGAATTAGCGGGAAGGAGCATGTTCCATGTTTTAGCATTTTAGCCGCAGGCTTAAAGCAGAAAGCAACCGGGGGCTCCAGGGGGGCGAAGCCTCACTGGGGGGGGGGGGGGGGGCGGTGTCAAGGGACGGAGCCCGAAGGCCCGAGTTTTTTTTTCGCTTATTCCAAGCATTAAGCTGTTGAATCTATAGTCTTCTATCATCATTATTTCTACAACTTAAACCTAAAGGTAAGTTTAAATATAAGTTTAGTTAATGTAGAGGGTAGGTCCTTAGTAATAAAGTTTCAAATAGCAGTAGTTCATAAATCATAAATAATAAGCCTAGGTACATTGATTCATCAGGTTGCCAAGCCTCCATAATACCGACTGTAGCCGCCACTGCAGCATGACGAGAAGCGCCGAGATAAATAACAAAGTAGAACTTCGGATCAACGTTAGCCCCCTCCAGATCTCACCCTTCCCGAGAAAAGAGGAAAATTGCTGTCCTTTCTGAGAAAACAGGACATTTCCGCTCTATCTTTGAAAACAGAACATTTGCTGCCCTTTCTGAAAAAAAAAACCTAGGACATTTGTAGCCCTTTCTGAGAAAAGAGGACAATTGCTGCCCTTTCTATGAAAAACAGGACATTTGCTGCCCTTTCTATGAAAACAGGACATTTGCCGCCCTTGCTGAGAAAACAGGACATTTGCCGCTCTTTTGGGGGAAAACAGGACATTTATCGCCCTATCTGAGAAAACGGGTTATTTGCCGCCCTTTCTGAGAAGACAGGACATTTGCCACCCTTTCTGAGAAAACGGGACATGTAAGTGGTTATCGATTAGTTTTGAGTCAGTATATTCTAATTCGATTTTGATTTCTCTTGTTTAATACGACCATACAATTACCATCCGGGGAATAACCGTTTGATGAAATCACGAACTTAATGTGAAAGGAGTGACCTTTGTGCTTCACTCTAGTTCTACCTGTGCGAGCGTAATCATCAAATCTAAGCATCAAACTATTATGCGCTCACAATAACACGCCCTCTCATCACGTCAAGTGCAACCCTCTTAAGGGGGGAGAGAAACACGTTCGCGTTTAATTTAAAATCACGGCCTCCACGACGTTGAAAGGACTCCGCCGTGACCTGGGAGTGAATCGGAAACTCTCGGTTTAACATCCTCATTAAAACTGTTAACCCCTCGAGAGGTGTGGAGGGGATGAATAGAACGTCGAGTTGACTCCTACATGTTTGAAACCCGTGTTGGGTGACTGGAGAAGGTTATAGTTATAACCAAGAGGGAGGTTTCAGTTTACTACCGCTTTACCGGGACCTTGTACGACTTGAAGCAGCCGCAAACCACCCAAATCGTTATGACACAAGTTTCCTTATAATTGCCCACGAGTGTTTACTCAGCTGAGTCTAGATTACCTATGTGATGGAACATCAAAGGAGGTTGCATATTAGTGTGAAAACGCTGCACAGTCGATGTCGATTTATGAACATGAATATGAATACATATCGATATATATATGAACAACGAGCAATACTGGTCTGGAGGAGTGCAGGGGGTCGAAAAGTTGGAGATCAGCATTTTCACCAGTACTTTTTTTTTTGCCGTGGCGGGCCCCATATATTGATTAAGACTTATTAACCACTATTGATTTGTATTCAGTCTATGTATCCGAACACATTAAGAATATTCTCTTCATTAAATCGGCCTTCATCGATTTTTCGGATCAAAAAACCAATCAAAAAATTGCGATATTCACGTGACATCATGGAGTTTTTTTCTGTGACCCCAAACACATTCTGTGAAAATTAGGTGATTTTTGGGGCACTTTTAGCAAATTCGACCAAGAGCACTACCTAAATTTTTTAAGAAAAAAAAAAAAAAATAAAAAAAATAAATAAATAAAAGTAAAAACAAGCAGCTTGTTAACCGGTTGTTTACCTGGCCTATTAACGTATTGAAGAACAGCGCAAATGCATGTGATGGAATCTGGTCGGAAACTGAATACAGCAGCGACCGATTCTTTACGAGATACACTACAACAGGGGATTGTTGTATCAGGCGTTGCGCATCAGACGAGCAAATATCAACATACTCTCTATATTTCAATCACATCGCATCATTTGCGCTTCACTTCAATACGTCAATAGGTGAGGTAAACAACCAGGTAAGAGGCTTATTTTTATTTTTTTAAAGCGAATTTTCCTTGAAAAATGTAGCTAGTGCTCTTGGTAGAATTTAATAAAAGTGCTCCGAAAATCACCAAATTTTCACAAAATGTGTTAAAGGATGTCCGGAAACAAAATCTAGATTTTGTTGAATGGCATAATACTGAACGATTCAGGCCAAAGCGCATATTTGCCGTTGCCCATCAGTAGGAGAAGTGAAAAATAATGAAAATGCGCAGACTTACTCACGTTCTGACTTTGGAGTCACATTCTGGAGTCCTAAATGAACACACAGAAAAAAACTCAGGTCAATTTAATGAAGAGAATATTTTTAATATCTTCGGATACATAGCCTTAATAAAAATCAATAGTGGTTTAAGGCTTAATTAATATGTGGGGCCCGCCACGGCGAATAAAATACTGGTAAAAATGCCGATCTCCAACTTTTCGACCCCCTGCACTCCTCCAGACAACTCGAAACGTCAAAACCAGTATTGCCGTTTGTTTATATATATATATATATATATATATATATATATATATATATATATATATATCAGCTAAAGAATCAATATTGAACTTATCGGTTAGATGCTTTTTTAATTTTTCGAATTTCCGCCTCCTTTTAGCGTCATCATTGTGTGCTGCTAATTATTGTTCATCAACGTATATTATTTCAGTATTGTAAAACTACGACCCTTCGAGGTGATTGTAGGGACACATGGTCTGAGGACCTCTTACACAATGCCTATATGCGTATTGCTACACTAAGCCACAAAATTGAGCTCAACCATAACTTTTATGCACCACGGTGCCAAGCATTGTGGGTATTGATGGCAACGCGTGTGCTGATGCTTTTGCGAGGGGAGTCTTTGGTGATATCTCCGTTGCGATATTGCCTATACACATTGAGGATAAAATCTCCTACATCCAACATAATTCCAATTACATCTAGCATGAGCAATGCCTGGGCGACACCACTATTTTGCATGGTGTATTTCAGGGCTTGTGCTCGGTAGGCCCTTTCGTAAGTAAAACCCTAAGAGGGACTGAATAGTGGATCAATCGTTGCCTTTTCGTCTTACTGACAGACACCTGCTTAGCGCAGAAGCTCGAAATGTTTTGTGTGGGAGGAGTGAGGGTGATATGACCACACGCCAATACCTGGAGAACTGCCCTGGCCTTATGGACCTCCGAGTCCAGGATAGGCCCTACATTGGGTTGACGTTCTATCTAGATCAGACAAGGTTCAGTCTTTGGTGTTGTGCCATAGAGCAGTTGGGATATACTACGAACTTTGATATCTGATCTGTGATACATTTATGTGCTCCTAGTCGTAGTTTTATTCCTTTTTCCTGAGTTTATGAACACTAACTTGAATTAAGTCTATTCACCATCAGTTTATTTTCGGTTTTCTTAATCCGCTGTAGGAGCTAAACAGTGGTCATCGCTGGCCCTCGTTTCTCCCCCCTCTATTTGCCAGTGGAGGCCAAGATTAGTACTAGAGGGCAACAAGGCTCTCCTTAGAACTGTGTCACTTGCAGTGTCGCTTTAGACGCCTCATTCAATGCCGCTGGCTTCCTTTTTGATTGAGGTGCAGGTAAAATAATTTAATTTTAAACCATTTATTCAGATCAGTGGCCTATGTAACAAGCATGAGATACTTGCCACCATTCAAAAAAGTATTTTAGCCTTTTAGATAAAGTAGTATCTCACGTACGTAGACAACGAGAAGCTGAAAAAGGATGGCGGGAATCAGCTGATGTCTAGCTTACCTCTGAATCCAACAGCCGCTCTGCGATTAACTGTTATGTTTATTTCTTTATTTAAAATATTGGCAAGACCAATGAATCAGGATCATAATAATGTAACACAAGGATAAAGAAACAAGAAAAGTGAAAGCATCCACATGAAGGTAAAAAAGTAAATAGAGCAAGAATGATTATGAAAATTAAGGTAGGTAAAAAGTGAGAGGTCACTCTTCAGCATTCCTTGATATGATTCAACGGAGAAAAGTCAAAGTCTAGGCACAAATCATAAGTTTGGTCCACAATACAAAGCATTCTGCAAAAGGGTCTATGATGTACATGTAATTATAAAAATATAGTTTGAACAATTCAGGAGAGTTACTGTAGATAAGATTTTTCAATGACGTCCGACAATGTGTGCTCCCACTTCAACCCAGTAGTTTGTTAGTTTTGTTTGATTTATGGGATCTATGAACCAACAGAATCAAACGTCAGCTGAAACTATCAACGATGAACGATTTCAAAACTTCAGTACTAACATAATAAGTCAAAAGGATGAAGCAAACGGAAACTTGTAAATTTTTACCGCTTGCACGGAAAAAAAGTCATGCATAGATATGTCTTTCGTAGGAGCCATTATGCTACTTAACTTGTAGGTAAGATAAGAAACAGTAGGTGAAATCACTCAAATTAAAAATTCGAATAGTTTTTTTGTTGTTTTGGTGATTTCTAAGAAATAGTGACTTCCTCATTGTCGCGATAGAGTAGCGTGATTAGTAACGTAGTGAAAGTAGGTAACAACCTAGTTACCCATTACATTTTGTGATCACGATCACGCTTATTTTGTCATGACGCGAAGACATAATAATATCTATGTCAATAGCAACGCAGACTGTTGACGTTTCCATTCATGATATTTAATCATCTTATTCTGCACCCTTGGAAACCCCTTGATTTTAATTTTCATCTCAAACCTCTTTGAGCTCAAGATTGGGCATAATAATAGAGGAAAGTACCCTAAACCGGACCACTCCCCCTAAAGTGGACCCCTGGTCTTCTGACACTGCATTCTTCTAAACTATCCTATTCAACTGTAAACAGTAGTTCAGGCATCTACCACTACGTTGTGGAGCGCACAAGTCGCCCACTTCACTTGTTGCTAATCAGTTCACCATTACATGTTTTGATAGAGAAAAAAGTTTTTGAGCAGTGCTACAGTTTTCGTTATTTTTCCCAGATATTTCCAGGTAAGCCTTTATATCTATATATATTCTTGAATGGCAAGATTTAAGTTTATTGTTTACCTTCAAAACGTTTCATTTAGACATTTGGTTAAAAATTAATCGGGTTAACAAACTGATGGCTTTAGTCACTTAAACCGGACCCCCTCTTGTTGCCTAACCCGGACCCTGTTTAAAATAGATTCTGCATCATTCTCTGAGATAGAAATCTTCATCTTATTGTATTATATTGTATTGTGATTGTTAAATTATAATTATATTTGAAACTAGAATGAGTAATCTTTGATTTAAGACCATTTTTAAATTTTTTTATTGTTATTTTGACAAGGGGTCCGGTTTTGGCAACTATATCACAAATTAAGAAAGTGTAAGGTTTAGTAAAATAATTTTTTTTTTTGTACTAATTTTGAATTAATTTTTTCAAAGTAAAAGTTAAATGATGCTCAACATTACAAAGTAAATATTAGATGATTTTAAAACATAATTTTTCACTATTTTCTATTTTTTTCATTCAACAACAAAACAGGGGACCGGTTTTGGGCACTATCTTCTATACGTATTCGTAGTTCAATATGACGATGATGATTAGTTGGGTACTGAAAAATACGAATAAACAGACGAATAAGGATGTTTCGAATGCTGTCTGACGTTATACATAAACATGGGAGATCATCCTAAACTTGGAGTGATAACCCGCTTTGATTCCGTACTACATTCCCCCATCGTAGTCACCTTGTTTACGATCTTCGAACAGGTAACGCGATGTTCGGTAGAACGATGCATGCATGGGGAGCGGAACAGAGAGGATAAATTGATTCGTAGGGACCAGACCGATAAGAGGATTATTATGGTCTAACGCGAGGGAGGGGCCCGAGCGTAAATGTCATATTTGCGTAATCGACCGTACAACACCCGTTTCACGGCACCAGGAAGCTGCGAGGCCTTAGTGCGTTTCAATTGCTACTCGAGCTTTTAGTATCCCACTACTCTTTTAAGCGCTATTGTGACTCGGGTAGTTTCCCAATACAGTTCATGAGCCTTAAATATTTCTATAAGTACGTTTTCATGCTCTCGAGTTTACAAAGTTAAAGAAAGCATTGTTTTCACCTTAAGGAGAAGAACAAATTTTGTTCTAATTCACTTGCGTGTTACGTTTTTGAGAATGGCCTAAACGGCAACATTGGCTTCGGGTCCGTCTGTAAAAAGCTACTATTTCACAAACATTTTGATAAAATTTTCAGGAAATGTGTGGATTTCACCATCAGTCAATTACATTCCACGAAAATATACATCACTCTGCGCTTGCAAAAACTAAATCATAGAAAATCTCGTAAAATTAAATAGAATAAGATAATGGGCAACTCTTTGTAACAAACTTGACTTGGTTTTCACCCGATTTCTGTGACATTTTCAGATATAACGGTTTAGGCTTGTCGGACATTAGGACTTGATCGCTTCTGATTCGCTGGTAGTTTTTGCGAATCCACCATCATAACATGTAAAAACATTCACGAATTCACTTAAAGGAGGAGCCGGTTCCCCAGTATTGAGCCTTCGAAGGAAATGGCTAGACCAAAAGAGAGAGATTACGATTTTGGCCGATCAGTCACAACGCTTCACACCTCCTACATGGATGCAGAAAGAAAAACCACGGTAGGTAGCCTCAAGACACGGGGCCTATTGTGAGATGGTCTCCAGGAGATAGGGTCCTTGTTGGACACCATGCATGTTTCACCTCGACAACTGGTATACTGCTATGATGTCACTACTTCCCAGATCATACCAATCATAACACAAGTTCAGGGATTAAATTCACCCAGACGATCGCTATCAAATTAGAATTCATGGTCACCAAACTTCCATGTTCACCGTCCTGTGTAAGTTTATTGTCAGCCGAACTGATTGCCTTCATAACTGCGTTGAGATACATGTTGGAGAAAAAAGTATGTATACACAACAGGAGACAGGAGTAATTTTAACCTATTCCAAGTTTGGGTGCGAGGCTCTAGTGGCATTGAGCAAGGCATCAACAATATCTACCTACTAGATAAGGCTATCAAATCTCATTCGGAAGATGAACAGTGTCGTAGCTGGTTGTACAGTGGATTATCGCAAAAGGAAACGATGAAGCTGACATTGCCGCATAGAGAGGGTGTGAAGAAGGTGCCATGAATAACTAATGAAATTCCTATAGTAGACCGCAAAATACATCTCAAAAGATTACGTAACGAGGCATGGCAGAAAGGATAAGATAAAAATACGGTGGTTAAGGGACAATATAATTTTCAAGTACATCGTCGAAAGGTCACTAATCCTGGATACCGTGAAATTGGAACTAATTACGATGACAACACGTCCAACTGACAAGAATCTCCATCAACCATGGAAATAACAGACGAATGTTCATTTTCAAATATGCCTGCGACCAACTCTCTACGGAATGCGGGGTTTTGGAAAATATGAGAGTCACGGAGTGGATCAGAGTAAAGTTCCAGTTCTGCTACACTTCGCAGCTCTCGTTAATCTTGCGAAATCTAACTTTCGATGTTATGGTAACCACATGGGCTGAGTAGCTTGTTGAATAGGTTCGAATAGTTTTGGCCAAGGTAGTCCCGTTACTCAAAGTTTGTGATTTATTCATAATTTATGTTGGTATGAAATACAACATTCTTATAGAAGTTCCTCAAGCAAAAAAAAAAAATATCTGATCAATGTAGATAGCCTGTAAGTACTAACACCAGCGAGAGAACTAATAAGTGGACAAAATATGGAAATTAAAAAAGAGAGAATAAGAACCTAGGTGTATGAAAATGAACAAGACTTGTTTAGAAGTAATCAACTCGAGCCATCAGGAAACCAACGTCCATTGCAATAAAATTGACATACAAACGCGCTCGAAATCATCCAGTTAAGTTAGAACTAATTTCTAACAGTTTTCCCCATGTATTGAATGCAATTTGGATTGTTAACGTAACCTTATTATTATAGTTGTGAACACTTACCATCTCCAATCTACTGCGATGCACAATCACTTATTCAATCTGTAACAAACAGGAAGACATTATTGTTGATAGTTTCATTACGTTATTAGTTTCATTTTAGGCACATGCGCTAACGAAAATTACTTCATGCATCATTTTCCCGTTACCTAAATGGCCGATTTCGTTACCTACATCTTGATTGACTACATTCCGCTATGTGGTTTTAATGATTATTAAAACTATTTCAATAGTCTATATTTATGTTATTTTAAGTTGGTAAGTATCTAATTACTATATTATTAGGTATACTGAGATCAGGGGGACTGGTAAAGTATAGATGTTTTAATTAATTTAACATTTTAAAATTTTCCCCTCTCCAGGGCCTACATCTACTCAGTCATATTGATGTCCACCTACGAATTTGCAATTTGAAATGGACCTCTTTTGTAATATCAAAATTTCAATATCAGAGCACACTGATCAGCTTCGGAACCTATCCGGTTAATTTATCTCCTAATTGACTCACGGTGCTGTTATTTAAATAAATCTCCTATTGGACACTTCGGAAACTACGAAGTATGGAGGCGCACTTATCAGCTGAGAGGCATCTACATTACCTATCGACCTGTTTTGTTTTTACATTTACTGTAAAGCGTAAAAGAACGTGGTCCTGGAACCCTCTAACTCCCCTTAAATGATTGAGCCCTTTTAGAGGGCACGATTCGCCATGTTCTGATCATATATTATATACTAAGTACAGTAAATAAATACCAATTTTATCCGCGTAGAAGGGCTATCTAACACAGAAACAATAAACCTTTGATTACTAATTTGCAGCGTTTTTATCTCAATCCTAAGGAGAGTTAACGTCTGGAATGGTATGCACACACGCTTTTTTCCCCTGAAAGGTCCCCTCAAAGGCGGAGGGAACACAACAATGAATTGAAAATAATTAATAAAAAAGGTGGAGAGGACTCCCTGGTTTACCCGACACCAGCTCTAGAGATGAGGGAAGTTGCAGAAGGAGGAGGGGAAAGTTTCGGATGAAAGGAAGTGCTACTACAAAATGTCCACCGGTTAAGGTAAGAGCCCGTAAGGACGCAGGTGGTGATGCTACGGAGCACTCCTGCCGAGATGCTCAACTATAGTAACTCCGTGGCACTTTTCCCTAACCACAACCCGCGCCATGCCACTCCCTCAAGCTCAGATATCGTTGCCGCAGGTCATTTCTATCATATTTACATATCTTAACTGCCAGGTCTGCTCCATATCCACGCTGTCACTGACAACTAGGACACAAAAACACACACACATATTCATTCTTGTATTCATAGACTCCAGAAAAAGAGCAATTTTAGAAAAAAATCGTGGTCAATAGAATAAGCATATTGTTGAGCAGTAATGAAATTAATAAAATCGCAAAGTAGGTAATTTAGATTAACTTACTAAGAAATAATCAAAGCTAATTTCACGGCAATTTGAGTCTCTCCATGAATGATTTGTGAAAGGGACTTTATTCAGTGGTTCCATGGACGAAAAACACCAGCCGCATTTTGGCTTTGCGGGTTCGAAATAAACGAGTGCGGTTCACGCTAACATTTTACCGAGCTCAGAACGGTGAAACAATGAACGCTCGGCTTTGAAAAGGAGAAAAACTTCCGCGGGCTCCGCAAATCAAATCAGCGGGTGAACGCCTCGCATACATTGTCCCTTCCACATCCCGAACGGAGCACAAAAGGGACCTAATTCAACTAAGTCACCGTGTGTTCGTGTTGAGAACCGTGTTTTGGGTTGGGATCCCATTGTCAGAGGACCGTGGGAGAGATGTGATTGGAAACGCACATGGAGGAAATCGGTTTCAAATCGATTATCTATTCCTTTTTCGCGGTGATGAAGGTTGGAACGGTGGTGAACGAAGGTGAGGGTGTGACGGAGGGGGGAGGGGTAGTTTTTTTCGGTTTGGGATTTCACACACGCACACTCCTCCTTTCCTATAAGCCCTTGATTAGATTAAACAACCCCCGCCACCGCGCTGCTTCCATTCCGCCACTACACGAGCCTGTTTTCCCCCTATCGGCCGTGAGTATGTCAAAAGAGCCGGAACTTCGTATTGTGCCCGGAGCTTTTTGGGAATCCCCCCTCCCACCACCACTAACCACACCTTGAGCTGGAAATCGCATTTTAATTTATTGGGGTTACCAGTGCAGCAAAACGTCCTTTATTCTTTGACATGACTTAATTAAGGACGTAAAATCCACTGCAGAACCGTTAAAATCGAAATGTGGATTCTTGGAACCGCAAGCAACCAAACAGGAACATTTTTCTATTGGAAGCAGAAATACGTACAAGTACACCTAATCATGTACATTTATATACAATTCATCGTATAAATTTCACTATTCCATAGATAACTTATATTTTGAAGAGAGGCACAATGTTTAAACCAGAGGGCTTTTCACTAACTTCATTCCGTCAATCCTCACTCTTATTATGTTAGTGATACACATATTAGTTGATAAATTATTGCACATATACGGATACCTTGTTGAAAAAAAAAAAAAAAAAAAAAAAAAAAAAAAGCCTATGATTGAATATCAGTTATCTAGGAAGGAGAAAGATGGAAGCGGAGTTCTGAAAGTTTTTTCCCTATCGACCTTGAGTAGAGCCGGGAAAATTTTGCTATCGGAGAGCAAAAATATGTACAAGTTACGTAATTAAATAAATTTATGTACACCATCGTATCAATTACTCAACATAACATAAACATAACATAACATAAATTTTGGAAAGAGGGTTTTTTTTTTCTTTAAAGAGGGCTTTCCAGTAACTTTATTCTGTCTATCCTCACTCTTATTACAAATGATTTAAAACACATTAGTTGATAGACTGTTACAAATATATGAGTACCTTGACAGAAAAAAAACAGTGATTATATTCAATTGAATACAGGAAGCATTTAAAATGGATATTTCTTAGCTCCTCGTCACTCCGTCCTTCGCTTCAAGAGCTCCACACTCCGTACTTCCGCCTTCCAGACGTCCTCAGTCGACTCTCCGTCCTTCTTTCAGCTTCAACAGCTTCAGAATCCTTGACTGCAACTCACCATACGGTCTTCACCATCTACCGGACTCTCTAATCTACAAAGAGCTCCGGCGCCCTCAAATACACTCAACAATAGGCGTACTTCCGCCTTCCAGATGTCCTTGATCGACTCTCCGTTCTTCTCTTCGCTTCAAGAGCTTCTTTACCTGCAACACATCGGACTCTCTAAGCTACATAGATCTCCGGCATCCTCTGCTACACTCAACCACAGCCTCGACAAAGCTCCACCGGCTGGCTCACCTAACAATAACTATGAGCACGTGACCAGAGCCCGCTGCCGCCGAACAGACTCGCTTCAGCCTCCATAACATAAACTATTCCCGGTGTCATCACGACAACCTCTACGCAAGAGAACAAACCTACATATATTAGCCACCTACGAAGCGCTCCGGCTCTCGGCACCACCAAAATGATTGGTCGTCACTTCTCTGTCTTCCGCCTCCGACGACGCTTCTCCGTTGATAGCAAGATCTTTGTCTACGAGAGGACCTCCTACCACACCGTATCTTAAAGCCTCTCTCATTCAATGACGTTTTCACATAATGACTTTTTCACTCCAATGATTTTCTATGTGGTGTTATTAGGAAACAATTTTTTTTTTCTCCAGTCAAATTCTACCATATCAACATTGCAATAACCATGTACTCAACCTTGAGCAAACTTTACTTTGTACTTTGCAATACTCACGCCATTTTCAGCTACTAATAGCTCTCTCTTTTACAGTTTATACTCTTGGCTCACCCCTCCACGGGTCCGGCTCCTCCTCCTGCAGCACAACTCCTCTGCTGCGTCACACTCCTCTTCTGCAGTACATCTTCCTTGATCCACACATCTTCTTCATCACGTCTCTACTCAGCACGCCGCTACAACTCGTACCACTTGTAAACCGGGCACTGCTAACAATCTGTCACAATTGTAAAACGGTCAGCAAGAATTACAAATGCTTTTTTTTGCACTCATGTAATTCGCGGCTAAAAAATCTCATAAATGGGGGAGGGGCGTAGTATACACCCGGACCCGTGGAAACTAGTTGCCCTTATCTGGCCAGGGAGGTGTCTCCCATCACCAGGACAGCAGATATAAAAGAGCCAAGAGGGCCACCGAAATATACAATTCTCTACCAAGACTTCATGGAGTTATTATTCCAAGGTATCCTGCATCCTACGCGAAGCTATCATTATATAATGTAGAGCCGAAAGATGGAACAAAATGGATTAAGTTCAGTAATTCATTAATATGACAGAAGAGGTTATTAGGTTGGGTCAACAGATTCTCAGAGCAGATTAGTTACTTATTTGCCATCAATATCATGTTGTTGGATGTAAAAATACGAGTACATATGTAAGTAAAAAGTTCTCGAATTGGAAGATGATAATACTCTTGCTATACTAATGCTTTCAAGCTCATACTTACAGGGACGTTTAAAACACCACATTGCAGTTGGGTTACCTCGGAGTAGAAAAGACAACGGGAACTGTGAGTTAGTCGCTCGGAGCACCGTCACGATCGGATGTTATTTGACTAAACATTTAGCACTTGCTCAAGTTCCTAATTGGGGCTCCCAACCAGTGAGTTATGAGAAACAGTTACCCAGGACCCGCCGGCAGTAATGGATACGTGGTTTCCGAATTGGCAGGCTCGAGTGAGTAGTTAGTCATGTATAACGAACTGTCTGATCCCTTTGAAAGCAGAGATAAGACAATTCCAAACCAAATTCAGACACGAACTAAATCACTCGCGACGAAGTTGTGGAAACCCATTTAAAAACGGAAGTTAGTGAAAAAACGTTGTCTATTTCCACGAAAAATAAAGGGTTACAATGTTAAATCGATTTCGACAGTTAGGCCATCATCAGTAACAAACAACAACTTATTATTGTTATTGTATGGTATTCGTACTGTTACTGAATTTCCGAATTCAGACTTGGTGGATACCAACTCACTGCTACGATGCCTTTATGACTATGGTTAATGTTGTAATGTGAGTAACGTCAAGAAGAAACTGAGAAAAATGTTCCTCGGACCTCTGTGTTTATTAATTTTCTATGTTTAGCTCTGCAAAAGATTAGACAGAGGTGCACGTGCCAGCAGAAATGTTACTTGCTCCCAGTCTCTGGAATATTTTGCAAGAAAACTATGACACAGTCTGAACAACTACGAAGGTACAATACAAAGCCATTTCACCAAGAATCATTTCATCTCTGGCAGTCTTCATCTCCCCCGAAGACACTGGTTAAATCCGGGGAGATCCACAATATTGTTAGACTTCAAATGGCCTTTGGTGAATTCCGACATTTGGTTTATAGCGTTTTCAAATTGAGTGGGATATTTCCCAGGCCAATTTAGACTTTCTACATATCAAATGAATCATTTTTCAAATCAATTTGAAAATTTCCCCAACATGTCCAGTTATGATTTTCTTGATATGTTCAAATCCAATTTAAGCTATAAATGTATCCGAACTACACTCCATACTAATAATGGATACATTTCCGAACCAACGCTTATAATGTAATATGTACTAACTTTTAAGTTCCAACACTGTCTAATATATTTGTACAAATGGTTTGTGAATTGCCAAAGCCAAATCGGAAATGAAAGATTAACCTACATAGGCTCCTAATCCGGTTTCCATGATTTTCGAAGTCCTACGTAAGTACAGGCAGTGATGGATGTAGATGTAGATGTAGATGGAAAAACTCTCAGGGCGGGGGTTTTTAGCCCCTAGCACGGAAGCCTGTTGGCTTGTTGTACTTTTCTGAGAGTTTTTTGGTTAATCGAAGAGACTCAGCCCCCTGATGAGGGGTGGGAGGCCCTTGATTAATTGTTCGCTCTGAATAGAGCTCATTGGGGTTTGGGCCCCAAAGAGTTCAATTCTGAGATGGTTGAGTGCAGGGCACTCGGAGATTATATGGGATGCCGTTTCGTCAGTCTCCTCACATAGTCCGCACTGAGTCGACCCCTATGCGATGTAGGTGAAATCGTAGGGGTGAAAAGCCGGTTTTGAGGCCAACCATTGTTTTTAGTTCCCTACGATTTTTCCTAAGTAGCCCTTCAGTAATTCTGGTGTTGGGTTCAGCCACCATAAGTTTACTGTGGGCGTGTCCTTCAATATTGGACCATCTTTTAGCGGTTTGTTGGTTGACTCACATGTTAATGGTTCTTCTGAAGGTAGTTTTTTGTAAACCGACTGCTGGCTCAGGCCCTACACATAGGGTTTGGGAGCCCCTTCTCGAAAGGTCGTCAGCCTTTTCGTTAACAATAATGCCTCTATGCCCCGGCACCCACTCCAGGCGAACCCGGTTGTGTTTGGCTAGGTTGTTGAGGGTTCGCCTACAGCACCATACCACTCGGGACGAGATGGTGGGAGCCGTTAGTGCTTTTATCGACGCTTGACTGTCAGAAAGGATGCGAACGTGGGCTTTTTTATGCCCCCTCCTAAGACTCTCCGCAGCTGCTGCCTCGATTGCCACAATTTCTGCCTGGAATACAGAGATGAGTTGCCCAAGTGGAAACGAGGTGTTCCACCTGGGTCTGCCCCATGTATTCCTGCGCCAGTTCCTGCTTCCATTTTCGACCCATCTGTGAACCAATCTGGAAATGGTAGATTAACCTACATAGGCTCCTAATTCGGTTTCCATGATTTTCGAAGTCCTATGTATGTACAGGCAGTGATGGGCAAAAGTTAGTTCAACTAACAAATGACAACAAAAACTAAATTAGTTATTGGTTAACTAGCAACTACGATTAATAATGTATAGTTGTGAGTTGGAGTTTATACTATTTTCCTCCAACTAAAGTAATTGTAGTTAGGAAACCAACTAACTAATTTAGTAATTTAGTTGGTCCTCTATCTAGTTGAAACTTCAACTAACAACTATAGTTAGTTGTAGTTGCAAGAAACAACTAAGACTAATAACTTTTTTTTTCAATTACATGTCCTCTATTTCTATTGTACTTTGTTCTAATTATATTTCATTTCCATTAATTTAGTTCAAGATTACATTTTTATTTTAGTTATTAAAAGAAGGCAGGTAATAAATAATGTAATTCTCCAACTAAGTTATTTCCTGTAGAAGAACCAATTCCTTGTACTAGAAACAATTGTTCCTTGATGAATAAGGATCTTGTTCCAAGATGACCAGAACAGTATTCAGAAACGATTTTCGGCATGAAAACAATAATCCGAGGATATTAAATTAAATATAAAAAAAAGTGTTCGTTGATAGTTGTTAGCAGCAACTACTAACAATTAACATAGTTGGAAACTAAAGTTGTTAGTTGAATATTTGGTTCAACTAAAATTTTTGTTAATTACGCCCATTTCTGCGTACCTATGTAATCTTCCAATTGTAACACCCCCCACCCCATCCCAAGAAACCCTAAAAAGATTACCACACCACCGAGTTTATCTGTAACCCCCTAGTTTTTTTTAATTTTACTAGAGTTATCTCGTACTCCTTCGATCTTTTCTATTGCTTCCGCTTGAAAAAACTTCCTTAAAGACCTCTCCATGGAATAAAAATAGGTCCAACCAAAACTATGTCTGTTTGGTGAAAGAGAAAATGCGCGCGCTTACACACAGACAAAGACACACACATTCATTGTACATATATGAAAAAGCGCAGATTCCAATGAAGGAAATTTTAAAAAGTTTTATTTAAAGATGTTTGGAGCCATCGCAATAGCATTACGAAAATTTCCAAATGAGAACGAGAATTTACGTTACCCAATGGAAAAATGTGTAAACTAAAATATTATAGAACAACTACTGCTTAGTCTCATGTTTAGCATGGGAACAGGAACCCCAATGGCATGGGGTGCCATTTCTATTGCTCATTCAATAGATTTTTATTTTATTCGACGTGCAATACTTTCTGTATAGTTGCAAGCTATATTCACTGCATTTTTTAATCTATAGAAAGCGTTTGAAACGAGGTGAAATGGAAATAAAAATTCCTCGAAAGTTTAAGTGCGTTCTTGCGACGTTACATTGGTTATAGTGAAATTAGCTTCACCAAAAGTAAGTGAAAAACCCGTTTCCCGATTTTTAACTGCCCTCAACATGGATCTGTCGAAACAAATGAAATTTCTCCTAAATATGCATGACTCAACAAAATTTTCGAAAATTGTTTTGTATTTTCAAAGCCCGCATTGTTTCTTCACGTCTATATTATAGATTTGTTGCCATTTTAAATAACACATACACTAATTTTATGATTTAATTGATAAAATGAGCGCTTGGCGACATGGGAGAACACCCACGCCACAAATGAAAGGGAAAAAAAATTGTTGATTTGTGTGATTTTGTTTCAGATCCTTACCAGTCTAATAATTTTAATAATTCCTACTGCTCCTGACATAATCCTCGACAGAAACCCTCGATATTTGCCATTCCCTAGAGGTATTGGAAACAAGTTGCAAGTAAGTAACAGGCATTAAATAAATGGTGTACAGATTAGAGGGCATCATGAATATCTTCACCGTTGAATAAAATGAAATACCTACTTCATAGCATTTAAATGATAATTTTCAGCATCAGTGATATAGTTTTTGTTTTCTTTTTGTGTGAGCTGTCCGAGGACTTTTGCTGATTTAGAAAAAACAGTTTATCTAAAAATCGAAGTACTTGTGTCCACATATCCTGTCTGATGAAGAATTTTATCAAATGATTTTGCTGAGTTTTCAGGAAATGTTTGGGTAAGATGTGAATGGTACTTCATCAGTAAGATTGCATACAAATCAATATTCGTCAACTTGGAGGGTCGTTAGAGTAGGAGGGTTAATCATCCCATATCAATTTCATCACAACCGTATCTGTTGAAACACCTGCGCATACTCGAATGTGAAATCCTTGCAGCAATCATAACTTTTGCGGTTTCATGCGATTTCAATGAAATTTTATGATGAGTGGGTTAGGGTGAGGATGGCTTTTATTAATTTCGACAATCAGAAATTGATAATTATCACTGTGCATGCGCCCATCAAGCGATGTTTTCTCGTGGCCTATTTGTCTGATTTCGCTCAAATTCGGAATATGGATGAATCGATCACCTCCAATGAGTTTCATCACTCTCCGATCATAAGTAGCTACTGCGCAAGCGCGAACCTGAAATCATGGCAACAAAATTTTGAAATCATGGGTTCCCATCCAATGGGCTTCCGAACTAACAAGATCCGCCTTTAGTAGCGCTGGGGGGCGAAGGAACCAACGAACATGATGGTTGATATGACTGTCCCCTTTTTGACCACCACTTGTCATAATTTTCGCTCTTCGATTCGTTCCCCTCACCATCAATCTCATCAATACTGGTCAAAAATGAGAATTATATTATTAATAAATGAATTATAATAATAAAATAACACACAAGCAAACAAAAAACTGACAAAAAAACTTGTGTCCGTCACTACTTCCCTTATAAACAAGAAATCGATAGGGTCACTGTTTACATGCTGCGCTCTATCTCGAGCTTGTCATGTTTGTACCCCCATTTCGATCAAATTTCCAGTTATTGAACGGCTTAGACTGTAGACGCCCCCAATGAACCTCATTGCTTAAGAATCTCCGGTAGTTTTCGCGCATGCCAACATGTAATATCTATAAAGCAATATCATTATTATTTTTCATTCATTTATTTATACACAAATATTTGTTTACTGATAGGTGATTACAGGATTCGGCATACCCGTTCCCGACATTAAGGATGACGTCACGTATGGCCTAATCATCAAATCCAACTACGCGCTGCCTACGAATTCTTCGCAGTTCACTCAGCCTGAACTCGCCTTCGAGGATATGAAGTCAGGTGCTCAAATCAGCAGGCTGACTTGGTACAACCTCTTGAAGGCGGCCATGGACAGGTGAGGAACTCCCGTCAAGTAGAAACGAAACAGGAAGCAACAGATTTTTATCGGTTCTAGTTCGAGCATTGAATAAGTTGGAACTTTAGGGCTCTTCAGAATAAATTTAGCAAAATGTATAAGATAAGCCGGGTTTTGGCATGGCCATATTTGGAATATGCTCACTAATTTGAGTTGCAATGAAGCAAAGTCACAGAATGCTTGAATAAGCAATTCAATTTGGACCAATCCAATAGTCCCACCGCCGCCGTCACCTAGTAGTGCATTCATTCTTTCACTCTATTTGACTGCGTGTGAGAGCTTCTTCAAGTCCTCAGAAGGCTTGCGAATGTGAGACTAGCGTATCGCTAGATTTGGTCTGGATCATTTAATAAATCTTGCCCCAATCTAATATTATGGCTTTTGACTACCAATTAAGGGGAAACATGCCCACAATAAATCACGAAAATCGGAGATAGTCATGGTAAGTAGGTATCTTATTTGACTTTGTTTACAATTAGTATGTATTACCTAAACGGGGTGAGGCTATATTTTGACATGATCGACATCAGAGAGTTTTCGCTTTCCACAGAAGCTAACCGTACGAGGCCGTGAGGAGCTGTCAGCTGATCCAATGATAGCCGAAAAGCGGACTAACTAACACAAACCAGCTCCAGTTCCATTAACAAATGAAGGCGGAACGCAAACTCGAAGCTTCGTAGGCTGGTGCCCCTACGGCCTCTAGCACCTGCACGCAAAAGCACCTTAGAGAATTTACACTGATAAGAGCTTCCAAAGCCGGCATTCTCGTTCAGCATAAATCAACCCTTTACGTAAGTAAACATCGAATAGTTGGACCAAAAGATCGACATCAAAGAAGACAAAAACCAACGTAATTTTTACAATCTTGGAGAAGTCTAACGGTAAGACAAAAATTATGGAATGCCCTGTCGTTCAAAAATAATTAATACGTCCAATGTTATTTCTTATCATTTGATCGTTTATTTCCAGATAAGATTAGTCACTAAACCAATATTTTGTTCCTAAATTGCAGTGCCTCGATTTGATCAGTTGTATAGTTCAGGGCTTAACGTATTGTACCTCTGAATATTACGTTCAAATTGCTAAATAATATACCTAGATGGGATTTGCACAGACACAACGCAAATAATGCACATCTACATTGCCGTGATGAAAAACATCAGGTCCAAAAAGATGAAGTTTTCAGGGGAGCACTCAAAAGTTTTCTCCACTTCTCTAGCTGTAAACTGCCGTCCAGTTCACAATTATTACTTAATTTTTTGACGAACACAGTAGGCCTACGCTTACGCCTCTAAATGCATCCATAATATATATACATATAACAGTACTAATAATAGAATAAAAAATCTGCACAATCTAAATGATCAGAATCGATTTTAATCTATCATACTAATTTATAAGCGTACGATTTTTTCATCAAGCCGAGCAATTTTTTAGTGGTTAAGTTTTGATCAAAAGCAACTTATTATGTGAGCTGATCTTTCTGAAATTATCAAGTAAAATAAGGAGGGAGTTTGTGTCAGAAACCAATTCCACCGCAAATGAAGCCATATACCTATTTATCGCAAATATAACTCGCCCCAGTCATTTGAATTATGTAGAAAGTTGAGTAATTCTTACACAAATAAAGTAACGCAATTAGCAGACTTGGGTTGTTTCTGCACGTTTTTGACAAAAAAGTTAGATTTGCCGAATTTTAAATATTTTTTTATTTTAATTTTCAATTTCTGACTCTACCATTGAAAAGAACCCATCGAAATTAAAAGGAGTGCCTACGTCAAAACCACATTTCAAAAATCTTAAACTTGAGTTTTTTTTTCTTGAATATTACGGCAGTACTCATAATGCACACAAGTCAATATCAAGTTCTTAAACTCATTAGCGTAATTGCAAACAACTAGAAAATATACGCTGTTTTATGTTTTCATGATTCAGATGATATGGACTATAGTTTCAACTTCACTCTGCTTCTATCCCAAACAATCAGATTCTTCAAACCCCCCCCCAGTTAGGATTTGATGATCGATTTGTGATTTAGCTTTAAAAGTGTTTACCTCTTCTCCTTTTGTTTACCTTTTCTACCTTTTCTCTTCATTATTTACTGTACCATTTACTTCAGAAACGAAAATTTAATCGGATTTCACTAATCATTAATAATCATAATCCAGTTTAGTTTACCTATCACAGATACTAACGGTAGATTAATTTTGATACCTAGTACATACAGACAAGACTTTACAAAAAGGCATTTCTGTCCTTAAATTAGTTATGTAAAGTTAAACTGATTTCCTTTTTGTAATGTATTGTTATAATTAACTGTCATACATATTACTGAGTACAAAATATTACAATTTTGCAGGCTGCAAATTCGAGGTGACAGCTGCTTGCTCCTGACTATTTGTCAAGCTTCATTCACTGTATTCGAGCAACAAGGACTGCTTGGAGAAATAATGAAAGTGATGTTCTTGTGAGTGAAATTGTGTAAAATACCTGACCACTATTTGTTCATACATCTGTTGGATAAGATAATGCTGAATTTTACATAGCTCCATTACAAGAAGACACAGAATGTGCTTTTTTTTTGGAAGTGTTAAACGGTAATTTGTGATCAAAAATAATATCAATGACTAAATGTTTTAGCGAATTTCTGTAGAAACATTGTGCACAACTTTCTTCACAGAAATCAGTTCTGCGACATTCTGAAACGAATTCGTGACTTAAACATTTTTCCATATAATGTATGACTATAAATATATAGGTGTGTGTATATATGTCCTTTCTTTTAGAATTCCCGATTGTTTGGCGAATGAACCATCTATCTACCCTCCTCTTAGCCTTTGCAAATTGGGTAAAATTCACCAAAATTGATCTCTTCCTATTTTTTGATGCACTGAATCCAAATCGGGAGTCCATTTTACTGCCTGTATCCTCGGTTACCCAATTCCAGAATTTCATGGAAATTGGAAAAATCACTCCCTATCCACTTTCTTCAGGGTTTGATATTAGATAGAGAATTCGGAGGCCTCAGCTCAAGTAAGTGCTTCGGAATAGTTATTATAAAATATTTATATTAAATACAAATGAAATTACCTTGGATTCAGTGTTCTCCCGCCATCCCCTGAAATCTGATTCAAATTGACCAAAATGTGTTATGATTTCACTCCTAAGGAGAGGTATCGTCTGGTTTGATACATACATATGTTCATAAATATATATGCCTATACCTTGTACATGTACACATTTGAAATAGTGGTAAAATCCAGGAATTATGTATTGCCTCAAAACAAATTTCCATTTAGAAAGTTTCGACGAATTTTTATTCAAAAATTTTTAGAGCCTTTGCAATAGCTTCATTTTCAAAAACGATTCGCTAAAGTTTTCTAGGAAAATTCACTAAAATCAGTTAAAAACTGCAGCGATTTCTTGATATCCAATATTATTGTTTAATTAGCAGATTGCAGATAGTTAACTATAACTAGTTGTTCTTCCATTAAATAGATAGTTATCTATCTAAGCAATTTAACATAGATATAATGCCGAAGCATTCGAAAATTCGTTTACACATTCATGCGGAATTATTTTGCGATTGAATGTGGGAGTTAAGAGATATTTTTTGGTGCCTACCCCTCCATGAATTATCAACGTCCGTTCTGTCCGTCGCCGATGACATCCCAAAATTACAATACGCTGGGGTCTTATTTTGTGTTCCTAGGCCTTCGACGACTCCAGGAGAAGCTCTATTGGTTCCGAACGAATTCAAAGACGCGGAAGAAATTGGCGAGAAAGCTGAGGATGAGTCAAAGTGCCGGGAAGCGTACCCTTCTTGTGATCGGAGCATCATTGACCTGATTACCACATTAGAAGAGAATAAATTCATTAAAATGATGTTGGATACTTTGTGAAAATTCAAAACGAATTGTGGCAAGTATTTCAACTTACAAATTTTCCCGAAGAGCAATTTTCCCCAAGTGTCATACAATTAGTTTTTCAATGATAAACTTTTGTAATACAACAAGAAAAATGTATTGGACATATTTAACAATATTTCGAAATCCATGTTCCTATCCTTGTAACGTCCAAAACTATGTCAATCCTAGACTAATTTTGATGAAGTTTCAGGGATAGAGGGTTAGTCCTTAAACGGTCTCCTATAGACTGATCTGTGTGTGTACACAAACGTGAATTTCTTATAACTCCGATTCCTCTTCACCTACTGGCCCGATATAGTGCAAACTTGGGGGGTAGTTGGGTATAAATTCTAGAAAATTTCCTCTGAAGTATTTGCGATTGGTTGAGTACTTAACTATTGCGCATGTGCAAAGCTAAAATTGATTTACAATTGCGAAATACCATTACTAATAGACCGGTATTTATGAAATTTTCAGAGATAGTGGGTTAGATCTTAAAAAATGTCTTATAAATTTCATTGCCATTGGATTCATAAACGTTTGAACGCACGCGCGAACGTGAATTTCTCATCACGTATATGAATTAATATCACGTTGAGTTGAGTAAAAAATACCCATTGAACATGCGGAAATTTAGTTAACACTGGTGAAACTCCGAGTCTTATAATCCGATTTTGATGAATTTTTGAAATTCTGATGAAATCTCCTGTCAATTCTATCGCCCTGTACATACCTTAGATGGTAGATGCCGTTGGATTGATAGCAGTTCGTGCATGGGAAAAAATGAACTATTTTCGCATATTACTTTTCACTGTATCTCTCTACTTACAGTAAGTACCATGTATTACTAAGTAATACATAGGTAAATGTACTCTATACATAAGTTCTATTAAGTATGTACCATGTAATTACTCAATAGAAGTTATGTATAAAGTAATATATCTTAGAAGGAGGAAAAAATGATGAAGCGGTAGCCATTGGGATACGAAAGATCCTGGAGGGAACTGTCAGCTATAAGGATAACATGGAGTGTGCATTTCAAAACGTAGGTACCATTAAATGAAAAGAGGACTGATTTTGTCAAGGTGAACAACTAATCTATTTTCGAATTGGAGACAACATTCAATCAAAAATGACCTGATCATCAACCTATTCAGTTCACTTCTTCTCAACATCCCCAACCTTCTTGGCAAGTACTGGGTAGGAAACAAGTGGGCAAACAGCGAATGAGAAAGATAAAACCAAAAGATGAATGACCTGTAAGAGTATATCAACATATATATATATTTTTCCCCCTAGAAAGCAAGCAAGAATTAACCGATGAAGACTGCTTCGAAAACATCGAAAACAGCAACCCTCTCATTGAACTTTAGGAACATTTCATCGAACGCGGCAACGATTATCATTCTGGAGATCACCTTGGAATAGTTGAAACCAGCAAGTCGAACCCTTTTCCGCCGAAGACCCTTTCTGTTCATTCTGGGTTATGTCACCACTAAGGAGGCTCCATTGCACCAATAAAAAATTATTGAGATGCAGATATGCGCGAAAATAGGCTTTCATGAAAATGCAAAGAAATGAAGTTCTTCTCCTTGAGTACTGCACAGCTACCCTTTGATGCTGCCGAAATAGCATCAGCCCGTTTCTGTAGGATGATGATGATGCGTAATTTTGGTATAATAAGTAACAACTGAAGAAGTGTTGAAACGACGAGGAAGATTTTATAATATAATGCGATTCTGTATGTACAGCTACATTTTTTGAAACTTTGATGTGTGACGATCAGATCAGAGATTTGAGGTAATTAGAACAAATATTTCCCTTGCTAAGAATGTTTACCGGTATAACTATATTTGATATAGCTATATTCGAGCTTTAATGATTTGAAGTAATCCTCAAATACCATTTCAAACAACCAATATATTTCCTGATTTAATTAGCAATTTTAAGTGTTATACCTGACTCTGCTGACATCTGACGTATAGTATTACTAAGCGTCAGCTAAGTCAATTGCATTTAAGGCTGTTCAAGATTATATATTATAGATGTTCAATTAAGTAATAAAATGTTTGATTTATAACACTTTTTTAAACTGTATTACTTGATGATTACTGCTCTTCGTCAAATAACTCACGATTAAATGCAATTTGCTGTAACTACTTCAACTCTTTCTCTGCTATGTCCTTAAATGGCGTTATTAAAAAAAAAGAAGAAAACACGAAACAAATATATTGTTTTTACACCCTTAACTAATTAGGAAACAGAAAAGTTAATATTCAACTAACGACGGGGAGACTCAAGAGCTCTCTTCTTTGAACAAAGCTAATTGGTTGAATCACATGACGGAAGAAAGCGTACGGAAATTAAAAAAATAAAATTAAAAAAAGATGGAGAGGCATCAAAAGAAGAGGGGGAATAAATGCGGTGAGGAAAAAATAAAGAATGCCCTGAGGTAAATAGAAGCAAAAATTATACGCCCTTTCAACATCAAATTAATTACACCCAGAACCCCCCATCCCCACTCCACCTCCCGCTGAGAATTATTAAGTTGGCAACCGTGTAGTACATTAAGGGTGGCCTGCCTGCTTTTCTTAGTTGAGTTTCAACTATTTTTTGAATTTATAGATATAGAGAAGCGGGATATGAGATCAAATTCGACTCCTCTTTGTCTTCCTATGAGTATTTTAGCTTTCTACAGAAATCGGTGTGCTCTATTTCTGTTAATTCTATTTCTTATCAATATGGAGTGAGTTTAAAAACATGTTCTCAAATCAATATATATCGACAGCTGAGTTTGAATATGAAGACCCCACAGAATCTCCAATGGAATCTGGACGCCTAGAATAGAGAGGAGTAAAAAAAAACAAGGGGGGGATGTGGTGATTATACTGATCATTGTTGCGAAGACCTAAATCATGGTTGTGGCTCGGGAAGCATTGACGCATAAACAATCTACAAGCACTAAACCGTACATCCCTTGAAAATTTCATCGAAATCGGTTTCAAATTTAGAAGTTATGCTTGTTACAAGGATTAGAGATTCGCAAACACGAAGTAGCTACTAGTGATACGATCGTGACGAAACTCATACTGTGTAATCAAATCGTAATTTTCTGTATTCAAATCGTAATTTTTGTAATGATCTATTCGTAGGATTGAACGAACAGATCATGAGGAAATGACGCTTGATTGATATTAACACTATCGCTGATGCACAGTGACTTGACTGATGAAACGGGACCATCCTCAGCCTGATCTGCACATTCACAGAAAGTGTCAAAACACACCCACATCCAATGAAAAGTGTAAAAGTAATGCTTATTACAAGGATTTCACATTTGCGCATGCGCAGTAGCTACTAAGAATACGATCGTGTTGAATATTTAAGATGTGATTAAATCATCTTTGCCGGACTACTTTCGAAATTTGAGAGTGTTCGGACGGCTAGGCCGTGAGACTATTATGCTCGCTGCATATAACATTTGCTCAGCCATTACAATCCGATGAGGACTGTAAAAATTAAGCTTCTTGCAAAGGTTTTTGGGCTCACATATCGGCAGGAATCTAAAGTTGTTCAAAATCGTAAAAACGAGGTGGAATTTCGATTTCGAAGACGAAAGAAAAGTGCGTTTTCATCCCTCGAAAATAAAAAAAAAAAAAAAAAAAAGCTTCCACAACCTATAGGTAGACTAGGAAGCAATAACTGGCACTTCTATGGCTGTATTAAAATTAAAGCGTTTAGTAAATACTTACATTAGATTAAATTATCCTTTAGATTCATTTACCGAAAACAGAATAATACATTCCATTCGCAGTTGTGATTCAAAACAACTATGGACAAGTATCAACACGTGTAGTTTCAACTTTCAAATCTTGATAGACTGCAGTAACCGAACAAAATTTGAATGATTTTATTAAACACGGATGAGAAGAATCAGAAGAGGTTGATCACTAATTATTACCTACCCATTTATATATATATATATTTATCATGTAAATCACATAGCAAGAGATTGATCACTTCCCTAGCTAACCTCCCCATCTTAATCATGTACCTGGGTACATGTAAATCCACATCAGGCTAACATGCCCGAATTAATTGACCAAGCAAACTTTCATATAAGTGGGGACATCTGGAAATATTTTATCTCTGGCCAAGGAAACGAACCATTCTTTTTCGAAACGTACTGCTCCTTCCTACGTTGGGAAGTCTGGCATAAGAAATTAGAGTTGAGGAAATGAGTTATCGACGCATCCGGTGAAAGCCGCTAATGTGAAAACTTTTTACTCTTCAAAGCTGGAGGGCTGGGGAAGGACTCGCCCACTTTTTCTGCAGCCCGTCTGAAAAAGCTTCTTCCTCCCGTCAGACGCGCTCTTTCCAGCTGTGGCGGTTCCAAGGGTCAGAGTTGAATAAAAGTTGGGAAACAACCACCTCCGGCTAATGCTCTCGCCTCTTTAAAACAATGGGGGAAGTGCGATGGATTCCGTTCCGCGGTAACTGTCGTATTTTTCTCTCGTTGAATATAAGAAAAGAAAAAAGAAACGAAAGAGATCCTGGCATGTCAACTTGACATTTTTAATAGTCATTAGTATTTGTTTGCCTGTCCACAGTATGAATAAGTTTCTACAGTTGAGCGATTCCAGCATTATTTAGCTACATAATGTACATGTTGTCGTAATGCAGATAAGTGATGATCAAATATACAATCTATACTATAACGGCCCAAAAGGACTACATATATATTTTAGTGCTTCGGAATCGCGACGTTGGATTAACAGGGAATTTTCATGGTTATTTTTTATTTGCTCAATAGAAAAAGCTGAGCAAGACTTTCCAAAAATGTGCTATACGAAGGTTATCTGAATAGTAACACGGCTCTTGAAATTCATTTTCATGATGAGTCCCCGCTCGCCTGGGAGGAACCCCCAGCTCCCTTGCTCTACTGCGTCACCCGTGTGATCTTCCTACTCGTTTAATAGCCAAACTAAATGGTCTTTTGAGCTGATAATTGATACTTAGAGGCTTTCAAGTGCGCTAAATTCGAATATGAAGTCGAACGTGTGGAATTCTAACACATGAAAGTTACCCAATGAGTATCATCAGAACTTATAGAATCGAATTGGACGATATCTCCTTAGCCTCCTAATCTGATAGCTGGTCACGAACCGTAACTTGCGAAATCTTATGACCCGAAATTACATCGTTGTCTTCCTAATACTAATAGGTAGTAACATCTGCTAGGTAATACTATGTGGAGGAGAGGATATCAAACAATTACCTTATTTTAAACTATTGAAGTTACGATTATTATCTGAGTGAGCTCCGGAGCGAATTTCTTTGCTATTCAACCAATGAAGTTGGAATTTTGTAGTCATGAAACATGGCCTGTTGTTGCATCAAAATCATTTTGAAATACAATTATCTTGAAACTAAAACCAACAAACAGAAGTTATTCTTCAAACTGCCTTCGGGGTATAATAGCGGGTAACACGCTTTTACCGGAACCTAAAAAGAGAAAATTTTAAACTTTTATTTGAAAAAACTAGGATTTATGAAACAAAAAGCCATATTTATCCTCTTTGAATAAACATTTGAGCACATTTTCCTGAATTAGCGTTAAATTTCCCCTAAGAATAGACGATTTTCATATTTATCTACTATCGTTTAGACTCATTTATTTAAAAAACAAAAGTTACAAATCGCTTAGAAATTAATTTTTTTTTTTTAAATTAGTCACTCCGCCAAAAATTAACTTGGGAAACAAAAACTGTTTCATTTAAATCGCTATGTAACTGTAAAGTAAATTTTAATTACTCTGTTAAGTAGCGGAATAAAATAATAAAATTATGTTTTACTGTTGAATGACGTGGTTTTTTCTTTGAAATCAATTTTTTTTCTTTTTTTAATGACCCTCTTATAACCGAGTTCAACAAATTAATTAACGTACTCCTGAAAACACTTACAATTCAGCATAACAAATAAACTAAAAATCTGGGACTCGGTTATGACGGAGTAGTTGAAGATATTTGCAAGTGATACCAATCAATTTGGCGTGTTATAATACGTGGAAACCTACACCAAACTCGCAGGTTTGTAGTGGGCCAATTTTCAAGAAAACCCACGTATCAAGTGTAATAAGATAGTGAGTAATAAGAAAAAACACGATTTTCATACATAAGGTCAAGCCATATGCCTGTATCTCACAAACCGTCTACGTAAACTCGGGTTAAAATACTTGCACTTTCCAACGGTATCTGTGGGTTAGCCTTAGGGGACATCAGCTTTACCGTTCACCCCACGACACCCTCCGGTCGTGACAAAGATAACTCCGAAGTTAGAAGGGAGGCCTCTCGGGCAAAATTATTGTTCCCCATATATCTAATACAACCGGAAAACCTAATCCCTTAATAAAATGGCGAAGTCCTTTATTTCCAGCTCTTTCCCCACTTGAGTCTTCCCCTTGGAGGGGTGGAAACTGTTCGTTACTGAAATACACGGGTTCCTTCTTCTCTATGACTGTATTTTGTCTGTTTTTATGACCGTATTTGTTGATGAAAACGCCGCACAGTGCGAGGGAAACAACTCGCTCTGCTCGGTTAAAAGATAAAATGAGGGTTTCATGAGGGGAAATGTTATTCTCTTGGAGTTTATGTTCGTTCGAGGCCCTTCCACAAACAGGGTCTGAGTCAATTTTATTTTCGTTAATGATTAAATAACAACCGTACAAAAAAGATCCCATTTAACTGTACAACTCATGACTGAAATGTACATTTCCGGCTCAAAATAATGTACTTTAAGTAGGTACCTATGCAGTTCAAGATAATATAAATACATTTCAGGAAATGGATAAAATTTTGATAGAAAGTATGTCATTGAATGGAAATATCGATAAACTAGTGAAATGATTCAGAAACTCGTAAACGAGTTCCACACGAGACCCTCTCGAACGATCAAGTTTGTCCCCCGCCCCGGCAACTACTTGGAACCGTTCCCTACAAGAAGAACTGTGAGTTCTTCAATTCCGTTCAACCTGTTTAGTGGACATGTAGGTCAGAATGAAGTGTATAGTTTGGTGGTCTGGATGCTCGCAAGCTCGCATCTCAAAAATACATAACATCAAGTAGTCAATCCTTCAGTAAAAATGCAGATTAGTTGGATATGTAGATCAGAATGAAGTGTATAGTTTGGTGGTCTCATAACACGATCACACGACAGTTTAGAAACGTAAATGTGACTTTCAATTATGACTCATGAGCTGCTCCGCGTTGAACGGAATTGAAGAACTCACAGTTCTTCTTGTAGGGAACGGTCCCAAGAAGTTGCCGGGGTGGGGGACAAACTTGATCGTTCGAGAAGGTCTTGTCGAGTTCCACTATCTGCTTTACAAGCAGATACCACGTTTACATGGATATGTCTTTGATTGGGGATTTCATAACGGTTGTCTTCGAGAGTTGTAAACAAATCCTTTAGCTTTGGACTACAAGCGATGAAATGTAGGTTAAAGAATTTATTTTATTATTCTTGGAGGCATAAAAATCATACTATACATACTATTAAAGTTATTTCTCCAATACAGACGCTATCATTTTTATGTTCATGATAGCCACTATAATGAGTTGTTGTTAACAGTCGACTGTTGTCAAGGGGATGCAAATGTTTCCTATGGAGTGGAGTAAATGATGGAGTAAATGAAATGAAGTGGAGAAAATTTATTGTATATAGTCCATTCAACGTAATTTAGGAATGTAGCCAGGTACGTAAGGAGGGGAATATTGGCAGCTTGAGATGTGAACATTTATCACATAAATCAAGCGCTTTCCAACGAGTGGCGAACGATTTCTGTGCGATGAAAACTGCGGAAGTTCCATTCTCCTAGCAACGGCTGGGTTGTACGTGAACATCATTAGAAATTGTGACATCTACGTTTGCGTGACGGAAATTTTTGGTTAACCCCTCAGAGCAAAGACATATCCATGACAAATTAATTTATTAGCCTTTAACAGTACTCATTGTTCTACGCGAGCGTTGTTGAACTCATTAAGAACAGAACCCAATGCGCACGATAACTCAATCACAACCACTCAGAGTTCAGTAACTCATTACTCCGATATTGTTCCTGAGACGTTATGCAGTGATTTTACTTAGGTAACGGTCTACTTAGTTAACGGAGGCATTTTCCTCTCTTTCCGGAGATGAAAAAATGTTTGTTTCCTAAACCAATGTTTCCATTGGCATTTTAGGTTTTTGACCATTGTCATCAACTTTGATTTCGTAGTTGTCTGTGTGTGTATGTGACAGCAAATTATTGCAACACGCATAGCTGCTACGGTTTTAATCGGATTTTGATGATATTTTAAGGATATTTGCAGTCGGCTCTCTTACTTTTTCATTACTCACATATCAATATTTCACTCTGCGCATGCGCAAACGTAAATTCCATCAAACAATTTTCTCACGCTCTGATTTCAGACAATCTGGCTCAAATTGAGAGGACAGTTAGAAAAAGCCAAGGTAAATAATTCATGTCTATTTCATTGCAATCGTATCATTAGTAGCTGCTACGCATGTGCAAATGTGAAATCAGTGCTACACACTTAACTTCTACTGCTTAAATTCGATTTTGATTATATTCTATGGGCGAGTCAAACTAGAAATGTTTCTTTATAAATTTCTTCGCGGATAAATTATTGGTTCTCATTGTGCATGAAGACTCGTGAAATCCATCGACCGTCATTTCCTCGTGGCTTATTCGTCCGATCTCTCTCAAACTACAATGACATTTTTTGATGAGTTCAATCAAAATTGTATTGTTAGTAGCTGCTGCGCATGTAAACCTCAGAACCTTGTAACAAGCATAACTTCTACCGTTTTTATCTGATTTTCATAATATTTCCTGAGATTGAATGCTTCTTTTGAGATTATTAAAAAATTAAATGATCCAAGCATTCACGTAACGATTACGAGGAAACTATGTGCCACACCCAATATGGCTTTTATGTAGTGAATTTTAGTTTGCACGTCTAATATATATTTGAACAGTTTTGAATCAGTTTTTCCAATGTACCTATTGCGATCATTGTATTTAATCTCGAATTTATATTAAGTTAAATATAAGTTTTATGTTTGATACAAGTGAGATATGGTTTCAGATTAGTTCGTTACAAATAATCTTATCAGTTTTTTTGTGAACAATTGTATGTATGAGAATGGTTTGCTAGTTTAAAAACCGGAGAAAGATTCCAGGACTAATATAAACATCAATATGTCGTAAATTGGCATAGCTCGTTCTGTCAATAAATAAATAAATAAATAATTAGAAGTTAAATATCTAGCTAAAATGAGGTACTATCGATTTTCAAAATGTGTTTTCTCTTTCTCTCACTAGTAGATGTTCAGATTTTACCGGAATTCATTCAGTAGTAAATTAGTCTGTGTCAGAGGACGAGCAGGTGCTTGTGGAACCCAATAACTACGATAACACTTCGAGGTTAACATCTTGGAACATCGGTATGCTCTGGTATACGAATCGGTTTTATTAGAAACACGGAAAATACGCGTTGGGGAGGGCTTACCGCACATTCACGGCGGGAACACTTGCCTTTAGAGGCCAGAAGAGCGCGGCAGTATGTTATGAAGTTTAACAGTATTGCTCTATACCCGGTGTCTGTTGCGGGGCCTATGGGCGTTTCCTCGACACAAGCTCCGGCTATACTATCTCCCTATCCACTATATTCACTCCATTAGAGGTTCCAACCCCATGGAAGCATCCCTCGCCATACTTGCGCTCCCGGCCATCCCGGCCGTTCCCACGGGTTTTCTGGACATTGTCTTTTATTGTAACACTATATCCAGGGTTAATGGAGTACAACACATGGCTTCCCTCTCCACAAACCCCCATCCCATCCAGCTAGATAAGGCCTTTTTTCTCGACCCCAACTTCTTCCATTCTTCAAAAATACCATTCCCATCAATGATTCTGTACGGAACGTCCATGAAAACTTACCAAGTTATAGGATGTCCAAGAAATCCATTGCACGTAATTAAGATTCATTGAGTTTGATCGCATATCCAAATATCGTCCAGTATTTAAGCAGGTGACTTTTAAACTCAGTGGATGGTTGCTGCACCTCAACTAGGGAGACCCCACGTCACAGAGCTATCTGAGGAATACGAACTAGATCACTCGCGACGAAGTTGTGGAAACCCATTTCAATAAAAATTGGAAGTTGAAGAAGAACGTTCCACGAAAATAAAGAGTTACAATGTTAGATCGATTTAGACGATCGCCATCATCAGTAACAAACAATAACTGAACATACGTTAGAAAAGACACTTTTATAAATTCACAGATGAGGGGAGATTAAATTCTATTGGTCGAGAGAAAGGAAAGCGTTCGAGGTACGACCAATTAAATGTATACAAAGTTAAGGGTATTATAGTTAATTGGATGAAGTGACGGGAAGGAGAAGAAATGCTCAATCTGGTTTTATCAAGGGGATAATTCCAAGCTTTACAGAAATGGATCAATGAATGGTGAAATATAATGAGGGATATCCTTATTTAAATATTTACCAGACGTGTCACTTTTGATAATTTCGAGGTTTTCCAGTCCATTCAACATAATGAAGTTTGTCTTTTGGACAAAAATGAAGAAGTCTACAAACTGTCCATTTGCCGAATCAAAATTCTAACTATGATTGGATCCGCTCAGGTGATTTGCTAATTCAGATTTACCTATTCTTTCCCTGAATTTCCTACCAGTTTATCATGGTCGGAAGAACATTTTATTTGATAAATCTTATTTTTATCCTGAACGCTGATTCTGTCCTTAATGGAACCTAGTAATGCTTTAAGACTATTTTTGTCTTTAAAACCCACTTTGTAAGCCCTCGCTGAGCACTTTATCAGAAATTTTCCCATAATAAGGTATACATATCCATTGCTTCTCTTCCGAAGTTACATCATCTCTAGTGGTATTGGAGACCTCCACCAAACCTTATCCTATATTTTATCACTTCTCGTTCCCATCATTACTGTAAGTTAATAATCTCTGATTGATCAAGAGGATGTGTTTATGCCATCACGTCCGAAAAATAAATCATGTGTACCCACTGTTCATTTGTCACACAATTACTATTACTCTATCAAAATTTAATAGTAACCCTTTTGCTTTCGAGTCTTCCTATAAGTTGCAAAAGCATTGTTATCACTTTTAGGAGAAAAAAATATTTTTGGTCACCAAAATCAAAATTTCCACTCGCATTTTACGTTTTAGCCCATTCTGAACAACTTTGGTTCTGTGTCTGTCTGTCTGTGTGTGTGTCGTGTGTCCGCGAATCCTTGTAACAAGTTTATTTTCCACAGTTTTCATCCGATTTGGATGAAATTTTCAGGGAATGTGCGGGCTATGATGAAGACGGTCCCCTACCAGTTTCATCATTCTTGACTTAATACGAGACGGTTCGCGTTTCGGGCGGATGGATGCATGTGACCAGCATCTTTGCTAAGTTGTTTGTGTAGGTGCATCAGTGGTCTCGACTTCATTTTTATCTGAGTTTTTAACATTATTATAACCATTATATTTATCTTATTGTTAAGTGCTGACAATTGTCAAAAAAAAAAAAATAAATAAATAAATAAATATATATATATATATATATATATATATATATATATATATATATAATAATATCTAATAATAATAACGTGACGGTAAATAAACGAAATAAATAAATAAATTAGATCCACCGCGCCGCTACGTTAGTCTCATGTTTTCGTGACAATATTTTGTTACGAAAAACAAACTTTTTGTCCCGGTAAAAGCGTGTTCCATGCTAAAACATCATTGAAGGCCTTTCCAACCCGTAAAAAGGCTTCAATCAAGCGTAATTTTTTCCTCTGTGATATTATGTTAGTTGACTGTCAAAAAATCGCCAAGAATGATTGTTATAACATATACATCTTTTTAGTGTGGCAAGTAGTAAGGCGACCAGAATATCGGTTTTTAAAGATCAGACTTTGTCAAATACAACTGAACGGCTCCACCCACGAAACGAAAATCGTTTTGGTACCCTTGGATTTGTAACAGTAAATTTCTGACGAGTAAAGGAGGTCAGGCAACGTCGTTAGGGAAGTCCGAGAAGACGACGAAGGAGGTGGTTCGGAGAATTTTACTATAACCTAAATGTTGATCCGGAACTTGGCGATCATTTTGCGAAAACTCGCGTCTGAATCGGTCAAGCCGTTTGGACGTGAAACGACCTAACACAGACATACTCCTCTCATTTATAAAACAGGATAGATATCTTATGCCCCTGACTACCTGGGCATAACATAAACGTGCAGTATGTATAATTTCCCTCACAAATACATATGCATGCATTCTCTAGTACCAATCTAGAGCTTCATTTCATCAAGTCAATATGCGTAGGGCAGGTTAGAGTGATTCTGCCTATTGATCCTGAAGGCGCAATTAGAGCTAAGTTACAAAGGGAAGGGTCTTCTCCCCTGAGGGTATACACCTTACTGTGTCCACAATGGTGCATCCTCCGTCTCTGATCCCCCGTAAGTCCTTGTATCGAATGTTTTCCCTGTCACCAATTGCAGCTAATCAAACATCGAATGCTTTACCTCAACCTCTCTGAAGTGGTGTCTTAAAATACTGATGAAGCAAGGTCTTTATTCGAATGTCAACACATATATTCTGGTGAATAAATTTGGATTTGGTTCCATTTAGGTCCTGACTTTCAATACTCTCCGACTAAATTTCGAAATTTGTCAAACGTTTTTTGACACTTTGGAAACCTCAAACCACTCGTTTTATTGGGAAAGTGAACTGTCCTCATTTCTTAGCATTAGTTCTCGAGAAGAGACTGCCGAAAAAGTGGGGAACCATTTGGAAGTATTTCACAGATGAGAAGTTCTGTAAGGGTTAAATAAACTACCTTCGAAACTATTGAACAGAAAAGAGCACTAACATAGTTATGCGGAAAGTCTATCCACAAAAAATTATTGAAACTTTATAAATTTTTTTTTTAAATTTTTTCAACATTTAATGAACTGAAATTTGTATACTTTACCGACGGTGATGAATTCTGGAATGCAGCTTGCTTGTGATTGGTGGGTAAAAACATCAAAGTACGGCATCACATTGATCGAATGACTAAATTTTGAAACAAAAGTAGCTTCCAAGTCTTATAATTTTAACCGTCAAGATTCAAATTTATTTGTTGCAAGGTCAATCTAGTAAAATCGTCTTATAATAATTATAGTATACTAGTTATAATACTATATTTAACCCTCTGTAACTCAACTTTGTGCAAATGAAAAAAAAAATTGATGTGCGTTATAACAAAAAATATTTGATTTTACCTGGAATATATGACAAACTGCGACAGTCAAACATACCTTTCCGTTAATGTTTCCTCCTGGAAAAGAAAGAAAATTACATTTAATTTAATACTTTCTTTAAAATTTAGTACATTCAATGTATTTATGACCTAATCTATATTATTGTATGAAATATGAACAATCATTTCCTGGTATTGTACAAATCGTACGAAGACAAAAACTTCTCTCACACTACTCTCCCGTGATTATGGTTTTTGCAACATGATTGAAATAGCAAAATGATAGAGCGCAGGAGTAGGTATTATTGAACGTCTTGAAATGAACCATCATGGCCTCAAATTACCAAAAGAATGCGTACTAATGCAGAAGGATTAGTACGTAGATTAAGCAGACCAGAAGCATACAATGTACTAGCTGGATGTGAATTTCTTTTCATAAATGCAATATCAGAGACATCGACAACGGTTCTGAATTTCTGAAATTATTTTCAAAGGTGGCCGGTGCTATTGGAGGATAATCATTGGAAATATTCAAAATACAATGTAGAGTCATAATATAGGAAGGCACAATTAATAAATGAGGAACTTGAATGAAATGAAATGTTGATGTAACGCACGTTGAGAAGGGTTTAGGGGTATTCTACACTTAGTTCTGATTGTGGAAAGACGTTGATAAGTCCAGTGCTCAAACTTCCCCATGCATCATACAGAAGATAAGGTAGCTAGTTTCTTTATGGACCGTTGAAGCCAATTTTGAGATTCATAGTAAATATGGTTGACATAGTGTCTGGAGGTATCTTACACTCAAAGGAAAATCTGGTGTGCATCATAAGGAGTGCCTAGTGCTGATTATCAAGCCCACAGGATACCTTGATGATCCACCTGTATGATTCGAAACACTTCCACTAGAGGGTTGTGTTTTTGTAGAATGGTCCCTTCATCCGTACAGCTGCCAGTTTCGACTAAGGGTACTTGCAAAGTAGAAGCGGAGAAAAACAGCGAATGAGAGCACCCGAGCAGAGAAACCAGAATGATTTCGTTCCTAGGTTTAGCAGCTTTGCTGTTTTCTTGATGCTTTGTGGCTACGCTTCATTCTATAACTCCATCTCAAGAACAATGCTTGATATCAACGCTTTGCTCGTTGCTCCCTCACTCTGCAAGCACCCTCAGCAACCTGGCTAGTCCACTGGCACTAGGTATATGCCCTCGAGTAGTCGTTTTGTGCACTCTGCATGAGCCTGTCAGCCGTATATATTCTCACTACTCGCCTCCGTAGGATAAAGGCTGGACTTAATAAAAACTCCACCTCTATTGATCACCTCTGAAGCAGCATCTTATGATTTCGAATCTCTCCACTCTCATTGATTTAATAGTTCTTACAACTTTTTGACTATATTAAGGGAACTCAGCGCAGTCAAAATATCAAAAGAATTGGATTTTTTTAAATTCCTCAGAGTGGTTGATGTGTATAATACAGGAAAATAAAGGAAATAATTCAAAATGATCGTCACGTAATGCACAAACACGAATTGGGAACGACCGGGTGACCCGGAACTGGCAAAAACCAACACAAAACAGAATAGAAAAAAACTCATTTCTTCCTCTTCGTTTCAAAAATGGAAAACTCTAATGATGATAGGAACTTTTGAATCCATTAAAAGAGGCTCAAATTACACATAAATAGAATAAAAGAGTGCTAAGAAAGCAAGAGATAATGAAATTCGTGTGGCGCGGCGGCGAGAGAAAAATGGAACGCCCTCTTTTGTTTTTTCGTGCAACTCGTGCATTTTTCTTAGCAACTGTTAATTCGATTCGGATGATTTTTGTTTTGTTTCCCTCGGAAAGTTTGAGAGAAGGAATATACGGATCCTTTTGGGGGATCGTTTACTTTAAGTTGGTAAATGCCAGATTTGAAGTTGAAAAAATTGACTAATCTTCTAGGACCTGATGGTGATATTTTTACATCGAAAGCGCTCCCCCCCCCCCCCCCCCCCCGTTCCCGACTCGCTAGTGGCGACAGAATCCTTTAAAAGTTATTTAAACGAAATATTACTATCACTACCAGTGGAGATAACCATTTGGATTTAATATCGGTGCCCGGGTTGGTTCCAAATACTTCCAGTGTTCTCAAATAAATGAACCTCAATAAATTGTCGTTTATCATAGCACTGCGTCCAAAGCCCACTCACTATCACACAATAGCCACAATGTTCACTCAAAACTACTCTCCATAATCAATACTGATGGCTAAAAGGATATGGTTTCATTAAGAAAATTGTTAAATAATTTTCATGATAAAACCGCTAATTGTAATGTAGTTTGATTGCACTACCTGTAGTAATCGTTACAAGAGTATTAGGCGGCTTTCACACTGCCCGCGATTTGAGCGAAGCGAAGCGATGCGATTACGCGCGAAAAAGACAAAACGCCGCGCGAGTAAGGTTTTTAAATGGGAGGAGGCGACGGGTGTTCACACTGCGAGCGGTAGAGGGCGGTTGCGAGCGATTTCGTGCGAGTGGCCTCTCGCAATCGCAAGGAACGTTGCGATTTGAAGCGATCGATTCGTGCGAGTAATAGATTTTGCGCTCTCCAGTTTGTTGTGCATTGTAAATTATCTTGTTTTTGAATTAATTCGCTCGCCTGTAATCGCTAGCAGTGTGAATACATCATCGCATCGCATCGCTTGGAAGTTCGCGCCTCCATTCGCTTCACACTGCCCGCGATGCGATGCGATGCGAAGCGAAGCGAATGGAGGCGCGAACTTCCAAGCGATGCGATGCAATGATGTGTTCACACTGCTAGCGATTACAGGCGAGCGAGTAGACCAGTCGAGTATTTGGTGTCCCGGAAAGATGTTCCCATTTAACTCTGTTAATTCCTTTTTATTAGAGTCTAGTACGTTGAAAATTAAAAGAAAGCGTAAAAGAAAGTGGGTTCATGAAGTGAATCAGCCAAGATGTGCGTTAGGTGAATATCACCATTTGTACCCTCAACTGCGAGAGGATGAAGAGCGGTTTTGGAGGTATTTCAGGATGAGCTCAAACACTTTTGACTATATTTTATCCTAGATTTCAAATGCAGTGCAGAAGCAGGACACTAATTTCAGGATGGCCATACCGGCAGAAGAAAAGCTTATGGTCACAATTAGGTGAGTAAGAAATTTTTAATTATAAAGTTTAGTCAATGTATTTTTAAGAGCGGAAATGCAACAAGTTCAACAAAAAAAAAAAAAAAAAAAAAAAAAAAAAAAAAAAAAAAACTCGGCGCATTGCGCCCTCAACCCTTTCTACACCCCCTAGTTGATTCTTTCTCCATACTCTGTATGAAATTACAAAAAGTCCATTCATGCAGCATGAATATTAATGAGCGAATTTTTAAAGAAATCTTCCAGTTAAAACTATTTTTAAGGGAAGAAAAAATTGTGTTAACGATTTATTTTAGATACCTAGGTTTTTACAAACTGGAGAGCGCGAAATCTATTACTCGCACGAATCGCTCGCTTCAAATCGCAACGTTCCTTGCGATTGCGAGAGGCCACTCGCACGAAATCGCTCGCAACCGCCCTCTACCGCTCGCAGTGTGAACACCCGTCGCCTCCTCCCATTTAAAAACCTTACTCGCGCGGCGTTTTGTCTTTTTCGCGCGTAATCGCATCGCTTCGCTTCGCTCAAATCGCGGGCAGTGTGAAAGCCGCCTTAGGCTGAATTCACACTGCCCGCGATGCGATGCGATGCGAAGCGAAGCGAATGGAGGCGCGAACTTCCAAGCGATGCGATGCGATGATGTGTTCACACTGCTAGCGATTACAGGCGAGCGAGTAGACCAATAAGTAATTCAAAAACAAGATAATTTACAATGCACAACAAACTGGAGAGCGCGAAATCTATTACTCGCACGAATCGCTCGCTTCAAATCGCAACGTTCCTTGCGATTGCGAGAGGCCACTCGCACGAAATCGCTCGCAACCGCCCTCTACCGCTCGCAGTGTGAACACCCGTCGCCTCCTCCCATTTAAAAACCTTACTCGCGCGACGTTTTGTCTTTTTCGCGCGTAATCGCATCGCTTCGCTTCGCTCAAATCGCGGGCAGTGTGAAAGCCGCCTTAGGTTGGATAGAACGTATCGAGATTATATGGTACTTACATCTTCCGAACCAATTTTACTCTTTCCACCCAACTCACGACAAATTCGAGGAAAGAAAGAAACGTTAAAATAAATAAAATACGACATTGGACGCCAACAAGGGAAGAATGCGGGAGTCTCCCAGGAGATAGCCAAGCTCCCCCTTTTACCATAGAGAAGGTATCGCGCCGTTCAAACGGTGCCCGAGGAAAACTTCTTCATGAATAACCTAATGAACCCTACCCGGAGACGGTGGTTTCGGTCTAACTTGCCCCCACCCCTCTTCCGACTTCATTCTTCTTTGGCCCGAACTCTGAACAACGTGCCCTTGGCTTCTGAAGACGCCCTTTCCGTTTACTTCCGCCCCCTACTTCCACTAGGTTGCACAGCAGTTTCTATTGCCATTCAGTAGGTTATAGTTTGCAGGTCTGAACTTAGTTTGAAGAAATCTCGAGGGCAGAAGAAATTATGGTTTGTCAAATTAAATTATTGACCATACGTGAGAATATGGGTTGTAAAGCTAGGTTGCTCTACAAGTATTGTAGAAATACGATAAAAAACACAGATTCTTCTTGATACCCAAAACTTCACTATTTTTGTATCTCTTATTTTTATATCTCCCACGTAAATCCAACAATGTATCCAAGGAAGTTACATAATAAAACTGTAGTGATATATCGTCACGTAACACTCTCCCCCACACAAGTTCTATCATTGCTCCTGCAATGTTACTGAAGAACATTTTTTATGGCTGCGCATGCTATTTGTCCATCCTCGGTCGAGTACTTCACAGTTTTGGGAAATCCGTTCATCAGGACGATTTCTGTTATCGTGTACGGTCCTTTTACAAGTGGATTTTTCCCCGAATAGCCATGCTGCACAAGGATCTTGTCACCTATTTTGATTTGAGGAATACGGTTAGAATGTTTCCTGTCGAAATTAGCTTTCATTCTCTGCCGGTAGACATCTCGCTGATCATCGCTCAGAGGGTGCTCAGAGAGCATATCACTTGTGATCCCGTAACTTGAATCAGCTGGAAAAAGAGGAGGTTCTCCAAATATTTTAAAATGCGGGGAACATCCGATACTGGCAGAGTGAGATCTGTTTAAATGTTTCACAGCAGCTTCTAACGTGACCTTCCAACCTCCAACGTTTGATGGGTAAGACGACAAAAACTGTTTTAGATCCCTAATTTTGCGTTCTGCCAGTCCATTTCCCGCTGGGTGATATGGGGCCGTGTTTACCAGAATTATTCCATGATCTTCAGCAAATTTCTTCACTGCGGCAGATACAAATTGGGGCCCATTGTCCGTCACGATCTTTTTTACGTTATTCAAGTAAGGGAATTGTCTCACATAATTCAATAAAGCTGTTGAACTCTCCTTCATTGCCTTCGCATAGGTATACCTGGAAAATTCATCTACCAATACCAAAAAAGATTTGGTTCGTCTCTGGATATCTGACTTTTTTGATAACTCGGCAAAGTCAAGGTGAATCGTTTCGAATGGCTTCGTTGGGGTTTTTGACAGGATCAATACGTCTGGTTTCGTTCTATACTTGAACTTAGTAATTTGACACTGATGACAACTTCTTATATATTCCAGAATATCTTTTTTCATTTTTGGCCAGAAGAATCTTTGTTTGATTTTCAGATAAGTTCGTAAAAATCCGTCGTGTCCACAGAGTCTCTGCTATCGTGGTATGTTTGGAGAATTTCTGGAATCATTTTTCGATCAGCTATTATTTGTTTTTGCTCATTTCGTTGAATGTTATACACGTTATTAACTACTGATTTTTCGAGGCGTAGCCTGGAAATTGCGTCAGCATCCTCGAGCTCCTTGCCTTGCCTATGGCTAATCTTCAGATTGTATCCCATCAGAAAAAGTTGCCATCTCCCTAATCTACCTTTTGGTTCCTTCATATCCATAAGATATGAAAGAGCCTGATGGTCTGTGTGGACCACGAATTCCCTGCCTTCAATGTATGACTGAAAATATTTTATAGCCTTTATTACTGCCAGAGCTTCTTTATCGGTAACAGAGTAATTGATTTCTGGCTTAGTGAAGGTGTGGGAGTAATACCCAATCACTCTGAGCTGTTGGCACTTTCGTTTGTTTACATCCCGCTGATAAAGTATTGCTCCGCATCCGTATTGTGAAGCATCGGTACACAATTCAAAAGGTAGGCTCCAATCTGGGAGTTGTAGAATGGGGTTGGTCGTTATTTTGGTTACTAAAGCTTGAAAAGCCTGCTCCGCTTCCTTTGACCAAACAAACAAAGTTCCTTTCCTTTTTAGCTCATCTAGTGGTCGTACTATATCCGCATACTTAGGAATGAATGCTCGAAAGTGGCCAGTCAATCCTGTAAAGACCCTTAGTGTGTGGATATCATGGGGACGCTTCATATTTTGAACCTTTCTCACGGATTCCTCTTTGGTCGTCTTCGTCTCACCGTCAATCATCCTTCCCAAGAATGTGACGCGAGGTTGTACAAACTCACTTTTGTTTAGATTAAGTTTCAAATGTGCCTCTCTAAGTCTTTTGATTACGAGGTATGTTTTTTGTGCACATTCATCTCTAGTACGCCCACCAATTACAATGTCATCGATATAAACGTTTATTTGTGGGTCATTTAATAAATCGCTTAGAACATCACACATAAATCGCTGAAATTTAGAAGGGGAATTCTTCCATCCAAAAGGGAGGAAATTATATTCAAAATGCCCAAAGGGTAGTACGAAAGCAGTGAATTTTTTCGTTTCCTCGGTAAGAGGAAGTTGTAGAAACCCATCCTTCAAGTCCAATTTCGAGAAATATTTACAACCCCCATATTACAAATTACATCATCGATGATAGGGAATGGGAAAGGGTCAAGCTCGGTATATTGGTTTATTTCACGGAAGTCTTGACATAACCTCCACGTTCCTCCTTCCTTAGGCACCACTACACATGGAGACGCGAATTCGGATGATGATGGCCGGATGATATTATTAGCTAAAAGCTCTCGAATTTTCTGTTGGGACCACTCGTACTTATTTCTTGACAGCCTATAGGGCTTTCGCTTTATCACGGGGGCATGTTTCTTCAGATTAAAGGAGACACTATAGGGTGGACTAAGATTATCTTCGTTAGGGAACTGTAGAAGCATGTCCTCCTTGCTATAAATACTCCCAACGTTCTTGATGCTACCATTTATAGTTGTAACAGCTTCCACCTCTGAATCGATTAATTTGAAACCTAAATCTGTCAAAGTAGGCAATCCAATTATGAGGTCGTAAGACAAGTGATTTAAAACAAATGACTCTGCAGTAACAGTTTTCGATTTTGAAGATATTCTCAAATTAGTGGAATACGTAATTTTTTCGGATGAGCCATTGAACCCGCTAAGCACATTACTAACTGCAGAGCAAGGCCAGTGATTGGATAATACCAAATTGGCTCGGACTACATTCACAGAAGCTCCTGTGTCCAAGAGAGCATTTACTTGAATACCGTTTACCAGAAAAGGTTGAATTAGGAGGGGATACTTGGAAGCTGAATGTTTGATATTAGATGAAAAAATTTCACTCACTATAGTATGCTTGGCGTGATTTTCCCTGAATGCTTCTTCATCTACAGATGCAAATTTGATTGGCCGCAGTAATGCCAGCTTTTTTTGTAGAACGTATTTTGATTCTTCAATGAATAGCATCAAATGATCTTGTAGTGAAGGAGGAAGACCCATGATAACCTTGATGTTAAAAGCCTTATCTGGTATTTTACCATACGCTCTATACACTCTACGCTCTTTTTCATAGAAATACTCCATCAGGTTCCCCCCTTTGTAAATCCACTCATCTGCTTGCTGAGCCAACTCTATTAGGTTTCGACCAAACGCACCAAGGAAAGAATGCTTCCAATCACCCCAGTCTAGATTGTCTTCTCGTAGCTGAGCGAAATACCACTTTTGAGCGATACTTCCGGATTTGAAAGCTGACTGCAAACGCAATATTTTTTCATTATCCGTGTACCATCGATTGCTTACACATATACGTTCGAATAAAATCATCCAAATTTCCGGATCGTCAATGTAGTTATCAAATTTTGGAACGTCTATAGTTTGCCGCAAGCCATCACAAGCCATTTGCTGCAAGACTTCACCGAAACTAGATGAAACGGTGCTCAACAGTCTTTCGTTATTGACCTGTTGGTTTTCACACAACACTTGCACAAAATCCAGTGCGTTAGCTGAAGTAGGAACTTGAATCGACTGCGCCATTGTAAAGCTATGTTGCTCTACAAGTATTGTAGAAATACGATAAAAAACACAGATTCTGCTTGATACCCAAAACTTCACTATTTTTGTATCTCTTATTTTTATATCTCCCACCTAAACCCAACAATGTATCCAAGGAAGTTACATAATAAAACTGTAGTGATATATCGTCACGTAACATGGGTGTAGTTCCGTATGTGTTCCCCTTTTTCAAACCAATGTAAATCTATCATCAATAAACCTATCAAAAAATGAATTTGACGACTGTTTCGGAAACCTCCAAATCTTCTCTTTTCCATGGATTCATGATAAATTAACTTTCTCCTTCGCGTACGTGATAAATAGGGAATCGAAATAAGTGGGGACGCATACGGAACTATTTGACTATTAGATCTTCTACCAACAGACAAGGGACTCCTGACGAAGAGTCGGGCTCACCTGAACTGGGCACCAGTTGAACCGAAAAACCTGAACTGGGCACTTTCAAAATCTTAGGTAGGCAGGGTCTGCTCCAGAATTTTTACTAAGGGATTGACAACTTGATGTTATGTATTTTTGAAGCTTAGCTTAGCTTAATCTAGACTACTAAACTATATGCATCCTTCGAATGTATGTATACTTGATGGATTTTAATATAGCGTGGGAACACTTTTTGAATAGGCAAATAGTTCCACATGTGTCCCAACTTTGTTCAATTCACATTTCTCATGTACGCAAAGGAGGAAGTTAATCTATCCTAAAAACACGGGAAAGATTAGATTCTGAGGATTCCGAAACAGTCGTCAAATTAATTTTTTGAAAGGATAATGACAGATTTACATTGAATTGAAAATCGGGACTCTTACGGAACTACACCCGAGAATAACTGTAGTCATAGAAAATAACATATTTTACGTGGATAGGTGTTCAAAGTGTGTTTACATTAGTGGTGATCACAGATACATTCTGCTCTTTCTAACTCTCTCAGCCAGTTTTCATCTAGTACACCCCTAGTTGCTCAATGTACGAGTATAATATTGTTTGTATGAATGATCGCGCAATATTATAGTTTCCCAACGATGTCCAGAATATTTCAAAATGCTCGACATCAATAGTACATTCTTTTTGAATGTTTTTAGAGTGTTTTCAGTCCTATTCAACTCGTTTGGGTTATTATCGTTCTATCGGAACTGTGATAACTTTCAAGCATGGTCGGTCTTTCCGTGCTTGTTACAGCTTATCATCGAGCACCACATCTAATGTAATGAATCAAAACGCTATAAATGAATATGGTACCGTGCCTCTCAAAAGCGTTCACACCTTTACAGTTCCAGGACCCCTCAATTTCACGCTTTACAGTAAATGTCTAAAAAAATCTGATTAAGGAAGCTGAAGAAGAAGGAGGAGGGAGAAAGGAATGAAAGGAAGTTTCCCTACAAAATGACCACCAGTTCAGATAAAAACGCCTCAGGACGTGGGTAAGTGGTGCAACGTAGCCGAAAAATGTTGAAGTTTAAGATGTAAAAGAAATATTTTCGGAAAACGGTTTCCTTGTGCCACATCATTCAAAATGGTGAAAATGTGTCAATTGTGCCCCACTCTCCCCTATCGGTTTCATAAGTCTCAAAACGAGGCATGCTATACCTAATTTAATGCTGAATTTGAATTTTCAAACCGTTCATTTAGCAAACCTTGGCAAACATTGATTTTCTTCAATTTTCTAAAGAAATTCGCATATATTTTTATATCTTCATTCATCTTATTTTTATTAGTTTCCACTATTAGATTGGTTAATTAATAATATTAGGAATAATAATTGGGCGATATGCATCTCTATCGATTTTCGTTTTGGAATTGGTTCTACCAAAGCCCTAGGATCAAAACACTGTGGGTAGTTTCAGTTTTAGGGCGAGTCTCAGGGTCGGTTTGAGGGTCGGTTGCAGGGTCGGTTTCAATGTCAAACGTCGTTGGGGGAATCCCATGTGTGAAAAAACCTAGCAAAGCCTGAGATTGAACTCAAGACCTCTGGAGTTACGAGTTAGGTATCCTAAAAAATCTACTATTGATCAATGTCAAATGTCGTTGGGGGAATCCCATGTGTGAAAAAAACCTAGCAAAGCCTGAGATTGAACTCAAGACCTCTGGAGTTAAGAGTCAGGTATCCTAACCACTCTACTATTGACCCTCCGTCCAATTTCATGTTGCCCTTACATTGTGATGTAGGCAGCTTGTGAAGTTATGATGGTAGGGCATACGCGAACCAGCTAGCAAGGAGTTTTAGAACAGGAAGTGACACATTGTTCATGAAAGAGGTCCTATGACAACGTGATGCTTGTTCTGGACTAGTGTCAGCTGGCCTTGGGACAGGTCAGTCGTCTTCTACGCAAAGAAAAATATTCCACCCATCATTTGATTTTTGAAACTCCGTTTCGGTTTATTATTTTCAATTAAAACTTTTTAATCGACCAAGAAGAAACACCGGTAGTAGATGTTACAATACATCCGGATACAATACTATTGGCTCATACTCGGCCGATTTCATGAAGTTTGGTCTAGTATTTTTGGAGAAAATCTTCAGGCTGCGTATGGTGGACGAACGGATTTTTTAATCTGATGCCTGGAAACTAAGAATCTTGAAACGTAAACCAACAAATTTTGAGGGAGAAGGGGGTTATGAACATGTTTCTTGGTCGATTACAAACGTTCTTGATACCAAAAATGTGTAGAATGTAGATAATTTTGATTACTTTATAGTAAATAATATTGGTCTGTAATGTAACGTAACTAATAACAATGTAGTTCTGCCACAGAAACTGCACGATTCCTCCTGTACCAGACCAAAATTTGTATATGAAAGGAGATGATTTGTTTGTTAACCTTCGTATGGAAGATTGAAGGTAGAAATAACTCATGTTGTATTTATTACTTGTTTTACACACGAATTCAGCGAACTATTGCCGTACTGTATGTTTTATAGGCACTTTATTTGTCATTTTCGTACCTGAATCATATAAATAGATCGGTATTCTTCATTAAATATTAGGCAAACAATATTTCCAAAACAGAATCAATCTAATAATAATTTATTGATAAATTATAAAACACCTGAAATATTCACTCGGACAGTGTTGAATTTCGTAAACGGCTACAAATTATATTTATATGGCTATATAAGTGCATATCTCCACAAATTTAAGTTGGTTACTCGCTAACCAAAAAGCAATTTCTCTGTTTTTGTTAGGTCTTTTGGTGGAAATGTTAATGTCATATTTTTTCTGATGATTGCGAATCAATTAGATATTCGAGACTCTTTAACACCAAATTATGGAATACCTATCTCGAATCATGTGTAGTTTTTCCTAGATTTTCTGTTTCCCGACACTCTACCTACACTACAAAACTTTCTGTTACCGGTAACAGAGAAAATGGAATCCAACTTTCCGTCTGTTCCCAAGAATGACCGGTCAACTTTCCCGATCTCACGATTTCGCGTGGAGATTTTTCCATCTAGCGAACCCCGGAGTTGGTGGGAAAGAAAAACTGGCGGAGAAAATATCGGAAGGCCAAACTCCGAGGGAGAGGTGATATCAGCTTAGAGTTTTCTTTTAATATCAGGAACGTTCTGCTCCCCCGAAAAGTGATATCGCGGCAGGGGTGAGGGTTGAGGAGGTATCGAAGGCAATAGCGCTCTCAGGGCGGTTGTATAGCTTATCACTTTTTCACGAGCAGAGGGGTGATTATTGCTGCCACCTTTCGCCCTTTAACACTCGGCAACCTTTCCCCTCAACGAGCTCCTATCATCGCTTCTGATCTCATTAAACCGAGGTTCCCAGGCATCTCAAGTGTACTGAAATGAGAGCATGATTGATTGTCATTAACGTGGTATAATCATTGGCATGTACAGGAGAGCTGAAGCTCCCTCTCCTCAAAGCTGACGAATTAGGATACCTAATGCATTTTGTTCCGTAAAACCAAGTACAATTTTGTGTTTTGGTTTTTGTATACTCCAGTTCGACGTTGGCATGCACAGTCGTTTCACATTGAACAAAAGTGCTTACGACCCAGTTCCGTATTTTCGTACAGGCATACAGTACACCGATGCAACAAACGGAGCCGAACCCTTTTTATCAATATAAATTGTACATGTTCAAGTCCCGTGAAGGTATGACCGACAGCACTTACAAAATTGAACTATTTTCACCGCCATTCCATTATTCGTACAAAAACTTTCTGAAGTGCCGCACAGTGTGCTGAGCTGTGATGTTTCTGGAAAAAATCATTATTACTGCTTGAACGCAAATTCCTCTCAACTAGACCTCATGTTCTTTGATTAAATTTGAATTTAGACACGATGAGAAAACACAAAAAACTCTGGTTGTTGATTTTCAGTATCATTTTCATTTTCCAGTACGATCTTTAAAATCTCAATAAATATACAATTAGCGAAAAATTAAATTAAATTGTGCTATATTCAATCTTTTGCTGCAATTCGGTGGAAACAGGTGCAATACAAAGAATGTTAGTAGGTATCCAAAATTACGAAGGATTAAGAAGGCTGTGATTCCATCCTACGGTTCTCATACATTCTCCTGTTAGGTTCCACTCTGGAAAATCTGTTCCTGTTCCATTCCAAGGGCTCAGCATTCTTTATCCTCATAATTTTATAGTTTTATAAACAATTGCAGTTTATTTTAAATTCGTTTCGGTTCTAGCCAATCTGGTATTATTATTTAGGTTATAAGGAATTTAGGGGCCCCCCCCCCCCCCCCCAGAGGTGCAATGGGGGCCTAAATCCTCATAACAAGGTAGAGGAGGTAAAGAGGCATCCCGTCAGAGAAATACCACCCCTAGTCATAGCTTTTAATGAGCCATGTTCGGGGAAGGTTGATATTCCTGTCACCAGAAAACCATCCGACGCCAAACCAGCTGTCTAAAACGATCGAGAACAGCGCGTCTTTCCCATTGATTCCTCAACGGGACGCCGACAACGCTATCTCTGGAGCTCTGACGGGAGCTTGATGGACCTCTCAGGAGGTAACTCTGTTACAAGGTATAGTTCATTAAAATGAAAGTGTTTTGACTAGTGCGGAGCATAGAGTTACTCGGGGTGTGGGGAGGTGGGGGATGACGGTTCCAGGTGGAACTGATATTGAGGCCCCGAAGTAACTGTTTCAAGCCGTTCCACCTCTGGATCACGTTCCAGAAAATGGAAATTCAAGGGTTCTAAGGGGACAAAATTGACGTCTGAGCATCATAAAATTCGGTACTCCTGTGTAACCTAGTCCATGATGTTCGAAAGAGAAGCCAAAAAATGTATGCGAGAATAGTTTCAACCATGAGTTTGCTCAAATGCAAAGCTTAGAATTATTATTTCTTAAATATTCTTACCCATCTACAATAAGAACAATGTCGGAATTTGTATGAATATGGATTAATTTGTACCAATAGACACATGACATTTTTAGAGTTGAAATGTTATAATGGATTAAGGGCACTTGGTACCCCCCCAAAAATGGCAAAATTCGTGACCCATTATCTCGGCACTCGTTGGGCCGATTTCGATGATCTTTTTTTTTAACTGATAGATCTGCGGAATCAGATTGAAAAAATATTAATTTGCCGCATTACAATATCGAAGCAAATTTCGGAAATATTGGTGGTATTTGAGGTAACTTCGATTATCTGTCCCGTAATTACAATAACTTATTTTGATAAACTATTCCCGCAGATTTATGCAGTAGGTTGAGTGATAACTTTCTAAAGAAAGAAAAATGAATTCGGTTCAGTAGATCCCAAGATAGAGGGTCCGATGCGCAAAAATATGCTACTTTTCAGGAGAGCCATAAAACGAAAAAGTAACGATATTCGCGCTTCTGCGACGTTTTGGTGAACTAATATGACTTGAATATGTGTGAATGAGTTAGTAACCTCAATGACTTCTCTTCACACAGTCAGAGCATAATACCAACCAACTAGAATGATAAGATGATAACAATGATAAAATGTTCTGTTATTCTATGTTGTTTACGTTTCCACACGTCCGTGCATCTTTCCGTGTTCGGTTTGTCCGCAATTCGTTTAGTCCGTATAGTTTTAGTGCTATACGCAATGACGAAAAGTAAAAGAATATTCAAGAAGGTCAACCATATCGCGAATTTCTCCAAGAAGTTGCGTGAAGATGAATCTGCATCCTAAATTTGCCACTTACCATTTACCCTAGCTGTTTGAATTTGAAGAAGCAGGGGCAGCGGACTATGAGGCGGGCAACTTCTAAGTTAATTTGTGAGACATTTGAATTTTGTAAATATTATATGCATTATATTATCTTGTTCAGGAATGAATCTAGTTTTATTTAAGACAAAAAAAGAAAAAAAGGTTGACAAATTTTTGTTGGGGTACCAAGTGCCCTTAATATTGCTTCATGGTAGGGGAGGGGGGGGGGGGGTAAATACTAGTTATGTTCCTATGCATTTGCTTCAAAATAACCTGTTTCCATATTCACTCAAGCTAATCCAGGACGGCGCATGCTGGGTCATCATTTAATTATTGGGTGTTTCTTGGTGAAAGGGGCAGAAGTAGTGTCCGGTGCAATTTTGACGTTCCCATTGACACTTTCGAGTTTCTGAAAAAAAATTTTGGTAGTATTTATCTAATTCTAGTCTGGAGAACAGTGACAAGCCGGTCAAGGAATTTTTTCCTATTCAAAAAAATGCTAGAACCATCAAATCGTCAGGGACCTGTCCTGTCCCCGGACGACCTTCCCAACTTCAAGTTGCAGTGGGGGCTATTAAATCTATTTTACGAAGCTCACCAGTTTACCATCAGTTCGAATAACTCCAGAGTTCCAAAAATGAGTGCCCTCATAATTTTCGGAAAATCTCATCTTGATGAATCGTGGAAAATGTCGGTGTCCAGGCGAAATGCGTCAGGAGCCTGTCCACTTACGGTTTTTCAATTTTAGCGGTCAAGGACGCACGTTTGACGGTTTTTTTTGGCGCGATCGTTTCCCCGTGCTTCTCAGCTATTGGAAACGGCAGCCATCGGCCGAGATCAGTCAAGACTATTCTCTTGTGGGAGAAGGTTGTAGTGTCGAGTGTGAGCTTGTCAAACAGCATCGTCAGAATCCTGTCCAGTCTCAAGCGGTGAGTTTTCCATGCACATTTTTTTTCTCTTCATTAATCTGGTAGATCTGAGCGAGTAGTTTCCATTTCTATATTCACTTCCCGGAAAATTATTGAAAATAGTCTAGTAAAATTGAAAAAACCCAAGTTCCGTCAGGAGCCTGTCCTCTTAGTTTTTTTCAAGGACAGGCCCCTGACGCAGAGGACAGGCACCTGATCCAACTGCCTATAAATTTGATTCAAAATACTTTAGTATTTCTACCAGTTGTTACTATTAAGCAAATAAATTCATCGGAGTAGGTACAATCGTCCAGAGTAACACAAGACTGACTTGCATTCAGATTGGTCAAGTTGTGAGAAAGAGTCAACATCAAGTTAGTCAATAGAGACGATTCTTTTCCTCCGTCGAAGCTATTTAGACGATTTTCCTTTTTTCTCCTAGGTTTCAACTTCTCAATTCGACTTCGTACCTGCCAAATCTCTAAGGAAGGATGTCAGAATAAGGCAGAGTAACTCTTGCATGGACCGCCGCGCCAAGACACTTACAGAAAGGGTCAGAGCTGACGTAGTGTCTTTTTATTAATTGAAAAAAATTGGAGAAACTGATGTTCCTGTATTCAGAAGGGTTAAAGTTACTCGAACTAATGTTTGGGAGGGGTTGAATTTTAATGAGAAAGTTTATATTCTTGGTGTTGACAATATTACAAAGTTAAGAAACATTCATCTGGTTTGCTAAAAACCTTGAAAGCGTCCTCATTAGCTTTAAAGTGAAATCTTCGTGACATCCATTCATGTAATACCGGTAAATATTTAAGAATGAGGAAATAATACTCGAAAAACGAGACAAGTGTGAAGTGGTTCATTTGCAGTACTTGGTTGAACTATGTTTCTTGTGCGGAAGATCTGTCACGGTCAGGGGCCTGTCCACTGCGTCAGGGGCCTGTCCTAGTGCTTTCTAATAATTGATTTTATTGCTTAATGAAGCCACCTACTGTTTGGTTGGGCTTGGAGATTCAATCGAGAAGCTGAGAGAGATCATCCTACATTTTTTTCCTGCTCATTTTTAAAAGTTCTAAAATTCAGAAAACTCAGATCCGAAAGTGTCCACTTCACCAAAAATCACCCTATTAGTCCCACTCGTAAAAAAGGGTTCCTACCAATTTCTCTCTATCAACTGACTCCCTCAACATTTAAAAGGATGAACCCGCTAAGCCGTACAACAAAGCCGTCGACCCTGCCATAACAATAACCCTCAAACGAAGTAATTTTGAGTGAAACTCGGAAGGCGTGAAGACAATATGTCTTTCCTCTGGGGATGAAGTTGGAAGTTAAACCGACGGAGTGTTTTCCAGCGACGCGATAGGGCACCGGCTAATTTCAAGGAAACGCAAACTTGATAACGAGCTTGGGGCTGGAATGGGGGGTAGCTAACAGACTCAAAGTGGCTTTATGTCGGGTGTTCTAAGGGAGATGGAACACTATAACAAGCGTAACGAGATTCACCAGCCTCGTGTCTCCGGAATCGTTCGCTCCTTTCTTCCCGTCACAACATTGGTTTGACACCGAAAAGGAGGTGGTTCTATTAGAAGGACCTTGGCAGATCCAAAACATGTTAATAGTGATTCTTACCATCAAGTGTGCATGTTGTAATTTATGTAGGTGCTTCAGTGGTATCATGAATACAATTAATAAATGTGATTATGTATGTACTTGTTTGATGTATTATGTGTCTACGGAAATTTTGAGACAAACTCGAAGAATCGATTTCAGAGCTCATTCCTGATCGAAAGTTACTCAAAAAGATATCTTTTTAAACGCTTTGTTTACTAGTTATTAAATTTTCGAAATTATTTCGTGTTTTGTACTTAACTAGAGGCCTGTTAGGGCTTGGAAAGCCCTAATCTAGTCCGTATAATAACAGTAGTACCTAACAGGAACTCAGCACATTATAGTAACGATATAAGTCCTACCTATCAAATTTCAACTTCCTACAGTGAACAGGAAAGAATTTAGCTCACTGAGCTGATCAGAAAAGACCCCATCACTTCACTCGTCTCTTAACGTCCCAGAGAGCCTCCCTATCAAATTTCAACTTCCTACAGTGAACAGGAAAGAATTTAGCTCACTGAGCTGATCAGAAAAGACCCCATCACTTCACTCGTCTCTTAACGTCCCAGAGAGTCTCCCTATCAAATTTCAACTTCCTACAGTGAACAGGAAAGAATTTAGCTCACTCAGCTGATCAGAAAAGACCCCATCACTTCACTCGTCTCTTAACGTCCCAGAGAGTCTCCCTATCAAATTTCAACTTCCTACAGTGAACAGGAATGAATTTAGATCACTCAGCTGATCAGAAAAGACCCCATCACTTCACTCGTCTCTTAACGTCCCAGAGAGCCTCCCTATCAAATTTCAACTTCCTACAGTGAACAGGAAAGAATTTAGCTCACTCAGCTGATCAGAAAACACCCCATCACTTCACTCGTCTCTTAACGTCCCAGAGAGTCTCCCTATCAAATTTCAACTTCCTACAGTGAACAGAAAAGAATTTAGCTCACTCAGCTGATCAGAAAAGACCCCATCACTTCACTCGTCTCTTAATGTCCCAGAGTCTCCCTATCAAATTTCAATTCCTATAGTTGATTCGGAATTATATATTAAGTCCGCTAAGTTCTTCAGTTTCAATTTCTTCGTTCAGAAATAACTCTCCCAGATGTTAGTAACAACATTACGTTTCTTACTTACCGTGAATTGATGGCAACTGTTGTTACCGCCACAGCCTAATAAACAACCCTCGTTGATAAGGACCGCCTAGAACACGATCAAGGCGGGTATAGAGACGAACGGCGACACTTTTGCAACAAACTTGGGGCCGTGCTGATTCGAATGAGCAGTCTAACACTAAAATCGGACCGCGAAGTTCTTCACAATTTCAAAGACCGTTCGGAATTACATATAAAGATGATGATATTAAAACGGCCATAACTCCCCCTAAAATCAAAGTAAACTCAAAACTACGACGAAAGAACGTTAAATTTTTTATAACTCTGATATAAAGTGAAGTTGTTTTAGTTAGTTTTAATTGGTTAAAATAAAGGCTAAAGTACAAAATTAGAAGAAAAAATTTAAAATCGACGTTTTTCCTCCCGTTTTTCGACTACCGGTATGCTCAATTGCATGTGTTTTTAAGGGTAAAACTAGTTAGATAGAAATCTCAAAAATGTAAATGAATCAAAATCTCACATCTCAAAATGAATCGCAAATCTCAAAAATTAGAAAGGAAAAGTTTCTTTTAGCGAATGTTCGAAGAAAAAATAAGCTATTTAAAAGGCTTCGAAATTTCAAAAGTGGGTAGGAATGATCGGCGACCCCTTACAAATCCGTTTCGTACATCAAAGGACACAATCCTCGATTTTAACGTCGTATATATAGGTATAGATTCGTTCTAACGCAGAACAATCTGTCTTGGCAAAGACAGGTAATGTTCGTTTGTCAGCTCAATCGCCCGAAAATTTCATGCTCAAATTTACAATTTAATGGTCCCAAAAATTCTAAAAAATAGATTCTTAGACAAAAATGCATGTTGGGTGCAGTCGAAATATTCTTCAGCGCTGAGTCGATTGCGACTACTTCCAGATCTCTAGGAGTAATAATAAGTGAGAAAAATTTTCAGCTGCGTGTTCTAAAATTTTCTTTGCGATATCGTCACACGGCTGTCCCCTCCTGCGTTTTATTCAGAACATGGATGGCCTCAATTATCAGAATTTAAGTGCCTAATTTAATGTTATCCACAACTTTTCCTTGAAAATTCGCAGTATTAGTCATGCTACATGACTGAGTACTTTTTTTGTAATGTTTTTTGTAAGCAGTAATCATGTGGTGATGTGGTATGGATCTAAGTGCAAAAAAAGCAGCGGTTTTAAGAAACTAATAATTAGAAAAGAATACTAATTTATACAGATGGTTGGTCTACAGCAACAGTAGTAAGAGTTTTGTAATTTTTTTAACTTTTATCAATAATAAACCAAAATGAAATTTACGAAAATGGTTCAAAACCCCATTTTTACTCCTTTCGAAGCCCTATAGATGTAGTAATTGGTGAAGGCGTTAATTAAAAACCCCAGTAATGAATTGTTGAGCTGGAGGTTCGTCGAAAGGGGGTAGATCAAGGGGTGGAGGGTTAACGAGGAATTCGCGAGACTCTAGCGAAGTTTCATAATCCCCGTTGCCGCCATCAAAGGAAAAAGGTGAATTGGAGCAGCTCTGATTACCGCCCCGTCCCCGACTCGAGTTAATTACACTCTATAAATCACTCGTTACTCCCGCCAGGCGGCGTGGGCGTCTATAATATTACTGTAGTTTGTCTCCGGTGAATCGTTTTGCAGAGCGTAGGTAGGTAGGACACCATCCCAGGAGGTTGACGCTGATGACGGAGGAATTAGAGTTTCGTAACAATGAGCGTTGTAACGGTGACAAAGTAATGAGTTAGAGCCAACAAGTAACGAAATTAGTCAGTGCTGTTCCCAAGGCGTTCATCTTCAAAATAGTCTCAATCGTCCTCATAAGCATTTGAAGAAGAATGAATCCATATATATTATGTAAAACTCAAAGTTTGTTTCTATCTATGTTTGTATGTATGTAAGTAACCAACAGACAGCTAAACGGTTGGACAGATGATGTGAGCGGTCGTAAAATGATCAGCATGTTCCGGTGCACTACATAGGCTTTGTCTGAACCTCTATAACATCCTTCTACTTCATAAACGGCGCTGCCCTTCGCGACCGATTCGTTTAGTTCTCAAACTTCTGTTACCTATTATGGTTGCTAACAGGCAGTTTTTTAGTGGCGTAAATTCGTGAAAAGTGGAGAAGCGTTGACGGGTTCCTGTACGGGTGTTCCGAGTGAAGCATGGGTTGCAATATTGATAGGTGATGGACGGAAATTTGATATTTTGTGGGGAGCGCGGAACAGAGAACCGATTTGTCTGGCTCCCGAAGTTGTAATATGGTTGCCAACACGTATTTCGGGACCTTTGTTCGAGCCCGTTTGGTTTTGACGATTTCGATCAGCTTAGTGAGCTGAATTCTCTCCTGTTCACCCTAGGAAGTTGAAATTTGATATGGAGTCTCTCTATGACATTAAGTGATTAGGTGCACTAAAAAAAATCGAGTGATGGGTCATTTCTTCATGAAGTTTCACGGGCAATTTGAATCTGCAATAAAAAATGGAGTTTCCATCTAAAAAAAACGGAGTTGATGTCATATGCACCAGATTGGCACAAGTGGCGCGCACAAAAGTATTCTTCCTGAGATCTACGTTAAAAATTATAAACAATGGCATTGGTATCAATTTTTCACGCTGAATTCAGAAGAAATGAAGGGGGGTGTTACCTTTCGGTGGGACACCCTGTATATGAAGGCTGAATATTTGTCACCTACTTTATTATAATGGGCAGATAGTTTCTCGATTATTCTGTTGCCGGGCACAGTTTCTAAGTGCTGAATAACATTACAATCAAACAGCTTTGTTGAAAAAAAGGCAAACAATTTTGTTACGACAAAGTTAAGCTAAAGAAAATGTTTAAAAGGCCACTTTCGCATGTTTAAAATTGCATGGGTTCGAATTACCGATAAAAGGCCTGGGACTGCCTTTGTCTTTGGTTATGAATGTTTTAACCGAGAGCCTGTGTATTTCTCGTCATAAGTGCATACGTTTTAACATTCCGGAACGCATTAGTCTTTTTAAATTAAACTCTTCGTAGTAGATCAACGTTTTCAGTCAAAAGATAATCAGTGATATTCTTAACAGGACAGTGAAATACATTTACAGATAGATATTATGTATTTCTGAGCTACATAATATACATGGATGAACTGGCACCGCTTTAAACAAACCCAAATACAACTTGTGCATAGAAAAAATATCAATATACATATCAGAGGAAATAACAGTGGATGTTGTGATACTTCATCAAATCCTTGCAATTATTGTAATAATTAAAATATGAAAATTTTAATCAACATAATATATATGTGTGAATGTCCAAAGAGAGTTATCGAAAAACCAAAAGCTCTTAGACAGCAAACTTCCCAAAAAAAACTTGAACGGGGACATTGTTTTCTGGGCATCCATGGCGGTGAAGACGGCCTGGTAAAAGTTTTCCACGGTTAATCCATTCACGAATGGTACTAAGTGGTTCCTTGCTGAACATTAGATGGGGCTAACAACTGATATAAAATAGAGGTTTCCAGAGTTGCATATGGTACACCTTTATGACGCTTGAATATTTTCGAACTTCTATCTATTGAGCATGATGATTTTCCATTTTTTCCAATGTAAATATAGCCAGAGATACTTTCAAGTTCAATGTACTTCATAGAAATAAAGCTTTCAACAGTTTTTCCAATAATTGACTATTCACAGTCTACACTGCAAAAACATTTTCTAGCAACATTCCAACGCAAAATATTCAGGCGTAGAGGCTGGGCGCGTATAATCAAGTCTGAAATTGATGAAAGGTGTAGAAGCCCATTGAGACTTTAATTGTTTATAATGAGCAGCTTCCAGGAGTTCAATTTCTCAATTGTCGAATTATCAGATATCTCCAAGCATACTGCCTTTCTTTCCTGTTCGTGTTCATGTTACGGACACGAGGAAGCACTATGTCACTTCCAATTTGACAGACATTTTTGTTGCGACACATTGCTCAATGAATATCTCCACGAACATTAACATAAAACCTCAACAAATATTAACAGTATTCTACATATTCTCCAAGTCAACCGATTACGTTAGTTTTTGGTGAGATATTTTTATGAGCTGAAAATGTGGAGACGAGGTGGCGGAAAATTATTACCACTCTTCGCCCATTTGTGATAAAACAAATAAATGTGCCGGGATAGAGGTTAATGGAGTTATGGATGTTTTACTGGAATGGGATTGGTAGGTAACGGGGGAAAATTTAGTCTTGAAAACTTGCTAGTTTTTATAATGTTGGGAAAAAGAAATGCGAGGGGCAACTTTGATGGGAATTATAGATGTAGCACCTTCTCAAGTATTGTTTGTTCCGATTTTCATATTTATTATGGCATGAAGGGCAAATGTTGCGTATAGCAACGATTCTTTCCATTTCACTCCAGAACAGTCTAATGTGTATCGGATATAAGACCCGCAGAATATGGATACTGTACGAGAAAGTTGGGGGATCCGAAGAGTAAAATAAAAATATGTAGCTTCCCCGCCGCCTCCGAAGCGACGCGGAAAGTGTCCCATAACGACTGACTAATGGGAGGCAACGCCGGAGCACTAAAGGGCTCAAGGGCCTTCGGCCGAGAAGAAGCTATCGCCCGCCCATAAAGGCGTACTTAAGGAAGGCCCTGTCCCTTCCCCTGTACAGGGGGATACCCCCTATATGGGCGTTACGGTCCTACCATACCACCCATATACTTACGGCCATGAAGAATCACTGGTATCGACACTATACCTTTTTTTTCCCTTCCCAGGGGAAACTTCCCTCTCTTCCCCCCATTTTGACCCGAGTCTCGCCAAAGTTGGTCTAAAGCCCCTGAAATAGCTTTCTATAACGATTCTTTCCTCGCAGTGAAACCTAAACCTAAATGCTTTTGTCATTTACTTGTCCTCAACACGAAGCTTTAACTGGGGTACCTTCCTCCGTCAACCTTTATAGTATTTTTTCACTGCCGAGTTATAATCTGCTTGTTATAAACTTCAATCGTTGCACTCACCTGGAACCTCGATTCCTTTTTAACCATTTTATATTACATACGTGATCTACTTCTACAAACTGTATAGTTTCATGATACCGTAAAAGAATGAACCAGGGTGTCAAATTTCATGTTATGTAGTTTTACTGGCGTCTCAACCGTAACTTTTTATGTCTGAACTCACTGCAACGAAAACTAATCACCTACTCAGGTGGAATATGCTCCCGAACAAATAAAAGTCTCAGTCGTGTAGTATGACCGCATGTTGAAATGTTGATACCTTAACATGCCGAAATGTTTTCTTTTATGTCAAAACTTACGCCACCTTTGGATTTTAAAAAAGTCACACATAGACACCTCTAGACAGAATGGCAGGGGATAATTTACGAAAAATTTTTTTTAGATGAATCACAATAAAAAAACCTTGCAAGAAGAAGTGTCCTAACTATTTGTTTAGAAGATGGATTTTTCAGGGTTTTTACGATGGATCTCAACTTCACCTTATAAAATCACTTCTTTTACACTTAGGGGCATCTTATTCCCGTTTTCGTTTTAAAATAATAATTTACTATGAGAAAAGGATATTTTTATGCTTATTTCACACCATTGGAAAAAATTACTTCTAATTGGGAGGGTTTAAAACTTTTTAAAAAGGAGCCACTCTCTTGAAAACAATCTTAGAGACCGTAAACTTCCACAAAAACTGTTCATTCTCTTTCTACGAATATCGTACTCAATTTTACATTTGAATTGCTAATTAAGGGATAAAAGTACGTTTTAATGTTGAGAAACGTCTTTTTCTCCCGATGAAATCGAGGGTTTTCTTGATAAATGCAGATTATCTGTAAAATGTTTGGCACAAGAAAGGAATTTTATTTATATTTTAAGGAGAGTAATGACACCCGAACATGCACACACTCACACACCCAAACACACACACAAACAAACGCATATATATTTATTTACGTCTGATTTTTGAATTCAAATTACTGGTTTATGTACGGAGGCATACAGATCAGTCTATTATAAATTTCAGTTTATTTCTAAGGTAAGGAAATGGTGTTTTTTCCACTCCTATCCACTAATCTCCCCAGTAAAGAAAACTCCAATCTCTGTCAAATATCCATACTTCTCGTATACTTTACACCTTATGTAGATGAGAGCAACAAAATCCTGTGTTCGACAGTTTCATTTACATCAATATATCGTCCATATTATATTCCTACATGTGGGGGAGAATAGAAGAGAATTTGATTATATAGAAGAACTCGGGTACTGGAATGGTGTACATACAAAGGTGCCGTGCAGAACGTGTTCTAAGGGCGGCTTTGTGTTTCAAAGTTTTGACTTATTCATGACGTCACTTCTACCCTCGCCGACCGCTCTCTGCCGCTTCTTCATCCTCTTCTACTTTTTATTTATTTTTTTCTCCTATCGCGTGAACGGGTCATGTTTATAAAATACGGCTTCCACATTCTTCACTGAAGGCGGGAAAGACCACTTGAGGAAGGATTCGTGAAGAATAACATGTACAGAAAGAAAAATATAGAGTGTGAAAATGGCTGCCTTCAGAACATCCGTTTTCCATGAGTGAGGATATCTAAATTGCTCGTGGTGTTTATACATATTTTCGCTATAGTTTTATAAATAGCCCACGCTATCATTATAAAATAGCTAACGACTTTGTGGGAGGTTGAAAGCCTTATGACATAGATAGAGTCCAATCATTGGGTTTCAATAGTTCAATCTCCTCCTAATATAGTCTGATGAGTCGGCGCAGACATCCATAATGTGAGGGACGTCATTAGCAGACCACAGAATCCTATCAAGAGATATATAATTCCCATGATTTGTCCCGTGATATCCAGGCACAAACGATTCCCTGCTTCTGATGGGTGATCTTTGATGGTGTTCTGAAATTCACTCGAGCCTGCAGTGAGGGGGAGTTATACCATGCCGATCTTATTCAAGTTTACAGCTCACTCTGCAGCCTGCGTTACTCTAGTTTGCCAAGACTGAATTCATCAAATGCCCTAGTCTTCTATGACATGCTATTTTAAAAAACTTATGCTGAACTCACTCCAACGAGCAAAAAATGCGTGGTGTAAGCTGGGTTCCAGACTATTAAGGCAAATTCCATGTAATTCCGAACTGGGGGGCAGTAAAAAGTCTTTACGGAGGTTGAAATCCAAAAGGTATGCTTGATTGCTTCTTGGAACCAGTGAAAGTTGTGAACACTAATATACCCATACTCTATTACCATGATCTAAATATATATATGTCAATATGCACCAGTGGAGTTGGCGGGTAAGCAGAAAGACCAACCTCACCAAGGACGGAGGAGTTAAAACGCGCCTAGGACTTATAAATTCATAACGATGATCCAATAATTTCTCGTAACATTTTTAGATCCGATATATTTGCCATTCGATTTATAATGAGTGTTTATTAATGTAAATCATCATGGAACGGGGATAGGTTACATGGATCAGTGAGCGGTCGTAGAACAAGACTGTAACTATGTGGGATCGTGGATCGATGCCGAGGTCATCGTCAAAATTTGGCTGTGGCCAAACACAAATCCCGTACAAAAGTCTCAACACATTCATTAAGCAACATCTTTCCACCAATAACAACAACTAGAAAGGAATAGGAAAATTAAATTCTTCTCTAAAAACAAAAGCACACTCGAGTATTCAAAGTATTCTCTATTTACTTGATCATAAGGCGTGACGAAACGGAAAGAAAAATACATATTATTCAGAATGAAAACAAATAAGTGACTGTGACTTTTTTTTAACTCTCTTGCCGCGTTGTAATTTTGATCTACGCCTCGGATTTCAAATTTTTCTGAACGGCGATACATTCCTTTGGTGGTACCCTAAAAGGGGACCGATCGGATTTTCCAAATTCAGTATTTGAATTTATACTAGGATGTCAAAATGGGCCCATTTTTAAAATGAATTAACAAGCTAACTACCTAATTCATGTTGGCAAACGATATTAATGTCAGAAAAGTGTGTTTTCACGTCATACTAATAGAACTAAACCATTTTTTATATATTCATAACAATTTTAAAAATAGCAATTTTTGTTGTTGGATTTTCCAAAGTTCAACTCAGGTCCCACCTAGTGTATTGTTTGATAAATTTATCCCCATTGTGGAATTATTAGTTTTTCATGAAATTTAAAATTTTGAAACTATATAGATTGTCCTTCCTAAAGTGTTCCTTAATCGTGTTTCAATCAGGAATTTCTTGACATCGTGAAATCCAAAAAAATTGGTGTAGGAGTAACGAATAGATTCTGAATATTTATTCGACTTCAGGCAGTGCAAACATACAAAAGAAGCGTAATTACATCGTCGGGTTGATGGTGCTGGTACAATCAATCAACACTAATTCTGATTCTCAGTTACCTCCAACTCAGAAAAAAAACTGACCTGATATTTAAAAATTCAATCTGTAATTAAAAGGGAAGGAGACGATCGGGAGAGCTCAATGCAGAGCTGTCTCCTGAAGAATTCGCTGGTAGCGCTGGCGTGTCTTTTCTACTCTTAGAACAACCTGAGTTAGTTTGTTGTCACGGCGCTCAGTTTATGTGAGGGATTGTGGGTTCATGCTAAACATGTTTCCCTAGATCCTAAATGTTTTTGTCATAACTGTTGAGCCAATAATGGTTGTTACTCTCCGATACTATTGTTACAACACACTACACCGATGTTGCAAGTACGGTAAATATGACAAAATATTGTGGCACCGTCCCCTGTTCCGCAATAATGTACCTACCTACCTAGTGTTGTTGAGCGATCACTAACAAGAACGTAGCGATGCAATAAGCTATCAAGGTCCTTCGTGGCTTAAAGAGTAAAACGTTGGCTTCCTAAGCAGGTTAAAATCCTGGTTAAAATCCACAAGGCCATCAGTTTTTTCTCTTTTTTTCGAACTTCAAAACATTTTTTTAAACGTAATTCTGATTTATATTGTTCAGTTAATCTATATTTTTCAGTATGACTTGGTTTATAACATTTTTTAAACTTTAGGATGGCCCGGTACCTAAATTTTTTTGTACAAGGATGCATTTTCGTTAACTGATGAGGTGACCCTGCCAACCATTTATCTGTAAAGAAATTACCTACCTTGGTTTGTGGGTCGATAGGTAGGGAGCCTGTCTGGTACATCAAAAGACGAATAAAATTATGAGCTCTTACCTTATCAGCTGACTGCACTAAAGTATCTCCTGTTCATCCTGGGAAGTTGTGTTTTGAAGTAATGTAGAGTGTTCGATGTTTTGTCCATTGATATCGAGAGGTAGGATATTATCGAGCACCGATGTTATCCCTTACAACACTATTGTTAAACCAATCTTTCAACTTATGTCTTATTACAAACATCTATAAGAGATGTTACATAGAGGTAGAGTAGGAGAATAACCAATAATGCAAAAACAGGTATAGTGGAATATCAGCGTTATACCTTGGACGCCCTTGTTTAGCATCGTGCTGTCCTTTCGTCGAAAGTGTTAACACATTAAGCAACTTCTTCCCGCTTCTACCAAAGATTAAGAATCTCTAGGAAAATTAAGTGCATCCCTAAGAGATAGTGCGCATTCAAGTATACAAAGTATTCCCTATCTACTCGAACAATAGCCATAACAAAACGGGAAGGGCCAAGGAAGATTAAATTTCAGAATGAAAACTCACGGGTTGCTGCAACTTTTGCGTTTTGTTTCGAATTTTTTTCTCTTTTTTTTAAACTCTCTCACAGCGCTGTAATTGTGTCCCACGCCTCTCGCCCACTCTGGGGCATAAAGCCCTTTGAAGAGGGAGTAGAGAAGTTTGCATACGAATTAGGATCCGCTGAGATTTTCATTACGCTCGCGTAGTCCTCTCGTGTCGCCGATGTGCGGACTTTTTTCCTCCCCTTTCCTTTTGTTGTTTTTAATCTGCAAATATAGTTTTGATAAAGTCATTAAATGCTAATAGGGTGGTAAAAAGTGGGGGAGAACGAGTTGAGGGAGGGAGGCAGACACGTCGGAGTTGTTTGCTCGGCAGATCTGCTGCTCTGATAGCTGTTTGAATTGTGTTCTATATGACGGTTTTTTCGTCTCGTAGAAATCCGCACTGAATATCCCAACCGCTCGGTTGGGCGTGTAATCGATCGTCCACATCTCTCCATTTAAATTCATAGTAAGCGATTAAACATGTGGTTTCTGCCTATATAATATTTTGAGAACGAGTTTAATTGATTTGACTCATCTCCCTGTAGCGTGCCTAGTCTGTTTTATGTTGGTATTGTAAAAGAACTATACAATGATAAAACCACAACCAAAATAATAAGAACGATCTTTCTTTATCTTCCAACATCTACTTATTCCATGCTTGACAGCAAATTTGTTTCAGAAATAAAACTCTTAATTACAAACATGTGAAGTTGTCCTAGTCAACCCTATAGCATTATGATGTTAACTCGATCAATTATTATACCTTTATTATACCTAATTATTATACTCGATTAGATACTATACCTTTCTTATACGAAATTTCTCATTCTAAAATACATTATCAGTAAAGCAAAAACATAATGATTTATTGCTAGTAGAACAATCATGAAACAAATAATTGTCGATTTTCTGTTGCAACCAATAAATAAAAATTATGTATCATGTTGTCTCTCAGAGCGATGTTGCTTAATACCAATCCGTCTATTAGGAGAGAAATTAACTCGCGAGCTCACTCAGCTGATCAGGGTGGGTCCTCACTTGGTCAATCGGACACAGCAGCGTCTCAAAATGTTAGCCTTTTATTACAACTCTATAGCCTCCTATTACAAGTCTAATACAACTTCAAAAACTGCTGCTTTTGGTCAACGCAAAGTAGTGTCCAACATTGGTTTCAAAGAGCACAAATATCTTCAACACTATCATGTGCTGTAGAAATAGCTTCACAATCATATCTCCTTTATCGAACCTCAATGTTCAATAATCTCATTTCAGGACGAATATCATAGAAATTAGGAAACTCAGCAAATTAGGGTGGTTCTACGCTATGCAGTTCTATTCTACCCGTCTCCTATATGCTCTGTTTCAAATTTCAGCTTCATAGATCAAACTGCACAGAAATATGCTTACGAGCACAATCAGCAAATTATGGTGGTTCGGCACGGTAAAATAATTTCTATTCTACCTGTTGCATACAGGCTCTGTCTAATATAATTGCATTATATATTAGTTTCTTCGTCTCGATTAAAAGGAGTTTAACTGAATTTAACATTATATGAACACTTTCATAATTCTTCTTGTAGTTCACGTACATGAACTTTCATGAATTTTCCACTCCATTCGAATATCAAACCATAATAAGTACTAAGTTCAATAGTTCTTCAACTTTCTCCATGTTTGGAAGATCACACCTTAATTCCTTCTCCCAACATGTATGCAGTTGAATGTCCGTCTTTGCTTTATTGGCTCCTCTCCTTGCTATTGACGAGTATACTTATTTAGTAGCTTTTATTGTTAGTGAGTGCTCTGTAATCCATTTAGTAATTCTTTTCAAGTCTTTTCAGCACTTTTTTTTCAACTTCTTCTCGTGTCGCTCCCTTTGAGACTGATGCTATGTCGTCCGCAAACAGGTTCATGTCACCCTTATAATCTTAGAGTCCTATTTAATTTGCGTAGATGAAGAATATGACAGGACCAACAGCAGATCCTCTAGTACTCCCAGATGAATGATTTCATAAAAGCGTAACTACTACTAGCAGAGATTAATAAAACTATCTTATACTACGTAACCAATGGCTAGTAGAAAGGTAAAATTAATTATAGGTAGCAGCAGCAAGCTGCATCTATGAAATATATTTGGGCCATTGCAGGTGAAATAGCTATTCCACGTATGGAATTGTAAAAATTGATAACATAAAAAAAAAGAACAAAATTTGTGATATTTACATTTAATAGCAGAATTATAGTCATTTTCATTCTAGTTCAGCATTGAAATACAACATTAAGAAACGTACGCACAAAATTGTATGCTGAAAACTGTACTAAAAAAATCATTTGCTGAAATATGTAGGTACTAATATCTGCTGAAAAATCTATAGAAACTGTCGAAAAAAGCTGGAAATCAAATATAATTTTTGAATTGAGTAATGATATTTAGAAAGAGTTTTTTTTTCCATGAAATTGGTAGGTAGTTTTTAAACAGTTTCCATCGATCCATCGAAGTTCTCAACTTTTAAAGCAATGTGTTACAACAAGATGATTTGACGTAAATTTGCTCGCTCATAGGATCATGCTACATTTTGATTTTTGTTTTTTCGCAAGTAATTAAACATCGTGAACATTTATTTTCACCAGTGAAAAACATGGCATCATATCATTTAATAAAGAACGAATTTCAACCATCCGACTATTCACGGGCTAGATTGAGCATAACGACTAAAGTGCGGCAGATTAATTCTTTTAATGAAACTTCAACCTGAGCATCAAAGGAAACAAGACATTAAAAAAAAAAAGAAAAAAAAAAAAACAGTTCAAAGGCCACAAACCGCATAAAAACGTCAACAGGTGCTTGGGCAAATCACCGCAAAGAGGAAGATAACGTTTGAATACCATTTCGATTTCATACAGCTACAGACAGTCTGTAGTGTCACAGATAACTATGTTTTCCGTCCCCTAAAGGAACTTCGGAAATCCACCTGACGACTTCTTTGAAAAGAAGTAGTCCTCCTCCCTTATCTCACCAATTTTATAACTGAGGGACTGAAGATCAAATCTTTATAACGAAAGAAAAAGTTAGCCGCCCCAAAAACATCGGTGAGGGGAGACCTTTCATAAAACGTGCCTTCAGAGATAAGTGACAAAACGGCTCTGTCGGGTTGTAAAAGCGGGGGCCATTGTCTTTTGTGGAACTCTTTCCCCTGGCAAACCCCCTCCTTCCTGCCGTTTTTCGTCACTTGGTTTAACTCGATTTTACGCGGACTACCTAGTGCTTCCTCTTTTAAACGGCTCTGATAAAACGGCTCGCGGTTAGTTGAATTTCCTAAGGGGTGGTGAAGGGGTGAAACTGGTGGAAACCCTCAAACGAGGTCCCTCAAACTCCTTTTGGAAAGTGAGGAAGGGGTAGAAAGCTCGAGTTCAAACCGATTGAAGTTTCTAAGGTTCAGTGTTGGAGAAAGTTGTCATAGTTGATGGCGAAGCAGTTTCTGCTTTTAATGACCGGCGTCAAAAGGGTTCCGCCTCCGGTCTCATCTTATTTGTCCGGTCGTGTATTTTCTCACTCTCGGAAAGGGCAAAGTTTGGCCGTTTCAACCGCGATGGTGGAAGATTGCACAATCTTGAAGGGAAGCCATGAGAGACATTTAACAAAATAATATTGTTCACTGAAGTCTAGGTCAGTTAGGAGGTATGGAGACGAGTTTTGAATTTAGACTATTTCCAGTTAGAATTTTGACGCATACTGATTAGTTTATTCAGGTTGTCCCGAAAAAGACCAACCGCTCAGTCCTAAATTATTCCAAAAGTTTTGAACTATCGAACTGAACCTTGGAGAGTCCTTTGGGGTGCCTGATACCAACTTTTAATAGAGAGGAAAAAATACGTTTTTCTTAAAAATATTTATTGCCTAGTACCATTTTAGAATTATTTTTTTGCGCTGAACAGATGGTTATGCCAGAGTTGCGATATCATATTTCATTCTTCAAATGAAGCTGATAAACGACGAAAAAACGCGTTTTTTTCCTTCCGAAAAATACCTATCTTTGAAAAAATCTACGCTTTTTCATGGATCATAAGCTGTACCCTGAGAGCGAAGTAAATGTACGGAATGATAGCCTCCGGTTGGATTGTAGCATAATACGCATGTGTAAACGTGAATTTTTTATAACGTCGATTCCTTGCTAAATCAATAGGCACGAATTTTCAGGATGGTGCCCGTAGAATTCTATTGCGATTGGTTGAGTTTTAGATAGACTTTGCGTATCCTCGAAATTAAAATTAGTTGACACATGTGTAGGCAGCCGTTCACAAGGTCTCAGCCAGAGCTGGCTTGTTCCCACCTCCCGAAGGAGTTAGAGCCTGCTGTATATGATCCCTTTGTATTATTTCATATATTTCATGCATATTTGTTTTTCTTTGTCAGTTGTAAGGCTCATCATTGAAAATAATAAACCAAAATGAGAACCTCTCAAATTGGCAGAAAACTGGGATCGACGGCAAAAACTGATATTTTTTGGCTACATCCCACTTCCTGGAATTCCGAAATATGGCAACATAACCACCTGGCACCTGGAATTGATTTCTAGGTGGAAATAAAGGTATTTATAAACAAGGTACCCGTGCTATCCTGCTGAAACAAGCGCACGTATTAACGAGTTATGAAATCAGTTTACGTCATTTCCATATCTTTGTACACACAACCACGAAAAGCGTTAATTTTAAGGAGTGAAAAAAATAACGGATGAGGAAACCTTCTGTTGGCTCTCGCTTACAACCAAATCGTTGCTGTTGAACTGTATCTTCAATCTCTATGTCTTTCATCGTACAAACTATTTCTCCAGTTGTTGGCACGCTTTTAATTCATTTATTACATCAACACGTCTCATGCAGCCAATTTTGCCCTCAATACATCCCTGAATAGCACTGGTTACGAGCTTGGTGTTATATCAAAACTTGTTTGATGTTTTGTTCGGCTTAGTTATCTATTAGATTTCCGAAGAACCGTCCTCTTTGAACTCTAAAAGATTACAAAGACGCGAAAGCGTCTCATGTCTCACTTTGTTGCAGACTCGTACGCAAGCGGATTTAACGCAAGCGGTTGTTTGTAGGGTACCTACCTACTTAAGCGATCAAATAGAGAAGCGATTCATGTTAAAAAAAAGGAACAAAACCGAATACATATTTTTTTCGTTCAGCCAGTAATTGTGTTTATATTACTAAATGTTATGATCTCACTTCATGCTCTCATTACTATTATTTATTTTTTCATTATCGATGTTAATGTTTTTCAGCTCCTTTGATTCTTCTAACAATGAATGTTTTTGAAAATATGATGTTATTCACCTTAAAATTTATAGAAATTAAACCATAATAGCCTAACTTACACTTCAAGAAAAAACCTCTGATCAGGAGCCGTATCTACTTAGTTTTACAACTAAAGAGCCGTAGCTAATACTAGATTTGGCATGATTGTTTAGCATTGTGGTATTTTCCATCTGTATGCAGCAATATAGCCGTAGTACGTCACTTACAACTAACGTACCCCCCCCCCCCCTCCTAACCCCCCGAACCCCACTGTTTTAAACCAATAACCACAGCAACTGGCCCCCCAACTCTCGTATGGCACAAGGAATAAATTCGTAGATGCTGCAATCGGAATGCTCTGTATTACTAAGCACGATGGCTGTATCTATCGGAGAATTTCGCTCATTTTCATCCAAATCAATGCTCAGGTTGTCTTGAGTCTTTTCAAGTGATTGTAGAAATAATTGGTTGGAAAAAAGGGAGTTCGACAAACCCAATGTTTTCTTTCTTTACGCACCCTAAATTCCCCTATCAAGCGAAATTTTAAAATTTGGGACCGAGGCGCAACTACATTTGCAAACCCAAAGTAAAAAAAAAAAAAAAAAAAACCAATCGTCTTCTTTAGATGTATACGTTCAATACTGTCTTTCGTGTTCATGAATAGATATGCAAAACAATAAACCATTATCCGCTTGCTTAAGTACTAGCTCGCAAGAGACGTTTCCATGTATTCGTGAAAATGTCGTTCAGGAATGAAAATTGTCGTCGCTATCTGTGTGCCTTCGTATCTTGTAATCGTTTGTGCTTCAAACGAGATGGGTCGTTGTGCTTCTGGGGCACCATGCGAAGGATGATGCTTCGGATGCCTAATGGATAATACCTAATTGCCAGGTCAAAACATATAACAAGTTTTGAAATCACACCAAGCTCATAACCACTGCCTTTCAGGGTGTATGGAGGGAGAAATCGGCTACATGAGATGTGGTGATGTTTTAGATAAATCAAAAGCTGGCGAACGATTTTTGTACGATGAAAAATTGCAAAGATGCAGCTCCGTAGAAACGATTCGATCGCTAGCGAGAATAATGAGAATATTTCGTAATGTGTTGCTCCTTAAAAGTAATGATTTTCACGGTTGTGTGCCAAACTGAAGACATGAACATGTTTAAAAAAATTAACTTCTAGCATTTTTCAGGGCTTCGCAGTTAGCTTCCAACTGCAATATAATTTTTTTTCGGTTTCTGACACCAGTAAGTAGGTATATGTTACGGCGAATCGTGGCCCTATCTTATCTTCAGCAGAATATTGTGTATTTAGCCCATAAGTTTCAACAGGGAAATACCAAATCAAAGGAATTGCTTTGAACCAAAATTTGTTTTCCCGAAGTGGACTCTCAAGTTGAAAAAGATGTATACGGGTGTATCCCCTTCCAAGTGAATTCATTAAACTCAAGGCGTGATATAATCAAGGCAACGCCAACACTCAGTGGAGTATGGGGAAGTCATCCAATAGATTTCTCAGGCTCATATCACAGTGGAAAATACCTGATGGTCTCAATTGATGACTACAGTAGATCCCTTTTACTGAATCAATACATTCGTTGACTACAGCGGTCGTAAATTGAAGTTTCCTAAAAGCAATTTCGCTATTCGTGATATCGACTATCCTCAGAACTGACAGAGGACCACCCTCCAATGGAAGGCAGCATAGAATTCAAAGTACATTGCAGTCATTCCAATACTGTAAGGTAATAAATTTGACGAAGAAAGCTTTCGAAACTTCCGAGTTACAGTTGCGCTCACTCGAGTGTTTCAATTTACGCATTTCACTCGATATCGGACGCGCTTATCATCTTCAAAGAGTTTCCAACAGATTGCGACTGTTCAGGAAAAACATGGCAACAGTAAATGAGCGCTGGGAAGTGGCGAGGGCACAAACGGTTCCGGATTTATATGGCGCTCCTGATTGGTTTTGACCGGTTTATTGGAAAACCTCGAGGGCGAATGTGGGTTTTAGGAGGAAAAGACAATCAAAGCGGTTTCGTGAACTCGTTATCATGTTATAGCCCTTTTGGTTAGAAACAAGAGCTGAAAATTTCATCCCTTCAAAAGGGGGAGCGGTTTCAAAACAGGGAACCTCTGCTTCATTATGGGAAGAATAATTGACCGGTAACGAGGCGGGTAGAGGATTGTACGGCAAATATAACGTATAATATTGAGGTTACCTTTGAGTTGAGCTTTACCCAGAAACCGTAATCAGTTAGGTCGTATCAGTTAGGTAACATATTCCTCAGGCCAGAGTTGCAAGACGTACAAATTAACCTTCATGCTCCCGCTTCTTGGAGGACTACATAGACCTTATGGACATCCGAGCACAGTACAAGCCTGCTCAAGCCTGCTCACGTCAGTGGGTAGACGTTTTTTCTAGGACAGCTGATGTCCAGCCCCTATTATATAGTCTCCACTAAGAACTGTAATACGTGATTTATTTGTGTGCATCTAGTCTCATATTTCTACTTCACTTTGCTGATAATAAACAGTAAAAGTTATTTATTTATAAATAAACGCCACCTAGTATTAGTTATATTTAATACTTTCGTGGTTTTTATTCGCTTCAAAGTTTAACCAGCGGTCATCGCTGTATCCTTCATGACTGAGTGCGGAAATGTCTTTCTCTGCGGAATGTTATTATTTCCCCCCTCTACCTCCAATCTGCCAGTGGAGTCCATGATAGCAATAGTTTACTGAAGGAGGAAATTGTGACTCCCCTTAGAATCGCACTGCTTGCAGTCTCCTCTTTGACATCACGTTCAATGCCGCCGAAGACCCTTTCGGTTGAGGTGCGGCTTGAATCAGCAAAATTAAAAAAAAAAAAAAAAAAAAAAAAAACACTGTGCGGGCGAATTATTTTTCAAATTCTTATGACAAGTTGACGTAATCTAGAGGGCGTAATCAACCGCCATCTCGTCCTCACTGATCTTTTAGCTCACTTTTCACCAAAACCCAGCGCAAGTGGGTTATAAACTTATAGCATAAATATTTAAAATATGATATAATAAACCTTAATTGATCAGAATGCTCTGAAACGCAAAAATCAAGTAGAAACTCGAATTTTCGGAAGACAAAAAGTGTTTCGACTTCTTGCACGAACTCATGGCTTTCCTACCTTCGTTTGTGAGGAAGCAAAATATCATTTCTTTCAATGCAGAACGATTCTGATGAATTTGAATTGAATTGTTTTGGACTAACGAATTTTGAGAATAAGATTTCTTTTAAATGAACTATTGAATGAAATCAGTTTTCATTTTCAAGACTTTCTTATTCATGATCTGCGAGCAATTTTGGCATTTTCAGGTCATTACTTTGGTACACAACCGCAAAAAGCGTTTCTTTGAAGATGCGAAAATTCCCAGGGGTCGCACAGTTTTCTGAATTAAATTTTTGCCATTATTCATCGAACAAAAATTGATCGCTATCAGGCGTTGGAAAAATCTTAATTTATGCCACGAGTGTAATTTTTTCTACTTACTTTCTCATAAAATTTTCCGCTCTCTACATATAACGTTCCTAAAATAAAAGCAGCTGAGCAACACGATAGGAGTTAATTATGAACTAAAAGCAATCCTCGAGGCATAATATTGTGATTCTGTAGTAAACATGTTCGTAGCTACGAAGACCAATGTGGTAACCGATACATGAAAATGCATCCAGAGGCTTCCAGAATCCTATGCAAGCTGTCATGAATTTCTTTCATAAGTTTCAACTGAACGGTGGCTCTTCCCCTATAATACCAAATCATTGTTTTGTCTGACTAGAAATTCTAATTCCAGCTCATGAAATGCTGTTTGTGTTATAAAGAATGTTTAATATTTCACTAGCAAGTAAATAATCTCATATGATCCGATAAAAGGAAGAATGAATAGAGATTTATTTTAGAATATGTTTTTGCCTTTAGAATAAGGTTAACGTATATCATCAATATTTGTTTTGCCTGGGGCTAATCATAGTCAAATGCTGTTCGCCAAGTAGGTACTTGACTTCTTAAATATAGCATTTCCAAGTCAAATGAAACCTTTTCCAGATCAGGTGAAACCTTTTGTGAAAATGAACCAAAAATGATATATGAAACCTTGTTAATTGCATGCGTTGTAGAAAGAAGTTAACAAAATAAAAATTCGATGAACTTTAGACATTGGATTATAGAGTAGTTCTCACCTTAGTAGAATAGGAAACATGTTAATTTGAAAAAATTATAACGGTAGAATGTGAAGTGGGTAGGTACACCTACCTACTCGTCACGCTCAGACGTAGAAATAGGAGCTACCGATAATACAATTGACGGGAGCCACCAATACGTCCGATGTCTTCTTTGTGGCTTATTCCTTGAAAATTTTCCAAAATTCTGATTGATTCCAAAAGATCTTGTTATTTGTAATAATTCTAAATTTGTTCACTTTACAGAAATACGCTATGTTTGGTGAAGGTTTCTCATTTGACTTGGAAATGGATTCATTTGGTTTAGAAAAGGATTCATTTGACTTGGAAATGCTACATACCTAATGTGATTCCAGTCTGAAATTATTCCAATAACATGGGGGAAAACTTATTAGATTTGACGAATGGCCATTATTATATAAAAACCTACGATTTAGAAGACAATTAGGTTATTGGTAGCTCAGTGAATTTATGAAAACATGAGAAAAAGTTAATGCAGTAGGCTAACCCGCAACATTTAGCAGTATTGAGGAAGAGGTATACTTGTGCGCCTTGTTTTTAACTATAGAGTTCAACTTGTTTTAGTTCCGTATCCATAGTTAACAAGGTAATTACTACTCAGTAATAGAAATAAATAAATATGGATAATAATATGGATATTTCCATGTTCTTGTAATTTTTAATATCAATAATAAACTTCGATTAACTGTACAGTTATCATAATTGAAATCTACACATCAAATATATATATATATATACCTATATATATATTTTTTTTTTCTATCCAGAATTAAGTCTGCATTGCAGATTTTGGAGAAAAATTTTAATTTGTGCATCCTGACGGAAAATTAACAGTTGTATCCCCTTAATTCTTAAATCTGATAGCATATTATGAGTAATTTTTGGATTTACCCGTTCATTCGACGTTGTTTCGATAGATAGCTCACAGATGAACGGGTCGAGAGGGCATCTCTGATCCGAAAACAACACAAGTCAATCTAACGTATTATCTACCGCCAGCTATCCAACAATCCTCTTTGGGGTTTCATATCATAATTCGAAATAACAGTGCGCTGGTGAGAATACGTGACTGGGTGTGTTTGGCCGAGCATTACGCACCTCATGCGGTGTGGAACATCGCCGGGTTTTACCCTTGATCTACCTCTCGCCTTCAGTATACCGCCGTATATGCACCCACGTCCTTTCCACCGTGCAAATGTATATATGTATACCGCTCCCTTACCTTCCACTGTGTGCTCAGGAATAACCGGACGTGCTCAATACCTTCGCCAGTGGTGTTTTCTACTAATCCCCCCCATTATTTAATAGCTTACTCACGTCACGTTCCGGATCCCCGAATTCCTTTTTGTGACGATTCATTTTGATTCGATATATTTATCGGGGCGCTTCATTGGTTTTTGGCGAGATATTCGTTTCAACTGAATGGAAACGAGATTGTTTCCACACTCATTGTTTCATTTTATTTATTAGAGGAAGTAGGTATGTCGAGTACGACTGGCATTTTCCATCAAATTGACACTATTTGCGAATTTATGTATCAACTGGGGACAATACCGATTTGAGAAAATGAAAAATTCATTCCCAATATTCTAAAATTAACTGCGCATGTTCATCAATTGAGCTGAAAAATATATATACGTTCAATATATATATTTAGATATATACAAACTAAATAATTTCAACGCTTCATAAAGTAGTAAAATACAGGGGCTGTTGGTGGAAAAATATAATAATCAACAATAAAATAAATATAGTAGATAATAAAGGAAACTATACAATTACGTATTTATACAGTTTTTCTAGGTGGTAATCGGAATATTGTAAAGTAATAATGAATTATATAACATGAAAAGTAATGATACTGTACGTAACTTTTTCATTAAAATATAATTATAATTATGGAAGTATAAATGAATGAAACAAGGAAACTTGAAAGCGATATTATGTAGATATTATTCCAATGCTACTGAAATGAGGCATCTCATAGGTATAAGTCTCCATCAGGTAGGTACTATGAACATCTATCACAAAAACCTACTTACGTATCATGAAGTCAGTCATCTTTGTATATGTTAGTTAACGATTCTTTGTGAACTGTACCTGAATTTTTAAAAATTCCGGGGAAGTATATGTTCCACGTTTATTAAAATTAGGGGAGGGGAAATGGTTAAATGATATCACCTTCAAATCACGAAAGTTCTCTATTAAATAAACCGACATGTTTTTCCAAAACGATGAAGAGAAGAAGGTGCTATATACCTCACATACAGACTGGCTCTTGCCAACAACTGAGAAGGATGCCCTGCTGGGACCTAAACATAGCAATATTAGGCCTATATACAGCTCTCATATCTACCTGTACATATACATATACAGGGTGTCGCCAAAAACATCCCCCCACCCTGCTAAAATCGGTAATAATGGGTAAAAAAATGATTTTTTTTCTTCAATCTAGATGTTTTTTGTAAGAATCTCAAAAAGACACAATTCCGCGTCGCGTACGTTCGCAAGCGTGCGCAATTGACATTAACTTTGGTATTTTAAATCAGAACCCCCCTTTTTTATTAACCCCCCCTTTTGAATTCTACGTGGAATTTTATGAAGAAATGATCCGTCACTCGATTTTTAGGTGAACAGGAACGGGCGCAATTTCGCTCTAAAATTGCGCATTTCCGCTCGAAAAGTGCAATAACTGAGTCTTTGAAGATACTCAATTACCAAATATAAAACATGATTTTAGAGTATTTTTTCGTACTGAACCTCGTAATGATGTTCATTTATTGGTATTTGCAACACCAACTTGGAAACACCGAAAAATTGATCAGAATGGGACTTTTCTAACACGTTTCCACCAAGCACAAAGCGTACATAATTAAATGTAAGTTTTTCTGTGTTTTTTCCCCCCCAAAGTCGGTGTTGCAAATATCGCACAATTTTGTCATTTTTGAGATCCTAACAGAGATTGATTGATCCTAAGAAACATTGAGATTGAAAAAGAAAAAAATTATTTTTTTGTCCCATTATTAACAATTTTAGCAAGGGGGGGGGGGGGGGTCGTTTTTGGGGACACCCATTATAATCAATTGTGGGTTGAACCATCTTCTCTTACTTTTACACAAACTATCGACTTACAATAATGCCCGCTGAAGTATAACTCACTGCAACCATCCCGCACCTCCTACGTGCCACTTTGTGCGCACCGGTGAGAATCAATGCTTCACTAACTCTAGTAGGCGTTACGTGGGTTTGCGACCAGATAGTCTACCATTCAAGCTCCACTGTGTTTTTTACTCTAGAAGTTCTTATTATTTTATTTATTTATGTTTATTTTACGACATTTAAAGCAAGAAAAAATCGAATATTCTTTGAGGAGAGATCAGTTCAGAACTGTTTTGCTTCTATTATTTGAATCAAAATTAGTGGCTGACCTGATGGGATTTAAGAACGAGCTGAAAGCTTATATAATAGATATATTTTTGTAATTAAACAGCTATTGTAAAAACGATTGTAATACATACAATTTTGGCGAGTTATTTATTCATTTATTCACAATACGAGCAATCCCAGTACAAGAGTAATATAATATAATTATACAAGGATGATGAAAATAGGAAGATTAAAGGATTCTCACATAAGCCGCAAAGAAAATTAAGTGATATAAAAGTATAAATAATGTATTATCTATGTATTAATAATGAATTATAGTATGTTAGGTATAAGTAATTACAAACGAGTTCACTCTTCAACAATACTTCCTCCAATAATCACCGTGAACAATTCCATTCAGTTATTGGAAAGTAAATGCTTGTCTTGACAGTTCCTTGGGGGTACCAAACTAGAGGATTCCCATCCATTGGTACGAAATAATAGGCTTTGCAATAATCAACAGTTGTCGGGAGTTCGAATTCAATAATATTGAATTAACAGCGGCGATAAATTCACGAAAACGGCCTCGCCGTTTGTGCTCGTATTTGAATTAGAAACCCGGGGAACATAACTTTGAGGACGAAGTTCGGGGGAACAAAGTTCCGGAGTCCACCCCCGGAAGCCCGGACTTCCGGTCGGAGGCGCGTCTCATAAAGCTGCGGTCAACCGTCAGCCTCGACTCTCCCGTCCGACCGTTTATATTCCCTTTGAAGCGAAGAACTGGACAAGAGAAAGAGGCGAAGTGGGGGATTGGTGGGGAGCAAATTGTTCTCGGAGTTGGCGAAAAAGAGAGGATCGTCCCGACCGGTGAACTTTGACCCGGTCGACCTTTGGCGTCGCTCGAACTAGCCGGAGGGGGCAGTTTACGACCGCACTTGACACCGAGGGCAATAAACTCAGGTGCAGGGACTCAGAGAGCGGCTCAGTTAACACGCCTATTACCTATAGTGACGTTTATAGTTCATTGGGGCTCAGTATGAAGCCAGGAACACCTTTTCCTACTTTTCTATACTCTACTCGTCTATGATATCAACATGATCACAGGAAAGTACCTGAATGTTATAAATGAATGTGAATAAAATATCCGAGTCAGCATCACTATTATATATTCAGTAGGTATCTAATATAAATGTTGATTCCACACTGTTATCACCCATTTGACGCGAAAGATAACGACCATGCTGCATGACTGGAACTCTAAAAAACACGTAAACATCATACGATTTATTGCTTGTATACACAATCATAACAACGCCTAACTTGTTCCAATACTAAAACGTGTACTTTCTTTCCATGCTAAAACAGAAGTCTAAGTCGGTTGTTGAGGAAGGCGGAATTAGGTACTTCATTGCGGTAGTACCTCATTGATTTCTACCTAGCCTTCACTTTTCGAGTTAATAATAATCTAAAGTGCCTGAGCGTTGCATTTTGTGTGGAGAAAAAAAAGTGTCGCAAAAAATTCCTTGACCCCCAGCCAAAAGACATATCCATGTCAAAAAAGTGTCGCGAAAAATTCCTTGACCCCCAGCCAAAAGACATATCCATGTCAAAATCTTACATATAGGTCTGCAAGACATTGAAACATTTTATGTCTTCACTTCCCAGTCTAATAGTGGTTTCAATCATGTTAACAATATTAACAGAGAAGGATAACCTGTAGGTAAACAAGTATTCAGACTACAACGCTCGCTCATACCTCAAATTGTTGGCCACGCACTGCGCAGTGGTTAACATAATACGGTTAGGTAAATCGAGAACTATCCAACGATTGGCGAAAGATTTTGTACGATGATAAACACCTAAGATACAGTTCCGTAGCAACGATTTGGTTGTAAGCGATAATAATTAGTGAATCAGAAGTAACACTTTTCGGTAACGTAACGTGAAGTAACACTTTTCAATTCTATGTGTCAAAGTAAAGCCATAAAATTTTAATCATCTCAAATGAATTATTATCGGTGATGCAAACCTGTTACAGTAGTCATCAAAATACTTCATTCTGTTAATCCCATTAGAATTATCGGATAGATCAGAAGGATTGTATTCAGTCCAGTGAATAGAATACGATGAAGATGTACGATGCAGATGTTATCTGGCTAAGTAAATATCCTGAGTCTGACTTAGTTTAAGAGAAAATGAGTTATCCAAACAGAGAAATGTGCAGATAGCAGATAAAAAAGTATGCTGGCTTCCCCAGCTTCACCAATGGGTAAGACCGACAGTACTGAAGTATGCACGAATAATTAGCCTCTTTTGAGGCCACACTTTTTGACAGTCTGCGGGCTGTCAGAGGACAAGTGAATAACGATAAGTGAACGTTCTAGTTTTCATAAATTATCACTACCGATTATTGAATACCGGATGTGATGTCCAGTAATCATCATCGTTTACAATCCAACGAGAATGTTCCATCACGCATCTTCCAACATGAACATAGATACAAACGTTGATTTGAAACGTTGAAATTCATGTTGGAATGGTGAACCTCATGTTGGAAAATGTATTATAGAACTTCATGCGTAATGGTCATGTTCAAATGATTTCTGTACCCTTTCAGGAAAAAGTAGATAGTGAAATTACTATCGTCATCAAAACCTGAAAATTCTTAGTAAAGCGGTATTCGATCCACTGTTTTCACTGTGTTTCATTCAGGAAGGTTAATTTGCAGCCGATAAAAGACTGACTTTTGGTTCGAACTGATATTGGGTTTGCGATCCGCACTTTTCCACCGGTCAATACGACGGAAAACTTTGGCAGGTTACCATGCAAAATGGCGCCAAAAGGACTTGATCACTTTTACTAGGTATCAGATGATCCTCCGACGTTCTTCAGATGTTTCAATCGTAGGCGATCAATCGATCATCAGGCATTTGAATATTTCTAGCTAAAGCGAAGCACTGTAGAAAGCTTTGTAGTTATTTGTTTGAGTTGATCAAATGACATTTAAATTATTCTACCTGTTCACATGTTTCAAAATAACATCAGTAATGACTTGGTAATTACGGTCAAATGGCAGTATTCAACTTTTACTCGAGAAATGACGGACTGTATAGGTATACGTCCCCTGTCGTACACATAAATTTAGTTAAATAGTGCCATTTAATCACTGATTTTTCATTTACACATTCCGGTAAACATTTATTTATTTTGATCTTTTTCCGGATTTATTAAATATATGATGTTGATTTTTATCATTTTAAAATGTAGATAATATACTGTAGTTAATAGATATACTTACCTACAAAAATCTCATTTTTTGGAAAAAAGCGCTTGATCACAAAATTAATTGATCATATTTTTCATTTATTTAAACAATTTGACATTATAAAAGGGAATTGATGCATTTTTTACTAATTTAGCATGTGATAACAATAGCGAGAACTACTACATTGGAGTTTAACTATTAGCAGATTGTTATGTGTACTCACAAAATATTAGCATCATAACGAGTTGAAGAACGACCTTTTTTCAGAACAGAGAGGAACTGACATCAATGTTCTACCTTCTTCCATTAATTTTCAAACTAACAGCTACTACGTTAAAATAATGACATAATGCACAATTGAATTAATTGCAAAAATATGCAGACCTACATAATGCAATAAATGGCATATTTGAAAAAATGAATTTAAAAAAAAAAAAAAAAAAAAAAACTGAATTTCACATTACCAATTGATTACAAAAACTGAGAGAGAGGAGGAGAGATGAGAGAGAGAGAGAGAGAGAGAGAGAGAGAGAGAGAGAGAGAGAGAGAGAGAGAGAGAGAGAGAGAGAGAGAGAGAGAGAGAGAGAGAGAGAGAGAGAGAGAGAGAGAGAGAGAGAGAGAGAGAGAGAGAGAGAGAGAGAGATGATTCCACCCATTCAAGGAAAAGCTCTTAATTATATAGCACGTGTACAATAAATAGCCTGAACTGTAACAAAGTTCCTCGGGTTGCCATCCCAAGCAAGCAGTTCCTACTAACGAGACTTGACGCACCCTATAGGTATAGCGTTACTTTTAGAGTAATTAGATATAATGTTGGCCAGGTAATTATCTCAAAACGGTGTGTAAATTGGAAATAGTAATAAAAAATTACCCAGAGTCTTCCTCCCACCCACAACCGTTCTCACATGGTTTGTGATGTGTTTTCAGTGTCCTTAGATAAAGGTGCATTTCAATTGAAATGAAATATACACGCAAACAACCACCAACCTTACAATCGCAACTGTCTCGTAAAAAATTGGTTCAGCTCTTCAGGGTGTGTACAAGCCAGGGTCAAGTCAAGTCAGCATGTATGATGGACCTAGCAGACTCGCCAACTTGTGGATTTTATGAAATGTTTGTCAAAGACATTTAGCACAGGATGTTTGCTTGTCTACTAAATGGAGAAGAAAAACTCCAATTGCCCCCTATCCGATCTCAATACCTTGCTCACTTTTTAAAACATTCATCAAAAGCAGAATTAAATCAACTAGTTGCTGTACAAACAAAACTCTGAAATCCATATATTGTTATATGCTGAAATCTACAATAATTATCGTTGGATTCTTTTACATCGGGAGCTTATTTGCACTTGAATTTATTATATTATGAAGTAGGTACAAATTACTGTGTTCAAAATAGGCATATTACTGGTTATATGCTGCCAACCTATAACGGAGCGTAACCAAATAGTCATAAATAAGAAAATAAATATACATAAATATCAATGCAAATCCAATTTTTAACCCATCGGTTTTACGCATATGAGCACCTAGGTTAGATTTAGATTATGTTGCAGTCTACTGACCCGTGGAGGGAGGGAGGGTGAGGGTTGTAAATTCCTGATCCTTGCTCCTTTGCTAGTTTCTGGGAATAAACCCAAGGAGGCAAGGTAAGGGACTGGGAAGGAGGTTTTGACTCATCTCAATGCCCGCCTGATTGGCTAACATACCTTCACTTTCCGGCCGCCCTGATTGGCTGTTTGCCTCAAACAACCCCCCGCCCAGATCCTGCCAATCCCTTTCACTCCCTTTCACCCTCAAACCTACCAACGACCTTCCGAAGTTCCCTTGGAAAGGTAAGTAGATGGCGGTGGAAAGGGTGGGGGGCGAGATGGTAACAATTAAGGTCTCTTATTCACTTGCGGGAGGGATAGAACGACAAAGTACTTTCATTAGTGTTATCAGATCCAGGAGACAGGAGAGGGGATGCAGGGATGGATATGGCACTGAAGGGGGGTCAGCTTTAATGAATCTATTCAGACGGTTGCCAGAAGGGGGTTTCCTCAGCCCACTCTGCGGTCCGCTTAACCAACCAATTCTATTCCGCTATTAACCCGACGGTATCACGATCTCCTCCTTCCCCCTAATCCAAATTTGGGGTAAACAAATTCCCTCTGTCAATGAACAACATCCACCCCCGCAAAATGGCATGCCCTTCCGTAAACAAACTAATTTGGTTTATAGTCAATCTCTAAATGTTAACATTTTTTGCAATAAATTTGAATCATTTTATCATCATCATCATATTGTGAAGAAGCAAAACCTGAATTAGAGCTCTGAAATACACCTAAACCGTCACATTTTTGATATGTCTAACTATATATATATATATTTTAATTTTGAAGAATTTTATGTACATGAAAAAAAAAAAGATATATATATATATATATATATATATATATATATATATATATATATATATATATATTTAATAAGAACTTAATCGAAATATTTTATCTACGATTTGGTCAATTCATTGCAGGGAACTAATTAAATTTGGAAATTGGGGAAATGAAGTATGTAGCCTAATATAGTAAATGAATAAAATTCATGACTCTCATACCTCTTTAGTTGGGTGAATGGAACTGTGCCACTCAAATCAGAAATCATTAAATCAGAATCGGGTCTATCCAGGGTTTCGCGTATAGTTAAATTCATAGTGGCTGTAGGGAAATCCTTTTTCATCTATATATGAGAAAATATAGGTATTGAGCTCGGTTATAATATGGGAGAAGTGTGCGCGCTTTCGCAAGAATCTTGGACATACAGGTATGCAGACAGAAGAATAATTTTTCAGTCTCTATCTTTAATGTCCTCGGCTTTTCATCAAAGCTCTCCAAGAGCGCAGCAATGTTCTGTAATACGATTCCGCGTGGAGCATGAAATTCGTCATCAATTTCTTGAATCTGGACGGCAGGTTTTATCCCTTGTGACAACCGTATTCCGGATGCAACATGAAAAAGAAAGAATATGAACATGAAAATCCTTGGTGCTATCCGGACCCGAAAAAATTTCATTCAGCGAGACGGACGTCGAACAACGATCAGCCAAACTTCACGTATCTCGCTTCCGAATGCGGATCTCATACGTGCGTTACAATGAGTTCGGTGAATATGGAAATGGTGTGCGCCATATAAAAACTTCTATTAAACTTTTAAATTGGTTCCCACCCTTCAGTGAAGCTGCTTCCCAAGATTGAGCCATACGCACTTTTTTCCTATCTCAGGGAAAAAGTATGATTTAATCTTGAAAAAATTACCGGTTGGATATCTTAAAATACCTACTAGGTATTTAAGATATACACTTTTGTAAATAATGTTTTATATGATTTTTGTTTCTATGTAGGTAATTACTACTCTTGTCCCTTGCTTTGTGACCTGCAGGTAAGGCCTTTTATTACCCCACCAATGCGATGCTACACAATGCCTTTAATTTGGGCATACTAGCCGCAGATGCAAGGCTGAGCATGAAATGTGCGCCTGTGGTCGTCCACGGCACAATAAGCCGGAAACACCATGCTTAAAGTCCTCAAAGTGTGCCAATTGCAATGGCCTGCATGGAGCACTCTCTAAGAAGTGCCCAGTCTTTAACAAAGAAGCTGCCATCCAATCCATTATGGCCACTGAAAAAGTCTCTCATCCTGTGGCCCGTAGAATGTGCAATTGTGCGGTTATAGTAATTGTAGACGCGCACCATAACAGAAAATTACCTACCTTGGTACTTCCTTCTAATTTCTATTAGTAAAATATTTACGTCGTAGTTTTAAATTTATTTACGAGATATTAATCCAATAATGCGAGGTTATAAATGTTTAGTAAACAATATTATTGTTACGAGACCCTCTCGAACGAGCAAGTTTGTCCCCCACCCCGGCAACTACTTGGAACCGTTCCCTACAAGAAGAACTATGTGTTCTTCAATTCCGTTCAACGCGGAGCAGCTCATGAGTCACAAATGAAAAGTCACATTTACGTTTCTAAACTGTTATGTCATCGTGTTATGAGACCACGAAACTATACACTTCATTCTGATCTACATATCCAACTAATCTGCATTTTCACTAAGGGATTGACTACTTGATGTTATGTATTTTTGAGATGCGAGCTTGCGAGCATCCAGACCACCAAACTATACACTTCATTCTAACCTACATGTCCACTAAACTGGTTGAACAAGAACTCACAGTTCTTCTTGTAGGGAACGGTGCCAAGTAGTTGCCGGGGTGGGGGATATTATTGTTTTGCTTGAAAGCCTTGTTTTGTTGTCACTTGATTGAGGTGATAATCATTACTGTAGTTATGCCGCTTGGTGGCAGGCTAATTAGTTTGGCAACATCATAACTATAAGAAAACAAAATAAAATATTCCCGAATTAGCGGGAAGATAGCATTTTCCATGTTTTAGCATTTTAGCCGAAGGCCCAAGGTGGAAAGCAACCGAGAGGTCTAGGGGGGCGAAGCCCCCCTTGCGAGGCCCGAAGGGCCGAGTTTTTATATTTTCTTACCTGAAACTTCAATTTTCACCGCATTCAGTGGATGGAGCGCTTGATAGACATTTTCGTGTCTTGTACCTTTGCTTTGGCGCATAAACTCGAAAATCGCCATGAAATAGACCATGACGTGAAACCATTACGCCACCTATTTCAAGCGATAAACGAAGCGTGCTTGGTTGCTAAGGAACGATGTTTTCAGTTCTTATGATTGCGTTGCTGCAATTTCCTCAAATATCCTTAATTAGCTTTGGAGTATTCAAGTATTTGAAAAGGAGAGTAGATAACTAATGTTATCACGGAGAAATTATACTGCATTTCTATGAAGGCTTGGAAACATCTCTGCTATGTTGTGGACTTGTATGCAAGTATTTGCTTCCTCTGATTTTTTTCTGGTCCCGTCCTTCTTTCCTCGGGTTCCAAAAGTTCTTTATTAGTATCAGGGCTCTCAGATTCAGCTGTTTGTTGCTCTGCGGATTATGGCCGTGGCAGAACATTTTTGAACTTCGAATTTACTGATTTTGGAATGTTATTGAGTGAGTGAAAAATTCAACTGTGTGATTAGTTTTATGCAGTCTGAACGGCATATCCATGGACCATTAGTAACAACCTCCCTCCCCTATGAGCGTATACCTATCTAAACCCGCTTGGGGACCGGGTTAACGCGGTTGGGACGTAAATTCATCTATGTTCCTTTAACTGTTGACGGCAAGAGGGAGGTTTTGAGTGCAGCCCCCGAGAGAAAATGGACTCCGAGCTTACTGCAGAGGGGGGTTCGTGTCAACTATAGCGTCACTCGGTAGATTTACAGTCCGCCCATCATAAGCAGGACAGACACCGGTAATGGAACCTTTCGCCTGCCTCTCACGGCCTCCTTCACTCCGACCGCCAGTTGCGGCCCCGTCCCATTCGCCGAACCTATTCATTTCTCGTTATCCTGAAATTGATGAGTTGAGCTGCGAGGATACCGCGCACTCTGCCGTCGACATAAATAAAATTTTTCAGGAGTATCTCCATGAAACTGAAGGAGTAAATCCTGATATTGTGCAACCCAGTGATAAACAAGAGGGGGACGCAACAGTATTTTTTCTACATTTTTACTACCAAAATTTTCTTATATGCCAATACTGTGAAACATTTCAGTATGTGATGTGCATTACACGGAAGTCCATATGTATGTATTGAATATGATTTTGATAAAAATGACGAGTAGATCATTTCTTGCTGGGTGTGCCCTCCCCATTAAAACCTGAAATGAATGGATACAAGCAACCCTTCCCCTCTTCACCCCTCACAACCGTAATAAAGTATAAACTGATTTTACTTGTAAAATGAAAAATGACATATTCACGGAAATGGATTGAAAATATCACCATATAACGGTACCCCCTCCAAACATTATGCAATTTTAGAAACCAAATACTTCGAGCAACTTCGAGCAAAATTTGAAAATAATGATATCTAATATTTTTTGGACATCTAAACTAAAAGGAACAGCAGAAATATCCTCCGAAATATCTCCCCTCCACCTCATCGACAAGAAATTTGAAACCCCCAAGATTTGTTGCATAACTAGACTGGACTCCTCACTGAAAAAAAGTGAAAAAATCTATCGAGAATTTTAGCTTGGGAAGTGCCTAAAATGATCAGCCATAACCCCCTCCACCCCCCCCCCCTCTTCACGGTGGCTAATTAAAAAGTGCCATGGTTTTTTGCAAAACTAGTCACAAATCATTATCAAACAAATAATTAATCACGAAAATTATTCAAGAATAATAGCATGGACAGCGCTTATTATAGGTTCAAAGTGGGGGCTGTCATTAGACAGTGCGGCCCCATCAAACTAATCGGTCTTTTGAGATAAAAATTTCTACTAAAGGTTTTTTAAATCCGAATCTGAGCTCAAAAGTGAAATTCCAACAGTTGAATGTTCCCCATTCGTACTCTGAGTTTGTAAATCTAACAGTTAATCAATGCAGTTAAAAATGCAACCATTTGACAAAAAAACGGACTTTTTCAAAACATTTTAAATCTACCTACTTTTTGAGTCTACCCACTCATTTTTTCAGGTACATACACTTTTCTCTCATTATAATCAGCGATTAACCAACAATATATCAAAATCTGTTATTGATTCACTAATCGTTACTTACCGGGCCCCATGCGATTCGGAAATTAGGTCGTATTTTATTATGTGAAACTGCTAAACAAAATCACCACAATGTGTAAAAGCTGACACGGGATTTGTAGTCTTGGAAATGCGAACGATTCTAAATCCCCATATTCGCTAAGCCTCGGACGCCCGGGTGAGATATTTTTACTTCCCTCCGAGCAGATTCCAAGCTGTTAGAAACTTGAGCGAATCGTTAATATTTCGTCAGACGGGGGAAATGCAAAAATTGAAGGGTGGAAAAGATGTGAAGGGCGGAGGAAGGGTCGGGAGGGGATAAACTCGTCGTTAAAAAGATGATATCTCCTCTGGCAAGAGATTCGGAAGAAAATTCTCCACCCTTATCTCTTCGGCGTCCATAACTTGATTCCTTAATGTGATGGTCTGAGCTCGAACGTTCCTCGCAGCCGATGGGTCCGTTATGGACCATAACTGAGCACTTTCGCCTCCAGCAGTCAGGCACCGTTTATATCGGCGGGATTCGCGACTGTTTTAAAACCTCGCGACGAGGGAAGGGTGAGGTGTTATAAGGTCGTAATCCTCGATGTATCGACTAGCATCACTACTGATCGTAAAATGGAGTACGTGATATGTCTGTTTATTGTCGACAATCAATGGAGACTTCTTCCAACACCATAATGAATCGGCTTCTATGCGATATTTATTACCAACTTAACGGTAGCAGGCGTTAGCAATACTTCAGTAACATCGAACAAGACGTTAGCACCTGAGGAAATCAACTCATTCTGTTTTCTCTACCTTCAAAAATGGACTCCAGAATGACTGAAGTTCCAAGCGATATTAGCAAAACATCAGCATCTGAAGAAATAAGCAGGTTCTGTTCTGATAAGCAGATTCTAAAAATAGTGAGGTTCCATGAGAAATCTGTTGTTACCTACTTGTTGAAAGTAGCAGGCATTAGAAAAATTCCGGCAACTTCAAGCGAGACGTTTGCGCTTGGAGAAATCAGCACACTTTGGTTTTCACGAACGTGAAAATGAACTCAAAGATAAGTGAGGTTCCATGCAAAATTTTCATTTATTTACGGAAACATCAACTTCAGCTACAGTCATCAAAACATTACCAATTGAAAGAACATTACAACTTACTCACAGTAATCCTGTGAGTTTAAACCTATGTGTTGAGAATGCACTAGAAAAAACTTTCATACCAATAACATAGCACTTTTCTGAGGTCATTGGAGCGCTGCGAAAGTTAGAGTTGAAGGGAAAAAATACACCATCTTGATGAAACAACCCGAATCCGCTGCAGTTCTCTCCATTCGCACCCACCTTCGAAAAGAATAAACTCTCCTTTCTGTTGAGAAATGGGGAATGGAAATGCCTTATAATTCACTTCTCTTGGAAGTAAAAGAGAGAACTAATCCACTCCAACAATATTTAACAAAAGAGAATATATTTCATTCCTTCGCGGTGGACTGAGTCGGCGCGCAAGACGAGGAAAATAAGGCCCAATTATTTTCATAAGCTCCCTTTTCGTAAATTTGTAGGAACACGAGCCTCGGGGGGTCGTTTCCGGGGCCTTTTACGCCCATTTCCCCTCATCATTTTCTTCCCGTCCTCTTTATCAACTTTTTTTTTCCTCCGGTGACCCGGAGAAGGAATTTTGTTCAATGATGTAAGCTAATTACATGAAGCATCAACTTTTATTTTCAATATACTTAAGTTAAGTACCTACATGATTTATGTACCTCATAGCAGAAGCTTTCGAGCTGATTTTCATCTTTGCGAGCATTTAGGCATAATAGTGGTTGGTTCTTATCTTGAACTGCACTCTAACGATTCCTCCTCAACAACACATCCGTTTCATTCGGAAGTTATTCAATAGCTTCAGATCATTACTGATTTACTTACTCCCCGGTGTGACCATGATTTACTGAGCCAGGGCCCTCTCAATAATCTGAAAGCATTCACTACCAACCTCAGCCAGCTAACTACTTTTGAAGCCGTTTTTCCCCAAATCGGTCTTGCCACCACAAACGTGGCCGGCTATTACTTTGGATTTTTCATAGAACAGACTTCGTTGATCTATTATCTCCAAATATCCAAGCCAACAAAATCTTACCTTCTAACAGTGACAACGCCAGTAACAGTGCTCTGAGCGATTCATTGGTACGAATCCAATCGAAATGAATGTAAATTATGACGATTCTTGTTTTGAACGTCGGAATGCTTCTGCTCTGCAACCTATCGAGAAGTTTAATTCGCTTCTTTCCCGTTCATTCAAGGAGGTATTTGGCCATACATCTCCTTCGAACCGAAAAGAAAGTCATTTCCTGATAGCTACATAGACGTAGGTACTTACACGATACTGATTTTTATTCACAAATAATAAAAAACGGCTTTTTGTAACAAGTATGCGCAAGTGAGAACGGCAAAAAGTATAACACGTAATACCTGGTAAATCCAATTTCTTCTGCATTCTCACGATTCCTCTGCAGCAACACCTCCTTCTCTGCATTACAATATCAATGAGTTTGTAGAGTGAAGATAATGAAGAACATTAAATAGTAATAATGATTAGCTCAAATGCTGAAGTAACTAAATGTTTTGAAGTTAAGCTGGCGCCTGTAACGATCATACCAGTTCAACAGCATGAATGGACTGACAGACAGACACGAAACCTAAGTTGTTCTGAATGGTCTAAAATGTAAAATGCGAGTGGAAGTGTTGTGTTTGGAGACCAACAATTCCCCCCCCCCCCCCCCCCCCCCGAAAGTGAAAACAATGCTTCCGCTACTTTTAGGTAAGTAGACTCGGAAGCAATATGAGTTTTCGACCTCCGTAACCCGTGGCGGAACTTTCTATGGCCAAAACTAAATGCATAATAGTGCCGGTAATCCATATTACGATTCTACCCTGACGTTTTTTGATGAAACGTTCCTACAAACATGTTTTGATGGAACTCACAAGAGTGAGCTATCAGCTACCACTAGATGCGGCTTTAGAATTCATGTGATTACGTGGCACATCAAGCGCGATATGGCCTCTAAAATGCTCAGGAGAAACTGATATTATAATGTTCCTACGGCGCATGAGGGAAATGAGCGTCGAACAAGGAGAGAATACCGCATAGAGGAAGTTACCTCATCATACTGAGAAATGTAGCGTGGCAAATCGAAAAGCGCTTTCCGAACCTCTCTCGCTCTTGAATCGATGATCACATGACATCAAACGGTTCACTTTTGTGAGCCCAATTCACGCCAAATGTCTTCCGTTTCTGATATACATAGCAGCCTAGCAGTCTTTGCCGTTAGACAATAATTTGTCTTTGATGGGGTATCTTTAGCACGGTATAACATTCAAAGTTAAATAACAGAAAGTTCATGCCTCAATGAAGGAAACCATAACAGGTTGCAAATTTTCTGACAATCGCTGTTTACTTTGCAACATCTGGTAGAAGAACGTTACTCCTTTGGATTATTTTATTTTAGATTATGTATTATTCAAAACACACTTCATCATCCAACATATTTGTTTTTAATACTACATCGTGTCTGTAGAGAATTGAAATAAAAATGACAATTCGATAACTCGGGTTGGGTGATCTTTTCCGTTAATCTATGAGATATACAACTAAAAAAATGCCTGCCAGGTTGGGTGGGCAGTATAGCTTCCTCACACGTAACATGGACGTATAGAATTAGTTGAAGAACAAAGTACGAGCCGAAATTATTAATAAGTCAACGTTATAAGAAATTAACGTTTGCGCATGAGCATAGACTGTTATTACTCCAATGGCAATGCAATTTATAGGGGAACGTCTAAGAGCTAAACCACACAATTCTTGAGAATTTCATAAAAATCGATGCATTAGTCTCGGAGTTTTGTCTGTGTCGATTAGTTTTAGTTTAGCGCATGCGCTATAGTTATTCCTCCACCAATTGCAAAATAATTTATAGGGAACTTTCCTACAACATATACCTGTCTACTCCTCTAGTTTGAACGAACTTGGACTAATAGATGATAAGAAATCGACGTTGTAAGAAACTAACGTTTGCGCATGCGCACAGACTTATATTCATGTGACGGACATGAAAATCATAGGGGACCGTCTAGAAGCTATTCCCCACAGTTTAATCAAAATCGTTCCTTTAGACTCAAGAGTTTTGTCTGCGTCAGTCAATATTAGTTTTGCGCATGCACAATTTTTATTACTCTACCAAACGCAGTATAATTCATGGGGATCATTTTCAGGACGAAATCGGATCAACAGATGACGAGAAATTAACGTTATGAGAAATTCACGTTTGCGCATGCGCACGGGCTACTGTTGATTTGACGGCATTGAGAATTGTAGGGGAGCGTCTAGGAGCTAACCCGCACAATCCCTGTAAATTTCATCGGAATCGGACTGAAACTTGGTATAGTTTTGGGTGTGACAAGGATTGACCACAGACATACAGACATCAGACAGACAGAAAGACACCGAACGAAAATTGATCAACAAGCAAAACACGCAAAAAACAGAGGAAATTTGATTTTGAAGGATACAAGTTTTCTTGACTTCGGTCACGAACACAAATCTTCCCTACCTTCGGTAGTGAGGAAGCAAAATATGAAAGTATCTATGAAACAAGATTTGCGCAGCCTGAGCTTGATAGATCCGTAACATGAATAATCTCCAGCCACTCTCAAACAATGGATTGTGCGGAGCTTGCCTGCAAAAAATCGAGATATTTATGTACGACTAAGGAATTCTATTATGAGAAACTCGATTTTAGGCACGATCAGCAAAACCGTGCAGCACCGAATAACTATGGAAAAAAAGAGGGGCTTTTAGTGACTACTAGAGCTTGAGCCTATTGCTTATTTTAACACAGAATGTGTTTTAGCCATGGACTAACTAGCCGAAAATGGAACGCGGGATGGTAACGAAATGTGTGACGGATGATTTTCACGTACAACCGAGTCGTTGATAGGGATATGGTACTTCGTCGTTTTTCATCCCACAAAATTCGTTGACCATTCGTTCGAAAGCTCTCGATTTATCCAACAATATTATGTTAACTACTGCGAAGTGCGTGTCCAACAAACTGAGTTATGAGCATGGTTATATAAATAATTGTTTACACACACTTGATCATTCTCAATAATTGATATTGTGAACATGATTGCAACCGCTTGTTAATTTCTGATGATTTCATTGAGCTTGTGTTTCGATGATTTGATTCATAGCAGGCGATCTGAGTATTACGAAAACGGTTTGATTTGTGAAGCAGAGGTTAAATAATTTGAATAGGTAATTTCTATACTTTACACTCTAGGAAGCTGTAATTTCGTTTGTAGCCTCTTTAGGACATTTACTTGAGGATGCTCAGGGTCCGGATCAGATGTGTGGCTCTTAAAGCTAATTTCTATGCTTTACATTCTAGGAAGCTGTAATTTCGTATGTAGCCTCTTTAAGACATTTACTTGACGATGTCCAGGGTCCGGATCAGATGAGTGGCTTTTAAAGCTAATTTCTATACTTTACACTCTAGGAAGCTGTAATTTCGTATGTAGCCTCTTTAGGACATTTACTTGACGATGCTCAGGGTCCGGATCAGATGTGTGGCTCTTAAAGCTAATTTCTATGCTTTACATTCTAGGAAGCTGTAATTTCGTATGTAGCCTCTTTAGGACATTTACTTGATAAATCGCTCTTGATTTATCACGAATTTATTTCGTATTTTTTTTTCGTAGTTTCATACTATAACTATATAAATTGATGTTATAAATGAATAGTAAACAATGACGCTTGTTTGGTTGTCACTTGGTTGCGCGACAACGCAAACACATTCTGTGTTTCAATAATTTCGTCCGAAGTATGTAAATAGAGGTAACCGGGGGTCCAGGGGGCTTGCCCCCTGGCGAGGCGCGGAGCGCCGAGTTTATCCAACAAATCAATCTTGAAACTTTGTTGCCTGTAACTCAATGTTAATGATAATATCTATACTTTGAATATTTTGTAAAGTAATCAGTTAGTGTAACAGTATGATGGAAAGTGATAATTATAGCTTAGTATAGTAATTGGGAACGTTTCAGCATCTCGAAACGTTGCAAATGAATGAAAAATTGATTTTAAAAAACTATGTGAGCCAAGTTTGTAGTAGCACCTAGCTTCTTCGTATTTGTAACATGGATGTATAGATCATTGAAGTCTTTTAAATGATCTTGAAAAATTCTTTAGTGGGAAATAGGATATCAAGATATAGAATAAAACGTAAAATCAGTCAATTAGGAAACAAATAAATAAGGGTTGATGTGGTTTATTTTCGCGCGTGCGCAGTGTGCGAAATATATATTCGGGAACAATGAAATTGATCGATAGAGTATCTACAGCCTACCCCACACATTCTGACAATTTCATCAAAATCAGATGAAAACCGTGAAAATTAGATTTGTTACCAAATTTCACATTTGCTCATCTATCTGTTTACTATAAAGTTTGTTGAAGTCGATATGGAATGAAGTAATCGTCATCTTCCAATTCTCCTCCGAAGTAGGGCGAGATCAAATTACAAGGACGAGATAATTATTGCTTTATGGAATTTATGGAATTTACGTCTGCGCTGATGTAGGATGATGTATTGATTGTGGAGCAATGGAAATAATAGGCGACTATCAACAGCGTAACTTGCACATTCCCTGAATATTTCATTGAAATCGGATGAAAACTGTGGTAATAAAACTTGTTACGAGGGTTTGCGGACACACGACAGATATTGCCGCGCTATCTATAGATAGAGTACGTAGTGAAACCTACCAGAAGCCAGAAACGAATGATAAATTGTTAAATGAATAAAAGGTCTTGGATAGGTACAGAGGAAAAGGTTAAGAGTAGAGTGACGTCCTCAAATAATATTGAGACAACAAAAAGCCTGCTACATTTAACATAGTTTTACAGGAAACGCAATCAAACCTGATTATAATTATCATCACCATGTATTTAACAGAAGCTTTTATTCGATAAGAACGGCTAAACGGGTAAAAGCATCGGCATTAAACGATATTTATAATAACGGAGCGGATTGACTTTAGCGTTAATTCTACTTTTAACGCTTCAACACCGTATCGGCCCCACAGCTTCTGACACAGCAGGTCGAAAGCTCGTTCCAATATTGGCACACCCTTTTAGGCGACTCCGCATCTCCCCGCCTTCATCACATAATACGAGAACAGCTGAATTAACATCCGCTGGATTGCGATGAGAGATGGAGAGGACAGGGGTGGGTTTACATAACCATTATGTTAAGTTCATCCTTCATTTACCCGCCGCGGTGCTTTATGGTAATCATCCCTCAGGCCTTTTCCTAATGAAAATCAACGCTGCCTTCCGCAGTAATAATAATCCTTCCCAGCACTGCTGGGTACGCGCATCGAAAATCACCAGGTGGGTGGATCAACTATTCCAGGAATCTCGGGGAATGTTGTGTATAGCAACATTTGGGAACAACAGCAGCATACATCTATTTGAATGAATACATTTGCAACTTTTGGGAAAAAAGTCATTTTCCGTATTCCGCCTAATACTGTGTCCATTATTTCTCTAAAAGAAGGGGGTGAGTTTTTTTGTCCAAATGGCATTTTACGGAATTCATATCTTCCTTGATTTACTGTAAAAGCCGTTTTCGCTGTATTGTTAGGATCAAGTTCGATTTTGTGGAATCCGGAATATTGCATTATATAATCTGTGAGCATGAAATATTAATGAAGCCAAGTTTTTACCTCTAATTTTGCGAAATAATTGTATTTTTCTGATATTAAAAACTTTACAATGCTATATATAATATATATTTATATTTGATAGATTTCGAAAGTGGTTGAATTGACGCAAAATTTAATATTGCACAACTTTTCGGGGGAAACGAATTTTTTATTATTTTTATTTCGGTCCTTAATTATTCATTGAACATTGCAAAAGCGGTAAAAAGCATTTTTTCTTGATTTTCCTATGAAAGGCACTCTAGAGTGACTTAAGGGGAAAAGGCATGAAATATTTGGAACCAGCACAAAAAATATCTCAGTGAATCTCTTCGAATGTAGAATTAATTTCATCCACCAAGAGGAGAACAGAGGGAAGGATGAAAGGGTTCCCCAACTGTGGTAAGAACGGCTCAGGACGCGGGTTGCGATACCAAGTAGCACTACTGCTGAGATGTCTAACTCGAGTATCTCCGTGGCACTTTTCACGAACCACACACCACTGCTAATATTTTGATGTTGTTTGCTGCTGCTTCTTTTACCTCGGTCACCGCTTGCCACAGGTCATTTCTTTTTTTTTTTTTTTTCTTTTTTTTTTGCTTCCGAGACTGCAAGGTAGCGGAAGCTTTGTTTTCACTTTCGAAATGAAAAAAATTTTTTTACTCCAAAATCAAAATTTCCACTCGCATTTTGCGTTTCAGAGCCTCCTGAACAAATTTGGTTCCGTGTCTGTCTGTCTGTCTGTCCGTCCACATTTCCTTGTAACAGCCATAACTTCCACAATTTCGATCCGATTTTAACCAAATTTTCAGGAATCGTGCGGGTTAAGCCCCCTATCAACTTCATCATGATCGAATCAACGGTAGCTTCTGCGCAGGCGCTAACGTGAATTCCTTGTGACGGTCATAACTCGGTCAATGTTGAACGGATTTCGGTCAGATTTTCAGGGATGATGTGGGAAGGTCCCTTGAGGTCCCATAAGACAATCATCATAATTGCATCAGCGGTACGCTCTGCGCATGCGTGAACGAAATATTCTTATTACGGTCCTTGCAACAGCCGTGATTTCCACAATTTTGATGCGATTTTCTTCAATTTTTTAGGGATCGTGCGGGTATAGATCTAATGGTCCCCTATCAGTTCCGTCATGATCGAATCAACGGTAGCCTCTGCGCAGGCGCAAACAACATTTTCTTGTTTCGGTCATAACTCAGGCAGTTGTGAACGGTTTCTTGAGGTCCCGTATCACATTCTTTGCGATCATCAGCAGCGGTACGCTAGGCGCATGCGCGAAAGTGATGTTTTTGTTACGGTCACAGCTTAGTTAATTTTATCGGATTTTGTTCAAATTTTCAGAGATGATCCCGGTATAGTCCCTTGAGGTGCCATACGAATCGTACGATACTACCAGTGATTATGCCCATCATGCCGGGAATTTATTGCAGGGAATATTCGGCCGGGGGTCCGGGGGTCCCTGGATGGTCCCATACTAAAATCAAAATTATATGTACCATTCAGCTTCCAATTTCCCACCTTATTAATTCCCTGATGCCAGAACCGGTCGTTTCTAGTTTTCTGGAATTTAATGGTGACGTGCTGTGAAGGTCACGAGGAAGCTCATGTGCCATTTCCTTGGCAGTGTTTTTTTTTTTTTTTTTTTTTTTTTTTTTTTTTTTTTTTTTTTTTTTTTTTTTTTTCACTTCTTGGTCTTGGAATGGTCTGAAACGGATGTGATTTATTTGGTTATTTTTTCTCTAATGATTGGCTTATCCTCACCCCCCTTGATCAATCTTCAGAGGCTATATTGGCGAAGCCTTACCTATGTTGTCTCGCTTCAAAGGAACGTCCTAAAAATGCAAGGTGCAGTAGTATTTACATTGAAATTGAAAGGAAGCACATTTCGTTTGAAAACGAGAACAAATGCGGCCTTTATCTTTGTCCGTCACCTCCCGAAGAGAAAAGGAGCTCTGTGTAATGGAAGCTCTTCCTGTCTCTGCGGAACGCCCTGGTGTTCAGACTCCGCACCCCTCAGCCTCATCCGAAACTTCCGTCTCAAACTCCGCCACCCGAACAAGAGAAGTTCCCTTAGCCGTCACTCGGCAGATCAAAGGCGACTCTCGTCCTTCCAGACCCAAAGGTCCCTCTCCCCGGGGTCTCTCCTCTAGATATTGAGGTTTGCAAAGGTAGCTACACGAGATTTCCTCGAGCTTTCTCGAATAGTTGATCCGATTCAATTCAAGTTGGTTTCCTTCTTTGGGGTAACAAACCCCCTTCCATCAGTTCAATTCCACTATCAAAAGGCCCATGGTTCCCTGGAGTAAGCCAAAGTAGGTTTCCCCGCAAGAAAATCAACGGAGGACTCGAAAAAAGCGAGTCAACGGATACCTACTGCATACCCAATTCATAAATTTCCCTGTTCAAAGGATTGGAAATGGATCCTTTCGGATAAATCAGCATGTTTTGAAGGTCGTTTTATAAATCGGGGTTTGTATTTTGCATTTTGGTGGTACAGGATGGCTTGCCCTTTGAAATAAGAACACTTTTGAGAGAAACCTACCTATGAGCTTTAGGAGACCACCTTCCATTCCAGAACTATGTAAATATATCCCATCATCTATGGCTATGTATCCATATATGCATGAAACTACCAAGCAGAGTTCCGGACACACTTAATACAAGAAGGTACAATTTCAGTCGAAAATTGTGTATGCAACTGATTTGGCCACCTTAACGTTAGTTGCAAGGAAACCTGAAATTATTTGAAATAGACTCTGATGTAAGTTAATACAAACCCAGTTTAAGCTTGAGATAACACCAAACTGGGCCATGCATTATTCATATTCAAGTTACTACCTACTAGATCATACTTTATGATGTTTTTAGCATTTGTTACCGAATAAGGATTATCATCTAATGTTGATAGCATTGTTTAGTAAAAGTTTTCAGACCAAGAAAACTATTATATTTACGTAGAACATCTTATGATACTAAACACTCTTCAAGTACTATTTTACTATTTTGCCTTGTACCAACACCTGGGTCGTTCTTTACTGAAACTCCTTTTTTCTGTCTGAGGGTGACAAACAGGACCGCATTTCAGAACAATACGTTATTTCAATTATAAACATTAATATTCGTTGTATGCAGATCAATCCCTACAGAAAATTTCAGTTGGTTGTCATGAAAATTAAGACAGCGAGCTGTCCCTACACTCAGTGGGTTCAAAAGTTCAAACATTTTTCGTAATTGATTATCTTAGGAAAACATATATCAGTTATTATTCAGGCCCGTGTATTTGTGGAGTCCTAGAATTATTATCGTTATGACTAACGTTTATTATCTCCTCCCTTGTCGAGGGGATTTCCGGGCAAACATGTTGTTGAATATATAACAAAAAGAATGGTAGGTACCGTAAAACAATTTATATACCAAGAAACTTACCAGCCAAGCTGCCATTTTTAAATCTGCAACAAGGAAAAATTGCTGATTATAATTAGGATTATTTTGGGGAGAAGTCAATAAATGAAATAGATATCAAGAAGGAAATAAATTTAAAATTATCAGAGAGAAGTGATTATAAATAACGAAAAGATACAAAATTAAAATAAAATTCGCTTGAATATGGTTCGATACTGTAAATTTAAGAGTATAACTAACATAAAACGGAAGTTAGGGAAGAACGTTGTCTATTTCCACGAAAAAAAAAAAAAAAAAAAAAAAGAGAAAGAGTTACAATGTTAAATCGATTTTGACGGTTAGGCCATCATCAGTAACAAACAATAACTTATTTGTTATTTTGATAATTATTGTTTGTTACTGATGATGGCCTAACCGTCGAAATCGATTTAACATTGTAACTCTTTTTTTTTTTTTCGTGGAAATAGACAACGTTTTTCACTAACTTCCGTTTTATAATGGGTTTCCACAACTTCGTCGCGAGTGATTTAGTTCGTATAACTAATAGCTAGACGCAACAGCAGGGTTGATACGCAGAAATAGTGACAATTCTTGGAGTGCACGGTCTGCATACGCGGATAACCAAGGATGATAATTCTATCCACGGTTGCACCAGATTGTCAACACTGGCCCGGAAGTTTGGTACCCTTCCTTTTTATTGGTTTGTAACCAGTTATGATATGTACCCAAGTTTGACTATATATTACATAGAGCTATAAATTTACATTTTGTTCGGGAATTATGTTGAATTCCTCCAATCATATTCACGGAGATGCTTTCAATTCATCAGGGACCTGACCCACAACTATAGTTGGACCGAACGGGACCAGAGTGCACGAAAACAATACAGACGAGCTAAATGTATTTGGTCACGCGCACTACAGTGTAACTAACGGTGATAGAAAATGAAAGATCATGTCAAATTGGAGATTTTATTACAAATGGGAAAGCATTTATTGGGAATGATACTATCATCTTGAACTAGCTGGTTCACCCGTGAGTTGCACAGGTTGACTTGAATAAACGCAAGCCCTCACCCATCACATTTTGGGACACCCCTATGGGTACGATTAAAAAAAGTCCTTACTTTAAGTATTACTTAGGAATTACCTATTAGGACCAAACTACTGAGATCAACCCCCAAGCTATCTCCACAAACACCCCCATATTTCAGATCAAAAATATTCTTGATAGGTCCCAAAAGAACATTCAGACTAATCCAATTTCTTTCCTCTGAACATCAGATCACCAGTTCGTTCGGTGATGACCGAATAATTCCATTTAACCACCTCCTTCCTCCATCCCTTTTTCCCTCACCACAATCATGGTTGAGGCTAGAAACAATTTTAATAGCCTGTGATTGAGGAAACATATTTGCCCAATCGGATCGACAGTTTGTTCAATGATGTCAAAGATACCCCTTTCCAACCCCCTCCCCCAAAAACAACCCTGTGGGTCGGTAGTATGTGGTTTTTTAGTGGTATCCAAACATATTATATCAATCAGGTCCTCAGTTTATTCAGTGCCCCCCCTTTCTACCCCCACCCCTTCTTAAAAATACCCGTTATGGTTCAGATTTGAAAATTTTCAAGTAGTTTGTGATTCAAGTTGGAGTATTTCAAACATATGTAATCAATGAGGTCCTTACTTTATTCAGTGATGTCCAAGATACCTCATTTTACCCTCCCACCTTCTCCTCTAAGAAAACACCACCTCTGGGTCAGATATGAAAAATTTCCATTAGCCTGTGATTTGAGTTAGTGTAATTAAAACATATTTTAGCAATCAGGTCCCCAGTTTATTCAGTGATGTCCATAATACCCGATCTCCCTCCCCCCTTCCCCAAAAACACCCACTTCTATGGGTGTAACAACAAGAGGCGATGGAAAGAGAAATTTCCTACTTCAAAGGTAAGAGGTGAATAACCTGTTACACCCAGAAGTTGTCCTGTTGGTTGTAAAACCGTCAGGCATATCCCCAGATGCAACGTATTCAAGAATCGAGTAGGAGGAACCACTCCCATCCATCACATGGGTTAGATTTGAAATTTTTCAAAAAGCCTGTGATTTAAGTTACAATACGCCAAACATATTTGACAACTCAGATCCCCATTTGGTTCAATGAGGTTCGAAACGCTTTAACTCTCCCACCCCCACCCATTGTGCGTCAGATTTGAAAAATTTGGAAAAAGTAGTCTATTACTTGAATTAGAGTAATTCTCAATATTCGCCCAATCAGTTCCCCAGATCGTTCAATGGTGTCCAAGATACCCCATTTCACCCCCTCCCTCTCCCCTAAGACACCCCTTCAGGCTTAAACTTTAAACACTTCGAATAGCCTATAATTTAAGTTGGACTGTTACAGATACTTTTCACCACTCACACCAGTTGTCCGAAGACTCTTGTAACCGTGAAAAGCGGACAAACATACGCACAGAGACAGACAGACAGGAAATAATTAAGAAAAAAAAAATTGTACCAATTGTCTACAAATACCATACAACAACGGAGAAGAAACGCAACATTTCATGATTATAATCAATGTACCGACATAAATACCTACGATTTTATTAATATAGATACGTTCTTTCTGTGACATAAGCTATTCCAAGGAATGAAAAATACTAGCTCTCCGCTTCTTATTGGGTCTATGCTGTCCCTCAAGGATTATCCTGAATAGATTTCCAGTGTGTATCCGAGGAAGGAAAATCATCTTGGGAAACGAAAGAGGAAGGACCAGAGAAGGTTCTCACCCACTAATTGAGTCAACACAAGAGATAGCGCTGGGCGTCAGAGCCTGGTAGGAGATCTCGGGGGCCTCCGGAGCCCTAAGACTCTGGATGTTTATGTTTCCCCCGCTCTACTTAGAGTCTCTCCTCTCGAGGGAGAGAAAGTCTCTCCTTTGTTTTCCCTCAAATATTTAGTCTGAGAGGAGGCAGATAAATATTTTAGCTTCTTGGACGGATTAAATGTAGCGTGGCGGCGGATTGGTGGAGCGGGATAGTGGAAACAGCTTTTCCTCGGGTCCGCTCCCAGACTCCAGGTCAGCCCACTTCGAAGATTCCGCCCAAATAAATGAATAGGTGCTTCAGCACTTTAGCTTGGCACAATTTCAAAATTCTGGTTTTAGGAGACAAATCAGGAACGTTTCAATAAACATGATGTACTTACAGCGATGCGAATGGGAACAAAATAACAGAGATATATAGTGATGAAACGAAATCTGAACCTGAAGTGTGTTACTATATTATCAGAAAGGCATATACAATCAGAATTCGCATACAAGATGGTAACACAAATTCTACCTTCACACTTAGGTATAAAACTGACACAGTTCATCATTTATACTCTCTCCAACTCAACGCCTCAATACAGGCGTCAAGTTTTGAGTTTGCGACAAATGATGGTCAATGAAAGCCTCAATACACATATCTCTTCGTACGTACTGAACCTCAATTAAACTGATTGATATCATTTCTCATTCCAAAAAGAATCACTATAGTAAATGTGCAGCCAATTCAAAATACGAAGAACCGGATTTTATATTTTATGCAGTCTTATAGACTTTTAGAATTTTAGGGCTGTATAATACAGAAATAATAAACTTTTCTGTGATAATATACATAATCTTTTTTATTTTATTTTTTTTTTCTTGTCTAAACCATGTAGTTGTAGAGTTTCGACTGAAAATTTTCAGTCGGGGTTTTCGATAGAGCAGAATCCGATTCGAAGATGAACAACGAGCAATTATATCATGCAAGTTGCCATTCGAAAAGCAAAGCATCAAAATTAACTTTTGTTGGGGTGCGTGTGAGTGAAAAAGCCATGTAAGACTAGTAATTTGAACTTAAGGCTGATAGTGATGATCCTGGACCCCGGCCAGATTGTGGAACCTCGTTACTCAAATTTGAATATGATCAGGCCAGAATGCAAAATCACGTGACCTGAAGTTTTGGAAGGAAGTTGTGGGGATCGATGTGCATAAGGCAAAAATTGGCTTTTGAGTGATGCCATCAGGAATGGCGCAATATGGCCTTAACGTATTTCATTTCAACCTGCGCTGGCTGGTCTGACGCGCTTATGTTTATTGGTGAAAACTATTATGAAGTACCGAATATGCTAAGACCACCATCCAATTACTACCAGAAGTTTCTAAATACTCAATTGACCTATAACATCGAAAATACTTGCTCATTGAACTCCCAATAGACCTATCAAATGTTTATGGGCTTCGAAATGAGAGAAACTTTCAGGGTAATCGAGAAAAACACCCTGCAAAAAAACTAGGTCGTTACGACAAAGAACGAGTGATAACAAAAATAATAAATTCTCCCCCTGGACAACTTCTGTGCCCTTCTCCGGCAGTTTCCGATCTTCCGGAGGCTGTCCGAGAAAAACAAACTTTTTTTTTTCGAGCTAAATTTCCAACACTGGCTGTTGCATATTAGCTGGAATACGGGCAACTCCATTGCTATTACTGACGAGGGTAGTGGACCGAAGGGTGGGTCTTCACATATGAGTTTAGCCAACACGGGAAAGTCTTCCCCTAGTTTAGAATTCACTCCTTGCTCGGGGTTCCTTTTCAAGTTCCACCCCTTCTTAGATCGAAGGGAGGCTGAGCAAGTTCTTTTTTCTTTTTCCCCCTCTACCGCCGCTGCCCGTCCAACTTCAAATTGCATTTTCTACTGGGTCTCCTTTTTTATCCTTCAACCCCGCTAACGTTTTCAGCAGTTTGGAGAAGAGGAAGAACTGCTGGCGAAGGAGTGAGAACATTAAGGAGGTTTTCTCTTTGGATGGATAAACAACTTATAGGGGTCATTAGTGTAATTTCATGATATTTTAACCTTAATCCGAGCCCGTCCGTTTTTTATTACACAAGAGGAACCATGACCATGTATCGCTAGTAGTACCTAATTGATTATTTCAGATCATATCCCACCAACAACTGACTCAGTCTAGTCATCAATCTAAAAGAAATTCGAAAATATTATAAGTACTAATAGTATTCAAAGAAATTCATAGTTTCGTTTCATATCGGAGAGAGAAATAGGAATGCCGAATCGAGCATTAATATGAATGCATAGATCATTGAAATGTTTTAAATTATCAAAGAGGATTTCATAGCGAGTTCCCATGGTTGGGGTGAATAATAATCATAGTCACAATCGTTTAGTTTTTTTTTTTTTTGTCATAAGAAATTATAAGTAGCGTAGAACAATAGTAGATCTAGATGATGCGTAAAACATCATAAATGGGTCGAAAAGGCAACATAAAATCATGCTTGATAGATGTTAAGTTTGCACATGCGCAGAGAAATGCAACCAATCCTAAAATATGAAACTGATAGAGCACCATTTATGGCGTGACACGCACATACCCTGACAATTTCATCAAAATTGGATGAAACCAGAAGTTACAACATAGATTTATATATCTTTCCGAATTCGAGCAAAATCAGATGACAAGAGCGAGGAGAGACGCTCAATGGGAATTACGCCTGCGCGTCAACAAAGTGGAATTAGGGAGCAATAAAACTGATAGGGGACCATCTACACCCTAACAAGCACATTTCCTGAGGTTTCCTTGTGGGGTGAAGCAAGGAAGTGTTTTAGGTCCCTGCAGCTTTTTGACTTTCATCCAAGACCTTGCACACCAATTTGAAGATCCACGTAGTATGTTTATTTTTGCTGATGATATTACCTCGTTGTCCGTAGGGTCCTTTACTGATGGATTGCGTCATGATCTCAAAATTAAGGAATCAGTCATTAAGAAATGGTGCTCCTCCAACGCTCTGATTTTGAACACTTCTGAAACTCAAGAATTGGAATTTGGCTTAAATCGTCGCGTCGACCAATAGGTTAATTTCCTTAGCCTCATGATCGATAATCGTTTATCCTGGAATTGTCACGTGGAATCCTTGGTTCCCTTGGATTCAAGCTGACCTCCGTCGTTTACATGATTCGACGTCTGTCCAAGGTTATTTCGAGTGACGTTTTGAAAACAGTTGTTTATTTCGCTTGCTTCACCAGCAGAGTTGCATATGGATTGATACTATGGGGTGACTCGAGCCGTGCTGCAGAAATTTCTAGGCTCCAAAAGAGGGCTGTTAGGATCATGTGTGGTCTCACTTGGAGTGAATCCTGCAGGGGCTCTCTCACCCAGCTTCGAATCCTGAATGTACCAAGTATGTACGTGTTGACAGTCCTCAAGTACGTAAAGTCAGATTTTCCTATCTTCGCAAGTACTTCAAACTTCCACGAGTATAGAACTAGAAGTTGTCTTAGAACTAGAAAACTTTTACCCGTCTTAGTGTCTCCCTGAATTGGCCCCATGCAGGTTGATGCAAGACTGTTCAACACGTTCCCGCCATTAATTCAGGACCTTAGTTACCGCCCATTCTGCAGGGTGGTGAAAGACTCGTTTCTACAACTGAATTTTATTCTCTGAACGAGTACCAGCATAGTTCAATAAATTTTTTATTCGTATCTGACATATATTCATCTCATTCTTGTTTTAGTCGTCATTTTTGTATTGTTTTTGTAATATTACTCTATTTTTGTATTACTCCTGGCTTTCGTACTGCCTTACAGGCCTTTACAAATAAAACAGATTATCATTATCATTATCGTAGTAGCTTATAAGGCGGATTTTAATATTATCCACCAGTTGTATTCCATTTTATTTTATCTTATTCGTCAACTGTCAAAGTTCAAACCTTAAGGGCCCGTTGTAGCCAGCTCCCGAAAACGTCAAAACTACCCCAGCGCTGCCGCTGTTGAGGTTGTGCGGAAATGTGAGTAACCGGCCCGAATCCCTACCGCAATAAACAGTTTAAGAAGTATCTCCCTCATCGTGTACCATGCTCATCGTAAAAGCCATTCTGCTCTCGGCCCTCTAATAATGAAAGGATTAGGTATGGTTTGTTGCTTCGATGTGAACGGTAGGTACCTACCTACATGCGTTACTCACCACTATTTCGACCGGGAGTCAATGACTCACAAGTTTCACTAAAATACTATGGCGCTATCTGTTGGAAAAATGATGTACTATTTCGCACCCCTTGACCCCCTCAAACCCCTAAAGTCAGAAATGTCAGTTTTAGTAAGTTATTATACAGGCCGTTCAACCTGTCATTATCAAATTTTGGGAATAACTCTAGATTTAATATTTGGGTATTGGTATGAAGAGTTTTTTTCTCTAAATCCCCCCAAAAAAGTTGGATTCAAATTTTTGGGAAATTTAAAATTTAGCCTTCATCTCAACTTGTGAAAATGGCTCTTGAATAAGACATCTCCTTAGCTATTTTTAGATCAGATTGAAAATAAAGGATCTAATCGAACAAAACGCAACAGCCCAGGTGCAACTGGCCCTTAAAGCGTGCAGCGATTCGGATAGTTTCGTTGCATTCTTTGAGATGATATTTACGACATCCCGAAAATCACACTTATTTTGAAAGTTTCCGTGATCTCGATTTTTTCATACTTCAGGAATTAAATCAACCCTCTAGAGCTGATCAAAATGTATACCATGCTCTTAGGACCAACTAGACCACAAATGAGGTTTTTGATCAAAGTTTCATAAACCGGTCTAGTAGTATTAGAAAAAAATGTGTTCTCTTTTTTTCCGATTTCTAGGATTCTTGTATTTTGAATAGTGAACCAACAAACTTCAAGGGGGGTTAAACTTATTTTTCTTCTTGATCAATTACAAAGGCTCAATATTGAAAATAATAAATCAAATTAGACGCACCCGGTTGTAGATTAACATTTATTCGATTCGGCAATTTCCATTCGAAACCTTCAACTAAAAACGTAGCTCTTATCGTTCCAACGCGTCATGTTCCAACCTCCATCTTTTCTTCATAGTTGATTCCTCTCTCATTGATTATGAAAATGAGGTTCCCTTCAACGTCTCAAAACTCCCTCCAATAAAAAAAGCCAAAGATTTTTTTTTTTATTCTTGACTTTTTTCTTCACGTTTTTTTAAGCTTATTCCTTCACCTCAAGCCCCTTATTAGTCTTTTTTGAGGTGGTAAAAAAACCAATCCGGCCCCTTACTTAGCCTCGACGACGGTAAAGTGAGTGGATTTTTTTTTTTTTTTTACTCATTTGCGTAGATTAAAACTTTTCACGACGTTCCCGCTCATATTTCCCATCCTTTTCTCCTCATGAAAAACTCAACCGGTTAGCAGTTTTCGAAGCGATGGTTTCACCTGCCTATTTGTGAGCATCGTATCCTCGTTTTGACGAAGTGGCTGTTTTCGGAAAACTTTAGGAATGAGCGTTACCCGTGGGTGCGAAAAAAGTATTTTAAATATTTTTAAGTGGAAGAAGATCCTAAGATGTTTGGCATCAACACGCACTCTTCTAAGAAGCATAGTTTTCTATCTATGATTTTTCCAAGTTTCGCGCACTAGTGACGTCAAAGCATCCCTCCCGCCTAGGCAAGACCCCCTTACCACCCAGTGTGACGTCACCAGTGCAGTATTCGAAATCCCATAGAAAGAATCTACTCAACGTAGGAGAGTGAGGAAGGTAAAAAATGTCTTAGAATGGAATCTATTTGCATTTAAAAATATAAAATGAATACTTGAGTAAGGCCTATTCACTCCATGATTGGGAAGCAACCACAGATGCTACTGACATGTAAAGTACATACACACGTAAAATACTCCACTACGTATTAAAATGTTATCCTATTTGTTTTCTCCCCTAGTTCGTAGCTTCCTCTGTTATGTTACGGTTGGGGTTCGGTGGAGGTGACACCAACACGACCCAGTAGTGAATGGTGACATTTTAACTACCATAATTCTCTATTTTATACGAACTCCGAATTCTAAATGTCGGATGTACAACATTAGACCTACGGTTCTACAGTCAGATCATTTAATAATGATTGATTTCACACATTATTAGTTCATTATGGTTACTTAGCAATTAGTTATACTAATAACTTAGCAGTTATTAGTTTATAACTGAGCGTAATAAATCAGCTTTCCTTGACACTACAAAGGCTTAGGGATCATGAGATGCTGTGATAAAATGAGAGCATTTCAAAAAGTGGCTAACGATTTTCCTGCTATGAAAACTAAGGGAGTTACACTTCCCTAGTAACGCATTGGTTGTACGTGAAAATCAATAGAAAACCCCACCGTGACGTGACGCTCTTGACGGACGAAAACAAATGGAAACGTCCTGTTATTAAATGATGAAATCGAGATCTCGAAAACTTTCTGAGTAACGGTCATAATTTTTTGCTTGTCCGTGATAAATTCAATCCCAAAGAATCGATTAAAATCATCCGCAACGCTGTACGTTGAATAGTTTGCTTTCCCTAAGGGCTTGAACATCGAAAAAAGAAAAAAAAAAACCTTCAAATTTCTAGACACGAGAAGATGGAAAATTCACGCGCTCCTGGCGGATCTATGGATTAGACGATCAAGCTTTATTCCGTCGAAGGTCGCTAGATAGTGATACTGGAATACATAAAAATTGCCTTGTAAATATCATCTGATATAATGCCAATACTGTGATTATCAATTGATATAGCTCCAATGGAATTTATTACAACGTTGCGAAATCGAGTTTATTACTTTTGTCCGTGCGATGTACCTACCAGTGAAGTATTGGTACCTAAATGCTAAATTTCATCTCTTAAATTGCTCCCTTGTCTACCTACAGGTATCGGAAGCATTTTTGTCACTTTCGAGAGATATACAAGTTGTGGTCTCCACTAAAATCAAACGGCTGTTTTTTTTTTTAAATAGAGTGGTAAAATTTCAATTCAAATTTCATTTTATGTTTTAGAATATTCTGAACAACTCTCGTTCCGTGTCTTTCTATCTATGTGTGCGTATGTCCGTAAATCCTTGTAACAAGCTTTATTTCCACAATATTCAACCGGTTCTTATGAAATTTTCATGGTATGTGCGGGTAAGGGTGAATATGGTCCCCTATCAATTTCTTTGTTCCCAAATCAATACTTCACTCGGCGAATGCGCAAAGGAAAATTCTATCAACCATCGTTTTCTTACGCCCCCATTGTTCGATCTCACGTAAATTTGGAGGATTGGTGGGATAGGTTGATTTGAGCATTTTTCAGAAATTTCAACATTGCTCTTTCATTAGTAGCTATTACGAATACACGAATATGTATTCCTTTTTAAACGAGCCTAATTTCAATATTTTTCATCTGAATTTGATGAAATTTTCAGGGAATGTGCGGGTTTGGCTGTAAATGGTCCACTATTAATACCATACTTCTCAAATCATTACTCCATTTTGAGCATGCGCAAACGTAAATTCCTTCAAGCATCTTTTTTTACGCCGTCCGATCCCGCTCAAATTTGATGCATAGTTGGGGGACGATGGTTTAATTATTCCATGTTAAATACAACATGATTGTATCATTATTAGCTCCTGCGCATGCTCGAAAGTGTACTCGGAGGAAAATGTCTAGTTTTCTTCAAATTTCGGTTACATTTTCTGGGAATTTGTTAGTTAGGCTGTAGATTTTACCCTACCAATTTCATTTTTCTCAAATCATTACTCCATTCTGCGCATGCGCTAACAAAAAGTACTTTAAGCATCATTTTTCCGATTTTTTAAGCATATTTACTGTGAAGTCGCGGGGTCTTGGAACTGTAAAAGTGTGAACCCTCCTCGGAGGCACGATGCGCCATATTCTGATCATATATTACATACGGTTTTTAATAATTATAGACCAATGATCTGCCTAGATGGGCTAAATAACACAGAAATAATAAATCATTGTGTAATAATTTGCAGCTTTTTCAGTATAGGAGAGAAAACTATTGAGTAATAAGGTCCCATGGTTTGAGTTCCCCATAATATGCATTCTTTATGTAATAAGTATTTTCTATACATTCCACTGAATCATGTTGCTATGATTCAGGTAATTTTTGCATACATTTTTCATGATGTGTTTAATACAGTTTTGTGCACGGCTAGTTGTTTAAATCAGCAAGAATAATGAATATGACGTTAACATTTGTGCTCGCGTTTTTCTAATTTTAGTACTGTGATTTATAGATTGTAACCAAATGAAAAATATCTTTAAAAACCTTTCTTTTGAAAATTTCTTAAAACTTCCAATTATTTCCCTCTACCCGACATGTGGGTCAAACCTCTCCCACAAGTAACTTCTGGATAATAATAGTTTTATGATGGTAACAGTGGCATCAATCATGAGGTCATGGTGTCATCTGTTGTATTAGTTTTATAGTGCCATGAGGAGTTGATTAAGAATGTACACAGCTGTGCTATACATGCGGTAAAATAAGCCAATGCTAATAATTAGTGTAGGAAAAAATGTTTTCTTCTTGGTCCATTACCAAGAATTCATGATTGAAAATATTATCGGCCGACTAGAACCAAAGTAAAGCCGCAAGTGCTGTTGTGTTCTGGTGCCAACTGTGGAATACACTCGGTGCTGTCAAGGTAGTTATTATTCATACTAATCATACAGTATTATAATGAGCATTCTGTAGATACACTTCTCCTGACACCACCTAAACAATTGATTAGAAACATGTTTGGTTATTGGTACTGGTGAAAGGTCAATAGACGAGTAAGTGCATTCTGGCGAAAACGTGCATTTTGATATTGTGTGGTTTAGCAATCGTTCAGCTGTATAACACTGGGGTGCTCATTACGGCTTTACCTTGGCTACGACTTTTAAGCCAGGTACTAGAAAGTATTAGTAGACACGTCAAAGGAAACCTCATTCGCAGTCAAAAACACAGAGGGCACGTAGAGACAACGCCGGATGCTCTGGCCAAAGGGCAAAACTGTTTGGTATGTAGCTCCCCCATTCAAGTTCAGGGAAAAAAGAAGATAATGAAAGTTCTCTGTGAAAAGTAGCGCCTTCTCGCGGAATTACAGGGAAGCAGAGAAGAGGCGAGATACAAGCGAAGGCTTCCAGAGGAAGGTAAAGGGAAACCTTGATTAGTCGAGCAAAAAGGCACCCAAAAGCCCTTACATCCTGCCTCGAACACAGGAGGCTACCAAACCTCACAAAACACCTTGCAACAGACGAGGTGCTTTTCGGCGTTTGGGTGAGAGAAAGGAGGAACGCTGATTTATTTCTATCGAGTAGCCGCACAATCAACAAACTTTCTGGTAACAGCTTTCTATACCTCTTCCCCTACGTGTTCTCTTTGCGCCTTTTTCCCGCAGAGCGTGGAAAAACTCGAGTGGGTATTGGAGGGAGCTCTATTCATCGGAAAAGGGCTTCTAAGAGGGGGTTTTTACTTGATCGCTGAGCTGTTGGTTTTTATTGGTGGAGGCGCCGATTCAATTTTAGGTGCAGTTAAGAACTAGAAAAGTAAAGGAACCAATGGAATAATAAGTACGTACAATCCAAGTAGGTAGTCACAGAACAGCGAATGGATGAATAATCTACTTATTACCATTATACCTGTTGTGACATACTGCGTTCTCATTATTCATGTGTATGGAAAACTAGCATAGAAGTCTCTGTTGATAGTGGGTACGTGAATCTACTTGCTGTAGAAGTCGAAGGATCTAAACCAAAGCGGTACTTAGTAAAAAAAAGTTGTCGATTTTTACGAAAAATAAAGAGTTACAATGTTAAATCGATTTCGTCGGTTAGGCCATCATCAGTAACAAACAATAAATGTTGTTATATAGTAAAACAAATAATATAATAATATATCATATAATATAAAACCAACAATAATGTTACTGTTTGTTACCGATGATGGCCTAACCGCCGAAATCGATTTGACATTTAACTCTTTATTGTTCGTGGAAATAGACAACGTTTTTCCACTAGCTTTCGTTTTGAAATGGGTTTCCAAAACTTCGTCGCGAGTAATTAAGTTCAGATCTAAACCAGTTATCATCATAGGAGCAATGGTATTTTTAGCACATCGTTATATATAAAATTCAGGTGATGGACTGGAATGTGATATTTCGTGCAAAGCACGGGACGGAAAACCGATTTGTTTGGCTCCCGAAATTTTATTATAGTTGCCAACACGCAGTTCGGGGCCTTACTTTGGCCTTTCTTCGGCTCGGACAATATTCAGTAACTCTTCTTATCTAGTTCACAATAATTCCTTTCGAGCCGCTAAAGACATGTAGAAAAGTAACCAATAACCCTTTCTACTCCCTTCTGAGCTTAGTACAATGATGCTCCAGTAGCTGTGTTGCTGGCGTCCACATCCAATATGTAGGGAATCCTAACCTTTGGATTAGCAAGCACTGGCGAGCTCGTCTCTGGTGGACTCTTGAAGTTGGTACAAGGGTCCAGCTATGCCTGCAAAGTTATTGACAAATGTCCCATAGTATGAAGCAATGCCCACAAACGTCCTTCACTTCGGTGACGGAAGAGGTGTTGGCCAATTTTTTACAGCTTCAATTTTTACTGGGTCTGCAGTAACCCCTGATTCTGATACAACATGTCTAAGACGACCACTTGCTGTTTGAAAACCCCATATTTCTTCGGGTTCAGCTTCACTCCCGCCTCCCACACTATAGAGTGCACCTCTTATTTGACAACTAGATGCTCCTCAAAGGCCATGGCCAAATTCAGAACGTCATCAAGGTACACACACACCTTGCCCTGGCAAATCATCTTTCTAAACAGGTGCATCTTTCTGAAATGTCCCAGGGGCATTGTATAGCCCAAAAGACATTATCAGCGGACTCCGTCTGTGGCACTTCTTCTTCCCTTTCAGAGGAAGGTTGTCGGCTTCCTCAATGTTTGCCATTTCTTCCTGATCATCATCCCGGAAAATCGTTTCGCCCTCTGCCACCAGTGATACGAACGAAGGTGAATAGGATGGTTTATCCCCCAAAAAATCAGCACAATACTAGAAATGCAATTAGCAACGAACGAGCACCACAAATTACACCTCGCAACAACTTTTCTTGTCCTGTCCGCATCCTTGTCTACCTCAACACCTGTTCAACATGACTAATCATGCACTAGTTGTACATTAGGTACAATATCATTATAAGAGCCTTACAATATCATGGAAGTAAAGGTTATTTTATCTATAATAACGTTATTATTGAATTTTTTTGTTTAGTAAATTTGTGTTATGCTTGAATGTTAAACGTTTCATAAATGTAATAAATTGTTCGCCTATATAATTTGTTCACTTCCTGAAAACTGCGAGTTTCAAGTGTTATATATACATGAATATGGCATGTTTTTAGCCGAATACCATCAACAGATCATACAATAATCACCATGCTGTTTTCGTCACTTGAATATTAACACAGTAGTAATAATTCAGCTCCGACGTGGGCGCTCTCTTTCCTTGATTGTTTTACTTCACTTCCCCGTGCAAAGCCTTTCATGCCATCTCCTCGACTCCGCCTCCCTAATACATTCGCATTTCTATGGGATTCCTTAACAATGTAATAGTCTCCCCCGCCGTTGTTTCACCCCCACAATGCACCTCATCCCCTCGTTCTCCCAACAGAATCGTCTTTTGTGCCGGTTCCCTCCCCCGGTTTCTCTCAGGGTTGACAAGGGCCGTCTCTATCTCCTTCAAGACTCTCGTTGGGAACCTCCTCAACAATGACATCAACCAAGGGATTACCGTGGAGCCGTCCTCATTCTCCTCGTTGTAGACTCCTTACTTTGTGGATAATATTAGTTTACATAATAGAGCACCGCGGTCGACCCCACCTTTTCAAGGGGACACTTCATTTGAATACCGTAGCAGAAAGAGATATGATTTGTGTCGAATCAAAATGGTGTTTCGTACAAAGTATGCATGCATTGTACGAACGAGATGAAAAGCACCTTTTTGTTGTAAATACCTTTGTTTTCGGTGAACCGTAGTTTCTGCTGCCCACAACACACTGTTATGAAGACAAGACTTTGATTGTATTACATAGAGTAGGTAGACCGGTAAACATGTAAATGGAGGGAAAAAAGCAAATCATTACACAAAGGTTTATTATTTCGGTATTAGATAGCCCTTCTACGCTGAACACTCGTCCGTAAATATTAAACCCCGTTTATACTAAGTATATTTATTATCGAAACTCGGGGCTTCGTACTTCACAATTGGAATCACTGCATTATAGCACCAGGACCCCATAATTTTACGCTTTATTGTAAAGTTGAGGAAAAAAATGATCTATGACTAAGTCACCTTCCCATCAAGTAGAAGGGTTGCATACACTGCATATTGTTTTGAAACTATGTTTGTTCTTTGCACTATAATTACAATTAATGTATTTCAGTAGGTTGAACAGAGAAAATAGAGAGTTTTTGTTCTTCCCGTAAGATTTTCTCCCGTTGGCGCGTAGAGCAGCGTCTAGAGCAAGCAGCTGGAGATGCTAGCTCTTCACGTGATTTTTACGCGTATTTCTACACGTATACGTGAAAAACCAAACGCTAACGTCACGTTAAGTGTTTCAGAAGCTGTTTCGAATTATTTTCGTACAACCTATTCTTATTTAAATAATTAATTGCTTTATAATTATTTATAAATACATAAATTATAAATACATTTATTGCATACGTTCCTAAAATGGCTGAATTTTGTAGTGGAAAGTGGAGCACTTCACTATAACCTCTCGATTTGTTGACCAACCAACGTGTTGTTGGCAACCACACCGTGGTTACCTTTGCTGGTAACTGCGTAACTGCGGTTACCTTGGTCACACTGTGGTTACCGGCAACTGTTGTTACCTTTGCGTCAGGCTATGATGACTACCCGTAGGCCGAAATTCCAACGAATGCATTTTCCCGTGCACGTGTAGATAGGCCTTTTTCCCGTATACGCGTAGTTCTACACGTTGACGTGAAGATTCGCGGATGTTGGTATTTCATTCTTTCCACGTACACGGGTAGAAAATTATGGGAAGAACAAAAACTCTCTAATAGCTATTCAACGTACTGCGTTGAGGGTGGTTTAGAACGATTCTTTGGGATTACATTTATCATTCACAGGTTAAACATGGAGAAATTAATGTAATTCAATTAGTCATAAATATAAATTATTCGCCCCTTTAAACTTGACAAGAGCTAAAATCCAAGTTTACTAGTAAATACATATCACAAGTATATAGGCTACATCGATCGAAACACTAACAAATTGAAATTAATGAGATAAAATTTGTGCTGCCGCCACTAGGAAACGCCGCTTTCGGCTTTTGAGGCCAATACGTTATCAAATGAGCTACCTGATCCTCTGTAATATCAACATCAGAAGCTCATCATCTTCCCGCGCCTGAAAGGAAATCCGAAGGTTTTTTCGTCGTTCTAGCCCTCATAGAAAACGAACGGTTCAACCTACAGCGTTGCGGATAGTTTTAAACGATTCTTTGGGATTACATTTATCATCGGCAAGCAAAACATCATCACTGTTACCTTGAAAGTTCTTGAGATCCCCATTTTTTTATAAATGTTGGTCGTTATTTACTTATCTCTAGGGTTGATAAAGACTGATGCCGATGTTACTGGCACATCCCGGCCGATGTAAGATTTTTGAGCCAAATTTCATAAACTTTGGTCCAGCGGTTTTGGTGAAAAGCACTAGATAGCGCACGGCGCGGCGTACGGCGGACGGACGGATTTTTTAATTTAATTTGATATTCGGATTCTACGCATCTTGAAAAGTAAACCAACAAATTAAGAGGGAGGGGGAGGAGGGGTTATTTATTTATTTTATTTTTATTTTTTTTCTTGGTCGATTACGAAGGTTCTTTATTGAAAATAATAAACCAAAACTATGAGCAACCTAAACAACCGGTGTACCTAACGTTTATAAAAAATGAAGCTAAAAATTTCAAAATCAAAATTTTCGACAGTTTTCGCAATTGAAATCCGTTCTGAATTTTTCAAAACAAAGTCTAGATTTAATATATGTCATTCAAGAAAAAAACACTATTTAGGATTGAAATTCCGTTTTTGCGCTTGAAGAATCAAGCTTTGGAAATAAAAGGATGAGTTCGTTGGCCATCACGTCTCGAGCACATTGAATTGCTCAAATTCCAATAATAGTGTTAAGAAAATCACTAAAAATAGCTAGACAGGCTAAAAGTTGTAAAAATTATATTTTTAGCAGATATTGATCAAATGAAGTTTATCTCCGATGATGTGGAACATTACAACACTTATGCTCAAAATCAAGCTAAAAAACTACATACTAATTAAAAAATCCTCCTACAGAATCGGATAAAACCACCCGGGTTGCTGTAAATTCATCCGTTTCCTCTCACTCAGGGCTAAAAATTGACAAGAAAAATTGCATCATCACGGTAGTAAATCGCAACTGGTAGGTAAAACATGGTAAAAATCACTATGAAAACTTAGAAGATTGTATCAGCTGATACAATCCCAATGGAATCGAATTCACGAAATGGAGTTTACTATAACTTTTGTCATCTAATGATGGACTTGTGACGCATGGGTAAGTAATTTATTTTACCTCATTAATTTTCCATGGGCAGGTCAGCTCTTGTAGAATACAGAAGGACTAATAAAGTGTAGGTGTTCCATTCAACTCAGGTAATGTCTCCTTGTTAGGCGTCTTCTCCTATTCAGTCCCATTAAGATAGTGTATAATAGATTTCGCCAATTCTTGTCTGTTGCGCATTAGTTTTGAATTCTTTCAGCTCTAGCAAGATATAATAGATGGATAGAACCTAGGGTTAAATTCAGGTATTTGATCATATATATCATCCAAATTTCACCCGTTTGGCTTGAATTAGGATGACAACTTTTTTCGTAACTGTTATTCTTCGGATTCGTGCTTCATTTTTATGGAATTACCATCTCCGCAGTAGGCGACACATGTGATATCCTGCAGTGTTTCTAACCTCCGAACTTTAGTCTATTCGAGAAAACTAACGTTGTAAGAGTTACCAAGACAACCCTCAAGCCCGAGCGCAGAGGGCGTCCTCAACATTGTGCTATCAAGAGGTCAAATCAAAAGCAGCTCCTATCCCGTATTCTACAACGTATGTTATTCTTGATTGGGAAAGAGGGAGTAAAAACGATGTTGGCGAAAGGGGATCGGGGGATGAATTCAATTCTAAGCCGTTACTGAATAAACTCTGATGGGATTTTCCTCTCCTCCACACACATACGGGTCTATCGATCTCAATAGAAGATCGTCGAAGAGAGGTCAAGAATTAGGATAAAGTGAGAATTTGAAGCATTTATAAAGATGTGCGCATTTACAGAGGCGTTTTATGCAGTAACTCAAAGCCCGTACAGAACACATACGAAATCCTTTGTAAACCACAATGTTAACCATAAAACGAAACCAATGTACATAGGTTTTTTTCTAAAGGGAAGAAAAAGTAAATCTGATGAAATTTTTGGGATAGCTTCTAAAGCAGTTGATAGAACCTTATTTTATACCTAACCTGGATATTTCTAGTCCATCTTAACGAAATGAGATGAAAAGAAGATGGGGAGGCGAGGTGGATTTTTGAAAGATTGGGATGGATCAGAGAACCAATCATTGATTCACGACATTCATTATTTAGACTTTCATTCACTTCGGATTCTTGATTCCCTGTTGCTCAGTGCATCCCTAAAAAGTTGGAATTTGGTAGGGAGCCTCCGCTGGAATGACGGACGCTCTTTTCTGATCAGCTGGGTAAGCTAAATTCAGCAAACAAAAAATTCAGCTAATCAGTAGGGCGAGAAGTATTGACGAGAACAGTCCTAAAGTGTCAATCAAAGTGCAAACCTTCGATTCGTACCTTGCTTACGCAAGTGCAAACGGGCGTTACCCAGGTATTCATTTCAGATTTTTAAACAAACGTAGATTCCATTCTAAGGAATTTGATATCAACCGCACTCTCCTACGTTGAGTTGTTTTCTTTATATGATTTTTCAAAATTTTGCACTGATAACGTCACACTAGGTGACAGGGGGGTCCCGCTTAGGCGGAAGGGGCGCTTTGACGTGATTGTGCAAAACTTTGAAAAATCATAGAAATAAAACTAATTATAGTAGGAGAGTGCGGTTGACGCCAAACTTCTCAGGATAGAATCTTCTTCCATTTAAAAATAGTTAAATGATCTTTCTGGCGGCCATGAGTAACGCTCATTGCGTTTTTCCTGAATTACCACACGTTCATATTTGGTCACGCCGCATTCATGTTTTGGGCACTAGTACTCACCAAGAACAAATCACATTTTCTCATTAAGTCTTCTTTGCTGGCTTCTAGGGGGAAAACCACAAAACATTTTTCTTGTTCATTATTTGTTTTCATAATCACATTTTTACAAGCTATCACCATACCATTCTTCACTTTTCTCTTGCTGTTGTTATTTTTCTTTATTTGTTGGCTTCACCGGTAGGTCGTGTAGCCAATAAATGTTGTTGATGTTTTGTTCCATGTAACCTGTTCCATGTTTCCATCTTCTATGGTACAGGCAGACTTGCCAATTCTTTTTTATTGTTAATGAGGCATAAATACTATCTTTCATAATAATATAATTCTTCTTGGATGTAAATCAAATTGGTAAATGTGAGAAGTGAAGTGCAATACATCTTTATATAAACTTTTCTTTCTTCAATTCTTCGTTATCTAGGACCAAGGCAGCTTTGGTTTCTTGGAGCCATTTTTTGGAGAAGCATGATTTTTACTTCTACCTTCATCTTCTATCAGTCTCTACTAACCCAACCTGTTGCTTTTACCATCAAATTTTTTCTATCACCTTTCAATTATCCCAACGTATCTCAGTTTAAACTATTTTCCCCCTATTCATCTACACCGTTCTAGTGTGCATCACTATCATTAATTCATTGTTGGATGAATGGGCAGTTGGGATCTGTAGTTCAACATTCTTCAACTTTATTTTGCCTTGATGTTACCAAGGCTCTGCCATTTGACCACCTGCCGGCCGGCTTGTTCAGTGTGGACTGGTATTGAATTCATGTGTAAGGTATTGTGCGCCTCGTTAATAACCTCACAATTGAAGGAAGATTTGGTACCAGGAGTGTACTTCCAAATATTTGATGTTTCTTTATGATTTGCAACAGTACATTTTCGTCAGATTGGGTGAGTGAATTACCATATATCTATATATTCTTCATGATACATCTTGATACATAATCATCACATCATTCTGGAACCCTTGGACATCTACAAATATAACACTTCCAGTCAGGATCATCATTCCAACAAGCAGTGTTAGTGGAATAAGCACACTATTCATATCCAACAACAGTTACCTACCATAGGTGCACTAAGATATTATTTACTTTCCTACTGCACTACTTAACCTTTCCACGGCCGTTTAGGTAGAGTGCATGTTTGTTCAGTTGACATTAATATTTTCATTGACATATTTTCATTTGATCTTCATTTCTTTTCATCATATGCCTCATAATATAACTTTATTACCCAAAGGTACAAAGAATGGATGCTTATAGAATAATTGGGTAGATACATTTTCAACAACACAAGTGTCTTCAATCACTTATTTATACTATTGGAGTGGTCCTTCGAGTATTTAACATTTTTAACACATATTATTGTTGGCTGTGTTTAGTCAATCAGCCCGTTCATCACGTTTAGGATAATTGGCACCTATTTATTAGGAGTTTGCCCCATCCTTAAGTAACGATAATAAATTACACAAGATGACCTAGTGAGAAACCTCGGTAATAAATAAGGGTTATGTCTAATATGCTTGAAGGACATTATCGGCTAGTGTTAGAAGCTTCCAAAAACACTGTACATACCCATACGCACTCGTCGCGATACACATAAATTCGGTTAGGCGCCGCAGACACCCACCCCCCTTCCTACGACTACTGAACCTTATCCGAGCGTCTCTCCATACGACAACGGACGCCTCCGTTGACACAATAAACAACCCGAGAATTTAACCCTCGCCCCGCGGAAGGTCCTATTAATTCCGAGGCCCCTCCCTCTTCACGCTCGGCACGCACGCTCGTGTTCGCCCCGCTAGTTTATTCATCTCCGTAATGTGTAAACTCCCCGGGAGTTTAATGAGATTTACGTCTCAGCGTTAACCCTTACCTTCCCCCCGTCACCCCTCTCGCGGCCCACAACTACAATATAAGCGACATCCGCGGGGGCGGTTTTAGTCCGATTAAATAGGGAAACACGCGGTTGAAGGCAATCCTTGCATGCTGATTTCTAGCTATTAACGGAGGGTAGGGTAATGTGGTACGATTTTTACAAAAAGCGCTGTCGTTACTTGAAAAATAAATAATGTTGTCGTTCATCATTCACCCATTATGACAGCGAAATGCCGCACGTTGGAAAATATTATTCCCTTTTCTGTGCAGAGTTATCACATGGTACTGGTACCATGTGAAAATGGTGGTTGTGCTGTGTGGTGGTGGTACCATGGTGGTGTTTGGTTCTTGGTACTTTGATTGTATTGCATCAGTTCTGCTGTACCTATACCAAATAATACTTAAACACCTAAACATAATAGCACCTTTTCTACTCCTATTCAACTTTAGTTTCCTACAGTTTTAGTTTATGTCCACGAACATTTTTTCAAGTAACATTTAAAAGAGAAGGCGTTCAGAAGAACTGCTATTTGTTGTTGCGGTTTTTTTTTTTCCCCCTTTTTTTCTCTGTAGGTAATCTTTGTGTTGAAACTTTCTGCCCAGCTTGGTAAAGCTGATTGTTGGATATATTTGACTCAAATCGTCAAAAGTGTATTATTTTCAAATCGATGCACGTCTCGAGAAATTGCGCAATCGACAATTGACAGAGACGGAACAGTGTCATGATGCAGTACAAAGCGTTATTAGAAATATCGAAACGGCAGAAAATTTAAAGTATTGGTTGTGAGGACCTGAAATATCTGTTCCTGAAGTTGTTTAAAGTGATATAAGTGATAGATAAGTGAACATTCAAACGACAATTTTCGAACACTACAATGATGCACTTCACGTGTAGCTTTTAAACAAAGGCCGTTTGTGGAATGTATTGTATTTTATTATCAACCCCCATGCCCACTTTCCATCTTATGTGACGTATATATGTACTCGTATTTCGCCAAAATCATTTCGGGAAAAAATCTCCTACAGAGAGAACAGGACTCCCCAGGGAGAGACCGCTAGTACAGCAAAAGGGTGGAAACGCTAACACAACTAAAGTAAAGAGCGGGTATGAGGGGTCCGGGGAGACTAGCTCCTCTCAGCTCTACCCACATTTCCTATAGAGAAAAAGGGAAGCCCTCTCTTCCACTACATACAGTATACAACCCCCTCGAAACGCTCCCTCCCACGACTATTCTTTCACAAAAAGGGGGATGCCCGAGGTTTTGGATATCAGTGTGCCCCCGTCCAGTTAAGTGGTTGGCCTACCCCTACCCACCCGGTATACCGTAGCTCTATTCCGGCCCGTATACCCCACAACCGTATCCCGCCCCTCGTCCATTAGGTCGCTCCTTTTTCCTCGCCCTGGAGCGAGATAGCTCTGCGGGCGGTTCCGAACGGCTGGCCATTATCTCCCTTTCTGGAAACCTAATCCTGGGCCTATAAGTGCATTCTCTAATTCCTCGTGAAATTTAATCAAGAATGCTTCTAGATCTTTTCAAAGGTTTGTAAGACCTGGGGAATGACTCTGCAAAGATCGTCAAAGCCAAATAATAATCGATGTTACTTTGAACTTGTCTAGTTCCGCTTCAAGTGTTCCTATGAAATCCTGCACGGGGAACGAAATACCTTCATTTCATCCATTGAATTTTCCCTTATCCAGCTTTGAAGTAGGTAATATAGCTCTGTTGGTGGTTCCAAATGGCCGGTCATCTCTATGGTTTATCGTTCATCTCCATTTCTGAAAACGAAATCCTGGACTTGCATAGAAGGACCATCTAACCAAGAAATAATTACCCCTTGTGTAGTAATTTGCAGCGTTTTGTTATCCTCCCCCTACATCGATGTCTGAACTTCAGATTCCTAAAATGTGTAATAAGGACTCTTTCACGCGCAAAACGTGAACTGCAGTTTAAACTAAGTTTTGAGATTAAACGACACTCAGCTATTTCTCAGTTTAATCCTTGACTAGTACTTCTGGCCCTATACGGGGAGTTCCACGTAAGGTGGTCAGCACTGCAGAGGTCGACTGTAGAGCTCATTTCTGATCGAAAGTTCATCATAGAGATTTTTTTTTTAAACGCTTAGTTTTCGAGTAATTTATTTTGTAATATTTTTTCGTGTTTTCGACCTTCCGTCACTAAAACGATAACAATTCCCTTAATTTGCTGTGTAAATTCAAATCTGAGAATACCGTTGAAAATATGATTAAATGTTCTATTAGATAAATGCATGAGCTTTCTTTTGAATTTAGGTGTGAGATATGGAAAAGCCCTCTGAAAAGCAATTTATACCTAATTCGGGAAACCTTGAGTTTTTTTTATATCGGATATTGAACTAAGAAAACCAATACTTTTTTAAAACACAAGAACGATAAAAACTGCGGCAAAATTTCATCTTTACAACGGTGTAGTCAAGTTTCCTTTTACTTTACTAATAAGGGGAGGAAACTATGTTCCAATGTTGAAAAACATTATTTTTCTCAGAAATCGAGGGTTTTCCTTAAAAAATCCTACCATGACAACAGGAGTTTGGGGTTGGTTTCTACGCATTTGGTTATGCTGAATCGAGTGGTAACACTTGCATATCTCCGCAACCCCGTTATAACCATGTTTTACACTTGAACTAACAACGTTGAGTTCATTTGGTATGATAAATATTATGTGCTTTTATGGGTGAAACTTGTAAGCTAAAGTGTTAAATTCGGTTACAACGGGGTTGGGGAGACATGCAAGAGTTACTATTTGACTCAGCGTAAAAAAACGTAGAAACTGACCTGTAACTCGTATTTTCATAGAAGGTAATTTTTTGAGAAAGCCCTCAATTTCAGTGAAAAAACTATGTTTTTCAACATTAAAACATAGTTTCCTCCTCTTATTAGCATAGTAAAAGTAAAATTGACTACACCGTTGAAAATATGAAGTTACGCCGCAGTTTTTACCGTTCTTGTGTTTTAAAAAAGTATTGGTTTCCATAGTTCAATGGTCAATAGTTCAGTTCTCTTTTCACCGGTATCCTCAGATTTGAATTTACCCACCAAGTTAAGGGAGTTATTATCGCTTAAAAATTAATTTACTCGAAAATTAAGCGTTTTATAAAAATTCACTATGAGGAACTTTCGATCAGAAATGAGCTCCACAATTGACCCCTGAAGTACTGACCACCTTACGCGGGACACACTGTATAACGTACCCGCCCCAGTACACTTTGGTGGCAACAATATGCACTAATTTGTGGAATTTCAACACGTTAAAGTCACTTATCCTGCGAGCTCAATTATGCATCCGGGCGTCGGAAACGAAGCCTTATCGATCCTGGAAAGGAAGGCGCCACGAGGGATCAGGGGTGAGCGACTTCTTTGAGAGCGAGCGACGGGAGAAGAATCCCGAATTAACCCTGAAAAGACAGGGAGTGGGTTTGCCGCAAAGAATCCGTTATGGGAGCCTTGAAAGTTTCACCATCGAACACCGCCTGCAACGTTGGGTGGTTCCAGATGAAGGTGAGATGAAGGAAGGGGGAAAAAGTAGCATCGGATGACGATAGCGAGTTTTTTTTCTCTTTGAGTTTCTCCCTAAAAAGAGGACGTTGACGTGCCCCGACAGTGTGATGCAACAAGAATCACATCAGATCCATAAATCACGCCACAGGCCCCTCCTTCCACCACCGTCATTTTCGGCTAACACCGTCAAGTATGAAGCATTAATAATTTTTCGAGTAACCATACGGCGCAACATGGCTTTCTAGTGGTACGATATGTACCTACCACGATAGTCATAACGCTGCGTCGACCACGTGGGAGCTAGAATAATAGTCGCCCACGTGGGGTCCACCAGGGCCCCACTCACATTTCTGGCTGTGCCGCCCTATTGTTGCATGGGACCAGCGTCAAAACATCATGCAATCAATTCTGAGGTGTCCACGAGGATAGTCTCCTAATATCGTGTCTATGGTAGCAAAGTTGCAGCTTGTAGCTCCGAAATTACATGGGCCAAAGAATTTCCTCATCTAAGAATACCAAAAACGCAGGAGAACGGAATAAAAAGCAAAACGTTCAAGTCTTTTATTTATATCAGAACGAAATGTAAACTTTAGTCAACTTTTTAGGCATATAAACTCTAAGAAGGCCCATTGTTTTTCAATAAAATACGGAACTTCAGCCAACACAGAACTTTTTCGAAAATTGCCTTTTCATATTGCCTTTTTGCATGGTGCCTACAAAAGTGAATTTACATTTAGTGAGCACCTCCGCTAGTACGTATGACGTGAACCAATTGTTTGCAGTCACATTGCGATTGGTATTTTTTATGTTTTCACAACAAAGAACTCGTCGGACACTGAGTCATCGTTAGGCAAGATTTCGTCCCACTTCACTGTCTACTAGTATGGACAAAAAACGACTTATTCACATTCCCAGTTTTTTCCATGGTGCAAACAGGAGAACTAAGTAACCACTACGTATGTATGCTCAAACGATTGAAAATTAAGACAAAACATGTGAGTGAATGTGCCGAAATTTTTTTTTTTCACGGAAGTCCACGTGGGGTCTACTCAGACCCCAACATTGATTTTCATCAAACAGAAATGAATTCAAAAGGTACACTATCCTGGAGGACCATTGCTACCTCGCCAACCTCTGGAGCAGTACTGAGTAGGAAGCTACTCGAGGAGCAGGCAGTGAGGGGCAAAGTGGCTATAAGGGAGGGGGGGAAAGGTGCGCATGGGGTCCACCTGGACCCCACGTGGTCGACGTTGGGATAAGAGCATAAGAAATAATAATAATATGGAAATAATAATATCCTTGGGTTAGAGGACGGAGCGGCACCACCCTTGGTAAACGAGGACTAACGACGAGTGACGAAAACTAACCAAGTGCAACCAGTAAATTTTTTTATCACACTAAATTTCAAGAAACCCCATGAAAATTAAGAAGTCCCTCAAATTATTGCCTCATACCACCATTTTTTTAATGGCTAAAGGTTGGTGTATACAAAAATAATAAAATAAAATGAATAATATGAAGAACTTTTTGTGTTGATAAACAGCGTATACATGTATTTTTTCTAATCCAGCATTTCGAGTGGAGCTTTTTCTTTTGCTCTGGGAAACGTTAGTAGTTGACAATAAGTTATTTAGAATACATTGCTGGTATTGAGTGATAATTTTACATGAGGTTATGTAAAACAAATCACGTTCGATTTATGACATAAGCCTCATCAAAAAGCCATCGAATGTAGGTGCGAGGATAGTTGGGATCTGGCCCAAGAAAGAACGACGCTGCTACAGACCATGCAAGAGAGGATTCAGAAAGATATGGTCGTTTAACGGCGAGTTGGATTAATATACCTACAATCGTATTGTCGTACAAACCTATCGTAAATGGCTGAACAGTTGCCTGGAAACTATTAGTACTCTACGCTGCTCTCAGGCCATGGATATTTTCAGGTATTCATCCCCAGTCGGCAAGACTGTGAACCCAACCTGTGGATACTGCCAAAGGGGTTTCGATTACGTAGGGCATAACTTTGTAGCCTGTACAAATGGGAGGAACAAATCACAGGGAGCAATATGCCAGACAGAACTAAATCACCCGTTACGAATGTTGTGGAAATTCAAGTCTATGAAGAATGCGGAAGATCGAAGAACTTCAGTATTTCTCGTGGAAATATACAATGTTCCTAATTAAGTTCAATCAGCGAATTTTCGTAAAAAATTAAGCTATTGCAATGGCTCGGTAAATTTTAAGATAAAATTTTTTGAAAAATGTCTTCATTGAAATCCGTTTTGAAGCATTCTGAAACGAACCCTAGAGTTTAACGCTTTTTCATATATATATATATATATATATATATATATATATATATATATATATATATATTTATTTATTTATATATATATATATATATATATATTATTTTGAGGAGTTACAGAAGGTTGGAAAAAGATAGGAAACACTTAAATAAACTTACAAATTTGAGAGAATATTTCGCTGTGTCAGCGTCGTCAGCTCTAGTGAAGAAGTAGTAGAAAATTCTTCTTGTTTCCTGTATTGCTTGTCCGTGTGGTGGTTCTTGGGTCGTAGAATGAGGAGTGGAGGAAGCATGGCAGGAAGGAGTAGGTACAAATGATGGTCTGGAATGATTTTGTGTGGGTGTGTGTGTGTGTGTGTGTGTGTGTGTGTGTGTGTGTGTGTGTGTGTGTGTGTGTGTGTGTGTGTGTGTGTGTGTGTGTGTGTGTGTGTGTGTGTGAGTGTGTGTTCGTGTTTGGTATACTTGAGGGGGTGAAAAATTTAAAGAGGGTGAGTGTAAAGTGGAAGAAGTGTGATGTATGAAGAGGTTTGAGAGTTTTGAGTACCTAAATTGTTGAGGAAAGCCCCCCACAGCAAAATCACAAATGGGCTGTGATGGGCTCCCCCCAACAATCAGGTGGTGAGTTCACTTCTTCCTATTGAGTCCCGGCTCTCGTAATCCTCCCATTACTGCTATGTAGGAGGACTCCCAGGCCAGTCTGTCACATGTCGATGTATTGTTGGGCAGGGCTCGGACAACTTGAACCTTGTAGCACTCATCAAAGTTGGTGTCATGGGTCCGAGCATGTTTGGCAATTGGGAGGTGAGGTTTATGCCTAATAGAGTCTCTATGTCCATTCATGCGGATAGAAAGAGGGGTCATCGTTTCTCCAAGGTAGAATGCATCACAACTCTGGCATTTGAGGTTGTACGCCAGAGTTGTGATGCATTCTACCTTGGAGAAACGATGACCCCTCTTTCTATCCGCATGAATGGACATAGAGACTCTATTATGCATAAACCTCACCTCCCAATTGCCAAACATGCTCGGACCCATGACACCAACTTTGATGAGTGCTACAAGGTTCAAGTTGTCCGAGCCCTGCCCAACAATACATCGACATGTGACAGACTGGCCTGGGAGTCCTCCTACATAGCAGTAATGGGAGGATTACGAGAGCCGGGACTCAATAGGAAGAAGTGAACTCACCACCTGATTGTTGGGGGGAGCCCATCACAGCCCATTTGTGATTTTGCTGTGGGGGGCTTTACTCAACAATTTAGGTACTCAAAACTCTCAAACCTCTTCATACATCACACTTCTTCCACTTTACACTCACCCTCTTTAAATTTTTCACCCCCTCAAGTATACCAAACACGAAGACACACTCACACACACACACACACACACACACACACACACACACACACACACACACACACACACACACACACACACACACACACACACACACACACACCCACACAAAATCATTCCAGACCATCATTTGTACCTACTCCTTCCTGCCATGCTTCCTCCACTCCTCATTCTACGACCCAAGAACCACCACACGGACAAGCAATACAGGAAACAAGAAGAATTTTCTACTACTTCTTCACTAGAGCTGACGACGCTGACACAGCGAAATATTCTCTCAATTTTGTAAGTTTATTTAAGTGTTTCCTATCTTTTTCCAACCTTCTGTAACTCCTCAAAATAATATTACACGCGAGTGTTTTCATTTTTCATCAAAACTATATTCACGTAAGTGTGATTTTAATACTTCCGCGCGTTCGCGTTTTCGTTCCTCGCCTTTAACCATCTGTTCCTCGTCACCTTTTCCTAGAGCTTTCTTTCCAAATTCTCATTATTCTCTCTACATCCACACATCTACACACTTCACTCTCACTTTCATCATTATTCTCTCTACAACCTCACATCTACACACCTCACTTTCCACTCTCACTTTCATCATCATTGTTTTGTACAGTTAGTTGTACCTCTTCACAATTTACTTTCACTTGCTGAGTTCAACGTCCCTAATCATTTACCAACAACATGTCGATGCCTCACGCAGTGTCATTTTGGCTTAAAGAAATAGAGTTTCATGCCAAGAAGGTTGCTCAGTTTCGGTCCCATGTGGAGTTCCTACAGTGCTGCATCAACATTGGTGTTTCCACTAATGGTACTACACTGAAAGTACCCGAGCATGCGGTACCTCCGTCAATGCGTAATTCCTACTATATTTTTAGATATTTAGCTTCTCTTGAACTTACCAAACTTACCCATTCCAACTATGTAAAGCTTTTGACGTCCCACTCCAAAACACTTTCGTCCTATATCCACATAACTCTGGCTTCCTCCCCAAGATCTTATGACCATATCTCGAACAGTTTAGATAGAGCAACTAAATTTTTGAACACTTTACGCCAAAAACATTGTATTAAACTCTCGAAACTATACCTTACACTTTTAAATCATAAATTCCCCATACAAAAAGTACCTCACCTGTCAGTGCCCCCCATTCTTGCAGATAAACCTGACCTGAGAACTATTTTTAATCTCCCCCCACCCCCTCCTGGGCCGCCAGGATTTCCCAAACGGCATCCTCAACCCCAACAAGCTCCAGCCACAGAATCTACCCACACAGTTAACTCTGTGGTAAATATTTCCACGACTAACCTCTCTGAAGCAGAAACCAAAGTTTTATCAAAAGGCCTCAGTTTCTCTCCAACCCCAAAATTTGATCATTTTAAATTCAATAAGGATATTTTGACTTTCTGCCGCAATCTGAAATGGAAAAACTTCTGGCATCAGTACAATTCCTCCCACCCTCAAAGTAATAATTCAAATAACCTTCACCCAGCTCTCGCATCTTTTCGCCCTCAATGTCAAGAAGAACCTCCTTCCTTACCTACCAACCACCCCGTTGAACTATACTGTAACAGCCTAATTGCAGAAACCAGTAAACCAGAGTTCCTCAATTCTTTCAGTCCCCCATCTAATCTCTCTCATCAAGAAAAACAAGCCCTCAGTTCTCTTAAATCCAATCCAAATATAAAAATTCTCCCAGCGGATAAAGGTTCTACCACTGTAGTCATGGATACTGAGGTTTACAACAACGAAGCATACAGGCAACTAAATGACACCACCCTCTATACCCATCTCCGCTCGGATCCTAACCCATCGATTCAGAAAAAAATTCATAAGTTTCTCTCCCAGAACTCACAGTCAGAAGGACTGTCCTCCAAGGACATAGAGGTTCTCAGTCCGTCCTCTTGGACTACGTCTTCTTTTCGCCTTCTCCCTAAAATTCACAAATTTGAACACCCAGAAAATGTGGATCCGTCTTCAATTCCAGGTCGACCCATTGTAAACTCTATAAACTGCCCCACTGAAAGGATTTCTGCATTTGTAGACTTCTTCCTTCAACCAATTGTTACAGCACTCCCTTCATATATAAAAGACAGTTTTCATTTCCTGGAAATAATTAAGCAGTTCAAAATTTCGCCTAATACAAACCATCCCTTGTTACTTGTAACCTTTGATGTAACTTCCCTTTATACTAACATCCCTCATGATAAAGGTCTGACGGCACTCGCCCATTTTTTATCCCTTCGCCCTGACCCACATTCTCCCAGCACACAATTCATCACAACTCTGGCAGAGTTTGTACTAAAAAACAATGTATTTTCTTTCAACGATAAATTCTACCTTCAAAATTCAGGATGTGCCATGGGGACCAAGATGGCTCCTTCTTACGCTAATCTTTACATGGGACATCTGGAACAGGAATTTTTGAGCAATAGTAATTTGAAACCCTTGCTGTGGAAAAGGTATATAGATGATGGATTCTTCCTGTGGCAGCATGGTGAAGAGTCACTCATCTACTTCATGGACAATTTAAACAGCTCATATAATATACAATTTACATATAACTATTCAACGACAAATGTAACTTTTTTAGATATCAATTTGGTCCTAAATAATGATAATAATAAATTAGATTCTTCCATCCATCTAAAGCCCACTAATAAACAACAATATCTTCATTTTGACAGTTGTCATCCCCCCCACACCAAATATTCAATACCTTTTTCCCTTTCAATAAGAGCTCTTCGCATTTGCAGTACAGTCGAATATAAACAGGAGTATTTGAAGAACCTCCATAAGGCTCTACTAGATCGTGGGTACCCTTCCAATCTACTTCAAAAACGGATCCTTCCAGCAACATCCTCCTTTAACCCTAGACCAAAAATTTCAGAAGCCCCCAAATTTCAAAATTTAACTACAACATACTTTCCAGGAATCGAAAAATTGAGACCCATTTTAAAGTCATTATTCCCTATTATCTCCAATAATACCTTAACCAAAGGTTTACTAACTTCTCCTCCTTCCCTAACATTCAAAAGACCCCCAAATTTAGGCTCTATACTCAATAATAATAATAATTTTGATAATGAACTCCCTGGTACCCACCCCTGCAACCGACCCCGATGTAAAACGTGCCCCTTAATTGATGATTCGACTACGTTAACTACATCAAATACCCCAAATTCCTATCAAATTCGAACATCAGCCTCTTGTACAAGTTCCAATTTAGTGTACAACCTCAAATGCCAGAGTTGTGATGCATTCTACCTTGGAGAAACGATGACCCCTCTTTCTATCCGCATGAATGGACATAGAGACTCTATTAGGCATAAACCTCACCTCCCAATTGCCAAACATGCTCGGACCCATGACACCAACTTTGATGAGTGCTACAAGGTTCAAGTTGTCCGAGCCCTGCCCAACAATACATCGACATGTGACAGACTGGCCTGGGAGTCCTCCTACATAGCAGTAATGGGAGGATTACGAGAGCCGGGACTCAATAGGAAGAAGTGAACTCACCACCTGATTGTTGGGGGGAGCCCATCACAGCCCATTTGTGATTTTGCTGTGGGGGGCTTTACTCAACAATTTAGGTACTCAAAACTCTCAAACCTCTTCATACATCACACTTCTTCCACTTTACACTCACCCTCTTTAAATTTTTCACCCCCTCAAGTATACCAAACACGAACACACACTCACACACACACACACACACACACACACACACACACACACACACACACACACACACACACACACACACACACCCACACAAAATCATTCCAGACCATCATTTGTACCTACTCCTTCCTGCCATGCTTCCTCCACTCCTCATTCTACGACCCAAGAACCACCACACGGACAAGCAATACAGGAAACAAGAAGAATTTTCTACTACTTCTTCACTAGAGCTGACGACGCTGACACAGCGAAATATTCTCTCAAATTTGTAAGTTTATTTAAGTGTTTCCTATCTTTTTCCCACCTTCTGTAACTCCTCAAAATAATATTACACGCGAGTGTTTTCATTTTTCATCAAAACTATATATATATATATATATATATATATATATATATATATATATATATATATATATATCTCGCATATATTTATATATATATATATATATATATATATATATATATATATTGTAGGAACTTGAATCACCTGTTTGTCACCAATGAGTTTAGGTTGTTTATACTAAAAAATCCTGTTGTTGTGTTTGAACTGTTGATAAATACAGTTATTGTTGGAAATTGTTCTAACTGTTTCTACATTTTGGGGGCCGCTCCGAACGATTATGCCACGAAAAACCGCAACTGTGCATCGAACGATCAGTACTCGTCAACGTGCAGCAGACCCAGCTAATAATGAGCCACTACCGGGTGTGGCAAGCACGCAGGGGGTGACGGAAGTTTTGGTTCATCACAAAGATCAGCTTAGTGACATCATGGAATCATCACGGACTCTTGTGCAAGAACCTCAACCAACAAGTTCCCATTCGGTCAACGTAGAAATCGAAAGGAGGATTTCAGCAGTTGAAAATCTTTTGTTGAATATGCAGCAACAACTTAGTGAGGTTCTGGGTCGAACGAGGGAATCTGGGCTTCAACGGCCTGACGAGAGTATGCGTCCATTAGCATATAGGCCGCAGGATATAGTAACCCTTAAAGATGCATCTCTTATACCGTATGATGGAAACACTGTGTGGGAGGAATACAAGGTCCATCTTGAGGTCACTGCTCAAGCAAACGGCTGGGGGGAACAGTTGAAAGGGGAAAAATTAGCTCAGAGTCTAAGAGGACCAGCATTAACGGTTTTAGCTGATTTGACTGAGAGAGAAAGGACTTGTTATCACTCCCTAGTGGAGGCGTTGGGTGAAAGGTTCGGGCAAGCCCGGCTACAGCCTATTTTCCGTACACAGCTCAAATCGAAAGTTCAAGGGCCAACTGAGTCCCTCGTAGATTTGGCCAATGACGTGGAACGGCTAGTTAGAGGTGCATACTCTAGTGAACCGAGAGAGATGAGAAGCAAAAAGTCAATTGATGTGTTCATTGACGCTCTAAGAAGTAAGGATCTTGCGAAAATGATCAAGCTTAGTCATCCCTCATCAATCCAAGATGCTCTTTCAGTGGCACTGCAGCTTGAGGCTATTGCTCCCTTTTCAGATAAGGAGGATACAAATGTTGTAGGAAACAATAAATGTTGGGGGTGTAAACAAGTCGGTCATTGCAGATCCCAGTGCCCCAATAAGAATAAGGAAAACTAGAGCGAGTCTGGGAAAATGGGCAAGCCCAGGCTCGCGGGAGAATGCCCTCCTTTGTTAGTACTCTGCCGACAAGGGGGGCGACGTTGTTTGTTAATGCTAAGATAAATAAGATGGATTGTTGTTTTCTTGTTGATACAGGAGCTACAGTGTCTCTATTGCGTACCGACGTGGCAGAAAGCCTTCTTCTTCCTATTTTCCCTTCCAATAAAGAGCTGCGGACTGTGCAGGGTATCAAGATGGATGTATCGGGGGAAATTCGAGCTACAGTGCAGTTAGGGGGACATATGTGGACTCATCCCTTTCTAGTGGTGGAGATCACCAATGAAGCTATTATTCGCTTAGATTTCATGCAGCAAGCTAAAGCATGCCTGGACCTTGACCAAAATCAGCTCATTGTTAAGGGGAATCGAATTCCATTTGTGCATCACTGGGGGTGTGATGTTCCGGCTCTTCAGGTTCAAGATATTGACTGGACTGCTAATGCGTTACAACCTCTGGGCCACGAATCACAATCTTACAGAAGAGCTGCACATTTATTCCAGCGATTCAAACACATATTTGCAGTAGATGGAAAACCTCTAGGGAGAACCCATGCTGTACAACATGGGATAGATACAGGAGAAAGAGGCCCCATTAAGCAAGCTCCTAGAAGAATCCCATTCGCACAAGAAGCCCATGTTGACAAGCTAATCAAAGAAATGTTGGACCAGGATATCACTGAACCATCCAAGAGCCCTTGGGCCTCACCAGTTGTTCTTGTGCCCAAGAAAGATGGATCAACCAGATTCTGTGTCGATTATCGCAGGCTTAACCAGATCACGAAGAAAGACGCCTATGCCTTACCATGCATCCAAGATTTACTGGACAGCCTTCAGGGAGCCAAATGGTTTTGCACCATTGACTTAAAATGTGGGTATTGGCAAATAGCACTGAAGGAAGGGGACAAAGAAAAGACAGCATTCAGCTTGTATAGAAAAGGATTATGGCAGTTCAAGGTGATGCCATTCGGGCTGACAAATGCTCCAGCTACGTTCCAAAGGCTAATGGAAGCCATCATCCCTTCAGATCTTGCATTGGTCTACTTGGATGACGCGATCGTGTTTGGCCCTAATATTGACACAGTTCTCACAAAGCTGGAGAAGGTTTTTGAATGTTTGGACAGGGCAAACCTACAAGTAAATTTTAAGAAGTGTTATTTTTTTCAGAAGGAAGTATCCTATCTAGGGTACATTATATCTGAGGCAGGAGTGAGAAGTGACCCAGAGAAAACAAGTGCTGTTGTTGACTGGCCCACCCCCACTGACAAGAGACAAGTGAGGGCTTTCTTAGGATTTAGTTCCTATTACCGGCGCTTTATTAAGAATTTTGCAGAAATTGCTAAGCCACTGACAGAATTGACGGAAGGGTTTGTTGAATTTAATTGGTCCAAGCGGTGTGAGAGTAGCTTCCAACAGTTAAAGCAACTGCTAACAACTTCTCCAGTGTTGGCGTTCCCTGAGTTTGAAAAGCCATTCATTCTGGATTGCGATGCCAGTGCTCATAGTGTTGGTGCAGTGCTGTCCCAAGAGAAGGATGGAAAAGAAGTGGTAATTGCCTATTTCAGCCGCACGTTATCAAGGCAGGAACAAAATTACTGTGCCACAAGACGTGAACTTTTAGCAATGGTGTTGAGCATGGGGCATTTCCACCAATATTTGTTTGGGAAATGGTTTAGATTGAGAACAGATCATGCTGCCCTCAAATGGTTAACGTCTTTTCACCGACCAGAAGGTCAATTGGCTAGGTGGCTAGAAACCCTCCAGCAATATAGCTTTGACATTGTACACCGAGCTGGTAAGAGTCACAGTAATGCAGATGGGTTGTCTCGCAGGGCATGTGGGAACCTTTGCAATTACTGCAACAAAAGAGAAGAAAATGATAGGCAGTTAAAGGAAGTTGCAGTCATTACATTAGGGAATCAAGAATGGCGAGGAAGGCAACGAGAAGACCCAGCTATACAGTTCATTTTGGAGGGAAAACTGCTAGGCACATTGAAACCAAGTGTAACAGATCTGTTGGACAAAAATGAAAAAACTCGCCTGCTGTTCAACCGTTGGGACTCGTTGGAAGTACATGGAGGGGAGTTGTATCATAAATGGGCGACTCCAAAAACATCATGGCTTCAATGGGTAGTCCCCACAGCACTCATGCAGGAGGTACTGAGAGAAAGCCATGATCAACCTACTGGTGGTCATTTTGGATACTTTAAAACACTTGCCAAAGTTCGACAGGATTACTTTTGGCCTGGAATGACCTCTGATGTCAGGGCTTGGTGTCGTACATGTCAGATATGCAGGAAATATAAAGGTCCAGGCAAGCGCAATACTGCTCCATTACAACAGATGATGGTTGGTGGCCCTTTTGATAGACTAGGGGTTGATATTCTTGGGCCATTTCCTACCTCAAAAAGAGGAAATAAGTACGTGTTGGTAGCAGTGGATTATTTCACACGGTGGCCGGAAGCAGTGGCCATTCCAGACCAAGAAGCTGAAACTGTTGCTGCTGCTCTTGTCGAAAATGTATTTAGTCGCAATGGGATACCTATCGAGATGCACACAGATCAGGGGAGAAATTTTGAAGCTAATCTCATGAGAGAAATTTGTGATCTACTCGGAGTACGGAGAACAGGAACTACAGCTCTTCAACCACAATCCAATGGACTAGTGGAGCGAATGAACCGTACACTTACAAAGTTTGTGGGAATGTTTGTCAATTCAAACCAGGATGACTGGGATGAAAAACTACCGTTGTTTCTCATGGCTTACAGATCTCCTCCCCAAACATCGACAGGGTTCACCTCAGCCCAACTCATATTTGGGCGAAAACTCCGGCTTCCTAATTCACTACTGCAACACCCCCTGTACCCAAACCTCCTGTATCTACTGCCTACTCCCTACAACAACGAAAATCTTTCGAAACTACCCACTTATTTGCTCAAAACCATGCTGAACTTAGAATGAAGGGTCAAAAGGAGGCGTATGATCGGAAAACACGATTTCCGCTGTACAAAGTTGGGGATTGGGTGTGGGTTCATGATCCTAAAAGGGTTCGTGGTCGATGTCCAAAACTCCAGCCTCAATGGACAGGCCCTTGGGTGGTAACCCAAAAAGTAAATGATGTCCTGTTCCGAGTGAAATTAGGTAGAAAAAAGCGACTTTTACATGCAGACCGCCTAGCGAAAGCCGATATACGGCCCGAGGACGGGCCTGAAGAAGGAGGGACCTGTGTAGGAACTTGAATCACCTGTTTGTCACCAATGAGTTTAGGTTGTTTATACTAAAAAATCCTGTTGTTGTGTTTGAACTGTTGATAAATACAGTTATTGTTGGAAATTGTTCTAACTGTTTCTACAATATATATATATATATATATATATATATATATATATATATATATATATATATATATATATATATATATATATATATATGAGTGGTTGTGTGTGAGTGTGTGTCCGTCCAGACGATAACTCTCCCTAGGATTGAGATAAAAAATCCATTCTTGCTCCCAAAAAAAATCAAGCTTTCTAAACCAAAAGTTGCGTCTGTTGGCCAGCATTTTTTAAGCACAATTGGTCAAATTTCAAAAAAAAAAAAAACTGCTGGAAAAAAACCACTAAAAATAGCAGAGTATTGCTCAAATGAAGTTTATTGGTTATAAAAAAGAACATTCGAAAATAAATGTACGAAATTATATATAAAACAATTTAAAAAAAAGTAATATAGTAAATTATTTAAATAAAGTAAAATATTTCATTAAAATGAGCTAAAAATCGATGGACTGCAAAAAAGTTTAAAATCCAAAATCTTTCTTTGAATCGCAGATTAATATATAGAACTAGTTTTTTGCCCTAAATTTGGTTGATAACAAATTTTTTTTGCACTTGAAGTCCTCAATTTTCAAAACATAGTACGATAATTTACGAGAATTCGCTCATACGGTCATGCTGCAAGACTGGACCTCTTTTCTTGGTTGGTGCTAGGTTCATCTACAGGAACGAAAGAAGTGATATTTTTTTAATTTAATACTGAAAAATTGCACGCAAATGTATTATCCAGACTACGGAGGTGCACTTTCAACGAGAGTGTTTCACAAGGCCAATACTCCCACCCCCGAACGAAGCATGAATCAGGCTCTCCTCACCGAATGGCGTGTATCCCATCTCATCAGCTACTGAACTGCGTATGTAATTCATTGTCAATCAAAACTCTCACTTGTCGTTCAAGATCACCATTGTATAAGATAGCAGAGAAGGTTTGCAAAAACACATCCGGAGAGGTTCCCACCGACAAACTGTGATTGATAGCGGGTAGATCCGACACTCGTTTCAGTAAGCTCTTCTGATCGGTCAGAAACGGTTTTTGACTCTGTATTACGATCAGAACCCTTTGCAAACATCACAGAGGCGTGTTTTCCCTTGCATAAACAACATTTAGCTCCACAACGACGAGCATGATGCCCACTACGCACATCTTAACAAACTGGAGATCATTTTCACCTCACGGTATTTGACAATTTGGTTAGGTGTCAATAGCATCAGGAACTGAAGATCGAAGAAGGAAATATATCGTTTAGTTACGATTTTGATAAAAATGAAATACGAATTATATTAGCTCATCATAATTTTGGCTCATTTGTTTACCAAACTGTTCTAAAAGCCGTCACACAGTGTCAACAGCTTAGATGTCTTACCCTCACGCTCTTATTGCTAACTTTGGTCTGAGTATGAATTGTTCGCAAGTAAACGTTAACGAGTTTGTGTGAACGTCAAAGTTGAATATGGCCTATTGAATTAGCAAAATGCATTACATTTCAACGACTTTGAAACAGTTCAATTATTTCAAACATGCCGTGAAATATTTATAAAACAATTTGAAGCTCTCCTATTATGTAACGTTTCTTTATTTGGAAAGTTCAAATCTTAACAAGACTTTACAAAAAAAAAGGCCTTATTTCTGTCCTTTACATTAAGGCCTTAAGGAAAGAAAGGCCCTTTTTTGTAAAGTCTTGTTATCTTATTATGGTCAGAAGAAGGTATATTGATTCTCAATTGCCTCTACTGCTGTTCCCAATTAGGTAAGACATGAGGAGGGCCATATCATGTTTTGCATCACCGCTATTGCGGTTAGCGAGCCTTGTTACCCTAAGGACCCGGTCGGTCACATCTGGCCTGACATTGCGAGCGAAGGACCCAACCAACCCTTCGAGTTCGATCCGACCGACCACGTGTCCACCTTTGCATAACCACGTGTCCCTTCCACTTGGTCTCATGGAAGGGTAACATGCGGCTGAACCGCTTCCTACACCTCCCTCTTCCCTTATCAAATTTTCAGGGTTAATCCGAGTCCTCCACTCCCGCAGCGGGCTCGAACGAAAACGGGAACCGTGCTCGGAAAAACGCCAAACTTCGCAAAAACAACCTGCTTGAACATGCATTTTTAACGACCGGTGCTGCAGTGAAGGGGTCGTAAACTCCACTTCCCTTCAATATCATAGAATATAAATGACTATGCACGGACTCGTTCGATATCAATAGGTACCTAGATTTACTAGGGTATTTTGATCAACAGAATCGAGTCAGCCCCTAGGCCCCACACCCCTCTTAAGCCCATAGTGTGACCTACTAAATGACGAATTTCAGACGAATCTAAATCATCAAAGTCGACACCCACTGATGACGACACATACTGCACTGAATTCTCATGTTTTGGTCTCCAAAATTAAGGACATTCAGATGCCTCCAAATGCTAAACTCGAATCATTTGATGTGGTTAGTCTGTTCATCAATATCGATGTAGCTAGCTGCAAAGATGTGGTATGCAGGCTGATCCACGCCTCTAAGCTTGAAATTCTCGAAAAAGATGAATTGCTTAATTTGATGTCTGTCTGTATGGATCAAAATTACTTTTTATTCGAGTGGCAATGTTATACACAGCCAGGGGTTGCTCTCCGTAATCTCTTCTGCTTGCAGATATATACATGGATTATCTTGAGCAACAAATATTTACAACTTGTAACATAAATAATCTTCTCTATTGGTATAGATATGTCGATGATATCATCGTTCTATGGAAGGGCACAAGAAGACATCTTCTTTTCATGAAAAAATCAATAAATTAGATCCCTTCATCAAATTCACCCTCGAAATCGGCAGGATTAAACTAAATTTTGTTGATCTGTCCATCTCTTTGGTAAACGAGAAGCATGATTTTTCAATTTATAGAAAAGATAATATAGCGATCTAACTATCCATAGTACTTCAAATCACCCTTTAGTCCAAAAGCATTCAGCCTACCATAGTATGAAGCATGCAGCCTATCATAGTATGATGAACCGGGCACTATCAATTCCAATGAGTGAACGAAATTTATGAAAAGAAAAATTCGTTATCAAAAGCATAGCGGCTAGTAATGGCTACAGAGGAGATCTCGTTGATACCATATGGGATAAGGTTCTTAGGAAAAGGAGTAGAGATAAAGTTTCCTATCTGGTTAGGGAAGATGTAACTTTAGAAGAAAAACAATGGATAAGTATACCTACCTTATTATGGAAAAATTTCTGATAAAATCGGCCAAATTCGATCATCGAGAGGTTACAAAGTGGATTTTACAACTAGAAATAGTCTTAGAGCATTACTAGGTTACGTTAATGACAAAATAAATGTTTATAAACTGAAATGTAAATAAACTAAAATGTTCTTGCGGCAACGAATATTGCGGTCAAACTGGTAGGAAATTCAAGGAAAGACTAGAAGAGCATCAGGAGGATTTAAGGGAAAATAAGGGTAGGTCTACATTTACAAAACATCTTATGGAATCCAATCATACCTACAATTTTGGTTTGACAGATAGACCGTTTGTGGAATTTTTTTCATTTTTGTCCAAAGTTGAATGTTGAATGTACTTAAAAAATTTGAAATGATCGAAAGTGACAGATCTGCTAAATGATTGAATGAGGATATCCCTCACTCTATCTCACCTCTGATGCGTCCATTTCTATGAAGCTTGGAATAATCCCTTCAAACTGTTGAAACCCTTATTTTTCGTGGAAATAGACATCGTTTTTTCACTTACTTCCGTTTTTAGTATACACGAGTCCCCCCCCCCCCCCTCCATACCTAGGATGTTACATTGAGAGCGGTTTCATGTTAAACCCCTTGGTTTTATAGTTTTTAATTAAATTATTATTATCTTTTTTTTTCTTAATTTCTCCAAGTTAAAATCGAATTTTCTTTCAAAAACTACGCTACTATTTCAACAATGTCGTTTTCCTAAAAACAATAGCACACAATAAATATCGTGATGCATCGCACCAAATGTTTTATAATTAAAGTGTACGCTGTATTACAGCTAACAATGGGTAAACATTGCACTCTTCACCTTCTCAAGTATATCAGAGTATAAAGGTAAATCCATATCAATCAATACGAAAACAGTTTTTGTTTATTTGACCAGCCTAATTGCTGGACGCAGGAGTTTAGTAAAGACACAATTGATTCGAATATACTTGTCGCACGTTGGAGGGAGTAAGGAGATAGAGTGTGCAAGAGGCCTGACTTCAAGGGTTGGCCGGGTTCCAAGCTACTTGTAACTTACTAGAGGCTGAGGGAAATCCTGGCAGCCGCAGTTTTCTGTTGGCAATATATATCCTCAGGAAACGAGATGGTGTTAAAGCCCACTTCCTCATTTCACCGTTGAAGAAGTTCTATCAAGATGAACTATTGCTACTTTCCACTCTCTTTAAGATATAAATGGGCGATTGAAAGTGGATTACGTAAGAAACAGTTCAACCTTTGATATATTCAAAACCAGTGTCATAACATACAATGCTGTCAGGCTGAGTCCAAGCGTCAATTAAACCGAAATGTTTTAGGGTTCATTGAGGACTATCTACAGTCCAAAACGTTCCATCTCTGAACGTTCCATCGAAACTGGATGGAAACTGTAATTTCATGCTAATTACAGTTACTAATGATAAGATCGTGTCAAAACTCATTTGAGGTAACCAAATCGTGATTTCCCTTCTACTTTCAGAATTTAATCGAGATCGAACGAATAGGCTGTAAGAAAATGACACTCGATGAAATTTAGGTTGGTGCGTTCGCGCTTGCCCAGTGGAAATTACCACTTTCTGAGTAAGTAAAATGATAGGAGACCATCTACAGTCTGACCCGCACATTTACCAAAATTATCGAAATTGGATAAAAACTGTAGAAGTTATGAGTGCTTTAACGATTTGAGGTTCCACTAACACACAGACAGACAGACTCAGACCCAAAATTGATCAGAATGGTCTGAAACGTAAAATGCAAGTGAAAATTCTGATACAAGAGGAATAAAGTAATCTCTCAAAAGTGAAAAAAAAAAATGATTCCATCTGCATATTGGTAGACATTCATTAATTCATTTATGCATCCACATGTACGGATATGTCGGACATTGACGTTACTGGCGAATCACTAAGAAGGATGAATGCTAAGGGCCTGAGTTTACGGCCAAGGTGACGGCGTCTTTTAAGAGATTGCGAAATGGTATCACCAGATGAAGAGGTCACATGGATGGAGTCCCCTTCTCCCATGTTAGGGTAGGTATTTCAGTCATCATTATCTCTCTTTAACATTGTTTATCTTACCTCTAGTAAGCTCTATTTATTCACAACTATATATATCCTCCTGGGAAAAGTATTGGTGAGAGTAGCGGTGAGATCTATTTGTGACACCAAGTTGTACCTACCCACTTGTATTACACATAGATTTGTCAAAAGACTGTCCCACCCACCGTCTATAAGCTTGATCATACTAAGGAGGATTATATATTTTCACAATTTATGTACTTCTTATCTCAAAAAATTCAAAATTAAGGCTCAAACTTTTTGATTTAGTAGTCATTACCTACTTTGTATTTTTCTTGAATAAAATTTTCAAATAAAATTCATTGAAAAAAAAAAAAAAAAAAAACCTGGAAGAACCCCCCCCCTTGCCTTTCGGACTTGGAATAACTCGTTGTGCATTGCCTACAATCACCCATAACACACAAATTATTGTACTTTGAATAAAATTTGGGAAAGTAGTACGAAGCCTCACACCAGATGTTTTCAAGCTTCAACGCCATTCCGTCTTGTGACTTTATAGTTCGCCAATCCCTGAGGCTGGCTTGATGCCCTCGCAAAGAAGACAAATGTAGAAAATCCTTTTCCTCTCTTATTACTTCCTCTTGTTTACCATCCGCTGTGAACCCCCCCCCCTCCCCTCCTCAACACACACTCTCTCTCCTTACCCATTTGCCTCACTTCACCATATCGGAGTTTTCCACTTCCCATCTTTTTTTCCTTTTTTCCCCCCTATTCCAAGGAGTTCTATATTGCTAATGTACTTTGTTATTTGTTCAGTGGAATGGAAAGAACGTGTATTTTATAATACAACGTCTTTTTCCGTATTATCATTTGGGATATTCCAAAGTTAGATCGTAAGGTAAATAGCTGATATTGTCTTATCGGTTTAACAGTGCTATAAGCCAAATCACATTTATCCCAAAAATTGGTTCACTTCAACGACTCCTAGCGAAGATTACAGGCTATTTTTATGATATGGTGTTATACTAATGTTTTCTACTTTAATTTCATCATTGTACCAGGAACATGCAAATAAATTAAAACAACACACACAAGAGTGCAAACAACAACAAATGTGTCTTCATTACGAAAGTGATGGGCCCGCAGTCGTTTGTATCTCATTATCCAAACGAACCAGGAGACCTCGTAACTTTGTAGACCAATTCAGGCGGTGCTTCTCCCGCGCCCACCACCACCACCATGTCGCCCTTCTACTACCAAGGGCTCTAAACAACCCTCGAACCTCCGCGTTAGTTATTAATCTGATAAACCTGTAATTACATCTAAATTACAACCCGTAATGTGTTACCTACGTCCCCTCTTGTGTTACGTGGTCGTGATACCGAGAGCTGAAAAGAGGTGAATGTAGCGCTACGTCATACTAAGTCTGGAAGAAAAATGTTGCACTTAATCGGTGTCTAATTCACCTCATTTCGTTTGAATAACCCCATGTAGACCAGCTGGTTAATGGTTAGGTAATCAGAACAAGGTGCCATTTTAGGGACGACGTTCAAGAGCACCTTCAGACCCCCCACCACTAGCCTCCCTATAATAAACCGGCCTATGTATAAACCATAATCGGCACCCATATAAAGCATTTACAAGTCAAATTAACCTTTTTACAAGTCAAGTTAACCTTTTTACAAGTCAATTTAACCTTTTTACAAGTCCAATTACCCATTTCACAAGTCAATTTAACCTTTTCACAAATCAAAATAACCCTTTTACAAATCAAAATAACCCTCCTTGAGCAATGCGGGAAAATCGTTGAAGGACAAAGAAATAGAAGTACGGGTTTAACTGGCATTCCTTTTTCATGAATTTCTACACCAGTATTCCTTCTCACTGTGATCTTCAAGAATACCTTCCTCATTTTTTTGTTGGAAAATCGAGATTTTTGTTGATTGAGTTTTTGATGGGAAATTTTGATATATTTTTGTTGAAAAATTGATATTTTTAAATTATTATTACACCTACTTTGTCGTATTCACTGTATTCAGTTTCTTTTCTTTGCCCTCCAACGATTGCTGCGCATTGCTCAAGAAGGGTTATTTTGATTTGTAAAAGGGTTATTTTGATTTGTAAAAAGGTTAAATTGACTTGTAAAAAGGTTAATTTGACTTGTAAAAAGGTTAAATTGACTTGTAAAAAGGTTAATTTGACTTGTAAATGCTATAATAATCAGCCTCCGTATAATAAAACAGACCTACTTAATAGATCAGAAGGATGTGTTTTGAATCGTTTGGTGGTCTGGATGCGCGCAAGCTCGCATTTCAAAAATAATTAATATCCTAAATCAATCGTTTTAGTAAAATACATATTAATTGGATAAACCTGAATTACGCTAAAATTATGTTTCCGAGGTCATGTATGAAGAAGAATTGGATATAGATGGCACTGGTGGTGGAGGGTTTAACGTGCTGTTGCACTGTGTACTAAAAATTGTGACAATCATTTGAATTTAATTTTACCCTTTACATAATTGATTTATACTACATTTGCTTATTTGAGGGCATTGTTGTGAAAATGGCTTTTCAGGTTTCAAAGCCTCTTAGCTGCAAGGATTCGTTGGCAATCGAATAAAGAACTCCTGATATAATTTCAATGGAATTTTTACTTGGAAGACGATAAGCAAGAAGAAACTAATCCAGAAAATCATAAAAATTGAAAAGGTCTGTTTTTGTGTAGCGCTACAGGTCATTTCTCCAATCATCAAATTGGATTCAGTCGACGGACATACTTTCAAAGGGTAGAAAAGCGTAAACAAGAAATCATTGAAACTTTAGTAAGAGATTCTGTTATAGTAGAATGATCCACTAAGGTTGAATAGTTCGATTTCAGTTGCCGATTTAAAAAGCGGAAGAGAACCACAGGCGATTGGAACGTTCTTCAAAGAGAATGATAAATGATTGCGTTCAGCGAGAGAGAACTAGTACGTTGGTTTTTTCTTTTTAATGGAAAAAAGTCAAATACCATTAGGTTCCCCAAAAGGACCGACCAACATATTTACATATCCTGGTACTGAATTTGTAATAGATAATTAAAAGAAAACGAAAAATAAAAAAATAAAAGAACTCTACCTAGCCATTCCACAATCTTCACGAGGTTTTTTGACATGGATCTGTCTTTTAGCTTGGGGTTTTTGAAATAGTTGTGTGACTTTTTTTTTAGCCTGAAAAAGTGCAACGGAAGTTTTACATAGGTTTTCAATTACATCCAATCCGTAACTAACGACACGTTATTCCGACAGTTTTCACTCCACGGAAATTGCATTTACGACTCCTTGGAATCGGCTGATTTTATAGAAAGTTTTAATGTTACCCCCATCCCTGTAACTTAGCTGGGAGCTGGGCTGTGTAGACGGTAAGCAGCACTTTGGCTCCAAAAGCTAATTTCTGCCATATTAATGGAGGTTTCATTTGATTCTTTGGGATGATATCTACAAATATCTAAAAGCACATTACTGTTACTGTGGGATTTTTCGAGATCCCAATTTTTTAATATTTCAGCCTGAACCCCATTTGCGATTTTCACAAAATTTCATAAACTTTAAGCCAGTAGTTTCGGAGAAAAGCTCGAATTTTTTTTAAGCTTCACGAGTTGAATAAAAAAAAAAAAAAAAAAAAAAAAACTTGGTAATTCCAGGTGACCTGGGGAGCTTCAGACTTTGTAATTTATTCCTAAATGTTCCAAGAGGCCTTTATTTCAAATGTAAGCTTCAAATATTGAAAGGCAATGAAATAAATTAGCTCCGGATCTCACTTAGCTGATCTGGGGACCCATAACTTCATGATTCGTTTTTAGGCGTCACAAGGGTTTCTAATGTCGAATTTCAGCTTCATGAGTTGAATTGGAATTTAAAAAAAAAAATAAAAATAAAAATAGATCCGCCATTACTTACTTTCATCAGTACTGACTTTACATCGGGGGAGGAGGCACACTATCAAGAATGTAACATATTACATTTAAGTAAGTAATTGAAATAAACTCAACTAATTTTATTTTAATTAAATTAATGATTAAATTTAAGTAATTAAGTAGAATCGCATCTATTAATTGTATGACCCCTCTGTGTATTTAGGTCGGAAAAACTCCCCTCATTCATACCTATTTCGGGTATTATGTACAGGACATTATGAGAGTGCATGTACCTACTTGAAGAATGATTGAATGATCAAAAAATTGAATTGAATTTATTTCAATTGAAGCTGTTCAGAATAAATAGAACACAATGAATCATGAAGAGGTTTTTAATGAACATGGTTATTTACCGAAGCACAATTTCGATATTGCTTACTGGAATTTTTTTACTGGAAAAAAAAAAAGTTTCAACTCACATTTTAATCTTTGATAAATTATTCCAGTCTGTCATTATGATATTACGTAGAGAAAGTTTTTAATCTTGACAACAAAAGGATGAATACGAATTCTCTTCACAAATACCGACACAATCTGGTAAACGGGTCCAGTTAATTCATTGAAAAACGTTTCAGTTGGGAAGTTTGTATTAATTAAAAACGACTTGGCACAACTACCTAGGGAAGTTGGAAACTGAAATGATATAAATCCAAATATCTTTCAGTTAGAAGTGGCATGATCTTAATGGGCTGTTGACATCTTTCACAACTTCGGACTTTCTCATTCATTTTAATTTTTTCTTTCTCTTCAGCTGTTTCCGAAGCTAACCAGGAGCTCATTGTGAGATTATGATGTTATCAGGTCATAAATTTACAGTTTACAGGAGCAATTGGGCTAAGCGAAATGTTTCTGGAACTTTGCCGGGAAGTAGGTCTGCAAATCATCCGAACTCAAATCTACCCTCACACAGTGTGTGAGGGCAAACGTTCCTGTAGTGGGAATGGGGGTTATTCCATTCCCATTCTCCATTACCTATTACCTAATTTGGAATGGGTAATTAGAAGGACCCATTACGTTCCCAATAACAAGTAATGGTAATTGAAAATAAAACCATTGCCTTTACATGTAATTTGAATAAATGATTACTTCAAACCATTCCCGTTACAGAGGAATGGTAATAGTAATTGTAATTAGTTCGGAAGTAATTGCCAGCTTAAAACCCCAGTCTTTGTTAGCTGGCATACCTGATCATACTTACTGTACTCATTCTATTGCGATTAGGAAATGTATTAGAAAAATTAATCATTGCCTAAAAACTATGATTCGTACGTAATTTGTTCGCTAAGGGACTGAAGATCGAGCCTGTACAGCAAAGAGCGGCTGAAACGTGCCTAATCAGTGTTTACAGATCCCAGAGTTCAAAAAGTGTTTGAGAAAATGCAGGCCTTTCTATTGCATCGCACCTCTTTGGAACAAATTTCGTCTTCGTTCTCCAAACGAATGAAGAGGATAATCAGTCCGATAAGTATTTTACCGAGAGAGTGACCACGGCAAGTGTTCGAGTTAAAAACCGCCAAATCTCTTTTATCTTGTAATGGTGACGGAAGTTTTGATGACAGTAGAACTGAATTCGATTTGTATGGGGCTGGAGCAAAGGGGGACTGGATGGCTTAACTCTATTCGTAAGAAACACTGTTTAGAAGAGTTGCATCTGTTACGAAAGTGCTGACAGAACGTCTGGCAGCCAGGTGAGATCGTCCTTGAGCATTCATCCGAGTATGGTAGGCTTGCCTAGGTTTTGCCAACATCAATGTGCATTAGGGGAGCTCGGAAAAAGTGGCAGAGCGCTGAATATGACCTTTCTGGCTTCGACGATGGTGCTGCCTAGACAGTGAGTAAAGCAAGACACTAGCAAACAACGTAGAATATAGCAGCATAAAGTGGATGTGTGCTAAATCACAATCCTTCAGACAAATGGCAGAAATCACTTTGTCCTCCCCCAGAATTATTCAATAAAAAATTTTGTCTTACTGTTAAGAAGATACGATCTAAATCACTCGCGACGAAGTTGTGGAAACCCATTTCAAAACGGAAGTTAGTGAAAAAAGTTGTCTTTGTCCACGAAAAATAAAGAGTTACAATGTTAAGGGGAATTGGTACTAAAAATGACAAAATTTTAATTTTTTTCACTTTTTTTTAAATTCTTTTTTTCATTGTTTGTTGTGTCAGGAACAAGTAAAAAGGCCAAACAAATTATTTTGAATGTTGCAAGAGTTTTTTTTTAGTTTTCGCTAACATCGCTCTCATGCGGAAAAGAGCCTTTTTCGAGCATTCCTGAACGATATGACTGCCATTTTTTTTCTTTTGTATATACATACATATTTTAGTTCGATTTTAGTGTATATTATATATTCTATGTTGCCATTACATCATATCCCCAAAAAATATTGTTTTACTTGCCTGTATGCTTGTAAACCTGTAGAAACTGAACTTTTGGGCAACCGAACTTTCAACTCGCATTTCCCGCTAATCGGGTTTTTGCATGTTTTTCAGTATTCAAATGGATATTCCTCAAGAACCACTGAAGCGACAGGGCTGAAATTTTTACCATATCTTCTTGACAACATAATCTAAAAAATCTCGTGCTGAAAACTTTCTAGGTACGATGCTCAGAAAACAATTTATAAATTTCTGAAATTTTTGAAAATTTTTGTCTTTTAAAAAGTGAACTTAAAAACTAGTACAGGCGCCAATTTTCAATGTAGAGAAATTTCTACATAAGAATTATTAGAGGACATCTTTTCCTACAAATTGACACAAGGATCATCAAAATTGGATGATCCTGGGTTTTCATTTTCTATCCTAGTCTTCTCAAATTTTTTCCTCTCATCACCCATTTCTAAGAAATGAGAATTGACGAAAACATTCCCATATATATATATATATATATATATATATATATATATATATATATATATATATATATACGACCTTGATAAATATATATAATATATATTTGTAGACCATTTTTCAAATGGATATTCCTCGAGCCAAAATTGTTGTTATTTTGTGTCTCTACTTTGGCACATGGAATCGAAAAGTCTTGCGTTACGTTACGTTATCAAATCACTGTACGGAACTACATACCTACTTATAAACTCGTAAACGAGTTCCACTATCTGCTTTACAAGCAGATACCATGTTACATGGACATGTCTTTGATTGGGGATTTCATAACGGTTGTCCTCGAGAGTTGTAAACAAATCCTTAAACTTTGGACTGTAGGCGACGAATTTCTTCAATATAGGCGCTATCTATTTTATGTTCATGATAGCCTGATTTTTCATTAATAAATGAAATTATATCATTTATTCTTTTATTTGATAACGTTTCGTTCTCTTACTGAGGACATCTACAGATCTTACTTTCTTGACATTGAGTTGACTTGGTGAGCCACTGTTTTATTTGACAAATCCGTTATATTCGGATGTTTATAAATTTTTTCCTGGACACACCAAGATCTGAAGATGTCCTCAGTAAGAGGATGAAACGTTATCAAATAAAACAATAAATGAAATAATTTCATTTATTTTCCCTGGGCCGCATCCCGACTAATTCCAACAAAACAACGGTTTACTTATAGAAATGTTGAAAATAACTGTGGAGAGAAGTCACTACAATGAGTTGTTGTTTACAGTCGACTGTTGTCAAGAGGATGATAATGTTTCCTGCTTTACGTTAAGAATATTGTAACCGGCTTATTAAAATTATTGTTAATAGTCCAATCAACTTAGTTTAGGAATGTAGCCAGGTACGTAAGGAGGGGGAAATTGTTAGCTTGAGATGTGAACATTTATCACATAAATCAAGCGCTTTCCAACGATTTCTGTGCGATGAAAACTACGGAAGTTCCATTCCCCTAGCAACGGATTGGTTGTACGTGAACATCATTAGAAATTGTGACATATTTTTTGGGTCACGAAAATTTTTGGTTGACCCCCCAGAGCAAAGACATATCCATGTCAAAAGTGTTACTTTTGATTTTCTGATGATTATCGCTTACAACCAAATCGTTGCTAAGGAACTGTATCTTGGCCTCTTATCGCCGTCCCTTGGAAAGCTCTCGACTAACCTAACCGTATTATGGTAACCGCTGCGCAGTGCGTCGCCAACAATCTGAGGTATGAGCAAGGTTGTCTGAATAATTGTTTACATACAGTTGATCCTTCTCAGTTAATTTTGTCAACACGATTGCAACCACTATTAGACTGGAAACAAACTTGGAAGTTTTTTATTTTTTGGATTTAAAGGGAAAAAAATCCTCAAGGCCACTTGGTACCCCCCCAAAAATGGCAAAATTCGTGACCCATTATCTCGGCACTCGTTGGGCCGATTTCGATGATCTTTTTTTTAACTGATAGATCTTGTAAAGATCTAAAGATCTGCGGAATCAGATTGAAGAAGTATTAATTTGCCACATTACAATATCGAAGCAAACTTCGGAAATATTGGTGGTATTTGAGGTAACTTCGATTATCTGTCCCGTAATTACAATAACTTATTTTGATAAACTATTCCCGCAGATTTATGCAGTAGGTTGAGAGATAACTTTCTAAAGAAAGAAAAATGAATTCGGTTCAGTAGATCCAAGATAGAGGGTCCGATGCGCAAAAATATGCTACTTTTCAGGAGAGCCATAAAACGAAAAAGTAACGATATTCGCGCTTCTGCGACGTTTTGGTGAACTAATATGACTTGAATATGTGTGAATGAGTTAGTAACCTCAATGACTTCACTTCACACAGTCAGAGCATAATACCAACCAACTAGAATGATAAGATGATAACAATGATAAAATGTTCTGTTATTCTATGTTGTTTACGTTTCCACTCGTCCGTGCATCTTTCCGTGTTCGGTTTGTCCGCTATTCGTTTAGTCCATATAGTTTTAGTGCTATACGCAATGACGAAAATTAAAAGAATATTCAAGGAGGTCAACCATATCGCGAATTTCTCCAAGAAGTTGCGTGAAGATGATTCTGCGTCCTAAATTTGCCACTTACCATCCAGCTCAAGTCTTTCACCCGGCTCTCATCCTTTGGCTTCCTATGATCCTTCCGTTCCTGGAACTTCTTTCTCTGAAACCCCTCTTTTGGTTTATTATTTCCAATAATAAGCCTATGTGATCGTGTAGCAAAAAATTTTTATAACCCCCCCTCAAACTTTGTCACTTTACGTTTCAAGGTGTGTAGAATCCAAATTTGAAATGTCCGTCCGCCGTCCGCCGTTCGCCGTTCGCCGTCCGCCGTTCGCCGTCCGGGCCATAAAAGGCCTAAGAATTGACTTAAAAAACCTGTTCTTTCGCACATAGACTCCATTTGGGGTCTAGTTGGTCCTAACGTTTAACCATCCCGATTGCTTTACTAGCATAGATGTTATGGGCCAAAAACGGGCAAAAAAGTGTATTTTTCGACGCGCGCACGCCTGGCACGCTTGGCAGGGGGTCACGGTGGGTGGCGAGGGTGGGGGGGGGGGGGGGGGGGGCGAGCGGGGAGTGGAGTGAGAGGAGGCGCCGGCGCCGCGGCACCTTGTGGTGGGTACGGCGCCGGCGTTCCTTCGAGGCATGAATATGTTTTTTTCAAGGTCATATTTGTGTGTTAATACCAAAGCTTTTCCTACGCATATTTAATAACATATCCTCTCGACTTTTCGTACGTACTTAGATAATGATATTATTAAGGCAATAACTATTTGAATAGATAGGAGCTCAAATCGAGAAATATAAACATGCGTATATAATTATAGAAGTATAGGTTGTGGCAATTCGAAGTAGGACACGCCGAGGAGTCTGGACGGGCCTTATGACGTACGCTAGCCAACTAAAAATACGATCATAAAAAATAATAAACCTTTGTGAAATAATTTGCAGCGTTTTTCCTAGCACTTCATCCGGCGACTCAAGCTGTTTATCTTCCTCCAAGAAGAAATTAGGATTTGTAAGTATCAGTATTTTAGATATTATCGACTTTCCCTAGCTGTTTGAATTTGAAGAAGCAGGGGCAGCAGACTATGAGGCGGGCAACTTCTAAGTTAATTTGTGAGACATTTGAATTTTGTAAATATTATATGCAATATATTATCTTGTTCAGGAATGAATCTAGTTTTATTTAAGACAAAAAAAGAAAAAAGGTTGAAAAATTTTTGTTGGGGTACCAAGTGCCCTTAATAAAGTTAATTTTAATAAATAATAATTTCTTAACAGATTCAATTGATTACAAAATCCTTATCAACTCTCTTATTCTGTCTGAATCACTAAATTGCACTATTTTGGTGAGAGGAGTTTACTGCTCCCAATTTGAAGAGATCCGTTCGACAGTTACTGATTTATGAGCGCTTTTTCGCAATTTCGGACCATTGTGCGTCCCACGGTTCCGCTTTGGTGTTTCAAAATTATGGTTACCCTATTCATAATCCATTTGATTATATTGTCTGAGTAGGTACTTGGAACTGATTTAATTTGAGGAGGATAAAGATGTTCTTGAGGCATGATTTGAATATGTCCTCCCTTGTGAGAATGCTGAAAGACAGCCCCGTGTTTTATTCGATAATCGATATCAATTTTTTCTTTTAGTATAAAAAATAAAAAACGGCTTTGTCACGGAGTAAGGAAAGTTGACAGTTAGTACCTTCGGAGGGTTGGGAAGATTGATTTTCGTCTCCAGGCATAATTTACGGTGACTTAATTCTTTCAATATCCCCTACGGGATATGAGTGAGCGATCCTTTGCGATCTAATTTCGAAAAAAGCTTCTTTCCCTCACGACTTCCACTTGACGGGAGAAGCTGCTACCTTTACCCGGATCTTTCTATCGGGAATGAGCTTTGCACGCGCCAAGGTGCTCACCTGTATTATAGTATTCGAGGTCAATACACTCAGACTACCTTACAGCTATCTAGTGCGTACCTTATTCAACTTAAAAACTTTTGCCGAGTTGAGTGGGCAATGTAGTTTCTATGGTTATATCAAGGGCATAGGAATTAGTACACAAGAACAAAATGCGAACAAAATTATTGAATGCAAAATATAACAGTAATGTAATATGTCCATTCTAAATCAATTAATTTACTCTCTGACATTTAACCAATTACAAATTATTGGGTTTTTACAGTTCTTGCACAACGATTTATAAAACATTAAGTAGGTAAATTTTTCAGGATACTTTTTGTGAACATAAATATTCAGCTAAACATACAAATTACAATTTTTTAAGCCTTTTTTGCCCTTTTCAGTGATTTGTTAGGTAGCCTACATGTTTTGGAATTTGAGAAATTTTCTGCGATTAGATATAACTGTATATTTATGTTAGATTATATATATGTTGTTTCTGAAAGATTTAATTTAATCTGCTAGAATACTGTTTATTGTGGAGCCTGAAAGAAGTCTGGAATTAGGAAATATTGAGTTTAGATAGAAGTTATGTGTTGGGATTTAGCAAATTAAGTGTATGTGACTGAGGTAGAGATCCTTACATCCTTGGGTAAAAAATATGTTCATGGAAATTATGTTTTCCTTTGAAATGATTGATTTTTTGGTGAATGAACTACCACTCTCATTCCAAAAAAGTGATATCCCAAATATAAACTGCAGAAACCGTTTCAGGATCCCTCAAAATGGATTTAGATTTATCTTTATGACATTTGGAAAAATTATAAATATTTTCAAAATTTTGAAGTCCCTGCAGTTTTTAATTTTTTCCTTGAAAAGTCACTAAAGCGATTGGCTAAACGTGTTGATGACTTAGAAACTTATGTTCGGTAGGGCCGACTTTGTTAATTCCTTCCAAGTCTACTTGTGAGTAAGGGTGGAATTGTGATTTCTTTTGTGGGGTGAAAATATCTTAATTTCATAAACTCTTTTCAACTCGAAAATGAATATCTATGTTTATAATTCTGAGAAAAACTGTGGACAATTTCCAGTTACATTTTCTAAAATAGATAAAACAGTAATATTATTTGCAAATAGAATGAATCGTTACTCACTTAGGACAGTTCTCCCAGGGACAACCTGAAACAGAACGAAACATTTCAATACGGGTTTCCACAAAGAACATTTTGAGAAATTTTATTTATGAGTTTTGTTGATTCATTACAATAGCTGAATTTTCTACAAAAAATCGGTAAGAGCCGTAATCAATTTTGCATTATACTACACAAAACATTAAATATCGTAAATAACGAAAGACGTTTTAATTTTAATTGATTGTCGTCTCATCGAAACTCCAATTATTCCAAAGATAATCGAAAAATTGGAAACCACAAAAGTAACCTTCCGCCTGATTGATCCCTAAAGTAATTGAATCATCCTCGTTCTGGGCGGATGCCAAGAGACCCCCCCCCTCTCTCGGTTTTTCCGAATGGGGCTCTTCGATTAAACAATAAAGGGCCGCCCCTACTCGAAAAACCCCTTCAACCCGACTCTTGTATACACTAAAGTCTCTTCCCTTCCACTTTAAAGTTGCACTCACGACTCTAAAGGCTCCTTTCTCTCCCGTCCCGACTTTAAATTTAATCATAATAAATTCCGTGGTGGATCCGATCGACGGGATCCGATCCGGTCGGTCTTCATGTGGGGGTTGATGGATATTCTTATTGAGAGGCCTTTCTTTCCTTTTACGACCCTTTCTCATTTGAATAGAATACCTCCCTTCTCGTCACGCAGTTGGCCAAAATGCGATTTTGTTTGCCCCTATGTTATAGGAAATTATACGCTGATTCCGAATATATCCCTTGTTCCTTTACCTGAAACGGCTCCTAACCCTGTATGAGTATTGTGGGTCTATATGACCCAAAGCAGTGATCACTACAGTCAGGATAAGACACCACTCTTCACCCCGCGCCCCACCATCTCATTGACTTCACGTTATTAGGACGTCCCTCTGTAGCAAGGTCTTAATGGCAAGGCTTCGTATAATAAGAAAACGACCTATTGGAATTGATCCAAGGGGAGTATGAGCATGGAGAAAGCATGGAGAAAAATAAAATAAAATAAAAATAAAAGCGTCTGCCAAGTTGAGTGGGCAGCAAAGAGCTTCCTCACATGTTGTAACGTGAACGTATAGAATTAGTTGAAGAACAAAGTACGAGTCGAAGTTATTGATAAGTCGACGTTATGAGAGATTTATGTTTGCGCATGCTCACAGACTAGGCACTATTAATCCAAAGGCAATGAAATTTATAGGGGAACGTCTAAGACCTAACCCAAACAATCCTTGAAAATGTAGTAAAAAAGAACAATTGAATGCAATCAACTAAGAAACTACCCTCGCGACAAACCTTCCCAACCCTCTTAACAACTAGATATATTACTAATTAAAAAGAACGCTTGCATACGAGTCTGCAACACATTGGGACATTTTATATCTTTAGTTGCAGACTCGTATGCAAGCTCTAACAGCCACTCAGTTAATCCGAACCCTCCTGTCAGTAAATGTCCTAAAGAGGCTACATACGAAATTACAGCTTCCTAGAGAGTAAAGTATAGAAATTACCTATTAAAATGATTTAACCACCGCTTCACAAATCAAACCGTTCTCGCAATATTCGGATCACCTACTATGAATCAAATCATCGCAACACCAGCTCAATGAAATCATCATAAATTAACAAGCGGTTGCAATCATGTTCACAATATCAATTATTGAGAATGATCACCTGAGTGTACACAATTATTCAAATAACCATGCTCATAACTCAACTTGTTGGCCACGCACTTCGCAGTAAGTAGTTAAAATAATATGGTTGGATAAATCGAGAGCTTTCGAACGAATGGTCAACGAATTTTGTGGGATGAAAAACGACGAAGTACCAACCGTAACGCTTTTATCATTTAACTAGAGGCCTGTTAGGGCTTGGAAAGCCCTAATCTAGTCCGATAACAGTAGTACCTAACAGGAACCCAGCACATTATAGTAACGATATAAGTCCTACCTATTTGCGGCGTTATGTGACCTGGTGCAAAGCTAAGGCGATGTTAATAAATGATTAAAAAAGAGGAAATAACGATCAAAATGTAAGTAATGTAATAAAATAAATACCACCAGTTGAGGTGGTCCTCGCCACTATGAGACTAAACAAAAAGTTGAATCGGGGAATTCAGAATTTGGGCATGGTGAGATGATGGTGTAATTCTACTTTGTAAGCGTGTGAATCTGCGCGTCCGTGTCTTCTATTTCCTTCTTTATGTCGTTGATTGTATCTTGATCGGTAGTACTCGTAGATGTCGAACTGGTGTTGAGTTGTGTGTAGGAGATGCTACAGCTGTCTTCGTTCTGATGTGTCTGGTACCACTCCAGCAAAGCTCGTGCTTGTTCTGTGTCAGGATTAATTTCGAGTGTTGTGTCATGTCCAATAGGATCGTTCAGAAATAACTCTCCTAGATGTTAGTAACTTACCGTGGCAACTGTTGTTACTGCCACAGCCTAATAAACAGAGAGTCTCCCTATCAAATTTCAACTTCCTACAGTGAACAGGAAAGAATTTAGCTCACTCAGCTGATCAGAAAAGACCCCATCACTTCACTCGTCTCTTAATGTCCCAGAGAGTCTCCCTATTAAATTTCAACTTCCTACAGGGAACAGGAAAGGATTTAGCTCAATCAGCTGATCAGAAAAGACCCCATCACTTCACTCATCTTTTAATGTTGCAGAGAGTCTCCCTATCAAATTTCAACTTCCTACAGTGAACAGGAAAGGATTTAGCTCACTCAGCTGATCAGAAAAGACCCCATCACTACGTTTCTTACTTACCGACACTTTTGCAACAAACTTGGGGTCGTGCTGATTCGGAATATATAAAGACCGTTCTGCATTATCTTTATATATAATTCCGAACGGTCTTTGAAATTGTGAAGAACTTCGCGGTCCGATTTTAGTGTTAGACTGCTCATTCGAATCAGCACGGCCCCAAGTTTGTTGCAAAAGTGTCGCCGTTCGTCTCTACACCCGCCTTGATCGTGTTCTAGGCGGTCCTTATCAACGAGAGTTGTTTATTAGGCTGTGGCGGTAACAATAGTTGCCATCAATCCACGGTAAATAAGAAACGTAGTGTAGTTACTAACGAAGAAATTGAGACTGAAGAACTTAGAAACGTAGTGTAGTTACTAACGAAGAAATTGAAACCTAATTATATATAATTCCGAACAAGTTTGTTGAGAAAGTGTCGGTAAGTAAGAAACGTAGTGATGGGGTCTTTTCTGATCAGCTGAGTGAGCTAAATTCTTTCCTGTTCACTGTAGGAAGTTGAAATTTGATAGGTAGACTCTCTGGGACATGGGACGAGTGGAGTGATGGGTGACTAATAACACCGCATTAGCTTTGCACCAGGTCACATAACGCCGCAAATAGGTAGGACTTATATCGCTACTATAATGTGCTGATCCTGTTAGGTACTACTGTTATACGGACTAGATTAGGGCTTTTCAAGCCCTAACTGGCCTCTAGTATATTTATAAATTCTCAGAAATAACTCTCCTAGATGTTAGTAACTACACTACGTTTCTTACTGACCGTGAATTGATGGCAACTGTTGTTACCGCCACAGCCTAATAAACAACTCTCGTTGATAAGGACCGCCTAGAACACGATCAATGCGGGTATAGAGACGAACGGCGACACTTTTGCAACAAACTTGGGGCCGTGCTGATTCAAATGAGCCGTCTAACATTAAAATTGGACCGCGAAGATCTTCACAATTTCAGAGACCGTTTGTTGTATAATGTAGGAAGCGGAATTGTGAGTTGATGCCGCTAGTCGCGCTAACATCGCTTTAGTCTTTGTCGCTTCCTGCGTGGAGCCCAACTCTCATACCTACAGTTCCCGCCTTCGAACCTCCCCTTCCGTTCGCTCCCACTACTCCCTTGCGCCTCCCTGATGACGAATCGTTTAATCAAGTTATGATCAGTCCGTTTTGTGAGTTCTTCCTAATAAAGTTATAATTAAAAAGTGCAGCTCCTGTGTTTTACTTTACTGCTCCTGACCAACCATAAAATATGGTGTCAGAAGTCTGAAAGTGAAGTGATTAATAATCTTAATAAATATTTGGCTGGTTTCGTGAGCAGGTAAAGTGAGTACCTAATATTAATAACATAGAGAATAAAACGTGGTTACTTTCTCTTTGTTCGCCATCTTTGAAGAAACGTCCTCAAACTAACAATGAGCGACGCCAGACCTCCTCAGCATTTCAATTTCGACGCTACAGATTTGAAAAAGGAATGGACTGAATGGCTTCAAGCTTTCGGATTTTATCTGATTGCTGCTAAGAAGAAATCCGAGAAGGATGAGACGTTAAAATTGCCACCCTCCTCAACCAACTGGGATCTCGCGGAATAGACATTTATAATTCCCTTCGAGCAGACGCTCTAATTAAAGCTGAATCACAGTCAGGTGCATATGAAACTCAAATAACGACAGTTTTAACAAAATATGAAGAAGTTATCGAAGCGTTTACCAAACACTTTTCGCCCAGAAGAAATGTATTACACGAGCGATTTAAATTCAATCGGCTCACACTAAAACCAGGACAACCATTAATGGAGTTTATCACTCTACTAAAAACCGCTGCAGCAACGTGCGATTACGCAGAAAGGAATAACATGGTTCGTGACCGAATCATCTCCCAGATCTCCGAAGAAGACCTCCTCAATCGTCTCTTGGACAAAGGATCCGACCTAACACTGGACGAGACCATCGACATTTGTGAGCTGCATGAAGCCCGGAAAGCTGAAATCCAGGACATTGCTGGTGGGACTAGTGAAAAGCAAGTAGACTTCGTTAAAAAAGGTACTAAACAATCTCATAACAGTAATAAAGATACTCGACAACAAAAATTCAATAGAGACAAATCGTCTACCGAAACTTACGATTGTTTAAAATGTGGGACCAGGCATGAACCAAGAAACTGTCCGGCGTATGGAAAGCAATGTTCCGTATGCGGCAAGTATAACCATTTTAAAATTGGTTGTTTTGTTAACAAGAACAAACATAATGATAACAAGAAACCTAATAACAACTATAAATATAATAACAATAAAAAATCAACTAAGTCTTTGGAAATTGAAGATATCATTGATGATAAAGATAAATACCATATAGATTACATTCAGGTTGTAAATCAAATTGGAGATGATGATGACGAGATTGAATGGTCAATAATAGGTGCTATAAATAATAATAAAATTGAGTTCAAAATAGATTCAGGTAGCCATGTAAACATTTTACCTCTGAGAATATTCAATGTAATAAATAAAAATAAAGATCACGAGATAAGAAAATCCAGGGTCAGACTAACGGCATACAATAATAATAAGCTACCAGTAACTGGAGAAATAAATTTAGTATTGAACATGAATAAAAAAATGGCAGAAGTAAAATTTTTGATTGTAGACACTCCCGACAAGCCGATTTTAGGTTTAAGAGCGTGTGTAAATTTTAAGTTAATCAAAAGGATATATGCAGTAGATGAGTTTGCACTAGATTCTAAGGAAGATGTATTAAAGGAATATGATTAAGCCTTCAAAGGATTAGGAACTTTTCCAGGTAAACCATATGAATTAAAAATAAAGGAAAACGCTCAACCAGTGGCGCACGCACTTAGACGTGTAGCCAAACATTTAATGGATAAATTAAAACTAAAGCTGGATGAATTAGTAGAAGTAGGAGTTATATCTCCGGTTGTAGGTCCAAGCGAATGGTTAAATCCATTGGTGATTATAGAAAAACCTAACGGGTCATTGAGGCTTTGTCTCGATCCGAAACAACTTAATGACCAATTACTTAATGATAAATTTCAAATCCCAACTCAGGATGAAATTCTGAGCGATTTAAATGGTAAAAAATATTTCAGTACTTTGGATTTGAAAGGTGGTTTTTATCTGATACCAATTAGTCAGAAATCATCAGAATTTACCACTTTTGGAACCCCTTACGGTAGGTATAAATTTCTAAGATTACCGTTTGGAATAAAAACATCAACAGAAACACGATCCACAGGATATTGCCCAAGTCAATTAATGTTCAATAGGAAACTAAGGGACAAAATGACAATAAGAGAAAAAGATCTGATTCCTAATGTTCCCGATAGCTTTCAAGTTAAAAATCAAATTAAGAAAAGTCAAGAATCACAAAAGCTAACCTACGATAGGAAAAGCAGACAATTAGAAAATATAGGCGATAAGGATGAAGTCCTGTACCGTCATAATAAAAGATGGAGAAAAGGTGAAATTAATAGAAAAGCCGACACTCCTAGATCGTTTTGGGTTAGAGGTGATAACGGTAATTATCGCCGAAATCGTAGGGATCTCATCAAAATTCCTAGGCAAAGTATGCAATCCGAACAAACAAATATACCCAATGACCAACAAAAAGGTAATAACTATAACCTGAGAAATAGAGAAAATATTAGGAAACCAGAAAGGTATGGGATAGAATAATGATGTTTAGATTTGCATGTACTTAAAACTTTTATTATCATATACCACTTACTCGATATATTACGTGTTAATATTGTATTCAACTGATTAATCCATAATACAGAAACATTCTTCGTTGTGTTCGCAATAAACTAATCACCATCACTTCACTATACCAATTACCAAATTTATTATTATTAATCACGCACTCATAAAATGAAATTATAAAATATTTACATTACAAACTGATAAGTAACCTAATTAAACTGATATGTGTAACGCTCAGGTGAGAACACGATCAACGGCCTATTGTATCTAGTTTCTAGGAAACTGCCTTGTAAATCGGAGAATCGATTTCCGATCAGCTGATCGAGTCCATGCTTTTAAGAAAGGGAAGATGTTGTATAATGTAGGAAGCGGAATTATGAGTTGATGCCGCTAGTCGCGCTAACATCGCTTTAGTCTTTGTCGCTTCCTGCGTGGAGCACCAACTCTCATACCTACAGTTCCCGCCTTCGAACCTCCCCTTCCCTTCGCTCCCACTACTCCCTTGCGCCTCCCTGATGACGAATCGTTTAATCAAGTTATAATCATTCCGTTTTGTGAGTTCTTCCTAATAAAGTTATAATTAAAAAGTGCAGCTCCTGTGTCTTACTTTACTGCTCCTGACCAACCATAAAATACCGTTCGGAATTATACATAAAGATAATGATTAACAGCACGTCCCAATTTGTTTTCGTCACGTCACGAGCGTTACGACACGGTGGAGTTTTCCATTGATTTTCACGTACAACCAATGTGTTACTAGAGAAGTGTAACTCCCTTAGTTTTCATAGCAGGAAAATCGTTAGCCATTTTTTGGAATGCTCTCATTTTATCACAGCATCTCATAATCCCTAAGCCTTTGTAGTGTCAAGGAAAGCTGATTTACGCTCAGTTATAAAATAATATTGGTAAGTTACCATAATGAACTAATGTGTAAAATTGATCTGACTGTAGAACCGTAGGTCTACCGTCCGTTTTTTTTTTTTTCGTTTATGTGCCAAAGTAAAGACATAAAATGTCAAAAATCGCTCTATTTGTCTCGGAGTTTTGTCTGTGTCGATCAATTTTAGTTTTGCCCATGCGCTATAGTTATTCTTCTGCCAATCACGATATAATTTATAGGGCATCTTTCTACAATGTATAGAGGAAAGGGTGCGAAAATGGGCAGGGGTGTATATAAGGGAACCCATAGATGGGGGAAACGAGGGGTGCTGCACACTGGCGGGAGGGTGTCTAATCCGTTCCACAAGTAGTTGAAAGAAGTCAGCGGAAAGTTAAATGTGTTCCTTTAAGTCTTAAGGTTGGAGTGGTACGAAAAATGAATATTGTCACTGACGAGGACCTCCAAAAGTTTGTGAGGTGAGTAAAATTTTGTTTGATCGGGAATATGTTGAATTAGATTGGGAAAAGCTACAACTTTCAGAGGAGTCCGTCGTCACTAGAAAGTCGAGTAGATTCTTCGGCTTGATGATTATGGCCTTACATCGAAAGCACTCACCCCCGGTTCTCGACTTGCTTGTGATGACTGACTCCTCCGAATGTTATGTAAATGTGAGGAGATGTCCTCTTTTTTTTCCTTTTAGCAGGACCCCCTTGTTCGTCCACCCCACCCATATGGGAAGGGCGTGTGAACGGTAAAAGCATCGGGAAAGGTAGGGAAAAGCGGCAGAGACTGAGTATGGTATTCATTTCCGAGCATTGTTAACTAAAAGGGAAACCCTATGACATGGTGAGGAGGTCGAAGCCCCTGAAGGAAAGCTGCTTCACAGGGCCTGAGTCTGACAGTTTTACCTACGACTCGCCAGGCAGAATTGTCGCCTCCTGGTTTCCCAGTAACTCCCCCCCCCCATGTATAAACACCCCTTACATCAATTCGGTCGCGGTCCTCCATTTCTCGGGAGTCCGTTTTCCCATTAATCTACCCTCAAACGGTCTCGCCCCCGAGAGTTCCACTCTCACTTAACTATATATTCGTAACATTGAATAGAGGCGAACGAATGAACGTTGGGAAGTCACATTCAACATATTTCCGAATAAAACTAAAATTGTGGAAAATTCATAAACTAGTATAAATATTGATGTCCGAGCCCAGTTCAGAAATGTTGACGCATGATACCTGGATTTTCTATTAATGTATCTATTCTGTTGATGTATCTGTTGATACATAAATATTCTTGGAAAAACGAACAATCATCCGTTCGACAGAACTGGATAATCAAATTGGGGCTATCCAGAACTTCGATCAATCGAGCTGGTTACTCTGAAAACCCCAAGTTCTGTCGTTTGAGCCCTTAGAGTTTTGAGGGTGGAAAAACGATCACAACTGCGAAATGTAAAATGGCAGATTATTGCGAAACATTTATTTGATGGTATTAAAAGATCTCTTCAGGTCTCGTCGTCTGCACGGCGGCCAGTGGAATCAAGGTGGACAACCCCGAATTTGACCATCTCCAAAAAATCAAAAAAATATTTTCTCAATTTTCCAATACCTAAGCATGCCGTGTCTAATCCTCAAATTTGGTGGGCGTACCTAAACTACCTAATTCCTAGAGGGCTAGTTTTACTCACTTATTCATCAATCACTATCTCATTCTGTCATATTTCAAAAATCTCTCAAACTTGTCCCCAAAGTTGATGGTACTCCTCCGTGGCAACTATGTGGGAAGTGAAGGTACCAAGTTTGAAAGTGATTATGCATTTTCATAACTTATATTTTTCGAGATTGTTCGTGATGTGAGTAGCAACCAATACCAAATACTTTGAATATGAATTAGTTCTAACCAAAATGAGAACCTGTTTATTCAATTTGTATCCTTTTACAGCTTCCCTCGCGAAAAAACAAAATGTCTGGTTTGGTAAAGATCGCCCCACCAGGAAACATCCCTTTTAAAAACGGATCCGTTTTTTTTCCTCTCGCATTTCCTTTGAAAATACGCTGAATTACACTGCAAGGGCGCGCAGATCATCAAGATGTTTACTTATTTCATTTTCAATGATTTCGTCATCCCTCCTTTCCTTCCGTTTTATATCTACAGCAGTAATCTTCCCTCTGTTTCATTTCCCTCCAGCTCACCTCACTTTTTTCGGCCTCGTTTTTCTTTATATTGTTTCCCTCCTTGGGGTTTTTCGTTTTATATTTTTAACCAAAACTGTTTTCGTTTTCTTTTGTTTTGGTCTTTTTTACGTCGTTGTAACGCTCTTTCATTTTTAACCCCCACAGATGCTCCACAGCGATCTATTCAGAGACGGAGGAGCGAGGGTCTTGGGAATTCTTCTTCGCTAATCGGAATGCTTTCCGCTTTCTTCTGGATTTCAGAGAGTATCATTCCTTACTGTTGGCCATTTATCAACAAAAAGCCTAATTTCTCTCCCCCTTATGGAACATCCCAGTTACAAGAAAGTTTTATGTCTCACATGTGATAATTCTGGTACAGATAATTCTCTTTCATTTTAGCGTTTTTTCTTGAATTGTCGGTATTTGTATGCATAAACATACGTATGTATCCTCGTAAAAGCGCTTAAAGTCGAAAACGGCTGGACGGATTTTGACGGGATTAGTCACAAAATGAGCAGCTAGTTATTAAAAATAAACTGGATGCGATAAACACCATTGATAATGAGCAGCGTAAGCTGATTTCGTGATACGAAATATCAAATTTATATGCTAATAATCCTACGAAGTTGAAATTTGGAAAGTAGTCACTGTGAGCCAAGTACGATAAGATTTTAGGAACCCGAATCACCTCAATCAGCTGAGTGATCTCTTAAAGATAACTTTTATTATGTTTATCCTGACAGGCTGGGGTTTGAAACGGAACCTCTGTGAGGAATATACGATATGATTTTAACTTGCCAAACCATACCCCAATCAACTAAGTGAACCCAACGCTACAATCTATGCAATTAATCATACGAAACTGAAATTTGGAACGGAACCTATGTGAGACAGGCAGAATAGAATTTTAACTTACCAAATCACCCCAATCAGCTGAGTGAGTTTTTAACGCTAATTTCTATGCATCGCTATGCATTGTCTCTAATACTTTACATATTGTATACTACATATTAGCTAATAAATGGCTTTCGTTATTGTTTTTAAAAAATCATCTTACAAAGCTGAACTTTGGTGAATTTTCACATGCAGAACCACTAGAATCAGCTAAATGAAAACACTGCTGTGTTAAAGTGTTAGACGTCCCCACGGAATTCTTATTTCGTCATTCCTTGTGAAACACTAATTTACATAATTGAAAATGCGCTTCACATGTGGGTCACTACGTGAGTATCTACAGAGATCAATATTTTTCGTATTTTACTTCTAGACGTCTAGAATAATTATGTTGAGTGAATTTTCTTCTGGTTGTTGGTTACTCTATATATTTTTGATCCATGAAGATAGAAACTAGGTGAGCGAATCCTTAGATAGTCTGTGGTGTGAAAAGTTGCTGATATGGCGTTAAAAATACTGTAAAAAGTTTCAAAAATGGCAAACATGAACAGGAATTTCCCTTTGATCCAAGCTGAAGACTAAATTTTATCGAGAACTGTTGCCAATTACAAGAAGGCTGGATTCGTTTTGTGTACTGAAAGGGTGAATTATTACAGAAAATTATGAGAGATGGAGATATCATTGGAGGGAAGGCCGGGTGACAGTGGAGTGGAGGCTGCTGAGGTCAGTTCTGAGATGAAGGCATTGAGATGTACCTATTTAAAACCCTCCCCATCAGGCAGCATGTGGTAAATGAGAGCGGAAAATCGGTAAGTAGAGCGGGAGATTTTGATTCGGGTATGATATGAGCCCGAGGAAATGAGGGAGCTAAAGAGAGTGGGAGGTTACCTAAACCTATCCTATTGTGTTATAGCGGGTGTGTGAATGTCATTCTTGACAGGGGAGACGAGTGGAGGCACCGAAGACGATGATGGCGTTGAGGCTGCTGAGGTCAGTACGTTGATGTTTGAATTAAGATGTTTGGAAAGTACTGATATACAAAGAAGAAAAACAAAATTTTCAAATGTAAATATGTATATATACGCGGTGCCCCACAAAAGTTCCACCCCTTCATGTCTCCTCAATCTCAGCGTAAAAAATTGGTACCAACGTAATTCTTCATTCTTCAAATTTTTTTTCAACTTTGATCTCAGGAAAACTACTTTTGCGAGCCATGTGCGCCAGAAGTGACGCAAATGACATGAACTTGGTTTTTCTTATGGAAACCAATTCTTTATTGCAGATTCAAATTCTACGTGAAATTATATGAAGAAATTACCCATTACTTGATTCTTAAGGTCCGCGTTAACGCGCATAATCCCGCTCCAAAAGTTCGCAATTCCACTCTGAAAGTGCAAAAATCGTGAAATACTCAGTTCTTGAAGATATTCAATTGCCACATGCAATACATGATTTTTGGATATTTTTTCTTGCTGAACCTCGTAATGATGTTTATTTATTGATATTTGCAACACCAACTTGAGAAAGCACCTAGAAAACTACATTTTAGTACGCTTTGTGCTTTGTAGAAATGAGTGAGATAAGTGCGATTCTGCTCAATTTTTCGGTGTTTTCCCAAGTCGGTGTTGCGAATATCAATAAATTAACACCATTACGATGTTCAGCACGAAAAATACCCCAAAATCATGTACTGCATGTAGCAATTGAATATCCTCAAAAACCGAATATTTCATAATGTTTGCCCATTTAGAGCGGAATTGCGCACTTATGGAGCGGAATTGCGCTCGTTCACGCGTACTTCAAAAATCGAGTGATGGGTCATTTCTCCATGAAATTCCACGTAGAGTGCGAATCTTCTATAAAAAATGGGGGTTTATATCTTAAAAAAAAAAAGTTCATGTCAAAATTTGCGCCACTTCTGGCGCAAATGCCGCGAGCGAAAGTAATTTCCTGAGATCTACGTAAAATATTATGAAGAATGGCGTTGGTCCCAAGTTTTTACGCTGAATTCAATTAAAATGAACGGGGTGTAGCTCGTGGTAGGGAATGAGCTTATTGTTGCATCGCAATTAAACTAATATATTAACCAATGGATCTAGCTTTTTCTACTAAAGGGAACAAACGTTTTGGAAATGCGGCATGACTCAATTAACGATTCAATATCTATATATATAAAAACCAATTGCTGTTTGTTAGTCTCGCTAAAACTCGAGTATTTTTTTTTTTTTTTTTTTTTTTTTCAAAATTTCTTTATTAGAAACATAACATAACAACTGAGCTTGGCCCATCAAGTTAATTTACTTTAATACAATATTCGACATTGTGTAGAGTTCATAGCCCAATGGCAACTACTCTATAGGATCACTTTCTCACAAGTCTTGTCACATCACGTTACAAGGTCGAGAGGTTTCGTTCTGTCGAGACGCCGGATGACGTTACTGTTGTCTAATAGACGAAGAACTTCTGGGTTCATGTGTTCATGAAGCCGCTGTTCGTGTTTAATAGCAAAGTCCTTAACCACTTCGCTAACTGTTTCCATCTTGAGATCCCGGTGGAGGTCATCATTTCGTATGTACCAGGGAGCGTTAACAATACTCCTTAGTACCTTGTTCTGAAAAGTTTGTATGATCTTTATGTTTGACTTTTTCGTGCAGCCCCAGAGCTGGATGCCATACGTCCAGGCTGGCCTTAGAATTTGCTTGTATATAAGCAATTTGTTGTGAAGGGATAGATCGGAGTACCTGCCGAGCAGCCAGTACATTTTTTTGAACTTGATATTTAATTGATCTCTTTTTTTAATGACATGCTCCTTCCATCTTAGTTTTGCATCAAGAGTCATTCCTAAATACTTTGCTGTATTGGCGTAAGGGATCTCACGCCCATTCAGCATGACTGGTATTTTTGTTACGTTTTTGTTTGTAAAGTTAATATGTGTAGATTTCTGTTCATTGAGTTTGAGCCGCCATTTTTTTGTCCATGTACTGACATTGTTAACAATAACTTGTAATTTCCTAGTTGCTTCCTCTACCGTATCACCAACCGCTAACAGGGCAGTATCATCAGCAAAAGTTGCAATTGTTGTGTCGTCATCGCTGGGTACATCACGTGTAAACAGAAGATAGAGCAAGGGCCCGAGCACGCTACCTTGCGGAACGCCTGCCTTTATTTTCTTGAGACTGGAATACTCTCCTTCGTGTTTTACTCTAAAGTGTCTCTCAGAGAGATAAGATTTCAGAATTAAGCAGAATTGCTTTGGTAGATCTCTCTCAAGTTTGTATTCAAGGCCTTGGTGCCAGACTTTATCAAAAGCTTGGGAAACATCCAGGAAGGTGCCTACGCAAACTTTTTTCCTTTCTAAGCAATTTTCAATTATATCAGTGATACGATGCACTTGATCTATGGTAGAGTGTTTTTCCCTGAAACCAAACTGGTGATCGGGGATTAGTTCTCTCTCTTCGACAGTAGCTTTCAGTCTTCGTATAAGTAATCTCTCAAACAGTTTCGAGATTACTGGTAGCAGAGATATCGGTCTATAAGAAGTTTTGTCCTTAGGGTCTTTCCCCGGTTTCAGAATCATGATAACTTCCGCCACTTTCCAGCAACGTGGTACATATTTCAGCCTCAGTGCTGCGTTGATAAGATACAGAAGCATTCGTATGCCTTCCTCTGGAAGTTTTTTAATTACATTACCAGTAATGAGATCATACCCAGGTGCTTTGTTCGTTTTAAGGACACGAATCCCATCTTTAAGTTCACTTATTGTAACTGGTTGTATATCTTCTAAATCCGTAGAGGGGGTGATAGTCGGTAGTTCTCCATCATTCACATGGCTAGAGTTCGGGACAAATGTTTTTTCAAGGTGATCAGCAAAGACTTCTGCCTTTTCAATTGGGCTCTTTGCCCATTCCCCGTCTTCCTTTTTAATGGGAGGTACGTATTCCTTCGTCTGCTTGAGTGACTTGGTAACCTTCCAGAGTGAATAATCCGTATCTTTTTCAGGGTTTAGACTATGTATTAGCCTAAGGTGGGTTTCTTGCTTCATTTCTGAGCATAGATTATCCAATTGATTCTTCAGCCTATTTAATTTAGTTTTATCACTTGGGGCTCTAGTAAGATGCCACGTTCTTCTAGCTTTCCTTTTTTCCCTGATCAGGTCCCTAACTTCACGAGGGTATGATACATTAGCATCAGAATGCTCAGTCCCTTGTGGGGTACTAGCCCAAGCTGCTCGCTGGATACATTTCATGAAATTTTCCGCTTCATCTTCAAGCTGTTCTGTATATTTAAGGGGAACAGATAGATCAATATTAACAGCTATGTATTCCCTAAAAACATCCCAATCAGTATAACGAGTAACTAATCGTGGAGGTTTATCTTTAATTATTATTGTGTCGCTAATTGTGAGGACTATTGCGGAATGATCAGACATGAGGCTTCCGCTGTCTTCGACGTAGATAAAATTACTCGATATTCCTTTGATCACGAAAAAGTCAATAAGGTCTGGAGCTTTTGTTCTATCCGTGGGCCAGTACGTCGGTTTACCAGAAGAATAGAAATCACTGTGCACTTTTTTACCAGCAGAGAATAGCTCTCGGCCTTTCGTTGTGGTTAGGCGTGAGCCCCAGTAAGTATTTTTTGCATTGAAGTCACCCCCAATGACAAAATTGGGTCCCAAGCTTTTGAGTAAGGACAAGTAGTCTACTTCTTTGAGATTATATCGTGGTGGGCAGTAGATCGCTTTTAAGTTGTATTTTTTGCTATTTACTAGTACTGTTATTGAGGAGACTTGCATAAATTCTTCTTGAATATCATGGTGTTCGCAGTGCTTAATAGCACTCTTGATGAGGACAGCTGAACCCCCTCGAGGTCTTCCTTCTGGATGGTCCGCTCGATAGCATCATAATCAATGATTTCAATGTAGGATGACTGAACAAAATGAGTTTCAGAAACCAGGCATATATCTATTTTTTCTTGGCTCAGGAACAACTCCAGTTCTGAGGCATATTTTGCTAGTCCATTCGCATTCCAGGCAGCTATTCTAAATGTGTTTTGAATTTTCATGATTTCAACAACAATTTGGGTTTAATACTCCTTTCTAGCGTGGAAACTCTTTCAATCAACAGTCTGTTGGTGTGCTTTTGTTCATTTAACATTTCGAACATCAGAGTGAGCATTTTGTCAACAGAGGAGTTCGGAGTATTGCTGCGCACAACACTAGCGTACGACAACATACGAGTATTTTTATTATTTGCACAGGCAGAACTGACTTGACTTTGAGGCTTCAATGCAGTTTTCGAAGTAGTTTTTTCGGCAGATTTCCCAGAATGGAGTTTTTTTGTTTGGTCTTTGATTTTTTGTAACTCCCTAGCTACTTCGCACCCCCGATAGTTTGCTGGGTGGGCATCTCCACAATTAACGCACCGAGGGTTCTCTTTTAGAGGGCAAGTGGTGGTATCGTGCTTACCAGAACACTTGACACATCTAGTTTCACGCATACAATAGCTTTTTGTGTGATTAAAGCCTTGACAATTTTTACATTGGGGAATGAGATTCGTCGTTTTCCGTAGAGGTTCAATTTTGACCCTAATGTTCATAATCTCTTTAATGTCATAGATTCGTTCTATAACCTCTGTGTTCTCGAAATTTAGAATGAAAAGAGGAAGGCCTCTCTTCACCAGCACCGATTCCCCCTTATCATTAATTTCTCTGGTTTTTTTTAGAAGATTCACTGCTTCAGTTATTTTGTAGTTTTTCCTCTTAAGGTCACTAACTATCTCAGCAGCATCACACGTATGGTGCAATCCTCTTGCAACCACTCTGATGGGTCGCGTGTTTTTATCCTGATACGTATATCACTGGAAGTCCTTCTCTTTAAGTCCAGAAGTTAAGGATCGGTACGTATCACTATCTGGTGCAAAAATTTTCCAAACGTTGTTGGATAAGGCCTTGACAGTACATCGTTGTGAGGCCACTGTTTTGACGAGATTATGGATCGTGCCATACTCTGCTACACTAGTGACTATGATCGGAGGCGGGGGCTGAACAGTTTTACTTTTAATTCCATCATGCAGCACAGTCTTGGTGTTGTACACCTTCTTGCCAGATTTAGTTGTCTGCGGCACGTCTACCTCAGGGGAGGAACCAGCCTTACGTTTTTTAGTGGATTTCCTATTTTTTTTGAGAATCCAATTCGTTTCTCTTTCTAACTCCTCCTCGTCGGTTTCAAACTCTGTATTAGCTAAACTAGTTTTTGATTTTGATTGAATTGCTTCCCTCAGTGCAGAGTTCTCCAATTCAAGTTTAGTGACATTGGTCTTGGACTCACAAATGGATGTCTCAATGTCGGCCAAGTAGCCACATAATATTTCAATAATTGAATACAGCTCACCTATGGACGTCTTGATAGTCGGGTCAAGAATTCGGGCTGAGAATTCCTGGTGTTGCGAAATCTGAGCCTTTGTTTTGGAAATAATGTCGCCGACCGTTAAACAACCGCCACTGTCCGAGTTCATCGCGCCGACGAGTACAAACCTCGCGGCACGGGAATGTTTACAAATCACTGAGCTCGTTCGATGTTTTCGCCTTGAACGTTCGCGAGACGAATGCGGTGAGTTTATGATTTTACAACTGATGAGGGAATAAATAGATAAATAGGTGGATAAATGTGATAGAAATATGAATAAAATCGACTGCTAAGGGCTACACACGCGGTAGTTAAGATGGCGAGAGACAACACACAAAACGCTCGCGTCGCAGCGCACAAAATGAGTGGGGGAAGACCCCCCCAGGGGTACCATCGGTATGCCATCAGCTTTTGCTTAGTTGGCGGGCAGTTTTCAATTTACCAATCTCAAACATACTCCCCGGCTGGCTTGTTGTGACAAGTCATATAAATAAGTACCCTAGTATAACTTAAACTTGTGCGGACACATCACTGCACTTCACTGTTGGTTACTTAAAATTACACTGTGAATGATGCGGTCGATCAGACAAGTTAAGAGCTATGAATGAAATATACTAATTGACAATTTAGTTGCGTAGTAGCCTAGTTGTAAATTATAAAGAATAATTTAGCTGTAAGGCCGGTAGCGGCTCGTAGCTCCCCGGCTTGCAAGAGCACACTCCAAGAGCGGATGAGGACCAAAGCTTTCCTTGGCTTTGAGCCTATCAGGTTATGTGGAATAAATATGTCCTCATGACACGGAGCAATTATATCGATAGGGGTCCCATGATGAGCGTGTATGCAGATACAAACGCGTGACATTTCCATCATGCGGAAACAAATATTGGTCTGGTGAGCCACAGACAAGTAGTTGAGCGAAGCTCAATACGTAGGTACCTACATCGTAGGTATGATCAAGATATTGGTAACATTAGGAGGAATCCAAAGATCTCCTCGGCATGAGTGCCCTGACCAGCAAATTAATTAGGAGACAGCGAAAAGAGAAAAGAAAATGAATACATTTATTGTCGTTTAATAAGCCAGAGGAGGTTGTAAAGCTCCCCGGCGTGAGCAACCCAAACTAGAAGGTAATTGTGCGGGTGCTCAGGATCTTTGAGAGAGGTGGCGTGGGCGTCCCAAAATAGTGACAATTAGTCGGGCGCTCTGGTGAAGAAGATATGTATTGTTAAATACCTCAGTACAAAGATCAAGTTGCTGTATGCAACACAAGGTGGAGCTGCCCATGAGGCAGTATGATTACCCAATAGGGTGTTGATAGCAAGCCCATGTGGGCGATGTTGATGAACTACCCTTGAAATGATGGGTAGGATACCCATGTGGGCGGTGTTGATGAAATTGCCCAGAAGGCAATATATACCTTGCCCGGAGGCGATAGGTTTGCCCAAGGGGCAGTGGAGAAGTTGATAAGATGCCTATGCAGGCTAAGTTATTGATGAAATTGCCCAGAAGGCAATATATACCTTGCCCGGAGGCGATAGGTTTGCCCAAGGGGCAGTGGAGAAGTTGATAAGATGCCTACGCAGGCTATGTTGTTGATAATATATTATGCCCTTGCAGGCAGTGTTGTTGATGATATGCCCAAGCGGGCGTAATTGTTGAGATTGCCCGTGCAGGCGTTGTTGAGATTGCCCAGAAGGCAAAATACCTTGCCAGGAGGCGATAGGTTTGCCCATAAGGCAGTGATATGCTGACCGTGCCATAAGGCAATAAGTTTGCTCAAAGGGCAGTAAGCATCATAACCTTGCCAATGGCGATAGGTTTGCTCATAGAGCGGAGTTATGCCCATAAGGGCGGAAAGTATACCCAAAGGGTAAAGGAAATGCCGAAAGTTCGGAAAGATGCCAAAAAGGGCAGTGAGTATACCCAAAGGGTGAAAAGAATGCCCAAAGGGCGGAAAGATGTCCAGAAGGGTGGTAGATTTGAAAGTGAAACCTACTAAAATTCGATGAGCGGACCTAACACTCTCAGCGTTGACAAGAGTGCGGTGTGCTTTGAGCTGAGTGGACTGTATTGAATGTGATGATGAAAGAGATATAAATATGTAGGTTTCATAATATTAGTTGTAATAATGGCGATCTTCTAAAGAGAAAGCCGAAATGTACCTTCACAGAAGGTGAATAAAATGGGAATAGTTGATAGCAAAATTTGATCTAGTACAAAATCTATAATTTGCTCAAACGATCTTAATCGTACTAGGAGCATGAACATACTCGCTAGCGTGCATTGAAACCTACTTAGTACTAAAATTTGTTGATATTGATACACAAATGACATGTATTGTATCTAAGTAATGCGTAACTAAGTAATTCAATAAGTAATGTATCTAAGTAATTCAAAGGGGAACCTAGCATAGGTTATTTGTTATCCTCTAAATGATTACTCGAAGCTTAAGTTCGCATTCCTAAAGGGGATTATAGCGAAATAATTGCATAAAAGTTGCGGGTGAATATTATACAATTTTAAATCCCAGCTGCGGAATGATATTGAGAGGTTAAGTAGAATCCTACCGAAATATCACAATTAATTAGGAAGGGGTGAGACCCTATCAGGCTTGTGGAAGTAAAAAATATTTATCTTATACTAATATCACAGACTTGGAATTTGAAATAAGTTAGCATTACTATGAGACGTTGAGGTACTTTGTACTAAGTAGAAGTTGATAGCAATTAATAAAATATAGCCTAATATCACAGATGATTCATCAATAATGTCGTTGATATGGGGATGAAATCCCAGGATGAGTTATCCTTCAGGATGCAAAATGAATTAAATCCTGAGGCGGAATGAAGTTTTATGATACCAGACATGGTAGGTAATAGTTTCTTGATGATGATGTTGATAAAAGAAGATGGGATAAATAGTTGAGAGGTACCTAGTTACTTTGTTGACTAGATTGACTGACATGAACATATGCGGTAAACGAACGCTCGTAATGCTTAGGTCATTACCTGATGCTTAGTTTTGGATATGACGAATGTAATAAGGTAGGCATACATGTCATAAAGGAGTCAATCTTTACCTTAGTCGGAAACGCGGAGTCTTGCCTCTTCCGTCATGCAGGTAACGGATAAGGACGGCCGACAGCTGGTCGTAGGATTAAAAATGCGGTAGGTAACTAGGTCAATGAATGAAATCACCTTCTTCCAATTTTTCGAATAAGTACGCGGAAGTATTGTCCTACTAACTCAATAGTTCGCAAGAACACTTTTCACTTCGCGGAACCGTACTGAAGATAATTCTCAACGATATGATTACATTATAAAAGGCTTGAATGAGTTGTTGCTGTGTGTAGCTTGTCGAATTGTTGATAATATGTTTACTAGAACTGAGAGCTCGCCAGTGAATCGATTGAAGAGGGCCGAAGTGATTTTGTGGCTAGGTATATCACAAGCGACGAAATAGTTTATGAGAAGTTGATAGTAGTTGATAAGTTGTTGAGTTGATTAATTGTTGAGAGATTAGTTGATGAGTTGATAGTTGACCAACATAGTTGAGACTTGAAAGGTAACGGTGCTGACAAATCACACCAGGTAGGTAGGTTGAGTGGCGAAAACAAACATATTTTCGCGGTGAGCATATAATCGGATTCACATGTAAACAGCAGAGCTTCAGTCAATGTTGTAGATGTTATCAACACGCGGATTTCAAGTTCACAACTAGGTAGTTCGTTGTTGCGATCCTCAACTTCCCATGCATTGAACAGGCGGTACCCGCGGTAGGTTAGGTAGAATTTCCCAATTGCGTTGTTGTAAATCGTAGGTAGTTGATGTATGTAGTAGCCAGATTACTTTCTCGAGCGTCGACGAAAGCAGGCGGATTGATCTAAAAGCAAGATCATATATATCTAATGCTGAATATAGTTGAGGTTTCATTAGCGGTTCATGAGCTCATTGATAAAGGGGAAATTCAGCGGTAGTTGATGCCATGTTCACGGGAAGCGGATATGATATCATAATGATGAAATGAATTTCACGAATAATGCGGAAATAACACACATTCTGTTGAAAGAAAGGTCGCAGAAAAAAGGCTGCGGACCATGCGGTCCTGACGTAAACAACCGAACTTCTACTCTCCCGGGTTCACGAACTTACAGTGTTCAGAAGGTTGCTAAGGTTATAAACAAATGGGAATAGGTTGGCTCTCCTAGCTCTTAAAAGTTGTTAATTATTCTCGTTGAGATGGTTGTTATAAATTGTTGTTGGGAAATGAACTTGATGCGAAGCTATTGATAAGTAAGATAAATAATTGTTGGAACCTCCAGTCGTAAGTTGGTATGTTGAAGATTGAAGTAGGAATCGCTTCAAACGGGCGGCAGTGAGGAAACAGATGGGCGTAAAACTATAGAAACCTTTCCGTGAAATGTCCTTCCTCGGAAATGCGGTAGGTCCAGGTGTCCCTTTCGTTCCGCGTAAACGTTGTCAATACTATGGTGTTATGAGTTGGCTAAACCCGACGCATCGTCGTCTCAACGTCACCACAACTGCGGCACTGTTCGTTGCTTCGAAATCAGTAGTTAGGAAAGGTATTTTCTCGTGCGGTAAATCCATCTCCGTGCTGATTCGTGCTTCATATCGCGGCTCACGAGCAGATAGTTGTTGGTAGATAATATTCCAAAGCCGCGAATATGATTCGGATCGACTGGACCAAAAATGTTTGAAAATGCGGGAGCGGGACACACACACACGAGAGAGAGATGTACAGTGATTATAGAAAAATATTTTAATGACGAATGCGGTGAGTTTATGATTTTACAACTGATGAGGGAATAAATAGATAAATAGGTGGATAAATGTGATAGAAATATGAATAAAATCGACTGCTAAGGGCTACACACGCGGTAGTTAAGATGGCGAGAGACAACACACAAAACGCTCGCGTCGCAGCGCACAAAATGAGTGGGGGAAGACCCCCCCAGGGGTACCATCGGTATGCCATCAGCTTTTGCTTAGTTGGCGGGCAGTTTTCAATTTACAAATCTCAAACATTTGGATTACTCCAATTCAAGTCAAAGACTACTTTTTTCAAATTTTTCAGATCTGACCCACAATGGTGGGGGAGGGGTGGGGGAGTTAAAACGTTTCGAACGTCACTTAACGAACTGGGGATCTGAGTTGTCGAATATGTTTGGAGTATTCTAACTTAAATCACTGGCTACTTGAAAATTTTCAAATATAACCCATAGAAGGGAGTGTTTTAGGGGAGGGTGGGGGGAGAAATGGGGTATCTTTGTCATCACTGAACGAACTGGGGATTTGATTGTCGAATATGTTTGCATTACTCTAATTCCAGTCAAAGACTACTTTTTTCAAATTTTTGAAATCTGACCCACAATGGTGGGTGGAGGGGGGAGGATGTTAAAGCGTTTTGAACGTCACTGAACCAATTGGGGATCTGAGTGGGCGAATCAATCAGAATTACTGTAACTTGGGTCACAGGCTATTTGATAATAATATTCAAGTCAACCTGTGCAATTCACGGGTGAACGAGCTAGTTATAATGTTTATTGCAATGGTTCAATGTTTGAAATGAAATTTGATCGAGTAATTAATTGGTTAGGCTGAATATTTCACTCATGCGGGATAATGAACTCTAGAATTTCTTTAACCAAAAAGCTGAGTTTGACTAGGGATTTGTATACAGTCAGAGGTTGGATTAATTATATTCGTTGAAAGGGTGAAAGATTGCAGTGTAAATTATGAGAGATGGCGGTAATTGCAGGAAACTGTGGGGTAGTGGTGGGGAGGTGACTGCTGAGGTCAGTCCGGAGGTGGAGGAATTGAGATGCACCCATTTAAAACCCTCCCCATTACTCAGGTGGGGAATGAGAGCGGAAAGTCAGTAAGCGGAGCGGGGTATTTGGATTCGGGTATAAGATATGAGCCCGAGGGAACAGGGAGTTAAGGGGAGAGGGAGTTAAGGGGGGAGTTACCTAACCCTGTCCCCTTGAGTTATAGCGGGAGTGTGAATGTCATTTCTGGGTGGTGGGGGGGCGGCTGAGGGAGGGAATGATGAAGGTGCGTGAGGGCGTAAGTGGTTGATGAGGGGGCGGAACCGTCGGGGGGCGGCGTTGGAGGCGGCGGGGGCGGCAGACGGAGTTAATTAGTCCAGGTGAGAGCCGAACAGGGTTGGCAAAGTGAGACCGAGAGAGACGAAATGTGCAGCGGTAAAACGTGAATGAGGGAGAGGGCGTGAGCGGTCGAGTGAGGCGTGAACGCTTCTCGTTCCTCGAACACACCTTCACCTCAAGGGTTAATTATTAATTAACTCCCGATAATAATAACCCTGATATCGGCGTGTTTGATGCCCTTAGATAGACCTCATTCGTTGAACACTTGAACTGATTACACAACACACCTCAGTTTCAAGTCACTACTTCAATAGTTTATTGCAGTCGTATTTTACATAATTACATATAGTCAATTTTAGTGAATTTTCTTAGAAAATAAAGCTATTGCAATGGCTCCAAAATTTTAGAATAAAAATTTTCAAAAATTTTCTTCATTGAAATGTGTTTTGAGGCATTTTGGAATGATTCCTGGATTTTAACGCTTTTTTATATGTGTATATATATATATATATATATATATACATATATATATATATATATATATATATATATATATTAAAAAAAGCGTTATATATATATAAAAGCGTATATATATATATATGTGTCATTCCAGACGATCTCTCGATAGAATTGAGATAAAAACTTCGTTCTTTCGCCAAAAAATCAAGCATTTCAGAAGAAAGGATGAGTTCGTTGGACAACACTTTTTGAGCACATTAAATTGGTCAAATTTCAAAACATTCACTCAAAAAATCACTAAAATAGCTAAAAGCGGCTAAAAATTGTTTAATTCATATTTGCTGGTAGAATATTGCTCAAATAAAGTCTATTAACTATGAAATAGAACTTTCAAAAATTTATGTAAAAAATTGTGCTGTAAAATTTACTTAAAATTCATTCAAATTTGCTAAAAAATCGATGAAAACTGAAAAAAAGCTAAAAATTTAAAACCTCTATTTGAACTGGAGATTATTATTTAGAATACGTTTTTTGCAATAAAATCAATAGTTAACAATTTACTTGCATTTAAAAAGCTCAAATTTCAAAACAATCTAATATTATATGTATAATACGATGATTTACGAAAATTCACTCATACGATCATGCTGCATGACTGGAACTTTTATACTTACAAATTGCATTTTTTATCTGTATATAAAAATGTATCTCCTTATATCCATTGGTCTCTAAATAAGTCGAGAACGGCTGAACCGATTTCAATTTTGGTTTTTGGAAAATGATCAGCAAGTTTTGTAAGTGGATTTTGGTTATTTATTTTCATTCTCGCCCACTCTTCCTCGTCGAAAAAGCCAGTTTTCCCCTCTGCAGCTTCGCAATGGTGTTGAAACGGTATCATTATTTTTCTAATACGTGATTGAAATTAAACGAAACCAGCAAGTAACGTTCTTACTGCCACGTAAACGAGTGAATCAACTTTTGATGAATTGAAATTAAATACCATCTATTTTGTAAGTATGTAAATTGGTTTGCATACTACAACTTTGTAGGTATGTTAGCGTAAAAATAACCGCAGGTTCTTGAATGACCAGACAAACACTGGTCACCACGGGTGGACCACGGGTTACTGGATAAACTGTGGGTAACGGGATCAATCTTAGATAGCGGGACAAACTACAGATAGCATGACAAATCACGGGTAAAGGACAAACCACGAGGTGTAAGCCGACTTCGCTTTCGTGTTGACGCGGGCCTGACACCAGCAGCAGAAGGCGGAAGCAAATCAGCCATCACCATTTTGGCAAATTTTCGTAGAAAATGAAGCTATTGCAACGGCTAGGAAAATTATAGAATCAAAATTTCTGAAAAATTTCTTTAATGAAATCCGTTTTGAGGCATTCTGAAACGATTCCTGGTGTTCTGGTCTTTACGCTTTTTCATATAAATAAATATATATATTATTTTGAGCTATTACAGATGGTTGGAAAATATAGGAAACACATAAATTCTCTCTCTCTCTCTCTCTCTCTCTCTCTCTCTCTCTCTCTCTCTCTCTCTCTCTCTCTCTCTCTCTCTCTCTCTCTCTCTCTCTCTCTCTCTCTCTCTCTCTCTCTATATATATATATATATATATGTGATGGAGTGAGGAACCCTGAACTATCCACCTACCAAATTAGGACGAACGCCAATCAATGTATTCTTTACCATCAATTATTATCCATCGATTTATTCACTTTCGATCATATAATCGATTTGTCACTCGAATAACGCAATGTGTCGTCACTAGCTGCTCATAACTCCCCTCGCGGCACAAATGCGAACTTAGATGGATATAATATACCTGCTACCTACCTTTGTCAGTTAGTTCGTTATCGTTGTTGTTACAGGAAGGATCGTCTTCCAATTTATGTTTTATTTTACGTTACCTATTTGTGAATCTGATTCTGTTTAACTTACTATGATGTGATCCGTCGAGGGGGAGTACGCTAATATCGAGTGTTTGTACAAGTTTCTATAATAAACTGTGTTATTATTAACGTATTACATTCGGTATTGTGATTGATTTACCCTATGGCATCGGACATTGAAGAAGGACAGTTGTGTGAGGATGAGGGGGACATCACATATATATATATATATATATATATATATATATATATATATATATATATATATATATATATATATATATATATATAAGTCATTCCAGGCTTTAACTCTCCTTTGGATTGAGATAAAAATCCCGTTTTTGCGCCAAAAAATCAAGGTTTCCAAACGATAGGCCAAAAATTTTTTTAGCACAATACATTGGTCAAATTTCAGAAAATTTACTTAGAAAGATCACTAAAAATGGCTGAAAACGGCCTGAAATTTTTAGTTTCATAATTCTTAGCGGAGTTTTAGTCAAAACAACATTATCAAAGATTAACTATGACATTAAAGAAATTTTGTGTGCAAAATTAAGCAGAAAAATGTACTTAAATTTCATTTAAATTTGCTATAAAATCGATTAAAACTGCTAAAAGCTAATAATATAAAATATATTTTTGAATAGCAAATCTATTTAGAATACGTTTCTTGACATTAAAATAATAGTTAACAATTTCTTTGCGCTCCAAAAGCGACGTACGATAATTATGAATTATTTTCATAATAGTACGATAACTTATGAAAATTCGTTCATACAATCATGCTGAAGGACTGGAACGTTTTTCTCTCCTAGTGATATTCATACAATCAACATCGCGACATTCGTAACTCTTGTGAACTCATGGCTGAAGCAATTGTTAAAACAAAGGCGGTTCACATAGCGCTTTTAACAAGTGCAGAAAATATTGTATTTGATATCTAAAATAAGAGATAGGGGTTGTCATTTGGATTTTTCTCTAAACTTCGTGTGCTGAGACACCATTTGAGATGTTACGCACTCATATATAAAATCCATTAAGAAGGACGTAATCTACACGCCCACAATCATGCAAGTCTCAGGTTATTTGATAAACGATGAATAAATCGCCCTCCTCCCAAAAGAGACCGTTTCCATCAAGATCAGACGGGACGGAAGGTGTTTTGGCCTTTGAAAACTAACCGACTCGAAGTTTCGTGTTACCCCCGTTCACTCGCCGCGGGAACTTAGTGAATAATTAACCTACCCCCGCTCTCTAACGCGGAAAGATAAAGTTGAAGGAAAATAATAACGCCCGGGACGTGAAATTCTGGCTCCAGATTTTTGTATGGTAATAACTATATCTTCTTGCACGCTTTGGAAGGACCATCCTCCATTCATGCTAAACCGTAATTTTCTGGATACATCCAGAACTCATGGGGAAGGCGCTGAACCTGTGGGTTCTTCTGGCATTGAAAAATGGGACACTTCTACAAAGGGGCGTGGGCATTCTGATTCCATAAACACCACAAAAAATGAAATATTTTCTGTATCCTTGGGTGATCTCTGCTCTTTGGAGCAGTGCACTGAGGATGAAGTCGTGTTGTTCAGTGAGGTGTTAGGTGGTCATAGTGACAATATCCCTTCACTTGATTTTCACCCATCTTGTGTTGTCCCAGCTTTAGGATCTTGCCAAGTCTTGCCAGTTAGCACTCAACATTTCGAATCAGTTCACACTGACCTTCCTGTTAGTCAAAGGGGGGATCTCATCAAAATTTTGACTAATTATTCCCAATATTTTATTGATGGAATACCTACCACTCGTGTGACGACAGGAACATTCAAAATTCGCCTTCTTGACCCTTCCAAAATTGTCCACCGTCGACCATACAAACTTAGTCCTGTACATCGTGAACTGGTGCGAGAGCGCATCAAAGAACTTGAAGATGCCAAAGTAATTCGCCCCAGTTCTTCTCCATATGCAAGCCCAATACTTCTTGTTCCTAAAAAGACAGGTGGTTATCGAATGGCCGTTGATTTTAGGGCTCTCAATGCAAATACAGTCCCAGATAGATACCCTTTGCCATTGATAACTGATCAAATAGCGCGTTTACACGGTGCCCGGTGGTTTTCTATTCTTGATGCTGCTAGTGGATTTCATCAAATCCCAGTTGAAGAAGAGTCCATAGAAAAGTTAGCTTTTGTCACACCAGACGGTCAATGGGAATATTTGGCCTTGCCCTTTGGGGTGCGCAATGGACCAAGTGTTTACCAACGAGCAATCATGAAAGCCTTAGGAGACTTAGCATTTGATTACGTCACGTGCTATATGGATGATCTGCTTATATCAGCAAGCACTCAAGCTGAGGCACTTATCCGATTAAATCATGTTCTAGGAGTTCTTACTTCTGCTGGATTTTCTCTAAACCTTTCGAAGTGTTTGTTCATTGTCTCGAAAATTAAATACTTAGGCTACGAGATAGAAAATGGAGAAATAAAACCGAACAAATCCAAAGTTGAAGCTCTGACAAAATTGAAACCTCCTTCTACTCTTCGTACTCTACGCCAATTTTTAGGTTTAGCTTCTTATTTTCGGCATTTTATCCAAAATTTCGCTCAAATAGCTGCTCCCTTGTTTAAATTAACCCGTAAAACTGATGATTCAGCTAATGACAGTAAGAATCGACCAATTCCTTGGAATGACAGTCATGAAAAGGTTCGCCAACAACTTATTGGCATGCTTACCTCAGAACCCATTTTAACCATTTTCAACCCATCCTACCCCATTGAGTTGCACTGTGATGCAAGCTCTTTAGGTTTTGGCGCAATTTTGATTAATATAGTTGACAAAAAGCCGAGACCAGTAGCCTATTACAGTAAGAGAACCACGACTGCAGAATCTAACTTTCATTCATATGAGCTAGAGACTTTGGCAGTGGTTTATGCCATAAAGCATTTTCACAATTATTTACAATGTCACTTGTTTACCGTTGTGACAGATTGTGCATCATTGCGCGCAACTCAAAATAAGCAAGACTTGATACCTCGTGTTCAACGGTGGTGGTCTTTCTTGCAAAGTTTTGATTTTAAAATGCAATATCGTCAATCCTCGCGTATGCAACATGTTGATTTTTTTAGTAGGAACCCTATTGAAGAAGCTGATGAAGTCAACAACTTTCCAATACCTGAACAACCTATTGCCAAACCCAAAATTAATCAGGCATTGTCTGTGAATACCTCAACATTAGGTTTATCAACCCCAAAAATGCGACCACATGGAAAACATCGAAATTTTAAACCTCAATATAAAACTTCTTCCGAAAAACTCGTGCAATTAACATCTATTTCAACTGATTGGCTTCTAACAGCTCAGCAAAATGACCCGTTTGTTACTGAAATAATTTCGAAATTGAATGCTAACGAAATAGATTCAGATATTCAAAACACTTACGAGATGCACTCTGGTGTACTGTGTCGGAAAGTACAGCGACACACTCGCGCTAGGTACCTCCCAATTGTCTCCCATTCTCTTCGGTACGCTGTTGTTTCTAATGTCCATGAATCTCTATTCCACTTGGGTAATGAGAAAACCTTAGAGGCGTTGTACCAACATTATTGGTTCGAACACATGGCGAAATACGTTCGAAAATTTGTTGAGAACTGCCTTGTGTGCAAAACATCAAAAACAGATTCAGGACCTCGCCAAATTCAACTCCACCCTATACCCAAAGTTGCTGAACCATGGCACACTATTCATTTAGATGCTTCTGGTAAACTAAGCGGAAAAAAAGACTCTCAAGAATATCTTTACGTTTTCATAAATGCATTCACTAAGTACTGTGTATTGCAGCACACACGTTCCTTAGGTGCTGCAAGTGCTATCAAAGCGTTAACATCTCTCATAAATTTCTTTGGTCCTCCTCAGCGTATAATCTGTGACCAAGGTACAAATTTCACTGCTAAAGATTTTCAAGATTTTTGTGTATCACATCAAATTGACCTCCATTTTATAGCCACAGGAGCATCACGAGCAAACGGTCAGGTCGAGCGCCTTATGAGTACCTTACGTAATATGCTCACTGCTGCTGAATCAGATCATCATAAAACATGGCAATCTTGTGTTGGAGAAATTCAATTAGCTTTAAATACCACACCTCATAGTGTTACTAAGGTATCCCCCATGCAGCTGATGTTTGGACGAGTTTCCAGGCCTTTGCATCTAATTTCTATCACTGACCACCTCACTGATCAACCATCCACTAGCCTACAAACATTGCGTGACTCAGCCGCACAATTGATGGAAAAACAAGCTGAAACTAGTAAAACTCGATTTGATAGAGGCAAACTGCCAGTAAAGCGTTTTCAAGTGAATGATTTGGTTTTTGCACAAACGGAGGTGAGAAATAGAGTCAAGTTGGATGATGCCTATAGAGGCCCCTATAAAATTGTAAAAGTTATGCCTGATGATCGCTACTTGTTGCAGTCCGTCTCTGGCGGAACTAAGAAGTTTTTGAAATATCCCCACGAACGTTTGCGCAAGGCACCTAACCTTGATGAATTGAATCCTCTCCCTGATAGTGGAGAGCTTTCTCAATAAAATTTGGCTGACACGATGCTTTATTGTTTTGTGTGGACTATCCCACATGTGACTGTGGATCCTCCCAGTCAATCTACGACTTCAGCCTGTGAGGCTGGTTGGTAGATCATCTGAGTTTTGTTTAAGTCATGTCACGCCTGTGTTAATTATAGTTGTTTGCGGTTTTCGGTTCTCTACCTTGCTTGGCACCCACGGCGGCTCGTCATGGTCGGACCCTCTTCCTTTGTCCCTCCCTTTACGATGCCTTCCGTCCTCACAGTCACTTCTTTTCTGATAGGGTGATTGTCAAGCCCAAGTGAGTTCGAGCCCGGTCTCCCGCATTCTCGATTTTTCTCTCAGCCACTGGTAGCTCCTCTGGCTGATTTTATTTTATTTTATGGCACTGGATTCACCTCTGCCATTGGATTCATTTGAGGCACTGGACTCTCCTCTGCCTGCTGCAACCCTTGATTTTATTTTATTTTATGGCACTGGATTCACCTCTGCCATTGGATTCATTTGAGGCACTGGACTCTCCTCTGCCTGCTGTAACCCTTGCATGCGCACTTCGTTTGTTGGTTGAACGACACTACTTGATATTGTACTGACACTGTATTTGTTCTCTCCCTCCTCTGCTGTGCTTTGCTCATCAGGGTGTCCTCTGAAATAGTTTCTATTTTTGCTTTCACTGCTCTCCCTTGCCTTGTTAGGGCAGAGATTAGGCCCATTTGGTTCGATCTAATGGGCTGAATTTGGTCCTTCCAGGTGATCAGCGCTCCCGAGGACGGCAGCAATGTCAGGATCGCCGTGTGATGGAGTGAGGAACCCTGAACTATCCACCTACCAAATTAGGACGAACGCCAATCAATGTATTCTTTACCATCAATTATTATCCATCGATTTATTCACTTTCGATCATATAATCGATTTGTCACTCGAATAACACAATGTGTCGTCACTAGCTGCTCATAACTCCCCTCGCGGCACAAATGCGAACTTAGATGGATATAATATACCTGCTACCTACCTTTGTCAGTTAGTTCGTTATCGTTGTTGTTACAGGAAGGATCGTCTTCCAATTTATGTTTTATTTTACGTTACCTATTAGTGAATCTGATTCTGTTTAACTTACTATGATGTGATCCGTCGAGGGGGAGTACGCTAATTTCGAGTGTTTGTACAAGTTTCTATAATAAACTGTGTTATTATTAACGTATTACATTCGGTATTGTGATTGATTTACCCTATGGCATCGGACATTGAAGAAGGACAGTTGTGTGAGGATGAGGGGGACATCACATATATATATATATATATATATATATATATATATATATATATATATATATATATATATATATATATATATATATATATATAAGTCATTCCAGGATTTAACTCTCCTTAGGATTGAGATAAAAATCCCGTTTTTGCCCTAAAAAATCAAGATTTCCAAACGAAAGGATTAGTTCATAGGCCAAACATTTTTTTTTTAGCACAATACATTGGTCAAATTTCAGAAAATTTACTTAGAAAGATCACTAAAAATGGCTGAAAACGGCCTGAAATTTTTAGTTTCATAATTCTTAGCGGAGTTTCAGTCAAAACAACATTATCAACGATTAACTATGACATTAAAGAAATTTTGTGTGCAAAATTAGGCTGAAAAATGTACTTAAATTTCATTAAAATTTGCTATAAAATCGATTAAAACTGCTAAAAGCTAAAAATATAAAATGCATTTTTGAATAGCAAATCTATTTAGAATACGTTTCTTGACATTAAAATAATAGTTAACAATTTCTTTGCGTTCCAAAAGCGACGTACGATAATTACGAATTATTTTCATAATAGTACGATAACTTATGAAAATTCGTTCATACAATCATGCTGAAGGACTGGAACTTTTTGACATGGATATGTCTTTGCTCTGGGGGGTCAACCAAAAATTTCTGTGATGCAAAATTTGTGTCACAATTTCAGTGTTTTTCACGTACAACCCAGCCGTTGCTAGGGGAATGGAACTTCCGCAGTTTTCATCGCATAGAAATCGTTTGCCACTCGTTGGAAAGCGCTTGATTTATGTGATAAATGTTCACATTTCAAGCTACCAATTTCCTCTCCTTACGTACCTGGCTACATTCCTAAACTAAGTTGATTGGACTATAAACAATTTCAATAACCCGGTTACAATATTCTTAACGTAAAGCAATAGAATCATTTACTCCACTCCATAGGAAACATTTTCATCATCTTGACAACAGTCGACTGTTGACAGCAACTCATTGTAGTGGCTTCTCTCTACAGTTATTTTTAACATTTCTATAAGTAAACCGTTGTTTTGTTGGAATTAGTCGGGATGCGGCCCAAGGGATTTGTTTAAAGTTAAAGGATTTGTTTACAACTCTCGAGGACAACCGTTATGAAATCCCCAATCAAAGACATATCCATGTAACATGGTATCTGCTTGTAAAGCAGATAGTGGAACTCGTTTACGAGTTGTTTAGTTATTTCTCTTTTAGCGATATTCATACAATCAACATCGCTACATTCGCAACTCTTGTGACACAGTTTCTCGACGATTTCGGGCGGAGGACCCATGGCTGAAGCATTTGTTAAAACAAAGGCGGTTCACATAGCGCTTTTAACAAGTGCAGAAAATATTGTATTTGATATCTAAAATAAGAGAAAGGGGTTGTCATTTGGATTTTTCTCTAAACTTCGTGTGATAAGACACCATTTGAGATGTTACGCACTCATATATAAAATCCATTAAGAAGGACGTAATCTACACGCCCACAATCATGCAAGTCCCAGGTTATTTGATACACGATGAATAAATCGCTCTCCTCCCAAAAGAGACCGTTTCCATCAAGATCAGACGGGACGGAAGGTGTTTTGGCCTTTGAAAACTAACCGGCTCGAAGTTTCGTGTTACCCCCGTTCACTCGCCGCGGGAACTTAGTGAATAATTAACCTACCCCCGCTCTCTAACGCGGAAAGATAAAGTTGAAGGAAAATAATAACACCCTAAACCTAATTAATTATTCCCTCGACGGGGGTGAGAGTTGCTCCTTTCTGTATGACACAGCTTTGAAAGGATCTCGAGAAATGAGGTGAGATGGGTTTTGTATATTAACTTTCCTCTGGAAACAAGTTCCTTTTCCCGTTGGTGGTGGTGTTGGTTCTTCGCAGCTGCATGTAACAAATATGGTAACCAGGTGACGTCCACGGAGAAACAGAGTGAATTTATTCATAGAAACTCCTTTTTCTTATAATAAATTCACGATTATCAGCAGAGTCATCTTACATCTTTTGTAGTACTGTGTCTTCCGTTCATTATATGTTTGTTTATTTATTTATTTACCTATTGAACGGGCGAGAAGCCCAATACACAACAAGATAATATAGGATAACATAAGGATACAATTAGTTATATAGCGATAGCTTGCGACATAAAATATAGTTTAACCAAAACATAAATCATAGAATAAAGAAGCTTACGTAACATTAAAGACAAAATTATAGAAAATATACATTGGAATCAGTTTGAAAAATAGGATTAAATATTATTTTTGTAAAATGGAAGACTATTAGAAATCTATTACAAATCGATAGCTTGGTTATTTGACTAGATACAATTATGTGTCGTCTTTCCTCACGAGAAATTGGGTTGTTGCACGAATAACACTGAGGAACAAAAAATAAGTGATGTCCGGTAACAAAAAAAGTAACAGTGGACTGGGGGGTTTTCGAGGTTACTGAATCAGAAAATGAAAGCATTTTTTCCCAGATTGGCTCGAATTTGAAAGCCCATTTGCCTGTTTATTAATCTGAAAAATCACAACTAATGGTTTTGCATCGTAATTACAGGTTCAACTACCTTACCTTATGTTTTTTAGGGTGCTTAATCCGAAGTTGAAACCGGATTTTAATTATTCAGCTCGCATCTCATCAAGGATCCGTTCCACCATAGATGGCTAACAGGGAGTAAAGTAACTGTTGATTGTTTATTGAAGAAAACGATATTATTGATTGTAGATATTATTGATATATCATAACATTGCTTGCTCAAATAACTTTGACGTATAATGCAGGAGGAAAAACAAAGTGAGTTACACCTATAAATGGAGTTACACCTGGAGATAATGGTTACTTCTCCACTATTTTCTCATTTCATTTCATTTCATTTCATTTCGTTTATTTGTCGTCACAATAAATTGATTGACAATTGTCAGCACTAACAATTAAATAAGAAAATTGGTTATAATAATTTCAAAAAACTAAGCTAAAAAATGAAATTGAGACCACCAAGCAAAGATGCTGGCCACAGGCTTCCATCCGCCCAAAACGGCGGCCCGGCCGGGGCGTCCCGGCCGAGCCCGGACCCGACCCACCATGGCGGCCTCCCGAGGGTGCTCATCCATTTCTGAAAGAGCACCCCTTAAACACGATCAACAGGCGAATCGCATCAGGAAGGGTGTACCAGGCGAGACCGCCCCCGGGCCAGACCGAGAGCCCCCCACCGAACCACCAAGCGAACAAAACAGATACACGCAGCCAAGCACACTATAAATTACAAACATACCTAACAATCATTCATTCCGTTAAAATATTTATGAATTAACAAAGATGTATAAAAAAATATCAATAATAATTATCGCGTACACTACATCTAAGTTAAAAGGAAGAAAAAAACAACAACAATGCTCAACAAATTATCACAGTGTGGTCATAACTAGGATCTAGCTCGAGTACTTTTATCAAAATTCCTCGGCTGCTGACATAAAGAACAACTAATGGCTATAATAAATACTGAAACAAGAAAAATCAAGCGTAAGGGGTACAATGTCCTATCGTCAAAATTCAACAGAAAAAAAATCAGAGACTCTATAGAGTTCCGCAGTAATTAATAATTTTTTCGTAGCTCTCTTGAAGGCCGACGGAGTCAATTTTGATATCGAGTCAGGCAGGTGATTAAAAAGTCGTGGACCAACTTGTAGTGGGTTCCCAGTCATGGATGCGGAGAGTCTTACGGGAGGAGGACACAATAATTCTCTACTCCTTGTATTATACGTATGCACGTCAGATCCCTTGGTGAAACTTGATAAACTTTTTTTGACGTATAACAAACATTGGTGCACGTAGAGGGCAGGCATAGTCAAAGAACCGAGTCGGCGAAAGATATCTCTACAGCTCTCACGGCCTCCGAGTCCGAAAATAACACGAATTGCTCGTTTCTGCTGTTTGAAAACTGCCTCACTCTGAGAGGAGTTGCCCCATAAGAGAATACAATAATTAAGCCTGCTCAAGATTCTGGCAAAGTATACAGTTCTAATAATATCAAAAGAAACTGAGCACTTCAATCGACGTAACATAAAGTTACAAGACGCCAACTCAGCTAATAAATGCTCAACATGAGCTGCCCAAGAAAGTCGGTTGTCAATAGTCAACCCCAGAAAACCAACTCTCTGATGACAACCACCACCAAGACCGAAAGTCAGCTCCTGCGTTTTTTCATGGTTGAGAACCAAAGCATTTGACTCACACCATCGTTTAATAATGAGTGTAGATCTATCAGAATTTACGTCAGCCTGGTCGGGATCAGAGCCAGTGATAAGTGAGGTGATATCGTCCGCGAAAAGAAATAGTTCAGCGCCATGTACAGATTGAAAAGCCAAATCATTAATGAAAATAATGAACAAACAAGGACCCAAAACCGAGCCTTGTTTCACTCCACATGGAATAGGGACAGCCTCTGATGAGGAGCCGTTATGAACAGTGACCTGGTGCCACCCCTCCAAATAGGATTTGAAGAAATTACAGGAAGTCGCGTCCAAGCCATAGTGCTTCAGTTTCCTCAACAGAATATCATGTGGTACTAGATCAAAAGCCTTGGTCAAGTCATACAATTTCAGCATAGCTAAGTCTCTCCTTTCAATAGCTTCAAAAACGTTGACAATCAGAGAAGATGCCGCAGATGAAGTGCTCATACCACTACGAAATCCAAACTGTCTGGGATGAAGCAGTGACGAACCCTCAAAATAAACCTTAAGCCTTCTCGGAACCAGATGTTCAATAATCTTCACAAATAGTGGAAGTTTGGATATTGGTCTAAAGTCATCATAATTTGCGCATTTGCCCTTTTTTGGTATTGGTGTAATGAGCGACCACTTCAGAGAATTAGGAAAAGTCCCGGATGAAAAACATAGATTTATCAGATAGGTAATAGGTTCTATCAAGAATACCGAAACCCTCTTAATAACTTCGGTGTTAAGACCAAAAAAGTCAGTAGACTTGCTGGATTTCAACAAACAGATCACTTCGTAAACCTCTTCAACCATAGCATGGCGGAGAGCAAACCTATTGGTGCAACCAGGTGCCGACTCTAGAAAACGGGAGACCTCAGGAATAGATATCGAGGATTCTTCTGTATATTTTTTAAACACTGCTGAAAATGTATCACTGAAACACCAAGAAGTCAAACTTGAATTAGGAGAAACAGTAGACCGAGCCCTCAAGACTAGCTCCCTTCTGACAATATCCCACGAAGCCTTAGTTTTATTTGCAGCGGAGTTTATATACGCATCATTTTCACTACATCTGAAACGATTCAGTGCTGATCTGTAAGCGATACGGCATAATCTTGCCCGTTCACAAAACTCAATTCTACGAGTAGACGAAGCCAAATCTTTGAATGTGATATAACGTTGGTGGAGAACCACAAGGTCTGGGTTCTTTTGCTTTTTCTGTGGTGGTTGGCCAGATTTGCGCCTACACCAACTCCAAGGACATGCGATGTCCAAGCTCCTCATAAATGTATCCAAGAAGAGATCAACTGCCACATTTACATCATCAGAAGCATACACGTGAAACCAAGTCACATTCGCCAACAGTTTCAATAAATGAACAATATTTTCCTCCTTCATTTTCCTGTGAACAGCTAAAGAGGAAGGAACAGTTGGTGGGGATATGAGGAGCTTGAGCTCTATCGCTTGGTGATCCGAAAAACTTAATTCGCTGACGAAGGGTTCATACCAGGACTCATCTAAGTTCGTGATCATCACGTCAAGACAAGCCGGTGCACCCGATTGGAGACCGCAGGGTCTTCTTGTTACCTCGTCAAGTGTAATATGAAGCCCAAAATTTTCCATTAAAGTAATAAATTTGGCCTTTGTGTTAACCAAAATGGGATTGGATGTATATTCAAAATGAATATTAAGGTCACCCATTATGACCACCATTTTGTTCAAGTTTGAAATATAGGTCATAAGACGATCGAAACATCCGAGAAAATCATCGAAGTTAGATAATTGTGGTGGTCTATAAATACAACAAACAACCAAATTAAGTGACCTTACGTTGATGGCTGAAATTTCACATATGGATTGCAGCGAGAGATCACATAAAACTTGTAATTCAGTGAAATCGCAGTCTTCCCGTATAAAAATCGAAGTTCCACCCCCAGCCTTCGTAACCCTCGAATAAGAGGATGCTAGACGGAAACCATCGGGAGCGTAAAAGCTGATCTCATCATTACAACATAAATGCTCTGATATACCAAGTATCAACGTGTCTGGACGGTCAAGTAAGCAGAAATTAATATCATGCAACTTGGACTTTAAACCATCAACATTTGCATGCAATAAAGTCGTATATTTTAATATCGGTTTTCTGGATATGGCATTGTGAGAATTTGAAAGCGCCATCAAGGAAGAGCCATAATCGCACCTTGAGGGCGCCTGAAAAAAAACCTCTTCACAAGAACCCCTACAGGCCAGAAGTCAGGAACCATTATTGATTGCTGGAACGATCTGTCAAGGCACACCTTAAAGCTTTCATAGTAGCCCTTGCTGTCCAGATTTTCTATGACTACGTCGGCCCCTGGCAACTTGGTATCTATATAATGTTTGACAACAGATGAGTCGGTGCCCTTTTTGATTTTCCCTACAAAAATCCACGTCCGCTGGGGTCCTGCAGAAAGCTCTTCATCGCTCCCAGCGTAAACAGATGAACTTCCTATTATGCCTCTATTACGTTTCTTATGTCTATTAGTGACCACAGACCAATTACTGTCGTCTTTAGGTACGGAACCAGTAGAATAAACCAGGAACCAGTCTACTACTTGATTGTTTTCAATACCGGGGCGTTTTGCGCCTGAAATTGTGTGATGCAAAACCTGCACTACAGCTCTGTCGCTCTCAGTAGTATCAGATGTCGAAGTTGAAACTTCCTTGATTGAGGAATTGTCATTCTTATCATGGATAAGTCCACAGTCACGGTGTTATCATTGATACCACGATCGCCAATTTTCGGTGATTCCTCAGTTTGTTTAAGTAAAGCCGGAACTTTTTTAATCAAACTAGAGGCTAATTGTTTACCCGCATAAGCTCTTGTAGTAGGACGATTCGTAGTGGGGATAATTACAGTAGTTTGTTTGTCAACTGATTCGGTAGATTTCTTATTGATCGTTTCGGAATGTTTGCTTGCGCCGGTTTTCGGGGTTTCCTCCAACTTGCGCGGATTATGTACCGGTTTTTTAGGATCTGGCGGTCTAACAAGCGGATTGTGAGTTTTCAACATCCTGGATAGCTCAAGAATTTCAGTGGTAATGACGGAAAGCATGGGCATCAAATCACAGTTTCCAGTGGAACGCATTTTAGACAGGTTAGTTTCACAAGTCAAACAAATCCATTTGAATTTATTACCAAGACCCAGAAATGTTTCTAGTTCAATAGCTGTTGTATTTGTGCATGATGTATGAAACCACACATTCCATCACATTGCAAAAATGATTCGTCCGGGCTGATATCAACCCTGCATTGTGGGCACAAGGAGGGCCTCATAGCCGTCATTTCCGAGGAGTAAATACAAATACTTAATGAATAAGTTATACTTACAACTTATCCATTGGAAGCAACAACACTACTGAGCACAAAATAACTCGAAAGTTAGACGAATTGCACCAAAAAATTTACAATTAAATGAATAAACTACGGAGAGGTGTTATATCAGGCGTTATCACACGTTATCTTGTTCTCGTTATCACGTTCTCGACCTTGAAGGTGGGTTCACATCCATGCGTAAATGCGGTAATGCGGCTATGCGTTTAACTAGTGGAGGGGGTTGGAAGTAGTGGAGGGGAGTGCGGAAATGCGGCAGGCCGTTCATAACCATCCGGTTGTGTTATCATTGCGTTATCATTGTTGTTGTCTTCTATTACCATTGCCTTTTTCCAAAGAGACATATTTCCTCCCGAATTTTCTTCAAACTATCACACATTTCTTGGGCATTACAGCTCCATAATCAATGTTGAATAATAAACTCATAAAAAAATCATGAGAGCGTATAGAAGAAATTGTTATGTATGTACATTAAAACTGTAAAGGCGACGTCGTTTTGAAATGAGACTGTTGGGTAATTATTCGGTCCTTTCATCAACTAGGTACTTTTCCCAAGATAACAATACGGATATTTCTACCCGAAAAAATGTGTAGGTTGGCGCATTTCAAATCATTTAAGTGCATTGATGCACCATAAGAAACACTTACATACTTAACGTAGTTAATTTGTCCATTTCCTAAGGACAAGTTGGCCATCTCTTCTCAAATACCTACTCATTCAACAAGCAGGAAAATGCTAATCTATAATCAAAAAATGTCTCAAAACACAAAACACAATTAAGGATCATCAGGAAGGTAGGTTGTTGGTGAGATCGCAAAATCGGTACCTACACCTAAGTACATTTAACCCAACTCGGCCTTATCTGCATAAAACCGTGTTTAATTTGAGTGTTTTATTAATTTATTATTGTTATTATTATACGCAAGCTCTTCATCTTTATCAAATACAATCAAAACTTTATCGAAAGAAACCAACAAAGAGAAACGAAGGTTCGCTACCTTCTTATCTTATCTTTCTTTATCAAACAAAAGAAAACTGCGCAATGGGCAACTGCGCACATGCGTAAATGCGTCTATCCGGTAAAATATCTAATTTTTCAGATGTGTACAGTCCGCTTGTCCGGAAAGATTCACCCCACTCTTCCGACTGCCGCTAGCCAATCAGATGGCCGAACGCATGCCCGGATAGCCGCATTTACGCATTTACGCATGGATGTGAACCCATCTTAATACACCCTTATCTGCCGTTACCTCCATACTATCATTTTGCAGTTTCGTTGTTTCGGAATAGGATATTGTGAAATCAGAATATATAGAATATAGGTATATTCTAGAATATAAATATTTAGATAATATATAGAGTGACAATGCCCAAGGAGAGGATGCTTGGAATGGATCGTAATATACATACTTGATTTGGAATATCTTTGATAAATAAATACCTACGTACCTATCTACCTAATTCTATGAGTAGTGATTTCACGATATGCAGAGAGATTCAAGCAAGGTGGGCGATGCGATTAGCATCTGTGGTGATTCAATCATTCGATTGATTAACCAATCACATCGATTCAGTTGGACTCAATGAATAAGGTAAATAGAATTAGCGTTAAGCGGTTTCCAATTAGGATTGTACGCGCGATGGAGGAACTGATGACAGGAACGTAACTCTCCATTGTGGAAATAATTTGATATCAATAATTGAATCATGGTAATTTTTAAATCCCATAAATTTGGATCAAGATCAGAAATTATGGAAGTCGAATGTTCAAGGACACTAACTACGATTATCTGACTAAATTGCTAAGTGACATGATTCCATACAGTCATAATCTCATAACGCATGTATAGATAGATTACTGGCATAGACAAGGAGCTTTGAAATATGATGTCATACCGCAACCTGATTTTCCGGTCTCCGATTTTTACTGGGCTTAAACGAAATTTCCTCCTGAACACGAAGCGTTACTTTCTCTGTTACTCGACATCTTAATTTATTTTTTTTCCCCAGTGTTATTGACGATAGTATCGTCGTTTCATTGGATCGGGTGGCATAGAAAACCGACTCAATCGATTCAACATGTCGTAAACTATTAGAAGTTATACAAAACATATAAGTAGATCTGAAGAGTTTTGTTCGATTCCTCAACGATAATACCGCCAAATCATGTCCGATCGGCGACCAATATTTTACATCACGCTTCCGTGTATATACTTGATTAATAACCTCCACAGGACAGAATTTTCCAGATGTAAGGTTTTTATTTTTTCATACACCTTGTTTTATAAACAAAACTTTTGAAATAGGGCTAACGTCTGTCCATCACATAAGATATGTATAAATGCATTTTTCAGAATTGCTGAATCCTAGTTAACCCTGGAATGTCCCGGCTAAATTTCCAACACTTAACTCCCCGGTGGGGTGTGTCAAACCCCAACTTTGAAAAATGTTAGAAAATTCAAAAGTAAGCTACACTTGAATCAAATTTTATTTTTATTCTGTTATCAAGAGTGTAAAGAAACATGAAGTAGGTACCTAAGCTCACGAAGAAAACTGTAATAGTAAGGCAAACCTCACGCTGCGAAGAAAAAAATAATAGCAGAAAGGAATTGTAACAAAATTTCAATATAAAATTAGCATATTTTCACTTAAAAACAAAAATAAATAAAATCTACAAAACAATTTTCTGAGATTAGTTTGATACCACTTACAAAACCCAAGAACTAGAATGAAAAGGTAACATAAAATTGGCACCAAGCAATAGGATCAACATTCTCAACACTTTGAAGAACTATGATGTTCACAGATGGAACATCAAACTAGTTTCTCCAAAACTGTCACTTCTGACGCTTCTTCATGGGAGGCAACTTCTTGTAACTCGACTTTATCTCCCGTGTTTGAATTTTCTCCGCCAAAATATACATCTTCTTGCTCCAACTGTTTTAAAATGGATCTAATGTCTTCAGGATCCGAAACCTTGCGTTTTTCAGCCATTTCTAATGATTAGCCAATAACAAAACTGTGGGAACGACCACAAAAATAGCACTTGCTATAGAGAAAATCACTAGCAGTTAAGTCCCCGGTGGGGTTTGACAAACCCCACGGGGCATTCCAGGGTTAAAACAAATCTCCCAATAATACCATTCAGCCAACTATTTTCTCAGTAATGTACGGAGCTGGACAGAAAAATAAGATAAAAGTTCAATATCCTTATTCGACCAATTAAATAGAATGAGGTGTTTGAATATTTCAGAAAAATTAGGTATTTTTCAGGAGAAATTAGAAAAACACTGCTTCGATGTTAGTTCTCATGAATTACAAGGAGGGATGATGAAGCATTTCATCGCGAGACGGAAATCGCAGGGAAACTGCAAGAGGGAGCGTTCGCAAATGTGTAGGGTTGTCACGTAAATGAAACGGAAGGGCTGCAGATAGGGATTCATCACTTGGGAAATACGCCTTGAAAGTGGGAACTAGAGGGAATAGGAGGAAGGGGAAGGGAGAAGATTTGTCTAATCTAAGCAACATCCTGGCTACTAGGTAGTCAGTAACATCCAGAGGTCCTCCTGCTTGGGAATGGAAGGTTTTCGAAGCGACCCCCGCGGGGCCCACTAGTTGGAAGGCTGACGGGAATGTTTAATGAAGGCTGAGGCCAGCACCGCAGTCTCCCTTAAAACCCTTTCGCCGTTCCGACGGTGTCCCAGGAACCTCCCGAAGGGTTGAAGGGGGTCCAGCTGATTAGTCAGGAAGGAGTAATTAGTAAGGGTTTTTGCACCTGACTACCTTCATTCAGGGGCCCCACCAGGGGTCGGTTAAAATGTTTCAATGAATTGAAGTGACAGAGGTAGGAAATGTATTCTACCTTCACAACAATTTCAAAGCTAACCAACAGAGTTCACCCAAAAATTTATAGAAGAGGATAAATGGACAGATTCATGGTGGTAACTTAGATGGTGGCGGAGAAAAATACGAATATGGTATGGGCATTTTATTCATAATAGCTGTTGAAAGCAAATCCAAGTTTTACAAAATTCCCCTGACCATCCAGCTCCAATATTCTTCTTATGTCTGTCACAAGAGTATGTCCTGCTTTGGTTACTGGAAATAATTATTTAAGACTCTGACCTCTTGATTCAGTCCGAGAGACCGCACAAAAGGTTGCAGGGAGCCCAAATGATTAGACAGGAAGGAGTTTCAGTGAACTCGTTGGCTGAGATAGCCTTGAGTATTCTGGTCAAAACAGGTTGGATATTCCAGGAAAGAATATACGAATATGAAAATGATTCCATTAGGAAAAATATGAGTAAATTTCAATTTGCAAATCATCTCAGGGAATCCAATCTTACTAACAATTTTGATTTGGCAAATAGACATTTTGTTGAAGTTTTCTTTAGTTGGAATAACTCTAAAATTCAAAATTTAATCTGCATCCCTACTACAATCAGCGCACCCTCATGTTTTCTAGCAGTTCTAAACAGGTTGTACGAGTTAGTATAAATAATCTTGCCTCAAGACATCTCAGAAGTTGTTCCAATAACTTTAAGTTGCAGTTCAGTAATATGTTCTAGCATTTATGTTATGGCTTAGGCATCATAAATTTATGCTAAAACTCGGATCAGCAGCAGCACATCTTTTCAAACCTCATGGGAGAAGCAAATACCATTTTATTGGTTTGACCCGAGGGAAAATATTGTGGAAATGTAGAGAACTTCTTCTAACCTCTTCTACTTCAAAAATAATTCTATGAAACTATATTTGGTGATTGTGCACTATTGGGTGACCAACACCGATTTTCTTAAAAATTTTACAGGTATGTTGCCCTAATACCTGTCCTATAAATATATCTAAAATAAAAAAATTTGGCATGTGAATAATTCGCGGTGATTGGATATTTGGGTGAATCGAAATAGATGGTAACAAATGTTTCATTAAATCTGTCGCTACACGCAGACGAGACACGTTGATCGCTATTATCCAACAATATATACTTCCCGAGACAACAATAATTATCAGCGATTCTTAGCGCACATACCACTGTTTGAATTTTGAAGGGTTCATTCATTTAACTGTCAGTCATTCATATAATTCTCTTGACCCTGACACGGGTGCTCACACCCAGAACGGTTGTGAAGAGAAGTAAGATCTAACGTCCGTCCCGCGATATGGTAACCGCAACCACCATCTGTTTGGTTATATAGACGAGTTCTAGTTTAAATGGCAGAAACATGTTTATAAGGATAGACTGCACGCCATTTTTTTAAAAGAAAATCAGAGTTGGGCACCTAATAGTGCACAATAAATTACCCTATGTTTTGTTAGGACGACCATGACTAGTGGAACTAGTTTCCTCCTCCAATACCCCCGTCACTTCCCCATCAACTGTATTTTCCCCTTCCGTCTTTTGACTATTTTACACTATTTGGACATTTGAATTCCTCTCTTTGTAAACAACTTTCAAAACCGAAAACCTGCATTGCTAGCTGCACTCGAACACCGCGGAAAACAGCGGACTCTCTCCAACTTCAACCAATCCTTTTTCGCAGCATCCAGCATTGAGCCGATTAAAGTAATCTGAAAATGCCTTTCCATTCCAATTCCCAGCGTCAATTCTTTTACTCCCGACTGATAGGATTATTCAGTTTCATTTCAAGTGGAGTCGGAGGACGAAAAAAAGAAGAAAATGAATTCGGGGAACTTTCAACATTTCCAATCAAATGCGGTTGGGGCACGACAGTCCCAGTCATCAATTGATGACATATTTCTGGCCGCGTTCACGGTCCATATATATAGGTATTAATGTAGGTATACATGTTTATTAAAATACACATTTAGATCCTATTTCTTCTGTGTGCTAAATTGTAAATATGAACGGAAAGGCCTTTTTTTGTAAAACTTGTTATAAACTGAACTTGTTATAAACTGACCACAGGAAGCAGTTTCCAACCCATAATATCTCTCCAGAATCTGCCAACTTTAGTGGAAGTAGAGCCACGATGGTTAAAAAAGAACTCCAGATTCAAATGATTGACACGGACAAAATACTCAACAGAATGTTGAATAAAGTTAAGTTTCTTCAGAATATTAGTACTTTCGTTTATTTATGTATTTTGACTAGCACGAATACATATTGATTTTTACCTTTATTTTGCTAATAATTCGAATTTTTCGATACTAAAACCATGAAATACGGTTATTCTCCCATGAATCAATTTAATAATTTTTGGATGTAAATCGACACCAGATTCAATCTTATTAAATAATGTTTTTAAGAAACAAAACTTCTTCCAAATTTAATTTATTGGAGAAAAGTTCGAAAGCACGTAATGTTTGTATTCTACTGCATTTATTCATGAATCCTCCAGAGTTACATAAAAATCATAATTCATCCTTCTTATCGCGCACACCCGTCTTTAACCCTTGATTGCCACCTCTCAAATCCGATTTCTTATTAGTACCTAAGCTTCGAATAGTTTCTGATAAAAATTCTCACATGTGACGAATTTAGGTCGCCCCCAGTGAGAGGGGAGAGTGACAGTACCATAAGTGATACAACTCGTCCTAATAGCGTATATGCTATGTTCGGGAAAGATAATTTTCCGGTTCTTGAATCCTCATCTATGGCCAACCACAGCGTTCCAAGAAATTTAAGGTCAATAATAATAGTGTAAACAAACAATATTTATTTTGAATTATCAAAGTATTTAGGTATTTACACTCAAAGAGTGGACAGTAAGTGGCCGGTACAAGTACGAGTGTATCATTTTTGAAAAAACAAAATAAAAACTACCTGCTTACTGATTTAATTCCCGAGCAAAAAGTGTACCCAATGTTGTTGCCTAACTAAAACGTGACCAAGATATTATACATTTAAGCAACTCTTGGAGTGTTGTTGAGCTGGGAATGTGAAGGAATTGAAGTAAAACGAAACCAAAAATCTTGGAATTTAGTCCAACAAGAAGAATAAGGTAAGCTCTCACACTCTAGGTATGCAGTAACTACCGACTAAATCAATGCTTGAGTGTTGCATGAATTCGGAACTCGAGAAGACAATTATTAACCCAATTGGCTAGTTTGTGTTTACAAATATTTCTATAATTGGTTACATAAATTGCGTTATTTTGCAATAATTCCAATTCGATTTGGGATTTTCTTTTTTAGAGAATTTTTGAAGAAAATTAAGCTATTGCTCTCGCCTCAAAATTTGAAGAATGTGATTTTTTGAAAAAAATTTATGCAGAAATCCGTTTCAGGCTATTCTGAATCATATTCTGAAGTTTAACGCATTTTTAATGTATGTATGTATGTATGTATGTATGTACGTATGTATGTATGTATGTATATATGTATGTGTCATTCCAGACGATAACTGTCCGTAGAATTGTGCTAGAAACTTCAAACAAAGTTTAAAATGTTAAGGACACAAAACTAAAGTTCAAGTTCGTTGGCCAGCATGATCGGATTACATCTTCGGGTTGAAATTTTCAAAAATGTAGTCAAAAATTTCAAAATAGCCTGTTTTTTTGCGATTTGTTGTGCGAAATAATTTTTTCAGCATACTAACAAGTGGTATATTCGGAATTAGCGTAAAATTTCCTATAATATGTATCAAGTTTTCAAAAATTTCAAAGTTGAAAAATTAGTCAAAATTGAAATAATGCCGTTCGGTAGTAGTAAAAATCGGTAGTATTTGCATGAAACATTGTCCAAATTCAGATTGAACTACTCTTATGGAAGTATCCCTGTCTAAATCATAAAGTAAAATTTCTCTACACGATCAATAGCGACTGAAATGTCGAAGATTTCCTCAAAAATTCGCTCATGGGGTCATGCTGCATAACTGGACTTTTTTTTATTAATAGCTACAACCCATTTTTCTTAGATACTTTTCCTAGGTCTTGTTCGGAAAATATGTGGAATTTCACGATTTTTGTTGGATCATTTGGCTGCCCGTTACAGTCGACACCACGCTACAACCTACATGTCATATTTCTAGTTAATCGAAAAAATGTTTCGTAGTTCAGTTAACAAACTAATTTGTTAACTAAAATAACACAATTTGTTATTGTAAGATCTTATGGTCAAAAAAGAGAGGAAGCTAAATGAAAGTGAGTTGTTTAAATCGCAAAAGTAGGTATATCAAATTCATAGATGCTAATGTTTTGTGATGTAAGCAAAGTTGTTTTTTTTATTCCTTGGATGAATATGAATTCGGGTGATCTATGATGAGGAATCAGTTAAATCAGCTCTACCTAAACTTTGGATCACAAACAATGTACAGCAAATGGTAACCCCTCTGTTTCGCCTGCTGCCTCAGACCAGTGAGCGCGTGGCTTACAGCCGTTATTTGATTAACATATACATCAATGAACGTATTTTCATCCCTCACCATTGAACGCTCAGATGGTTCAAACGCCTGGCAAATCGATAGACAGTTGGACGAAAACGGCTATCGACAGCTCAAATAAATAGCCGGAGGTTTCGGGTGCTTCTCCCGATAAAGCCGAATCCGGCGGATGGTTAATGGAAGTGAATGTTTCCCAAGAGGAACCGGGGAAAGGTGAGCGAGCACAGGAGTTCGGATCGTGTTTGCCGTCCTTTCGTCTTTCAACCCCATGGAAGGCAGCTCCTGTAGGAAGGATGTGAAGTGGGCTGCGAGAGAATAGCTATTGTTCTCAGCCTACTACACTATCGAAGTGGGGATGTCGTGGAAAATTGATTACCTACGAACCACACAGGCCACGCATTTATACGTTATCACATCATGTTAAGGTGCAGGGAATATCAATAGATTAGGAAACAGTTCGCGGGACAAACTATGTCGAGACAGAGTGGTTGTACTAGAATCCTTCCTCCGCTTCATCAATATTACTGAAAGCGTTTCTTTTAGATCGGGCATCTCTGTAATTACACGATACGAAATTTGGGTCTCAATAAAATAAGCTTCAGTTACTCACTGAATGAATATTAGTAAAACAAATCGTCGTGGAGATTGGATTCGCTCCTTAGAAAGCGGTCGTTCGTGCCGAAATTAGTGCTGTCAAGTCATTCGCTTCAAATATTCAAAGAAGACGTCGGATTCGTCAGTCTGGAGGAGCGAGCTCCTCCACTCTTCAATTAATAAATTGTCGTTCCAACGTGTTCCCGACTCAATTTACTTGTATACTATGTCGCGCTTTAACGTGCAGCCACAAGCAGTCAAATGTTTACATCCCAGCTCCAGTAAGTGGGTCGACAAAATGCTCTGAATGGGTTACTTCAGTCCTGTGGGTGTACTCTTCGGTGCTTATTGGACTGTAGGCCTTCCACTTGTCCAAATAAATCACGGAATCGACCTAAATCTCTTTTTTGGCGATTGGTAGTAGTATCTCTTTGTTTACTTTCTCGACAATAAAAAGTCGACGCTCTAAAACATTTAAAAAGTCGACGCTCTAAAACATTTCCCTACTTACAGCACGTCCCGAAGACCAATGGCCTTGCATTCATGTGCCATAATTATTTTGAGTGTCATAGTCATCGGATGTTTCGGAATTGGATGTGGCACGCTGCTGAGCCTCTCGCAGAAGTCGTCGATCACTTTCCAAAAGTCGACACCTATTATTTTTTCGCTTTTTCTGGGAAAGAGACTTGTGGATTTGAACCACTATACACCTCGCCAACCATTTTTGGTACCTACGGTTTTCGTGAATATCGATGGAAACATCGCGACATTGATTGCACCGACGATACTGACTAGTGATACGGAAACAAGAACAGAATTATGAGAAAGGGGAAAGGCCGAGTTTCGAACTCTGAGATCACTCAGCTTCTGTGAGATTGAGGGTGGAAAGTGAGCTGAGAACGTAAACGCAAGCGTTTTAAACTGGCGCTTTAACACTGCTTGGTTTTTTGAGATTCAAGGAGGAGATTCATGGATTGAAGTGTTACACTCCATGATCTTAAGGTGATATTAGGTCCTAACAAACAATGATGGTTATCATTCGTCACAATGCTGTGGCGTCGTCTTATCATAGGATTCTTCCCATCCGTATCAGTTACTTTTCAAGTCGATAACAGCTCATCTTGTAGAAAACTGGTTCCCTCGTATCTCAATCCCACTAGGATGAGCTTGTTAGAGGTCGGCCCTCCCTCGTCTGACTTACTGCTCTCCTAAGGGTTTTACGAGGGTCGGACAATCCTGTGGAAGGAGGATTCGGATTACCCTTCTAAAGAGCGGCGGTCTCCGCGGTTCAAGCGGTTAACACCGAAGGGTTAACTTTCACCGCTTTCCTACTACTTTCTATTCAATCCATTTAGCAGGTAGGCTGACGGGGATCGTAATAAAAATTCGAGATGTAGGTGTGAGAGCTACTGATATATGTAACAGCATTGATCAAAAGGTCTACAGATTCGTATGAGTCGACAGATCAGGTCGTTACTGATCATCATTCATAGATTCACTTAGGCTCAAAGTTTGGACATAATTCCTTATACCATTAGTTTTTCAAATAATGAAATTTCGGCTGACCTAAATCGTTTTACAGCTTTCTGAACAAAATGGTCGTGTGTCATTCTTTTTGTTTATCTACGCAATAACCCAAATTCCTGACTTTTCATGAGATGGTCCCGACTCTAGAACCTACCTGTCAATGGCCACTTACCTTATTTCCAAAAAGAAAAAACCGCACGAGTAAATTTTTTTTTTTTTTTTTTTTTCAACAGACATCTCCAATGACATCTCCCTCATCCATAGCTATCTGCCGAAACGTCGCCCAACTAAAATGTTTTCGCTTCCCCTTCATTGCAACTTTTTATACAGATCCTCAACACAAGAAGTACAATAGCGCAAAAACCAAAAACACGATGTGAATACCGATTTTCCAGAGCTGTTAATGGCCAGTTCTGAACGTAATGGCCCGTTTCTCCTCAAAACAGGGAAACTTCCCCTTCACCTTGCTATCAGAGCTGTCAACAAGTTACCTAAGTGCAATCAAAGAAGACATTTCATTTTCATCCATGGGTGAACACCGAAGAGGTAGAAGATAGAGAGGAAATGCCCTTTACTGCCCAGCTTTCGGATCGGCCCTCCGTCTAGTTAGAATAGAATTTATTTACGTAATATAGTAACAGTACAGACACAAAAGTTGAGGTGAGCACAATACAGATAATTTTTTAAACACTAATTGCGGGTCAATAATTTATTACCTAATGGCCCGTGTAGCGAGGCAATGAGACAGCTGCCGTCTTGTCATGCTACGCATTTTCTAATTTCGTGAGGTAATTTTGAGAAACATAATTTTCAATGCTGCTCCTTCATCAGAGACAGATAAGTACCTGCTGTCCAAGAATTTAATACATAGATGCTGCTCAATAGCGAATCACAGTCAGGAATTCCTTCTTTTATTAACCAACTTGAAAATAGTTTTTTGTAGTTCAGCCTACAATATTTCTGTGGAACCTTCATGTAACATTCAAGGTTTCTATGAATGATAATTCAAATTATTATAAGTACTGAGGACTATGAGCCTAGGTCTTGGGGCAATTTCATTTCCTGCTGCTACGTATCCAGCGTTTGATACACAGGCATACGCTGAGTAACCAACAAGTAGGTTCTTTATGTTCAGTTGTCCACGTGTGTTTATTTTTGCCATATCAAATAAGTTAACTGAAGCTTTTCTACCTGGTAATGACAACATTATTTTGACAACAAGTTTTTGGAATACTTGCAGTTTTTATGTGGGGAGAATAAGTACCTCCTCAGGTTATAATTCTATATTGTAGTACTAATCGTAACGTGCTGTAGTACACTAACTTTATTTTGTCTTTTGGAAGTACAAGTCTTATATTATAAAAGATAAAACTTATGTACATACAAGTGTACATATATTATATGATACATAATTTTTTGAGATCATCTTCACAAGATCATTTTGTCAGAATCTCATAGGGAAATGATATCATATTTCGAACGCAGTTCTTCCTCGGGATATAATCTATGTCACTTGCTCAAACATGAAGTTTCTTTGTTTCGTTTATCACCGAAGAATCATTCTGGGCGATGAATGTGCTGAGATGTTTTCAAAACTAATAAATTACAACCTCTGATGTGAAAACCGCATATTCTTTATTCGACTTTTGAACACCTAGATCGGTCATTTTGCCCGCTGTGCGACGCATCGAGTTCCTAGATATAGGTTCCTCCTAAACAAATCAAAGAAAACACAACCAGAAGTAACTCATTTTATCATCTTCCTCATGCAGCTGCGTCTCCATTTAAGACTCGACAATCAACTTACACGCTCTGTCTGAAAACATCCGCCCGATTACCTATTCACGTTTCCCCTCGTTTCCGTTGTTACCACGCGGATTATTCCCGAAAACATTTTCTCCTCCAGAAAATCATTTATAAATTCGAACAAGGGGAACAACATAATCGAATTGTTTTCGCTCTCGTAAACTCTTCTACCTTGTCGATTCGTTTGTTCTGGCACTCTTTCCACCTCTGGAGCTTGTCCTTTGGCCGTTTCAGGATAAAAAAAATTTCCCCTCGACATAGGATCCTCTTTTCCTTTTTGTTTATTTCTGAGAGTACAAAAAACCGCGGACTTGATAATAAGGTTTGCCGTGCAAGCTTTGTGTGCAGCAGTTACACGTAACAGGAACGATTTTCCACTTAGGTTGCTGGTTCTGAGGCACGGTTTGTCCACTTTACATACAGCACCTAATTCCGTTTCAAAAATTTTTGAAATATCTTCTTCGGGCATGATGAATCGGGTATAGTGGTGACCTTCTGTAGAGTCACTACAGTATAGTGTTGTTGCGTTGTCAATCATACTCTTTAATGTTCTTAATATGATTATCAAATATATTCAGTCTTCGACTAAATGTGAATGGTACTACTTTATATTGGCGCTGCGGATCTAAAAAAAAAAAAAAAAAAAAAAAAAAAAAAAAAAAAAAAAAAAAAAAAAAAAAAAAAAAAAAAAAAAACACCATAATGCCGAGAAGACGAAGTCTACGATTCGAAGATGATGAAGAGGAACAACCCCAAATGTCGGGGAGTGGGGATACGGAGAAACAGTTTTTGGATCGTCTGATGCAAACATTCAAATTTGGGGAATTCGTGGAAGAGGAGGAGACATGGACGTATTATATCAGTCGCTTCGAGGTAGTTGTCAAACGGTATACCATGGGCAGAACAATTTCAGACAACCTCTGGAGTATTCTGCTACTGTCGTCGATAGGAGCGGGGCCATTCAAGATGCTAGTGGACCATTTCCGACCTAACGAAGTAAGCACAGTTCCTTACACACAATTGAAGAAGGTACTGGATGGGTACTATGTCAAGGCAACCTGTATATTTGCTGAGAGAAGATCGTTTGCACTCAAACGTCGAGATATCAATGAGGCAGTGGCTAAGTTTGTCAATAAGTTGAGAATATTGGCAGGAACATGCGAATTTGGCGATAACATCATAGAGGCAGTGGACCCCACGACTAATCCTTTGGAATGGGCAGCACCTGTGGTAATTGCAGTAACGTCAAATGGGTCGATCAGAATCTGCGGTGATTTCAGGGTAACTATAAACGCACATGTTCTAGGGGAAGAGCACCCCATGCCAACATTTGATGAAATTGTGACAAAACTCACAGGCAGCACCATCTTCTCAGTGATCGATCTTAAAGATGCCTACTTACAGTTGGAAGTGGAGGAAGGTTCACGAAATTTTCTAGGACTGGCGACACACAAAGGGTACTACAGATATAAGAGATTGCCTTTTGGAGTCAGTTTTGCGCCAAAAAAGTTTCAAAAAACAATGGATGCCATCCTAACTGGATTGCCAAATGTAGCTTGGTATCTGGACGATATAATTGTGGGAGGTCGTTCTGAAGAGGAACACTTCGATGCCATAAGCCAGGTGTTGACGAGGTTGAACAAGGCTGGAATCAAAACACAAGAAACAAAATGTATGGATACAAAAAAGTGTGAAGTACTTAGGTCACGTTTTAGACAAGAATGGGATCAAGCCAGTCAAGGGCAATATTGAAGCAATAACAAAAATGCCACCACCAACAAATGTACAGGAGCTGAAGTCGTTCTTGGGAACAGTGAACTACTATTCAAGGTTCATACAAAACCTACAAAGTGATTGTGTACCATTACACAATTTGACTAGAAAGGGAATCAAGTGGAACTGGGCCAAAGAGGCAGATGACGGGTTTAAAAGGCTCAAGAATAAGATCAAGGAAGCAGGCGCACTAGTACACTACTCACTACACCTACCTCTTGGAGTGACAGCAGATGCAAGCGCAAAAAGAGTGGGAGCTGTACTATGGCATAAATTTCCAGGAGGGGAAGAGAAACCAGTGGCCTTTGCTTCTAGGGTTCTGAATCACGCTGAAAAGAGATATTCAGCAATTGATCGGGAAGCATTGGCTTTAGTTTTCGCTGTGAAAAAGTTTGACCAGTACCTTCGAGGCCGAGAATTCGTGCTGAGAACAGACCACAAGCCATTGATGAGGATCTTGTCAGAAGAGAGAGAAATTCCAAACATTGCCGCAAACAGACTTATAAGGTGGGCTTTGATTTTGAGAAGTTACAATTTTAAAGTTGAGCACGTCAAAGGAACAGAAAACTGGGTGGCTGATACATTACCCAGGATGCCACTTGAAGGGGTGGAACCATCAGGCATAGAAAAGAGTGGGAAACCTAAGGAAATACATTTGCTCCATATAAGATTGCAGGGAAGTCCTATAACCAAACGAGCGTTGAAAGAAGCAATAAAAGAGGATGCGGAGTTACAAAAAGTCCGGGGGTTCATAGAAGGAGGGTGGCCAGAAAAGAAAGAGTTGGAGAGCAGACTATTTCCTTACTTTGAGAAGCGGAACGAACTGTCTGTTGAGGAAGGTTCATTCTTATGGAATGGTCGGATATTGGCACCAAAATCAGTCCAGATTAGGTTTCTAGAGATGTTGCAAGCAGGGCATCCAGGGATAAGAGCAATGAAGAAGGTCATGACTCGAGTGCACGTATGGTGGCCAGGAATGGATATTGAAATTGAACGATACGCAAAAGGATGTGGAACATGCCAGGAAGGAAGACAGAAGCTAGAAGAAGCTCCGATATATAGCTGGAATGTTCCGGAACGACCATGAACGAGGCTCCACTTGGATTTTGCTGGACCATTTCAAGGTTTACTCTGGCTTGTAGTTGTAGACGCGACTTCGAAATGGTTAGAAGTGATACCTATGAGAAAAGCTACGTCAAAAACCACCATAGAAGCCTTGAAAGACATTTTTTCTAGGTTTGGACTTCCAGTAGGCATGGTCTCGGACAACGGACCACAGTTTACTTCGGTGGAGTTTCAAGACTTCTGTAAACAATACCTACTTGATTAAAAATATTGGGGTAACTCCATAACATCCTAGGTCTAATGGGATGGCAGAACGCGCTGTGCGAACTTTCAAGAGCAGAGTATACTTTGATGAACCAAAAAGGAAATCGAGACAAGGGAACGAAGTGGAGGGAGTTCGAGGAGGGGCAAGAAGACCTTCCGAAATCAACACCAAAACAAGATACAGAAAATATTTGGTGATAGCTCCGGACTTCACTTACTTTTAAGGAATCATAGTGGAAATATAGCTATTGTAACAGGTTTATTATTATAAACAATGATTCACTAAATTGTGATTACATGAGATCCTTTTGTGGCATTCGGAATCGATTATGGAATCTCATCACTTTTCCATATTAAAACATGTGATGCATGCAAATGCTGTTGACGAACCTACGTATTTCATATAGGTATTTACACAACTATTTATGGCAGTATGTGTAATTCCAGACCATAACTCTCTGAAAGATTAAGATTAAAAGAAGAAAAAATATATATAGGTACATAGAATGAATAAATTAATAAACATATCTTCGCCAAAAATAAAGCATTCCATGAAGAATGTCGTAGGTCAGCTCTTTTGATGAGGACTGCATATTGCTTAAATTTTAAAAATATGCTTAATAAATCACCAAAATTAGAAAAAACCGGCTGAAAATTGATGGTATCATATTTTTTAGTGAAATAATACTTGGAGAAGGTTTAAATATTAGGAAATGGTCGCACTAAATTGAGCTAAAAAACGTTCTTTAAAGTCAGTAAAATGTGCCTGAAATTCCATTGGACGTCATTCAGCAAAAAGGAACTTGTCTGAATCGGGACCAAACCAAGGAGGTCTACACTAAAGTCGAAATGCTCCTTATAATTACCCAAAGAGGAAGTTCCTTTTCGAAGTAATTCTAAAAGTATTGTTGTGTTTTCAACATTTTCGTTCTCCAAAATAGTCACTATATATGTGTGTTTTTTTTATTGGACTTTTAGGTTTTATGCATCTTGAAAAATTTTTTAGGAGAGGGTAAACATTTTTGTTTCTTGGTCAATTACAAATGTTCATTATTGAAAATAATAAATCAAAAATTGCATAAATCCAATAATTTGTGTTTATAGCAGAACATTGTTTATAAACAATAATTAATGCTATGAAATTCATAATTTCGGTGCATAAACCGCGCTCAAATTACTGACAAATTCAACATGATTATAATTCAAAAAATTATGGAGTTCGCTCAGGTATTCACACTGCATGGCTGGAACCTTTTATATTAACACAGTTTTTTGTAAACTTATGCTGGTGTCTGTGTTTTATATTTTTTAGGGTTGATCTCATTCATTTTCGATATTAACAGGGAATCAAAATCAATCGCAAGATTATGTTTGTACACATCTTACCTATGTGCGGGTTTCACGTGGTTAGTTATGAAGAGATAGGTAGGGGATAGAGGCGTGTTAAATACCTAGTCTATAGCAGTATCCCACCAACACACTGATGAAACCACCAAACACCCGAGTGAGGTAATTGCAATTAATACAGGATTCCTATTGGGTAATCCCTCGAAGTCATGATCGGAACTTCCTCCAGCTGAATGTCACGGGTGAACAGCCTTCCTGGCTTCCGCTCGCAGTTCGAGTCATAATATTAACGTGTTACGTTCGGTCGGTTATCCGTAGTTTAACCGTTGGAACGTAGCGGCTACTTGAAATTTCAAGCACATTCCACTTCAATGTGTAATAACGTTATTGACTTCTAACGGCCCTTGTACACTACGCTACCATGGTGGCTTCTAGGGCCTTCATCAAACAAAGTCTCTTATAAATTATCTAAATATACCCAAGTATGTGCCTAACGAGGAGAAATTAATTAAATTAAATAAAACACCCACACTTTACTAGTCCTTCTATATTTAACAAGAGCTGACCCACCCACTGATATTAATAGAGATAAAATAAATCGCCGCTTCACATCTCCCTCCAAGTGGCAAAAGTTACTACAATCTCAATTTCGTGAAGTTATATTGCCGTAGGAGTTATGTTATACAAATTCCAATTAATTTCCATGTTGATTTATTTTTTCCTTTCAAAGTTATAGCCGTTACGAAGAGCAAATGGATGATCGTACACCGATCCGTAGGGTTTCATTTGACTTTTTGGGATAATGACTATCGAAGACTGCCGAAAAATATCAATACTCCCATCCCGAATGTATTCGAGATTTTGATTTATTAATATTTCAACCCTTAAATTATACCTTTGATGGTTGATCGAAGTTGATGTTGAGGTTCTATGACCCCATATGTGGTTTCCGATCCAACTTTCATAAAACTCAGTCCAGTATAGTTTCAGTGAATAGCTGTGGACGGGGGACGGTCGGATTTTGTTCAGTTCGATTTTGGACTCTAAGCATCTTGAAACGTACTACATAAATTGTGGAGGGTTAATTTTTTCTTATTGACCGATTAGGAATGATCATTATTGAAAATAATGAACCGAAACCATAATGGGAAAGTTGTGAGTGCGTGCAAATTTTCTTAAATCACTGTGAGATAGTGACAAAAATTAATAAAACAAATTAGTATGAAGATCTTCCTTAGGATCTACTTATTTGAAGTGCTAAAAACCTGAAATCGGTCTCATTCATTCCAAAACTTAATTATCAAGAAAATGTTTTAGAGCGATGATTATATCCAGTAATTTTAAAATCATGTCAAAAACGCGGCATATCATTATACAAAAGTTTATTATTTCTGTATTAGATAGGCCTACTACACAGATATCGGGCCTATATTTGCCTATGTACCTATTACACTTGTAATCTACGGCACGTACCTGTAACTATAACTACATTGCCAAATAACACTATACTCTTAGTCGCTTTACGTAACAAGAACTGACCACAAACACACCTTCAGTTGTACATCGAAATCCAATAACTTTTTTTAGTTATTGAACGATTTGTACATGAGTTATTGGGTTTATCAAAACGTAGTTTATGGACGTGGGAAGGAATCAGTGCAGTTAGGCAGAAAGACACGGAACTAACGGAAACAGAACGGATCGGCAGGCTATGAAAAATAAGTAGGTAGCATTTTGACATTTGAGGACAAAATGTTTTTGGTAAATCAAAGAAACAAAACTTGCCCCACCCTACGGCTGTACCCAAAAGCACATCGAATTCACACCATTTTATTCTACTAAATTGAAAAGTGGTTTGAAACAAGAGACAATCAAATTTCTAGAGTCAAATTACGATCAACCTTTTCATAGAACCGGTGCAATGTTACAGACATGTAAATATTGTGATGTGCACTGTCGCGGCGTACAGCTTGGATACAGCTGGATAACACATAAATAAGAAGGGGAGTCAATAGACCATTTCATCAAGGAAAAGAAGATGAACGCATGCGCGACGTTATCAGTAATGGCTACAAGATTCCAAAATCAGCATACGTTTACGAACCATCATACTGACATAATTTGGAATAAGATACGTTCCATTCAAGTTTAAATGCACGTATGTTATTGCTCTCGTCGTAGTTGAAATGGAAAATTGGAGTAGTTTGTTGTTGCCTGAGACGGTCGGAGGGATTAGGGTAGGAGTCACACACACACCCCCCTTCGTCTCACTTAATTCAAAAATCGTCTTACTAGACCGGAATCCATTTTTATTGACATAGAGCCGAATTCAAAATATACATTCGAATTGGGACACTTTTTTGTACATAACTCTATCTATCGTAGCAATTTATCCTAATCATTGGTTTATATATCAATATTCTAAAAGCGTTGGAGGTTTTCATGATTTAGGTTTCTAAAAATTTGTTTTTTGTGGCCAGAGTGATGTAACTCTCCGTACGGCACGAGTTCGACTTGAACCCGAATAATAAACCCATTCGTTCCTGTCACCCCTCTCTTTAATCCATTTAAGTTCAAAGGAACGAAATCCTTTTTCGAACCTACCCCCTTAATGTGGAAAGTTTTGCGGTAACTAGGATACGCGAATCGGTCAAAATGAGGTAATCACGGGCCGGCAAACAAGGAGAGATCGGAAGCAACGCAGGTCGTATCCTGACGACATTATGTCAGCCCTTTGTTCTGCCGTGCGGGGTCCGTTCCGCCCTTGGACATCTATCACTTCCCTGCACTCTGGAGACTAACTGAATTATCTAGTGGGTCGTTAGCGAGATGGGATTAAGGGACGTTGCTTCCTTCTAGGTTCATTTCTCTTCACATGAGACCAGAAGCTACTTATCACCAGATAAAATGGAGATATAAATCATATCCAGAGTGAAAAAGGTCCAGGATTCATCCAATTTTAGGAGATAAAATTGTGAGCAGTGAATATTTTGAATAATATTCTTCATAGCGAGTTTGTACTTTGGACTTTAATTGTCTAAAACCTCAACAATTATTCTGCAATTAGCTGATCCGACGGACTTTGTCCCACCTAACAAATTATTCGTACAATCGTGTTTACAAATAACAACAATTCATGTATTAAAATTCATTATTTAATTGAAAACGTTGAAAACAAATAATAAAGTAGTTGGTATAATAGGTGAATTCAGGTATGTTACAAAAGACTGATAAATCACAACAGAAAGTTACAAAACTATATCGTATTCGTAATGGAACAAAATAAGAATCACAAAAATCGTTCAAGATTAGTAGCTTGGGCAGCACTTGAAACAATCGGTAGTTATGCCCTCTCCTCCCAAGTCGACAGAAAATCCGAAATTCCCAAGGTTTGTACCAACACCAAACTAAAATTGGGATCGAACAAAGAAATAATCTGAAAAATCGGTGGAGAATTATGGTCTGGGCAGCGTCGACGAAATTTGTCACAAACACACCCTCACACATAAACGTACAGACGGGTTTTTCATGGATTCGGTCTTTGAATGGTCTGAAACGGATTTCTATGCGGTTATTATGCCTCCGAGACTGCAAGGCAGCGGAAGCTTTGTTTTCACTTTCAAATTGAAAAAATATTTTGCTCCAAAATCAAAATTTCCACTCGCATTTTGCGTTTCAGAGCCTCCTGAACAAATTTGGTTCCGTGTCTGTCTGTCTGTCTGTCCGTCCACATTTCCTTGTAACAGCCATAACTTCCACAATTTTGATCCGATTTTAACCTAATTTTCAGGGATCGTGCGGGTTAAGCTCTAGATGGTCCCCTATCAACTTCATCATGATCGAATCAACGGTAGCTTCTGCGCAGGCGCTAACGTGAATTCCTTGTGACGGTCATAACTCGGTCAATGTTGAACGGATTTCGGTAAGATTTTCAGGGATGATGTGGGTAAGGTCCCTTGAGGTCCCATAAGATAATCATCATAATTGCATTAGCGGTACCGTCTGCGTGAACGAAATATTCTTGTTACGGTCCTTGCAACAGCCGTAATTTCCAAAATTTGATGCGATTTTCTTCAAATTTTTAGGGATCGTGCGGGTATAGTTCTACATGGTCTCCTATCAATCAGTTCCGTCATGATCGAATCAACGGCAGCCTCTTCGCAGGCGCAAACGAAATTTTCTTGTTTCGGTCATAACTCAGGCAATTGTGAACGGATTTTGGTCCTGTAAATCAATTAAAAACTCCTTCAGTTTTGATCCGATTTAGACGAAATTTTCAGGGAACATGGGGACTACATCCTGGATGGTCCCATATTAAAATAAAAATTTTCCTTATTAATTTCATTTATTCTATGTACCATTCAGCTTCCAATTTCCCACCTTATTAATTCCCTGATGCCAGAACCGGTCGTTTCTAGTTTTCTGGAATTTAATGGTGACGTACTGTGAAGGTCACGAGGAAGCTCATGTGCCAATTCCTTGGCAGCGTATTTTTTCTCTCATGCTTGAGTTGTCCCCTACACCCCTGGATCAATTCCAATAGGTCGTCCCTGTATTGACGAAGCCTAGCCTCAGAGGGCCGTCCTAAAAATAATGGAGGTGTGTCATATCATCTTATGAATGAATGACCTTCTGAATGTGTATCTTCACCTTGTGAATCTTAGTCTGGCAATGGGCGTCTTTCTAGATAAGCTTAAAAGAACTATCGTTTGTCCATTTTTCAAGTCAGGATATTGGTGTAAAATGTCCATAGCTTCTCAGACGTAAATAAATATCTACAGTAATTTATTGAATTGAATTGTTGTACAGGCTTCTATTTAACATTTTGCATCCCACTGCCTCATTTTTCAAAAGTTATTAAGAAATTCACTTTTTGTAGTTTGCTTTTTTCATACGGCTATCTAGCACTTCATTGATAATTTTAATAACAAATTTTGTACAGTGTGTAGACAGTGTTATGTTTGGTCTTCGTGCGATTATAGGTCTGTTCGCTGAAGGGGGTTTGCAGTGACTTTCAAACCATTTCCAGCTCGTTGGCGATTGGTCAAGTGCGCATGCGCGACTTCTGCCAACTTTTAAAGTGATTTCAAACCGGTTGGGGATGGGAGTCCATCCATTTTTATAATTGAACGTTTGACCAAAACACTCAGAGGCGTGGAACAGAGGCGAAAACAGGCTTAAATGTGAATGATTTCATTTGCTGCTCTGAGTTTGAAATTAGTGGGGGGGGGGGGGGGGGGGGGAAATCGGTCAGGGTCAGAAATCGGTCAGCTGGAAAAAGCTCTGCCGATTTGACCGATTTGACGATCTGCAACCGGTTGGAAATCAGTTTGGAAACCTATGTGAACAGGCTCGGACCAATGATGGGGGGCGCTCGAATGATCAGAGAACTCAACGAACACCTCAAGTGGGTTACAAACTGGTTCGGTGGCTTCTGCGAACAAACCTTATAAACTTTTATGTGACTACATATCTTATGGTGAATAACATATAACTTTGGATTAGGATGTGAATTATATACGGTGAGCAAACTACAGCTGATGGTCAAGGATGATGGCCACAAAAAAAACTTCTGATCTCACGCGAAATTTAAGTTGAACATTTACAAAAAATCTCGCATGATGCCATTCCAAACGGCAGTGGATTTTATGAACCAATGGGTATTTCCGACACCTGCCATAAAAAAAATGGGGAAAAGGGTCGTGTTATCCTTCTACGTGCGTCGTGTCTTAAAATTTACCTCCGCCTAGCTCTCGTTCGAGCGCTAGAATTCCCGCCAGATGCTAGTAACGCTCGCGGCATTAGCGCTCGAACGGGGAAACGTGGCGGGAAAACTCCCGAAGCGGAGTAATGTTAAAGGCGGCGAGAATATTAAGTGGGAATCCGAGCGACGAACATCACGGCCGAACGTCGCGCTCGCGGATCCAGCGACCGCGTTTCGCCTGCATCCGGAATTAGCCTTCAGTAGGCGCCGCGGCGCTGCTGCTCGCCGGGGGAGAACGGCGAGGGAATAATTCCCGAAGCAAGAATTGTCGTAAGGGCTTCACCGTGCTAAGGAAGATGTTCAGCTGGTAAATCCTTAAGTTAATTTTACGCACGTTCCTTCCTTTCGAAGGTCTTAAGATGAGAGTAGTAGCGTTACAACTCTTCAGACCGTTCTCACCGATAGTTCGCAGAGCGCTTTATAGTTAATCTTTTTTTTTTTAAGTTATACTTTTATGTGTAATCATTTATATGTTTGAAGAAGTTTTCAAAATTATACGGCCGGCTTCACACGAGGCGGTTTAGTTGATTTACACTAAGTTGGCCTGCCCTTGGCACTAAGTTGACCGCCGTGTGAACGCTCCCTTATCACCAAGGCAACTTTATCACCATATGGAATCAACTTTATTTCCCAAGGGGACGTTTAGTACGATGTTAGAACCCGAGGAAACTGGAGCACTTCTTGTGCTTGCTCTTTTGCACGAAGAAAGTGAAAAAAGGAGGAAGAATTAAAGTTAAAAAAAAGTAAAAAAAGTGTCGCAAAGAATTCCTAGACCCCCAGCCAAAAGACAAACATATCTATGTCAAAAACTCAGTAGATACTCTCTTATGAGAGAAGAGCTATGAGCATTGAAAATATCTCAGTTATGTCAATGTTTTTTATTGTTTTAAATAAAATAACAATTAGAAAACATAAAATAATTATTGACCCAAAATTACTGAATTTGCTGTAACCTAGTCTCGACGATGCCCAATTCTTCCACGAATATGAATTCACGTCGTCGTCGTGATAACATTGCTAGTATACACAATCATAACAACACCTACTTTTTTTATAGGTTGCGTGACGTCTTTTTCTTTGCGTAACAAAATTTCCGTTATATTTCCGGGATACTTCGTAATAGGTCTTGGTTGTTGACATTTAGTAATATAGGTAAAATTTTTAATTTAATAATTAGGTACTTGAATAATTCGAATAATTTTGATGAAATGTTCTTACTGATTCCATTCTGTTGAGTTGGCTCCAAATCATCAAATGCACCATGACATTTTCGGGCCACTTTCCTCCACGCCTCACTTTTTTTAATCTTGTCACTATAATCTTGACACCTCATGTCCCATATCGTGGGACAAATTCGAATCGATTCAATAAAATTTTCTACATTTAAACTACGCAGAGATATGCCTTCCATGGTGGCTCGAAGTTGACTCGTGTGAAGACGCTCATTGGCGGTAGTGTCCTTTGAGTAGAACCAACTAGTGGGGATGAGAACGGTGCAGGCACTGTGCCGGGCTCCCACGTGCACGGGCGGACGAGTTGACCGCGTGTGAAGGGGTTCGGGAAACTCCATTCACTTTCCACAGAGCTACACTCCTTGCACCCGCCCGTTCACATTGTGTAATCAACTAAACCGCCTCGTGTGAAGCCAGCCTTAAGATGAGAGTAGTAGCGTTACAACTCTTCAGACCGTTCTCAGATATAGTTCGCAGAGCGCTTTATAGTTAATCTTTTTTTTAAAGTCATACTTTTATGTGTAATCATTTAAATATGTTTGAAGAAGTTTTCAAAATTATACGACGGATTGCGACTGGTTCTCATCTTGACAACATTAGATGCCAATATTCTTGAAGGGAACCGGTATATGTCCACAATGGGTTGTAGATATGAATCCAGTTCTACGAGAAGGGAGAGGACATTTAAACGGAATGGAAAGGACCGTACATTTGGCACCTTGACAAGGGTTTTAGCTAAACCGCGGTTTATTCCTGGCGGGCGGGAAAGGGAGAGACGGTTTGACTCGATAAATCCGGGGATCGCTCGCCCTTCATCCTCCAGGATATCGAGGAGTAATATCGTCGCTTAGGGTCTTGGATGGTATCCGAAGGATTTGATCCCGAACACAGCGGCACGCCAGGACTGCTAAGTGGAATGGAGGAGTCGGATAGTAAAAACTTGATTGTGTAGCAAATCTTAGCCTTAAACCCCCACTAAATTTATAGAGATTCGTCCTAATCAACATCCTATCTCGTTCGAAGGCAAATCAGCTGCGTATAAGTCCTTCGATAGTTCAATTATTTTGTTGTTGAAATTAACTGATCTATTCTGGGTGGAGCGGTGAGCTTAGGGGGGTCAGGTTGATGAAATCCCTCGTGTTACCATCGGCACAACATTCAGCCCTCTCCGTGCTTTTTGCAATCCTACTGCTATTGTCAATACGGATATAGATTTTTCTTGGTTTCCGGTGTTTTGTTGCTTAATAGAAGTGTTGATTCATTAGTCAGTATAAAAGTGTTGAACTAGTGTGGTAATGAACAATGAAATTACTGAGCAATTAAGGAGCTGGAACAGAGTTCGGAGAAGAGTGACAGCAGAAACAAGCTTTATTGAAAATGTATCGAGGTACAGACGATTCCGGCTTTGAAGATCAAAAACTATACGATGAAATGGTTCTCAGTTGAGATGATGAAGACAACAACGTAAGGGAGCTCAAGGTGACAGATTGTTTAACGAAACGGAAAATAAAAAAAAAGGAGAAGATTTCGTTTATTTTCCAGAAAAATTCCAGCGTTTGTTGGAAACGATAAAGTTAACGAATGGCTAGTACATCCAGCCACTTCAACTCCACTAACTCTAAACTAAGAACGCTAAATTGTGGATAGACTGAATTTCTACAGGATCAAGTGTGATTTTCGCACAAGAGGAAGAAGAGCCAGTGTTCCAAGAATATTTGCGGTACTTTGATAAAAGGGCACTGTTTTGTTGAAAATACCTTCTAAGAATATTTAAAATTGTTTTTATTGTATAGAAGGGTGGTAATAAGAACAAAGCAAATTTGAAACTGGCCCTGTGCACGAACTGAAATCGAGTTATTGCTCCCCTTTGTAGTTGGGTCATTCGGCCGCATATAAATGCCTCTTTTTTTTTACAAATTTTCTGACTTTTTTTCCTCTACCTTGGTCTTGGCATTTCACATAGGTTTCAGCTTGAGCAGTACGTCAATGAGAGCAAAAATGTTCTGGTGAGCAGTATAAAATGAGCCATTTTAAATTTCACATGAACACTTTTGCAGCTATTTGTAGTTTGGTTGACCATGGCTGAAACTTTGGCCAAAAGACTTGGTGGAAAAATCCTTGAGAGTTTTGTGAAAACGGAACTTGAATCTTCCGTACACGACCAGGGGATTCAATTTCTTATTCGTAATGAATTGCATTCTGAATGTGCACGGTTATGGCAACTGAAACTCGATCGAAACTGGCCAAATGACGATAAATCAACAGTTGGGGAACAGTTGTCACGTAAACATGGTCGGGTAGGAGTCGAGGGGATTGGGATGTTACTAACCAAATATCGTATGTTAATTCGTGGTTCGAAGGCCGCAATTCATACGCAACTCAACTATCGTCACCATTCCCTTCCACTGTTCCGGCCGCAACTCGTACTCGTCCGTAGACGATACCTCTTAATCCTCTTGTTTTTCAGTTTCTTCCCATTCCCTTTTAACAGACGCTATTATGTCGGCGTATTTGAATTAGTTTTTGTTGATGCATTGCCCAACCTTTCTGAGACGTTGAAAGATACTTCGGACGCTGTAAGAAGTGGTTTATGGACAGAGACCATCATTTTATGCGTTTCTCGATGTCTCAGAGGCTTACTATAAAATTTCGAATTTCTTGGGTGAATAGGATAGAATATAGCTAAGCCAGCTGATCTGGATAGAACCCATCAGTGTATTCGTCTTTCAATGTTCTGGAGAGGCCCCCTGTTGAATTTCATATTCCTAGGGTGAAAAGGGGAGAAATTAGGTCACCAAGCAGATCAGGAAAAATCTCATCATTTTTATATGTATCTCGGTGTCTCAGAGAGACTCCATATCAAATTATAAATTCCCACGGTGGATAGGAGAGAATTTAGCTAGGTAGTCAGCTGATCTAGTTGGAACCCGTCATTGCATTCGTCTTACAGCGCCCTGGAGAGGCTCTCTGTCAAATTTCACATCCTTTGGGCGAAGAAGAGAGAATTGAGCACACTCAGCTTTTATTCGTCTTTTGATGTCTCGCAGAGGCTACATGCCAAATTCCAGCCTTATAGAGTAGATGCAAAGGAATTACCTTTAGAAGCTACTCAGACCATAGCCTATGTTCTATTTCGGAACTTTCACATCAATTTGCAACCACCCTCTTGAAAATCGGTTTAGGCGTTCTTGCATTATGAATAGTGTAACTAACACGATTTTCTTTTATATATATATTCACTATATATATAGGTACTGTATATACCTATTTCTTTAAAAGCAACTCAGCTGATGGGCCCTAGGCATCGTCGTAGCTAATTAAGTCCTGATTCTCCATCAAAGCTGCTCTATTTTCTGTCTACAAAATAGATCATAGATCACTTTAATTTGATGGAACCAAACATATGATTAGAATTGGAAACCATAAACAATGTTCCTAAAGAAGAATGTGTTCTCGATGAAGGAGGAAGTTTAGGCGATTTTACTATAGCCTATATTCTATTCCGGAACTTGCACGTCGATTCGCGCCCACTTTCATGAAAATCGGTTCAGCCGTTCTTGAGTTATAAACAGTGTAACTAACACGACTTTCTTTTATGTATGTAGATATGGATATTGTGTGGTGTCAAATAGCTGACATTCTTATGAAGTCCACATATTGTGTACATGAATTTTTACTCCAACAATTCATTACACAAACTTTGTCCTTTTTAGAAGCGATCTCGTCTCCCCACGTTCACGTAATTTGACGTGCCATATTGACAAAAATAAAGGGACCCCGAACCCTCCACATGCTCCGATTTTGCTTTGATGCTCTCGTCCGAGAGCAAACAACCGAGTTTTTTTATGGAGCGTTATTATTTCGAGCTTCGTCTCGTGACGGAAAAGTTAGTAGGGTTGGAGCGCAGAAAAAACTTCTTTTTCCGGGGGGATGGGAGAGCGTCATACGTGCCACTTTTGGCACAAGAGGCGAAACGAAGGGGGTAAAAATGGACAAGGGTTGGAGGAAGAGAAAAGCTAAGATTTATGTGTTGGGGTTTACGATCTCAGAGCGGAGTTGGAAGAGAGTCGTAAAGCCTGAGCAAGCCCTCGGATACCAGCGTGGGGTAGAGTGTTAGGAGTGACTGTTATAGCAGTGGAACGTAGGGGGCCCTGGTTAGCCCTGAGGGAGACCCAAGGGTCGGAGTAGGTCCTCGTTGATAAGGGCTGGACTCCCGAAACCGTTGGAAAGGATTGACTATTATACGAGCTGGGGAGAAGGGATGAGGATCTTCTCCCAGGGAATGTTAACATAAAAGAGAGCTCTTCTCATTTGTTGGAGAACTCGCCGCTTGATTTAGTGTTGACAGCGAAGTAAGAGAAACTCTGCTCGAAATATCGAATGTAAATCACACTTTGTTAAGGAAATTGGTCTTTTATAAAGGAAAGCTCTTTATGTATATTGTGCGCAGATTCTTGCAGGATAGAAATAGTGGAGGTTCTCAGTGAGAGCTAAATTCGAAGACGTCAAATATCGGGAGAATGTTAAGGCTGACACCAGGTTCGCGATGAACATAACGAAAAGCTGTTGGGATCCCTTTTCACCGCACCATAAGTGGATGAGTCCATGGACAGCCAATTCCTTTTAAGGAATTGTTCATCTGTGCAGAAAAATAAAACAACAATAATGGTTATTCTCAAGTATAATGGAAACGATTATTTCACGTAAAATACAAAATATTCATACACGGTGGCGGAACGACGACTGACTCGAAAACGGGGAGATGAGCCGTACTTGAGGGGGGTTGAAAACAGCCAATCCAATTCCTCGTAACATCCGCATACTCCGAATTAGAAGCAGATTCGTATCCGATTATTTCCACCTATCGTGGTAATGTTAGGAAAGTAATCAAATACCTACCTCTCGTTTGTACGAGTAGGTACAAACAGGAATATATTAATTATCCAATCTCGATGCTGCAGAACTCCTTTAAGATAATATCACCTTCATGAGAAAACAAAGGGGATGCAGTTTTATTGATATTTACTCTGCTCCATAATGAAGAGCTGATCAGGATCGCAAGAGACTCCTAACAGAAAAATTCCAGATATATTTTTCGTTGCACCAATAGCTTCTTATAGGTTCATTGACATACTTATAAGCACTTATATTAGGTGCCTAGTATTTGGCATTTTTAACATCAATATTAGGCAATTCCACATATTATGCTTAAGTAAATGGAACAGTGACCAAGTGAGTACTCCCTTTCAGATTTCGACTTTGTACGGTGAACAGGAGAGGATTTAGCTCAATTAGCTGATCAGGAAAGAGCTCATCATTTCAATCTCTCTTATGTTCCCAGAGAGCCACTCTATCGACTTTCAACATCCCAGGGTGGAAGGGTTGGCAGGGGCCACCTCCTCCGTACATTGTAGCCAGTAATTTCCAGTACTTACAACTTAATAGTACCAACCATGCAGTGACTTATTTTCGTAGGAAAATAAATTTTGAAGAACGAAAACTAACAGATTTATTATTCTTTAGCAATTGGTCCAACAAAAAAATTATGATTGCTACTTTAAGGGTCGCATTTTTGCAACACAAAACGTAACTTTTTTGGGCAGTTTGGTCATGGATCAAGAATGTCCCATGCTAAGATAGAATACGAAGAAGAAGAAAAATGTTTTATTGAAACAAAAATTAAACTTCATTAAAATATTAAGTGAACAGAAAAACAAATAGTATTTTGCAAAATTAGACATGAATGGAAGCAGAAAATTAATAATATTAACTAAATAAACATTTTAAGCACTTCACTTGAATCGGTAAATGAAAAAGCAAATACATTTTTCACAATTAATTTTTTTTTTCTTCAACTGTTTATATATGTGTGGACAGCCAGAAAAACATAAATGAATAGTTAGATACTTACCTACACATTACAATATCAATCACCAAAGAACAAATACTTTCCATCATAAGAATAGCCAGTTTTACTCACATTATACCTCTTCTAATATATTTTTGCTTCAAAATAATCTTAATTAAATTCCATTAAATAAAAATGACGAAAGAATAAATAAATAAATGGTGACACTTTTTACGACCTAATAATTAAACTCTCGAACCAAGGAATTCATGTACGCTAATGAGTCTCCTATGCAACAATTAATTGCTTTCTGAAGAATACTATCATCTAGGATGTTCGACATTTTTGTACCATCGCAGGAACTCCGTTAAAAATATTTTAATCTAAATTCCGACAGGATTGGACATTTGCACAAAAAGTTAAATATATCATAATTTTGACAAGAATTACATAATGAACATTCAGCTTCTGGAGTTCCAAGATTCCATACCTTACGATTTAGGTTTAGGTGTTCGCAATGTACTTCAATAACTTCACTACATTTTGATCTACCTCTTTTTGTTCAACCATAAATCCAGGGTTCAGGCTTTCATACAACAAAAAAGTTTCCGAACGCCTTGCTAAGTTTGCTCCTTAGGTTCGTTTTCTCTTTTCTCAGCCAGTAACACATCTACCCCTCCCTTCTAATTGAATTCAAACTCATTCAGATCCAAACTATATCAGAACTCCATGATTTCCCAATTTCCATACATGAAACACCCAACCTAACACACTCCTTCGCCTATGTATTTCCATTCCACTTATTTTTACGATATAGTAGCTGAAAATGTAATTCGAGGAAATTTCTGAGTAAAGTGCTCACGCCACGTCCACGACGAGTGTGCGTATGGGTACAGTCTGGTAGGATCCATCCTTTTTTCAGAAATTTTCTAATTAGCAATTCTACTTCTTCGAATATTCAAAAGCCCCAAACTTACGGTGCGTAACCAATTACACACTTCGTGGAAGCGTTGGAAACCTGAGTTTATTCTCAAATGGAATATTTTTGGACATAAAGCATTTCCACACACAATTGAGACCGAATTGCGCAGCAGAATTTTACATATACTAAGGAATTTTCCAATTGAGAAACGGAGTTAAAGTGACACCAAGATACTTGCACTCCTTGACGACGTCAATAGAGTTCCCATTAAAGAAAAATGTTCATGTTTGGCTAAGAAACCTCCACCGTTTTTGAAAATCTTTATTTTCGATTTGTTAAAATTCACTTATAGGTTTCTCTGCTTGCAATACACCTCTAACCATGAAGACATATCATAATTTCATCACCATCACATTCAGAGCTCATATTTTCGGGAGATGATATTTTTCAGAGCTCTTTAACTATCCGCTAATAACACAATATCACCAGCGTATTTCAGTCTTTTTATTTCGAGCTGACCTACGCCTCCACACATAAAATCATCAATGTCATCCAAAAACATGGCAAAGAGCAATAGGGAAATGAGACAACCCTGACAAACCCCCATACAACATTAAAAAAAATTAGAAGATTTATTATTCGACCACACCGCCGCTTCTGTCTTGGCATAGATTGCTTCCAGGATGTTCACAAGTTTGGTAGAAACACCCAGTTCCAACAGTCTGTACATCAGTGATTTTCTATCAACCCTGTCAAAGGCAGAACAAAAGTCAATGAAAAAAGTACACGATACACCTTTTTTTTCTATTTAATTTTATACTTGCAAGACTCGTTAATGTGAAAATATGATCGACTGTGGAGTAACCCTTCCTTAAACGTGCCTGAGTCTCGTTCAGTATAGTATTTTAGTTTACCTAACATTCAAGATGTTGCAAAAGTACTCCCATGAAAATCTTAGCGCGTGTATCTATGAAACTAATCCCACGAAAACTCGACGCCTCATCAGAAGGACCCTTCTTGTGCAGGGGGAACATGATTTCTTAAAGCAATTCGGAATTTCCCTTCTCAAATATATATCATTTAATATAAAAACTAATCTTTAGAGTAGGCAATCTGGGGCGTATTTATAAAATTCATACAGTGTTTGGCCCAAGCCTGGAACTTTTAAGTTTTTCGCTTTCCGCAAAAAGGTCTTAACTACATCAAGAGTTATTGAACAATCCAAGACCTCACCAGAACGAACGGCTGTACGCACTGAATGGCCTCAACCGAACAGAGGGGATTGTATAATTCTTTGAAATAATCGACGAGGATTCCCAAACAGCATGCGGGAAAAATTCTTGGCCAAAAATATCGAACGATTTTTAGTAAATCCCAAAACTGCTTGGAATCTCTAACTTCTGCAAATTTATTAACACACGATTTATAATAGTTTATTTCTCTAGAATTTATAAGAGCCTTTTATTTTGTATTCTATTCAATATAATAAAACATGATAACATGTAAGTATGTTTCATACTTTTTGGCTCCGAATCGGTAGAGCGATCGAGTGTCTGATGCAATCTACTATGGTCACGATAGAGATACTACAGTGAACTTTTTGCGAATTTACTACAATCCTCTGTTTAAATTCCTTTTTGTCTTGACTTGTCCATGAAATACGCGGCAACAGGTCATCGCCCTGATTCTCCCATGTGAAGTTATGAAGGTCACAACTGAGGGTAATCGGCAAGTGATCGGGCCTGGGGACATCTAAGACCTCAAAATTCGCTACAACACTCATCAAGTCCAACGAAACTAATCCCAAATCAATCATCGAAGAACCATTGTAACCTACATAGGTTTAGCCACCCATAGCATCTCCCCCTGAACGCCCGTTCCGAATCACAACCCCCCTTTCATTAACCACTCTATCAAACACACCCTTTCGATCCAAAACTAAATCCCAAGATAACCTAATCTCCTCCCAAGTACTACCGAGCTCTTTCTGTTGCACATTTCGTCCCAGACCAATACTCGCATTAAGACCATTTGACAATATACAATCATACGATTCACACAAACTTACTGTAGTTTTCAATGATCAAAATCAAAATCCCAATTATTCCCATTTAGACATACCGCAATGATAATACAGCTCCTACCACTTTTCAAAAATAGATGAATGGCATGAGTATTTCCAAATTTTCAAAACTACACAGGTTGCCTAACGATTTTTCGAAAGCTAACATACTCGTACATCCACCGCTTCCTCGGCCTTTTTGAGCTAGTCAACAATACAATATCATAATCGTGAAAATAAGACTTGAGTTTCACATTTTTACCCTCCACAAGAAACGTCTATAAAAGGATTATGATTTCAAATGATTTTAAGAAAGACTAGAAACCAACCCGTGACAATTTTGTGTTTATTCCATTTACATTATATGAAAGAATACATGACCCGTAGCCTGTCCAGTCAACCCCCATGCTTCCTCCGCCGACCCTCTCTGCTATGAGTTCCGAGTGGGACTGGCTGATCTTGCTCCCTGATTATCCCGTGCACGCTGCTCAACTTCGATATTTTTAATGAAGTAATTCAAATCAATGCCCATTAAGCCATTTAAAGCTGCGAACATGTGACCGATTCGCCACCCTACCATGGAAATTTTCGGTTTTCCACAAAAAGCGTGTCCCTTTCACTTTTATGATCTTCATGCCGTCGAGTGAGTTAGACTGTTTCTTAATCCGATGTAATACGCCTCGCTTGGTTCTACTTTTAGGAGTTACTTCATCATGTATAAAAATTCCTGTACCCTTTAATTTACCGATATTCTCATAAAAATTCACGACATCCTTATAGGAAACGAAATCCACCAGAATGAGGTCCGGTCTGCTCTCCGTGGTTTTACGTGTCTGCTAAAGTCTACATTATATTAGTATTTTCCACTTTTAAGACACTTTAATTAAATTCATCACTGACTCAACTAACAGCGTCCCCGGGGGTAGTTTTAGTCCTCGGATTATCAACTTGTTCTCTGCTGAAATTCAATGACACCAGGAGTACGTTAGACTCACATGGTTCCATGAGATCGTCTCTTACCAAGGCCCTATGTGAAATTAGACTGAGAGAGGACCAGCTGGAGCAGTTATCAGCCTAAGATGGCCGCATCTACAAAGATGCCGTCTTACTCTGTACTCCCACTCGATGTTGCCAAGCTTGCACTAAAAAATTCCCCGAGAGTGCTACATACTCTGCTGTCGCATTATGGGTTAATTACAGAAGGAATTGTAAAGAGTAGGTGTGTACCTAAATCAATTTTATTGCTTTCAACTTGGTAGGCACCTACGCCTGTGCAGATGTATTTAAATAATGAATATTGAATTCCTTGACTGCAACTAGTTATTTAACACATATACATGTACTCTTTCTGAGTAGATGAGCTACCAGACACAGAAAGATAATTAACCAATGTGTATTTATTTGCTGTTTTTTCCCCAACCAAATGACAGAATACCGTGCTTCAACTATTCCAGCTCGCACATGAAATCCAATCCACTGAATACCCCCCCCCCCCCCCATCAAACCCATGGAAAGAGAATTTTTTAATATTTTTTTATAGCTCAGTCTACAAAGTCACGTTCGTTCATGTATCGTGGGTCTATCGTGATCAAAGGGCGGTCCAAGAATAATGGGATAGGTGATTGGGGTAGACGGAATAACGCGTTAGCGGCGGTCGGAGGCTTGATATATATGCACTTCAAAGCCCTAGTGGTAAACCGCGAGCTGCAGCTTCATCGCCTGGCTCCGGAGATCAAACGGGGTCGGTCGTCAATGGGGTTTTTGTGACTCCAAGATTGAGCTTTCAGAACAATTTTTTTTTTTCTCACACCACACAGTTCACCTTCTGAATATAATATCATCCCGTTGATATGGGTGTGTTTGATGAGCCAGGCATTGAATGAATACATGCCAACACGTATATGAGTACATGAAGAGCTCACAAATATCAGTTTTATAGCGTAGCTACCCTCGAACCTTGAAATCCTCATCGAGGTGCTTCTTGACTGTATGCTCTGATTCTCTGACCATGTGTCTGCCATCTCCACAACACGGGGCAATGCGAGTTATGGGATTTATTAGGCGCAATTTATAGGTCGCTTATTCTACCAATCCTGGAGTATGCTTCAGTCGTTTCGTCCCCATAATGTAAATATCTCATAGATCTGCTGGAGAGAGTCCACCGTAAATTTCTGTTCTACATAGTCTATAGATTGAAAATCCCACTGGACTCAGTAAATGTTGAGCGCCTTGACGAAAAATTGTTGCACAAAGCGTCCTGAAGGCAAACGCTGTTTGGCAGACTTGAAAATTTTCCATAAGCTGGGTGCAGGTAATTTGAACTCGGGATGGACTATTAATATCCCATCGCATCATTACGTCCCAAAGAGAGCGAGCGAAGCGAGCAACATCCCCTAAACATTTCAAATCACACTCAGTGATCCACCGTTTCCAATAATTATACATGTCCCACTCAATAGTAAAGACCATTGGATCTATATAGCCATACCGAGCGAGCGAGAAAAATTGGCTATCTCTATTATTTATAAGAACTTCCTCACATATTGTAACATGGGCTCGATGGTATCCCACTATATCCCATCGCATCTATACATCTAAATCAAGAGAGCGAAGCGAGCAACATTCCCTACACATCGGATTTCAACGAGGTTTTTCCTACAATATATCTCATGGCATCTATACACACCACAAAGAGCGTGCGAAGAGAGCGAGACAACCCACCTCAAACGAGCGAAGCGAACAACATCCCTTACACATGTTAAACCTCCCCTTAGTGATCTACCGCTTCCAATCATTCTACAAGTCCCTCACGACAATAAAACACCATCGCATCTATACAGGCACACCGAGCGAGCGAAGCGAGCAACATCCCCTACATGTTTTAATTGTAATACACCTCAACAGGGGAGTCCGGGGGGGCTTGCCCCCCCCCCTCCCCGGCTGGTCGTGGAGACGAGCGAAGCGAGCCGGAGCGGCTAGTAGTATATAATAACAATCCCAACATTTTCGGTGTTGCATGTTAATCCGACCCAATAAAAGTCGCACCCGCGAGGTTAGCGATGCCGAAGGCAGGATCAATGAGGTTCTTCATAAGTAAATGGTTCCCTCGAGGAAAACTCATTATGGTTCAGAGGCGGATTTACAATTAATCCCCCCATTACGGTATGAAACTACATCCGCGTACCGCTCCACAAGCCCCATTTACTGCATCCTCCTTCGGAGTCCGCATTCCTTCCTTCAAATCGATAAACTATCCCGCAGTTCTCCTACCTGATATAACGAGGGGTTTGAAGAGGCCGCCAGAAGCTGTTTCAATTCATTTGCCTTTCAGGCTAGTTAAAATTCCATGTTATGTAAAATTTTAAACTTGATATGACGATTATCATTATTTATTTATGATAAGGACGGTGGAGGGGAGGGGGGTGGATCCGGGGTACTCTCCCGGAAAATGATGGAATTTTTGTGTTCCTAAACGCTAGTTTAGATAATCAATTGACGTGTGCCTAAGTTATTGTTGATTTACTTAGAATCTGTTGCACTATTGTAGTTGGGTTTCCGCTCCCATTATATACAGAGAGTCTTGTAAAGTGTAGGTGTATTATTCAGTTTTAATAATTCTCCTCGGTGGTTTCTTCTTCTATGCAATAAGATTTAGGTAGAGAATAATAGATTTCGTTTAATAATTATAGACAGGTGTTTTGGGTAGAAGGGCTATCTGATTCTGACATAATAAATAGCTGTGTAATCATTTGCAGCGTTTTAATTAACTACGTATCTTGAAACGTAAACCAACAAATTTTGAGGGGAGGGGGAGAGGAGTTGAACGTGATTGAAGATGGAAGAGGCAGAGCGAGACAGTCGTTTGTGAAAAATAAATGTTCATAGCTTCTCTCCTTCCCCCTCAATAATCAATTATTTCAGCAGACAGACGGACAAATTACGTTCAAATAATCCTGTGCAAAGAAACAAAATGGTAAAAAAATTGCTACTTTACTGGATTGAGAAAAGGAAACGTGAGAGAACGTGAAGGAAGTTTGACCGCGCTGTTCGGGGTGTTGACTAAGATGAACGAGCCTTCAAGTTAAAACCCAATTTGTCCCCTTAGCTCTTTTGATGCAATTTCAGAACAGACGCATCAAGGGTGAGCCGACGGGCGCTTCAGGGGATGGGTGGATGTGCCAATCTAACTGGAAGTTTAGCATCCCTTCCCATCTTGGTTTTTACCTTCTTTCACCCTGCGTCGTAAACATCTTCCGTCAGAGGCGTTGTTTGGCTCAGTTGGTGCTTCGAAGACCCTCAAATTCACTTACAGTTTCTTCGACCACTAACCCATTAGGGGGAAGGGTCCGCAAATATCAATTTGGGCATAACGTTTCTGGGGATTGGGGGTCATTCTGATATTTTTGGACCAAAAGCGTTACCCAATGATCGATCAACAAAGTTCGTTAACCGTCGATAAAATTGAGCTAGATGATAGGTGAGAATACGATGAAATAATGAGGAAATTCGGTGTTGAAAAGAGTTTAACGTTTAAATTCCAATTGTTGATATTATGGCAGCAAAGTTTTGGAGCTCTCTGGAATGAAATGTGGTATATAGAATGTTAGCCTTGGAAACATGGGAGTTGTGGAGACAGGTGACAGAAGTTATAATGAACCCGGTCTCGTGTAGTGAAAATTATATTGGAACTATATCAACGGATACGAGCATCGTAGTTACGACGCGATGTTTGCTATGTTCTACCAGTTATGTTTTGCTCCCATATTTTACACTTTTTCCTGACAAAGTTCTAGCCCTTGTGGAGAGCATAATGACCAATATAAATGGATCCGGGTGGTTTTAACCAATTGTTTGGGACGATGGTTATAAATGAGACCCAAGAATTACTGTAACCTTAAATGTTTTCGAGATCTCGATTTTTTCAATATTTCAGCCCTTAATTACACCCATAACCTAGTGGTGATAAAATTGATGCCGATGTTACTGGCACATACCTTACCGATGTATGATTTTCGAGTCAAATTACATGAAGTTTCATCCAGAATTTTGGAGAAAAGCTTAGGATGGAGTCGGATTTTTTGTTTTCCAATTTTCGGAACCTACGTATTTTGAAACGTAAACCAACTAATTTTTAGGTGGGTTCGAATTTTGTCTTTCTTGGTCAATTACAAGACGTAGTGGCATAGTGATTCATTTTAATACATCCATGGGGATGGTGTTCAGGAATGAAAATTGTTGCCCCCATCGCGGCAAAACGATATAACATGAATATGTTTTCGGGCAATTCATTTTAGTTAAGGGTGGTTGAAGAAATCGTACCAACGAAGCCTATGAAGCTGTAATTGTAAACATCGTTCCTTAGCGACCGTTTTTGTTTATCGGTTTCATCACGGGTTCTCGTGGAGCTCCATTTTGTGACGATTTGTTGAGTTTATGTGCCAAGGCAAAGGACGTGAAAATGTCAACATCATTTTTTTTTGTTGTAGGAATCTCGATTTTAGTGGAGTTTTAATCATCCCAGTTTTAATTAGCCCAGGTACTTACAAGTCACCAAAATTTAAGTACTGGTTTCCATGTGAAGGTTTTGCAGCCGCAAAGTGGAAGAAGCATGCTCATGCCACCTAACGCTCGATACACATTGATGCCTCTACTTTACCACGCTCAACCGGTGGATCCGAGAACTTAAGGTGAATTTAAGACAGCTGCTTTAAATCAAATTAAATTATATGTATATAAAATGAAAAAATACATCTCAGTAGTGCTGAGGTTTTTGTCTTTAATGAAGAAGTCCAGGGTTCGAATCGCCAAATGATCCGACTTTTTTTTGTTGTGGGAGCGGGAGGGTTTATTTACATTTATGCGGAGATACCTGTATCAGAATATGGTAGACCAAGGTAGGGGGTAGTAAATTCATTTCGAATTTATTAGACATTGGGATTTGTAAAACATATTTTCCAATAACTAGAAAAAAAAATTAAAAAATTTTAAATGACTTGTCGGGATAACTGACTGAGTAATTATTTGAAAAACGTGACGCAGAAAGAAAAATAGTTTTCAAAAATGTTTATGGAGCGTGGTAAAGACACTGCAAACCCGTGCAGTGAAATATGCAGTGGCGGTGAAATCGAAAATACTTTTCATTTTAAAGATATGTGTAAGATTATATATATATATACTCGGCGCTTCGCGCCTCAACGGGGGGCTTCGCCCCCTTGGACCTCCCGGATCTTTTCTCTTTTGTACTGCGTAGAAAATGAGGATAATTTGCTATGCAATTCTTAGCAACTACTCAACTACTCGGTTGTACGTGAAAATCATCGTTAATTTCGTTACGGACGTTACAAAAAATTTGTTGGGGGTCGGGCTAAGAATTGCATAGCAATTTATCAATATATATATATATATATATATATATATATATATATATATATATATATATATATATATATATATACTGGTGGATGGCGAAATCTGTGTATGTTGAATGAGGCACGTTGGAATGACTACCTAAGGATTATCAAAGTTCAAATGCTGGCTTGATTAAATTCTACTCGATCGCATGGGGTCTGTGGTATTGAACCACGATTGAGTATGCGGTTTCAATGCTGTCGAGGTATGAATTATTAAAGGGCATAATATGCAATTATTTTAAACTGATAAAGATGAGGAATTTTCTTTTGTTTCTTTCATATTGTATTACTTACTGCATTATTAATTATGTATGTGTGACAAATCAATTATTAAGAGTTCTATCGTCATTTAATAGGTTCATGAGAAATACTTTCTTGAATGCTACTAGTTGTTTGTGATGACTAGTTTATTAAGAGTTCTATCGTCATTTAATAGGTTCATGAGAAATACTTTCTTGAATGCTACTAGTTGTTTGTGATTTCGATTACACTTTTAAACTTACGAGACTTTCTGCTTAAACATGATGATTAGATGACTCTTTAATTTAATTATTTTCTACTTGCATTAAAATTTTCAATTAAAGGATGTTTTTTTTATTCAGTCAAATGATGAACAATCGCCTCTCATGCTGGAGATCTCAACAACGAGAAATGTGCTTCACCGATCTTTTCCACAACTATCAAGAAACGGCTGCGATTTCCAGACTAATTAGCAAACTGATGCATATTGGCCCTTCATCACTCCGGCAAACTTTCCGCATCCTCAGAGCCCGGGGCTTGAAAAATAATTCGATTAAAGAGCTTTTAATGAATTTAGCTGCAGGATTTTAATCTGGCGCTAGTCCGTTGGAACATCCTATTCCCGCGGTTTACCCCTTCCACTCCAAACTGAGACTTTATTAAAATCCCCCACTCATCCTCACCCACCCGCCCTTTCTGAGTGTAATCATGTGAAAATCAATCAATTTTTCAACGAACTTCCTCACTGCCCCACTCTATTGACTTTTAATTAATTTTCCCGCCTCCACAGGAAAAGCTGATAATTATCTTCTACTACATTTATTATCAACTTTCATCGAAGAAAATTTACCCTTTGAGTGGTGGCGTTGACTAACTTACGTGAACGGTTCGACCCTCCGAACTAAGTTCAGTGTTAACACCCAATTAATAATCAATGTCCGAATAAAGTTAAACAGCAACGAGCATGTAATATTAACTCAATTTAAGCGTCAAATTAGCGGTTTTCACTATTCGTGGGTTCTCTAAACCCCCCCCCCCCCCCCCTCCCCCCACGCGGTTAGTCTCCAACTTCGGACTTTATTGGATCTTGGCAGACCCTTCCTCCCTTGTGTGTGGTTGTAATCGTGCGAGATCGGATCAATTTTCGTTGAAGCCTATACCTTACCCACTAAGCCTTCCTATTGACTTTTAATTAATCCCCTCCTCCGAACCTCCTCCCCAATTTCCCTCCAGGGCGTTTAAGCTACATTTATTACGGCACCAAACTTTTTAACTGGATTATCCGACTGAGGGGAGCTAACTGACTACAATTTCCCTTTCCGCGCGATTTGGGAGATTCGAGTCTTAATACTTTGATTAGCTGAATCCAGAGGCCGCGGTGGCTCGTGATGGAATCGGATTAAATTAGCCGTTATGTTGAAACGATATAACGTACTGTTCTGATGCAATTAGGGAAATTGCTCCGATATTACAATGCTGGTATTATAGTCTCTCAACGTCGCATAAACTAAGTTGTATCTTCTCTGGTTACTGAAATCTGAACTAATACGAACTACATCACTTTATACGAAGCTATGAAAACCCATTCAAATCTTCTTCTTTTTACGTTTATTAGTAACTAGCCGCTCCGGCTCGCTACGCTCGCCTCCACGTCCAGCCGGGGGGCGAGCCCCCCGGACCCCCCATTAAATTGCTCGCTTCGCTCGCAAAATGTGGCATGTAGGGAATTTTGCTCGCTTCGCTCGCAAAGTGTGGAATGTAGGGAATGTTGCTCGCTTCGCTCGCAAACGGTAGATCTCTAAGGGTAGGTTTAACTTCTGTAGGGGATGCTGCTCGCTTCGCTCGCTTGAGGAAGTTATACTGCCCACCCAACTTGGCAGACGTTTTTTTCTGTTGGAAATTCTTACAAACAAATTAAATCTTATAAAACTACGTGGAACCACAAAAAAGTTTATTTGGGGATGTTGCTCGCTTTGCTCGCAAGGTATTGCTGTATATGTGTAGGAAAAAATCCGTATTTATTCTGTTGAAATGGCTCTCGCTTCGCTCTCAAGGTATAGCTGTATACCTATGTGTACCTGCTCGCAACATTGTGAAACACCTGAGTCATCGAACCCCAAACACGTCTTCCTAGAGCCTTCTCGCGTCCACGGCACATATAATTTATCATTTTAATAGCTTCGCCTCGCTTACGCTCGCAGTTTGACCAACTTCACGTCACTTTTTTCGATTTCCGATTTCGGATTCAGATTCGGCGGGATCAAACCTTTATTTCATCAAAATCGTTCCGAAAAACGTACCTTTATGGGGTATATTTTAATGGGAAAAAACGTAATTTTTCGTCGGACTTTTCGAGAAACGGGTCCGTACTCTCGCATTTTTTTGACGCATTTTCCGATACTTTTTTCGCGATCCGATCGCGCCGTCGTCTTTTTCGTTCAAAAACCTACGAAACCGGTATTTTCCCGGAATTTTCGACGGCCGTTTTGAGGGGTAGGGGAAGTGGGGAAGTCCAAAAAGCGCACATTAACCGTTACTTCGACCCCCCTCCCGCCCTACGGCCCATGGTTCGGGTGGGATTAGAATATTTTAAATTCGCTTATACACCCTATCGGAAAATCCCAAAAAGATCCCCCCACTCGTACACTCCCCCCACTCAGCCATTTGGCCGTGCATAGACACGACAAACAAACAGACGGAGTTTCATTCTTATAAATAGTATCGATAGAGATAGAGATTAATATGAGACCTTCAAGAAGGTACAACCCCTGTAAATTGCAAACATCTATACTATTTATAAGAATGAAACTCCGTCTGTCTGTTTGTCTGTTTGTCCATGCTATGCACGGCCAAACGGCTGAGTGGGGGGAGTCTACGAGTGGGGGGATCTTCTTGGGATTTTCCGATAGGGGGAGCGAGCGAATTTAAAATTTTCTAATCCCACCCGAACCATGGGCCGTAGGGCGGGAGGGGGGTCGAAGTAAGAATTAATGTGCGCTTTTTGGACTTCCCCGCTTCCCCTACCCCTCCAAACGGCCGTTGAAAATTCCGGAAAAATACCGGTTTCGTAGGTTTTCCTACGAGGAAGACGACGGCGCGATCGGATCGCGAAAAAAGTATCGGGAAATGCGTCAAAAAAATGCGAGAGTACGGACCGTGTTTTCTCGAAAAGTCCGACGAAAAACTACTTTTTTTCCGATTAAAATATACCCCATAAAGGAACGTTTTTCGGAACGGTTTTCGCGGGCGAAATACAGCTTTGATCCCGCCGAATCTGAATCCGAAATCGGATATCGAAAAAAGTTACGGGAAGTAGGTCAAATTGCAAGCGGAAGCGAGGCGAAACGATTAATAGCAGAAATTATTTGTGCCCCGGATGCGAGAAGGCTCTACGAAGATGTAAAGGGGTTCGATGTCACAATGTTGCGAGGCGAGCAGGTATACATAGGCATACACACACAAAACAACTGATCACACACAAAACAACTGATACCACCTTCTCCGAACCGCCCCCCTGCACCTTGCGAGCGAAGCGAGAGCCATTTCAACAGAATAAATACGGACTTTGTCCTACACATATACAGGTATACCTTGCGAGCGAAGCGAGCAACATCCCCTAATAAACTTCTAGTGGTTCCACGTAGTTTAATTAGATTTAATTTGTTTGTAAGAATTTCCAATAGAAAAAAACGTCTGCCAAGTTGTGTGGGCAGTATAACTTCCTCAAGGATATACAGGTATACCTTGCGAGCAAAGCGAGCAACATCCCCTAATAAACTTTTCGTGGTTCCACGTAGTTTTATAAGATTTAATTTGTTTGTAAGAATTTCCAACAGAAAAAAACGTCTGCCAAGTTGGGTGGGCAGTATAACTTCCTCAAGCGAGCGGAGCGAGCAACATTCCCTACAGAAGTTAAAACTACCCTTAGAGATCTACTGTTTGCGAGCGAAGTGAGCAACATCCCCTACACGTTTCAATTGTAATACATCGCATGCGAAGCGAGCAACACTCCCTACATGCCACACTTTGCGAGCGAAGCGAGCAACATTCCCTACACGCCAGACTTTGCGAGCGAAGCGAGCAATATTCCCTACATGGCACACTTTGCGAGCGAAGCGAGCAATTTAATGGGGGGTCCGGGGGGCTTGCCCCCCGGCTGGACGTGGAGGCGAGCGTAGCGAGCCGGAGCGGTTAGTATATAATATTTTTCTGTTGGAAATTCTTACAAACAAATTAAATCTTATGCATCTACGTGGAACCACGAAAAGTTATCATCGGAGGAAGTTATACTGGCAGACGTTTTTTTCTTTTGGAAATTCTTACAAACAAAATAAATCTTATAAAACTACGTGGAACCACAAAAAAAGTTCATTTGGGGATGTTCTCGCTTCGCTCGCAAGGTATTGCGTAGAAGTCGAGTCCCTTCTGCTAAGAAACGTTGTGCAACGGGCGGCTCGGCTCGATCAAAAACGTCATATTAAACGCTTCCCTCGCAATTCCGCTCGCAATTTGACCTACTTTCCGTCACTTTTTTCGATATCTGACTTTGGATTCAGATTCGGCGGGATCAAAGCTGTATTTCGCCCGCGAAAACCGTTCCGAAAAACGTACCTTTATGGGGTATAGTTTAATGGGAAAAAACCAAGTTTTTCGGCGGACTTTTCGAGAAAACGGGTCCGTACTCTCGCATTTTTTTGACGCATTTCCCGATACTTTTTTCGCGATCCGATCGCGCCGTCGTCTTCCTCCTAGGAAAACCTACGAAACCCGTATTTTTCCGGAATTGTCAACGGCCGTTTAGAGGGGTAGGGGAAGCGGGGAAGTCCAAAAAGCGCACATTAACCGGAACTTCGACCCCCCTCCCGCCCTACGGCCCATGGTTCGGGTGGGATTAAACAATTTTAAATTCGCTCGCTCCCCCTATCGGAAAATCCCAAGAAGATCCCCCACTCGTAGACTCCCCCCACTCAGCCGTTTGGCCGTGCATAGCACGGACAGACAAACAGACAGACGGAGTTTCATTCTTATAAATAGTATAGATAGATGTATGTTACATCATCACCAAACCAATCATAATCAATAGGAACATTATGACCCTTTATTTCATAGAAATAGACAATGTTTTCATTGAACTTCGCCTTCTCTATTAATCACAACTTGTACTGATTGACGATTGTAATAGCTCGAAAATTCTTATCACTGCAACCGGTTAGGAATTGGTTGCATATGTCTTATTAGATAGTTCCCATTTATGTTAAGTTTTTCAAATACAAACAAATAGATTTTAACAAATGAAGTAAAAAAACATCAAAAATGCAGCATTACTGGATCATTTCATTTTACAGGATTTTTGGGATAATGACGGTATTGCAATGGCTCTACAAATTTGAAATTTTAAATGTGTGAAATACGAAATAAAGGTGAACAATAACAAAGGTACGCACTTCTAGCTAAAACTTTGTTTGATCCTTAAGTTAAGTGAAAAGAGAATTAGGTATTCAGTTACGAAACTCATAATATAAAATATATCCATTCAAATGCTGATATGTACCTGCAATGAACAGTATTGATATACTTAGCCAACATCATAGTTTGAGGCGTTCAACGCGCCTGACAGACTTGCAACTTCCCCTTGGTTTTGATTGACAAGCTGATTTTCTTTCCGACTACCTATGTACTTGTAGAAAGAATGTTTCCCAGGTAAGAAGAGATTACCTATGCCTTTGTGACAGTAACTATGAACTTCTATCATGTTACAGTAACTTTTCAGGTGAAAATATCAAAAAGTTCCATCTCATAATTACATTGTTTCATTAATTTCATACCCTTTATATTGCTCTGTGATTCCCTAGATTTGGTTGGCCCTACTATAATTATAAGCTGGCTGTAGATAGGCTTTACATCAGCTGGGATCCTAACGATTTTTCTTCTAAGAACAATCTAAAAGCAAGAGAGAAAGAACAGAATGAAGCGAACGGAAGGTTTAATAAAGTGGAAAAGTGTAGCCTCTAGGCCTTTCCTCTTCTTAAGAAGACGAGCAAAGTCGTTGCATCAAGGGAGTTTTAGATACACAGCTCTCTCTACTTATTCAATATCATAGACTCAGAACACATACACAATAACCTCCTGCTTCTCCTGTGTTGACTTTGCAAAACTTTTTTTTTTTCAACTCTCTTCTGCCTCCTTTATATATATATATATATATATATATATATATATATATATATATATATATATGAAAAACCCCTACAAGTTAGCAAGATCTTTATTCATTCCCCGACGCTATATTCAAAGGATACCACTTCCCTTTTCCGTTCTCCCGTAGTTGAGAACACTCTCTTCAGGCGTCTGCTGCGTGGTAAACTTCTTTTTTCCTGCCAAGGTTTGAGAAGAAGTGCGGGATTTTATCCCCCTCTCTTACATCAGTGCCTTCTATCATCGTATATATTCTTGGGAGATATGTAGGCGAGGTCTAGGAATTGGAATGTGGAGAACTGTGAGAAGAATAAGAATGCGATGGGGTTCTGCCGCGTTTGGAATATGACTCCACATGAACTGCGATGAAGGGCATTTCACACGTCATTACTTCACATTGGTTTGATATCAAGGGCCGGCAGATGTGAATCATGATTTATCATTTTTAATCATGAATCAAAATAACCGAGCACTGAAAAACGCATCTGTATCGGGACACCTAGTAAATGTGAAATTTAGAGTGGAAAAACCCTCTGACTCTTACCTATCTTCTTTTTTCAATCTAAACATTACGTATCCACCTGAAAAAGTTTGATAGGTCTGGATAAGGATTTAGAGAGAAAACATTGTTTTGAAATTTGAGCAACATTAAGGGCAAAAAATTGTTAACCGCACATGTTCCATTACTGTAATTAAGTAAGAAATTCCATGTATTAGCAAAACGCAAAGTGTAGGTATTATTTATAACACAAGGAGTTGACAATCAATTAATTATAATAAGAAGAGGGATTCGTTCAAGACTACCCCAAACCGGATTTCGATGAAGACATTTTTCAAAAAATTTGACTTTAAAATTTTCCGACCCATGGCCATAGTTTCATTTTCTACAAAAATTTCCTAAAACCATGCGCGAAGATTTGTGCAGTATACAGTAAATAGAAAATTAGCAATCGATTGTGAGCCTTCGATTTTGTATCCCTAGTTTGGGGGGGGGGGGGGGGGGGGGGGGGTTCAACCATTGGGCAGTAGGAACGTCATTATCTTTTCTATTTTAGCAAAACAAATTGAAAAACTGCCCCCTTTCAACAGACTCAAAAATCAAGTTGTATCGTTATTGTTATTTGTAGCTTTGTTCTTGCAAAATATGAAAGTAGAAACATACCTGTGTCTCCCGATAAAGTTTTGAGGAGTAGTCCTCCAAATCCACCTAAAAACAAATAAATATCATATTATAAATATAAATAACTTAATTATGTTCGGAGTCTCTGTGAGACATAAAGGATAGGATTTCAACTTGCCGAGCACCCTAATCAGCTGATTGAGCTTTTGAAGCTAAAATTCCTATGCTATTTATTCTACGAAGCTGAAATTCGGAACGGAGCTCCGAATGATTTTCGGAGGAACGAAGGGACGGATTATCTGTGAGGCAGGTACAATATGATTTTCACTTGCAGAACCACCCAAATCAACTGAGTGAAAACACTGCTCTGTAAGCGTTGTTTCTTGATAATTTTGGTCAAAGTGCATGACTTGGAGAAGCTTAGTTTATAAATTCCGCAACCTTATAAGGCATACTTTTGTGAAATTGATTTGCCTATCACTGTGCGCTTACATATATGACATTCCGAATAATGCTCATGCACCTTATCATATTGATCGTGAGGTGTGAATTAAGCATACTTACTCGAACGGGTGGACCGATGTGTCCAATTAGGCCTAATCAGCAGGTTCAAGAAACGGTTTTTTAGCCGTAGTAAAATCTTCTCAACCATTCATAACATCGTAGATAATGGAAAGCCTAACAAATTAAGTCAGAGTAAATTACACCATTATGTAAGGGAATCGTTTTCTTCCGGTTAATAGAGAGACAAAACAGTTTTACTCCCATTTTTAGAAATATGTTTCAATGATTTATTTTTCAAGATGTACGTTTATATTTGCTTTTGTGAAACGAAAATTTTGATGGTATTTATGTTGATATTTTTAGGGTTTACAGATTAGAGAGCGGTTTGTATCTTTAGAAACAAAAAATAAGTGAAATAGGTTCTTATTTGAGGTTGTGACCTTTGTTAGAGACGAAAGTTAAGTTAACCTGGAAGGGAAAGCATTCAATAACTCGATAATGATAACTCGATCAAAATTTTCGTTTTTGCAGTAGTTTTGTCTTCGTAACCGTATGACCTCTGAATCCTGACAACTTTATTCCCAATAAATTACACCATGATAGAACGGAATTGTTTTCTTCTTGTTGTATCAGCTGAGGTCTGAATATTTATAGACTAGCAATCTGCGTAGAAGAGCTATCTACGACTAATTCTGAAATAATAAACCTAAATTTAATAATTTGTAGAGTTTTTAACTGGTAAAAATTTAGAAGGCATCTCACTGGACTATCGATATGAAGGGAAAGGGCGCGACTAACGGAAGGATAATATCGCAGCCATCATGAGAATTCATTAAACGATCCTACCAATCCAGCAAGCTAGTTGAAGCCAAATACTAATCCCTAGTAGGTAAATCCTTCATTAGTTTGTGAATTTATCTTTGATTAGCCACGACTAATTGAGGTGGGTATCATCATTAACTCGTGTTTAGTAATATATCCTTTGCGTCTCTGCAGCGCTGTGATTTTTTGATCTGCAATAAAAACCAGTTGCCTATCCTCGTTAAAACCCCAACTTCTGGCTGAAAATACGGTAAAAGCTGTTTTGTTTTTCTTCTTTTTTAATACGGGAAAGGACCTGCTGATAAGCGATCCGATTCCCCGGCCCGTAGTTCCATGGACCCACCTCATTTCATCGGGTCGCTGATTAACACGGAGCAAAACAGCGTATAAATTACTAATCGCAGAATCGGGATCACCCCCTCCTCCATAGTAACTCTTGTCGCTACATGATTATCCCGGACTTTTTAACCTTTGGTTAATTAAACTTCGCGATTTGAATGAGCGGTTTTGGGGGAGGAAAAAGGTTGGAGGGTGATCCCAGTCGTTCCTATATGCCGGGTTAAAATATCGTTGCGGCACCGTCAGAGTAGGTAGGTTGTGGCACATAGCTTTCTCGTATCTGTTACATGGATTTGTGGATCACAGAAATGTTTTGAATTATCTTAAAAGGAAAACAAATGTTTTGAATTATCTTAAAAGGAAAACAATCCAATCCCTGAACAATGGATCGACGTCTGATGAATAATATGTAGATGTCATCTTTGTTACAAGGATGTGAAGTTTGCGTCTGCGCAGCAGCTGCTTACGATTCAATTATGATGAAATTTCCATGGGCTGATTATGTTCATTCCCCTTTAACCTTCCAAATTTAAGCGGGATCGGACGAATAGACCATGAGAAAATGGCGCTTGATGGATTTTACATTGGCGCAATCGCAGAGAAAACTTGCGATTTCTGAGTGACGAAATTGATAGGCAACCATCCTAAGCTAAGCCAATCATCCCCGGAATTTTTCATCAAAACCTAATTGAAACTGTGGAAGTTATGCTTGCTGCAATGATGCAACATTCGCTTAAGCGCAGTAACTACCAATGATACAAGCGTGTTGAAATTTTATACGGTGAAATTGTATTTTCCTGACTCCGAAAAATGTACTTAAATTTCACTAGTACGAGTATCTTCTAGAAAATCCATTAAAAAAGAACTAAAACAATCTATTCGAGAAAAATGTTTCAAAAATCTTTGTTTGTCATGTAGATTTCATTATTAAAAACAAATTTTTTTTCTCCTTGAAATAGATTTTAAACCTTCTTCTTTCTTCTAATTCTAGTTAGGTATTACTCAATGTGAACTATTGAAAATTTTACCGTAAAAAATAAATGAATAAATCGTCTTCACCCAACTATCCTCCGAATTTGAAAGAGATTTTACGACTAGTGCGCGAAAAAACAATGCTTGATGGTATTTATATTTGCACATGTGCAGAGTGAAGTAATAATTTGGGAACAATGAAACTAATAAGTAATCATTTACTGCCTAATCCTCATATTCCCACGGAATTCAATCCAATTCGATGGAAATCTGTTGACATGAATTTTGTTACAAGGATTTTTTGTTTGCGAATGCGCGGGAGCTACGAATAATACGATCACGTTGAAATTGAAACGGGATACTCAAATCGTATTTTCTCACCTATCCTTCACTTTTCAGCAAGATCGGACTATGAGGCCGTGAGAAAATAGTGGTTGATGGAATTCACGTTTGCGCATGTACAGAGTCAAGTATCTGTTAGGAAAAAACAAAACTGATAGGGGACCATCTACTGCTTGATCCCCAATTTCCCAGAAAATGTTCATCCAAATCAGAAAAAATCTGTGAAATGAAACTTTTTACAAGGATTCTAAATTTGCGCATGCGCAGGAGCTACTAGTAATTCGGTCAAGTTGATGTTGATGTAGAATGTCAAATTGTCTTCTCCCAAATATCCTCTGAATTAGAGATAAATCGGAAGACTATGGCGTAAGAAACGATGCTTGAAAGAATTGACGTTTGCACTTGCGCTGAGTGAAGTATCGATTTGGAAACAATGAGAGTGACAGGGGTTCATCCAAACTTCAACCCGCATATTTCATAAAAATGTTATCATAATTTTCCGATGAAAACTGTGGAAATTAACCTTGTTACAATGATTTGGGGAAACATACACATAGACGGACACACACGGAACTAAAGTTGTACAGAATGGTCTAGAACCTATAACATCTAGGTGAAACTTTGATTTTAGAGACGAAAACTTTCCAATTTTCCAAAGGTGAGAACAATGCTTCATCTACCTATACATAGACTCGGAAGCAATAAAAATTACTCCGGGGCTATTTGTTCTGATACTTGGAATAATTGTTCTGAACACTTCTGATAACTTGGAATTTGAACTATAGCTTTAATGGTTATTTAGCAGGGAATGTTCATGATTTTAAAAATAAATGTACACATTAATTACGCTGCAAGTAGATTAACTGAATGATCCCCCTCCCATTTTCCTTAATTGCAAATTATTGCTTCCCCTTGATTGTTTTGTTGCGAAATCGCCGGGAACAGTGCGGAATGGAGGACTACGCCAGCGCTTCCAATTCAGACGGCGTAATGCGCTTAAATCGTATGGAGGGAAGAGGGAGTAATTCGGATCACTTAATTAACTTGAACTGGGCAGGGCCTTTCTAGAATTTGATGGCGGCCCTCGAACGGGAGGATCTCTGGCAGAGGATGAGAAGCGTGTGATGGGGAGCAGGAGAAGCTCACAGCTTAAACGCTCGGAAGGCTCCGTTTTCGGATAATTAACTCCGAATCGACTCGGCGTTTTGTGATGCTGTAGTGGGACGAATAGCAGAGCGCGTGATGGCTTAACTAAACGCAGTCGAATCGCAGTTATACCGAAAGAGATGTGTGTCATTCTGTGCATGCAAGTAATTTGATGGAGATTGGAGAGGCGGAAGATGGTTGTTACTGTAACCACGTGATTCTCATCAGAGTGACGGTTCAATACAACGGGAATTCACGAAGTTCAAACATATTGAATATATGTTTAGATGCGCTAACCGGATATAATCCGTTAATTTGAACTGATTATTCCTGTAAGTTGCCCATAGCAATATGATCATTAGCATAATTTTTATTTCTAATGATTGGTATATTTATAAAATAAATATATAATTGTGGGGAATTATACTTTATTCTATAAATGTATTTATTTGTTATACCAGGCCTTTTCTTCTTGCGAAATTGCAAAACTGACTTTCACCTAAAATATTTGCGACCGTGCGTATTCATGTAGACAGTCTTACATCAAGAGGGGGGGGGGGGGGGGGGGGGTGTCATCCACTCCCTATCCATAGGGCTCGGGAAATGTGTGGAGTGGAAAGAGCAGATTCAATCGCTCGTAAGCTTGAAACCAACAATGTCAACAACCCAATTATCAACATTGTCCAGTAGATATTAACTAGAGCAGGCAATATTTTAACATACAATCATGGATTCTTGATTTTTCCAAAATTTCATTATTGGCTGCTGTTAATTTTAACTAATTAATTATCAGAATCGATACTTACTATATTGGGTAGAAAATATGATTTTCGAAACCTCCTCTAAAAACTGGCTCATTTTTGAGAATTTCATCAGAATTTAAACAATATATAAATAAATGTATATATATATATATAAAAACGTTTCCCATTTGACGATTTCCACCACTGACAAACTGACAATAGGCATGGGGACCGGATAGATGTCATCAAAAAACTGATTGTACAGAATCAAAAAACGTTGTGTAACAATTTGCAGCGCTTCCATGATATTCCATAACCAAAATCGATTCCATACGTAACAAGATGTTTGTTTTCACCTGGTACTCGAAGAATTGCTTGGTTCCCGGGATTCCGAAAATGATTGTCACGTACGCGAGAGGGAGAAAAACAGATGGAAAAACCTCGTTGATCGAATTGAAAACATCGCTGTATGAGGAAAAGTTTATTGACTCGTCCTGTATCCTATTTCCATATTGATATAGTGAAGTGGTGGAGGCGATGGGAGGGAACGGGATAAATTGAATGAAACCACCTAAGGGAAGTGATCCGAGATACGGGCGTCCTATAACTTACAATCGTCAGCGGCACATAGTGAAAATGTAGGTGGCGCAGGGAAACACTCCCAATATATCTCAACAAACCACGTTTCTAATGAAATACAGCCCGTGAGATCAAGGAACTACAGAGTGAAAACAGCAAAGGGAGAACAAATTCCCAATAATATAATAGTCATTAGGCATGTATCTATAGTAAATAACAGTCCGGTTATTTTAATGATCCGTTCCGCCTAATTCTATCACCAATTAATCAAGATTTGATCCAGTTATCCTGTGCTCAAACATTGCTGGCTATCGAACTCATATTTTCACATCGAAAGCTCTATTTCGGCTTAACAAAGGATTTGAGTTTAATATTTTCAATAATACCTTTGTCAATGAGAAATGAAAACTTAACCCTCCCTGAAAATTTGTTGGTTTACATTTCAGGATGCGTAGAATCCAAAAATCAGATAAAATATATCCGTCCGTCCGCCGTCCACTCTCCAGAGATTTTCTCCGCAAAAACTAAACCAACCTTTATAAAACTTGAGTTAAAACTAATCTTTGGAGTCTAAATGATCCTAATTGCTCGGCAGCAATTTTTATCAACCCTAAAGGGTAGCATTCAAGGGCTGAACACCCAAAAATTGAGATCTAGAACACTTTCAAGGCGACAGTAATAATTCTTTGCTCACGTCAATGATGAATATAATACCAAAGAATCGATTAAAACCATTCTCAACGCTATACGTTGAACGATTTGAGTTTCCTAACGGCTTGAACTTCGAGAAATCATTTGCAGATTTCTAAGAGCGATAAGAAATCATGCACTGTCACCAAATCTATATTGATTAGCCAATCAATCTCCAAATTGCATCAATGATGGCTAGATAGTGGGGACGGAAGACATGGAAATTGCCTTTTAGATATCAGCCGTTATAATTCCAATGGAATTATCACGTGATATAATTTCGATGGAATTTATTCTAACTTAGCGAAATTGAGATTGTTAACTATTGTTCGAGTGGATGTCTTAGTGAAGCATTGGTAGATACTTATTTCATCTCGTAAATTGCTTCCGAGTCTACACATAGGTAGCGGAAGCTTTTTTTTCCATTTTTGAGAGTTAGAAAAGTTTTACTCTCCAAAAAACAAACGGTTGTAGTTTTTTTACAGTGGTAAAATCAAATTTTACATTTTAGATCATTATGAACAGCTTTCGTTCAGAGTCATTCTGTTTGTACTCGTAAGTGTGTTTGAGTGTGTGCGTGTATGATATATCCGCACATCCTTATTATAACAAGCTGAATTTCCCCAATATTCAACCGATTTTCATGAAATGATCATGGAAATGTGGGTTAAGGTGTAGATCAAAGGGGAATATTTGAAGTGATTTAGTCTCAACTTCATTTCGATCTAATATAGAAATAAGGACCTTTTATGAAATAGGTTCTCCTCTGATTCAAATCCGAACAGTGAAAATTAACCCTCCATGAACGTAAGTTATACGTTTTCAGTATAAGCACAAATGAAAGCTCTATCGTTGACTGCAACATGAACGTTTATACGCTTTCTATAAGAAAATTAATAAAATAAAAATAAATTGAATCAAACAGTAGGCGAGAATCAATTACTTAGCGAAATATTCCTAACAGTTTACATTAGTATCCATGGTCTTCTCAAGTTTTCCGTAAAATACGAAGTTCAAAAACATATTCCAGCGTTGTTGTCACAAATACGCAAAGGGGAAAGGAGGGGATAGAGAGAGTGAGAGAAAGAGAAGAGAGAGAGATTGTGTGAGCAACATAATGCTGGGTAATGTAATCAACGATGATACCGCTGTTAGACGGGCCACGTTGTAAAAGCCGACTGTTATCAAGACGTTAACGCTAATGTTACTCTTCCCTTGGACATCCCTAACTAACAAAGAGGTGTTCCGACGTCGAGAAAACTCGTCTCTCTCCAAATTAAATTGCACTCCAAGAAAATATGTTTCCTTCTTTCATGAGAATCTCCTCCCCTTCTCTTCTCGTTAGAATTAGTCGATCCTCAGCCCCCGAAACCTTTTTCTCGACACCTGCTCATGTTTCATTTTACCTTGCTCATTTTTCTATTCCCAGTAGCTCCGTGTTTTCTTTCCTACTGCCCAACATATAAATTTCGACATAATTTGGATGAATATGAACAACAATTATAAACCAAAATGTCAACGACACTCTATTGATCAACCCATAGTAAATACAATGAAATTTACGAAACTTTGCTAAATGGTTATGCCTCAGGACAGTTTTCATTTCTTCTTTTCAAATCTAAAATCCACCATCGCTAGTTCTCCATTCATTTATAATTGATACTGTATAAGTACCTAACTCAAACCATTCTTACATATGTACTACTCTTGATTGTATAATTCGAGGACCCATGATACTGACTACGCTGTTAGAATGACGATGAACGATGCATAATGTATTGGGCATACCCGTTTTGAATAAACGTGTTTGATTTGAACGATTTATAGATTTAAAATTTTGCTTCGATATTGTTAAATTTTACATAATTTGTTTATGTACTTTGTTTGCTGCTGATGATGATAAAACCTAACCTGACATAACCATTTCTAACTTGATAATTTGAATGAGACATTTTTCAACCACTTCCGTTCCTTCTTCATCAGTCTTCACATGCTCATGTTGCGTGGTCCTGTGAAATATCGTTTCTCGATTCTACAGGTTTGAGTCCCGGACGGCTCTAATGTAAGGAGAAACTTACACTAGCATTCATCATACTGTTCTGCTCTTGTATTTGGCTTACGAATTGCCCCTTGGAAAGGATCGGGTTTAATCAACTCCTCAAGAAATAAATCAACTTGGAAAACTGAAACTTTCAAAATGTTGACGAAAACTTCAAAATAATACCAACACAAGTTTGAGTAAGTACCTACTTTAAATTTGAACTTAAAGAAAGATTTTTGTAAGGACGTAATTAACCCGCCAAGTTGCTGACGGTTTTGACGTTAAAAAGACACATTTTTTCCGCCTCCCCTGTGAAACGAAATCGGTCATTTTGCTTGAGTCGAACTTGAAGAATTTTTATTCAACGAGATTTTCTAATTTGAAGCGGTTGAAAAGGACCGTTTCGGAATTCCTTGGTGTTCATTTTCAATCAGAAACCTTTTCGAGAGACAAGAGTTTTTTTTCCTTCTTGGACTCCGAGCTTCTTATCAAAGGTGAAAAGTACGTAGATGGAGAGAGGGCAGAAGGATGGAAGCTTTATAATACACCTGAGTGAAAAAAAAGGAGTGAAAGAATTCAAAAAGGGAATGTTCAAAGAGTTTGAAACAACAAGCAGAACGAAGGAAAAGGAAAATAAAAGACAGACGAAAATGGAAAAAAGCGGCTGATGAAAGGGTGAGAGGGTTGCAGAGGTGGAAAACTCGAGAGAAAAGTAAATTTAATATTGTTCGTGAATAGGTGTCAAGTTATTTAAGAAATGTCATTTAGGAAATGGTTTTAACTGGGGTTATTTATTACCTCCATTCTGCTTGGATGGTTGTTTGTTGGGCATCTAGAACGTGACATTTAAACGACTGGACATAAAGAAGAAGAGAGTCATCCCCATGACAGTTGATGACAAGGTTAGACCGTAAGTTCCATATTCCACATGTTCCAATTACCAGTTCCATTGTATAACCTCTCTGTAACCTTCAATTTAGTACCCTTCAACTGAGTGATTGAGAAACTACCTTACCTATTACATTTTTTTCAGTTGCTCGTTTATTTTTTCTGGGGTTTTTTGGGGTCTTTGGCAGGATGTTGCTCATGAAAGAAATCACTCTTCCCAGAAAGAGCACATTCTTTGAGAAGTAAAACAAGTTATCTGATTCTTTTCAGACGCAGGAACTGAGCAATTCAAGTTTATCATTATTTACTGATGATATTTACAGTTCTTCTAAATGGCTTATCAATAGAGGATGTGAAAGTGAAAATGGATACGTTTTCATTAGTAATCGGTGTGAAAACTGTTTATTTTGCGAGCCTTCACGATTATTGTCTTTCATACTATGTCAATACTATATGGCAATAGTCAAGTCTATTTCTCACGCTGGTAAAATATTCCAATAACAAAAAGAATAGATTCGAATTTTGGAGGTTTGCGAGGTCTTGCAGAAGCCAGAGTTGATGAGGTTAGTTCAAGAGTCTTAAAATGCTTACCCTTCCGAATATATATGTGTTTTCTTTATTGTTGTTTGTAAAAATCGATATTCAATTGTACGCGGAACGCTATCGCATTATAACTAGTCTGGAAGTCGGGACTATCTGCTCAAAATATTTGTCCGACCAGCGACTTCGAAGCCTGCATACCTAGTTTCTGTTGGAAATGATTCTAACATCATGTTCCGAGTAGTCAAAAGAATCCTGATGGACGCTGAGCCGTACTCGTTGGAAGAGTTATACAATGAAATGCATATTTATGATGCATTTAATAATTATCACTTCAATAATTTATTAATTCAATCTCTTATTTGATGTTATTTGACATTTTTACTGCCTTAGAGCCTACAAAAAAAAAAAAAAAAAAAAATAAATAAAAATAATATAAAATAAAACAAAAACGTCTACCAAGTTGGATGTGGAACATAAATTCCTCGATTCCGTAACATGAACTTATAGATCATCGAAACATCTAAAATAATCTTGAATGGTTCCGTCGAAAGCCCTTTAGTGTTCGTAGGAAATCGTTCAGTCAGGCATTTAAAAAATTTAGTTTTATGAATGAAATTAAAAGAGGCCTATCAACAGCGTAGTCCGCTCATTTCCTATAATTGCCATCAATATCAGATGAAAACTGTAGAAGTTATTCGTGTTGCAAGGATTTGTGGACACATACACACGCGCGCACACGCGCAGTGAGAGATTGATTGATTGATTGATTGACTTTGTTTATTAAATATTCTGTACATATTTAGGGCCTTAGGGCCCTCTCTTCCAATACATACAGAAATTCATAAGTATCAGACTTAGGTTACAGTCAGGTTTTACTTTATAAACATAAGAAAACTAAATTAAAACTTAAATACATAATTATAAAGCTTAATAAGTATGAAATGAAAGTTGCTTTGGATCTTGTGATGTTACATGATATTAATAATAGGTTCTTAAACATACCGAGCTAACAATTTTTCTTTCAGATTATTCTTGAAACTTAGTACAGATTGGTCAGGAGAAAATAACGTTACATTTTCATTAAAATACTTAATTCCTTTAACTATGAATGATTTTTCAAAAAATGATGTATGGTGCGAAGGTATTTGAATGGTATTATATGCTGATCTAGTAGGTATTGAGTGAACTTGTGTTCTCATGATTATCTGTCTGTATAAATATTTGGGATCATTAAACTTAATTAGCTTGAACATCATTGTAGCAAGTGCTAATTCACGGCGTTCCACTATCTTTAACCATTTCAAGCGTGCATAATAACTTGTTACATGTTCGTCTAATTTTAACTTGAATATAAATCGTACGGTTGCGTTTTGAGCACATTGCAACATTGCAATTTTTTCCGATGAAAGATCACAATAAGCTAGACAAGAGTAATCAAAAAAAGGTAATATGAGAGCCTGTATTAACTTGATTCTCACATCAGTCGGGAAATGTTGGGCAAACAACTTTAGTTGGCGTAAACCACCATACACTCTACTACAGACTGAGGTTATTTGACCATTCCAACTCATAGTTTTGTCTATTAATATGCCTAGGCTTTTGACTTCATTTTCGTACGATAGTATATTAGCTCCTATTTTTACTTGATTAAGACCCGTAACATCCTGTAATTTACGAATTCGCTTGTTTGAACCTATGATGATGGCTTTACATTTTTCAGAATTCATTTCTAGGCCATGCATGTGCGACCAATCGTACAACCTTTCAATATCATCATTAAGTGCAGCTATCGTGTCTCTCAAGTTTTCAATAGAAGTTTCAATGTACAGTTGAACATCGTCCGCATACAGATGATAATTACAATTTTTTAGAACCCTCGGTAGATCATTTATATACATACTAAAAATCAAAGCAGATAAAACCGACCCTTGTGGCACACCTTTAATTATTCTTCTACTTTCAGATTTAGCGCCTGACATATCAACAACACACTGACAGCGATCTTTCAAAAACGACTCAAACCATAATACAACTTTTGGACTAAAATTAAATGATTTAAATATGGCAAGTAATATATCGTGGTTAATACGATCAATTGCACGAGAGTAGTCAATTTGAACTAAAACTGTCAGTTTACCATTGTCCATGCTTCGCCTAACATCGTCGAGTAAACCAATGAGGGCAGATTCTGTGCTGTAGCCTAACCTATATGCAGACTGTTTATCATCTATAATTTTTTGTTTTTTATTATTATCAGTAAGCATTTCGTAGATAATACGATCAAAAACTTTTCCAGCTGCGCATAATTTGTTAATGGCTCTAAAATCGCTTGGCTTTACAGGATTATTAACCTTTGGAAAAGGTGATGCTAGAGAATTTTTCCAAATAGCAGGATATGAAGACATTTCAATTGAAAAGTTATAAATATGCAATAAAACAGGTACAATAATATATTTTAATCGTTTAAGTACATCAATAGGTATGCCGTCAGAGCCGACACACGTTGAGCTGATATTATCAATGGATTTTATAATATCATTTTCAGTTATTTTTGTGAAATCGAATTTGCTAAATTTGCTGGTGGATGGATTATACCTATTCACAATCTCATTATAATCACAACTGGGGTTACTTGCATCGCAGAAAAAATCATTAATTTCATCTAGATTCACTTGTAATTTTTCAATTTTAGATTTTGAGTTTCCAATACCTTGAGATTTTACAATTTTCCAAAATTCCTTAGATGACTTAGGTGTAGAAAAAAGACTTGCAAAGTGCTTTATTCTAGCATTTCTTAGCATTTGCTTTACTTTATTACGAATCTTCTTGTATTCAATCAAGTTATTATCATTTTTAACTTTTTTATATAATTTATATTTTTGATCCCTCGCTTTCATTAAGTTACGTATTTCGGTATTTATCCAAGGAGCCGGAGGTCTACTGCATTTCATAGTTTTCAAAGGGCAACATTTATCATATAGATCATATATAACTTTATTAAAGATATTCACTTTTAAATCGATATCCTGGGCATCATATAATTCCTCCCATATTATCTGTTTAGCATTCTCTATAAAAACGTCTTTTTCTAGTAATGACTTATCGCGGTAAGTAATAGATTCTTGTTGGCATTTTTTTCTTCTCATATTCAAAACACAATAAATTAGATCGTGCCTTGACAGTCCTGGTGCACCCATTTGGCCAAATGATGTCACCCTTTCTTTGTTATTTAGTAGAATAAGATCTATTAGAGTAGCCGATGTACTAGTGTAATGGGTGGGCTGCAAAGGCAAATATTCCATATTAAAGATAGCTAATTGTTGCAACAAGTATGCTTTATAAAATCTATCACCCGATGATTTATCAATATCGGTTAAATCTATGTTAAAGTCGCCCATTACGTATAAATCATAAGAAAGCGAAATCAAATTAGACACTATACATAATGAAATTAACGTTATGAGTGGCTTCCACTAGAGGAGTTTCGGTTTATTCAATTAGCCAAACTGAATGTTCATAGTTGGTAGGTTTTTTTTTCTAGTAATGTTTTGCTGTCTCTGCTGGTAATTTATGATGTTTTTTAAGTTCCTTCGGGCACGTGGTTGTTTCCAAGAATTTACTCTAAAGTAAAGTCCGTATTATAGCGTTATAAATATCTATTTTTATTCAGTCGTAAGTTGTTGAATACGTCTTTTGTAATAAAGTCCTTTGTATTGTCGGTCGAGTTGGAGTGCGTTGTTTATGTGTAGAGCTAGCTACAAAACCCTTTCCGTCGGTAGTTACGAACGTTAGTTACAAAAAGAAATTTTGGCATTTTGGCAATGAAGAAGAAGCAACGATCACTTTGAATAGAATTCGCACCGAAGTACGACGTTCATCGACGGATTTACGTAAGAAGTTTAGTCAGGTAGGTACTGATTTTGACATTTTTGACATTTGCATGCCTTTGCTTTGGCACATAAACTGAAAAATCGTCACGAAAACTTGCTCACGCTACTTACCAATAAATAAAATAGACTCACTGTGTTGCGTAGAGAACAATCAACTGTTTTCTTTATGTCTTTGCTATGGCACATGAACTAAAAATTTTACAGTAACTCGTAAACGAGTTCCACTATCTGCTTTACAAGCAGATACCATGTTACATGGATATGTCTTTGATTGGGGATTTCATAACGGTTGAAAACGAGAGTTGTAAATAAATCCTTCAACTTTAAACGAATCCCGACTAATTCCAACAAAACAACGGTTTACTTATAGAAATGTTGAAAATAACTGTGGAGAGAAGCCACTACAATGAGTTGTTGTTAACAGTCGACTGTTGTCAAGTGGATGAAAATGTTTCCTATGGAGTGGAGTAAATTCTGCTATTGCTTTACGTTAAGAATATTGTAACCGGCTTATTAAAATTGTTTATAGTCCAATCAACTTAGTTTAGGAATGTAGCTAGGTACGTAAGGAGGGAGGAATTGGTAGCTTGAGATGTGAACATTTATCACATAAATCAAGCGCATTCCAACGAGTGGCGAACGATTTCTGTGCGATGAAAACTGCGGAAGTTCCATTCCCCTAGCAACGAATGGGTTGTACGTGAAAAACACTGAAATTGTGACACAAATTTTGCGTCACGGAAATTTTTAGTTGACCCCCCAGAGCAAAGACATATCCATGTCAAAACTCACGGAAAATTGCTCACGAAAATATTTTGATGATTTCCGCTTACAACCGAGTCGTTGCTAGGGAAATGGTACTTCGTCGTTTTTCAAATTCGTTGACCATTCGTTCGAAAGCTCTCGATTTATCCAACCATATTATGTTAACTACTGCGAAGTGCGTGGCCAACAAGCTTAGTTATGAGCAAGGTTATTCGAATAATTGTGTACACTCAGGTGATCGTTCTCAATAATTGATATTGTGAACATGATTGCCACCGCTTGTTAATTTCTGATGATTTCATTGAGCTGGTGTTTCGATGATTTGATTCATAGCAGGTGATCCAAATATTGCGAGAACGGTTTGATTTGTGAAGCGGTGGTTAAATCATTTTAATAGTTATTTTCTATGCTTTACACTCTAGGAAGCTGTAATTTCTTATGTAGCCTCTTATAGTAACAAAATCAGCCAAAACTGACGACATTTTGAGGTCACATTTGGAAAAAGCTACAGTGTTCAAAGGCACCTCCAAAACCATACAGAATGAGTAAGGAAAACGTCTCTGATCAATATTTGCAGTAGAATATTGATCATTCTGGATGTGTTGCATTCATGAACCATCCCCCTCCTAGGTTCATGGTTGCATTGAAGAAACAGGTTATATACATAAGTGAGTGGTAGTTGTGGGGTTAGACAACATTTCTATAGCCTTTTGAAACAATTTTTAATTGACGCATGACGTCACACTCCTATCATTTCATCGTAATTCAATTTGAGTTCTTTAATATTCCTTCAGATTTACTTCTCCTAAGTAGTTGACTAGTGCAATACAATCGAAGCCTTGATAATTTTTAATACTTCTAATAATAAAGTAGTGTAGGTGTTTTTCTTCTTAGGATTGACGATAAACAGCCAGTTTTTTTTATTGGACCTATTGCAACGTACCTACATCCATAATAATTTTTCTCAGCTCTTTCCATGTTAGTTCGTCACACCTAGTTCCATGAACATATTATCCATCGTAACCCAATAGTATAGTATCCACACCAGCATGTAAGCCACAACCAACCAACAAATACGCAGAAACGTTGCAATATGACCAATAAAAAAACTGGCTGTTTATCGTCATTCCTAAAGCCGGTTTCACATGGAGGAGTACGAGCGTAACAACCGGAAAGACGGAAGGCTGGAAACCCCAGTGGAGGGGGCGGCAGAATGCGGCAGGGTGTTCACATGAACATGGACACACGGAATCATAACCTTCCTACTGAAACCCTCTCTGATCTGAAACCTCTACTTGCGGTTATCAACATTCCTGTCCAATAAGATTGCGCTCCGCTCGACGGAACGCGGCAACGGTATAAACATTTCTACCACTGTCCGCAGACCGCCCATTCCGGCAACATGGCAGCAGCCACCATCCTCTACTGTTGTCCCAACAGCCAATCAGATTGCTGTATAAATTAATTTACACTGAAAGCAAAACAAATGGATGAAAAACCTCCATGCTCTTTTTGACTGTCAAATAGGTAAATATTTTTGTGCCCCACTCCTTTTTCAGACCACCGGCCGCCACTGGGTAAGGCTATTATTCACGTATATTCGTCTTGGTTCCCCTAGCATTTCACCAATCGACCTGGTAGTTAAAGGGGTTTTTAGAGCTTTTACAGCTTTGAAGAGATCAATTTTGTCAAGCTTTCGAACAAAATCAACTACAAGAATTCCAGGTTGCTCAGAAATTGGATTAGGTTGTAGGCGATAACAATCGTCTATCATACTTTTAGATATCTCCATTCCAACGGCTTCACCGATTCTGAAAACTGTTTGCAGAGGATCTTCACGGGGGGAATGGGGAACACCACACACCTCAATACGTCTGCTCAACTGTTGTTGATCAATATCATTTAATTTCACTTCGATATCACATACTTTTTTTGAGACAGTAATATGATCATCGGCAATCTGGTCAACAGTTGATTTAAGCGAGTCGATAGATGTCTTCAAAGCGGCGATAGTGTTTACATGTTCCTCAATAACATACATCTTTAACCTCCTCCTGAACCACAGCGATCTCTTTACGCACAGAGACACAAGCTTTATTTACGTCGGTTCTAATCTCTTCGATAGCCATAAGCAACCTCGCAATGAGATCTGCAGCAGCGTTATCACTGGACTTTACAACACCATCGTCATCACAAACGCCCTGCGCCTGCGCGGCGCTCCCAAGGACAAATGACTTTCTCTTCTCCTTACCACACAGTTCACAAATCCACAAATTCTTCTTCGTTTTATTGAATAAGTAATCTTCACGAGATAAATTAGCACAATTGAGATGAAAAACCTTCGCACAAGTAGCACATGTAGCACGGTACGCATTATGAGCAAATCCAAGATCACAAGACCCACACTTGACTGACATTTTGATAGAGCAGTTGTAACACGTTGTTAACGGTACGAGCGCGCGGGCCTGAGAAGTGGTTGGCCTGGGAGAGAGATTGATTGATTGATTGATATCGCTTTATTTAACAAATCTGGCAAGATTTGGTCGCACACGACCATTCTTCCACCTAACCAGACTTACACCTAAATACAGAATTTATACATGTCTGCGTATTAAGTTATGTTAATAAATATAAACAAATTAGAAAAAATAAAAGAAATGTGAATGCGTGAAAAGCTATAATATATTGATTATAAAAAAAAGGTAAAAATAAATTTTCAAAGTGCGGTGCAAAACATATTAATATTCTAATATTTCGAAATTAAATAATTCTTCAACTTGCTTTTGAATGCCACATAATTTTTTATCTCTTTTAATTCGGAACTTAAACCATTATAATATAAAATACATTTACAAAGAAAAGAATTATGAAAAGCTGTAGTTCTACATGGAGGCAAACGGTAGTTAAAGTCTTTGTTTCTGGTATTTAAATTGTGTATGGTTGAAAATTTAATGAAAAAGAGAGAGAGAGAGAGAGAGAGAGAGAGAGAGAGAGAGAGAGAGAGAGAGAGAGAGAGAGAGAGAGAGAGAGAGAGAGAGAGAGAGAGAGAGAGAGAGAGAGAGAGAGAGAGAGAGAGAGAGAGAGAGAGAGAGAGAGAGAGAGAGAGAGAGAGAGAGAGAGAGAGAGAGAGAGAGAGAGAGAGAGAGAGAGAGAGAGAGAGAGAGAGAGAGAGAGAGAGAGAGAGAGAGAGAGAGAGAGAGAGAGAGAGAGAGAGAGAGAGAGAGAGAGAGAGAGAGAGAGAGAGAGAGAGAGAGAGAGAGAGAGAGAGAGACGGAACCAAAGTTTTTCAGAATGGTCTAAAACGTAAAATACGAGTTGGAATTTTGATGTTGGAGGGAAAAGTGTTCATCACCCGATCACCCGAGAGTAAAAACAATGCTTCTGCTACCTATTATTTATGTAGACTCGAAAGGAATAAATATATACTACGGCATAAGTGGTACGGGTTTCAATTTCACAACTTCGTTAATAGAGTTCGTTTCGAATACTTCTTATCATTCTAAAAACTTATCTGATTTACCGCTATACAACTCTTCTTTTCGGTGCTATTATTTGCGTTGGACCTTGGGGACAGAGAGCAGCGTGCGGAACGTCGATCATATCGCCTTCATTTCTGATCGAGCTCGCTCCGGGTACCCCGACGCACTGCACGGTCCTCCTCGATATTCAGTGTGCATGTCGAGATTAGGTGCCTGCCCCCAATCACTTAGCCCTAGTGGCTTTATAATGCGGCGCAAGCCGTCTCAGGAATCTATCAATGTCTCAGACAGGGTCGTTAGAGCGGCTCCCTTGGGGACTCTGGTGCATTGTGAGTATGAAAAAAAGGGTCAGCAGCCCTGCATTATATGACGGACAATAATTGACGTTACTTGCGGGTTTTAGCAGTGTTACCAGCTCCACAGATAAAGTGTTCGTACTAGCGCTTTCCGAATTGCCGTATGTGGAGGCAAATTATTGTACTACTCGTAATTACGGTGGAAAGGGAATTGTTATATAATTATTTTGTTTCTTGTATCTCCTGGTGATGAGTAGTTTGCGATGATCTCCTTTTTGTCGAGCGATCACAGCTATCGTTTGTACCTATATAAATAACTTTGTTTGTCCCTATGTGGGTGTAGTGGGTGTGTGTGCATATATATATATATATATTATATACATATATCATTTCGCTGGCCCGTATCAAGAAACGGCAGCTCCATCTTGCCGCTCTGGACGTCGCTAAGGCCTTTGACACAGTTAGCCACTTTGCCCTGACCGATTGTCTTCGTGGTGTCGGGGCACCTGCTCGTTTAATTGAGTATGTTGCCTGTCTGTACCACGAAGGCGTGACTGTCCTCGAGGCACAAGGTGATGTCAGGGGATGTTGTTATTGGGCGCAGGGTACGCCAGGGGGATCCTCTGTCGCCACTCCTCTTCAACCTGGTCGTGGATACGGCCTTGGGTAAGCTGCCAGCTGAAATAGGGTTTGATCTCGCCCCTGGGGTGCGAGTAGGTGCATTGGCTTTTGCTGATGATGTCATCCTACTCGCAGAAACCCGTGAGGGCTTGCAGATCTCCCTCAACGCATTTGCTGAGCAGCTAGCCAGGTGTGGTTTGGTGGTCAACCCAGCTAAGTGTGGGTCGGTCTCCTTGGTCCCGTCGGGTCGCCAGCATAAGGTGAAGGTAGTGGATGAGGAGTGTTTTGTCTTAGGACAAACTTCCATCCCTGCCCGATCCGTGTTGGAGGTCTGGCGGTACCTTGGGGTCGACTTCATGGGTGTGGCCACTATAGCCGCAAGCCGTGTGGACCTTGGTGGAGCATTAGCTCGTGTCACCAAGGCTCCATTGAAGCCACAGCAGAAGCTGCGCCTCCTTCGCACGTACTTACTGCCAAAGCTAACCTATGGGTTAGTCTTTGGCAGGCTTACTGCGGGGAGGCTGCTTGAGTTAGATCGTGAAGTTCGCTCTGCTGTGCGCTCTTGGCTAGGCTTTCCACCTGGTGTCCCAAGTGCCTACATCCACGCACCGGTCAAGGCCGGTGGGCTCGGTATTGTCTCTCTTTCTGCCAGCATCCCATCTTTACGCCACCAGCGCCTGCTTGCCCTTAGGGGCTCGAGCTGGGAGGTCGCCCGCACTGCTGCTGACCTGGACTTTGTTCGGCAGCAGTTGTTGTGGTGCGATCGAGCAACACCAACTGCTCCAAAACCCAGCTCATCTGCTGAGTTCGCTGCTGCACTGCATGAGTCAGTAGATGGTAAAGAACTCCGACAGTGCTCTGAATCCCCCATTTCTACCCAGTGGGTGGAATGGGCTTCAGAAGGCAATGGGGCCCGCGACTATCGCCATTTTCACGCCATCCGGGTGGCTACATTAGCCACCTCGGTGAGGTGTTCGAGGAGTAGTCGCGGGACAGTTGACACCCTTTGCCGTGCCTGTCGGGGTAAAAATGAGAATCTGTATCATGTGGTGCTGCAGTGTCCTCGTACTCACGGTGGCCGCATTTTACGTCACGATGCGGTTGCCAAGCAGATAGCAGGTGCTTTGTCATCTAGCGGTTGGGATGTCGAAAGGGAGAGACTATACCACATGCCGAGTGACCAGGGCAAGAAGCCAGATATCGTTGCGATCAAGCCCGATAGGTCTGCCATTATCCTGGATGTCCAGGTTGTCAGTGGCAGCGTGGACATGGAGCAGACCTGGCGGGCTAAGAAAAGCAAATATGATAGAAACGATCTGCGCCAAGCGATATCTGAGCTAAAAGGAGTGGCACCTAATAACATCAAGGTCATTGCTGCAACCGTGTCATGGCGCGGGGTGTGGTGCGGGAAAAGCGCCACGGAGTTACTCGAGTTGGGCATCTCGGCAGGAGTACTCCGTGGTATCACCACCCGCGTCCTGAGGGGTTCTTACTTGAACTGGTGGTCATTTTATAGGGGCACATCCTTTCATCCCATTCTTCCTCCTCGTCCTACAACTTCCCTTATCCCTAGAGCCGGCGTCGGGTAAACCTGGGCGTCCTCCCCACTTTTTTATTTTTTTTTTTATTTTTTCAATTTAATGGCGTGCCCCCTCCGTCTTTGAGGGGAGGTTTATATATATTTAAAAAAAAAAAAAAAAAAGTGTGTGTGATCCAGATGATAACTCTCCTTAGGATTGAGATAAAAATTCCGTTCTTGCGCCAAAAAATTAAGCTTTCCAAATAAAAGGATGAGTTTGTTAGCCAGCACTTCTTGAGCACATTAAATTAGTCAAATTTCATAAATGTACTGAAAAAATAATTAAAAGTGACTAAAAACGGCTAAAAATCGTTAAATTAATATTTTTTAGCAGAATATTGCTCAAATAAAGTTTATTAACTGTAAAATATAACATTAAAAAATGTATGTACAAAATTATTTTGAAAATGTTCTTAAATTACATTCAAATTTGCTAAACAGCCGATAAAAATTGCAAAAATCCAAAATCTCTTTTTGAATGGCAGATTGGTATTTAAAATACGTTTTCGGCAATGAAATTAATAGTCAAAAATTTCTTTGAACTCAAAAAGCTCAGATTTCAGAACAATTCAACATTAGGTATACAATACGATAATTTACGGAAATTCGCTCATGCGATCATGCTGCATGACTGGAACTTTTTGAAAATAATTTTGTTCCCATTCAACTTCAGATGCTGAACATTGTAGCCCCTATGAGAGTGGCGGTATAATAAAAATTTGGGGACTCGTACAGCTTAGCTGACTGAAATGTATCGTTAATTTTGCTCTAATTGAGAAAGAGATGCTGGAACTAGACAGGACTTCTCTAGGTGTGGTATACAAAGTATATTAACAACTTGGGAAACTACTTCCAATCACCTTAGTGGGCTCGTTAGCTTATTTAAGTCCTATTCCTTCTAAGATGCAGAACTTTGAACGGGGCTTTCGTTAATGTAACTCTACATATTTACAACATGAGAAATCAGCTGAATGAGCTCTTTCGCTAATTTTGTTCCTATTTAACCTATAAGCTGAACTTTGGGACGGAGCCTCTTTAGGTGTGGTAGACTATAATTTTTAGGGAGATATTATTTTCCTGTCAATATCTATTGTTACAATTTATCAGAATCATGTATGATTGTACACTGTGATCTAAACTTAAGTCTTGGATGAGCAAGCCAAGCGAGTAGACACAGCTAATTAATAAATCTCAATTTACCAACCTATTAAAAACGTATTTATAAACACTTGCGCATATGTGAATTTTACGGATTAAAATTTTATTTTATTTTTTATTCTAATAAGTAATAATTTGTTGACGTATTATCTCTCAAGTTCTTCGTTCCAAGACAACTTAACGTTCCCATGATTCTCGGAAGACAGAGAAATGTAGAGTCCCCGACGGGAGAGAGGTGCACCCCCTTCCAAAGTATAAATCAGTAAGAGGCGATAAAAAGGCCTATACATCTTTTCTACCCTCCGTCCTCAAGGGTTGTTACTGCATTGCACCAATGGGTCTCGAGGATGGGGTAGGGAATCCACCCTGTTCCAAGTAGTGCACCAAATTACCCCATCAACTATCTCTATCAGCCTCCTCTGGATCCGGGGCCCCATAAATGCGACTCCGGGCGTCTCCGGAGGGTCTGCATTTAAAGCCGATTCCCAAGATGGGCAACTTTGTTATCGAGCCATGAAATATAATTAAGTGAGAGCATTATGTTTCACGTCATGCTTCTTGGTTATTTTACAGTTTTCAACAGCTGTAAGTGTGAATGATTTTAAGGATATAGGTGAAAATGATACCGTTTCAAGTTTTTATTTTGGGTTTTGGTGGTCCCGGTAGAAAACATTTACGTCACAATAATTCAACTCGCAATTTTATTTTATAACCCTGGGGGCTTTATCCTCATATTCGTTAGTTTCCAACGTCTTCCTAATTTCCCAAGACCTTCAGATTCTATAACCATCGAAAACCACACGCTAGTTAAATTCGAAGAAAAAAAAAAAAAATGCTTACTGCTTAGAGCCTGCGGCTGAAATTCAAAAAACATGGAACATGCTTTAGCGATGCTATCATGACTGAAACATTCGGCTGTACATTGAATAGTTTCGGACGTTTCCACGACACAAAATATGACGTGTGTCGACGGTGTCTTCACGAGAAACGTATCCAATGTAGAACTTAAAACACTTTGATATGATTACTCACTACTTCTTATAGTTGTCCTATAATTCGCGAGTAACTATACGAAGTAGGTTTTCTATTCCGGTGAGCGTCTACTGTGACCAACATTACAACCAAGTAACAACAAAACAAGCGGCATTGTTTACTACATCCATTAATAACATAAATAAAATTAAATTACGACATAAATACCAACAACAAGTATGCAAGGCCTACGTGATAAATCAAGATCATTCCAACGAATGGAGAACGATTTTCGTCCGTCGAAAACTGAACAACTTTCATTTCCTTAGAAACGGCTTGGTTGTACGTGAAAATCATCAGAAAAATTTCGTGACACATCCGCGTCACCCCATCCGCGTTCCATTTCCACGTCACCTTTTTCGGCTAGTTAGTCCAAGGCTAAAGCATGTTCCATGCTAAAATGGAGGTTAGTGAACAACGTTGTTACGTCTACTTCCACGAAATACATAGAGTTACCTACAATATTAGATCTTTTTCGACAGTTTAGTCGTCATCAGTAACAAAGAATAACCTAGGTATTTATTGTTTGTTACTGAACTTGAACTAACCATAGAAATTGATCTAACATCGAAACTAATTATTTCGTGAGAATTGACAACGTTCTTCACTAACTTCCGTTTTTACCCCTTTTAATTGAAATGGGTTTCCATCACTCTTTGATGAGTGATTCAGTTAGTTTAGTTCGTATTAGTTCATTTCTTTCTATTCATCATCATAACATGGAGGATCGGAGTTTTTTTACGAAATGGATCTGCCTCTTACAGCTAAGGTTTTTATTTTCTCCATAGGCCTTTCAGTCCTATTGCCTCCCTAAAAATGTCATCTCCAGGCTGCTAACAGATTGTTTTTCCTCGGAAGACTAAAGAGGCATGAAATGCTGCCTCTCGTCAGTTACAGAAATTGTTACACACATCATTGAGATGATTTAATCAATAAGTATCGCACCCACAATTAATCGAATTTCTAAATTTGGAGCGTGTTGAATTCGAAATTCGACGATGGGGTTGAAACAAATGGTACGATTCTGGTCTCAGAGGTGTATCGATTGCATACGCGTTAGTAACCTGTTCATAATATTTACGTTTGTGTGGTTTCGTTAAATTTGAATTTGTTTCCGGATCACATGTGTGCACTGTCTATTTCCTCATCGCCCTTCTCGTTATTCCACTACTCATCATAACTGTTGTGAGTTCAATAGCCAAGGAGTGCGTCGGCGAGAGGTTGGAGCGCTAAGGGACGACAGAGGCTTGCTAATTGATTAGCTGTTAAGACGGAGCGGTACGGCCCCTTATCCTGTCGCTAGTTTCTCAAGAGGGTTCTCGAAACCTCGGGAACTGAATGTTGCGAACCCCTCGAGGACGGAAAGGATTCAATGTTAGTGTACTCATTTCCTGAAAATTACATCAACCTGATGTCACCAAATTGTAGTTTCCACTGAGGAATAATGAGCATCGGAATTCTTCCCGCTCAACTCACATCTAATATTATAAGAAATATTCAATACGGTATTGAAAGACCGTATCATAATATAAGTATTGCACCAATGCGTTTCAAACTCATTACTACTTGTTTAACATGTGGAATTTCGAATTGTGGCCAATGTTTGATATCTTGTATCCTGCAATTGTACTGAAGTTTGCTTAGCTTCCGTAAATTAGTGTTTCTATCCAAATCTCGTGAGTGCTTTGATTTTTCCCTCTTTACCTCACGCGTGGTTTCACCATCTGTTGTTTTACCCTTACCAGTGCGTCGGAAAGAGGTTGAAGCGCTAAGGGACGAAGGAGGCTTGCTGATTTATTAGTAAGACGTTGTGGTAAGAATCACGTTCCCCTCGCCAGATTCTCAAAACCTCTGGAATTGAATGATCAAAGCCTAGTTGTGGTTTTCAAGACATTTACAAAGTAGAGGACCTAACCAACGAATTATATTTTCTCAGAGGAGTAGATCCGAGCCATGGAACGCAACCTTTGGGATTGAAAGTTAGAATGCTCTTGAGAATATTACGGAATCACGTTAAGGGAAACTGTATATCTTCTAAAAGTACCTAATGTCAAAGAATTTCGTCTTTCCCTGAGGACTGAGCATCGACATGCTGAAAGCTCCACTCATATCCAGATGACGTATGTGGATGAACACATCTCTCTTCGAGGTTTCACCACCCAACTCATCTATTCAGTGTGAATCGGTTCTACCTTCACCAGTCCAATAGTCAACGAGTGCGTTGGTGAGAGGTTGGAGCGCTAAGGGACGAAAGAGGCTTGCTAATTGATTAGCGGTTAAGACGTTGTGGTACGACCCCTCTTCCCTTCGCCATTTCCTCATGAGGGTTCTCGAGAACTCTGGAACTGAATGTTGGAAACCTCTCGAGGACGGAAAGGATTCAATTTAAATGTGGCCGACGGTGGGGGGAGCGGAGTTCTATTATGTAATTGTATCCATTACTGGGGATCCCGACCCTTCCTACTTCCCTTTAGTTCCTTATTGACTGCGGGGAGGAGGGTAGCGTCATTTAATTCAATTGCGATAGGGTTCCTCGGGCCGTAACTGCCAACGTCAGGAATGTAGTAACTATTGATTTTTCAGGACATTATATGAAAACTATTGCATATCCATATTAACGCCACTACGAACACTTACCTGCAAACCTGTTCAACCACTCTTGTCAGTGGATTGATGAACCTAAATCAGGATCATAAATATCAAAATGTGGAATCCTTTCAATTAGCGGGCAAGTGAAGAAGTACCTACGGCATCAATCTTATACTCTGAGTAAACTTTGAGGCCAGATCATGTTCCGTGTTTCAGTATAGATGTTATGCTTCCTCCCTACCGATTGTAGGGGAGCTTTGAGTGCAAGAGGTCGAAAAAATTGTTCCTCCCAAATCACAATTCCCAATCATTTTTAAAATTTCAAAGCTATGCTGGTCAATTAATTTTGGTTCCGTGTTGACTATTCCTCCTACATCAAAATGATCCAGTCCAACTCGTCTTCGAACATCAAATTGTTTTGGAATTTTGTCAACTGTAGGAATGGGGGTAACCGCTTGCCAAACCAGATGTCTCTGAATGATGTTGTTGCAAACTCTCCAGAGGATATCGCAAATCTTTTTGCTTCATATTTCGGTGCTGTGTACGATCCTCCTCCCACTGAGACTCCAACTATCCAACATCGAGATGTAATCTCACTTGGTTTATTGCAAGTGTCTAAGGATGACGTCCTGAAGGAACTGATTGGTCTTGACCCTAACAAAGGGATGGGACCTGATCTTGTACCCCCAATCATGCTACGTAATTGCCTTGGGCTGGCCCCCATATTAACGAAACTCTTTAACATGTCTTTTGCAAAGGAACTTTTTCCAAAGGAGTGGAAGTGCTCCTTTGTCACCCCTATCCACAAATCTGGCTCAAAGTCATTAATCGACCAATACCGGCCGGTGTGCACGATATCCACAATACCGAAGTTATTAGAGAAGATCGTTCTTAAACAGGTTTCTCCTCAGTGCCAGCCCTTTATAATCCAGGAACATCATGGTTTTAGAAGGGGGAAAGTCTACGACCACAAACCTTCTCATATTTCAGAGGCTCATCCTAAATGCGTTTAAACAGGGTTCCCAAGTCGATTCAATCTCAACTGACTTCTCTAAAGCTTTTGATAAACTCTCTCATAAGCATTTGTTGGCGGTGTTCGAAGGGATGGGGTTTTTCGGGCCTCTCCTATTTTTGTTTGCAAGCTACCTTGAGGGACGCTCTATGATCGTGATGGTCGACAGCGCCCTTTCTCGGCCCTTCATAGCGACTTCAAGAGTACCCCAGGGCTCGCATTTGGGTCCTTTCCTTTTTCTTCTCCTTATTAATTCTGTCGCAAAGGTTTTCTCCGGAGTTTCCTTCCTTCTTTTTGCTGATGACTTTAAAGTGTTCTATACCATCCGATCGGAAGATGATTGTCATGTCCTCCAGGACAACATAAATGGTTTGACTGAGTGGTGTAGAACCAATAACCTTTCCCTGAACATCTCTAAATGTTATATAATGTCTTTTTGCCGCTCACTTCACTTCATTAACCATCCATATTGCATCAGTGGCCAGCAGCTAAATCGCTTTGAGCAAGCGAAGGACCTTGGAGTCATATTTGACACGACTCTGACGTTTTCCACACATATTGACTCTGTGGTCACTCGAGCAATGAGCGCTCTAGGTTATCTTAAGAGGAACACCGCTGAGTTTTACAGCATACCTACACTTGTATCACTGTACGCAATGATCGTGAGGCCAATAATGGAGTATTGCTCAATCGTATGGTTACCATATTATCAAACTTATAAGGATCGGCTAGATCGAGTTCAGCGGAGGTTCGTGAGATATGAGTTATAAATTGCGCATACCACAAGAAGAATTTACCTCCAGAGCCCTAGCCGATCGCTGCGGACTCACCAGCCTTGAAGAGCGTCGCATTGTATCTGACATGTTGTTCCTTTTCAATTTGTTGAACAACCGGATTGACTGTTCCGAATTCATCTCCGAAATCAACCTACATATTCCAGGTTTTTACTCCCGTAACCAACCCATTTTTCATATTCAATAATTCTCCACAACTAATTACCTGTATGAACAGCCCCTCAATAGAATCCCTCATCAGGCCAACCATATACTCCAACGAAATCCAGCTCTAGACCTTTTCCATGATCAGCCATCTCGAACCTTCCGCTCAAAAATATTACGCACCATCCACCGTCCGCCCTGAAATCTCTGTCCACATAGCCTACAAGAACTGTTTGTTTGTGATCTTGACCTTATATATACAGACATATACCTACCTATATTGTTATTTTATTTTCTTCTGAATTACCGATTTTGTTTCCTCATCAAGAGACGAATTTATTTTGTTAATAATATTGTAATTGGCCATCGCCCGTTTTGTAAATAAATAAATAAATCAAGGGTGAGTGAGTAATAACTTGCTCATGCGCAAAACTAAAGTTGGTTGACACACGTGAAACTCCGAGACCAATCTACTGGCTCCGATGAAATTTTACGGATTCATACGGGTTAGCTTCCACATGGTACCTTGTAAATTTCATTGACGTCGGATCAACAATGATTGTACACTGTGCATGCGCAACCATGAATTCTGAATAACTTGTGAATGGTCGCAATAGGTTGTTTGAACTAATTCAATACGGTCATGCGCAAAATGAGGAAGCTATACAGCCCATTCAACCTGACAGACTTTTTTTTTTCTTTTTTTTTTTAAATCACGTATGTACACATTATAAGATAAATGGTGGGCATTGCTACCCATAGCTCCATAGATCCACCCTGACACTGCTACTCGGTCGATCGTCAGACAGAATACGTTTCCCATTGAACCAATCGCCAGGCCGTCGAACCCCTCGCCATCCCTCTTTTCTTCCATAGGAGGTTTTGTTCTTCGGAAAATGCTTCCGTCTGGTTTTTAGTCGGTTGGAAATTCAATTGTCTCTAATTGAAGTTAATTCACGGAGTGTTTCTGGGGGAGGCCTCTCCCACTCCTGCCTCCCCCATCACCCGTCGTCGAGTTCTTTATCGCTCTCGTTCCGCTTTATCTCTTTTCTCCCACTTTCGACTTACCCTTTTTCTTTCAACACACTTTCTGTTCATTTTCTCAGCCAACAGAAGAAAACCCTCAGAAAAAATCACCTTGTTATGCTGGCACGTTGTGAACAACATGCATTCCTCATTCGAAATTAATGTTTCCTAAGGCTGGGGATAGGCAAAAATTTTGCGATACCAAAAAATAAAACGTTAGTGATACAATTGAATGCCTAGTTTATTTGAATTAATTTTTTTGCATGAATATTACAATATGAAATAGTACAAAATACATTAATAATTGTGTGGCCCGAAACGAAGTTCCTAACTGACGCTAAGCTTCAACCGTAGTGTCAGGCGATGAGTCTGCTGCAACTTTATCAGTATATAGGTAACCTAAATATTTCACAAATTGCATTTTAATTGTAATTATATAGGTACCTGTCTTGTTAATTTCCGTATAAACATACCCTACACGCAACTTGACAGCATTTCTTCTATCCCCACGACTATTGATCAACTCACTATAAACGACATAAAACCGTACATAGATATACGGAAGCCTAGTTACAATTTCTCAAAAGAAAATGAAAACGACTTCAAGTAGAACTTGCATACCATCTCATCTTGCACAACTGACCATCATCCTTCCACGATTTGTGTTCCATATTCAATAAACGTGTGAATAACTACTTTGCGTACTTATATTAACTGCGTGCTATTTGCTTAACCATTACTGTCGCATTGGGGCCTCTAGCGCTAGATGTTCTTATTAATAAGGAATCTAGTTCATCACCGAACACTCAGAGAACGAGAACGACGAATGATTAGTATTTGTTACCGTATAAAAAAGGCAGTCAATAAAAAAAGCACTGTTCTTTCCGCTTTATTTCCCTACATCAAAGAGGGACTAAAATCGGCATTTTTTCTTCTTTTTGGTCACCTCTGTTAGAACTGAGAGCTGGGGGACACGAAAAATGCATTCGTCCTTTGAGATCAATCAATGTGGGAATATTTTCTACCCGTATCATTCGAAAAGGAAGTAGAATCACGTTCACGAATGGAGTTCAGTAATTAGAGGAAAAGAGGGATAAGGAACGCTAAAATTGTTATATATTATAAACTTCATCTGATAATATCATGTCTCCAGAATAGTTACGAAACCATTAACAAATCAATTTTATGTAACTAAAATGTTGAAATGCTTCATTTAACGTTACCTACCTGTGCTATAAGAATTAAATCGTTTCTCAATCTCACGAAGATATACTCCTCAATCCCATTATGTAAAATAAACATAGGACGATTTCATGCCAACTATAATTATAAGATGCATATGTTTCATTTTTACACAAGCAGAGCCCAATTTCACAAAGCTATCATACTCAAACTGAAATAAAATGAGAATGAACTAAACATAGTCAATGATATGGTGGCCAGAATACTTACATTCAAACTGTTACAAAACAGATCGAATATTATCTATAGACGATTCCATATTTACCACATAAGCATTTATACATAAAGTAAAATGTAACCAAAGACTAATAACTTCATTTTATCAAGGTCTTTGTAATTTTTTTAGTACATTTTTAGGAATTTGACCAATTGATTGTGTAAAAAAAAATTTCCCCAACGAACTCATCCTTTTGTTTCGAAAACTTGATTTTTTGGCGCAAGAGATTGTCTCAAAACAGATTTCAATGAAGAAATTTTTCAGAAATCTCGATTTTAAAACTTTTGGAGCCATTTCAATAGCTTCATTTTCTACAAAAATTCGCTAAAAATCGACAAAACTTGCTTGGCGTCTTTTGAAACTGGTCTCTCTTGGTTCATCATTTTCAGTAATTAACCTTTGTAGTCGACCAAAAGAAAAGGAGAATATAATCCCCTCTCCCCTCAAAATCTGTTGGTTTACCTTTCAAAATACGTAGAATCCAAAAATTGAAAGAAAAAAATACGCAAATCATTCCATAAAGGTTCATAATTTCTATTATAAATAGCTCTTATACGCAGATAACTGGTCTGTAATTATTAAACCCCGTTTTTAGTACTTACATTCACTATCGAAACTCAAGGCTTCACGCCTCGTAAACGGGCTCATTGTATTACGGTACCAGTACCCCCCCCCCCCCCCCAAACCATGATTTTTCGCCTTTCTGTAATGTTGAGGAGCAAAACGATATATATGAATAAGCCATGTTCCCACCAAGTAGAAGAGTTGCATTACACTGTATATTGATTCGAAACTATGTTTGGATTTTTGCACAATAAATAAAATTAATGAATTTCAGTCGGTTGAAGAAAATCAGTCTCAGAGGACCCTCAGCTGAAAAGTTGCCTTCAATGATTTTAAGTCGTTCTAAAGGCGCAATATTCCAAATTTCAGCACCGTAGTAAACCTGGTCTGTGATAACACTGTGAGGTCCCTAAGCTGAACAATCCTCCTCCTTAACTAGTGAAACTGTTCAACGTGTTCAGTAGCGTTCCATTACAAATTTCATCACTGTGAGTCGATAAAGAAATGCCTCTATAATGCCCCTCAGGTGATCAATACGCCTCCACACCTCGTACCAAGTTGTTTTCAAGGTGTCTCAAATGAGCGATTTCACCACCGTCAGTAGATTAGAAAAAGAATTACCTAGAATGTGAAGTCCCAAAGCTGATCAGAGTCCTTCCATAATTTAAAATTATGTTGTGGATTTGAATTGTTATAGCACGGTTTAGGTCTCAAGATGCGTAGAATCCTGAAAGTAGAACGCTGCCTTGTCTATAATCTTTAAACGAAATCTATAATGCAATATATAAATTCAACTGCATAGCCGTAGACTCCCACCAAAGATACATTAATTAAATTAAATATAACACCTACAAGTGAAGTCTGGAAGTGCAAGAGGGTCTAAGTGTTTTCTGCCAACATTTTCAGCAGGCTATTCCAAATGATTAGACGTGGAAAGTATTAAAGGAACATGCATTAAATTAAAGAAAAACATTTTTCCATGATAACCTATGATTAGATGAATACTTAGACCAAGTTCAAAGTGTAAGGTAATTTTGCTCTGCAGAAGTCATAGACATTCAAATTTCAGAAAGCAGAAACTATGTAAGTACCCCGAAAGTGTTACTTTAAAAGGGTGTATGTACCATGGGCCGATTCGCTGTAGGAGCTATGTAACGGTTCCGATGGCACTTGTACCAGTTTCATATCACTGGCCTTGGTACATAAACCTTTAGAATGCCAAAACACGAGTTTCCTATTTTTCGGCACTTAGAATCTCTTGCACTTCCACGCTTCAATTTACTATTTCTGTGTTAAACAGAGCTGACCTGCCAAACGAAAATCAATGAGGTGATCGCCTACCTGCGCTTCCCATCTATAGGACTGAGAATTTATAATTGGTAAAATCGATTTCATGCAGTTATAGCTCTATTGGAATTATATCAGCTGATATAATAGTTGTAGTTCTCATGGCGTTTTTTGCCGTTTTACAAGTTGCGATTCACTGCAGTGTTAATGTATTTTTTCTTGTCAATGTTTTAGCCCTTACGAGAAGCAAACGTATGAACCTGGGTGGGTTTCATTTGATTCTTTTGGAGGATATCTGTAAATGATACAAAAAAAGAAAAAAAGTTACTTCAAAAATTTTCGAGATCACGGTTTCACCCCATAGGGTTGCCAATGCCGATGTTACTGGTAAATCCTCGGCCAAAGTTTGATTTTCGAGCAAAATGTCGTAAAGTTTGTTCCAGTAGGTACTTTCTGAGGTCAGCTTTGGACGGTAAATGACATACGTCGGATGGACGGACTTTTTTTTTCTTCTTTTTTTTTTAGATTTTTGGATTCGCACTTTGAAACGAAAACCAATAAATTTGGAGGGAGGGTTAGAAAAGTTGCTTTCTTGGTCGATTACTTAGTTTCATTATTTCAAATAATAATTAACCAAATAAAACACTGTCAGATGCTATTATTTCCCACAATAATATGTTAAATAATGAATTTTCACTTCTCTCATTCAATTATGTTGATTCATTGCGTCACTTCACAAGGAACTTTAACGTATCAGTTAAAGTATTAATATAATATATAATATATGTATGTTGTATCAGGTTGTTTGTTTATTTGGCCTTTACGGATACGCTCAGCCATAAATTCAAATATCATAACTGTCATTTAACTTGGCAGCACGAGTATGAACTGAATTCAGATGGTAGAGGAAGAAGGAGAACATTCGAATTGAAAAGGGGGAAGGCAGGCAGCTCCAAGTGAAAAACGACCACTAATGGTATCGGATCAAGATGTTTCCGCTGTATCTGTAGACGGTTTGATTTATCAATTTCATTTTTCCTTTCTGAAAGTTTTTTATCCCTCTTTTCCCTTCGTCTTTAACGAGAGGAAAGGAAATCCTTCCGCACCGGATATTAATGACGATGATGAATCCGCAATTTCTGAACTTTACAAAAATGTCACTTAGGCAAAGGGTTGGTGCTCAAGTATTGATCGAACTTTTAATTTATTTTGAGCCGAATCATTCCAATCTCGAAGTCTCTTATATTAATGTTGATATTCTTCCTTGCCGATGGAATGAGAGGAAATGCGGGATTTAGGAACATAGATAAGCATGATTTACCGTATTTTGTACGCTAATTTTAGTCGAAGTGGTCCGATTATTTAACTGAACTAAATTCGCCTATCAAAATCAGTTCAGAAGTCAAAATCACCCATTTTTGATTGGATTCGAAACCATTTTAAAAAAAGTTGACCGCCGAATTTGTATGATAACACCAATGTAGGATACATCTAACATTAAAACAGAATATTATGTACCCTTCAGAACATGATTTCCCCTTAAAAAAATAAATAAATAATAATAAATCATAATACGCTCAGATAGATATTCAGGAAATCTTCGGAAAATTTAATTTCTCTACTATAAATAATGATACTTTGCAAACATTCGATGATGGAAGTTTTACCACCGAAATCGTATTCCGTGGATTGCATTTTTTGAATTTAATTAATTGTTGTTTTCCCGGCCAACGTTGATAGGTTTTCTCGATCTATGATATTCCGGGAGGTTTAGGTGATTTGAATATAGCCTATGTCCGTACCGGGAACTTCCTGATAATCTCTTGAATAAGTGCATTAAAATCCGTTGAGCCGTTTGGCTGGTAACTCGGGAGAAATAAAACAATCTCATTTATATAATAGGTATTCATGTTTTGACTTGAAATTATATAAAATTAATGGTTCTTAACCCATAGTCTCGCATCAACAGTGATCCGCAAAGTTCCTAAAAGTGGTCCGTGAGAACTTTTCCAAAACTTGATACCCTACCTAAAATGGAGTATGTGAGGGGGAAAAACGGGAAAATTCGTACTCACCCACCTATTTGCGATTTATTTCTTGAGAGCTTTGATATCATACAATCGAAAAAGAAAACATTTTGCTATAAATTTGGGATAGTTGACTAATGATAATCCAAAAAATGATAGTGATCCATTTAGTATCGAAGCGATCTCACTACCCATCTGATTGGGCAAGAACACATAATATAGTATCATAACCACAGGAACTGCACGGATAACTTCACTGTCTCAAAAACCGGAGAGTTCTGCTGCAAAAGTGCTTTGATGTAACACAAAGTGACCCCAAACACTGAGATATTGGGCTGAAAATGTTCTCTCTGTTTGCTACTACCACTCTATGCAAGCAACGATTTTCAGCAGTTCTTGGGCACGGAGCTGGTAAACCTACGAATGACAGAAGCAAAAAAGTGTATATCCCATATCAATTAAATGGTCATAAACATGCAAGGTAACCATCAGGTTAACAAGTTGTCCAGAATTTCAAATATACCTTAAAACCTTCACGAATAACAAATAGTGCTAAATCACCAGGTACTATATCAATGGTTACTTTGAAACCAAAACAAGTGGTACTTGAAAGAGGTCCGCCAATTCAAAAAGGTTAAAAACCCCTGATCTAAATTGTCTATCAGTGTAACCACAGAACTATGGCTTTAAACTTAAAGTTAAAGTTAAACAACTGTGTAACAATTATTATGCGTAACAACTTAACGGTCCTTCCTTTGGTCATAGTTACTAAATACCTCACACGTGTCACCAGGAGCTCGGTAGAATTCCTTCGACGACATTAGCTGAAGATTGCTGAACTACCAGTGAATTGGGGGATGGCTGAATGAATGTCGAACTCTGCTGTGTTTATCGCTTACACCACGCTCGATAACACAACTTTTGTCTAAAGAAAGGTTTTGATCCGTTGCCGTACAAGCTCAGGCATAATTTGCTCTTGCTTCCATGAAAACTGATTGGGAACTGAATTTAGTGGGGAGGGGGGGGGGGGTCAAGGCCAGTTCTTTAGGTGACTTTCATTAGGAACCCATTTTTAGGGAAAGATGGCTGACACCAGTTTCTTATAAATAGGCGCCCTAGTGTTCGGTTGGAGTGATGCGTTGAAAGATGAGAGACGGGATGGAATTCACGGATGAAATAATTCATGAAGGCAGATTCGTAAGTCCTGGGAAAGGGCGGTCGCAGAGTGAGAAGGTCAGGGAGGTGATCTAGCAATTGCCCATTGGAGGAAATAAACTGCAGCGCTACTGGTTCACATACCGAATACCCATAGAGCTGCTCCCACTCTTGCCACACCCTGTAGTAAACCTGTTCAGTTCACGTAGCGGAAATAAAGCTAGTGCTCCAAAATCACGATACCCCAAGATGTGGAAAGCCTTTCCCGCAATAGGATTTGCTTCGGTGGCGCAGTTCTATTCCAGCCATCACGAATACTATCATCCAATCTCAAATCGTTGTCCTGCACCACCCCTCACAAATCTTGGCACCATTGACTCCCGTTTTCTTCAGTTTCAATTTAACTTTCCGCTCGTGGCGAGAGTCATTAGGCCTTTCTCCCTCTCCCACCCATTGCCCGTGGTTCCCGCTCTCTCTCCCATTATTATCAGAGCTCCGCGACGCTTCAGTAATTTTAATGTCGGATTAAGACTGAGAAAAGTCTTAAGAACTGGTTTCCCTTCCACTGTCCCTCTCTACCTCTTGCGAATTGTTCTTGAGAACTTTTCGTCGGTGAGCTTTGAACTTAAATTGATTTTCAAATCGAGTTGAAGTTGAAAAGTTACCGTTTATATCTGTTAAACGTTTCGACGGCCACTTAAAACGAATTCCTTCAAGACAGTGTAATGCACATTTCTCTCTTCCATGTCAAATTTTGCGAGATCCGATTGTTCATCAGAAAAATTATTTTGGTGATGAGAACCTTCGTTATACGGAAAAATTAAACAAGACCTTTAAAACTTCACAATTTCGATCTTCATGTAGGATAAAAGGACCATATTATTGTAGCACCCTTGAACGGACAGCTTCCGCACACATTGCTTTAGCGCTAAACTTGTCGACCAAAAATGATTTAGTTATGTAACCAAAACATTTCGTATGAATCGAGGTTAAGGAATCAGTATGGATATTGTAATTTTAATGCCATTTCTAAATGACCAGGAAGGTACCCACATCTAAAAGGTGCCAAACAGAGAATATACATGAGCTCTATCTAACCTTGTACATAATTGAAACTTTAATAATATTGCAATTCTAGAGTTTCAAGGAGAGAATTGGTTTTCGGCAAATTGTCATCCTTTGAGATTTGCTAAGTAACTTTCGACAAGCAAAACATGACCCTGCTTGCTTTCCCGAATTCGGTCATCAACTCTGTAGAAAAATGTAGTAGTGGAGAGGTGAAACTATTTTTTGAGGACATGAAAATATAATGAGTGGGGTAAAACATATAATAGAGAAGCTTAAAGAAATCCTATATGTATAACAGTAATTGTACGCGAATATTGGGAAGAAAGGCAAAGTTCGGCTATTTAGGGTAAGTTTTTGAAAGGTTGATGTTGCTGAGATATAATGAAGTGCAATTTGGAAATCAGACGTAATTTCGGATATTAAAAATATATACTTAGGTACATGCGCAATTGTCTTTCAACCTTAATAAATTTTGGATTTATCCGGTCAGCCCCTAGAAGTTCCATATAACTGTACATTATTTTTTAGGCATACCTCATTACTGAAAGATCTAATATAACCTAATTTTCAATTTAAAGATACAAGGATAACTGGCGTATCGACCCATTTTTACCATTTTTGTAGCACAAGAATTCAATAATGGTTGTTCTTCTGTAGTATGTAAAATCAAAATGGGATCGAAATTAACCAAAAATGAGTCTCAAATGGTAGTTTAGAATAAGAATAAACAACACCCACCGAATTTTATAATATGTTGGATTTCCCATGGATAACAAGAAGCATTATAATCTCAATTCTGGAAAGAACATACAACCATGGCTTTCATCTGATGTTTCAAGGCTACGCGTCTAACATACCGTACCATGAAGAAAATAATACTTGGCCAGTGTAATATTCTCGATGGTGTTTGTTAGGAAAATGCATTTCCCCCAAGCTAACTGCTTTACTTGGAAATAGAACTAGACACGGTGTCAGCTTCTCGACTACCTCATGCGGTTGCTGTGGAGGTCATACAAACTAACCTCTGGTGAGCCAGGGAATGAAAGCTGCCAAGTCTTACGTCCTCAACAGCCTTTCATCACTTGATGAGGAGGTAGTGAGAACTCCACATGTAGTGAGGACTCTGGCGTTGGGTGGAAGCATTGGAGTCTTTCACTATATATAGAGAGTTGCATTGTCGGAGACAGTAGCTAATCACGGATTCGGGAGCCTCCTTCTACGAGACCAGATTCATTGTGATGACGGAAATGCTGAATCTGAATGCAAAATCTTCTTCGAAAAACGATGTGGATCTATGCTTCATGTGCGATTTAAAGGACACGGATGATTTGTGGCACTTGCGCGGTCCACGCTGGATTCGGCCTGTCATTCGGTGCATCGACTCTCTCCGAGACAAGGCCGTCGAAGCAATAAATGTTCCAGATCGGTCAACGTTGGTTGAATTTCTGCAGATTAACGTGGTGCTGTACCTCATGAATTGAACCGGTAGGTAGTCATCTATGCACCCGTGATAGTACATCATCAAATCAATATTCACCCAAATTAATCAAATCAATAATCACCCTCACATTCTAATTAGGTACGTATATAACAATCATTATTATTTTCCCCAGTTTTTGTGTATCGTAGGTACATTTCAGCTGACCGTTCAATTAACCAAGCTGGTAAACAGTTTAATAATTTCATCTTACTCAGTTGTATATCTGAAACATGTTTCCACAATAAACACATTCCTTCTTCTTTCATCTTCTTCATTTTCTTTTATGAAGTTATAAAGAGCGTAACCCAAATATTCATTTTATATTTTTAAATGAAATCAAATCCCATTTTAAAAAGGAGTATACCATCTGCACTCTCCTACGTTGAGTGGTCATCTTTCTATGATTGTTAAATGTTTGCCCTGGTGGCGTCACATTGGATGGCAGGGAGGTCCTGTCCAGGCGGTAGAAGTGATTAGATGTCACCAGTGCGGGAAACTTTGATTAATATTCTCCAATTAAAAAATAGTTAAAATACCTTTTTCGTACTGATTATTAACGATAAGTTAGAGTGGGTTTAGTAAGATTGCGGTTAAAAAACCAATTTTTCAAAATCCGAAAGTCAAATCGTATAAGAGAGAGAGCACGTCGAAAACCCAAGACTATCGAATTAAAAGAGGGAGGATACGAATGGCAAAGGTTTGGTAGGTATGCATTATTGAAGAACCTCTAAAATTTGCAGGAACGTACTCCCAACCCCAGTGCAACCAGATTGATAAGGTGGCGATAGTGTGGTTAGATAAAATCCGCCATCAACTGCGCATCCCAATGACGGTGATCAGTGGAAAGATGAAGGGAGGAGGGACCCCGACGAGTCTTCTGATCGAACTGGCATGAATAATACATTTCCACCCACCCCTTTCCTTGAAGGTTCCATCCCGAGCTTACCCCATCCCCTCTCTCTGCGGAAAAAAATAGAAGAAGGGGACCCCTTTTTTGTCACGAGGATGTTTTAGGCTGAAGAAAATAACGCAGAAACGCGATCATCATTTGTAGGGGAGGGAGGAATCTGGTTTGGATAAGAGTCCAACTGGAATTTGTAGGAAAATATCTCCGCAACGCTTTTCGGGTAAGCGAATGGGTAAATGACATTGGTGGGGAATCACGGAGCTGGGGCTGTATTCAAAAGGAGTGGGGTCTCATATTTTTTACCACTACGGACCTCCGCTCAAACCTTCATTTATTAGACTGGCGGAAGGACGAGAATCAAAAGCTGAAGGACACTGATGACTTGCGTTTGAGCAGGGCGAACACGTCTGGGTGCCTTTCTCAGATGTGAGGCCGAGCTTTTCATCCTGAATACTGATGTTCGATGAGCTGCCCATGGAAAGGAGGCACTTAGGACGGGACCTAAAGGCGCTTGTGCGTCGAGGGTAATCAGAATTTCAACTCACTACTACAGTTCTCGGGCGAGGGGGGGGGGGAGATCTTAGTTTTTTTTAAATTAGGTACCTATTAGATGCGGCTTCATAATTTTAAATGCCCCTTAAAAAGAGGTAGACGTAAGCTGAGTCTCAAAAATGTTTTCTTATCATGAAAAGAATGAGTTGGCTAAAATGTCTGAATCGCTTCCAGAGACATGAGGCTCAATAATCCAGAATAAGTTTCACATTAACGGCAATCACTCTCCAGACAATCAAACTATCAGAATACTGATTGATTCATTAACTTCTTCTGCACTATTCAGATGGCTCCAAAAATGTTAACCTAACTTTTTTTCCAACATTTTTTCATGTGAAATCCGTTTTGAACCATTCTTGGAAAGTTTTTTTGGGGTGCCTAATACAATGCTGAAATTGAGCAAAAAATGTTTTTTCTTCCGTTTTTATATATTTTTTATACTGCATGAAAATCAATTAGGCTATTACGTTGAACTCCTAGTGCCCACCTTGAGTTGCCTCTTTGGCCTATGTTTATTAATTTATTTATATATACAATAAATGGGATTATTTATTCCTTTAGTTAAAAAAAAAAAAAAAAAAAAATACATACGTAGGTCATTCAGCCTTCGGAAACTGAATACAGATACTACATTGACAAAATAAAAAGAACTTACATTATAATAGGGGAAAATAATAAAAAATAAAAATAAATTTAAAGTGGTGCAAAATGAACTACGTTGAATGAACTTTAGTAGATTCCTTCTTCATCAATCAGTGATCCGGTTCTAGATGAGTGTTCACGCGGTTCCAGCAGCTCTATATCTATTCGTTAAATACAACTTTCGTATTCATTTGGTCCTTTGTCTTCGTCAGACCATGGAGGCCATCACTACAACCATGTTTTATCAGCTTCCTTCTTAGTATTGTCCCCAAAACTGCCGCCATAGATTTTTTAACACGGCTATCTCCCTTGGGATGGTTCTCTTCTTATAGGTATTGTTTGCAACCCTGCAGAATTTTTCGAAAAGGAAGTTAGGTAGTCCTTTTCTTTCTTTTTTTTTTTTTGTAGCCAGGGTGTTAAACATTGCAACGTATTTAATATAACGCCATATTTCTTATTTATCCATTGGAAAAATGTCGGAGTTGAGAGATCCTATTGAATCAAGTACCTAGCCGTAAAAATCAGTCAACATGCCTATATTTAAAATGTCCCCTATGCCTATAGCCAATGACTACTTGATTGATCAAAGGTCGTATATCATAAGAATTGACCTATCATCACATCTTTACTAAACACATACTTACGAGAAACCCTACATTCAAATGCGCATTCCGCTGATGCATTTGAAATGAATTTGGACGTTAATATTCAATTGGAATTTAGAAAATATTTCTTAGTCATGGACTCGAGTGTACAGTTGTTGTACACAAATCAAAATGCAATCAATCAAACAATCAGTGAAAAAACGGCTAGGTACGAGTATTTAGGAATGTTCCAGTCATGCAGTTCACCCGTATAAGAAAATTTTCGGAAACTAATTTATTACATCATGTTATATTGGATTAGAATTTGAGCATTTTGAGTGCATTAAAATTGATAGCTACCAATTAAGCGGTGGCAGAAAAACTGTTTCTAAATGATATTCTGCGCTTCAAAATATATTTGAATTATAAGCTGTTTTGAATTATTTATAAAATTTGCAACAAATATTTATGAAATTAAATTAAAATTACATATCAATGAAATTCGCAAAAATATGCATTTAACAATTTTTAGAAGTTTTGTGACATTTTTAGTAATTTTCGGAGCGTTTTTAATAATAATTGGAGCAATAATTTCCAAGTAGTCAGTTACCGTTTTCGATCCACGAAGATGGCTTGTGCAATTTAACCCTAGTATAACCTCGCTAATGAACAAGGTCGAATTATTCAACCCTCCTATAAATCCCTTGAGGAAAGTCACATTATCAACTACACAACTACTCGTAGACCGCACAATCATTCGGTAAGCATAATGGTTAGTCTGGCGTAAAATTGAATTGAGAGCGTCAAGTTGGGGCGCGAACCCTCCTTTTGCTCCACAACAAAGGGAGACGAGCAGGAAGTTAGGTTGCTGGAGCATCAGCACTTCAGACCCCGAACGACTTCAAGCACAAAGGAGGTTCTTAATATATATACAAACAGCGCCACCTCACTCTGGAATTTGGAATTTTCACTACCTCTCTGAACCCTTTTACAACTTGCAATATGCGGAAAATCATTATTTGAACTCAATCTAGAAGCATTGTTTTCTTGTATTACTCAGCGTACGAACTTTTGAGAATAATTTCCTTTATGGCTTTCTCTCCACTTTAATTTCGCTCTTCTGCTTCTTCATCCTCATCTTCTTTTTTATGACAAATTATTTAAGACAAAGTGGCTGGACTTACATCGTCTAACTCAACGTATATATGCATAGGCAGGGACATGGCTGCTCCATTTACACTTAATATGAATTATAAATATAGTAAGTTGTTCACCATTTGTTTGAGGTCGTGGTTTCTCCAATTACGTTTACAAAGGCACTAGACCCCGCAAAGGTCGCGAGTAGACAATAGAGAAGGAAACATCAACTTCATAACACTACTGTTGTGAAACTAATCAGCATATAAATGTGTGTCTGAACAGTTTTTTTTTTGCCTTCTCTTGCCATGCTTGAAAGTGTTTAAATCGGGAATTATGCACAATTTTACTGAACAATTAATAGGTACGAAAAATTTATTTAATTAATTTCTTCTGTTGACGCCTCATAAAGAATAAAATGATTGCTCCTGCAACACTTTTTTGATGCCATCACAAAATCTATTGTCCTCTTCATTGTCAAACGTGATAGTTTTCAGAATCCATCAACCTTCACAACTCTGTTGAATATTCCGGCAGATGCTGAAACCTGAAATGCAGCTTCTTTTTGGGGATCTGGAATTCAATGACAAAGTTCGGAGAGACACAGATCAGCTTCGGAACCTCTGAGGCTAACTTTCCTGTTCGATTCACAGTGTTGTTATTTAGATGGAGCTCTTCTGGACTCATCGGAAACAATTACGAGGTCGGAGGCGCACTGATTAGCTCAGGTGCCTTTGAACCTGTATTCTTTCCTTTCCTAACGACTTGTTTTCAAACATCTTTTCGGAGGCACGATGCGCAATGTCGCATCATCATGTATTACATACGGGGTTTAACGATCATAGACCAATGATCTGCGTAGAAGGGCTATATAATACAGGAAAAATAAACCATGCTGTAATAATTTGCAGCGTTTTCGAAATCGGACCAATTTAATGTGCTAAAAAAATGTTGGCCAACGAACAAAGTAGGAACGAGATTTTTATTTCATTCCTATGGAGAGTTGTTGTCTTGTCTGGAATGATATATATATACTCGGCCCTTTGGGCCTCGCAAGGGGGGGGCTCCGCCCCTTGACTCCGCCAGGGGGGCTTCGCCCCCCTGGACCCTCCTACTCTATACTCGGCGCCTCGCTGGATCTTTTCTCTTTTCTACTGTGTAGAAAACGAGGATAATTTGCTATGCAATTCGTCTCACGAGAAAAAAAAAAAAATTTTTTCAGGCCTGGCCGGGATTCGAACCCACAACCTTCGTCTCACGAGGAAAAAAAAAAAAAAAAAAAAAAAATTCAGGCCTGGCCGGGATTCGAACCCACAACCTTTGTCTCACGAGAAAAAAAAAAAATTTTCCAGGCCTGGCCGGGATTCGAACCCACGACCTCTCGCTTCCCATCTCGGGACAAAAAACGTTACACAAAAAAAGTGGACATTTTAAAAAAATTATTGGGGGTCGGCCTAAGAATTGCATAGCAATTAATATATATATATACTCGGCCCTTCGGGCCTCGCAAGGGGCTCCGCCCCTTGACCCCGCCAGGGGGGCTTCGCCCCCCTGGACCCCCCTAATCTATACTCGGCGCTTCGCGCCTCGCCGGATCTTTTCTCTTTTCTACTGTGTAGAAAACGAGGATAATTTGCTATGCAATTCGTCTCACCCCATTAGTCTTAAATTCGTTTCAATGTTGTGTTAAGTGAAGTTCTGTTTTTTGAAAATAGATTTTTATTATTTTATAAATTGCGAAAATAAATGCCATTTAGAAACCTTGATATACCAACACAGTGTTTTCAACTTTTTATATAAAAGAAAGAAGACCTATCTTGGCAGTAAAACTGAAGGAGATAAAGAAAGACGTGAAAAATTCCCGAAGGAGAATCAACTAAAAAGAGCGACGAGGGGTTTTAAGAAGGAAAATGAGGAAACGCCTGGGAAGGATTATTATGAGCGGACCAGCAAAAAGACGGTAGAAAACTGAAAGACTGAAACCATTAATGCAAAGATTATGCCATTAATCACGAGCTCATAACGGCTAATGCCTTTTATATTCCTTTAGCTCATTATTGATGTTAGGTATTTAGCTTCTGATGGCTCCGTACGCACCACGGTGGGAATATAACGGAGGTGTTCCCCCTTTTAAGATCTTTTTACCTTCGCTAAATGCTAATGTCGTCTTAGCTTTTGTGCCATTGTTCTTGCCGAGATGAGTCTCCTTTATGTAATTTGAGATTTGGGATGATGAAAGAGACGGAATTGCGTCGGTAATTTTCCGGGGGCACGGTTGGTTTCGTTCTCTGAGCCATGTACATAAACAAGAATTCAGTTTAACGATTTTATATTATATGGTGGGATCTGCCAGACCATACTTAAAGGCCAGTTGGTTCATTCAGCATGCGACTAGTACCATTATAAGGATCGTTTGATCCATTAGTAAACATTTTTGTTTTCGAGTCTACCTACAAATAACAGGAGCATTGTTGTCACTTTCGGGAGAGGAAAGGAAAAAGTACCGGTAGGGCAGCACGATCGTGTGAACAAAGTTTCGTTAAAAATTGTAAAATATTATGATACCACGTTTGGACATTTGAATTCTTGAATGCTAAGAAATTATCAAATACCAGTTCTATCGTTAGAACAGCAGCTTTCTGATTTCTCCATAATCCCACAGTAGTATTTGAATATTCAAAGAATGTTTGTGTAATAAATAAAATGTCGATAAAATATGATAAACTCTTGAGTAATCGAAAAAAGAAGAATCGGAAATGGTATCTGTGGTTGAAAAATGAAGTATTATGTAGAAAATGCTCAAAAATTTGTTCCAATACAGCATTCCCAGACCAAATTAAACTTTATTCAATCCAAATGAAACCTTTTCTTATAAATATTACCTATGTATTATGCAGCTTTTCTATACCACATTCAAAAAATTGGTCAGGTGAGTGGGAAGGTGGGGCTGTAGGTATGTAGTTGGTGCAGGGGTAGTGGAGGGGGCATTACCAGCTCCAGTCTGACATCGACAACCGTGGTGGTCAATTAGGCATTCTCTTTTCGGACCAACTATACCTACCCTTGAGAGTGATGTGAATGATGAAGGCGGAAGGAAAGGACTGTTGATGCAACCAACGAGAAAGTATTGAGGTTGAAACTAACCGAGCAAAGTACATAAATATTATATAATATCTCGGTTCGTGGGAACATAGAGCGGAAATCCTGGATTTAGTGAGGGAACGTGCGATATGAGAAAATCGTATTTCATATTGTACAATGTACCGTTCATAGTCACAATAAGGAAGAATACATTCCGTGGAACGTGTTAAGCCGTTATTCAGCTTCTGGTGTTCAACAAGCCGGGATTTTCGATTCAACCTCGATCCTGGGGTAACATACCGTCCCATCCTTCACCCTTGTTGAAGGTTATGAAAGGAGGTTATAGGGCGGTTATAGAGAGGTGTATTTCAACCCTTAGAAAAAAAAGGGTAGAGAGGGGGTCTTGAGATAGAACCAAGAAAGGGGAATTTATCTGGTCAATATCTCCCTTGTCGTCGGACCTTCCTCTGGCTCGGAAATACTAATAAAAACATAGACGTTACCTCCGGTAGTTTCGGAAGAAGGAAATATGGTCCTTATCTCGCTGGCCAGTCGTGGAGCAAAGAGGATGGGGGTAATGTAGGGTTGTGGTTGGTGCACGCTCGTTGGTCACAAGATAACAATTCTTATAGAACTAGGGTCTCACTTGTTTTGTTTAATTAATAACTAGTTATTGGACACACCCCCGTTATTGAACAGACCACTAGTTTTTCTTGAATAATAAGGTTACAGGGTGTTTTTGTAGTTCAACGACTCTCAGGGGCTCAAAGGAACCATCCTAGGGTGAGCTGGGGTAGCCTAGAACGTTCCAGCATCATTATTTCTGATCCAGTGCCAGTTTGAAAGTTGAGTGGAGCACGTCGGCGCTGTTTCACTATCAAAACGGTAAACAAACAAGCTTTTTCATTTAGAATAATTTAACCAGTTTTCAGAGCTTTTACGGTTTCTCGACGGTTTCCCTGAATAATACAACAATTTTCCCTAAATTTCGTGTAAATGTGGTTTCGATTTACTATAATTTTAATCAGTTTCGGTGTGGTGTTCAATAATTGCAACCAGAAAGTTGATTATACCCGTTATTGGACAATTTTCAATCAGTGGTTCAAAGTTTTTCTTCTCCTTGGGTCCTGTTATTGGGCACCTATTCTCTTTAGTGTGTGTTAGCATTTTCACAACCTAGAAGCTTTATTTTTGGCTACTACCGTTTCTGCACGGCTTTCATCAGTTTAATCCTCAATACCTAAAAAGGCACTGACAAAAGTGTGTGTTTATTTCAAATATGTCCAGAGAGAGAAAGATTCTAACTATTTGAACTTTAATCAAATCTTCACCAATAGGGGCTATTTTGAGCTTATAAATCTATTATAAGGAGGTAGGTCTATGTTTCAACTTGTTTTCGTTTGTGTTTTGACGGATTCTCAAAATAGCTCGTTCGCCCAAGGAAACCTCAAAGCCTAAGAAGAGACCATTCTGCAGGAGGAGAGTGGGATACACCCCCATACTGCTAAAAAAAAAAAATATAAATTTAACGGTTTTATAGTAATTTTTAGAACTTTTTTCAAATATTTGACAAATTTAATGTGCTCAAAAAATCTTGGCCTATGAACTCATCGTTTCGTTTGGAAAGCTTGATTTTTTTGCGCGAGAATGGAATTTTTATATCCTTCCTGAGGAGAGTTTTCGTCTTGAAGGACACGCACATAAACATATTAGGTATATATATAGGGTGTTCACTCTTAAGATTGTTAACCTCCTAAGTATAAATTCTAAAACAAATTTCCAACAAAAAGTTTCTCCTTGAAATTTTTTTTTAAACCAATGTTTTAATAAAATATTTTTCTCTTATGATGCGAAAACTTGTTCATTATTTCTATACCCTGAAACCTTAGTAAGTATTATCATTTCACACTTTTCGGTAATTCATATGTTTTTATTGGAGACTAGTGAGGTATTAGTCAGAAATTATGGTGGATTTCTTTGTGTCTAATAACTGGGCGAATAGCGACCAATAACTGAGGGTAAATGTCCCGTAACAGGTAAAAACCCTTTTCTGGTATAAAAGTTCAATTTAAAAACTCGGCCCTTCGGGCCTCGCAAGGGGCTCCGCCCCTTGGCCCGCCAGGGGGGCTTTGCCTCCCTGGACCCCCCCGGATGTTATTACTTTGAGCCTGACTGCTAAAATGTAAAAAACATGGAATCATGTTTTAGCTCCTCGCTCTCACTTTATTATAGAAATGATCACGACGATTGAGCTCTTGTGAAATGATGATCTCCTAATAGAAACTCGCGAGTAAACATTCACTTTATTGTAGAAATGATCACGACGATTGAGCTCTTGTGAGATGATGATCTCCTAATAGAAACTCGCGAGTAAACATTCACTTTATTATAGAAAGAGGCTACATACGAAATTACAGCTTCCTATAGTGTAAAGTATAGAAATTACCTATTAAAATGACTTAACCACCGCTTCACAAATCAAACCGTTCTCGCAATATTCGGATCACCTGCTATGAATCACATAATCGAAACACCAGCTCAATGAAATCATCAGAAATTAACAAGCGGTTGCAATCATGTTCACTATATCAATAATTGAGAATGATCACCTGTGTGTAAACAATTATTCATATAACCATGCTCATAACTCAGCTTGTTGGCCACGCACTTCGCAGTAGTTAATATAGTATGGTTGGATAAATCGAGAGCTTTCGAACGAATGGTCAACGAATTTTGTGGGATGAAAAACGACGAAGTATCATATCCCTAGCAACGACTCGGTTGTAAGCGGAAATCATCACAATTATTGGCGCTACTTTCATCTCACTTTATAGTCTCACTTTTCGGCGGGGGATCCATCGCTAAAACATGATTCCATGTTAAAACGTATTGATATGAGAGATATGCTTTTTTTTCATCGATTCGGAAATACTTCTCACCCTCATCAACTTTTCAACTTTGAAATAAAAGCTACATATGTTGATGTTTCGAGCTCTCAGAGTCAAACTTTCCCTTACGTGTCAAATAATGGGTACCCTTACAGTCGAATCTGATAGGTAAGTTGATTCTGATTTCTAAGACAAAAAAGTCCTGAACCTTCTCGCTTAGGTAAAAATGACGCCAAGGCGAGATTTTTTCTTGGTATTGGACGATGTGGTTTTCCATACACGAAAGGAACATTATTTTGTTCTTTCCCATAATGAGTACGAAGTCCGAAAGTCTACGTGGCGGGATTTTTTTAAAACGTAAAGACAGGAAGACGAAAGTGGAAGAATGGGGTTGAAGCCTACCTTTCCAAAGCGCTGTTGTTCTGTGTAGGTACAAGGAGGTTGGTAGGTACTTACGCACTTTCACTTTCCCAACGTCCAGACTACAAGTTTAACTAATACTGCGCAGAGTTATAACCTAATTTCGTGGGAATGTATTGTTGTTGTAGTAGCCTTGCATTTTTCTTGGTTAATTCTGGTTAGTTAGACAGCAATCATCACAAGATTGATAAACGGTATCTAAAAGCCCATCGTATTTCAACCTCTGAATAATTATTATCAGGGATTATTCAGTCGGAGATTTTACATAACATTGTTATACCGGCTTTTAGAGTACAGTGTTGTAGGAAGGTACTGTCTTCCTAGCAGTACTGACAAAATCGATTCGAAATATATTATAATGAAGGTAAACGTGATGTACAGTTAGGTCGATTGAGCGACCGCTGTAAGCGAGCACTGCTTGAAAATTACAAAACAAACTCTTCAGTGGCTCCAAAGTTTTCTTCCTATAAAGCATCTCATTTAACGTAGCAAAATTTTGGCACCATCCGCATGAGCTTGGACGCGATGGAGATCAAGGCGTTGCCTTCGGGAGTAAATGATAGCTTTGAGTTCCAAGTGGGGTAGAAAAAAGTAAAGAGAAATTTATGGTGAAAGGGGTCTGGTTGGAAAGGGGGTACCGTTGGTATGGGGATCCCCTTTTTCCCTAAACGCTCCCTCTGGAATTCTTTACATTCCCGAGGGGAAAGCAAGCCCCACCTTTCATTCTCCGCCCGCAAAATACCTCTCTACAGGTCCTGTCACCTCTCCGCCCTCTAATAACTGGAAGGGGTCCTTTTATTTTTCAGAAGGACGACCTCATTTTGTTAAGGACAACAGGGCCGGGTTTTACGGTCGGCGTTTATCGCTCTGATTTGAAAATCTTTTGCGGAGTCGTAAGGTTCTACTCAGGTCGTTGACAATGACGTTCTTCTTTTAGTGGCATGAAATTGTAGTTTTTATCGTGATCATTTTACCTGTAAGTGTATGAATTGCACGTTGTAGGTATAATGTGGTTAGTTGTACTAACTTGCACACTTGCGATTTCTCGTTTCACTGATGGCGTCTAACTGCAAAACCTTAGTTATGTGAATGGTTTGCGGACTGATTTCACCACGTAAAGATTTCCAGCAACTAAATGCTCGAAATACTAAATGATTCGGACTTGAAACCGTATGAAATTCATTCACGCCACTATTGGACGACGTTGAATGTTTCCCCAGAATGACTGGGGCGTGATAGTGATTTATCTTTCTCTAACGGGTTCTTGGTCTGTTTCAACCACGCGGTACCCTTGATAATATTCCTTTTGAAGAGCAAGAGAGAATCAGTCTTATAATTTAAGATCATTATGCTCATTAAAGAGGTCCTTTTGTTTTTCAGAAGGTCGATATCATTTTGGTTCTACGGTTGGCGTTTACCGCTCTGATTGGAAAATCCCTTGTGAAATCGATATTTTGCACAAAGTCGTTGACTGCTATTCGGTCCGCTCACCAGGTTCCTCTCAAAGTTTAAAAAACTTATTGTCTTGTATAATATCTATACTTGACTTCGCTTGTTATTCACGATAAGAATCGACGACAATCGTCACACGGACAACTTCTTAAGCTTTTATAGTGGTTTAAGTAGATTCTGAGTGACAAAAACTATTGAAAATGATACCAAACTCGATTTTTGGTTGGTTAGACAATAATTGACGTCAGTGATGAAGACGTCATATGCATATTGTCGTCAACGACAACTTCTAAATCTTTAATAGTGGTTTCATTCGATCCTTTGAGACGAATACTATTGAAAAATGTATACCAAACCTGATAATCGGTTGATTTGGTGACGATGTTCATCGTAGACGACAAGTTCCCGTCATCGGATCGTCACCAGAAAGCTGAATGATGGGGATGTGGAATATTGATGTTTTTCCGTAAAATGAGCATGGGGATATAGATCAATTTTAATGAGTGAATTCAATTTTTTATTTTCCAAAACGTGTAAATTTTGTAAATATTTGGTAAATTTTGTAATTGTATGATGAAGTTGGCTTCCAAGAATCAACTACATAGATATTTGGCATTTTTTACTCTTGGAGTCCAACAATGCACATACACAGAATGTTGTGAGAATTGTTTAATTCGATCATGTAATTTTTGTAATAGACGTTTTTCTTTAGCCATCCAAATCTGCATGACAAATTTATGGCAGAAAAATGACTGGAAGGAACACGGGGGATTGAAATGTTATTGGAAAACAAGGGGCCAGATTTAACCAGCAACACCCGACGGGGAAAGAGTCTGTTTAACTTTCTTTGCATCTTCTCGGTGCTGTTCAGTTGAGAAGGACAGTTCAGAGGACCAGTCTTTCTGCATGAATAGGTGTTGTGGATCTGAATGCTGAAAGGAGAGGAGATTTGGTAATTTTCTCTGAATTAGCATGGCAATGTAGGATAATTTAAGTATATAGTAAGTTTGATTTGGGGTAAAGTCTAATTTCTGATTACGTTTATGTTCTTGTTTTCGAATAGGTATTTGTAACAAACGTGTATTTTCTCTTCTATTTATTCATATCTAGTTTGTTGAGGAAAGTTCACATGTGTGTAAATACTTCCTTACATAGACTTGCATGGAACTGTATAGCGAGACCTCATTCAATAAATTCTAATACTCCTTTCAATATCAGAATCATGCTCGTGGACACAATTCTTTTTACGGTACTGAGTAGGTAGTGGGGTAAAAGGAAAAAGGAAGACATGCACACAGGGTTACCTGGATGCAGAATCAACATCCGTCTCGAAAAGAGAAAGCAAAGAGATGACTGGAAGGCGAGACCCGGACTTGAAAGGATATTGGAAACAAAGGGGCCAGACGTAACCCGCAACCCTCGTCACCCCTGAACGCCTGGAAAAGGCGCCCGTCTCTTCCGTCGGCTTCTGTCAGTAACACTGATCAATGCTCCGGCATTGCTAAACTGAAATGCGATACCTTCCTCCGGTTTTCATCCAAGCTTGCGGTGGAGTCCTGACAAATCTCCCTTCCCTCAGGGGGAAAAGTGATGCAAGGTAACAACGCCAACATAAAAAAAAATCCCTCCTTTATCCGTTTCATGGCCTTCGCCCGAAAAACGGCAGTTTTTTTTCTTTCAGTTTCGTCCCTTCTCCTTTTTTTTCTGCCGTTTTTCTCTAAATCAGGAAAAAAAAAAAGTTGGACGGGGCGAAGAAGAAAAAGCGCGGAAGCCAACGGAATTGGAATCAATCCAATTCGTGAGTTGAATAGCTCGAGGGAGAGATGAGTGGGTTTTCGGGTCTTGGGGCTCCTTGAATGGTAGCTAACTGCTCTAATCTGAGTTTTACCCTTGACTTTTTGCAACTGCAGTGAATCCCCTCTTCTAGGAGGGGAGATCATGTTCAATGACTAAGCCCATAATCATAGTCATTCGCATTCCCTATTCATTGGTGTTGGTCATTCCCCTCGTACGTAGGTCAGATCCACCGTCAGATCTCATTTAGCGTGTTTCAGAGTCTATACCTAGACCAAACAGTCCTTCAGATCTTTGCTGTAGTTAGCCAACCTAATAGGCGTGTGACGTATCGCAAAATACAATATTCAAATAGTGTCATGCACTTATTGGACCAAGAGGAGCGTATAAAATAGAGATTTAACTATTTTATTCCCATAGTTTCACACAGAAATCAAGGAGCGAAAGTCTTGTTTGGAATGTCACGTTCTCTACTCAATTATTTACAAAAAACATTTGCATAAAAATAAAGTATACCAATCTTATATATAATATATAAATATGACAACGACAACACTATAACGATACTACTACAATATACCTATATAGAAAAACCCATGAAATATAACTACCTACCCTATATGAAGACCTACTACTCAAACCTTACTACACAAGTAACTGAAGTTATACGAAATTTAATCGATTCCGTTCCGGGGAATTATAGTACCTAATTAATGAGGATTTATCCATAATATTACCTAAGTATCACTTGTTTCCATCGTGGTAGGTAACCTTCTTATTTTCTACCGAAGGAACGATCTCTTATTCGATTCTTTGAAATTAAATCTTTCAGTAACAGGCATAAAATGGCAATTTTAATCCAAAAATATTCGAGATCGGAGCTTTGAAAAAAAGAAAAAAAAAAAAAAAAAAAAAAAAAAAAAAAACATTCCAACCCTTCAGCTTCGTTCTATAGTGTTGATCGAGCGTGATGACGAGATGTCACGACCAGCTTCGGCCGATACTTAAATGATTTTTATCCTCCAACAAAGATATGAACTTAAATATTTTTTATTGATTTTTGGAAACTTAATCCGTAAATATAATCGTTCACATGACGGGGGGGGGGGGGGGTAGTTAGTTATATGTATCAGAAATATGCCCAATGGATTTCGCTGCGACAAGTTGGCGTGCGCAAAACTAAGATTGGTTGACACAAGGGAAACTCCGAGCCTGAAGGTCCAATTTTTATTTGATTTCCAGGGATTTTGTGGGATTGTACTTAAACGGGTTTCTTATAACGTCGATACATCATGATCTATCGTCAGACTTCGTTGAAACTCGGGATATATACTGGGGTATAGGGGGTCGATGGCTATCTAGTAACTGTTATTGTACGAACTATTAATGTACTATTGACCATGCTAATTTTGTTGATACGGGAGATACTCCGAGACTAATGGACCGTTTTTCTAGCTAAATGGTGTATTTCAAGGCCGGTTAACTCATAGTTGGCAACTTCTGCTTGATTGACGCAAGCGCGAGCATGAACTATAGCCCTACTCGTGACTCTTAATTCTATACGTCTATAGGAGGAAATTTTACAGCCCACCCAAGTTGGCCGTCATGACCCTGCCTCACTTCATCAAAGAGTGGTGGCACCCACTCTGCTCAGGCACGCCCTTTTATTACACCAGGTTGTAAGAAAGTAGGAGAAAACCAAACTAGGAACGCTTTCTCATCAATATTGATGGTTTTGGACATTTTCCTAATAGAACCCCCGCTTTCCGACAAAAAAATCCCTTTCATGAGTTACGAGAGGGCAGTGCATTCCTCGTGACGTTATAAGCTATTTTTCTCCACTTCTTCGTCCACTTTCGTTCAGCACGTAGCACTTATTTAGAAAAATCTCAATGAGATCTGCTATTTAAAAGATAGAGTATAATACAAACCCATTCTTCATTCCGTTTGGTGGCCAAAACACATAGTTCTTTTTATGTTTGTGGAAAAGTTCTAGAGCAAATGAGATCTCCATCAAATTCTGACTTCTCCCCGACTTTGCCAAACTATGGAACGAAAGCATTGTGAAACTCCAGAGGAATGAATGTATCAGACTCAGTATACGGCGTTTTTCCTCCTCCGCATCCCAGTATCCAGAGCTACCAAGAATAGGGGAGGGCGGTAAAGAGCTATCGAGGAGCTCAGAAGGAGCCTTCAGTAAAACGTCACCCACTCGGCTGAGTCGATACTGGACTCCATCCTGACTAGCTAAGAGTGTTTAATAATTTAATGATATTACGTCAAACTTTGGAGCGTTGCATGGAAACTCGAAACCAGTCAATTAACAAGCAGGGAAAACAGAGATTCTAATTCGTGAGCTGGCAGATGGCTAAAGGATATTCCATTTTCTTGGGTTATAGCCGTTAATCTCATTGTTATAATAGGTTCCATTGCCTCCTCCCCCCTCCCTCCCCGAGGTTCGGTGCGCTGCGTTTTTCTGATGTATTGGGCACCGATTTTGAATTTAAATTTCTCCTTCTATGATTATTCATTATTGTCAATTATAACTCACAGGTCGTTCTCCTTCTCCGTTTCGTAAATGAATAAATATCCCAACTTCCCTTGATTTCGACATGCAGCAAAAATGCAGTTTCCTTTGTAGGAGAGGGGAAGTTCTGGAACAAATGAGAGGACTCCTCTCCCCCTTCGTTGAATTCAGGAACGGGAGCATTGTGAAATTCAAGGGGATGAAAAGTCTCAGGCTCAGTTCACCGCATCCTTCCGCCCACGCGTTCCGCTATCCGGAGCTGCAAGGAAAAGGGGACGTCGGTAAGGAGCTCTCGAGGAGCTCAGAAGAGCCCTTCAGTCAAACGTCACCCTCTCGGCTAAGTCAACTACAGGACTTCGTCTTTTCCCTCGTTCTTTCTCCCGCTCGTTCTTCACAAACGTTCAACATCACTTAATAACGGCTGGGATAATACCCGACTCATTGGGGGAAGGTGCCTAATTTATTCTGTTTGCTGAGGAATGAATGAGGGCAGAGTCATCAAAACATAGCCCGAAGAATGAAAACGGAATAAATTGGATTTTTAGAGCTAATCCGTGAATTTGTCACAGAGGGTGAAAATGTTAAAAACTCTACAATTTAGGCGAACGTTATTTTTAACATTACTTTTCATTTATAATTCACTTTGGAAAGATTTTGAATTTCAACATTTCACACTCACAGATTTATGAATGGTTCATCTCAACAACGTTGAGTCCGCCGATGTCGTGGAAGTAATGATTTAGAGAAAACGATGTTGCGATAAGTTGTATGCATCCGTGAGAAAGGTTTCCCTTAATTTCGGTAGTTGTGGGCCTTGAATCCTTCACTCATTTTAGTTTATTATTTTCAATAATTAACCTTCGTAATCGACCAAGAAAAAAAAATTTAAACACCCCCTGACAATTTTTGGTTTATTATTTCCAATAATAAGCCTATGTGATCGTGTAGCAAAAAAATTTTATAACCCCCCCTCAAACTTTGTCACTTTACGTTTCAAGGTACGTAGAATCTAAATTTGAAATGTCCGTCCGCCGTTCGCCGTCCGCCGTTCGCCGTCCGCCGTCCGCCGTTCGCCGTCCGCCGTCCGCCGTCCGGGCCATAAAAGGCCTAAGAATTGACTTAAAAAACCCGTTCTTTCGCACATAGACTCCATTTGGGGTCTAGTTGGTCCTAACGTTTAACCATCCCGATCGCTTTACTCGCATAGATGCTATGGGCCAAAAACGGGCAAAAACGTGTCTTTTTCGACGCGAGCACGCCTGGCACGCTTGGCAGGGGGTCACGGTGGGTGGAGAGGGGGGGGGGGCGAGCGGGGGGTGGAGTGAGAGGAGGCGCCGGCGCCGCGGCTTGTGGTGGGTACGGCGCCGGCGTTCGTTCGAGGTATGAATATGTTTTTTTCAAGGTCATATTTGTGTGTTAATACCAAAGCTTTTCCTACGCATATTTAATAACATATCCTCTCGACTTTTCGTACGTACTTAGATAATGATATTATTAAGGCAATAACTATTTGAATAGATAGGAGCTCAAATCGAGAAATATAAACATGCGTATATAATTATAGAAGTATAGGTTGTGGCAACTCGAAGTAGGACACGCCGAGGCGTCTGGACAGGCCTTATGACGTACGCTAGCCAACTAAAACTACGATCATACTCAATTGAAAAAATAATAAACCTTTGTGAAATAATTTGTAGCGTTTTTGGTTTACGTTTCAAGAAGCGTAGAATCCAAAAATCGAATGAAAAAATCCGTCCGTCTGCCGTCAGCGGCATTTCTCCAAAGATCTCCAAACCTAACTATATGAAGCTTGTGTCAAAAATCACATTTGGGGTCTGGATGGTCCTAGAAGCTCGGCATCAATCTTTATCAACCCTAAAGGGTCGTATTAAAGGGCTAAACATTTAAAAAAATCGAGATCTCGAAAACGGTCTAATATAGTTCCAATGGAGTTTATTATAACGTTGCAAAATCGAGTTTATTAATTATTGTCCGTGCGATGTACCTACTGGTGAAAAATTGGAAAAATCAAACGGCTGTTGTTATTTTTAGAGTGGTAAAACTTCCACTTGCATTTTACGTTTTAGACTATTCTGAACAAATTTTGTTCCGTGTCTTTCTCTCCCAATCTCTGTGTGTGTATGTCCGCAAATCCTTGTAACATGCCTAATTTCCACAAAATTCAACCGGTTCTTATGAAATTTTCATGGAATGTGCGGGTTAGGGTGAAATATGGTCCCCTATGAAATTCGTTTTTCCCAAATCAATACTTCACTCGGCGCATGCGCAAACGTAAAATTCATCAACCATAATTTTCTCATTTCCCCATTTTCCGATCTTGCACAAATTTAGAGGATAGGTGGAAGAAATTAATTGTTTGAGAATTCCTTAGCAATTTCCACATAATCCTATCATTAGTAGCTGTTGCGCATGCGAAAATATGTATTCCTTTTTAAACGAACCTAGTTTCAACAGTTTTCATCTGAGTTAGATGAAATTCTCAGGGAATGTGCGGGTTAGGCTGTAATCGGTCCACTATTAATTCCACACTTTTCATATCATTACTCCATTTTGCGCTTGCACAAACGTCTAATACTCCTCGCTGAATGTCGTTACACAAATAAAACGGCGGACGGCGGACTAACTCGATTTTTGAAATCCACGTATCTCGAAACGAAACCAACAATTTGTGAGAGAGGGGTTATACTTTTGTTTCTTGGTAGATCAAAAATATCAACTATTAAAAATAATGAACTAAAAATAGAAAACAAATCAAGACAACAAAACGATGATATTTATATGATGGAAAGTAAGAAATGAGAATGAAGAGAATAGATGATGGAGGAATATAATAACATTTGGAGTCAGGTTACAAATATTTGATAAGAGACGATGAGCGAAGATGCGTGAAACTCCGAGTGTGCACAACGGTAACGGCCAGCGTGTAAGCAAGATTTTAATTAGGTATCCTTCTATTTACGTACACCGTGTTAGAACAACGTAGTGACCAGGTACTCTCTATTATTAATTAATTAATTGATGCTACGTCATCTATATTATGTTTTTTATCCATTCCCAAATTATATATATATATATATATATATATATATATATATATATATAAGTATGTAGAAACCATGTGGAAAATAGTGAAGAAGAGCATGAACCTTTTCCAAGCTCAAGTAATATAGCATAGTTTTGCTTACGTTCGTCCGATGGTCATTAATGAAATTCAGCAATGAACTCGCTAATTCAAAGATGCGCATGATTTCTCTATGTTCTTCCGCCTAGAAATCCAAGGGCTTTTTTTGAACTTCTCACCCTTAGAGAGAGCGAATGGTTTAGCGAACGTACAGCGTTGTGAATGGTTTTATTCGATTCTTTGGGATAATATTTATCAATGACAACTAACAGAAGCATTACTTTTACCTTGCAAATTTTTGAGATCTCGATTTTTGAATATGTCAACCCTTTAATGCTACCCTTTAGGGTTAATAAAAATTGTTACCGAGTTTCTGGGTTCAGCTAAACCCCAAATTTGAAGGTTAACCCAAATTTCATCACCTTCGGTACAGTAGTTTCGGAAAAAGGCTATGGATGGCGGACGGCGGACCGCGGACGGAAGGATTGTTTGATTCAATTTTTGGATTCTACTCATCTTGAAACGTAAACCAACAATTTTTAGAGGGGTCAAAAACAAAATTTTTTTTTCATTATCGATCATAAAGGATTATAATTGAAAATAATAGACCAGAATTTGAAATAATACATCATAATGTTCTGTTAAAAAGTGTTAAAGGCGCAAAAACTTGCGGGCGCGCTCTGCTATCTACCATCAAACAGATACCTTCAAACTTTAGGATGGTACGAAGCTTTCGCTATTCGGGAAAAAATTACCTTCTTGCACCTTCGATCAAAACAATGCCTAATTAGAGAACCACCCACTCCCCTCTCTCTTCCTGACTATTATAGATGATGTTTGCACGTTTTGAAAAAATGTCCGGCAATTTGTTGGCGATGCGCCTGGGAGAAGGTTAAGTCTAATTTCGATGACGTATAAGTGTTGAGGTAAATAACAAAAGCACTCGACCCAACGAGTAACTAGTCCTAAGTATATTATACGAATCTGGAATCCGTGTCATCTGTCATGTTTTTATAATTGTTGTTGAATTTATTTAGGTAGATATAGTTTATGGTTTTTTCACTGGTTCAACATTTTTTCATTATTAAAAATAATAAACCGAAATCATAAAGCTCTCTCATTTCCCTATTTTTTCGTTGTTGTTTCTTTGTTTACATATCTCGCCTCTTCCCCATTCCATATTTCTCTCCCTCCTAATTTGAAAGGACCTCTGATAAATAATTATGGTACGGTGAGGAGACCTTTAATCTTGTTCAGAGAGGTAACCGGATAGTCTACAAAGTTCCCTCAAAGCTAGGAGCACTCGCTCATCGCCTTATTCAACAAGCATCAACGCGAATTTCACGATGATGCTGGCAGCAAATTCGTCTTCGGTTGAACGGGACGTATTCAAATAAGCGGAAGCTTCGGATAATACGGTGAAGACGTTTTGAACTTTCAACAAACGAGGGAAATTTTCCCGTGAAAACAGCGAAAACATTGCCGTGAAAGAAAGACCGGTTAAACGCGGAGGGTGACAGGCCGCAGATTATTGAATAGGCACTTCTCAAAAGGGGTTTTATAAATCGGCTGAAGGAGGTTTCGAGTTGTAAAGGAGACGGTTTTTCGGGAGCGCTTTCTTGAAGAGACCATGAGAAATACCTTAAGTTGAAAAGGAGGTCCGCGTCAGCGTAGACGTTTGAAGGGATCGGAAGTGGAGTCTGGTTTTCCATACAAAAGCGGCCCCTTTGCGATGCCGAGACTGTTTCTAAGCTCCTTACAAAGATTAATCGGTTCCAGGAGAAGCGTTTGCTTGGTAAAGCCCGCGCGCTTCGCCGTTGACATGTATGCGGGTTTGTTTGCGAGCATGAGAGCGGTTGGGTGTCAGGGGAGGGGTTGTCACTACAGCTAGTCGGTATGGGGCTTCTGCTGACAACTGCTTCGCCTTCATGTACAAATGAAACCACGAGATGTTGATTGTGGGGAACGGAGGACCGTCACACAACCGATTCAACGTCCATCGGGGTTCGAAAGGATGTAGATGCAGTAGGTACTTGTATTTTAAACTTGAGAATGGACGTTTCACCAGTTAAAATTCAAACTAGAATACTTGTTTATTGGAAAAAGTAGGGGCGAGCCCAATCATAGTCATATTCAAAAGTGACAAGGCAGTGAGATATTTTCATAAACATAATAGTAACATTTTATTTCATATATTCATTTATTTATTTTCTTAATAGAGAAAAATATTTGGAATTAGATATAAAGTATACAGTACAACAGTCTCAATACAAGGAAAATGTAAGGAAATGAAATAGGACATGGTGTAATTATTGATATTGGAGTGGACAATGAATGTTCAAAAAAGTGAAAATCACGGTTTAAAGAAAGAAAGAGTTTTGCTGAGCTCTTACCAATATTATTTGGAAAAAGTTTGTACTCGAATATACTTCACAAAAAAATAATTATTATAGTAGGCACAAAAAAGCTAGAATTAGAAATGATTTAGGTAGATATTATGTATACCAATCACCACAGTCGAACTTATTTTCCAATGAACATTTTCCAAGACGGTACCACACAAATGGACGTTAGAATCTGAACACCCCAATCACATTCCGACATTCCAAGCCCCGATGGTTAGCTTGTGATCAGCTATCGATCAATCTAGGGCGTTGAGAGGACGCGAGCGGACCCTCGGTGTTGGATTACTGATGCATTACAATTGTCATTACGGTGAGCAATTTCCGCTCCTCGTATTAATTGCCTATTAAGGCGGTGAATAATTGATGTGTGCAGGCTCTGAGTCATCCATCAGAGCCCGACCGAACGAAGTGGCGGCGCGTGAACGCTGCCAAATAAATTATTGTCTGTGACGCGCGTTATCGGCGCAAGTGAAGTAGTAGCGCGTGCTGAGGCCGTTCATCAAACCTAGGTATTGTAATCTACCAATTTTTTTTTTTCTTCTTCTTTGCATCGCTTTGTCACGTTGTAAGTAAAGTAACAAGTAACCAGTTAGTTTACGAAATATAAAATGAAAACAATTAGTTACTTTAATATAATAAGAAAGATACAATTTAAGTTAGTACTTCAAAAGCACGAGAAATGATGTTCTCCCCTGAAGTACACAATTCGTTCAACTGAATCTTGTTCTTATCCAGCCAATAGTGATAGTTCTCTACATGTCCACCAACATTATTGATAATCTTTACGCTCAATTTTCAGCATTGTATACCTCAATGTTTTCCGTGTTTCCAAGACATTTTTTTCGTTCGTAACATTCGTCGTAACCACAAAAACTACCGAACTTATAATATAATTAGCTGGTTACCCGTACGTCGCAAGGACCCACCTGTACGAGATAGTCGGGGCATAGACTGCTGAAATAACCATATCCAGACTGTGTTTGTAACACATTCTAGTATAAAGTAGCAAAATCAGTCTTGAACTGATCAGGAAATAGCCCATAATTTCAATCGTCTCTTATTGTCCCAAAGAGTCATCTTACGAAATTTCAATTTCCTTGGGTGAACGGTAGAGAATTTAGCTCACTCAGCTGATCAGAAAAGAGAATATCATCTCAATCGTCCCTTAATGACTCAGAGAGTTCTCTATCAAATTTCAACTTCGTAGGCTGAAAAGGAGAGAATTTTTCTCCCTTAGCTGATTAGGAAAGATAGCATTATTTAAATCGTCTCTTAACGTCTCAAAAAGTCACCCTATCAAATCTCAACTTCCTAGGGGGAACAGGAGATCATTTACCTCACTCAGCTGATGATGAAAAGAGACCATAATTGCAATCGCCTCTTGATGACCCAGAGAGTCTTCCTGTCAAATTTCAAATTCCCAGGATTTACAGGAGACAATTTTACCCATGCTTCACTTAGAACACCCGTATAGTAACCCGTCTGAGGTTTCTCCACTTGACACGAATTTCCGCCGGTAACAAACTGCCTCTTAGGAATCATAATAAAAAATTTCGGGAACTAAACAAATCGGCTACGAAGGGAAGCTCCGTTTATGAAGTAGAAAGATGTTTTGGGGGTTCAAACCTAGCCTATGCTGTGCGGTGGAACTTGTTGATCATTTTACGACCTCTCCCATCAGAATTGGTCCAGCCGTTTAGCTGTCTATTGGGAACATATACATACATATTTACATAGATAGATATATAGGAACAAACTTTGAGCTATATATATATATTTGATATATATATATATATATATATATATATATATATATATATATATATATATATATATATATATATATATATATATATATATTATAGTGATAAAAATGATAAAAATTATACTAAGAACCAAAAATTGGAAGGTTACGTTATCATACGAACATCATAGTAACATCTCATACCCTCATAAAGAAAAGTGCTTAAGTTTATTTATATGTAAATTATTTAATTAATAAATCAAACATATCGATAGATCTGGTTTTTACCGGAGATTGTTTTAATAGGGTAGACATGTAATTTTGTAAGGTGTTGGGTTTTTGTTTTGTTTCAGAATGCTTACAAACTACAAAGGTTTGGATGTTCTATTGTACACTGTAATCTGTACTAGCCCTTTGTAATTTGAAGAACAAGAATCGAGGTTTTAGTCGACTCTAGGTCTAGGTGAGGCAGCTTGAGATAGTACGCGGCAAAAGTGTTTGTGAGAGAAGTGGTTTGAAATAAAGCGGTTTCATTATTTAGTTCATTATTTAGTAGTTGTCTACACAAGGGCTAATTACATGCTGTTACAGGAAAGCACATCTGGGAAACTAATAAATTTGCAAATCAGCTGCTATTCAATAATGCATCATCTCGTCGTTATGACTGTTGCAAGACTGGTAGTTCATGATTAATTTATGACCCGAAATTATAAAGTGATTGTCATCAGTATATACGGAAAATACAAATGCGTGAATTATCTGAATAAATGAAAAAATAACAACAACATGGGCTACAGGTTGGTTTCACAAGTGGAATTCAAAATATTGTTCGCGAGTTCAATACGTTAGGCCAGCCTCCTAGGACTGAAGTAGTAGGTACGGTAGGTTCAAAGAACTGAAAAGGGCTGAACTTTATTGTTCTCTAATACTTCCAATTAGTCAATAAATTGGTCGACTGATATAACATTAATTTCGAGTTTAGATTTTTAAAAATAAAATAAGTCCTTGAAATACGATTGGAAAAGGTCAAAACTAAGTGTATGCACCAACACTTGATTACACCATCCACAACAGTGTTACAGAATGAAACACGGTCCTGAAAATAGAATTCATTTCACTGTCCAAAGTGTGGCCATCTAGTGAAAAAAAAGATTTTGAACATGGAAATCAAAATTAGGATTCTTTCATCTGAGAGAGGTTCCGATTTCGGTACTATTACAATTTTCTACGGAATTACAATCAAAATTAATTACACCAACCTCAGTAAAATATAAGACGACCCACTGAAGCTTATTACTTCTGCATGATTAGTAGGTATTAAGAGGGGAATATTACTATACTGCAGTGCATTCCAATGAAATCATAAACTTATGATAAACGAGACATACTTTACCTACAGTGTATGTACATACGTGTCTTTTCACCGTATGTACATACGTGAAACTTGACTTTTGTAGTAAATCTAATTCGAATTCTCAAACAACCAGTTCGGTTAGGAATCCGATGATGTATGTATTAACATATGTGAATGTGTTCTTTCGTTTCAAGGCATCATTAAGTATAGGAATGTAGGTAGACAGAACTCGTGAAGGTGCGATCGTCTTCGCAACACAGATTGTTCGGTAACATTCTTCTTTCATGAGGTACTTTCTTATAAGGTAGACCAAAATAATGGCTGCCATACTTTTGAAACCACTTGCACTTTTTGATCTTAGAAGGGCAAAATATTTTGATGGGCTGAGAGAAATTATAAAAGAAGAGATTCATTTTTCTCCCCGGGTAGGTAAGTGGTATGGACTTTCTAGGTATTTTCTTCTGCGAAGAAACCCGTAAATATGAGAAGTGTAAATCATCCTTCATGGAGGTAGAAAAAGTTTGCCGAGTTTTACTTTGGTTTAGCACCAAAGCAGGGCAGAAGCATCCACCTGATACTTTCATGTGGGAGGAGCGTGATTTTCACTAAGATAGGTACCTACGCAGGTAAGTACTAATGTTTATTTTCAAAAACGAATATGTCCACCCTTATTTCTCATATTTTGGAATTCAATACATTGGCATTATTTTTTTTAAATTTATTTATTTATTTTTATTATTATTTTTTTTCTGAAAAACTTTACGATTTTTATAATGAATCATTCTCCCGTATCGACCAATCACTGTCCAGGTGACTGTGCGTTCTGTTTTGAATTTTAGGCTTCAAAAAATCATAGAAAACAAAGACAGTTCGTTCTACAATAGTGTAGGTATTCATATCGACTGAAAACATTACAATACTTTTTTCAAACAATAAAGAATCATGGAATAGTGATTGTTTTTATTTATTAACTTTGTTCGGAGTGGGAGTTCTATACATCAGGATAGACATTGATTCTGCTGTTTAAAAATTATGAATATAATTCAGAAATACCTTGAAATTCTGAAATGATCTAGTCATAATGTGTAACTGGATATTAAAATTACAGTGATACATCAATGTTTTGTCTGCACGTTTTGATCCATTCACACACCTTTTCATATTTTACCGAAATTATGCTAATTGTGGGAGGAACCGACTGTTTACAACAAGTGAACAAGTTGTATCTATCATTCGCCCTATCGGAAAGCTATCCAAAGCTTAGGTGCGGCATTCGTTTTGCAAACCGTTTTCGGGTTTTAGTTGTACATTATTCACTCACTCCCAATTGAAACTTAAGAAATATAGACTAATTTCAACGTTGAATAATACTTTACGAAGACCGACTCGCCAAAAAAATGTTATCCAACAACGCTTTCGAAAAAATAATACGGAACAATGACATTATTCACAAGATGGCTTGTGTTACCTCTGCCTTGTGATCTCCCAATCTAATAAATTGCTATTCAACCTATGAAGCAAAATTAGTTGTTATTCGACCCATGAAACTAAAATTTGAAAATGAATTTCCTTGGAACGTCTAATCATACAGTCTAGAGTTCCCCGGATCAACTAGGATCCTGAGCTAGTGTCGATGGTAGTCAACCTATCAAGCTGAAATTTCAAATGGGAAACCCATGGGACGAATACGAATCATGAAGTTTAGAGCCTCATGAATAAGCTTAGTGACTAACGGAGTTAATTTCTTCGGGACGAATACGAATCATGAAGTTTAGAGCCTCATGAATAAGCTTAGTGACTAACGGAGTTAATTTCTTTGCTATTAAATTCATGGAAACTAAATTTTAAATGGATGCCCATTGCCTCATCTAGACAAGAATTTTAAGTTTTGATTCCTCTTAGAGCAGCTCAATGAGCTCCGGAGTGAATTTATTTACTATTCAACATTTGAAATACTTTGTTTACTATAGCATGTTTACTATATATGAATAAATTTCAATCGTTCACTCTCTTTAGAAACGCTATCCAATTTCTTAAAATCAGCTGAGCGAGCGATGCAAACTGCTAAACGTTAATGTGTTTTAATTTCACACTTTTCATCTACCCTAATTTAAAAACCATGAATAATGACTAATTCCTTCGTATACTTCTTCTGGGTGTGCCATAACACAATTTACTATTGGTACAAAAAGTACATACCTAATTGATAGTCAAGGTGGCGATAAGCTGTAAGTAAAAACGTAATATATTTCAGAAGAGCTAAAAACGGCGTATTTTGCACTTTCTTAGAAATATAAATTTTTGGCCAGATTTCATTACTTTCAGGAACTTACACTAAACTCAATAGTAACTTACAAGGTTTTAACCACCCAATTTAATTACTTACAGGAGGAATTGACTCTTAATATATTTGTAACATACAGGTATTACATCGTTTTCTAGAGGCTCCTAACGTGAAGATTTTTACAAATTATCATGAAGTGGAGATGAAAAGTTAACCCGATGTTACAATTGACCCAAAAACCTCAAAACCTTCATTCCGGCCAAAAGTGAACTTACAGAGGCAGTGTGGCAATCGAATTATACTCTTCTTTATCATAATAAAGTGTGGACCGACCGAGAAACAAGAAAGGTCATTTCTCTTCATTCGCTCATCTTTCATCCACTCACGGTGATAGTGACGAATGAGCGGCTACTGAAGTGTATACATATTTCTAATGAATTTCGGCAACTACAATATTTATAGACACTTCTCGTGATTTCTAACCTATTCGTTTCAATTACAAGAGAATTAAGATTCCAATAAAATATTATATAGGTGTGTTCTTTACTATATCATACCATAATTTCCTTAACTATCCCTTACCAGTTGGATGAAAACACAGCCAAGCAATACTACCCACAAATAATTGACTCGCTTCTACGATATACCCACTCTTTACAGTTCCTTGGTTCCCCAATCTGCCACTAGAGTGGGTTGGAGTTGACTACGGTCTTGTTTCCCTAATCTCTTATACCTACTGCCCTCCAATTTCAACATGAGACTTTCTCCCACGCAAAACATCGATTCCTCATTTCGAAAATACTATTTGGACTCTTCAAAACTCCTTCTCTTTTACTGTTACCATTTGATATACCCCATATAATATATGATTAACATTTTACTTAATTATGGTTTAACAAAAAGGGGATAGTAGTGAAGTTTTAGCCTAGCGAAAAACTTTACCCCCCCTTTAGGGGCTTGAATTTAAACAATATTCGAAAAACTCCCCGTCAATTAGTTGGTTAATGACTGTTGGTCTCGAATCTGATAGATCTCAGCAGAGCCTGGGGGATTCTCTACCCCAAATTCCAACCACCAATTTCGGTCTGCTTGTGCAACTAAAATTATTTTACGTAGAGGATTGATTTAGGATACTTTTATACTTTTTTATCCTTGGGATGCGAGCATCTGGCACCAAACTATACTCATAATTCTGATATATTTTTCAATTTTAATCCATATTGTACTAAAAGGATTGATCTAAGATATTTTAAAGGCATTTTCTTAAAAAAAAAAGATATTGTATTTACTTTGTTCGTTTATGTATGTATATAATATGTACAAATGTAGAAAATGCGTTAACTCGAGAACGGCTGGACTGAATTCACGGGATGGGTCGCAAAATGATCAGCTAGCCAATCAAAATAAAATGGTTACGAGAATAAATTGGTATTGATAATCAGCAGCGTGAGCTGATTTCGTTATTTGAAAAATCCAGTTTCGACGATATTTATCCTAAAAAGCTGAAACTGGGAACGTAACCTCTGTGGAGCAGTAGGATAGGATTTCAACTTGCCGAACCACCCGAATCAGCTGAGTGAACTCTTAACGTTAATTTATATGCAATTCATCCTACGACATTTAAAATTGGAACGGAACCTCTGTTTAACACTTAAAATAGGATCTTACCATAGCCAACTACCCCAATTAGCTGTTTGAGCTGTCAACGCTGATTTCTATGCAATATATCCTACGTCGCCGAAATTTGGAACAGAACCCCTGTGAGACAGTTAGAATAGGATTTTACCCCAATCACCTGGTGAGCTCTTGACGCTTATTTCTCCTTTCAAGCGTTAGCCGTCCCCCTGAAATTCTTATTCCGTCATTCCTTGTGAAACACTAATCTACTTAAAAGAAAATAAGCTCAACATGTGACTCACTATGTGAGTACTGATCTAAATTTTTTCATGTTAGAGATGAGATCGAACTGTACACATCACTCATGATATAAGTATACATCCAATTAAACACTTGAAACAACTTCAGAGAGAGAGAGAGAGAGAGAGAGAGAGAGAGAGAGAGAGAGAGAGAGAGAGAGAGAGAGAGAGAGAGAGAGAGTGAGAGTGAGAGGGTTCCCCAGGTTCACTTGATATCGAACTGGGAGGAGTTCAGCCATACTTTGAGCTATTGCCTCTCAACCCCTTAACTTTTGACTGGATGGTACATATATGCTTCATCAGACAGACATGAATTGTATTATCCCACTAAAACGTAAAATGCGTGTGGAAATTTTGATTTTGATTCGAAAATTTTTTTTCTTTCGCAAGTGAAAACAATGCTCCTGCTCCATTTAGGTAGACTCGGAAGCAACGCAGTCAAGCGAAGCGATCCCGGATGTCGGAAACTGTTTCTTTTGGGAACTCAGGAAAAATAACAACACCTGTTTGATTCACTCGAAAAACGGAGAGCTCCGGTCTGAATGAAGATTCTTTTTTCGGGGTCAGGCGAGGATGAGGTCGGTTGTTTCAGCTGAAAGGAATATACAAAGGCATTCCAGCGGTGGTATCTTAAAGGGAAAGAAAGAGGATGGAGGAAGATTTAAGGATTAGCACTATATTCTTGTCTTTCGTTCTTTTTTTTGAGTTTTGCTAAATTGTTTTTTCTCCTCTGCTCATGATAAGAGGTACCTAACTGCTGGCTTCTGTATCTGTCTTTTCTGGTCATTGAGCAGAGCGGTTCCGTTCTTTTTGACAGCATTCTTCCATTCCAAAGTAGACGACTTTTGAGGTGAACAAATATTTTTCACTTTATTTTGGTCGGAAAAATGAAAGATTCTCCAATGGGAGCCTACAAATTTATGAGTATGATATAATATAAATTGATTTGACTGATACACTGAACTTTTTTGACTAGGGAATGCTGGTTCATATAACAATAAAAACAATCAATCTCAGTCACAGAAATTATGACAGCCTTCGAAGCAGAGACAATAATATGTGAGTTGCAAGCAGAAACAATGATTGTGGGTAGAAATTATACCTCTAATTTCACATTCGAATAACGCAATGAAAGAGACTTATTACTACCAGTGACTACTGTTCATTTAGTTAAAGTAGGTATATTTTAGGCGAAATATGTAAATATGACAGGTTCGGGCTCTAAGTAAGACGGAAGTTATCAGTTTTCAGGACGATCGTTTTCAGTGGGTTAATAAATGACAACTGTGTAAATTATGAAATATTTTTGAAATATAATACATCTTCCCCTTCTCTTATGAAACTAGTTTTCATCCCCCACCGTCAAATAACGGACTTTTCAAAACATTTTCAATAATGTTTGAATACATGTTTTATGCCTTTTGGATTTGTTTTCTTCCTCGCTAAACATATGACTCCATCTCGAGGGATTGAAAATGATTATTTTGAAAAATATGAAAGTCTTTGTGTAAATACTGCATGGAGAGTTTATAGAGAATAAGAGAAAAAGTGTAGTTTTGATCAACTTTTATCGGATGTCAAGACCTCCTAATAAGATATATTAGACCAACCGTATATGTATATATATATATATATATATATATATATATATATATATAATATTAAATATATAAGAGATTCAAGACCTTGTTATAAATTTGTAGATGGCTATTCGATTTATGTGTTCGAACAGTTTCAAGTTGATTTAAGATGAAAGATGAAATGCATTCCTAACTCCACTTCTCATATAACTCGTATACCTTAATTTACAGATTTCTAAAGGTTATGGGCCCAGCACGCATTCAAGGGATAGAACAGAAGTACGAAAACGGGTGAAGTAATTTGATACAATGAGGACAATCAAAGGAAAAGGAAATCCTGCATCTTTGATAAGGTCCAGCTCCTAGACAGAAATATGATTTTCGAAACGTGGTAATTTCATGCGGAATAATTACTCAATACGAAGCCTGAGGCTGTGGTGAAATGAAAAATCCAAAAGTGTAATAGTGAAATGAAAAATTTGAATAGAATTTGGTAATCGCTGATTTAGCCTTATGTATTAAAACGTCAGATATGATAATTTAGTGAAACGTTGAAACCAGTTGACACATTTGGAAAAACTAGATAAAACATATGGAAAAAACTCTAAGAGCGAAAAATTTGAGAACGGAGAAAATTTGGAATTCGCAAAGAGAATTGACAAGAAAACACCAAATGAGGAAAACGATCCCAAGCTCATCCTCGAATTAAGCAGTAGTATTTACAAATCACATAAAACTTATATTTACAAATGCGGGTAGCTGTTTGTGAAACTCACACAAACGGAGAATACAAACTAGAACCGACTGCTAAATTTATATTTGCGGATGAAATACGCAAACTTGGAGCATTAAAGGATATGACCGTATCACTACCGACATCGGTCAACACTGGAACATCGAGTTATGTAGAAAAAGTTTTCGTAGCTTGGGAATCTCTATCCTTTTAAAATGGAAAACCTTGCCAAGTTGTGTGTAGCATATAACTTCCTCGTTTAAATATCATTTTTAGTAATTGTTTTAGCAAATTTTTTGGAATTAGACCTATTTAATGTGTACAAAAAGTGCTGGCCAACGAACTCATCCTTTCGTTTGGAAAGCTTAATTTTTTGGCGCGAAAACGGAATTTGTATCTTAATCCTAAGGAGAGTTATCGTCTGGAATGACATATTTATATATTTATCAAGGCATTATGCTATATATATAAAGAAATTTTTCAAAAATTTTTATTTTACAATTTTCCGAGCCATTTCAATAGCTTCATTCTCAACGAAAATTCGCCAAAAAACCAAAACATGGATCAATGAATAACATATCAATACTACATCACAACTAAAACGAGGCACGTGGAAGAGAAAATAAGAAAACAATGTTTATCCTAAAACTGCAAGGATTCAGAATTTAAAATTAGGAATCTAGAGAAGTTAGAACAAAATGAAAATGAGGAGAACCTAAGTTAATCTCCCAACTGGAACCTAACGCATTGGATCAATGTTCCTCGAATCGAATGAGCATGGGCAAGCTGGACAATGTTGGGTACCAAGTCCACACCGTTTTATCATAAACTTACAGATGATTATTTTATTTGATAACTATTTCAATATAAGGTCTTCAATGCAACAGCAGAATCAGTGATTATGTACAGAACGCTGGTCAGGGGATCGAAGCATTATGATTGTGTAGGAAGATGCAAACATACTTTTTTCATCAGGAAGCTGTTCCGTCTCATGACGAACTCTCCTGTTCATGCTGCTACTGAATCTGGAAGGCAATAAATGTTCCTGCAATATCTGATTTCAACGTTTTGTATGTAATCCGTGCTATGAAGCTCCCATTCAATAGATTTCCAAGGTTAGTAGTAGATGAAGTCATTTGGAACCAAATATTCTGGGCTGCGGACTAGTAGCGGCTGGCTTGTGAAATCGGCGTGGGTCTTGGTCTAGCTCATCCAGAGCTATGGATTCTTTGTTAAACGTCCTACTTGAGATATTGATAGATAAAGAACACAGTGAACTACTGAGCTGAGCTCGAATTCAAGAACCACCCTCACTATAACGAACTTTTCAGCACCGCACTACTCTTGGAATATGAGAGGATTTCGGATCTGACACCAGTAATGGATCTTCAGAGCGCCGGGTGGACAGAATCACTCAAATTTCCTGACATGGCGGGAAGAGTCGGTGCACTGGTGCTGGATGTCCAACCGAAATCAGAGGGAGAACGTTGTCTACTTCATAGGCGTTCGAGGGGGCTAGAACCAATAGCTTTATCCAGGAAATATTTTATTATGAGCATTTGAGAATATCTTTGATCCCAAAGTCGGGGGCTATTGTCGTGGCGCCAGGCATTGCAGATGGATTCTAGTCCAATCTAGTTCATTTACTGGTTGATGCCAACCATTGTACTTCTTAATGTATTTACGGAGATCTATTTGCCAAAAAAATGACGCACAAAACCGACACGAAAACTATCTGATAATTTTTGCATACGATTCCGTTGTTACGTTTGTTCACCCTCTTTTTTCTTTAACCCACAAAAATCCTTCACCATTCGTTGGAAAGCTCTTGATAAAACTAACTATTCCCTGTCACTATTACTTTGTGACAGTACAACTAGTTGGACTACGGGAATAACAGTGCTCATGTTTTGTTTACAAACTAATGATCATGAGTCTAGAAGCATCTAGTATAAATCTATTGAAATTGAACCTATAGAGCTTATTTCTTTGTTATTCAACCTTTGAAGCTAATTTCTGGAAATGAAATCTCAATGACGTCAAGGAACGAATCATGAAGTCTAGAGGCCCCAAGATAAGCTGAGTGAGGTCCAGAGCAAATTTCTTTGCTATTCAACCTTTGAAGTGCTCATTTAGAAAGGAGGCCTCTTGGAACATCTAGAAATTATTGTAAATGCTGTTGCCCCCTAGATCAGTTGTGTTATCTCCGAAGCTAAGGAATTTACTAATGAACATATAATGTGTTCGCTGTAAGTCACATATATGATAATGAAGACTGAAAATCAGTCGCCAGCTATGTATCCACTCCTCCACTCCTTAATATGAGCCCTATGTATAGTTAGACCGTCATATCATTGAAATGTTTAAATATGCTTATATCTACTACCACTTGTACCATAAATTAAACTACTAAAACTGAACTTTTATATTTAATTCAGTCACCTATTTCCAACCTATAATAGTAAATTCACACTCCAGGTGTGATCTGCACAGTCCATAAAAAAGCATTTTATCAATTTGATTTAGTAGTAAGAATTTCACAGTTTTGTATTGCTGAAAATAAAATGCATCCGTAATTTCACTTATTAAAAAAACTCGTCGACCTCAATTTACATAGCAATTTCTACACCTTTTTTTCTAAAAAAAAAAAAAAAAAAATAATAATAATAAAAAAAATATATATATTATAGAATAAAACAAGGCTCGACCCTTAAATACAAGGACGTTTTAAAATCACCTAATTGCAAATAAGAAGATTTATTTTATGGGTTAGACAGGTACTGTTCAATACAGAAGAAATCGAAACTTTTTTTCTCCTGCGACAAGGTTTTCTCTCTAAAGAGGAAAGAACGCCTTAAAAGAAAACGAAAAGAAAAACCAGAAGGCAACTAAGATAAAAAAAAAGTCTGGTTTGGTTTTGAGATTATTAGAGTTTAAAGCATACTTCCTCTTTTCGGCAAAAAAGGGAGGGGAGGCCGTTCGGTCAGGGGGTTTTTTCAGTAAAACCCGAAACGGTGGAGTAGAAAATCTTGTAATAAAGTTAGAAAGACAAATTTCCTGAGATTTACATAATTACACCGAGTTCCGGGATGAAACGAGAGAAGGTTAAGGTGGTGCGGTGGGAAGGGGAGGGGGGGAAAAGGACATCCATTCAGGGTTATTTATTTCCTTTCTTTTTTCTACAATAAAAAAAAGAGAGAGATAAACGTTTCAGAAAAACCAAGTCAGCTCTGATTCCACTTAGGACCTTCCGGGGGCCCTCCGTCTGGTTAATCTTAATGATGATAATCGCGGACAAATGATCCTCTCGTTAAATCTTTTTTTTTTTTTTTTTTCGTTGAAAATGAAGAGGAAAAAAATAACAAATCCGTCGCTTGACTAGGGGATTGAACTTAAGTAATTGCTATCAGGGAAATGAGACTGAGTAAAAAGGGATTTATCTTCCTTCAGTGTCATATCACATTACGGATTGTTGCTTCGCCGTTGTGTCGCCGGTTTTTTTTAAGGATTGACCCGTTTTTAGGGGCCTATTCTTCCACAAATCGCTCAGATAAGAAAGCATCGGATGATCCTATTTGTACGAACGAACGGTTTGAATTGGGTTTTTTGTTTTCCGAACACCAGAAAGGGTTGAAGGGGAGTTGTATCCCTGAAGAATGGGCATCTTTAGAAGTAGAAATTTTTGTCATCGACCAACAAAAAAAGTTTACTTCTCAGAATTCGTCTTATGCGTTCAAAGATGGATGCATTGAATCCAAGAAAAGGGTGGGCAAACAAATCTGTTCCTCCATAGTCCGTAGTCTGCCGAAAAGTGTAAAATTTGACACGTTCATCTTAGGTACATATAAAAAATTTAACACTGATTCCGAATATTTTCCAGTAGTGGTCATCAATGTTCTTCTATCAATACCTGGTGTTATTTCCCTCAAGTTGACGATAAAAAATGCAATCCTTCATTAATTGATTTGATTCTAAATGAGTCACAGGATGATGAAAAAATATCAACATTAATCAGATTAATATCGATGAATAGGATGATAAGAGTTTTCAATAAGATCCGATCATCATTACTTAAGATTTGCCGATCTGTGAGATCTGTCGATACTAGTTAAAACATCATGATTTATTAATATTATATCCTCCATTCACCCCCTTTCATAATTAAATTGAAATTCCTCATATGCAATCCAAAATTAGACCGGATTCATAGTGGAAAAAAAAAAGAATCACGAAAGTCGGACGAGAATTGTAAAAACACCTCGATTAATAAGTTTCACCCCTTCCATTCATCACCTCCTATGATGAAATTTGGAACTCCTGACATAAGTTCCCAAACCATATCGAATTCTTTATGGAACAAAACAAGAATCACAAAAATCGGTCGAGGTTTCTAGCTTGGGCAGCGCCTGAAAGAGTCAGTAATTATCCCCTCCGCCCCACCTCAATGGTAAATCCGGAATTCTCATGATTTGTTGCACAACTAGACTAAAATTTTAATCGAACCAAATAAGAATCATGAAAATCGGTTGAGAACCGTAGCCTGGGTGGCGTCGACAAAATTGGTCGATAAAACCCCCGCCTTGCATTACGGAATTCAATATTTCTGAGGTTTGTTTCACAACAACACTAAAAATGGGATCGAACAAAGAAAGAATTTCGAAAATCGGTTGGAGTTGTGGCCAGGGCAGCGCAGACAAAATTTGTCTCACACAGACACACACACACATACACCTATGGTTTTTCACGGATTCGGTCGGAATGATCTGAAACGGATTTTTATGTGGTTATTTTTTTCTCATGCTTGGGTTGTCCCCTACCCCCCTAGATCAATTCCAATAGGTCGTCGTCGCGAGGGAAAAATTCATTCACCTACTTTTTGCATGAAACCTGCAGCTAATTATTTACGAATTTCTATAGTTGTTATGACTTTTAACTTCAAAAGTACCTATTTCCTAATGGATAAATGGATACGTCTCTAAACTTAAAATGAAAAGTTATAATTTCCTACCCATGAACAGTTTTGGAAAATACGCCTAACGTGAATAGAGACATAAAAGCTAGTTGTTGAACAGAGCATTTTTAATTACGTGTTTATTAGTTTCTGACATTGATATGTCTATTGGCAGGCCTACGTGCGTGCGAAAATTTGTAGCATAAAATGCAACGGTTTTTTCCTATTTCTATTGATTTTCACGTACAACCAATGCGTTACTAGCTTTAATGTGCATTACTAGCTTTAATAGCGTTAACTCCCTTAGTTTTCATAGCAGGAAAATAGTTCACCACTTTTTGGAATGCTTTCATTTTATCACATCATAGTGAACACGGAAAGCTGATTAATTACGGTAAGTATAAACAAATATTGCTAAGTAACCATAATGAACTAATCATGTGAAAAGAAAGCACCAGGTATATGGTATGTATACTATTGAGTACTTGGTACTTGTCAGCAGTAGGCACTAGACGATGCAGAGACCTTTGATCAGCTGATTGGCTCCTAAAGCTGATGATTTCTATCGTATTTAATTCTAAAGCTGAAATTAAGAGACGATTGAAATGGTTGGCTCATTCCAACTCGGCTGAGTAAGCTAGTCTCGCCTGTTACCCCTAGGAAGTTGAAATTTGATAGGGCGACTCTCTGGGAAACTAAGAGACGATTGCGATTATTGGATCTTTTCTGATCAGTTGAGTGAGCTAAACTCTTTCCTGTTCTCCTAGGAAGTTGAGATTTCATAGGGAGAGTCCCTGGAATATTAGGAGACGAGAGACCTGTGGTGAAAACCACCCCCTCTTCTCAACAGCCCTTTTCAGGGCTACCAAAAAGAGGTAGACACGACACACAAATATTTATAAGACGTCGAGTTATAACTCCGTCAAACAAAATATTTCACCAGAGAGAAAATACGAAATTCTCTCTCAAAAGTGAAATATTAACTAATAACATACAAGGCGACCTCCCTAGACACTTACTGGGCGAGAGAGACGCGACAAGCATCTCGAACCAAGTCGCCTTGAATGAGAAAACTCAAACAGAAAATCAAACGTCCTCTAAAACTAACAAGGACAATTCAAACAAGCCTACTCGCCAATCAGAAACAATGATTACACGAGAGACAATAGGCGAACCAACCAGGAGGCGGCAAGCAACCACCTCTGGTCCAGCAGCCACCCCGGGGATCCCGTCTGAACAACGGACGCAGGGAAGCCACCCGAGGACCCCGTCTAAACGACGGACGCAGGGAAGACACCTCAAGGTCCTTGTCTCCGCAACGGACGCTCGTAAGCCACCTCTGGGGACCCCGTCGCAGCGACGGACGCGGGGAAGCCACCCCGAAGGACCAACTCAGCTATCATACTCGCAGATACTGAGAAAACAATGTGCGAGCCAATGAGATTACACAGTTGAATTAATGAAATTAAGCGGACCAATCAGGAGGCGGCAGGAGGCGGCCACCTCCCTATAATTACCCCGCTCGGAGCCCTCCGAAATTCATTCCACTCTCCGCTCTCGACGACTACACTCTGCAGTACGAAGATTCTACACGCTCTACGCTGACGACCCTTCTGCTCACGAGTTCATCTCAGAACGGCTTCCTACTGCTTTCTACAAGGCATACCTTCTCTCCACACAGATCTCGCATTGGCATCTACGAGTCCAGTGATTATTTATCCTGCTCATTGCCCAACGTAGTTCTTCTGTCAGGACGCCACCCGGTACATCTATTGATATTCTCATTAGATCGTACGCCCGCTGGGACGTTCCGAGACGTGTCGCCCGGGTTTCGTAGCACTAAGCTCGTCACCGACCGCTGGGACACGCCGATAAATTACTCAGCTCATCCGCTCTAATTTATCGTCCAAGGAAGTCTTTTTCAAGACTACGAGGTAGGACCCTGACATCCGAGCAAAGGAAAGAAGCTCTGTCAAGCGAGTCCACCTCCCGAACCCTCTACCATATACGTAGAGGTATCAAAAACGAGTTAACAAGCTCGGGTATATCGATGGAGCGCCGCCCGTCCTACTTCCCCATGCAAGGGGAATCGGAACACGGCGCGGCCGGTGGCCTTAGCCCACGCAGCGCTCCCTACCCGCTACTCGACTCGTCCGCTGTTCCTAGCGACGATCCAAGGCTCGATTCTCGCGAAGAGATCGCCTTCTTACCTAACGTATTCATGAAGGAAACGTTAGGCCAAGCCTCACACACACAAAAGTATGAGGATACCTTTCAGACCCGCTCTGAAGTCAATCATCATGATTCGACAAAGATTTCCGAATATCCACGATATTCTACACAAGGCTACCCGGCCGATCCGAGTGTCAAATACACTCCAAACGTGCTAAAAACAAAGGATACTTTTCAGTACCTCAACCAAGCCCAAAATATTCCTCCTACAGATATAAATCTTAGGCCGGAATATTACACAACGGCTCAGCACCAAACTGATCGAACCCAGCACCCACTATGCGAGCCCAGTGCTCCACGCGGCTGCGACAAGAACTATCCCTCAGTTCCTCCCGCCAAGCAAGCTGACCTTGGCGATTTCACTCACATTCCTTACAGGAATACCTCAGGGACTAACCCGCATAACCAGAATATAAATGTCCCACTTGGTCTACCTACACCAAGTAAAACATATATAAATCCACTACACATCATAGTGAACACGGAAAGCTGATTAATTACGGTAAGTATAAACAAATATTGCTAAGTAACCATAATGAACTAATCATGTGAAAAGAAGGAAAGCACCAGGTATATGGTATGTATACTATTGAGTACTTGGTACTTGTCAGCAGTAGGCACTAGACGATGCAGAGACCTTTGATCAGCTGATTGGCTCCTAAAGCTGATGATTTCTATCGTATTTAATTCTGAAGCTGAAATTAAGAGACGATTGAAATGGTTGGCTCATTCCAACTCGGCTGAGTAAGCTAGTCTCGCCTGTTACCCCTAGGAAGTTGAAATTTGATAGGGCGACTCTCTGGGAAACTAAGAGACGATTGCGATTATTGGATCTTTTCTGATCAGTTGAGTGAGCTAAACTCTTTCCTGTTCTCCTAGGAAGTTGAGATTTCATAGGGAGAGTCCCTGGGATATTAGGAGACGATTAAAATGTTTGTCTCATTCCTAGTCAGCTGAATGAGCTAAAATCTCCCCCATTCATCCCAGGGAGTTGAGATATGATAGTGAGACATCCTGGGACACTACGAAACGGTTGACATTATTGGCTGTTCCCCAATCAGCTAGCAAAATTCTCTCCTGTTACCCCTAGGAAGTTGATATTAGATATATAGACTATCTGGGACCATAAGAGACAATTGAATTGATTTAGTCTTTTCTGATCAGTTGACTGAACTAATTTAATTGAGACATTTTCAACTTGAGACAAAAAATACATGTTTCTCAGTGGAAAAACAAGACAATTTCATGTACCGATGTAATCTGCATGTAGTGTAGATACTCAATATCAGTTTACTGATTTCCTAAGGGTTCGGTTAGGTTACACTTATCTTCTGTCGTGTATACGTTGTTAAATTAAATGACCATAGAAAGCTATCAAAAGATAGGTATACAGCGTTGGAAACACGAAACGATGATCTTTCGATAAATATCCACTCCCTGGAGGTGGACGAAATATTAATTTTAGGTACAAAAGTATGGGACTCACCTTCCGTATTCAAAACAGTTGATGTTGTTATACTCATACGTGCCTCGATTGTTTTCTGCAACATACGGGAAAATTACAGGATCAGCATGGATTCTGTTAAAAATTTTCATACTTCATGGAATAACAATACATTTATACGAAATGGCAAGAATAAAGGTCCATTGAATACAGATGGTACAAACAATACTAATATGTTTATGAATAGTATGAATGTGGTTCATGCACATTATGTATACATGGCATGTACATAAGTTCATATTATGTATATAAGTATATTGTGTATACATTACATGTATATTAGTATTTTTACCTACTGTATTCATTAGACCCACTTTCTTTTTAGTACCGTCGGTTTGTGTGATTGTTAGTATTTGTGTAAGTTCGGTGAGACAATTTCTGTTTACGCTACTTGAGCAACAACTTTCAGCCATTTTTCATAATTCTTTCTTTTTTCGATCCCAATTCTAGTATTGCTGTGCGAAAAACCGCGGATTTTTTGAATTTCAAGAAAAAGGGAGAAAATGGAAGGGGTAAACCCAGAAAATGGGAGTCTTTTCGCGCGATAGTTGTACCGTGATGTTGGTGATTATATATTATTATAGTTATTTTATTGATTCTCACTGTATACATTAAATAGATAACGTTTCATTTGCTGTCACGAAAAATTTTGCATAGCAATGGTCAGACATATAGAATAAAAATATACAAAACAAGTTATCTAGTAAAATACCACAACCACAAGTCAGCAATGAACATATTAAAACATATATATGCATATCATATATAAAACAGTGGTCAGAATAGAAGAAAAATGTAACATTATAGATAATTCAAATAAGCCCAGGCAGTTACGAATGTATAAATACGAGTACATAGCAATATAAATATGAACAGTGAAATATTAAAAACTAATTTCTAAAATTCTGAAACGAGTTTGAAATATGATTTTAAAAAAAATCAGCAAAGTCATAGGGCGCCATTGAGACCAGAAGGTTTTTGTATGATTTCTTGAAGGAATTAACATTTGTACTTAATAACAGTTTTGTCGCACCAAGGAGAGCATTAAAACACATTAGCCATTCGTAGTATATTTTGTATTGTATCAGGCTTAATTTTGAATTTTTATTTGGATATTGTCCAAATCAGGATGTGGAATTCTAAAACGAGTTTGAAACTTGATCAAAATAATTAGCTGTCATAGGGCGCCATTGAGACCAGAAGGTTTTTGTATGATTTCTTGAAACAATTAACATTTGTACTTAATAACAGTTTTGTCGCACCAAGGAGAGCATTAAAACACATTAGCCAGTCGTAGTATATTTTGTATCGTACGAGGCTTAATTGTGAATTTTTATTTGGATGTTATCGGCGTAGCAAATGCTAGCAATGTGCCAGCAATAACTAGGTAAATAAAAATACAACTCGGCCGACATGATACTCCAATCACTCTTTACTTCCGGTATTTACTTAACCCATTCTCTTTTTTTTATGGGTTATACATGTGGGATCCTCATTCCTGCCTCCCTCACCATCGCGCCTAAATTCCTATCTTAAATGAATGCATTATTTGAATTTATATGTTTACATATTCCAATATCTCAGAGAGCATGACGATCGGCGTTTCAAACATTGAATTAGGTCAAGTGACTAATCGATTCATATAATGTCGCTCATTCACATTATAATTTCATTTCACAAACACACACGCCTATCCACGATTGGAACTGTAAAACATCAAGGATCGATTCTACTTTCTGAAAAAATGTAGCTTGGCTCTTTCGTCTTAAGAAAATGCAGCTTTTTCACTTTCAACTCTTGAGTCGTGGCAGTCATTTCTGTTCACAGAGGATCGAGATAGAAGCTTTGGACTTCTTTGGATTTTTAGAATGATTAAATCGATTTCACACATATTTTCTGTCTGAACATGATATAATATTGTTCGGGGAAAGGAAAATGAAATTTATTTGATAGTTGTAGAGTTTAAGCTCTCATACCCACTTAATCGCGTCCATTAGATACATTAAACAACCAAACTTGAGTTTACCGATAAGAAGAACGTTGCATTTCTCTTGATCTTGTGTAAGTTGATAAATTCTCAAAACTATGTTTTCGTCATCCAAGACGATTACATGTTTATTTAGAGTCGGTGAAGAGGTAAATAGCATGGAATGGGTTGCTAGTTTATTGAAGGAAAATGAGGAGATTGTATTTTAATCAGGGGACGTTGATGAGTTTGAAATTGAAGGTATCTACGTTGCAACTATCCTGAGGTCACTTTTCAGTATTTCAATTGTCTGAACAAATTGGAAGATCGATTCTTCCTACGTTTTAACATTGGTAAGAAATCAACAGACAAGCTTCCCTCATTTTCAAGGTATCCACACCTCATTTAAATCATCACTTAATACTGCAATTAAGAACGTAAGCGAGAATAATTATTTCGAAAAGCTGTTGTACTTCTAGGTACCTTGTTATCCTCAGCAGAATAGCAATGGCTCATTGCGAATTGGGGTGTTGTTTTGGAAACGGTCAAAACGAAGCTGAACAATCTTCGGTTAAGCTTCATCACATCAAGAGTGGATACAAAAATCTGAGAAGTTCCTAAATTTTGGGAACATTCAAACTATTTTTCAAGTGGAAGCTGCCACACTACACCCTAATGAGGATTTCATTTGTAAAGATAGCTATAAGTAATAACTTTTCTCCTAAGAAGATTACTTATTTAAATAGCATCAAACCGTTAGATGCCTTATTAAGATAGTTGCCAAACACATTTCTTGCTTGTGATTACTTGACCACCTAAATAAGTAGAGTGGATTTTTTTTTTATAACTTGCGTGGAATAGATTCAGGTGAAATCTTCAATAGATTCAATAAATTTTGAAGCTTCATCAATATCATGTCCATTAATCTATTTGTTAGTTATTACGAGTCAATGTGGATCGTAACACATGCTCGAAAACGATCGCAGTCCGTGTTCAAGCATGTCGAAACGTCAAGCGCCTCGGTGACTAACCGCACACACTACACTGCAGTTTCAATGTTTGATACACAATGGGGACCTTCACACCTGCTGCCAACAACAGCCTGCGGCGTATTATTCTGGGAGCCACCGTGCTTACCTGCCTCGACGTACATTGTACATAGGGAATAGTCTGTGCCACGCTAACGCGACTCCGCAGCTTACGTTTGCTTGCTCGATTACTTCTCTATGAGCTTACGGTAGGGGCTTACGCTTTCGCCTATTTGGAGGCCTCTGTCTCTCGAATGGCATGTCCGAGTGGGATGGAAGTGATGCCTACTATACCCACCCTATGCTAGATCGAATGGACTAATACAGTAAAGTTACTAACACATGCAGGTACCTATCTACCATTACAAGCTTTGAATCTACTGAGTAATGAAGGTGAATGAATCGACATGGAATCACTTCAACTTTTTTCTATCCCCTCTGATAGTTTATCTATCGGTATTATTTCATTTCCAAATAGCTAACCATTTTTTATAAATGTTTCATTTAAATTTTCATCAATTTTAGGAAACGGTTGTGTGCCGATTGCAAATCATTTAAGTCTTTTTGGACAGCCTAAAATTTATATTTTGGTAACGGACTTTGCCCTTCTGACAAAACTACGGAGGTAGGTTCTCATGATAAACAACAATAACTCAAAATGCGATCACGAGTAGAGGATATGATCGTGTAGCATGTATTGTGGAAGCAAATTCATTTCAAACTTATTGGCTATCAACTAACAACGATGACTAATCTCTACGATACACCCATTAAGCACCTCAAAGTTCCGTTACCTACACATCTATACCATAATCATAGAAACCTCCCAGCTCTATGGAATTTGATGCTAGTTCACCCATGATAAATACACTTATAATGGATGATGAGTCTGCAGGGTATCAATCTATTTCCGATTTCAGCTGCCAAGGGCTTTATCTGAAGCAACCCGCGGTCACATGAAAAGAAAAATAATCATAATAAAATAAATAGATTGAATAGTAATAAATAATAATAAAATAAAGATAAATAAATAATAATCAAATAAAAGAGAGACAATCGTATAGTGAGGAATCGGTGAAAAATATTTCTGGGTATTACATCTTCGTGCTAAAGTTTCAATGGGGTTTTCTGAAGCACTGAATGTAATTTCAACACAACTGAAAGCTTTCCAGGAATTACCGCAATCCCATGAATTTTCATCCAAATCAAAAATGTTTATTGAGGAGCAATGACTTACTATTTCCCGCAGAGGCAGAAGATCTTATGATTCCGAAATACGATAAAGTCACTAGAAATGATCTGATATGTAATCCACAAAATTTAAGAAAAAGTCACCCTGAACCTTGAGAAAGATGTGTGTGTGTTCCATAAATGCATTAGGTAGCGAATGCAATAAAGCTGCTTACGAAGAACCCAAACGAACATCTTTAAAATTCTCACTTTGGATGGAAATTGAATGAACTCTGTTCGATGCAAGGAATTATGGAGTGCCGGAAACGAAACATGAAAACGCGGTGTTTGTGTAATTCAAATCATCCACAATCCCACCACACCTCATACCTCAAAGCATTCTCCGTGGGTGTGTGCTCAGTCCCACGAATTGTAGCAACATGAAAAGCGCAAACAACCGTTGCCGCACATTTCGCTCAACTCACCACAAAGAGCCCTCTCCGACATTTCCACGACGTCGTCGCCGATAAAAATACGACCGAAATGAGCTAAAGAATAGGATTGACGTCGAATCAATAACAGACGAGAAAAAAAGAGGAGAAAATCGAGAAAACTTCTCCGGATATTAATGTTGGCGCAACATCCCTCTCGGCCGCTTGCCTCCCTAAACCGCTTTTCAAACTTCCTCTCTGTATTCAGTTTCTCCTGGCTTATTTGGTGAGGGATGATTTCCCCTAACTTTCCAAATCATGGAGGAAGAAAGCCTGCTGATCTTGACCGTAATTCAAATTATTCTTGATCAGAAACATGGGCCAATCCCGAAGATATTGAAAATATTTTTATAGGTACATACAGCATTTTGAATCTGACAACTCATCGCGTAATTTCCGTATATATTTTATTATGGTGAATTTGGAGACTAACCCGGAACCTCCCTCTTCATCAGGACACGGTTTTGCCTTTGAATTGTAGTTCATTTTCTCGTTATCCTTACAAACAGAATACTTGGTTATTGAAAATTATTAATTTATTGGGAAAGGTGTGAGAACTGTTTCCACCGAAATTCTGCTATTTGGGATTAAATCAAATCAACCCTCTTCCGCTCCTGGAAGCAGTTTTCTGATTTACAGTCTTGCCAGCGATCTTCTTGGTTTATTATTTTCAATAATAATAATTAGCATCTGGTAAAAGATGAACTGACTCTCAAAATTTGTTGGCTCAAATTTCAAGATGCGTAGAATCCGAAACGCGCCAACGAAAATTCGTCAGTTCACCACAAGGACATGAGCTTTTCTCCAATTCGATTGAGCAGAAGTTGATGAGCGACTATCTAATAACCTATTAATAAGTTCAAATTCTTTTTCGAGATAAGTTAGTTAATGCGATAGTTGAGGATATTTTTAAACTGATTAACTGAAGAATTGAACTCCTGATAGCTACATAAGGAAGCGACACGAAAGGCTGTTAAAATCACTCACCATCACTTACCATAGAACAGTGTTAAAGGCAACCATACTTATACTCACAAGGAACATCCAGATACACATTATGGCGCAGAACAAAAACAAATTTTTGAGAAAGAACTCATGTAGTCAAAGAAGATAAAGAATACAGTAAGCTTACAGGAGATGTGGAACTTCTTCTTAACGTAGTTTCTCTCAGAGTATGGACTATTTCGTGCCTGCAGCCCTAAATACTCAAAATGGGAAAAATAAACGTACCAATATTTTCAAACTGCCAGGAAGTTGACGATCCACAATTTCATCCACAATTTCATTTTTTATAACCAAGGGGCTAACCTAAAGGGAGTTTCATCTCAGGAGATAGTCGTGGCCACGGATGTGAAAGTAGTCTAAATGCATGAACGAGAACAACATTGGACTTCTAATTGGGCTGACATTGTGAAGACATCCTACCGTAAGAGATCATCGACGGACTGAAGAGAAATAGAGAGCATAATTTATAGGCTGAAGAAATCTCCCAAGAATTCAGCCTGAAGTCTTGTTAAACAGTTCCAGGCTTAGGTAAAAATTAGGAAAATGGAAGAGACGTGTGGGTTTGAACCCCACAAAACTTGGAGAGCTGTCCCTCCGCAATCCGACTGCCACCTCAGGATCAAAAAATATATATTTAACATTTCTCAGACTCCTTAAGGTTGAATTAGGTACTGCGGATCCTGTCCCATTGTTTGAATACTTTGGAAACTGGTTTGAATAATGTTTGGGACTTTCTTGCACTTTCGTGCGAACCAGTGCTATTTCGGCGGTTACGACCAGGTACCGCGGCCAAAAGTCCACGAAGCAAAGGATCTCCAAAACGCCCAAGAAAGGTGAAACCAAACACCTAACCGGAAACTAGTGAGAAGAGCGGTTAGGGAAACCTCCCGACAGGACGGAAGGGGAAAAGAAAAGAATCCGCCTCTAGAAAACTGGATAAAATACGGCAGTATAGAAGATATACAGTACGGCAAAGGAGAAATAAAGTACGGGAAAAGATTTTTTTTTTTTTCTTTTTTTAAGAAGAAAACTTGGCACTTTGCCCGGACATGCCGCCCAGAACAAAACACGGAGTGAACTCCGCGGGACCTTCCACGCCCGTTCTGCAAAGCTTTCCCTTTGGAATCCAATTTCACTTCGCTTTTTCAAGACTCCCGCTCGGTCGGGAAGTCAAAGTAGAAGCTGGATATCTGGGAGATTCCGGGGGAGCCTTCTTCGTCTTGTTGCTCGAAGGAAGTTATTTCGACCCATTAAAATGAAGGGAGCGAGATCCTTCTTTTTTCGTCATCTCCATCAGTCTTTTCCCGAACTACTTAGAGGTTTCTTACTTATTTTTTTCTATTCTTTCGTACTCGGTACTTTCGGTGCGGTCCGTATAATAACGTCTTTCGTCAATAACCGCCATTAGGGAAGAGTTTTCGGTTGGGGATGTTTAAAAGGAGGAAGAGAAAATGGGCAGTTTTGTAGTATGATTTATGAAAGAATCTGAGGCTTCTCGTTATATTTGTTACACTTTGATCTTTTTGCGGTTCAAGGGGTCTGAAAGGTTCCTTTGATTTGAAATATTCCGATTCTGAACATGTTAATTGTAAAATACTAATGTAACATTAGTTCAGAAATCTATCCGTGTGAACGTAAACCCTAGAATGATATTTTATTGGGTATTTCTGGCATTATATTTCGTTTCCAAGATATGAGGCGCAACCTGTAGATTTACCTAATTGGAGGTTGTTACACTCCCCCCTTCAGGATGTTCTTCAGACCTAAGATAACACTTCAAAAGTTTCGAATTGCAGCACCTAGTTGTTTCTTTGAGTCATCTTTGTAGCAAACTGCCACGAAGAGTAATTATTGCTCTGTAGCATACCCATTTATGGATACTATTCTTTTGACGACTCTAATTACATTAAAAATTCGCGTTCTGTTGGAATATCCACAGTCAACCCAGTATTCGATCTCCATCTTGAAGGAACAGAATCTTCTTTGGGTGTCGACGATATAAGTTTTTTATCATTATCTTCAAATACCTATCTCTATCTTCCTGTGAGGCTGCAGTAAATATACCGACTCAAATCTCTTCCTTCATCACGGCTGTAATGGTCTTCAGAGAAACGCTATCTAGAAAATCAATTTGCTCATTTACGAAAAAGCAGCCATTTGTATTCATTATAACGTTGGATACGACCAGTCATGTCGTGGTTTTTTTCCTAATTTCATTACTTCACAATACCTTGAATGTTCGTTCTCTAGTCTTCATCAAGAGAAATACCAACTTTGTTCAGCGTAATTGCGAAGTCCACGATTACCTTACCCGTCATCGCTCTGCTCTCACTCTCCTGTCACTCATCTTGCTCCTCCCCAACGTTGCAATCCGCTTCACCGATGACCACAACTTTTTAATTTACTCACTGAACCTCTCCGCAATCTGAGAGAAACTGTGTTCGTAAAAACACCAAGTCGAATTATCATAGATGCTAAATTGTATTCAATTGAGGAATTCGTATTTTAATTAAGTTGATTTTATTTTTTTATGTTTCGTGTTTTCTTATGATTTTGACAATTGATATAACCTTCTCTATGGTTCAGCAATAGAAAATGTATTAATTGAATCGAATCATACATAGAATGGAATGAAATAAAAGCCGAATGCAGAAGGGATTGAATAGGTACCATGTCTTCCGGGTGAAGCTAAGTGAATCTAGCTTTGGATAAATCTGTGCGTCTTGAGTTGTGATTTCCTGAGTAACGAAAATCTGCACACATAGTTATTAAGGAAGGGAGATGAATTTATCAACCCGATAATGAAACCTTTGGTTCTGGAGGAATTTAAAATTCGGCAAAGAAACCTTTGGCTGTGATAGTTCTACCTGATAGTGAAACCGTCGCTAGGAGTTATAACCTAATACATATTCCGTTAGCTATAGGCCTAGTGTATTGCTAACGGTCCAATAGCAAGTACTGGAATGCGGTTCTATCTGGTTAGAAGGTTTACCTCCCTTCAAACACCCCAACTTACTCGTACTCCTCCCACTCAAAATCTCAATTAAATTAATCCAATCAATTTTTTTCTCTGAATGCAATGTATTATTATGGTTCATGGAGACCTTTTTTGATATTTAAGTGAGTTCGCCCGTTTAGAAATAAATGAACTACATCAAGGCTGTGTTACCTTTAAGCAACCTTAACGTCCGAAATCATGAATATTTTGTAATTTTATCACGTTCTTTCATATCAAGGAACTCTCGATCTCTCCTCTAAGCCATTAGTTGAGCCTTTTCTCTTTCAGTTTTAGACGACGGTAAATAATCGTTAAATAGGATTTGTAATTCATATGAATATAGGTGAAATTATGATGAAGGAAAAAACAAGCATACATTTTCATCTCATGTTCTTCTTGCCTTTTCTTTACCTAAATAGAAGTAGTCATAGCTCTACACCTTGGGAGTTCCCAAACGATAGATTGCATTTAATTATTATATACTATTATCGTCATAGGGATGTATAGGTACGTAAGTTCCTACATATTTAAAATTACTAGTGCACAAAAAAAGTATCTCAATCACCTCTTCATATGTTTACGAAAATTGCTTAAATGGGTAGAGAGAGAAAAAAAGTTATCCACATATGTCCCATTTTGAGCAGGGGCAATGCATACATATCTTTGTCTATATGCGTAAAAATTAATTACCTTCCGATCTATGAATGTATGGTGTTTTCTCATTGTGTCCGGTTTTTTTATACCATACCACCTGGCCACTCTGAAAAGAGGTAGTGGGTACTCAGCCTGGTTCAATGGAATCGATAACAAGCTTCCGTATAATATGTATTTCCGAGGAGTTGATATTACATTATATTTACCTCTCTATGGGCCCTGTTTTTATCCCTAACCACGGGCATTGAAAAAACCATTTCGCTTCAAGCCTCCACAAGCATAGTTGCTAACAATGGGAATTACCTCATAGTTTCCAAGAATTGCTTAGGAACTTGTATCTCGTTCCCATTTAAACGGATCTCATCGGACCGTGGGCAGTGTAAACTCACCCTTAGACTGATTGGTGTTTGTAACAAAGAGCTTGCAAGAGGATGAGAATCGTTCCCTTTGTAAGTATTATTATAATACTCCACCATCCGAAACAACAAGAGACCCCAAATTAAAAATATGGGAGGAGATCAACCAAATGAAAAGTTAGAGAGGGGAATTTTTAAACCTCTTTTGGAAAGAAAAAACAACTTTCATTAACATTATTAGGTTTGTAATCAACAAAGAACGATCTTTTGTCTTCCTTCATTTTTCTCTTATTTTATCTTGTTCTTCAGTCCCGCGATCAACGGAATGAAGACGAAAAGTTGTAATTCTCAGCGTTTCCTTGACTCCGTGCATTTGGACGTTTCTGAAGAAAAGAGAAAAAAAAGTAGGATGGAGGAGGGATGTTGGGAGAGAAAGGCAAAGACAGGCTTTAATGAAGATTGAGGCAATGTCGGGAGGGCAGGGGTTGGCTGGTATTGGCTCGAGGGAAGGAGTGATTCAGCGCCTTCAGTTTCCTGATTGCTCCGGACCCGGTAATCGCGTTTTCTGTAACATTCATCAACCCAGGAGACCGACCGTCGCGTCGGTCACCCTCACCCAACATTCTCTCGTCGGGTTCTTCACTTTTATTTGGTGGCCGGCGGGTGACGGGTTAAAATATCCACGTAGTTTTTGAAGTCTGGACCAGATATTGTGTCTTATTTGAAGGGAAACAACGTTGCTGCATACATTCCACAAGATTGCGTTCTGGGGGCTAGATGAACATTTGCGTCAAGCTCATTTCCCCCGTTGGAATGTGTGATAACGTACTGATTGTCCTTGTCGAGGAATGAATATGAAATCACTTGATAGCACTAGTTTAATAACTCAAAGGGAGAAGGGATAATAATTTGGTACACTGAATTAAGCCACTTGTATGTTTTTATTAAATTAACTAATTATGAAGTGCTTCGAGGATAATTCCAAAGGGATTCTGATTAAATCGAAAATCGTTAAGTTTAGATTAACTTTTCACTTAATAATGAGAGACACCGCAAGGGGTAGGTGGAGGTTAGTGTGGATAGCAATTGGATGAGCTATTGGAAATCAATAAATGGTACATCAAGATTGCTAATTAAGCTGACTAAGAGAATGGCTTACCGTTTTGATCAGAAGCTGGGAACTCTATGACAGTTCCCAACCGGAGAGCACGTGAAGATCATGGTGCGTAGAATAATAACGGCGATGCACAGTAACATTATTCATATATATGAGAAATATCAACAACAATTGAATATAATATAAGATGAATTTAACCTAATGGAAGTTAGCGAATCTCTCCATAATATCCATGACTTCCTACATGACAATAATTAAGGCCAATGATATGTTGTGTTAACATCAAAAAGATACCGAACGATCATCTAAAACTACTTCGTGGTGATAAGAGATAACATGAGTTTGATTAAAAATATATATAGCAGAAAAGGAAAATATTACTGAAATTATGAAAAGAAAATGCTTTTTTGGTGTTTTAAAGGAAGTGATTAAGTGTGGAAACGGATGAAGTAAAGGAACCAGACGGAATGCTTTACAATGTTGTAAATGCCAGGTAAGTTGAAAGGTTAAAACAGTACGTGAGTGTGTGACTGAACTTTCTGCACGAATTCATTTCAAGTGATCTCTCACTAGTGCGAGTTAGTTATAACTAGTAGGTACTCAGTTACTCACTGCTACGTATGCCCTCATACAGTACGTACTCTTTGTTCTTCATAATTCTACATCGGATTCCGTAGAAAATGCTTTCTCCCCAGCCCTTGGCACCTCGTACTAATAACGGTCTCCCTGTCGCCAGTCCTTAGAGCACTTGCAATCTAGAAGGTTTAAGTGCAAGACCCTCGTTCCCCTTACTTCCCGTCATATTTCAAACTTCTCTTCCCACCCCTTCCCACCAATCCCTTCAGACTCCCTTGACGTAATCCATGAGTCGGCAACTCGCCCGGGCCGTTCCCTAGATATGCAAATTTTCTCATAGCGAGAAATTCGCCGTTACCTCCCCTCTACACCTCTCTCCCCTTTCCCTATTCTCACCAGCCGTTCTGACTTGTTCGCTCACCCCTCCCCCACCTCCAGGGAAAACAGCTTTTCTTGAAAGGTGAAAGCTCGCTTTTTGCTTCCCTAAGCGGCAGTAATTAAACACAAATATTTATCGTGCTCCTCCACTCCTGTTTTTGAAGGCAAAATATTTCCACGTGAATAATGAACAACACTAATGCCGCATTTATTTAGCGTACTAAATTTTAAGGATAATTCGTAACTAAACACTTATTTTCCTGTTCGTCATGAGCATTGCACTGTGAAAGTTATTTGAGCGTGAACACGCTTTTACCAGAACCCAACTTCCGAAACAGGACATGGAAACGAGTAGACTATGGGGGCAGGCCGGATTCGAATCGCGATCGCAGCGAACCTGGCGGTATGTCCAACTTATCTGCACTTTTCCGTAGTTATGAAATGTTAAGTAATACTTCCAACGATATCCGAGATCATTCACATTAGTATTTTCATTCAATTTCGGGACAGTTATCAAAAAACTATCAGGACGGCTAATATGCAACACAGTCATTAAGCGATATGAAAACAACCCCAATATTCTCAAATACCAGCAGAAAATCAGTGGGCATTCCATAACTCCAGAACCGATGGTACTAGATTGATGAAGTTTTGTTCAGAACCCATTTAGGGCGATAGAATATAATGTGTACTAAATTTGAGATTTTTCTATTCAGTGGCAATATTTCTGGACTGAAGGGGTTAATCAGACTACTAACACCAGAGGTTCCACGGTCATCAAGGATTAGTCGTTATGCTCTAAGAGGAGACAAAAGGGGGTCGGTCGGAGCTTTAGTGTCCAGCAATAGTGGAAAGAGTGGTGTTCACTTCCGAAAACATACTAACGAACTGATATCTCCGAAATGAAAATTCTTATTCGCATTCAGCCATTCAATTCTTTCACAATCGTTACTGCACAACAGTCCAAAGATCAGAAAATAACGCACAGCCTCCTCAATCTTCATCCGATTTTTTGAAATAATCTGGGTGATGAGAATCTGGCCTTTAAACAGTTCACTCGGACTTTGTTGTGATAGAACACATTTTATCGGTGTACTTTAGTCTTGTAGAACATAACTATTTCACCCAAACATATTCCTCGATGATCACTGGTTCTATAAATCATTATTATTTATGATCATATTATGTCGTACCTACCAATGATTTTTAACGTAAACTCCATTTATGCTCTATTTTTTCACACTCTAGTCGTTCGATTTCGCTTTATTTTGGATGATAGTTGGAAGAATATGACTTCGGCATATTAATTTATGAATGAAGAGAGAAGATTATGAATCAGCATGCACCAATGTGAAATACTTGTAATGACCATAATTTCCACAGTTTTCATCCGATTTTGATGAAATTGTCAGCGAATGCGCGGTTTAGGTCGCAGGTCGTCTCGTAGCTATTTCATTGTTTTCAACTCATCAGTTCATTCTGCGCTTGCACAAGCGTTAATTACATTGCGTATCTTTTTTTGTTTCTTTATTGACCAATTTTGACATTTCACGTTACTTTTTGATTTACTATTTTCTGTTAAGGAATTTTTCATGATCATTTATAACTTTTCAATGATCTATACATTCATGATAGGTAAATGAGGAAGTTATGTGCCACACCCGAATCGGCAGACTATTTTTGTTTTGCTGACAGATTTAGAGGTATGAATGAGACGCTGTTAATTGTTTCTCGTAGAAGTTAATGGTGGGGTTGTTCGCTGATAATATTGATGGCGTACAGAATCAATTCAAGTATGGACAAGCAAATATTGATTTCATCTATGGCTGTAGTTTCATTCGGTAGAAAATGGATTGCAATGAGCGAAGTATTTATCTCGATCCTTCAATATCTAGGAGCTTCGTTTTATCATTCAGGGAATTCCAACCTTATAAGGACCGTTTAATAAAGACTTTTCGTGGAAAGAACGCTACTTGCCTTGAGCATTCATTACGTTCCAATTTGTCACATTTATAGTGTTTCACAACACCATAGTTTTGAGGTTATGATAAATTATGGAAAATACGGTTCTGTTGCATGATTTCCACTAAAAATTCCGGTTAATTAGGTAGGCTATGAAAACTCGGCCCTTCGGCCGATCATGTTTTAGCTCCTCGCTCTCACTTTATTATAGAAATGATCACGACAATTGAGCTCTTGCGAGATGATGATCTCCTAATAGAAACTCGCGAGTAAACATTCACTTTATTATAGAAATGATCACGACGATTGAGCTCTTGTGAGATGATGATCTCCTAATAGAACCTCGCGAGTAAACATTCACTTTATTATAGAAAGAGGCTAAAGAGGCTACATACGAAATTACAGCTTCCTAGAGTGTAAAGTTTAGAAATTACCTATTAAAATGATTCAACCACCGCTTCACAAATCAAACCGTTCTCGCAATATTCGGATCACCTGCTATGAATCACATAATCGAAACACAAGCTCAATGAAATCATCAGAAATTAACAAGCGGTTGCCATCATGTTCACAATATCAATAATTGAGAATGATCACCTGTGTGTAAACAATTATTCATATAACCATGCTCATAACTCAGCTTGTTGGCCACGCACTTCGCAGTAGTTAATATAGTATGGTTGGATAAATCGAGAGCTTTCGAACGAATGGTCAACGAATTTTGTGGGATGAAAAACGACGAAGTATCATATCCCTAGCAACGACTCGGTTGTAAGCGGAAATCATCACAATTATTGGCGCTACTTTCATCTCACTTTATAGTCTCACTTTTAGGGATCCATCGCTAAAACATGATTCCATGTTAAAATTTGCTTGATAGATGTTACACTCGCACATGCTCAATTGCTTCCAGCAAGTGGGAGCGATGATGTTCATTTGGGAACCATCTATAGCCAAAACCATGCAATCTCCGAAAATTTCATCGAAATCGGATGGAAACAGTGGAAGTATTGTATGATACAAGGATTTGGGATTTGCACGCATGCGCAGCAACTAGTTGTAATAAATTGTTGTAAAACTCATGTGAGGTACTCAGATCGTAATTTTCCCATTAGCATCCAAATTCGAGCCGGATCATACCGGCCATGAGAAAATGGCCATGAGAAAATTATGCATGATCGCATGAGCAGTGGAAAGTAGTAGGTACCTAATTATTGTCTGATGTGATTGATAAGAGACCACCCTCAACCTAACCAACACATTCCCTAAATTTTCATCAAAATCTAATTGTCGCTGTATATATTTATTATACTTGTTACACGGATTTCACATTCGCGGTAATGTTTCAGTTTTAATTATTGCGATATTAAAATTGTAATGGGATAATAAAACGGGTTTACCCCACGTATCCTCCTATTTGCACAAGAACGTAAAGACTACGCCGTAAGAAAATAGTGATTAATGAACTCAACTTTTACGCATGAGCGGAGTGAATTATTGGCTTGTGAGCAATGAAACTGATGAGAGACCATCTATTGTGATTCGCGAATTCCGTGAAAATGTCACCAAAGTTGGAATAAATCCGTAGATATCATGATTGTTGAAAAAGTTCGTGAACACGAATATCCCATGTTTAGTTGTAATAGCTCCCACCACGTTGTGCTCCCAAATGAACATACTATGACCGAAACTGTGACAAATCGGCTAGTTCGATATTCGTTCTGACAACTTTGTTGTCAACCATAAGTACTTCGAATGGATGTATTCATAGCTTTTTCGAGTTATCATTATTATTATTTTTTTTTTTTTATTTACCTCGACACTGAGCACATGGAAGAAATAATAATTCATTAGTTTTAAGGTTCAGCTGTGATAGGGATCTACATTTCCAATACAAATCCGTTTGAAATTTTTAAATCGGATTAATATCAAGTGAATAGTAGTGTTATCACGTTTGGTGGTGGAGGAAAGGAAACATGAATAGAAGCGTCTGTCACCTTCCCACCGTGTATGGTAGTTCTGATTTTGGTGATTTTTTTCCCCTACCAAAATTGAAAATGATATTTTCACTACTTGTAAGTTGGCTCGGAAGCAGAACAAGGAGAAGAATTTATTGTAGTATCTCCTTGGCTGGTTCCATCAATCAGAAGCGTCACTATTACATTGTGACATCACATATCTCATAACTGATCTTGGTAGGTATATGAGTAGTTATATATCATTCAAACTTTGGTGATAGTGAAGCAAGTTTTGGAAAAGGCCCTCCTCAGATGAAGTAACTGTGTCCAGCTGGGGTTGAATTATGAACGACCTCAAATTGGACACTGCATTTGTATGATTCACCAAGAGGTCCATTCATGGCTGTATTGAGACGCAACCAAAAAGGTAATTAGGCAGGTGAATAAATCCGAAGTAACCTCCAGATTTACAGCCCCGCTCCATATGAATAGGACGGAGAGCATTATAACAAAAACCACGGTAACAGGGAAGACCGCAGAATGCAAAACGCGGAAAGCGATTTCTAAGCGCCCTCCGGGAATAGATGGTAAGTACTTGGGGTGAGTAAGCCCCGCAGACAATAGCCTTCTATAATTCCGCGGCCGTATTTTCCTGCCACCTTCATACCCTACTCTCCGTTCTTAGCCTGAAAAGGGTTGGGTAGGATTTTCGCCGGGAATTCGGAGTTCCCTTCCCTGAATCGAGGAAATCTGATCGGCGCTCGGAATACTAAGCTTTCGGGGCGTTACAAGCTTTGAATGTGGGGAAAAATGGGCCCGAGACTATGAAGAAGGGAGAGAGTGTCGAAGAGGGCTTCTTGCCTCCGACATTGCAATAGACTTTTTTTAACATTCTCAACAAAACCTGCACTTTTTATCCAGCCAGACTGAATACAAAAATTCTCTTCGTCCAATACTTCAAATCATTGTATGCACTGGAATGAAGCAATTAGTCTGACCAGGTGCCTCACTGTTTTAGATAATGGACAGATATTTGCTACCAACGATGGTTTTGAAGCAAGGATGATAGATCTAGCTGTGAACGTAATCCCATTAGATTCAGCGTCCTACAAATAACTAAAACAACCACGAATTTTTTACAATTTTTCGATGCAGTGTCCCATCCATCTTTTATGATATCATTACAGTTTTGATCATATAAAATGGTTTCAATCAATTCTATGAGACAAAAACTAATGAGAACTAAACCAAACTCAACTATTGATGATTTTACAATGACTGACGTCAGTAACGACGACAATGACATATGTTCGTCGTCAATGACAAATTTTAAAACTTTTATTGTGGTTTTAGTCGATTCTATGTGATGTAAACTATTGAAAACTATACCAATCTCGATTTTCGGTTGTTTTGACGACGATCGTTGTCACCGAAGACAACTTCCTGTCGTCGGTTTATCACCAAAAACCAATCAGCTAATTCCGAATGACTAAAGACCTACTGAATGTCAAGTTGATAGCTCCAAAATTGCGCCCCGCAGCTTGGAACACGCACGCACGCCGAAACGCTAACGAATGTAAGATGTGTCAATCTAGAGACACTTCGTTCGTCAAAGGTTTCCAAAATGTACTGCTTGTATATCGAAAGTGCTTGAAGTGGATCGAATAAAAGCGGGCTGCACTCCTCCGGTACGGAAGTTTGCTAGCTAATGACATTCTCCTAATCGAAGCTTGTTAGTAGCCACGGCAAACCAGAAGATTTCAATAAAATTTTAGAAACGTCTTCTTTCATAGGATTTTGTATGAGTAATAACATTTTATTTTGGCTGATTTAGAAATAATGTAATTACATACAAAAAAACTGAAAATAAACAATCAATCTAAGATTTCTCAGTTTCAAACATCGCTAGAAAGAATATATATATATATATATATATATATATATATATGTGTGTGTGTGTGTGTGTGTGTGTGTGTGTGTGTTTGTTGTTGTATACTTGAGTTATTAATTTCTTCCTCCCCTCCTCCACCCACCTGCCACCGCTGGATCCACGTTTTTCTGGAACCCCTCCCCCTCCCTCCTCCCATTACCTCCTCAACCCCTCTTCTACCCCCTTGCCATGATGACAAGATCGTCCCGAGAGCGGTCAGTCTGCTGAAAATGCGTCATGCGAAATATTCAGAAGTGAGTGTTAATCTTTGTTTGTTTTCATTTCTAATCTATATATATATATATATATATATATATATATATATATATATATATATAATAGATTAATAAATTTAGAATAGAAATTTCACAAATAAAAGATGAAAAGTAAGTAAATCTGATATTTCGAATTGTATTCTTGATCACAGAAAAGTAGTTAGAGAAAGAAAAGATTTAACTTGCGTTCTTCGGGACAGTCGTATCCATGGCCGAGATAATAATAACAATTTTGATATATTTTCACCTAATCATTTAAGTTGAGGCCAGGTGGTCGATTAGCTCCGAGTACCCATCTATGCGCTCTCTCTGATTGCTGCAGCATTCTGTCATTGGCAGTATCAGGTAGCTTCTTCAAGACTTTCACCCCAAAACACTGGTCAAATGTTGCGTCATGGGATGATGCGTGAACCTTCACTGGGAGTGGCCGAGTTTGGTTTACAGACGCCCTATGATTGTTCATTCTTAAATTTAGGGTCGTTGCTTTACCAACATAAAACGCAGTTGACTCTGTGCACTTTTTACTAACAAGTAGTTGGTATACACAAATTTTGGACTGGCACTCTGCCACACCTCGACACTTGTATGTGTAATTGGTATTGGCAGAGGAGAAGTCTGACCCTTCAATAACCAAATTGCACAGCTTACATCTTGCTCGTTGACATGGATGTAAGCCTTGTTGCTGTGGCTCTAAGGGCTGCGATCGTGGATGGCGATGAGACAAGATCTCCCCAATATCTTTTCCTTGTCGGAAGGTCACTCGAGGTTTCTCAGCAAAGATGTCACGGGTTAGTGAGCTAGATGACAAGATAGGCTGTAACTCACGGAGGATAGAATTCAGCTTTTGAGCCCCAAAGAAAAATGTTGTTACCAATGGAACCTGGTTCGTGAATACTTTTGGTCTCTGCTGGTAGGTAACACTTGCTGGGACTATTCTGTCTGTTACAAACTTTCTTGGGTAACCCCTCTCCATCAGCTTATCTCGCACTGTGGAAATATACCCTTCTAGCTTTTCCCGGTTGTTGCATATTCGGTGACCTCTAATTGACAGAGATCTTGGGATCGCACGTTTCGTGTGAGGGGGGTGGCAACTATCATAGTGGAGGTATAGTTGCTTGTTGGTAGGTTTCACGTGCACTGCTGTTGTGATCACCCCATGCTCCAGCGTAATGTCGACGTCAAGAAAGGTTGCGTGAAATGAAGAGAAAGACCAGGTAAATGTCACTGAATATTGGGAGTTGAGTTCTCCTAGAAACAATTGTAATTCTTCTTCACCATGCGTCCATATCAGAAAAATATCGTCTATGAAACGCTTCCATATGAGTGGCGTCTTCTCCCTGTTTGACAGAAAATGATTTTCCAAGTTGGCCATGAATAGATTCGCGTAAGACGGCGCCATTCGAGTCCCCATAGCAGTTCCTCTCTTTTGTAGGTATGTTTGGTTGCCGAATTTGAATACATTCATGGTCAAGACATACTCTGCTAACTTCACCACAAAGTTTGTGGATGGTGTTTGTGGTTCTGGACGTTCCTGGAGAAATTCGGTTAGAGCATGTAATCCCTCATTATGTGGGATTTCTGTGTAGAGCGAGTTTACGTCAATGGTGGCCAGAATAACATTAGCAGGAATTCTTATTTCTCGAAGTACACTGAGAAAGTGTTCGGTATCCTTGACGAAGGAAGGTTGGCTCTGCACGATGGGCTGAAGGTATGAATCAACATAAGCCGATATTCTCTCTGTCACACATCCAAAACTTGCCACAATTGGACGTCCTGGCGGAGGATGGTCAGGAAGAGAATAATGCTTATGGATTTTGGGGAGTAGGTAAAAGTCAGGACATTTAGGGTCTTCAGGGACCAATATCTCCATGTCTTTGGAGCTCAGTCCTTCCCTTCTACCATTTCGTTTGATGTACCTTTTAAGTTCCGTTGCCAAATCGAGAGTTGGGTCCCTGTCCAAAATTTCATAAAACCTTGTGTCCCTCAATTGTCTCAGTGCCTCGCATTCATAATCAGTGCTATTCATAACTACAACTGTTGAGCCTTTATCTGCCGGCAGGATCTTGATACTTTCATCAGATTTCAACGACTTCAATGCATGGCTTTGCAGAAGTTGTGCTATATACAGCACTAGAGGGTGAGAGGCTGGTAGTCTTGTTTCGGGAGAATTTTTTGGATCAAAGTTTGAGGGAGGTTTGAACTTTTGAAGAGAGGAATGCAACACTTCACCGGTACCTTCATCTGGATTGTTGGACCAATAGTACTTCATTCGAAGACGCCATTGGAATTCAGGAGATCATTCCAACAGCAACAGCAATGACAGTGTTTGCAACCTATCATCTCGCACGCTCAGTCTTGAGGAAACGAATTTACTAGGAAAGGGGCTAAAATTCACTCCAACACCTCATCCAGACCATATAAAGCTTCATGAGGATATACAAGAGTACTGCTGGCTCATAATTTGCCGTATCATCACCCTATACTCAATTAATATCAACGAAAAGTCATTGAATAGTGTGCAGAAGTGTAATTGTTGATTGAGTCAAGTTAACAAAGAAATTGAAAAGTCTAGTGAACAGGGACAATCAACGTTCGCGGCTCAACTGTGAATATGGTGCCTATATTTCTCAAAGTAATCAAATCTAGAAAGAAGAAGGAAAAATAAATAAATAAATAACACTTGACTTTTAACGATACGAAGAGTAGGTACATAGAAGACGGAAGGGCGTGTCAAAGTTCCACCTCGATTCGCATTGAAAAGTTTCAAGAACAGCAAGGAGAGAACAATCCCCGTTGTACCAATTAGCTTTAGTTGGCGAGAGGATCTGAGAGGGAGAAGGAGAAAGATCAATGGCGTGCAGGAGGAGATTTCGGACCTGATTAGGTCAAGCCTCTGCTGACCCTGGAGGGTAATATTGTAGTTTCTTATCGGCCTGTTTCGGGGTGCGTAGTTTCCAGAGAAGACGAAATAATTCCGCCACATTCAAAACATTGTAGTACCATTGTAGATTCAATGATGATTGGTTTTTATAACTAGGGAGTAAATAGGGTAAGGAAATAACAGGAGAAGTTAGAGCATGTTGCCCAATGTAAATGGAATACCTGCTGAGTATTCAACGTGGCTTGGTGCTAACAAATGTTTTCTTCGTTCAGGAGTGTGGAGCTCGACTGTAAAACACTGCAAATCATTACACAGTGGTTTATTATTTGTGTGTTGGATAGCCCTTCTACGCAAATCATTGGTCTATAATTATCAAACTACCCGAATGTAATATATTATCAGAACATGGCGCATCGTGCCTCTGAGAAGGGTTCACACTTTTACAGTTCCAACACCTCGCAGCGTGCAGAATGGAGTAATGATATGAGAAAAATAAAATTGGTAGGGAACAATCAACAGCCTAACCCACAAACTCCCAGAAAATGTAATCAAATTCTGATGAGAACTGGATTCATGGACATACACACACAGATACACACACATAGATACGGAGAGAAAGACACAGAACGAAAGTTGTTCAGAATAGTCTAAAATATAAAATGCGAGTGTAAATTTCACCGCTGTCAAAAAACAACAGCCGTTTGATTTTAGTGGAGACCACAACTCTTAAATCTCTCGAAAGTGAAAACAATAAGACCGCTACCTACTTTTTACCTACTGCAATTTAGCATTTACGAACCAATTCTTCACTAGTAGGTACATCAAATGGACAATAGTTGATAAACTCGATTTCTAAACGTCATAATTAATTCCACTGGAGCTATCTCACCTGATAATTCCTATATTGGCATTATATCAGCTGATATTTACAAGGCAATTTTTATGTATTCCATAAAATGTATTTATGTATTCCAATTTTATGTATTACAAGGAGAAATTTGTCGTAACACAAAACTTTATATACTTATTTCGTGCACGGATATTGAAGACTAGAGGAATTCAAATGAGTAAGAGCATGACAGTGGAGAAAAAAATGAAACTCTGTTGTGAGAAGCATAACAATAGAAGGGTTAGGAGAGTAATCTACCCAAATGAACAGCAACACAGGGCTGAAGGACGGGGGCTTAGTGTAATCCACTCGCAAGCCTCCCCACCGCCCTTCTATAGGTCAATGGTAATGAAAGATGGAAACAAGAGAAAACAAAACGGATGAAAGAATGAAAGCAACTGAATCCGCTCGTGAATACGGGGGACAAAATCTTTCGGGATGAGAGGCGTTGACACACAAAGTGATCTTGTTATGTTTGTTGAGGCCGACCCGAAACTTTCTGAGCGATAGGGGGAAAGTGTAAGTTATAAAATTTCACTGAGTATTGATTTCAGCTACCTACTCAGGATACATTCTGCAGCCCCCATATATAAGGGTTTGCCGGTCTGCCCAAGGTCGCATAGCCCCCCCCCTTCCTAACCCACCTCTCTCTACTCCTTCGCAAGAATGGGTAGTTCAATTGGAGAAAAACAGTTGATTATTGTTTGAATTACAAAGCGCATGTGTCCTAATTCCGTGTTATACCACTTGAGTAGCGGAGTTGTCCCATACCTGTACCAAACCAGTGCCATATTTCAGGGTCATGATCCGTCAGACTTTCAAGAGCATTTCATCTTTCCATTTCATTGTCTTGGTACTGAGTTATTTATGAAGTCGATCAGTATTCAAATATGTAGATAATTTAAAACAATTCAACATTCATCGATACCCATATATATACATATATATATATATATATATATATATATATATATATATATATATATATATATATATATATATATATATATACATTATTTAGTATTTACCAAATCTCAGATAATTTGACGTTCAAGTAATTTTATCTCTAAGAGAGTTCAAGCAGCCTCCTATCCACCCTTGGTTCCAGGGAATAACATATTATATTATAATAGAATATTTTTAGGCCTCACAATTTTTAGGATTCGACCCAACCATGGGATCTGCTACAACTACAAAACCTAAACCACTCTCCATGTTGCCATATCTAATACCTACGTAGTTGATACATGAAAATGTGCTTGTGTGTGTGTGTGTGTGACAAATTTTGCCGACACTGCCCACGCAACAATAATTGTCAACGATTTACGAGATTCTTTATTTATTTGATTCCAATTTTAGTCCGGTTGTGAAAAGATCTTTGGAAGTTTTGGTATTACCAACAGGAATGGAGAGGGTGGATGTGATGGAGTAGAGCCGAACTTTGAATACGCTGCCCAAGCTACCTGATTTCTATGTTTTTTTTTTTAAATATCAATCCCAATTTTAGTCTAGTTGTGCAACAAACCTCAGAAATATTTGATTTGCCATTGAGAAGGTGGTGGAACGGGTTACAGCCGATCCACACAAGCGCTGCACAAGGTCTCTCAATGAATTTTAGTTATTATTTCTCTGTTCGGTCCCAATATTCTCGACCGAATTTGACATTTGTTCTTAGTTCGATCTCAATTTTTGTATAGTCCTACAAAATAATAGTCGGCAACACTACGCTGCAGTCAAACATTGACCGCCATCTGAATGCCAACTACTGCTCGCGTATCTGGGACACCTCCCTTCCAGTGCTCATGTAGACAGGGATAGTGTGCGAGATGTAGAATTAAATCCTCAAATTTAATTCTTAAACCAAAAGTGTTCATGCAATAATGATTAGGCGACAGAAAACAAACTGGAGGGTACTAGGCTACACAGGAGCGCTTAAACTTTCCCCATCAGCAAATGGGAAAACAGCTGTATCAGCTCCAAATAAGGAGAAGCTATTTATATCTAACTATACAACAGACTAGAATAGTCATATTCGGAGAGGATTAAATAGTGGTCGAAAAGTGGTTAAAAGTTAAAAAGTGGTAGGGGCAGGAGTTGAGGTAAAAATGTATAACAGGCTGATCAAAAGTAGCCCCTTACACTAGTCGCCCAATCCCGCTCAAATTCGGTGCATAGTTCGGGGACATTGGTTTAATTATTCCATGTTAATTTCAACATAATTGCATCATTATTAGCTCCTGCGCATGTGCGAAAGTGTTCTCCGAGAACAATGTCTAGTTTTCTTCAGATTTCGATTACATTTTCAAGGAATTTGTGGTTTAGGCTGAAGATTGTACACTACCAATTTCATTTTTCTCAAATCATTGCTCCATTATGCTAATGCGCTAACGTGAATTACTCCAAGCATAATTTTCTCTTTTTTTAAACATCTTTACTGCGAAATGTAAACTTGCTGGGTCTTGGAACTGTAAAAGTGTGAACCCTTTTCGGAGGCACGATGCACCATGTTCTGATCATATATTACATACGGGGTTTAATAATTATAGACCAATGATCTGCGTAGAAGGGCTATCTATCACAGAAATACTTCACCATTCTGTAATAATTTGCAGCGTTTTCTCTTGTGAAAATGACACCCGCTTATCCCTCGTTAAACCTTCCACGCTTTGGTTGAGATTGATATCACAAACACGATATTACTGTAAAATTCGCCGAACGAGCAAAAAGATCCCCGAGTTATGAGAGAAGTGAAACCTTGTCATCAAACATTATGCAACGATCGGCTATAATATCAATATCCGGCAGAGGGGTATCGAGTGACATGAACGGACAGGAACCCATATAAATATATATTGGAAGCGATGGCAGGTGATGACGAAAAATAACAGGAAAAAAAACCAGGGGTTGGACGTGTGGGGTTGACTGTATACGGGATGTGTGCCAGAGATCGAACGTCAGAGGCAGCTTTGGGCTGAGGGGAGTTGTTATACAGTATATCGAGATCAAAGACTTTTTTTCACTGGGATTTGTTCCTCGTCTTCCAACCCAGCCCTAACAAGACTGGAATCCTCTTTTCTGAGGACCTTGTTATCAAACGAAATCTCCAAACCACATAGCGGTAATACTAATGTTGGGCCTAACCGTGACGTGTTTGAAAGTGCCTTTTCATGGTGGATGGAAAATATTCTTTCTGATTTTAAATTCATTCGCTGTCGATTGACAAACGACTTTACGTATACATATTCTACATATATGTAATACTGAGGCAATTTTTTTCCTTCACCAGTTATCGAATAACGACAAAGAGTACTGTTCTATATGACTCAAGTAGAGGTATCCTCATTGCTTGAGACCAAATAATACAATATAATAAATTATACAGGGTGTCTCAACTTAAGTAGGCAAGACTTCAGGGATCAATTCTACAAGTAATTTGCAACAAAAAGTGTCTCCTAAAGTGTTATTTTTTAGAGGCTTCATTTTCGAGTTATTGACAATCTAAGATTTTTTTCGTGTTTTCGACCTTATCTCCTAAAAATGGCTGTGACCCCATCATTCTTTGAGTATTCTCAAACCTGAGGATACCGTTGGAAAGAACGTTAAATTTCCTATCTTTTTGATGCCAAATCATAATTATTCAAGAGAGTTAAGATACCGAAAAAAGAGGTCAAAGTACAAACTTTGTAAAATTCTAAAAATTTGGGTTTTTTCAATCTGATTCCTCCCTCCATAAAAAAAATGAACAGTCGTTTGCAAGTACAGTAAAAACTTTAAAATCTTATCAGCTTTCTGACGGTATAGCCAAAAAATTGATAAAAGTAATAACAAGGAGAAAAAACGGCTTTTGAATGCGAAAAAACGTGGTATTTTTAACGAAAATCGATGGATTTCAAGAAAAAACGATCTCCCACAACTTTATGATTTAAATGTCGAATTCTACGTAATTTTTCACGCTGAATCGAATGGTGACACTTTCAGACCTCTACAACTAACGAATAAGGGCGAAAGTGGTTTTTAAAGGGCCCTTCTCTGAGGTTCGAGAGTCAAAGGGCACTTTCGCCCTTATTCGTTAGTTGTAGAGGTCTGCAAGTGTCACCATTCGATTCAGCGTGAAAAATTACGTAGAATTCGACATTTAAATCATAAAGTTGTGGGAGATCGTTTTTTCTTGAAATCCATCGATTTTCGTTAAAAATACCACGTTTTTTCGCATTCAAAAGCCGTTTTTTCTCCTTGTTGTTACTTTTATCAATTTTTTGGCTATACCGTTAGAAAGCTGATAAGATTTTGAAGTTTTTACTGTACTTGCAAACGACTGTTCATTTTTTTTATGGAGGGAAGAATCAGATTGAAAAAACCTAATTTTTTAAAATTTTACAAAGTTTGTACTTTGACCTCTTTTTTCGGTATCTTAACTCTCTTGAATTATTATGATTTGGCATCAAAAAGATAGGAAATTTAACGTTCTTTCCAACAGTATCCTCAAGTTTGAGAATACTCAAAAAATGATGGGGTCACAGCCATTTTTAGGAGAAAAGGTCGAAAACACGAAAAAAATCTTAGATCGTCAATAACTCGAAAACGAAGCCTCTAAAAATAACACTTTAGGAGACACTTTTTGTTGCAAATTACTTGTAGAATTGATCCCTGAAGTCTTGCCTACTTAAGTTGAGACACCCTGTATAGGTACCTACCGGTGTAGAAGCTAAGTTTCAACAATGACATATCCATCAGCAAAGCCAAACAATATGACTTCACGAGAGAATATTCATAAATTACGTCTTGATTGATATTTATTTAAATAATTATTTTTTAAAATTAATTCTGTTCAGAATACATTAATAACAGAATACACACTGTTTAACACGCAAACTTTTGGCAAGTGACTTGCTTATAAATACTGTTTGTTATTAACACCGATTTCATTTTGTGTAGTCTTTCTGGCATTAGGGATTTCGTTTTGTAATTTATAACGATTATGCATTATTATTTCAAGTAACTTGAGCAACGAAACTTTTGGCTCAAAATCGATTACCAAATGAACTCTCTTTGTAATGGAATCGAGTTAATTAGGTATAACCTCTGTCGCCTGTGGACGAACTAGTCTAGTACAGAGGAATGTCTTACTTTATTACGCTATGTTGTTATATATACATAAATATTAGTTGCTATGCAATTCTTAGGCCGACCCCCAACAATTTATTTTGTAACGTCCGGGACCACGAAGCGAGAGGTCGTGGGTTCGAATCCCAGCCAGGCTTGAAAATTTTTTTATTTTTTTTTATCATGAGACGAAGGTCGTGGGTTCGAATCCCAGCCAGGCTTAAAAATTTTTTTTCTCGTGAGACGAAGAAATTGCATAGCAAATTATCCTCGTTTTCTACACAGTAGAAAAGAGAAAAGATCCGGCGAGGCGCGAAGCGCCGAGTATAGATAAGGGGGGTCCAGGGGGGGGGGTGAGTATATATATATATATATATATATATATATATATATATATATATATATATATATATAAATTTTTTTTTTTAATGGTTGGTGCTATTTTCAAAATAATCATATTCCGACTTCACCACGTCCATGTTCGCCATCGACTTCGTTCAATAATTGTCTGTATACCAGTGTTTGCTTGAAAGGAATAGGTATAAAAATAACAATCGTTTTTTTGTGTGATAATTTGCAGCATTTCAAATAGGTCTACTGGGATTTTTCACGGATCAACACCGGCAAAACCTTAAATAAATTAACTTAAACTAATTTTCACTAACAGCAACTACCTAATCATCATTACCGCTAAAATAGTTGATAACCATTAAAATTTTGACTGTCGATCCATATATATAAGTAATAATGAGACTATACACTGTACTGATAAGTCTGTGGCACTGAACTTTTACTACCAGTTTTTCAGTGAGTTACTAGTTTAATGAATATGTATACCTACCTAATACTTTCTTCAATGAAGTTTGTATACAAATTGACAATTGTGATTTATAACATTCTATTGCCATCACCAATATATCTATCTAAGTAATACTGATAAATACTTGTTACAGAAATACCCATATCAGATCTTAATTCGGTATCCCCCCCCCCCCCCCCCCCCCCACCTGACTTAGTCCCTTGGTTACTTTTATTGGATCATTCACCATATAGGGTTTTCGTCACATAAATAAACTTCAGGGATTCGTAAATCTATGACGAGATTTTCTGGCTACTGCTGATACGAGCAGCACCAACCTACTACACTTTGCTGTTAGAAGCCAGCACTTTCTTCTACGGAGAAAGAAAAAAAAAGGGGTTCATATCTTTTTCATGGTCCTGGAGGGTGTTGGTTAAAAGGGGGATAGTGATGTGAGATGCTTGGGAAGGCTAAGTCGCTATCTCACTGTTATCACGTCTAAGACCCCACCCTGTAGCCCACATTTCTTGAACGCCCTTTAACGATATTTTTTTCGGGGAAGTTCTTTCAAGCATCATCACACAGTTTCATTTCGACGAAGCTATAATAACAAAGCAGTCTTTCTTGTAAATTATTCGGTGAAAAATCACTTAAGATCGATCATACCTCTATTCTGGGTTTCTTTACTTTTTCAATAGTTATAGATTTTAACAACCGTACTGGTTGCCATGCCAAAAATTAAAAACGTTTCTGTTTTTGGACAGTTAAACGAATTATAACACTTTACAAAAAAGGCCTAGGATCAGTTTTTTTATTTTTTAAAATTATTCTCCAACGTTTTTCTCAGGGAGATGAAAATTAAATTCAAAATATCAAATCTAAAATATTAAAATCTTTATAGTTTTCTTTTTTTGTGAAAATAAAATTCAAAATTATAAGTTCTGTTTGTGAATATTTGATTTTTTACTATTTGTATTTGATTTTTACAAACTGATTATTTAAAATTTCAATTTGATTTTCATAAACTGACAACTTCAAATTAAATTTTCTTACAATAAGAAAACAATTAAAATTTTAAAATTCTAGATTTGATTATTTGATGTCTATTTTCAACCCTAGTAGAATTGCAAAATCCAGGGGAGAATCGTTGGAGATCAATTTAGTTAGTTAACCGTTAGGTACATTTCAAGATTAGCAGATTTAATAAAAATCATAAATCATATATATTTTGTATAATATTAAAAACAAATGTTTTTACGCCGACAAAAACTTTTCTTCGAAACTACCTACTAAACCGAAACTTCATGAAGTTCAGCTCAAAAATCGTAAGTAAAACGGCATCACTGTTGATCTACCTTAAAGAAGATTCAAGTGTTCAATTATTAGAAATTCAATATCTCGAAATAAAAGGGTATTTTTGTTTGATTGATAAACAAACAGGTTCAATAAATTGAAAGTGACCATCTGAGTTTCTGGACGTTCATACGTTCGTTTCCAATACCATGGGGTATATCGCAGGCCAATAGTATACGAGTACCTCAAAGGATGCTAAACTTTCATCATTGAACCGTAGTTCAATAGTAATGCTTCAAACTTCAGCCCGGACCCCTGCCGTCTGAATATCGGTGGGATCAACTAATAAATGAACTAAATAAATATTCATTAAAAATTGTTCCAAACAAAAGGATGTGTTCGTTGGCAAGCACTTTTTGAGCACATTAAATTGGTCACATTTCAAAAAATATACTGAAAAATTACTAAAAATGGCTAAGAAACGGTTAATTTATATTTTTTGGTAATTCATAATTCAGTTCTCACAATATTTCCAATAATCAAATGTTTAAATAAATTGTAAAATAAGTTTTGGTCACTGCTCCGAACTTATGGATGATGTGTAATACCCAAAGTTTTCCTTTGTCAGAATCATTTTCTATACGGAACATTTTTTAGTGATCCTTGAAATTTATCGTTTCCCCTATGTAGCAGGCACTTAAATTATATTGAATTGGTTCTACCAACAATCTATCATTATGACACGAATACAAAATTATCGTAACGAAGTATTGAGTACGTAGCTTCTAGTCACTACCACACTTCTGTACAGTTGTAAAACTGTAGTGCAAGCCGCCAGTGAGAGTGTCTGTTTGATTATGAATTGAGCTAAAGTGAGTTAGTGAAGCAATATTGTTGGTTATCGCTGAAATGTAGTTTGAAATGAATTTTAATTTAAATAGTTTTCTGCGTTACTTTCAATTTGGCAGGTATTTGTGATGAGAACTCTTGTCCCCTATATAAACTGCTCCTGAGTTAAAGTTGTTCTTAATTCCCCCTCTCCCAACTCACTTACTTGTTGGCTGAAAAATGTTTTCCACAGTTTTCAACAGCGAATCATTGTTGGTTTCAGGAGGAGCTGAATTCCTAGTTTCGATACGACCAACCACAAACAGCTATAAAGAACTGTGAAAGACTTAGTTATTGAAACTCCATCTAGTAGATCTTATTACCCTATAGAACATTCAGGATACTTATTGGGAGTAGTTCTTCTTGTACCACTTAAAAGCCGCTGCAATGAAATGCAGTTCAATGAAAACCATACTTGTCATACCGCAGTTCTCAACCGTCACTTCCGGTTAATTCGGCAAGAACTGCTCCCCAAAGTTCATTCGCAAAGTCGGCAATAACAGTTTGTTCGTTACAAGCTTTTACGAGCTCATCCCCAGTCTGTCAATAGAAATAATTCATCTGAGCGATCTACTGAACGGTTGTTCATTCCTCGCAGTTATCAACCCACACCTCAACGAGTACTTTTCAATTCCGACCCCCTTCTTTACTATGTATTTACACATAGTAATCCAAACTGATACTGCTTTATGGTTAAGGAATTATTAACGGTTATGACACAGAGGAACGTTCGTTACATTGACAATGTGAAATGCAGTAGAATTAGTTTCGACTAGGTAAAATGAGAAGGAGGAATTACTTAAACTCACTCTGCATTTAGGCAATTTGGAGACTCGGAGTCTGCACTGTAAAAAGGAAAACGAATCAACTATATAACTCCCATCTCAACTCTTTAGACATTCAAATCAGACAGTTTAGAATCCCAGGAACGTGGGAGAGGGCTCCAGAAGGAAAGGGACATCAGCCGACAAGAATACGGTATACCATTATCATATAATTACAACCGAGGGATTCTCAGATATCCGTCCTATCCCGTTGTATATCATTGTACATCAACCACCGCTGTTCTGTATACCATCTCCTTTTCAGTCTAATGTCTCTTGTATATTCACCGTACGAAAGGGAGGAGAGAAGAGGTTCCTGTACTGTTCCTGAACGTCCCAACCCTTCACCTTTTGGAAGCCTGATTTATGTTTCCTTCATGTCGCTGACCCGAATTATGACCTTTTCCCCTATTTTTGCATTTTTTCCCGGCCTCCTCTACCCCCTTCTCTGCCATCCTCATCTCAGTCCCAACCTAACGCGAAGCTTATATGTGAGAGAAGGGAGACAATAATGGAATGCGCGTGCTGAAAGAAACAAAGGTATTCCCCCCTTCACAAAGAGATGCGAATTTTTTCCCCACCACACCCGGCTGCTACTACGCCTGTTTATCCCGTTTTCCGCAGCGCTCTTCACATGTCAAAGAATAAACATGATACTATTTCGTTCTCAAAACAGCTACAAGAGTGAGTTGGCGTCGTCACTTTAATACCCGTGCAGGATATGATATATTTTAATATTTATGTGGGGAGTGATACCTAAGGGTGGAAAGGTGGGGCACAAATGCAAAGCTGAACAACTAAGCGATTATAGAAAACCACCGAGAATCACGAATCAGTCCAAAGTTACCTAATCCACTTGTATCAATGTTGTTTCTAATGAATAAGTCCCGACCTGAATTCATTCTCCTCAGCCGTCCATTGTGGAATGGGCACTATAACGCACTTTTAGCATGAACTAATATTATTACTATTGTAGAATCTGTTCCTGAAGCGGGTACGGTATATTTTGGAACACCCAATATATATATGACGTATCAAGTCTCACAATTTCTTAATCTTAATAAATCATAACTGCGTATCACTTGTAGGTATGAACGATCTAGTATGACACAAGGGACTGATGGAAAACCGATCGACGTTTTCCGCTCATCATCCGGGTGAAGAAGCTGAAAAAATTTATGTTTTTCGAAAAGAAATAGTTATGTAATGTCATGATTCCATCACATGTTACTTGCTAACCACTGCACAGCAAACATTGCGAAATAGTTTAATCAAAAGTTAAACTCACCTAAGTACCTACAAGGCATTTTAAACGGAAAGGATGTTTAAACCATCTCCTGCGATCGTTTAACTTGCAGGTAGTCTTAGCTTTTATCCCTAAAAATAAGCATGGTTTAAGGACTTCTACACCTGGCTAAAACTAGATTTTCCGCTTAAACTGCATCTTGAGCGTATATTGAGGTTTAAACTAGTCTTATACTAGTGACAAGTGTGGACCCGTAGTCAGGTAATACTGTCGCATTACAGCGCCGCTTCTCACAGACTCGTTATTCAGATCTAAACTCTGTCCCCTGCCGCGGCGAAGAATTAACCAGACAAAAACTTTTAGAAGGCACTGCCCCTCTCTTCAACATCGAATAAAATCCGTTAGAAAGAGAAAAAAAAAACCGCCAGGAAAGCTCGGAACAAATTAACTCGCAACCCTAAATAACAGCGCGCCTCTTGGAATAAGGTAGATCCGTAAGTTAAGTCAGCCCTCAACTACTCTTGAGTTCAAGAATCCCTTTCCAGCCCCTTTATAAGATCTCAATTAGATTCTCTCACCCATCTCTTGCAATTACTTCATTAACTTCATCGCAATTCGTTTTAGTTTTTCTGCAACCCGAAGGGCTGAAGAATTAAGCAATCAGTCAGGTTTTTCCCCTTTATACTCCCTTAGATACGGGGACAGACAATATAATTCACTCTGAAAACAGAAAGTTCATATAAACTTAAGCGTGTTCCTCCAAGTCTGATCTTCTGTCGGGGACCAATTTGACTTGTATAGCTATTATTCCACCACTTCCTGTCACATGGTACAGGACATGATCCCGAACCATTCTTACGCTCTTAAAATTTCGGTTGTGATGCTAATTATTTGGGTTACAATAATAATTACTTCGAAAGTAATTATATATAATCTAGAAGTTCATAGTACAGGTTTTAGTTTATATATAAACTATTGTTCTGGTATACATATAATACACGAATAATAAAATACCTACCAATGTATCTAATCCCTCGAATAAATTACCGTATAGAACTTCAGAAATGTTGAAATAAAAAATATCAAAAAAACTTTAATTCATTGTTTTTTGTTATCTGCGATTTCCCACAAATTCTCGTTGGAAATGAACCGAAACTTTATCCAAATTTTAAAAAGAAGATTTTTCAAAATGTTCTTCGTGGGAATCAATTGTGTGTGTTTGTTGTGTGTTTGTCTCTTGACATCAAAGTCATGGCCACAACGGAGTCGTGGCACTGGTGTGGTGCCGTAAAAGTGCCACGGAATTAATTGAGTTGGGCATCTCGGAGGGAGTGGTCTGTGGTATCACCTACCGGTTCCGTTGGGGCCCATACCTTAAGTGGTGGGTATTTTATAAGGGCACTTCCTTTCATCCCAGTCATCCTCCTCCTTCTTCTTCTGCATCTTCTTTCATCCCGGGGTAGGGTCGTGTAAACCTGGGTGTCCTTCCCACTTCTTTTATTTATTTATCTCCATCCATTTATTTTATTTATTTTTTTCTCCACCGTTAAAAAGAGTTTTCTTTAAAAAAGAAAAATAAGTGGAGTCCAAAAAGTTGAAAAATTGTTGCCCTCCAAATCCAAAATTCCCACTTGCCAATTGCGTTTCATTTCATACACATGTTTTATTTTGTGCTTAATTTGTTTCCGAGTCTATCTGTCTGTCTGTCTGTTTGTGGTTAATCATTTTCGCTTCCAAAACTATAATAACTCTCACACCGACTTTGATGAAATGTTTACATATTTTGCGGGTTAGCTTCTAGATGGCTATCGGATCAAAAGTAGCTTGTACACAGCCCAAAATTGAACTAATCATAACTTAGACTTCTCATCGTTCAATAGTTCGATTTCATCCAATCTCAAGGATTATCTATTCACATGTTCCATTATGAAGCCACATGTTTTATTTATTTATTGTAATTGGTTCAGTAATAACTATTCCGCATGCGTACAACTAAATTTAGTTGACACTAGGAAAACTCCGATACTAATGGCCCGATTTGGAGGAAATTTTCACAGATCGGGCGGGATATTCCATGGATATTGTTTCTGAAATTTCATTTCCGTCGAACCAATACTACCGTGTTAGCATGCTTAATCGTGAGTTTTCGGAAAGATCGATTTATCAAAAGATGGTACCTATAGAGCATTCCGTCTGATTGATGATAAGGTATGTACGTGCAAACATGAATTAAATATATAGCATGTCTACGGATTTAACCGTTCTATTTTGGATCAAACCATTTTGACTTATCTAATTTTAAAGGAAAATGCCACAATGAGTGAGGAAGAAATAATGCCTACGTAACTTGGCAAACGTTTTGACAGTGGTTCGTGGATACACCATTGATCAACAGGATTTCATTCCTCAAATCCCATTTGACGGAGCAGCTAATTACCTATACGAAATTACAACTACGCATACAATATGTACCTATGCGTATTCATTGGCCGTTTATTATACTATCTCGATGTTAATTTAATATTCCGAAGGTAATCACTCGATAAATTAACCAATTGAATACTAAATGGAGGGGAAATAGGGCTTGAGAAAATTAAATCATTTACAGTTAATCGTATTTAAGGTGATTTCTTGAACAATCAGTAATCACAATATTATATTAGCAACTCACAGATTTGGATTATTCACGACTCCTTCATCAAATCTTGCTTCATTAGGTTTGTATAAAACTAATTATGTGATTACCTCAGTCTTTGAATTGGCCTAATCCAAAGAGGACGTTTTAGATTTTCATTATCTCTAAATAATGTAATAATCGACGAAGGAAAAAGTTGAGGGTTGATTTTAAAATCATCTGGAGCTGTTCTTCCTAAATTTACGAAACCCTATTAACGCTCATTGTACCGAATTTTTGATAATTGTCCAGATATTATCGAGACTCCATCTGATTGCGTTATTCTACTGAACTGGTTGGATGCCTTCCTTGAGTGGTGCACAGCATAGCTTGGCTCTGAACCCTGTAACGTGCTCTGAATTGGGCTTGCCCGTATCTTAAAAATGAAATAAAATCTCTCAAGAGTGAAAACAGTACTTCCTATGCCTATACATAGACTCGGAATCAATTTATGAGATGAAATAAGCATCGACCAATGCTTCACTATTACATCCCCACGGCAATAGTTAATTAAGTCAATTTCGCAAAGTTAGATTAAATTCCATTGGAACTATATCACCTGATAATTCCATTGGAATTATGTCAGCTAATATTCACAAGGCAATTTCTATGTCTTCGGGTTCCGCTCTGTAGCGATCATTAATCGCTAGATCGGGGTCCTAACTAACAAGGTCTGCTGCTAGGAGCGGTAGTGGACGAATGACCTAAGGAACATGGTGGTTGAAATGAAATTCCCCTTCTTGTTACCTTGCGTCATTCCTTTTCGATCTTCAACTCGTTCCCCTCACCATTAATTTCACCATATCATCAGTATATTTATGTATTACTCTTGTAGAGTACAGAAAGGCAAGTAAAGAGTGAGCGATTAATTGAATTTAATTAATTTCTACAGGGTCTACCCAGCTCACGCATAATATCCCGTATACTGCGTTAAATAGTAACAGACCTCTGTTATCTGCCTTGAAGGGCTACCAGATATAAAAAGATTAACCTTTGTGTAATTATTACATAGATAATATACCTAACAGATTAATAAGGAACTAACTTTGAAAGTTCAAACAATCAGGATTTCGGATCACTAAAGAACGATAGCAACCGTAATATTTATATACGCCATCAATCCTGCCTCCAGTTTAATTATACTACCCACCAACAGCACTACTCACCAACACAACATCACTACCCCCCATCCAATATCAAGGCACCTCGTGTGCTTCCCCGTGTTACAAACAGGGTCACATGTTTCCCTCTTCTTCTGTTTACGTTCTCTAACAAATCCCTTGAAATCCTTTTCTGTTTCTCCCCATTTCCCCTGTAATTTTCTGGGGATCTTCACTCTCGAGTTTTGAAGTCGGCTTCGTTTGTCACTCCAGAAAATCTCTTCCGCCCTCTCATTATCAGGAGAGTGATTAAAATAACACAAATCGTTACACAACGATATACTGTTTCAGAAATTGGTAGGGTGGAATGGGCTAATTGCTAGTCAAAAATGCTATAGTTACTTCATCTCTAAACTTTTCAACGCCTAGATCTTTTAAAGATTTCGTTGATTTGCATTGTTTGTGTAATGCAATATCCTTCGTTATTGATTTTGGTATTATGGTACTCTAAACTCTTCATGAGTTGATAAATATACAAAAGAATACACTTCCCTATGCTAAGCCCGGCTGAGCCAAGATATTGGTGGCTTTATAGCTTAAGAGTCTACATACCTATAACTGGGAGAGGAAGCATTGTTTTCACGTTCGGGAGATGGAGAGATTTTCGTCTCCAAAATCAAAATTTCCACTCGCATTTTACGTTTCAGTCCATTCTGAACAACTTTAGTTCCGAGTCTGTCATTGTGTGCTTGTGTGCGGGTGCACGCGCTTCTGCAACTCCTTGCAACACGCATTGCTTCTACAGTTTTCATCCGATTTTGGTAAAATATCGAGCGAATGTAGGGATAAGACTGCAGATGGCCCCCAATCAATTTCATTGCACACGAATCATTACTTCACTCTTTGCATGTGCAAACATAAATTTCATCAAGCAACATTTTCTCACGTTATATTTGTCCAATCTCTTTCATATTCAAAGGGTTGTTATAAAATGACAATTTTATCACCCCATATCAATTTATAACAATTTTATCTTTACTATCTGCTGCGCATGCGCAACTATTTAATCCTTGAAATAAGTATGACAGACAATTTTCATCCTAATTTGAAGACATCGCACATGCTCAAATGTGAATTACATCAAGGATAATTTTCCTTCGCCATAGTCGTCCGGTCTCATTAAAACTTGGAGGATGGCTAAAAAGATATGATTTAATCCATCTATATCAATTTCAGTATGGCAGCATTGTTATTTTCTGCTAATCAATCGCGAACTTCAAATCCTTGTAACAAGCATGACATCTATAATATATGCATCCTTATGCGATACCATTTTCAAGAATTCCATGATTTTGACTTTAAATTGTCCCCAGTAAAATTTATCGCGTGAGAGTCACTCTTAGTTTTCAAGCATGCGCAATCGTAGAATCTATCGCTTTTAATTTTTTCTTATTAAAGACTTTTAAATGTGCTATAATATATTCATATTACGTAAACGAGGAAGCTGTGTGCCTCACCCAACTCGGCAGACGTTTTATTTATTCAATCATACAAGAGCATAAGCCCGATTTACTTAAAACCAAATTAATTTATGCATACGTGTTTGCTTCTAAGTCTACCTATTTGTAGCTCAAGCATCGTTTTCATTCTCGGGGAATGATTTTTTTTCAAAATCAAAATTTTCACGTGCGTTTTGCGTTTTAGGCTATTAAGACCTACTTCTTTTTCCGTGACAGTCTGAATGTGTGTGTTAGTCTGTCTTCTTAGTGTGTTGGTCGGTATGTCAGCACGTCTTCGGGTTTCTTTCTGTACCACGGCGTAGCTACTAACGAGATGGGACTCAACGGTTGCTCAAAAGTAGCTCCATGCGCTTTCGAATAGCTAATAAGCGGATCGTTTCCACTGGCAGTAAATAGTCGATAAAGAACAACGTGTTTCGTTGAGTGCGGACCACATTCCGTTGATGAGATGGATCATCTCCTTGTTATAGTTACATAGAGGGCACAGTGGGTCGTTCGCCAGTCCTATGCAGGGGAGGTGCTTTCTCAGGTAGTCATGACCTGTCGTCATCCGGAAGCATGAAACCGAAATCCCTATTGGCGTCAAGTGGAGTTCTCCAACTTGGATCATGGGGAATGTCCCATCGCTTACCCTCCGACGCTTGACATAAAGTATCTTTCATTTTTTGAACTACTTTGGATCTTATCATCTTCTTTGATGCACTGTACGCGATTGAAGGGTTTGTCATCTCTACTCCTCTCTTGGCATGCTTGTCTGAGCGCTCGTTACCGTTAGTTCCACAATGTGAAGGTTAGTATTTGAAGGGCGATAATCTTTCCTCGTATGATCCCTTCATGGATAAGCCATCTTCAGGAGTCTGTGACGTCCTTGAAGTCAACATAATGTTAGAGGACGAGGTGATGACGAGAATCGCAGCCAGGGAGCCCACTAGCACTGCAACATTTCTTGTTCCTTGTCTTTAAGTGATTTTTTCCATTGCCAATTCCATTGATCTCGCCGTCAAAGTTTGTTGCGTGGCGCCCAACTGGTCAAGAAATCTGGAACTCTTTGTAATAAACCCCAGCACCTCCATTACTACTCGCACCTACTTCTGGCCCATTTGTGAAGATGTATAGCCAAGGGGGAGATGGAAAACGTGTAGCCTGTGTCTCAAGCACAGTGCCTCTTAATTCAACAGGCAGTAGGTCATCCTTGTTCCCTGGATGAGTGAGAGTCATGTATCGCTGCTAAAAATCAATGTCTCTGGCTTACAGAAGATGGGTGGGGTTAATTTTGTGGGAATCTCAAATTCAATTGTTAAGGAACATTTGGCACCACTAGCATGTGCCCTTGAATGCATCAGGCAATATAGTTTATAACCAATGAGGTTGATAGCCAATTCTATAGCCTAAACCGTGGATGTCTGATGGGATTCAATCAAGGTGACCAAAAAAAAATTGAGAGAGCTGTTTAGGAACCGACTTGACGCTTGATGTTCCAGTAGTTTCTAAGTGGACGTTCATTTTCGTTTTCATCTTATACTTGAATCATCTTGATGTTTTTTTTTTCTTTTCTTCCTATTATATTAAATGCCTTCTTTGTATATAGTCAAAGTATTATCTGTATTCAATTTCTGAAGGTTAAATGGCGTATGTTTTATTTTCTTTAAGTGAAGGGATGATTGATCCCGTTGATTGTGTATAAATAAATGAATAAATGAACCAGCAACTTGGAACCGTTCTGAACTACTATCCACTTCGTTTAGATCGTATTATGGTTTCACCTCTGTACTCTGACTTGTGGACTTGTGTTACCCTAGAAAGAAGCTGATGAAGATAAATGAATGTACTGGCCAACAAAACTGTGTCATCGGCGTACCTTGGATTGTTGATGACCATCCCATTCTCTACTATTCCTTTTGGCCCATCTGCAATTGCAAAAAATCTCTTCCGATAACACGCTGAACAGGAGAGGCAAAAGGACACAGCCATGCCTCACACACAGACATATCACCGTTCACTGTAACTGCAGCTGTCTCATATCAATACAAGTTTTAGATTATACGGATATCACAAACATCCAGTCCCATGCGGCGGGGAATTTCTATAATTTCATATTGACATACTGAGTAATAAGCTTTTTTGTAATCGAGAATGCTGAAATAATGCATCTTATTCCTCGGTAAGTGCAATGTTCGTTTAATAATTTATTTTAGGCAAGTGATCTGCTTCGAAGGACTATCTAATACGTGCACTATATCGTGATCTATCAAATCACGTTCTATAGTCGTCAACGGTTAGTTGCCCAGTATCCACATTTGTGGTGAACTAAATGTACAGATCTTTTGCACCTCTATCGCATTTGGTATGTTTCAAGCAATCCCCACGCCAGTGTAAGAACATCACTAACTAATCGAGAGGAGGGCTCGTAAAGACGAAGAGATCTCGTAAGAACCCCTAGCTGCGGATATTAGAATGCTAATTGAGGCATGCATTAAGACCTGGGCCCCCCGCTCCTTAGAACCATTTGCAAGTCGGATTAGCATGTTGTGATTGGAACGTAACTGAGTTTTGTAGCGATATTGCCGGGTTTCAAACGGGCTTTACTCGTATTCCTGGGAGCCCACCTTCGCATTCAGGGGCTGTTTCAAACAATTCAATGAAATTAAGAGAATGATAAAATACGTATATGCATACTAAGTGGGGCATTTATCGAAATTGATGTAAGAGATGAACCATTCTCACAATAATCAATCTCAATGATTGAACCTATCCAGGTTATGGTATAAATGAAATATTCCATATAACCACTGTGCCATACGACTTTTTCAGTTCCGCTTTTAGTTTCAATAGTTTATTGAGACTGTAATCAATAACTTGTAAATCGAACATCAGTTAGGAATGAGAATTTCAAGAGATGTGCCAAGACAATGTAATAGTGTAGTATTGTTAGGTTATTGTATGTCAACTCTTTATATTTTCGTTTTCTTCATCATGTCGATGACCTATCATAGCTTTATATATATATATATATAAATATATATATAATAAGTACCTACTTATTTATTTCAAACTGTTCTTGTCTTACTGTAAAAATGTCGGCCAACATGAATGTATCATCTGTAACATTAATGTATAGATCATAAAAACGTTACCAATAATCTTGAAAGATTACATGGATAGTTATTTTAGAACTTGAGCGAAATTTTGTAATTAGGCAATAAGAAAATAAAACCGAGATAGATGTTAAATTCGCACATGCAGGATCACTACCAATGGTTCTGAAGCGATGGAATTCATTGGGACCATCCACCGTCTAAACCGTTCAATAACAGAAAACTTCATTAAAATCAGATTAAAACTTTAGATTTCAAGCATGTTACAATGTCTGAATGAATGAACGGATAATAACATGTTTCCATTATAAAACAGCACATACATACTCCCAAAGTTTGCATTTGTGAACTGTAAACTTACCCCCTCATACATCGTAGAGCCTTGTCAAATAGAGGGAACTTGCAAAAAAAAAAAAAAAAAAAAAAAAAAAAAAAAAGCTGCTTACCATAGTAACTGTTTAGTGTGCTTAACATCGATAAGCCAATAAGCTACGTTTTGAACATTTACATGTAAACGAAGCAGAAATCAATTTTTTTTTCACAAATCGGTCGAAAGAAAAAAAACGGTGCAAATTATCACAAAATGGTTTAATATTTCTGTGTCAGATAGCCCATCTACGCAGATCATTAGTATATAATTACCTAGTAATCCCCATATTTGATCAGAACATGGCGGATTGTGCCCCCGAGAAGGGTTCACACATTTACAGATCTAAGACCCCACAATTTTACGCTTCACAGTAAAGATGTTTTTAAAAAACGGGAAAATGATGCTTGAAGTAATTTACGTTAGCGCATGCTCAGAATGGAGTAATGCTATTAGAAAAATAAAATTGGTAGGGAAAAATCAACAGCCTTAGCCACAAATTCCCAGAAAATTTAATAAAAATCTGATGAAAAATAGACCTTGTTCCTGGGCACTTTCGCGCATGCACAGGGGCTAATAATGATACAATCTTTTTGAAATTTAAAAGAAATAATTAAACCATTGTCCCCCAACTATGCACCAATTTTGAGTAGGATTGGAAGACTAAGGTCTAAAAATAATTATGCTTGAAGGAATTTACGTTTCCGTATACGCAAAATGAAGTAAAGATTTGAGAAACATGCAATTGATAGTGGACCATTTACAGCCTAACCCGCACATTCCCTGAATGTTTCATCGAAATTCGGATGAAAACTGTTGAAATTAGGCTCGTTTAAAAAATAATACATATTCGCGCATGGGCAGTAGCTACTATTGATAGGATTATGTTGAAATTGCTAGGGAACGCTCAAAATAACCTCTTCCACCTATCCTCCAAGTTTGAGCGAGATCGGTCAACGGGGGTGTGGGAAAATTATGCTTGATGGAATTTAAGTTTGCACATGCGCCGAGTGAAGCATTGATTTGGGAAAAACAAATCTCATAGGGGACCATCTTCACCCTAATCCGCATATTCCATGAATATTTCATTAGAATCGGTTGAATATTGTGGAAATTGAGTTTTGACATGGATATGTCTTTGCTTTGGGGGGTCAACCAAAAATTTCCGTGACGCGAAATTTGTGTCACAATTTCAGTGTTTTTCACGTACAACCCAGCCGTTGCTAGGGGAATGGAACTTCCGCAGTTTTCATCGCACAGAAATCGTTCGCCACTCGTTGGAAAGCGCTTGATTTATGTGATAAATGTTCACATCTCAAGCTACCAATTTCCCCCCCCTTAAGTGCCTGGCTACATTCCTAAACTAAGTTGATTGGACTATAAACAATTTTAATAAGCCGGTTACAATATTCTTAACGTAAAGCAATAGCATCATTTACTCCACTCCATAGGAAACATTTTTATCCTCTTGACAACAGTCGACTGTTAACAACAACTCATTGTAGTGGCTTCTCTCCACAGTTATTTTCAACATTTCTATAAGTAAACCGTTGTTTTGTTGGAATTAGTCGGGATGAGGCCCAGGGATTTGTTTAAAGTTAAAGGATTTGTTTACAACTCTCGAGGACAACCGTTATGAAATCCCCAATCAAAGACATATCCATGTAACATGGTATCTGCTTGTAAAGCAGATAGTGGAACTCGTTTACGAGTTTCTCATATACCTCTTTAATTAAAACTCCGTGAAAAATTTGATATTTTTACATGGATTTGAAGACACCCACACACACAAACACAAAGATGGAGGGAGAAAGACACGGAACGAAAGTTGTTCGGAATAGTCTAAAACGTAAAATGCGACTGGAAATTTCACCACTGTGAAAAAAACAACAACCGTTTGATTTTAGAGGAGACTACAACTTTTCAATCTCTCGAAAGTGAAAACAATGCTTCCGCTACCTATTGGTAGACTTGAGAGCCATTTAAGTGATGAAATTTAGCATTTAGGTACCAATACCTCACTAGTAGGTACATCCGCACGGACAATAGTTAATAAACTCGATTTTGCAACGTTATAATAAATTCGATTGGAACTATATCACCTGGCAATTCCAATATTAGCATTATATCAGCTGAAATTTATAGGGTAATTTTTATGTTTCCCAGTATCGTTGTAATTATCTAGCGATTGTTAATGGAATTTAGAACTTGATAAAATATCCAATAGATTTGCTAGCAGCGCATTATAAATCTCACTTAGGAATTCGGAAGTGTTTTTCGATGTTCGAGCCCCTAGGGAAAGCGAACTTTTCAACGTACAGCATTGCGGATGGTTTTAATCGCTTGTTCGGGATCCTATTTATCTTTGAAAAGCAAAAACTCATTATTTTAACCTCGAAAGTCTTTGAGGTCTGGATTTTTCAACGCTTAGCCCTTTATTGCTACCCTTTAGGTTTGAAAATAATTGATGCCGAGCTTCTATAGGACCTTGTAGACCCAAAATGCGATTTTAAACGCAAGTTTCATGAAGTTTGATTTATTAATATTGGAAAAAACCGCGGACGGCGGACTGACGGATTTTTTTCATTATTTGATTTTTGCAGTATACATAAACTACAAAAATGTCAGGGAGGTTTACTTTTTTTTTTTTTTTTTTTTTTTTTGTCAATTAAGTACAAAAGTTTACTATTGAAAATAATAAACTACCTAATATAAAACGAGAGAACTAAGTAAGTAAGTGTGAATAAACTACAAAATGTCAGGGAGGTTTTTTTTTTTTTTTTTTTTTTTTTTTTTTTTTTTTTTTTTTTTTTTTGTCAATTAAGTACAAAGGTTTATTATTGAAAATAATAAACTAATATAGAACTAAGTAAGTAAGTGTGTAACTATTTCATATTCAACAAATAATCATCGTCATACTATCACATTATGATTTGCTGGTGAATGGAAAAATAAACTGGAAAATTAAGTAGGGATACAAGGACGCTATGTGCCACAAACAACTTTGTGGGTGTCACCCTGATCCCAAGCTGCTGCCAAGTTATCGAGCGGACGGCGCACAAGGTATACCCCTCACGCAAGACTTAACGGTCGTGCATGTTTTACATACTCAGATTCGTAATCGGAAAAAACGCTGCAAATTATTTCACAACGGTTTATTATTTCTGTCAGCCCTTCTAGGCAGATCATTAGTCTAAAAATTAATTAACCCAGTTTTTAATATATTATCAGCGCATCCTGCCTCCCATAAGCGTTCACACCTTTACCAGGACCCCTCAATTTCACGCTTTACAGTAAATGTGAAAAAACAGGTCGATAATCATAGTATCAGGCACCCCAAAAACGCTCTCCAAATTTCACTTACATAATCTCAAAAATTGTTGAATAATGGTTGGGGTGGGGAAGGGGGAAGTGTTATTTTTGGGACACCCTGTATAACTATGCCTGGATCGCATCAGCTGTTATATTATTTTATATTATATTACTCGTGCTCAGCTTTTTCGGAATCATAATTACGAGACGAAAACTTGACCTTCCTCTAGGATAACCCTCTAGAATAACTTAGCAACTCTCATACAGTAGGCATGGATACACATACACACCCGACAAAATCGGCTGAATTTTCCCCGTGCCGTGTTTTGTTGTTGGTTTAACCTTTGTATTTGTCTTTCTTTCGTGTTTTTTCCCCGCACCTCAATCAGAAAGGCATTTTGTTCTTGCTTTCCACGTTTTGTCGAAGATTTCAGCTTTTTCAATTTCAAGATTTTGTTTCAAGGTTCATTTTACACGTTTTAAAGATTCGTGTTCTTCACGGCTGAATCGTTTTCATATGATGTAGAGGTAAGTGGTCGTTGTTTCTTAATTCATGTTATATTTTGGAAGTTGTCTACTGTGACAATTGAGTTTTGAGCAGTGAACAAGAGTCACGTTAACGTCTCTGTAAGAGTTCTTTTCCTCTCGGGCTTACGAAAATGCTACGAGAAATCGACGGAAAAACGTTAGCATTCATCGTGCTTGCTCTAACAGCTTGTTTTCGTGTTTACGAGAAATAACAATACGAGAAATACAAAAACTCTCTAAACTCAACCGAATTCTCACCGCACAAAATTATTCAGGAAAATGGAAATGAATGATTATGAATATATTCAGTTTTAGAAATTCGAAAGTGTTTTTTTTTCTCGAAGTTCTGGCTCTTTGGGAAAGCGAACGGTTAACGTACAGCGTTGCGGATGGTTCTAATCGATTCTTTGGGATTATATTCATCATTGTCAAGAATAAAATCATTAACTTAAATTATTAAGTTTTGAGATCCAGATTTTTTAATGTTTCTCCCTTCAATACTACCCTTTAGGGTCGATAACAATTTATTGATGCCGCGCCTCTAGGATCATCCAGACCCCAGATTTGATTTTTACACAAGTTTCAAACAGTTTGGTTGAGTAGTTTCGCAAACCGAGATATTTTTTTATTCCATTTTTTAATTCAATACATCATGAAACGTAAGCCAACAAATTTTCATGGGGCGGGAGGGGGGGGGGGGGGTAGAAAAACGAACTCAAAAGTTCATTATCGAAAATATTTAACTGAAAACCTGGCTGAAATTCCAAAAGTATCCGGTAGGGGTAGGGGTGATCTATTACAGTGCTGACCATAAAAAAGTTATCATTCTTCCTAGAATGGATACATTTTAGCGAGTAATTTTTTGTCGATGGATCACTGTGTTTAATAAATGCTTTATGCCAATTGGTGTTCAGAAGAAGGAGGATTAATAAGTAACATCTGTCTTTTTTTAGTGCATTTTATGGGTACACTATCGATCTTCATCTGGTTAGATAACACTGATTAGGGCAAAATAGGAACTGGAGTTTGTCGTCACAATTAGTTTACGTAATTGATTCAAATGGAATTTCGGCAAGCACGATAAGATTCAGTTATTTTGAAGCAGACCGTACATTCATGGGAGCCGATAGTTTTCACGACTTGGTGTAACTTTCGCTCAAGCGCATGGATGAAGTCTACGACTTCATCGATTGGGTCCAGTGCGTCCTAACCTCAGGAAACGGTACTGTAAAGGAGATCAAACGAAAAGATTTCTACAATTGGCCGGATAATTCTTCTCTCCACAAAATAAATCGCTTAAATTCTGGACCATTTCTAAAGGATATGGTCGAAAGCGACGGCCAAATGAAGGAGAATTTAGGAATACCGAATCAGTTTTACGTCTAACCATTCTCATGATTTCTCCAAAATTAAGTCTGATCTTCAATAACCTCCACACATCGCCTTACCAATGGGAATTACAGAATAGACGAAAATTATAATTCTCCAAGATTTCTATCTCTCATTATAGATACAAGGCAAGCTATTTGGATCAATTTTCCAACAACAAAACTTCGGACCTATACGTATAAAGACATTTGGTGAGCCACAATCGGATTCAATTTCCTCTCAATTCAAATGTTTCATCTAAAAAAATATGATTTATGTAATGAAATGTATACGTCTCAATAACTCAGTACTGTTTTTTTTTATGCATAAAATTAATGTAATGAATACAGGCAGTTTCCTATTTTATTGTGCTTTACTAAAGTTTTTATAGCTATTTTATCCTGGAAAGTGGCAGGGAAAGCCGAGTTCGACCATAAGGAGTAGGTTCTTTGTCGTATATCGTGCCTTACCATATCTTGGAAAGTACTTAGTTTATTGGCGTGATCATTTGAATAGATACAGTAGTTAATAAAAATTATAGTAAACATACGCAAATTTACGTTGAAATCAGATAAATTTATAACATAATATATAAATATATTATGAAATAATTATAATTTTTTCACTCCGATATTTCGTTGTTATTGTATAGTTGGGAATGTAATTATGATTTTCTTCTTCATGCATTTTGTTGCTTGGCATCTTTTGTACGCGGAGCGTCCTTGATGGTGTATAATTAATTATCAATTAACAAATAAATTTCTTGTCAATTTAAAGTTGGCATATTACAACACGAACGATTCTGAATGCCTTTCCTCAAATTTTCAGATCCCTTAAATGAAACCCCCTTGAATGTGGTGATGGATAATGAGTAGTTCCTCCTTCTCGATTCTTGCTTATGCTACTTCTTGACATATTTTGGGGGTCAATAAACTTCCAGGATATCCTCTAGGTGTAGCAGGTTGATCGCCTCCCCCCTTTGAAGGAGTAATTACTCTCTTTCCATCACCTCTCGTTGTTACATGTTCGCAGAGCTTGGTTTCGAAGCACACCCTCGCCACCCCCACCCCCCCTCACCAATAGGCAAAATGGGCAATATCCCTTAAAACTTTAAACTTGAAAAGATAAACTTTTAACCCATCCCTGGTTACTTGTAGCCCCCTTACACCATGCAACCCCCCCTTGCTTTTTGAAAGCCACGGGAGAGTGATGGATAATAAGTAGCTCCTCCTTCTCGATTCTTGATTATGCTAATCCTTGACATATACTGGAGGTTTATTCAACCTCCAGGACATCCTCTGGGTGTAGAAGGTTAATTCCCTTTCCCCTTGTCTCCCTTTTCCTCTTCTCTTTTTCCATCACCTCTCGTTGTTACACATTTGATTCAGGAATCTGAAATACGCGGCCTCAACCGACCTCTCTCGCGAAGTGGTGGGGGAAAAAACTTATAACAACCGTTTAAAATTGGATCCTCTCGAATCGCATCGTTGAGATGAGGAAAACCCGCCTACCCCCCCCCCCCCCCCCCGCAATATTTTATCCCACCCCAGCGAAGGAAATTTCCCCTCATTTCCTCTCCGGGGAGGGTGAACAAGAGAAAATATCCAATATACAAAAAATGTTGAATGATTCATGAAAATATAGGACGCAAAAAAGCACACACACATACTCCTCGTTCCATCCATACCCCAACTCACCCCCTTTCCAAATAAAAATACCATTTTACCGTGGGGAAGCTGGAAATAATGCTGGGTTGGCCCGCGACAACGCAGGGAAAAATATGTCAGTGTTACGTTTTGGATAACATTTACATTTCAGAAATTGATATCTTTCTTAATATCATTTTTTTCCATGAATTTAATAATTGAAGACCGCCATATGCAAAACATCCTAAGTGCCATTCATAAAATTCTCTAGCAGACCCAAAAAACTGTTCATAGAAAAGAAAAAATGAATAAAATGTCTTTTGTAGTTTTCCATGTCTGTTGTACCCTTTATTATTGTTTAATTAGTAAAAAAATCAACAACTAAAATTAATAATTATCCTATTTTTAGCGAATTCCAACCAGAACACTCTAAGTGCCCATCCCCTTGCATAACTTATTTTGGTAACCAGAAAGATCAAATTTTAGTTTATTGAATACGTTTCAGCTTGGGTTCCGATTCTTATACCACATAATGTTGAAGAAAGGGTTGAATGTGAAGTAGGTAGGTAATTAAAACTTTTATTGCACCAACTGTATTTAAAAGAAGTAATTAAAATGAAAGGAAAGCATGGGACGAAAAAACAGTTTGAAAGAATAAAAACATACAATTTCTCTCATTGCTGAAATTTTAGTTGAAGCCTCATGGGGACTGCTGGGTAAAAATGGCAAGGTACCTAGTAAAAATGGCGCGGAGATGTGGGTCCATGCAATGCACGGGTAACCGGCTGGTATAAATAAAAATCTTGATTTTTTGGGGATAACCATGGATTCATGATTTCAACGCCCTTCATCTTCCCAGCAGTCAATTTTTTTGGAGGAAGGTTAGCGGACTGAAGATCCGCGTTACAGCCCCGAATCCCCTCAGTCTCGTCCTAAAAATAGAAGAAGTCTTCACCGCTTTCGCCGATATGAATCCCTAGGTTGATACACGTCAGTTGTCAGTTACAATACATTTGGGATGTGGGAGGAAGAGAATCTTATTTTTAACTTGTTTTATTGTTAGTTCGTTCCCGCGAAAAAAAACATCAATCGGAGGGGATCATGGAAGAAGCATAGCAACGCAGGAAACGTTTTGCAACGGAATGGGCACTTAGGTTTGTTTGGTTTGAAATTGATAAACGAACCGCTCGGAGCTGTACTATCGCTCAGAAACTTCATAAGCAGTTGTCTTATGGCACATAAGGTCCGAATCCGTAAAAAAAAGTACCTATTTCTAAAAAAAAATATAACTGTGGATGGATAATCGGAACAGGGATTTGGGTATGGAAGAGACATGTTGGCTTCTAGATCTAACGCCTCGTTATCGAATATGCCATATATTCGGATAAACCAACACACTTAGCAGTACATTCGAGCAATAGCCGAAAATCGGCCGGATCATTGATGAAACGTCACACGACCAAACGCAATCACATGAGTGAGAGGATCCAACCATCGGCTTGGCTGAAATCGGATGATTTCATACATTTTGTGGGTTGGCATCTTTTAAACGCAGCGTGTGTTTGGGAGCTTCAATTCACAACATACTTAGTAGAAATTCAGAAAACGTGAGTATTTGTCACCTTTTCACCTGTTTAAGTACAAGCAGAAATGAAACCGGATATGAACAAGTGCTTCAAGTTTTCTCGAAAAAATCATCAATCTTACTCAGTCACGTATTTTGATGTTCAGATGAAGGTGAAAACGTTGCAACGGTCGTTATGGAGACAAGTAATACTGTTGTATCGAATAGGAGGGTACTATTATCATTGATATAGGGCTGGAGGGGATAGTCCCAACTAATACTTCCGAAACATATTCCACTCGACTCCTACAGAATGTTATAAGTGGGACGTGGCAGATTATTTTTTGATGATGTGAAAGTCTCTAGTTTTCAAAACCACTAACGGTTTTCGTCCGTATTTTCCTTCAGTCAACTTTCTGCTGCTTAAGTGCATAATTATAAATGAATCAGAGTTTTCAGGGGCACCAATAACATCCCTTCAGCCGTCTGCACAAGAGATAGTGGAAAGGAACTAAACCGTTTGGTAACTCAAGTTACTGACCAGTTATAGATTCAGCGGTGAATTGACTCCATACGCGATGCTACTCAATCTCTACTCAATCAAAAGCTGTAGATATTTGGGTTTCGTAATGGGAACAGGGCTGAAAATTATTTCACAAAATGTTGTTATTATGCTATGCAGAACACTTGTCTATTGAACAAAGCCTATTTTACAAGTTCCTCTTATATAAAAGAGAAAAGTATGTATGTACGTGTGTCTGTCTGTGTAAGGTCGATTCACGTTCGAACGGCTTGAACGGTTTTGATGCCAGTTTTTGCAAAACTATCGCAAAGTCCCGGATTTAGGCTATAGTAAACTTCTCCCTCGTCGTCAGCTCGGACTTCCCTAACGACGTTGCGCTAGTAAACAAGTTCGTAAGTAAGGAAAACCTTGATATGCGGAACAACTTTACACATCCAATAAGGTTGGGATTGGATCAGACGGATATACTTTACTATTACAAAGCCAAAGATAAAAAACCAATATTTGTGGATTGAGCCGTTCAGTTGTTGTTCAGTTCAGTATTGATATTCTGAGCGCCTAACTACCTTACACACAAAAAAAAGAGGAATCTGTCATAAGAATCATTGGAGTTTCTTGGCGATTTGTTGACAGTAAATTAACATGATATTATAGAGGAGGATAGTACGCTTGATATTACTAGTGTAAGAAAAGCCTCGAATAATATTTTTGGCTACTGTTGTACAAAACAATGTGAGTTCAAAAATTGGTGCGGTGATTTTCGGGGTGCGAAACGCCATGGACAAGGAACAAAATTAACTTTTAATCAAATAGTCTCGCCTTGCAATGGAGTTGAAATTTCAGCACAATCAATAATTCTCTTTCTTTTCATAATTCATTTTGATTTATTACTTCTTTTTGTGGTATAGATATAAACCTATTTTGTTCACTTTTATCAAAAATGTCATCTTTTTACATCAATGGCATTTGTGTTTCTCAATGGGTAGAGGCGATGCTAATTTTAATAATGAATGTATAAAAAGACAGAATTATTCCAATAGCCAAAGCTATGCTTTTTAATAAATATAGGCATATTATGATTTAAAAGGTACAGAGTCACCCTCATCAATTGAAAAAATTCTCAAGCTAACTTTTATCTGAATAATACTCTACAATTAGAAATGGAGGCTGTTTGGGACTGCTGGGTAACAATGACAAAGTGCATAGCCACCATGATCAGCTGATTATGCTCTGAACCTAATTTCCACCCCTCCCCCCTCCACCCTCGCCATCTTCCTTATTCTATGTACGAATATGAAAATTTAAACATCTTTTGTTAGGGTGTCTTCATTCTAGCGCCCATTGTAAGCAACGGGATTTCCTGCTAGTCTGAATATAACTTCAGATAATGCGTGGACGCCAAAAGGAGGAATTTCAAATTGAATAACACACCAAAACTTCATCGGTCTTTCTATATTTAACAAGAGCTGATATCCAAGTAATATATGTAGTTCATTTGAATGCAGATACCCAGCAACTGGAAATTGATAAGATAAAATAAATCGCAGACCAACGCTTTACTAGTCCAGCTATTAGTGACAAAAGTTACTGGCGGACATGCGGTTACTGGTACACCCCCGGTTGATGAATGTTTGCGAATTTTTGTAGAAAATAGTGTTATTGTAATCGCTCCAAAAATGATATTAATAATGGAAACCCGTATTCAATGAATGGCATTCTGAAATTAATTCTTGATTTTAACACTTGTTCGTTTGTTCTTGTGTTTTGTAAATGGATATGTGTACACACACGTTATTACTCATAGTAAGAGGGTATAATAACTAGGGATAACAATCGGCATACCATAAATTAACCATCAAAATAAGTTAAAGGCGTTGTTTTCAACATATTATTACCATTTTCTCTTGAATGCTCCGTAGATGTTTGGGAATAAATGAATTTGCTCCAGACAAACAACTAATTTTTGTTAATAACGTTCGGTGTCAAGAATAATTAGCTGAGGAGCTCAATCGGCCGGCTTAAGTCCAAAAATAACGGTTATTCCGGTTTTTCTTGTTGTACCTATTCATTGACATACCTACTCGAAAAATAAACTAAAATATTTTGTCATGGTTTTATTCGATTTTTTCTTTTTTTTTTTTGCCTTTATTTTTTGGATTCTGAGCAACTTGAAACTGAACTGAATATTTGAGTAAGTTAATTTAAACTTTGTCGTGGTTGACTACGAAGAATCATTGCTCAAAATACCAAACCAAATAATGAATTACGTAACTAGATCGGAAGAGATTAAATACCGTAATCTCAAACTGGAAAAGTTTAGATAGTTATCACATCATTATTAATATAAATTATTCCTGGCCGAGTCTTCTTTTCTCCTCAAAATTCAGTCTTGTTAAAATGAAATTTTGCTTCTTCTTCATCGAATTTTAGTAGGATATCAGTGAAATTTATTGAGAAAAACTGAATTAATTTGGAGAAAAAGATCTTATAGATTTTCGTTGTTTTTGACATACCAGTGAGTAGAAAACAGGTAAAATCCTCAAGTTCGGAGTTTCATACAGAGCCCCGTAAACTGATTTTCCAGAGTAAATTTTGTCATATATAATAAATGTATAGCACGAAGTTGCTAGTAGAAGTAAGCATAAAATAATTGATTTCATAATATTCTTACATGCATTCCTCATGCCTCCTCATTGGCCAAGATTTCCTTATTATTATTGAATTAAAATGTATTCAAAATTCATAGAGGTTAAAATTTAATTAATAAAAGTTCCAATAGTTCAGCAAGGCCGTTTGAGCAAATTTTCGTAATCTCCTCCTATACCGAAATTTAGTTATGACAAATTATGTAGTAACATGAGCTCGATGTGTGCACTATGATAGTGTTACTAAATATGTAAAAGAAAATTTCTATATAAAATTAAAATACAGAAATCTGCAATAAAAATAAAATTTTAGGATTCAAAACATATGTAAACATTATTCTATGTTAAAAATACAATTTCACGTACAAGTTTTGGATTGTTCAAGTCAATAGTTTAACGTAATTTTATAAGTAGAATGTATACTGCTAATATTTTTTAATTTAACGATTTTAAGTTTTTTCTTTAAATTATACCAATCTATTGACTTTTTTTACTGAATTTTTTGAAATTTGATCACTTTTCGTGCACGAAAAAAGTGGTTTAACAGTCTTGTTTTTTCTTAACAAAAGACCAATTTTTCCGCGAAATGATTGATTTTTTCGATTCCAATTTTAGATAGGCATTTCAAAGTATTGTCTAGAATGAAGGCATTTAAATATTTTTACCCAAAAATATTGGTTCCAATCACAAACAAGTTTTAAACCTCAGAAAATTCATTAAAATTCATCAATCGAATTCCACAATAACGACGTTTTTCAATGCAAATTATTTTTGAAATTTTGACTTTTGAATGAATTTTTTGACATACCTAGTATATGGAGAAAAAAAAACTATAATTGTGTAAATAAGAATACAGATTTATTTCAAAGTGTTATATAAAATTAGGAGTAGGTACTTACTTGGTCAAAAGAGGCCTAGCGAGGATTAGGCGGAGCCCAAGTCAGATCGATAGGGTGCATGTGCAAGGGGCAAAAAAAGGGGGCAAAAGAGCATAAAAAAGAGAGACCGAAGATTTTCGCTTGGGCACCGAGAACAAACCCAGGCGAAACTGAGAGCTGAAGCGACCTGGACCGCGGGACGAGATGGCGGGAAAAAGCGCGCCGTGTGAACGGGGAGCCGACCCGCGGCCGTTCTGTGCGAAAGGGGGCGGAAAAGTCGGCTCTTTTACCGCGGCCAAGGGGATGAGGGTCGCAGGGCGTCGGTCGGAGGGCGCTACTGTGACGGGGGTGGTTTTTTTGAGGGGGGTGGAAAAAGGGAGGGAAGCAAAAACGTTTTTCGGAGCGGAGACGAGTCAGCTCCGGGATGCTGTGCCGGACTGCGGATGTGCTCCTATGCGGGATCTCCCCCCCTTTTTCAACCCCCTTCCGAAGGGGTTGATCAGCGCATGTGCCGCCCCCCTTACCCTTGCCAACACATTTTTCACCCCCTTAAATTCACCTCCCCGTTTTATTTCAACCCCTCACTAACCTCCTTGATGATTCTTCTGTTGATTTTTATACTTACCCCCCCCCCCCCCCCCCCCCCCCATCACCAAATTTTTTTTGTGCATTCCTTATGTCTCTTTAGGTCATTAAAGCTATTCTCCCGTTATTACTCATTCAGTGTATTTTGCACGAGATGATGACACAAAGAAACCAGTAAACTTAGTTCCGATGGTTATTCAACACCTTTTTACTTTCTCAACAACCTGGAAAAAGTGCATGGAATGAAGGATGAATGATAGATATCCTGGAGGTTTGACAGTTTATTATGATTTTAATAGCACTTCTGTCATACCTTCTTCTGTGCGATTTTGATAATTTGCACGCGTCTGCAAATGACGCATTTTTCATACAGGTTCTAATTTTCGATTTGGTGGAATCAGAAATACCTATACAAAAATAACCTTTCGCTAAATACCCTTCAGAAAATTGAATTTTACCTTCAACAAATTTACTTCTACTGATTTAGCATAATTGTTTTGGTTATATCAGAAAGCGCATCCTTATAACAGAAAACGAGTATTACAGTCGTAGGTGGGGCTGAGGTCCCATCAGCACTCACAGGTAACAATATAGTTAGTCACTCTCCTGTCTGAACTAATCTTAGCATACCCCTAAACTTGACTCCATTATTAGTTGAGACTGTTTTCTTGACGGGACTTGCTAAGAATGGTTACCACCCTAAAAACACGCATTCTTAATAAAGCAACTCTTGAGGACAACCGTGTGCAAAGTAGTAGACTCCAGCTGATTTTTTTTTCAGTTTTTGAGATCAATGGGTTTTGATCCTGTATTGGAGTTTTACGAAGGAGATGTGCGGTAATGTAGGTGATTCCTGGCATTGGAAAGAGTGATGAAACCGCCAACCTACTCTAGTGGATGTTTGGGGAAGTTAGATCATCTGTTTCTGAGTGTAGTGCATGGTACATGTGAAAATGGAGTTTCCTTTTGAGTGAGTTTAATAATTTGAATGCGTCTGTAAATGACGCATTTCTCAAGTCAATCAAGTCAATATGTAACTACCATAGAGTTTTTAGCGAATTTTCGTAGAAAATGAACCATTGCAATTGCTGGAAAAATTGTAAAATCAAAAGTTTTGAAAAATTTCTTCACTTTTTCATATATACATTATATATATATATAGGTATATGAAAAATTGTTACTAAAATACGGGGAGTACTAAAATTTAGCAACTGATCGCTGTCAGGCAGCTGGTCCAGATCCCTGTGAAGTTCACCATCCCATTTTCACTGCTGTTTATTCCCACTTTCACTTCTTTAATCCTTCTCCCCTTACATTTATCATCACACCGTGAATGAAAACGAATTCATCAATTATCACTACTTGCTTGATAAGAATTACATTCCTTAGTATTCGGATAGTATACCTTCTCCATGTTTCTTTTTATCATGGATATTTATCATGTACCTTCTCACAAATCATTGTTTTTGCTCCATGTAAATATAGTTAGGTTTGTTATATAATAGTAGTTTTTTATTAACCTAGATTATTTATACATATTTATTAATAATCCAATCCGCGAAGAATTCGAAGACATTTATTTCCATTCTCAGCGGTTTGGGCGGCTATGATGAAAAAGGGGACTACTTTTTTGTTTTCCATGTTGCCTCCATCAGAAACTATTACTTCAATTTTTAACTTTTATGTCATGGTTTATCCAAGAGATTTTCCATTGATTTGTTCAGTTTTTTATAAAATTTGCATCCTTGTTTCCTGGAGACGCCTGGAAGTTCATAGAGGAGTAGCGACGTTCGATGAAAATACATTTTCATTGCTTCTACCTGAGCTGAACCAGGACTTTCACTGAGGCCAGGCTTCCCAGCACAGGGGAGACGTATTTGGTGAGCTCTTCCCTGTTTATTCAACATCTGGTATTCTTATTATTTTGGAGGATTTAACAATCAGGTTATCAAACCTACCTGAGTGGCCATAAATCTCCCTTATAACATAACTTTATCAGCAGGAACCTCATCTCGCCAGGAACATGCGTGGACTTGCACACCAGCATGGTTCCACCCCTTTAGTCAACAAAGAGACTAGTTAAAAGACCATCCATCTTATTGTCACGGCAGTACGACGGTAGACTGAGTTCATATATGGCAGCACCGTTGGTGTGCAAAAACATTTCAATTTATTCTTTGGAAATTGAAGCATGGGTGCAATATAGTTGGTTCGTAATGAGATTGGGCATCCAGTACAAATGAAGGCTTATTGGCAAAATTAAAGAAAATGATGTCACTCAATTGTGGAAGGGTGCAGTCAAAGGAACTATCTTATACTGATAGAGGGTAGCTAGTTCTTTACTAGGTATTGAAGTTGTCAACAATTCCCATTATTGAAGACGCGTTGTTTCAAAGCAAAAAACCGGACATTCGCTATTTTTCCTGCGAAAACTTGATATTTGGCGTCCTGAGCGGCTTTCACCCACTCAATAGAAAACTCCATTTACACATGTACCATGTACACACAGAAATAGCTTATTTAACTTCCCCAACATCCATTAGAGTGGGTTGGCGTTGTTTCATCACTCATTCCCATGCCAGAAATCTCCTACAATACTATACATGACCTAAGTAAAAATGCCAATACAGAATCAAACCAACTGATCTCAAGAAATTGAATAGATCAACAGCACCTGTCCCATTGGAATAAGTCTTGAATGTTTCTCTGATTTCAAAAGGATTATTTCGAGGACGAACGTTGTATCCTGAGATAGACAAAAGGTTGTCGTTGGGCAAGGGTAGTAAGTCGGTCGAACAGTTTTGTGAAGGCGCTAGAATATTTGCATCATCTAATAAATTGTAAATTGCACTCGTCTGTACCCCTCTCAAGAGTTTCTTCATTAAGAAGGCTTATTTTCAGGGTGGTACCTATTTTGAGCAATTGCTTGGTTCGAGTCCTATCGAAAAAAATCCCTTCGGCAGCCCAATTTAAAACGAAGCTTAACTTAGCTGACTGCTATAAACAAGCTCTTATTAACATTTATGTATTCTACAATAGAAGAAGTAATGAATACCTACCATTTTTAACGCTCGTAGTAGCTGCTAAGAGGCAGTAACACGTACTTTGTCATCCTCGTGGTATATCACTATATTCATTCCCCACTAATTATATGGGTAGATTCAATTTCTTTCAGTATCGCTAAAACAGACGTTTACGCAGTCAATCAATACACACTACAGCTAAGCTGTATTCCTACAGTTTGTAACGCTGGTACTAATGGAGCGGTTATCATCTTCAGGCAACGGGAAAAAATTTCACTCAGAAATAAAGTACGGAGCCGGGCAACAGATTTCCGAGCTCCCTCTTCACGTGTCAACGAAAACTCCTGTTTCCTTTCCCATATCAGATCGCTCCCTTTCACCGCCCCTCCTCTTTGCTCCACGCGTCTTTCTCAACTCGCAAAAAAGAATAGAAGGTGAAACTGTTTTCTCCAGAATTCGTTTTTATCCCCGCACATCACCAGAATTACCTCCCTCCACATCAGCCAATTTTCGCTGTCTTATTTTCCTTATAACGTCGTATTCTGTTCCGAGCGGCATCCCCCGAAATCGACCACAAACAATTCTTTGATTTATATATACGGTTCAACCAACAACGTCTTTTCAGGAAGTATCGTATTGGTGTCACTTTTAAAGGGCGCCTTAACGTTTAATGGGTACACATATGGCTGATGTTTATAGGGTACCTACACACCGTCTCTCCATCGGGTCACTGATGATTTTCTTAATTTTTCTCCCTGATTGCTACACATTTTGTCATCAATACTATCTCCAGGAATTGTTTCAGAATGAATCAAAACGAATTCCCATGAAGAAAATTTTGGGAATTTTTCATTTTAAAATTTCGTAGCTATTATGATAGATTCATTTTCTGCAGAAATTTGGTGAAAGTGATAACTTGTCTACCTCATAAGAGGACGAAGAGAGCGTCTTTCTTACTCTTTAGGATGATATACCTAATGACTGTGGCGGAATATTTTGAGATATTCAGCTGCCTCGCAGATTTATACAGGCAGCTGGCAATAAAATCCAAAACTCACGAGTCCAAAACGTGTATGTTAATACCGAAGATCGATAGAAATAATAAGCTTGAAAAACCTCCGATCCTCACCCAAAGAGAATGTTTTTATTGTTACTATTTCCGTAATATAACTCGCAATGAAATCGGGGGATAGAACTTTGAACAATGTACAGTTTCGTCTAGGGACTATCGAAGCAGTCAATTCAGTATATTATAAAAGCTTCACTGTATTCGGTGAACACTTTCTTCAAAAGATTGGCTCTCCTTCTCAGCTGATGGTGACGGGCCATGTACATGAGACGAGCGAACCAATTCCCGACTTCGGGAGTGAAGGGGTGCTCTCCGGGAACTACTCTGTAACGATGGAAATGCCAGTTTGAGTCGGTTGTGATAGTAGGTAGGTAGTGCAACTATAATTATAATAATTATAGGTATGAACAGGTGTCCTTACCCAGATTTCGCTATGCTAGATGAGACGAGAACGACTTCTAAGGGGTATAGCATGTCACTAACGCAGTGCTGGAAAATATAATACACTTTTTAGCTAGTAGCTATGACACATGGGTGCGTATATTGTAACCATTTTGTAAATAATATTTTTTGTAACTATTGTAAATAAAATTTCTGTGTTTTACTTTACGTCGCTTGGATCACTATAATTCTATTAATTTATAAATTAATAAACACAGATACACAGATAAGACACACGAAAAGTGTCCAATCTCTACGTAGTACAAATTTTTATTTAACATAGAATACCTTTTTTCGGATACCTTCTTGTCAAAAATTGTCATATAACAACGAGTGGTAACAAAGACCCAAATCAATGACACGTAACAACGACATAATACACAAGCATTATATACACAAGAAGGGCCTTGTGATCCGCAGAGCCAATTTCTTTCTATTTAATCTATGACGGTACTAATTCATTCCCAATGTTCATACCTCAGCAGCAAAGCCAATGAACCATTTCACCCAGTCCGGTCTGTAGTAAATATTCGAGGCCACTAAATCTGAGCTGGAATGTGGTGGGAACCAGGTTAAGTGCCCAGCCTAGAAACCCGAATAAGAAAAGAATGAATAAATGAATAAAAAATAAAATCTTCTAGTTAAATATCATGTAAATTACTTATTATGTCAGCTTAAGTTATAGAAGGGCTTTACTTAACTTTTTTCACTTTTATAAGATTACTTTTTCTTCTTTTTTTAAAGGTTATTAACTGCATAATCTTTGAGAAACTGAATTGAATAACCAAGTAAACCCTTTGCTTGAACTTGATATATGTTTTGTTAACCTTAAGTTAACCTTAATGTTTAACCTTTCTTAAATTAAAATTATTTGATGAATCTACACGTTATGAGGATGTAACAAGTCGTATGGATATACTCGTATGTGAGTCTTACCAAATAATAATCGTAGATTCTAACTGATACTTTGGAAAACAGAGCGGGCACCATGAGATAGATGTATCTCGGAAGTAAGCCATCTATCAGGGCAAAGAGACCTGGCTGGACCAGCAAGTTCTTCAACGCTGCAACGCTGCTACGGATCAAGTTTGGATGTAGACATTTATGTTTAACTTTATGAATAACACAATACGAAAATACAAAGGTTGCTAATACAGTGGACATAAAGCGGCCTGTACCAGTAATCGAATAATGATTTTTCTAAAACCCTTTTCTTTTAGTTCGCCCCTCTGAAGCTAGGCTTCCTCAATAGAGGGACGCCTATCGGAACTGATCCAGGGGATTGAGGGACAATCCAAGTATGACAAAGATAAATCTTCATACTAATCTCTTTCAGTCCATTCCAAGACTGAATCCGTGAAAACAACAATAGGTGTATGTCTGAGTGTGTATTATGAATACGTGTGTTGTGTGACCAATGTTGTCGATGCTACCCTGACCACAATTCTCAACCGATATTTGAGATTCTTTCTTTGTTCGATCCCAACTTCAGTCTAGTTGTGCTAAGAACCCCGGAAATTCTGAATTCCGTGATGAAAGACTGGGAAAGGAGAGGGTATAACCAATAAAACGTGGGTTTTTCGACAAATTTTGTGGACACCACGCAGGCTACAATTCTCAACTGATTTTCGTCATCCTTATTTGGTTCGATTCCAATTTTAGTTTAGTTGTGCAAAAAACCTTGGAAATTTCGGATTTGCTGTCGAGGTGAGGTGTAGGGAATAGTTACCGAATCTCTCGCGCTGCTCAAGCTGCAAATCTCGACCGAGGGGGTATACTGATAAATCATGATTTTCTAGCAATTTTCGCGATTGTTTTTTTTTTTTTTTTTTTTTTTTCCAACTATGAATTTGGTCCAGTTTCGGATCGTATATATATATGGGGAGGTTCAAATTTCGATCGGGAAAGGGGTGAATGGATGGGGTCGTAGTAATAAATCTTGAAGTTTTACCTAATCTCGTCAGATTTCCATATTTACTTTGTTATTCAACTACGAATTCGGTTTGTTTTTGGAAGGTATATCAGGAGATAATAATTTCGCTATTGAAGGGGATTAATGGAGGGGTTAATGGTAATAAATCATAATGTTTCAACTATTCAGGTCCGATTTTCATGATCTTTTTTATTCATATATGAACTTGATCCAGTTTAGGAAAATATGTCAGGAGTTTCAAATTTCATTATGGAAGTTATATATATATATATATATATATATATATATATATATATATATATATATATATATATATATGTGATGGAGTGAGGAACCCTGAACTATCGACCTACCAATTTAGGACGAACGCCAATCAATGTATTTTTTACTATCAATTACTATCCATCGATTTATTCACTTTCGATCATATAATCGATTTGTCACTCGAATAACACAATGTGTCGTCACTAGCTGCTCATAACTCCCCTCGCGGCACAAATGCGAACTTAGATGGATATAATATACCTGCTACCTACCTTAGTCAGTCAGTTCGTTATCGTTGTTGTTACAGGAAGGATCGTCTTCCAATTTATGTTTCATTTTACGTTACCTATTTGTGAATCTGATTCTGTTTAACTTACTATGATGTGATCCGTCGAAGGGGAGTACGCTAATTTCGAGTGTTTGTAAAGTTTCTATAATAAACTGTGTTATTATTAACGTTTTACATTCGGTATTGTGATTGGTTTACCCTATGGCATCGGACATTGAAGAAGGACAGTTGTGTGAGGATGAGGGGGACATCACATCAGAAGTGGGATATCGTAATCTACGAGCAGGATTTCCTGAGAATCACTATGGAAATAGTCGAGGTGAGTTTTATCAAGATTTTTCGGATTCTAGAAAAGAAAGGGGTCGGCCAATTTCGCAACGCAGTTCGGGTGACGCCTTACCTTACTCGGAACAAGGGTCATCACCCGATCGCCCTCCCGATTTTTCCCGGGCGCATAGGAGCAGGAGGGGGGCCTCTGGACGCTCACCATCTCCCTCCGAACCCCTCTTCCACCACGATTCTTTAGTGCACAGTGGCGACTCCCTACGGGATTTGTTGACACAACAAACCCTTGCAATGAAAACTTTGGCAGAGTGTTTTACACAAAATCAAGGTCAAACCCCCTCAGAGCATTTGAAACTCTCGCTTCCTGAGTATGACCCCAAAAATAAACAAGTTCAGCCCAAATCATGGTGCAATACAGTTTAGTGTTGTTTGACTTCACAGGATCAACAAGGAAGACGTTTAATTGTTGCCTTGAGTAGAGCCTTAAAAGGAGAGGCTGCTGATTGGTTTACTACTATTGTCCACCCTCAACTCACATGGGACGAATTCAGATCGCTCTTTCTTCACCAATATGACATAGCACTCACACCAGCCGGATTCATGCTTCAATGTTTCCAAGCTAGACCACGAGATTTCGAAAATTATGCCACATTCGCCTCACGAACTATCAATCAATTTGTTGCTCACTACCGCCAGTCATCAGTGGAAGAAATTGCTGTATCAGTGGCTCTCTCTCAGATAGCTCAAGCAGACACAAGAGCACGTCATCTTTGCTACACAGAAAAGATAAATAGCCGTGAAAAGTTGCTTCAGGAATTACGGGCTCTGTCATTTAAGAGACCAGGAGGTTATGACAGTGGTCCTGGAAATGCCAAGAAGAGTCGACCAAACTATGAAAGCCCTCAGCATTCATCCTCTCAGGATTATACTTCCCGCTGTGGGAAATGTCGAAGATCTGGACACAAAACCTCAGAGTGCCGATCATCATCATTCTTGACCTCATCAAATCAGCCAAGGAAGCCATCCAACTTCAGCAATACAACGTGCTTTTCCTGCAACCAAAAGGGGCATATTGCTCCAAACTGCCCAAAGAAGAAGATGTCAGACAAGCGTGGACCAGGAGACACCAGTAGCCAGAGGTCTCAGCCAGTCGAGAAGCAGGTTGGCCTATGCATTGCTAACCCAGAAGGCACATTAACCCACCAAGGTGATGTATTCAAGTATTGTTTTGATTCTGGATCAGAGTGCTCACTCCTTTGTTTGTCCTTTAGTACCCGCTTTGATGGGCCTTTGTTCAATAATGTAGTTCACTTGCATGGTTTAGGGTCATCAATTACCATTTCTCAGTGCCAAAAACAAGCCAGAGTAAAGATTAATGGACTCGACATTCAAGTCCTGTTCCATATTGTAGCTGATGGTGCTTTGCCTAAACCCATCATTTTGGGACGTGAAATTCTGGCTCCAGATTTTTGTATGGTAATAACTATATCTTCTTGCACGCTTTGGAAGGACCATCCTCCATTCATGCTAAACCGTAATTTTCTGGATACATCCAGAACTCATGGGGAAGGCGCTGAACCTGTGGGTTCTTCTGGCATTGAAAAATGGGACACTTCTACAGAGGGGTGTGGGCATTCTGATACCTTAAACAACACAAAAAATGAAATATTTTCTGTATCCTTGGGTGATCTCTGCTCTTTGGAGCAGTGCACTGAGGATGAAGTCGTGTTGTTCAGTGAGGTGTTAGGTGGTCATAGTGAAAATATCCCTTCACTTGATTTTCACCCATCTTGTGTTGTCCCAGCTTTAGGATCTTGCCAAGTCTTGCCAGTTAGCACTCAACGTTTCGAATCAGTTCACACTGACCTTCCTGTTAGTCAAAGGGGGGATCTCATCAAAATTTTGACTAATTATTCCCAATATTTTATTGATGGAATACCTACCACTCGTGTGACGACAGGAACATTCAAAATTCGCCTTCTTGACCCTTCCAAAATTGTCCACCGTCGACCATACAAACTTAGTCCTGTACATCGTGAACTGGTGCGAGAGCGCATCAAAGAACTTGAAGATGCCAAAGTAATTCGCCCCAGTTCTTCTCCATATGCAAGCCCAATACTTCTTGTTCCTAAAAAGACAGGTGGTTATCGAATGGCCGTTGATTTTAGGGCTCTCAATGCAAATACAGTCCCAGATAGATACCCTTTGCCATTGATAACTGATCAAATAGCGCGTTTACACGGTGCCCGATGGTTTTCTATTCTTGATGCTGCTAGTGGATTTCATCAAATCCCAGTTGAAGAAGAGTCCATAGAAAAGTTAGCTTTTGTCACACCAGACGGTCAATGGGAATATTTGGCCTTGCCCTTTGGGGTGCGCAATGGACCAAGTGTTTACCAACGAGCAATCATGAAAGCCTTAGGAGACTTAGCATTTGATTACGTCACGTGCTATATGGATGATCTGCTTATATCAGCAAGCACTCAAGCTGAGGCACTTATCCGATTAAATCATGTTCTAGGTGTTCTTACTTCTGCTGGATTTTCTCTAAACCTTTCGAAGTGTTTGTTCATTGTCTCGAAAATTAAATACTTAGGCTACGAGATAGAAAATGGAGAAATAAAACCGAACAAATCCAAAGTTGAAGCTCTGACAAAATTGCCACCTCCCTCTACTCTTCGTACTCTTCGCCAATTTTTAGGTTTAGCTTCTTATTTTCGGCATTTTATCCAAAATTTCGCTCAAATAGCTGCTCCCTTGTTTAAATTAACCCGTAAAACTGATGATTCAGCTAATGACAGTAAGAATCGACCAATTCCTTGGAATGACAGTCATGAAAAGGTTCGCCAACAACTTATTGGCATGCTTACCTCAGAACCCATTTTAACCATTTTCAACCCATCCTACCCCATTGAGTTGCACTGTGATGCAAGCTCTTTAGGTTTTGGCGCAATTTTGATTAATATAGTTGACAAAAAGCCGAGACCAGTAGCCTATTACAGTAAGAGAACCACGACTGCAGAATCTAACTTTCATTCATATGAGCTAGAGACTTTGGCAGTGGTTTATGCCATAAAGCATTTTCACAATTATTTACAATGTCACTTGTTTACCGTTGTGACAGATTGTGCATCATTGCGCGCAACTCAAAATAAGCAAGACTTGATACCTCGTGTTCAACGGTGGTGGTCATTCTTGCAAAGTTTTGATTTTAAAATGCAATATCGTCAATCCTCGCGTATGCAACATGTTGATTTTTTTAGTAGGAACCCTATTGAAGAAGCTGATGAAGTCAACAACTTTCCGATACCTGAACAACCTATTGCCAAACCCAAAATTAATCAGGCATTGTCTGTGAATACCTCAACATTAGGTTTATCAACCCCAAAAATGCGACCACATGGGAAACATCGAAATTTTAAACCTCAATATAAAACTTCTTCCAAAAAACTCGTGCAATTAACATCTATTTCAACTGATTGGCTCCTAACAGCTCAGCAAAATGACCCGTTTGTTACTGAAATAATTTCGAAATTGAATGCTAACGAAATAGATTCAGATATTCAAAACACTTACGAGATGCACTCTGGTGTACTGTGTCGGAAAGTACAGCGACACACTCGCACTAGGTACCTCCCAATTGTTCCCCATTCTCTTCGGTACGCTGTTGTTTCTAATGTCCATGAATCTGTATTCCACTTGGGTAATGAAAAAACCTTAGAGGCGTTGTACCAACATTATTGGTTCGAACATATGGCGAAATACGTTCGAAAATCTGTTGAGAACTGCCTTGTGTGCAAAACATCAAAAACAGATTCAGGACCTCGCCAAATTCAACTCCACCCTATACCCAAAGTTGCTGAACCATGGCACACTATTCATTTAGATGCTTCTGGTAAACTAAGCGGAAAAAAAGACTCTCAAGAATATCTTTACGTTTTCATAGATGCATTCACTAAGTACTGTGTATTGCAGCACACACGTTCCTTAGGTGCTGCAAGTGCTATCAAAGCGTTAACATCTCTCATAAATTTCTTTGGTCCTCCTCAGCGTATAATCTGTGACCAAGGTACAAATTTCACTGCTAAAGATTTTCAAGATTTTTGTGTATCACATCAAATTGACCTCCATTTTATAGCCACAGGAGCATCACGAGCAAACGGTCAGGTCGAACGCCTTATGAGTACCTTACGTAATATGCTCACTGCTGCTGAATCAGATCAGCATAAAACATGGCAATCTTGTGTTGGAGAAATTCAATTAGCTTTAAATACCACACCTCATAGTGTTACTAAGGTATCCCCCATGCAACTGATGTTTGGACGAGTTTCCAGGCCTTTGCATCTAATTTTTATCACTGACCACCTCACTGATCAACCATCCACTAGCCTACAAACGTTGCGTGACTCAGCCGCACAATTGATGGAAAAACAAGCTGAAACTAGTAAAACTCGATTTGATAGAGGCAAACTGCCAGTAAAGCGTTTTCAAGTGAATGATTTGGTTTTTGCACAAACGGAGGTGAGAAATAGAGTCAAGTTGGATGATGCCTATAGAGGCCCCTATAAAATTGTAAAAGTTATGCCTGATGATCGCTACTTGTTGCAGTCCGTCTCTGGCGGAACTAAGAAGTTTTTGAAATATCCCCACGAACGTTTGCGCAAGGCACCTAACCTTGATGAATTGAATCCTCTCCCTGATAGTGGAGAGCTTTCTCAATAAAATTTGGCTGACACGATGCTTTATTGTTTTGTGTGGACTATCCCACATGTGACTGTGGATCCTCCCAGTCAATCTACGACTTCAGCCTGTGAGGCTGGTTGGTAGATCATCTGAGTTTTGTTTAAGTCATGTCACGCCTATGTTCATTATAGTTGTTTGCGGTTTTCGGTTCTTTACCTTGCTTGGCACCCACGGCGGCTCGTCATGGTCGGACCCTCTTCCTTTGTCCCTCCCTTTACGATGCCTTCCGTCCTCACAGTCACTTCTTTTCTGATAGGGTGATTGTCAAGCCCAAGTGAGTTCGAGCCCGGTCTCTCGCATTCTTGATTTTTCTCTCAGCCTCTGGTAGCTCCTCTGGCTGATTTTTATTTTATTTTATGGCACTGGATTCACCTCTGCCATTGGATTCATTTGAGGCACTGGACTCTCCTCTGCCTGCTGTAACCCTTGCATGCGCACTTCGTTTGTTGGTTGGACGACACTACTTGATAATTTACTGACACTGTATTTGTTCTCTCCCTCCTCTGCTGTGCTTTGCTCATCAGGGTATCCTCTGAAATAGTTTCTATTTTTGCTTTCACTGCTCTTCCTTGCCTTGTTAGGGCAGAGATTAGGCCCATTTGGTTCGATCTAATGGGCTGAATTTGGTCCTTCCAGGTGATCAGCGCTCCCGAGGACGGCAGCAATGTCAGGATCGCCGTGTGATGGAGTGAGGAACCCTGAACTATCGACCTACCAATTTAGGACGAACGCCAATCAATGTATTTTTTACTATCAATTACTATCCATCGATTTATTCACTTTCGATCATATAATCGATTTGTCACTCGAATAACACAATGTGTCGTCACTAGCTGCTCATAACTCCCCTCGCGGCACAAATGCGAACTTAGATGGATATAATATACCTGCTACCTACCTTAGTCAGTCAGTTCGTTATCGTTGTTGTTACAGGAAGGATCGTCTTCCAATTTATGTTTCATTTTACGTTACCTATTTGTGAATCTGATTCTGTTTAACTTACTATGATGTGATCCGTCGAGGGGGAGTACGCTAATTTCGAGTGTTTGTAAAGTTTCTATAATAAACTGGGTTATTATTAACGTTTTACATTCGGTATTGTGATTGGTTTACCCTATGGCATCGGACATTGAAGAAGGACAGTTGTGTGAGGATGAGGGGGACATCACATATATATATATATATTTTTTTTTTTTTTTTTTAATTCTCACCAAAACTATATAGGTACAATCCATTCATATGGACGTTCCTGTAATTTATTTATCAACAGGAATTACGGGCAAATGCCCAATTTATCAATTCACAGAGGGAAAAGAGAAAGAAAAAAAAGCAGACAAAATATTTATGGTAGGTATGTATGCATTTATGGTAATGCATACATCACTCACCAATATGTTTAAGCCAAAGCCTGCACTAACCAAGAAACAAATGCATTAATGAGTTTTGTTAGAACACTCAATTGAGCGTTGTTCTCCATGGGATTTTGTTGAAATTGATGGTACGACGGTTTTTCTAATGGTTGAACAACCCATCAGTGGATTTTGACGATAATGTTCATGGCTAAATTCTCTGAATTTTTCTTGTTCGAAATGGGACCGATAATGCGAGCAAAACGCGCACAAAAGATCACTAAAATTTGGAAAAAGTGGCTCGTAATCGTTAAATTTTTGCTATTTCAGCAAATATTAGTTAATCGAAATTTATCTACAATGAATTAGAACGAATACAAAAAAAAAAAAAAAAAAAAAAAAAAAAAAAAAAAAAATGCAGAAAAATGTACTTGAATTCAAAGTTATTCATAAATATTTAATAATGGGTATTTATATTTGCCGAAAAATCTATAAATACGGTAAAATCTTTAAAATCCTAATCCTTTTGAATCGATTGTTTTTGAATTGAGTTTGATAACGAGTTTTCTAGTTACGAAATTGAAAATTAACAGTTTTTTGAACCCAATGCTGCGTTTTCTCAATTTTCTTCTGAATTTGAGGAATTTCCTGAATAATCATCTTGGACGGATGTCAAGCGGAATATCAACTATTTAGTTATTCTCTCATCCATAAAAGAGAAAAAAAAAAAAAAAAAGTTTGTATACCTGTAAATATTTTCCTTCCCTATGAACTGTGACATCTGTCGTAAGCTTAATACTGCGAAGGGATGAGTAATCACGACTGCTACGGCACTTGAAACAGCTGTTGTCCACAAAATGTCCGCACATCTGTTCATTATTCAATTCAAAGTTATCATGTAGGTACATATAAACAGACAGTAAGGCAGTTTCGATGTAGCAATGTTTAGTATTAACTCTTCCAGATGCAGATATTCTTCCATGAGGAGTATAAACTATTTTCTTTCATAGGTCTGAATAACTTTCATTTTGTTTACATTTGTTAAAGGTAAAATTATGTATAGATCCATTACATATGCAAAAAAGTACATGATCAACTCACTCTTCATATAATGATATTCGTTGGTCGGCATCGCGATCCTTCTGGAGTTGTAGCGACACATAGTGGTTGATGAAGTAGTAGAGGACCGCACTAGAGCAGTAGCTGATTTCACCTCTAATGAGTCCAGATCTTCCCTCATCAGTGCGGACGTACCTCACTACAAAGAAGTCAGATGGTCACTGGTAAATGTTTAAATGAGGATATCCTTCAATATATTTCACCATTAACCCGTTCATTTCTGTAAAGGTTGGAATTATCTCTCTAAATATTAAAATCAGATTGAGTAATTCTTTCCCTCTACCAATTTTTCATCTGATTAGCGATAATCCCCTGAACTTTGATTGCGTCTAATTGATTGTACCTCCCAGCCCTTTCCTTTCTCTCGACCAATGAGATTCAATCTCCTTTCACCTGTAACTATTCAGGGTGCTTATACTTTTCGTCCAGAACCTCCTAGAGATCAATTCTCACTTATTTCCAATAAAAAGTTCCCCCAACAATTTTTAAAATTTTTATTCCGATAAAAACCGATTTTTTTCACTTGCAAGATTTTTTCATGTTTTCAAACTTTATTTACTAAAAGGACCATAACTACCGTAGATACTTTTTTATAGTTAAAAAAAAAAAAAAAAAAAAAAAAAAAAAAAAAAAAGGATACAATTGGAAAGAACTTTAAATTTTGTTTTGGATTGGTAACCTAACGTGCTAGATTATGCAGGTAAAATAGTCAGAAGTCTACCCCAAATCAGAAAAGTTGTCAATAATGAAATTGAAGGTAGCAAATGGGACCTACGATTCGGAGAAAATATTCGTCTTATGTGCAGTGATTTTAAAAAGGGAAAAGTTGTTGAAATCCCGACCCGAGATAAAAAGATCACTAAATCAGCGGATAGAACTGTGGGAGGAGGATGAGTTCGATGAACTAGTGCAAGAGGCTATCCGATGTGCCAAATGCTAAAGTATGTCCAAAAACATTAGACCCTCGACAAAGAGCCTTCACAAGGATCTTCACAAGAATAGCTACGAGTGGAAGATTACGAGATGCCTCAAGTTGGGTAACCAAGTGGAAGGAAGTAGTGGAATACACTTGCCAGTAACTGTGCCGAAATGCCGAAATATTTCGCACAGGTGATCTACCTCTTTTGGTTAATGTAAATGCAACTGCAGGATACATTGCGAGAGCTGCCTATAAACTGACGGGAAGCGCTGTGCCAAGTAGTACAGATGGAGAGCAGTGGAGAGACCATTCGATTCAGCATAAAATGTTACTTCTTCAGATGCTACCCCTAACTCCTCAAGTCACGAGAAAGTAGTTTTTCGTAAAAAATGTCAATTTGCCTAAAACTTCCTTTTTTTTATCACCCAATCACCATTTTCCCCTCTAATGAAAATTTCAATAATAAAATCGAACACTCCGTTGGAAACGGTAGATACTGAGCAAGCTTTTTCCAGTAACCTGCACGAGAATTCCGAGGGCTTATCCACACTGTCTAGCGGGTATACGTAATTTTTCATTCGTGAACATTTTTTCACTTTAGTGTAGATTTCTGACTGTTCTACTTGTATATTCCAGCATTTTAGGTAGCCAATCCATGTAACGTTCTTTCCAACGGAATCCTTAATTTTTGTTTACTCCGAAAACTCCCGACTTAAGGTCAACAACACGAAAAAAATCTTAAAAGTTTAAAAAAAAAAAACTCGAGTTTTTAGAGGAATAAAAAAAATATGCTAAAGGAAAACTTTTTGTTGGAAATGAGTTGATGAATCGACCCCTAGTAGGTTTTGTACGTCTAAAGTTTAAACACCCTGTATAAGTTGTGTCCTTTTTAATGTGTGTTCAGTTATTGTTTGTTGTGAGGAAGACCTAACCGTCGAAATCGTAACTTCTTAGTTTTGGTGAAAACAGCCAAAATTTTTCACTAACTTCCGTTTAGAAGTCTATTATATTTGATTTTTTGGTGGTTGAAGTGAAGCAGCATCTCTAAAAGAAGGGACATTGGCGGAATTGAACAAGGTGATCAAAGGGACACTGCTCTATTATACACTATCTTACTAAGGCTACTATAGGCATAGAAGCCTACCGAGGAAATCGCTGCGAATTGTTGGAAATTGGTTTATTATTTCTGTATTAGATATTAGATCACTGGTATTTGATATTATTGAAATCGGTTGAGAATAAAGTAAAGCTTTATTACTGGTAGGCTGGTATCTTTGTTAGCTCCAGTTGTGATTCACACTAGTATAATAGTTTTATGTAGGAAAGTATAGTCACCAGTATATTTCTACCTTTGTATAGTCGGATTGATTACACTGATACTGAACTAAGAGGGTAGGGTCACATAAATAGGGGCTGAAAATTATGGCGTCACTGGTACCTTACGGTAATTGAGGCCCCCGTTACCCAAGCAGTCATCATGAATACGTTTTATAAATTCTTAGAGCTAACTGATCAGTTCAGGAATACAATTTATTTTATAATATCTCACAACCAACATGTCACAAGTAGTAGACAGACTCATCCTATTCCAACTAAGAATAAATCGACCCATATATATGCACGGACTCAACCACCTCAATCGAACCATTTTAGCGAGTGAATCTTAGGAATCGTATCTCCCACTCCATTTGATTGTTATCATGAATAGAAAATATACGGCCTGATGATGATGTTCTTACATCATAAGCGCTCGCCTTCTGTAATCATCTTGCTAGTAACGAGGGGCTCCTCCGGAGGGTATGGAAATCATAATTTTACTCTTATTAATAGCGATAATAATACTTTAGATTTATTGACATCATCGTTTTCCTTAAACCATCATCAAGAAAAATATATCGTAGGCACTTATTGAAAATTATAAATTCCACATCGTAAGCAACAGTGATGTAGAAATAATAATTGCCAACTATATTAATACGTGTGGTAGAGACAAAATCTTCAATCTTACTGTATTCCAATATGCTAGGAACCCCATACATTTCAATTCCTCCTACATCCGTTTTCGTTGCGAGTTGTTTAGGGATGTACCCAAGCTGTAATGAAAAAGTTGATGAAAAGTTGGAAAAATAATAATTGCAACTTCTGATATAAAGTAATATCTATGAAGGGCATAATGAAGTAATGGCATACAGGATATATCTCCAGTTCTAATATGTAATATAAATATTTCTTTATAGAATATGTGTGTATTGCAAGCGGATGCTGAGTGTCAGTTTCACCGGAATTTTCTGGCCAGTTTCTATATCATGTACTCTCTCTCCAACAAAAATCAAATAGATCTGATACCATCATCCATACCATAATTATCGTTATCATGATTTCAGTTCTCTCATCACAGAACATCACTTCATTCTATAATTAATTTGGCCCCTCAATTACTGTGGGAGTTATAGTATGATTATATACGCACTCACTCTTAGTGCCTCATATGACCACTATTTTTTTTTTTTTTTTTTTTAGAATTTAAGCAGCCTCTCAGTCGAGCATGCACCTCCGGTACGAGTTTAGACGCCTAGGTTGTGAGAAAATTGTTTGAGGGGATTTCCGTTTGTGCATGCGCGAACTGAAGCATTGATATGGGGACGATGCAACTGATAGGAAATTATTTACTGCTTATCCGGCACATTTCTTGAAAAGTCTTTTTTTTCTGAAAACCTCTTTCTTGAAATTAGGCTTCCAACAAGGATTTTCGGACACATGACACACACACCCACGTGGACCGAAATTGTTCAGAACGGTCTGAAACTTAAAACGCGAGTGAAAATTTTGATTTTGCAGACAAAAATGTTTCATCTTCCGCATGTAAAAACAAGGTAGATGTGGTAACAACAATTTAATGTAGAATAACATTTTTTACAGCCAGGCAAACCGATTTTTCTTAATTCAATTTTTCAATTTTCTCAGTTATTCGTCAACCATCTTTCTAAAGGTATGATCAATACAAATTTTGCGGAGGTCTAACCAGAAACAATATCACTGAGAGTTCTCAATCTCAATATTTCAATTTCACAATTGCGTTGACAACCAGAAACGAAATCGAAGCGTTGCTATTGTAGGTATTGAAAGGAGTCCGTTTGTATAGTTTGACACCGTTCGAAACAACCAAAAACATCCTGATTCTTCACAGTTTTACCGGCTTTTTAGCAGACTTTATTGAAATTTAATTATATTTTCGGCACAATGTTTCGTAGGTACAAAGTTCTGCATGCTGCAGTCCATTGTTGATAAACTTATTCTAAATAATATTTTGCAAAATATGTAATGATAGTGACTCACTTGAACAAGCGTACTCGCGAATCGAAATGGATAACACATTGTGACGTAACAAGCTTTCCGAACTGCCATTTTCGCCAATGCCCTTAACTGGCTGATCCGCTGAAAATCGTGGGGTTGAACGTTTTGATTAATTTCTCCTTGTGGCGTATGTTCAACATCTCCGTCGTCTTCACCCCCATCTGCTGGTTCTTCCATTTTAGTATACAGACTATCAAAATTTAATACCCACCTTACAGGTGAAACCCGAGGGCACGGCGAAAATTAGAATGCCGAGGAATATGATGAGTTCTGTGATGACGAAATCCTTTAGTAAAATCATGAGAACCACCGAATCCAACCTCCACAGTCAAATAAAACACGAAACTGTTATAATTAGTTGGATAGTACGCGGATATACGAAATTTCTTCTGTTTGATGTCTTTTGAACTGCCTGCTGAGTCAATAAAAATTTCAAAGTTTGGTATCAAATTTTTATGTTTTTATTGTTTCTAATTTGTTTCTGAAGGAATTTAAATGCTGATTGGTGTCACGTAGAAATGATATGGAAACCAGTGTTTCCTCACCTTATTAGACTAAAATCAAGGTTACTTAACTAAATGTTTCATGAAATATCTGAGGCCAACTGACAACCAATATTATTAGTCTTAGCGCATACAAAAAAAGACCTATTGAGTTCACTTTGTCCGTTGATGTATGTATGTGTGTATGTCCTCTTAAAGTCGTTTTAAATGCCTTTTACCGAGGTCCGATATTGATGAAACTTGGAATGGATGTAATCTGTGACTTGACAAGGATAAAGATGTATTAGAGACCGCTGACGCATGAGAGGTCATTGATCAGTGGAGTGAACTCCAAAGCCTTTTTGTCTCATTTTCGACTCAGGAAACTGAAATTTGGTAGGGAGTCTCAAGGGAGAATACTGAAGACGCCTGAGAAGTCATCGATCAGCTGGGTGAGCTCCAAAGCCATTTTTTCTTCTATTCGCCGAGGAGAGCTGATAGGTATTTGATCGGGAGGCTGAATGGAGAATGCTGAAGACGACTGAGAGGTCATTGATCAGCTGATTGATCTTCAAAGCAGTTTTGTCTCCTTTTCGACGTGCAGGAAGCGTCAATTTCACGCGGATCTCCTTACAAGCTACCTAGTTGAGTTACAATTATCATGTAACTCAATTCGTAAGCACTGATCTACTTATTTATTTATTTATCTTATTAATAATTATTTTATTTTATTGATTTGTTCTTTGGCTTCGTGAATATAAAAAGTAGGTGCCTATTAAATTATTTTATATATTCATACATGGTAGATTAACAAACCAGATTTCTGGCACGTGATTACTGTAGTAGAGGCAGTAGATAGCTTTTTCTGCGCGTTAGAAATTTGGCGCCTGGTACTCACTGTCACCGCTACCCCAGCCAATGTAGACAAGTGCGTTGGGTGCCTGTCGTGTTATTCGTTTATTCATATAGTCAAACGAAATTGAAGTAACTCCAGATGCATGAAGGTTGATGAGTAGTAGTATTTCTTCTCGAAGAAGACACATTCAAGTTGTACTATGATTTAGGTTCTCTACCAATGCTCGCAATACTGGAGGTTCTTCGAGTACGGTTGTTCATTATCTACTCATTTAGAGCTCGATACATCAATCTACATAGCTTTCATTCCATAGTTGAAACGTTGTTGAGGGTGAGAAGTATTCCCGAATTTATGGAAAAAAGTATAGCTCTTATATCAATTGAATTTTTATCCCAGAAAATGGGTTTTTACCAGTTATTAGATACTTAACCCCGGTTATTGGACACCATTTGCCCAGTTATCGGACGCAGAGAATGTGTGCAATAATAATACTTACTAAGGTCTCTGGTTAAAAATATAATGAACAAGTATTCACACCATTAGAAGAATACTATATTAAAACATTGGTTAAGAAAATAAAGAAATAAAAAAATTAAAAAATAAATAAAAGCAAAGAGAAACGTTTTGTTGGAAATTATTTATAGATTTAATCCCTAGAAGATTAACAATCTTAAGTTTGTACACCCTTTATATACACCTAATATGTGTATGTATGTTTCCTTCAAGACGAAAACTCTCCTTAGAATTCAGATGAAAATTCCGTTCTTGCGCAAAAAAATCAAACTTTCCATCGAAACGGTTAGTTTGTTGACCACCATTTATTGAGCACATTAAATCGGTCAAATTTAACCAATAACGGCTAAAAACCATTTTAAATTTTTTTTAGCAGTATGGGCTTTATTCCATTCCCCTCTTGCAGACAGGTCTCTTCTTAGACTTTGAGGTTTTCTTGGGTGCACGAGCTATTTTGAGAATCTGTCAACACACAAACGAAAACAAGTGGAAACATAGACCTATCTCCTGAAAATTGGTTTATGGGCTCAAAATAGTACCATCAATTGGTGAAGATTTGATTGAAATTCAAATGGTTAGGATCTTTCTTTTTATAGACGTATGAAATAAACAGGCACTTTTAAACCAGTGCCTTTTTAGGCATTGTGGATAAACTGATGAAATCCGTGCAGACTCGGTATTCGCCAAAAATAAAGCTTCTAGGTAGTGGAAAGGCTAAAGCCACACTAAATAGACTAGGTGTCCAATAACAGGATCCAAGGGTAAGAACAACTTTGACCCACTCATTGGACAGTATCCAATTACGGGGTGTACCACGCCCAAAATAATTATAATAATAGTAAATCGAAACCACAGTTACACGAACTTAAAGAAAAAAATGTTGTATTATTCAGGGAAACCATCGAGAAGATTTTGAAAATCGTTAAAATTTTGGTTTATTATTTTCAATAATAAGCCTATGTGATCGTATAGCAAAAGATTTTTATAACCCCCCCCCCCCTCAAACTTTGTCACATTACGTTTCAACGTGCGTAGAATCCAAATTTGAAATGTCCGTCCGCCGTCCGCCGTTCGCCGTCCGGGCCATACAAGGCCTTAGAATTTACTTAAAAAATCTGTTCTTTCGCACATAGACTCCACTTGGGGTCTAGTTGGTCCTAACATCTCGCCAAATCGATCGCTCCACTCTCATGGGTGCTATGAGCCAAAAATAGGTGAAAAAGTGTCTTTTTTTTGTATATTTCAAGTTGTATAGAAATTGGAGATTTATGAGTGAAAAGAAAATGTTAGCTATTAATTTTATGGAAAAAAAAAGTATTCTAAATGATACTCTTCTATTCAAAAAGAGATTTTGGATTTTAGGCTATTTTTTGCAATTTTATAGATTTTTTAAAACAAAATTTAATGAAGTTCAAGTTTTTAGTATAATTTCGTACATAAATTTTTGAATGTTCTATTTCATAGTTGATAAACTTTATTTGACCAATCTTATGCTAAAAAATATCAATTTAACAATTCTCAGCCATTTTCAGTGATTTTGTCAGCACATTTTTTGAAATTTGACCAATTAGATGATATCAATATACAGTATAGGTCACACTTTTATGTGTTTGAAAGATGACTTGGTAATAAATTGTTTTGTTTATCAACTATATTAAAAAGCGTAAAATTGTGAGATTCCGCTGCTGTAATGGATTAAACCCATTTGTGAGGTCCGAAGCTCCGAGTTCCGATACTAAATATACTATAAGCGGCGTTTAATAATTATGGACCAGAGATCTACGTGGAAGGGCTGTCTAATACATAAATAATAAACCTTTGTGTAATAATTTGCAGCGTTTTTCTAAATGAAAAAGCTTGTTTGCTTACCGTTTTGATAGTGATACAGTGCCGACGTGCTCCACTCGACTTTCAAACGGGCACTGAATCAGAAATAATGATGCTGAAACGTTTTAGGCCTCCTCAGCGCACCCTAGGATGGTTCCTTCGAACCCCAGAAAGTCGTTGAACTATATACACACCCTGCAACCTTATAATTCAAGAAAAACTAAAGCGGACTGTCCAATAACCAGGGCGTGTTCAATAACTGGCGCCTTTACCCTATTTATTCCTTGTAAGTATGTTGTAGTATGTAGGAGAGTTCTAGACAAACGTGAATTTTTATCAGGTACCTACCCAAAAATGAAATTTTAATTGTATGACCTAAAGTTAATTTTAACGTGAATACAAAACTCGCCCTCACAATATCACATTACAATTTTCCTTTAATTGAGCGAATTCGTAGTATCAATCTAATTGGGTTCATTGGGGAATCCACGTGGGCTTCAGCGTTTGATTAACACTATAACAAGCGACGAAATTCCCCCCTTTTCCTCAAACTAGCCCCTGTCTCTTGAATAATATAGGAAACAAATACTAATCAAATACAACACAAATTTTTTTTTACCCAAACCATTTATCTGATTTTATTTTATAATTGTTCCCTTCATATATTGTTTACCGATGTCACTCTAAACGTTGTCGGTAGGGAATAATGTTCCGATTCATAAAACCACAAATGAGTCCAAATTTGCTGTGAATGTGGATTTGTTAAACTTGGTGGACCTAAACAATCTACCATCACTCCACATTCTAGCAAACCTTCGGAAGAAACCCCCATCTGGCAAAAATGGTGCGCTCCCAACTGAAATTCTGAAAAAAAAAAAAAAATGATTGTATAGTTTTATGCACTTACATAAATAAATAAAATATAAATATAAATATATTTAAACATAAATGCTCTCATAATATATGCACTTACGTGACGTTACCACTTAATTGATTAAAATGCGACAATATCGACTCCTCTCAGTGAATATTATACTGTAGGGGCGGGTGACTATGGTAGAGTTCTTGCAGATTCCCTACTGTGGCTCTTGGAAGAAAAGTCATAACTTGACGTTATTTGTCTTTCCTTGAACCTGAGAATGTGACCCTTCGGTCCGAACCTTGAAACTGAAGTTGCCTCTACCCCCTCTATTGGCCTCATTGAGGCTACAAAGTTGTACTACTCTCAAACGATCGAGTAGGGTGAGTATGGTGCAGGTCGTGTTTTACAATCTGAAACTACTACTATATATATGAAAACTGTCTGCCAATCTGAGTGGGCAGTATAGCTTCCTCACATATTGTAACAAGGACGTATAGAATTAGTTGAAGAACAAAGTATAAGTCGAAATGACTGATAAGTCGTTATAAGTAAATAATGTTCACGCATGAGCATAGGCTACATATAACGTTAAGGAGCTAAACCGCACAATCCTTGAAAATTTTATAAAACTCGGACCTTTAGTCTCGGAGATTTGTCTGTGTCGATCGATATTAGTTTCACGCATGCCCAATTGTTATTGCTCTACCGATCGCGATGTAATTTATAGATCATTTTTCTGAAACACGTATCCAATTACCTACTCAGTTTGAGCTAAATAGGACCAACAGATGATGAGAAATCGACGTTATAAGAAAATATCGTTTGCGCATGCGCACAGGCTACTGTTGATGCGACGGTATTGAAAATAATAGGAGATCGTCTAGAAGCTAACTCGCACTGTCCCTGAAAATTCCAGTGGAATCGGACTGAAACTTTGTATAGTTTTGGGCGTGACAAGGATTTACCACAGACAGACAGAGCAAGTGAAAATTTTGATTTTGGAGGACAAAAATTTTTTTGACTTCAATCACGAACACAAAGCTTCCAAGTTTTTTTTTTTCTTGGTCGATACAAAGGTTTATTATTGAAAATAATAAACCAAAAGCGGAAATGTTTCCACATTAGCCAAGGGGATAATAAGGAGGAACTGATATACATACCCGGAATCCCAAACGTTTGATGTGATGACAGCGACCTCCAAAGGAGAAAGAAAAACCTCAACCCAATACTATCAACAAAACATTCAAATAATTATTAAACTTGAAACAACTTTCAATATCACACTCAACATTCTGAGACGTGAAGGCTGCTATAACTCACATAAACGCTGTTGTCGATGAACCAATCTATGGTTGGACGAAGCCATTCAAAACCGGTCCCCTGAAGAAGAAAATTAAATTAGGTATAATTGAATATTAAATGTGATCTAATAATCATTTACGCCTGAATTTACAGTATTCACTAATATGAAAGAACTACCAATTATTGCTCGATTTTTTACATTACTCATTTCTTTATGATTTTCGCAAGGCTTCGTTCATTTACCAGTAAATATACCCAAACCATTGAACTTCGCAGTATTTTATCCATTGAATTTGACTCTTAGGACGTTTGAGGGCTCATCTGTATTCATTTTACTCATTCATTTGCATTAATTCATTTTTAAGATTTGACTAAATTTACGATGACAACTAAAAGAGGGAATAATACGATTTCTTATGTTGTGAAATCGCACGATTTACAGATGGCCAGAATGGAATATTATAAAAATAGGTAGCATCCAATCATCTGATAGTGTGTTCCATCGAGGGAAAACATTGAAACATATACATTGAAATTTTAACTTCTGCAAACATCATCAAAATCAGAAGGTAATTAGGAGATATTATGCAATTTTTGAGAATTTTCTAGAACACCCAAGAAATAGTACAGCAGGTTCTGACAAGTCGTTACGGCTGGGAGGAGATTGTGTGATAAGTCTTAAAGACTGGAAGTGGATGGTCTGATAAGTCCTTCGGCTGAGAGGAGACGCTATGATAAGACTTTAAGGAAAGAGAGGAAGTGGTCTGATACTTCTTAAAGGCTGGGAGAGATGGTCTGGTAAATAATCAGAGCTGGGAAGTGACGGTCTGATGAGTCAGAGATGTCTTATAAGTCATTATCCCAGGGGTAGGAGGGTCTGATAAGCTGATAAGGCATGAATGCAAGGGGGGGTGTCTGATAAGTCTGGAGCTGGAAAGAGATGGCATGTATAGTCATTACGGCAAGAAGAAGATGATCTGACAAGTCAGTAATCTTTGGGGGGGGTGCTGTGTGAAGTCATTGAGGATGATGATCGATGTTCTGAGAAGTCATAAGAGCTGGAGAGAAATGGTCTGATTAGTCGTTAATCCTTGAGAGGAGTTGGTCTGATAAAGTAAGACTGTTGATGGAGGGGGGGGGGGGAGGTTGAGGTCTGATAAAGTAATCAAGCCTGGGGGTGATGGTCTGATAAGTCATGAAGGATATAGGAGACTAGGGGATGGGGGACGAGAATGTTCAAACAGGAGTGAATAATAAGAGCACAGAAATATGTAATAATGTAAAAGAAACCGTGTAATTATACAAATCTATTCTATTGTATTCTAGTATTTGTGCTGACGCTCACCTTTTCCGTGAACTTCAAGAACCTTTTCGGACGAGAGCACCAAGGGATTCGTCCTTCCTGGTGAATCGATGAACCACGTTAGAAATTAATTTATTATTACGTTTCAGAATTAATGTAACATCAAGACTTTGTAACTGCTTTCGGTCCAATTCTCATCCTAATCATAAATTTCGTTTATTTCAAAGTTGGTTCGAAAAAATTGCCTAAAAAATATTCTTTTACTTTGTAGGAAGTCCCTCTGAAGATTCGTGAATAGTGAGACGACCTACTGGAATTGATCCAGGAGGTGTAGGAAAATCCAAACATTAGAGGAAAAACAACCGGATACAAATCCGTTCCATACCTTTCTAAGAACAAATCCCCGTAAAAACCAAAAGTGTGTGTGAGAGTGAGTGTGTATGTGTTTGTTTGAAAAATTTTGTCGACGATGTCCAGGTTACAGTATCCTCAACCGATTTTCGTGATTCTCCTGTTGTTCCATCCCAAGTTTAGTCTAGAAGTGCAACAAACATAGGAAATTTAGAGTTTTAAGAAGGAAAGGGGAAAATGAGGGGGTAATGCAAAAATAAGTATTCTCGACAACACACACACACACAGACGCACACACACAAACACACACTTTTAAAAAAACAAAACTCCCCTCAAAAGCGGAGGGGGGGGACTCTAATAAACCAAACATGAAAAAACTTAGTTGAACGAGTGGGGAGGATGCCCAGGTTTACCCGACGCCGTCTCTTAGGGTTCAAAAATACTGAAGGAGGAGGAGAGAGAGTACGATGAAAGGAAATTACCTTATAAAATTACCATCAATTTAAGTAGGTAAGAATCCCTCAAGACGCAGGTAGAGATAACACGGAGCACTACAGCTGAGATGCCCAACACGAGTAACTTTGTGGAAGTTTTCCTGCACCATACTCCACGCCATGACACGGCGCGATATATATGTGCATACAACTTGAAAACAACAACAGACCGTCGATTCGTAACGGTTTTTTTTTTCTGATCCAAGTTTACGTAGAAAACGCCGAAAACTATTACACAAAGGTTAATTATTTTTGCATTAGATAGCCCTTCCACTCAGACCGTAGGTCTACAATTATTAAACCCCGTATGTGATATGATCAGAACATGGCGAACGTGCCTCCGAGAAAGGTTTACACTTTTACAGTTCCAAGACACAGGTATCTTTGGACTCATAGTTGACTGCCAGCTGCGGTGGACCCAGCATATTGAGTGCTTGTGCGAGGCTACTATGCAGGGTGTACAGTTGCTCAATGCCCTATCTAACTATTGTTGGGGCACCCAGCAGGAAGTCCTCATTAGGATTTTCAATGCTGTGGCACAATCAAGAATTGATTATGGGTCTGCAGTTTATGGATCAGCAAGAATGTCCTTGCTGCGTAAGCTGGAACCTATATTGAACAAGGGTCTCCATTTCATATTACAGGGCATGTATTTCCAAATTGCTGATAACTGACGTGGCCTTAAGTTGCGAAAGCGGTTGGAACCAATAAACGTAATTAGGAAATGCTTTCGTAATCCTTCCCTCAAATTTTACCTTCTATAGTTATTGCTTGGCATCTCAGTATAAGCAGATATTTTATGAAAATTTAATTTTGATAAAAGTTAGTTCCATGAGATGATTGTATGACATACTGTGTCGTATGGAGCAGATGTTTTTTAAATACGTGTATAGCTGATTTTAAATGGACGTTACTTGGAATCAAGTCGTTTTACACCTTTATAGATAACAAAATATGTAATGAGATATAGCATCAAAGGACCGTGCTGAAATACTGAAAAACAAATAACAAAATGTTTTTGTAATAGTCTACAGATAAGTTGCTGTTACCACAACTATAACTAATCTTACCAACCAACAGTTCCATGTACGGCTGGCCAGGTTTCCACAAACGGTCGGGATCACAAAGTAAATGTATCTGGCTATAGTTCCTTCAAGAAAATGAAAGATCCCTGGTTTTCCAAAAACTCTCATCAATCCAGATGCTGAACTAGGGAAAATCCATTCGTGGGTTACGTTGAGCGAGAATTACAGTATCCTAGGTAATCAAAATAACGAGGCAGCAGAGAGGTCTTGGAATTATACAAATTATTACGATTTTTCAAGCTCTGTTCCATCAAGTATGGATGTTTCAACAATTGGTAAGTATCAAAATGCGTACGAATATAGCTGTAGTTCCATCAAGATACGTAGGATCTCAAGTTGGTAAACACAATGATCAACAGCATCCGGATTGATCAGAGTGCTCGGAAAACCAATATTAATTGAGCATCTGAACTAGGATTCGTAGGTCTAGCTTAGTCTGTAGTCAGTACATTTGCATTAATTCGGAAAATATCTTTAAAAATCGAATCAAATTTAATCACATGCCTCAAAGTGCGAGGTAACAAACAAAATAAAGAGACGGTTTCAATCGTTACACGAATCATCGATATTTCTCAAGCACTTCACAACTAGTAATTTTTACAAAAACGGCAAGGATCGCTTGGCAAGCGCACCTTACAAAAGTTCCTTCATAAAAACAAAGGATCACTGGTTTTCCAAACTATAGCAACTGAGCCGTTTACATTACTACATTCTTTTGGTTGTTATTCGTATAATCGTGTCGGATGTATAATACATACTATATGACGACACAAACAGATTGGAAAAATATAATCGTGTCGGATGTATAATACATACTATATGACGACACAAACAGATTGGAAAAATATGTTCTCTCAACGAATTCCCAAGAAATAATTGAAGAAAGAAGAAGAAAAAAAGCTATATTGTTTTATATATTGTACTTATTCTTGATTGTTTATTATGTATCTGTGCATAAATCATTTGTCATTTTTTATTAAACCTGAACTAGAAATCATGATTTTAAAAAATTCAAAAAAATAACCAACCAAAATTTTTAAAAAATCAACATTTAGCGCATAGGTAACCTGAACTTGAAGATAAATAGGTAGGTAGGTACGCAATATCGATGCAAATTGCTGTGGAAATAATGCATACATTTATCACGTCCAAATATAATATTTTTTTAGGTAAATAAATCAGCCGGAAGATCAATGATGTTCCTGTCTTTTAGGTTCAGTAAAACTTTTATAGAATAATATACTCCATTCGGCGCAGATGCTACAGTTTGTTTGGAGAGAAAAAAAATGGCTGTTTGGGGAACCTTGATCACCTGTTTCAGAGTGCCTCAACTTTGCAGAGTGGGTATTTGGAGAAGCCAGTCAGATGGTTCTCTATAGATTAGTTGGTTGAGTGTGTACCCCACCCTCCAATCTTAGTGTGTGATACTTTACCCATCTGTATAACAGGTCAACTTTCTGGCATGGGAACAAGAGAGGACACAACTCCAACCCTCTCTAGTGGCTCTGTAGAGTAGGTATTTGGGGCATGTAGTTGTGCTTAGTTTAGTTGGTCATGTGTGTGTGTGTGGGTGCGTGTGTGTGTTTCACTGCCGATCGACGCAGTTGCTATACGCCTGGTTGTTCGTTGACAAACATTCACGTATGCTTTATCGGGCAAAGTTTTTCTAGTAAGAAGTCATCACTTATCATCTTGAAATAATCTTCCATCAAATTAATATTCACTACTGAGTGGACTTTGTGGCAATAGATCGTTAAAAACAGTTGTTTCGTAAAATTTATGTTTTTGAGTGCACAAGCTCCTAAAAATTTGGTTGCGTCAGACTTTTTTTTTTAATAATTACTTCTCAAGTATGATTAATTGTTAACATGAATAGTTATTCAACCCTATACTACAGGGTGGTGTGTCTAACATTCAGAAATTTGATTATTGAAGAATCCCGCCTTCTATCGCCCAATGTATTACTCGCACGAAATTACACTAGCATGTTTTCATGTTCATTTTTTCTGCAGATCTCAATCGGAATGGTGTCAATATTGTTTTAAGGTGCTGAGCAACCTACACGTGTGTCTGTTTTGCTTTTTTCATAGAACCTACGTATTATACATGAGGGCACCGTGAGTATTTCCAACATTTTCCTGAGGTTCTGAATATCATTGCGACTAAGAAATGTTTTTCTACCCCTAAAGAGTTGGATGAGGGTTGTTGAAGTTGAAAATGAAGATTTCAAAGAGAATATAGGTGGATATGGTTCAGAAGAGGGAGTCAACGACTGTTGCATAGTGAAAAACCAAGAATACGACGAAATTGGTTTTGTTATCGAGGTACCAACCATGTTAGATTTGGATATGTATGCTAGTAAATTACTAAAAGTCTAATTTTTCGAGGGATATAAAATAGTCAACTACACAATAGTCCTGCAGGAACACTAATGCAGTTTTTGATATCCTCTCATAAGTTCCTATTTATTCAGTTGAATCTGCGGAAGATTTGACTTCCGATTAATTTTTCAAATGGGAATTATGACTAAGTTGGAATAATTGTACTAAATCAGTTTTGTTAGTTGGAGTTATGCATTTCTTAACGTTTACATAAATCTATAAATTGGCGAAATTTGTTTATTTTACTTCTTAAGCCCTTAGATTACAGAAAAATTTGTTGATTGACATATAGTTAAGAAACAATGTTCATGAAAAGAATTGGGTGATGGGGTGTTGGACACGCACCCGTGTAACAAAAGGTGCAAAAACACCCGTGTAGTCCAGGGTTAAAACATCATTCATTTTATTATTGAAAAATTCATGGGGTTATTCATTTACCTGTAAATTTCTTCTTTATTTACATATTGTCCGATTTGACGGTAGCTGAGCATTTCAAACGGCTGCGTTACTACGACAGCCACAAAAACAGACACGGATGTTACATACAACCCTTCCAAGTACCTGCAGTACATAAGAAAGGTATCAAAACAATCGGCTCGGGTTTATGGGTTTGGAACCTATTAACATGCTTTATATGGGAAACACACATAGTGTCCAGTGTAGCGTTGGTCCCAGTTCATTACGCTTAATTCAGGGGGAATGCAGGGGGGTGTAATCCTTCCGTGGGACACCCTGTATATACCTATCCACGTTTCTAGGAGTTACTAACTTCAAATTGTTAATCGGTTATTTTGTCTAAAAATAAGCGTGGCCAAAATCCACCAGAGCCAAAACCAAGATCATGTCCATGTCAAAATGTAAACAAACACCTCAAGCATGATATGTGAATAAAAATAATGTGATTAAATAAATAAATAAAATAATACGTTAATAACTGTTGTTGAATTTTGCCGAATTCCTGTGAAGGCAGTCATTTTACATAGGGTCAGGGGGGGCAAGTGCGTACCCGTTTTTCATAAATCTGAATTCGTGATGCTACCATTTCCCTCAAACTACAACTTAAATAGTGGGTACAGTTTTATTACATTCCCCAGACATTTCTGTGTCGAAAAACGTGTGGATATAATAAATTGGAGTTAGTAATTCATTATGAATCGCGAAAAACCTAGAGGCATTCATACAACGCACTTGCCCCCGGTTGGGGCGAAAATGAATAATAAAAATAAAATGTGCCAAAGTAGGTAGATTTTAGGTTTAATTTAAAATGAATTGTTTATGAACAATAAAAACGCCTCAAAAAAGATAATTTTTAGCAACTAATCATGAATTCCTGAGTTGATAAGAGATAAAATGGTCAATAAACTCATCCACTTGTTGGCTGTCCTCTGATTCGCTGTCGGTTGGGAATGAGGTTTGCGCGAGAGAGAATTTGAAGACTCCAGAGTTTTGCAGAATAAGATAGGACTGAGGTTTGGGAGAAGCGTGCGGTTGTTCGTGGAGGTAGAGGAAGGTTCTAGGGGGAAACTAGGTTTCAAGACCTTGATTTTCTGATTTTCCCTGGTAATTTCATGTGGTTTTTAATGAAATGCACTTGCCCCTTATTTGAAAACGCACTTGCCCCACCGTCAAAAAAAGAGGGGCAAGAACGTTTTATTAATTTTCTGCAGCAATTTTTGTAGCCTTGAAGTTATCAAGTGCGCAGTGCATATAGAGACAAAATATTGAAAGATAGACAGTGGAATAAACAGGAAAGGAAGGGTTTTAGACAAGAAAACCGTTGAAAACTGTACCTCCCTCAGATTCACACTCTGATATCGGACGAAGGCTCCGCGGAAAATGGTTCTAATTACGCTTATCTGTTCACTGAGGAGGTTAAAATTGTTATCAAATGATCATAAACACCTGTTCTATCATTTGTTAAGAAAATGTTTGAAATAGAGAGGCCTCATGGCGAAAGAAAACGAAGAGACGCACTTGCTGCACCGCCTGACCTTACGTCAATTGACCCCTCTTGACCAAAGTACGGTTAATAATATGAATTATTAATGAACATGTTATGTTCATTCCATCCTTTTTTATCATACAGCACATTTGCCCTTAATGATTCAAATTAACTATGGTAGTTTATACTTACTCTTTACTTAGACTTTTGGCCGTCTCCTCTTTTTCCTTTAAATACGAATTCATAAAGGCTTCCACTAAGTCGTAAAGGACGTAGGTTGAACAATAACATATTTCACCCCTCATCCACAATTTGTCCGCTTCGTCCGTCTTCATATAATTCACTAGATTGCATGAATAGCTATATTAGTTTCCTACGATACAGATTTCTAATCTCTCATTAACTCTCATGGAGGTGGGATATTTTGAATCGTTATGAAACTTTTGATTAGCAATGTCTGTACTAGTTACCCTTCAAGTTCCCAACGCAATAAGCTGGATTTATTAAATCGAATCAATTATTAAATAAATTAAAAATTTCGTTGCATACATTTTGAAGGCTAGCAGCTAATGAATATCATCGCCGTTTTAGGGCATACAGTTTCTATTACAGGTGAAAAATACATGAATAATTGTGTCGATGTAAGTTTCATTGGTCCGGCCACTGGAGACGCTTACACAGACGGGCTGTAAAAATGATAAAGCTATGTGTATCAGTATATTACAAACAATACGGTACAATTCTTGTATAATAATGAAAAAAAAATTCAACTCACTGTATTCTTGCGCACTGGGAATTCTCAACATCCGCTGCTTGTTGACTATCTTATATTGTGCAATGGAGTTCGGAACGTAACCAAGCTACAGAAAATATTTAATTTCTTTAGTTTATTTTCTAAAACGTTATCTTGGTTGATTGACTATCTACTTGATCATTAATCTAAGTTTCTGCATAACCTAATGCCCGAAACTGAAAATCATCGAATAAAAACTAAATTTTCATGTCTCTCCACCCGTTTCCACTCAGCTTAGAGCTAACTAAAATTCCGTTTTTATGGAAGAAATATTTTTTATTTTTTTATTTTATTATTATTATTTTTTTTTTTTTTTTTTTTTTTTTTTAATGTTTCAGAAATCAGATGTATTTCTAAGTAGGTTTTGCGAATATCTATAAATGAACAAAACATGTGTCTCATCGACGAGACTCTCTAGAACGATCAAGTTTGTCCCCCACCCCGGCAACTACTTGGAACCGTTCCCTGTAAGAAGAACTGTGAGTTCATCAATTCCGTTCAACCTGTTTAGTGGACATGTAGGTCAGAATGAAGTGTATAGTTTGGTGGTCTGGATGCTCGCAAGCTCGCATCTCAAAAATACGTAACATCAAGTAGTCAATCCCTTAGTAAAAATGCAGATTAGTTGGATATGTAGATCAGAATGAAGTGTATAGTTTCGTGGTCTCATAACACGATCACATAACAGTTTAGAAAAGTAAATGTGACTTTTCATTTGTGACTCATGAGCTGCTCCGCGTTGAACGGAATTGAAGAACTCACAGTTCTTCTTGTAGGGAACGGTTCCAAGAAGTTGCCGGGGTGGGGGACAAACTTGATCGTTCGAGAGGGTCTCGTGACTCATCGTGAAAAACACGCCAAATCATGTATGAAAATAATTATTGTGGCAGTAAAATATTTTCAAAAACCCAATATTTCTCAACTCGAGCGCTTTTCGCGCGTAGTTTTGCACTCAAAAATTTTAGTAATGGGTCATTGTTTCATGAAATTTCATGTTTATTCTGAATCTGCAACTAGATAATTATGAGGATTCATGATTTGGAAAACGCAAGATAAGAGTCATAGCGCCGCACATTGTTTCGACTAATGTGTTTTACGTGGAAAGAAGTCAAAATTAAATTTAAAAACAAAAAAAAATCTTCAGAATTCTGGGTGGTAGGTAAAGGTCTCAAATCGACGATTTTTACTTGGAATAACCCTCTCTCGGTAACTCTACGCTCAGATTTCAACGCATCAAACAGAAAATTTCTGTGTCGAACCCCTAAGGACATCATTCCTCTAAATCTAATATTTAATTTTAATTAAATGTACTCATTTGACGTATCTGGAGTTCAGTTTAAGCCTAGAAGAGTTTTTCAGCTCTAATTATAAGGGTTGCAACTCAAGTTAATATTCCTCAAATGCGACAAGCGAACTTGTGGATACCTATTTCAAATGACTTGAGAAAATGAGATTTGTTGTCATGATTATAATCATTACTTAGTTTCAGTAGCATCTTGCAATATTTGTTGTAGAGAACATCTGGCTGATTTTAAACTTTTAACTGCCAAGCCGTTTCGGATATGACTTCATCGGGTGCCAAATGAAAATGTTAAGTGTAGGCTTTCCTTGTGAGACTAATTGGGGCCTTTACCTTCGATGAATGAATTTAACACATTATGTATATTATTATGTACTGAGACCGCCGGAGACCTTCAAGGCACCTACATCCAACAGAGTATTTTGTTCGCGCCGGCGGTCTCACGTATTTTTAACGCAGAAAGTGAGGCCGCCCGCAGTCTCATTGGCACCCTCGGTAGCCGCTTCTAAAACATGTTGCAAAACGGTATTAAATACCTGAGTATCCGAAAAAAAAAACTTTTCCGTGAATATACCTACAGCTGGTAGCCGGCGGCCTTCATAGTAGCTAAAAAGTTTAATAATCACCCTGGAGTAATATTTTATTATTGTTATATGTGGTCATTAACTAATTATTCACCTTCACCAAACAATAAGCGAACCTATACGGGTAGCAAACGGAGACGAAGCTTCCTATCTTGAGTGCTCTTTTCATGAGATATCTCCCAAAAGAGTATTCGACATTTTCCGGTGCATCATCATAATATGATCCAGAACTGGACACTTTATACGGTTTCTGTAAATAGTGAGGAAAAATATTCAAGCAAGTGAAATCAATCAGGGGTAGGAGAGTAGATATAAATGTTAGGTATATGGGTATTATCGGTGATTCATTTCGTCTATATTATGTATTTAATTTTACAGATTTGCGAGGATCTGGGAGTAAACTAGTCTCGAATCCTCTGAGTCATTAACACCAACGGCATCACAATTGGCACACTTTTCACTTGGTGTATTACAGGAATGCGCTGTGTAATGGTGAAACAGAAATAAATAGATTAACTTACCTACTGGTATTTTCAAGTTTTCTGTTTTCGATAGGTACATAAAAATTATAATAATCTCAATTCCGCAGCACTATAAATATTCCTTAATAATAACCGTGGGGTTAGTGGGAGGGGGGGTCCCAAATGTGAAAGACAATTTAAAACAAATATAAGAGTAAGGATTTCTATCGTGTGATAGGTGAACATCAACGATATAGCTGGAAGAAGGAGTTTTTTAGATTCGAGAATGGACATTTTCATATAAACTTTGAATCATATTTGACAATTCGAAACCATTATTCTTCAAGGGTACAACTAAGAGGCTACGAAAAATTAGCACTATATGCAGGATTAGAAGTAATTGTAGCGACTATTTCCCCATAAATGGGGATTACAAAAAAAAAGACAAAAAAATAAAATAAATACATAAAAAATAATAATAAATCTTACCACAATATAAAATTATATCTATTGCCGGTCGGGAGCAGTTGGAGATGGAGAGTCAGAAATCGATGACAATCAAAGCCAAAAAAGAAAATTTGAGAGAAGCAAGGCTATGAAGACCTATTTTTAAAAGGAGCTCCCCAATCGCTGAACTCAAAAGATGACTATGAATATGATAGGTGATAAGATTGATAATAATATTATTATTGACCTCATACAGTGGAGGAGTGAACTTGAAAGTTCCTCTAAAGGACTGAAGTTCAAAGGTGCTAAAGGGATCAGCTTCGGGATGAGATTGAATAGGGTCCAAGTTGGTTTCCGATTCCAATTATGGAAATGGGAAGTAGGTAAATAATTAAACTGCGTGTGTGTGTGTGTGTTGAAATGGTTGAAAATTGTACTCCCAATGTCACCCCAGGTGAAGAAGCGAACCACCACAACGTACTTGGCACAAGACATGCCACCTGCAGATGAAAATGAGCTTTGGGAGGCTGTGAACAGGAAAATGGAGGGACAACTTGAACCTTCATTTTTGATTATTATTTTCATCTTCTTTTTCGTCACAGCTTTGTATAGAACGAACGATATGCGTTGTAACAGTTGGTGAAACTAAAACATACCTTTAAAGGAAGACGGTGTTGCTCGGGTAAGCTGGTTGTATGGTGGTCGGATAACCATACAAGGGTCAGTCATACTAAGGCTGAAGAATAGATAGTTGAATGGTCTTCTGATGGTGAGGCAAAAGAAGGGCATTAGAACTGGAGAAGAGAAAATCTAAAATGGTTACAAAAGAGGGGAAGTCACCTCCACCAACAACGAATCAACATTTTACTGTGATGTTAGCCAAAATAAAGCATCATTAGTTGGATTAGGCGTGACGCATTCCAAAGGCGAACCTCCGCATAAGTACGAAACAACAACGCAATTCTTCATTAGATATGAAAACCGGGTTTCACTTGAAACTGCGATGCAGCAATGAAAGCTGCTCCAGCTATTTGCACTATAAGAAGTTGGGAAGCAATGACGAGAGGAATATGTTGCGTGGGAACCCTCGTTTATGAGAATTGTGAGTGAAAGAAAGAGAGGGAGAGGCGATGAGATTCCGGGGCGGAGTGATTAGAACGACAATATATCAGGATTAGTAGGGCACGATGCATTGGTAGTAAATCAAAGACACTACTACAAAAAAATCACGGATTATGTGACGTGCAGCTAAATTGTTTCGTCTTGAAAGAGCACTCAACTTTGAGCCAGTATTTCAATATGGAAGATGGTTTCCTGGAGCACACGATATCCGTGATCTTCGAAGGAGAACTTCGAAGGAGAGTGGCCGATGAACCCAGTTTGCTGAGATGCTAAGGCACGGGCCTTAGGGAATCCGATACGATCGTCTCTCCTACGTGAAGAAATCGTCTTAAGATCTATCCTAGATACAAGCAAAGTCATTAATAATTTAAAAACCCAGCTACGACATCGTTTGAGGTTTATATCTCCCTTCTTACACAATTACATTTTCACCAAAAATACTATCGAAATGTTAAATACGCGAGAGCAGTAGCAAATTTCACAGGAAGATCCATAGAAAATGGAGGAGGTCTTATTAGAAGGAAGGGTTTAATATTATTTCTAACTGCAGACGTGTAACATATATTCTTAGTAGGCGTTATCTAAACATTAATACTCACTGCTTCTGCCATTTGATAAATCAGTGTGTATTCCTGGTTGTATATGTACCACAATTAAAACATAAAATTACACTACTGCAGTACAGTCTTGTAAAGAAAACTTCATCACTAATGATTTCAATAGATTCATTTCAACAGTCTACCTATGTATATGTGGTTCTACTCTGAATAGAAACCTCCTGTGATGTTATAGTAATTGTTTTTGGTTTGTTAGGTGACACTGTTACTGTAGGAAATGGAAGTCTTCATTGTGGAAATAATTCTGTTTGGTGGATTTGAACTTCTGAAATGATGCTTCCTTCATGAGTAATATCCGTACTTCACTTTATGTTAAAGTCATATCCAAAACGCTGATTATTTTTCCACAATGGTTTATCATTTCTGTGTTAGATAACCCTTCTACGCAGATAATTTGTCTATAATTATTAAACCTCGTATGTAAATGTAATATATGATCAGAACATGGCGCTTCGTGCCTCTGAGAATATTTCACACTTTTACAGTTCCAAGACCCCACAAGGAATATGATGCTTGAAGTAATTTATGTTAGCGCATGTGCAGAATGGAGTAATAATTTGAGAAAAATGAAATTGGTAGGGTACAATCTAAGCCTAACCCACAAATTCTCTGAAAATGATATCAAAATCTGATGAATACTAGACCTTGTCTTTCGGAGTACACTTTGCGCATGCACAGAAGCTAATAATGATAAAATCATGTTGAAATTAACATGGAATAATTAAACCATTGACCGCTTGAAGTAATTTACATTTTCACATGCGCAAAACGGAGTAATGATTTGAAAAGTATGGAATCGTTAGTTGACCATTTACAGCCTAACCCGCACATTCCCTGAAAATGTCATCAAAATCAGATGAAAGCTGTTGAAATTAGGCCCGTTTAAAAAAGAATACATATTCGCGCATGCGCAATAGCTACTAATGATAGGATTATGTTGAAATTGTTAGGGAATGCTCAAATTAACCTCTTCCACCTATCCTCCGAATTTGAGCGAGATCGGACAACGGGGGCGTGAGAAAATGATGGTTGATGGAATTTACGTTTATGAAGTAGGTATTAATTTGGGACACATTTGGGTAACAGTTTTGAGGGGATACTATTGTTTCCTCTTGGTTGATAACACTGGTTCAATATTGGAAAAATAAGCCGAAATACTTGGAGGAAATTTGAAAGGGTGTACCTTGGACAACCTCAGCATATTGCACATGCATGTATATGGAATTTAGCTGTTCTAGGTAGGTACACGGAAATAACTTGAAGAATATTTTCATCCGTCGAATAATTCATGAAAACGAAACAAAAACAGCAATGGCTAATGATGAAAACATTTACCTTGTCGCTGGAAAATTCTGTGACACGTTTTTGAATTTAAGGAATATTTTCGCCAGTGGAAATAGTAAAATTATCATGTATATACCTTTTGGAGAATTCCGTTGTCAACAACTCGAGTACCAGGGGAGAGCACGTTCGATGAAAGGTCATTGTCATCAGGACGTCGAACGAGTTGGTACTGAAGTCAGTCAGTCTGCCTGTCACTTTATATAAAGGAAATAGGGGTGGAGTTGAGGTGCAGGGTGGACATTCCATTTTGCAAAACGGCGTAATTTGATGTAATATGTTTAATTGAATAAATGAAATAACAGAAAAAAACCTCTATTACCGTTTGCACACGTCCACTCGTGAATTGTGTCATGTAGATGGTGTGGAATGTGATAAACAAACTGCCCGTGTGCTCGCGTGGGACCACATGGTCAACCTGATATGTCCACATTTTGCCTGGCATGTCAACATCTTGCCTGAAAAGGTAAGGCGTGGGCCCAGGAATTTCGATTCAGTAGCCCCCTCCATATTTCACATTCGAATTCCCTCCTCCCAGAGTACTGATGATGGTATAACCGCCGAAATCTACCTAACATTGTAACTCCTCATTTTATGGAAATATACCACATTTTCATTCCCATCCAATATATTCTGGTTTTAAAGAGTCCACTCGTTTTTCTTCCAAATGAAATTTTTATGGTAGTGCTATAAGTGTTTTTGAGAAGAAAATCACCCCTCCACCTGACTTCAACTGTCATTCACGATTAGCCATGAGGACGTAAAGAAGAGACTCCTACATAATATTATTGGTTCACATGTTCTCACATGTTTCTCTTGAATTTCTCACTTTTGTACTTTTGCGTTTGACGGAATATACAGATCTTTTTAGATATTTCTATAGGTAACTGTTTAGATGTTCTATAGACTATTAGATTCAGATATTTCTATTCAACTCATCAAGTAGGTACAGCAAATCAGTATGTCAACTTTAGGTACCTACAGATTATCCGATACGGATTCTCCTTCGAATACCCGAGTAAGTAACTCTATTAATTAAGCTAGCGCCGGATTATTCTAATACGACGTCGCGCTCGGTTCCGTTGTGGGAGGAACCCTCTTTTCTGTTCACTCACAGTCCTCCATAAACCAAAAGTGTGAAGGTGTGTGTGTATAACTGAGATTGGTTTGGCTAGTTGAATCTCCAGTTGTTGAATTGTAAGAACTTGGGCAGAGCTACAACGGACATTTAGTTTCTGTTTAAGTTTGTTTAATCTGTCAAGCGAACCGGGCGGATCGCGAGTAGGTAAGGTGCGTTTGTAGGTAAAAAGGTGGGTGATCCGCCTGGGGTGAGAAAGTTAAAGGGCTTGCGCAAGCTGTTCAAAATTCCCACTGATGAGAAAGGTGAGAAAGTAAATCCGTGTATGCGAAAGATGTGGCTTGACAGATATAAAAGAGCATTACTACGAAAGGACACGGTACCAAGAATGAATTTGTGAAAGCTGAGAATATAAGGCAGGTAGGTAAGTGCATTTAAACACAAGAGTTGTTTTTCTCCTTGTGTTGGGTAGTATATTTTCTATTTAATTGAAGGATTAAGTCCGTGGATAATTGATATAAACTTGTAGAAAAACTCAATAGTGGATCGGTTCTATTCATTTGTTGTATATTTCTGTGTTGTATATTGTATGTTTCTGTAAGTAATTACCTATATTTTAATTTATTGTGTGAGGAAACTCTTACTTAGGTAGGTCGCAACATACTTAGCATGATTTTAATTTTTTTGTATGAGGTGTCTCTTAGGTAGATGTCTCTCAGGTAGGTGTTTCTAAGGTGTAAGTAGCTATAGGTACACATATTTAGAATGATGGAAACGTCACCAAACATAAACAAAAATTAAATCAAACTTGCCTCCATCAGGTGGGGCTTATTGTTAGGAATTCTCACCAAGATCTGTAGTGTTTAAAAGTAGGATTCTCATACAGATTGTAGGATATTCATAGATTATTCGGGCAATATGCCAATGAAATGTGAATATGAAAGGACTAAGAATTTGAAAGACTAGGAATGTTTCATGTATTGTTTATGTTTTACTATAGGGTATAGTTGTGCAGCGAAAGGTCCGTATAAAGAGAATGAAGCGAAAGTTAATGGTTTCTCACTTGCTCTTACCATGATGTGTGTAGCTCTGACCCATAATTAGTATTTCCTGAGTTTGAGATTTGACTTAAGAACTATGCGTAGGTAAATAAGGAAGCATCCGAGCTTTGAATAGCTGTGGAGGTTGTGGGCCGACAGTAAAGGTAAGGGGCTTGCGCTAATTTTTCTGCGAATCACTAAGTTGAGATGATGTTTGTCTTGGAAACTAAGGAGGTAGCAAGGATGTTTAATTCACACTCAGGGTGTACCCACAATGCTCTGAGGTTGATCAACTTAGCGATTCGAGGCGCTAACCGTAGGTACTTATGAATAATAGGTACCTACTTAATTTTAATGCTTTAATAAATATGAAAGAAATAATGTTAACATTTTTTAGGTGTTGTGATATCGTGTACTGCAGTCAGTTAGTTGAACCATGCATGTGTGATTGGTGTAAGAAATGTGTTATCTTTGTATCTCATTCTTTCTCTTTAAACTGAGTGAATGTTTCTTCGTAGTGAATTTTCTTCTTTATTGTTACGATAATAATGAAAATATTCAGTCAATCACTGCGATTGCATCTTACTAGGAATAACACTCAATCAAATAGGTTTGCAGAACATTATTAGGCTTGTTGACTCAATTTTGAGTATTAAAAGATTAAATTAGGTTACATCAGTTGACATACTATAGGTAACTGATATAGGTAGGTATTGTTAAATGTATGAATGTATTGATGGCAACAATTTTTCAGGGTACATACGGTTATAATGGACCCCACTTTAGAAAGAGATATGGCTTGTGCGAGACTTCGAGAGGCGGCTTTAAGGAAAAGAATAGTATTCTCTTTCATGTCTGAAGCACAGAATTTGAAAGAGTATTTTGACGAGAAGGTTCAACAGCTGGTTGACAGATATCAGGAATTACTTGGTGGCCTGGATTTGTCCGCTCCGCTGAGAGATATTTTTGAAGAGGTCGATAATCATGATGAACTACTATCAGGTGAACGATGCGAAAGTAAAGAAAGAAGCGAAAGATGCGAACGTGAAGAAAGAAACGGACGATGCGAACGTCCAAAAACTAGCGAAAGTTTCAGTGGTTCAGTAGGGAAGGTGCATTTAGGCTACAATGACATAAATTTGAAATTTAAACTACAATCTGGAGACAACAAGCTAATGCCGGACTCAGACTATCGACTATGGAAGTCAAAGATTGTCCACCAGCTAGAGGCCAATGATCTTATGTTTCTTGTGGATCCTTCCTATAGACAGTCAGGGTTTTACACAGAAAACAAACTGTACCGTATGAAACATGCGGTCATGGGCTATATTAAGTCAAATCTCAGTGATTATCACCATCGTTTGGTTCACCTTGCAAAAGAGCCAAAGGACATAATGATTGCCTTGGATGCTGCACACGAACCAAAGACGTACCGCTCTTATTATTCCTTAACCAACGAGTTCAATAATATCGTGTACGACAGAAACGAGTCTGAGACGATACCCGAATTCCTAGCACGATTCGACGAGCTGGTTGACAAAATAAAGAAATGCGATGGGGGTGAAGATCTCTCTGAAGCCCACATCAGGAGGAATCTGTTACATGCTATAGAAGACGCCTTTCCAGATATAGTTGAGCCTGAGTTAGATATTACTCCAGACAAGCCCAGAAGGTCAATCGACCAAATAAAGAACCTGATGAGACTCAAAACCTGTACGGCTATGGAAAGTAAACGCCGTACAAATCAATTACCTGAATCTGCAATGTTTACAGGCTTTGGCTATAAGAAGCTCTTCCACACATGAAACTGTACGAGAACCCCAGAGGTTCAAAGGCACATGTTACAACTGTGGGCTTAACAATCACCAAGCTAGTGAATGCAACTACAACGGTAGGGTTTGCTACAACTGCAAGCGAGAAGGACATTTGGCTGCTAAATGCCCACGCCAACATATTGAAGACGCTGAACTTGTCAGAACATCTTATAAGCCATCTAGGCAACCCAATAGAAGAGCTACTTCCTACCAAAGCAGCAGGCGTCACTTCAGCCAACTTAAGTCTCCCTCACCAAGAAGAGGCCAATTGGGTGAGAGTAAAACCAAGTACAGGAAAACAGCTATTCCACGCACTCGAAAAAGCATGATACGTGTACCTATGAAAAAAGCGTTCAAGATTAAGAAACCTTCTGTGAAAGCTGCCTTTGAAGTGGGTCCGGATACTGAAACCCTTCCACTTGAGCAACAAATGGCTTGGATATCGACAAAAAGAGAGAAGGAAGATGAGGAACAGTCATATGCCGGAATAGCCAATGCAGACTGATGTTAACAGCTATCTACCATCGGAAGTCAGCTTAACCATATACCTAGAAGGTAAGCAGCATAATGTGAGACGTTTACATTGTGTCTCTGATAGTGGAGCTACAGATCATGTTTTCAACGATGCAAGTTTATTTGTAAATTTAAGATATCTTCCTAAACCTCGTTATGTCACATGTGCAAATATCGCGGCAGACCTTATTATTCAACAAGTGGGTGATTTCATTGTACATAACCCGGAAACTGGGAAATTGGGGTGTTTGACAAACGTTTTGTATGCTCCAACAGCTGTCGAAAATCTTTTCTTGTTGCGCAAAATTCTCCACAATAATGTTTCAGCCAAGTTCGATAATACCAAATTAGTTATCGAAGATAGGAGTACCGGAGAGTTCGTAAAACTGGGCTATTTTGATGGTCGTTTTTGGTGGGTGGAGTTTGGCTTGCCACTCTATGGTCAAGCCTCAGTTTACAGTCGAATACAACGCCATCTTGGTTTTAAAAAAGGTAGTTCAGGTGCTCTCAGTATTACACAGTCTGAGGTCGGGGCTACCTCATCACTTAGAAATGGGAACTCTAACACTTCACTTACTTCTCCTTCGACCTCAGGGCGAAAGCCCTCCTTAAAACGTCCCTGTACTTCAGCAGATAAGGAGAAGGGAGGGAGGAAGAAGGTTAGATTCAGTGATAGAGGACTCGATTCCTCCAATGACCATCAGGCTCCGACACAGTCACTAAGGGAAAATGCAGGTTTGCAGTGGCACTTCAGATTAAATCATGTGTCGAAAAAATACTTAGAGATAGTTGCAAAGTTTTCCCCCGAGTTGAAGGGTGTAAAATTCAATAAGGACATTCTAGACTGTGCAGACTGCAAAAAAGCAAAAGCAAAACGTAACCCTTGCCTTGAAAAACGCCATAGGACAAATATAGTTTTTCACAGAGTCTACAGCGACCTCCTTGGCCCCATAAAACCCTTTGCATACCGAACTACCAACAGATACATTGTCACCTTTGTAGATGACGCAAGTAGGTACGTAGTGGCCTATGAAATTGCTGACAAAACTCAAGTAGACTTTGCATTGAAGAAATTTCTCCAAGAAATTAGGAAACTGTTAGGACCTCAAATAAAAATAGCTGAATTAAGGACAGATGCAGGGACAGAATATAAGACTACAGCTCTAAAACAACTACTAAACCAAGAAAGTATAGTCCATATTGAATGTGAACCGGTAACACCCCAACATATCGCACCAGCAGAAAGATTAAACCTAGAAATAGCTGAGAAAGTAAGGGTAAACTTGATATCATCAGGATTACCTAGCTATTTGTGGGCATTTACTCTGAGGCATGTCCTACACATTCACAATAGATCCCCAAATGCTTCCAACAATTTTCTATCTCCTTTTGAAGTCGTTTTCAAAAGGCCTCCTTCTTTAAAACACATCAGAAGGTTTGGATGTGAATCTTATGTCTTGGACAATCATGCAAAATCCAAACCTAAATTTTCTCCTAGGCTTTTCTGCTCGAGTGTAAAGATACTGGCTACACCTTGTTTGACACAGAAAAGAAAACAATAATTAGATCGAAGCATGTCAGCTTTATCGAGTCAAGGACATTTACATATTTTACCCTAATTCATGCCAACAAATCAATTTTCCCGAAATTAGAAATGGAAGCTAAACTCTCTCTGTATGAACATACGCCCGAGGCTGAATTCCCACCTAAATTAACCGATGAAGGCATTTTTGAGCCGGAAATTGTAGACAATTCTGAAAACACAGCTTCCCAAACAAATCAAACTAGAGCGGGAGAGACTAATCTAGGTGGTACAAGTGAGTACGATTTCTTTGAAGGTGTAAATGATGAGAATGAGAGTCAATCAGATGGACTGAATGTGATTTTTCTAACGAACGTAGCTTTAAATGATTTAGGAGAAGAACCGGAAAATTAGCCTTAAGTAGTCCAGAAGCCGAATTCTGGCTAAAAGCCATAAGTGATGAATTCGATGCATTAACTAAGTGTGACACCTGGAAAATTATACCTAGGTCTGAAGTACCTAGGAACGCATCGATAACGAAAGCCCGCTGGGTTCATAAGAAGAAGTTGGAACCAGACGGCAGCACCAGATTCCGCAGTAGATTAGTTGTAAAGGGTTTCGGGGACAATAATTCCTATGATATATCCGAGATATATGCGCCAGTTGCCAGGTTGCCTGACGTACGGTTTATATTGATTGTGGCGAATAAATTCGACTTAGATCTTATACAATTAGATGTAAAAACTGCGTTTCTCAATGGTAAATTGGAAAAACTCGTTTACATGGAGCCCCCAGAAGGTTTAAGTGATTATTTATCTGAGAATGAAAACTTTAACCGCAACTATGTGTGTGAGGTGCACAAATCCTTGTATGGGCTTGTGGTGTCTCCTAAGAGATGGTATATTAGATTCTTGGAAGCCATCAAATGTATCGGATTCACCACATACAATTTTCAGCCGTGCTTATTCACCTGGAGAGAAGGCCAAAAATTTATAATCTTACTGCTGTATGTCGATGATATACTTATGACTGGCAACTGTACTTCAAAATTATCAGAAACTAAGGTTCTATTAAAGAAGCAATTTGAAATCACGGAATTGGGGGAGCCACGTAAATTTCTAGGAATGGAAATTGTTCGTGACAGAAGATCACGTAAACTTTACTTACATCAGACAAAACAGATAGAGGCAATGATAAAGCGTTTTGATCCTATAAGTAGGAAGATTGCTGAAAGGCTATCATGAGATCAAGCGTTACAAACATGACTAATGTACCATATAGGCAGGCCATAGGTTCTCTGTTGTACATACAAAATGGAACCAGACCCGACATCTCTTTTGCCACCAATCTTCTTAGTAGACGTCAATCTAATCCTTCTATGGAAGATTGGAATATGGTCTTACGCGTATTTCGCTATCTAAAAGGAACGCTGTATCATGGTCTGATTTTCACAGCTAATACGAGTGGTTTGGAGTGCTTTGATGATACCGCTCTTGGCCCATGATGATGCTGGTCTGCACCATGAGCTATATCATCAAGCTTTTCGGTGACTTGATGCTTTGGAAATCCAAAAAGCAAAACCATGTAGCGCTCTCTGCTCCGGAGAGTGAATATGTTGCAATGTAGCAGGGAGAGAGCTGATTGGAATTAAAGCTAGGTGTCAAAACATTTTGCAAATTAACTTCACACCAACGTTGTATGAAGATCGTCGACCTGCTACTGTCCTCACTAAGATTGAAGACTCAACAACCATGAGACATTCGGTGCATCTCAGTGAAAAAGGGTGAAATCAAAATTTAATGGATAAGCACTAATGACCAAGAGGCAGATGCCTTGACAAAATGCTTACCCAAAGAAAAATTTCTTAAATTTAAAAATGAGTTGATTTCTAAAGTCATAATTCCTCTCTAATGTCTCTATTCTTTTACAGCACGCCTAAATTAATAAATCTCATCTAAGGTCGCTGGTAATGAGAAAGTCCAAAAAATTGAAGTGTGTCAAATAACGAAGAAAGACGAGTAGGCCAGGACCACATGACATAAATTGCAACGAAGAAAGTAAGAAAGCACAAGCGTTTGCTTGTTCACTAAGTTCGGATTACTGAAGATGTCTCTCCAGGTAACGTCTCTTCATCTGTCCTCCTGATGGTACTCAAGATGCTCAGCCCATCCCCATCTCTTGGAATGAACGTTGTTGTCCGGTGTTGGTGTAGGAGGGAGTGAGAAGAAAATTACCCCGCCACCTGACTTCGATTGTCATTCACGATTAGCCATGAGGACGTAAAGAAGAGACTCCTACATAATATTATTAGTTCACATGTTCTCACATGTTTCTCTTGAATTACTCACTTTTGTACTTTTGCGTTTGACGGAATATACAGATCTTTTTAGATATTTCTATAGGTAACTGTTTAGATGTTCTATAGACTATTAGATTCAGATATTTCTATTCAACTCATCAAGTAGGTACAGCAAATCAGTATGTCAACTTTAGGTACCTACAGATTATCCGATACGGATTCTCCTTCGAATACCCGAGTAAGTAACTCTATTAATTAAGCTAGCGCCGGATTATTCTAATAGTTTTATATTCAAGCACTATAGAATAATATCGTCTCAATAACCAATTTTAATGCCATTATTGAGACTTCGAATCGAGTTACCTTCCCAACCCACAGTAGGTATTTGTCACCACAAGAGCTGCGTTGTGGTCGCCGATGTGCGCTAGATCCACAACCAACGTTGGAACAGTGATAAGGGCTGCGGAGCCGACTCGAGAGCAACGCCCGTGAATCATTCGCGGCACCCTGCGCCCCCATCTCTCCCGGTTAAAGCCCGACTGTAAATACAAATCTACACTCTTCCCGTTTGCACACGTCCACTCTTGCCGGTGATATATGTACAGTTTCACCCGCACTGGACAAATACCCGGGCGCTGCGGGCCCTGTTGCGAAAAACGCGCGTTTTTCGACTCTAAACCGTCCCGCTGGTCGGCTGAGCTGCTCTTTTTTCCCCTCTCTCGTTTATTTAGGACCGATGAAAAACTGACTCGCTAATGAACAGAAATGTTTCCCTGAAGGGTGCAGAGGGGGTGCTTCGTTCCATCATTGCTCTTTCAGCATCCCTCATCCGGATCTCATCACTTCCCCAAACGGAAACAATGGGTTTTCCTAAGTTTCAAAATGGACGCTCCTTCTCCCCGTCATAATGGTTTACGACTCTCGGGAATTGTTGGAGAGTTCTTGCGAACTAATCCCCAGTTATGATTATCCCGGAAGAGGAAGGATTGCAACCCTTTTACTTATAACTCGGAGTTTATCTAGTGGAAAAGTAGATGAGTTAGTCTTTTATGACACTTATAACTTACAACTTCTAACGCTAACAAAATTATTAATTTTGGTATATTATTTTCAATAATGAACCTTTGTAATCGACCAAGAAAAAAAAGCTTTAACCCCCGCAGTCTAAATCTTGTTTGGTTTACGTTCCAAGATGCGTAGAATCCAAAAATCGATTAGAAAAATCCGTCCGTCCACCGTCGGCCGTCCGCGGCTTTTCTCCGAAATTAATAGACCAAACTTCATGAAACTTGCGTTAAAAATCACATTTGGGGCATCCTAGAAGCTCGGCATCAATTTGTTTCAAGCATAGCGGTATAGCCATGACCAGTGTTTAACACCTACACTTAATTGAAAAACCCCAAAAATAAAATAATAAAACTAAGACTAGATGATGAATAGGCTAAATTATACTATAAATTATACTTCTTCGCTAAGCAGTTGTCTTCGAGAGAGGCCCGCTTACATTCAGCCCACCCGTGAAAGCGAGCAAGGAAGTGGGTAGCGCGAGCACGTAAACACCTCACTCACGTCGCCTCTTGCTGCTGCCACTGTCGTGCCCGTGTTACTTTTGTTTGCGGTTTTTAGTATGGAAGTCAAGAGACAGGCAGTACAAGTGGACAGTGAGGGCAGTATGTTCCCAACTTCCGTAACTTCCAGTAGAGATGGGTAAATTGGTGAGGCTTAGGAGGGACAGAGCCAATGCTGCCTCTACTTCCAATGCCCGAGGTCCAAATGGATTGGAAGTATAAGCACCATGTAACACTGTGGCAGAGGCATATTCAGTGGCAGTGACTGAATGTAAACAGGATATTAGACGAGTAAGGCCTGTGGCGACCCGATTGACCTCTACTCCATTACCCCTTAGAAGTTGGGTTATGAAAGGGCCTACCGGGGCAAACCCTGTGAAGGTCACCTCGCAGACTAATGACCTGGCCCTGCCAACTCTTGTGTCAGATGGAAATGGCTGTATGTTGGATGTAAGAGATTTTATTCACAATGCTTAGAGGCAACACCTCGATTGAGTTATCACCAATCCTCGCAAGAGCATGGGGGCACTCATTGACAGGAATACTCACATGGAGGCTTAGCTCCTACATAAATGTTATGGTTGAGCCAATGCTGCAGCTTGGTGTAGTGATACACGAAGGCTATGTAGGAGGGGATCATTAGAATATGTGTCCCTAATTGCCCCGATAGCACTCCGCGAGTAACTACGGATCACATGTGGCTTATATATTACTTGTATATGATGTGTCATTCCAGGAAATACCAGCTTTAAAAAAGTACCATCGCTAATAAATCAAGCATCTAAAATTAAGGACGAGTTCCTTGAAGAACACTACTTGAGCACATTTATAAATTGAAGCAAGGAACTTTTCAGCCCAAGACCCCCATTTAAGTTTACCAGAGGCTTGTGCCCACATCATGAAAACATCATTTAAATTAATCGTGTTTCCACAGAATAAAAAACTGAAATTTTCAAAATTTCTTTCATTTTTACCCTTATAAGACCTAAAGGAAAAATTGGTTAAACAACAAGTAACAAATAAATGTGATGCGTCATTAATTATTATTATTTTTAAATGATTAAAAGCTCATCGTTCATTTACTTGAGACTTGATTTACATTTGTGGGCCACAAAACGTCCTAAATACCATTAATGTGATGGGTTAACTTCTTGTTTTTTTTCCCCACAATGCTTTGTAAATCGAGGGGATATAGTTATTTGAAAGGGCAACTCATGGTTCTTAGGTCACCTAATCTTCCAATATTCTTAGTAAATCCGAGAGATAAATAATTTTCATCGTACCTCCGTGATTTTGTAAGAGGCACAGAATTTAAGGTGGAAGTACTTGCAGCCGATTCAGTTTTTAGTAACTTTCCACTTACAGTTACACAACCGATGGCATCCCTCCTAATTTTATCATTGCTACATGATGTAGATGCACTGCTTCTTCGGTCACTTATTAAAAATCACTTCACTCTCAGAAGTATTACTCATTATATTGGGATAAAATTATTCATTCTATTTGAAACTAAATGTCTCCCTCACAAGAACGCAAACACACCTACCTCTTAACATCAACACTGTACGAGCCCTACAGTTTGAAAACACCTGAATTATTGGAAATTTAATTTTGTTTTGGGGAAGGGGGGTGGGGAGAATTTACTCTCATTCATATGGTGTCTATGGCTATAAATGGTTGTAGAAAATGGGTGTTTTCAATGTTTTACCTCCTCACCACCGAAGTTTGGGAAGCTTTCTGATCATGCGAGTATTCCAAAAAATTGATGTCTTCCAAAATCAAATTTTCCACTTCCTTCAAGTATTGCAATTCCAGACCAAATTCAACTTTCCAGATCAAATCAAACTTTATGTAAACCGTATTAAACCTTTTACAAACCAAACTAGACTTTATCCAAACTAAATTAAACCTTTTCCGAACCAAATTAAACCTTTTCCAAACCAAATTAAACGTTATCCAAACCATTAAACACTTAAAAATTAACCCTTTTCCACACCAAATTGAACTTTTGCCAACCAAACCAAATTAAATGACTAAACACTCTCAAAATAACTAGCATGAATATAAACTGAGTTAAAATGTTGTGTTATGTAAAAGGTTGTTCGTGGTGACTTGAAATGTTGCGTTATGGACGTACCGTTTTCGGGATAGTTTAACGTTGATTTCCCTATCACGAACCGAGATAATTCGGCAAACTTTCCGGGTACCCTTAATTCACAGTTAGAAAAAAGTTACCATAATTATGCAATCTTGTAATTCGAGGGTTTTTTTCCAGTCTACGTACATCCATGACACATTTAAGTCACCATACACAACATGTTTAATCAATATCAGTTTATATTCAAGCAAGCCATTTTGAGAGTTTTTAGCGATTGAAAAAAATAAAATAAATTGAAAAGGTTTAATTTTGTTTGGAAAAAGTTTAATTTGGTTTCGAAAAAGGTTTGGATAAAGTTTTATCTGGTCTGGAAAAGGTTGTATTTGGTCTGGAAATACTGTATATGTTTCAGAGTTTACTGATCAAACAAGGTTCTGTGTCTGAAATCTGAAGACATAAAGAAGTATCTCACTACTACATGCAGTAAAAACACAATGTTGCACAAACATTATTACACAATGTTAACACACAATGTTGTGTGTTGTGTGTGTGTTTATGATTTCTGTGTTAGATATCCCTTCAACGTAGATCATTGGTCTATAATTAGTAAACCCCGTAGGCACTTACAATTACAACCATTACAATTACATTTATACGTCAGATGCAGAACTCATGTAATTTTGTAGTACCCAAGGTTAGGTGATAGCTAAAATAAAATATCTAGGGAAGTCTAAATTAATATTTAATTAAATTATGTTGATTTTTTTGCAGGAATAGTAAACATTCATATGTTATGAAGCAGGAGTATGATGGGCGAATGGGATATCAACACACTATCATGTATAAAAGACGTAAATTAGGTGCTGACAGCGACCCTTTTGTATCAAGGTGCAGGGGAAAATAGCAAAAGAGGGAATAATTGTACTGGAGGGTTTTGTTTGAAATTCCTAAACCGGAAGTTATGGAGAGAACGGCAGGCGATGAGAGCAAGTTCGGAGAGAGATGCTTGCTAAAAGGAAAAACTTGGGTTTCGCTAATCTGTTTGCAAAGCTCTCGCCTTCAAACCCAAGTTTCAATGAAGGAGCAGGAAGTTGGCTTGAGAGACTTGTCTAATTAAGTGCTCCTTCTACAACCCCTTGCCCCTGGAACTCCTCCGGTAAGTGGTTAAGGTATGATCACTTAATATCTTGCTGTGTGTATCCCGCGAAACGAACGGAGAGACGTTGGAGGTGGGGAAAACAACCCCCCCTCATTCTGGGTGGGAAGGTTTGAACTCAATAAGTGTGTAGCATCGCCGCTAGGCTTTTCGAGAGTGTAATGTGCTTTCATACAACTTCCCCTTCCTCTTCTGCTAGCTACTCGATCCTTCGGTTTTCTCGCTCGCCAGTTCTCGAGTTGAATGTTTTGTAGTGAGGGCGAAAGTTGGGAAGATCCTTATTTCCATTGTACCAGGGGAAACCGCGACGTGGGAAACGGCTTTATCGTCTGCACTTGGAAATGCAGAACACCGAAATTCGGTTTGGTTTCCGCAATGTATTGAATCAACACATTTGAATCATATCATTTGATGCTCCTGCGCTTTGTATTATTCCGTTAGATGAACATTAAAGGGGGATTCGTTAGGAGGATGTGCACTGCTATAATTATATTACTGTATTCATTCGAAAGATAAAATACTTAAGGTCAGATTGACACACTATGAGCGTTTGAAGTAGGCTGTATTTTTGTTACACTTAATTACCCATTACAAAGACCTCAGAAACATAGGTTTCAGAAACTATGGGTTGCCGTTGTTTTTAAAAAGGAAATATGGGGCAAAATGCGTCATAAAGATGATGTCTTCCGAAACGGGTATTCCGTCCTTCAAGATAACGCTCTAAGCAATTACCCAAGGTTTTATTATTTTAGTATTTGATAGCTCTCCTACGGAAATCAAACGAGCAGCTGCCTATAATAAAATGTTGGTCATGAAGACTGATAAAGGGGACCGATGGATCAGAACAGAGTCTCTAAAGAACGAAAACCATTTGGCTACCTGGAGTTGGAACTAACAGTTCTAAACGCCTCTACCCCTCTCCCTTTTTCACTTTCATTCGTTCTGTTTCGATTCCGATCTGATTCAGGACTATTTCTCCGGACAAACCTAAAGAGTCCAAAACAGACCAAAGTGTCTAAAACAAGTTATTGTGTTGCTGTTTCACTATCAACAGGACAGGGGGGGGGGGGTTGTGGCTTCAGGAAGTGTCTAGGCGTTTCGCGTAACTCCGAGACATTTCATCTCCTTGGCATTTTACAAATTAGGATTTTTCAAAAGACATACAAATATTTGGGGAATTCCACGTCAAATGGGAAGCTCCTGAAATAAATTCTCTCCATTTAATGAATTTGACCATTTTCTCACGACTTGTACATATACCTAAGAAAATAGTTCCCCCCAAATTTCAGGTCTTTAAAATTATTTTGGGTCCTTCCACAGGCAGCCGAACTTTACAGAAATTGATAGTAAGGGTTCTATTTCAGTGGATTTTATTGCTCTTACTTAGCAATTAAAAAATCATATTTCTAGTGTTCTTGACGAAAAAAGTCCTGTTGTTTTTAGTGGTGGATTCATTTTTTCGACAAAAAAAAAATGTTCACTCCAAGAACCGGAAATTTGAAATATTACATTTTATAATTTTGAAAAGAGTTTTTGTAGTGAAAAAAACTTGGGTTAAAATTTGTCTTGTTTCTCTGGCCCTTAAAGACAAATTTGAATGGTCTATATCTGTAGGAATGTAACGGACCCTACTGTTCATTTCCGTGCAATTAGACATCAGCTCAAAATGTTACACGCTTGGGGTTTTGAACCTGAAAAAATCCACGTTGGTTTCATTTACGAGCAAGACAAAACTGAATGTTGGGGTAAATATATGGCGTGATTCTGTTCAACACAGGCACCTCTTGAAAGCTAGTTTATCGGTATTGTGACATTCTTGTACTCTGCCAACTCGATCACGTTCGATGAACGAAATATCCGAAAATAATACGGAGGGCACTTCGTCAGACAACAACTCAATCAAACGGGCAAACTGATGGGCGAGAGTAATTTTCTCCATGGGTAGACAGAGAGGGAGTGAGGGATGAAGTGAGAACAAGTGAGAGAGAGAGGGTGAGAGAGAGAGGAAGTGAGAGCAAGAGAGGAGTGGGAGCGAGAGAGAGAGAGGAAGAGAGAGAAAGAGAGTGAGACAGAAGAGAAAAACTCTATTTGAGAGCGCGGGGAACGGTGACAATGTGCAAAGCTTCCATGGATTATGTTGCAAAGGTGATTAATGGTGGACTCTCTACCAACGCCAAGCCCTGGGATCTTCCAGTATTTATCAAACGGTTTTTCCTCGAAATCTTTTCATCCCAACCGATCATTGATACAAAAGAAAATCGAACTGGATGTGGGGGATGGGAGTGAATGTTGTTTTTCTCTTTTTTTTTGTCCCTTAAAAAAAGAAGGGAAGGTACAGCAAACGGAGAGCTTTTGCTGAAGATCATTAAATAAGAAATACACCGAATTCAGACTGAGAAACGTCCGAGAATGTAAAATACCAATGATCTGTGAATGACAGGTTTTTATTACCTATTCGATTTTCGGATTCTGCTTATCTTAAAACGTACTTGATCAAACACATTTTGAGGCTGGTAAAAAATAAAATTTTCCATGGTTAATTACAACGGTTCATTATTGAAATGAATTTAAACCAAAAAGCACTGAGTCTTGACATAACATGGAACATGTTCCTTGAGAGAACAGGAAAGAATTTAGGTCACTTAGCTGATTAAGGAAAAGCCATGTCCAAGAGAGTCTCCCTATCAAATTTCAACTTCCAAGTTTGTTTCTATTCTAATACTGGTTGCAATCATGTTTACAAAATTAACTGAGAAAGCTCACCTGTGTGTAAACAATTATTCTGACAACCACGTTCATACCTCAGATTTTTGGCCACGCACTGTTGACATAATACAGTCAGGTAAATCGAGAGCTTTCCAACGACAGCGAACGATTTTTGTAAGATGAGAAATGCCTAAGATACAGTTCCGTAGGAACGATTTGGTTGTAAGCGATAATCATAAGAAATTGAGGGGGAAACACGTTTGCGGGAAGCAACTGAATTCCTCGACACGTTTGCGGAAAGTTTTGTGACACGTTTGCGGGAATGAATGTTGATAATCGAACACGTTTGCGCAAACTAGTCGTTAGGTACTCACTGTTTTAGTGGTTCTTTGTAATGCTCAACATTACTGCGTCTAGTAATTTCCTTACTCATTCTTCTTCCACGGGTGCTAAGTGATTGTTGATTTGGGTGAAATAAAGCTTGATGTGCCAATGTTCTTGATACTCAGTCCAACAGTTTACGAGAAATGCGACTTTCTTTGCCAGATGTTTCCGTGGTGGGTTTGTACAGCCCTTCCTGATGGTCTTGATTTTTACGCCCTATTCTGCCTGCACAGTCTCTAAGGGTTTAATTACATGGTGTATGTTGGGGTGTGGATTATAAAATTGCCGGCTGAAATCTGCATGAAACGCTTCTTCCCCATTCGTCGTTCGGGGGGAATCGAATGATGGTGGAGCTGCCCAAATATGAGGCGGTAAACGACAGCTTTCCTCAATATAGTTAGTCAATACATAATAACTGAATGACCCCTTCAGTTGGGGACAGCATCATAGTTGTGAACAAGAATCAGAGTTTGCGCAAACGTCTTCCGCAATTGTGTTGCTTTCATTACGATCTGCCTGCCCTCGATTCCCGCAAACGTGTTACACTCGGTATCAAAAGTAACACTTTTCGGTAACGTAACGCAACGCTTTTCGATCCTATGTGCCAAAGTAAAGACATAGAATCGCCTATGTCAATAGGAGCATAACGCACTAAATGTCACGTAACGGTAATTTTGTCTCATTTAAGGCAGGGTGATGATGGAAAAAACATGTTCCATGTTATAAGCTTGTGCCGATATTGAAGAGCATTGTTACGAAACTCAAAAAATTTGGAACTCTGTTGTGACTGAGTTACACCAGTCGGTACAAGATGGGTTAAGTTCGAGGAAGTGAATCGCGTAATGAATCGTCAACTTAGGTAGGTACTCGCGTACGGCACGCTCGAACTCCATAAGGAATTAATCTAATCGGCTCTCATCCAACGCCTGCTATTGGGAATTTCGCCAAACCGCCGCCTTTTCCCCCCTGGCCGTGTTTCCCGCGCTTTCAACACAACCGTGGAGTATTTCCCAACAGAGTCGTATATCAGAAGAGTCAGTCCACGGTCCCATTACTTAGCGTGAGTGTCATCTTGCAGCCCCGGGACATTGCAAAGAAAGCGGGGGAGAAGCTAATTTATAATAATGGAACACGATGTGTGTTATTTTTGCACTACTACTCCTCCTCGAATTTTTCAAGACGCGCACAATACTATGCTTAACATTTATATTTCGTTTCCATGTTTTATAATCGATACAAACTGAAATACATTATTTTCGTTTATTTGTTTCACTTACGTACACCTACAGCAGTAACAGTACCCAGTTGTATGATGTGCCTTTAAGATAAAATCATTGTTATTACAACAAGTGTTGGAAAAACCGATCTTCTTAACAGGGATGACAGGGATAGGGACTGGTTACTTGAGTGGTGCTCCATCTGACAGAAATGAGCACTGATGGAAATGCATCCAGTTTATTTAAAATATCAAATATATTTATACTGTTGAATGGATAGGTCTCCGGTCCATGCCTCGCCCATTAAGACTCATAGTTAGTAGGTACAATAACACATCTTGATTTATTACGGAACATACCGAGCATGGAAGCTACTCCATGCATCCTTGTGGTTCTACTACTGAATGTTGGTTAAACTGAGTAAAATCCCTCCGTCCATGGAATCGCCATATTCTTACTTTCTTCTGTTTGTTCTGCTTGCCAACATCCAGTGCTCTCTAAAACTATATATTCTCCTATATTGAATCTGATATTCACTATAATTTATAATTCTCAATCAAATCACTCATGATTGACTGTCTCTATTTAAAATAAACCTCACGGTTCATTTTCAATAACCGTGTTCAATATAAAGAAGTTAGGTTCATCCTCTCCCCTCCTTCTGAAAGGGTGGTTTGTCAAAACTACATAAACCACGAATGGACAAAAAGATGGAGAATTAAATTGAATGAAGCAAAGTCTGTACATGTTGATTTCACAAATAAAAGGATCAACTACGTGCCAGCCTTCCTTGACAACAAGGCGATTCCTTATGCCAATGAGGCTAAATATCTTGCGATGACACTCGATGCCAAACTGAGGTGAAAACCACGTGTTGAACATAAACAGTGTGAACTAGTTATCAAATTCAGAAAAATGTACTGTCTTATGGGAAGACGCTCAAACAAGTAAGTCCTCAAACTTGTACAAGCAAGTCCTCAAACTTGTCTGGATGTATGGTGCTTAACTGTGGGGGTTGCACTGCACAAAGTAACCGCAACATTATTCAGCGGTTTCAGAATAACGTTCTGCGTACCTGCGTTGACGCATATAGATAGGTACTTCAGAAACGACAGATTACACTATGAGTTGAAAGTTGAATCTGTCAATAAGGTTGTAGTGGATTTAAATATGTTTTACTTGGTGTAGGTAGACCAAGTGGGACATTTATATTCTGGTTATGCGGGTTAGTCCCTGAGGTATTCCTGTAAGGAATGTGAGCGAAATTGCCAAGGTCAGCTTGCTTGGCGGGAGGAACTGAGGGGTAGTTCGTGTCGCAGCCGCGTGGAGCACTGGGCTCGCATAGTGGGTGCTGGGTTCGATCAGTTTGGTGCTGAGCCGTTGTGTAATATTCCGGCCTAAGATTTATTTCTGTAGGAGGAATATGCTGGGCTTGGTTGAGGTACTGAAAAGTATCCTTTGTTTTTAGCACGTTTGGAGTGTATTTGACACTCGGATCGGCCGGGTAGCCTTGTGTAGAATATCGTGGATATTCGGAAATCTTTGTCGAATCATGATGATTGACTTCAGAGCGGGTCTGAAAGGTATCCTCGAACTTTTGTGTGTGTGAGGTTTGATCTAACGTTTCCTTCATGAATACGTTAGGTGAGAAGGCGACCTCTTCGCGAGGATCGAGCCTTTGGCCGTCGCTAGGAACAGCGGACGAGTCGAGCAGCGGGTAGGGAGCACTGCGTGGGCTAAGGGGCCCATCCGCGCCGTGTTCCGCCTCCCCTTGCATGAGGAAGTAGGACGGGCGGCGCTCCATCGAAATATCCGAGTTTATTAACTCGTTTTCGATACCTCTACGTATAGGATAGAGGGTTTGGAAGGTGGACTCGCTTGACAGAGCTTCTTTCCTTTGCTCGGATGTCAGGGTCCTACCTTGTAGCCTTGAAAAAGACTTCCTTGGACGATAAATTAGAGCGGATGAGCTGAGTAATTTATCGGCGTGCCCCAGCGGTCGGTGACGAGCTTAGTGCTACGAAACCCGGGCGACACGTCTCGGAACGTCCCAGCGGGCGTACGATCTAATGAGAATATCAATAGATGTACCGGGTGGCGTCCTGACAGAAGAACTACGTTGGGCAATGAGCAGGATAAATAATCACTGGACTCGTAGATGCCAATGCGAGATCTGTGTGGAGAGAAGGTATGCCTTGTAGAAAGCAGTAGGAAGCCGTTCTGAGATGAACTCGGGAGCAGAAGGTTCGTCAGCGTAGAGCGTGTAGAATCTTCGTACTTCAGAGTGTAGTCGTCGAGAGCGGTGAGTGGAATGAATTTCGGAGGGCTCCGAGCGGGGTAATTATAGGGAGGTGGCCGCCTCCTGCCGCCTCCTGATTGGTCCGCTTAATTTCATTAATTCAACTGTGTAATCTCATTGGCTCGCACATTGTTTTCTCAGAATCTGCGAGTATGATAGCTGAGTTGGTCCTCCGGGGTGGCTTCCCCACGTCCGTCGTTTCGACGGGGTCGCTGCGACCTTGAGGTGTCTTCCCTGCGTCCGTCGTTTAGACGGGGTCCTCGGGTGGTTTCCCTGCGTCCGTTGTTCAGACGGGATCCCCGGGGTGGCTGCTGGACCAGAGGTGGTTGCTTGCCGCCTCCTGGTTGGTTCGCCTATTGTCTCTCGTGTAATCATTGTTTCTGATTGGCGAGTAGGCTTGCTAGAATTGTCCTTGTTAGTTTTAGAGGACGTTTGCTTGTCTGTTTGAGTTTTCTCATTCAAGGCGACTTGGTTCGAGATACTTGTCGCGTCTCTCTCACCCAGTAAGTGTTTAGGGAGGTCGCCTTGTATGTTATTAGTTAATATTTCACTTTTGAGAGAGAATTTCGTATTTTCTCTCTGGTGAAATATTTTGTTTGACGGAGTTATAACTCGACGTCTTATAAATATTTGTGTGTCGTGTCTACCTCTTTTTGGTAGCCCTGAAAAGGGCTGTTGAAAAGAGGGGGTGGTTTTCACCACAGGCGCCCCCCCAAGACGTCGTGTTATTAACGACGACGCCGGTTGGGGAGAACTGGGAGGTCCACACGGAATTCTCCGTAAGAAACTCTCACCAGTTGGGGCGGAGGCGGAGGTGCAGGCCCGCGGCCGCGGCTGGGCTGTTGCGGAGGTGCTCGTTCCGGCGACGTCCACCCCGCTGCGCTCATCTCGTCCCACCGAGGCACGGGCACGTCGCCCGAGCTGATCCACTTGCGTGGAACCGTGGGGAGCTGGTGAGCGGGTGGAGCCCTGGGCAGCTGCGGAGCGGGTGTAGCCGGCGTCGTGTATGCGGCTGGTGTCTTCCACACCACCTCCCTTGGAGCGCTGGCGTCCGCCGGTCCCTTCTTCTCCGGCGAAGGTGGTAGCGGGCCGATGGGTGCTGGAATCTCCTCTGCTAGTAGGAAATCCTCCACTTCCTCCGTGAGCATGTGTTCGGTAGGAGTCGAAGCTGCCATGGTCAAAGTTGGTATGAGCTCCGGGCGTGGGGTGTTCCATATTTATATCTCCCACTGTTCCTACCCGAGAAAAGTGGGCGTGGCCTGCTTCGAGTGCAGTCACCCACTTCTCGTCGAATTTGGTAGAGGGGACGCGCCCTCTGGCAGATTTTCGGGGAGTTTCCTCCTTATTTTCTGCCTGATTTTGGCTTCGTGACACAGCTTCGTCTGTGTTTAGAGTGTAAGCTGGTTTTATTTGCTGTTTGGGAACTTTTTTTGTGTGTTCGCCAATTTGTACTGTAACCGAAAACTTATCTCTTTTAACAACTTTGAATGGTCTTGTGTAAGGACATTGCAAAGAGGAGAGCTGTGTGGGCACTCTGATATAGACATGTGTACATGTATCCAAATTTTTGGGCATGTTAACGGCATATTTCGTATTATTATGTTTAATATGCGTAGGCCGGAAGAAGAGAGGCTCAGAAAGGTTTGTAGAAGTTACGAAAATGTCGCCTGGGAGCGGTACGTCAATTCCGTAAACTTTTTGGAATGGTGTAGTTTCCGTTGCTGGGTCTACTGCCGTACGCATGGCGAGTAGTACTTTTGGAAGTGCGTCGAGCCAATTTTCGTTTTGTGCTTTGAGAGCCTCTTTCAAGGATCTATTTCTGCGTTCCACCATTCCGTTTGTTGACGGTTTGTATGGTAACGTGTGAGTATGTTTTACTCCGAGACGTTCCATAATGGAATGAAATAGATCTGACTCGAATTGTGTGCCCTGGTCACTTGTGATGTATTTAGGTACGCCTTTTGAAGCTACCCAAATATTGATAAAGGCGTTTGTGATCGTGGATGTTTCGATGTTGCTAAGAGGGACTGCCTCTAGCCAACCCGTTGCTCTATCGACCATCATTAAAATGTAACGTTTCCCTCCTTTAGCTAAAGGTAAGGGTCCGGTAATGTCAACGTGTACATGTGAGAATTTGTTAGCCGTTTCAAATTCGGAGTAAGGGAGCTTCACGGAGCGAGTGATTTTTGCTCGTTGGCAAGTCTCGCATGCTCGGACCCAGTTGGAGACATCTGCACGAAGTCCGTGCCAAAAATATCTTTGTTTTACTTTATACACTGTAGAGTGTATGCCTGGGTGTCCCAAATTGTGAATTTGGCTGATTATTTCGTGCCTTATTTCGTTTGGAATATAAGGTCTTGGGTGTCCTAGGTCTAGGTTACACCAAATCTCTCCTTGAGGGAATTCAACTCATGTGAGTTTCAATTTGTCCTCTGCGTTAGGAGGAGAATGAATTTGTGCATTTGAGATATGCAGTAGAAGATTGCACTCTATTGCGGCCGTAATTTGTGAAATTTCGGCTATGGGCGGACCCTCGACAGTTTGGGTTGAAATTGACTTTGTTTGAATTTCAACTGGATCGAAAGGTCTGGAGAGTGCGTCGGCGACGACGTTGTCTTCTCCGGGTATATGTCGAATGTCACTTGTCATTTGGGAGATGTATGTTTGCCATCTCAATCGTATTTTAGAAAAATGTGCGTTTTTCTTAAGCATCGTGCCTAGCAGAGGCTTGTGATCTGAGCAAATATGAAAAGAGCGGCCGTCCAAGTCATTGTGCCAATGAATGCAAGCTTGGTAAGCGGCGAACATCTCTTTGTCGAACGAGGCTTTATTCTTCCATTGTTCCGGAATTTCTTTACTGAAAAATCCCAATGGTTGGTAAGATTTCGAGCCGTGTTTGTCTGTAATTTCCTGCTCCAGTGCCGCTCCGATGTGTGTATCGGATGCGTCGCAAACTATTCTCCACTCTGCTGTAGGGTGTGGATGAGCAATATTATGCAATGTAGCTTTTATCATTGCTTGTTTTAAGCTGTTGAAAGCTTTTTCATTGCTTCATGTCCATTCGATAGGTGTTTTGTCATTTTTTTTGTTTGACTGAATGGAGTCATACAGAGGTTGTGCTGTGTGAGCGAATTTACTTGAGCAAGCTCGGTAGAAACCACACATACCTAGGAATCTGCATAGGCTTCGTACGTCTATTGGCCTAGGAAATTGCTCTATGGCTTCTATTTTATCTCGTTTAGGAATTATCCCTTCTTTCGAGATAGTGAAACCTAGGAAATCGACGGTAGGTTTTGAAAAAATGCATTTATCAAAACCTACTCGAAGTCCGTGTTCCCCTAGCTTGTCGAAAATTTGTTTGAGGTGGTTCATGTGTTCTTTATAATTTTTAGAAGCCACCAATATGTCATCTAGGTATACAAATGCGAAATCAAATTTTCGCATGATGTTGTCCATGTACCTTTGCCATGTTTGAGCCGCTCCGGCCAAACCCATGCTCATTTTTTTAAACTCATAAAGACCGAAAGGTGTAATAATTGCTGTTTTATGAGCGTCATCTGGGTGCATCGGGATATGGTAATATGCCGATTTTAAATCTATTGTCGAATAGATTTGTGTATTATGTAAATTCGCTTGGAAAGAGCGAATGTGAGGAGGAGGGTAGGCGTCTTTCTTCGTTTTCGCGTTCAGGAAACGGTAGTCGCCGGTGATCCTCCATGACCCGTCTTTTTTTGGCACACAGTGTAACGGGGACGCCCATTCGGAATCTGATGGTGCAATTATGCCATCGGAGAGCATTTTGTCAAAAGTACTTTTGACTTGAGCCCGTTTTTCTCCTGCCATGGGTCTTGCACGGAAGTGTACTGGTGTTCCTTCCGTGGTTATACGGTGGTAAACCCCGTTGTTTTTCCACTTTCCTTGAAGTTTGCTCATTTTATCATTGTATTTCTCAATGATAGAGCGTATGTTTTCGTCCTCCGTGGGCTGTATGTCCTCTGGTTGAGGGCTGTTGTCACGATGAGGAATAGTAGCTGCTATTTGTTCGTCAGTGAATTTTTTGTTCATGACTGCAGCGATGTTTTGATCGGCATAGCTCTTTATTTTATCTTTATAGATATATTTGTGTTTGACCCGTATTCCGATATCCCAAGACTCGAGGAATGGTATACCGAGGATCGCTAGATCAACTTTCGTGATCATGAAATCGGTGGTCATGTCTCCGAGGCCGATGTTAATTGTCGTGTCAGCACGCCCTAGTGTGTCTATAGGGGCGCCGTTAGCTGCTGTGAGCTTTACGTTGGACTTACGAATTTTTAAGCCCAATTTTTTGGTGACATTGTGGGGCAGAATGTTCACTTCTGCTCCCGTGTCAATGAGAAATTCAGTGCCATTTAGTTTGCACCTGAAAAAAAGCCTTTTATACTCTTTAGTCTGCCGGTGTATAGGCTCAGATACACTGGCAGTTATTCGTTTTCCGTCGGAGGTTGGAACGGTACTTTCTTGTACCGATCTCTGAGTATTTTCGCTTGAAACCAAGGTTTTAGGCTGGCTTATAGGCGCTGCCTTTCTGATAGGTTTGGAGGCAGTATTTGCCTTCCAAGTGCAGTATTCTGGGTCTGCACACTTGCGAGTTTCGCTACCGAAACGTGCGTGGTTTCGACAGACATAGGCCGTCGGTTTGTGAGGCTTACTCTCTACTTGCTGAGGTTTGAACTCAGCTTTTTGTGGGAGGGCCTTTTTGAAACCAGTCTTCGTGGGTTTCGAAGTAGATTCTACTCCTCGTATGTTGAGAGAGGGGTTCGCTGTTTTGTACGCGTGTAGCGTATCAGCTAGGTCGAGCCGGGCGGTCGTGGTAGGCTGTGCTGCGACCATGCCTCGGGCTTCGATAGGCAGAGTTTCGATCCACTTTTGAGTGATCAGAGCCTCTGAGAAGTACCCAACAGCCTTAGAGTACATTTCATGGTACTTGGTGCTGGGTTTTTTGGCGAGAGATGCGGGGTCCTCGAGCGCGAGGAGCCTGTCCTGTAAGGACAACCCGTATTCTCGTTGTAGGCGCTGTTTGGCCTCTTCATAAGGTGCGTGGGGTGCCGTGAGGTAAGCTGAGTCGATAGCTTCCCGCATTTCTTCCGGTACCCACTTGTAGATAGCTGAGAAACATTCGTTCTGCGTTCTCAGGTGTTTTCGCACGCAGTATTGATCGAACTCGGCGAGTGCACGATCGATATTCTTCTTTTGGAAGATAGGTCTTTGATAATCTCCCATTTCCTCTAAAAGTGCTCGAAAGCCACTTTGTGTAGAGGGTTGTTGTGTGAGATGTGGGGCGTATAGGCCCGGCGGGGGTCGCACGCCCGCAGTGGTTCCCTGAAATCCACTAGCTTCATAAGAGGGAACGAAATGCTCCGTGTTAAGCCTGTTCAAAGGCGGGGTCACCATTTGTAGTGGATTTAAATATGTTTTACTTGGTGTAGGTAGACCAAGTGGGACATTTATATTCTGGTTATGCGGGTTAGTCCCTGAGGTATTCCTGTAAGGAATGTGAGCGAAATCGCCAAGGTCAGCTTGCTTGGCGGGAGGAACTGAGGGGTAGTTCGTGTCGCAGCCGCGTGGAGCACTGGGCTCGCATAGTGGGTGCTGGGTTCGATCAGTTTGGTGCTGAGCCGTTGTGTAATATTCCGGCCTAAGATTTATTTCTGTAGGAGGAATATGCTGGGCTTGGTTGAGGTACTGAAAAGTATCCTTTGTTTTTAGCACGTTTGGAGTGTATTTGACACTCGGATCGGCCGGGTAGCCTTGTGTAGAATATCGTGGATATTCGGAAATCTTTGTCGAATCATGATGATTGACTTCAGAGCGGGTCTGAAAGGTATCCTCGAACTTTTGTGTGTGTGAGGTTTGATCTAACGTTTCCTTCATGAATACGTTAGGTGAGAAGGCGACCTCTTCGCGAGGATCGAGCCTTTGGCCGTCGCTAGGAACAGCGGACGAGTCGAGCAGCGGGTAGGGAGCGCTGCGTGGGCTAAGGGGCCCGGCCGCGCCGTGTTCCGCCTCCCCTTGCATGAGGAAGTAGGACGGGCGGCGCTCCATCGAAATATCCGAGTTTATTAACTCGTTTTCGATACCTCTACGTATAGGATAGAGGGTTTGGAAGGTGGACTCGCTTGACAGAGCTTCTTTCCTTTGCTCGGATGTCAGGGTCCTACCTTGTAGCCTTGAAAAAGGCTTCCTTGGGTGATAAATTAGAGCGGATGAGCTGAGTAATTTATCGGCGTGCCCCAGCGGTCGGTGACGAGCTTAGTGCTACGAAACCCGGCCGACACGTCTCGGAACGTCCCAGCGGGCGTACGATCTAATGAGAATATCAATAGATGTACCGGGTGGCGTCCTGACAGAAGAACTACGTTGGGCAATGAGCAGGATAAATAATCACTGGACTCGTAGATGCCAATGCGAGATCTGTGTGGAGAGAAGGTATGCCTTGTAGAAAGCAGTAGGAAGCCGTTCTGAGATGAACTCGGGAGCAGAAGGGTCGTCAGCGTAGAGCGTGTAGAATCTTCGTACTTCAGAGTGTAGTCGTCGAGAGCGGTGAGTGGAATGAATTTCGGAGGGCTCCGAGCGGGGTAATTATAGGGAGGTGGCCGCCTCCTGCCGCCTCCTGATTGGTCCGCTTAATTTCATTAATTCAACTGTGTAATCTCATTGGCTCGCACATTGTTTTCTCAGAATCTGCGAGTATGATAGCCGAGTTGGTCCTCCGGGGTGGCTTCCCCACGTCCGTCGTTGCGACGGGGTCGCTGCGACCTTGAGGTGTCTTCCCTGCGTCCGTCGTTTAGACGGGGTCCTCGGGTGGCTTCCCTGCGTCCGTTGTTCAGACGGGGTCCCCGGGGTGGCTGCTGGACCAGAGGTGGTTGCTTGCCGCCTCCTGGTTGGTTCGCCTATTGTCTCTCGTGTAATCATTGTTTCTGATTGGCGAGTAGGCTTGCTAGAACTGTCCTTGTTAGTTTTAGAGGACGTTTGCTTGTCTGTTTGAGTTTTCTCATTCAAGGCGACTTGGTTCGAGATACTTGTCGCGTCTCTCTCGCCCAGTAAGTGTTTAGGGAGGTCGCCTTGTATGTTATTAGTTAATATTTCACTTTTGAGAGAGAATTTCGTATTTTCTCTCTGGTGAAATATTTTGTTTGACGGAGTTATAACTCGACGTCTTATAAATATTTGTGTGTCGTGTCTACCTCTTTTTGGTAGCCCTGAAAAGGGCTGTTGAAAAGAGGGGGTGGTTTTCACCACAAAGGTTATCCGCAAACAAGCTGTCAATCACCTTTTAAGGGTCAGAGATCATGTTGACGAGGATGTCGTCCAGCTCCTTGATACCGAAGATCTACTTTGCAGACTTGAAAGAACTAAACCGCATGAACTAAGTGAAATTACAAATGTCTATAATGGAACAGTGTATATATTCCAACATTGGGGTACCCATACAATGTTGAATTTAGGAGGCACCCTCATTATCCCCTGGTATATATATATATATATATATATATATATATATATATATATATATATATATATATATTGCAACATTTTGGCACCCATACAACATTGAAGTTAGGAGGCACCCTCCTTATCCGCTGGTGTATATATGTATTTTGTGGTGTATATTGCTTCAAATGACCTCTAAAAACATCAAGGTATACTTTTTATTTCATTTTTTCATTTTAACGGTTATTTACTGAATCCCATAATGCTATACTTGTGGCACCATTCTTGAGAATTTTAAGTCACCGTCTATGTGGCAACCATACAATATTGAAGTAATGTGGCACCCTCATTATTCCCTGGTGTATATGTATATAAATAAATATTCTAACATTGTGGCACCCATACAATATTGAAGTTAGGAGGCACCCTCATTATTCCCTGGTGTATATATTTATTTTATGGTGTATATTGATTCGAATGACATTTAAAAACAGCAAGGATATTTTTATTTCATTTTTATGGTTATTTACTGAATCCCACAATGCTATACCTGTGGCAATCATCCAGGAAATTTCATATCACTATATCTATGTGCCAACCGAGATATACAATTACAAATCACTGACTAAGTGGCGACCACTTTGATACCTAGTTGGTATCTGCGACGTCGCCAAACCACCTTCAGAACAGCAGACAAATCAACCGTTTTATAATAGCGGACAAACAAGAGCGAACCAAGAATTTCACAACTCCCATTGGTCTTCCTGGGTTCTGTTGAGGTAAACAAACTATGGTCAAAGATCCAGAGACTGAGCTTCAGGGAAGGAGAATGAATTCTATATCTTCTTTTGTTAGTGCAGGTACTAAATACGCTGAATGTGGATATTGTAAAACCACAACCAGCAAGCAAAATTTTTAATAAGCTTTGAAAAGGCGTAGGTATTAAATCTGCTCCAATTTTCTCAACAAAATGTGAATTATTTTTCCCACAGAAATCGTTTTGGGTTCTATGAAACCTGGATAAAAATTTCTTTTCGTGGAGCTACAGCCAGTAAGTGAAGGGTCTTTTTATACCTTCCACAGTTACGGCCAGATATAAGCTACTTTCGTCGTTAAGAATGTTTAAATCTCGTAGACTTTTAGTTTTGCCAGCAGATTAGGTACCTAGATAATTTAATTTTGTAATTCTATATCTTCTTTTGTTAGTGCAGGTACTAAATACGCTGAATGTGGATATTGAAAAAACCACAACCAGCAAGCAGAATTTTTAATAAGCTTTGAAAAGGCGTAGGTATTAAATGTGCTCCAATTCTCTCAACAAAATGTGAATTATTTTGCCCACTGAAATCGTTTTGGGTTCTATGAAACCTGGATACAAATTTCTTTTTGTGGAGCTACAGCCAGTAAGCGAAGGGTCTTTTTATACCTTCCACAGTTACGGCCAGATATAAGCAACTTTCGTCGTTAAGAATGGCCCAGAACACCACGGAGATCACTCCGGAGGATTGACCAGTGCAGATTGTGTTTTCGAGTCGAAATGGGGGGGTATGTATCCCCTGATGATTTATACAAGAATTTCTCGTTTAAGAGTATAGGATAAGTGAAACAGTCGCGAAAGTCGTGAAGCAGATTGGGGGGGGGGGATAACGGAATAGCACCTGAGTACAATACTATGTAATCAATGTTATTTCTTGGTGTCATTCACCATAATAATGATCACTTATCAACTCCCTACCTATCTAATAAACCGTCTTTATGCGTTTTTCAAAAAAACATTATCTCGTTTAAGAGAATCGTTATTTTTTACGCGGAACCATCGTTGTATCACCATATAGTACATTGGTGCACAACTAAGTGCCGTCCTTCTCACCGGAGAGAAAGAGTTCATCCCCATCATTATGGCTCCAGATGTTTTCCATGGATCTCACAGGCATGTTTCTTACCTTGGTAATATGAACATTCCTCTTAAACGATGGAAATGGTAGCGCAACTACGAGGTTCTACCTCGGCCAAAAATTCTCTTACCCCAGCCCATCATTACACTTGCAATTTGTGTGTATTGCACAAAAGGTGAGAAGAAACATTCTGGTCCGTAACTTCAAGATGTCTAAAGAAATGGAAGTTTTAGTGGACAAAATCCTAACTTTTCAATTTGGAGTACACGACCTCATAACGAAAATGAAATAGTATATTTGTGGGTAGTTCTTGGTTGCTTAAGAACTAGTAGGTAACACTTTCCCCGATATACGAAAGAAAATTGTCTTTACGTTTCGAGACAATCGTTTGAAATCCCAAAAACACGTTCTGACATTGTAAAAAAAATATTTCAGTTCCACCTTTGCCGAATTCCCATCAATACAATCGTCCAAAGAACGTGATCAGCAATTTCTAACCCACAGGGGCTCCTAGAAAATAATCAAATCTATGGAAAAACTGCAAGACACAAATAAAATAAATTGAGCAGTTCTAAAATTCCAATTCTTATCCGACCTTAAATATCCATGCCCCTTTTGTAAGAAGCCCTATGGAGCGAGAAAGTGTCCCAGTTTCAAGGTATCAAGGTCATGATTAACGTAGTCAAGTGACCCTTTTGTATGGTTAATGTAAAAGCCGTCTACCGGCTGCCCACAAACTCGAAACCTGTCCTTCACAGACCGTTTGCATGTATTGTAAACAGTTCCGCAACTTCCACCTTCAATATCATCCTGGACAAAAAAATGGAGATCGGCGTTTTTGACTTCGCTATCAGGGTTCAAGTTGATAACTGACACAAGCTTTCGATCGGAATTTAAATCTGCATAACCATCGGAAGCAAAACTCATGAATCCCTCCAATTTCTCGTCTGGTTTGGATGCTAAGGACCAACCTCGATCGGGAGCATCTCCAACCTCATCTGCCCGTAATGCCAACATCTCCGGATGCAAAATCAGGCTCGACAAAGTTCTTATATCTACTAAATTCTACGACGCACGATGTTATCTCCTTCAGCTAGATGACCGTGATCGCCCGAGGACAGGCGATATCAAAAGGAGGGACATCAAAGTACTTATGAGACATTAAAAAACTTGAAGAAGAGCATAGAGTTCTATGCTTGGTGTACTGTGGTCGAATACAAATTTATTTTAAACCCACCACAAACTCATAGGAATTATTTTGGCTGTTTCATCTAAATTGCTTTCAAGCATTAAACAGGTATTTCTTATGCCTACTGCAACATCCGCTTCACCTTCCACTTCCACCCTTATCAACTTCTTCACAACTGCGTGTAAATGCGGATGAGGACATGCACAACTAAAGGGAGGAGGCATCTACCGAGCATTTTGCTGGTTCGGGTGTTAACTTGCTGTCGATGCACCGGCCTAATTTTCCCCTTCGACACCGCCTCATCTTTTCATTCAGCCAATGTATAAGATATAGGTGCTAACCGCCAATGCCACTAGGAGCTCGGCTGAAAAGGGGCAACTGATCTATAGAAACGGACCAATTATTGAATTTGTTAGTATTCAATTGAGTTTGTATAAGATATGCACGTCTGCTAGTCCAAAACCGATGGCGACAAGAAAAACTGATCTATATGGCTTACAGCTGGAGGGGGAACCATAGCGGCCCTTAACACTTTCATCCATGGCCAACTGAACCATGGTCGTCTGCTATCTCAAGGTGGATGGGTGTTACATGCAGATGTGGTTGAAATATATGAGTTTGAGCGCCCAGAAACGACTGTTTTGTTGATCGCTGAAACTGTGGCCCATCATACCAGGATATTGATAGGTTACGTGAATTCAAGTCTGCTACCTTAGTATCGCTAGGTCTTTGCTACAGACGCAGTCCAAAAACACAAATTTTGGGTCTGCAATCGACTTATTGGTAAATAAATGAAATATGAATCAGATGTACATGTAGATGTACTGTAGTTATGCGAATCTGCCACTCGAATATCGCCGGTTCGCCAATGTAGACGTCGTTCAAAAACACTGATTTGGATTGGGGTCAAAAAGAAACTCGTATACACATTACTCAAATTACGGCCAATATTAATTGGTTTAATAGGTAACTTAGAAATACACGTCTGCCATCGAAGCGTCACTAGCTTACTGGTGAAGATGAAGTCAAAACACTGTAAATCCTTGATACAAAGGTTTATTATTTTCCATTACAGATAACAAACCTGAGGCAGAATCCGTTGGTATCCCCCGGTCAAATACTGTGAATCTGATTGCGTACTATTAGAATTATATAATCAGTCGTTATTGTTCTATATCTGATCTGATTTACATTTTGATTTGATTTTTAGCGCATTTTCTTTTAAGAAAGGAAAAATGAGCTATTGTGTTCACTATGTTCGCTGATGTTGTATGTATGTCCTCTTAAAATCGTTTTAAATGCCACTTCCCGACGTCCGATTTTGATGAAACTTGGTATGGATGTAATCTGTAACATTGTGGAAATAAAGATATGCCAGGGGTTGATGACGACTAAGAGGTCATTGATCAGCTGATTGAGCTGCCAAGCCATTTTATCTCTAATTCAACGCAGGAAACGTCTACTATTTCACGCGGATCTCCTTACAAGAAAATACGCTATCATGTGTCTCATTTTGTGAGCACTGATCTACTTGTTTATTATTTTTTAATAACACTATCCCCCTCCCCCCAAAAAATCAAGGTCATGCCCTCACGACACAGGTTCTGGTCCTGGGGGTTAGTATTACACGTCCACCTCCTCAAAAAATAGACGTCTATGTGAAAAACGGGCTTCGGATTCAGGTTCAATAAGTTCAAAAACTCCCAGTACCAGCTTCGCCTTCAATTTTTTTTTTTTTTTTTTTTGCAGTGTAATAATTTATAGTATTGATATAACATCTAATTCTATATCTGCATTTTATATCACATGTCATTTTATTTCATTTTCATGTAATACATGTAATGAATTTCATCTCATATAATACATGTCATTTTATGACGGAAAATTCAAAATTGTCACTAGACCGCTCCTTCTCTAACACGTGATAGTTTTCTAAGGAAATTATTATTTCGTAAAATTTATATTTAGGTAATTCACTAATAATAAAATTAGCGAGACTAATTGAATTCTGTATTATAAGGATATTATAATTAAATTGCGTTTAAGATTGAGTAGTCATGCCAAAATTAACCTTATTTAGACGAACCACCTCCGGTGTACGACGGGAGTCGTGTGTGGACAATTTGTATTTTTTGTCATAAATGCGCTAAAAATAAATTAAATTTCCAATGTTTGGTACCCATTAGTTACAAAGTTAGACTATTTATGACTTTCATCTAATAAGTTTTTCAATTGGTGGGACAGTTTCTGAGACTAAAGCTCTTAAAAATCCAAGTGAAACATTTCACCCAAATTGAAAAAAGTGCCTTTTTTTACAAGCGGTTGCATGATTACTCATATTTCAAATTTTAATAGGTTATTCTACGTAGAATTTAACTGCCGTGAATATTGGTAATAGATGTTTCCTTGCTAACTAGCTTAGTTTTGGCGTAAGATCAAAAATATAGAAAATAGTTCGAAAGTTGCGATGTTTTTTCGCAATAGCTTAGGTCGCCCAAGTAACTGGAATAAGCACACTTGGGTTTTTACTATACATGTTGACTCTAAAACTACGAAAATCGAAACAATCCGACCTTATGTTGAATGTCGCATTTGGATTTATTATTTTCAATAATGAACCTTTGTATTTTGAAGATAAATCAACTTTTTTTCTCCTCTATTTACTAGACAATTTACTAGTAATGTGACATTTTCGGTTTTTTAAACATTATTATTACCTATACAATCATTTATGTATTTATAATTTTCATCACCATTTATCACATTCATTTGAAATTCCCAAATCTCGAGAAAAATAGGCAAGGAGACTAATAATTCCATACCACTTGACGATGAGAAACAAAAGAAATTGAATCTCAACTCAAACTCAAATATTCATGGATCACATCCATCGAACTATAGGTATATCGAGGTATGTCGAATTATAGGTATCAAAACATAATTGAAGAAATAGTAAGAGCATCTATGATCAAGTAGGCACTGCACAGGTACGAAACGAGGTGATAAATTGCCGTTTTTTATTTACTATTTATTCAAATCCAATGTTGAGTGTAGTCCCAACGGCCAACACAAAAACGTGTTATTTTTAATACATCACTTTTCATTAATTTCTCTTCTCATGTTCACAGAAAAGCTTTTGTTTTTGACTGGTACGATGAATTGTCCATAAAATATTTTGAGTTCAAAATATGAACGAAAGGCTACGAAAGTAAATTAGTAAAAATAGTAAACCCACGTAGAAAATCCCTAAAATCATTAGTTCATTACTATATAGCGAGTGAACAGAACTTGACCCGGTGAATCGTGACAGTTAGTACCTACTCGGAAACCAGGGACAAAGTGAAAAGTCACGGATCCAGGGGTCTATCGTTAAATATCAAAACAACGAGTGATTGGCTGCTACATCGTTACTGAAAGCTTATGCCGCACAGCTACAGCGGTTTTCCCTGCCCTTCATGCTTTCACAGGGTGTGTGTGACACCACAAGCAAAATTTTGACTAAAATATCTGCGGTGATTACCTTAAAACACTATAAACCAATAGACGCCTGGCCTCACTTGGAGTTGGAGGACAAATTACAGAAACTCGGCCAAAAAATCTTGAGCATTTGTACTTAACGTTGATTAAAAAAAAAAAAAAAAAAAAAAAAAAAAAAAAAAAAAAAAAAAAAAAAAAAAAAAAAGAGAGAGAGAACAGCGCAGATGAGGCTAGATTCAATTGGCTGACGAACTCTCTCAGTATAATTGTAAACTTTTCCTGTGTACCTTGCACTTTAGATGCTTCATTGTTTGAGGTAATTATTACTTACATATTTTTGGTTGAGTGCTTTCGATTGTCCACTCTCAAAACTGGATCCTGCCTTGAGTAAATATGAAATCCAAAAAGGCAATTTATCACCACACCACTTTGTTTGTGCAAAGGAATGTGTGGAACGTTCTCTTACTCTAGTCGAAAAAGTTACTTTTCATGCGTTTTTCAGCGTCAGTTCTCCGGAGAATGTTTCAATTCTTAAATTTTATTAAAAAGAATCATTTAAATAAAATTTAAAATGTAATTAAAATGTAGAACAATGCTTTACTACATAGTGGCACGTAGACGGTACCTATGCAGTGCTTACTTGAATATTTACAAGTTTATACATGTTCTTATTATTTGATCAATTATGTTATGTTGATACCTATCGATGCATGTGGTCGAACTTTCCTATAGGTACTCAGTGAATCCGCATTTTCGGCTAATTGTTCGTCTTGTAAATTTGGAACGGAAAGCGGGGGTCAAACCTGCTTCCTCCGTCAATAACTATTTCGTAGCAATTTTCACAGATAAACGCAGTTATATCATTGTCATCAATAAAAGATTTGTTTGATTTGCTACATGCTTTGTGGATACTGGTTCAGCAATTTATCATTTAATAATGATTAATAGGACGTTTCCATTTTTTCCTACCGTTACGTTACGGCGAAAATATTGATTTTCATGTACAACCAATGCGTTAGTAGGGAAGTGTAACTCCCTTAGTGATAGCAGGAAAACAATCGCCACTTTTTGGAATGCTCTCATTTTATCACAACATCTCATGATCCCTTAGCCTCTGCAGTGTCAAGGAAAGCTGATTTATTACGCTCAGTTATAAACTAATATTGCTAAGTAACCATAATGAACTAATAATGTGTAAAATTAATCATTATTAAATTACGTGACTGTAGAACCGTAAGTCTATCGTTCGGTTTTTTTTTTTTTTTTTTTTTTTTTTTTTTATACATGGTTTAATGTCGTTCTTATGTATTCCTTCTGTTATTTTCTGGCAAAAAAGAGTAGGCACTGATCAAGAGTTACATTTCCAGGTGGATCCCTAGGGCCTCGTATTATCACATTAAATCTCAATTTTCGGAGAAAATAAATAATCGTAGTTCATAAAAACTATATCCACGATGACCAAACTGTTTTGCAAAAGAAAACCCGTACATTTTATAGAAAAAATGGGAATATTCCGAATTACTTCCGAAAAGTCGACTGCAGATAAACAACATTCACAGCAGGTTAACACAACTGAATGTGATAAATGTGAATGAATAAATGAATGTGGTAATTGGTGATGAGAATTATAAATAACTGATTAAGATATTATTAATAATAATAAAATAATAAAAACGGAAAGTTTCACATTACCTGTCTCTAGTTAACAGAGGAGAAGAAAAAAGGAATTTTTTCAGCTTTAACCTTATTTTAAATTAAACCTGATAATTTTAAAAGTATTTTGCTAATGACCAAAATATAGCTGGTTTAAAAAAGAATAATTTGAGCCTAAAAACGATTGTTTGCGTTGGGCCATTCGTAAACTAGTAGGGTCAAAATGGAGCGCGCTCCTATGCGCTCTTGTATCCCCCCTACTTTCCGCGACCACTCGCGGCGCATCATCCATTTTTGAGCAACGTATAACTAGGGACTGGAATAATGCATAAAAGATGTTACTTCATCACGTATGTACCATCTTGAAATACTTCTGTGGAGATGATCTTGAATTTTATTTTACTTTTTGTTGCATAACTGGAACTTTCTATTCCATTCCAGATTTCCTGAAGTCCCAAAAATTCGCCTAAATGGATGATATTACGTAAAAGAGGACTATAGGAGATCATCTAGGGTCCCCTAACACTCCTTGAGAGTATTCGGTCAATTAGATTCAGAGTTTCACGTGTGTTAACCAAGTTAATATCAATAAGGCGATAAAATGCATAGGAAACGTTCCTAGAAACCTCTACCCAACTGCCCTCCAAGTTTGAACATAATCAGACCAATCGATCGTAAGAAATCGACGTTGTTAGAATCTGACGTTTGCGCATGCGCGCACCTTATTATTGATCCGACAACAATGCAATTTAAAGGGAACCATCTAGAAGCTAACCCACACAAAACCAGAAAATTCCATAAAAATCAGTTCCTTAGTCTCTGAGTTTCACAAGAGTCAAACAATTTTATTTTTGCGCATGTTCAATGGTCATTACTCAATCAATCACAATAAAACTCATAGAGCATATTTCTGATACGTATAGCCAACTACCCTCCGGGTTTGAACAAAATCGAACCTATAGACCGTAAAAAATCGACGTTATTTTATGAATTCACGTTTGAGCTTGCGCACACGTCATTATTGATTCGATTGCAATGAAATTCATAGGGGAACATAAAGAGGCTAACCAACACAATCCCTGAAAATGTCATCAAAATCGAACTAAAATTGAGAATTTCCTGTGCTTTTGACTGGGAGTAGTTGTGTAGTCGTCCATAGTCGCAGTAGTTAACATAATATGGTTGGATAAATCGAGAGCTTTCGAACGAATGGTCAACGAATTTTGTGGGATGAAAAACGACGAAGTACCATTTCCCTAGCAACGACTCGGTTGTAACCGGAAATCATCAAAAAGTCTAAAGTGAAGTATATTAGATCCTAAGCAAATTTATAATAATTTATCACATGACTATTGCTTATAAGTTGATTACTTGGCGCAATAAAACTTGTAAAAAAAAAACTACATAATTTCTCTAGAGCTAATATTTCGCTTTGACATATACATGCAAATAAAACACAATATGCCATGAAAGTAAACAAAATAGTACCTATAAAGTAGTAAAAAAAAACAAGATCATGATATGGTATTCATGCAAGTTACCTTAAATGAGTGTTTTTAAAATAATTAATTGACAGCTCATCAAGAAAAAATGCTCTAGAGCAATATATCACTATTAATGAAGCCTAGAGCGTGGAGCACGTGTGAATGTCTGCATAGAAAATATATTATCTTAGTCTCGTGGGGCTCCCAAAATATCAAAATGATCAGATAGCTTCTGATGAATTTTCACATAAACTACTCATCATTTATAAACTTTATCACAAACGTTAAAAGGCAATTGGTACCAGCTTTTGCACATAACAGAGGGTTCCACACCATACTGTAATTCATGAACAAATTATTGTTTGTACCAACGACCAACACATTCATAACATTACAAGGATACATACTACCTCTATCTGGATTTTTTTTTCTCACTGTTTTCCTAATAACAGATATAATGTGTTCCTCCCATCTCAACTTCATAATAACGATAAAGACTCCCTCATAACGTACACTTGGAACAAGAGCAATATATGGGGGCAGCCACAGGCATTGTTAATAAATCACTGTTTAATTTATTGGACAAACACTGCACTGTTTAATTTTGAGTTTAATATTTTTCTCTCTAACATTTCACCCCAGGAACTGGGGCTTCTTCAGGGGGTTTAATTCTAACAGCAACATTTAAAAATATCTTGATAATGATCAGTCCCTTAATATCAATCGAATTCGCTAAGAAACGTTGGAGGAAAAAAAAACACTGTCGCAAAGCGTCATGCTTGGTTGGAGATGGTCTTAGCAGATATAGGGTATCAAATGACAACTGTGCCACGAAAATTTAAACTGATACTTAATGAGAATAAAATTGACAAGCACTCTTCTATTTGCGAGAAAATACAAGGATCAACCATACTTAATGTAGGAGGCTGTGTTGTCTCCACTCCTCGTCCTACTTAACCGCTATTTGTTTTCAGAATCGCGTGCTTCTTCTAAATTTTCTCTTTTGGCGGAGCTACCGGATTTGAATTTCCACTTCTGTTAAAATGATTAACAATAAAATTTCTCTCTCTCTCTCTCTCTCTCTCTCTCTCCCTCTCTCTCTCTCTCTCTCTCTCTCTCTCTCTCTCTCTCTCTCTCTCGGAAAAGGTAAAGATCGACTAAACACGAAAGTTTTAGCACGTTTTTAGTACAATTTTTGTTCTACAACCTAACCTCTTTTCCATAAATTGTGTCTATTATAAATTTTGTTATACGATGTCGTACGATCTAGTGGAATGAAGATAGGTGTTTTATTCAAGTTCATTAGTTTTCATACGTTGGGCTCACTCATGAGTTCTCTATGAACCTCATTTAAATTGCATTCACCCGTTTCCGAATAGACGGCATCGCTTAAATACTACCTAGTAAAACATTTTTGTTGACATTGAAATAATTGCGCTGCTTCCAGCAATGAGTTTAAACGTTTGCCAAATGAATAAAACTTTTTTAAACGTTTTTTTTTTCTCGCACATAATAGAGTAGAAAAAATGGGGGGAGGGGAAAGGGTACGTTTGATAAAAAAAGAGACATTAATTTCACCGTAAAAACCCCCTTCGTTACGGTCTCCGGGTTCTGGCCTGAATTTATTTCTCCGACCGCAAAGATTTATTATTTTCAGAGAAAACACCCCCCACTCTTCCCTCTCTCTACCCCCTCAGTCTCCAACCCCCAGATCCTCCCTCCCTCCACTCCATCGTCCACCTTCTATTGCTATCCTATTCGCCAACTGATATTAATCAGCCCCCGATGTCTTCACAACGGAAAGTATTTTTCCACGGTTTTCCACGATAACCCTCCCCTTCTCTCACTGCCCTTCACAATTCACATTTTTGTGGGGTTTCCTCGACTCCATTTTGTAAGGTTATCTCGGGCAAATTGAGTTAAGACTTGTGGGGTGGCTAGCTGACTATAATACCCAAGTCGACTTGGCTCTTTACATCTCTAAACGGTGATTAAAGCGGAAGGTCAGGTGTCCCTTACACTCGTCAACATTCAGAATTTTCCCTCCAGTGGCCAAGAGCTAAAGTGCGAATCAAGACGTGTTGGTTACCTATGTGATTCTTGATTTGAAACTCAGGCCTTTTGCATCACACCTCAAATCCTTTCAATCCAAAACTTCGACCGGGCTTAGGTACCTAGTTGCGGTAAAATTCTCCATATAATCATCCAGGGGGCTGAAATAGTTCCTGGGTGTTACCTCTCCTTGGACATTGCCGAAATAGTTCTAGGGGGGGATCCTTTTATCATTCGATAGGGCTGGAATAGTTCTAGGTATCCTTCCATCCTCTTCTCATCTAGAAATCTATGCAAAGTCCAGGTAGAGTGTTCAAAAATCAAAGTTGCAAAAACACACCAAGAAACATATTTTATTACTAATTATTTAGTATTATCATGCTACAATATTCCTTTTCCACGCATGTGGTAATCACATAATCATTATTCATCTAATATAATTTGTCATCCCTTAATATTATAATGGAAAATGTTTGGGGATAACGTTAGGTGCAATTCGCGATAGAAATCACACGTAAAGAAGAAAAAAACAGAACTGACTCTCGTACTCAGAAATATGTTTTGGCTAATGGGCAGACGATCGAATTGTCTGTTCAAAACAAGCGCCAACCCTGAACAACCATGTCCAAAGGCCAGTGTAGACTTACGGAGTGCAGCTCAGAGCAATCGAAAGCTTATCCAGACTTTCCAAAAAAGTTTGCTCAGGAACATAGTTAATACACCCTGGAACATTTAGAACGATAAACCCAACCATGAGCTAAAGGTGGAAAGTATACATGAAACTATTAAGAAAATTGCCATAGCTCACCAACAGCGACTAAGAGGTCATGTCAAATCGAAGCTGTATATTCGCTTGATATAAGCGACCTACTAAGAAGACAGAAGACAAAAAACCACACGAACTAGCACAGTGAAAGTGAAATAATGAACTTATTAGATTATCAATCATCATACTTTGTCAAAACACGTTTTTTATAGTTGTTTTGGATTGTTCACGTAGATCAAAATCAAATTGCTGATAAGTTTTAAACCGTGTAATAAAAAATGTTCAAAAAAACTTATAAAATGCATGATGATAGTAGGTGTGAACATAAAATCGACCGGATCAAATAAAGTTATTTATTATTAAACAGGTAATAATAAAATGGTCATTATTGTACATGGGTATGACTTGGTTTATACACTCAACTACGTTCGTACTCTCACCCTTCAGTCACGTAATATATTTATCTACAAGTCTCTTGGATAAATCCTTTGGCTAGCTTATAAAAATATGAACATTCTGTAATGATTCATTTGTTCCTTATGGCTCAGGTTTAACATTAATCACGTACATGAAATTAATATTGTTTTATATACGTCAAAATAGCTTTAAATCTTCAATAAACACAGTGCAAAACTTGGATTATCTATAATATAAATGGTGAGATAATCATGACATAATACCCTCTCATTGTAGGGTTTTACAAAGATAATGTTTCAAAAACAGAAATCAAAATCAAACCACTACGCTCTATTTCCATGATTGAAAAATATAATATGGAACTTGAATACTAAGCGATAACGAACATCTCACTTCAATTGGAATGTTCTCTGCAATACAACCAAAGTTGAGCAAAATTAATAAATTAGGTATCAACCACGGAATTTTGTTTAATACAAGTGCTGATCATATTATATATGATTCATGTAAAGAATTTTCAAAGGCGCCTAATGCTAATTTCAATTCAAAATACTGATTTCATCCATTAGGTATTCATGTTTCCAGAAGTATGTGATGCGTGAACTTGTGTTTGATGTTACAGTATAGTACCTAGGTTTTTTAAACATCGAAAAAGTTTTTATGACATTATTTAAGTCTAGTAATTTCTGATTTTGTTTATAATAAAGTGTAGAAGATGAAGTAAATTCCATTCTTCCATGTCGACCAACTTTTAATACACACACCCAAAATCGTATCACATTAAGAATGAACTCAAAATTGAGTTAGCCATGTTACAATTTTTGTCAATGACAATGAACCAAAATTCGATACAGTATTTGTATTTCAATGACGAAATCCGTTAGTCGGCTCATTCATGTACGGCAGAAAACAGCATTAAATCTGGCTTTGACGGTGGCTATTTACTAGTCAATATTCAGTACATCATCCAACAATAATAAACTTACATAGAGATTTCTGGGATCAACTCGTGCCTGTTTTGGCACTCGAGTTGTCATTATGTTATTGGTATATGTACATGCAATCAAATTAAACTTATTGTGTTTTAGTGTAACAACATAGAAAAGCAACATAAATTCGAAAAAAGTAACCGTTTTGTAAATATTAATCCAGCATTCTGATAGTTTTTCAGAAACAGATGTTTGCATCAGCCACCTTTTTATACATATTTTTATGAAACTTAGTCTCAGCTGGCTGAACCCAAATCGTGCGCGTTTAGTTGAAATACAGTATAAATTTCAACAAAATTTTCACACTTTACTGCCTTTTTCAGCTTATCTATGAGAACATTTAAATAAATTTACATTTGAGCGCATTTTTCGGTTTTTTATAAAAACAATATACTAACATTTTCAACGTAATGATTTATGCTACCCATTAACCTCTTACTAAATACATGTGATTTTTTTTTCAGAAATGAAAACTTAAAACTACAAAAAACCCATCAAGAACCCATTTTTTATCATTTGAACCCATTCAGAATCATGTGATGCTTGATTTTTTCGCGTAAACAAAGATGATTATTAATAAAAACGAATTTCTTACAAATCACGACTAGGTTCCTGAATGATCATTTTCTTAGAAAGATTTTAATTTTTACAGTTTTATTTCTTTAAAAGCGGACAAATATTGTGGATCACCCCCTATCAGACAGTTCTCATTTTAAAATGATATGAGATTTTTGTGTGTTTTTGTTACCCATAACCCGAAATACCAACGAGTGCGCAGGGGGATATTTCATATTTTGATAGCTGTCCAAGGAAAAGGGACCTCATCTTATATTCAAAATTTTCAGGAGAGCGTTTTTCGATAAAATGGTCGAAAATGTAGATTTTTAGGATTTTTAACGATTCTGAAGTAAGAACTCCCATAACACAACACAGCAGTCACTTATCTATGTTTAACTGATTATGATATCAAAAAATTCGAAAAACGAGAACTATTTGCAATGTTTAATACATCCCTGTAGGGTTGCCGAGCTTCTAGGACCATCCAGACACCAAATTTGATTTTTAACACAAGTTTCATATAGTTTGGTTGAGTGTTTTGGGAGAAAAGCCGTGGACGGCGGACGGACGAATTTTTTAAAATTCGATTTTTGGATTCTTTTGCATCTTGAAACGTAAATCAAAACATTTTCAGGGGGTGTTAAAATTATGTTTTCTTGGTCGATTACAAAGGTCATTCTTGAAAATAATAACAGGTAATTTTCTTAACAGGTTTAAGAACCACCATGCTCCTAAAACATTTGTTGTTCGTAATTATTTTATACAAAATCATTTTCATTGGTAACTGTACACAGGTATTTGAGGTCGCCATTTGAATTCTTCACCCTCCTCTTTGGTGGACTCCTGTTCGAGCATGTCGTAGAGGGAGCACTCGAACTCCCGGAGGCTCTCGGTGATGGAGGACTTTCTGGAGGACAGGCTCCCAGGTGTGGCCGAGTTGTTGTTCTCCTCGAGAAGCGCCGCCAGGAAAGTCTTTTTGTTCTCGGCGACGAGGGAGACGCTGGACGTCGACTCCAAACTCTCGAAGGCCGACTCCATGATCGGCTCGAGCGGCGGGAGGTTCAGCGTCGACCCGAAGTCAGAGAAGTACGGGCGGTGGAACGGTACCTGAAAAAACGAAAAATCCTTCGATATAACCTTAGAAATGTAATTTTGCGTCTTTTAACAAACTGCCTTGACTAAGTTAAAGTTAACGAAATCTTAATCGCCACGACAACCAGCAGCGCAGCTTGGTATTTTCTAGCGTTTTAGACTCATTGTTTAGTACATTTTGTGATAAACTTGATGACTATAGCAACTGGCTTTTCTTTTCCATGGCAATAGCTTCAATTTATACAAAAGTTCACTAAAAAGGAGGAGGCGATCCGACTGAGGGCGATCGCAAACCGACTCAAGTTGGTCTAGATCAAAGAAAGCGGATCATACTGGTGCAGTCTGGACGTTTGGATCACCCCCATTCACCGTCAGTCGTATTTTATCATCCGATTTCTCGTATTGTTTTGGATTTATCCAATTTTAATAAATGAAAATCAATAGATCAGTCTTCATGGCATTGATTCTAGTAGGAAATATGTCATCCGAAGAAAGTGATCTCTTCTCCCTACCAGTCAACAAAGAGGGTTTGGTATGGACAGATGACTTCCAAAGCAGGTACGGTAGTTTTAGAACAAGCTGTACGATAGAGACAACCGTTTGAAGCCAGTGAACACTTAGCGGCACTAAGGCAGGCGAAGGAAGAAGCAAGACGACAGAGAAACTAGGTAGAAGACAATTCGCTGAACACCACATTGGAAAAGCTCCCAATTCAACGGCAAAGAGCAATAGGACGAGCAGTCCTGAAGACTACGTAGGTAATAACCTCAAGTTGGCTCTCCACCCTTCCATTAAAAAAGCACAACTATGACTTGTCTGCTTGCGAATTTCGAGACGCCTTAGCCATCCGCTACAAGAGAAAGCCAGTTAAGATGCCAGTTGCATGTGATATGTATGGCAACCGTGAATTCAATCTTGAACATGCCCTGAACTTTAAAAGAGAGGGACTAATTACACTAAAGCACAATGAGATACGAGACCTTGTAGGTGAGCTCATGTTATCCATATGGGGCAACAGCATTAAAGAACCAGTAATGCTTGAACCATCTCCAACTACACCAGGCCTCAGAGGGGACCACCACACAGTTGCGGTGGTCCTCGCTGGGGCTGAGGAAAAAAAAAAAACGAAAATATCCGGCAGCAAGTGAGCAGCGACGCATCATACACTCCCCTAGTCAGCTCAGTCGACGGCCTCTTTGCCCCCCAGATGGTGGCCTATACCAAAGTTCTCGCCAAAACCTGGCTGAAAAATAGTTCATACCAGAAGGACAAATAAGAGGATGGCTGAGGGTGAGAATTGGATTCACAATAGTAAGAGCAGCATCCATGCGCTTCAGAGGATCGCGAATGAAATGGATCTCCGCCAAAGATTTGATAGGTTTTGGCGATGGGGCCGCCCTGTCCTTGGGTGTGAATTAGGGAACAATACATTACGTTAACATTGACGTTAGTCAAAGGGGGAAAAAAAACTGGAAAACCCTATTTCCAGCTACACGAACAGCACCCCTGTAAATCAGGTAGCCTAAATATAATCTGTTATTATCTGTTAATTTATGTACATTTTCAGCATAATGTTGTGCGTAAAGGTTTTTAATGTTCTATTTTATTGTTGATAAACTATTCTTGAGTAATATTCCACTAAAGAATATAAATTTTAAAAAATTTCAGACGTTTTCAGCCATTTTTAGTGATTTTTTAAGCACATTTTGTTTTTTTAACTTGCTATGCCTACTTCACGTGCTCGAAAAGTGCAGGCCAACAAACTCATCCTTTCTTTAGAAATTGCTCGATTCTCTATCTCATGAATGGAATTTGATCTTATTCCTAAGGAGAGTAATAATATAATAATAGAGTGAGTGAGTTTTTGTGTGATTCACAACTCATAACTGTTGTAAGTTGTAAATGACACCAGAAATCACACTCTCACACACATGTATCAGTATACGTAAATGTATGTGTAAAAAATATATATATATACCTACATATATATACCTACGTACCTACCTACCTATATATATATATATATATATATATATATATATATATATATATATATATATATATACCTACCTGTACATTGCTACCTATATATGTGAAAAACTTCAAAATCGAGGAATCACTTCACAATATTACAAAACGGATTCCCATGAAGAAAATTTTGGAAAACTTTTATTTAAATTTTTGAAGCCATTTCAATCATTTCATTTGGGCGAAAATTCGCTAAAACAAAAAATTAATGAATATATGAAACTAACGCACAGACTGAATAATTTCCATCGTATGATAAAAGGCAACCGAGGGAGACTGAGGGCGATCGCCCCATCCGCACTACTCTTGTGGTCTGGACGCGAAGCGGATACTTACCGATCCTACCGGGTTGCCTATCCCACGGTAGATATCTAGGTCGGGTGCCTATCTTAAGGTACACAGCCTATAGTGTGGACGCGGCTTTACATACTAAGCTTTACTGACTGACGCCTATTATGGTCTACTACTAACCTGCTCTACAGGACTGTAATGCAAGAGGGCATCATCGTTGTCGTCAGGCGCATCGGGCGTTCCATCTTGCTCTTCCGTCGTTCCATCTTGTTCTTCCGCCGTGGGCGAGTCGAGGACCGAGGGACCGCTAGCGGCGAGAATAACGTTGAGGACAATCTCGTCCGCGTTGGGCGAATCCAGCGGTGGAGGTTCTACTCTCGAGCGGTCGTCGGTCGGCGCTTCCGCTATTGGCTCCAACCGAGGTCTGGACACTTTGATTTCGTGAATTGATTGGGACCTGAAAAATTCGACAAAAGTCAATCATGAAGTATTCATCAAATAAAAGTTCATGAAAATCTCAATTAAACATACAACCAATCTACCCTTTCTAATTACTCACAAAACAAAATTAAAACGCCTTAGATTTTAAGCTACCTGCCTCATCCTAGTAATCAATCAACCGAATGCCCATAATTCCCATAATTCTAGCCAATGAAAGAGCAAACGGATGAACGTACATCAGCAACCCTGGTGGTTTCATCCAAACCATTGGGATGATTTTGATAAATGAGACCCAAAAAAGTACTCAGTCATGCAGCATGGCTAATAAAGCGAATTTTCAAAAAATTTGAATATAACTGAGGGGACAGCCGTGTGACGAGATCGCAAAGATAATTTTATCAAAAATTTGGTCAATTATGGACATATTCCACATAAAAATCGATTTTTATTACTCATTTGGGGGGAAGCTCCCTGGGAAATTAGGAATCGATTGAAAAGATTGGCTCATTCTTACTCAGCTGAGCTGTTTATCCTAAGAAGTTGAGAATTGCTAGGGAGACGCTCTGGAATTTTTTGTAGTTTTCATCTATTTTTTCACCATTGTGAAATTTTCAGCATAATTTTGGGCATGAATTAAAATCAAGTTGAAATATATCATGTTTTATTTCTACGATTACCAGTATACTGTATCTTCTCTCAAGATAAAAACTGATATTTAAGCCATTGTTTAATGTTTTGAGAACATCTCAGATTGCAAAATCTGCTCTGCATTTAACTGCGTTTATTTTTCATTTACTCTGATTATAAATCGTATAACATACCTACGAAGCTCCGAACGTAGTTGACAAATCGATTTCACTCGAACAGAAGTCGTCCTCTCCAAGTTCATTCGTTTTTTTCTCGGCGGTCTCTTGGGTGGAAGGATCGTGCACCCCAGCGGAAGAGGGTAGCTGATGTCCGATGCACTAAACTTCCTATGAAGAAGAAATATTTCAGATATTCCTTAAACTAACGACGTTCCTAATCAACTAATTTCCTTAAACTAACGTGATAAGGGTTCATACAAACACTAAATGCAAACAATAGTTTAAACTAGGGATGAGTCGATTCCCGATACCGATTCTCGATACCACCGATTCTTAGGCATTGGTATCGGTATCGAGAATCGATCGCCTAAAGCCGATACCGATACCGCCCGGTGATGGGCGTTTTATTACACTACGGTACTATTGCAACCATCTAACAATGAAGATGGTTGTACCGTACAACCGTTGTGTGAAGTTAGCAGACATGAATTGTCCAAAACAAAACTTACAATTATAACTTTGTTTACAAGTAGGCTTGTGTTATTTTGATTGTGACAACAGAAAGGATTAGACAAAGCTATATTTTCCAAGTATAAAAGCCTAGAGCCAGTCTTATTTGGAAATACCTTACAGTCACCGACGAAAAACTAAAAAACCAAGTCAGTCTGCTTAACTTGTTTTATTCAGAAAGAAATCAATCCTAGGCAATAAAAAATGCCTATTAATTGATACTTGATAGATAACAAAAAAATTCAAATTTTGTATTTTCACAAATCAAATTAACTAAATCCTTGAATGAAAATATAAATCTGAAATTTAGAATTTGTAATAAGAATTAATCTTTAAACTTTATTAAATTTTAATAAGTAACTAATGCATTAAAGCTTCATTGCCGCGCCGATGGTATCGGTATCGAGAATCGGGAATCGATTTTTTAGGTATCGGTATCGGGAATCGATAAATTTTGGTATCGACTCATCTCTAGTTTAAACCAAGTTTCAAAATTAAACGACAGCTATGTCTCGGTTTAAACCTTTACTTGTTTTCCCTGGCCCTAACAGGTGCCAACAGTAGGCATTACGACCAACACTCATCTAAGTCAATTAAGAAACACTTTAAGTTGAATATCTAAGATCCGTCCGGCGCACAGGCCGAGTAAGCCTCTTCCTAAACACCTCACTTCATTAATATGATGATAGTGGTACGTAAAAAGTGTTGTAGTTTGTGTGTTGTAACGTTTTCGGTGGATTTATTTATTTATACAACATGAGATATATTCCCAATAAATAATAAGTAGGTAGGTAAATTGAACATGGATTCTGGCCGATCTATTTGGATCGGTTAAATCAAATAGAGCGGACAAGTGCGAAAAAATGAATAAATCAGAAAATGAGACGAAACAAGACATTTAGACAATATTGAGGTTAGTAAATTGAATATATAGTATACAGGTAAATGGAACAAAAAGATTCGCGGGCACTTAATTGACAGTAACTGATCTGGTGAAATCTACAAATGATCTTTTCAATGTCGGGAGATTGCCGGCAAATACTCGTAAGTCGATATCATCAGTTAAGATGCCATTGAAGCACACTGGCATCCTACTGGGTTAGCATCTTAACCGTCCGTTGTGTGTGAGCTGTGAACGGTCCACACTTGTATCAAATCCATCTACCCTTTTCATTCTTCAAAATCGACTCATCCAGATTATCAACTCTTTCCACAGTAGAAGCAGCTTCCTGCTGATCGGCGAGGCATTACAGATGATGAGCTGACTAATGCAATGGACACATGACTAGGTACCTAAAATAGTGGGAAGGTTTAACAATATATATATACCTACGCAAGATACAAAACTAGGTCGGAAGCTCGAAATGATTCTGTGGAATACTAGATACATAATAATAGGGATGACTACATTTTGACTCTACCTACCTACCTATTTTTCTGTTTTTTTTTTTTTTTTTTTTTTTTTTTTTTTTTTTTGTTTTGTTAAGTAAATATTTTAAAACACTTGTGAAATCTTCCTCGTAAATATTATATCAGAATCGTTATTATTACTGTGAAAAAGTTTATAGGTTATAACCTTTGTTTCGGTTCCGGATCATCTTCTTCCCAAAACGTTTTTCGGCAAATCTGGATCTGAAACATGTTGAAAAAGTAATCATTATCCAGTTGTATTAGTAAAGAAGAGCAGTGGTAACCGTAATATTTGAGTGCCCTATGTATAGCGTTGTAAGGAAGAAATATTTTTGAGAAGCGGAGGAGGGGCGTTTTAACATTCTTAATGCCATTAGTGACCCAACAGTAGTGAATCTGACTTCGATTCGATTGTGTTGGAAATGATTTAAAAGAATACAATAAAATGGGATATAAAATACAATAAGTACTACACGATGTAACAATATGAGTAAATAATAATTTGTTTCTTAACATTAGATGCCGTTCAATTTGAAGTAGTAGCTAGTTGATTTTGTAATTATAGGTATTCATTATTATTATTTTTTTTTTTTTCTAACTATGTTATTAATTCACAGAGACTCTACTCAGGCGAGTCACCATGTAAGGAACTTAATGTTTAAAATACATAATATACTGATTGATTGATCCTAAGGTGGCTATCCCTGGCTCTTTTATACAGATCGGCCTGGATGAGAGGGGTACCCCCACTAGGCCGAGTTACAGAGATTGCAGTCCACAAGTCAGTGTTCACCACACTCTGTAGTCGACCAGTAAGGCTGCCTGGGTCTCTTCAGGACCCTGTACATTCCTTGTTGCGGTAGATTGTCAAAGGCTTTTTCCAGGTCAATGTAGCATGCATGGATCTGCTTGTCATACTGAGTCGTCTTCTCATACAATTGCTGCATTGTGAATATCAAATCCTGGGTGCTTCCGTTAGGCCTGTCTGTCTGGTTGCCTAATGCAGTATATTATCCAATTTGGCCCAAGCCAATAAGTCGGATCGTCACCTCCTAGTACAGTGCATTCACTCTCCCATTCTTTTAGATAGTATATAAAACAATATATTTAACAAATTAAGGATTTGACAACAGCAAAAAATGGTCTTCTACGGTGTTTTCTGTTTCATTTAAATCTCATTTCTTGATTCGGATCAACATTTGCGTTTGCATCGGTGGCGTAGTTTGAGGAGGGGCAGGGTGGGTAGAGCACCTCCATGAATTACAGAGGCCGCAGAAGTTCATGGTATGCGGATACAATCAAAATTATTAATTTTACGCTTTCAACTTCAGTACCAAAGACCTTCAATTGGAGAATGTAATTAGGAAAACACAATTCCTACTATTATTATTTTACGGGTCCGGTAAAAGACGCCCTTAGAAATAAAGACATTTTTATTAGGTTCATTTGTATAAGGGCAAAATTGCGCGGATATTTTACAGCCCCTCAGAGAGGAGTAAAACCACCTAGTCAACGAAACGGAAGTGTGGATACTGTACTGTTGGTATTGTACCAGTTATCGTTTGTATTATACCATTTACGATATAAATTACAGTTTAAATACTCGTAAAGAAAAAAAAAAGTTTTCTGTGATGATTGAATTAGTTTAATATAAAAGATAGTAAACAATCTAGCGTAGCAGTTGTGACAGAGTTCCCGTCAGAATCCCAGAAAAAGCGCTGCCGTCGCTCAGTTGGAAAACAACGGGCGTCGCACGCCTCCTCTCGTGTTCTTGAAAGGCTGAGTTTGGCGTTGGATGGGTGATCCAAGACCTGGAAAACCAATCTACTCCGAACATAACTCAATAATGCTATTAGTAGGAGTGGTATCTCTCTGACGGGATACTGTCATCCTCCTCTACCTCTTTTTCGAGGATTTAGGACCCCATTGCACCTCTGGGGGGCTACCTAAATCCTTGATACAGTAGGTATTTCTATTCAAACCTAGCATATAGCTGGTTTGAGTTTGTTTTGTTTACATTTTGTTGTTTCTCGTTCTCTGTTTCATTCCCCGTTGTTTATTCCGCGTACTTATATAATACAATTTTTTGTGTGATAATGTCCAGATCACCAAGTAAGAAACAATTTATTGTGGATAAACCTGTATGTAAGAAAAGAATACATACATAAATATATGATTTTGCAGGCAGTAAGTCTTGTATAACAGCATAATAAACCTAGTGGTCCTCAGTTCATCTGTAGGTATAATTCGTATTTATCGTAGTTTTCAACGTTCTGATTATTAGTTAATTGGATATTTTTTCTAAATAGTATTAGGTATGCTTTAATAATCCATAGGTGGGTTTGTGAATATGAAAGCGTACGTGATTTCAAATCATTACGAAAAACCATTGAGTATCTACTTATATGAACAATTGACAGTTTTTAGAAATGAATATCTTTATATATAATTTCGAACGGTCTTTGAAATTGTGAAGAACTTCGCGGTCCGATTTAAGAGTTAGACTGCTCATTCGAATCAGCACGGACCGAAGTTTGTTGCAAAAGTGTCGCCGTTCGTCTCTAACACCCGCCTTGATCGTGTTCTAGGCGGCCCTTATCAACGAGAGTTGTTTATTAGACTGTGGCGGTAACAACAGTTGCCATCAATTCACGGTAAGTAAGAAACGTAGTGTTATAGGAGAGTTATTTCTGAAGGAAGAAATTGAAACTGAAGAAATTAGCGGACTTTATAAATAATTCCGAACGGTCTTTATATATAATTCCGAATCAGCATGGCCCCAAGTTTGTTACTGAAGTGTCGGTAAGTAAGAAACGTAGTGATGGGGTCTTTTCTGATCAGCTGAATGAGCTAAATTCTTTCCTGTTCACTGTAGGAAGTTGAAATTTGATAGGTAGGACTTATATCGTTACTATAGTGTGCTGAGTTCCTGTTAGGTACTACTGTTATACGGACTAGATTAGGGCTTTCCAAGCCCTAACAGGCCTCTAGTTAAATTATAAAATAAAATGTAGTCCTCCATGAGAAATGACTTAGCTACGCCGCTGGTTTGCATCATCGTTTACATTCTCGTTTATCTAGAGTATTAGAATATGCATAGAAGGTGAATTTTCCTATTTGTCGGTAGTGGAACAGTTTCGATATTCAATCTACCATCCAGTATCCGTTGAACCACTTCACCGACTATTATTACTATGGGGGTTTACAGACTCGGAACAACTTCTCGCAGATAACATCAGTAACATGAGACCCTCGGCATACCTAAGAGGCCCAAGTTCAGCAAGCCTGGAATGAACCACGGAGCGAGCTGGGGAACCAGATTCAAAACACTGGTCCGGGGGGGTCATTATCAAGTGGCCGGAAGCTTCACCCTCCCGTTTCCCGGTGAACTTTTGAACTAAGGGGATTTGATAGATTTATTGGCGAAGTTGGTTTATTGCTCAAGTTGCGGGGCTCATCATCCATTAGGTAAGTGCTCTTCGTTGCTACCGTTTCTGGAATTACGGTCGGCTCTTTTCCCTTGTATTATCCTAGTCGGCCTGAGCCAATTCATCTAAGCACAGCGCCTGAGCAACATTACACAAGTTGGAAGGTAAACCGCAAGTAAGAGGTTAATCACATTTTCATTCATCAAGGAAGTAAAAGCTGCAGTCATGCAGCATGATCGTATGAGCGAATTTTCATATAATATCTATCGTATTATAATATGTTAAATTGCATTAAAATTGGAGCAATTGCAGTAGAAAGAAATTTTTAAAAACAAATTTTAAGGTAATAAAAACTCATACTAGGTAAATAAAATTCAGCAATTCAAAAGTGATTTTGGATTTTTTTGGAGTTTTGATAGATTGTTAAGCAAATACTGATGAAATTAAAAGACATTTTTCAGCATAATTTTGAGGAACAACTTTTAAATGTCCTTGTTAAGCGTAGACAATTTAGTTTTGACTAAAATTCTGCTGAAAATATAAATTTAACAATTTTTGCTAGATGCTCAAAAACGGATTTCAATGAACAACATCCTATATATATATATATATATGGATTATCCATTGCTTGGTAGAGGGGACTTATTTATTTTTATATTTTTGGTTTTATTGCTTCGGAAACGTGTTTTCACTCTCCGGAGATGAACATTTTTTTTCTCTCAAAAATCTCTCACAAACATACACACACGCACAGACACACACACACACACACACACACACACACACACACACACACACGCACAGACACACACACACACACACACACACACACACACACACACACACATATATATATATATATATAATGCTAAGTAGGTAGTGCCCGCAGGCTGTCAACTCAGCACTATGAGAAGAGAAAGCAGGAGAAATGATATTGGTGTTTCAAGACGAGCTCGTGATACAGATCAGTTTATTCAATCAGCGTTTATCTCAAGAACTACAGCCAAGGTTTCATTGAGAAGGCCGAAAGAAATAGGATATGGATAAGGAAAACCGAAACATTCACAATATTTCCTTTTTATTGGCTTATCGGATACCAACGTTTCTCCTCTGCTTTCGGAGATATGATTGGCTAAAGCTTGCAACGAGATAAGAGAGCGTACAAGGAATTTATTATGGGCAAGGAAGTTGTATTTATCCACGAAAGCAAAGGCTTGATGATTTGATCAGATAGGCTTTATTGAAGATAAGAAAATACAGTAATAAGAGAAAGGACGCAGGGAAGCCGAAAATCAACCTAATATATGCTAACGCAAAAGGTCAGGGAAACTTCAAATCAAAGAAGTATTTTTTTTTTTTTTTTCTGGAACTTGTCCATTGAAAATACTACTAGTGTCTACAAGTGTGTTGGTAATACTACTTGCTAGTGTCGAAAATTGGCCAAAAGTGGACAAAAGAAGTGAGTCTGTACTTTGCGACAGGCCACGATTTTGTAGATAGAGGCTTGAAATTCAAGTACGGCCATTAAGTAGATTCTTCAGGCAATCAATAAAATATGCTGTATAGTTTCAGTGCCTACCGACGGGATGTTGAATGACAAAACTGAGAAATTCGTGTCTGGAACGGATTTTGATAGTTTTGGTTTATTATTTTCAGTAATTAACCTTTGTAATCGACCAAGAAACACAACTTGTTGGTTTACGTTTCAAGATGTGTCGAATTCAAACATCGAGGAAATAGATCGGTCCGTCCGCCATCCGACTTTTTTCCGAAACTACTGAACCAAACTTTCTGAATTTTGGATCAAAAATCATTCTTCGACTGGGGATGCGCCAGTAACATCGGTATCAATCGACCCTAAGCAACACTTTGTTAATCAATAACTAGGTGTAGGTATGTTTTCAACCCCAACTGATTTGTGTTTTTGATGAATATGCATCTAATTCCTTAATGTAGGTACAGCATGCAGCTAAGATATCGAAAAAGCAACGTCAAGTTTCTTTTTTTAGGTGTTTTAACACCCAAATATCAACAAATGAGAGAAGAAAGACGTCAATAAAGACAGGAGTATCCGGAGATGCCGTAAGGTTCATATTGTTTGAATTTCGAACTTTTGATTTCAGATGAAATACACCGAGATTATTGAGTTTTATTAGTTTCGAGCTAAATCTATTATGAAGAATTATTAGAAACCTTTTTCCAGTAATATTGATATCAATTAGCAAAGTTAAGGAGGAGGAAAATATCATTCTATTAAGCAATGGAATGAACCGCTGCAACTTAAACCTTGGGTCATGTCACCAGGTAGTTTGCAAATTAGATGATTGTAAGTAATTATACTTAACTATCTACTCACGTGGGACTCTAGGAAAGGACAAATCGTGGACACCATTCACGGCCAACTCTAAATAATTACACAAATAATATTGATAATAGTGAAACCATAATCATCTTGAAGACTATATATGTTAATATGCCTGGAAAATTCCGAAACCGTTTTACGTAAGCATATACACCAACCTTGCAACGTTTTTATGAAGAGGGAAGGTTCTCTCGACCATCAATGCGTATTTTCGGTCCACTAACTTTAGGGAGAATGAATAATATTCACCATGAAGATCAAAAGCGTGAACTGTATCAGTGGCATCTGGATTTTTAACTAGATTTGTTAGCACCAACAGGGAGATGAGGTCACCAAGAGACCCATAGCTTCTGCACCATGAAGCAAAAAGTACCTTCTACTCAAAGTAAAAAACATACGTTGTTGGCAATGCAGTGCTAGTAAGTTATAACTCACTTGTAACCCTGTCTTTTCCCGTGTGATGTCTAGCTTATACATATAAGGGTGTCTCAGTTTCGGGCGCACCACGGCTTGGGTTCGATTCTACTACGAATTTGTGACTCGTTTCGTCCTATAACATAATTATGTTCTAATTCACGATAAAGACCACTTTTTTTCACTTTTAAGATTTTTTTTCACGTTTTCAACTTTGAGTCACTAAAACTGTCATGACTCCAAAAATATTCATTCAAAACTCAAATTAATGTGACAGTACCGTTGAAAAGAGCGTAAGATTTCCTATCTCTCTAATGACTTTTTAAAAATTTAAAAATGGAATAAACGGATAAAAAATAATCCGCGAGAGAAAAGTTTGTGCGATTCCGAAAATTTTCACTTTTTTTAAAGTTTGTCTCTCGCAACGCCCTGGATGGAAATTGTAATGCTGTGAACCTAAAATTTGGATTAGAATCCGAGCTTTCAAATGGTGTAGTCAATTTTTATTTTACTTTGTAGACTGTGGGAGAAAAGCATGTTCGTCAGCTGAAAAACGTGATTTTTTTTTCTATGAAATCGAGGGTTTTCGTGAAAAATTACCCCATAAGAAAATACTAGTTTGGGATCGTTTTCTACGTATTTTTTCTCGCTGAATCAAATGGTAACACTTGCAGATCTCTCCAACTCCGTAACAACCGAGTTTTACACTTAAACTAACAAGTTTTACTCTTAAAAAACACATAAAATTGAGCCTAACAAATGAACTAAAAACTAGTTTTTTAAAGTGTAAAACGCGTTTGTAACGGAGTTGGAGAGTGCTACCATTCGATTCAACATGAAAAAATACGTGGGAACCGACCCCAAACTAGTATTTTTTCAGGGGGTCATTTTTCACAAAAACCCACTATTTCATCGAAAAAATCACGTTTTTCAGCCTACATACATACTTTTCTCCCTCAATTAGCAAAGTAAAATAAAAATTGACTACACCGTTTGAAATCTGGGAGTGTGATGCAACTTTTAGGCTTACACCATGAAAATTTCCCTCAAGGACGTTTGAAGAAAGTGAAATTTTTCGGAATTTTACAAATTTTTCACATATGGATTATTTTTCACCCGCTCATTCCATTTAATTTTTTCTAAATACCTAGTTCCGCTCTTTTCAACGGTAAAATCAAATTTGAGTTTTGACTGAATATTTTGGGAGTTATGACAGTTTTAGTGGCACAAAGTCGAAAACGTGAAAATAATCTTAACAGTGAAAAAGGGGTCTTTAGCGTGAATTAAAAATATATATTATAGGACAAAAAAAGTCACAAATTTGTAGTAGAATAGAACCCAGCCGGAGGTGCACCCGAAACTGCTGCACCCTGTATGGACGAGTGGTCTAAGCGGAAAAGCAATTGTAAATACAGAAATCAATAATGAACCCTTGTGTAATCTTATTTGCTGTTAACCTATGGTTATTGGGTAGTACTGGTAAATTTTACTGATATAATAAATCAAAACAGGTTTCACTCTACAGCTAGTAATAGTCGCTCAATAGGTACCTTTCCTTTGTTGATCTTGTATCTTCACGTTCAATTGTTACCCATAACTCGGCAAGAAGGAAAATATTTATAGACCGGGCGTTAGCTACTTCGGAAATTGACACCCGTGACGCTTTTACATTGTTAGGAAGGCGCTGCTCCCGTCAAAGATTGACGTGATTTTCTGGAGTATGGAAAAAGTTCTCTCTTTTCACCTTCTACCCTCGGATCGTCTTCCTGCTGCCTCTAACGGTGACGAAAAAGGGGTATCGCCCGGGTGAAATATATCTGAGGAGGAAGGAAGCCATTGTGATATCAGTTCACGGTTGAAGGTTACGTCACCCCCACGTGAAACCCGATACTGGGCTCCCTGAACGCCACCCTCCAAATATCTTGTTATCATTGCCTCCTCTCGCGTCGAAACTAAGTCGAGTCTTGTCGTTGGTAGTTATATGGTGTAACCTTTGGCTTGAATCAAATTGAACACCACGTGATCTGATTTCAACACAGCGTGAGTTGAATGCAGACTTATGTATATAAACATTGTGAGAATCATCGGTACACTATTAATTCCATACTTCTCAAATCATTACTCCGTTTTGCGTATGCGCAAACGTAAATTCCTGCATGCATTCATTTTATAAGTGAAGGTTTGCTACAAAGTTTATCGATATCGAATGCCATTTTTTCGTTACTCAACTTTGCGTCGATTTTTAAACGGTTGGTGATCGCAAAACACATTCTGTGATTTAAAAAGAAATAAATAAATAAAATAAAAAAGTGGAGGAAATTTAGGTAGACCCGTTGTAAAATATCCATGTAAAATAAATAAATACTAATAATAATAATAATAAGGATTAAGACGTACGGGTGTATAATCATGAGAATTACAAACACGGGATGCTGTGCAATATGCCGTGAAAAGTCTAAACCAAACGTTTCCCTTCACATTCTGGAAAGTTTCATAGACCTCTGCGAAAGTGAAATGGCAGGTTCGATATTCTCGAAGCTGTAGGGGATCAGATTACCGCCTCTCTCCATTTCCGTCTCCAGCACTTAGACTAAAGAGGTGAACTCCCTGGGCCAAAGGGTGGGAAGGTAGGTTGTCCGATTCCGTCAAATCGGGTGGAAATTTCACGCCCGTTACGAAGCGTTAGATTGAACCAGGGATTTCTCTCCCTTTCAATCAACCCATTGTGGGAGGACCTGGCAGGCAGTGGACTCTGCACCGGTCCGGATCCGTTGGGACAATAGCAGTTGCCAACTGCTGATGGGGATCGATTCCTCGAGCTGAACGGAATTTGTCAACGTTGACGATCCTCGATCCTTCCTCTCTTCTGTTGGCTCACCGATCCATCTTGTCCTTCGGTTTTCTCCCTTCTCCCGGTGGTTCTGCGGGAATGAGGGATTATTCCTGCCAGGCAGCGGGTCATTATTCAACATACGCTGGAATACAAACTACCCCTCTCGACGTAGTCCTGCCTAACTACTGAGAGCTGCTCTTGATCAGAGGATAAAGGGCGGAAAGCGAGATGTTGCTATTCAATCTTCACGTAGTCCACGCACCAAATCCCTGGATTTCAAGAGTAATATCAAACGTTTGCATCCATTGTTTTAGTCACAGGCTATTGCTCGGAGGATCAACCAAGACAGCAAAAACTAATGATGTTTTCTGAGTCGAGAACATTTATAGCCATGACATAATCAGTCGGTGCTACATCGCTGAACCTGTTTTTAGTCGTTATCACGTATTTACAAGACGGAAAACTATACCTAACTCTCCAATGTTGTTGATTCCAAGTAATCCCTATCTAACATGTTTCCCAAAGTCCCAACTTTAATTCTACTACATAAAGAAATCACACGAAATTGCAATAGTACCTACCTATTCCCCGGTCATTGTAGAGAATGAGATTTGAAATAAAATTACTTCACTAATGAAAGTATCAACATACCTGGTCAGTGCATGTCAAGAACAGCTTGTTAAAATCAGGCAGCTTTGGGCTGTACGGAGATTCAAATTTCTTGCAGCACATAGAGCCCATCCTAGCATTCCCTGCAAAAGATAATACGTTTATAATTGAGATAATTTATTCGAGTATCATATATAGATATATTACAAAAAATAGTTGTCAAAACATTCCAACAGGAATTTTTATAATCAAATTTAGTTCATTTTACGACCTCATGCACAAATTCAAAGCAAATACAATGTGTTCATGAAATACAAATGTCATATTTGAAACGGAAAAATTTGAGTCGTGCAGCATGATCCTATTGCAAATTATTGTACTTTATCGTATCACGTTCTGTTACATTGTTTTGAATTTAGAGCATCTAGATCGCAAACAAATGAACTCGTTGTTAACTACGAACTTCATGACAAATTGTTCTAAAATACAATCTTCTACTATAACAAAGATTTTGGATTCTAAGCATTCCGTGCAGTTGTTATTGATTTTGTAGCACATTTAAATGGGATTTAATAACAATATTTTACATGATTAAACTAGCTTTTGCCAAGGTTATGGGCGATAGAATAGGCGGGTGGTTCACATACCTAATAGGTAGGTAATGCTCCTAACTCATCATTATTCCTAAAAAGTCCCACTGAGGCTCAGTATGAAATGTCAGTATCGTTATGTTCTGTCGCGTGTTCCTTTAGTCGAGAACCATATAAATGTGAATACTGATGGTAGCTGCTGTTACATTTCCGCTATCTTAAAACAAAAATGGACAATATTTATGTTCGAGAGACAGAGGAAAATAAACTACTTCCGTTTGTGACGAGTATAACTAACCACCATACCTCGATGATCGGATGTTTCTGTTGCTCGAGATGCAGCAACTCTTACCCTCACTCCCCTCAGCCTCGCCACTACAATAAGAGTGCAAACGAAAATTTCCGCATCGTAGATAAATTTTATTCAGAACACACTCGGCTGATAAAGGGTCCTCCGTACAAAGTCATTGTAACCGAGCAGTCCCGTAATGGCTCCATTTCAAACAGCATGAATGAAATTAGCTTCGGAGCTCACCCAGCAGGTCAGAGGTCCTCTGCACGATGTCATTGTAACCCAGCAGTTCCTTAATGACTCAATTTCAAATTTAGGTAGGTATCACAGATTCATAGGAAATAAATTGGCCTGAGTGCTCCCTCAGCTGATCAGGGGTCCTCCGTACGATGTTATTGTGACCCAGCAGTCTCAGCTCTATTTCAAATTTTAGTATCTCAGGTTCAATAAGAATGAAAGTAGTCTCAGAGCACACCCATCTGAACAGAGTAGGTCCTCCAAAAGATGATATTGTGACCCAGCAGTATGAAAATAGCTCCATTTCTAATTTCAGTATTGCAGGTTAATAGCGAAGAAATTAGCCTCAGAGCTCACCCAGCTGATCAAGGGTCCTCCGTATGATGTAATTTAACGGAGTAGTCTCACAATGGCTCAATTTCAAATTTCAGAACCGCACGTTCAATAGGGAAGAAATTATTCTCAGAGCATACTCAGCTGACCAGGGTGGACGACTTTAACCGAGCGTAAAATCTTCTCAGGAACTCATCGAGCACCCGTGAAATCCCCATTAAATTCCATTAAGCCAATTGGCCAGCAACTTGGAAGAAACTAACAATATTCTCATCCTATAATCCCTATATACATTTTATAGAAGAGGAAATTGGTTAGTTTGTTTGTCTGCACTTAATGTCCAAACGGTTGCGCCCATTTCCATGCGGGTAGACGCAAATTGACGAGCGATTTCCGGAGAAAAAAACTTCGGCTATATATTACAATCCTCTAAACTTACTCCTTCATCGAGAACTCGGCTTTCCCTAACGACGTCATCCCGGTAAACAACGACGTGTAATTTATCAAGGAAAAACTGGACATGCGTCAAACTATTCACGTCAAACGTGGTTTGGGCGGATTCAGGCGCAAAGAACTTTCGATAACGAATTCAACGATACCAAAACGATTTTAGTAGGTAGAACCAAGCAGTTTTTATTCGTAAAGATAGATTCGTAAAAATTTGTATTCAAAACTGCAAAAACGTAGGCCGGGAATAGTTTAAACGAAACTAAGGTTATACTGAGTTGGTTACGTTGAAGGGCAATGGGTTGGTAAATTAATTATGTACAAGTTGAAACTTGATTGCTAAAATTTGAATCGAAGCCTCTTTGGTACTATTGGGTCTCCGTCTCTCAAGGTATTGAGCATAATTACAAAGAGACAGCACTCTAATCAGCAGAGCTGCAGCTAATTTAGCTGAAATCGTTGTGCTATAAATGCTGAACCTTGGAACGTAGCCTTTCTGAGTGTGGCAGTTAGTTTTTCGTACACTGAAAGATAGTATTTCTAAAGCAGGCACTGCAATGTTAATCGGAAATTAAAGTGATCGTACATTGTGATGTATATTCATGTCTCGGATGAGCGATCGAAGCAAGCAGGTATAAGCTACTAGATTTATAAAAGGCATAAGTATAAGCACAGGGTCATTTCATTTCAGATTTTTTTTTTTTTTTAACAAACAATCACAACTAATTAAAATCCTGAGCTAGAAACATAAACATTTTACATACATCGGTATAAATATAAATCGTTCAAGTCAATCCCTTCTTATCCTTTTTCTCCCTCATTTTCAAACCTAATTATTATGGAAAGGTTTCAAACTAAAGCCGGCCGCCAAAACATCAACGCCCCACTCACTGGGAACGGACTCTGATCACTATTGGTTCGAGAGTTCGTACCAATAAAAAGAGTTGTATAACCGGAAAAGGTTATTGGTCGGACATAAAGCAAGCGTCCCGTTTCCCCGCGTCTTACTACGGCTTCAATTCAATTCCGGAGACCTTTTTCTCTCTTTCTACGGCCAAGATAGCTTTTACTCCTTGCCCTCGCCGCATTTCTCGAAGCGCTATGGGGAGAAAAAAGTGTTACTGCCATTTTGTATTGAGAATTTGATGGTAAGTAACACGAGTGATATTACGACGGCAATGACAAGAAGGTGTAACTCGTTGGAACAAGCTGTAAGTTATAGCGCTGTAACTCATGGTGGCTAGGATCTCACACGTGTCCCGAGATATTACTTGGAAAGTTATGATAGTGACAATTTATGATTCGAACCAAGTGTGGTATAGGATACTATTATATCATCTATGACTAGTCAAAGACAAAGTCAGGGATGTGTTTATGGCAATGGTTGATGGCAGTCGACGTACTGTATTAATATCGTCTAGACATTACATTTGATTTCTTAGGGCCACTTTTACCAACAACTTATGAAGCGGAGATTGGCCAAACTCGATTAAATATAATCTCGAGGATCAAACCTTGGCGTCTTTCACCAACCCAAAATTCGTTTAAACCAAGATTGGAATAATCGAGTTTTCCTAACGGAGATTCCGGAAACTGTCCAATGAAAAATTGGACAATTTGAAACGACAGTTTGAAAACCCGCCATGTGTCCGACATATCAAGACAATAAAGCAGTGAATCACAACCACGACCAATTATTACCCGCGCCGTTTTTATCTAGTTACCTAGTTACTATCTACTCGCAACTTATCGTTGACTTCCAACAAAGAAAGTGTGACACATCATTTGACGGAAGCAGGACGGTTGATCACCTTATTTAAATGTACATAAGTTATTTTATGTGGTATAGGTAGGTAGGTACATACTGTACAAGGGATAGCAATTCAACATCGTATTATAACGTGCAATCATCATCGATTATACTTTATTTTCCTGCCATCCTACATCAATTTCGTATTATAATTCATCGATTTGATGGTATAAAAGCCTTTTTCCAACTTATACCTGTTCGAAGGGAACTCCAGGTGAGTGTCGATAAGCTCGAGGACTTTCAAAACTGTCGGTTTTGGGAACCGGAATCTCCGCCGAAATTCGACGTCGTCCAACCCGTCAAAATGTGGAATGCGCCGTCGGATCGTCCTTGGGCGTCTTTGCAGGACATCGTTCTCATCCGAGGAATCAAATTAATCCGAGCGATAAATCGCGTGAATTCATCATCAAAAACTTGAATAACAATAAACTATATATATAAACTATAATAATAAACTGTGAACCAAACTGTAGAGGTATGAGGAATCAGCTGTTGGTGCGCGGCCATTTTGCTCGATATCATTTTTATCACTAATCTGAGATTGGCAAGAGTTAACTGGCCGAGATTGGGAGATTAACCTCAAGCCACCTCGTTAGGAGTTTAAACTCGTAAAGTGGTTTGGTGAAAGACGATTAGCTGGAATCTCGATTATTTGTTAATCTTTTCTAACTTAAACTCGTTTATGTTGTTGGTGAAAGTGGCCCTTAGTCAAAGAATGAGGAATAAACACACCCTCATCTCTTCAAAGTTGGTTTGTTTACGTTTCAAGACTGTTACTTAGATTGGAAAGTAAATATATTCAGGGTGTTTTGGTTCAATTAATTACATTTCCTAAAATTATTACCTATTATTTTAATTTCATTATTAATTTTTTTTTTTTTTTTTTTTTTTTTTTTTAAATAAACTAGTGTAGTACTATTTAAGGTCTTGAGAACCACGCGTCATGGAGGCGTGAAGGCTCTTATTTTGAGATTTTGAAACGGGAACTCACATTTTCTCATTGGAGATTCGGAATCTATATGAGATAGGCGTTGCGCCCCCCAAAAGGATTTATCCTTTCACAGCGCCAAGAACCTTCAATTTTATGTTTCTTCGTAAATATTAATATAAAAAACCCTGGGTGACAAATTCTTTTTCTCACCATGAGAAGAGTTGCATAGACTATTGATTTGAAACTATGTTTGTTTATTGCAAATAGAATCCACAACACAGTAAATTGTGACCGTGCAAGGGAAAAGGGAGCTTAACTTGCCAAGACTTTTTTTCAGAAGAACGAAAAAATGAAGATTGAGTCAAAAAATGACTTTCTTTGATAATATTTTTTTGCGTCTGAAAACTTCCTCTCTTCCCCCAATAATCATCAAAACTTGTACGAGTATTTTCTACATTTTTCATTGTATTTATAATCGCGGAAAACTGCATTATTGCAAGGCTGCTGAAAATCTGCTGATGCCTGGTGAAAATTTGGAATTTTCGGACCCGCTTTTTTCAAACTCAGAAAAATCATGAATTGTAATTGGAAAATGACAGAAAAAAACTTTTAAAAACGATTTTGTTCAGCATAACGAGAAGAATAAAATATATATATATTTATATATATATATATATATATATATATATATATATATATATATACCTATATATATATGAAGTGTGGAGTTATTGACTGGTATATATGTAATAGAGGTGGTTTTCTTGAGGATCAGTCATAAGTCATTTGATTTGCCAAATTTTCGGTAAAGTTTATTACCATTCTCAAGGCCTAGGGAGAATACATCATTAGATTAGGATTTTATCTATGTATGTGTATTCTCCCTAGGCCTTGAGAATGGTAATAAACTTTACCGAAAATTTGGCTAATCACTTATGACTGATCCTCAAGAAAACCACCTCTATTATATATATATATGTATATATATGTATATATATATATATATATATATATATATATATATATATATATATATATATATGTGATGTCCCCCTCATCCTCACACAACTGTCCTTCTTCAATGTCCGATGCCATAGGGTAAATCAATCACAATACCGAATGTAATACGTTAATAATAACACAGTTTATTATAGAAACTTGTACAAACACTCGAAATTAGCGTACTCCCCCTCGACGGATCACATCATAGTAAGTTAAACAGAATCAGATTCACAAATAGGTAACGTAAAATGAAACATAAATTGGAAGACGATCCTTCCTGTAACAACAACGATAACGAACTGACTGACAAAGGTAGGTAGCAGGTATGTAATATCCATCTAAGTTCGCATTTGTGCCGCGAGGGGAGTTATGAGCAGCTAGTGACGACACATTGTGTTATTCGAGTGACAAATCGATTATATGATCGAAAGTGAATAAATCGATGGATAATAATTGACAGTAAAAATACATTGATTGGCGTTCGTCCTAAATTGGTAGGTCGATAGTTCAGGGTTCCTCACTCCATCACACGGCGATCCTGACATTGCTGCCGTCCTCGGGAGCGCTGATCACCTGGAAGGACCAAATTCAGCCCATTAGATCGAACCAAATGGGCCTAATCTCTGCCCTAACAAGGCAAGGGAGAGCAGTGAAAGCAAAAATAGAAACTATTTCAGAGGATACCCTGATGAGCAAAGCACAGCAGAGGAGGGAGAGAACAAATACAGTGTCAGTACAATATCAAGTAGTGTCGTCCAACCAACAAACGAAGTGCGCATGCAAGGGTTACAGCAGGCAGAGGAGAGTCCAGTGCCTCAAATGAATCCAATGGCAGAGGTGAATCCAGTGCCATAAAATAAAATAAAAATCAAGGGTTGCAGCAGGCAGAGGAGAGTCCAGTGCCTCAAATGAATCCAATGGCAGAGGTGAATCCAGTGCCATAAAATAAAATAAAATCAACCAGAGGAGCTACCAGTGGCTGAGAGAAAAATCAAGAATGCGGGAGACCGGGCTCGAACTCACTTGGGCTTGACAATCACCCTATCAGAAAAGAAGTGACTGTGAGGACGGAAGGCATCGTAAAGGGAGGGACAAAGGAAGAGGGTCCGACCATGACGAGCCGCCGTGGGTGCCAAGCAAGGTAGAGAACCGAAAACCGCAAACAACTATAATTAACACAGGCGTGACATGACTTAAACAAAACTCAGATGATCTACCAACCAGCCTCACAGGCTGAAGTCGTAGATTGACTGGGAGGATCCACAGTCACATGTGGGATAGTCCACACAAAACAATAAAGCATCGTGTCAGCCAAATTTTATTGAGAAAGCTCTCCACTATCAGGGAGAGGATTCAATTCATCAAGGGTAGGTGCCTTGCGCAAACGTTCGTGGGGATATTTCAAAAACTTCTTTGTTCCGCCAGAGACGGACTGCAACAAGTAGCGATCATCAGGCATAACTTTAACAATTTTATAGGGGCCTCTATAGGCATCATCCAACTTGACTATTTCTCACCTCCGTTTGTGCAAAAACCAAATCATTCACTTGAAAACGCTTTACTGGCAGTTTGCCTCTATCAAATCGAGTTTTACTAGTTTCAGCTTGTTTTTCCATCAATTGTGCGGCTGAGTCACGCAACGTTTGTACGCTAGTGGATGGTTGATCAGTGAGGTGGTCAGTGATAGAAATTAGATGCAAAGGCCTGGAAACTCGTCCAAACATCAGTTGCATGGGGGATACCTTAGTAACACTATGAGGTGTGGTATTTAAAGCTAATTGAATTTCTCCAACACAAGATTGCCATGTTTTATGCTGATCTGATTCAGCAGCAGTGAGCATATTACGTAAGGTACTCATAAGGCGCTCGACCTGACCGTTTGCTCGTGATGCTCCTGTGGCTATAAAATGGAGGTCAATTTGATGTGATACACAAAAATCTTGAAAATCTTTAGCAGTGAAATTTGTACCTTGGTCACAGATTATACGCTGAGGAGGACCAAAGAAATTTATGAGAGATGTTAACGCTTTGATAGCACTTGCAGCACCTAAGGAACGTGTGTGCTGCAATACACAGTACTTAGTGAATGCATCTATGAAAACGTAAAGATATTCTTGAGAGTCTTTTTTTCCGCTTAGTTTACCAGAAGCATCTAAATGAATAGTGTGCCATGGTTCAGCAACTTTGGGTATAGGGTGGAGTTGAATTTGGCGAGGTCCTGAATCTGTTTTTGATGTTTTGCACACAAGGCAGTTCTCAACAAATTTTCGAACGTATTTCGCCATATGTTCGAACCAATAATGTTGGTACAACGCCTCTAAGGTTTTTTCATTACCCAAGTGGAATAGAGATTCATGGACATTAGAAACAACAGCGTACCAAAGAGAATGGGGAACAATTGGGAGGTACCTAGTGCGAGTGTGTCGCTGTACTTTCCGACACAGTACACCAGAGTGCATCTCGTGTTTTGAATATCTGAATCTATTTCGTTAGCATTCAATTTCGAAATTATTTCAGTGACAAACGGGTCATTTTGCTGAGCTGTTAGGAGCCAATCAGTTGAAATAGATGTTAATTGCACGAGTTTTTTTTGGAAGAAGTTTTATATTGAGGTTTAAAATTCCGATGTTTTCCATGTGGTCGCATTTTTGGGGTTGATAAACCTAATGTTGAGGTATTCACAGACAATGCCTGATTAATTTTGGGTTTGGCAATAGGTTGTTCAGGTATTGGAAAGTTGTTGACTTCATCAGCTTCTTCAATAGGGTTCCTACTAAAAAAATCAACATGTTCCATACGCGAGGATTGACGATATTGCATTTTAAAATCAAAACTTTGCAAGAAAGACCACCACCGTTGAACACGAGGTATCAAGTCTTGCTTATTTTGAGTTGCGCGCAATGATGCACAATCTGTCACAACGGTAAACAAGTGACATTGTAAATAATTGTGAAAATGCTTTATGGCATAAACCACTGCCAAAGTCTCTAGCTCATATGAATGAAAGTTAGATTCTGCAGTCGTGGTTCTCTTACTGTAATAGGCTACTGGTCTCGGCTTTTTGTCAACTATATTAATCAAAATTGCGCCAAAACCTAAAGAGCTTGCATCACAGTGCAACTCAATGGGGTAGGATGGGTTGAAAATGGTTAAAATGGGTTCTGAGGTAAGCATGCCAATAAGTTGTTGGCGAACCTTTTCATGACTGTCATTCCAAGGAATTGGTCGATTCTTACTGTCATTAGCTGAATCATCAGTTTTACGGGTTAATTTAAACAAGGGAGCAGCTATTTGAGCGAAATTTTGGATAAAATGCCGAAAATAAGAAGCTAAACCTAAAAATTGGCGAAGAGTACGAAGAGTAGAGGGAGGTGGCAATTTTGTCAGAGCTTCAACTTTGGATTTGTTCGGTTTTATTTCTCCATTTTCTATTTCGTAGCCTAAGTATTTAATTTTCGAGACAATGAACAAACACTTCGAAAGGTTTAGAGAAAATCCAGCAGAAGTAAGAACTCCTAGAACATGATTTAATCGGATAAGTGCCTCAGCTTGAGTGCTTGCTGATATAAGCAGATCATCCATATAGCACGTGACGTAATCAAATGCTAAGTCTCCTAAGGCTTTCATGATTGCTCGTTGGTAAACACTTGGTCCATTGCGCACCCCAAAGGGCAAGGCCAAATATTCCCATTGACCGTCTGGTGTGACAAAAGCTAACTTTTCTATGGACTCTTCTTCAACTGGGATTTGATGAAATCCACTAGCAGCATCAAGAATAGAAAACCATCGGGCACCGTGTAAACGCGCTATTTGATCAGTTATCAATGGCAAAGGGTATCTATCTGGGACTGTATTTGCATTGAGAGCCCTAAAATCAACGGCCATTCGATAACCACCTGTCTTTTTAGGAACAAGAAGTATTGGGCTTGCATATGGAGAAGAACTGGGGCGAATTACTTTGGCATCTTCAAGTTCTTTGATGCGCTCTCGCACCAGTTCACGATGTACAGGACTAAGTTTGTATGGTCGACGGTGGACAATTTTGGAAGGGTCAAGAAGGCGAATTTTGAATGTTCCTGTCGTCACACGAGTGGTAGGTATTCAATCAATAAAATATTGGGAATAATTAGTCAAAATTTTGATGAGATCCCCCCTTTTTACAAACTGGAAGGTCAGTGTGAACTGATTCGAAATGTTGAGTGCTAACTGGCAAGACTTGGCAAGATCCTAAAGCTGGGACAACACAAGATGGGTGAAAATCAAGTGAAGGGATATTGTCACTATGACCACCTAACACCTCACTGAACAACACGACTTCATCCTCAGTGCACTGCTCCAAAGAGCAGAGATCACCCAAGGATACAGAAAATATTTCATTTTTTGTGGTGTTTATGGAATCAGAATGCCCACGCCCCTTTGTAGAAGTGTCCCATTTTTCAATGCCAGAAGAACCCACAGGTTCAGCGCCTTCCCCATGAGTGCTGGATGTATCCAGAAAATTACGGTTTAGCATGAATGGAGGATGGTCCTTCCAAAGCGTGCAAGAAGATATAGTTATTACCATACAAAAATCTGGAGCCAGAATTTCACGTCCCAAAATGATGGGTTTAGGCAAAGCACCATCAGCTACAATATGGAACAGGACTTGAATGTCGTGTCCATTAATCTTTACTCTGGCTTGTTTTTGGCACTGAGAAATGGTAATTGATGACCCTAAACCATGCAAGTGAACTACATTATTGAACAAAGGCCCATCAAAGCGGGTACTAAAGGACAAACAAAGGAGTGAGCACTCTGATCCAGAATCAAAACAATACTTGAATACATCACCTTGGTGGGTTAATGTGCCTTCTGGGTTAGCAATGCATAGGCCAACCTGCTTCTCGACTGGCTGAGACCTCTGGCTGCTGGTGTCTCCTGGTCCACGCTTGTCTGACATCTTCTTCTTTGGGCAGTTTGGAGCAATATGCCCCTTTTGGTTGCAGGAAAAGCACGTTGTATTGCTGAAGTTTGATGGCTTCCTTGGCTGATTTGATGAGGTCAAGGATGATGATGATCGGCACTCTGAGGTTTTGTGTCCAGATCTTCGACATTTCCCACAGCGGGAAGTATAATCCTGAGAGGATGAATGCTGAGGGCTTTCATAGTTTGGTCGACTCTTCTTGGCATTTCCAGGACCGCTGTCATAACCTCCTGGTCTCTTAAATGACAGAGCCCGTAATTCCTGAAGCAACTTTTCACGGCTATTTATCTTTTCTGTGTAGCAAAGATGACGTGCTCTTGTGTCTGCTTGAGCTATCTGGGAGAGAGCCACTGATACAGCAATTTCTTCCACTGATGACTGGCGGTAGTGAGCAACAAATTGATTGATAGTTCGTGAGGCGAATGTGGCATAATTTTCGAAATCTCGTGGTCTAGCTTGGAAACATTGAAGCATGAATCCGGCTGGTGTGAGTGCTATGTCATATTGGTGAAGAAAGAGCGATCTGAATTCGTCCCATGTGAGTTGAGGGTGGACAATAGTAGTAAAGCAATCAGCAGCCTCTCCTTTTAAGGCTCTACTCAAGGCAACAATTAAACGTCTTCCTTGTTGATCCTGTGAAGTCAAACAACACTCAACTGTATTGCACCATGATTTGGGCTGAACTTGTTTATTTTTGGGGTCATACTCAGGAAGCGAGAAATTCAAATGCTCTGAGGGGGTTTGACCTTGATTTTGTGTAAAACACTCTGCCAAAGTTTTCATTGCAAGGGTTTGTTGTGTCAACAAATCCCGTAGGGAGTCGCCACTGTGCACTAAAGAATCGTGGTGGAAGAGGGGTGCGGAGGGAGATGGTGAGCGTCCAGAGGCCCCCCTCCTGCTCCTATGCGCCCTGGAAAAATCTGGAGGGCGATCGGGTGATGACCCTTGTTCCGAGTAAGGTAAGGCGTCACCCGAATTGCGAAATTGGCCGACCCCTTTCTTTTCTAGAATCCGAAAAATCTTGATAAAACTCACCTCGACTATTTCCATAGTGATTCTCATGAAATCCTGCTCGTAGATTACGATATCCCACTTCTGATGTGATGTCCCCCTCATCCTCACACAACTGTCCTTCTTCAATGTCCGATGCCATAGGGTAAATCAATCACAATACCGAATGTAATACGTTAATAATAACACAGTTTATTATAGAAACTTGTACAAACACTCGAAATTAGCGTACTCCCCCTCGACGGATCACATCATAGTAAGTTAAACAGAATCAGATTCACAAATAGGTAACGTAAAATGAAACATAAATTGGAAGACGATCCTTCCTGTAACAACAACGATAACGAACTGACTGACAAAGGTAGGTAGCAGGTATGTAATATCCATCTAAGTTCGCATTTGTGCCGCGAGGGGAGTTATGAGCAGCTAGTGACGACACATTGTGTTATTCGAGTGACAAATCGATTATATAATCGAAAGTGAATGAATCGATGGATAATAATTGATAGTAAAAATACATTGATTGGCGTTCGTCCTAAATTGGTAGGTCGATAGTTCAGGGTTCCTCACTCCATCACACGGCGATCCTGACATTGCTGCCGTCCTCGGGAGCGCTGATCACCTGGAAGGACCAAATTCAGCCCATTAGATCGAACCAAATGGGCCTAATCTCTGCCCTAACAAGGCAAGGGAGAGCAGTGAAAGCAAAAATAGAAACTATTTCAGAGGATACCCTGATGAGCAAAGCACAGCAGAGGAGGGAGAGAACAAATACAGTGTCAGTACAATATCAAGTAGTGTCGTCCAACCAACAAACGAAGTGCGCATGCAAGGGTTACAGCAGGCAGAGGAGAGTCCAGTGCCTCAAATGAATCCAATGGCAGAGGTGAATCCAGTGCCATAAAATAAAATAAAAATCAAGGGTTGCAGCAGGCAGAGGAGAGTCCAGTGCCTCAAATGAATCCAATGGCAGAGGTGAATCCAGTGCCATAAAATAAAATAAAATCAACCAGAGGAGCTACCAGTGGCTGAGAGAAAAATCAAGAATGCGGGAGACCGGGCTCGAACTCACTTGGGCTTGACAATCACCCTATCAGAAAAGAAGTGACTGTGAGGACGGAAGGCATCGTAAAGGGAGGGACAAAGGAAGAGGGTCCGACCATGACGAGCCGCCGTGGGTGCCAAGCAAGGTAGAGAACCGAAAACCGCAAACAACTATAATTAACACAGGCGTGACATGACTTAAACAAAACTCAGATGATCTACCAACCAGCCTCACAGGCTGAAGTCGTAGATTGACTGGGAGGATCCACAGTCACATGTGGGATAGTCCACACAAAACAATAAAGCATCGTGTCAGCCAAATTTTATTGAGAAAGCTCTCCACTATCAGGGAGAGGATTCAATTCATCAAGGGTAGGTGCCTTGCGCAAACGTTCGTGGGGATATTTCAAAAACTTCTTTGTTCCGCCAGAGACGGACTGCAACAAGTAGCGATCATCAGGCATAACTTTAACAATTTTATAGGGGCCTCTATAGGCATCATCCAACTTGACTATTTCTCACCTCCGTTTGTGCAAAAACCAAATCATTCACTTGAAAACGCTTTACTGGCAGTTTGCCTCTATCAAATCGAGTTTTACTAGTTTCAGCTTGTTTTTCCATCAATTGTGCGGCTGAGTCACGCAACGTTTGTACGCTAGTGGATGGTTGATCAGTGAGGTGGTCAGTGATAGAAATTAGATGCAAAGGCCTGGAAACTCGTCCAAACATCAGTTGCATGGGGGATACCTTAGTAACACTATGAGGTGTGGTATTTAAAGCTAATTGAATTTCTCCAACACAAGATTGCCATGTTTTATGCTGATCTGATTCAGCAGCAGTGAGCATATATATATATATGCACATATATATTTTTATATATATATATATATATATATATATATATATATATATACACATATATAAACTCAAATTTGACCAAAGGCAAGTTAAGCTCCCTTTTCCCTTACACGGTCACAATCAATATACGAGGGGTATCCAGAAAAAAAGGTTCCCCGATTTTTGGCCCCGCCCCTAATGAACCGGAAAACTTGAAACTTTCAGGGATTTTCAGTTCTGGTGTTGTGGTCACACTGAATTTTTTTCATAACCTGCTACCGCAACCGGAACGCGTAACCTCACTGTAAACATGGATACCTTGGCCGGGGATGTGTCCAAACTGGAAATCCATTCTGTGATCCGATTTTTTACCCTAAAAGGATTACCCGCGAATGAAATTCATCGAGAACTCACCTCAGTATACGGAGAAAACATTTTGAGTATCCAAAAAGTTTGGAAGTGACGCGTAAAGTTCGCGGAAGGGCGAAAAAGTGTGAGTGATTTGCCGCGTAGTGGACGACCAACGAGCGCTCGCCGAGGTGAAGTCGTTGATGCCATTGAAGAAATTCTGCTTAGTGACAGACGGTTCACAATCGACGAAATTTTCAATGAACTTCATCCATGCATCAGGGAGAAGACCAGCAGAAGTTAGTTGGTGAGATCGTTTCAAAGGACTTGGGGTACTCTAAAGTTTGCGCTTGTTGGGTTCCTCGCCTTTTGTCGGACAAGCACAAACAAAACCGGGTTGCTGCCCCCCAAAAATTTTTTGAAATGCATTCTGTTGAAGGAGATTTCATTTTCAATCGCATTGTGACAGGTGATGAAACGTGGGTGCACCACACAACTCCTTTTCTGCGGGTAATCCTTTTAGGGTAAAAAATCGGATCACGGAACGGATTTCCAGTTTGGACACGTTCCCTGCCAAGGTATCCATGTTTACAGTGAGGTTACGCGTTCCGGTTGCGGTAGCAGGTTATGAAAAAAATTCAGTGTGACCACAACCCCAGAACTGAAAATCCCTGAAAGTTTCAAGTTTGCCGGTTCATTAGGGGCGGGGCAAAAAATCGGGGAACCTTTTTTTCTGGATACCCCTCGTAGTTCAGTAGGTCGATTTGTAAAGAAATCAGCCTCTTCAGAATCCCTCAGCTGATAAGAAGTCCTCCATATCTCATAACATTGTTTTCATGGCGTTTTAAAGGCTCTATATTTAAATGTCACCACCCTAGGTCGATTAGGAAAATCCTTGCCCCATCCAGGTGAATCCATGGTTTTTGTAAAACTGTGTCTTATGTACAAGATATTGTCTTAATATTCAAATGCAGAGCGATTTTTCTATTTCTTTGGAAGAATGGTTCTGAGGTAATTGCTTTTGAAAAATGGAAGGATCTTTCACTTCAAAATACCTTACTAACTTATGCCCTAACTATTATAAGTACGGTATGTATGAAAAGTACAATATCGCCAATACGCAAAACTACATGATTCATATTGGTGAGACGGACGTCCCTATGAATGGATTTTATATAATTTTGGTGAGAGTTGAAATGAGACAAAAAACCAAAATATCATGACTTCTCGAACCCCCCCCCCCCCCCCCCCCCCCCCCCAAAAAAAAATAACTCCCTCCACCGACAGCAAATTCAAATAATAAAACTTACAGTATGAAATTAGAAGCTCTTGTCATATTTCTATAAACTAGACCGAATTTATAATCGAATTTCAAAATGATCTCGAAAATCTGACTTGAATAGTTAAAATATCATGATTTACTACTATTACCTCCTCCAATCTTCCTCTTCCATAATGCAATTTGAACATCCTAATGTACCTTCCAAAACTAGACAAAATTCTTAGTTGAACAAAAAGAATCACAAAAGCTGACGATATTAGTTAAAACATCATCATATTTTACTGTTACCCCCTCCATTCACCCTTTTCATAATCAAATTTGAAATTCCTGATATAAGATCAAAAACTAGACCAAATTCATAGTTGAACAAAAAAAGAATCACGAAAATCGGACGAGAATTGTGGCCTAAATAAGTTTGTAAATCGTCATATTTGGTTAGATATTCCAAAGACAAGCAGCTCCCACAGTTTGTCTCTGTTGAAAATATTGCATAAAATTCATTTACAAACTGTGTTGTCATCATAATAATTGACGTTTTTAATGATTTTAGACTAGGTTTCATCAAGATAATACAAAATATGTTTTCTACGAACACTTATTCAAAAACTAGCTAGCCTTACAATTCAAAAAGGGCGCGTGAAGTTGCCCCCAATATGTCCGCCAATGCTCTCTTCAATTTGCATTAGGCGGCGTCTGAGATCCACGTACGGTTGTAGGGCCTTGGAGGACTACGAGCAATCCCAGTGTGGCCCCAGTGAACAGCTATTTCTGCCCCCACCATTATTTCAAGGGGAGCGGCAACGTTGCAACCGGACCGGAGCAGTATTGACTTGAGCCGTCAACCAGTCTTCGTTCTGAATCCAGTAATGTTGGGTTGCGGCCGGCTCCGGTTCCCCCTCTATCTCAGTTCTCGACCTCTCTCCCTTTGTGCAGCTGTCACGTAACAAACGCCTCTTCTCACTTCTTTTCGGTCTGTTAACAGTGAGTATAGAAATAACTAGAGCGGCCTTCCCCTGTGCTGGAAGGTGAGCGGGCGTATGCGCTGCCCCCCCAACCCTCAGGTGCCTTTCCCCGCCCTGTAGAGGAGAGGGCCTCCCACTGCTCACGGCCAAATACCCTACTTGCATCCTCGTAGCGCATCTCCTTTTAATCATGTACAGATGATTTATTATCATTCCAAATAGGCTCCTTCGGAATGTTGGTACCTACAGGGTGGCAGGGGATAAGTGACGAAAACTTTTTTGTGTTAATCTGCATCAAAAATGTAGTAAAATGCCGGCAACCGCATATTTTTTATCTCAACCCGTACTCGAGATATGATTTTTACGGTTTGTTTCAAGAAAACCGTGTTTTTCCTTTTAAACTCAAATTTCTCCACTTTCCCTCATTTAATTTCAACTTTTGACCTCATTTCGGAATCAGCATTGAATTGTCCGTAAGAATGATGTACTTGAGTTCTAAAAAGTACCATCCAAAGACCTTCACATCAGCTCAAACATTGACGATTTTGAAAAAATAAAATTTCTGAAAATCGTTAAAACTTTACTACTCTTCCAAAAAAAATCTTGAAAACTGACAAATCTCCTGAAAAAAAAAAAAAAAATCATCTAATACTCTTTCCAACGGTATAATCAATTTTACTTTTTCTTAGTTATTGACGGGAGAAAATTATGTTTTAATCTTTAAAAATGTGGGTTTTTCAATGAAATTGTTGGTTTTCTCGAAAGATTACCTTCTATGAACCTACGACTATGGGGTCGGTTTCTATGTATTTTTTCTCGCTGTATCGAATGGTAACATTTGTATATCTCTCCAACTCCGTTATAATCGAGTTTCACACTTAAACTCGCAAATGTTTATTTTTTTAAACGCTTAAATGTATGTGTGTTATGGGGTAAAACTAGTTAATTAAAGTGTAAAACTCGATTATAACGCAGTTGGAGAGATCTGCAAGCTTTTCCATTCGATCCAGCGAGAAACAATAAATAGAAACCGACCTCATACTCGTAGGTTTCATGGTGGGTCATCTTTCAAGAAAAGCAACAATTTCATTGAAAAACCCACATTCTTCAACATTAAAACATAATTTTCTCCCCTAAATAACAAAGTAAAAGTAAAATTGATTATACCGTTGGAAAGAGTATTAGATGATACCTACAGTTTTCAGGAGATTTGTCAGGTTTCAACATTTTTTTTGGAAGAGTAGTGAAGCTTTAAAGATTTTCAGAAATTTTATTTCTTTAAAATCGTCCATGTTTGAGCTGATGCGAAGGTCTTCGGATGGTACTTTTTAGAACTCAAGTAAACTATTCTTATGGAAAATTCAATGCTGATTTCGAAAATTAAGTCAAAAGTTAAAATGAAATTAGGCAAAATGGAGAAATTTGAGTTTAAAATGAAAAAACACGGTATTCCTGAAAAAACCTTTGGAAAATCATATCTTGAGTACAGATTGAGATAAAAATATGCGGTTGGCATTAGGCAAAACGATGTCTTGGAAATTTTGTGTAATAAATCACCGTGTTCCGACAATATAAGATTCTTATTTTTCCGTTCTTTACAATCTCTTGTAAATTTGCCACTTTCACTTTCAGTCGCTTCTGTTTGAAATTGGCATTTCGCAACTTTTTCCTTGTAGCAATAATCCTTTGGTTCGTTTTTTCAAGTTTTTCCGAAGTTATTTCTAAAACAATTTTTGGTATTTTTTCTGGAACTGGAGGTGGAAATGGTGAGGAATCCCGCTTCAAAACCCTCCGTGGTATCTTTGAAGTGGAAGTTGATGGCTGTAAATGAGGTGGAAAAGCAGAAATTTTTTTTTTAGATATCTTCGAAAAGGCGATGAATTATCATAATCTTAAAAATGGTCACCACAAACACGACTGTGATTGATGGGGTTCCATTTTTCTCTGAGTTCAGGTAGTCCAGTCAATAAATGACCCAAAATGAGGTGTAGAGTGCGTGAGCAGGTAACTAAGCGATTCCTTCAGAAACTTGTTCAGGGGGCTTAGGTTGTTAACATACCAAAAGTCCTGACTCCTAGGTGATGAGCGGGGGGGAGGAGGTGGGGGTAAAGGTACGAATTTTGGGTTTTTCGCTTATATCTCGATAACGGTGCATCGGAGAGAAATATTTTTAGATAATAAAATGGAGTTCTTAAAATTATCTAAAACTTTTATATCATATGTTTTTTTCTAATTCCTAACCGTTTTCGAGCTATACCCTCGGAAAAAGTTGAAATTTACAACAAAAAAAATCAATTTACGTCAAAATATTCATACACATTGCATTATATTGTCTAAACCTATTCATAAACGAAAAGTATGAATAGGAAAGAAGTTGTAGATTTTTAAATTCCCTTTTAGAATAGATATACATATGCTAATTAATGTCCAACCCGCCTAAAGTTACAGCTATTTTAAAACTTGTATAGCATTTTGCAATTTTCAGAAAACTAGTTTGTATATCAACCTTTGTTCGTTCATCTAATAACATATATGGCCACTTATAAGCAAGTTATTAAATAAAGTAGAAAAAATAATGATGATGACAAATTTCACACTTTATTCTACAGATAGTTTCGTTACACCAATACAATAATAATTGTAAACCCCATTGTTCTCAATATATTCCTAATGTTTTACTCTCAACTTTAAAAGTAATCAAATTTTCATCCTCTTTGAACTTGAGGGCCCAGGCAATGATTGTTCTTCCATGGCATCTTCTTCCTCAGTAGCGGGTGGCTCTTGCTGAATGGGCTCTACATCGTCCTCATCGTCAACAGGCACACTGTTCAGGCGGCACTTCCCTTGACAGTGGAGGCACGCTGCAGAACAGGTGAGCATCGCTTTTCGGCAGCCACATTTTCCAATTACACAATCCTTGGTGCAGCGGCAAAATATAGTTTTCAGAAGAACCTCTGGTGCTGGTAGATTTTCCATTGTAATTGCCACCAGGGTGTCTCCTACACGTTTCCACCCCCAATCTTGAGGGGGCAGCTCATTACCGAGCCACTGCTGCACTTGGTGGTAGGTTTGCCGAGAGTGCTGTTTAGCTGCATTCCCTGTTGGAAGTAGGGAGCTGATTTCAGGCTTCATATTTGCCACTGACCTCGTAAACGATTGGAAGCGGTACTGGTTAAGGGAGGTTTTTTTTTTTTTTTTGGCGCCTTATACCACTTCAGAAAGCACATCTCCCCAGCCTTTTCAACATGGTCGTAAGTAGAGGAGGGGTTAGAAAATGTCATTGCTGCTTGCTGGATGATTTCTGACTCCAGGTACAATTTAAAGAAGCCCACCTTGCTTCTCCTGAATTAGCAGAAGTTGTGTCGCATCCGGTAAATGAATGAAGGAACAGGATGTGTTCAAATCTACGGTGCTGCATCTCTTGGGTGGACAGTACTATTGTTTTGGTTTTCCCTCGTCCGGGTTTCAGCATAAAGATATCTCAGGTCGCAGGAGTGGAAGCAATCAACAGGACAGCAAGGTCTACATCCTCACCAACGACAGCCACAGAGTTGTGAGTGGATTGTTCAACAGTAGTCTTCACGATTAGGATGTCAGCGTCATCGGTAGCCTGAAGAGTATGTCTCCCTTTCTCCTGCAGCTTTATCTCCAGTAAGGAGATGAAGTTAGTTTTGTTGGTAGGATTTGATAAAAAGTATTCCTGTTTAACAGGTATTTGTGTTTAACAAAGAATATTTTCGGCCATTAAAAAAAAGAATTATTATTGAACTTGTTTTTATTGAAAAATTACTTACCTAGTTTTGATTTTTTATATAACGCTTAGGACCGATACGGATAATTGGCGATTCGGTTAATCGGCGTTCTATTGCATACGGCTCTTTTAATGTTGTTTTCAAGTATTAAATTTAAATGACTAACAAATTACTGATATGGTTATCTGTAATTTAAACAAAATACACGAACAAAGGTTGTGGGTTAAGAATATGATATACAAACTAATTTTCTGATAATTGCAAAATGCTATACAAGTTTTAAAATAGCTGTAACTCTAGGCGGGTAGGACATTAATCAGCATATGTATATACAGAGTGATTCCCTCGCAGATGCAAAAAAAAATTTGGGTGAAACTACATCAAAAATGGAGTAAAATGCCGCCAACTGCATATTTTTATCTCAATCCGTTCTCGAGATATGATTTTTTAAAGGTTTTTTCAGGAAAACCGTATTTTTTTCCTTTTAAACTCAAATTTCTCCACTTTACTTCATTCAATTTTAACTTTTGACCACATTTTTGGAATCAGCATTAAATTTACTATAAGAATAGTGTACTTGGGTTCTTGAAAAGTACCATCCAAAGGCCCTCACATCAGCTCAAACATTGACGATTTTGAAAAAAGAATATTTCTGAAAATCTTTAAAACTTTACTACTCTTCTAAAACGAATCCTGGAAACTGGCAAATCTCATGAAAACTGCTTAGTCTAATACTCTTTCCAACGGTATAATCAAGTTTACTTTTATTTTGTTATTTAGTGGAGAAAATTATGTTTTAATGTTAAAAAATGTGGGTTTTTCAATGAAATTGTTGGTTTTCTCGAAAGATGACCCTCCATGAACCTACGAGTATGAGGTCGGTTTCTATGTATTTTTTCACGCTGTATCGAATGGTAACATTTGTAGATCTCTCCAACTCCGTTATAACCGAGTTTTACACTTAAAATTGCAAATGTTTAGTTTGTTTGTTACGATTAAATGTATGTGTGTTATGGGGTAAAACTAGTTAATTAAAGTGTAAAACTCGATTATAACGTAGTTGAGAGATCTGCAAGATTTTCCATTTGATCCAGCGAGAAAAAATACATAGAAACCGACCCCATACCTACTCGTTGGTTCATGGAGGGTCATCTTTCGAGAAAACCAACAATTTCATTGAAAAACCCACATTTTTTAACATTAAAACATTATTTTCTCCCCTAAATAACAAAATAAAAGTAAAATTGATAATACCGTTGGAAAGCATATTAGATGAAGCAGTTTTCATGAGATTTGCCAGTTTCCAGGATTCTTTTTAAAAGAGTAGTAAAGTTTTAAAGATTTTCAGAAATATTCTTTTTTCAAAATCGTCAATGTTTGAGCTGATGTGAGGGTCTTCGGATGGTACTTTTTAAGAACCCAAGTACACTATTCTTATAGGAAATTTAATGCTGATACCGAAAATGAGGTTGAAAGTTGAAATTAAATGAGGCAAAGTGGAGAAATCCGAGTTTAAAATGAAAAAACACGGTATTCCTGAAAAACCTTTAAAAAATCATATCTCGAGTACGGATTGAGATAAAAATATGCGGTTGGCGGCATTTTACTCCATTTTTGATGTAGTTTCATCCAAATTTTTTTTTTGCATCTGCGAGGGAATCACCCTGTATATTCTAAAAGGGAATTTAAAAATCTACAACTTCTTTCCTATTCATACTTTTCGTTTATGAATAGGTTTAGACAATATGATGCAATGTTTATGAATATTTTGACGTAAATTGATTTTTTTTTGTAAATTTCAACTTTTTCCGAGGGTATAGCTCGAAAACGGTTAGGAATTAGAAAAAAACATATGATATAAAAGTTTTAGATAATTTTAAGAACTCCATTTTATTATCTAAAAATATTTCTCTCCGATGCACCGTTTTCGAGATATAAGCGAAAAACCCAAAATTCGTACCTTTACCCCCACCTCCTCCCCCCCGCTCATCACCTAGGAGTCAGGACTTTTGGTATGTTAACAAACTAAGCCCCCTAAACAAGTTTCTGAAGGAATCGTTTAGTTACCTGCTCACGCACTCTACACCTCATTCCTTGACTGGACTAAGGGTCTTTAGGGAAATGGTGAAAGGAAATCTTCCTTACCTCGCCATCGCCAACGTCCTTGGTTATCTCACTGTTTTGGCATCCATACGCGACACACTCACTCGGCATTTTCTCTTTGTAAAAGTAATTTGCTACTCACCTACGTACATCAATCCATACACACACCGCTTCAAACACAATCAAGTCCCACTAAAAATCAAAGCAACTGTACCTCAAACGCGCGCGTCAACAACAAAACACGGAAGAAGAGAACGAAGAAAGAAAGAAAGAAACTGCTGAAAGAGTGCCGAGCGAGGCGCCAGGCGTCAGGAGAGGCACCAGGGAGTGGGGGAAGGTAAACACACTTGGTCTTTGCCTTAGGCCGCTCTAGTTATTTCTATACTCACTGTCTGTTTACGTGTCGTTCTATAAACTCAGGTTGAAACAACTTCTCCACCAGTTTTGTTAATTTTGCTTCGTGAAATGGACGTCATGGATTGTGAAGAGATGCTCATCAAGCTAGTTCAAAAGGAGCGAGTGCTTTACGATACCTCTCAAAAAGGATATAGTAATTTCGAATTGAAAGCAAAAATTTGGGCCAGCATTGCTCCAAAATGTAATATGCAGTCTGGTAAGCAAATAGGACATAGCTTTATCCAACAAGTTTATATTATTATAAAATTAATGTAAATACTGCTGTAGCAGTTTACAACGATTTGAAAGTATTAGAAAATGCAAATGCATAATTCATATACTTTTAAATCGTTTTTAGCAAATGTTTGTAGAAAATGAAGCGACCTATTAGGTACATTGGCTCTGACAATTTTAAAATAAAAATATTTGCATTTTTTATGTATCAGAATTTTCCCGAATCGTTAGCTTCACAAACTTTGATAACGATATTGGAGATTATTCTAAAGCCCAATTGATAGCCATATTTGAAAGAGTTTAACAAATCTCTAGATGCAAGATAGATGTAGTAAGTAAGAAATTTGAAGTACATTCCACCCTATAAAGTGAAATTGAATTTAAAAAAAATGAGGCTAGCTACGCTAAGTAGATTGTGTACGTGAATATTTGAATAATAACCATAGTATCACCTACAAAGTTCAAGAAGGCTCAACGAATTGGGAGCTTATTGCTATAAGTTTCAATTTCCTATTTTCTCCGTGTTTTCTCTTTGTAATGTAAAGTTATTTGTGTTCAACAGGTGATGAAGCAAAGGCTACGTGGATAAAGCTCCGTGATGCTTATCGAAGTAGCTTGAAACGTTTGGAAACACGTAGTGGCGACGAAGGGCCTCCTGCAAAAAGTGCTATATGGAAATTTTCAGAACAGATGTCTTTTCTGAAGAGGTTCATGAAAGATCGAAAAAAGCGCCCTATTGAGAATGTACTACGAATACCCAAGGTTGAGGTTCTTGATGCGAGTATACCTGCACCGCAAGAAATTGTAGTTGCTGAAAACACAATGGAATTCCAACCCTTCCAACAATTGCAAACGCCATGCCCTTCTTACTCATCCCATTCAAGAAAGAAATCTGACATTGAAACTGCGATGAGTGAACTCATCAAACAAAGAGAAGAATGGCAAACATCTCGCGATGAATTGCGTCGACAGTTATTTTGTGACGAAAATAATGAATTGAAACTGTTTTTCGATTCCATGTACGAATCTACAAAAAAGTTGAACCCAAGTCTCCAGAAGCAAGTCAAACGGCAACTGTTCGCGATCGTATCGGAAGCTGAGGATACGATGGAATCTAACCCTGAATACCATTCATCCGTAAGTTTGCAGACACGAACGTACCAACCAATAACTGGCTTGTCTTTTTCTGATTGTCAAGAATCTGTAGCAAGTGATTCTACAAGGTACAACTCCGAGCCCTTTTCACCAAGTAATAATCTATAATATCGTTTTGGTGTTATTCAATAATTAATAAAATGTTTTCCTACCTCGCTTACAAGTATACTTTTTTAATGAACCTTCCTACCTTCCATGGTTATTACCGAACTAGATTCAGATCAAACCCATTCCCATTGGTTTTACTACACCTAAGTTTGGAGTAATTTTACTAAATAAAATTGGCAAAACAGCGGTTTAACCCTGAGTTGAACGACCTTAAGTTAATATCAATCGGAGAAATATTAGGTGACTAGCCAATTTCAAATTGTTTTCAACTCCCACATATTAGGAGTTGATTTATAATCCATTGAGTCAAATCACTTTGTTCGTTGCTCTGTAACTTGGGTGCCTACCTGAATAAAGTCCTATGGGACGAAAGCTTTGTGAGTTACTGGAGAATACGTAGAAAATCTACAATTTTAGTTAATCTTTGTGAGGCCGCCAATTTGTACTGCAACTGTTTTGATATGATAGACAAACGTTTCCTCACTTAGGGGAAGCTGAATTTTCAAATTACGTTACCAAGCCTTCTCGTGAAATGAAGACCTATTTTTGGTCGAAAGATCCCCAGGCCTACCTGAGATTATCAGGAATTCTGTGCTTTTCTCATAAAACTGAAATTGATGTGGGTTTTTTTTTTTTTACAGTTGGCATTTATTCAACACTTTGAACGTTCGTTTGGGAAGCACCCAATCACCACTAATTGCAATTTGCATCTTCTCTTCTCTTTTCATCTTCTTCTTACATCTTCTTTTCATCTTATTTTCTTTCTTCTTCCTAATTTAGTTACATACGTCAGCATTCATCTAGGTGCATCCTCCCGACCATCTCCCCAGCTGTCAAAACAAGACACTCACCCGTCCACCCCCTTTCAAATGGATAACGGAAGGGTCACCGCCCAACAGGAGTATCCACCCTCTGCAGCATCCACCCCCTTCATTGTCTCCAACTAGGGACCCTCTCCGAAGACAATGGCCGAACCGCATAAGGCGCTTCACACTACAAGCACCATTGTGCTTCGAAGGCCCATTGTCTTAAAAGCGGTTATTGGTCATCGATCATTTTCCTTCCGGTTTTCCAAGAGAGCGGAAGAGAGGTTCCGGTTGTGCCTTTTCCCCGTCTCCCTTAGCCCTTCCGGATATTATTTACCCTTTCTCCTCCCCCACCACCCTTCCACCACTTTCTCCAAGACGGACAAACAAAGAGGAAAACGGACACCTTTTTCTCTCTTCTCTTGCCGGTTTTTCATCGCATGGGCTAACAAACCCTTTACCCCCACCTATTCTCTCCACGCCTCCATCATATTTCTCCTTTTTATTTACCAGAAGACATCTCTATACCATCACCATGGAGGCAGTACAGGATCTGTATCCACTCTGATTGATATCTCTATACAAAAAATATCAAATTTCTTTCGACTCAAGCTTGAAACAAGACAAGTTAGGGAATTGACTGTTAGTACCCTTTTTAGAGATGATATCATCCCAAAAAATGAATAAAAGGTCCACTAGCTTATATATTAACTAGCTGGTTCACCCGTGCGTTGCACAGGTTCACTTGAATATACAAAAGCCCTCACCCATCACATTTTGGGACACCCCTATGGATCTGATTCAATAAAGTCCTTACTTAAAAGTACTTATAAGTTACCTATTAGGACCAAACTACTGAGATCAAACCCCACTCTCTCTTTCCAAACACCCCCCATATTTCAGATTAAAAAATACCCCCAGTTTGTACAGAGATGTCAAAGATAGTCAGAGATGTCCAAACCCCCTCCTCCAAAAACACCCCTATGGGTCGGAATTGAAAATTTCTAAGTAGGCTGTGGTTTTTAGTGTTATCCAAACATAGTTAATCAATCAGGTTCTCAGTTTATTCAGTGATGTCCAAGATACCTCATTTCACACTCCCACCACCCTCCTTTGAGAAAACACCCCCTTTGGGTAAGATTTGAAAAATTTCAAGTAGCCTGTGATTTGAGTTAGTGTAATTCAAACATATTTTAGTAGTCAGGTCCCCAGTTTTTTCAGTGATGTCCATAATACCCCATCTCCCCCCTCCCTCCACCAAAACACCCCATATGGGTTACATTGGCAAACTTGAAGTAGTCTGCGATTCAAGTAATATTTCTTACCAATCAGCTCCACTTGATTTAGTGGTATCCATGATACCCCATTTCACCAGCCTTCTCTCCCAAAACACCCCCTATGGGTCAGATTTTGGGAATTTCGTGCTGCTTGTGGTTCAAGTTAGAGTAATCCAAACATATTCCCCCATTAATATCCCCAGTGCAGTGATGACAAAGATACCCGGTACTATGCCTGCTTCAATGTTCATCTTTTAGTCTTGAACCTTTTAATCCGTTTAACATGATTTTGTAATGATAAAAATAAATTTAAAAATTGCCTTCCATTCGAAATCTATGATTCCACTCTAAGATTTGTGTACCATCACCCAAATAAAGTGAGGATAATATTACTAATTTCTCTCCCATTGATTTATTTTCATTCATTCAAGGATATCTTTTGCTTATCATTTATTAATTTTAAAAGAACAATATATCTTTGTAACCACCCGAACTCCCAGCCTTGACGTCTTGTTATTGTATAGTGCCGATTCCTAATTATATTATTGTAGAAATATCAAGAAATCTGTCACTTAAACTGCTTCTATTCATTCATTCAAACACATTGAGTTTTATTCAGACTGTGCGAGTACTCTTGATACTAAATATATCTAGCAGACATAGCACTAACTCTACACCATACCAGTAGAAATTTATAGTGTAAGCTGATGGGTCCTATTCCATGCTTTCTCCCTGTTCTCGCCCTTAATGACTCATATAAGCAGATCTTCACCAGATACGAGATCAGTGCGAGAGGAAGCCATTTCCACACTTTTTATTCTCTGTACACGTAATCCTCCTACTCGCAGGGAAACGCTCGAAGATCTTTCAACACACTGGAGGGAAAGAGGATTTACGGGAAGATGGAAATGACGCGGTGATCGTTATCGGGGTAGCGACGGGACTAAAGTCCTCGTCAAGGTACCTACTAAGAGTAATGCATACTTAGGCGTTAGTTGCTTCTCAAATGAAATAACAGAAAACTCAAGAGGAAACCTTTTTTCCAGTATGTTCAAGTTTCATTTATTGAAAATGAAGTTTTCTGTGAAATAATTTACAGTTATGACTATTTAAATGCGCACTAACCATGATGAAACTCATAAATAAGAGTAGGTACCAATCATTTCTTCACGTTATTTAAGTTTAAATGTCCTCCAAATCCTAGCAGAGTTTAAAAAAGCTGCAATTTATTAAATAAACTTTTATTATATATGCATTATAAAACCTTTATGGGAAGATACTTGGTTTATAGGTAATTATCAAACGGAGCCTATTATAGATGGATGGTACAAACATATTTAATAATTACTGCTTATTAGAAGATAATAACTGGAATAAAACGAAACTTATAAGCTTATAACATACAATTTACTAGTATGCAATCAAATTATATAAGCACCTGATTTCATAGAAAGTTCGAGTTATGCAGCTCTTATTATCGTGCTACATTATGTTACATTGTTTTGAAAATTGAAGTCTTCGAGTGGAAAAAATTGTAAACTACCAATTTTATGGCAAAAAACTCGTAATAAATAATAATCTGCTGTTCAAAAACAGAGTTAGGATATTCAACTTTTTTTGCACTTTTTATCGAATTTTTAGCACATTATAATGAAATTAAAGTACATTTTTCGGCGTAATTTAGTATATCAATTTTTCAATGTTCTATTTCTTAGTTAATACACTTAATTCGAGCAAAATTTTGCTAACAAATAAAACACAATGTATAGCCGTTTTTGCAACTTTCAGTGATTTTTTCGGCACTTTTTTGAAATTTGACCAATTTAATGTCATAAAAAAGAGCTGGCCAACGAGCTCGTGCTTTTGTTTAGAAAGCTTGATTTTTTGGCGCAAGAACGGAATGTTTGTGTCAATCCTAAGGAGAGTTATCGTTACAGTTATCACACACACATACATTATATATATGAAAAATCGTTAAAATTTAGGTTCGTTTCAAAACGGATTCCTCAAAATGGATTTCAATAAAAAAAAATTTCGAAAATTTTGATTGTACAATTTTTGGAGCCAATGCAATATCAGCTTCATTTTCTAAGAAAATCCGCTGAAAGGGGGTTCCGTTGACTCTACATCAGCTGTCACGTTTTTTCGGGTTTACCCCAATATTTTCCCAATCCATGTTTTAAAATTGAGCATTTTCTGTGAGTGTTTTCCTTTGTTATTCTAAGAAGAGCCCTAGTTGTCATTTCAGAGCCGATTGTGATGACAAAAAGATGTGATTCCTAGTAATGTGTAAAATTTACTCAACGCTATCCTTGAAGGCCTATGGAATAGCGCTACCTTTCTAGGGTTAAAATACTCATCATCACACTACGAAAATTGAATGCGAAATGTACTTCCATAATTGTTTTACTATGTGAAGTGGTATAGCCTTGTAAATCAAGATGCGGTGGAGGTGATCCCTCCCCTCGACCCGGCCTTTATTCAATATTCATATTTTATTCATAGCCACCGCTCTCTCCGGCCTAGTCGGTTAGCCGGTCTAATAGGTTTCACAAAAAACACTTTTATTTTTATTTCGGCTTTTTTTCCCTCTCAATCTCCCTTGCAAATGACCGCGTTACATTTTCACTCAAACTTTTCTCATCTGATATGAGGGGAACTTGTTAAACGTGAGTGCATCTTTGGGAAACAGTTGCTATGATATTGAGAAAACATCTACTCAGTTCATGTGAAATCCACCTTTGTGGAAAAATCTAAACTCTACTTTTACTTATGTACTGTTTATTTCAGAAGGGTTGAAAAAACAACGAATAAGTTCACGCAGCGAATTATCTTGAATTTTCGAATTATATTTCTGTTAAATTGATTTGAAATTTGAGATGACAAACGCATCACTAATATTTAGATATTGATTTATTGATATTCTGTCTTTAAAACAAAAATTAGTTTGTTTTTTATCTATAAAATTGTTTTCCGTGATGTCGTCCTGGATTCCTCGCACCCACATTTTGGCAGAAAGTCATGCTCACCCTCAATAAGGACTAAGTAGTGTTGTGAAAACTTGTAATCTGTTGAATTTAAATATTTAATGAAAATTAACAATCAATTTAATTTAATTTTGCTCGTAGATAAGGCTGACTGAGAATTCAAATGAAGCCCCTACGAAATATAGAAAACGTTAACCCTTGAACTGTCCCGATTTCTACAATTTGTATTGGACTGGGACAAAAAAACCTACGTCGGATTATATGGGGTTTGGCTCAATGTGGTCCTGTACAAATATCACTGTTCTTGGGAATCAATTTTAGTCTTGTCGTAGGCATGAAATGTATGAAATAATTTTAGGATCCATCTAACAGTTTCATGTCTCATTCCCTTTGACAATTAAATTGATCAATAAATGAATGGTCAATTACCGTCAACTCATACAACTTTGTGCACCCCGTTCAACATTGTGCCAATCTCGTTTTTTGAACCTTATGCTCTCTAACGGTAACAAACTTGAAGTTATTAGTTCGAAAAAATTCCCACGAGCAGCGGGATGGTAGAAGAGGATGCCGACGCTTCCACAAGTCTTCCCTGTGGATTTCAGTGCCGGCAAGGTAGCTCTTTCTCTAGCCCACTAAAAGGGAATTGTTCAGTTTGTGCTGGGAGTCTCCTTTGGATGAGTATGCTGCGGTTTTCTGAATAGTCTGGTAAGTTCATATTTTCATCCCTATACTGTCAGCTACCAATTACGGTATTTGGTGTTATCAGAAGTTTGTTTTTTTCTATGATATAACCAGATATGTTAGAAACGGGAACTTAGGGGTACAACTTTGTGCCACCGTTTTTTTATTATTTCTGCAATAAAATTTAATGTTCTCGTTGTATTTTTACAGAAAATGGGTGCTCAGAATCGGAAAAAGGTGGCTGGACGAGTTGAAGATTTGATGGGATATTTTTGTATGAATAGTTAAGATTTTGCATTGATTTTTATATTCACCTTGTTAAAAAAATCGAAAAAACACTAAAAATTCTGAGGGTTGTGGTGAAAACCACCCCCTCTTGTCAACAGCCCTTTTCAGGCCTACCAAAAAGAGGTAGACACAACACAAAAATATTTATAAGACGTCGAGTTACAACTCCGTCAAACAAAATATTTCACCAGAGAGAAAATACTAAATTCTCTCCCAAAAGTGAAATATTAAAGAATAACACGCAAGGCGACCTCCCCAAACATTTACTGGGCGAGAGAGATGCGACAAACATCTCGAAACAAGTCGCCTTGAATGAGAACACGCAAGGCGACCTCCCCAAACATTTACTGGGCGAGAGAGATGCGACAAACATCTCGAAACAAGTCACCTTGAATGAGAACACGCAAGGCGACCTCCCCAAACATTTACTGGGCGAGAGAGATGCGACAAAAAGCTCGAAACAAGTCGCCTTGAATGAGAAACCTCAAACAGGAAAACTCAAGGTCGTTCAGCCACCCCCGGGGACCCCGTCAAAGCAACGGACGCAGGGAAACCACCTCGGAAGACCAACTCAGCTATCATATGCACAGATACTGGGAAAACACTGTGCGAACCAATGAGATTGCACAGTCGAATTTACGAAATTGAGCGAGCCAATCCGAGGCTAGTTTGATCGCACCAAATTAGTTGACAAAACTAATTTACATACTAACCATAAAGTGGACACCACTTTTTGTTATAAATACCTCGTTCAGAGCCTGGCATTTCATTCCACTCTCCGCTCTCGACGACGACACACTCTGAAGTACGAAGATTTCTACACGCCCCAAGCTGACGAACCTTCTGCTACACGAGGTCATCTCAAGAACGATTTTTTACTGCTTTCTACAAGCCAGTCCTTCTCTCCACGCAGATCTCGCATTGGCATCTACGAGTCCAGTGATTATTCATCCTGCTCATTGCCCAACGTAGTTCATCTGTTAGGACGCCACCCGGTGCAGCTATCGATATTCTCTTTAGCTCGCACGCCCGAGGGACGTTCCGAGCCGTGTCGCCCGGATTACATAGCCTTAAGCTCGTAATCGACCGCTGTGGGCACGCCGGTAAATTACTCAGCTCCTCCGCTCTAATTTACCGTCTAAGGAAGCTTTTTTCAAAGCTACGAGGTAGGACCCTGCCATCTGAACATAGGAAAGACGTTCTGGCAAGCGAGTCCACCTCCAAAACCCTCTATTTTTCACACATAGAGGCATCGAAACGAGCTAAAACTCGATCAATTCGATGGAACGCCGGCCTTCCTACTTCCCCTTGCAAGGGGAGGAGGGCGACGGCGAAGCTGGGCCGAGTAGCCCACGCAGTGCGGCCTACCGGCCACACGACGAGCCCGCTGAACCCAGCGACAGCGCAAGGCGCGACCCTCACGTCCGAATCGCCTTCTCGCCCGACGTATTCGTTCGAGAAACTTTCGAACAAGCCTCGCCTATACAAAAGATCGAGGAAACTTTTCAGACTCGCTCTGAAGCCGATCATTACGATTCGACCAAGCTGTCCGAATACCCACGATATTCGACGCAGGCTTACTCGGCCGATCCGAGTGTCAAATACACTCCAAATGCACAAAAAACGAAGGATACTTTTCAGTACCTCAACCAAGCCCAACATATTCCCCTTTCAGATATAAATCTAAGGCCGGAATATTACAAAACGGCTCAGTACCAAACTGATCGAACCCAGCACTTACGGCGCGAGCCTAGCGCTCCACGCGGCTGCGACACGGACTATCCCCCCTTTCAGTCCGCGAAACCAGTTGACCTTGGCGGTTCCTCCCGCATTCCTCGCGGGGGTGGCCTGGAGGCTAACCCGCATAACCGGGATATAAATGTCCGACTTGGCCTACCTACGCCAAGTCAAACCTATATAAATCCACTACAAATGGTGACCCCGCCTTTGAACAGGCTCAACACGGAGCATTTCGTTCCCTCTTATGAAGCTAGTGGATTTCAGGGAACCACTGCGGGCGTGCGACCCCCGCCGGGCCTCTACGCCCCACATCTCACGCAACATCCCTCTACACAAGGTGGTTTTCAAGCACTTTTAGAGGAGATGGGAGATTATCAAAAACCAGTCTTCCAAAAGAAGAATATTGATCGTGCACTCGCCGAGTTCGATCAATACTGCGTGAGAAAACACATGAGAACGCAAAACGAATGCTTCTCAGCTATATACAAGTGGGTACCAGAAGAAATGAGGGAAGCTATCGACTCAGCTTACCTCACGGCACCCCACGCTCCCTACGAAGAGGCCAAACAACGCCTCCAACGAGAATATGGGTTGTCCTTACAGGACAGGCTCCTCGCACTCGAGGACCCCGCATCTCTCGCCAAAAAACCCAGCACCAAGTACCACGAGATGTACTCGAAAGCTGTTGGGTACTTTTCGGATGCTCTAATCACTCAAAAGTGGATTGAGACTCTTCCCATCGAAGCACGAGGTATGGTCGCAGCTCAGCCTACCACGACCTCCCGGCTCGACCTAGCTGATACGCTACACGCGTACAGAACAGAGAATACTTCTCTGAACATACGAGGAGTTGAATCTACTCCGAAACCCATAAATACTGGTTTCAAAAAGGCCCTCCCAAAACAAGCTGAGTTCAAACCTCAACCAGTGGAGAGTAAACCTCACAAACCGACGGCCTATGTCTGTCGAAACCACGCACGTTTCGGTAACGAAACTCGCAAATGTGCAGACCCAGAACACTGCACTTGGAAGACAAACACTGCTCCCAAAACTAACAGAAAGGCTGCGACTATAAGCCAGCCTAAAACACGGGTTTCTACCGAAAATACTCAGCAATCGGTACAAGAAAGTACCGTTCTGACTTCCGACACAGAGAATTCGGAAAACGAATAACTGCCAGTGTATCTGAGCCTATACGCCGGCAGTCTACTGAGTATAAAAGGCTTTTTTTCAAGTGCAAACTGAATGGCACTGAATTTCTCATTGACACGGGAGCAGAAGTGAACATTCTGCCCCACAATGTCACAAAAAAATTGGGCTTGAAAATTCTCAAGTCCAACGTTAAGCTCACAGCAGCTAACGGAGCCCCTATAGATACACTAGGGCGAGCTGACACAACAATTAACATCGGCCTCGGGGACATGACCACCGAGTTTATGATCACGAAAGTTGATCTAGCGATCCTAGGTATCCCATTCCTCGAATCTTGGGATATCGGAATACGGGTCAAACACAAGTACATTTATAAAGATAAAATGAAGTGCTATGCCGATCAAAAAATAGCTGCAGTCATGAACAACAAGTTCACTGACGAACAAATTGCAGCTACTATCCCTCATCGTGACAATACACCTCAACCAGAGGACGTACAAATCACGGAGGACGAAAACATTCGCTCTATCATTAACAAATACAATGATAAAATGAGCAAAATTCATGATAAATGGAAGAACAACGGGGTTTACCACCGTATAACCACGGAAGGAACTCCAGTACACTTCCGAGCAAGACCCATGGCAGGAGAAAAACGGGCTCAAGTCAAAAAGACTTTTGACGAAATGCTTTCAGAAGGCATAATTGCACCATCGGACTCCGAATGGGCATCTCCGTTACACTGTGTGCCAAAAAAAGACGGGTCATGGAGAATCACCGGCGATTACCGTTTCCTCAACGCGAAAACGAAGAAAGACGCCTACCCTCCTCCTCACATTCGCTCGTTCCAAGCGAATTTACATGATACGCAAATCTATTCAACAATAGATTTAAAATCAGCGTATTATCATATTCCGATGCACCCAGATGACGCTCATAAAACTGCGATTATTACACCTTTCGGTCTTTATGAGTTTAAGAAAATGAGCATGGGTTTGGCCGGAGCGGCTCAAACATGGCAAAGATACATGGACAGCATCATGCGAAAATTTGATTTCGCATTTGTATATCTAGATGACATCCTGGTGGCTTCGAAGAATTATAACGAACACATGAACCACCTCAAACAAATTTTTGACAAACTAGGGGAACACGGACTTCGAGTAGGTTTTGATAAATGCATTTTTTCGAAACCTACCGTCGATTTCCTAGGTTTCACTATCTCGAAGGAAGGAATAATTCCTAAACGAGACAAAATAGAAGCCATAGAACAATTTCCTAGGCCAGTAGACGTACGAAGTCTACGCAGATTCCTAGGTATGTGTGGTTTCTACCGAGCATGCTCGAGCAAATTCGCTCACACGGCACAACCTCTGTATGACTCCATTCAGTCAAACAAAAAAAATGACAGAACACCTATCGAATGGACATCAGAGAGAGAAAAAGCTTTTAACAGCTTAAAGCAAGCAATGATCAAAGCAACATTGCATAACATTGCTCACCCACACCCTACAGCGGAGTGGAGATTAGTCTGTGACGCGTCCGACACACACATCGGAGCGGCACTAGAACAAGAAATTACAAACAAACATGGCTCGAAATCGTACCAACCATTGGGATTTTTCAGCAAAGAGATTCCAGAACAATGGAAGAACAAAGCATCATTCGACAAGGAAATGTTCGCCGTTTACCAAGCGTGCATTCACTGGCACAACGACTTGGACGGCAGATCCTTCCATATTTGTTCGGATCACAAGCCTCTGCTAGGCACGATGCTTAAAAAGAATGCTCATTTTTCTAAAATGAGATTAAGATGGCTAACATACATCTCTCAAATGACGAGTGACATTCGTCATATTTCAGGAGAGAGCAACGTCGTCGCCGACGCACTCTCCAGACCCTTCGATCCGGTTGAAATTCAAACGAAATCGATTTCAACACAGACGAACGAGGGTCCACCCATAGCTGAAATTTCGAAAATTACGGCTGCAATAGAATGCAATCTTCTACTGCACATTTCAAATTCACAAATTCGCTCTCCCCTTACCGCGGAAGACAAATTGAAACTCACACGAGTAGAATTCGCTCAAGGAGAAATTTGGTGTAACCTAGACCTAGGACACCCTAGACCTTATATTCCAAACGAAATAAGGGAAGAAATAATAAGCCAAATTCACAATTTGGGACACCCAGGTATACACTCTACAGTGTATAAAGTTAAACAACGATATTTTTGGCACGGACTACGTGCAGATGTCTCAAACTGGGTCCGAGCGTGCGAAACTTGCCAACGAGCAAAAATCACGCGCTCCGTGAAGCTCCCTTACTCCGAATTTGAAACGGCAAACAAATTTTCACACGTACACGTGGATATTACTGGACCCTTACCTTTAGCAAAAGGAGGGAAACGTTACATTTTGATGATGGTTGATAGAGCAACGGGTTGGCTAGAGGCAGTCCCTCTTAACAACATCGAAACAACCACAATCACAAATGCCTTTATCAACATTTGGGTAGCTTCAAAGGGCGTACCTAAATACATCACAAGTGATCAAGGCACCCAATTTGAATCAGATCTGTTCAATTCCATTATGGAACGTCTCGGAGTAAAACATACTCACACGTTACCATACAAACCATCAACAAACGGTATGGTAGAACGCAGAAACAGATCTTTGAAAGAAGCTCTCAAAGCTCAAAACGAAAATTGGCTCGATGCACTTCCCAAAGTTCTACTCGCCATGCGTACGGCAGTAGACCCGGCGACCGAAACTACGCCTTTCCAAAAAGTTTACGGGATTGACGTACCACTCCCAGGAGACATTTTCGTAACTTCTACGAACCTTTCGGAACCTCTTTTCTTCCGACCTACGCATATTAAACATAATAATACGAAATATGCCGTAAACATGCCCAAAAATTTGGATACATGTACTCATGTCTATATCAGAGTGCCCACACAGCTCACCTCTCTGCAATGTCCTTACACGGGACCATTCAAAGTGGTTAAAAGAGATAAGTTTTCGGTTACTGTGCAAATTGGCGAACATACTAAGAAAGTTCCCAAACAGCAAATCAAGCCAGCTTATACTCTACACTCGGAAGAAGCTGTATCGCAAGGACAATCTGTGTCACAAAATCAGACAGAAAATAAGGAGAAAACTCCCCGGAAATCCGCCAGAGGGCGCGTTCCTTCTACCAAATTTGACGAAAAGTGGGTGACTGCGCTCAAAACAGACCACGCCCATTTTTCTCGGGTAGGAACAGTGGGAGGTATAAATATGGAGCACCCCACAGCCAGAGATCATACCAATCTCAACCATGGCAGCCTCCAACTCTCCTATGCTGACAGAAGAGGTAGAGGAGTTCCTCCTCGCAGAAGAAACCCTCCCTGCACCGCTCGCACCGCTCCCGCCTTCGCCGAGGAAAGAGGAGAAGCCGGCGAACGCTCCCACAGAGGTGGTTTGGACAAGGCCCCGGCCCTTCCAGCCACCAGCTCCACCCGCCCAGCCGCTGCCTACGCCTCCGCCCGCTCACCAGCTACCAGCGGTACCCAGACAGTGGATCTCCTCGGGCGACGTGCCGGTTCCTCGCTGGGAGGAAATGAGCACTGCGGGGTGGTCAGAGCCCAGCACCTCCCGGGCTCCTCCGCAACAGCCCAGCCGCGGCCGCGGGCCAAACCCTCGCGGGTTTGGTTCCCGTCGGCAGAGCTCGGGCCGGCCACGGCCGCCCCGCGGCGCTCGTCGAAACCGACGAGGCCGGGGCGCACCACAGGGACGGGACGCGAGGCCTGCACCTCCGCCTCCGCCCCAACTGGCGAGGTTCTCCTACGGAGAGTTCCGAGTAGACCTCCCAGTTCTCCCCCATCGGCGTCGTCGTTGATAACGCGACGTCTTGGGGAGGCCCCTGTGGTGAAATCCACCACCTCTTTTCAACAGCCCTTTTCAGGGCTACCAAAAAGAGGTAGGCACACCACAAAAATATTTATAAGACGTCGAGTTACAACTCCGTCAAACAAAATATTTCACCAGAGAGAAAATACTAAATTCTCTCCCAAAAGTGAAATATTAAAGAATAACACGCAAGGCGACCTCCCCAAACATTTACTGGGCGAGAGAGATGCGACAAACATCTCGAAACAAGTCGCCTTGAATGAGAACACGCAAGGCGACCTCCCCAAACATTTACTGGGCAAGAGAGATGCGACAAACATCTCGAAACAAGTCACCTTGAATGAGAACACGCAAGGCGACCTCCCCAAACATTTACTGGGCGAGAGAGATGCGACAAAAAGCTCGAAACAAGTCGCCTTGAATGAGAAACCTCAAACAGGAAAACTCAAGGTCGTTCAGCCACCCCCGGGGACCCCGTCAAAGCAACGGACGCAGGGAAACCACCTCGGAAGACCAACTCAGCTATCATATGCACAGATACTGGGAAAACACTGTGCGAACCAATGAGATTGCACAGTCGAATTTACGAAATTGAGCGAGCCAATCCAAGGCTAGTTTGATCGTACCAAATTAGTTGACGAAACTAATTTACATACTAACCATAAAGTGGACACCACTTTTTGTTATAAATACCTCGTTCAGAGCCTGGCATTTCATTCCACTCTCCGCTCTCGACGACGACACACTCTGAAGTACGAAGATTTCTACACGCACCAAGCTGACGAACCTTCTGCTACACGAAGTCATCTCAAGAACGATTTTTTACTGCTTTCTACAAGCCAGTCCTTCTCTCCACGCAGATCTCGCATTGGCATCTACGAGTCCAGTGATTATTCATCCTGCTCATTGCCCAACGTAGTTCATCTGTTAGGACGCCACCCGGTGCAGCTATCGATATTCTCTTTAGCTCGCACGCCCGAGGGACGTTCCGAGCCGTGTCCCCCGGATTACATAGCCTTAAGCTCGTAATCGACCGCTGTGGGCACGCCGGTAAATTACTCAGCTCCTCCGCTCTAATTTACCGTCTAAGGAAGCTTTTTTCAAAGCTACGAGGTAGGACCCTGCCATCTGAACATTGGAAAGACGTTCTGGCAAGCGAGTCCACCTCCAAAACCCTCTATTTTTCACACATAGAGGCATCGAAACGAGCTAAAACTCGATCAATTCGATGGAACGCCGGCCTTCCTACTTCCCCTTGCAAGGGGAGGAGGGCGACGGCGAAGCTGGGCCGAGTAGCCCACGCAGTGCGCCCTACCGGCCACACGGCGAGCCCGCTGAACCCAGCGACAGCGAAAGGCACGGCCCTCACGTCCGAATCGCCTTCTCGCCCGACGTATTCGTTCGAGAAACTTTCGAACAAGCCTCGCCTATACAAAAGATCGAGGAAACTTTTCAGACTCGCTCTGAAGCCGATCATTACGATTCGACCAAGCTGTCCGAATACCCACGATATTCGACGCAGGCTTACTCGGCCGATCCGAGTGTCAAATACACTCCAAATGCACAAAAAACGAAGGATACTTTTCAGTACCTCAACCAAGCCCAACATATTCCCCTTTCAGATATAAATCTAAGGCCGGAATATTACAAAACGGCTCAGTACCAAACTGATCGAACCCAGCACTTACGGCGCGAGCCTAGCGCTCCACGCGGCTGCGACACGGACTATCCCCCCTTTCAGTCCGCGAAACCAGTTGACCTTGGCGGTTCCTCCCGCATTCCTCGCGGGGGTGGCCTGGAGGCTAACCCGCATAACCGAGATATAAATGTCCGACTTGGCCTACCTACGCCAAGTCAAACCTATATAAATCCACTACAAGGGCAAATTTTTTTTTGTATTACGTTGCAAAGTCAACATGCTGATTAACTAGATTCAGACCGCCACAATGAGCCACATTAGGTTTTTCATTTCATTATAGGCTAAAAAAGATGGTGGCTCAAAGTTGCACCTTCCTGGGGTAATGAATGTGCCACGAATAAATAGTTCCCATTCTATTCGCTGAACAGATGGAATTTTTTCCTTAGCGACATTTGATCACTGAGATGTGTAAGTATCTTGGGTAAACATTTCAACGAGATAAGACGACAAATAAAGTTCTGACGCTCAAAAAACCAAAAAAGTGGCACAAAGTTGTATGAGTTGACGGTAATCTTTATTTATTCATTCATTATTTTTATAGTTAAAAGTACTTGATATATAACGAATTAAATAAAAACCAGGTGCACAAGTCCTTAAACGGTGCTCATAGTTTGTGGTAATAGTTCATTTCTGCTTAAAGTTGAATGGTTGTAAAGGGCCGCTTAAAATCAGTTCTTTATGTATTCAAAGATAATGCAAAGTTCCTTTATTTGGACGGTTCAAATTACAACAAGACTTTACAATTTAAGGACGGAAAGGCCTAGATAGATGGTACAGATCAGTAGATATTTCTGATAATGAATGTATTGTGAGATTGATGGAGGAGTTTTCTCACACCATATCTTACAGAAAGGCCCAAATCATTTCGAAAAAAAGGTGAGCAGAATCTGTTGGACTCTACAACTAGGTAGGTATTAGTTCTCATTTCTTTGAATTTGCGGCCTAGTTAACAGCATGCGTATTTTCGTTTTTTATTATGCCAAATTTATATTAACGAAATGCAATAATGTAGGTACTTTCATCAGGCTTACTGAAATTAGTTACTCGTTCTTTTACTGCTATTTCAACAAACGATAGAACAAACCAACAACAAAAAATATACGAATAATCCAGTTGAACGAGAAAAACGACTGTTGCAAGAAACACTGAAAGAATTTAAAAAAAAAAATAGAATAAAATAAAAAAAGCTGATTTGCTAGACTAATCCGAACAGAAGTGAATAACACTGATCATCACATAAAACAGTCATGCAGCATGATCGTAAGCGCGAATTTTCTAAAATTACCACCATTCATATTAGGTAGGTATATATATAATACGGTAAGTTGCATTGAAATTTGAGCATCTTGAGTAAGAAGAAATTGTTGGAAACCAAATTTATGGCAAAAACCTAGTACGAAATCAAATTTGGAAATACAAAAAAGATTTCGGATGTTTAGATTTTGTTTGCAGATTTTAATGATTTTTTAGCAAATATTGATAAAAATGTAAGTACTTTTAGCAAATTTTTGAAGAAAATTAAGCTATTGCTCTCGCCTCAAAATTTGTAGAATGTGATTTTTTGAAAACATTTTACGCAGAAATCCGTTGCAGGCTATTTTGAATCATATTCTGAAGTTTGACGCATTTTTCAATGTATGTGTGTATATATGTATGTATGTATGTATATATATGTATATATGTATGTATATATGTATATATATATATATGTATGTATGTATATAGGTATGTATGTATATATGTATGTATGTATATATGTATGTATGTATGTATGTATGTATGTATGTATGTATGTATGTATGTATGTATGTATGTATGTATGTATGTATGTATGTATGTATGTATGTATGTATGTATGTATGTATGTATGTATGTATGTATGTATGTATGTATGTATGTATGTATGTATGTATGTATGTATGTATGTATGTATGTATGTATGTATGTATGTATGTATGTATGTATGTATGTATGTATGTATGTATGTATGTATGTATGTATGTATGTATGTATGTATGTATGTATGTATGTATGTATGTATGTATGTATGTATGTATGTATGTATGTATGTATGTATGTATGTATGTATGTATGTATGTATGTATGTATGTATGTATGTATGTATGTATGTATGTATGTATGTATGTATGTATGTATGTATGTATGTATGTATGTATGTATGTATGTATGTATGTATGTATGTATGTATGTATGTATGTATGTATGTATGTATGTATGTATGTATGTATGTATGTATGTATGTATGTATGTATGTATGTATGTATGTATGTATGTATGTATGTATGTATGTATGTATGTATGTATGTATGTATGTATGTATGTATGTATGTATGTATGTATGTATGTATGTATGTATGTATGTATGTATGTATGTATGTATGTATGTATGTATGTATGTATGTATGTATGTATGTATGTATGTATGTATGTATGTATGTATGTATGTATGTATGTATGTATGTATGTATGTATGTATGTATGTATGTATGTATGTATGTATGTATGTATGTATGTATGTATGTATGTATGTATGTATGTATGTATGTATGTATGTATGTATGTATGTATGTATGTATGTATGTATGTATGTATGTATGTATGTATGTATGTATGTATGTATGTATGTATGTATGTATGTATGTATGTATGTATGTATGTATGTATGTATGTGTCATTCCAGACGATAACTGTCCGTAGAATTGTGCTAGAAACTTCAAACAAATTTTAAAATGTTAAGGACACAAAACGAAAGTTCAAGTTCGTTGGCCAGCATGATTAGCCTGTTGTTTGCGATTTTTTGTGCGAAATAATTTTTTCAGCATACTAACATGTGGTATATTCGGAATCAGCGTGAAATTTCCTGTAAGAATATGTATCAAGTTTTCAAAAATTTCAAATTTGAAAAATCAGTCAAAAAACTAGCCGTTTGCTAGTTGTAAAAATCGGTAATATTTGCATGAAACATTGTCCAAATTCAGATTGAACTACTCTTAAATCTACAAGATTAGTTTAATAATAATAAAGTATGAGTACCTCCTAATTATTTTTAATAATTTGATTCCATGTTTGTCTATCAAAATCATAAACTAAAATTTCTCTACACGTTCAATAGCGACTGAAATGTCGAAGATTTCTTCAAAAATCGCTCATGGGGCCATGCTGCATGACTGAACTTTTTTCGGCATAGTTTTGTGCAACAATTATTTTGACGCACTATTTAATTGTTGATAAAGTCGTTTTTACTGAAATTTTGCTAATAATGAAAATTTAACAATTTTTGGCCGTTTTTAGCCATTGCTAGAGCACATTTTTTTAAATGTGACCAATTTAATGTACCCAAAAAGTTCTAGCCAACGAACTCATCATTCCATTTGGAAAGCTTGATTTTTTGGCAGAAGAATGGGATTTTTATCTCAATCCTAAGGAGAATTGTCGTCTGGAATTACATATGAAAAAAAGTTAAACTCTATTATTCCTCTCAGAATACTTCAAAACGGATTTCAATATAGAAATTTTTCAAAAATTTTTGATTTTAAAATTTTCCGACCCATTGCAATTATTATAGTTTCATTTTCACGAAAATTAGCTAAAACCAACACATTCACTCCCCCTTTCACAAGGTTATGAACGAACGACGTCCGGAATCAGCGGTTTGTAGCATGGAAATATAACTACTCTCGTAGTTCCATGAGTTTATGCTGCCTTTTTGTATTCTTCTTCTCTTTCTTTGACGCTTAAGCTCCAGTTCCTAAACCAAAGTGATAAGGGCTTGTACACTCACCAAACGCTATTGGTTTAAACTTGGATTAAACCAAGTTTCAAAAGTAAACGGCGCTTAGCTTTATTTTAGTTTGAACCTTGACTTGAACGGTTGGCTGGTTATATGAACGGTTTAGTGTTGACATTACCAAAAGTCTAAATCAAGATCGATTATTGTGTTGACATTACCAAAAGTCTAAATCGTTATCGATTATGCAAAATTAGCATAATCTTCCTGATCTACAACTATTTCAGAATTCACAGGATATACTGTGAAAAGTAGATAATTTTTCTTTTCACTAGTTATATTAGTTCATGTAGAAACTCCCTCTTTCTTGTTATAATTATTTGTAAATCGACGTATATCACATTTCAATTACATTTCAAAACGTAAATAAACAAACTAGCATTTGCTGTGATACATAATTAACTAGTATTCTAACTAATCTACGATAATGTTTCAAGTATTAAACAAAAAGTGATGGGTGATAAATACTTTTGTCTTACCGTCAGAGCTCTCGAACCTAGACCAAGGTTCATTGCCTGTATTTCTAAAACAAAAGATATGGTTTCCTCTCGTGACCTCTTCGTTCTCGTTCGTTCAAAAATAAGGAAGTGCCATAAATCATTTCAGAAATCCCGTGTCAGTTTTTTCTTAACACGCCCCCCCCCCCCCTTTCTACTCTCTTCCCCTTCCTTCTACTATACCATTTTTATCGTTTATCCTCCCTAATGGTCCAGTGACTAATGTCTTGCTTAACGACCGCGGCATGGGAGGGTGTTTATCCAAGGAATTTCAAAAAAACTTTTCTTTAGGATCAAGAAAAAACTTAACCTTGAGCTTTCAGGCTCAAAAGTAGCATTTCGCTTAAAATTCTACCAAAAACGAATAACTACGCTTTCCATAACATTTTTCAATGTCTTATATTATCAACTAATGATGCTCATATTTCTTTCTTTCGTTATGCAATGTTTCCTTAAAAATTCATTGGTGATTTGCCAAATCTATTCATAAAGTAAGAAGTAGCTGTCATTCCAATAACACAAACACCAACCACATTCTTCTACGTTGCTAGCTTCCTTTGTCTCATTTTGGTTTATTATTTTCATTAAGGAATCCTCAGTAAACTACGAAAGAAAATTTAATCCACTCTCAGAATTGTTTCCGTTTTAGGATACTTTTTTTGCGTTTTTAGAATAAAAAAATAAAACGTCCGAGAGTCTAGAGGTTTTCTCCGAAATTACTGGACCAAAACTTATGAAACTTACTTAGATTCTAGTTGGTCCTAGAACTTCGCCATTAAGTTCTAGAAGCGTCTAACTCCTTAACAAAGTCAAACAAAGAGAAAGAATTAATGCACCGTACTAAGAGACAGTGGCTGTCCGAGTATTGGCTTGGTCCGAATCATGTCTTGGGTGACATAATGGATTTGAGGCTCTGCATTGTTTGTAGGTACGCGAAGCTATTTCTGGAGGTCTATTAAACACTATCATCAATACGTAACAGCATAGGAATAGTAGAGCCTACAGAGGAGTCATCAATTAAATCATATAAATATAATACCTACGTTATACCAGGTATTCTGTATTTAACAAGAGCTGACCGGCCAACTGGAAAATAAAGGGGTAAAACAAATCACTTACCTACGCTTCACAAGTCCATCTAGATGTGACTGAAGTTTAAAAAAACTCCATTCCGTGAAATAAGAATTCCATTGGAATCACATCAGCTGATATATTCGTCGCTGATTTCAAGGCGATTTTTACAGTGTTTTACCAGTTGTGATTCACCCCTTGTTGATGTATGTTTTCTTCTCAATATAGAGCCATAGAGAGAGAGAGAGAGAGAGAGAGAGAGAGAGAGAGAGAGAGAGAGAGAGAGAGCCAATGGATGAATGTACAGAGACCCGGATGGTTTCATTCGATTCATTGGGAGGATATATATATAAATAAAACAAAGAAACAAATAAGACATTATTTTTACCATGAATGCGTTCGAGATCTCGATTTTTCAATATTTATCTTAGAATTATGATTTACTTTGATCTCCAATTCTACCCTTCAGGGGTGAACAAAAGTGACGCCGATGTTACTGGCACATCTCAGATTGAAGTATGATTTTAGAGGCAAATTTCATAAATTTTGCTACTGTTTTTTTGGAGAAAATCTTCGGACGGTGTAAGGATTTTTTTAAATTTAATTTTTCTATTTCTATTTTTTAAATTAGTTTTTGGATTTTACGCATCTTGAAACGAAAACCAACAATTTTGGAGGAGGAGTTATAATCTGTTTTTGCTCAGTCAATTACAAAGAGTCAGTCTTGAACTTCATAAACTAAAAATCTTAATTTTAATATTATTATTATATTGAAATCCTCGCATTAAAATGTATAAATGGTATAATGACTCTTACCTACATACTAATGTTTCAGTTGAGGTCCTGTCGTTCGTCTTCCGATCGATGGAAACGTCCGATTCTGAAAAGAATGATAGAAATGTAAATATAGAATATGAAAGACTAAAAATACACTTTCATGAGTAATAATGTACCAAATCGAAAACACATCTTCCAACTCGGCATATATCTTTCATAGGTATTCGTACCTAACATGATTTTGTATTGGTTGGTAGATATTTTAAATAACATTATCATAATAAGAAGCCTAATACCAAGCTGATTCATCAGTTGTGAACGGATTTTATTCAGACTTTTACGGTTGAACATGAGCATAGCCTATTATTATGCAAAAGTTGAAAGTCAAAAGGATATTTTAGGATCTATTCCACATTGTTTTCAATATCTGATATAAATTGTAAAATCTTGGGGCATGTTCATTGCGGTTTCGAGGGTGCTGAAATATAGGATTCATATAAAGTCGGGCATGTTGTGAGAAATTTATGTAGGGACTAGTTTTCATCAGATTTTGAAAACATTTTCTGGGATTTTTGGGTTATAAGGAATTTAGGTGGCCCCCCCCCCCCTCCCCCCCCCCCAGAGGTGCAATGGGGGCCTAAATCCTCATAAAAAGGTAGAGGAGAGTAACAGGCATCCCGTCAGAGAGATACCACCCCTACTAATGGCTTTTAATGAGCCATGTTCGGGGAAGGTTAGTTTCCCAGCCGCCTGGAATCCCATCCAACGCCAAACTCAGCTGTCAATAAGATCGAGAGCAGACCGCGGCGCCCATTGTTTCATCAACGGAACGCCGACGGCGCTATCTCTGGTGCCCTAACGGGAGCTTGATGGACCTCTCAGGAGGTAACTCTGTTACACGCTGTAGATTGTTCCCTACCAATTTAATTTTCTCAAATCATTAATCTATTCTGGGCCTGCGCTAACGTAAATTACTTCATGCGTGATCTTCCCGTTTTTTTCTTTAAACATGTTTACCGTGAAGCGTAAAATTGCGGGGTCTTGTAGTTGTAAAAGTGTGAACGGTTCTCGGAGGCACAATGCGCCTTGTTCTGATCCTAAATTACATACGGAGTTTAATAATTTATTATAATATACCAATGATCTGCGTAGAAGGGCGATCTAATACGGAAATAATAAACCTTTGTGTAATAATTTGCAGCGTTTTATTTATTTATTTTATTTTATTTTATTTATTTATTTTTTTTATTTTATTTTATTTTTTTTTATTTATTTTTTATTTTTTATTTTTTTTCAGGACTAGGGGGTCAAATAATTTGATACCTATGTCAGACTAAATGGGAAATATACCCAAGCTGAGAATGTCCCACACACTGAGCTCAGTGCCGGCGAAGATGATAAAAACTTCTCAGTCGACCGGATTACATAACGCCGGGTCCCGGGCAGGTGTAATGCCGTCGTTTGTGAGATCTCAAGGTCCGTGTTTTCTGTTCGCCTGCCTCTCGAGTATTTTAAATTCTTTCGGAAACTTGAGTGAATCATTACAAATCTGCGCAAAAGACATATTAGCTTCAGATCACAGACAAGGACGTAAAGTGCCATTTAACCCGGTTCCTGCTGAAAACATAGGAAGACTGAAATTCTTTACAAAAAAGGCGTTTCTGTCCTTAATTATTATTATTATTTATTTTATTTTTTTTAATTATTAAACTTCAACGTTTCTCCCGCGGAACTGAGGCTTCTTCTGAGGGACAATGATTTTTATTATTGCTGCTTCCGAGGTAACCTATAGGTAGCGGGAACATCTTTCTTGAGTTTAAAAATAATTGTTGCCAGATCAAAATGTCCACTATATTTAACGTTCAAGACCATTCTAACTGTCTACAGGAATTTTAGGCCGGCTCATCTCTTGCAAGTTTAGCAAGAACTTGCATGGTAAAGTGGAATTTCCTTAACGAGAAACTATAATTTATTTCTATTGTGAATATATTTTTATATGAGAACGCCAGTAATCTCCTTGGGCGCAAGGAAATAATATTTTTTAAAATGTTTGTGTGTGTGTGTGTTTTTTACAATCATTATAAAAAACTTGATTGCCACAGAAATGGAAGATGTCGATAAAATTTTTAAAGTGGGATATAATGCTCACAGATTTGTTATTGTGCTTAAGAGAATTTAAGGACTCCATAGGGATAAGGGAGGCTTCGTACCTTGTTATTTTTACCATGCAGTCCCAAAAAGACTCCATACCTATTCCAGCAATCAAGTTTCAACTTTTTCTTAATTAATTTTTCAACCAATCTATGTCACCTTAGTTACGTACCTACATTAAAGCTCTTCCCGACCACATTGCAGCAGTCTACAAGTCGTTTCATATCAATTTTCGAAGATCTATCCTTAAAATTAAAAACTGCTCGGCTCAACGCACCAAAATCGTTTTGGTATCGTTGAATTTGATATCGAATCCGGGCAAGTCTGGATTTCCCTTAATAATTATTAAGTTGCTTCCCTGGGCGGCGTTGTTTGGTAAAGCCAATTTCTCGATGTAGGAATAAGTCTAGAGGATTGTAATATAGCCTGAGTTTAATTCCAGAACTGGCTCGTCAATTTGCGTTCACCCGCATGGAAATAGGAGCAACCGTTTGGCAATTTGGAGCAGAATACAAGCAAACATACTAATTTTCTCTTTTATTATATTTAGGGATTTTCTTCCAGTAGGTAGTGTGGTCCAGTTATTTTTCGATAATGCAAAATTGTCTACATTTTTCAGCATTCATTAAAAAGCGTGAAATAGAGGGGTGCAGAAGCTGTGAAGGTGTGAGCGATGATATATACGGGGCTTAGTGCTCGTAATTTATTGTGAACTAATGATCTGCTTAGAAGGGCAATCTGATACAAAAATGAACTTTTGTATAATAATTTACAGCATTTTATATTTCGTAATTAAGAATGTACTATAGGGATAAAATATAAGTTATCTGGTAGAAGGAAAGGAACTGAATACTTGTTATTTTTTTCTCTCCAATAAATGGCACCAACTTTTGATATAAGGAAATGTGACTGGACTTAGGATTTGCATATTGTCGGATAGCGGCCCTTCTGTTTGTAGAAGCTCATACTTTTAACAATCATTTGCTTAAATGTATTATAATTTTATTACGTAGATACTACGAAAATTGCACATTTGTAGCCATTTTTATTAAAACGACTAACACTGTTGTGTAGGGAGCAATTTTTTCCTGAGAATCGTAATACTCAATCGAGTACATACGTTCTCTCGGAGAGTTTAGATTGACTTTCGCACCGTTCGCAATCATCAGACTTGCATCATTTCCCCCGTATAATTGTTCTGAATTGCTTCCTGGTTTCAAAAGGTTCTGTGGTTTTGTTCTATGTTTCGGATCCGTAGAAAAATAATAACGCTCAACTATTCTTCGCTGAAGAGAACGGGAACGGGTCCCATTCACAGCTGTTATAGTTGCAATTGACTACCAACCTATTATACAAGATTAACTAGAGATCATAACAGTGCTGGTGTGCTGAGTGAACACCATTGGAATCATAATACATTTTATTTTCCCAACATCCAAAAGCCATAATAATATTATGCAATAGTAATGTGGAACTTTTCATTGTACAACAGTTTAGGCTGTAGAACCAAACCGAAAACATACGAGTTCGTACGAACTCGTACAGTTACCAAAGAGATAAATCGTGCCTTTTAACTGCAGTAGGTATGTTGTGTGCTTCTCAGCCATCTTGCATCCATGTTTATTTGCATTCTCCAAATAAATTTATTACATGCGTAGACATCATTATTAACAAAAACTAACCGAAAATCATCAACCAGTATTTTGATCAATAACAAATAAAATTAAAACAAACAAATAAATACGATCAATAACGGTAAATTGCTGATCAATTTTGGTTCCGTGCCTGTCTGTATATCTGCAGTAAATCCTTGTCACGCCCAAAATTATACCGAGTTTCTGTCCGATTCCGATTAAATTTTCAGGGATTGTTTGGGTTAGCTCGCAGAAGGTCCCCAGTTTTTAATACCGTCGAATCAAAACTAGCCTGTGAGCTTGCGCAAACGAAAACTTCTCATTATGACGATTTCCCATCATTTGTAGGTAATTGCGTATATGTTCTAGAAAAATGCCCTATAAATTATATCGTGATAGGTAGAGTAATAACCATAGCGCATGCGCGAAGCTAATATCGATTGATACAGGCAAAACTTATAACGTAGACTTATCAATCATTTTGACACATACTTTGTTCTTCGACTAATTCCATACGTTCATGTTACAACATGTGAGGACGCTATACTGCCCACCCAACATGGTAGAACTTTTTAAATTGTTTATCGTCACATTAGATCACGTTTATATAGGTACCGAGTTGACAGTGAATTTCAAAAATAAATGGGCGAGGAATGGGTGAAATAAGGTGTATGTTCGTACTAAATAATAGAATATCCAGTAATAAGTAATAGTAATAGAATAACCAGTATAGCACACCTGACATCTTGGCGAAATCACCAAGACCTCAGCCTTACCCCCCCCCCCCACCTATGCCCATATATGCCCTCAGGACCTATATGACCTGTCAGCACAAATTTACTTCATACCTCTGTAGAAGATACCAGAGTCGAAATCAGATGTATCATGTTGGTTTGTTGGCGACGAGATGGATATATGAAGATGCCAAAGCGACAATCATTATCCTGATGTTGTTGCCAGTCACATTTGAATTCACTCATAATTGACAATGAACAGCGTAATAAATTGGAGAAGACTGATAAGTTATAGGAGTAGTAGTATATTATATTGTATACCTGAATGAAATATGAACGTCCAATGTTACGAACTCGTTGTACACCGATCGATTTTCGCTTCAATGGATTTGTGTTCCGACCGACGATAGCAAATTATTGACTGTAAGTAACCGAGCGAAGACCAGTGGAATTATGATACGCTTCAAGGACGGAAACTCTTGTGCAACACAACACCCACACGTTTTTCCGTCAGCTAAAGCGATAACAAGCTTCCTTTCTGGAAAAACAGTTCCGTCCAGTTGAACGAACCAAACAAGTAAGACAATCGTCAAAATTCCTCGTTAATTGATTGAAGCTATCACCAAAATAAGACCCTATAATTATTTTCATTTTCTGGTTGGGTTATTATTAACAATCGCCATCTGCCTATTACAGTTTGACTTATAGGTTTATTATTTTCAATAATGAACCATTGAAGTCAACCAAGAAAAAACTTAACAACCCCTGAAAATGTTTATGGCTTACCCCCGTATTGTACTTTTGTTTGTGGAAATTTATTGCAAAAACACGTTAAAAAAAAAAAAAAAAAAAAATTTATTCAAATAAATTTCAAAATACAATTTTGTTTTACTCATTCCATAATTACATCATTATTATCATCAGAATTTGTAACGCTGAGTAATGGCCGATGATGAGAAAAGTACGATGTGTAGGCTAGAGTTTATTATGGAAAAAACTGGATTCTAGAGCCACTCAGCTGATCTGGGATCGGTCAGTTGTGTTCAGAAGTCCCCCAAGGGCCCACATACCAAATCTCAGAATCGTGGGATCATTAGGGAAAAAACTGGATTCTAGAGCCACTCAGCTGATCTGGGATCGGTCAGTTGTGTTCAGAAGTCCCTCAAGGGCCCACATACCAAATCTCAGAATCGTGGGATCATTAGGGAAAAAACTGGATTCTAGAGCCACTCAGCTGATCTGTAATCGTTCAGTTGTGTTCAGAAGTCCCTCAAGGGCCCACATACCAAATCTCAGAATCGTGGGATCATTAGGGAAAAAACTGGATTCTAGATCCACTCAGCTGATCTGGGATCGGTCAGTTGTGTTCAGAAGTCCCTCAAGGGCCCACATACCAAATCTCAGAATCGTGGGATCATTAGGGAAAAAACTGGATTCTAGATCCACTCAGCTGATCTGGGATCGGTCAGTTGTGTTCAGAAGTCCCTCAAGGGCCCACATACCAAATCTCAGAATCGTGGGATCATTAAAGAAAAAACTGGATTCTAGAGCCACTCAGCTGATCTGGGATCGGTCAATTGTGTTCAGAAGTCCCTCAAGGGGCTACATACCAAATCTCAGAATCGTGGGATCATTAGGGAAAAAACTGGATTCTAGAGCCACTCAGCTGATCTGTAATCGGTCAGTTGTGTTCAGAAGTCCCTCAAGGGCCCACATACCAAATCTCAGAATCGTGGGATCATTAGGGAAAAAACTGGATTCTAGATCCACTCAGCTGATCTGGGATCGGTCAGTTGTGTTCAGAAGTCCCTCAAGGGCCCACATACCAAATCTCAGAATCGTGGGATCATTAGGGAAAAAACTGGATTCTAGATCCACTCAGCTGATCTGGGATCGGTCAGTTGTGTTCAGAAGTCCCTCAAGGGCCCACATACCAAATCTCAGAATCGTGGGATCATTAAAGAAAAAACTGGATTCTAGAGCCACTCAGCTGATCTGGGATCGGTCAATTGTGTTCAGAAGTCCCTCAAGGGGCTACATACCAAATCTCAGAATCGTGGGATCATTAGGGAAAAAACTGGATTCTAGATCCACTCAGCTGATCTGGGATCGGTCAGTTGTGTTCAGAAGTCCCTCAAGGGGCCACATACCAAATCTCAGAATCGTCTGATCATTAGGGAAAAAACTGGATTCTAGAGCCACTCAGCTGATCTGGGATCGGTCAGTTGTGTTCAGAAGTCCCTCAAGGGCCCACATACCAAATCTCAGAATCGTGGGATCAATAAAGAAAAAACTGGATTCTAGAGCCACTCAGCTGATCTGGGATCGGTCAGTTGTGTTCAGAAGTCCCTCAAGGGGCTACATACCAAATCTCAGAATCATGGGATCATTAGGGGAAAAACTGGATTCTAGAGCCACTCAGCTGATCTGGAATCGGTCAGTTGTGTTCAGAAGTCCCTCAAGGGGCTACATACCAAATCTTAGAATCGTAGGATCATTAGGGAAAAAACTGGATTCTAGAGCCACTTAGCTGATCTGGGATCGGTCAGTTGTGTTCAGAAGTCCCTCAAGGGGCTACATACCAAATCTCAGAATCGTCTGATCATTAGGGAATCTCCGCGTATCGCTCTCCGCGTGACGCTCCCCGCGTGACGCTCCCCGCGTGACGCTCCCCGCGTGACGCTCCCCGCGTGACGCTTTTTCATTTATGTGCCATAGTAAAGACATAAAATGTCAAAAATCAAATTAAAAAAATCCGTCCATCCACTATCCGCCGTCCGCTCCGAAAATACTAAACCAAATTGTATAAAACTTGTGTTAAAAATCACATTTGGCGTCTAGATGGTCCTAGAAGCTCGGCATCAATTTTTATCAACCCTAAAGGGTTGGTTGTATTAAAAGGTTAAACATTCAAAAAATCAAGATCTCGGAAATTTTCTAGGTAAAAGTAATAATTGCTTGCTTGTCAATGATAAATATAATCCCGAAGACTCGATTAAAACCACCCGCAACGCTGTACGTTGCATGGTTTGCTTTCCTTAGGGCTTGAAGATCGATTAAAAACCTTCTAACTTCTATCCGCGAGAAGATGAAGAAATGACGCAATGCTAGCGAATTTATTGAGTAACAAGCCAAACTCTAAATTCCATGAAAGATCGCTAGATAGTGAGACCGGGATACAAATAAATATGCCAATAATGGAAATATCAGGTGATATAATTCCAATGGATTCATTTTAACTTTGCGAAATCGAGTTTATTAACTACTAGAGGCCTGTTAGGGCTAGGAAAGCCCTAATCTAGTCCGTATAACAGTAGTACCTAACAGGAATTCAGCACATTATAGTAACGATATAAGTCCTACCTATTTGCGGCGTTATGTGACCTGGTGCAAAGCTAAGGCGATGTTATTAAATGATTAAAAAAGAGGAAATACATATATCAAAATGTAAGTAATTTAATAAAATAAATATCACCAGTTGAGGTGGTCCTCGCCACTATGAGACTAAACAAAAAGTTGAATCGGGAAATTCAGAAATCGGAATTATATATAAAGTCCTCTGAGTTCTTCAGTTTCAATTTCTTCGTTCAGAAATAACTCCCCTAGATGTTAGTAACTACACTACGTTTCTTACTTACCGTGAATTGATGGCAACTGTTGTTACCGCCACAGCCTCATTAAACAACTCTCGTTGATAAGGAGATGATGTAGATAGATGGAAAATTTAATGATGTGACAAAGAATAAAAATGCCGAAATCGCGGCACTCCCGGACGGTCATCCATCTAAGTATTAGTACTTTTGCCACATCATTAAATTTGAGGAGGCTTAGGTTAGCCATGCCCTTCGTTGCTCGACTTCGGTGAGAACCGATTTTTTTTTTTTTAGGTCGTAGGGTTTTTTTTTTTTTTTTAGGTCGTAGGTTTGTTAATTATTCGATATAGAGGCCTGTTAGGGCTTGGAAAGCCCTAATCTAGTCCGTATAACAGTAGTACCTAACAGGAACTCAGCACACGATATATAAGTCCTACCTATTTGCGGCGTTATGTGACCTGGTGCAAAGCTAAGGCGATGTTATTGCCTTGTTTGTTTTGCAACAAACTTGTGGCCGTGGTGATTCGGAATTATTATATAAAGACCGTTCGGAAGTATATATAATAGTTCTTCAGTTTCAATTTCTTCTCCTAGAAGAAATATATATGATAGTTCTTCAGTTTCAATTAACTCTCCTAGATGTTAGTAACTACACTACGTTTCTTACTTACCATGAATTGATGGCAACTGTTGTTACCGCCACAGCCTGATAAACAACTCTCGTTGATAAGGACCGCCTGGAACACGATCAAGGCGGGTATAGAGACGAACGGCGACACTTTTGCAACAAACTTGGGGCCGCGCTGATTCGAATGAGCAGTCTAACACTAAAATCGGACCGCGAAGTACTTCACAATTTCAAAGACCGTTCGGAATTATATATAAAGATTATCAGTGCGAAAGTACCTATTAGTGAATCACTGGTACCTAGGTGCTTAATTTCATCTCTTGAATTGCTCCCAAGTTAGTCTACCAATATGTAGCGGAAGCATTGTTTTCGATTTTGAGAGATGGAAAAGTTTAAGTCTCTAAAAATCAAACGGTTTTTTTTTCTACAGTGGTATAATTTTCTCTCGCATTTTACGTTTTAGACCATTCTGACCTCGCTCCTCTGCCCTTTACTTTGGGCTTGGAGAGGTAATTGTGCCTCCAACCCCTGACTACATATAAGAGCGGAAAAGCCGCATAATAAATCACTCTATTAATGGATTTGATGTTGAATCCTTCTCCCGAGATCTCCTCGTCATAGAAGGATAGCGAGACTCTTTGCGACATTAAGAGACGATTCAAATTATGGGCTCTTTCCTAATCAGCCAAGTGAGCCAAATTCCATAATTAATTTCAACTTTGATATGTTTCCCTTGCCCACATTGGTAAATCTGTGTTCCGATGTTTTGGTGGTAGGTTTTCTCAATGATTCTAGCGTAGAAACAAATCGTAGTAATTTTTCCAGTTCATGGAAAGCCATTGAAACGTGAATATGATAATACAGTGCCCAAAACATTGATTCTGATGTTTTTATATGAAGTGAACAAGTTATTTCAAACTACTCCGCAATTCACTGAACCAAACAACAATATTTTATTAGTAATCTCTGTCGAGTATTTACGTCTTTGAGTTATACGTCGATAATGATGAGTAATTTCGTAGACGGTGATGCATCATTAATGATGTACCATCACGTAGATAATGATGTCCGTAGGCTCCGTTTGATAATTATCTACAGAACAGAGATCTACGCAGCTAATATCTAATAATATCTCAATGGAAGGGTCCCAACTACAGAAATAATAAACCTTGTGTGATAATTTGTAGTGTTATTCGTTTGTCGCGTTGAACTGTCATATATATTGTGCTTCTATGTCTGTGGATTTATGCAATTTTGAATATATGGATAGAGACGGGGGAACAACCCAAAAACAGTGTGTTGAATGACAAATTTTAGATCAAGCTGTTCAAGCTTTATTTTTCAATCGCTTGGGTTTCACATTTCACAAGGGGTTACGTAGTGAAAGAACATAATACCGTTAACAGATCAAGAGTAGTTCCGGATGCATAAGTAGTCTGAAATTTCGGTCTTAGTCGGCTCGTTCAGATATTTTCTTATTTGAAATGTCAATGTGTCTCTGGCTACGGGTAAAACGGTAACATGATTCCGAATTGTGTTATATATCATGTATAATGTAGGTATGTGAATAGGTCATTAGGTATATCAATAACAGAAGGCAGACTAATGTCGAACGAATTTGGCGGTGTAGCACATATTTTTTCCGAATCCGTTACATGAATATATCAGTCATTGAAATACTTTGAACAATTTTACGATAAACCATTCTATCCCTGGAAATTTTATAGAAATCGGACGAAAACTGCAGAAATCCTGTTCGTTATAAGGATTTGAAGTTTGAGCATGAAAATCATATGCGTTAATGAAATCGTCAGTTTCCAACTTCTCTCCGAATTCGAGTGGGATCAAGTCATGAGAAAATTACGAATGATGGGTTGCAAGTTTACTTAATCATATGCGGTGTAAACTAATAATTTTTGAGAGACGAAATATATGAAGTACCATCGTTGGTCTTAACAGCTCATTCCCAGATAATGACATCAAAATCGAATAAAAACTGTATAAGTTGTGATTGTTGTTAAATTTCAAATTCGCGCATGCGCATGCTACTTGATAAGATCGTGTTGAAAGAGATTTGAAATTTTAAAGCTTCTTCACACGACTACCCGACCGTCACCACATTTCAGTAATGTCGGGCGATTGGGGCCTGGAAAAATGATGATTGATAGATTTTACAATGGTGCATTCGCAGAGTGAAGAAGGTAGGTATGGGTGATATTCTCGAGACTTGGACACTAGCGCATCCTTACGTCGAGGCAAGCGAAATCGAAGTTATTTCACCTTGTTGTCATGGTGACGAGTAAACATATGCGAAAATGCCCCATTTGTAGTCACAGCTGGACAACAGCATAACATAATCTCACCTAGTTCCGAGTCAATATTTTCATTATTTGTAATATGCAAGGTGATAAATTGTACGCAAATTACACCAAGTTATTATCAGGTGTTGACCTCAAACGCTACGAATGCAAGATTTAATCTGTGGGGTAGAGATCCATATGAAATGTTTGTTGGGGAGTTGACATACAAGTGTTCTAGATGATCCAGACATCAGCCGCAAAAATGTTGTGGATTACCTATCTAGTTTTAGAACTGTTCTTTGAATCAATTGAAACTAAAAATCTTTAGAGTACTGTGAAAGTGGTCTTGTGAAAGGATGTGTTATGAGAGCTCTGTTAGGCGGGAATAGTAAGTTGTATCACATGTGGAAAGGTAAGTACCTAGAGGTAAGGTATACCTACATACACATACTTTCCGTATATTATTACTTGTTCATGTAGGTACTTCATTGATCAAAACGAAAGTAGGTACCTAATTACCTTTTTTGTCCATAAAATTTGTGTAACTGCAAAACTCGTGCAATAACTGCACTGCCAATGCCGTCTTTATGAAATCTTACCATCAGAGAAATGCACTTCAAGGTTTTTTCCTTGCAGCTGGTTTTTTAATTCATGTTGCATAGTCCCTGATTCGATATTTGACAAACTTGCTAATCAGCGGTTGTATTCGTCGGCAAAGCAACGACCCACCTACTTTGTTTAGGCACTTTAAACCAACAGCAAATCTGGTAGGACGTACGTAACTACCTACCTAAGTAGTTTCGTTTCTTGGTGTAGCAACAACCTGCCTTGTTTATTTAGACAAACTATCAAATCTCTCCTTTTATTCATTCAATATAACAAGTAAAGCTTCCTCAGTTAAGCATAGTACTACGAACTTATAATAAAACGCTGATGAAGCTACCTGAGCAATGGCTAGGTACCTACACAGCAGTACAGACACCTGAGGAATTTTCAATCATATTTTCTTTACTATTTTTCAGGTTAATTATTCTCAAAGCCTAAACGAATGAAGTTCTTTAGTTATCTGACACTGATTAACTACTATAGTTAGTAGGCTCCTAGTCCAAATAAAAACTCGTTCACGTTAGATTGGTATTGTTGACAGCAATCTACAATCAATTATTGCGCTGGCAGGCATGATTATTATAAAATTTAGTCGAATTGAAACTTTGTATTGCTACAATATTATACTTTTTCAAAACAAAACTGTTTTGATTTGTTGTTTGTTTTGTTTTTTGAAAATGGCCTTATAACCACGAATTTTGTTGACGTGAGACGGCAAACTTCTTGTGAGAAATAGGTTGGTTGAGTAGCGATTCATTGACGTAGGGTGGTATCATGGCCGACTTTGGCTGAAACGCGAACCTACTCCAGGCGTGACGTCACGAGAATATGGGCCATTGATTTGAGACTAACTCGCACATTCTTTGAAAATTTCATTTGAGAACACGAAAAGTTTTCTTTCTTCTCCGGAAAATGAAAAGTGCTTCTGCAACCAATAGGTAAGAAGACTGGAAAGCGAAATAACCTTTGAATTATAACATCGTGTTTGGTTTACTATTTTCAATAATGAACCTTTGTAATTGACCAAGAAAAGAAGATGTTTTACCCCCTTCAGATTTGTTGGTTCATGTTTGAAGATACGTACATTCCAAAAATCCAATTAACAAAGCATCCGTTTGTCCGCCTCAAGCCGTCCGAAGCTTTTCTCCAAATCTGCAGGACCAAATTTTATGAAATCTGGCTCAAAAATCATACACTTGTCGGGGATGGTCCTGCAACATCGGCATCGATTTTGATCAACCTGAAAGGGTAGGAAATACTAAGGGCTGAAAAATTGAAAATAGATGTCTCAAAAATGTTTTAAGTAACAATAACATTTTTTCGGGTCAAAACGCCCAAGGAGTTATTGATTGGAATTTAAATTTAGTTTTTAATCTAGTGTATAGCTTAGTGAGGCTCAAGAAATTGTATCCCAAAACATGAGCAGCCAGTCTCGAAAACCAAAGGAGTTACAGCTAATTATCATTAGGATATGACCCCTTTTGATCAAAATTTCGGATATGTTCCATTTTGATAAAAACACATCTAGTTCTCAATAAAAAATATAAAAAATCAAGTGCAGGTAATTCATATTTTTTAGGTATGCAAAAAACACACATGAACTGTGTTTCCAAATTATATAATGTAGGTAATAATAAGGTAAGGTATTATCAAAAAAATTTCAGTTTGGAACGAACAAAAAAGCCACTATAGAAAAAAAACTCAAAAAATCTTTCTGTCATCATTTCAAACATGAAAATCAGTTTCCTCTTCGTCAAGACAATCACATTCTCCTACTTTGCCATCGTCTAGTGAGGGTGCTACTTCATGGGTACCCAAAAGAACGCCAACAATACCCTCCATTCCTGGCAACACCAATGACACCTTAGCAACGAAAAAACGACGATAAGCCTAAAAATCTCAAGAGACACGAACTAAAAACAGAAAGAAGCACTAGAGAAATCAGCGAAACAGAAGTGAAACATGTTATCATTGCACGTCTTATATCAATATCATTGAATATTGGGAAGTACAGGAGCACAGTTGATAACAGGGGTGCCGAAGAGTATTGCGCCTGCACTCTGTTGGTTATTCATACCAAACCCTTCAAATCTTATTAAATAGCCTCGTATCAGCTGATAAAATCCCAATGGAATTTCACTTCACGAAACCAGGTTTATTATAACTGTTGTCACCTTTGTATGCCTTCTGAAGCGTAGGTAGGTGATTTATTTCATATAATCAATTTTCAGTCGATGGGTCAGCTCTTGATACTCGGAAAGTGAAGGTGTGTTATTTAATTTCATTGATTTCTCCCCGGTAACTACATGATTCTAAACCTATGCAAATATATTTAGATTCCTAATTCATAATAGACTACTTTCAATATAATTATAGACTCTAATAATGGAGGGCTATCCATTAAAGAATTTTAAAACCTTGGTATAACAATTTGCAGAATTTTTCCTCATTAGTTTGGTTGTATCCTCCATACATCATCCTTGGGAGGTTGATCATCTCTATAAGGCATCATCGAAATAATTACTGTATGGGGAAGGCCATACGATAATACTTCACTTGTCTTCCCTTTCTCATTGACTGCCTACGACAGAACGAAGACAGAAATAGAGAAAGCAAGAGAAGCCATATTTATCAAAACTAAAACTTCCCGCATCAAACGCCAAAATTAAAGTTGGATAATATATAATTCACCAGCCCTCCAAATCATAACGAACGTAAGCTTGATCTTCGTGTCTGTAATTTCTTTCTTTAATAATTAGGTAGGAATCCTAATAACACCGGCTATACCATCCAGTTGAGTACCAAGTTGACGAGAAAGTCACCGCCACCCCTTCCGACCAAATTAAACGACTTTTTTGTTCTCGTTTCGGACTAAACTGGTTCGCATCGGGTCTTGAAATCCCAGTTGCGCAACCAGTTGGAGATTATTATTTGTGAATGTTGGGGGGACCAGCCGAAATTTCTTTCTTCTCTCCACGTGTGAACGAGTTAGGATCCGTTTTCACCTATTAAAAAAACTGATAGAGATCAATTCCCTAGAGACAGAACGCGATTTGTAAGTTGAGGATTGATTAGCTTCGTGGGACTTTCAAGACGGCGATGTTATTCAATGCAATATTTGACATACAAGCTTGTTTGATTTGCAATATGATGGAGATTTGCGACTGACCTTTCCCATATCCTCTACTCACGGGCCATTTATTTGTTTATCCCTATTCAAGACACCACAACTTCCAGAGGTTGACTTAGGACCGGATTCCTACTTCAGAACTAAAAGTACCTACCTAATACATTCGATTTTTTATTTTTATTTTTTTTTATTAGACAAAAATTTTACGTACGTATTCAGATATAGATATTATAATTATAATAAATAGGTAACAATAGTGTTATTTTTATTGGACTGTATAGATAAAATTGAATTAAAACTAAATGGCATCAACAATTTTCGAATGAAGATTTTCCGAAATTACCAACATGAAAATCCGGTTTGAGATATTCTGAAACGATAACGATTCATAGAGATTGGTATACCCTTTTAGTGAATTTCCGTGGGGAAAAAGAAAAAAAAAAAAAAAACGGGGCTATAATTGTAATGGCTCCAAAGATTTCAAAATCAAAAGATTCGAAAAATTTCTTTATTGATATCCGTTTTGAGGCATTCTCAAACGAATCAGAAAACATAACGCTTTTTAATATTGAATATGTATCTATGAAATCGGACAACAGTAGTTAAATTGTGTTTTAGCAGAAGTTTAGTAAGTAGTCAATAGCCAGCTAGTTTAGTAGTAGTCTCTTGTGCCAAAAAATCAAGCGTTCCAAACGAAAGGATGAGTTTGTTGGCGAACACTCTTTGAGCACATTAAGTTGGTCAAATTTCAAAAAATGTGCTACAAAAATCACCAAAAAATGCTTTAAAACGTCCAAAAGTTGTTGAATATATATTTTCATGAGAGTTACAGTCAGAAGAAGTTTTCCCACGATGAACTAGAAGATTCAAACATTTATTCACATAATTATGTTGAAAAACGTACTTAAAATTCAGTAGTATTTGCCGAAAAATCGATTAAAATACTGAAAAATTGCAACACGTATAAAATCTGTTTTGAATCGTAAAATATGATAAAGAACGAATTTATTGGCCATAGAATTTGTGGTTAACAATTTCTTTGCTATCAAAGCGCTCAAATTTCAAAACAAAATAACATAATATAATTCGATAATCTCTGTGTGCGTGTGTATGTGAGAGTGAGTGATATCAGACAATAACTCTCCTTAGGATTTTGATAATAAATCCATTCTTGCACCCGAAAAATCAAGCTTTCCTAATGAAATTATGAGATCATTGGCCAGTACTTTTTGGTACATCAAATTTGGTCAAATTTCTACGAATGTGCACTAAAAATTGCTAAAAACTGCCAAAAATAGTAGAACTTATAATTTTAGCTGAATTTCAGTCAAAACAAAATAATCATTGATTAAAAAGGATATTAAAAATATTTGCACAAAATTATCCCAAAAAAACATACCCAAATGTCATTAATATTTGCGAAAAAATCTATAAAAACTGGAAAAAAAATCAAAGAACCCAAAATATTTTTTTAATTGCCAAATTTGATATAGTATGTCTATAAAATTGGTTTTTAACAATTTATTTGTACTGAAATTTAAATACAATTTAACATAACTTAATACGATAATCTACGGAAATTTGCTGATACGATCATGCTGAATGACTGGAACTTTTTCCTTTCCAATAAACGGTGTCAATTCCTATGTCCATCAAGTTAGCAATAGAAGAGATAGCATTCAAAGGATTACGTAAGCAATAGTTATTCTAACCGAGCGAACGATGCGACCTGCGATGCAGTCGAGCGAATTTTGCGATCAAATCAATCGTATGAAGTAAAAGCATCCTACGTGGATTAGTATTGCGGACGGTCCTGGTTTACTAATTCATGTGAGGCATTTCCTCTGCTTAGTTTAGGTTTGATCGCATAGATTGCCCGCAAATTGCTAAGCGGATTTGTGATTTGAATTGCCACGCGCGAATTTGCCGTCAACGTGAGATTTAGCCTAACTATATTTCACCCGATGTCCAATCAATATACTTAGCGGGTATGATTGCATTTTTGCGCATGTACTATAGCCAACAGCTCCATGCTAGTAATAGAACTGACAGGAATATTCCCAAGTCATGAAACACAAAGAGTAAAACCCAAATCGAAGCAAACTGAAGAAGTAGCAAGGTTGCATCTCGAAATCAAAAGATGTGTCAGTATTGGAGATGCTTGGCGTTATTGGGCTAGAGAATGATCGGCTCCCTTCCTTGAATATGTTCATTAATACGTTTTAGTTACCTGCAGAAAAAACCTCAGCCCATCAATATCGGCAGTATAACATTCTGCTCTGACCCATTTGCGCTGGAACCTGTAGAGAACTATCATAAGCATTTTAAGGCAGTGTCCTACGTGGATCCGCCGCGACCGTCAAGCCGCGCGTTAAAGACGAGCGTCAGTGCGTTGCCGCGTCATGCCGCGCGGCGGAAAAAAAAGGTGTCCTACGTGGAAACGCAAAAAATCTTCGTAGTTTAGCAAGTTAACCTGTTCTGTTCTCATCAATTGTGTTTTCAAGTTCATTTTTTCAATTTGATTTTGCATTCATGCCGTCGATCAACAAGTTTGAGCTGCTGACCAGCTCAACGGCTCTTTCCTATTATTCAGCTGTAAATAATAGAAAAAAAGGAGACCGGCCGAGGAAATACATGAAAGCCGGAGCGAGTTCGGTGAATTTCATCGCTTATGCTCCAATAATCTTAGAAGAGTTTCTGAAGATTTTGTGTGATAATCTTAGATAATGAGGTTTTATCATACATATAAAAAAGACCTTTCAATTACCACTAATTTCAGTGATTAATTTAGATCAGTGATAATTTAAAGGTCTTTTTTGTATGCTAAAACCTACTTATATTCCAAATTGTGGGAAAGTGAATAACACTTTAAATCATATGGACAGTAAAAACCTTCGATTACATCGTGAACAAAATTAAGCAAGAATGTAACCATTTATATTCAACAAGAATTTTAATTCGTTAGGTACAATGATTTTAAAAAAGGATAACAACAAATATTTGGTAGAATCCAAAAGTTTATTTGTATGACAGAATAAAAGGAACTACCTACAAGAAAGATTTCCAGAAAAATTACAATGGGTAAATTTACTCTGAATAATCAATAAAATTTACTCACATGAGCATGACTCAAACCTTTTTACGATTGTCTTGGAACACTAGACAATATATTGTAATTTTCTTCGAAACTGGGCATCTCCCGATAAAGGTGTATAATAAATGTAACAAATGTAGAAGGCCGTTTCTATATCAGCTAACTCCATTATCATAGAAGGAAGCGTGCGGAAAAAGTACGAAAATAAGTTCAAAATGTCGAAAGAGGTTAGAAAAACATCATATAATCGCGTTTGACGCGCGGCGAACGCGATAAAAATCAAACTTGTTTGAAAATCAAACAGAAGCGTTCAACTCACATGACAAATTTCGCAAATTTCATTGGTCCGCCATTTAAACGCGTAAACGCCTGAACGCATTGACACGTGCGGCAAATCCACGTAGGACACTGCGTAAGATTACCTTTGGATAGCGCACAGGCCCCACTCGCCCACGAAATTCTTTAAAACCTTGACGGAATTTATTTTTGCGCATGCACGGAGTGAAGTATTGATTTCGGAACAACGAAACTCAAAGGGGACCTTTTACACCCTAACCCGCACATATTATGAAAATTGTATAGGAACCGGTTGAACAGAGTGAATATTAAGCTTATTACAAGGATTTGCAGACATGAGCACACACACAACAATCGTTTGATTTTAGTGGAGACTACAGCTTGTCGATTTATCGAAAGGGAAAACAATGCTTCCGCTACCTAAAGGTTGACTCGGGTGCAATAAGAGATGCGATTTAGCATTTAGGTATCAATACTTGACTTGTTAGTAGGTACAACGCACGGACAATAGTTAGTAAACTCGATTATTCAAAAACTGCATGCAGATTGAAACAATGCAAGCAATAAAATGCAATGCAATTGCAAGCAATGCAAAGCAGTGCAATAATAAAATTCAATTAAAGCTGCATTAAAAATCACACTGAGAAATTCGAAGGTGTTTTTCGATGTTCGAGGCCTTAGGGAAAACGAACTGTTTAACGTACTGCGTTGCAAATGGTTTTAATCTTAGGATTCATATTCATCATTGACAAGCAAAAAATCATTACTGTTACTTAGAAAGTTTTTGAGATCTCGATTTTTGAATGTTTAGCCGTTAATACCTTTTCGGGTAGGCACAAATTGTTGCCGAGCTTCTAAGACAATTTTTAACGCAAGTTTCATGAAGTTTTGTGTTTTTATTTCGGCGAAAAGCCAGACAGATTTTTTTTCTTTTTTTTTTTTTTTCGATTTTTGGATTCAACACATCTTGAAACGTGAACCTAAAAATTTTCAGGCGGTTTTTAAAATTTTTTCCTTAGTCGATCACAAAGGTTCATTATTGAAAATAATAAAACAAGAGCACAAACTTCAGAAATCGTTTCACAATGCCTCAAAACGGATTTCCATGGAAAAAATTTAGGAAAATGTTAATTTTAAATTTTATTCACCCATTGAAATAGCTTTATTTCCTGCAAAATTTTGCTAAAAGCTTCTGAGGAATCTTTATATATAATTCCGAACGGTCTTTGAAATTGTGAAGAACTTCACGGTCCGATTTTAGTGTTAGACCGCTCATTCGAATCAGCGCGGCCCCAAGTTTGTTGCAAAAGTGTCGCCGTTTGACTCTATACCCGCCTTGATCGTGTTCTAGGCGGTCCTTATCAACGAGAGTTGTTTATTAGGCTGTGGCAGTAACAACAGTTGCCACGGTAAGTAAGAAACGTAGTGTAGTTACTAACATCTAGGAGAGTTATTTCTGAACGAAGAAATTGAAACTGAAGAACTTAGCGGACTTTATATATAATTCCGAACGGTCTTTATATATATTTCCGAACGGCCTTTATATATAATTCCGAATCAGCTCAGCCCCAGGTGTCGGTAAGTAAGAAACGTAGTGATGGGGTCTTTTCTGATCAGCTGAGTGAGCTAAATCCTTTCCTGTTCACTGGACGAAGTTGAAATTTGATAGGGAGACTTTCTGTTTATTAGGCTGTGGCAGTAACAACAGTTGGCACGGTAAGTAAGAAACGTAGTGTAGTTACTAACATCTAGGAGAGTTATTCCTGAACGATCTTTGAAATTGTGAAGAACTTCGCTGACCGATTTCAGTGTTAGACGGCCCTAAGTGTCGCCGTTCGTCTCTGTCCTTATCTTGATCGTGTTTTAGATTAGGGCTTTCCAAGCCCTAACAGGCCTAAGTGTCGCCGTTCGTCTCTGTCCTTATCTTGATCGTGTTCTAGATTAGGGCTTTCCAAGCCCTAACAGGCCCCCAGTTTGTAGCAAAAGTGTCGCTGTTCTTCTCTTTACCCGCCTTGATCGTGTTCTCGGCGGTCCTTATCAACGAGAGTTGTTTATTAGGCTGTGGCGGTAACAACAGTTGCCATCAATTCACGGTAAATAAGAAACGTAGTGTAGTTACTAACATCATTCTTTCCTGTTCACCGTAGCAAGTTGAAATTAGATAGGTAGACTCTCTGGGACATTAGGAGACGAGTGAAGTGATGGGGTCTTTTCTGATCAGCTGAGTGAGCTAAATTCTTTCCTGTTCACTGTAGGAAGTTGAAAATTGATAGGTAGACTCTCTGGGACATTAGAAGACGAGTGAAGTGATGGGGTCTTTTCTGATTGGACATGACACAACACTCGAAATTAATCCAGAGCACGAGCTTTGCTGGAGTGGTACCACCTCAACTGGTGATATTTATTGTATTACATTACTTACACTTTGATCGGTATTTCCTCTTTTTTAATAATTTAATAACATCGCCTTAGCTTCGCACGAGGTCACATTACGCCGCAAATAGGTAGGACTTATATCGTTACTATAATGTGCTGAAATCCTGTTCGGTACTACTGTTATACGGACTAGATTAGGGCTTTCCAAGCCCTAACAGTCCTCTAGTCTGATATAAAATTACCACAACGAAAGATAATCATATGACAGTAATTATTAGACAATATTTAATAGTAATAATGTATGCTCAACAGTCTCTGTATTCAAATTAGTCGATTTCATAAAAATATATTATGTTCCTACAATGTTTGAATGGTTTACAAAGCTTATTAAGCGACATTTTCCTTTAATGGCGAAACACCGCAACCTAAACTCTGTTTGGAGTTTAGAGGCCACCAAAGTGAACATGGAACAAAGCTCCGGAGTAGGACCAACAGCTTCCAGCCGTCCCAACGGAGGTCCTGATAATTGGTTTAACAAGGCACCTTAACTAACTGACGTCCGGAGCAAGTTTAATGAACTGTTATCGATGTAACTTGAGCTTCACAGCTCCCTATTCCAAGATCGCTTTCGATGATGTAAGGATTCCTTCACAAAGAGTCCTTCCAAAACTACATGAAGAAAACTAAGTGCTACAAGGAGACAACTAGGATAAAAAATATCTTATACGATAGTCAGCTGTGCCAGCTAGCCCTGTCGGACATAGTGTGAAATACTAGTGGAAATTCGGAAGCGAATTCCAATTTGGGTGTGACACATGGCATTTTAGTATCTTTAACATGTATGTAGATATTAAAATATTTCAAATCATCCCAAGAAATTCCATGGAGAGTTCCTTCAAAAAATACAATTAGGAGTGGAAAAATAATGCTTGTTAGATGTTACGTTTGCCCATGAGCGAAAGCTACCAGTAAGTTCGGAGCGAGGGAAATCATTGGGGACCATCCTGAGTATAGACCGTTAAATCCCTGAAAATTTCATCAAAATCGGATAAGAACAGCAGAATTCAAGCTTTTTTCAAGATTTGAGGTTCGCTAATGCGCAGCAGTTACTTCCTAGATCGGTCGTGATGAACTTCATACGATTATCATCTCATATTATTATATTAAATTATCAATTCCCACGTACCCTCTAGATTGAGCGAGATCGAACGATTATGCCATAATGACATTTGATGGATTTGACGAGCGCGCATGCGCTGTGAAAACGCTTGATTTCCGAGTGATGAAATTCATGGATAAGCATCTTCAGCATGATACACAAATTCCCTGGGAATTTCCTCAAAATCGAATAGATACTGTCGGAGTTAAGCTTGAAAGCAAGGATGCAATATTCGCGCATGCGTAGCAGCTCCTAATATGACTACAAGAAAATGATGCTTTGTAGATTTTACGTTCGCTTACACGGAAAATGAAGTATTGATTTGTGATTAAATATACTTATAGGGAACCATCTGCAGCCTAACCAACTCCTTACCTGAATATTTAATTTCAATCGAATCGTGCAGCGTGGATTTCCCGACACACAGGGTACACATTTTTTTCTTTTCACCTAATTCCCTTAAGGATGGAGGGAACACAGCATTCAATGAAAATGAGAAAACCTAAATTGAAAAAATGGGAAGGACATCCAGGTGTTGCCTTGGATTCAAGAAAGTTGAGGAAGAACATTCGGAAATGTGTACACCATTCCAATGATCGAAATGGGAGTAACACATGCGAAAATTATTTCAAAATAATAAGGAGGATCAATAAGAATAAGGTTAATCAAGGAAATGCAAGCCTTCTTATTTACCTGTATTTGCTGATCACTGTTCTGCCCACCTGAAAAGACATTAAATAATCATTTTAAAAGTTGATTTTATATACTCAACAGCAAATAGTCATGATCAAATCAGTTATTTTCACGGAATTTGGATAAAGCAATCAAAATGGCTGGATAGATTATAGTCGTTTTTAAATATGTACAATCAAATGAGATCAATATTTAACGCAGCTAAAAATTGAGTAGAATAAGTAAATTTTAATGGAAAAAAAAAAAAAAAACCGCTACAGAACGACCACCATTTAAGAATGTTGAAGAAGCTGTGTGGAGGAAGGAGAGAGGGATGATAATCGTCTACAAAATGAGCACCAGTTGAGGGAAGATTCCCAAGGACGCGGGTGGTGATACCGCTGAGTACTCCTGGATGCCCAACTCCAGAAACTGTGTGGCACATTCCCCATACCACTCTCTGCACCATGACACAGTCACAGCCACTACCTCAATTGTACGTTGTCCCACTTTAGCTCGGATACCGTTTGCTGCAGGTCATTTCTGTCGTACTTTGGTGCTTATCTTAGCCGCAAGACCCGCTCCTTGATCACGATGACACTGTCAACCTGGTTATCCCGGATTATAAAAGACCCGTCAGGTTTGACGTCAAAGATATCCAGCTTGTTGCTCCAGTCACTCGGCAAGTGATACAGTTCCACACACATTACCTACCATGTAGTGACATTTTCATCATAAACCATTGCAATGGTTTGGCTTTAGAATTGTACCAAGTAAGCTCAGTAAAAATTGGAAACTAAGACCAATAGTCTATGTCCTCAAATACTTTTGCAACACCAAATTCACACAATGTGCCCCGTTAGAAATGTGGCAAAAGGCTTCAACAGGAGAAGTAAGGAAAACAAACTTAACCCTGGACATGATGGCTGGTTGAGCTGTTGTTTTCTTTCTTGGCTCTTAGGTTGATGTACAGATGAAAGCACCGAATACTCTACCTCGAATATAATTTTATTTATGGATACAAAACAAATACTATACAATACTAAGTGATAAATGGATACAATACTAAGTGATTCATCATTTCAAGATGCTCAAATTCAAGAATTCAAGAAGTTCAATAGCTATCCACTCATAATACAGCATTCGCGGGTATGGAATATAAGATCAGCTAGCCAAGTGTAGAGCTTATGTGGAGCCATTAACTTTTCCATGTAATAATACATAGGAAAATGCTCTACGAAAGTATCTGTAGCCAACGAAATCAATTAAAAATCACGAACCTGTAACAACGAGAGGTGATGGAAAGAGAGTAGTTACTCCTTCAAAGGGGAGAGGCGATTAACCTACTACACCCAGATGATATCCTGGACGCTAATAGCCCAGGAATTCTCCTTAGATGTGACATTTGCTAGAAACAAGAAGGATGAACTACTCCTATCCAGCAGTGGAAGCGTGCTGGGCCCATAACCCAGAGATCCGTGGATCGAAACAACGCTCTGCTACCATGTAAAAACGTCGGGTGATGGGAAATGAGTAGTTACTCCTTCAAAGGATAGAGGTGATTAACCTGCTACACCCAGAGGATATCCTGGATGCTAATAGTCCAGGAACTTCCCCTCAGATGTAACTACTCCTATCTATCACAAACCACTGATCTATGATAAGCAAAGTGAAAGCATATGTAAAGATAATTGAAAAGTAGCAATTTCCCATCAAAGGACGGTATCTCTGGAGTGTATTATGATGAAAGCGATGCATTACTACTTGTAGAGAAACTTCTACCAAATTGCATCGAACCCAGAATGTCCAATTAGTGATAATAACAGGGATGTGAAAGAAAGACCTTAACTCTTGGTCAGCTTCAAAGAATATTCGACATAAATTCACAACAAATCTTGACTAGTGGGCTGCATCTAGAAAACTACATCTACTATGCTACTACGCTTGCAGTATGAGCTGAAGGCATTTGCTCAAGCGTAAGGGAAGAAAAAACAAATTGTTTTTCATTTTGTTACCAGCCAAAATGCGTTTCAAGTGTTAAACGTCCACTTTATTTGCACTAGCAAAGGCGAATCGCTTATCGTTCGCAATTGTTTGCTTTCGGGTCTCCCGCAGTGTCTGACCCGTGAAACCAAACAATGAGAGGAGCGTGTCGTGGGTTGCAGGTTTATTTCTCAGCTGGAATAATCCCACAGGTCTCCGTAATCCTTTTAAACGCAGAAGCAAAAAGGAGGACGAGAGGTGGTACCGTGGAAACCATCTGTGTTGTTTTTTCGGCTCCCTCCGTCGAAACTTGCTCTTTCAAAAAACCCGACCGAATTCTCAATAATATTGAGTCAACGTTGGTTATTTTTTCTCCTACGCCAAGCCCCCCGTTTCGATTGTCCCTTGTTTCGAACCGGTGAACTCGCGGTGGCGGCTTTGCAGCGAGACTGGACGAAAATCGTACGCAGGCGGTGGAATGATTTTCCGATAATCTCATTTGGCAGTTCCCCTTCATGTCAATTCAAACGTGACTCTAAATTTATCGTTTCTAAATTCTGAAACCTAGAAGAAACATTTTGTATCAGTCTTGCTAATTAGACTTTTGAAAACGTTTAACTTCATGCAATATGACTGTATATATGAGTAAGTTTCCGTAATTTATTTACCTTTATATCAATGTTAAATTATATCAAAATTCGAGCACATTGTGTTAAAACAAACATTATTCATTGAATTATGGCAAACAATTATCAACATTAAGGCGTAACACCAATTTTGGATTTTTACAATCTTGAGCACTTTTCGCCTATTTAAATGAAATGAAATGAAAAAAAAGTTTATTCCTTTAATAAAGTAAAAATAAACAAGACAATTTCAAACAAAGAATTTACATCACCAAAGTGCAGGAATAATCCCACATGATTGAACTGAGTTCATGTTGACTGGGAGGTTGTCTCCAAGAAAACTTATCGAGATGCCTCACTAGTTATTCACGATTACAATTTTAACGACTTGTATTGTTCATTTTTAATTAGAGTGATGAGTCTATAGACAAGAATACTGTTGAATTTTATAAATACTTTTGAAAAGTCTCTGAGTGCCAATATGCCCCACATCTATCAAACAAGAGAATATTGGTATCTTGTAAGCTGACCTGGTTTTCTGGAAGTTGCATTACAGATGGTGCATGGCGTAGCAGAAATGGTAAGCGGAAATAAATGCGCCTGTTGGTGCTAAACGAACGAGTAGAAATGGAGGGAATGACAGCCTGGCTGGACGGGTGAACCAACTAGCGATGCTGTTGCTGCGAGATTTAGGAGTATTCGAGATGCTTATGGTAAAAAGCCAACGCAGCTTTCATGTGTAACTGGTCAACAGAAAATATGGATGCTTCATGATAGAGCTCTGTTGTTGAGAAACGAGGGCACTTGCGCAGAATAACCTTCAGGATTGACATTTGGGTAACTCGAATCGGGTTAAATACAGAATCTACTGCGGATCCCCATGCTATGATTTCAGAACAGAGGACACTTTGCACTACGATTTGATATATCAGTATTAATTGCTTGAATCGCAAACATTGATGAAGAGAATAAAACAAGTGAATGAACCTTCGCAATCTCTTGACCAGTTCTAACACCACAGCTTCCCACCGCAGATCTTCATCAAGAGTAACGCCGAGGTACTTAGCACTCTTCGTCCTCTCAAGCCTGAGGCAATTGCAGGTAATAGCACCGGAACAGTAGTGGATCGTCACTGTGTTCCCAATGTCATCCCTGTCTCTAGTGGGGGAGAACAACATGTATTTGGTTTTAGAGACATTCAGGCTTAGCGAGTCCTCTGAGAGCCACTGATGAAGAGCGTTTAATGCTGTTGTTGGCCATGTTGAAAGTCTCAGTCCAAGTTTCAGCCCGGCATAAGACAGATGTTGTCTACAAATGAGTAGAGGGAGCCTTCAGTTTCTACATGTACGATACCATCGATAAATAATAGGAATAAGACTGGCTCAAGTGAGCTTCCCTGAACCACACCACATTTGACTTCTAACGCCTCACTCCGCTCCTCACCAATCTGAACAGACTGCCGACGATTTCTGAGATAATTCTGAAACCACAAAATCTCTTCACCCGCAATCCCTTTTGATTGAAGTACCTGTAACAGTTTAGATCTGTCTATAGAGTCGAAAGCCTTTACCAGCGTTTTTTTTAGCGCATTTTTTAACAAAAGTCTGGCATTTTTTCAGCAAAATTTTGTAAAAACATTTCTAAATGTTTATATAAAATTGTAGTGGATACACTTTTCCCAAGTAATTTCTGCTTAAAAAAAAAAAGATTTTGGCCGTTTCTTAGAATTTTAGTTAAATCAATCTTCTATATATATATATATTTTTTTGAACAATTAATCATGTTCAGAAAGTGCTAACCAACCATACTCATCCTTTCTTTTGCAACACTTAATATATTTCAGTGGAATGACGGATTAGTACAGTAAAGTAAGAAAACAACCATTCCATGTTGTTGGGGCTTATCGTCCGACTGCCACGGTCGTGTTGCGGTCGTCATCAGCCCCCCTCCAAATTGAGGATCCGAATTAGGGATAGGTATCAATACTCGATATTTCAAAATATCGATATTTTCCACCTCATATCGATATTTTTGTTACGATACTGTGCCCTCCGATATTATTGAGTATCGATACTTGCATTCCGATATTTTGAAATATCGGGAATTTTTTCCTCAACAACTTCAACAAACTTAATTCAATTTTCGTTTGGTTGACTTTGTCAACGACTCGCAGATCAGCGATTATGCCACTTGTTATGAAGCCACAGTTCACTCCGGCAAGGAATCGACTTAGAGGAAAGTTGGTTTCCAAACTCATATTTTTGAAAAGTGTAGATGATGAGTTGTGGTAATTAAAAGTATATTTGCTCTAACGTTTCCATCCCTGTGACTATTTTATCGTGACGTGATTTTATCGTTTTGACGTGATTTTATCTATTCGAGTAAATACATTTTCTTACATGATTTTTCATAAAGTAATTTTAAATATATGAAAATATTATAATTTTTCCCAGATAATATATCTTCTACCATGAACTTTTTTTTACAATGACCTCCATCCATTAAGTTAAATAATTCATACTCCGGTTTGAAAATTTTTTTGTTGGGAAAAACTTATTCTTAAACAACATTGTGGATGTGGTATCGATACTCGATATTTATAAATATCGATACTTTGCTCAAGCGATATTTGATATATTGATAGTTGCATCTTGATACAGTACCGATACCCTTTATCGATGTTTTTGTAACGATACCACATCCCTAATCACAATTAGGTAGTTCTGATGATTTTGCTATTCAATGCCTGAGACCCTTGATAGGCTAGGGGTTCGCCGTACAGTCATGTTTTAGGCCTTGTGCTCATGCACTATAACTACCTCTACCAACAAATCCCTACAATACTGTTAACAGAATGTCTCGCTGCCCACCGGAGATGACGGATTACGACGCACGCGTACGAGGACGGAAGGGACTTTATTCGAAGAAAACAAAGGAAATGAGGTAATTTGGAAAGAGGAGAGAGAGGAAGACCTAGTCCCCCCCCCCCCCTCCCTCCATCCACCATCATACCCAACACCCCTCCACTTACCTCCCCTTCGAGGCACCTTCAACATGCAGCTGAGAGCCCTCCGGCACCCTGGGGCGTTTCTCCGGAAGGGGAGAAAACGAGATCTCGGAGGGCGGCCAATTAAGGGCTCCCTACCCCACTACCACCCCTGCTCTACAGTTACAGACAAATGGTGATGTGTAGTTGTCAACTAAAGTGGGAGCTAATTTAGAATTTATTGTAGTGTCCTCTCCAATTCCTTCCTTCTTTTTTCGCTACTATGGTAGAGAAGTATAAATTGGTTCCCGGGCTTAAAAAATCATTTGTCTTTTGGCCCCAGGTGTTCCTTAATGGATGGAAGTGAATTTTAACTTCCCCATTTTGACTGTTTTATAACAACGCGAAAACTCGTGCATACTTTTTTTTAAATTTGCACCAACTTTGAACGCGCCACATTGGCGCGAAGTACACCAATTTTTTTCCGAAATCGCCAGTTTTTTTTCACGAACCCTGTTTTTTAATAAATGAGTACAGATTTTGATATCCTGCAATTCGCACACTTTTTGTATGTATTTAAGCACTTTTTGATCACCCAAAGCATACTAAGTGATTAGTGGTTATTAATCGTTTCGTTTATTCCGAATCAAGAATAAAAAACCGGGGTTCTTATTTGAAAAAAAAAAGTGCTTTGTCCTACTGTAGCGCGTTCCAAAGGAATCGCAGTTTCCGATTATGTAGTTAGACGCAGAGCCAAAAAAATAGGAAATTTGTTTATTGAATTTTTCTCAGACTTTCAGAAAAATACATATAAAATTCACAACTTCGCACGCATATGTTATTCTTTCGGTTGATCCATCTGTCATCAGTTACTCGTTCCAGGCAAGACAATATTAGCCCTAGTTGACATAAACTTTCAAAATCTAAGAACAAACTAAAAATGTTCAATACAGAAAATTTTCGGTATTTTCTATCTTACATTTTCCCTTGAAATCCTCTAAACTATCGCAATTTAAATTACGATTCTGTGGACATGGAGGGTGCGATGAGCCGGAGGTCTCTTGTTGAGGGCTCCCATTTGCTCGAACCACTGCGTTTTACTTTGTGCTTTAATGGGAAAGGGTCTCAGCTGAAACTTGCCCAATATGAACTTTGGGGTGTATTTAACCCCAAATATAATGAATTTAGGTAGATCTAAATCAGACCAATATTAAGGCCGCAAGGTGATTTTAAAGGGCAAAAGTCTAGAAGGGAGAAGAAGAGGACTGCCCCGAAATTAGCCCGATTTTCAATTGTTTGTAATTCGCTTATGTTGGGAGATAATTCTTAGTTGTTGGATCGGGTCCCTTTGTATGTTAATGTTCTACAACTTTGCTACGTATACAAATTTTAATAGGATGTATAGTTAACGATTTGTTAGGGGAAAACTGTAAAATAGGTGAATTAGGCAAAATTTATGTGGCTACCATTTTGTATTCGACTAATTTCGAGATGACAGACAAAAGATGTTCTCATGGCGTGAAATCTCTTAGTTTGGAAAATAGTGGTCTGTTCGTGTTATGAAGCTTTTAAAAAAAAGGCCTTCTGTCCTTAAATTGTTTTTTTTTTTTTTATTAAACTTAGACGTTCCTCCCCAGGAACTGGGGCTTCTTCAGGAAGATTAATATTCAAAAATGTAAAATATCTACTTAATTTTAAATTTGATTTTCAAAAAACTGATAACTTCAAATTTGATTTTTAACAACAAAAAAATCCTCATGGAATCGTTTTGTTAACAGGTGATATAACCTAACCAAAACTGCCTCGGTCATCTAGATGATTCTAGGAGAAACGCAGCACATGCTAACCTTTATAACGGAGCCAAATTCAAATATGTTAGTGGTTACAATAACTTATTTCAAGGAGTTGCAGTCAAGGGCCTACTACTGGTGCAGTGCCTACTACAGGAGCATCTACCCCATGTGTTTATCCATTTTATATTATATAACCCAAATCACATGTACCTACTGTTTTGTAACTGAGCTTCTACCCGTTGTTCTTACATCAAACAATGGACTACAATGTTAGGTATGTCGCTTGCCTAATGCATTCATTCGATCAGTGAAGTTACGTAACTGTCCACCTGTCAAAGTTGATATATTTACTACATTTATTAATCTATTAACATTCACGATTACTATGCAAAGATTCTCAAACGCAAAAAACCCAACTCATAAAAAGAGGATTCGATAAAATAAAAACAAAAGAATCCGATGCTGACCGTGGAATTCGCATTCCGGTCTGATGACCATGAGAGATACAGGAAGGCGAGAAGATATATTTTTATGAGGGTGCGGTGAGGACAAGAATGCTGACTGCCTGTCTTTGGATAAAAGTGAACACCTTGCCAAAAATACAGCAGTTTAGAATCGATAGCGATATTACGACAGCAACGTAAAATTCACACGACGTGAACCAACTATTCAGTGAGTCTGCGCTTTTCGCTCCAATTACTTCGAGACTTCACATTGCTTCACAGCGTGGGTCTCATGAACGTGGAATGTGTGTAACAATTATTTCGGTAATTATATTAATGTTAAGCTATTAGTACCGATTGATAGTGAGTAGGTTTTCTTCTTGGAAAAAATTCAAAAGAACATTTTAAATTATATTTTATGATTTCTAGAGATATATGTTAACTTGGTTAGATCCTGAGCTGTGGGGCGTCATGAGGTCCTGTTGAATTTTTGACTTCGTATCGTCAACTTCGTCGCAGAAGATTTTATGATTATATAACTGGAGGAGAAGATATGTATTGCATTAGAGTAGATATAACCTATAATAGAGTACCCTTACATTTCATTATAACTTGGTTCGCATGTTCCATCATACTTTAAGATTGTATTTAAGGTTTTACTGAGTTAATTTTAGGTTCAAAAACTTTAAAATGTCGAAAACGAAATGGAAATTATATAACGGAAGATATCTATATTATACATAGAAAACTAAAAGAAAATACATATATATATATATATATATATATATATATATATATATATATATATATATATATATATATATATATATATAAGAAATCAATGTTAGGTAGCTATAAGAGATTCACTTTCGTGCATGCGCACAGACTACTATTGATCTGACGGCAAAAACAAATTTCCGAGAACCATCCAGGTGCTTATTCGACAACACCTGAAATTTCATTGAAATCGGGCTGAAACTTATTGTCGTTTTGAGCGTGACAAAAAATTAGCGCATACATCACACAGACAGGAGCGGAAGCTAAACTGTTAATATTATTATTTTTACATTTACTTTTTTTTAATTGTTATTTACGAATCCGTTGCATTATTTAAATTATTTTCTTTATCTCTTTCGAGTTTTTGATGAACTGATGATGATTTTTGATGATGGGGTTAAGCCCCAAAAGCGGAACTCTCGAATTTGTTCATCTTACGCTATTGTATGTTGTACTTCATTAATTTATTAATTTGCCCAAAGTCCTTTTTTCTCTTTTTCTTCTGCTGATGTCATTGGGAAAACCAGTTGTACGTTTGGAACACATTCCAATGATTGGTATCGACGCAACTGTATTGACACAGGTAAGTATATCGTATCGTTATCTATAAAACGCAATGTTTGTTTCTATCTATGTATGTATGTGTGTATGTTCACAATAGATGGCTAAACGGCTGGACAGATTCTGATGGGAGAGGTCGTGAAACGATCAACAAGTTCCGGCGCACAGCATAGGCTATCTGAGCCTCCAAAAATCCTTCGTATTGGTGTCTGCGAGGAACATAGCCTAATGAAAACGAAAAGAAAAGCAACACCCTTTTTCGCACTTTCTTATTGAATTGTAATTTTGTTGTATTGGGCTATGCCCGTATCTATAATAAATAAATAAACACTTTCCTGCCTTCTTAGTTTCCTCGTGTCACACGAAGTTACGAAACATCTCCCCAGAAGAGTGAGCAGTATAGCTTCCTCACATATTGTAATATGGACGTAAAGAATTATTTGAAGAAAAAAGTACGAGACGAATAGATTGATAGGTCGGCGTTATAAGAAATTAATCTTTGCGCATGCACACAGACTAGTTTGAATCCAACGGAAATGAAATTCACATGGGAACGTCTAGGATCTAAACCTCACAATCCTCCAAAATTTCATAAAAATCGAACCATTATTGAGGAGTTCGGTCTGTGTCGATCAATTTTTTGTGTGCATGCGCTACAGTTATTCTTCCACCAATTGCGATATAATTCATGGGGAATTTTGCTGGAACATACATCCATCAACTCCCCGAGTTTGAACGAAATCGAACCAACATATGATAAGAAATCGACATGATGAGAAATTCACGTTTGCGCATGCGCACAGGCGACTGTTAATTCAACGGCATTAAAAATAGGGGACCGTCTAGGAGCTAACCCGCACAATCTCTGAAGAGTTCATCGGAATTGGACTTGGTAAAGTTTTGGGCGTGACAAGGATATACCACAGACCAGCAAGATATTGATCAGCCGAAATTGATCAGCAAGCTGAAACGCGAAAAGCAATTGGAAATTTTGATTTTTATGAGACAATTTTTTTCGACTTCAATCACGAACACAAAGCTTCCCTACTTTCGGTAGTGAGGAAGCAACAGTGAACGTCATCGAACCTTTCCGTCAGCAGTGTAACAACTGAACGTATTACTGACCTGAGATGCATCGCAGCGTTGTCGGACGAAAAGTATAGATGCATTTTCGGACGCGTTGTCGGTTCTGTGACACCATAACTCTGTTGACTACTAAGAGCCCGTGTTAATCCATAATCGGGAGTTATTCCTTAAAATCAGCAGTCAGCTAACTGAATTAATTTGGAATAATTTATGATCTAACGTGGTAGAACGTACCGTAAAAGTTTGTATTGTGGTGATCGGGTGATGAGACCGTGGATTGAGGAATGGCAACTTAGCCTTCCCTTTTGCGATAAGCGGTTTTACACAGGTTGGTTCCTGCCTTGTCAATTCTAATTGGCAGAACGTCAAGTTAACCTTGGGCAACTCTCGCGTTGACAAACTACGATAGTTTTCAGGTCACCGGTGACTAATATTAGTCTTATCTCGGAGATCCTTCGTGAGGAGAATGGGAAGACGCGTTGTTATCTCAGCGAGTCAACAGAAGATTTAGTGGTGTGTATACAACCTAACCACGAATTTTACTAGTTGAGAAACTGGATAGCTTTAATTACGGAGACCTTCAGCCAGAAAGGCAGACAGAATTCAAACAGTTGATTAATCATGATATTAAAATTTTTAGCCTTTTTCAGTCATAAAATGAATGCTTCGTAAACGGCGAAGACTATATTTGAAACGTATCTGGTCTAATTTACCGGTAATAATTATTGTTAAGACCCTGATAAGCGACATTCCTAGCTATTACTGAAAAGTTGACCGCTGAGCAAAAACTTCACGTAGTAATTTATTACCTCAACTTTTAACTTGAAATACTGAGCCTTGGAAGTGTTCTGATGACCACGGAAAAAAAATTGTTACTATCCAAGGGGTTTTTCCTACAAATTTAAAGAAGAAATTCTGAGTTGAAATTGTCTGAGCTTAGTTAATTATATATATTATCCATTAAAATTATTTTTCATATGTTTCACACTACTAAATGTTCTACATTGAACTACAGTGTGGGTTCGGATGAGTTTGAAACATTTTTTTGGGTGAATAGACCGAAAATAGTGTAAAACAACGACAAGGCCAATTTTATTTCATAATCCGTATTCGAGGTATAACATAATTGAGAAACGCTCACGAAATTTGAAAAATTTTAAATGGAAAATACCAGTGTCATGCACAAAATGAAAATTAATCAATTCTTTCATAAATGCTCTGTACCTATAGTTGAGAAAACCAGGATTTGATTAGGATTAGACATAAAAATAGCTCCCTTTGAATTAAGAGTTATATTGCCAGCTCCAAAACTTTTCCAACTTCCCCCAAGTCAATGAAAATTGAGAGGGACCCCCCCTCCCAGAGCTACGCACCTCATCATCGTAATGCAACTTCTTACCACGAATCCCCATTCCATCGTGCTCTGATAGGCTTTTTGTTGTAGCCTCCGTATTATTTAGAGGTTTTCTTCAAACAGCTCTAAAAACGGAAACGGGCAACAATGGCTGTTATCTGGAGGTCGGTACTACGCCGCTCGTTTTCGCTAAAGGCATCGTTTTGTTCACCGTCGCACCATTTTCAGAGTGAAACACGGGATAAAAGTAATGCCTTGAATCGGTACAGGATTCATGATAAAATGTCAATGGGGAATTTCCATGGTTATTTTATATTTGCGCAATAGAAAGATCTGACCGAGAGCTTTCCGGATTGATGCTACATGGTGGGTATGCTACCAGTAATACGGCTCTTGAAATTAATTTGCACTATGACGTCACGGCCCCCGCCCGCCTGGGGGGAACTCTCAGATAAAGTTCATTTCTACGTCACGCGATTTTCCCACCCGTTTAATAACCAAACTAAACGGTATTTTGTGCTGAAAATTGTTTTTGAGGGGTTTTCAAGTGCGCTGAATCCGAATCTGAGGTCAAAAGAGTGAAATTACAACATAGTAAAGTTTCCCATTCAGTATTTGAGTTGGATTGGGATAATTTTCAAAAATTCCAAGTTAAGCCACCGAATTGGTTGAAGATTTTTGAAAATGAAATTCTTTAAATCTTCATTCCGAGATGGTTCATCAAAACTTCACGTACTTCTTTTAGAAATCAAGGTCCGATGCTTCTTCGGAACCGGCAAAATTCGATATTTGACTCAGGTTCAAGTATTTTATTTTGGTAGGTTGATGAGTGCAGGTAAACATAGAATTGACGTCATAAAGTGTGACCGTGCAAGGGAAAAAAGAGCTTAACTTGCCAAGGTTATTTTTCAGGAGAATAAGAAAAACGAAGATTGGGACGAAAATAACTTTTTATTGTTATAATTTTTTGGGTCCCAAAACTATCTCCATTTCCCCAATAACCATCAAAACTAGAATTTTATACATTTACAATTGTATTTATAATCGCGAAAAACTGCAGTTTCCGGGCCCGCCTTTTTCAAACTTTGAAAAATTATGAACTTTGATTGAAAAATGATAGGAAAAAAAAAAAAAAAAAAAAGATTTTGTTCAACATAATGTGAAGACAAATAAAAAATATAAACTCAGATTCGACCTCTGGCAAGTTAAGCTCCCTTTTCCCTAGCACGGCCATTTACATATTATTCGTCGGTAGGTAGGTACCATGTTTGGCCGAGTCGCCTTATTGGCTGATAAATATGGTTAAATTATTTTCAGCCGGCATTTTTTACTATTTTTATCTTATTGTCATTATTTAATTACAATTCTTTTCTCCTATTAATTATAATGGCTAATAACTCTACAAAGTATATACAACCATGTTTTTATTGTATTGGACTATTGACAATTATTGTCCTACAATTTGTGTTATAGCAAACATACCTTGATTTGATTTGTATTCTAACATTAAACTCCACATAATTTACTTCAAAATTCTCATCACCTTTAACACCCAACAAAACATCCACCTCTTATCTATGTTTATGAAATACATTAATATCTTCCTTAATATCAACTGCACAAGCTACGATGACAACATAATAAATGTAGAGTCATACATAATTAAGAATAATTAATTTGAGTATTATGAATTCGCTCCGAGGAATGAGAGTGACGAGCTTTCCTTGGAAGAGAGATGCATTTTAATTTCAATTATGAACTTTCCTTCTGGAATTGCTCTGACAAATCTGTGAAACAAGTTGCGATGACTGGGGCACTAAAAAAGAAGTTTCAAGAGACAAGAAAACATCATTAGAGCCTCCACAACTGTTTTTCGCCTGACAAATTATTTGCTCTGCAGTTCAGCACTTATAACTCAGAGCTGCCCTCTTAACTAAAATGTGCTGAGACAAGAGAACAAATATTCAGAATTTTCCTCATCAGAGAAGCTACGGGTTGATTATTAATTTTTTTTTTTTTTCCCTTTTTAGTCAGGTTGATCCTGAAAGGTGTGATTTTGATATTTTGTTCAGGGTTAGTAAGTGATACTAATTTTTGGTTTATTGCTTTTGATATTGTTGAACCTTCATATTCGACAAAGAAGAAATTTTAATTTCGCTCAAAATTTGTAGATATTAGATCATAAACGTCGAATCATACATTCATGAGGAGGTATTCTTCCGAAAAACGTGGGTGAAAAATCACTTACGAGCCCTGGTATATCTAGAATCTTCGAAATCACAGGGTGAAATCAATCTCGGAACGTGCGGATTTGGCAGTGGGTAGTTGCCTCATACTCTCATTCTTCACAATGGATACTTCATTGCACGTAATCGCGCATTTAAAAACGTGAAGTCCACCAAGTATAGTTTACTTATAGGCTAGTCGTCCGATCTCGCTCAAATTTCGAGCACGTTTGGGCGAAGATAGTTCACTCCAACAGGAATCTATACAGGAATTCCATCACATGTGTAGCTGAGTAAAATGTATTTTGTCTTGACATACTCCGTACTTATATGTCATACAATATTGCTACTTGAATATGACATGTAGGTGAAACTAATATCATGCTATAATGCAAAACCTATTCCATGGTTCTATGACCATTAGTCGCAAGGTGCTTTTTTATTTTCCTCTCATGATTTTTTTTTTAAAATAAAATAATGATTAAGAATTAACCGACCCTAGGTGAAATTCACTAGGGAAATGTCTAGGCATTTCAGTAAAACGGACCGAAAACACAGAACTTTGTCTAACGAGTAGAATTTGATAAGCCCCCACTTCCCATGTATTATGTAATTCCTGGCTGTATTGATATTTGAGTGCTGCGTGAGTTGGTAACCCAAGAAGACGAATATGAATCGGTAACTACTATGTAGGAGACGTATTCCTTTCAAAATATCAAAGAAAAAGTGGATTTTAAAGTGAAATAAATGCAGCTATTTTATAATGAAATCTGGGGGCCAGATCCCCGGATTATTGCAGATTGGATAAAGGATTTAAACGGGGAAACATGGAACATGTTTTTGAAATAGGTATATAATCGCAGAGGGTGCATAGATGGGAGGGGTGACGGTGTTTAGGACCCCGAGAGGCACGCTAAAAGTTCGCGCACTCTCGCTCACCTACCCGATTCGCCTCCGTTAAAACATGGTAAAATAAAAAATCTCTCCCTATCAATTTCAAAATGTATCATAACTAGTTGCTTCCTTGTAACGAGCAATTACCTCAACATTTTGCATTCAACGATGATGATATTTTTTACAAATTTCATCAGTAAAAAATTATATTTTTCACATTGCAAGCGCAAACATGAACTCCGTAAAGCGTAATTTTCTCACGGCCAATTTTTGCTCAAATTTGGAGGTTGATTGGTAAATGTTGATTCGATTATATCCTACGTATGCGGTAACCTAAAATCCCTATGTGACGTATGACTTCCACAATTTCCTTTAGATTTTCATGAAATTGTCAGGCATAGCACGGTTTAGGCTAAAACCCATTGATAGTTTCTGCGCATCCGCAAACGTAATAACTATTAAGCATACGTTTCTAATTGTTTAGAGCATCGATTTTGAAATTTTACGTTACATCTTAATTAATATGAATTTAATTATTAACCCTCGCCTGGATTTTCTTAGCACAGCACCAGAACGGAATGAAGTGAAAAAATGATGTCTATTTCCTCGAAAAATGAAGTTTCTATGTTAAATCGATTTCGACGGTGAGCTCATCATCAGAAACAAACAATAACTGAACAAACAATAGAAAGGACACAGCTTATATAGTCACAGGTGAATCTGATTAGCTATAATCTCCTTCTCTTCACCTGTGACTATATAAGCTGTGTCCTTTTGGTTTATTATTTTCAATAATAAGCCTATGTGATCATGTAGCAAAAAATCTTTATAACCCCCCCACAAACTTTGTCACTTTACGTTTCAAGGTGCGTAGAATCCAAATTTGAAATGTCCGTCCGCCGTCCGCCGTCCGGACCATAAAAGGCCTAAGAATTTACTTTAAAAACCCGTTCTTTCGCACATAGACTCCATTTGGGGTCTCGTTGGTCCTAACGTTTAACCATCCCGATTGCTTTATTCGCATAGATGCTATGGGCCAAAAACGGTCGAAAAAGTGTCTTTTTCGAGGTTTTGAGTGTTCGACGCACGCCTGGCACGCTTGGCAGGGGGTCACGGTGGGTGGTGAGTGGGGTGAGCGGAGGGTGGAGTGAGAGGAGGCGCCGCGGCACCTTGTGGTGGCTGGAGTGACCAGGGGAGTAGCAGAGGGGTGTAGGAGAATGGATATTTATTACTTTTACGTGTTATAAGCATATAATACCTACACCGCGGCACCATGAGGTGGGTACAGCGTTCCTTCGAGGCATGAATATATGTTTTTTTCTAGTTCATATTTGTGTGTGCCAATGCTTTTCCTATGCATATTTAATAACATATCCTCTCGACTTTTCGTACGTACTTAGATAATGATATTATTAAGGCAATTATTATTTGAATAGATAGGAGCTCAAATCTAGAAATATAAACATGCGTATATAATTATAGAAGAATAGGTTGTGACAACTCGAAATAGGACACGCCGAGGAGTCTGGACGAGCCTTATGACGTGCGCAAGCCACCAAAAACTACGATCAAACTCAATTGAAAAAATAATAAACCTTTGTGAAATAATTTGCAGCGTTTTTAATGTATGTTCAGTTATTGTTTGTTACTGATGATGAACTAACAGTCGGAATCGATTTAACATTGTGACTCTTCATTTTTGTAGTCGACAGACTACGATACGCGAGGTTAGTAGTACAAAGGTGTCACATAAGCTGCTTTACGAATTTATTCTTGGTTCTCCTGTACATAGATATAAACTGTAAAAAGTATAAATAAGTCTCCGAATGCGTTTCGAGCAGAGCGCGAGTTCTTTGGGTTTTTTGTCGAAATAGACAACATTTTTTTCACTTAATTCTTTTTTAAATGGATTTTACGATACTTCGTCGCGAGTGATATAGTACGGCACCAGAGGTGCAGGATCCTTAGAAAATCGTTGTGATGTGGTACAGCATGGAATCGGCCGTTGACGAGTGAAACCGGGTATCAAATAAACAAACTTTCGATTTTATATACAAGGCAGGAATGTCACTTGCCCCACGATACCACTTCCTACCCTCCGTAATGAGGCCGAGCAATGTACAAACGAAGTTGTCTTTCAGGAAACAAGAAGTCGTTCTCGTAGACGTTACCGACCTGAAATGAACGGAACGGGAACCCAGTGAGAAACCCGTTAAAAACTCTCGGATCCGAATCGCCGTAATAGAAGACGCCTGCCTACCTAGCCACCTATTACGCGTTCATCGTAGTTCTCGACATTATAACGCAGATCTGAGTCGTTTCTTAACCCCCTGAAGCGACTGAATATCGCGGAGCGAGATGTGTTGTTCCATCTTTCTGAGAAAATACGTCCGCCCTTTCCGGTAAAACTGGGAACCTCTATAGCTCGAACGTGACTCTTCCGAGATTTTCACTATCATTAGAGATTCTGGACGTGAATCGAGAAAAGTTTCTGATTAAATGTTGAACAAGTTCTGCTCTCTCAACGATATTGCTGTTTCGTGCTTGAGAATGGTTGGAGATCAGAAATGATGAAACATTAATTCCAACTATCATCCAAAATTTTCAATTAAGTACCTACTTGAGCAAACAACTGCAATTTTTCATATCATGTAATATCCAATGTGTTTTATCTGTTGTTAACAATTGTTTGAGAAACAAATCGTAGCAAATTATTACACAAAGGTTTATTATTTCCGTATTAGATAGCCGTTCTACGCAGATCATCTAATATATAAAATTCTCGTGTCACAGTTTTCGTTGCCATACTCCTCCGAAACGGCTTGACCGATTTTGATGAAATTTTTTGTGCTTATCCGGTATCTATGAGAATCGGCCAACATCTATTTTTCATCCCCCTAAATGTTAGGGGTAGTCCACCCCTAATTTTTTTTTTTTTTTTTTATAAAATAAAAAAAGTAGTTTTATAAGATTTAATTTGTTTGTAAGAATTTCCAACAGAAAAAAACGTCTGCCAAGTTGGGTGGGCAGTATAACTTCCTCAGGCGAGCGAAGCGAGCAGCATCCCCTTCAGACTTTAAACCTACCCTTATGGACCTACCGTTTGCGAGCGAAGCGACCAACATCCCCTACATGTAATACAACGCATCTACACAGCCACACCTTGCGAGCGAAGCGAGCAACATTTCCTACATGCCACACTTTGCGAGCGAAGCGAGCAACATTCCCTACATACCACACTTTGCGAGCGAAGCGAGCAATTTAATGGGGGGTCCGGGGGGCTTGCCCCCCGGCTGGACGTGGAGGCGAGCGAAGCGAGCTGGAGCGGCTAGTTGGTCTATAATTATTATTAAGCCCCTATATATATATATATATATATATATATATATTAAATGATCAAAACTTGGCGCATCGTGCCTCCCAAAAGGGTTCACACCTTTAACGCTCTGGACCCCACAATTTTACAGCATACCGTTGGCGAATGTTGAGAAATTTTCTAAAAATTTCATAACAACGAAACAAGAAACTTAGTAAAACGGCAGGTTGAAAAGGAAAGAAATTAGCCTCAGAGGCCCAATCAGCTATTCAGTGATCCTCCAAACCTCGTAATTGTTTTTGAGATGTCCCGAACGAGCTCCATCAAATCCAAACAACGTGAGTCTATTAGTAAAGAAATTAGCCTCAGAGGTTCCGAAACTGATCGGAGAAACACGAAAACTGAGAATATTTCAGCAATATAAAATAACCAGGTGATTCAGAAAGAGTAACGCTTAGACCACCGAGAAGTTTTAACGACCTTCTGTTTGCGCGCAAATTGAAAAGAACCAGAACATTTTGATCAAACTCTACCTACACATATCAAAAAGCGTTAAACTCAAGGAATTTCAAAACGAATTTCCATTAAGGAAATTTTGGATTCATTGCGATAGCATAATTTTCTTACGAAATTGGGTAAAACGTTCCGATCTTGTTTGACGCGGAAGTAATTAACCTGTTGTTGGAATAGAAATAATAATTTCATTAAGAGTAATTCCTAAGCATTTACAAATCAATAATTAAAAAAATTAATATAATCTAAGTAGTAGGCATTACCTACCTACGCTATTCAAGCCCAATAGCTATGATACAGAAGTTATATTAAACTCGATTTCGGGAAGTCAGAATTCCAATGGAATTATACCTATTATTAGCTGATACAATTGTCATAGTTTTCAAGAAAATATTTGACGTGTTTTACTGGTTACGATTCACTCCCCCCCCCCCTGTGTTGATGTCTTTTTTCTTGTTGATTCATTAGCCCTTAGGGAATGCAAACAAATAAACGCAAAGCGACCGTGGTGGTTTCGTTCGATTCTTTCGGCGGATGTAAATAAATGAAACTCAAAATATCATTACCGTTACATAGAAAGATGTCAAGATTTCGATGTTTGAATATTTCAGCCCTTAGGTTCTACCCTTTAGTGTTGATCAAACGCAATGCATATGTTCCGTGGCTCATCCCTGGCCGATAAATGATTTTTAAGCCTAAGTTCATAAAGTTTGGTCCAGTACTTTTGAGAAAAGCTTTTAACGGCGGACGGACGGATTTCTTTAACTCGATTTTTGAATTCAACGTATCTTGAAACGCAAACCAACACATGTTGTGGGGGGGGGGGGGGGGGGGTTAAAAAATTTCTTTGTCGATTACAAAGGTTCTTTATTGAAAATAATAAACCAAAAGTTACTGAATTGAACTGCTTTTACAAAGTCGGTATAACGGGGGAATGCATTTCTTCTTTTGTGGTCTTACTGTTCTATGAAAAACAAGTGATTTCGCAAATTTCAGATGAGTTTAGTTTCAGTCTATTTTTTATCTGCTGAATATACTTTTATCAAATGTATGTTTTCCACATTTGTATAGAAAATTCAACGTTCTTTCTAAGGACTTTTAGAAGAAAATTAAGCTATAGCAATGATTCCAAAACATGATAAATAAAAATGTTTGTAAATTTGAATAGTTGGAATCTGTTTTGAGACATTATGAAATAAATCCTAGAGATAATGCTTTTTCATTTGAATTGTATGTATATAATCTTTTTACCTATGCATAAATATGTGTCACTCCAGACGTTAACACATTCAATACTGGACCTAAATGCGTGACCTAACTGGCAGACCATGGATATTTTTGTTACCAAAAATCTCATTCACGTCACTTATCGGAATCTCTGGATTTTCAGCAAAGAAATAAACCCTGTCAACAAACAAACTGTTCGCTCCAATGGTCAAGGTCTTACTGAAGACATTTACACCGGTGAGAAAACTATTGTACCTTCCTTCGTATTAGGCCATCCTTTTCTCTGATCCTCCTCCCTACTACCAGCATGGGATCATATGATCCTATCGGACCGCCAGGCAATCCAAAATGGGATCAAATGCTTCCATTGGTTCGGAATTTTTGAACAGAATGCGACTCGACAATAAATATTCTTAGGATAAAAACTCCGTTCTTCCGTCAAAGAAATCGAGATTTTCAAATAAAAGGACGAGTTTGACACTCTATTCCTCAGGTTTCGTGGAATGTCATCAAAATCGGATGTAAACTGTGGAAATGAAACTTGTTACAAGGATTCACGGAAACACTACAGACAGATAGACTTGGAACAAAAGTTGTTCAGAAGGGTCTAAGACGCAAAATTAATGCGATTGTGAATTTATATTTCAGAGACGAAAAAATTGTCATCCCCAGGATGTGAAAACAATGTCTGCAACCTCTAGGTAGACTCGGAAGCAGTAGTGACATCTCTTACTGCTAAAACACCACTACTCCCATGGTAGCAACAACACCACTATAGCGCTCAACACCGAATTTAACCAAAAATTGACCGGCTTTTCCCAAAATATTAACGAAATAGTAATTTTGGGTTGCCAATTCGTTCGCTCATATGTCGGGTTTCTTCAATTATAAATTCCATTAATTTAAAACTAGGGGTGGAACCTGTTCAGAGGACCCACTAGTTTCATTTTGAATATTCAGTGGATTGTAAATACTGTAAAGTAGTGACCGAAAGTGAAGCGTACACCGATTTCAATGAGAATCGTTCACGAACGATATGTCATACGTACCTGTGTCATTTTTATATTTTACAATTTGCGTCGAACCCTTCCGTTTGAATCTATACGATTATTTCACATTAGTTCAATCTATAATGCAGTTTGGCATAATTGCATAAGGCTCTGCAGTTCCGAATATTATGAATAAAATGCAGATTTTACAGAAAGTTATAAATAATGCTCGGAAAGCACATTCTATCTTCATCAGTGGAGGTGTAGAACCAGTCTAAGTTGTTCTCTTTGGGTCAGTTGTATAAAAGCCATTTTTGCCCATATATTACCATAAACATAGGTACCTAATTATATTTTAACACATTATTCCTCAAGCACACGTACACAAGATTCCGTAGCGCAGAAAACTATGTAAACCCTAAAATCGGTCTTTTACAATCAACTTGATGTCCATTGTATGCTATCTACTCTCTACTTAAAAATCTAGGCACTTCCTTGAAATATCCTCTTAACTACACTCGTCAAAATTATAAAAATGAAATTACGTCATGGTTGATTAAAATGGGTGCCCTCTTAGCTTTTAGACTTATTGGAAGTTGTTACGGATATGACATGCATCACAACTTTGACCTTATAATGAACTTATTCATATCACCAACATCTCCTCGAAGCATTTATCTATGCTATAAAATTTCACCCTACATAATACTGTCATCTGTTAGAATTTAGTATTTAAAATATGACATAGGTACAACAAAACTGTTGCTTGATGTTCGGGCTATGCCTTTTTGAAGCAATCAATCATTTTTTGTCCATAAAGTTACGTAATAATTTTTCTTTTTTTCAAGCGTGTGTAAGTAAAGAATCTCTCTCTCTCTCTCTCTCTCTCTCTCTCTCTCTCTCTCTCTCTCTCTCTCTCTCTCTCTCTCTCAATTGCCTGACTGGCGAGTAAAAAACCTGAATGACCGAGAAAGTGCATCGGATCGAATTTTTCACTGTAAAACGAAAAAACAAGTAAGAAAGGTCCTTTTCGGTTTTTTAAAGCGTAATGGTGATAATTTGTCATCCATCAGCGCAAGTGTTCCGCGCGGAGGGTGTCTCCCATCTCACCTTCTTGAATTTTCCACGGCGATTACGAATGAAAACGAGCTGCGAAGGTCGTGGAAAAAAAGACGTAGAGCTTCTTTTTCGTACCACCTAGACGATGGCGTCTGGAAAGAAATGAAAGTGGGAAAAGTAACTGAGTCAGCTTATGTTTCGCATCGGTGTGTTGTTAGATCAACAAAAGACGAGAACTATTCGACTGCCTACCGGTCGACTTAGCGACCTAGCGTTGAGGGGGATGGAGGAATTTGAACTACTTATCTTCTTAACAATTGAAAATTGTTGTGCGTGCCATATTAGCATGAGCAAGCTTTAATTATGACCTAACTACCAAAAAAACGTTATGCGTTGGAGTTCTGCGAGAGGAGAACGAAATTAGCGCGATACTGATGAACAATCGTTGCTAGTGACATTAATTGCTAGCTTAATGGGAGTATTGGAGTGAGGGAGGCCAGCGTTTTTCGACAATCGCATTGTGAATGCTAACGCTACTACTAACCTACTATGGCTCTCAAGACTGGCCACAAACAGTTCACCCAGCAGCCTAAGCAAAACACGCTTTATACGACCGTGCTGCGGAAGACTTTCGAGGATCCTTCACCCCCTTGGTCTGCTTTTGTGACGGAGCTCTTCATAGGTAGTTCGTTAAGTTTCTTAAGTGGACAGCTCCAGTTCGGTCGGAAAAATGTGTCGGAATCCTTGTGTTCGCGATGGAAGTGGAAATTTTGTTTGTCAACATCGAAATCTCCACTGACTTTTGTCGTTTCAGAGCTTGCAGATCAATTTTGGTTCCGTGTCAGTCTGTCTGTATGTGGTAAATCCTTGCCACGCCCAAAACTAAACAAATTTTCAGTCCTATTTCGATGAAATTTCCTGAGATTGTGTGGGCTGTGTGGGTCCAATATAATTTTCAGTACCGTCGGGTAGAATGCACGCACGCGCTAAAGCGAATTTCTCATGACCTCGATTTCTCATCATCTGTTGGTCCATTTTCTTTCTAACTCGTTAAATAATTGGCTGCATGTTCTAGAAAGATGTCCTGTAAATATATCACGATTGGTAAACCATTGTGCATGCGCGAAACTAACATCAATTGACATAGGCAAAACCGAGTTTAATTGAAAGATTTAGATGGAATTTTTAGGGATTGTGTGGGATAGCTTCTTGACGGTCTCCTATAACTTTCATTTCCGTAATATAAATGGTCGTCTGCGCGCATGCGCAAACCCTAATTTATTATACCGTCGATTTCTTATCCTCTACTGGTCCGATTTCGTTCAAACTTGGGGTGGTTATATGTTTCAAGAAAATTCCCAAGAATTATATTGTGATTGGTGGAGCAATAACTAAACTAAATAACTTTTGTGAGTATGCACAAAACTAAAATTCATCGACGCAGAAAAAACTCCCAGACTTCAGGATTTGTTAACGTGATGGGGTGGAGGGGATAACCAACTTTTCTTTAAAGCATTTTTTTACGACTATTCTACAGTAATTCTGCTCAAAGGATTACATTTCCTAAGAAAACATTCGCAGGTGTTAATTTGAATTTCGGAGAGTTGAAGAAGGTGAGCACTACCTATATACAATTTGTTACTTTCAACCAACTAGAAAAAGCCATTTTGCTTGTCCATTCATGTTAGGATATAAGGGACGGGATACATTCATTAAAAACACGACCTAATAGTGATCTATTTGGTCTAGTCTTTTGAAAACTGTTCACTGTTGCTCATGAATCTTGCTTTGCTAAAGGACTATTTACTCTAGTTTTTGCTTGAAAAATTATTTGATGTTATATTTGTTGTATATATTATCTTGAAATTATTCATCAACTGTGTCGGAAGCTGTACTAATTAACTATTCACTGGTGTGCGTAGAAAGTATGTAAGTACAAGATAGTGTAAGTAAATAGTGAAGAAATAGTAATTGCTAATAATGATTTGTTTTATTGCAAATTGCATGTTTTATTGAACTTTTCTGTCATGAAGTTTAAATTCCGATCTGAAGAGCGGTTTGGTGTGAAAAAGCATGTTTAAAATGATAAACTAAAAGTAAATACATTTATATCATGAAATTTATTACTTCGATGCTGAAATGGTAGTCAATTATAGGTCGTGATCGTTTAATCATGGTTCCCATAAATTTGATACTGCTAACTGATAGCAGCAGTTTATTCTGTTGAAAACATAGTCATTTGCCTCTGAGTAAACATGGTTAGTCACCCGCAGCTCAATATAACCCGGTAATGGGCTGCCATTGCGATGCTCAATGGAGCGTCTCGTGTTTATGGCTCTGAGAGGACTATTATTATTACCGGTAGCGCCTATCGGAAATTGCCTCGCGATTGATTCTCGGGACCCTGATGGCTCTCATAACTTTGATTGAGGCGGTGTCGCCTGACCGTTAACAGCCGCGTGTGTTTACATCTAGGGCAGGATTTCACCTGTAACGAGATTGTAGTGGGTAGGTAGGTACTATAATTGCTTTATTATAACGTTATTAGTTTCGTTCTTGAGGGCTGCAGCAGTTGATAAAATCGGAGGTCTGCTCAGCTGACTCAAAAGGCCGAATTGGGCCCGAAACGGATCCATGTCTGTGCTCCGCAAGAGTCAGGAAGATGTCATCATTTAGCGGAAATTAATATATCATTCCGAACTAACAGGATCAAGGTAGAAGAGTGTCAAGGATTCACCAGAGACAGAGAGACATCAGACAGACCGACGGACAAAATTGATCAGCAAGCTCTGAAACGCAGAAAGCAAGTGGAAATTTTGATTTTGGAGAACTCTTTTTCTTCCGCCTACTTTCACGAACACAATGCTTCCCTACCATCTGCTGTGAGGAAGCAATGTAAAGAATAATAATAACAATAAACCAATCGCATGGATTCTACATACGTATTTTATAACTGCATTGAGAGATGAGGCTTTGATGTGGGACGATCTTCCCGCTGTCCCAGTAGGACGTGGGTGCTCAGCCAACACAGTCAATCTTTTGAGGGAGGCCGCAAGAACGATCTGAAACGACTCCTATCACTGCATCTGAGTGCAATGATGTATTGGGAGGCCGAATCGATACTATTTAGACTATTCGGTGTGGGATCCCTGAACTACGAGTTCTGGGAGACCCGAATGAGGTTTTTCAGTGAATTCTTACCATCCCAAGGTTTACATTTTAGCAATTTTCTTGTGTCCAGGTAAAAATTAGAACACGCTCTAATTTTCTTAAGTGAGTTTAAAAATGCTCCGCTAGGATGCGCAATGGTCGAAAAAATTGACCTTGGAAAAAAGCATTTCTCCTTCTCCACGTTCGGGCATTAAAAACACGAGAAAAAAGCAGTGTGATACGACCTTAAGCAATAGGTAGGAATAATTTTGTAGGTAATGTGATTAATTAATTGTATTCCGGATGAAACGAAAATCTCACCTGAAGAACTACGTTGGATGAAGGCATTAGGAAGAACGGGACGAGAAAAGCCGGTGAAAGTTGGTGATTAGGGCGGAGATTCGACGAAAAGCGCGGGAAACCCAATGAAAATCGGCCGGGAGCAATAAAGTTCGGAGTCGTAGACATCTCACTTACATTCCTGGAGGAAGTGAGGTGAAGGGAATGAGGAAGAAGAAAGAGAAAGGGGATGATAAAGAGGAAGTGGCGTGGCGGATGGTGGGCGAGGGAGGGAGGCAAAGGTATTGACAACGAACAAGAAGAACGGGGTGCACGTGAGGGGGGCAAAGATTCCCCCGTTCCTTTTACAGTCTATCAGTGTTTCCAAAGCTTCGGGGATCCGAAACCTTCTCCCTAATGGGAGTCAGTGAATACCCCTCTCTGTTCTATCCTCCCCCCCCCCCCCCCCCCCCCTGTTTTGCAGAACACCATCTATCGCCCCCTGTTCTAACGGACCTCCCAGCCGCCCCCGGCGCTCCTCGAATGCTCCCTACGTTTTCATCCCCTTGTTCCCGAAGACTTTCTCAATGAATATTTATACCTGAGCCCGGTTTAACAGGAGGGATTCGTTTTTCGGTGCGGCGTTCAGTCGGTGTTCTGCTGACTCTCCTCATTAAGCGAACTCTGAAGTCGACAACTTCGCTCTCATTATGACAATGTCAGTAGGTCGTAAAGCAATTGCAATATGTACATATAACAAGAAAAAGTTACAGTCATGCAGCATGATCGTATTGAGCAAATTTTCTTAAATTATCTATCATATTATAACATGTTGAAATGTAATGAAATCTGAGCAATTTCAGTAGAGCTTAATTGTTAAAAACCCAATTTTATGGACCAAAAAAAAAAGTATTAAATAAAATTTGGTGATTCAAAAAAGATTTTTGATTTTTAGCATTTTTTGGTTTTTACAGATTTCTTAGCAAATATTGATGAAATTTAAATTCGTTTTTCGGCATAATTTTGAGCAAACATTTTTCAATGTCCTACTTAATCGTAAGTAACAATGTTTTGACGAAAACTCTGCTAATTCTTTTTAAATTAACGATTTTTGGCCGTTTTTAGCTATTTTTAATGATTTTTTGAGTAATTTTTTTGAAACTTGACCAATTTATTGTGCTCACGAATTGTAGGCCAACGAACTCATCCTTTCGTTTGGAAAGCTTGTTTTTTTGGCGCAAGAACGGGATTTTCATTTCGATCCTGAAGAGAGTTATCGAGTTGAATGGCACACACACACACACACACACACACACAATATATATATATATTTATATATATATATATATATATATATATATATATATATATATATATATATATATATCCAAAATCTTCTAATTCCCAGTCAGAATCAGAGTCCATAATTTTCAAAAATGAGGAGAAGAAACATGAATGATATGAAATATGTATAAGTTTATTACAATAAACTGTCACGAATGAATCCATTAAATACTCATTCAACTGAGCAGCTAAATTGGTAACTGAACTCTAGACGCTCGATTAAAAATAATCAGCGATTACCGGAAAACTGAACAGTGAAACTGAATTGGTAATCAGGTATGTCGAAGATGGTCAGAGATTTGACTAAGTCATAGTTTAATCAGGCTAGCAAATGCGATTGAAGAACCGGCCCTAAAAATGCTGAACTTTGGAACATGGATTCTCTGAGTGTGGTAGAGTGTAAAATTACAACATTACAAACAAATCCAATAATAGGAAAACTGCGCTCCGTCATCATTCATATGGTTCACTCTGAGAACGTAATAAGGTATCGCAACTTCACCACCTTGTTCAGTGCTAACAAATCTTTGAAATGGGCAAATTTTTTTTTCATATACCTACCCAACACCACTCCCAAAACTCTTGGATTTTTATTTTTTCCGATTTTTATTTGGTAAAAACTTATTATCAGGGAGAGGGACCCTTTTTACGCCCTTCAGATTTCACTTGTATAGGAAAAAGTTAAGGGAGTGGGGTTACTTTTGCACAATCCTTTATACAATCCATTATGTCTTGGTATGTATATTGTTTATATATTTTATTATTATTATTATTTATAAATTTATTTATTTATTTTATTATTTTTTTTTATTATTATCTTTTTTTATTATTATTATTTTTTTTTTTTAGGCCATAGAGACTTTTAATGGGGGCATCAAAAGCTATGGTTTCATGGTTGTGAGTATGGTTTCTTAAGAATTTATTAAAATAAATTTAAAAAACAAAATCCTTTTCATTTTTCCAAATTCTGTACCAAAAGTGCGGTATCTTTTGCAGTCACAAATGAAATTATGGTTCTCCGCGATACTCCAATATTGGTTATTTTTGTTCATCTAGGTACTGATACTCTACTGGGTGGTCTGATTCAATACAGTCATGGGTGCATCTAATAAGTATGATGGTAGGTACGAGTATATAAAATTGACATGGCTACCCATATTCCATTATGGTCTGCAGATTATTCATATAAGTATCGACAGATAAAAGGTGAACAGCTGTACATTGTACGCAAATCTGAAGTGAAATGAAGCTTGAGAGTAGGTAATGGGGCTCCGAACTAACAAGGTCTGCCACTAGGAGCGCTAGTGGGCGAAGGACCTAAGGAACATGGATATTGACTTGAGTTTCCCCTTCATCACCACTTTTCGCTCTACACTTCGGTTACCTACACGATCAACCTCAGCAGTACTGGTCAAAAATTAGAATTATATTATTAATAACTAAATTAATATATCGTAGAAACACACAAACAAACAAAAAAACTGACAAAACAACAAAAACAACTTGTGTCCATCACGACTGCCCTTATATGCAGCAAAAGATTAGCAAATCCGTAAGGCCATTCATTGTTTACGTGCTGGCTGTATCGAGAGCTGATTTTCGGAGCCTCAAATCGTCAAGAGATTCCCAGACCGATACAAAACGTATCAATGCAGCGTACACGTGGTTGTGTCTGGACTGATAATGGTAGGTTAGCAACCCGGAACCGGTCTCTCAAAATACAGACATTTCAAACCAGAAGAGCCAATTTTTGTATTACTCCATCAAGTCAACCTGTCAAACCCCATGAGCGCTAAATTTGCATACGATTAAGATCTACTGAAATGATAACGCCGAGTGTGGCCGGATACCTAATTATTTTTTCCAGTGGCACAAGCTCATCCTTCCGACTTTCCATTTCGGAAGTGAAAGCGATGATAATTTCTCATTAAAACTCTCCCAACCGAAGGATTGATGATGATAATCAGTTCTTTATCATTGTTTCACCATTCCGAAAAAATATCAGTACCACTTGAAAACAGTTCAACGGAAGGGAAACTGAAAAGATTATGGGGATATTATTTAATTTTGATCTCGTTCTCAGGTTTCTTTGTGGGGAAAAATGTGTTTTCAATATGACCTTATCACACCATGAGAGGAAATAATTATGTAATGTACCTACTTATATCACATGGATATTTTTATTTCAATTGTTCAGAATCTTAACATAGGGTAACCTGCCCAGTCTGCGGACGATTATGATGAAGGCAAACGAAGTTTTCAACTTCCAACTAGTTGCACACAGTCCCTATTCAATTTTTTCCCCTTTATAAATGTTTTGTGGAGTGCCTTCTAGGTATAATTCAGGTTTTTAAATGAACTAAAGTGAATTTAAAGTTAATTTTTTTGACAGAGATATCTGGTTTTTCATAGTTTTATCAATTTGATCAGAATCGCAAAAATCAAGGAAGTTATCCAAAAGGGCAAACGACACAATTCAGCATTAAAAAATATTTTATTTCAATTAAAACTTTCAGAATTTCAGTTTATCAACAGTCTCAAGATAATATGGTACCTATCATATTTAGAAGACTAAATAGAAACTGAAAGTTCCAGTCATACAGCATAATTAAATGAGCGAAATCTTAAATTTTATCCATCGTATTTATGTTAAAAATTATTCAGTAAAAAAATTTGTTAAAAACTGATTTTTTGGGAAACAAAACTCATACTAAATAAAATGCGGCGATTCAAAAATGATTTCGGATTTTTAGGTTTGTTTTGCAGTTTTTATAGATTTTTCCGCAAATAATAGTAAAATTGAAGTACGTTTTTCGGCATGATTTTGTGCAAGAATTGTATAATGTCCTCTTCGATTGTTGATAATTTTGTTTTGACTGAAATTCTGCTAACAATTATTAATCAACTTGATATTCGATAAGGTAGTCTCTTAAGACATCCGATATCAGCTGTGCAGTCTTAGGTGACGATCTGAAGACAAGAACTTGTCGTCGGATACGACGATTGTCGTCAAATCAAAAGAAAATCGAGTTTGGTATCGTTTTCAATTATTTTCGCCTCACAGAATCGACTGTAATTACTATAAATGTTTTAACAGTGGTCCTTGACGACAATAAGACGCCTTCGTCGTCGTCTCTGGTTATAGTTATCGTCAAATCATCAAAAATAGAGTTTGGTATAATTTTCAATCATTTTTGCCACACAAAACCGACTTTATTAACTATGACATCATTTAAACTTGTTTCTGACGACAAAGCGACGTCTTTGGCGTCGACATTGGCGTCAGTCATTGTCAATTCAACAAAATTCGTGTTTGGTATCGTTTTCAATTGGTAGCAATATTTTTCAAACTTTGTGAGGCACCTGGTGAGTGGACCAACTAGTTCAATTACAAACTTGAATACAATTTTTTTGGTTAATATCGTATCTCTCTTACCATTTTCTCAGATGAAATTATAAACATAAATTAACCAACAAAACACATAAAGAAGCCTTGAAATCACTGCAGACAATCAGCCTAATATCCGCACGGAGGGATAATATTATATGGACAAGTGAGATACTGTACAAAAACCACCAATGAATGAATATAATATTATAACGCTCAACCTTTGTGTAATAATTCGGACCGTTTATTCAAGCTTCACAAAAATAACAAGGAAGTTCATAATTCATCGAGCTACTTCAGCGCGTCGTTTCCTGCTAAATTATCGGAATTTCTTTGGAAACCTTTTTTTTATAAGATCTCTTTTCATGGATAATGTGATAATATACGGCCTATAGTTTAGAAAATGCTTTCAGTCCGAACTCTAACGGAGTCAGTTTGACGGCCCGTTGACGAGGGGAAAAAATGCTCCGACCGAGTAACCGGGTGACATTGTTCTAGCTTTCACGGGTGAATTTCCACGTCCTTCTCCGGATCAGAGGCGGTAGAGAGACTACAAAACGAAGAATCACCTTCATTGCACCTCCACCCTTAATTTCCACCACGCATCGGTTTTTACATCATGTACGTAATCGTTGTCGTAATATCGCGTGACAACGAAATTTTGAGACTCATTAGTATTTTGTGGGCGTGCACTTTTTTACTGGTGGTGTGCCATTTGTGTAGCAGACAGATTGGGTTCGAAGTACGAAATTATTCGGTAGTCGAGAGTGAATCTGTGATAATTTGTGCAATTTATTACTATAGGAATCTAGTATGTAGGTTGAACACGTGATAGGTAGGGGAGGATATTCGTTACTCTCCCTGCCTCAGTTATTCTGAACAAAGAAGTGGACCTAGCATAATATGACAACCGATGATAGGAAGACCCCAAGTTATAAGATGTGAGCCAGTATCTAGGTGTCATGAACTCCTGTCCCTGACAATTACCGCATCCCATCAAAACCTGGCATCTTCTCGTGGTTCATCCCCGGCACACTCAATGAGTGAGGCTCACGCCAGAGGGAACAGGAGGCCCTGCTGTATCATCAAGAAAGAGTGAGGGAAATCCACTACTGCCGCATTTGTTAAGTCCTGCCAGGACTGTATTGGGCCAGAATGGCCTCAGAATCAATCCAACTCACTTTGATACAGCAGGTAGATTTCTACTTTGTACATTTGTTAAGTCCTGCCAGGATTGTATAGGGTCAGAATGGCCCCAGAATCAATCCAACCCACTTTGATACAGCAGGTAGATTTCTACTTTGTACATTTGTTAAGTCCTGCCAGGATTGTATTGGGCCAGAATGGCCTCAGAAACAATCCAACTCACTTTGGTGCAGCAGGTAGAGGGACGGCAAAACGAAGAATGACCTTCGTTGCACATCCGCCCGTAATTTCTACCTCGCATCGGTTTTTACCTCGTGTACGTAATCGTCGTAATTTAGCGTGACAAGGAAATTTAGAGAGACTCATCAGTATTTTGTGGGCGTGCACTTTTTTACTGGTGTTGTGTCATTTGTGTCGCTGAGAGTTGGGGTTCGGAGTACGAAATTAGCCGGGATCTGGCTCTCACGGGATGACCTTAGCATCTCAATAACAGCTTAAGGAAGGCGTGACAGAACTTGTGTAAGGCTGACTGAGAACGTATTTTCGCCAATGGGGAGAGTTGCAACTTGCAATAGTCCGTGGTGGCTGCCAACTTCTGACGTTCGTTCGCTCTGCCTTTTCCTGACGAGTTGAAACACATTATTATTACGATTTATTTCATTTTTAATTTTTATTTATTGATTTATTTATAGGACTTAAGCCATATCCCAATCGGAAGGATCATTTTAGGCATTGTACAAGGTATCGAAAGGGACATTGCAAGGGCCACGGTTCCATGGGGAGTTATGTTAACACACCACCACTAAACGAATTGCCATCACAGGCAGATTAGAGAGTTAACCACTCGATATGTACCTAAGTCCAAGCAGTTATATTTGTGTACTATCTCAATTTTATTCACTCATTTTCATTCACTCAAGTTAGGTAAAGTGTAAAACTGTGTTATAACGGAGTTGGGGAGATCTGTAAGTATTACCAGTCGATTCAGTGTGAAAAAAAAAACGTAGAAACTGGCCCAAAACTCGAATTTTTTAAAGGGTTAATTTTTACAAAAACCGTTGATTTTATGGAAGATACCATGCTTTTAAACATACAAACATACTTTTCTCCTTTGATTAGCGAAGCGAAATAAAAATTGATTATACCGTTGAAAAGCTGAAATTCTAAGGTAGTTTTTCTGAAGATGGGGATTCAAAGCACTACAGTAAAAAAATCAATTAGCGGATTCAAAACAGTGAAATCTTGTCAACTTCTCGAAATAATGACTTTGACCTCATTTTTTAGCCATCGGTGCTGCTCAAAATTCCTTGTTTTGGCATTAGGGAGGTAGAAAATTTAACGTTCTTTTCAACGGAGTAATGAATTTTAATTTACTCATCAAATTAAGGGAGATATGACCATTTTAGAGACATAAGGTCAAAAGGAAACGAAATCTCGAAAAAAAGGTCAACTCTTTTTGTGGCAAATTAGTTGTAGAATCGATCGCTGAACTTTAGCGAGCCGTGTCTGATACACCCGTTATTATAATACTTATACCCTATTGAGTCAAGCTAACATGAGAGGTAATATCATTTCTGGATGTTTACGATATCACCCTTGTATTTGCGATATTTCCCCAAATTCCACTAATCTGTGGATGGATGTGCAGTTCCGTTTATGTTCATGATACTTTTGGTAACATTATTTAATTAATTACTACAGGCGTAGTACTAGAGTAGGCAAGGTAAGAACGGTTTACCCATAGATTCTAACGGTGAAATAATCCTATATGTACTCTTATGGACATCAAAGAAATGTCCCAATGAATGTGATGAAAAAGCGTGTAAATTTGTTTTGCGCCATCAAGTTGCTGGATGAAGTCAAGACTGCTTTATTTCTCTGCCGAATCTGATCAGACAAAGAGTTTCCTAAGGAAACAAAAAAATGATATTTATTAAAACGGAAGTTAGTGAGAGGTTCTTGGTTACGCTTCAGTGTTTAATTTTGTGCTTTTGAGCCATGAAGGCCGGTGCATGTGGATTATCGTGAGTTTTCAATAAGAAATTTAGCTCAAGATCTTATGAAAAACGCCGCAAATTATTACACAATGGTTTATTATTTCTGTGATAGATAGCCCTTCTACTCCTGATCATTGGTTAATAATTATTAAACCCCGTATGTGATATATGATCAGAACATGGCACATCGATCATTATATTTTTCGCTCACTGCTAGATGGTATGAAGTCCACGCGACACCGTACCGGGACACCTACTAAATTATTACTTATTTACATCTAGGGACGTTGCGATACCACCTAAGTATCAATACTCGATACGATCCGATATTTTTTTAGCAGTATCGATACCCGATATTATCGAAAGAAAAGTATCGATACTTCTACAATATCGGCTTAAAAGTATTGATACTTTCGATAAGTACTTTTTTTTTACGTGTAAAAACCAGGTGGGGTTATTATTAATTATTTGTCAATAATTATTCACGTACATTTTAAATCTTAAGATAATTTATTATATTAGAAATTCCCCAATGTAAGTAGGTACATACAAATGCAGAAGATACTGCACTATAAAAACTGTACGTTGGAAAAAATACGTAGGTTAGTACATTAAGGTGGTACAGCAGGTTCATTAAAAAATTTACATTTAAAAAAAAAGAAAAAAAAGCGCACTTCAAAAACACTCGTCCTTTGGGATGCTGTTTTTGCAAATATGCACCACTAAGGAATCACAGAATAATAATATACTACTATCTACTATGTTAGGAACGAAGTCAACAGGTTGCTTTCAGCTTTTATCTTATCACTATGGAGATCCGATACTTATTGATACCAATCTGGTAACGATACTTTTCATTTGATACCTTCACTCTGAACTCTTCTCAGGGCCTGGGGCAGGCTGGTCGTCTCCTGGATTTGTGGTGAGAAAATTGGATTGAAAAAAGAAAAAAAAAAAAAAAAGAAAAAAAATCAAGGATAATATCGGTGGTATTGGTCACCAAGTATCGATACTTCCGATAATATCGGGAGAAAGTATCGATTCCACTTTAATATCGGATGCAAAGTATCGATAAAAATATCGGTGGTATCGGAAGAGAAGTATCGATACCACGATATATCGGAAGTATCGCAACGTCCCTATTTACATCGTTCATTTGTTGATGAGAAATACTGTTGATGGTTGGAGAATGTTAGGGGGGGAGTCATGTTGGATTATTCTCCACACCCGTGTTAGCGAGTTCGGAGGGCGAATGACCCGGCAGGCCCATTCGGGTCCAAAAGAGGCTAATTCGTTTACTCAGGCTTCCTCGGGAGAGCTTCCTGCTTCAAACTGACGAGCCTGCGAGCTCCGACGCGCTGAGACAATTCACTTTCAGCTCGTTGCCGATTTGAGTTTCTGTTCCCTTTGCCCAGGCCCACCTCGTCCGCTTGTAATAAGATACGCCTCATTTCCAGCCTGACTTCTTCCACTCTCATACGGCGAATTAAGGAAATCGAAACGGGAAAACGTTTTGCCGTTTATCATTTGAGTCATTCCTCGCTGATCACTAATGAGAAACCCACAGGAACAAATGTAAGCAAGAAGAATGCTCACTTTGCAACTACCAAGCTTGTGAGGATGTGTTTCATTTAGTATGCATTTGCCCTGTTCTTTGGAGAGGTCACAGTGCAGCCATTTAATCGTGCTGTGCATGACTAAAGCCCAATGGTAAATTAGTATAATTAGGATGGTAGTAGTGGTACCTCCCGCTCGGGGCTCTCCTTTTGGTTTATTATTTCCAATATTGGTTTATTATTTCCAATAATAAGCCTATGTGATCGTATAGCAAAAAAATTTTATAACCTCCCCCCCCCCCCCCCTCAAACTTTGTTACTTTATATTTCAAGGTGCGTAGAATCCAAATTTGAAATGTCCGTCCGCCGTCCACCATTCGCCGTCCGCCATCCGCCGTTCGCCGTCCGGGCCATAAAAGGCCTAAGAACTTACTTAAAAAACCCGTTCTTTCGCACATAGACTCCATCTGGGGTCTAGTTGGTCCTAACGTTTAACCATCCCGATCGCTTTACTCGCATAGATGCCATGGGCCGAAAACGGGCGAAAAAGTGTCTTTTTCGAGGCTTTGAGTGTTAGTGTTACGCACTTACGCACGCCTCGCTTGGCAGGGGGTCACGGTGGGTTGTGAGGGGGTGAGCGGGGGGTGGAGTGAGAGGAGGCGCCGCGGCACCTTGTGGCGGCTGGGATGACCAGGGGCGTAGCAGAGGGGTGTAGGAGAATGGATATTTATTACTTTTACGTGTTATACCCATATAATACGCCGCGCCAACCTGAGGGGTTACGGCATTAGAGGCATAGTGGTAGGGAACCTGGGGAGTCGCAGAAAGGCGTCCGGGGCTTATCGGAACGGATATAATATATATTTTATATTATATTTTATTACTTTTACCCCATATAACATTTAACCTACCTTGAACACACTAGTATATTTAGTATATTATATCATACTTTAGTATGTTACAAAAATAATTGATCCAGCCCATTTAAAATCCTTCGTTCTTCTTCTTCCCAAAATCTTCTCAGATAGTTCGAAGCAAATCGTTTTTAAATTAAAATTGCATTACATGGGCAGGTTGGAGTCTGAACCCTCTGGATGAATAGCTGTTTACTTATATTTCTGCCATAGGTAAGTGGGGTGTCGTCACCCAAGTAATTTCGGACGCAGAATCGACTGGGATATGTCCCAGATGCTTTTGGAATCCAGTGTACCTACGGTTTTAATTTGATTCCTATAGAAATTAGCTCCGTGGATTGAATGAGACCACTCGGGTGGCTGTTCGATCATCCATTTGCTCCCCATCGGGAGCGCAGCCTGTAACGCGAGAACAGAGGTGGATACTTGAAAAGAGACTGGCCAAAGCCACTTTCCCTTACTCTCCCTGCAATTTATATAATATTATTTGCCATTATTTGGCACCCCAAGTTCCATTCGCGTACGGAAAGTGACGTTTCCGCCCTCTCCAGTTTCGTGCACCACTGGGGAGCGAGGATTTTTGAAGACGTTTCTACCCAGGGCCCCGGAAAACCTACAACGAGGCGCTTCCCGTAAGTTTCATTGTTCTTTCCTAAAACTCCTTCTTTTTACCACTGATTCTCTTAATAATCCATCGATTTTTCATTGTTTAGAATATTCGGGTCGTTAGCCCCACCACCCACATTCACCAAAAAGTTATTTAACGGAGATTGGCCAAACTCCAATAAAAATAATCTCGAGGATCAAACCATGCTAAATTTAAACGATTTGAACACTGGGACATAAATCAGCTGATTCTTTGACCTACTTTACAAGGGTTTGCTATTCATCTTCTTAATATAACGTGCTTCTCCATCTATTATACGTTAGTTTACTATCATTCTATTTCACTTTTGTATTAAATTTTATACACAATTTGATTGTAAAAACCATGTCACACTTGCCTCTCCGACTCCGAAAAATCTAGGTGAGAGACAGAAAGGTAGTTCGAGGATTTTCAGAACTGTCGGATTCGCGAATCGCAATTTACATCGAAACTCGAACTCAACGAATTCTTCGCCGTGCGGAATCCGTCGTCGGATCTTCCTTGGACATATTCGAGTTCGAGAAATTTTCGAGGAATCAAATATAAACCTATGTGCCGCATTGTGTGAATTCATTCTAAATCAAAACTGTGAATCGGCCTTGACTGTGAATCATCAAACAAACAGCTGACCGTACGCGCCATATTGCTCGATATCATTGTTATCACGGCCAACAATGGAAACTGACGAAGAATATAGCTCTTTTTTAGACGATAAAAAATCTTTGGCAAAACAAGTTTAAATTTTTTTTAGGGGTTCCAAATGCCTAATTGGTTTAGTAGAAAATGAATAATCCTTCAATCTATAGGTAATTGGAATGATTCTGTCAGTTTAAACCGGATTTTCTCCAAATCCTGATCTTGACACAAAATTAGAACCGGTTGATTTTAAAAAAAACTAAATACGAAAGTGACTTTTTTCTCATTCCGTCGCTGCCGCTCGGAATACTGCCTGGAAAGGAAAATAAAAATCCGTTTTCATAGTAGTCACCTATTTAGAAAGGCCTATTGTCATGAATGGCCTCTCGTCAAAGCTCCTTAGAATCGTCAATAGAGGATTTTCAACAGCCCCGAGCTCCTCGTTCTCGTTGGAAACGTCTCACGTACTCGTCGCTTACGACGTCCTCATAATGAATCGCTCCAAGTGACAATGAAAGTCGGGAGCCATAAACGGCCGACGCGGGCACCTTTCCAACGTCAGTGAAAGTGTTGTAAGCTGCGACTGTTTTGGTAAGAAACTCCTGTCTTACTAGGTACCGAAATTCTTTTGAATTTTGATGCTCTGCAAGTAAATCAAATTATTAGTATAATTTTGTGACAACCCGATGTTATTTTCTTCTTCTTTTCCTTCTTTTAGCGAATTTTTGAAGAAAATTAGGCTATTGCTCTCGCCTCAAAATTTGTAGAATGTGAATTATTGAAAAACAATCATGCAGATATCTGTTTCAGGCTATTCTGAATCATATTCTGAAGTTTAACGCATTTTTTTATGTATGTATGTATGTATGTATGTATGTATGTATATATGTATGTGTCATTCCAGGTCGTAGAATTGTGCTAGAAACTTCAAACAAATTTTAAAATGTTAAGGACACAAAACGAAAGTTCAAGTTCGTTGGCCAGCATGATCGGATTACATCTTCGGGTTGAAGTTTTCAAAAATGTAGTCAAAAATTTGTTGTGCGAAATAATTTTTTCAGCATACTAACATGTCGGTATATTCGGAATCAGCGTAAAATTTCCTATAAGAATATGTATCAAGTTTTCAAAAATTTCAAAGTTGAAAAATCAGTCAAAAATCGAAATAATGCCGTTCGCTAGTTGTAAAAATCGGTAATATTTGCATGAAACATTGTCCAAATTCAGATTGAACTACTCTTATGGAACTATCCCTGTCTATATATTTATCATAAACTAAAATTTCTCTACACGATCAATAGCGACTGAAATGACGAAGATTTCTTCAAAAATTCGCTCATGGGGTCATGCTGCTTGACTGGACTTTTTTAAATCTTCAATAGACTGATTTTAGTTACTTCATTGAGTTGGTGAGTGTCGGTCGGTTGTTGTTATGTTCGTTCCGTTATTGGTATTACCATCCCTTGATATGGAGTTGTTGATTTGTGTACCTGTTCTATTTTAGTACCTTTTTGCAACCTGTGATGAATTTACTGATCAGTTGGTCGCTGAGTAGTGTGATATTCACGCTGTAGTTCACCTCTGCGTAAGTTAACTGTTTTCGCCTATTGTATACTTGTTTCTTGCTGGAGTATTCCCGCGTTTATACCTTTATTTATTATCTTTTATGAGTTCGCCGTTTTTCTAAGGGTTGAGCTGTTGTATTGTATATTATAGGCCCAGAAGAAGATAATAAATTTATCGAAAGCTTGGCGGGAAAGGAGGAATAATTTGTTTGGCCTCTTTCCTGATAATTTCACTACAGATTACTAGGTACCAACCATAAATCAGCTTTCATTTATTGTGGTTGATTATCATGTACTATGATTATTTACATTATCCACAGCAGAGATGGGCGTAGTTAACTAAAATTTTAGTTGAACTAAATTTTCAACTTAAAACTTTAGTAGATAGTTAGTTGGTAACAACTACTTTTCTAACTAAGTCAGTTATTAGTTGGAGGTTTAACTATTTTCCTCCAACTAAATTAGTTGTAGTAGGAGAACCAACTAACTACTCTAGTTGAAACTCCAACTAACAACTAAATTAATTGGAAAAGTAGTAGTTGCCTACTAACAACCCAAACTTTTATTTTTTATTTATTGATCAACCCCTGATTGATGACTTCATGCCGAAAATCGTTTCAGGATCTTGTCCCGGTCACCGTGGAAAAATAAATAATTAGTTGGAGACAGAGGTGGGCGTAGTTTACTAAAATCTTGGTTGAACTATATTTTCAACTAACTACCTCAACTTAATTAGTAGGTTAATCAGCAACTACAACTAACAAACTATAGTTGTTAGTTGACGTTTCAACTAGATCGAGGACCAACTAAATTAGTTAATTAGTTTCCCAACTACTACTACTTTGATTGGGTGAAAATACTTTCACCTCCAACTAGCAACTATAGTTTATTAGTTGTAGCTGCTGGTTAACCAAATAATTTAGTTGGGGTTGTTAATTGTTATTTAAACTAACTTTTGCCCATCACTGATCCACGGAGCACGATATTCATGTGAACAGGGCTTAGAGTTACACTGTACCGAATTATAAAAAATTTAACGAGGATTATAAATTAGGGAGCAATGGGATGTAAGACAGTTGAAAAATGTATGCACAAAATTATGCTGTAAGAAATTTACTTAAATTGCATTATTACGTGCTAGAAAAAATATATAAAAACTGCTGAAAACTTTATAACTCCAAAATATGTATTTGAATAGCAAATTACTATTTAGAGAAAGTTGTATGCCGTAAGATTGATGGTTAACCATTTCTTTGAGCTAAATTTTTCCAAATATCAGAACTAATTAAAATATACATACCTAATACAGTAATGTACAAAAATTTGCTTATACGATTTTAGTATGACTGGAACATTTTCATGGCCGTTTGGAATTGGATTGGATTCTAGTTTTGACTTGCTATTCGTAAAGGCGCTTATCTGAGCGCAGGCTAGCAGTTTTACCAGCTGTCAATGCCGAACGCTGATCGTTTCTGCTCCAACAAACAATCAGCCCCACATCAGTTCTTGGGGAGGATTTGGCTAATGATCTACTTGATAAAAATACCTACTCCAGAACAAGGTGAAATTTTTCGTCGTTCAATATTAAGAATATTCGCATTCTCAACTTGCTCACAATGGCCTATAAAATGTGTTTGCAGTAACAGCCAACTACGACGGTGTACATCCAGTGAGAAGAGAGTATTCAATTTAACTCCCACAATTAAAATTACGTTTGAAGGTTATGTAATATGGAGAATTAGAGAATAACCTTGTACTGATATTTTTCATTCCGACTACGAATCAAAATTCCCACGACCCCTACGTCCCTTTTCGTTTCCTATTGTTTCCTTCCTAATGGAGGAATCTGACAGGAAAGCTCGATTAGAGGAGCGTCTGACCTTTTCGCCGGAACGATGTAGCGACCCAACACATTCCTTTTACTTCGTTTCGCTCAGTGTAGTAAATTACCCACCATAACGAAGGAATATCGTCCAAGTCTTCTGTGGAAATAATATTTCTACGCATCCACAGGAATTGTTTAGTCAATACTGCCCCCCGCAGAATGACCGACGCACAGTGGTTCGAGGCAGGAACAACACCCTGAATAGTCATAGAATGAGTATTTTCGGATATAATTGCAGTTATTGAGGTTTCAGATAATTATTTTCAAGTGGGCAAAGAGCATTTAAATCAGATACACACTACCTATAACTCTTAGTTGAATATACAGCGGTTAGGTGGATCATGCTAAAGTGCATATGGCACACTGACAATTTCAAGTTGGTATATTTTCTTACGCTATCTAGATAATTTAATGATTAAATCTGAATTTATCTGTATCTTCAAGCGAATTTTTGTAGAACATGAAGCTATTGCAATGGCTCCGAAAATTTTAGAACCAAAATTTTCGAAAATTTTCTTCACTGAAATCCGTTTTGAGACATTCTTAGACGAACCCTTGTGTTTAACCTTTATATAAACTCTCCTTAGGATTAAGCTAAAAATTCCGTTCTTGCGCTTAAAAAGCAGGATTTCCAAACGAAAGGATGAGTTTGTTGGCCGGCTTTTTTTGAGCGCATTAAATTGGCCGAATTTCAAAAAATGTGCTGAAATTTTTCACTAAAAATGGCTAAAACGGGTAAAACTAGTAAATTTCTTATTGGCATAATTTCAGTCAAAAGAAGTTTAGTAACAATGAACTAGAACAATAAAAAATGTACTTAAATTTCATCAATATTTGCCGAAAATTTGCCGATTAGAAAGTTTCAGTTCTGCAGCAGGATCGTATGAGCGAATTTTCGTAAATCATCGTTCTACATTATGTTACATTGTTTTGAAAATAAATGACTTTGAGGGAAAAGAATTTGGATTATGGGAAAAAGCTCATTCTAAATAATATTCTGCGATTCGAAAATAGTTTTTGAGCAAGACTGATTCAGCTCAGAGAAGAGCCAAGATATTGTTGTAAAGGAAACATCGTGATAAAACATGAACTGTGATTTTCACAGTATACATCTATTTACGATGACGAATACTGTTGAGGGGGCATATTTCACCACCCTGTAACGAAAATATTACGGCTACCTTCTTGACTGAACTTTTAAGAACTTCGACTCATGTATCTGAAATGCTAGACTCCAAGCAAGATGAACACGTGCCATACTGTTCGAAAAAACCATTTTTAGAATTTTTATTTGCTCATTAATCAGCTGAATTAACTATTTAGGAATACTCTGGAGACTAACTGTAATTATGCTCTCTCTCGTGTGTTTCAGTAATGAAAATTCGGGTCTGCTCATTCAAACGAAGAAATACCAATCAATTCCCACGAACGTTTCTCATTTGGGAAAATCGGAATTTCCCGAACCGCACGACGAGGTCTTGGATTCCCCTCAGTCCCAAATAAAACGGTTGAAACCCAAATGGGAATCGACTTCCCAGCTCAGTAGTTGCTTCCTGTCCCATTTAGAGCAGCGGAAACCGGCAAATGTGACAGGCGTCGCGTCGCGGCGCGAGCCAAGCCCGCGATCAATAGCAGCGGGCACCCAGTGCATAAATTTTCCGGGTTGTTATCTCCGTAATGAAATTTCATGTTTGTACAAGATAAGTATATGCTGGAGGAAGGTTCATCGGTGCGGATGCTTGAATTAAATTTACTAAAATCGGGGGTTGTAGCCCTTGTGTATTTTCCTCGTATTCGTAATACATTATGAATACAGTATGCGGAGTGTTGCTTGGAGCAATCTTATGGAATCATGTTTCAATGTCGCGGTGCTGATAGTGTCTACTTGTTCCACATGGGTTTTGATGTACGTACGTTCTCTAACCCAAAGGAGTCGGCCTCCTCAACCAATTTTTTTAAATAAATACTACAGATTGTTGGAATATTAATCAATGGTTTTGACCAAGATATACGTCAAACTATCAGCATTTTGTAGGACACCAACCATAATAATGAGTTCCGGTTGTGCAGTTTCTTTAAAGCGAAATTTCCTAATTTTTTTTTTTTTTTTTTTTTTTTTCTCACTATATTCATGTCATGTTTTTCTGAAATTGAACCATTTTTGTGGGCTAACGTTATTTATCAACCCAAAAGTAATTTTTTTTTCTTTTTGTCTAAATAATATTCTGCAGTACAAGAATTTCAGATTTCTTTTAGTAATGTAATGTAGTTTCAATCGATTTATTATATCATTTAAACGAATTTTGTGCACATTTCGATCGTGTTTTAAAAAGCAAAATTATGTGAAAATGTATTTCATAAACATTATAACACTAACGAAGTTGAAAAGGTAAATAGGTAGATAAACTGTTTCAGAGTAATGTTGAACTATAAAATAAAACCTTCATCATCTTTTTGGCACACTTTTAGTAATTTTGACTTGGATACGTCTCACGGGTGAGGTTCATTCCGAAATTCACGTGATACGAAAAATATGGCGTTATTTGGCGCAATTTCCGCGGTGCTAGAGACTTGAAATTTGGCGTGTAGCCTGCTTAGGACTTACGCTTTAAAGAGTATGGCCGAAATCAGCTGAGCGGATCCTACAGTTAATATGAGTGAGCTAAATTATCTTACTGTTCACCCTAGAATGTTGAAAATTGATATGGAGACTCGCGGGACATTTAAAAGACGATTGAAATTATGTGTTCTTTTTTGATCAGCTGAGTGAGCTCAATTCTTTCCTGTTCACCCTAGGAAGTTGAAATTTGAAAGGGTGACTCTTCGTGACAACAAGAAGACGATTGAAATATATATAAAGGCTTCTCCCTTACTACGAAAACAAACACATACATGATGAGATGATTTTCCCAATAATACACGCATAATACTCACAGGAATTAACAATTTTTAAATCTAAAACCCATCATAAAATGCTCCAAAACTGATTCCAATGATGATATTTTTCGGAAATTTTACTTTTTCGAAATTCTAAAGCCAAAGCCACGAACATTTTTGTAATAGACTTTGGAAACATTAATGACATTTTTATTATTTTTAAAATTAAGACGTTTTAAAACCTATTCATGAGAAAATTGTGCGGTAGACTGATGATTTAAAATATTTCAATATACTATTTTAACGCTTTTAGCGAATTCTCGAAAGAAATGAGGCAATTGCGCCCAAAGACTTGGGAATTTTTAAAATCAAAATTTTTGAAAAATTTGTCTATTGAAATCCGTTTTTAGACATACTGCAACGAATCCTAGAGTTTAATGCTTTCTGTGAGTGCGTGTGTGCCATTCCAGATGATCTCTCCTCAGGATTGGGATAAAAATTCTGTTCTTGCGCCAAAAAATCAATCTTTCCAAACGAAAGGATGAGTTCGTTGGCCAGCACTTTTTGAGCATTTCAACATTAGTCAAATTTCAAAAAATGGACTAAAACAATCACTAAAAATGGCTAAAAAGGCTAAAAATTGTTGAATTTTTGTTTTTGTGTATAATGTGGCTCAAATAATAGAGCTTTCAAAGATTTATGTACAAAATTATGCTGAAAAATGTACCTGAAATGCATTAAAATTTGCTAAAAAATCGATAAAAACTGCAAAAAAGCTAAAAATTTCAAACCTATATTTGAATTCCAAACCTGAATTTGATTATTATTTAGAATATATTTTTTGCCATAAAATAATAGTTAACAATTTCTTTCACTCAAAAATCTCAAATTAAAAAAAAACTGTTGTTATAACACGATAATTAACGAAAATTCGCTCAAACGATCATGCTGCATGCTCATTTTTGTATATCCTTTTCTATTGTATTTTTGTATTTATCCATTTATTGTTTTGTTGTCAAGAACCCTACATTAGGAATCCATGTTCAAATGAAATGAATGAAGACTAACTGCGGGGGTAGAAGGATTCATTTAATGTTTAAAAGTTATTTTTCAGCTTCGCTGTATGTTTTAAAAGCCGAACCTTGATACTCCTCGGATATGTTTGCAAAAAATGATTTAAATTTAAAAAATTTCCCAGGTATGTTCATATTTTTTCTGGATTTGCGTTTGGCTTTCACCCCATTACGGAAGATTATACAAGTACACAAATCTCCATAGCCTTGGTTTTTATATCTTCTTCACAAGAGATCTACTCACGACAGTTACACTAAACAACCATTATGTTGAGGAAATAATCGTGATGATGGTAGCTTCAACTATTTTAGTTCCTGAAAAATAATGACCTAGCTATTAGTCGTTTCCCCCCAGGGACAACTACACGAAATGATGTAAATTCAACTCGAATTGTTTATTCCTCCCTTCGTTCAAACACATGATAGTGCGTAAAGTAATACTGTTGAGGTACAATTGGGTATTATCGCATACTTTCAACATGAACCAAAAAGAATAATCGGTAATAATAATAATTCATTGGCCGAATTCTAGAAATCAATCTATAGAGCTAGAAAACAACCAGACAAAAGACATGCCCCCCTACCACCCTTTTTACAGCTAGATTGGCGTTTTGAAACTCTACGAAGCCGCAAAAGGCGCCCCTTTTCTAAGCTAATTTAAAACTTAGTGAAGTATCAACGTTACACGCTGATACGTTTTGTGATAAGGATATGTGCGGGATAGGCTGTAAATTTTCCACTATTAATTCCATACTTCTCAAATCAGTACTCAATTTTGCGCATGCGCATTCCTTCAAGCATCCTTTTTTTACGCTGTACTTAGTCATCCGTTCAATCCCGCGGGCATAGTGGGGGACAATGGTTTAATTATTCCATGTTAACTTCAACCTGATTGCATCAATTATTGCATCAATTTACTCCTGCGCAGGCGCGAAAGAGTACTCCGAGGAACAAGGTCTAGTTTTCATCAGATTTTGATTACAATTTCTGGGAATTCGTGGGCTAGGCTGTAGATTGTACCCTACCAATTTCATTTTTCTCAAATCATAATTCCATTCTTCAAATGAGCTAACGTACATTACTTCAAGCATCATTTTCCCGTTTTTTTAAACATCTTTACTATGAAGCGTAGAATTGCGGGGTCATGGAACTGTAAAAGTGTGACCCCTTCTCAGAGGGTCGATGCACCATGTTCTGATCATATGTTACATACGGGGTATAATAACTATAGACCAATGATCTGCGTAGAAGGGCTATCTATCACATAAATTATAAACCATTGTGTAATAATTTGCAGCGTTTATTTTGTTCAAATCTAAGAATCTTGAAACTCCAAGTATCTAATCATTTTTTATTTGTCCTACTAAAGATTTTTGTCACAGAGGTTCTCACGGAAAATAATGCACCAAAAAAAAAAATCACAAATTAATGTATTTTATTCTTGTATCATCACACTTTCTATTGGTCCAGTTATTTTTTTTATTTAGCAATGAGAGTTGAATGAGGATGTAGCCATCGGTCTTTGAGGCCAGTAAACAGTATTTTAAGTGGATCAGAAAGTGGCCCTTCATAGCCGCTAAATTCAAAACTATGTCATTGCACTTGGTATGGAAAGATTATGAATATCGTGAAAGATTGTGAATATCGGATGGAATAAACATAATATCTTTAGCTAATTATCAAGTCGTACTTTGGTGGCCTCACCGCACCTCCAAGGTGACTATTGTATTCAAATGAACCACCAAATGCCAAACTGAGCTCAAGCTCATCGCCTCAACTGTTTGCTAGATGAATCAGTTCGACAACGGTGTCAGCTTCACTATAACTTTTATGAATCATGTCACTCACATTGCGTTCACATACTCATCTCTGAATTCCACATTCCACGAACAAGGATACTTGTGATATTACAACTTATCACAATTTCAAGTACTAAAGTACGTTCAAGTCATTCAGCACGATTGTATGAGCGAATTTGCAAATTATATTTATGATAGGTACATTGTTTTTAAATCTGGTCATGTTGAGTGCAAAGAAATTGTAACTACCAATTATATAGTAACAGAAGGAAAAGTAGTTTCAAATAATATTCAGTGGTTCAAAAAAGATTTTAGATTTATAGTTTTTGTCAGTTGAAAGATTTTTCAGCGAATAAATTAAATTTAAGTATATTTTTCAGCATAGATTTGTGTAAAAATTTGTTGATGTCCTAGCTTGTTGTTGATACATTTCTTTTGACTTGAACACGACAGAAAACAGAAATCTTATCATTTATAACCTTTTTTGCCTAGTTGATTTTTTTTAGCACGGTTTTTGAAATTTGAACAATTTAATGCACTCAAAACGTGCTTTTCAAATAATTCAACCTTTCGTTTGGAATGCGTGACTTTTTTGGGGTATGAACTCTTTTTTTTCAATCCCAAGGAGTGGTTACCGTCTGGAATGACACGCAAGTATATATAAAATCAGAAATTAAGGGGAAACACTGAAATGAACACCACAAAACTATTTTAAGTTGTCGGCTTCTGCCTTTGCCAAAACAATGAAAGAAGAAAAGGTATTTGAAGAATTGTTTACAACGTCATCAGAGAAACTCAGATAGGTACTAAAATTCAGTCAGATAACATGCACTCCTGGAGAATCATAATACATTGCTAGACACGTGCTTCCTCCTACTGATGAAGCATCCGTTCATTCTCGTGGAGATTCATTTTTCGAAGAACTGTATTTCTAAATTATTATCGAAATTTTCAGTGTGGGACATAGCATGAAAACTTACGGTAGATCATAAACAGACGTTATCACTGATTCATTATGGTTATTAACCATCAAGTTCAGCTGTGCTTCAGCTTTTCCAACGTAGAAATCCGTGCATTATTTGCAAAGCAACTCATACGCAAACATTGACGTTTGGCGTTCAAAACAACCGTCGTTTCGGTTCTTCTTTTTTAAATGGAAATGGAGTAGTTACCCCTTCAAAGGGTAGAGTAGATTAACCTGATACACCCAGAGGATATCTTGAAAGTTCATAGCCCACATTTGTGACACACGGATTGACAATTGCAAGAATCGAGAAGGAGGAACTGCTCATATCTATCACAGTCCCTAGGCTTTCAAAAAGCAGTGGGGGGGGGGGGGGGATCAGAAGAGGGGAGCTTCAAGTAGGCAGGTGATGGATATGTATTAATTGTAAAAATTTTGCCAATTGGCCGATTGGTGGGGGGGGGGGGGATACTGGCGCCAGAACCGTAACAAAAGAGGGTTTGTGGTGGGAGGGGGTGTAATTCGAATCCTTGCTCTGCTACCATATAACAAGGAGGTTACACTCAGAGAATATCCTGAAATCTGATAGCCTAGTAACTACTGGGGCATTTGCAAGAATCAAGAAGGAGGATCACATGTAAAAGTTAGTATTACTTATTGGAAGAATTGAATGTTGCTTCAAACACATGCAGAGGACCGGAAGAATGCCAAACGCCAATATGTGTGCATGAGTTGCTTTGCAAGTACTGCCCTGCTTTCTACGTCGGAAAAGCTGAATCACAGCTGAACTTGAGGGTAAATAAACATATTGTATCAATGGTATATTGCAGTTGTTACAATTATAGATACATTCTTGTTACGGATTCGAGGAAGATATGTGCCTCACCAAAATTATTTTTCTTTCAATAAGCGCTCAGGTATTTCTGCAAAGTCATAATATGTGTAATTAAGAACCCCAAATTATTAAAGTTTCTGTTACCCATAGACGAATGATTGAAAAACAGGTCTGAGTCCAAGAAATTTTATTTCAATCGTACGTTCGTTGCCTACGTTTTTGTTGTTATACAATAATAATAATACAAACAATTCTTTTTTATTGTACAAATAATAAACGTTTGAGCATTACTGTAAATACAAACAGTAATCCTATATTGCTATAATATTACATCTTATGATGCAAGATATAATCCGTTCTTAGATGTTAGGAGGGGAGGAGGGGTGACAAGTCATATAATTTGTTGTCACCTACTCTATTATTCTATGTAATCATCATGGTGCGTGTGCATATGTTTGATTAATTTATATATCATTTCAATCCGAATAACATTTCGCAAGCTAACACGACATATGTAACTCACGCTTATGACATTTATTTTCTGCATTTCTGTGTCGTTGTGTTGTTTGTATTCAGTTTATTCTTGGCTCCGTCCCAAAAATTACACAAGCTCCCGACTGAGCCTCGAAGGTTGGGCGGCAGTAAAGATTACCTACGTGGGTAGGTGTGAATTGTCAGACAAGAATGCTGTTTCTTTCAGAATAATTTGTGCCCCAGTGGTGCAAGGATAATCAATAAATATTTAAAGGTAATTTTCAGATATTTTTATCGGATTTTTTTTTAATTTCAAGGATTTGGAACTTATTTATTTATTTTTATTTTTTAATTATCCTACCAAGTTTGGGGGTGCCTCTTAACTTCCTTGAATCCATTTCATGTCTGAAAAGATCTCTGAAATGAGTTTTTACGTAAACATTTTCAAGAAAAAATGTTCAAGTTCTGGCGCTTTGCGTCTTGCCGGGGGTGGCAGGACCCCCTTTGTTTCCACCTAACCTAAACTGACATTGAAAAAGTGGAACACACTTTAATGAATATGCTGACGACAGTAATCTCAGGATATCATTGGAAATATTACGTGACATTTTATAACTACAGACAAACGAGGTGATGTAAGTAAAGTTACTCACTAGCCTGATGTGACTTTTGGCAGTTAGGTCTGGGTAAAGGCGTGTTCCACGCGTATATGATTGGACAGCAATTATGTAACAGCCACCTGGAAGCCTAAATACAAAGTTTTTAGTGTTCTTCATGTAACACGTGAGTCGATACCTTGATCGCTACCTTCATAATGGTAACAATATGTTACTAACGGAAACATGTCGACCCCAGCTAGTACATACTGATCATGGAAAATTCATCTCATTCGGATGAAAATTGATTGAAGAATAAAAGAACACTAAAACTATTGGTACGCTCACGAACATTGAAGAACATTTAAAAGTCTGTCATCGAAAAACATTGACAAATACTATAGAAAAACGAAACCGAAATCGATGTTTGGTTGACAACAAGTTCCTGTCGTTGGATCTCCACCACAAGTTATGCTGCTATTTCCGAATTTCTAAGGAGTCATTGTAACTCAGCAGCCCCATAATCGCTCTATTTCGAATTTCAGTATTACAGGTTCAGTAGAAAAGAAACTAGCCTCACAGCTCGCACAGCTGATCAGGCGTCCACCGTACGATGTCATTGTAACCCATCAGTTCCATAATGGCTCCATTTCGAATTTCAGTATTGCACAGTAACAGAAATTAGCCTAAGAGCTCGCATAGCTGATTAGGGGTCCTCCGTACGATGTCATTGTGATCCAGCAGTCACATAATAGCTAAATTTTGAATTTTGGAATCGCAAAAAAATGAAAAATCCGTGCAAGGGGTATGTAACAAGTATGTTCGAGGTCATACTAGAATTGGAATTCCTAATGCCCTTTCAGTGAGTATTATTGGCATCTTACCATTTTCCGAGGGACCTAAGATAAATAAGAAGCATTCGAGAAGAGGAAGACGGCATTCAGAACAGCGAGAGGAAGGTGATCCAATTTATAGCGGCGCGTGTTCCTTCTGTTTTGAACTTCGCCGCTAGATAAGTAAAAACCGACGCTCCAAGACGGATCGCGCACCCCGAGCACGAACTCCCGCCCGACCCTGTTACGCTCGCGTTTAATTGAGAAGTGCGAAAGGCAGACCTACGGAAATCCAGACAAGAGATATGATCTAATTACAAGTTGCAGGGCCAACTTGGAGCCGAGGGGTTAAAGGAAAGGAAAAAAGAACTAAAATTATTATAACAGGGGGAAGTAACAGGAGCCTCGAAGCGTGGATGCACCCGCCCGTCCTTTGTATAGGTGGGAACAGCGGAAAATGAATAATTTACAGCGCCGAGGCGAGTTCTATTTACAAGGCTCGTGTTTTCTTGTTTCACAAGGAAAAAGCCGCAAACATTCGCAAAAGCTGAGAGAGAAGGGAGAGTTTTCTCCTCTATTCTCGCCAGCTATTTGAAATGGGATTGGGTTGTTCCGAGTGTGAACTTCAGGATTAAAGTTCTCGCCTGCTCAGTTTTAGGGAAGGGAAAAACGATTCCGTTCGCCTTTTCACGGGGAGCAACGCGAATTTTCATAAATGCAGCGTTTCAGAAATAAGTTGAATCCATCTAGTGGAAGGCGTATTGAGTAACACTTTGAGCCGAATGATCAGTTTTCGATAAGCAGAATTCTCTAAAACTAATCATGCTAAGTAATCAGAAAGTTTAATTGGGTTGTAGATGGTTATAGAAGAAAGATCGAATTTTTGACAAATTCAATGGCCATCGTGCCAAAGTGAGAGGCAGAGCCCCAATAACTAGTTTGACTCAGTAATGAGGAAAAGGAAGGTACATCTATGTAAAACCTCATAGCCAACGCTGAAAATAGGTAGTAATTAGAGTAGAAGGTGTGAGATTAGATTTCGAAAAGGGGGGAGGAGAAGATTAGCCCAAAATTAGCCCGATTTTCACTTGTTTGTAATTCGCTTATTTTGAGAGATAATTCAAAGTTTTGAAATCGATTCGTTTTATTTTTTACTTGCCGTGATACCCGCCCGAACGGCGGGAAAATGATCGGTGTATCGATGCGTGATGCTTAGAGGAAGAAGTTTACACACGTTTTGGTTGAAGAAGACATTTTACTTATTTCATAAAATAAACTGGAGGGCGCGAATAGCAATGAAAATAAAAACGCTGCAAATTATTTCACAAAGGTTCATTATTTTTTCAATTGAGTTTGATCGTAGTTTTAGTTGGCTTGCGTACGTCATAAGGCCCGTCCAGACTCTTCGGCGTGTCCTATTTCGAGTTGCCACAACCTATACTTCTATAATTATATACGCATGTTTATATTTCTCGATTTGAGCTCCTATCTATTCAAATAGTTATTGCCTTAATAATATCATTATCTAAGTACGTACGAAAAGTCGAGAGGATATGTTATTAAATATGAGTAGGAAAAGCATTGGTATTAACACACAAATATGACCTAGAAAAAAAACATATATTCATGCCTCGAAGGAACGCCGTACCCACCTCATGGTGCCGCGGTGTATTATATGGGTATTACACGTAAAATTAATAAATATCCATTCTCCTACACCCCTCTGCTACGCCCCTGGTCACTCCAGCCACCAAAAGGCGCCGCGGCGCCTCCTCTCATTCCACCCCTCTCACCCCCCTCACCACCCACCGTGACCTCCTGCCAAGCGTGCCAGGCGTGCGTCTAACACGTCAAACACTCAAAGCCCTGAAAAAGATACTTTTTCGCCCGTTTTTGGCCCATAGCATCTATGCGAGTAAAGCGATCGGGATGGTTAAACGTTAGGACCAACTAGACCCCAAATCGAGTCTATGTGCGAAATAACGGGTTTTTTAAGTAAATTCTTAGGCCTTTTATGGCCCGGACGGCGGACGGTGAACGGCGGACGGACATTTCAAATTTGGATTCTACGCACCTTGAAACGTAAACTTACAAAGTTTGAGGGGGGGTTATAAATTTTTTTGCTACACGATCACATAGGCTTATTATTGGAAATAATAAACCAAAAAGGGCATACATCTGTGGCGTTGTAACAACAAACAAACAGGGGATTATAATTTCGATCCGTAAGTTCAATTCAAAAATTCAGAAGCGATGCTTCTTAATTTTTCATCCGTTCCTCTTCCTTATTAGTGGCCTCCAAATATATTTAGATGGAAGATATGATGTCGTTGTGCATCATCCGTCTCAGTAGATGACGTCGTAAGTGCAGGCAGCTCAACTATTCGTTTCTTCGTGCAGACAGTTACTAAAACATCGCGTCTATTTCTTCCTGCAATAACAGGTTTTATAGCGTTAGGCATATTGTACTTTTGCACAAAACCCCGTTCAAATTCAACAGCAACTAATTTTTGGTTGAGCTGCACCTGGTTATTAATTTGTTGAATGATAATCAACAAAACAACCGGCGTCATGTTGAACAGTCGCAGTCATGTTGCTCTGCATTCCCTAGAAATAAAAAATCGGGTTGCGAAGCCGGTTACACGTACTTTGCACGGACCCACATGTACATGTCGGAAAGACCTGTTATAATTATGTACGTTACCCGATGTCCTAAAGAGGCTCCCCTTCGAATTTCAAATTTCTTAGGTGAAAAAGAGTGAATTCAGCTCAGTCAGCTGATCTGGTTGTAACCCGTCATTGCATTCGTCTCTTAATGTCCTCCCTGTCAAATTTCAAATTCCTAGGGTGAAAAAAAATGAATTCAGCTAAATGAGCTGAAGAGAAAAGAGCCCATCATTTTATTCGTTTCTTCACGTCCCAGAGAGACTCCCTATGGAATTTCAAATAAGAGAGAATTCGGATGAGTCAGCTGATCTGGTTGGACGTTTTTTAAAAATTTTATTTTACACAAACATTCCCCGTGCCATCCCGATTATTTTGCAAAAAACCCTGTTCAAATCCGTCCATGAGTTTGAGCGTGAAGGTGCTGACATTCCTCACTCATAGAATAGATGCTCTACAACTTTGCTACGTATAAAAATTTTTGCTGTATGTTCGGTTCAGGAATTATTAGAGGAAAACTTTAAAATGTGGAAACTAAGCCATCTTTACGAGTCCGCCATTTTGCATTCCACCAATTTTGAGATAGTAGACAAAGATTTTCTCACTCAGAACGGACTAAATTTTTGAAATCTAATCTCAAACCTTCTCAAATTACTACCTATTTTCGGTTTGGCTCCTGGACTATCATTAGAGGATCAAAGTGCAGCTACGTGTCAGAGGCCTACAGAAAGGAACGCAACTGCATATTCGTTATTTCAGGGGGGCAGTAAGACTCATTATATCAAGAAATATAGGTATGAACGGGCAGTAGTTTGAGTTCCGATTTTGGAAATGCCAGTAGAAATAACAGAAAGCTAACTTGCTTCTTTCGTGAAGGCGTCGAGTAACTTAATAGTTTAATAGATTATTTGAAATGGTATTGGATTGATAAAAGTTAGAGCTTCAGGATTAAAGTTCTAGCCAGCTCAGTAAGGAAAACTGTAAGATTGATTTCGCTTGCTTTTCCATTGAAATCAACGCTGATTTTTATTAATATATTAATTATTGCATTAGTACAGCGTTTTAGAAATTACATGGAATCCTTTCAAGGGTTTTCGCATTGAGGAAGACTTTGAGCCGTTATGTCCACTTGAAATACAAAATTAACTAAGTACCAGCATCCAGATTTTAGGGGACGATAATAGAAGAAAGACAGAATTTTTGAGGAGTTCATATATTTATATCATCTTGCTTAACTATTGAGGCAGGGTCTCATGGCCAAGTTCAACTGAATAGTGCTGAAAAATAATGTTAAATCTGCGTGAAATATCATTAGATCATCTAAGTGCAGCTAGGTGTCAAGGTTCCATCTCTCGATTACTTAGTCAAGGTTGGGATGTATCCAAATACTGTATTTAGAAGACTAGGGAATGACAATCGACTGAGCATTTGTAAAGCGTCAATGGAAAATAGTCTGAAGTACAGTATTAACTCTAAATCGAAGATTGGAACAACCTGGAAGGATCACTTTCTCAACTTTTGAGATCTTGGAGAGGTATGATGCACCCTCTTGCTGAGTTTTAATAATTATTTCTAAGAAAATAATATGTAAACGGAAGCATTGCATTGGAAATACAAACTAGGGAATTCATTCGTTGATCTTAGAATAACTGGCAGGAAGTGGTACTACACAGTAACTAAGACGCTCACTTTTAACAAACTGGTGAACTATCCTAATTCGTCTTATAACTACTAATTCCAGGCATTGAGAGTTCATCATTACTCTCAGTACTATCATTCAGAGTTCATGAACCCAAAATCGCAAAAATGTGTTCCACTTCCGAGGAATAAGAAGTTAGAACAACAAGAATTGGACAGGGTCTACATAGGTTCCGAATATAGGTGGAATGTGCAAATCAAACTTTCTCCGTAATCTCAAACATTGTCACGGTTCATCTCAAACCCTCCGGGAAACGGAAAAAAAGAGAATCCCTCGTCTTCGAACTCTGTTGACAAAAAGACGACGATCCCCCATTATTTGTCTGTCCCATTGTCCACTAAAAAGGTGGGCGGTCCCCTTTCAGCTTGGAAAAGAAAAAAAAAGGCCTTAAGAGGCGTCCAAGTTTGTTTTCGACCATAAGAATGTCGAGGTGGTCTTTCTCGAAAGTGGACCAGGTTACAGGGAATGAAGATGCGTGAAATAGAGGTGCAGTTTGCCGCGGTGATCCGCCGCGGTAAGGCGGAAGGTGAAACGGATCGGCGGCCCTGGGAACGTCCTTAAGAAGAAAGCTGCTTTACTGGTCGCCAGTATTTCAATTAAGGATCACAGAGAGGGAGCGACAGACGCCCATATTCGTGAATGTATTGTGGAGATATGCAGGTCTGTAAGAGAATTGTTGTATGTTTCATTGAAGGTGAATGGTACAGATTAGTTCAAGTTTAAAAGGCACGAACCTTTGCAGTTAGGGCTGTCAATAGAGTGAAATCATGACCCCAACCGGATTGCGATCCTTCTAGCCATTTAATAGTGCACATCGAGCCCCAACTTACCTGGATTATTTTGGCGCGGAAAACTCAATAGCTGAACCACCCTTTGGTCGAAGATTAGAAAATCTAGAGGAAACCTTTGAGTATAAATGAGATAGAGAGCAATTTCCTATCCCCTCAACGTTAGGGCTAGCAGACACTGAAGACAATGCATTATTTAGACAGATTTCCAGCGGTTTTGATACTGTGTTAAGGAAACCATTGCAAGACCGTTTATTAAACATCGTAGATATAGCAGTGTTATAGTTAGCCAACAAAGGAGGCTGCTTGCTGTTAGAACTAAATTTTGAATTCAAACTCCACTTTACAGGTTTTTTTATTACCCGTTTCAATTATTTGTTTCTTTCCTAACAACCTCAATAAGAAAGGAAAGTCATATAAAATAGTCAAGGAATATCTTTTTGGATCTTCTTCGCAACCCTAATGATTAATAGAATGCTGTGTACATATAGTAAGAATGTTGGCAGCAACATTGGCCAATTGGTAGGGAGCCTTCAGCCATAGTAAGCGAGCTTCATATATTCTTCTGTGGCCAACTGAGATGCTGCTACACCTATCCCTCAGGCTTATAAATACCCAAAAGAGATACCGGAGGTAATTGGAAGAAAATGTAGGTATACATGTCTCAAATGTTGGTAATTATGTCTGAAAATAATGGTATATATGTAAGCAACCTTTCTCGTTGTATATGAGGTCCGGAATGATGAATGAAGTGTGAAGTTTTTATACCGTAATCCATAATTTTAAACAATTAATTCATTCTGAATGTCTGCTGGTCAACCGAATATTAAGAGAAACAGATTAATTCAGTAAGGAAATCATATACATTATACTCTGCAAATACGTATGGGAACGAGGTAGGAAACATCAGCAAAGATGTTTCCTTCGTATGTTCATATAATATTACGAGTATCATCTTCAGAGTGGCAAATTCAACTAGCACTTACGCCATTACAATCAGCTTGGAAAATTAAGAAAAACATCTTCATGTACTAACGAAAAATATTATAAAGCAGAGAAATCGAATGAATGAGGACCAGAGCTTTCTACTCAAAGCCAAAATTTGGTATTTTTATCATATTGTACGCCAATTACTAAATTTCGGTTTATGGTTCCCACCATATACTTAGAACTGACGAATTTTAAGAGTTTAGAAAGTGTAGGTGTAAATCAAACTATGAATAATTACAACAATTGAAAAGTTAATAATAATTGAAAATTAAGTAGCATCTGAATATATAGACGTATTTAATAATAAGGCAAAAGTAAACGAGCATATTACTCACTTGCTATAATGAGGTATCAGTCCTTGTTTAGTCACTGGACACAACACACGTATTAATTCTTCACTCCACTGCAACAAAATAGAAAGTGATTCAAAATATTATTGTCAATATATGTATTTTTATCATAACAATGTTCAAATGCAACACTTTATGTACCAAATTATTCTGAACCCTCCCAAAATTATTTTGATAGTTAGAATATTTATATTACGGATGCGGCATCGTTGTTCCTTATGGCATAACAAACAAATGTCGCAAGAAATAATTGAGAGCTCACACAAATCAGGTGTTTCTACTAGCGTAATAACCCTAGGGATGATAGGAAGTTGAATGAATGAATGAATGAATGAATGTTTATTTGTGTAAAAAACCCGGATGGGTATCACAAGGTTGACATAAAACAGGCAATTTTACATTAAGAAATAAAAAGTCTGCTAGCAATTTAAATGAAAAGTGAGATAGAGAAAAGAATTAAGCATATTCTAGAGAATAAAAACAAAAAATATTAATTACATGAGCACTACGAATATTATAATTGAAAATGTTATTATTACAACATGTTGGTATTTAATGAAGAAATATTATTCTGATTTACATGATTAACATAATGGATACATAAATTGTTTAAACATATTTCCGTGAATAGCTAATGTAAAATTAACATAAAAACCCTTCGTTTAAGAAGAAAATTCGTGTTTTTATCGCCGTTACAATAAAGCTAAATATTTTTTTTATCTCCTTTGTGTCCGTAGTAGTTAAACATTGAATAAATTGGTCTCTTGACATTAACTCGTCAGAGCAGAGTTCCCTACGTGCCCCCCTATAGATCGGGCATTGACATAAAAAATGAAGGAGCGTGTCCATTTCCCCCCAGTTGCAACATGGGCATTCTTGAGAACCATCCAAGTGCACTGTGAATTTAGGAATACTTAATTTGGCTCTACTATTATTGTTCAACCTAATCTGAGCCATAACCCTCTTCATCAAAATGCTCAGGTCCATCTCGAGGTAAGGAGCAGGGAAACCCAAAGAGCAAATTAATGGATAATAATCATTGAAAGATGAGTTTTCAATGCGGTTAGCCTCTTTCTTCCAACAAATATCCAAATATTGGTCGAGAATCGCTGTACGTTCCCGCCTGAAAGCCTCGTAATCTTGGTTTAACCATAAAGTTTCCCTACCTACCTCCACAAAAAAGTTTTTTAATTGAAGAGCCCAATTATACCTCGCATCCGATTCTGAACTTGCTAGAGCTAACAAGCGATTAAAGCACATTTTGGGTAGCCTATCATTTTCCATCTTACACAGTTTTTCCCACCATGTGAGAGCCATCTTCATCACACGCCATTTACAGTGTGTTGTTCCCGATTCCGCCCTTACAAAAGAGTCAGGTGTATTGGTAGCTAAGAAAAACACTGACTTTACTGCCCTTACTTGAACTCGTTCCAATTCCTCAGTGTATGGGAGGCCCCAGATTTTGGCTGCATATAATGATGTAGATAAGGAAACTGCCTCGAAAACTCACAGCCAGGAACTCATAGGTCCACCCCTAATTTGGTATACAAGTGGCAACAAGGCTTGGGTGGCAGCTTTGCCTTTCTTGATTGAGTTTGATGCATTTTCAGTAAATAGACCTGTACTTTGAAAAGTCACTCCCAAATAGCAGTATGATTTTACCACATCGATTTTATCACAACCACAGAAGAATTCGTAGTGCTTAGGGATAGGACCTCTCCTCCGAAAAACTATGATGTTACTTTTCTTAGGGTTTATCATCAATCTATTTGAAATGCAGTAATCATTCAAAGCCCTAAGGATATTTTTCATTTCCACATAAGAATATGTCATCAAGACTAAGTCGTCTGCGTACATCAATGAAATAATATCCCTTGTACCATCGACATTAAGACCCCGAAGCCCTTTTCCAACCATGTAGTTATCCAAGTCAGCAACAAACAAGGAGAAAATTATGGGGGATAGCACATCTCCCTGTAAGATACCCTCAGTGATTCTAAATGAGCTTGTTTCTCGGTCGTTAACACTAACTTTAAATGACGCCGTTTTATACAGAGAATTCAACAGATTGATAAATTTAGCACTCACATTCTTATCATACAGTTTTCGCCAGAGGATGCTGTGGTCCAAGCTGTCAAAAGCTCGACTAAAGTCAATGAACGCTACGAAAGCTTTACTTCTCGGGAGTCTTGTGCTGATATTAATTATACTTGATAGAATAAAAATATTGTCTTGACAGCCCCTTCCCTTCCTAAAGCCATTCTGGCTATCGGGAATCAGATGGTTGTTATCGACAAAAGTTAACAAACGATTAAGTAAAATTTGATTAAAAATTTTAAGAATAGTGTTAATGAGAGAAATTCCTCTATAGTTGCTCGGGTCATCTGCATCGCCCTTTTTAAAAAGCAGGAATGTTCTTATTTTTGCAATCGCGGGAGGGAAACATCCTAGGTGGAGTATTCTGTTAAATATTAGGAGTAGAAATTCGAGCCAAGGCAAGGTCAGGTTTTGAAAAAACTCATACACTATGCCGTCAACTCCAGGGGTTTTATTATTCCCAAAAGATGCTAAAGCCCACCTAAGTTCTTCCATGGAAATTTGGTCATCTAGGATAGGGTCGTGGGTACCTATAAAATTTAGAGAGTCAAGTTGTTGATTGTCCTCAAGAGGACAATATAGCTGCGAGTAAAATTCTTCAACCCTACGTACATCCAGTTTGCAAATCCGGAACCCTTTTTTCCTGAACCTCCTAACCACATCCCAAAACTCCTGGGAATTTTTCACATTACCAAAAGCTTGTCTAAGCGAACCATAAAACGAAGCTTCTTTCTTTTTCAGAAGTTTACGGTAAGTATTTTTCAGCTCAAGATAATTTGTCAGTTGGGGAGAGTTAAAACCTTTCCGTTTCGCTTTTCGATGTGCGGATTTCATTCTCCACCGAGCAGTACGGCATTCGTTATCAAACCATGGTTGATTTGCCCGATTTACTTTTTTGACTTTACTGGACTTGAGTAAATTAGCATCCTTGCCGGCTTGATAAATAGTCGAAATCAGGTGTTCATACATAGAGATTGGTTCAACAATCGTTTGACTCGGGGTGTACTTGGATAAGGCCTTAACAAAGTCTATGGCTCTATCTGCTGACCAGAAATATTTGTCACTGAAAAATAATGTACTTTCATTGCTCGGAGGTAAAAATTCAACAAAAAAATTCCTAAACTTCGTCAAACAAACGTAATGATCAGAGTTGCTACCTACATTTAAAATTTCGAAATTTAACACATTCTCCATTAAATCAATATCTACCCACTCATGGTCGGGAAAGCTACGACCTAGGTGTGACGTTAATGTGTATTCACCTTCTCTGTCTCCCACCGATCTTCCGTTAAGAACTACACACCCAACTTCCTCCAGAACGTCACACAAATGCTTGCCTCCCCTACCTACTGTTTTATCACGAGAGAAGCGATCATAATCAAGTCTTGATCCTGTAAAAAGCTCAGGTGTGGAAGAGTTAATTTCTCCAATGCGTACATTCCAATCCCCACCCAAAATCAATTTGGCATTAGGGTACATTATTTTGACATCTCCAAGTTTTTCGTAAAAATCGTAACAGGCTTTAATATCCATGCCCTCCTTAAAGTAAACACAAACCAATATCATTTGATCATTATTAACTCTATTTTTAAATAACGTAAACATAGCTCCATTGAAATTAAATAAAAGTAAAGCTTCAAAAGACTCCTTATAGTACACTACCAAACCTCCACTAGGTCTGCCTACTTCGGCTTTCCGAGTGGCTTCTAACGACAGAAACTTATAACCTATGTAATTTTTTGGTACTTCACTTTCCAACCATGTTTCAATTAAACAGAAAATGCTAATGTTTTCATCGAAAAAATATTCACAGTCTACTAAAAAATTTTGATAACCTTGGCAGTTCCAGAATGCAATTGTAAAATTTCCACTTAGTACACTCCTAAAAAAGACTGATCGGCGTTTGATCCTTGTGTGCTGACGGAGCCCAATTTTTTCTTTCTTATTCTTATTTTCCGGAGAAACTGAAGGTGGCCGTTCCCGTTTCTTTCCCTTTTCTTTGTTGCTCTCCCCCTTAGCGACTCGATCCTTTTTTTTTTATTTTCCCATTCCAATTTTCGACGGACTCTCAACTCATGTGGGAGATCCATATCCACAAAAATGTTAGTGCCAGTCAACAGCTTTCTGTTTTCCAAAATTTTCCATTTAAAGTCTGTATGTTTTACTTCGGTACAAATAGGCCTTTTGATTCCCGGAACTGGCTTACCAATGCGGTGCACATCCAAAATATCATTCTCCGTGCAAGCAATATTCATTTTCTCGTTGATAAGCTTAACGATTAATATAGTGTCCTGCTCGCGGTTCTCATTTTCCTCAAAGCCAAACCAAATCAAGTTTTTCTTGCGAACACGCCGTTCAAGTGATAATAAGTTTTCGGTCTGTATGCTAAGCTGATTATTGAGGTATCTGGTATCGCGAGAGACGTTTCTTTTAAGAGATTTTATGTCCGACTCCATGACGTCTAATTTAGTTAGTCGCTCCAGTATACTATCTAGTTTTTTACTGTTTTCATCAAATTTTGCAGTCAGAGCTTGAAAATCTTTCGCTGTGATTGACATATTTCTACGAGGCTGAATATCAAACTAAATAAATCAGTTTCTTCCTTATTACTTTCTTATCACGGCAGTGAGCCAAATATCGCAAGTCAGCTTACCTTGTCGCCTCAAGTTTTAGTTCGTGTTATAACAGGCGCTCCTATGATAACTGACTGGCCGGCGAGAGCAGCAACAGTTTGCGAGAAACAACGATAAGTAATCGTAAAACTTCACGAACCAAATCGTAACCGCACTATGAAAGATAGTATTAGACACAAATTTGAACTAATATCTCTTGTAAAAACACTACAAACATGAAATAAGCCAGAGACTTGTCGAAAGTGAACTTCTCGCTATCACAGCAGGCTTGCCAACCTATGATAGGACGTTATAGATAGGTATCTACGTAATATAACCGGTAAGAAAATCATTTCATGGAACTATCATACATGTATGTATGTAAAGCTATAACTCAATACCAACGTTTATTCATGATGCACATATTTTTGCGAGTTCTTGGTCTAGCACTATCCAGAGGGTAGAGGGAGGGAGAGAGAAAGAAAAAGGGAGTGAGGGGATGAGAGGGTGATAAACGGTAGGGGAGGGGGTAAAGAGAGAGAGAGAGAGAGAGAGAGAGAGAGAGAGAGAGAAAATTTCAAATAAAGCAACCATTTCATTTAGGAGGCAACCTTTATAAAATCATCACAGGCGAACAATAATAACTCTTAATTATGCAAGCCTGAAAGCTGTTTAATGTGCGTATATCAAAACTTTGATTTTATTGGTGTATCTACGTCTAAGATCAAAATAACAACAAAATTCATAATAGGTATAATACCTACTATGTTATAAACATTGGAGCAGTTTTCAATATGAGGTACATATTAAATGATATTCTTTAACGTATAGGTAGGGATTTCACACTTCGACTGCTGAGTGAGTGCTTTTACTGTTTATCTCTTGAAATCTTGTGGTTAGGTGACATCCTGGGAACAGAAACAACCCATTAGAGTGTAGATTAGGTTCAATCCAGAACCACAAACGTCTTCCTGCCTATGACAAGTGTCCCAGTTTTGTGGTTAACGGAATCGTTTCACCGAACACTATCTGCCTACTAGTTTTCTCTTTTACCACTGCAAGTGGAATGTTCTGAAGTCTTATTTTTGAAGTTGGTGTAGAATTCTAAAGTTGGATGTGAATTCAACAATTAACAAATGTTTCGTACTACCCAGACTTTAGGATAGATATATAGTGGTGGAAAATGTTTTGTCAAATTGGGAAATGGGGTAGTATTGAACCCTAGGCTGCACTTTGAGATTTCCCTGCTGTGACTACCTTATATAATATATATATACCAAAGTTTATTTAAAAGCCGATAACATCATAATATTCGCTGCAACTTTATCTTTATATATTGAAAATAATCAAACGAATGATGAACCATTAACTTTTCCAAATAATATTCTGCAATTAATAGGACCGCTTCATACAGTAATTATATTAACGAAATAGCCTCTCCACTCTGACTTTTTATATATATATTAATTGCTATGCAATTCTTAGGCCGTCCTCCAACAATTTTTTTTGTAACGTCCGGGACCGCGAAGCGCGAGGTAGTGGGTTCGAATCCCAGCCAGGCTTGAAATTGTTTTTATTTTTTTTTTTCATCATGAGACGAAGGTCGTGGGTTCGAATCCCAGCCAGGCTTGAACATTTTTTTACAAAATACAATAAGAATTGCATAGCAAATTATCCTCGTTTTCTACACAGTAGAAAAGAGAAAAGATCCGGCGAGGAGCGAAGCGCCGAGTATAGATTAGGGGGTCCAGGGGAGCGAAGCCCCCCTGACGGGGTCTAGGGGCGGAGCCCCTTGCGAGGCCCGAAGGGCCGAGTATATATATATATATATATATATATATATATATATATATATATATATATATATATATATATATATATATATATATATATATGTTTAGCTAACAACTAGTAGGTGAAATAAATACCGGAAGGTCTACTCTTCAAACTTCAAACCTATAGCCAACAAAAATACTGTCCGAATTTCGTTCACCCAGAACCAGTCTTGCTTAAGTATGCTGGAATGATGTTAATATCTGATGTGGAGCCTGTGTGGGAGTTCGGGATAATAATGACAAGATCATCTCGGATCATCCCGGATCATCTGCATGAGTATCGGGGCTAATTTCTTTCCTTTCCCACCAGCTATGCTGAATTTTCATAATAGAGAGTTTTTGGTGACCACTATCGTACCCTTAACGTCACCCTAACGCACCCAAGAGTACGTGACCTTGAGGGGACGTTAGCAACGTCGTACGTTAGAATGGCTCATTTAACGTCACCCGTTTGGGAACCTAAAGGCACACGACACCAGCCTTACCTTCCTGTAAATGTAACTCTACTGCTCACCTCAAAATTTCTCAAATACTGCTGAAGTAAATATAATAGTTTTTCTTTTCAAATGTCTCATTACCAAATAATTATGTTGATGTAGAGGGTAGGTTTTTGAACACCCCTCAAACTTGGTTATTTTACGTTTCAAGTCGCGTAGAAACCGAATGTGCCATCTAAAGCCCGCCTCCGCTGTCCAGCTTTACCAGCCTTCAACTCGATCGAAAAGTTCCGTTCTTTTGCGCTCAGGCTCTATTTGGTCGATTAGAGCCTTGTTTCTATTATTATTTCACATATTTTAAATGAGAAAACTGAGTTTTAAGACACTACTTCTTCACAGTATTGTTCTTAGTTTACCTGAACTCTCAGCTATTTTCTCGTGAACATTGCGTGAAGTGCTGCCTCCACTGATGATTTTGTCAGGTAAAATCCTGTTTCATTGTCATAGAGATAAATACTTTTTCATACTTGTTAATAATTTGCCCAACGGAAAACCCAAAAACATGAAGTTCGTAACGACTAATGACCTATAAGTGCAACTAAACCGCGGTTTTCCACACTTGAGGCTTACTATCCATCCCCTGTTTACGAATTGAAAACTAGAAATGAGAAATGAGCCCGTATTTGTATTGAAACTAACATGAAATTCGAATTCAGGATTGAAAATCGGCGTTGCATATCGAAATGAAGAAATTGATTAGTCAACCAGTAGACAACAAGACAACTGGGGGAAGAATATCACGTTACCCAACCACCGTTAACGTGACATCAAAATTAAGGCAACCGTTCTCCCTGTTCCATTTAGGTTAGCATCTTCGTTTGCGCCCTCAAGACTACGGTAAAGGGTGACGTTATGTTGAAGTACTAACCCTTCAAATAGTATTCCGTCCAGAACCTGAGTAAATCAGCGACTAATCTGAAATTGAATATAACTACGATTGAATTTATTGATTAGTTATAAAGTTATAAGTAGATTCCAATCTATTAGTTCTGATAGTCATGCTGCCGAAAGCTTGATGGAGTGTGGAGGGAATTTTATTAGATTATCGACTTATATCATTAATAAAGTTGATGATGGAGTGTGGAGGGAATTTTATTAGATTATCGACTTATATCATTAATAAAGTTTACTTATTTTGTGGAACCATTAAAACATATTATTCAACTAACAGAGGCGGTGCCTCTTACTCATCCACAACTGCCGGTGTTTCTTCTCAATCTGAGAACGCTGCTCTGAGCTTATCGCAGCTCAAAAGATCCCACGACCTCCGTGAGGTAACGCTCCTATGGTTTTTCCATTTGTTTTAAGTTTTTTTCCCTTTTGTCGAAAGCAAGAGTGAAGGTCCGCCCACTCTGTGGGAAATGTCTCCGGCTCACAGATACCTTTAGTAATCACAGACAATGGGGGACCTCCCTTTGAGCGGGGATCCCAGGCCGGAACAGAAGACGCCAAACGTCCTGTACGTAAACAACTGCAACACTGCGTTATTGCATCAACACTAATCGAATGGCGGTGCTGTATTCTAAAATTCAATACTCAATCGGTTATGAGCATCTGAACAGCTTCGAAATTGTTTCTACATGATGAAGAGTTAAGAAACAATCGTATTATGATCCCCGCTTACGACGGAGCCGTTCTTAGAGAAACGTAATCTTTAAAAAATGTAAACTTTTTTGACTTCTCGCACGAACATTAAACTTCCCTACCTTCTGTAGATAGGAAGCAAAAAGGAAGAAAGAAAGAGAGAAAAAAATCCCACCAAGCTCATATAAGTAGATTCTAACATTAATCCAATTAATGTATACAAATTTTTGTATAAAATGTAAAATTTTACCGCTTACGAAGAAAGCCCATTGCAATTGGTCCTGTGGGGCAAGCATGAGACAAAATGAAATTTCTCCCTTAGTGGGAGAAACAAAAGGCCGTGGATATGTCTTTCCTTAATAGGTATCTTATTTTTTCAAGTTCCAAACGGAGGAAATCAGAGGTCTATGCATCGTCCAGTACCTACCTACTGTTTACAAGTACCTACTACTCAATAGTACCTACCATTTAGTGCCTTCTTGTCGCATCATTAGTTCATTATGGTTACTGAGCGTTATAAATCAGCTTTCCTTGACACTGCAATGGCTTAGGAGATGTTGTGATAAAATGAGGGCATTCCAAAAAATGGAGAACGATTTTCCTGCTATGAAAACTTAGGGAGTTACACTTCGCTAATAACGCATTGGTTGTAAGTGAAAATCAATAGAAAATAAAGTGTACACAATTTTTTCAAATACCTACCCCAAGCTAAAGGACATATCCATCTCAAAAAGTTATGACATGGACATGTCTTTTGGTTTCTCAATTCACATTTGAGAATGCGTTCGTTATGTTCACTTGACATTTTTGAACACATTAAAGAATATGTGATACGTTCTTAATCTACTTGAGAACTGATTTAGCGTTGCCATGGGTTCTGAATCTACCTACTCGACGACATTTACTGTTTACTTAACTGTTTATTCAATGGGCGATCATTCGAAAAATCCCGGGAACTAGGGAAATGTAACTCTGTCGTTCTTATATCTACAAAAATCGTTATCCACTCTCGTTGGAAAGCTCTCAACTTATCTGACAAGTCACTGCATCTCACGCTGCCAATTTCTTCTTCAATATATCAATTTAAACGATACATTTTTTCGGCAAAATAAAATATCTTACAAAATTTATACATTGACCCCCAGCCACATATCCAAATGTAAAAAAAAAAGTAAAACTGTTTTTTGAGAACACACTTTTTTTTACTTCTCGTACGATCACTAAGCTTTTATACCTACGATGGTCATAATTGATTGATTGATTGACTTCGTTTATTAGATATTCTGTACATATTTAGGGCCAGGAGGCCCTCTCTTCCAATACACACAGAAAAAAATAAGGTTACATACTTTAAGTCAGGTTTCACACTTGAACAAGTAATACTTTAACAAAACAAAAAAACAAAACAAAAATTATAATAATAATAAAATAATATAGTCATAATAAATTAAATGAACTTGGTTTCATCCTCTACCAAAAAAATATTTATTTTTATTATAAGGCGTATCTCGCTAACAATTTTTCCTTAAAATTCTTTTTGAAAGTGGTAACAGATTGGTCAGTGGCGAAAAGCATTCTATTTTCATTGTATAGTTTAATCCCTTGGGTTAAAAATGATTTCTCAAAAAATGATGTTTTATGCGATGGCATTTCGAGAGTTGTTTGCACAGTTCTGGTCGGTATACAATGTACATGTGCCCTCATCCGGATATGCTGATTCAAATATGCAGTACTATTGAATTTCAACAGTTTGAACATCATTGATCCTAAAGCTAGCTCATGCCGTTCCTTAATTTTCAGCCACTCTAGTCGATGATAATAACCTGTCACGTGGTCGTCTAATTTCAATTTGAAAATGAAGCGTATCGTTGCGTTTTGCGCCCTCTGCAAGATTTTAATCTTTTCATTGGTAATATCGCAATAGGCTAAACAAGCATATTCAAAAAATGGCAGGATAAGAGCTTGCACTAATTTAATTCGCACATCAATTGGAAAATGATTGGCGAATAATTTAAGTTGGCGTAGTCCACCAAAGACTTTACTAGACACTGACGTAATTTGCCTATTCCAGCTCATTGTCTGGTCAATTAGTATACCCAAGCTTTTGACTTCACATTCAAAAGAAATTAACTTACTTCCAATTTTAATTACATTCTGATCAACAAGTTCGTCTAGTAAACAAATCTTCCTACTAGACCCTATGATGATGGCCTTACACTTAGCAGGATTAATATCTAGCCCGTGCATGCGTGACCAGTCATACAGTCTAGCTATATCGGCATTGAGCGCAACAATTGCGTTTTGATTGTCAATCGGTGTTTCAATATACAACTGAACATCGTCTGCAAAACATGAAGCAAAACTTCATCATAACTTCTACAGTAACCATATACATACTACCCATCCATACCTGTCCAGACGGCCTTAGTCCGGAGTTACATTTACATCCCGTTGTGATCTCATCAAGACTTTTATTAATTACCCTGTGTAATATTGTTAACATGTCTGTCCAAGCTGAGGTGATAATATCCGTATTTTAGTAAGAATATTTTGGAAATAATGCGCGCAGGCACGAAAGCTTTGAAATTTTCAACCAGAGAAAAAAACGGATCTGAAATGAGATGAACGTACACAGGCGTGAGGGTGACGACGTGTTTTGACCCGGAGACCTTTGACATGCTAGTGATAGCCATCACGTAGATGTAATGTAAGGAGCAACAGCTACACCCACAGCTTTCTCCTTTCAGTTTGAAAATTATGAGCCCCATTCAGAAAGATTCATGGTGTAGTTTTCATGCTGCTCGTTGTCGGGGAATAATGACGTTATTACCGACCGCGCCAGCTGAAAATGTTGGCGTATGAGTTTTGGTTGAGTCATCCACCCACTCGATAGGGCAACATTCAAAAGAATCTGCTACTGATTCGGATAGCAGGGCCCGCGCTCACATTACCAAACGAACAGTTAGAGCGTTAGGGGAGTGTGACAGTTAAGTGAAACTTCAATAATGCATTATGGGCTCTAAGAGGCTTCCCAATTCACTGTATCCTTCCCGATTCCCAATTTACTGTATCTAGAACAGGGGTGTCAGACCAGTAACAAAGATCAGAAGTTTCCATGGATATGTTTATAGTCATTGGCGATAAATCTGCTGTTAACTGCTTGTCATTAGTGATATTTTGTAATGATCAAATAAATAAAATATGATTAAATTCTTCGAAAGTAAATTTTCAAGTTGATGGTCACGGTTGCATATTTTAGAGTAGAAAACACTTTTATTGTAACCTAAAAGTGAAAAAATGTCACAAAATTAATTAATTTCTTCGCTATTCAACCTTTGAAGCTGAAATTAGAAATGTAGAGCCCTTGGGACGTCTAGAAACGAATCATGAAGTCTAGCGTCCTCCCAGATCAGCTGAGTGAGATCCAGAGCTAAATTCTTTGCTATTCGACATTAAAGTAAAGGCGAATTTAATTTTTTTGCTATTAATTTAGCCTCGCTCCTGTTTTCTGAATCTATTCCTAGTGATACTTACAATAGGCTGTAATGTCGATGCGATAGGGAATAGTTCTCATTGCTTATTCGTTTTAACGGTTGTTTTGCCATCTTTTGAACTTGGATTATGGTGTTGGTCAGGTGAATGGCTTGGTAGGTAGCAGGGCCGCCACATCTTCAAGTGGGGCCCGGGACCAGATTCTGGCCACGGACCTCCCCCCCCCCCCCCCCCCCCCCTTTTTTTTTTTTTTTTTGTCGCGCCACTTTTACTAGAGATGGCTATGATAATTGTAAAAAAAAAAAAAAAAAAAAAAAAAAAAAAAAAAAAAAAAAAAAAAAAAAAAAAAAAAAAAAAAACTATTAAACCTTCTCTAATCAAACGAAAAATCATTTATACTTCCTACCAAGGTTCAGTGTTTGAATAAGAACACTTGAGGGGCTGAACTCTTACAACTTCGCTACGTTTTATTCAACATTTAATCAAAAGTAAATTGTAACTTAAGAATTGAAAATTCAAGTATTCATACTCTAGTAATTACCAACCAATTACAAAACCATAAAAATTCCATAATTTACCTTGAAACAAAATTCTATATCCAATCAGTCATAGGATTTTTATTTTAATTACTTTAAATACAACTGTTTGTGAATAGAGGGCGTATTCAGAGAAGTTCCAGTTTACTCATTCCTCAATTGGACGATTGTGGCAGAAATTATGATTGACTATATTTCATATAATCGTTAATCAACACGTACAATTAACTTTATTTTAATGTTATGGACGGATTACTTAAAAAGGTAAGTCTCTGTATACTAGATGGCTGAAGGAATTATTTGAAACAATGATTATGTTTGAAAGAATACATTTATTAATTTTGGAAAAAAAAATAAAAATCTACAAAAATATAATTGTTTTATTACAGTTTATCTACTTGTAATGAAGCTATGCAGTAAAGAATTAGATTTATAACAACAAAAGATACAAGAATTATTTAGTGAAAAACAATCAAAAATATGAATTAGTAAAATGAGAAATTTGTTTTGTTGAGTTACTAATAGCATTCTGTAATTGTAATTGTAATTAATTATAATTGTGGAAAACATTTTAAATATAGAAAACTGTAATAGGCTATAATTTCATGTTTTATAAAATGAAACATTTTAAAACTAATAAAGTGAAAAGTCAAGTGAAGAAAAGTGTATTTGCATTTGAAAAATACAAGACAGAAAACTTAGAACTTTCGTGCCTTTTTAAGTGAAAATTCTTTAATAACCTTAGAAAAGTCAAGTTTGAATGCTAACTTGTGCTTAATGCTGAGGAATTCTTGGCCCATGGATGGTCTCTCCCAAGTCTTCAGTCGAGCCTACTGGTAAAGAAGGTAAAGGGTAAAGAGTAAAATTTTGGGCCATCGCAATCATCGCAACTGTTCAAGAGAAACAGCCTGGTGTAATAAATCAAATATAATCTGATCAGGGCCCGTCAAGTTTAATACACTCTGTTTTGTGTAGGCCTAAAAATTCTAAAATACTTTATTTACTAAATACAGGACTGGACCCCCCCCCCCCCCCTGGGCCCGGGCCCGTGGCAACAGTACCCACTTGCCCCCCCCCCCCCCCCCCCCCATGTGGCGGCTCTGGTAGGTAGTGATACCTAAATTACCTACTTGAGATTCAGGTTTATAGGAAATTTTCTCTATTCCACCAACCTATCTTAAGACTTGCCAAGTCCCTTGTTATTCCCGACATGATTCTGCATTCCCTCCGATATGATCTTCAGAAAAAACCTCCATCTAAACTTCCTTTGAAAAAACGACACTAAAAAGCGATGTCGCTAGGCTGATTACATCGGACATTTTTTTCACCGCCTTTTTAAATAATACGCTATTAGGTTGCTCAAGGAGGAGCCTGCCCACCGTCCCATCATCTAATTACCTAAGAGGAACGTGCGAAAGTTTCCGAAGATACTCAAGGCCTTCAGTGTCGTGAAGAGATCGGAATATATGAAAGACTGTATTCTCTCAAGCGAATGACCTGCCTTCAATGTAAATTCTCTTCGCTTATTTCTGCTCATCCCGGTGGGAAAAGTATAAATGGAATGAACTGATGTTCTTCAATACTCTTTAGTTGTTTCTAAAATCCTAAATAAATAAAAATAGACTAATGAAACTACGTAATAACGTACTTTGAATACTCATTACAGAAGTGTGTTCCTGTCCAGTGTGGACTCCAAATGGCTCAACTAAGTTCGATATAAATATTTCGAAAAAGACCAATGTCATCTTGGCCAGGATTGGGCTACATTCCCAACATCAAAACCTTCCGTGGCATTTTAAATCAGGAAAGGCATTGCAACGTTGTTGGAAACAACTTTTTAGTTAAAGAATTCAATTTTGGTGGTACTACTTGCTTCATCGAATATTAGCAACGTTTACGCCACGAAACAAACCATACGGAAACGATTTCTGTCAAAACAGATTTTATTAGAGTGATTTTTCGTGGAGGTGGGTGATGCTTAGAGGGAGGGGGGATATATTTATAAGGTAGCAAGCATAGTGTATATACCCCTGCTGTTGGATGGGATGCAACTTTGTGCTGCCAAGGTTACATTGGATATGATTCTAGGATCATTTGGTAGGTATGTTTTCCCTGCAGTACTAAAATGCTGCCACTTATTACGGAATGGTTTATTCTTTCTGTGTTAGATAGCCCTTCTAAGCAGATCATTGGTCTATAATTATTGAACCGAGTACGTAATAAATGATCAGAAGATGGCGCATCGACCCTCTGAGAAGGGTTTACACTTTAACAGTTCCAAGACCCCGCAATTTAACGTTTCACAATAAAGGTGTTCAAAAAAAAAAAAAAAAAAACGGGAAAATTATGGAAGTGGGGGTGGTTGGAAGTAGGTAATTTACGTTAGCGCATGCGCAGAATGGTGTAATGATTTGAGAAAAATGAAATTTGTTAGGTACAATCTACATCCCCACAAATTCCCAGAAAATTTTATCAAACTCAGTTGAAAACTAGAACCTGTTCCTATGAGTACACTTTCGCGCAGCGCAGGAGCTAATAATGATGCCATTAGTTTGAAATTAACATGAATTAATTGAACTATTGTTCCCCAACTATACACCAAATTTGAGCGGGATTGTACGACTAGGGCGTAAAAAAATGATGCTTGAAAGAATTCACGTTAGCGCATGCGCAAAATGGAGTAATTATTTGACAAGTATGGAATAAATAGTGGACCATTTACAGCCCAACCCGCTGATTCTCTGAAAATTTCATCGAAATCAGATGAAAAACATACAAAGGAAAAGATATCAACTTCATGGTTTTTTTCAACGTTACTTCTGTCCACTTTAACTTTTGTGATGAGGAAAATGGGTTTTTTTATAATGTGAAACAATTACATCTATATTTGTAATAATGTGAATAATAATTTGAAGCTTATCACATCCCATGAAACAACTGGGAGCTGAATCAGACCGAATCCCATAAGTTTTTTGGATTATTTTACCAATATTTTTTCAAATGATCGGCTTGAGAACAAAGTGTTTGATACAATCTTGTCCTTTCATCACGATAGAGGGGTATAGGGGTAGGAAATATATTTCTTGATAACCTAATAGAAATACGAATCAGTAGTCTTTCGGTGAAACAAGAGGCGGAGATAAGAACTGGCCTTCAGGCCACAATATTCGTGTGGCTTGTATTAGCAGCCCAGTGTTTCGAAAGATGTCACGATATACTAACTCGGACTGCCCTGGAGGGATCCACAGCCTAATATACCATCCTGGGTTCCTATCGTGGTGGTTCTCTAAAGACTACCTCTTCTTCAATTTACATTTTTCGTTCATCTTTTATCTTCTGTCAGGATTCTCGTTATTTCTTGTATCGGTGGCTACTTTTCTTCGGGAATCCGATCGTGCCTCCCGGCTAAAATCAAGCACCTACCCTTCCTATCACGTAACCGAGCCGAATCTTTAGACAATCAGGGGCCACGTTGCACAGTGGGCTAGATTGGGTATTTAGCTGGAAAAAAGTCGATTTTTCAAGTTACCGGAATGCAAGTTTGAATGGGTGGGTTCGGTAGAGGTGCTTCTAAGGAACTTTGCCCTCGAAGGGGAAGCCCCCTATGTCTACACAGAGTCGCACGATGAGACATGAAACTGGGAAGTTCACGTTGTTTCTCCAGATCACTTCAGTATGCTCATGTCTGGTGCGGCAAAATGTTCGTCGTCTAATCGATCATTTTTTTAATGGAAGAATCAACTCAAGGTAAATGGGAATCGTTATACATTGTAACAATTTGAAAGGTTTTATTTTTAGTAGAGTCCTTAATTAAAAATGACAACTTTTAAAATGAAAAAAAAAATTAAATTTTTAATTTGAAAAAATAGCAAACAAATGCAAAACTTCTGCTTTTCGAATACGCGTTCTACAAACATGTTCTGTTAGGAATATATAAAACTGCCTGTCTGGACCCCGAAGAAAAGAAATAAGTATGTTGATTTTTCGCAGGGTGTTTCGGTACCGTAACTTCCAGGAGTGGAGACTTTTTAAACATCTGACGCGAGTGCTATTGAAAAAACGCTGTAAATTATTACATAATGTTTTATTATTTCCGTGCCCATACTACGCAGCCCATCTACGCAGATCATTGGTATATTGTCATTAACCTGATAGCTACCGAGCGATCGCGCGCCCGCCTCCCGCTGCAGCCCAAGACACTGTGGTGCTCTCTCACCCTCCAGCCCAAGCTTTTTCAGCCGTTTCCCAACGATTTCGCGCTGCGTTCACCCCTCTATTTTCGCCAATCCCGTCATACTTCATGTTACATTTAGACAAGCAAAGTGTTCACTTAATGTTTTTCTTTGAAATACAAGTTTTTTCCCGTTTTTTTTTTTTTTTTTTTTTTTCTTTGTGTGGATTAAGTTTCATCATAACTCATAACCAAACAATGTTTCGCTAGTTACATTGTCTTTTTTGTTTATATATTTCTTTTTCAACATCTGAATATAGTCATTAAGATTACAATTCAGCTTATGAATAAACGGAATGCACTATAGTTGTTTATTGTTTTGCAAAGGAGAATAAGTGTGTATTAAACCCCGTACGCAATATATGATCGAAACATGGCACATCGAACCTTTGAGAAGGGTTCACACTTTTACAGTTCCAAGACCACGTAACTTTGCGCTTGACAGTATAGATGTTAAAAAAATTCGGGAAAATGATGCTTGAAGTAATTTACGTTAGCGCATGCGCAGAATGGAGTAATTATTTGAGAAAAATGAAATTGGTAAGGTACAATCTACAGCCTAACCCACAAAATCTCAGAAAATGTAATCAAAATCTGATGAGAACTAGACCTTGTTCTCGGAGTGCACATTTGCGCATGAACAGGAGTTAATAGTGATGCAATCATTTTGAAATTAACATGGAATATTTAAACCATTTTCCTCCAACTATGCACCAAATTTGAACGGCATTGGACGACTAGGGCGCAAAACAAATTATGCTTGAAGGAATGTACGTTTGTGCACGCGCAAAATGGAGTATTGATTGGAATGGAATTGGTGGTGGACCATTTACAGCCCTATTCGCACATTCCCTGAAAATATCATCAAAATCAGATGAAAACTGTTGAAAATCGGACTAAAACTTGATATAGTTTTGGGGGTTACAAGGGTTTACCACAGACAGACAGACACGGAACCAAGATTGATTAGTAAGCTCTAAAACGCTAAAAGCAAGTGGAAATTTCGATTTTAGAGGACACAAAATTTCTCAATTGCAATCACGAACACAAAGGTTTTCTATCTTCGGTAGTTAGGAAGCAAAATAACGATCAAAAGTCCTCATTAAATTGTAAAGGAGTAGTTGGGGTGTCGTCTCAGTGTAAGCTCTCTTCACGATACGGCAACGACACTGCGCCGCACAGTGGGCTGAAGTGTTCAAAAATCCCCCCAAAAAAATATTATCAATCCAGCTGGGTTTGTTATTTTTTCATAGCTAGATACCTAGTGATTAGTTGTACGTAGTAGATTTTCAAATATTCAAACAACTTAGGTTAATAGTGACCTTTTTTTCAGGCAGTTTCGCACGACTGCGTCATGTCAGTAGGTACCTATGATACCTATACCTATGATCGTGATATGGTGTATTAAATATTTTAATAATTAAATTACTATTAAATCATTAAATTAAATTAATATTACAAGGTTAATGGGGGTTATATATATTTTTTAAATATTAATCATACGAGAAATTTACAGTTTTCGTAATTTAAGCTGAAAAATCACGTATTTTTATTAATGAGAAGGGCCGGAAAAAAAGTGTTACCGGCATTTATTGAGACAGTGAAATATTAAGAAAGGTGAGGTATTAAAGTGCATTCTCCATCAGTTTCATCGCCGACTTCCGCCGACTCTTTTCACAGTTCATTTAAGAGTAAACAAACAATTAATTGTTAGCTTGCGAACAAGTAAACACTCTTTGGACTGATAATGTCTATGACCTTTTGTCACACTGACAAGTATGAGGCCAATACCAAAGAAGAAACAGCTTCCGCTCAGTGATACTGCATTGGGATTGATATTGTAAAAAAAAAAAGTTTTTAAGAAAGATATTTTGTTCTTTAATTTTAGAAAGTTGATTTCTTTTCGAGTGTCGGCTAATTTTTATTTTGAAAGAAGCATAATTTTCGTTTTTCTCTTTCATATTTTAATGTTATTTTACCACCATTTGTTATACTATTGACAAAATACAGCAATATGAAAGGGTGTGTTCCCGTTTCAACTTTTCTCTCATTTACCCTTCTCAATTTCTAAGACAGCAACAACAATAATTAAATAAATAAACTAATATTAATTGACAAATACTGTATCAGGTTTTCGAAACCGGAAAAACGGAATGGGTGACTTACAAGTAATACTTTGATTATTTCACTTTTTCAGTTCAGCACGGTCGCTGAAATTGCCTCAAAACTGAAATATCTTGGAAACGACTGTGCACATTGTTCTGAAACTAGTCTTATTCGATTCAAACAATGAAAAAACCATGGGAATGCATTTAAATTTTGACAGATTCCCTTGAAATCAGGTTTTTGAACAAAATATGCCATTTTAGCCCACTGTGCGCCGGTCCAACTTGCCGTGCCGTTGTGGTGTCGTTAATCTGCCTTTACAATATAGTCTTTTCGTACGTTTCGTCATGAAACAGAAGGACGTTCGACATCGAATAGTTTGACTACAGAACATGAATTGCCTGAATCACGTTATTTCAAGAACTTCGAGCTGAACCGCTCGATAAATCACCTACTACAATACTATCACCCATTCAGACCCATCTAAACGTACGGGATCACTCCACGCTCATCAACACTCTCGCGTTCCGGCAATACAAACTCACGCACACGCTCTCCCGGTCAAATGATCCTCAGTCAAACAGAAGGATAAATGGGATGACGCTGAAGTTAGACTAAATGGCCCGTGGGTAATTGTTACTAATGGCCCACCTCCGCGCATGTTAACTAATCTGAGGTAATGGGTTTACTCTCGACTGCTTCAAGTGGAGGTGTCACCCTCCAATCCGTCCCATCCACTTCCACCGGCGCCACGGTCAAGTTTGAATCCGAGCCGGTTCCGAGAGATTCACCAGTTGCTCTCTTTAATGGAATTTGGGAACGAACGATCTGTGTCGCAGCTGAAACTTCGTTCCAACAAATACCATCGCCTGAGCAATGAACGACTTACGTCCTTCAATATTGGAGACAGTAAGTGTTGGGATGGTACTGCCTTACGATTTCAAATAAGGTATTTGACTGTACTAACTTAGTTCTGGTTATAATTGTTTTTAAGTAATGTACAATGGTAATCGACCAAGAAAAAATCGTTCCTTGCCCACCCACGTTGGTTTGAATTTCACGAAACATACATTCAAAAAATCAAACTAAACATTAAAAATCCTTCCGTCTGACGTACAGTTGGCTAAATTACTTAAATTCCGGTTCAAAACTTCATACACCAAAGAGAAAAGAGTGGATATTTATAGAATGGGTCCAAATGATTCATCCAAATTTGGTTAAAAATGTAATTAAAAACTACAGTTTTTGTAAACAATCATGAAGTAATGGGTGGAATTTAAAGATAAATGATTTTTCTATGTCGTCATGCCCAACAATTTACATAAACGTATGAAAAACGGTTACTTCATACGCAAATTCGACAATAGTAAAACTAGAACGCCAAGCTTCGAAAACTGTGAACTGGCATATCTTTGATGAAAACAAATTAATGACCCCAAACCAACTTTTTCAACATTACTGCTGGTCTAAAGATGATGATTTTTTGGCTACGAGATTTGTCACTCGGGTGGTTAAATAATTATATAGGGTGGCGATATTCCCCGACTTGGCGGTATTACCCCACTCTCCCCAGTAGGTCGTCCTTTTGTACTTTTGCAAATACCCAAATTGTTCCTTCAGCACTAGGACTTAGCAATTCGACCATCCACAGAATTACTATATGAAACAATACCAATCACAAGTGGTTCATGGCTTACGGGTAGGTGCTGTAAATAAGAGGTTGGTGTTCCTCGCCAACATTGATGTACTGATGAACGAAGATCCAAACATTTTCATTGTTTCTGGACCGATGAGTCCAAATTCAGAAACAACGGGATGATAAACCGAAACATAACGAAGCATCTTCGAACGAAGCTGACTTCTAAAAATCTCACCACCATTATAGCCAGTGGCCAGTTTGATTATTCCGATCAATGTATGGAGTGGATTGTTGGGAAACCAACTGATTGGCCGTTTTCCGAGCGAAACATGAATGGAGAACGCTATCATAATCCCCCCATCACACACTCCCGACGCCACTGGAGTATGTAATGCTCGATACACGTTCAGAAAAGTGGTTCCAACAAGATAGGTGACCATCGCTTAGTGCTAGAATCGTAGCGACTTCCTCGACGAACAATGTCGAGCACAGATTGGTCTGAAAAATTTGCGTTTACCACCTATTTATAAATGAAAGTAGATTTCAATCTGATAGTATTAACACCATCCTTACATTTTGTACCTAAGATGAGTGGTTTGATTTTTATGATTTTTACGAGATTTGATTGATTGTGGCGTCGCGCTGAATAGGGGGTCTCGCCCATGTGGGAGGAATGGAATGACGTAGCTTTTTGCCAAAACTTTGAAAAATCGTAGAGAGAAAACTACTTATTGTATACTGCGGTTGGTGTCTGTATTCTAAAAAGTTCACCCACTTTCTTTCAAAATATAAAACTAGCATTTGAGGATCCCTAATGCCTCAACTGTCGGATACCTCTAGGGGTGCCATTAACTGAAAACCTGTTGAATATTTACTTTAGGGATATCTGAAGAACAAGGTCTATCAACACCCAATCACTAGATGAGAACAACTGCGGAGGTGCATCGTTGAGTCTGCGACAGCATTCAACAAATAACTATCGAAGGAGAACCGTGCAATGTCTCAGAATTGCCTAAATTTTGAAGAAAATGCTGAAATAATTGAGGAGCTGACATGGAAAAGCAGTTAAGTCCAAAAATCTACAGAACATTTTTTTGTCGAAGTGCAAGTAAACAGTCACGCCAACGGCCTTAGGTCCTCCCGTCCTTGCTAGATCGCACCCTGAATAAATGTGTGACCTTTACATGGAGAAGAGATTAAGTTCAAAAAAATCTGATAAGAGTTCAGAGGGAGTTCCTATGAAATTTGATTTTTGGACTTAACTGCTTTTTCATGTCAGCTCCTCAATTATGGTTTTATTTATTTATTTTATTTTTTTCATTGACATTACCTAAATTTGTAGTTTTATTTCGGAAGTAACTATAATCATTCAATTAATTTTTTTATTTTTTTATTTTTTTTTTCTCGAGGGGAAATGCAAAAACTGATACGATACCTACATAGTTCAGCATGGAAAAGTACCTCAAACTCATGTGCCAAACGTTGTAGGTACTTTCAAAACCCTATTTTTTTTAAATGTTGTACACAATGTCCATATTTTTACCCACTCATAAAATCGAGTGATGAGTCATTTCTCCATCAATTGTCGAGATCTACAGAATAAGTAGGAGAGGGGGGGAGGGGGTTTGAATTTCTCTTCTAAGCCATTCATTGGGGATGTTATATAAATGGGAGGGGGGGGGGGTATCATTATCGGGGACACCCTGCATGTGATAAAGCGTTAATATCTTTATTCAAAATTCCGTATTTCAAGAAAGGATGATTTAAAAATATTGTTTTTAAAATTTTCACAGCCATAATTAGCATAATCATAACATAATTTTCTTCAAAAAATTGCTCAAAATCTACATATGTACCTAATTAATTATTCTACTGGGTCTAAATCATGCAAATTTGTCATTTTTCCATTCTGCACGTTTAGAACATTTTTTTATTTTGTGTAGAACATTAGATACATTGTTGGTATCGTAGGCTACAAAAATGTTTGTTATTGTGGACTACTGCCTAGTGATTTATGTGTGTGCATTATGCTTTTTTTTAACACAGAATGTGTTTTTGCGATGACCTACCGAAAAAAAACCGACAGAAAAAACCGTTACGCGCCTTTTTATAATGATTTTCACGTACAACCGAGTCGTTGCTAGGGAAATGGTACTTCGTCGTTTTTCATCCCACAAAATTCGTTGACCATTCGTTCGAAAGCTCTCGATTTATCCAACCATATTATGTTAACTACTGCGAAGTGCGTGGCCAACAAGCTGAGTTATGAGCATGGTTATATGAATAATTGTTTACACACAGGTGATCATTCTCAATAATTGATATTGTGAACATGATTGCAACCGCTTGTTAATTCCGTTGGTAAGAAAATAGAATCATCGCAAAAACACATTCTGTGTTCCTATGATTTCATACAGAGTATGGAAAAAGAAATAAACCGGGGGGTGCAGGGGGGCGGAGCCCCCCGCCGAGGCGCAAAGCGCCGAGTTTTTTTTTTAATTTATTGTCAACTCTTTGTGTTATAACAACACTTTACGTTCTGCTAATATATGGCGTTTTCTACTTAATTACAGTAGTGGAACATGTATGGAGGGTACTGTCCAGCGACAAGCCTCCTATACATTATGCATGTGGTAATTACGTTCGTGCATTACTACGTGATTTTACGTGAATGAAGAGATTACTCACCGAGCGCGAGACTCAGGAAGAAAGAAGACGAACACTTAGCGTACGACGGACTGGCCGACTGACTCCACGCTAAGCGCGGCCGGCGGCGGTCCTGCGACGGGGTGGGGGGGCTGCGGAGTTTCGCGGTTAGTGGAATGAGAACGACTCTGGTGGGAGGGGGATTTCGGTAGGTGCGAGGTGGCGGTCAGGTGGAGGTCCCGCGGTGGTCCCTTCTTCACCACCTCTGGCCACCGCGGGCCGTCTTTTCATACGGATAGCGACAGACCCAGGAGCGAACTGGATAGTGTCCAGACAACTGGAGCTTGAGCGGTGTGAATAAAAACGAGTAGGACAAGTAAATACTTGAACATATTAAAATGACAAGTAAACGCTAAAATTGAAGTGAATAAAACAAGTATTTACTCTTGAGAGGCTATTAAAACCCCGAAAAATGCCAATTTTGGTGTGAATAAACGCAAGTAAATACTTCTGTAGCAAGTAAATACTCGTCCATTCGCAAAGACTTACAGTCGTACTTGTACACGAAAGATGGCTGCATTTATGAACCTGCGTGATGTGAAACGTTATAGAGACCGGCATGATATAAGTCCCGATCTATCTAAGGGACTATTACGGTTTGAGAGCGAAAACGTAGATTTTCTCTCTTCACACTTTCTTGATGAAAATACTGATGCAAGGGGTAGAGGATTAACTGCACGGAAAAAGATGGAAATTTTTCTGAGATACGTTAATGATCCAGGATTCCAAAGTGGTGTTGCCAACGACATGGGGGTTGAAAGAAGTACCGTCAGCAGAACGTTTTCAAGTGTATTGGATAAAATAGTGTCGAAGTCTGAAGATTGGATTAAATTTCCACGCACTATTGAAGATATGGATCAGGCCAAGGCAGATTGGGCTTCAAAATTTCGCATTCCGACTGTGATTGGTGCTATAGATTGCACTCACGTGCATATTATGAAACATTCGGAATTCGGCGACGAGTATGTGAACAGAAAAGGAAAAACAACAATAAACATTCAGATGACTTGTGACGCTAATGAAAAAATTACAAGTGTGGCCAGGGAGTGTACATGATGGCAGGATTTGGCGAGTGAGTGGAAATTCAATTCGGCCCATGCTCAGTAAAGAGTAATAATTGAAAGAGTTTTTGGCCAGATGAAACGTCGTTTTCCCATACTCTCGAACCAAGTTAGAATAGCAGTCAAAAATGTTCCCGATTTAGTAATAAGTTGTGCAGTGCTTCACAATGTAGCAAAACATTTGAATGATGCTTGGGAAGTGGAAGACGGAATCGAAAATGGTGTGGCTGAAGAAAATGTACCTCTATATAATTTAGATCGGAATGAAGTTATAAATAGACGACGTGGTCAGACAAAACGATTAGAAATTAGTAATAATCTGATGATGTAAATACACATTTTTGACATGGAAATAAATTTAATCCTATTTCCTTTACTCCTATTGCAATCGCATATGTGAAAAAATAAAATAAAAAAGTAATAAAAAATGTATGAAAAAATAAAAATATATCTTTTTAAATAAGTATTTACTTGCCTTTCTTGTGAATTCAGTTGTCTCGCGAGTAAATACTTGCTAGTAGGTATACCCTCGGGTTGGCGAGTACACGGTCACAAGTAAACTTGACGCTTTATTCACATCGGTTTACTTGGAGTTTGAATACTCTTTACACTTTACTTGTAAGTAAATACTTGTCGTACTCGTTTTTATTCACACCGCTCATTGCAATGACTCAAACAATTTTAAAACATTTCCAAACTTTCATCATAGAAATGAGTTTGAGGCACTCGAAAACGATCCCTTGATTTGAATACTTTTGTCCAAAGTATGAAATGTGAAACACTCGCAGCTCCCTTGACCTCCCCAGATCTTCATATAGTATGAATATCCTTACATGTAAAACTGAAAGTTTGTTTCTATCTATTTATCTATGTATTTATGTATTTTTGTTTCCAATAGACGGCTAAACGGCTGGACCGATTCTGATGGGAGAGGTCGTAAAATGATCAGCGAGTTCCGGCGCACAGGATAGGCTGTGGCTGCACCTCCAAAACATCCTTCTGCTACATATGTCTACGGCGCTACCCTTCGCAACCGATTTGTTTAGATCCCGAACTTTTGTTATTATGGTTCCTAAGAGGCAGTTTGTTAGCGGCGGAAATTCGTGACAAGTGGAGAAACCTTAGACGGCTTACTATACGGGTGTTCCAAGTGAAAATTATCTACTGTTTATCCTAGTAAGTGGGCGCTCGACACCACAGTCTTGAAGGATACTTTTCGAAAGTGAGCAACTGGCAAGTGTTATTATTTCCAGAAACGACCAATTATCTACTTGGTTTGCTGCTGATCAGCCGGTATACACTCCACTCAGTTATTCCAAGACCGCCAAAAATGTGTGATATCCCCCCCCAAAAAAGACGCCTAGCGTACAAAACATGCCAAGCCACAAAAGGCATGATATCATCCAACTTGTGCTTAGCGCAAGCCTAGGGATAATTGCACACCACTTGCGGTTCACCTATTCATCGTCTATTGCAGTATGAAAATTCCAGAACGGCTTGGGCGATTTTCGTTATAACTCAAATCGAATCGAATATTGCTGAAATGTCATCCTAATGGACCTACTTACAGTACACGAATCCCTTAGCCCTCATTTTCGACTAATCGTTGAAGAAAATTCATCAGTTTATCACAACAAACCCAAACAATTGTTGTGGTTTGAATAATAACAAAACTCGGCCAAGCCAAGCCGTTCGGGAATGTTCATACTGCAAAGGCGGTGAATATATAGGTGAACCGAAAGTGGTATGCTGTTATTCGGAGGCGTACGCTAGTCACAAATTAGATGATATCATACAATTTGTGACTTGGCATGTTTTGGGCGTATTATTCCGTACAGAACCTCGGAATCTGGGGGATCGAGAATGGCCAAAAGACCTTGAACTGAACTAACTTCAAACGACGAAAGATGACACCACCGTCGCTGTCGTTTTCTAGACTTTGAGGTTGATGGCGATTTTGTTTCGATAGTTTTTAGTAGCTTTTAGTAATGAGAGGATCCCATAATCTTTATTTTGATCTCAAATCCGACTATTTTCTTTTGTACAGTAGCATTCCAAACTCATTTCAAAATTTCCATGTACTCTTACGTGTAACACCTTGCTGATCAATTTTGGTTCCGTTTCTGTATCTCTATGATAATTTCTTGTCACGCCTAAAACTGTGCTAAGTTTTAGTCTGATTTCGATCAGCATTTCTCGGATTTATCTCCTGGATGATCCCTTGAAAATAGCAAATGTTTTGGCAAAATTATCATAACGTTTGTATTATATCTATAAGGCCGCCGGGATCAGATTCATATTTACACGAAAAAGTCCTGTAGAAACAAGAACACGTCATGTTATTCCATACAAGATGCGCCTATCTTGAAATATCATATAATGGAACATAATTATTGTTAGTCTTATCAGAACCATCGATAGTGTGATATCGATTTGCCATTCCTGCTGGATTTCATCAGCAACCATTTACGATCGAATGTTATGTTGAGATGGTATCCTATTTTCAGTAGGTAGCTCAATAAACCATTAAAACAAAATTTTTTAAAAATTGATTTCCCATTATTACTCCTTGAAGTTAACAGGTTCTACCCCTTCACATCCTACAGGATTGGTGTCCTGTGGCCTTATGAGAACGTGGGTCCACCCAGGTAATGAAACGGTTTCGAAGTTTCAGTGGTAGTGTGGGACACCTCCTTAATCGCCCCCAGTAACTTTCATTTCCAGTAGACCAATAGTAGCGTGAGCAAATGCGCAAACATTAATTATTGATCGCCGATTTTGATCGTCGATCCTCATGATCTATCAGTCTTATTATTTTTTTTTTTTTCCAAACACTCTGGGGTTAGGGGGCAGAAGCGTCGGGCCAGTGCCACTGGGTGGGGGGGAGGTGCCCTCCAACATTGTAAAAACAATATACGAGTATAATAAATCAATAGATTTTTGGCTGAAAAACTAAAATAAAATAAACCTCTGGTACTAAACCTAAATGTTTAGTTTAAATAAATGAAATACATTAACTTGGTTTAAACATAGTACATAAAGTCACTTAAAGCGCGAGAATGAAGTTACTCTCCCGTATATATATAAATATACACCCCAAAATGAATGGCTGATATTTTTTTGTATCAGAGACCTCAAAACAAATTTCTGTGTTGGTCGCGGCCTTAGGTCATGCTACGGGACCAACGGTAAGCTCATATTTCTGATAGAAATTTGCTAAAAAAATATTGCACACCTCAGTACCTACATATTTTTATCATGCAACTGCAATGGAAAAATCCTAACACCTGGTATTGAGAAGGTAAATAATAATTAGTTTTCCATTCAACTCAGTTGATGAAATTATCAAAATAAAAAAGTTCCAGTAATGGAGCATGAGCGAATTTTCTTATATTAGGTAGTACCTATCGTAACATTTTAATATGGTAAATTTTATTGAAGTTTGATCAGAAAATAAATCGTCAAAACCCAATTTTATGGCAAAAAATACTCATTCTAAATAAAAATCGGCGATTCAGAACAATTTTTGGATTTTTAGATTTTTTTCAGTTTTTACCTACCATTAGATTTTTCAGCAAATATCAACGAAATTCAAGTGCATTTTCAGCATAGTTTTGATAATTATTAGTTCTTGATAATTTTTTTTTGACATTTTATGTCTTTGCTATGGCACATAAACTAAAAAAACGTCACGGAAAATAATTGCTCACGAAAATTGCTCACGAAAATTGTCCCAAGTGGCCACAACGATGATTATGACCATCAGAAATGACGTTGATTTGGTATGTAGCCCCTTGAGGGACTTCTGAACACAACTGACCGATCCCAAATCAGCTGAGTGGCTCTAGAATCCAGTTTTTTCCCTAATGATCCCACGATTCTGAGATTTGGTATGTGGGCCCTTGAGGGACTTCTGAACACAACTGACCGATCCCAGATCAGCTGAGTGGCTCTAGAATCCAGTTTTTTCCCTAATGATCCCACGATTCTGAGATTTGGTATGTGGGCCCTTGAGGGACTTCTGAACACAACTGACCGATCCCAGATCAGCTGAGTGGCTCTAGAATCCAGTTTTTTCCCTAATGATCCCACGATTCTGAGATTTGGTATGTGGGCCCTTGAGGGACTTCTGAACACAACTGACCAATTACAGATCAGCTGAGTGGCTCCAGAATCCAGTTTTTTCCCTAATGATCCCACGATTCTGAGATTTGGTATGTAGCCCCTTGTGGGACTTCTGAACACAACTGACCGATCCCAGATCAGCTGAGTGGCTCTAGAATCCAGTTTTTTCCCTAATGATCCCACGATTCTGAGATTTGGTATGTGGGCCCTTGAGGGACTTCTGAACACAACTGACCGATTACAGATCAGCTGAGTGGCTCTAGAATCCAGTTTTTTCCCTAATGATCCCACGATTCTGAGATTTGGTATGTGGGCCCTTGAGGGACTTCTGAACACAACTGACCAATCCCAGATCAGCTGAGTGGCTGTAGAATCCAGTTTTTTCCCTAATGATCCCACGATTCTGAGATTTGGTATGTAGCCCCTTGAGGGACTTCTGAACACAACTGACCGATCTCAGATCAGCTGAGTGGCTCTAGAATCCAGTTTTCTCCCTAATGATCCCACGATTCTGAGATTTGGTATGTAGCCCCTTGAGGGACTTCTGAACACAACTGACCGATCTCGGATCAGCTGAGTGGCTCTAGAGTCCAGTTTTTTCCCTAATGATCCCACGATTCTGAGATTTGGTATGTGGGCCCTTGAGGGACTTCTGAACACAACTGACCGATCCCAGATCAGCTGAGTGGCTCTAGAATCTAGTTTTTGACATTTTATGTCTTTGCTATGGCACATAAACTAAAAAAAACGTCACGGAAATCGCTCACGAAAATATTCTGATGATTTCCGCTTACAACCGAGTCGTTGCTAGGGAAATGGTACTTCGTCGTTTTTCATCTCACTAAATTCGTTGTTCATTCGTTTGAAAGCTCTCGATTTATCCAACCATAATATGTTAACTACTGCGAAGTGCGTGGCCAACAAGCTGAGTTATGAGCATGGTTATTTGAATAATTGTGTACACTCAGGTGATCATTCTCAATAATTGATATTGTGAACATAACTGCAACCGCTTGTTAAATTTTGGTGATACGAGTCTGCAACTAAAGTCATAAAATGTCCCTTGTAAATTTCCTTGTAAATTGGGCTTGCCCGTACTAATATTAAATAAATAAATTCGGTCCACACGCCCGCTCTTAACCACCAATTTTTGACTGAAATTCTGCTAAAAATCATAAAGTTGACAGTTTTCGGCCGGTTTTAGCCTTTTTAGTGACTTTTTGACCACTTTTTTCTTTAATTTGACCAATTTAATGTGCTAAAATGTGCTGGCCAATAAGTAAATCCTTTCACTTGGATTTTGTGGTGCAAGAACGGGATTTTTATCTCAATCCTAAGGAGCGTTATCGTATGGAATGACACATATCTCATACATACGAGTACTTATAAAAAAGCGCAAACTTCAGGAATAGTTTCGGAATGCCTCAAAACGTGTTTCGGTGGAGAAATTTTTCGGATATTTTGATTTTAAAATGTTCCAAGCAATTGCAATAGCTTCATTTTATATTTTATAAGTACCATAAGCTCATTAATAGCTTATAAGCATCTTTAAGGGCATAAGTAGAAGCAGTTGACACTTTTGTATCTGTGCCCCCCAAATTAATTGTCCACGCTGCTCCTGTGTAGGCGGGTATAATTCTCTGGATAGTAAACCATGAAATTGATTGTGATTGATGGCAGAAACCATTGCGCATGCGTGAACATTAAATAGGTTGTTACGGACGAAACTTCGAAACTAATTTACCTATTCCTTTCAGTTCCTACAGGATTAGCATACCTGTGGCCTCGAGCAAGCGTGAGTTGATCCCGGGCAATAAGCCTACGTGTAGATCCCCTTTATATTCTGTTCTTCAGACCCTGCACTAGCATCTGGGAACAAGTATGTTGGGTTTAACTTCCCTCACTCATCTTTACCTTTTTCCTGTTCTCTCTTCAACCTTTCCAACACGGTCCTCACACCTGCACACAACACGACACAAAAACACAGGCACTTCAAACTTGGGCAAGGATGTGCTAGTACTCCTGGTGACACCCAGGATAAAAAAGCAGGAGCAGCAGGTTCAGTACTCCTGCGGCGGTAGCTGTGGGTCTCGACGCAACTTTATTTTCAGCTTAAAGTGTAAGCATCTACAGCTCTTGTCTCGTCAACACGGGTCTTATACTATGACGAGCAATATTGTTCAGAAGTGTAATTTCTTTTTTGTACATTTGCTTTTTCATGAATAAAGTCACTCTCCTCTCTCTCTCTATCTGTTTTTTTTTTTTTTTTTTTTTTAATTTGTTGGAATTTTTATCTTATTTTTTTCTGGTATGATGTAAGAGAGGACCCGAAGTTCCTAATTGTATCAGATTCATAAATAAATCAGTCAAACAGTCTCTCCCTCTCTCTCTCTCTCTCTCTCTCTCTCTCACACACACACACAAGCACACGCACACAGAATACGTTAATGTATGGTCTAAGAGACTGAGACTGAAATTGACACTTACTGAAACTGAACTCTGCGTGATTTAGTTAATATCCATCCTCAGCTACCCTCGCGTACACTTTAGAATGAACTGAAAGAACACTATTCCACTGCAGCATAAAAATAAAATTGCCCTAATAATACCTGAACCACTTCAGTTTCCTCGTTAATCAACCATACCTAATTGTTTATCGTTTGAATGATATCCGGTTACACCCATACTTATATGGTACAAAATATGTTCGTATTGTTGGAGGAACAACTTACCTACTGTTGTATAGATTAAACGGTTTTGACGCGGTTTCGTTTCGTACCTACAGTAATAGCTAAGCTGTCATCTTTCGCTTCTGAACGTTGCTGTCTGCTCTCTCCAGTTCTTAGAATAGTTTAGTGCTGAAATTCGGTACACAACTTCTTAGGGACCAATGGATGGGATTGAGAGGAAGTCGGACAGCTCAGCCGTCGTTAAAGCTGGTTTCACCCCCGTTCTTCCAAATGCGATGTGATATTAATATGGTACTGTCTGGATATGGTTATTTCAGCAGTCTATGCACCGAATAATCCGTACACGTGGGTGCGTGCAACGTACGGGTAACCGGCCAGTTATAGCTGAAATTCGCATATTAGCATGAATACACATGCATTACAATCAAATACTGCATTTTGGCTCTTGAATTTATTGTTCCACTAAAATCCATACGACTGTAACGATTAGTGAGGAAACTTTAACGGTACCCATCAAACTTGACTAATGTTTTTTTAAATTGATGTGAGCCGACATATCTTGAGGGAGATGATCTTCTAATCCTGGTTGTTCACAAAGGGTCAATATTGAAAATAAAAAACCAAAAGGGTGGTCAAACGATGCACCTGAAATGTGGAACCGTTATGCGGCTTACTAATGATGATGGATGTTATTTCATATATGCTGGGCGATTCATTTACAGCTAAGGGGACACTTAGGTGCTTCAGACCACCCTGACATGGTTATAGTTCAACTGTGTTATATACTTCTGAGATCCATGGATTCTGGAGGATCGAGAAGAGCCTAATGACCTTGAACTGAACTACGACAGCAGATGACAGCACTGTCGCTGATGACGTCACTTGAAGATTGTTGTTGTTTTGGTGGTTTTAGTTGCCTTTGGCAAGTAGTTTTTCTGTCAGGAACTTTACTGTTACTACTTACAACTTTACTTTTACTAAGATCTGAAGAAATCAGCAAAGAATGTGATAGGCGGAAAGCCAGAAGATCAAATTGACTATACCGCACAAGATGTATGTCTACATCCCTGCTCGCAAAAAGGCGTGAAAACTTATTCTTCCTCACCTTTCCACTGCCACGGATCAAATAATACCTAAAGAACGATTTGGGTTCAGAAAATCTGAAATGATTCTCACTTTAATTGTAAAGATTATAAAAGAAGATTATTATATAAGAGTTAGGATGGTGAAAGATCACCTCTAATCGGGAGGAGATATAAATTTAGGGTTGAGTTTAACACTGAGATGGCCTTTGACCGATCCTGGTATGACGAGTTATTTCACCAACTCAACTTACACCTCCCAAACCACCTTGTTCAGTACTTGTTTATTGAGCAATACATGATAATATAACATCTGTAGTTAACGTTAGTTAACGTAAAAAACAAACTCTTCAATGTACAAGTTTGTGCCTGTATTCCTCAGGGACCCGTGCTGTGCCCGTACCTACGTAATTATATAAATATATTATGTTCTATTGTCACGATATGCAACTCCCGCAAGGAGAGTGAAAAAAGTGTGGAGTCTATTCATAACACACTACAGCCCTCCATTCCCGAACTGGAGAATTGGAGAAACAGATATGTTAAAAAACAACCCCTCAAAATCCGTTTCGGTCTCCTACAAATATTAAATATAAATATTAGGTTGAGCCAAATTTGCACTTTATGGGACAACCCCAACAAGAATGCACACAGATATGCTGGTATTAGGTACTCTTAATTGATGCCTAACGTTTGTTGCCCATATTTCTTGCGAGTTTCAAAGCTTGAGATGCTGAACATACCTATCCGTTAGAAACGCTATTCACTTAATACAAATCTTAGTTTGTCTCAAAGTGCTGCTTTATAAACGTTGATTCACCCAATATGGACGAACGGTGTCTCTATATGGAGCATTATTTGTTCGAGATCCCAACTTGATTGGATGGTCATTGTTTTGGATTAGATCAGAGGGTCAACGAACCGCACACTTCAGAAAACTATTCTTAAACACTAGATTATCACAACACGCCATGCACAGAATCACCGCATTCAATCAAACTTGATTATAAACCAGAATATTGACAGTAGATTATGAAGATGGTATACAACAAAAAAAGTATTTATAAGCACTTAAAATTAAATATTTAAGTACCTAACTGTGATTTAGGATCCAAGAAAAACGTTGGGACTGTTTCTGTCAAAACGAGTTGCATGTCGGTTTCTTCTGGCTTAAAAGCCGTCAGATTTACATCGTAGAGCTGAAATGAAAGAGTCTTTCATGATTAAAAATACTTAAAGTGTTTAGGTACTTATTACAATGATTCGAGTTATACGTACCTACTTCGATAGAAACCATCTGCATAGTTGATGCCAAAAGTGATCTAAAGGTCAATTCTGATTGGACGAACATTAATGAATCTTTCCGTTAATTGCAAGATCAAATCCTGAATATTGAGGAGCGGTCCAGTGACCTTAAGCGATGGGTGGAGGTGCGACCTCTTGGTTTCTGTTTTGAATTATTCAGACTGTCCTTTCTGCCTCGACCCATTCACCGCAGGTTGGTTTTCGGTTCTTGATCCCTGATCCTTCCACAGCACTACTCGGGTGACTGAGCTGGTTAAACTGAAGTAGAACTGGACAAACATTATTCTAGCTTATGATTTTAAGTAAACTAGCCCTTTAAAGCGTTTATAAAAACGCTGCACATTATTACAAAGGTGTTTTATTTATGTATTGGGTAGCCCTTCTATGCATACCATTGGCTTGTAATTATTTACCCAGTAATTAGTATATCATCAAAACTTGTCACTTTGCCGAAGGGTACAATAAGTTCATACCATCTATATCTATCTATTATCTTGAAGATACTATCCTCTAGTATCTACGAGGGGATTTTTACAACGATACATGCTTTCGTTCACAATGATGTTATTTTTTCTTGCCAAAAAATAAGCAAACGAATTGACATACGACGATCCGGTTGGTCTCATACGATTCTACGGAAGGGGATATAGGGTGGAAGGGCCAGTGTTTGACACCTTTAGAGAAATTTCGGCTTTGACAAGCAATTAAGTTATGTTTTTTCGTTTGTTCAAACTTGAGACTTACATCTTTTGCTGCATCAGGATGTCCACAAACTGCTCAGTAGTGGACCTAAATCGGAACCGTCTGAGGTTCTTTCGAACAAGTAAAAATAGCTGCTGACAAGAATAATTGAAGATAAATAAAATAAACAAGAATGACTGGAATCTATGTAACATTGAGCTAAAGTGTTTGAACAATGAATTGAGATTCACTAAAAATGAAGTTCCATCGAATTAGCTAGGGAACTACACTCGTCACACGCAGTTAGATTTTCCTCCTTAGGCTCGGCTTCTCCAAGTCCCAAACAGGAATGATGAAATCGCTTCCCGCATATATCACAATCCCTCCCAGATCGTTGTGAAATAGAGGCACCATACCGAAAGCATAGCCCCCCGAGTAGGATTTCTTTTTCACATCTCATGTCACTATCCACAAAGGCTTGAGTGGTCATCAAATCTGTATCTAATATTTCAACTGATTCATCTTATGATTATCACTGATATGAAGGATGCAATTTCATGAGCCCGTGAGTTCGTTGGAACAGCGGTGCAACCCCCTACTCTAAGCAATTTCATGAGCCCGTGAGTTCGTTGGAACAGCGGTGCAACCTCCTACTCTAATTGCCTGTATGGATTCAAATTTGTACCTTTGTAGTTATTTTCCGCGTTGATTTTATTTATTTCTCTATTTTTAATTAGGTCTTGGATTCATTAGGTGAACTATGATTACTGTAATAAGTTTACGCGAACGGTTTAGCCGCATCTTGGATTTCATCACATCACCGCCTCATTTCTGCCACACATTTTCATTTCATTTTCAAGCTTTTTTTTTTGCTTTATTTGTTTTCGCCTTTCTTCTAGAGGGAGCCATATTAAGTATTTGACCTGTATAATATAGAAGTGGATATTAGCCAAAAACCATCTTAGGTAACTAAGTAATTATGAGAACGTGTCAAACACTAGTGCGGGTAGCTGTCAAAGACTGAAACCTTCCCGACTCAATGATTGACAATTTATTGGACCACTGTTTGACATTACTTTCACCCAAGTCATACACTGGTCCAGCATTTGATTTTCGTCAAAATTTGATTAGGAACTACTTTATTATGATTTAACCTTCAATTAGAATGTAAAAAAATGTAGGAGAGGGAAAATTGGAAAAGGATCAGTAATTGACAGCACTGTCAATCACTGAGGGTAGTATCAGTTTGGGGACTAGTAATTGACATTTGCATTTTAACAGGTTATCTTTGATTATTTCCAAAAAATGATAGCATAAATGCAATCTACACAAAAAACTGATTGAAAAAAACCATGGGAACAATCGAATTTGAAAATGTGGAAGGCATGGTGAAACAAAATAAAACAGTTACCTCCTTAGCTAAATCACAAGATACTGCAATAAAGAAAAGATAACACGAGGTTCTGTTGGGTAAACTTCTCCAGATTTCACAAAATCCCACTTGAAACCATTTTCCGCCTTTATACTTCACTGAGAAGGTATTTTGTCACAAAATTAAAAAGGATCAAGCCAGTAAAACACTTTTATGCCTTATTATTTTAACTTTTTGGTGAGATGTCAATCACTGGGTGCTTGTCAAATACTGGTCCCCCCACCCTATTTGAAAATCATAGGTGGAGTAAGAAATTTAGCCATTTCGTTCATGCGAAAAAAGAAGAAATCCTAATTTATCGGTTATTGAAAACGTTAGTTCTAAAAACCGATCTCTTTTAGAGTGGTCATTTACATGGCAATGTCTGTAACAAGAGGACTAGGTTTGCCTTGACTCTTTGGATGCATGCATCGCAGTCCTAATTTGTATTTAGTCCGTTGATTTGAATTTTGGTAGGCTTCCACCAGTTTTCCCCTGATTTGTAGACTCAAAAGATTGTAGCGTGAATTAAAGTTGAAGAAAGTTGAGCGTGAATAAATGGCCAAGCAGGATTCGTCAATCTCGATGATCTAGACGCTGTGATTGTGCTCCTAGAAGCAATCAATAGTTTTCCTCTTGCATCTTGAGAAAATCATTGTGCAGTCCCTGGATAACAATCGTTATTGCAACACTTTCTGATTCTCGCAAGCCTTTTTGTACGCCTAAGCCCATTCTTGCAGTGAAATCAAAATAATTGTGCATAACTGGGTGGAGAATCTGGTTCCTTGGCATACGCGATTTGAAGAAGAAGTCAGTAATTTGAATTTAAGCAACCAAATTAATTTAGTTCATTTGAAATGCGTAACTTTATTGTACAATATACATCATCCAGTTCCAGCAAATAAATGATATAGTTACCAAGTAGTAGGTTACTTTTTTGTCGCTTCTGCGTTACAGTTTATTGTTAGCCCATACTTTTCGAAAGGCTCCCCGCACAAAAATATTCATCTAATCGATGTACTTTGGTAGGTATAACCCATCCCCCCCCCCCCCCCTTTCCCACCACAGTCCAATATTTATAATTCTTTTACTTTTCATTCATTATAAAATTCGAGAAATCTATTACAAAGGTCACTTCCTCTGCTTTTAACAAAAAATGGATGGGGAATACAAAGTCTTATTAAGAGATGAATAAACTATCAGAATAAGAAGAGGGGCTTATGATGAAGTTTCTCACGAGTCATTTTCTTTAGTATCGAAATATCCTGATAATTTCACACTACGTATTTCCATGAATCATTCTTTCTCCATTTTTCCTAGTAAAAGCTGTCTGCACTTTAGTATGTTTGTGTGGGATGACGGAGGGGAAGGGGTTGCTTATGGAATATTCATGATAGGTTAAATAATACAAGGGGTTCATCCAGTGAAATGTTAATCTAGAATAGAATAGAATATTAATTTATTGATAAAAAGAAAGTACAATTTAAAATGGCCTTCAAGCCTATGGAATCAACTTTTTAAAAAGTATATTTTCTCATGTCTACCAATCAAATAAGTTCATAATAACTTGTGGCGGCTGGTGGAGCTGGTCTCAGCCAATAACAACCATATAATCTACAAAGTTAATAGCTACTTTCACTACACACGAACAACTTCAAAGAAAACACTCTACTGGTCAAATGCCTTTATCCTGCTCAAAATCCTTCTCCAAAAATGCACAAAACTACTGAAGATGTCAGGATTAAATCTACAAGCATAATGGAACAGTAAATCTATATAGTAGGTATGCATTCTTTTTTGCACGTTCAGTATTAAATTTAGGCAACTTAATGTTAGATGACACTGCAGTACGTGTATGCGGTACATTGCATTTATGCTCAGGTTGAACACCAGTTTTATATACAATTAAGCACGATTGAAATAAAAATACTTCCCTCACGTTGAGTTCATCTAACTCTCGGTGAAGGAGTAAGTATTGTAGGATAACGTGGACTCTTCCGAAGGACTATTTTAAGCACAATATTCTACGCTATCTGCAAAGATTTTAATATTGATTTACCGGCACTTCCCCATACGAAACCATATTTTAACGAAGAAAAAACTAAGCCAAAGTAAATGGTTCTCAATTGCACGACAGACAAACAATTTCGAGCTTCCTTAAAAACATAATAATTTTCTCAGTTTTGAAACCAAAGCCTCAATATGGAAAGTAATGACCTAGTCGCTATTCTCTCCAAAATCATATTTATGCAAACCAGACATAGAGACGTCCCTGTAATGTAATTCAGACGTCATTATTCACCAATTTGCATATTCCGTCAGTTTATAAACTGTTATGGTTAGGAACTGGTCGATTCTTCCAAATCGATTAAATCTAGTTATGATGATACGACCCCCCCCCACAACCATTTAGTCACCCGAGAATTAGTAATTACGACTCCTGCACATTCTAGTAGGTACCTATCAGTTGGGAGAAAAAAAGTCCAGTCATGCAGCATGACCCCATGAACAAATTTTCGAAGAAATCTTCGACATTTTGAGCGGAGCGAGGCCTTGGGTCTGCGTGCTAGCTCGTACATAAATAGAACTTCTTCATAATTTCATGGCTGATATTTTCTAAGCCACAGTCAGTATTAAAGCTACATCAAGTCCTAAAACAGTTGATCGTAAAACATTAAAGAGAGCGACCGAGAGAATCGGAGGACGGAATATTTCACAGAGTAAACTCATCAGTTGTGATTACGTTTTTTTCTTCTTTTTTTTTGTCTTAATAAGCACCTACTACCTACGTTTTAAACAGCATGGTTCTAGGATTGGTTATACAGGGATACTTCCATAAGAGTAGTTCATTCTGAATTTGGACAATGTTTCATGCAAATATTACCGATTTTTACAACTAGCGAACGGCATTATTTCGATTTTTGACTGATTTTTCAACTTTGAAATTTTTGAAAACTTGATACATATTCTTATAGGAAATTTTACGCTGATTCCGAATATACCACATGTTAGTATGCTGAAAAAATTATTTCGCACAACAAATCGCAAAAAAACAGGCTATTTTGAAATTTTTGACTACATTTTTGAAAATTTCAACCCGAAGATGTGATCCGATCATGCTGGCCAACGAACTTGAACTTTTGTTTTGTGTCCTTAACATTTTAAAATTTGTTTGAAGTTTCTAGCGCAATTCTACGGACAGTTATCGTCTGGAATAACACAAACATATATACATATACATACATACATATATACATACATACATACATACATTAAAAAATGCGTTAAACTTCAGAATATGATTCAGAATAGCCTGAAACGGATTTCCGCATACAATTTTTTCAAAAATTGACATTCTACAAATTTTGAGGCGAGAGAAATAGCTTAATTTTCTTCAAAAATTCGCTAACAGAGATCAGTTCAGTTGGGCCATTTTGAGAGTCAATAACGCTTTTTTCTCCACCATTTTTTGTTAAAACTGGAGTTAAAACTGGAGAAAGTGACCTCTTTGCTTTAGATTTTTCAATTTTTATTTTTTAAATAATTACGAGTGATGAGTTTTAAATATTAGAAAATGTATGCCAAAGACCACGCAGGAGAAGCGTGCTAACAGCCCATTCAACTTGGAAGTGGAGAATCTGCACGTGTCTGGAGAAAGAGCGATCTCAGCTGCCACCTGTTTGTTTACTCTCGGTGAAGGTGGCGGTGGTGGTGGAAGGGATTTCTATCTCAGGTGACTGACCCACATTCCCGCCAAGGTCAAGTCGCTTCCTCAAGTCCCGCGAGAAGAACCAAAAGTGAGTTGGAGACGAGTGGAGGGGACTTGGAGGACGAGCGGCTAGTGACAGACCCCAGAGCAAGGTGGATTGTAGATTGGGGTGATACGAATGCGACTGGAGGAGCTCCAACGTAGTCACCCTTATGTAGTTCCATAGCATTCCATTCCGTCAGGATTCTCTGTTGTGTAATTACCTGAATGAGGCCGAACAAATTATTCTTCCTTTCGCAAATCTTTCGATAAATTTTAGTTTCAAGTGTTTGTTTGTTATGGTAAATAGATTCGCCGGTATTATGGGTTCACCTTTTTTTTTCTAATAACTATTGAAGCCCATAGAAACTATGTATTTCTCGACATCAAACTACCTATATCGAGGTGTGTGAACTAGGTTTTAACTAAACAACCAACATATCGCATCCGTCCTAGAATAAGTGTACAACTCAAAAATCGCGATTTTTGAGTTAGTTGTGGTGTTGAGAAGTATAAACGGTCTAGTTTGTCTGTAGAAGGTGGAGATAAGTGTAGGGCACTCTAATTCCGCTACAGAGTGCGTGTGTAGAACGTTTGAGTTTGAACAACTCAAAAATTCTTAAAAAATCAACAAAACCGTTCCCCCCACTCCCTTCCCACTGGCAAAAACACTATTTACTCCATGGGGTGTTAGAGCAATAATGTAGGAAACAAGTTTCGCAAAGATAAATTATGTTCATTGTGTTCCAAAGAACGGGTAGCCAATGGTGTGGAAGGAAAACTTTGAATGCGATTTGCCGAATATGACAATTTTTGAGTTGTACCCTTATTCTAGGATGGGTGCGATATGTTCTCCCCATTTTTACCCACCTTAAGCTTCCTAAACTCCTACCTGTGGCTTCCCTAGCATATATTTTCTTCCCATCATAAGCATATTTACCTACAGCATCATGTTACCTGTATTACAATATATGTCAACCAAGCGTTAGCCAAAGAACAAACTCGTTGTCACTCAAATTTGTCAAACTTTATCTTCTAAATACTTACCTGTAGTTTTTTCTGACATGTAATTACCCTGTAATTGTAACACAGAACGTGTTTTAGCCTTGGCCTCTCCAACCAAAAAAAAAAGTTTGTGTAACAAAAATGTATTACAAAAATGTATGTGTTGCAAAAATTTCTGATGATTTCCGCTTACAACCGAGTCGTTGCTAGAGAAATGATACTTCGTCATTTTCCATCCCACCAAATTCATTAACCATTCGTTCGAAAGCTCTCGATTCATCCAACCATATTATGTTAACTACTGCCTAGTTCGTGGCCAACAAGCTGAGTTATAAGTATGGTTATTTGAATAATTGTTTACAGACAGGTGATCATTCTCAATAATTGATATTGTGAACATGAGCAACCACTTGTTAATTTCTAATGATTTCAGAGCAGAAAATAATAAACCATTGTGTAATATTTTGCTGCATTTTCCAAATCCACCTAATGGGCCGAAATTTCTGAAACTTGGGATGTGCCAGTAACATTATCATCAGTCTCTTTCGCCCCAAAAGGGTAGTGTTTTAGGGTTGTAATATTAAAATTTCTGCTGAAAATAGCCCCTATTAATGTCATGAGGCACAAATAATAGTTTTCAATGCACATGCAAAAATATGAAACCTAACAACATGATTTTTCTTGGCCTATTCGACCGCTCTTTCTCAAACTTGCAGGGTAGTTAGGGAATGACAATATGAAATTTGTCTTCAATCTTTTGAATAACCAAGGTGGATTGAAAGTGGTGAATTGAAAGTCACAAGAAGGACTTCTGGAAAGTAGTCAAATGAAATGTCCTTCCTTGTTTACACGCTTCCCGCCTGCGCCTCCCGTTCCGGTTCCTGCGATCCGCTCATTTCCCAGTGGGTGCAACGTGCCGGAAAAATGTTTAATTGAAGGCCCGTTTATAGAAACTACTCGTAGGTACTTTTTTCTTGTGGTACCTTGATCACATATTTGAAGTAATGTTTTCTCTAGGTGCCCTTCTTTTTTCTATACATTTAACGTTATTATTGATTTGTTGTAGATCTGCTTGATACGAAGATTGTGACAATCTAATGATTGTCGCGATTAAAATTCCACTGTTTCTCCGACTTGAATATCTTATAACGTCGATTTCTCATCATCTACTGGTCCGATTTCGTTCAAACTCGGTAGGAATTTTGGTTTGGTTTATGTTTCAGGTTAACCTCTAGACAATACTCTACCAATTCCTTGCTTTGTACTATAAATACTTCAAGTGGTGCATACCACTGGATTGAAGGTAGAATATGCACATGTACACGACCATGAATTATTTTGCAATGTTAGCATATCCAAACGTACATTGCTGTTTTATTTTGCATTCAATCATTTTGACTCATACACAGTGCTTGACAGACGTTTTAGGAAATTTTCATACAAGATGAAGCTACTGCGAACGGTAATACACTTTTAAAATTAAATTTATCCGGAATTTTTTCCATAATGTCCGTTTCGAGGCAGTCTGGAACGATTTCAAAATGAAAAATTGAAAGGCAGACTAAATCAATTTTATTGCTGTACCACCATTGTTAGCTGTTGCACATGTGGAAACGCGAAATCCTTGCAACATGCTTTTACGATTTTCATCCTATTTTGATGGAATCTTCAGGGAATGTGCGAGTTTGGTTGTTGAAGGTCCTTTATCACTTTCATTGCATACAAATCAGTACTTATCTCTGCGCGCGCGCAAACGTAAATTTCAACAAGCATCATTTTCTCACGCCCTAGTCGTTCAATCTTGATCAAATTTTGAAGGTTTGTAGAAAAAAACGATTTAATCATCCCGTACGAATTCCATTACAACAGCATCACTATCAGCTTCTTGGCACACGCTAACGAAATGCTTGCAACAAGCTCTTTCATATGCAAAAAATATTTATGCCTATGCCTCGTCAACACCTAAATCTGCACGGTTCTGATCCTCTGCACGGATTCCCCATGATGCACCCATGTTGTATATGTGATGAACTACACAAATCGTGAACATCAAGAACACTTCAGTTCAGAACGAATTTTCAGTTTATCTTCTATGTTCAATTTCATGTGTTTTTCAATTGTAAAACTAGTTAGTCAAAGCTTAAAACTCGATTATAACGGACTTGGGGAGATCTGCAAGTGTTACCATTCGATTCAGCGTGAAAAAATACGTGGGAACCGGCCCCAAACTCCTATTTTTGTGGAGGGTAATTTTTCACTAAAACCTTCGATTTCGTAGATAAAACCATGTTATCATTTAATAATGATTAACAGGACGTTTCCATTTGTTTTCGCCACGTCACGAGCGTCACGTCACGGTGGGGTTTTCTATTGATTTTCACGTACAACCAATGCGTTACTAGGGAAGTGTAACTCCCTTAGTTTTCATAGCAGGAAAATCGTTAGCCACTTTTTGGAATGCTCTCATTTTATCACAGCATCTCATAATCCCTAAGCCTCTGTAGTGTCAAGGAAAGCTGATTTATTACGCTCAGTTAAAAACTAATATTGCTAAGTAACCATAATGAACTAATGGCCCCGCTAGGCAACTTTTTCTAGGCAACTGTTTAGTCGCCTTGTATTGAGGAAGTTGAAATGAATCACACAGCCTTGAATGCAGCCCCGAGCACGAGCAACTTTTTAATCACGGCAACCAAAAAATTGCGTCGAGACCTATTCGACGGGTGAGTAAACAATCGCCGGGAGGAATGAGACGTTGATTCCTACCTGCCCCCGCGCACCGGCAACTGTTAAGTCGCCCGCAGGACTTCGCGTCGTCTATTTTGTTTTCCATAGTTTGTTCAATTTATGTTGGTTTGTTTGTTTACTGTGGCAATGGATTTGGAAAACTTTATTTCGAGTGTCGAAAAGCCTTTCGGAAGGACGTATTCCGGTACGTTATACGTGGTCCCAGAGCTACCACTCTAAACTTTCTCTGCTCATTATGAAGTAATTAAAGAACTTATTCGGGCGTTCTCTCAATTTGCCGAAGAGTTTATGAAACTGCCCATCAAGGAGTCTAGAACTGATGATTGGATGGACCCAAAACGTTCTTTTCATCAGCTTCTTCCATCTTCGTCTCAAAATGAGCGCACAAACACATATATCTTCGTCGAAATTCATTGTAGAGACTGGCTTGAAAGGCAGCTATTTCGTTACCAGTGAGCGGTGGTGGGAACTTCCCGGCAACTAAATAGTTACCAGCGATTAAAGTTGTAGGTGATTAAAGTTGCCATTGCGCGGCCGGCCTAATAATGTGTAAAATTAATCATTATTAAATGATCTGACTGTAGAACCGTAGGTCTACCGTCCGTTTTTTTTTTTAAATACGAACATGCTTTTCTCCCCCAATTAGCAAACTAAAAGTAAAATTGCCTATACCGTTCAAAAGTTGACAGTTTGAGAAAGTTTTTTCTGAAGAGCGCACGCCAAAAAATTCCCATACCGTTAGCAGAAAAACGGAAGGAAAAACGTCGATTTGAAATATTTTTTCTAATTTTGCACATTGGCCTCTTTTGACTAATTAAAACTAACCAACTCAACTTTCTGTCAAGGTTATAGGAAATTTAACGGTCTTTCCAAAGGTCGTTTTAGTTTTGATTTTACAGTGATTCTAAAGAGAGTCAGTCGTTTTAATGTCATAAGGTACAAAACTCGAAAAAATCGTAATAATTGAATAATCTGAAAACAAGACGTTTAAAAATAAATTTTGTCGAGTAACTTTCTATCAGAAATTAGCTCACTAATCGATTCTTTGAGTTTGTTCCATAATTACTGTAGACACCCTGTATACAGGAATGAACGAATTACCGTACTTTCATCGAGAGTAACAGCTTTCCCTACCATTAATAGTGCTGAACGTTAATTAGGTGCTGCACTCAAGTGGAGGAGGTGGTAAATGTGTGGCAGCGAAGATGCAAATTCGCAAAGCGACACGAGAAAAAAAAGTTGATGGGAGAACCCAGGAGCAAGAAAATTGCAAGAAGTGGTAGGAAAAGGGGATGCAAGTGGCGTGCAAGTGGAGGAGACCGCTAATACCCTTCCGTGGTTAATGAAGAAAGAAAAAAAGTAGGGAGGGAAAGGCCGCGATATCAGGTCCTTCTCCCTTGCTGTTAACATCTTTTCCCTCCCCTCGCTTTGCTGCTGCTGTTAAACATCTCTTGCCTTCAGGCCAACCCCTATCTGCTTTCCTTGGGCGGGAGGGAAGAAAAAGAAACCGGGAGTAACGAACGCTCATCAGGGGCTCGGGGGTTAATGGCGGGAGCACTTGACTGCCCCCTCGCGCGACCACTTCATGACCCATCGCAGCGAGAACTTCGCGTTTCTCATCTCAGAAAACCACTTTCCCCCCCCTCTTGGTGTGTTTCTCATTCACCTCCTCCCTTGTCTTTCATTCCATCTTCGTTGCTATGTTAAACATCACTCTCGCAACCCTTCAGGGATTTGTTTTTTCTTCTACTGCTCTGGGGTAAATATCTCTCACACTTCAATTAGTTCTTTATGTAGGTGCCCATCACAAGCTTCAATCATATTATAATACATTTCCTCACTTATTCATCTTTCATCTTCCAATACAAAGCTTAAAGAGTAACAACTAAGGTAACCAAAGAGCCTTCTTTGGATATCAATCAGTTATAACATTTCCAAACCAAATACAACCTTCTCCAGACCAAATTAAACTTTTTCCAAACCAAATATAAACCTTTTCCAAACCAAATTAAACTTTTTCCAAACCAAATTAAACCTTTTCCAAGCCAAATTAAACCTTTTCCAAACCAAATTAAACTTTTTCCAAACAAAATTAAACTTTTTTTTTTTCAATCACTAAAAACTCTCAAAATTACCAGTATGAATATAATCTGACTTAAAATTTGGTGTTATTGAAAATGTGAATGGTGACTTAAAATGTTGTGTTATAGAAAATGTTCTGTATGGTGACTTAAAATGCTGTGTTATGGACGTATGTAGACTTGAAAATAAAAGGAAAAAACCCTCGAATGACAAGCTTGCATATTAGTAAGGTAACTTTTTCTAACAGTGAAGTAAGGGTACCCGGAAAGTGTTCCGTTTTTGGGATAGTTTAACGTTGATTTCCCCATCTCGAACCGAGATAATTTAGCAAACTTTCCGGGTTACGACCAACTGTTGGAAAAAAGTTACCTTATTATGCAAGCTTGTTATTCGAGGGCCATAACACAACATTTTAAGTCACCATACACAACATTTTCAATAATACAACATTTTGAGTCAGTTTATATTTATGCTGGTCATTTTGAGAGTTTTTAGTGGTTGAAAAAAAAGGTTTAATTTGGTTTAAAAAAGGTTTAATTTGGTTTGGATAAAGCTTAATTTGGTTTGGAAAAGGTTAAATTTGGTTTGGATAAAGTTTAATTCGGTCTGGAAATGCTATATTACTTCTTAATGTGGAACACGTTTAGCCACTCACGACTGCAACCAAATGCCAGTCCAACCATGCGTCCGGTGATTTCAACGGTAACGCGCAAGAAGCAATTTCGGAAAACGACTCAGAAAGGATCACTAACCTACAAGGAACTACCTCATCTAAGAAGTCCCTTAATCACATCACCAGGAAGGCTAAAACAGAGCCCCAAGACGGTAACCAAAATATGAACCCCCTTTATGTACAGCAAAAGCCACACAACGGTACTTCAAGTCACTCCGACAGCAGGCTCGCATGTAACACAACAGTAGACTATCTCCTCATCGGAGCAGTATGTGGGTCTAATTCAGACAAAACCCCAATCCCTGAACAGATCCTTTCACCTCCAAGGTGGGGAGATATGATCTGTGAAAAACTAGCAGAATGGGAGGTCATTCAACCCGACCATTGGGATCAAGGCCCCGGAGATGTACAGAAAAATATACAAGAACGACAAGGGCATCTTCCGTAAGCCGAACGCATACCTATGTACCACTCAGATGCTTTGCGGATATGCCGAAGTATTCGAATCATCAGCGGGGGAAGGGTGTCGGCTGGAAGTTGCCCATAATATTGAGCTCCTAGAACCGTGATTCATCCATCGAAGACCCTACCCAGCACCACACGCCCTACAAGAACTTGTGGAGGAGCAATTTAAGGAACTGCTGAGTGCCGGTGTCATAAAACCTTCGGAAAGCCCATTGTGTGCCCCAAGAGTGATGGTAAAAAAAAGACCCTGCCGAGCGAACCAAAGAAATGGTGGTTCTGCACCGACTTGGGTGAACTCAAGAACCCCCCTACCCCAACTATAAGAAACGTTAGAATAGCCGAGGCGAGTGTCAGTGTTTTACCACTTTGGATCTCATCTCTGGGTACCACCAGATTGCAATACCGAGTGAAGACCGGGAGAAGACAGCCTTCTCTGTCCTTGGGAGAGATTTTCAATACAAAAGGATGCCCTTTGGATTGAAGAATGCCCCGGCGACTTTCCAGAGAGTGATGGACGATGTTCTGGACGGTCTAATCAGCATATATTGCCTTGTGTATTTGGATGATGTCATCGTCGACGACCATAAACGATCATCTTCAAAAATTACTTTGAGTATTTGATGTGACAAATGCGAATTCCTCAAAAACGAAGTTAGATACCTCGGACATCATGTGATAGGTAGGACATCATGGGGTAGGTAAGGAACCCGAAAAAAATGAGGCGGTAAACGGTTCCCTGTACTAACCACCGTGCCTCATCTCCATCCTTCTTAGGATTGGCGGGGTGTTAACACCAATTTATCAAGGATTATTCAGTCATCACTGCTCCTTTAACTAATCTACTACGGAAAGACCGACCATTCACCAGTAGACCTTCGACTAATTAAACACCTCCTCACCACAGAGCCCATACTGGCTTATCCTGATATCGAAAAACCATTTATTCTGGCAGAATAAATATTTATGAGACCACCACCAGCTCTAGAGGTGAATGTAGTAATTGATTTTTTGCAATTTTTCTTCTACCAAAAAATGTGTCTTTTGGGAAAACAGTACCGAGAAAAAATAAGTTGTCAAAAAACTGGCAAGAAACAGGTTTTGCTTCTGAGACTGCAAGGAAGCTTTGTTTTCACTTTCGAAATAGAAAAAATTTTTTTTGCTCCAAAATCAAAATTTCCACTCGCATTTTGCGTTTCAGAGCCTCCTGAACAAATTTGGTTCCGTGTCTGTCTGTCTGTCTGTCCGTCCACATTTCCTTGTAACCGCCATAACTTCCACAATTTTGATCCGATTTTAACCAAATTTTCAGGGATCGTGCGGGTTTAGCTCTAGATGGTCCTCTATTAACTTGATCATGATCGAATCAACGGGAGCTTCTGTGCAGGCGCTAACGTGAATTCCTTGTGACGGTCATAACTCGGTCAATGTTGAACGGATTTCGGTCAGATTTTCAGGGATGATGTGGGTAAGGTCCCTTGAAGTCCCATACGACAATCATCATAATTGCATTAGCGGTACGCTCTGCGCATGCGTGAACGAAATATTCTTGTTACGGTCCTTGCAACAGCCGTAATTTCCACAATTTTGATGCGATTTTCTTCAAATTTTTAGGGATCGTGCGGGTATAGCTCTACATGGTCCCCTATCAGTTCCGTCATAATCGAATCAACGGTAGCCTCTGCGCAGGCGCAATCAAAATTTTCTTGTTTCGGTCATAACTCAGGCAATTGTGAACGGATTTCGGTCAGATTTTCAGGGATCCTGTAAATCAATTAAAAACTTCTTCAGTTTTGATCCGATTTAGACGAAATTTTCAGGGAGCATGCGGACTACATCCTGGATGGTCCCATATTAAAATCAAACTTTTCCTTATTAATTTCATTTATTATATGTACCATTCAGCTTCCAATTTCCCACCTTATTAATTCCCTGATGCCAGAACCGGTCGTTTCTAGTTTTCTGGAATTTAATGGTGACGTACTGTGAAGGTCACGAGGAAGCTCATGTGCCATTTCCTTGGCAGTGTATTTTGGTAAGTAGATGAAAAATCGCAAAAAATCAATTATCACACCTCCAAAGCTACCTGTGGTCTCATTGAACGCAGAAATAGTCCACATAATTTTTCAAATAACACTAGAAAAATCTTTAAAAATCGGTGAAACACGTTTTTTGGCAGTTTTAGGCAAGAGAAACGTTAAGGAGGCATTTCAGACCCCCCTTAAATGGTATAGGCATGTTCAGCGTTAAATTGTTAACAAGAATATCATCTTTTAATTATTGAACAAAAAAATCCTGGAATTTAAGTTTTTTTTTTTCAAAAATGCATATGCTGTACCTCAAAAATCTGCATGAAAAACGGGTTTTGGATTCGGATTCAGTACTGCCGAAAAACCCCAGGGTCAGTATCAGTTTCGTGAGGGTACGACTTTGATTTTTTTGTAAGGCAGTGTAATTGTATACCAGGAATATGTGTGGAGGGGCTACCTTACAGGAATTATGAACCTTTGTGTAATAATTTACAGAGTTTTATATGAACATGGTGGCTCTTAATAAATTTATGACCAAAGCAAAAAGAATTACGAGTGCCCAGGACTCCTCCGAGCATTTTGTGAATTTATGAAACCCCGATTACACGCGAAGAACTTGCTCTAACGCAACCTACTAAATTAGACCGTTATCTACGTCAGTAAACTGAGGAAAATATGCTTAAAGGCTCCGTTCCGGAATAAACTAAACCGACTTAGGACTTAATGAGCGTCTGAGATTCGAGTTTTCAAACTCAATTATATTATCCCTTATCCGTAGGGAAACGGATGTTTCCACTTTCGGAATCGCTATTCATATTAAGGGTGGAATGCAGTTGATGGAGGTACTTATGGAAGGTGGGCTGAGTGAAGGGAAACCGTGTTGGGAAATTAGAGCGAAAATTTTGCCGAAAGGGCTGGTAGGTTGTGGAGAATTCCACGTAGTCGGAACGTTACGGTCTGGGGCGATAGAGGCCCGTTACAAAACGGTAATGAGATTAAGCGATTCCTCATTAGTGGTTAAGAGTTAATCTACGTGGAAAATGCGGCATGCGTGGATTAAATGAGGATTATTGATCATTATAGAACATTTGTGGTGTCTGAGGAGTACACTATGATGTTCGAGCTGTGTGGTTATGAAGACAAGGTGATTAATTTTCGAGAAAGTTTGATATTTACCAACATGCTACTCGTACATATAAATAAGTACTTTCTACCAATATCGCAGATTTATCTCCGCATTGTGGACGCATCTCCAACGATCGTGGATCATCAGTAAATATAATAATCATTAGATCGTTAAACAATATCTATAAATAAAAAACAATATTAGTTTTATGAATCAAAAAACACACATACATACAGTTTGCGTAAGTAGAACCAACTTTTCGAATCGGTCAGCTGAGGCTCTGGGTAGAGCCTGATTCTTCCCTTGAGGTCCTAGAGAGGGTCTTTGACTTATTTCGTTGTAACCACACAGACGATATAACTATTAAAACTCAGCTGATCACGATAGAGCCTGCAAGGTCATTCGTCTCTGATAATCCCAGAGGGTCTCCCTATCAAATTTCAACGTCCTACAGTGAACAGGAGAGATTTTAGCACACTCAGCTGATCAGGATGGCGCTCCTCACTTTGCTCGTCTTTTGTTGTCCTGAGAGGTCCCTATCAAATTTCAATGTCCTACGGCGAATAGGAGAGATTTGAGCACGATCTTGCCATCATTATTATTGATATAACGGCTCGTGGTCAGCAGATCCTTACCAAAGTCAGCGAGGCACAAGTTACGACATGGTAATACATCATATCCAGCGGTTTCCGAGGAGTAGTGAGCACCATATTTTGTCCATATATATGTATATATATTTCAATTCAATGAAGTGGCTCTACAAGAGCATGTATAATTAACACAAATTTCAGAAAAAACAATAATTTATATCACCAACTATTTTTTATATTTCGGCTTAGGTGCCTTTTTCAAAATATGAAGAACTAGAATAATTTTTTGTGGACTGCATCCTTGCGGTAAGCGGCGATGTAAAGTCTGCCCAATCGTTATGGAAGAGGAAACGTTCAGATCGGCTAACAACCCCAACTCATATACATGCAAAGGGTTGGCAGATTGCCAAACACCAATGTGTGTATATGAGTTGTTGTGCAAGGAATGCCCTGCATTTTATGTCGGGAAAGCCGAGACGCAGTTTAACTTGCGTGTCAACAACCACAGAGTATCGGTGGTTACAAGAACACAAGATCTGCCTGTGAGCCGCCATGCCGCCACGCATGATGCAACATTCGACGATTGTTTTGGCATAAAAGTTGTAAAGAAGATGAAGCCAGGAGAAAATGAAAGAATGCTTCACCAATCTGAAAAGGCACATTTTAATGTTTTGGGTGCGTACGATCCTCTAGCATTAAACATCAGGCGTTAGCCAGGTAACCAACTTCTCCATGGCAAACATCTCTGCATAGTATCAACGTCGAAATTCCCACTAAAAATTCTTCTAGTTCTTCATATTTTGAAAAAGGCAACTAAAGCCGAAATATAAAAAATAGTTTGTGGTGTAACTTTTTGTTTTTTCTAAAATTTGTGTTAATTATATATATATATATATATATATATATATATATATATATATATATATATATATATATATATATATACATATATATGGATATATATATATATGAAGAATTCTGAAAATGAATGACTACTGTAAACGTGTTCTACACCCTCTGAAACGCAAAGAAAATACATCCCCACTCCCAAGTGCCGCTGTGCCGACGGCTGTAATATCCCCTTCTTACGAAAAGTTGAGTGAAAAAATTAATCAACCAATTAAACTGAACAATTGATTTGTAAGGGATTTCCACGTCCTTTGTTTAAACCCTGGCAACGGAGTGGATGTTCGTGAAGATCTGGAGTGTTTTGATTATTTGTGGTTTTAGTATGAAAAAATTCTCCTTCAATGGGTGATACAAATGGTCGTGGATATGTCTCTCCTTGATATCTTATTTTCTGATTACCTATGACAGAAATGGAGTACGAAATGCTAATTATGAAAAATCCAATGGAATCTCTTACTACTTACTCATCTTCCTATTTTCAAAGACAGTCCGTGAAGAAAGACGTGATCGGACGTTCGAATACTATAATCAAGCGGACAAAGATGGTGCTGTCATTTCATTTTTCTTAACTTGTGCAGAAGATGCTCCCTACCAAATTACAACGTACTACGGTTAAAATTTGAGAACAGAGCTTAATTAGCCGATTAGGTTGGAGTCCATAATTTCATTGGACACGTGTTCTCCCTGAGAGAGGCTAACTGTCAAATTTAAATTCTCTACGGTGAATATGAGAAAATTTAGCTCACCCGGCTTATAAGGAAAGATCCCATTATTTTATTTATCTAGATATATCAGATAGGCTTCCTGTTAAATTTAAAACTCGAAGGGTAACAAGAGAGAATTTAGCTCACTAAGCTGATCAGGATGGAGTGCGCCATTCAATTCGACTCTTGTTGCCCCATCTGAGAGACTCTTTCAAATTTATATTTCTTATGGGTTAACCGGAGAGAATTATGCTCTGTCAGCTAATTAGGGAAGAGCCCATAATTTGATTCGCTTTTAATGTCCCAGAGAGGCTCCCTGTCAAATTTCAACTTCTTAGGGAGAAGAGGAGAGGATTTAGTTCACTCAGTTGATCATTTTATTCGTTCCTTAAGGTCCAGGGAGGCAGGGAGGGTGAGCAAAGATAATTCAGCTCACTAAGCTGATCCGGATGGAGTCAGTCATTCCATTCGTCTAATGTTCTAGACAGGTTTCCTATCAAATTTCACACTCCTAGGGTCAAAAAGGAAGGACTGAGCTTCCTTAGCTCTGCCGTACTAAGAATAGATTCCGTATCTGAACAAACCCCACTGTTGGGAAAATGCGTCTCTGGCCACTTTTCAACACGGCGGACAAATTGACTCAAGAAAATTTTTTCAAACCGATGTAACTAAAATCCGCTGGTAAAACTTTTTTTCGTTCAAGAAAACGTTTGGGAACCCATCCCTAAAACGGCCGAGCTGAATTTTGAGTTTTTCAATTTTTTTCTCCAAGTAGAAGCTCTAAAAGTTGTTGCGAAGTGTCAGTCCTGTCACGCCTGTATTAATGATGAAGTCACTCTGAAGTTCTCGTTGTTGGTTTTTCGCTTAAGTCTGGTATTACTTGCGGCAATGTCTGCTGAGCATAATTTTTCAATTAAAGAATTTTTCAGTTTTTTACGGTTTTGATGGTCAATTTCATCCTCACATATCTTATATTACATATAGAGTACAATTAAAAAAGATGACATTTCATTCAAAGACGGTAGCTACAAAAGAAGATCTTTTGGAAGAAGATGTGATAGGGGATCATTTGAAATTTCATTTTATAGAATACTTATGAGTGTTTTATGCAGCGTGACAGAACTGACTAACATGTGACAGAAATGACCGGATCTGAACTAAAGAGGGTGTCCAGCATAATTTAATGTATGCATTCACATACAATAAGACCTGAAAGGAGATCAAAGTACACGGGAGGTTCGTAGAAAATATTTTATTTATTACAAAATTCTTTAGAACACTTGAAATATTTCAACTATTGACGACGAAGAGAAGTTCAGTCATATAGGAAGGACAGTAGATGCGACCAACTGTAGAGATCAGTCTGAATCTATTCTCTTGCAGAAATATAAATAAGTTACCTAGGAACAAGATTTATAAAGAGATTTACTGAGAAATATGTAGGAAACTGAACTATAAAAAGGAACAAAACGCAAAAATATCAAAAATAGACAAGAAAAATTACAGGATAGCAAATTTGTTTAACATTTAAAAATTCTCACCTAATAGGTAGATCAAAAATAGAACACTTTACTGAGTATAAAGAACCAACAAAAATGTGTCATTGTCCAGTAAAACAAAGGGGAAACATCTTTTTTCGCTTCTTCTTCTTATTTTTTCTGCTGTTTCTTTCTTCTTCTGAGGGGCCATTCTGAAGACTGAAAATTGTAAAAAAGAGAATTAAGATGCGCAGAAAAAGGAAAACCTGGAAAATATGTAATGCCCAATTATATATCCATACCTAATATCAAAGAACTGAAGTAGAACATGGGTTACTAACAGGAAAAAAAGTTTCAGTCTTCCAGCATGATCATATGAGCGAATTTCCCATAACTATCGTATTACACCTCAGTTAAATTACGCTGTAATTTGAGAAGTTTGTGCGCAAAGAAATTGTTACCAATTAATTTTATTGTGAAAAAACTTTGTTGTAAAAAATAATCTTCTATACAAAGATTTTGAGTTTTTAGATTTTTTTTAAATTTTTAGCGCACTTTATGATGAAATTTGAGTACAATTTTCAGCATAAGTTTGAGCTTCAATTTTTAAATGACCTTGGTCATGGTTGATAAACTTTTTTTGCGTAATATTCTGCTAAAAAAAATGTAAATTTAACCATTTTTAGCCGGTTCTGTAATTTTTGTGATTTTTTAGTACATTTTTTGAAATTTGACCAATTTACTGTTTTCAAAAAGTGTTGTCCAACAAATTCATCCTTTCTTTTGGAATGCTTAATTTTTGGTGGAAGAACGAGGTTTTTATCTCAATCCCATCTAGACTTATCGTCTGGAATGACACATATGTACATTTATATAAAAATAAAAAAGTGTTGAAATTCAGGAATCATTTCAAATGCCTCAAAACAGATTTTGATGAAGAACATTTTTATTTTAAAATTTTCGGAGTCATTCCAATAGCATCATTTTCTAAGAAAATTTGCTAAAAGCACGTTTCCGAACAGTCGTTACAGATTTCAATAACCCGTAAAAAAAAAGGCTAAAAAACGGAAACCCCACTTTGAAATTAATTTTGTATTGGAAATATGAATTCTACAGAGGATTTAAAAGTTGCGAAGCTCATAATGTTTGTTAAAAGGAGCAAAAAGAATGAACGGGAGAACTGAATAAAAATCGTCATTCCTGTCACACACTGTCAGGTCCTGTCACGTGACAGAACTGACCGTGACAGGAATGACGTTTTCGCACATTACTGTTCAGTTGGCAGCCATATTGGTTTTTACAACTGTTCTGAGTCGCTGGTTGAATTCGTGCTCCATGGAAATACTACCTCCCCTGCTTAAAACGTTTTTTTGTAATGCTTAAATATGGAAAAAACAAGTGACAGTAATGATGAACAATAAAGGTACGCAACAGTTTTGCGTTTATTATACCCTGATTACGAGAAAAATCTGCTGTTGGACTTACCTACGACATTTTTCGATGGAACTTCAAATTCAACTGAAGATGTTGATAGCTGCAGGGGGCTCTTCCGGATATTTCCCGAACCGCCACACGCGCCGCCAAAAAGGGGCTGCCCCTGAATTCAACGTTTGGGTGACAACACTTCCGAGCCTAATATAAATTGGGGAAAAAATAGTCCTCGCCCACTTTCTGTTGTATTTAAGAGAGGGCATATGTAATATATTATCGGTATATCAGAAACATTCAGAAGTTCAGTGCTCAAAGTAAATATTTTAAAGTACAGTTCACCTTTGTGTCCTGGGGACAGTGACAGAACTGACGATCTGGCCCTTCATCACTGAATAACTCGAAAATTTTGAGAGCTTTGAAAAAGATCATATCGGAGCGAAATAAAGAATTTTCGGGGTGTTAAATAAAAATAAAAATTTTGTGAATTCGAGCATTAGTACCAGCGTTATCGCGCAGTGACTCGATTTGTCCGCCGTGTTGAAAAGTGGCCCTCTATGTTTTGAGTCGGAATTTCCAGATATTAGCTCTGTTTTTCGTTGTCTCGATCCCCAAAAGCACTCATATCAAAGGAAATTTCTCGGTGAATCGTGTGGTATGGCTGAGAAAACATTATTTGTAGAACATAAAATATACTAAACGATTTCCTCGTATCTGGTCCACATTCGAGTTTTTGTTTAGCATTAAGATTGACACGATTTTTCTAATACAAAATTAGTATTAGAATTTCTCAGCCGATTTCGAAGTAACCCATTAGTTCAACGAATGGGATATCGAGATGTATCCACACTCTATTGATTGACAAAATATCGGTCAATGATTTTATTATGTACCAGGTGCTTGGCACAAAGTTTCCCGTTGTCTCCGGTCTTGAGATTGAAGTAGTAGGTACCCTCTTCTGCAATTTTGTCAGCTAGGTACTTTCCGACTAATACAAAAATGCTTTACAAAAACTTTACAAATGGTTGTTGTAGACATCAACGACTTTTAGAAATCCGGTATTTTTAGAGACATCCCTCTCGTCCAGAAGTAGCTCCTCGTTCTTGGAGCTACTTGAAAAATCCCTCTCTTCCCCTCTCCTGAAGAATCGCCAAATAATTCGTCAATTAAAAATCTAGATCCATCACTTTACTTCGGTAAAAGGATGAATACTAGCCTTTTAAATATAAATAACAAATTATAAATAGTACTAGTGAAGAAGCTAGAAGAAATTACGGAAAATAGTTATTGGTCTATGCTGTCTCATTCAACAGTATATATTACGGTATTTTACGAAAATTCACTCATACGATCTTGCTGTATGACTGGAAGATTATAGATATTCATTAATTTCATTGTAAAAGTCATTTCTATCCCATTTGTCCGATGGGAACACCAGGTGAGAGTCAGTGACATCGAGGACTGTGAGTCGGATGTTTGAATTTCAAATATATATGTATATATATAAACCCGTTAAACTCCTTTAGGATTTGGTTAAAAATGCCTCAAAACGGACTTCAATAATGAAAAATTTGGGAAATTTGATATAAGTAAACATTTTTGGAACCATTGCAATAGCTTGAGTTTATACGAATATTCACTTATAAGAAAAAACCTATATTACTCTACTCTCCCCTCCTTGTTAGAATCGGTAACATGAAACAGTTTTAGAATAATGGACCACTGTGAGTGATGCAGATAATAAAAATATAATATGTACCTACTCGTTTGTGAAAACCGTAGTGGATATGGGAGCAGCGTACTGTAAACGGATTATTTATTTACCTGTTATTTCATTGATATGATTTTTGAATGAATTTTAAATTTAATCCTGAAGTCATTCATATAAACGTATTAAGCCCCATTCATAATACCTACATGAAACATTTTAGTAGGAGTGGTTCACAATTGGTTCTCCCCTGCTTGATTACAAAGATTCATCATCGGATATAACAAATCACCGTTCAAACATTCCCCCACGCTTTTCTTATACGAGTTGATACCTACAAGTGATTTCTCACTAATTGACATCAAACAACATCCATAGAATTTTCCAAGAATGGGGGGAATATAATGAAGGCAACAACACAAGGTGGATTAATGTTATGAAGACACCAACGTACGATGTGAGAGATATGTAACAGCCAGTTATGGAATACGGAGAAATCAAGAAAGACGGGGGCCCTTTAGGTCATTAGTGTTTGGCCCTTTGTCGAGTGGGGAGCTGCTATATAACTCCCTTCAGCCCTGTGCTTCGAGTTCAGTTACCGTCACGACGTCCAGGTAAATAAATTTATCTTTATGCGTTTAATTGTTTGGTGGCGAATTTAAACCGAATTAACAATACTTTCAAGGTTCTATTATAGACTTATTTTTGTCCAGATCAATGGTCGGGATTTAATTCTTCTCGGTAGCCGTATATATGCAGAAATGTACTACCTAAGTATTAACACAATTCTCTTTTATCACACTCTCCACTCACCACTTTGTAAATGAAATTTCGTAAAAATACACAAGACCACAATTTAATGAACTAATATAAGAAAAATATTTAAGTAAGTTACTACACAGCATCAATTAATTTAAGCCTAATTCTAAAACAATATAATATATACATTACTTATTCCCTACCTCGGGCTACATGCTCTTATTGGGGGATTATGTTTACAAATTATTATCATTGAAAAGTTGCATTATAAATATGTATTTATTAATTTTTCATTTGTGGAAATAAATTCATTTCATTTACTTTTTGATTTGTTACAGGCGTCGGTATGTAGATTTATTTTTATAATTAACCTACCATAGAACTTGTTAAATAGTTGTGGATATATGTTCTGAGTAGAAAGGCTATCTAATACAGGACTAATAATCCATTGTGTAATAATTAACAGCAAATTACATTTGACCAAAAAATTTTTTCAAGTAGCTAGGTATTGTAGATATACTTAAGTTAAAACTTGAGCTATTTGAATTTTATTGAACTTATTAGCTAATTGAATTGTTTTGCATAAAATGTGTGCAGATTCGAAATGCATTCAGTTATGTCCCAAAAAACATTAAAACTGGAGTAAACATTCAATTTTAAAATTCCTTGACCCCCAGCCAAAAGACATATCCATGTCAAATTGATGGGAAAAACAAAAGATCATGGATATGTCTAGTACCTTCTACTTACCAGTTGGTACCTACTACTCAATTGTATACCAACCATGTAGTGCCTTCTTTTCACAAGATTATTCCATTATGGTTACAAAACAATATTAGTTTTTAACTTAGAGTAATAAATCAGCATTCCTTGACACTACAGTGGCTTAGAGGTCATGAAATGTTGTGGTAAAATGAGAGCATTCCAAAAAGTGGCGAACGATTTTCCTACTATGAAAACTATGGGAGTTACTCTTCCCTAGTAACGCCTTGGTTGTACGTGAAAATCAATAGAAAATGTGTCGGTCGGGAAAAAAAGTGTCGGTCGGGAGAAAAAAGTGTCGCGAAAAATTCCTCGACCCCCAGCCAAAAGACATATCCATGTCAAATCCACAGTTTATTCTGTTTAGAGCTTACTGCTCTAATTAAAATGTAAATTGTAAATTAAGCATTTTAATTTCTCCCTTGATGGGAAAAACAAAAGATCATGGATATGTCTAGTACCTACTGCTTACCAGTTGGTACCTACTACTCAATTGTATACCAACCATGTAGTGCCTTCTTTTCACAAGATTATTCCATTATGGTTACAAAACAATATTAGTTTTTAACTTAGAGTAATAAATCAGCATTCCTTGACACTACAATGGCTTAGAGGTCATGAAATGTCGTGGTAAAATGAGAGCATTCCAAAAAGTGGCGAACGATTTTCCTACTATGAAAACTATGGGAGTTACTCTTCCCTAGTAACGCCTTGGTTGTACGTGAAAATCAATAGAAAATGTGCCAGTCGGGAAAAAAAAGTGTCGCGAAAAATTCCTTGACCCCCAGCCAAAAGACATATCCATGTCAAAATATATATGTTTTTTTCGCGGCAAATCATTGCACTAGGCAATTATTCCTGTATTAGCAGGCCCTCTTACAGATATCATTCGTAAAAAATGTTGGAAGAAAAGGTAGGTCGAATAGAAACGAAATTAGCATCAGACACCCTTTACCTGATCAACGCGCCTCTGTATTTCGGAAATGTTTTTGAGGAGCTCCAAAGGGGCTCCATCTAAATATCAGCACCGTACGTCAGGGCTCCTCCATACTTTGCAGTTGTATTCTAGATGTCCCAAAAGAGCTCATTTATAGGTTTCAGCCCCATATTTCGAACAAATTAGCGAATGGTGCCATGAAACTAATTCCTTCCTTGATCAAGATCAATCCACGGAGCTGAAATTTGCAATTAAGCTCCTTTGTGATATTTGAATTACAATTTCAGAGCACGTGGGGGCGGTGTTGATCAGCTGAATGACCTCTGTGCTGAAACCTGAGATGGAGCTCCTCCGGGATATTTAGAATACTACATAGTATGAAGGCGCTCTGATCAGCTGTTGGAACTTTGAGGCTAATTTCTTTTCTAACCTACTAAGGGTGCTTGTATTAAGATGAGAAACCTCCTATGGGAAGAACTGAAAACAATTAAGAGGGACCACGGAGGTACGGTGATCAGCTGAGAACCCTCCTACGATAACATCATTCCATTTCGACCTAACTTTTTCTACATTTTTGAAAAATTTTCAGTCTTTACTTTAAAAAAAGAAAGAAAGAAGAGTTTTAGTCACTATTACAAGTACAATATAATGGTATGCTTTTCATAAATTTCAGCACTTAAGTAAATAGAAATTTGTAACTACCAATTTTATGGCGAAAAAACCCGTTCTAAATAATGTTCGGCCATTTAAATAAGACTTTGGATTTTTTGCAGTTCTTATCTATTTATGGGCAAAATTAATGGAATTTAACTACATTTCTCAGCATCAATTTCTGCGTAGATTTTTCAGTGTTCTAGTTCATGGTTAGTAAACTTCTTTCGACTAAAATTCTGCTAAAAAATATAAATTTAACCATTTTTAGCCATTTTTGGTGATTTTTTTCAGCGCATTTTTTTTAATACGTGACTCATTAATTCAATGTGACTCATAAATTAATATTAATTTGTCACATTTTTTAATATGTGACTCATCCTTTCGTTTGGAAAGATGATTTTTTTGGCACAATGACGGACTTTGTATCTCAATCCTAAGGAGAGTTATCGTTTGGAAGGACAAACACACAAACGTTAAGCTCTAGGATTCAAAAGGTCTAGGTGTCAAAATGGATTTCAATGCAGAAATTTTTCGAAAATTTTGAATTCAAATTTTTTGTAGCCATCACATAGTTTAATTTTCTACGAGAATTCGCTAAAACCGTAACATTGTGCGGTCCTGGAGCTGTGAAGATGTGAAGCATTTAAGGAGTTGGGAAGCGCCTTCGGAATGATATTCTATCCAAGGCGTTTAATAAATAATAAACCAATGATATGCGTAGAAGGGCTTCCAATACAGAAATAATAAACCGTTGTGTAATACTTCGCAGCGTTATTTGTGTTATGTTATATCTCTTAGTTATTTTGAAAATGTATTTTTACTGTAGCTTTTCCGCACACTTTATGCCATATGAAAACTTGTGTACCTATAAATGTGTTCAACGTCTACCTACTTGAGATATTTCTTGGTCAAATTTAATTGGCTGTAAATTATTAGCATTGGTCTATAATTACCAAACCTCATATATAGAATATCAAAAAACTGAGCGCTTCGCAATTCACAAAAGAGCTCGCGCAATTTACTGCTCCAGCTAAGTAGGGTGGAGGCACCAGTAGATGCCACCCCTGCCAGTAGTAGCCACCCATGAACTTTAGATTTGAAAAATAAGGATTTGGTGCCATCAAGAGATTTGAAATTAGCGCGATTTTCAAACAGGAGATATCAGCTGCACATTCCAACCGTTCCAGCCATAATATAGTCACCAGTGAGAACAACAACGCGCGTCATAATCCAGATGGACTGCCAGTTGATCAGACGTGCCCCTCACCAACGGTTTTGACTAAGGAGTTAAGTCCTTGTTTTCCTATATATATTTCACTTCATTCTAGGAATTTTTGGGATTGTTTCGTTTTATTGACGTTCCTCGGTTATTTCTTGATGTATTACAAGTTGTTTCACGTAGGATTTTAGAAAATCAGGGTCATATGTGGCCACTACTGAGTTTTCGTGTTTTTTCATATTCATCGTAAAAATAAGCTAGATATTCATCAGGACCACAGTGATATAACTAGTTTCCCTGAAAAATGAATGGTTCCAGTAGTAGCCAGGGAGTAGCTACTAATAGGTAACAATGTTGGCTACTTCAAAAGATTTTGGTGGCTACAACCAGTTCTTGAAAACCTAGCGAATTTCTGTAGTAGAAATGACATGGCCACTCTGAGTTTTCATTTTTTTAATATTCAACATAGAAATAAGCTAGATTATTATCAGGATCACAGTGATATAATTAGTTTTCCTGAAAAATGAGTGGTTCCAGTAGTAGCCAGAAGGTGGCCACTACTGGTTCCTCAGAGTGGCTACTACTAAAGGGTTTGGTGGCCACTACAGGCGACAGATCTTGGTTTCCTTTTCTTCAATTTTCGTTAAACTAATCAATGCATTTAATTTATAAAAATAGCCATTCGATAGAGCAAACATTGGGGGTAAGGAAAAACTCAGGATTGGAAAAAAGAACGGAGAAATGAATAAATTACGTCGTAAATAACAAAACTGGGCTGCTTAATTGTGGCTATTACTGGTGCCTCTACCCTACTTACAGCTAATTTTTAGTAAATGTAAAAAAAATTAGAAAAAAATTTCGGAAGAAAAGTTGATCAAAAAGAACAAAGTTAGCTTCAGAGGCTCCTCAGCTGAGCAATGCGCCAATGTACCTCTTAACTGTTTTCGAGGTGTCCCTAAGGAGCTCCATCTAAATATGAGCACCGTGAGTTGATTAGGAAAGAAATTAGCTTCAGAAGAACTACAGCTGATCAGAGCGCCTGCATACTTTATAGTGGTATTATAAATTTCCCAAAGGAGCTCCATTACATGTTTCAGCACCATAAATCGAACAAATTATGCTTAGATTCCCTTAGTAACTGCTTACCTCATCCTTCTCCTGTAAAGTGTGGTCACCTCACAAACTTGTACAGATCAGGTTTCTGGCATGCGTTGTGATGAAACAACGCTGACAAACTCAAGTAGCAGTTTGGGGGAGGTAGATGAGCTCTTTCTGAGTGTACACTTCGTTCGTTAAGTTAATACGTTTTAGCATATTGTTATTCAATGAGTTTTGTCCTATAAAATTTATCAAGTTTTATGATTACGTTTGTTAAAGATTCACTGCGTACCTATTTTGGTTTCAGTAAAACAAATCAGAGCTTTGACAACCAACTTCAGCTGATTCTGTGGCTCCAGCAGAAATGAAGGGCTTGACTGCGGCACTTCTGTTGGTGGTGGCCTGCTGCGCCGAACACCTGACCAAAGAGGACGTCGCGGCTCTCGAAACGATGATCGACAAAGAGGTCGAATCGGCCGTCGGAGTCGAATCCGGTGCAGCTCAGAGCGTCGATGAGGTCGACAAAGACGACAAGGAGCCGCACAGGCCTGCGATACACCTGCCGAGCATCCCCTCCTTCCAGATCGTCCCTCAGATCCAGTTTCCCGGGTTCCACTTCCCGCCGATCCACTTGCCGCAGCTTCCTGCGCTGCCATCGCTTCCGCAGTTCAACCTGCCCGAGCTCCCAAAACCATTTCAAAAGAAGGAAACGATTTTCAAAACCAAAACCGTTTACATTGAGGTGAGCCAAATTTTCAATCATTAATTTTCCTAAGTTATGTTACATTTCAACACGATTTATTGAGTTTCAAAATTCAACATTCTTTATTATGGGTCAACAAGAAAATTTTTTACATAGTTGGGTACTATGCTACTACATAGCAATTGCCCTTGCAGTTTCATGAGCGTTTTAGACATTTTCTTGTTATTATAACTGAGGCAGCTTTACTTGTTTTATTGAATGAATGAAAGGATAGATTTGTTAGTTTGTCGAATTAAACAAGGCAGGTAGGTGCTCAAACAACAAACGAAACTACGTAGGCACTTACAGCCTACAAATTCGGTGTTGGTTAAAAGTAAACTAAGTAGGTAGATTGTTGCTCTGCCAACGATTTTCAACTGCTTATCAACAAGTTTGTCGAATATCGAATCAGGAAATGTGCATCATGAATTATAAACCAGCTGTAAGGAAAAAACCTTGAAATTCATTCTTCTGAAGGTTAGACTTCATGAAGACTGGCATTGTCAGTGCAGTTATTACGCGAGTTTTGCAGTTACGCAAATTTGTGGGACAAAAAAGTTGATTAAGTAAGTAGGTACCTACTTAAATCTTTGTCTATGGAAATACATTATGAACAACAAGTACCTACGGATAGTATGGTAGTGTAGTATATATACGGAAAGTAGGTAGTGTATACCTACCTTCCTCGGTTCTTACCTTTCCAAAGGCGATATCTACCTACCTAAGCAGACCTCTCATGGCATGTCCTTTCAAATGACCAATTTGAAAGGACTCTAAAGATTTTTAGTTTCTTAATTGGTTCAAAGAACGGTTCTGATATCTGGATAATCCACAGCATTTTCGCGGCTGATGTCTGGAACGTCTAACACTTGTTCGTCAACTTCCCAACACGAATTTCAATGGGATCTCGACTGCACAAACTAATCTTGAGTTCACAACGTTTCAGGTCATTGCCGGATTACAGCTTCATATATTTTGCAAGAAATTTTTTACCTGGCATAATGAAATATACTGAACCGTAAGATAAGTAGGCATGTAAGTGGTGACTCCTAATGGCGCTTTTTCATATAGTTTACTCGTCACCGTGACAACAAGGTGAAATAACTTCGACTTCGCCTTGCCTCTCTGTAAGGATGCGCTAGTGTCGTAGTGTCGAATATCACCCGTAGGTATTCGTGTTGGTAGCCATAATTTCTCACAGGAGTACTGGTATGAGGGTGGATTTCTTCAAAACTAGTTTCACCTATAAGAGGTCTCTTCAGGTGAATGAGGGTAGAACATTATCCATACAACGTTGTATTTTGTCAAATTTTGCCGATGATTTAATTTAATTATGGGGTTATCAGTTCTGTATTGAAACCTATTTCCCCCATAAAATTAACTTCATATTTTATTTTAAAAGCTAATTTCCACACAAATCACTTAAAAACGAGTAAAAATATGTATACATTATAGGGAAATTATCTGCTATGCAGGATTTCACGAATCTCCCCAAGAATGACTTCTCTCAGGCCCCATATAGAAGTACTCAAGCCTATAAATTAAATATTCTGCAAAATTTGACGAAATAAAACGTTGTATGGATCATGTTCTACCCTAATTCACCTGAAGGGGCCTCTTATAGGCGAAACTAGTTGTGAAGAAAGAATAAAAAATATATAAAGGAAGAAGCCACTTAATGTTCACCCTCATACCAGTACTCCTGTGAAGTTGGGTGTTGTACTATAGATTCCTCGTATTCGTAACATGAATTCGTCGATCATGAGATGATTTAAATGGTCATAAAAAATTCCATAGCGGAAAATGGTGAATCGAGACGTAGAATCTAGTCAATCAGGAGAGAGGAAATTATACTTGCAGTAATTTACGTTCGCACATGCGCAGAATGAAGTTATTATTCACGAACAAAAGAATTTGTTAGGTACCATATACAGACAAACCTGCACAATCCCCTTAAAATGACATCAAAATAGGATGAAAACTGTAGAAATTTACATCGTTACATGGATTACACATTCACGCAAGCAAAGCAGCTACTAATTATACAATCATGTTGAAATCGTCTAATCGTCTTTTCCCAACTATCCTTCAATTCCGAGCGACATCTAGGGCGTGAAAAAATGATGATTGATGGAATATACGTTTGCGCATGCGTAGAGTGAAACTGATACGGGACCACAACTAGTGCCCAACCCGAACACTCCTTGGAAATTTCACGAAAATCAAACTAAAACTAATAAAATTAGGCTTTTTACAAGAATTTGCGTTCATACGACTGACACACGTCACACACACACAGAGCGAGACACGAAAAAGTAAAAATTAAAGTCGTGCCCCCCACGAATTTGGTACTGCTCCTGGGGGTTTTCGAGGGTGCTGAATCGGAATCCGAAGCCCGTTTTTCATGTAGACGTTTAATTTTGTAGGCACGACACCTACATGTTTGAAAGAATCACTGAAATTCTAGAATAATTTATATTAAAAAGTGCTATCCTTGTTAGAAATGTATTGCTGAACACGCCTTAACCTCACATCATAGGTCTGAAACGCCTAAGTTCGTTCTGTATAAAAACTGCCAAAAACCTGGTTTTTCATAGAATTTTGACAATTTTTTGATAGACTAGTCAGTGCGCATGCGCAAATATTAATTTCTTATAACGTCGACTTATCAATCATTTTGACTCGTACTTTCTATACGTCCATGTTACAGTATGTGAGAAAGCTATACTGCCCACCCAACTTGGCCGACCTTTTGTTTTGTTTTGTCTCACTACAAAATATCAACAGATGGGACTTTTCTATATTTTTATTTTTTCAAAAAACTGTACCTACTCATCATTTTCCCAACCACAAACTCTTGAAATCAAAATTATGCCCCCCCCCCCCCCCCCCCCATCTAACGACACATTAGCATCATACAAACAGTCTACAAGAACAGATTCAAAATCGTTCGAATAGGTACCCCACAAAGTGCACCTAAGTATCAAAAAATGTTGTTTTGAGAAAAACGCGTTTTTTTAAGACCATTTTTCGAGCTTGACAGCTCGCTACCGTCCCACTTTCTATCTCTGCTGTCTGACAACAATGAGAAAAGGAATAAGGGAAGGTTTTTCTAGGGTTATATTTTGTTAGGGAAGGTTTTGTTAGGTTTATAATTTGTTTATTGCTTCCGAATCCTAAATTATTCCGGTTTTTGGAGAAAGTGTGGGGTGCGGCATCTTTTTTCTAAAGCGGGAGCCCGCCCATGAGATGATCAACTTCGAACTCGATTTTCTTGGTTTTCATATTCGGAACAATAAATTGTTATAGACCAAACTGCTCGAAATTGAGTAGAGAACGATATAAAATTCTATAGTATAAATAATAAAAAAAATTGTCTATTATGTTTTAGTTTCATATTTTAAGAGCCGGTTACCCGTGCGTTGCACGGACCCACATGTGCGGACCATTTTTACAAGTCTTAGTGACACAGAGAGTCTCCCTGTCAAATGTCAACTTCCAAGAGTAAACAGGAGACAATTCAGCTCAGTCAGCTAATCAGAAGAGAGCCCTTCATTTCAATCGTCTTTTAATAGCCCAGAGAGTCTCCCTATCAAATTTCAACTTCCAAGGGTTAACAGGATAGAATTTAGCTCACTCAGCTGATTAGAAAAGAGCCCATAATTTCAATAGTCTCTTAATGTCCCAAAGAGTTACCCTACCAAATTTCAACTTCCAAGGGTGTACAGGAGAAAATTTAACACTGCGTGTTCGCAACTATAATAGAGAGTTTTTGGTGACCACTAACGTACCCTTAACGTCACCTTAACGTACCCAAGAGTACGTGACCATGAGGGGACGTTTGCTACGTCGTACGTTAGAATGGCTCATTTAACGTCACCCGTTTGGGGATCTGAAAGCACACAATACCAGCCTAACCTCCCTGTAAATGTAAAACTACAGGGCAATTCAGAATTACTCGAATACTGGTGAAGTAAATAATAATAGTTTTTCTTTTCAAATGCCTCATTACCAACTAATTATGTTGATGTAGCGGGTAGGTTTTTGAACACCCCTCAAACTTGGTTATTTCACGTTTCAAGTCGCCTAGAAACCGAATGTGCCATCTGAAGTTCGCCTCCGCTGTTTAGCTTTACTAGCCTTCAACTCGATCGAAAAAAAGCCGTTATTTTGCGTACAGGCTCTATTTGGTCGATTAGAGGCTCGTTTCGATGATTATTTCACATATTTTAAATGAGAAACTGAGTTTCAAGGCACTACTTCTTCGCAGTATTGTTCTTAGTTTGCCTGATCTCTCAGTTGTTTTCTCGTGAACATTGTGTAAAGTGCTGCTTCCAGTGGCGATTATCAGGTAAATTCCTGGTTCATTGACATAGAGATAAGTGCGTCTTCATACTTGTTGTTCATACCCAACGGAAAACTCGAAACAAGAAGTTCGTAACGACTAATGACCTATAAGTGCCACACTCGAGGCTTACTATCTGCATTAAATCCATGCCCTGATTACGAATTGAAAACTGAAAATGATATATTAGCCCGTATTTGTACTGGAACTAACATGAAATTTGAATTCAGGATTGAAAATTGGCGTTTCATATCGAAATGATGAAATTGATTAGTCAAACAGTGGACAACAAGACAGCTGGGGGTAAGATATCGCGTTGCCCAACCACCGTTAACGTGATATCAAAATTTAGGCAACCGTTCTCCCGGTTCCCTTTGGGTTAGCATCTTCGTTTGCTCCCTCAAGACTACGGTAACGGGTGACGTTAAGTTGAAGTCGCGAAAACTCTATAATTTAAAACTCTCTAAACTCTCTAATTAATGAAGTAGAGGGATGTTTTGGAGGTTCAGATAGCCTATGCTGTGCTCCAGAACTCGGTGATCATTTTACGACCACTCCCGTCAGAATCGGTTCAGCCGTTCAACCTGTCAATCGGGAACGTACGTACAAACAACTTAGAGTTTTATATAATATGGATTCTATAAATACCTAATTTAAACATCTTCATGATAGGTCCCGGGGTAGAAAACAAATCATTTGTTTGGGAACGAGAAATAATTATATAATTATTAACCTAGTTTTTCTTCTAGATGTAGCAATCTACGGTGAGTGAGAGTGATTCGTTCACCATTTCAATCCGAACGATTCAACGCTCATTCTTGTGGGATTTCACCAGGTCGTTAATAATCCCAAAATAAACGCGACTTTTATAAACTGCACCCGTGGATTTGGATATGGTGAAAGCGGACGGCCGACCCCGTTATCCGCTTGTGACAACGCCTCATTATAAACTGCAGACGATTTGGAAAGTCACCGAGTTTCGCCGTTTAACGATATTAACAGGAAGCCATTTCATATCACCTCAAAACTTATAAGGTGCACGGTTCAGTGTGAATTTGCATGATACGACCTGAACACTTAATAATATTTATATTCGCAGTCTGGAGGCGATTTTATAGATTGATTTCCTTCGCAACCCACGGACGTTCGTTCCCCTCATCCTCCGGTCTTCCGTAATAATAAAAGAGAATTTTATATCCGATTATTTTATACGGTTCAGTATATCCAGTTGACTGCAAGCTGGTGCAATAAAATGTCTCCTGAACGGGCGATTTCTCTGCACTTTCATATTCACGATGGATCTGAGCATAAAATCGTGCGAAGACTCATAATTTTTGTTGTACTCCAATGTAGTACTCGTACTAGTTGTATTACTTCCATCACAAAATAACAGTACCCTTTGCAAGGGACTTGGTCCGAAATTTTACTTGCAACGTTTCACTATAAATAGAGAAAGAGATTATCGACCCACAATATGGTTGTTGTCAAATTATCAGGATAAGGGTCAAAAACGAATAAAAGTCCTTATCGCCGAGCTTTCGGTTTATATAAAACCATCTTCAGGACTCAAGGATCTTTCACGGTGTCAAAATATAGGACACGGTCTTGGATTTAGAAGTCAATGGTCATATTACAAAAATAAGAAATGGTTGCAGCTGAGGCTGACAAGAATTGGCACATGAACAGGACTAAAAAAACTAGAGGCTAAAATTGTAAAAAATTGAAAAAACTTTGAAAAAACAAACTGCTGGCAAGCATACAGAACTACTCATCTCAAGAGACAGAACTACTCAATCTATAAAAGCACATCTAATACTCAATCAAATAAGCATTGTCCTGACATTCATTTAACGGTGAACAGTATACAATTTGCTATTTTCCTCTTTTTGGTTTATTATTTTCACCAACGTTTTTTTTATCCAATGTACCACGTAATTTTTTCATGGTATAATCGAGTAACTTTTCAAGTAATCTTCCTTGTTGAAATGAAAAACATTTCTTTTCAAAAATACAAATAAATAAGATGCAAATTATTTCTCAAAGGTTTATTGTTTCTAGTATTAGATAGCTCTTCTACGCAGATCATTTGTCTATAATATAATAAAACCTAACATAGTATGTCACCGAAACCTGGCACATCGCCCCTATCAGAAGGGTCGACACCTGTTTATCTCTGGATTTTTCTTAGACCTGATTCCAAATACATATATCAACATTGACATAGGCTCTCCAGCTAAAATTAATGAGATAAAATAAAACACCTACCTACGCTTCATTATTCCATCTATAAGTGACAAGTGTTACAATAAATTCAATTTCTTTTGAAGAGAGTTGTATCAGCTGATTTAGTCGTTGTTGTTTATAAGGCCGTTTTTACTGTGTTCACACCAGTTCCGATGTACCTATGTTGAAAATATTTTTTCCTGTTTAAGTCCTCTAAGTTTGTAGCCCTTAGGGAGAGTAAACATATGAACGTACAGCCATCTGGTTCGTTTCATCCGATTATTTCTTCGAGATGTCCATGTCTATAAATTTGGAAGTTGTTGATTTCGATTTTTTAAATAGATTTTAATAATTTTAATATTCAACCCCTCAGGGCCAATCGAATGCAATGCCAATGGTCACCAAATCACAGACACCAACCGGACACCCAAGTTCCATAAACTTTGGTCCAGAAGTAGAATAAAGCTCTGAACGGCGGAAGGGTGGATTTTTTTTTTTTTTTTTTTTTTTTTTTCCAATAAGGAACCTTTGTAATCGACCAAGAAAAAAGTTTTTTTAACACCCCCTGAAGATTTTTTGGTTTACTTTTCAAGATGCGTAGAATCCAAAAATCGAATTTAAAAAAAATCCGTCCGTCCACCGTCCGTGGCTTTTTTCCGAAACTACTTGACCAAACTATATGAAAATTGTGTTAAAAATCATATTTGGGGTCTAGATGGTCCTAGAAGGTCGGCATCAATTTTTTCACCCCAAAAAGGTACTGATGATAGGATTATGTTGAAATCGCTAGGGAATGCTCTAATAGGTCTCTCCCTCCTATCCACCGAATTTGATTGAAATTGGACGACGAGGTGTGAGATAACGATGCTTGGTGGAATTTACATTTGCGCATGCGTAGAGTGAAGTATTAAGTTGGGGACTATGAACATTTCATTGGGATTGTCTACTTTCTACCTCGCACATTCTCATTTCATCAAAATCGGATGAAAACTGTGGAAATTAAGCATGTTACAAAGATTTGCGGACACCCACGACAGACACACACACACACACACACACACACACACACACACACACACAGATAAGCGCACACAAACACACACAGACAGACACAGTACGACAGTTCTTCAGAATGGCCTAAAATGTAAAATGCGAGTGAAAATTTTGATTTAGGATGCTACCAACTTTTCTACTTCCGAAAGTGGAAACAATGATTCCGCCATTTATAGGTAGACTTGGAAGCAAAAATCGTGTCGTGAACGATATTTGAAATATAAAAGAGTTTTTGTACTTTTCGTATTCGTATTTCTCGTAAACACGAAAACAAGCTGTTAGAGCAAGGACGATGAATGCTAACCTGTTTCGCATTGATTTCTTGTGGCGTTTTCGATAGCCCGAGAGAAAGAAAACTCTTATAGTGAAGTTAATGTGACTCTCTGCTTAACCCTGGAATGTCCCGGCTAAATTTCCAACACTTAACTCCCCGGTGGGGTCAAACCCCAACTTTGAAAAATGTTGGAAATTTCAAAAATAACTTACACTTCAATCAAATTTTATTATTATTCTGTTATCAAGAGTGTAAAGAAACATGTAGTAGGTCCTAAACTCATGACGAAAAAAGTAATAGTAAGGCAAACCTCACGCTCTGAAGAAAAAAATAATAGCAGAAACCCAACGCTCATTGTAACAAAATTTCAATATAAAATTAGCACATTTTCATTTAAAAACAAAAATAAATAAATAAATAAAATCTACAAAATAATTTTCTGAGATTAGTTTGATTCCACTTACAAAATCCAAGAACTAGAATGAAAAGGTAACATAAAATTTGCGCCAAGCAATAGGATCAACATTCTCAACACCTTGAAGATCTATGATGTTCACAGAAGGAACATCAAACTAGTTTCTCCAAAACTGTCACTTTTGACGCTTCTTCATCGGAGGCAACTTCTTGTAACTCGACATTATCTTCCGTGTTTGAGTTTTCTCCACCAAAATATACATATTCTTCCTCCAACTGTTCCAACATGGATCTAATGTCTTCAGGATCCGAAAACTTGCGTTTTTCAGCCATTTCTAACGATGAGCCAATAAGAAAACTGTGGGAACGCCCACAAAAATAACACTTGCTATAGAGAAAATCACTAGCGGTTAACTCCCCGGTGGGGTTTGTCAAACCCCTGGGACAAGAAAGTACTACACTACACAGAAGTTTTGAACGTACTAAACTGGAAAAAGGCTGAATCCTTTAGTGAAGATGTGGGGGGTGATATAGAAGGGGGCGAGAAGAGCCAGACGTGCGGGATTCAACATGATAAACTGACTTCAAATCGCGATTGGGGTTTGACAAACCCCACGGGGCATTACAGGGTTAAAAATCGCAGTAGACAGTTTTCAAAATATAACATGAAATAAGAAACAACGACGACTTACCTCTACATCATTCAAAAATGATTCAGATATGATGAAGACTAATCTTTAAAACATGTAAAATAAATCTTGAGCTCATATCTTGAAACGAAATCTTGAGATGAAAATGCAGAAACTGTCGCGTTAAAACGTCGAAAGGACGAACAAAATGCCGCTAATCTCCCTTCTGGTTGAGGTGCGGGGAAAAAAAACACGAACAAAAGACAAATACAAAGGTTAAACCAACAACAAAAGGTATTAGCACGAAAGCGGTAAAAGTCAGGCAATTTTGCCGGTGTGCCCATACTGACGTATGTATGTGTGTGTCCATACCAACTGCGTTGTGGTTGCCAAGTTAGGGTTATCCTAGAGAAAGGTCATCTTGTCGTCTCGTAATTACGATTCCAAAAAAGCTGAGCACGAGAATAGCTGACTCTTTCCGTTTCGAAAAGCGTTTTCGAAACGAAAACCACTTCTCGTTCCGGAAAGGCTATTTTCGTATACGAGAAAATGAATATGAGAAGTACAAAAACTCCTTATGTGCCCTATGACGACAAGAGATTTATATTGAAAAATTTTTGATTATTTTTATTTTTATTGTAAAGTTACACCTGTAATCATCTTTATTATTGCGCAGAGAATTTAGCTCATGACGAGCGCTACATTAATTTGATTTTATCAAATGCAACTGCCTATTCAACATTCGTGTAAGGCGGTTGGAAACATACCTACGTATTATGTGTCCCAAATATAGCACCTCTTCAGAAAGCTATTTTTGTAAAACAATCTATATAAATAATAGAAATGGCCCTTTATCATCGTTGTTTCTCCAACGGAACGCGGGCCGAGAGCGATGGAAGTTTTCTTTGGAACAAAAGGAAGCATTAGCACTGTAAAAGAGGACTTTCTCTCCGGAAAGCTGCATAATTCAAAACTGTAATCCGATCCCCTGTTCAAAGGTTTTCCGTTCATGTTACTTTTTATTTTGGAAGGGGGAGAAAAACGCCGAAAGTGTATCGATAACAGCGTTTCCAAGAGGTAAAGAAAACCTTCCTTTAAAAGGATCATAAACGTAAGTGGTCCCGGGATAATAATTGATAGATTTTTCACGAAGCAGAAGTGAGAGCTGGGAGGTGCCTTCGGATTTTCATGGTTGTACAATATTCAACGGGTATTTCGCCCCTGGGGGGGAAGCTCATCTTTTCGCGTCATACTTACGGATTTTACGCTTGGCGCGGAGCCTAGAGGATCGACTTATAGCCGTCAGCGCTTTTATCGGGCGCAGTAAAGTTACATCTCCCATTACTTCCTGGATTTAGAATAAATGAGTAGTTGAAAAATCACGTTTGTTGCTTGGTTCTTTAAAGTCGACAATCATGATAGATAGATAGATAGATAAATAGTTTATTTTGTAAAAGAAAAAAAATACATTATACAATACAATCAATAAATTTACTTATAAACTGTATACGGCAAGGTTAAATAACCGTCTGCCGGAGGTTCGGGTTTCGCTCTCTTTAAGTGACGAAGGACAGAAGTAAGAAAAAAAGTATATCTAGACTCAACTACCAATGGAAAAAGTGACTAATTAAATTAACTAAATAAACTGTATGTCTGGATGAAAGGACTAAGCAGAATCATTGCTCACCAGCTGAACTGGCTTACCAGAAATTTGGGATAATGCTATGCCAACCTACAGTACTCGACCAGCCTGGAACAATCAGGTCCATTCAAAATGTGGAGTGCTTCATCTCTCGACTATAATTTACGGTTGAACGCCATCACACGGAATTCTGATAGGATCGGGCAGCTGCACAGGAAATGAAAAGTACCCTCTTGAAGGTTGCACAAGGAGCATTCTTACTGTAGGTCAGAGCTATAAGGCTTAGCATTTAGTGGTAGGAGTTCAGTGTGCACCTTAAGGCAATCTGTGAAGATTGTCGGACGAGGCTTGCACACTTAACATTTAGATCAAAATCATGATATAGAGTGAATGTATTGGACTCCTGCGCCCTCTGCTTGAGCAGGGATCTTCTTTGGATTTTGAATCCATGCAGCATGAGACTCGCATCACTCTTCAAAGCTACAGCATCCAGCAAGGGTAGGTTAGAGCTCCCACAGTGCTCAAGTGCCAAGATTCTCCAACTTCAGCCCAGTATATATCCCAGCATCGATTATCTCTCTCGCGAGAATCTCTGGCTACCCACTCTCAGACATCTTGGCCAACTTTATAATATATTGGAGATGCAAGTCAAGGTGTATGCGAATATCGTGTCGAGTTCGGTTTCCAGGAGCAACAGGTAATCAGGCGCGTATTGAGGGAGATGGAAAATCCTCTTAAAGAATAGCAATAATACCCTCTCCACAACCTGATATTCCTGGAATCCCCAAACTTGTGCAGCATAGCGAAGCGTTAAAAATCTGCCACTTTACTTGAAATGACTCGCAAATGCATTTCCCCAAATCGACGATCATAATTTCGGGTTGATAGTACAAAATAAAAAACTCTCAGATATGCGAACTATCACGCTGACAAGAGGTAAATGTGTGGGAATGTGTACGCCTCACCACTATCACCTCTATTGTGTCCAATTCTTATCAATTGCAGTTCTCTAAAAATAAGAATCCACGAAAATTGGGTACAGCGAAGTAAAAGATCAGAAATGAGGTTTAAAATCGTGATTTTTTTCCTAATTCTCTGTACATACATGGTTTTCACACTTTCTGTGAACACTTGAGTTTCATAACTTCATAGGAATCGATTCTACCGCTAATTTCGAACAAAAAGTTTCTCATTGCAATTTCTTTAAACCCTTGATTTTTGGAGTTTTTCCACTTTTTACTTTTTTTCTCGTGTTTTCGACCTTACATCACTAAAATGGCCATATCTCCCCTAACTTACAAGGAAAACTTAAAAATAGATATATCGTTCGAAAGAGCGTTAAATTTTCTATCTCTAGAAAGTATTTGGATTCCATTTATAATGGGTCACGTAGACGAATAAATGGACTAAACACGAGAATTTCTCACTTTTTAAAAACTAGGTACTGGCTTTTCAAGATGCGTTAAGTACGACTACTTAATGAAAATGGTGAAAAACCGTACACATTGCAGGAAAAACTTGCCCAAAATCTCAGATTTCTAGAGGTATAATCAATTTTTATCTTACTTTGCTAATTAGAGGAGAAAAGTATGTTTTTATGTTGAAAAATATGGTTTTTTTTTTTAATGAAATCGAGGGTTTTCTTAAAAAATTACCTACCATATAAAAAAAATTCGATTTCGGGGCCTGTTTCTACGTATTTTTTCCACACTGAATCGAATGGTAACAGTTTCAGATCTCCCCAACTCCGTTTTTACAGAGTTGTACTGTTTAACTAACTAGTTTTACCCTTAAAAACATAAAATTGAGCATAAAAAAGTCCAGTCATGCAGCATGACCCCATGAGCGAATTTTTGAAGAAATCTTCGACATTTCAGTCGCTATTGATCGTGTAGAGAAATTTTAGTTTATGATTTTGATAGACAAACATGGAACCAAATTATTAAAAATAATTAGGAGGTACTCATACTTTATTATTATTAAACTAATCTTGTAGATTTAAAGACAATCTGAATTTGGACAATGTTTCATGCAAATATTACCGATTTTTACAACTAACGAACGGCATTATTTCGATTTTTGACTGATTTTTCAACTTTGAAATTTTTGAAAACTTGATACATATTCTTATAGAAATTTTTACGCTGATTCCGAATATACCACATGTTAGTATGCTGAAAAAATTATTTCGCACAACAAATCGCAAAAAACAGGCTATTTTGAAATTTTTGACTACATTTTTGAAAAATTCAACCCGAAGATGTAATCCGATCATGCTGGCCAACGAACTTGAACTTTCGTTTTGTGTCCTTAACATTTTAAAATTTGTTTGAAGTTTCTAGCACAATTCTACGGACAGTTATCGTCTGGAATGACACATACATACATACATACATATATACATACATACATATATACATACATATATACATATATACATACATAAAAAAATGCGTTAAACTTCAGAATATGATTCAGAATAGCCTGAAACGGATTTCTGCATAAAATTTTTTCAAAAATTCACATTCTACAAATTTTGAGGCGAGAGCAATAGCTTAATTTTCTTCAAAAATTCGCTAAAATGAACTATAAATTCGTGAGTTAAAGTGTGAAACTGTGTTATAACGAAGTCGGGGAGATGTGCAAGTGCTGCTATTCGATTCGGCGTAAAACAAAATAGTTACGTAGAATTCGGCCCCAAACACAAATTTTTCAGAGGGCTATTTTTCACTAAAACTTTCGATTACATAGAAAAAAAACTATGTTTTTCAATATACAAACATACTTTTCTCCTCTAACTAGCAAAGTGAAATAAAAATTGATTATACCGTTAGAAAGCTGAAATTCTCGGAAGTTTTTTCTTGCAACACGTACCTACGGTTATTTTACCATTTTCTCACAACACTTGAGGCAGCTTGAAAAAAAACCGTTATTTTAAAAAAGTTGGAATTCTTTTTTTTTTAGTCCATTTTTTTCGCTCACGTGATATACTGTAAAAAGAATCCCAATGCCTTAGAGAGATAGGAAATTTAACGCTCTTTTCAAAGATAAATCTATGGGAGATAATGTCTTAGAGAGATAGGAAATTTAACGCTCTTTTCAAAGATAAATTTATGGGAGACATGGCCATTTTAATGGTGTAAGATCGAAAACAAGAAAAAACTTGGAAGTGGAAAAACTCCAAAATCAAGGGTTTGAAAAAATTGCAAGGAGGAACATTTTGTTGGAAATTAGTTGTAGAATCGACCCCTAGGAGGTTAATAACCTCATGTGTGAACACCCTGTTGAAATCAGGATTCATTTCAAAATGCCTCAGAATAAATTTCAATGAAGAATGAAGAAAATGTTATTTTAAACATTTTGGAGCCATTGCTACAGCTTGATTTTCTATAAAAATCAGCTAAAAAGAACCGTTTTGGTGCGAAATCTTCCAGCGTTATTAAGCTAGAAATAACGATATTCGTAATCCTTGCGCGAGATGGTTAAATGTTTCTGAACCCATGGGTTTATGTTCATTCGCAATGATGCCTACTGGCAGAGGAATATCCTTTACTAGACCATGCCGCCTTCGATAAGCCAGATACTAAAACGGCCAACGTTAAAGCTTTGCGTTAAAAGAGGGCGGCGATGATTTCCCATGAGGCGTTTCAGGCGCCTTCTCAACTCCGAGCCGGAAGTGCCGCGAGCGGAAACCTTCCCATCCGCATTTCAATTAATCAAACGGAAAGACTTCCTTTATTCGCCTTGCCGCACCCTCTACTCCCTCAGACCCACCTAATCCCCTGTTACGGAGGTTTTCACGGGTTTAGGTTTACTTTAATCCATTGTAAGTAAGATGGGATTAGCTTCCTCCCACTCCACTTTCCCCAGGCCTTCATCTTTCTAATCGGTTCGTTTTGAGCGGAGTTCCCTAGGGATGGAGGGTCTCCAGGACGTAGGTTTCTCACCAATGAGATTCAGATGGGATGCGAAAAGGGCTCGTGAAGCTGCTTCCAGTTCGATAGAATTGCAACTCCTTCGAAACGTCCGAGATAATGTAGTTGGATACGTTTATATTACCTATCTATTATATAGGTAACGTGTTAAATAAGCCATCGCATACAGGGTAGTTTAGATACGAAAGTTTTTATTATCAAAAACTTGAAATGATGTTATGATATTCAAAATAAACTGCAATATTCAAGAAAATGTTCAGCAATTTTTTTCTGCCATCGAGTCGGGAAATTGTTCAAATACTTTTTGATTACGATAAAACGTTTGTCTGCCTCATGCGGTACTTTTTAGTCTACCTTTCAGTTAAAATTTTTGCTAATTGAATTTTTCACGATTTCAGCACACACACCGAGTCACTAAACACCCCGTTTGTGTGACCGCATACGTCCCAAAACCAGCTTGTCTCTACGACTACGAGGTGAAGGACGTTCCGAAAGATCGTGAGTTTGACGAAATCGTGGCAGCACAGAGGGCCGATGAGATCCGGCCTACGTCCGTCATTTCAGAATTACCGTAAGTCAAGTCTGCAACTCATGAGATTTAAGCTGAAACATATTGATGAGCCATTTTTAGGTCTCCCAACATCTGGTTTGTATAAGTAGTAGTATATCTTAACCCTAGATGACAATACGCCCTTGGTGAAGCGACAAAAATTAGAAGCTCGTAAAAAACGATTATGGTAATCATAACAAACCAAAACAACACTCTAGACACTATCTCAACACATGATGATGAAGAATTGCAACTTTTAATAATATATAGTTGCATTGAAAACCAAAAAATAATAAATATACATAGTTGGATTTATGATATTATCTGTGAAACATGTTCTTTTATTAACTGTATCGGAAAACACAGATATAAGAAACACCCATTACCCTGTACATAGTTTTACGGTAATTTTGATAAGCTGTTGGAGAAAATGAATTCAATCTGAGTTGCTATGTACTCGAAAAGTTTTATTATACACTTTTGAAGTTTAAAGATCTGTTTCGTCTCAAAATGGTCCTTTCAAAATCTACTGCAACCTATCCAATAACTTTGGAATCAAGTTTTTTCTCCGCTTCCTGTTCAATCTAGTTGTTTCCATCTTTTTTATTTCCTCTAAAATGCACGGAATTTAAATATCATAAGAAACTTCCGTCATTTTTCAACGATAGCCCACTTTTATCACAGTTCCAATGAAATTAACCTTCACTTGCTTAGTATGGCATTCTAAGCGAATTATCAAAGGAAAAGATGCTATTGCAATGGCTCCGTAACGGATTTTCATGGAAACATATCTCAAAAAGTTTAGGCCAATTGTAATAGCGTCATTTTTCAACCAAAATTCGCTCGTGAGATCTTGCTGCGACCTCAACTTTTTCTAATGTATTGATCAACACAATAGACGTTCTAAACATTACAAATAACAGAAAAGAATAGACCATCCATAGCAAATGTTACAGCAAAGTTTACGGTCATAAAACGCTTCAAGTTATTACAAAAAGGTTTACTATTTCTGTATTAGATAGCCCTTCCACGCAGAACACTGGTCCATAAAAAAAATTACCTATCAACCTGAGTCTATAGTGCATTATCCGATTATAACTTGACGATGTAACCTACCAAAAGAAAATAAACTAACTAACTGAAAATAATGAATAAATGAAAGGAAAAAAAACCCTTGACAGTCACTAGGAAGAGAGATATAATAAACGTCAGCCAAGTAGTGTGTGGCACATAGCTTTCTCGTTTACGTATCATAATGTATAGATCATTGAAAAGTCTTAAATGGTCTTGAAAAATTCCATAGCAGAGAAGAATAAATCAAGAAGTAGCTTGAAACGTCATAATTGGTCAATTAAGAATCGAAAAAATGATAATGTAATTTACGTTTGCGCATGCGTAGAATGAAGTGATGGGTTGAGAACAAAAACATAGGTACGGGACCATCTACAACCTAAACCGCGCATTCACTGACAATTTCCTCAAAATCTGATGAAAAACTGTGGAAATTAAAGTCGTTACAAGTATTTCACATTAGCGCATGCGCAGTAGCTATTAATGATTCAATCATGTTGAAATTGAGATGGGATGACAAAATCGTCATCTTCCAACTGTCATCAAAATTTAACTGAGATCGGACGAGTAGTGCGTGAGAAAATGATGATGGTTGGTAGAATTTATGTTTGCGCATGCGCAGAGTGAAGTATTGATTCGGCAACAATGAAACTAATAAGGGACCGTATACACCCGAGCCCGCACATTCTCTAAAAATTTCATCAAAATCGAATGAAAACTGTGGAAAATAAGCTTGTTACAAGGATTTCACATTGGCGCATGCGCAGTAGCTATTAATGATACGATCGTGTTAAAACTGATATGGGATGATAAAATCGTCGTCTCCCAACAATCATCCAAATGATAGGGGACTGTCTGCACCCTAGCCCGCACGTTCACAAATATTTCATCTAAATCGGTTGAAAACTGTGGAAATGAAAGTCGTTACAAATATTTCACATTAGCGCATGCGCAGTAGCTATTAATGATTCATTCATGTTGAAATTGAGATGGGATGACAAAATCGTCATCTTCCAACTGTCATCAAAATTTAACTGAGATCGGACGAGTAGTGCGTGAGAAAATTATGATGGTTGGTAGAATTTATGTTTGCGCATGCGCAGAGTGAAGTATTGATTCGGCAAAAATGAAACTATTAAGGGACCGTATACACCCCAGCTTGCACATTCCCTGAAAATTGCATCCAAATCGAATGATAGCTGTGGAAAATAAGCTTGTTACAAGGATTTCACATTGGCGCATGCGCAGTAGCTGTTAATGATACAACCATGTTAAAATTGATATGGGATGATAAAATCGTCATCTCCAAACTATCATCCAACTGATAGGAGACTGTCTGCACCCTAGCCCTCACATCCCCTGAAGATTTCATCTAAATCGGTTGAAACTGTGGGAAATAAGCTTGTTACAAGGGTTTGCAGACACACGACAGACGCACAGACAGACGGAATCGGAACCAAAGTTGTTCAGAATGGTCAACACGTAAAATGCGATTGGAAATTTAGATTTTGGAGACCAAAAAGTTTTGAAGACGTTGCTTCCGCTACCTATAGGTAGACTCGGAAGCAAAATATTGGAATACGATCCCTAGTCAGTTGGAAGTAGTCGCACTATTCTCTTTATTGGCATTTATTGCCCGATATTACTCTTTAGGGTTGATCAAACGGGGTGGCGATGCTACTGGCACATCGTTGGCCGATGCATAATTTTTGAGCCAAATTTCATAATTTAGTCCAGTAGTTTGAAAAGCTTCGAATGGTGGAACCAATTGTTTTAATTAGATTTTTGAATTCTACTAATCTTGAAACGAAAATTAACAAATTTTGAGGAGAAGGAGGTTTAAAAAAGAAGGGGAGTTTTTTCTAGTTCGCTTACAAAGGTTCATTGTTGAAAATAATAAACCAAAAATACTATGTGACTTACAGGAAATCCAGTGTGGCTGCACACCAGGGATCCTCACGACATTCTACTGACTAAGGTTGAAATCCAAAAGACACTTCGGAAACAACCCCAAGACCACATCACCCACTTCCAATTCCTTTCTACTTTCTTCGCCAAAAATATAAAAGTAGCCGTAAAAATTACGAACGTCTAGTCGATTACGCTTATCAGATTGACTGGTAGTATGTGGATGCGTCGTCAGAGTTTTGTAGTGCTGAATACGAATCTGAGGTTTTTCAACAGAAAACTTTTCCACCTAACTTAGTTATTTGCAAAACACCGCAATTTTTTCCACTTTTTCAGTTTTTGGCTTATAATTTTTAATCTATGCGTCCTATATTTTCTACCACCTCATAAACAGACATATAAGACTTTTGATATGTTAAAACTACGTTATGAGCCTTTAAAGTCGGCAAATATTTGAAAAATGACAACTTTTTAAATAAAATTCCCATAATCATTTTTATAGAACTTTATCTCAGTAACTACTTGACCTACCGAGCTGTAATTGTGAATAACTTGTAGCTAATTCATTACAATTTCAAACTCATATATATATGTACTGAATGAGCTGGGATGCATAGTTTTGGAGCAATGTAAACCGAAAGTCATGAACAGGGATTAGGAATTTCTAAATATGGCATTTGCTTTACTTTGTATGGTGTTTTCTCGGATCCTTGCACCAAGCTTAATTTTTACAGTCCCCATTCGATACTGATGAAATTTCCAAAGAATGAACTGGTTGTTCTCACAGCGCAAATTCAGAGGGAAGTTGGGAAAAGACAATTTTATTACCCTGTATGAGTTTCATGATGATCGTATATTAGTAGCTGCTGCGCATGCGTTAACCTCAAATCATCCTAACAAACATGACTCTTACAGTTTTCATCTGGTTCCGAGGAAATGTTTGAGGATTAAACTGTTTCAAATCGAAAACGCTGCAAATTATTTCACAAAGGTTTATTATTTTTTCAATTGAGTATGATCGTAGTTTTAGTTGGCTAGCGTACGTCATAAGGCCCGTCCAGACTCCTCGGCGTGTCCTACTTCGAGTTGCCACAACCTATACTTCTATAATTATATACGCATGTTTATATTTCTCGATTTGAGCTCCTATCTATTCAAATAGTTATTGCCTTAATAATATCATTATCTAAGTACGTACGAAAAGTCGAGAGGATATGTTATTAAATATGCGTAGGAAAAGCTTTGGTATTAACACACAAATATGACCTTGAAAAAAACATATTCATGCCTCGAACGAACGCCGGCGCTGTACCCACCACAAGCCGCGGCGCCGGCGCCTCCTCTAACTCCACCCCCCTCTCTCCACCCACCGTGACCCCCTGCCAAGCGTGCCAGGCGTGCGCGCGTCGAAAAAGACATTTTTTTGCCCGTTTTTGGCCCATAGCATCTATGCGAGTAAAGCGATCGGGATGGTTAAACGTTAGGACCAACTAGACCCCGAATGGAGTCTATGTGCGAAAGAACGGGTTTTTTAAGTCAATTCTTAGGCCTTTTATGGCGGACGGCGGACGGCGAACGGCGAACGGCGGACGGCGAACGGCAGACGGCGAACGGCGAACGGCGGACGGCGGACGGACATTTCAAATTTGGATTCTACGCACCTTGAAACGTAAAGTGACAAAGTTTGAGGGGGGGTTATAAAAATTTTTTGCTACACGATCACATAGGCTTATTATTGGAAATAATAAACCAAAAGTAGGTACCTCCAATCCAAACTCCATTGCTCTCAACTCACTTGCAGCATTTGAGCATGCTTAACCGTAACACCAATCACGCATAATTTTCTCATTGCTGATTAATCTCAAACTGCAAAGCAACCCTCCATGAAATACCAGTATGTTAAGATTACCTAGAACAATTTGATGGTCTATACATTCATGTTTGATTTGAAAAAGCGAAGTGCCATTCCCAACTTGGCCTACATTTGCTTTCGAATGTAGCTCTACCAATTTATAGGTACTTTGCTGAAGGTTCATTTTCACTTTCGAAAAGTTGTTTTTCTCCACAATCAAAATTTCCACTCGCATTTCACATTTTATACCATTCTGTACAGCACAAGTTCCAAGTGTGTATATCTTGGTGCGTCTATCCGTTTGTTCACCAGTTCTTGCAACACGCATGACTTCTATAGTTTTAATCAGATTTTGATGACATTATCAGGGAATGCGTGAGTATTGTAGACGATCCCTATCAGTTTCATTGTACACGATTCAATACTCTACTCCACGCATACGCAAACATAAATCCTCGAGCACCATTTTCCCACGTTCCAGTTGTCCAATTGGGCTCAAATGTGTAGGGTAGTTGCATATAGACAATTTAACCATCTCATAAATTTCAACACGATTATATCATTAGTATAGCTGCTGCGTATGCACGAACGTAAAATCCTTGCAACGCGCATAACTTTTACAGTTTAAATTCAATTTCTGATTAAACTTTCTGGGAATGTGCTGGCTAGGTGGGTTGTTCTTTTATCAATATCATCTCTCAAAAATTGATAATTTCTGCATCACATACCTACGCAAACATGAAATCCATCAAGCGTCATTTTTTTATGGCCTGTTCGTCCGATCATGCTTAAATTTGAAAGGTAGTTGGGAAATGACAATTCGATTCCCTCACATTAGTTACATTACAATCCTTTGGGGGTGTCGCACGGTGAGGTCCTGGAGGAAGTCCAGCTCCGTGCTCATAAATCATTCTTTTTTCTACCCAGTAACACTCCAGACTTCTTTGCTCCAACCGAGTTGGCATTGCCTGACCTGGAAGTGAGGATTCTTGGTCTGGCCTTGGGTTGGTGGTCTAGGCTGTGCAGTATGGAGGACGCCTGGCTACCTGGGCTCTGTTCCTCCCGTCTCCTTGCTCTCCACGCTGTGCGGCCAGACCAACAATACAACTGGGCTTCTCATGGATGATTTACTTTCTAAATATGGGGAGAGTCAGTCATAGTCTGCTCAAGTCCCAAACAATTTTAATAGAAATGTATTCTTACAACGTGACCTGTCATTTTAGAGGCAAGCAGACGGGGAACGAGTGACGTCATCGTCTTTTAGCCCTATATACAAGATATATTGCCCCTCTGGGGACATACTCCTCGGCTATCTGAATTGTGACTTAGGTATTCACACTAAGAGACTTCTTGCTCAGATTAGACAATCAGGGAAACTTTTTGCTAAACTAATTATACCCAGGTTTACTTTAAAATTCGATAACCTTGCTGATTTTTGAGTCTGATACTATCTTTCATTTTCTTTGTCTGTGTCCAGTCCTTCGTGGCTAGCGTTTATCTTTTTTTCTAACAAATGAATTGTCCTACTATGAACTCTCTTCTTGGTTGCTTCTTCAAGATGTGGCCACATGTAAAAAAGTGTTTTGCTTTGTTAACAATAATTGGATACGAATAAGAGTTTTATTTTTGAACAAAGGTTTCTAACACTAGCTGATTATTCATTGTCCACTTAGTCTGGATATTACTATTTCATGGGCATTATTTCTTTAATAGTGAGATTATAATGTTTGTAGATTTTTCACCAACCTTGTAACGCCGTAAGGCTAATACAAATTAATAATTTAATTTCATTTTACTGCGATCCTGTCACTAGTATCTGAAACGCATTTGCGAGTATCAAATCCTTGTAAGAAGCATCGAATTTTCAGGTTTCTTCTTTTTTGCACTATAAAATCTTCTGATATTACCTCATTTTCAGGGCTGTGACTCGAATAATGGAATCCCTCGATGACAGTGAAAGCGAACCTGCCAACGATATCCTGGAGGACCAAATGGCAACGTACAGACGTGCAAGATACCTCGTGCCGCATCCCATTCGTAGCAATCCGGACAAAATCGACGCATCTAGCGTGGCAACGGAACCGCTGGCCGAGGCTAGTGCAGATATCAAAGTGAAACCGTTTGAGCAACATATTCATGTAAGATTTTATTAGTGTTCAGGTGTAGGTATTGGCGATTTCAAATCAGAAAAATGAACCCTCGTAAGCGGGATTACCTGGAATAGCAAAGCAGTTCACCTGCGTTTGTTTGTCAATTTTCCTTTGGTCACTACTGAAAAATCAAATAAACCATACTGCTGCGAGTCCAGATGCAAATCTAGTGGTGAAAATGTGTTATTTTGCTACCTTAATCTTCCCCAGAGAGGAAAATAATTGTTTGAATAGATTTGCGAAATCGAGTTTATTAACTAGGTATTGTCCGTGCAATGTACCTACCAGTGAAGTAATGGTAGGTATCTAAATGCTAAATTTCATCTCTTTAACTGCTCCCAAGTCTACTTATAGGTATCGGAAGCTTTGTTTTCACTTTCGAGAGATTTAAAAGTTGTGGTCTCCACTAGAATCAAACGGCTGTTTTTTTACAGAGGCCCACTCGCATTTTACGTTTTAGACTATTCTGAATATCTTTCGTTCCGTGTCTTTCTCTCTCTACCTCTGTGTATGTTTCTGTGTTTGTGTATGTCCGCAAATCCTTGTAGCAAACTTAATTTTCACAATATTCAATCGGTTCTTATGAAATTTTCATGGAATGTATGGGTTATGGTGAAAATGGTCCTCTATGAGTTTTGTTGTTCCCAAATCAATATTTCACACGGCGCATGTGCACACGTAAATTCATCAAGCATCATTTTCTCACGCCTTTGCTGGCAGATCTTGCTCAAATTTGGAGGATAAGTGGAAGAGGTTAATTTGAGCATTTACTATAAATTTCAACATAATCTGATCATTAGTAGCTACTGCGCATGCGTGAATACATATTATTTTCTAAACGAGCCTAATTTCAACAGTTTTCATCTGATTTCGATGAAACTTTCAGGGAATATTCGGGTTAGAATATAAATGGTCCACTAATAATTTCATACTTCACAAATCATTACTTCATTTTGCGTATGAGCAAACGTAAATTCCTTCAAGCATCATTTTTTAACACCCTAGTTGTCCGATCCGGCTCAAATTTGGTGCATAGTTGAGGGACAATGACAGGGGAAAAAATACTTAACTTCCATTTTAAAAATTGAAAAAATCTGCAAAGAATTGTTTAAAGTCTTAAAAGAGGTTTTATACCATATTATTTAGACAAACTTTTCCTGCGGACACAAAGTGCTCAAATTTTGAAACAATTTAACATCAATAAAATGCCAAATCCACGAGAATCTACTCATATATCGTAATGTTGCATAAGTGAACCTTTTCTAGGACGTCCCTCAGAAGCTATTGTTCATACAAGTAAGGCTTCTTATTTAAGAGGGGCGATCTATTAGAACTCATCGAAGGGGGTGGGGGACAACCCAAGCATGATAAAAAAATAACCATATCCGTTTCAGACCAATCTAAGACCGAATCCTTGAAAAAAAGCGATAGGTGTGTGTGTGACAAATTTTGTCGACGCTGCCCTGGCCACGATTCTCAACCGATTTTCGTGATTCTCATTTCGTTCGATTCAAATTTCAGTCTAGCTGTGCGAAAAACGTAGGAAATTTTGGATTTGTTGTCGATATGGGGGGGGGGGGGTGGAGGGGATAATTACAGATTTTGTAAAGCATTGCCCAAGCTATATGATCTCTACTGATTTTCGTGATTCTCATTTTGTTCCATTATGAATTCGACATAGTGTTGGAAATATTGTCAGGATTTTCAAACATCATCAAGAGAGGGGGTAATATTGAAAAATCATTATGTTTTAAATATTCTCGTCCGATTTTCGTGATTCCGTTTTGGTTCAACTTTGAATTCGGTCTAGTTTTGGAAAATATAATAGAAGTGTCAAATTTCATGACGGAAGGGAATAAATGGGGGGGGGGGGGTTAATACTGATAAATCTTGATGTTTTAACTATTCTGGGTACTTGAGTATTAAACGGAGGCCACCATTACGAAACGCGCCGCGGCACTTATAGAAGGTTAAATTGTTAGTATTGTTGTTGTCCTAGTTCGCGCAAATAAATCAGAATGCTGTGTATAGGTTGGTGGTCTGGATGCTCGCAAGCTCGCATCTCAAAATTACATAACATCAAGTAGTCTATCCCATAGTAAAAATACAGATTAGTTGGACGTGTAGGTCAGAATGCTGTGTATACTTTGGCGGTCTGGATGCTCGCATGCTGGCATCTCAAAAATAGATCACATAATGTACATGTGCAATGTACATTCTGTTAAAGTGTGTTCTTTCCAATTATGTAGTTATTTTTGGTATCCGGTACGAAATATTTCTATAGGTTAGGTGGCCTCCGTTTAATACTCAAGTACCCTATTCTCATCCAATTTTGGTGTTTTTCTTCCAACTTCGAATTTGGTCTAGATTTGGAATATGTAACGGGAGTTTTAACTTTATGATGGAACGGGATTAATAGGGGAGGGGGGATACTGATAAATCTCTATGTATTAACTATTCTCGTCTGATTTACGTGATTCTTTTAGCATGAATATGCTTTAGCCGAGACCTAACTACCGAAAAACGTTATATGAAATTGCAACGAAAGTAGCGCGTTACCGATAAACATCCATTGCTAGGGAGTGATGTCCGCAAGCGACCTGGTATAATACACACTCATAATATTAAGACGAGGAAATTCAATAATGCAAATGCTTGTCGTTCTAGGGTGAAACATATTAATGTTTTGTGATTTTGGCCGAAGGCACTAAGTAGAACTCAAGCGATGTGCCACGCGCCGAGCTTTTGTTCTGCTTTGACTTTGATCTAGATTTAGATTATGTAACAGGAGTTATAAACTTTATGATTCAAGGGAGTGGATGGAGTTGTTTTTTTTTTTTTTTTTTGCTCGATCCAGATTTTAGTCCAGTTATGCAACCTCGGAAGTTTCAAATTTACCGTTGTTGAATGGGGGGAGATTTCTGAGAAATCATTATACTTTTGTTTTTTCTCTCTTATTTTAATTCTCACCAAAATGATATACAATCCATTAACAGGGACGTCCCTGTAATGCATGCATTACTAACCAGTTAGTTTTCCTTTGTTCTCTCAGGTTCCTCACGGTCACCCGATCCTTCCCCAACATCACAAGCCCGGCTTCGGCGGCCTGGTCGCGCTCCAAGACGACATCCCGCACCACGACGGTCACCAAGACAATCACGAAATCGTCCACGGCCTCCTGAAAGTGACGCACCTCGTCACCAAAACCCTCGTCGTCACAAACATCCAGAAAGTCGTCGATCACAAAGTGACGGCAACCCTGATCGCTAAGAACTGCCTGCCTTCCGAGTACATCATCCCCCACTGCGAGAAACATCACGGCGCCCTGTTCAAAGACGACGGTGAAACTGAAAAAGAAATCGTCGTCGACCCGCGAATCGAGAACGGAGACAAAGACACCTCTGAAGAATATGACGAACGCAAGTGACAAATTTTTTCGCGTGATAGGCTTTACCGTTATATGACATTTCTATTTATTATAGCTATAGTTATTTATTTATAAAGGTACTTCCTTCAAATGAAATACCTTCACTTCAGAACTATGTACAAAAACAATAAAAATATATAAAACTTAATAAGTCTTCCTATAACTAATTTAAATCTAATTGATTGAACCTACCTTTATTGGACAGGGTCCAGTTATTGAACACTTCGTTGAATAGTTCTCTGTAAAAACACTTATTTTCTTCTTTTTTTAGATCAACTATCATAGATTTATTTATTTATTTATAAGTCAACGGGCAACGCCCAGTAACAAAATATACCTCATATCATGCAGCAATAAAATAAACGCAGCAAATATTAACATTAATCCCACAATAAACAATTCAATAATACAAATACGAAATTCAATATTAATGAAAAACATACAAGGAACGGCAGAGGGAGATGAGAACATACCTAGATGTTAATAATGGGAATCGGAGATTCAATGGGTTTTTTTTCACTATTCAATGCTCTCTGTAAAGTTCAAACGGTTAAGGTCTGTCGAATTTCTTGTGAATTAGGTAAACACATGACCATTCATTATTAGGGGTTTTCGTAAATTTTCTTTCATTTCTATGGTATCTATGTTTTATCATCACATAGTCTAGGTCTTTGTCTATAGACTGGTTCCAAGAAAAATTGGATTGACAGCTTTTTCAAGAATATTATAAGGATGCGTAATAACGGGGAGAGAAATGCAGCTAGGTACTTTCCAATTATTGGACAGGCATCCAATAACTGGTGAGCATGAATTTTTTCTATGTCCTGAATATTGGACAACGACTCAGAGTCAACAGACTAGAAATTTTATTCACTTTCTCTCTTGATTTTATCAACTAAGTCACTATTGAAATGTATATAAAAAACATGTAGGTTATAGGTAAATCAAAACAATAAAGATATGAAATAACCTTTTCGCCGCCAGTAGGGGCCTGAGGGTTAGGAATGCGTTCTAAAAGACGTTGACAACGGGGTTTCGAGTGTTAGAGCAGTAGCAAAACGATACCTAATTAGCTTAAAATCAGAAAAATGGACCCCAGAATCTATAGGAGAAGCAATATGATTATTCTGGATAACTCGGTGTTCCAGTAAAAGCTTTCCTTGTCGAAACATGAATCCACTTCCAAAATATGACACATCGAAAAAAAGTATTTTCTATCACTGATAGAAAAAGTTCTCAGTCATGCAGCATGATCGTTTGAGCAAATTTTCGTAAACTATAGTATTCTATCATGATGAATTTGATTGAAATTCAAGCTTTTTGAGTGCAAGAAAATTATAAACTATTAATTTTATGAAAAAACGTATTCTAAATAATAATCTGCTATTCGAAAAATTGTTTTGGATTTTCACCGTTTTTGCAGTTTTTTTAATCGATTTTCTATAAGCAGTTTTATAAAATTTAAGTACAATTTTAATCTCAATTTTTACATAAATTTTTGAATATTCTATTTCATTGTTAATAAACTTTAGTGAAGCAATACTCTGCTGAAAAAAATATAAATGTTACAATTTTTAGCCGTTTTTAGCCACTTTTAGTGATTTTTGAGCACATTTGTGAAAAATTGACCAATTTAATGTGCTCAAAAAGTGCTGGCCAACGAACTCATCCTTTTGTTTGGAAAGCTAGATGTTTTGGCGCAAGTGCGGAATTTTATTTCAATCCTAAGGAGAGTTATCGTCTGGAATGACATACACATGATTCTGTACACCTGTACACAACCTTTTCATTCCTGAAGCGTAATGTGAAGCATAGATGGGCGTACCTATTCATGAATACGATACTAATACTCTTGTATTCGTATTTGTGAGTGTGAGCAGACCTGTAATCACACACGTGAATATGAATACACGTATCGTAAAACATGTGAATTCGAATATATTATTTGTATTCGTAATCACTGAATAGGACTTACCTGAATACCTATATGCGTATTTGTACATTTGTAAATCAATAATGGAGATAAATATATAAATGTCATTCCAGTGAGTCATGTCCAGTCCAGTGAGAGTTATCGTCTGGAATATATATATATATATATATATATATATATATATATATATATTTATATATATAAATTCTTTAGACGATGACTAATAATATATTATTTCCCCTATTGATTCGGCCACTAACCTCCGACTGAAAGAAGTGGATAAATACAAAAGATATTGATAAATGGAAGGCAATATTTATAAAGAAGAGCATATCTACAAGAAAGATGAAGAAATAACGAAAGAAACAACAAGAAAAAAAAACCAACAGCTTTCGAAATCGAAGATGGCTTAATACATAAATGTATAAGGTAAAATATCTTAATCAAAAGAATATTATTACCTCCTTCAAATTTCCATCTGGATGGTTCCCGTCATTTCATTCGTCTCATGTTGTACTAAAGAGGATCCCTATTTGATCCGAACAACCCAAGGAGAACACGGAAGGATTTGGCTCATTCAGCTGATCTGGATGGTTCTCGTCATTTCACTTGTTGTCCTATAGAGATTGCCTGTATAATTCCAACTTCTTACGGAGAGCAGGATATTTGGATCATTTAGCTGATGAGGACAACAAGGGACGGATGAAATGACAGGAACTATCCTGGGGATGATCCTGTGATTCCATTCGTCTTTTGCTGTCCTAAAGAGACATCCTGTTTAATTCCAACTTCCTACGGAGAGCAGGAGAAGATTTGGCTCATTCAGATGGTTGGATCACGTACTTTCATTTTGACCCTTGTTGTCCTCGAGAGGCACCCTATCTGATTCCAACTTTAAGGACAGCAGGAGAGGATTTGGCTCATACTGCTGATCAGGATGGATCCCGACATTCCATGCGTCCCTTGTTGTCCTAAAGTGGCTTTCTGTTCAATTCCAACTTTCTGCAGAGAACAGGAGAAGATTTATGTAGCTCATTCAGCTGATCAGGATGGATACCGTCGTTTCATCCATAGCTTGTTGTTCCTGAGAGGCTCCCATTTAATCGGCCATCGGCACCATAGAATCGGCACCATGGAATTCGACCAATTTAGGAGGAACAAGAGAGAAGCTGATGAGGCGGGAACCGCCATTTCATTCGTTGTTTGTTGTTCCAACTTCCGAGGATAAACAGGAAGGAATTCAGCACAAACAGCAAATTATCGTGGATCCCGTCGTTCCATTAGTCATTTGTTTTCCCAAATAAGTTCCTTATCCAATTCCAACTTATTAGGCAAAACAAGAGAAATTATTTACTTTTCCACTACTTTTTGGGTCAAAATTCCATTCCTATCCCATGTAAAGTTAAATACCTACTGATTCGACAACTGGATCTTACGTATCACAAAAAGTAAAACATCATTTGGAAATATTCAACCAAAGCTTTTATTTACCTTTATAAATAGGCTTGGGCAGTACCGTTTATGTACTTACCGAAATTGAGTAGTTTCATGAGATCCACACATAATATGATAATTATTAATAATGGTTTACCTCAGTATACAAATCGATTTTAATATCCGTCAAACAATAGCTGAGACAAACTTGTCAATGTTTGGAAAACCATCTTTATTTTCCACACAAAAATATAAACACACTAATCCACACTGAAAATGTAAAACAATAAATAGATAAGTAACATTAAGCTAATTTCGGGAAGCGGGTGAAAATTCATTTTCTTGGTTGAATACAGAAGTGATTGATTGATGATTGAAAATAATAAACCAAAATGAACTGTTTACAAACGTTCATCTACAAGGCCACCTTGCGAAACAATATACCTATTTACAGATCACTCGAGGCAAAACTCTAATCGAGCCTCATAAACAGCATTCGTATAATTATGTGTTGTTACATATTTCATTTGATTTACTTCTCAAAAGCTGTAAAAATTTAGGATCGCACAGGAGTCAATAGGGTGTACAAATAGTTCTAAGAAGTTGTAACATTACTTTTAAATGGATCTAGATCTGATTTTGAAATTTTCCAGACTAAGCACACTTTTCTCCTACGGCAATTAGTTTTTTTTTTTCCTTCAATTTTTCAAATTGAAAATTTAATCAAAATCTATTCATTATTCTCTGAGTGGCATGTCATATTGGGTTTGCGTGTGCGCTATAACTACCAATTATTCGAGAAAATGGTACCTATTAGATCCAAAGGGCAACACCCAGGACCCGAAATCCTCTCGAGTTTGTACAAAATCGGACCATCAGATGTAAAGAAATCGACGTTATAAGAAATTTACATGCACATCCGCACAGACTTCCAACGGGAATGCGATTCATAGGTGACTGTCTAAGAACTAAATCGCACAATCTTTTAAAATTTCATAAAAATCGGTCTATTCAAATCCATCAAATTTGATTCTCATAAGCTGATAACTTTGAATTCGATTTTTATCACAAAAAGAAAACAAAAGATATTTTGTTCCTAACCATATTCAGCAAATTATTATAAAAAACTTGACCCAAGGTCGCTTGCCTAAAGTGCATTCCCACCTTACTCTGAACCCGCCCCAAACATACAGCCCTATCAGAAGAAACTAAACTAAACAACTCGTAAACGAGTTCCACTATCTGCTTTACAAGCAGATACCATGTTACATGGATATGTCTTTGATTGGGGATTTCATAACGGTTGTCCTCGAGAGTTGTAAACAAATCCCTGGGCCGCATGGCCACATCCCGACTAATTCCAACAAAACAACGGTTTACTTATAGAAATGTTGAAAATAACTGTGGAGAGAAGCCACTACAATGAGTTGTTGTTAACAGTTGACTGTTGTCAAGATGATGAAAATGTTTCCTATGGAGTGGAGTAAATGATGCTATTGCTTTACGTTAAGAATATTGTAACCGGCTTATTAAAATTGTTTATAGTCCAATCAACTTAGTTTAGGAATGTAGCCAGGTACGTAAGGAGGGGGAAATTGGTAGCTTGAGATGTGAACATTTATCACATAAATCAAGCGCTTTCCAACGAGTGGCGAACGATTTATGTGCGACGAAAACTGCGGAAGTTGTACGTGAAAAACACTGAAATTGTGACACAAATTTTGCATCACGAAAATTTTTGGTTGACCCCCCAGAGCAAAGACATATCCATGTCAAATTTGGATACATACCCAGAAGCTATCAACTTTTAAATTGTGGAGAAACAAGGATTTCTTACGATCTACAGTAGATGCCGATTTTGGGATTTTAAACCAATTTCAGCTGTGTTTACCAATATTTTGTATTTTAATTAAATTAAGAAACGAAATTTTTGGAATAATTTGGTAAAATAAAAGTCCATATGTGTTTTATATACAGTTAATAATCTTTGGTCGAGTAAAATTCTGCTTAAAAAATGCAAATCAACAATTTTTAGCAATTTTTCGCAATTTCTAGTGTTTTTTCAAGTTCATTTATGATATTTGAGTACTTTTTTGCACTCGAATCGTGCTGAGTGCGAAGTTTGCACTAAAATCACATTATTTAGTTACAAATCCTTAGTTTTTTGAGTAAGGAACAGATTTTTTATTCAATTCCGACAAAAAAGGGTTAAATTCTGGGAATCGTCTCAAAATACCTCAAAACGAAATTACATTAAAAGACTTTTCGAAAATTGAATTTGTTAATTCGACCCATTGCAATAGCTTCAACATCTTCAAAATTCGAAAATATGAACGCTTATAACATCGACAAATTTAATAAACTAGTTGGTTATATATGCATTTACAGTTGCAAACATATGCAATTATTACAGTAGCTGCCGTTGGTATAAAATATCAGTTAAAGGAACTTTGATTCATTCAAAAATAAATGTAGCCACCTATGAATCATCACGAAAATATTATATTATCACATTTGTGTCACGGTCTTTCACAAGGATTGGCACATTCTCACGCCACCACCATCATTCAGCTTTCAGGACTGCGCTTCAATCAAATTTATTATGTCGTCGTAGAGGAGGGTCTTGACGTTCTTCCCAATCATGTAGTCGAGGTGGCCGAAGGTAGGCACGGAGACTCGTTTGACGAAGGTCACGTTGGGAAGGCGGTCGCTCAATTCGAAGACTCCCTGAAAAGTTGAGTTGAAATTTTAAAAACACCGACATATATGATAATTATCATATAAAATAGTGAGCCCTGATTTGTGGGAGTGATTGCACAAAACATAAATCCAAGGGAACATGATACGGATTTAGGGTACCTGGGCTGGGCATCCAGCACCTAAATCCGAGCATTAATATAGCAGAGGAGAGGTGTGACAGCACCTTCAGTTACTAGCGCATAACTGTGCTGCGTTCAGGGAGTATCCTTCCCGATCAAACGGGGAGGCTTGTCCCCAAAGGCAGCAGCTCGAAAACGCGAGAAGAAGGCAGTTCAACTCAGAAGACGCGCTCTCTCAGAAATTTCGGGTACTGCCACTCTTCCCCCCTTAAAAACAAGTCTTGTATGAAGAATATGTATGTTAAATGTGGCCGGGCAGTAGAATGGATTCTAATCCAGGAAAGGTTATTTGGAAAACCACAAAGCTAATTGGCTTCCTTTGTAAAGGTACCACTACTGAGACAGTTTTACTGGTGGAGAACTTAAATTCTCTTTGATGGATAGCTGCAGTGGCGATTGGGTATAAAAGTTTAAATTTATGCTGAAAGGATTGCTGATGGATCTTGTTCAGGAATTGTCATCTGAAACATGTAATGGTCTATTAACCCCCAATCAAAGATTGGGACAATCGGGAAGGATAACTTGCTCAACTTTGGAGACTTTCAAGACGTAGGAAACATACAAGAATGTATACAATACAAGATATATTATATAATGCATAAAAAAATGCCCTTTTTGAGTACTTTTAAGAGTGGGACATAATGACCTGAAATGTAGTAATGGGATGACAGCCTTCAAATAGAAGAATGGGAACTCATTCTTGGAAAATATAAATTGGGTATATAACCCATAGAAAATAGAAATATATGCAATAACGGCTGAGGCGCCTGGTTTCAGTTAGGTCAATAATTGAAGAGTGGAAAAGAGGAAAATAATGAAAATTAAAAAATCCTAATTGACCTTTAAAATAGTACCTATTTATATGAAAAAGGATAATTAAGTTTCCTTCTGGAATCTTCGGAGACTATGTTTCTTCTGAAACATTTGGCCTGCAAAAATTATGGATCAGATTACTCAGCAATGGCCGTTGCACTATCCTAACTATGCTCTGCTACCATGCAACGGATTCGGGGTACCTGGGCTCGGTATCCAGGGCCGGAATCAGAGCTATAAATGAACAAAGGAAAGGTGACACAGCCCCTCCTTCTACTACCGCATAAATATGCTGCGTTTGGGGAGTATCCTTCCCGATCGGACGGGCGAGGTTTTTCCATAAACGCCAGAAGCCCGTTCAACCCAACGCTGAGTGAAATGAAGACTCGCTCTCTAGGAAATGGGAATTAATGTCACAAGGGAAACCTTGAATGGCAGTTTATTGAAATCCGTGATACTTTTTAGCAACATGACGTTCTGGAGTGCTTGGTTCGCAAATAAATACGAGCTCAAATAAATTAATTTATTTATGGGTGAAGCCCAATTACACAGCAATAACACTCATAACGATATTAATAGTGCATAAAAATACACTAAAAACACGCAGTTTGCGTAAGCAGAACCAACTTTTCGAATAGTTGTAATCAAAAAGACAAAATAAATTTTAGCACAATCAGCTGATCAGGATGGGTCCTGTAAAATCATCCGTCTCAAAATCTCCCTATCAAATTGTGTCGACGTACGGTAAATAGGAGAGATTTTAGCTCACTCAGCTGATCGGAGGATGGCGCCTGGAAGGTCATTCGTCTCTTGTTATCCCAGAGAGGCTCCCTATCAATCTTCTACGTCCTACAGTTATTTCTGCTTCAATTGATAGAAATCATTCCAAACAATCGAGTGAAACCACCCAGATCGCTCTACTTTTACCCGTTAGATCTTCCTGAGAGCGAGGACTTGAACAGGAAGAAGAGACCACCTACACGGGTGTGAGTCAAACCAGGTGAGAACATAACAGAAATCACGTGATAAACTCCGACAATCGTACCTATCAGCCAACATAATTATAATGGAATTCTTACTCCACGAAGTCGACAAGTCAAGCGAAGGTAGGTGCGTTTTATTTGATCTCAATAATTTTCTGTTGGTGAGTGCTTACGTCTATATCGATGTATTTCATGATTCTGATGTACCTTCTATTGTAACTAGACATAAGCTTTTGTAACGTAAAGAGGAATTATTAACGTGTTGGAGATTAGTGTGATTTCATCAAACTCTGTTCAACGCCCAATATTTACGTTTAATAGTATCGTAAGGGCTCTAATATTGACAACTCGGGACCTCGAAAAGAAATCGACCTTTCAAAAAAGGGGAGTTCATTGGTATACGGTGAGAGATATATCCTGAAGAATCGAAAGAAACCATCCAAATTGCTGTACGTTAATCCGTAATCGCAAGAATTTTGACAGGAAAAAACATCGTCTACAAACGTCAAATTGTTTTTTGTTTTTATCAAGTGATAATTCGCCACAGTACGGATATATTCATTCAGCTAAACATTTAACTCTATGGCAACATCTTGTGTATGCTAATGATGTGTTGGACGGTTTCCCAGGATCGAAATATTCCGGCTCAAATGATGATCTCTATCACTAAGAACTCTTCCAGATTGGAAGAATGGTAGTTACCTAATACCTACGCACACGTTTCATCACTACTGTTTTGATATGATCGTGTATTTCGTGTAAAGATATTGTTTGTCAATGAGCACTTAATCTGACTTGGTATTTCCTGGTGCAAATACCGCGGCCGATCCTCCAAACGGTTCTAGTCAACAACTTCATACTAACGAGGCTAAACTATTCGAAAGAGCCCAGAACGGCCATCAAGACCGCTTTACAGACAAACAAATCCGGCTATGAAAAACTCCTTCGCTTTGAGAGGACAATTCTGTATGTACTCATTTGAATGGAAACGCGTCAATAACACTGTTCCGAAAGAGTGAAAAAATACCTACATAATTGAAATCAATGAAAAAATAAGAATGAAATCCAATGAAATTACTATAATCCAATTTCATTAAGCATGTAACTCCAAACTCTAATTTTGGTATTCAATGAATTGTGGTTTAGCGAACTTTTGTAAAAAATGAAGCTATGACGATGGCTCCAAAAATTTTAAAATAAAACTTTTGAAAAATTTCTTCATTGAAATCCGTTTTGATGAATTCTGAAACGAATCCTAGAGTTTAACACATATGTGTGTGTGTGTGTGTGTGTGTGTGTGTGTGTGTGTGTGTGTGTGTGTGTGTGTGTGTGTGTGTGTGTGTGTGTGTGTGTGTGTGTGTGTGTGTGTGTGTGTGTGTGTGTGTGTGTGTGTGTGTGTGTGTGTGTGTGTGTGTGTGTCATTCAAGACGATAACTCTCCTTAGGATTGAGATAAAAATTCCTTCTTGAGCCAAAAATCAACTTTCCAAACGGAAGGATGAGTTTGTTGGCCAGCAATTTTTTACCACATTAAATTGGTCAAAAATATTTAAAAAACGCTGAAAAAAGTCACTAGTAAAAATTGCTAAAAACTGCTAAAAATTACAAAAAATTGCTAATTTACAATTTTTAGCAGATTATTTTTACAAGTCCTCTACTTGTAGTTCCTCTCTGTACAACTCTCTACATTTTAAGCATGACCAGGGCCTCACGAAATTCGGAGGCAGAAACGTTGCTTCAATAACAAATCAGAAAACTGGCTGTCTGCCGTCATTCCTAAAAGGGAAACATCTACACTACTTCATTTAACTATGCAGCTTTGAGGTGAAAACTCACCATAACCACATCAATATAAAAATAATAGTACACATTTTCTTAAAGCTCAAATTTCAAAACATTCAAACATAAATATAATTAGATGATCCGTTCATACGATTATACTGTTTGACAAGAACTTTTTTTCCTCTCTCTTGTTTAGTTCTGTCAATGCATAATAGATCCTCTCTCTTGTTTAGTTCTGTCAATGCATAATAGATCTGGAGCCGAGACCGAAAATGGGAGTTAATTTAGGGATAAGGTTTGACTTGAAATTATGAAAATATACCCTATTGTGAGCAATAAACGCTGCAAATTATTACACAAAGGTTTATTATTTCTGTATTAGACAACCCTTCTACGCAGATCATTGGTCTACAATTATTATTCAGCCCCATAAATATATCTAGTAGATGATGAAAACTTGGCGCATTGTGCCTCCCAAAAAGGTTCACACCTTTACGGCTCAGGCCCCCACAATTTTACAGTTTATAGTAGGTGATTGTTGAACTTTTTTTTTAAATGTCAAAACAACAAAACAGAAAACAGAAAAAATGACCATCAGCCGTGCTCCGTTTGGAACTTTAATACTCTAATATTATTGGACTTATAATATTTTGTTATTATAGGTTATATTACTGTATATAATCCAAATTACTTACTTTAAGTAACTTGGATTAAAACTCACATAGTGGCTCTAGTAGGTCCGCAAATCTCATAATTTTTAATTAACCTGAGAGGTTGGAACTAAGGGGTTAAAACATTCATAGAAAAATCAGGATCTGGACGTAGACTTCTAGAAGTTTTAGGAAGTAATTATCTCTAAAGCTCTCTAAATAAAATGCTAGTTTTATTTATATAGAGCCAGTTCAATGACTCGAATGACAGTGCAACCAATCTTCATGCTCCACAAAGAACCTAGTGTAGGAAGAAAATAGTGATAGTGTAAGTTGTGCATGCATTTCAGGGACGGCTGTATATATGGGTTGTACAGTGAATTAAGTGTGGACAGTGAATAGATCGTGATTCTACTGGATATATCTTCAACCCCCGTTAGAGCCCAACATGAATTTTTAGCGAGAAACAACCCCCTCCCCCCCCACCCCACCCTGATGAAAGTTTAATTAACTTATAATGGTTCTACCAAGAGACTGAATTCTTCGAGTAACATAGAAAGATTACCCACTCCATTCATTCCCTTCCATAATAGGATTTGAAACTCCTTACATTTTTTTCCGAAACTATACCAAATTTTCAATTGATCAATAAAAGAATCACTAAATTCAGATAAGGCTAATGTAAACATCACGATTTTACCGTATTTCCCCCTAGATTCCCCACCTTCCATGATGAAATTTGAAGCTCCTGACATATATTTCAAATCCAAACCGAATTCTTGATTGAACGATAAATGAATCGCAGACAGAAAATCGGTTGAGAATTGTGTCTTGGGTAGCACTTGAATGAATTGGTAACCACCCATCAATCCAAAGTTCCATCCAAAAATCCGGAATCCCCAAGGTTCGGTGCGAAACTAGACTGAAATTGCGATCGAACAAAATAGAAACCATCCCCAAACTCAAATTTTTTGTAGGGGGTAATTTTTCACAAAAACCCAAGTTTTTCTGCAATTGCTTTCCGCAAACGGGTTTTTACCATTTTCTTGCAATACTTAACGCAGCATGAAAAAACCATAATTTTGATGTAAACTTAGTAAAGTAAGCGGAAATCATCAGAAATGCTTGCATACGAGTTTGCAACACATTGCGACATTTTCATGTGTGTTTTCTTATTATTTCCTTATCATTAGGGAAAAAAATGGATTCTAGATCCACTCAGCTGATCTGTAATCGGTCAGTTGTGTTCAGAAGTCCCTCAAGGGGCTACATACCAAATCTCAGATTCGTGGGATCATTAGGGAAAAAACTGGATTCTAGAGCCACTCAGCTGATCTGGGATCGGTCAGTTGTGTTCAGAAGTCCCTCAAGGGCCCACATACCAAATCTCAGAATCGTGGGATCATTAGGGAAAAAACTGGATTCTAGAGCCACTCAGCTGATCTTGGATCGGTCAGTTGCGTTCAGAAGTCCCTCAAGGGGCTACATACCAAATCTCAGAATCGTGGGATCATTAGGGAAAAAACTGGATTCTAGAGCCACTCAGCTGATCTGGGATCGGTCAGTTGTGTTCAGAAGTCCCTCAAGGGGCTACATACCAAATCTCAGAATCGTGGGATCATTAGGGAAAACACTGGTTTCTAGAGCCACTCAGCTGATCTTGGATCGGTCAGTTGTGTTCAGAAGTCCCTCAAGGGGCTACATACCAAATCTCAGAATCGTGGGATCATTAGGGAAAAAACTGGTTTCTAGAGCCACTCAGCTGATCTTGGATCGGTCAGTTGTGTTCAGAAGTCCCTCAAGGGGCTACATACCAAATCTCAGAATCGTGGGATCATTAGGGAAAAAACTGGTTTCTAGAGCCACTCAGCTGATCTTGGATCGGTCAGTTGTGTTCAGAAGTCCCTCAAGGGGCTACATACCAAATCTCAGAATCGTGGGATCATTAGGGAAAAAACTGGTTTCTAGAGCCACTCAGCTGATCGGGGATAAGTCAGTTGCGTTCAGAAGTCCCTCAAGGGGCTACATACCAAATCTCAGAATCGTGGGATCATTAGGGAAAAAACTGGTTTCTAGAGCCACTCAGCTGACTTGGGATCGGTCAGTTGTGTTCAGAAGTCCCTCAAGGGCCCACATACCAAATTTCAGAATCGTGGGATCATTAGGTAAAAACGTCATTTCTGTTGGTCATAATCATCGTTGTGGCCACTTGGGACAATTTTCGTGAGCAATTTTCGTGAGCAATTTTCGTGAGCAATTATTTTCCGTGACGTTTTTTTAGTTTATGTGCCAAAGCAAAGACATGAAAATGTCAATAAGAATCACGAAAATTGGTTGAGAGTCGTTGCCTGGGCAGAGTCAACAAAATTCTCCGTACCGTCATGTAATTAACATTTTCCAGAATCCGTTGCACAACTGCATTAAAGTTGGAATCGATCATAAAAAGAATCCCAAATTGGTAGAAATTGGGTGGCCTGGGCAGCGTCGACAAAATTAGTCTAACATACACACAGACATTCACTCACACATAAATTGGTTTTCCCCACAGATTCGGTCATACAATTGAAACAATTTTTTTTTTTTTTTTTTTTTCATGCTAGGGTTGTCCCTCACCCCACTGAATCAATTCCCGTAGGTAGATCGTTCCTCAACATGACCTAGCTTCATAGAGACAACCTAAAAATCATCCACACGGCTGTGAATCCCATTGTGATATTCTCATGCAGGAGATCTGAAATTCTTTTAATTTGGCTCCATTGTGGTTCTATCCCACTACCAACAGTTACAGACATTCAACTCAATGAGCCATAGTGATTCAATTTACTGAAACAGAATCACCAATTTGAAATTATTTTCAATGTTTATTTCTCCAGATTACTTCTCGACACATTATAATTATTGTCTGTGTCAACAGGGTCTTTTCCACTGTTAGTAAAAACGTCCAACATCTCTCTGAAGATGGGTCTAACACAATATGCTTGATTTCGAGAACAGTTCCTTTTCGCTTCATGCCATCCAGTTATCTGGTAACCCTCACATTGGGAACCCCTATATAACTCAAATTTGAAAAGCTCTCATAGAAATCAATCGTCTGATTTCATGAGTATTTAAATCTTACTGGTGGAGAGGGTTATTTCTGTAAATTACCTGTTCCGAATTGAGATGATCGCCCTTGCCATAATACAGCGCCATCGGAATGAAGTTTTCTTCAACGCGAACTTTAGGAGGATCCGCTCGACCGTAGACTTTTCTATTCGTTTCTCGTCCGTAGTCGTAAGCTCGGAACCCTGAAAGAAGCAAATTCTTGTTTGTATGCGTCGATTGAAAAACGTTCAGCTCTTAACTTTGTTACAACTTCAAAACACGATGATTATGAACGTACTTATAGCGTACTCTTCTTATAGTGACTACTATAAACATTTGACTACGAGGATATTCGAACCAGTCTACTACTCAGAACACGATCTATCCAGATAACCAAAAACAATGAGTAATAAATCACAGTTATCTCTATATTGCAAATAACTCTTTATGAAAGTAGAGCAAAAGGCGCCTAGTATTTTATGCTACATGGGAGCGCAGGAGAATATATACGCCAAGTGGTATGTGAGTGACCTCGATTATTAGTATAATGAGTATTATATCAGCAAATATAAGGCTATCAGAATAACATTTGTAGTTTTGGGAGGACGAACTGATGAGCTCCTTATGGTTTTCCAGTTAATTAAAGAATAACACAGAATGTGTTTTAGTCATGGGCTAACAAGGCAAAAAAGCTAAAGAAATCTGAAAAGAAATGTGGGACGAAATCTAAGACGACAACATTCTATTGATTTCCGCTTACAACCAAGTCGTTGCTAGGGAAATGGTACTTCGTCGTTTTTCATCCCCCGAAATTCGTTGACCATTCGTTCGAAAGCTCTCGATTTATCCAACCATATTATGTTAACTACTGCGAAGTGCGTGGCCAACAAGCTGAGTTATGAGCATGGTTATTTGAATAATTGTGTACACTCAGGTGATCATTCTCAATAATTGATATTGTGAACATGATTACAACCGCTTGTTAATTTCTGATGATTTCATTGAGCTGGTGTTTCGATGATTTGATTCATAGCAGGTGATCCGAATATTGCGAGAACGGTTTGATTTGTGAAGCGGTGGTTAAATAAGCTAAGGATCGTGTAACCTGGTGTAACCTATGTAACTGAAGCTGAAATTTGGGAGGGAGGCTCAAGGGAGAATGCTGAAGACGCCTGGGTGATCACTGATCAGCTGAGTGAGCTCCTAAGCCATTTTCTTTCCTATTCAACGCAGGAAGCTGAAATTTGAGAGGGATGGTCAAGGGAGAATGCTGAAGACGCCTGGGTGATCACTGATCAGCTGACTGAGCTCCAAAGGCATTTTCTTTCCTATTCAACGCAGGAAGCTGAAATTTGAGAGGGAGGGTCAAGGGAGAATGCTGAAGACGCCTGGGTGATCACTGATCAGCTGAGTGAATTCCAAAGCCATGGAATGTGTTTTAGCCATGGACTAACTAGCCAAAAAAGCTAACGAAATTTCGTAACAAAATCTGGGACGACAACATGGATACCGATGATACGGAACTAAGGATCGTGTAACCTGGTGTAACTTATGCGATATTTTGTTATGACGCGGTTTATGAGTCAACCTAAGATTGAATACGGGTTTATGTGAAACGCGTGAGCTAAAACACAATTTTCTGTGTTTCAATGATTTTGTCCGAAGTATGTAAATAGAGGTAACCGGGGGTCCAGGTCCAGGGAGCTTGCCCCCTGGCGAGGCGCGGAACGCTTCTGTTTTTTTTTTTACAAACTACTGACAGATAAGTACTGATTAATTAAAAAATATTGTTTCTATTGAACGAAATTGGAAATTTACATTGTATGGGTCATGGACCTCTGAAACAATAAACATAGAGTTGTTTGTACTTTTATGCTGACAATCGTATACCTATCCAACAAACCCCTATACCCTACCAAAGCTACAGACTAAAGAACAACAATACATATTATATATAGGCCGGCGTTGTCCTGAAACAAGAGGATTTCAGGAAGAATAACGCAAGATTTGCTTAGCAAGTACGACTGGGATGTTTTCCTTCACCCACCCAACTCACCTGATCTCCCTCCTAATGACTATCACCTTTTCCCAAAATTTGGATTTTTCGTGACTATCACCCAAGGGGAAAAAAAACATTTAACCCCCCCCCCCTAAAATTTGTTGATTTACGTTTCAAGATGCGTAGAAGTCAAAAATCGAAGTTAAAAAAAATCCGTCCGTCCGCCGTACACCGTCCAGAGCTTTTCTATAAAACTGCTGGACCAAAGTTTATGAAATTTGCCTCAAAAATCATAAGTTTGCCGGGGATATCCCAGTCGGCATCAGTTTTGATCAACCTCAAAGAGTAGTAATTAAGGGCCAACATATTCAAAAATCGAGATCTCAAAAACTTTCAAGGTAATAGCGATGATTTTTTGCTTGCAATTGATAAATGTAATCCCAAAGAATCGATTAAAACGATCCGCAAGGCTGTAGGTAGAACCGTTCGTTTTCTATGAGGGGTATTTGGTACGTCAAAACATCTTTGGATTTCGTTTCGGGCACGTGAAGATGATGCGCTGCTAATGTTGATATCACAAGTGATTCGGTAGCTCAATGAATCTTAAGTGTCTTATTTCATCTCAATAATTCACGGGTGCCTCGATCGATGTCAATTTATACCTGTGATATGTATCTACTAATATACTTGGATTTCAGATCTTGTTACGTTTAAAGAGGCGAATAATGTGTATTTATGATTAATTAAAGTGTATCTCAGTCTCGTTCCTGCTCTCGTGGAGTTCGCATCGCGTTGTTTTGATTACAATCGTTGTTGTGTTTGCACTTATCGGTTCGAGTTATCGTTCAGATAACATCTCTACCTCGCACTGTTATGGATTGCGCCAAGTGCTTGCGTGAGCTATTCTCACCCAAGAAAACTGCAAATTGTTCAAGCTGCAAGGCAGGGTTTCACCCGTCTTGTACGCGACTAAAAAAACTTGAAAATTATAAGAAACTGAATAAGGATGCAAGGAAGAAATGGAAGTGTGATAAATGCAGGGAAACAGAAAAGCGCGATGTATCATTGCCTCTCTCGGATTCGGTAGATAGCAGCGAAGAAGAGAACGATGAGGAGAGTGAAAAAATTAATTCACCCGACCTAGCCACACTGATGAAGATGGTATCCAGTATCAATAACAAGGTTGGTGGGATATCCACAATAGAGAAGGACATTTCTGAGCTTCGAGCTTCGGTAGAGTATATGAGTGAAAAGTTCGATTCGTATGTAGCTGAAATGACGAAAATGAGGAAAACTGTCAACTTCTTGGAGACTGAGAATAAGGAGCTGAGAAAAACAGTAGATGAGTTGCAAGGAATAGTTGATGTTCTCGATCAAAAGGAGCGTAAGTCAAAGATAACTATCGACGGAATTCCGGAAACGGCTAATGAGAATTGCATCGACATTGCTGCAGCCGTAGCCAAGACATTGAATATTGACATCACTCCGGTAGCTGCATTCAGAGGGAGAAGTGGTAGATTACAATTGGATGGCAAGTCCCGAAGGCTAATTGTGGATGTAGGATCTGAGGAGATACGTATGAACTTAGTATCAGCTGCAAAAAAGAGAAAAGGACTGTATGCGTCGGACATAGATCGTAAGTGGGATCATTCTCCCGTTTTCATCAATGAATACCTAACCTTCTACAGGAGTGATTTATTGAGGAAGGCCAAGGAAAGGGCAAGATCCAAGAATATGAAGTTTGTTTGGTTGAAGGACTATATTATACATGTACGTAAAGACGAAAATTCGAAGCCTATAATAATTAAATCCTTGGCGGATTTGGAAAAGATTTAATATAATTGAAACGATTAAGTTACCAACAATTTTTAAATTATACTCTACGCATTTTGAATGGATACATTTTTTGATTCGCTAGATATTTTTGACTATAAGAATGAGTTGATATATGATAGTTTATTGGATCTTGATAGAAGTTCATGTTTTACATCGCCAAAGGCAATTAATTTTTTGTGTACTAATATCAGGAGCATTCAGAAAAACTTTGATGAATTTTCTTTGCACGTATCGACTCTAAAAACATGTTTTGATGTCATAGTTCTCACAGAAACTCACTGTTCGAGCCTGACTCCTATACAATCTCTGCCTGGTTATGTAACTGTAGGCTCTACAAATTTCATAAATAAAAATAGTGGAGTCGCAGTATTAATTGGTGAAAAGTTGGCCAATGGTGTAGTGGAGGAATGTGAAATTCAGGGAGCTAGTTGTCTTAGAGTTCGTTTTGAGAAGAAGGGTCATAAATTTCAGATATTCTGTGTATATCGTTCTCATGAAATGGCTCCAAGGCATTTTATCAATGAGTTATTGAATATTTGTAAAACAGAACCATATTACATTAGTATGATACTAGGTGATCTAAATATAGACATATCTGATTCTGCTACTGATGTGAATCTAAAAAGTTTCTTACTTGATTCTCTGGCCGAGCGTGGTTTTCTACCTTATATTACTGGTCATACTAGGGTCAGCAATAATAGTGTGTCATGTATTGACCATTGTTTTTTACAGTATCAGGGAGAGAAACTTGAAGTTCAAACAGCTATATGTAAAACAGCGATTACTGATCACTATACCATTGCTCTAAACTTAGTGGATCCAAATGTTAATAAACCTACACCTATGATATCGACAATAAATACAGGGAGAAGGATTAATTTTAAAGTCTTGAAAGATAGATTGAAATATGAAAAATGGACTGATGTTCTTGTTGGGGATGAAGTAGATGCCAGCGCAGAGTTATTCGAGGGTATCCTTATGGATCATTTGTCCGCTGCTACTGAAGTTAAGAATATATCCCATTCCAAAACTATTATTAAACCATGGATGACTGCAGGGCTGTTGCGCTGCGTTAGAACAAAGGAAAAGCTAGCAAGAAAAGTACGGAGAGCGCCAAATAATACGGTTATTAAAGGGAAGCTTGTAAACTACAGAAATAAACTATGTAGTTTAATCAGGAAAGTAAAAGATGATTATTATAGAAATAAACTGTTACAATGTAAGAACGACTCTAAGAAGGTGTGGAGTTTGATAAATCAAGCAATTGGGAAGCGTAAAGCAAGAAATCAAATAGGGGAAATAAAGGTAGGTGGCCGAAATTTGGTTGTCGCGGATTATCCTCTTGAGGTTGGAAATTCTTTCAATAATCATTTTGCTACAGTGGGTGAAAAAGTAGCTCAGTGTGTGGCTGGTAATGTTGTTAGATCAGATAAATATGTTCCGAATATCAGGAAGAATCCGATTGGATCATTTCTAGTTCAAAAAGAAGAAATAGTTAAAATAATTGATGGTCTTAGGGGTGGATCAAGTCCAGGCTACGACCAATTAACTGTGGACATAATTAAAGAGGTCAAGCATTACTTAGCCGAACCCTTGTGTTTCATAATAAATTTGAGTTTTAAACGGTGTAAATTTCCTGAGATATATAAGTCAGCACTAATTACACCGATTTACAAGAGTGGCGACCCGCGATTAGTCGGCAACTATAGACCCATTTCACTGCTCTCCAACATAGCAAAAGTTATTGAAAGAATTGCGAAAAGTCGCGTAGTAAATTTTTTGGAAGCTAATAATAAATTGAGTAGGGCACAATTTGGTTTCCGAGAGGGCAGAAGTACTCAAGATGCGGTTGTTGAATTGATTGAGAGTGTTACCATGAATTTGGATAAAGGTAATAAGCCGGTGGTTGTGTTTATGGATATGTGCAAAGCGTTTGACGTTATTCCTCACAAACGTTTAGTAGACTCAGTGCGTCGCATTGGGGTGGATGAATCATTTGTCTTGTGGTTGGAGAGTTACCTAAAAAATCGTCCACAAAGAGTTAAATTGGGGAATGTGTACAGTGATCCGTCCACTTCAATTTATGGTATTCCGCAAGGTACTGTACTCGGCCCTACATTGTTTATTACATACATAAATGAACTATTGGAATCTCAGTTGGAGGGGAAAATTGTTGCATTTGCTGATGATATGGCATTAGTTACACATGGTAAAACGTGGAAGGAGTCAGTGCTCAAAGCTCAACAGAATTTGAATAACTTTAATACTTTAATTAATGAAAAAGGGATGAAACTTAATTTTGATAAGACGAAGTTTATAGCCTTTTCCCTGAAAACTCCAACGGAACATATTAACGAAACTATGAAATGCCATACGGTAAATTGTAGGGATTCCCAGAAATGCACATGTCCATTTATCCATCGTGTTAAGAAAATTAAATACTTAGGAATGATTGTGGATGACAAGTTATCATGGAGGGACCATGTTACTAATCTTAATGGAAGATTGAGAAAGCTAATCCCAATTTGCTTGGAAGTGCGGAATTTTTTACAAACAAACACCATAAAAATGTTATACTTTGCTCTAGTGCAGTCGTTAATGATATATGGCATTGTTTGTTGGGGTAGAGCGTATAATTATTTGCTGCAAATGATCTTTCTTACTCAAAAATTGTTGATAAAAATCCTCCTAAAAAAAAGTCGACTTTTTCCTACCTGTGACTTATTTGCTCTATTCAAGGTACCTACAGTATTTGAGCTTATTGAAAGAACGTGGATTATTCAGGTTTATAAAGAAATGTTGGATGGTACCACTGTTATGGTATCACACCCAACCCGTTCGGGATCGGTAATCGCACTGCAACAGGATTTTAAAAATACCACGTTTGCACAGAGATCGCACAGATACAATGGGGTAAAATACTTCAATAAACTTCCTATGGAACTTAAGTTAATTCCTACGTTATCAAAGTTTAAAAGAAGATTAAAAGATTTTAATCTTCACCCTACCACACCTTAATAGAATTTGGTGACTGTAACTGTTATGGGAAATTAGTAATTAAAATTTAACCATTAGCTTTATTTCTGTACTTGGGTCTTAAACGGGAATCATTTTAATTTTATAATAAGGATTTTGAATGTATTTGTTTCTTTTTTTTTTTAATCCATTGCGTTGATTTGTTTTGTTTTTGGTATGTTACCTAACTGTTAAGAAAATTAGCGATTGCATTCGCTCCAGATTCATCTATGTTATGATTATTAATATTCGAGATTCCTAATCCCAGCACGAGTTTTACTCTTCGGGATTAGTAGCATATTTAAGTTGATACACGATAATCAATTCACATAGGATCATTTTTATTTAGAATTTATAATGCAATTATTTTCAATTTACATTGTCCTGTATTTGCTTATGCTAAAAATAAATGCAATTTTCCAAAAAAAAAAAAAAAAAAAAATCAATAACTCCATGTTTTGCTTGTCAATGACAAATATAATCCCAAATAATCGTTTAAAACCACCCACACACCCACACCACGTGTGAACGGAATTTTTCTCAAATCATTACTCCAGTCTGTGCATGCGCAAACGTAAACAACTTCATGCATTACTTTCCCTTTTTTTTTTAATCATCTATTCTGTGAAGCGTAGAACTGCGGGGTCTTGGAACTGTAAAAGTGTGAACCCTTCTCGGAGGCACCATGCGCCATGTTCTGATCATAAATATATTACATACGGGGTTAATAATTATAGACCAATGATCAGCGCAGAAGGGCTATCTAACATAGAAATAATAAACCATTTCGTAGTAATTTGCAGCGTTTTATGTTAGGAGATGAACGATCTCGTAATTTCGCAGATGAATAACCAATTAAAAGGGAGCAATCGTAATATTACTCTTGACGATTATTTATTAAAAGCATGGAGAAAACTTATTGAATGAGACCGTAATTTGGATCAGATTAGATTACAAACACACAAGTTCATTAATTCCGTATCCAAGCACTTGTGCAATAGTAATAATAATAATTTTTATTTGTCAAAACCTGGGTGTAAGGCAATTGTCTGCAAAATAAATAATGTTGCAGAACAATGTGAGTAGGTACTAAACTCATTATTTTTATGGCTAAAAGAAAAAAGAGGCCAGAGCATTTATAGGAGAATATAAAACCTAGATGCATTATAAAAATAGATGAAATACCGATCGAGCTAGGAACAATTAGAATTAGGAAGGAACGTTATAATAAAACTTCTCAAGAGTGTAAATTCCGCAGAACTTGACATGTCACATTCTACTCGTTTTGAAATTTTATGTCTTTAATTTTCACATAGAATCGAAAAGTGTTACGTTATGTAACGGAAAAGTATTACTTTTGATTTTCTGATGATTATAGCTTACAACCAAATCTTAGGCATTTATTGTCTTACAAAAATAGTTCGCCAGTCGTTGGAAAGCTCTCGATTTACCTAACCAATTATATTAACTACTTCGCAGTGCCTGGCCAACAATCTGAGGTATGAGCGTGGTTGTCTGAATAATTATTTACATGCATGTATCCTTGTCATGGATTCCATGCTCCAGGTTCCATGCACTTTCCCCAAAACCTAGCCTTCTAAATAACCAGGAGTAGCCTTCAATATTTTTTCTGTTGGAAAGTTGGCATTATTGTTTTTTTCCTTCCCTCTCCTAGGGATCTTTCTGTAAAAGCGTAAGGGGGAGGGGAGGACTGGAAAAATCGATCAACTGGTGCCTACTGCAGTACAGCACCAGTTGGGGGGGGGGGGGGGGGGGGGGGTGGATGTCATGGATTCCATGTTCCAGGTTCCATGCGCTTTCGGGAGAGGGGGTGCAAGCAGATCCAGCAAAAACTGAACGAGTTAAGAGTTGGCTGACCCCTACCTCAGCCAAAGAGCTCCATGCATTCGTCGTTTTCTGCTCATACTACTGGCTATTAGTTTCAGACTTCGCACGAAGGGCTGCTCCATTTTATGAGGCCGAGAACAAGGTGAAGGATTTTGTGTGGACAGAGGACTATGCGGCTGCCTTTTAGGATCTGAAGCTGGCACTAACGGAGGCTCCAGACATGGCACCATGCTATACCATTGCCATTTATATTGGATATTGGTTCGGGTGCTAAAGCAATCAGGGAGTACTTGTACAGGAGCAGAATGGCGAAGAAAAAGTTTTGGCTCACTACAGTCACTGCCTCTTTAAACCTGAGCACAACTGTTGTGTGACACCAAAGGCATTGCTGGCCATCAAGAGTGGCCTCAAACACTTTCATCCATATGGGCTGCTCAGTGGAGTTCAGTAATAGTGAGAAGCAACCACTCATCATTACAATGGCTTCAAAACTTCAAACAGCCCAATGGCCAGATGGCTCTCTGGCTCGAGACTCTGTAAGCCTTCCATATTCGAATCAAATATAGAAAAAGAGAGGCCCATGGGAATGCAGATGGGCTGTCACAAAAGCCCTGTGCAGTTGATGGCTACAAGTACTGTGAGCGATGAGCATATAACAACACGGTCGAAGCCCCCACAGTTAGAAAACACCATCAGTTGGGAAAAAGAGCAGGAAGCGGACCCAGAGCTCCGGATGGTTAAGCAGTTGCTTACAAAAGGCCGGCGACAAGGTTAGCAGGAATTCGCACCATACAAAGCATCAACCAAAGCATTGTGAGCTATGTAGGCAGCCCTGGAATTGGCCAAAAGACGGGTGAGTTTAATGGACAGAAGCGAATACGACAAATGCTCGTCCCTCAGCAGCTACGACCAATAGTGTTGGCAACCACACATAAACTCGGCCACTTTGGGGTGCAAAGAACCCTGGGACTATGGTACATAGACTAGGTTGACATGAAGCAGGATGTGAAAGAATTCTGCAACCGATGTGAAATCTATGGTCAGCGAGGAAAAGGATGAAAACCAAAGGCACCTCTGCAGACCTACATCATCGGAGCGCCATTCAACCAAGTTGCAATTGACCTGATGGGACCCTTGCATAGGTCCACGAGGGGGACCAGGGCCATGGTGGTGGTCATGGACTACTTCACGAAGTGGCCAGAGACCTTCCCAGTTCCAGATACACAGGCAGAGACTGTTGCCAGACTCGTGGACCAAGTGATTTCAGGGTTCAAAAGGGAACTGCATAGCAACCGGGGCAGTGATTTTGAGTCGACAGTTTTTACGGAGGTCATGAGGATCCTGGGCATACACAAAACCCGAACGATTCCACTCAGGCCACAGAGAGACGGCCTAGTTGAACGGTTCAACCGGATACTACAAGATATGTTGGCGAAGATTGTGAGCCAACATCAGGATGACTGGGATGACCAGTGTAGCCATGGCCCTCCTGGCATACTGCTTGTCCAGTCACCAGGCCAGTGGGTATGCACCAGTGATGCTGAACCTGAGCAGGTTGCCTATACTTCCAGTGAACCTCTTGATGAGTGCCCCCCTGAAGACAATATAATTCGACGAGCCGCCTATGACAACATAATTTGCTTCCGAGTTGAAGAGGAAGCTGGAGGAGGTCCACAACGCTGCTAGAGGAGCACTGGAGAAAGTTTTCAAAGAGGCAAGGAGACGATATGATATGTGAACAGAACCACCACGCTTTCAATACCAGGAGCCAAAGTGTGACTATATAACCCCGTTTGCAAGTGGGGGCTGTCGCTGAAACTACTGAGGCCATGGTGGTACCATACACAGTAAAAAAGCAGATCTCTGGCATGACATTCAGAATCCAGCTGCCGAACCGGAAGCTCCGAGTAGTTCACGCAGACCAGCTGAAGATCTGCCACCAGCAGCAGGAAGAAGAGTGGGTGTAGTATTACGGGCCAGGTGTTTTGGGCGCTACGTAGCAACAAGAGAGACGCTTTAAAAAAAAAGTTGTGTTGTGTTGTTGTGTTCCATCTTGTCCGTGCTTGTGATTTTCGGAATATTTAATACACGAATTCACCATAAATTTGAGTAGTTCCTCACAATATTACATCATTTTCAGGTAGTCGGTCCGCCCTTGTTGAATACTAGGAATAAGTAGGTGTGTTATTTAATTCAGTTAATTTCTATTTAAATATCAAATATTACTAATGTGATGCATAGGGTTTATCAAGTTGCAAAGAATTTGAAGAGTAAATTATTGAGACTTAACTTACCTTTGTCGAAAATTTGAGCAAGGTAGATAACGTCGAGACTAGATGCACCTGATGGTAATCGGGGTATCACGTTTTGGAAGGACACCTGAAACAAAGTTATAGGTTGACATATATCAATACAGTCTGCTGATTCAAATTATGCTTAGGTACCTGTCATGAACTGTTATAAGTGAGTTGTGGTTTTCAGACTAAATCAAGCTGCTGTCTGAACTTCTTTACCTAAGAGCAGGGGTACAGGTATAAAACCAATGAGAGACTGAGACCACTTTCCATTCCGTTGGAAATACTTGTCTTAGTCATTCTTCAGCTAGCTCCTGCTTTCCAAAACCTTCATCGCACTGATAATCGAATTACTCTTATCCACCCAGAGTGTACAGTGATATTGCATCGCCAAGGTCTATGATACCATACCGAGAGTGAACGGTGGCTCTTTCCTCGAACTGAGGACTTGATATTGTCCTGAACTTGGTCTAAGGTGACATTGTGTTGCCAGACAGATCCTAACTAAATTCGCACCTCTACTTACCTCCTCTATCTTCCTTCCTAGTACATACAACTATCTATCAATTAGGATAAATCGCTAGATAGTCAATGCAAACATTCAACCTAAATTCACAACTTTTGGTGAATCGAAATCTAAATTTACAACAGTACTCTTGTCCATGATCTCGTTTATGTACATAGTCTTCATTCGTAGGTACCTTCACGCAATAATTATGTTGTCAGGTTCTTTCGCTGTATAATATATTGTATATTAATGCGTGTTAGTGTATATGCACTTAATGTATAATTAAGATTTTCCTCGGAGGCACGTTTCGGTAATTTTCTGCGTACCTCCGGAATTTAGGCATAAGGCAAAATGTTCATGCAAATGCAACCTTGAATGGAACTCTTGGAGGAGAGCCCCCGCAATTACAAAACTTAGCTTGACGCATAGTACAGTTATTTAAAAATCTTGTGGCAGAAAAAATAACACTTTGCGCTTAAAGGCTGAAGAGTGATGAGTGTAGAATAAGTTTTTATCCCCATTTCAAATTTTCAAGCTTCATAAAGAAGAAAAAGCAAAGAAAATAGCTGCAGGTGTCACTGGCAACGATAACAGTAGCCTTCTTGACTATGTCAATGATACGCGTTTCATTGTTTTGCTTCGTTTTTGAATGCCACTTTTTTGTAACATTGTTACGTGTCATTGTTGGATTAGAACAACCGGCAAGGTCTCTGTAAAAATGTATTATACCTTTAAAAAATCCTCCAAGTAGGTTAGACCGTATATCACCCATATTGAACAAAGTTGGAGTCAATATTATTGAATCAAAAATAGAACAGTAATATATCACTAATATATGGCTTTTCTCACCTTTTATGAGGCTATTGTTCTCGTTTGAGCATGCACATCACCAATCCAACGACACTCATCACGTGAGACCAACTAAGAGCTATCCAGCACAATATCTGGCCATTTCAATATTGTCGGTTTTCTCGTATTTTCGTCTGTAACTTCCAATTCCAGAATTTTCAGAAAATTCACGTTCGCGCATGCACACAAGCTGCGATTTGTCCTATGGCGATGTCATTTGTAGGGGAGTGTTTAACGGTTAACCCGCTCAAATATCGAGTATTTTTTGAAAATTGATTCTTTTGTCTTGGATTTTAGCCTGTGACAATAAATTTAACTTACCACGCTTTTAAACCTTACCTCATCTTACATAACCTTAACCTTTCCCTTTAAGTAACTGCATTTTTTCCCGAAATCTACGTGATAGAAAATTGACGTATGCTCATAAGGGACACTCTAGGCCCACCTAGCTAACGATCCCTGGAAATTACATCATTATCTGACTAAAACATAGTACAGTTTTGAGTGAGGTATGGAATTGCCAGGAACATAAAAGCAGACAGGCACCAAACAGACCGACACGCAATCGTAATTGATTAGCATGCTCTGAAAGGCGGAAATAAAGTGGAAATTTCGGTTTTGAAGGACAAAAATGTTTTTGACATCTTGCCAAACACAAAGCTTCCTTACATTCGGTAGAGTCAAAGCAAAAAAATATCAGTAACTGAAATTTTCAAAACCATTGCACATCAAGCTGAGTTTACTTTTAAGTGTGGATGAAAAATTTATTTTTTAGCCAACATCCTTAAAAACAGTGATGTTATTCTCACATTCATAAATGATCATGTTAAAGGTCATATTAGTGTTCATAGTGTTCATACACTAAAAATAGATTTCATACGCTAACGTGGATAATCATGTCATAAATTTTGAAGTTTATAATAGTGTTCATAACTAAAAATGGATTAAAGGCTGTTTAGTGGTCAACAATAGAAAAAAAGTTGGAAACGGGGATATTCACTAAGCCAGTGACTTGAGAAAAAACTCCTGGAGCCACGTTTTGTCACATATTCCTTAAATCATTAGAGTGAATTCTGAGTTCAACAGTATCTAGGTGAAGGTCCTGAATAAATGCGGTAAGAAATGAACTTCAAATAGATTCACTTGTAGGAATTATTATAAAATCAGATAGCTTTTGGAGCACAATAGACTAAACAAATTAATATGGCGGAGACGACAAGGATGTTCGCCCTTTTGGGGCAGCCTTGGAATCTAAATCTACAGCCCCTGGTGGCGTAAAGTCTTTGATTTGTTACACTTCTTCTTGCGAATATCTACGAGATCGGGGACTCAAGTGAGATATTTAAATCCGGATATTACCTTTGTGATTATTCACAATTGTTCTATTCGCAGGAGAAAGGAAAAACATTACAAATTTCAATGAATCCATTACAAAAGTGAGAACTCTAGTGGAGAGTTCGGGAACTACCTGCAGGCGCGGAAAAGATGGAGATAATCATTATGCACTGAGGGTAAAACAGGTCCTTTAGATAATACGTTCTGAACATATTATCGTCTTATAAATATTCCAAAAAGTCACGGTGCTATGGCTTTTAAGTTTATTTGGATATCACATTCACGTCTTATTGACGAACAAGGCATTTACGTGGACGGTATGACAATAATATCGTCGATTTCTGTTATAGTACTCAACGGTTTCCTTGAGGCACTACTAAAGTTGTATAGATCATTTTTCGGATGTTTCCTCACCTTATCAATATTTTCTTCACGTTGTCCAAAAAGGAAGAATAAAATCATCATACAAGACTTCTGGCCTGATGAACAAAGCAATCGAAGGAATGGGAAGAGCAGCCCTTCACGAGGCAATAATTCGAACATGTTCCGAATCGAAGTCTGTAAATAAAATTGTAATATAAAAGCTATAAAACTAAAAGTTTATATCATCGTACGTTTCTTAACGCTCATTGACATGGATAATAACTGCTAGATTTTCAACCTAGTCACCAATTATTTACAAACGTTCATCTGATATGATCTGCTATCAGTTGCATAACCAATTTATTACGAAACCTATTTCATAATGCTAATTTATCTAGCGCTATAAATGCAACGTTTTTTCCAACTCACTTTTCGGTAATTAGCTATAAGACCGTTAACGATAATTCTAATTGCAGGATACATATCACGAATTTTGTATCCAACAGGTGCCAGCAAGATAGCTTGCTTGATTTTGTTTTGATACTCTGGACGTTCCACCCCAAGGATCATCAAAGCCGTTGTACCGTAGGAGTAGCCAATGTAGAAAAGTTGGGGCGCTTTGGACTCGAGCAAAACTTTATCTATGAAGACCGGAAGATCGTGCTGGGCTCGGCGAAAATACCTGTTGACCAGAGATGACGAGATTGAGCACGCATGTCAATACAATTAAAATACTTCCAGCCATGCAGCATGATCATATATATGAGCAAGTTTTGGTAACATATTTTATCATACTTACATCAAATTATTACCAACGTCAAACTGTCATTTTTTTTTTATTATACTTACATTTTATTATTTTTTTTATCATACTTACATCAAATTATTACCTACGTCAAACTAATGAGCTGTCATTTTTTATGGCCAAAAATCGTTTTCCTAATAATATTTCGCTATAGTAACTTTTTTCACAAGTTTTTATTCATTTTTTTGAAACACATTTTAATGCAATTTTTGTTAGCAAATTCTAATGGAAAAAGTTAGCAGTTCCACTTCATTGTCAATCAACTTTATATATACGAGGTGTGTCCTGAAAGTTCGTATAAATATTTTCTCTAGGGGCCTGAGGGCTAGAGGGAGGAGTAGCTGACCGGTTTCTCCTCTCTAGACAACCCACAGAATGTTTAGAGTGAACCCAGGACTCTTTTCTTTAAATTTTCATTTTTTCTTAAATTTTATTTTCACTATGAGGACTTTCGAAATGAAATGACGACAAGATGCTCTCTACAGCATCGCACGTATCTCAAAATTTTTTAACCACACCTCCGCAAAATTTTTGTTAAGACAGTCCAAAGTCTGTTAATAAGGGAAGGTGAATTTTTATGTGTCTGTCACGCAAGTTGGGTGCCCAGTGCAAACACTCTCCGGAAGCTTGGGTGCCCAATGAAATTGGGTGCCGAGTGCAAAAGGTCGATTCCGGAAAACCTGGTTGCCATACACAATTCATATAGAAATGGTTTAGAACCATGAGAGGAGCATTCTACTAAATACAGACAACTGACTTTCAAGTGGTTTGCTGGTGGGTTGGTTCCGTACATTCGCACTGAGTGAGTGACAGAAAACTTGTTAATCCCAAGAATTTGGCGGTGCTAACGGACCTAGAGGCAATATTGTGCTTTATATTATTTTCTTTGTTTTTAGCAAGCATTCAGTACATTTATTAGTCTGTTCTCAAGTGGGAAGATACCTTTATCGTTTTTACTGAAACAGTATAATTAGTGATTTCTAGTTCCATTCTTCTCATGTATCCACAAAGAAATAAGTTATCAATATGGATTTACATTATATGTAGATACGTCATAATAACTCACTCACGTGATATTCCAAAACTTTGGATCCGATGTGGATAACATCCGGTGGCCTTTGGAAAAAGTGTTCCCTCTCCAATCACCCAACCAAACATCGTGTCCGAGCCCGGCCAGCAATAAGGCTGGGAAACAATAACGAAGATTATTGTTATAGAAAATTGTTAGGAAGCCGCCCAATCAGGTTTAGGGGCAGATCGAAGTTCTGATACACTTCGAACCAAACCTCAAACTACTCAAAAACGTTTACCGAGTTGGATGTGGCACATAGCTAAGAGCGAATTCTCATAAGCTATCGTATTATTTATTTATTTATAACATGAACGATACTGATGAACGATAACAGTAGATAATTTGTATACTACACGTATGAAAAGCAATATTGTTGTCATTATAGGGCGAAATGAGAAAATTGACAATAATAGCATGAAGACAAATGTAGATAGCATGTTGAAATTCACGAATATAAAAATAATTAATTAAGAAATACATGATATAGGTCACTAATCAGGAACATATGTAATTCATTTAGGGGGTAGTCGGCTATCGTGACAGAATGGAGGATCTAGCATTGGATTTGAGAACCGAGAGAGATCCAACGAAAAAGTCGAAATCGACCTGGTCCATCAGTGCGTTAGCTTCAAGAGGCAGTCGAAGCAGGGGACGATGAACTAGGTAGTTCCTATCAGCGAAAGACACGAAAAACGATTGATGAAAGCTTGTGGGATATAGTGGTGCCGACAAACCGATACCTGACATCAGTTACGGGGTACAGAATCTAGCCTCTCAACAGCCTAAAGAAGGAGGCCGAATCCGCCACTTTTATCCGACCTTTCAATGTCGGCAATTCATAGGCAGTCATTAGATCCGGGTAGCAAACCTAATCCCAAGGCACTTGCAATCTGAAGGCCAAAAAGCGCATGATACAGCGTTGAACCCCCCTCAAGCCGTTGCAAACTTGTGGCTTTGTGTGGAGACCATACAACACTAGAATTATCGAAGATGGGCAATACAAGCATTTTAAACAACAGAGTACTGTCAGTGGGGTCTGTGAAGTTTTGGGTGCTTCTCTTCAGAAAACAAGGAGTCCTTAGTGGCTTACCACACACACTTTCAATATGTGCTGAGAAGTCCAAATGCATGTCGAAGAGTACACCTTGGTTACGGTTCAACCAGACGCAACTCAACAATGTCCCTCTAATGCAAAACTCGTACACCACTGGTGATCACGCTCTTCTGAAGGACATAACGAGGCACTTGGATGGGTTAAGTACAAGACTATTTGCAGAACACCACTGAAGAAGTGCGTCAATGGAAGATTGCAGCTGACGGTACCACTGGACCTCACTGGGCAGAAAATCTTGAGTAGTATTCTTCAAAAATATTTGATTTTCTTCAATATATGTTTAATAATTTTCACCCTTTTTTCATATTTTTTGACATTTTTAGTAATTTTTTCAGCACTTGTTTTGTATTTCCCCAATTTATTATGTCTTCAAGCTCTTGTCAACCCTACTTTTCATGAATGTAGACAGAGAGACTCATTTTACGGAATAAATAGAGACAAAATTGTAGACGAAGTAGCTGCAAATAATAAAGAACTTACAAAATAGCTGTTGGGTTGAGTTAAACAAGTTTCAAGATAATGGAAATTGTTCACCATAGAAAGTAAACAGCCTCCTGCATTCTACTACTCAATGATTTTCAGTGATTGCAAAACCGTATTGGTAAGTGTGGTGGTGGATTCACACATCTCACCGAGGCTGAAAACATATTCCTAATGTTGAATAATAATATAATATATCGCGTATCACATTTGGAGAACAACAATGGTCTTTATTGTGTAATTGGCGATAATCGGCCAAGCCGTTGAAGAAGCGTATTACTCCTAAACTCAGTCAAAAGAGTGAGAGAATGTTGACTGGGCCCACATTTGATGACATCATGCATTTTTTTGGTTTGGCATCTTTTGAACGCGGATCATCTTTTTGGGGGAATATCAAACATTTTTGCCCGTCTGAGAGGAATAAGTTGGAATGTAAGGGGTACGGGGTGCGTTAGTCATTTCATTCGACTTTTGTTGTCAGAGAGAAGCTCCCAGTCAAATTTAAATTTCCTTGGGTGAACCGGAGAGAATTTAGGCCACTTAGCTGATTAGTATATAACCCGTAATTTGTCCTATAATGCCCTAGAGAAGTTTCTTATCAAATTTCACATTCCTAGGGTGGATAGGAGAAAATGCAGCTAACTCAGCTGATCAGAATAGAGCTCATCAATTCATTAGTCTCATAGCTAATATTTTGTAAGGTCATGCTATAATATGAAGTTTTGTTTTACAACTAAGTAAAAGTCTTACAATGACTGACTTTTAAATACCTTTGTCTTAGAATTTTGATCAGAACCCATTTATTTTTAAAGCCCGGGAATAGGATGAAATGCTGTTTCCAGATATTTCTAATATTGATGTTTCCGCTAATTTCTAAAAATGTCTATAAATACGGGAAGGATTTGTTTAAATCGCAATCGCTCCGCCACCTGGACATTTCAGGTCAGAACCTTTTAAAGCATTAGCCTCCCAATTTCGTTACTTGAATATGTTGAAGAACAAGGTTGTGATCGGTACCTACTCTACTTAAACATTGACAGCGTGGCATTCCAGCGGAGGTGGAACTTTTTGCTGTCAAATTCATGACAGGAGGTGATGGGAATCGGAGTTATTGGTACGTAACCGTCATTCCATACTCCCCGGCAAGGGGCCCTTTTAAGTTTCTGGGCGAGGGCCCCAAGAAGAACCGGCCCTGATGGGTACCCATCTCGATTCCTTGACCAATATTTTTTCTTGCTCATTTCTACAAATCCATCAACTCACTCTATACTTAGTATCAAGTTTCTTTAGAATTGACAACGCAAACTTACGTAGATCTTTATCGCCACCTCTGGTGACCCAATGGTCAGATGACGATAGGAGTCCATGCATAAGCAGGACGGGAAGTTTGGGGCTGCCGAAAGGTGCAGTTCTCCTCCCGAAGATTCTCGTCATATGAAGTATGTACCCATCGTCCGTTTCCAATAAGTAGGTCTCAGCGGGGAAACCGTAACTGCGAACGACATCCTGCAGAAGATGAATTGGGTAAGTTGTTTGTGAGACAACTAATGGATTTCTACGTCAAGAACCAATATATTTAATCGAGTCCGAAAAATATACAATCTAGAATCCAAATCACAATTCATTGATACAGATGAATAAAACGGGTGGAAAATTATACAGAAAAACCTCTGCCAATTTGTGTTGCACATACATCTTCTCTATATCCAAGATTTGAATATTACAGATCATTGAAATTTGTAGACTAATCACGAAAACGCTGCACATTATTACAAAAAGAATTATTAAGCTAATTATTATAAGGACTTCCACCAGCATTGTAATTTTACATACAAATCATAGGACTACAATAAATTATTAAACCTGGACTTCGCATGTCGTCGTCACTCAACCGTCAACATCGTCTCTTCGCCCGTCACCGTCAAATTGGTGATTTCTCTCAAATCCTTTGGCGGTATTGAGTATTATTTCTTGTTTATCACGCCGTGGTCAATATTATTTGTTCTTACCAGCTTATCATCAAAACCGGTTGATGATTTTTTTGCATTCTAATTTATTCAACTCGTTAGTAAGCTGTTGAACCTGTGTTGATCTCGCCGGTTGGACATAATATCTGCATGGCTTCGTGACTTTCCTTGCCTAGTGACCTTGAATTTTGCCCTCTCTATTCCTATTGCCTTTCCACCTCACTTCGCTATCTCTCTGTTTCGATCTAACCTTTTACCTATCCGTTTTTCGTATCACTAGCCTTTCTACATGAATTACAGCAAGAGTCCTGAGCCACTTCATTCCACAGATTTGCTTACTTGCGTCCAATGTTACACTATTTTCCATTATAGGTGAGGCAGTATGCTTGAGCAATAATTTTGGAAGCTTAATAGGATTGCTTAAAGTGAACTGAAAATTCTTTAAAAGGAGTCAATCCAAAAATTAAAAATAATAATTTTTTTTAGTATCATTCTTTTTTCAATTTTGAGCTGTTTGATGTATATCAATTTACTGTTCCGAATATGGAAACCCAAGAAAACTGAGTTCGAAGTTGACCATCTCATGAGTGGGCTCCCGCACTAAACAAGAGAGACTTAACCTTCCACCATCTTGGTCATTCTACCTCTCTCCCGTTTCTGCTTCAGTTATGGAAGCGAAATTCCCAATACTTGTAGATAAAACCATCTCTAACCAACTATGATCCTAATAAAACCTTCCCTTATCCCTCTTCTCATTGTTTTTAGACAGCCAAGTTAGAACGCGGGAGGGTAGCAAACTGTCAAGATCGAAAAATGTTCACCTCAAGGAAATTGTGTTTTTCTCGAAACAACATTTTCCGATGCTTACGTGCACTTTTTGCGATAGGTACTTATTTGACCAATTTTCCTTTTTCTAGGTTTGACGTAATTTTGATTTCAAGAGTTTGTGGTTGAAAAAATGTTACCTACCAAAACGTCAAATTTTTATTTATTTATTTTAAATTCCTAACAAAATGGTAGCAGTATTGAATTGAAGAGTTGAGAGTTTACTCAGTTGATTGGGGTGGTTCGGCAAGTTAAAATCCCATCCTGCTTGGCTCAAAGAGGCATCATTACAAAGTCCTGCTTCAAAGTTTAGAAATTTGATTTTTCTAATTAGGAAATCATCTCACGCTGCTGATTATTTATCGATGACGATTTTTCAAACCGCTCTATTCTAATTGACTGGCTGATCATTTTCCGACTCATTCCGTCAAATACGATCTAGCTGTTGTCGATTTAAAGCACTTTCACGATGTACATATGTACATAAACGAACAAAGTGAATACAATGGCGCATTTTTTGAAAGAAAATAAACTAAAAATGTGCTCAGTGAATCACTTGAAACCGCTTTAAAAAAGACTATAAATCGAGAACTTTATATTTTTCAGCAGAATTTTTGGCAAATAAACTTTATCAACGATGCTATAGAACATTAAACAATTTTGCTCAAATTAATGCGGCTTACATTCAACTTTAGACATTCACACTCATATTTAATTAAGCCCATTAAACAGAGAAAAACTGTGCAAAGTCTCCCAGAAGCCCCCGTTTAGCGTAACGTTTCAAGATTACCTACTATAGCACTTACAAAAAACGTCTGCCAAGTTGGATGTAGCACATAGCTTCATTGATTACGTACCATGAATGTATAGATCATTGAGAAGTTTTAAATGATCTTGAAAAATTTCGTCGCGGAAAGAGTATATCAAGATGAAGGGTGGTCATAATTGGTCAATTAAGAAACGAAAAAATGACACTCAATGTAATTTACGTTCGTGCAAGTGCAGAATGAACTAATGAGTTGAGAACAATGAAATAGGTACAGGACCATCTACAACCTAAACCGCGCATTCGCTGACGATATCATCAAAATCGGATAAAAACTGTGGAAAATAAGGTCATCACTGTCAGGAATTTAAAAAAAAAAAAGACCTCAAGAATTCCCGAAAATACTTAGGTAATTTATTCTAATCTGGTCAAATGATACAATATCGGAACATAAAGCACGAAATCGACGGAGCAATGATTTTCTAATACAATAATTTAGCAGTTGCTAAGTGACCAATAAGTAATGCCAACGTTCATATCCAAAAATTGTAAGCTGGATAAAAAAAGTACGTAACTTTAGACACGAAATTTCTCACACACTCCCACCAAGCCAAATTGAATAGTGTCACTTGTAAATTTGGCTTCCAACACTTATTTATAAATCCAGTCTTTCGGGTCGATGGATCAATCTGCCCCCACCTACAGAAGCGTTCATGTTTCCTGTAGCAGGGTAACTATCTACAAGCTCCTTGGCGGGCGAATTTTCGATCATGCATTGGGTTAGGTAGCCAAGCTTGTCATTGTCATCCATGGTGGAATCTTCGTCAAATTTCGAAAATTGAGACCAAAAGGGTAACCAATCTTTTCAATCCCCGCCAAACTTTTTCAGTTGCAATATAGGTAATTTAAACTTGCATTTGCTTCTATTTACAGAAGAACCTTCCGAATTTACACTACCTTGTACTGATCGGCCATCAACTTCTTGAGGAGGATTCACGACCTTATCTACAAGTGCCTTATACATGAAATAACTTAAAAGCATTTTATCAATTTCATCCTGCTCATCATTAAGATCCGATTCTCTCACACCTTCAATACTCTCCAATGCTGTCATGATGAGCGCATTTCTATCTTCCATATCCCAATTTTTAATCGTGAGTAGCTCAATAAGCGAAGTCAATTCAATAACATCCTGCTCCGTGATCTCCTTCTTCAGCAAAATATCAATTTTCTTACAGATGTTAGTGAAAGAACGCCGAATCCTCGAACGCTCGCACTTCAACTTACTAAGATCCGACATAATTCAGTTCACGAACAATCAGTAAAACTCGCGAGAAGGTTTTCAAAACACGTCACGAACCGATTCTGACCAGATTAGCTTTCCACACGGTCCTGTCACGGTCGCCAGATGTCAGGAATTAAAAAAAGACCTTACGAATTCCCAAAAATACTTCATTTAATCTTATCTGGTCAAATGATACAATATCGGAACATAAAGCACGAAATCGACGCAGCAATGATTTTCTAATACAATAGTTTAGCAGTTGCTAAGTGACCAATAAGTAATGCCAACGTTCATATCAAAAATTGTAAGCTGGATAAAAAAAGTACGTAACTTTAGACACGAAATTTCTCACAATCACAAGTACCAATTTCAATTTCATGCACAGTAGCTATTAATGATACAATCATGTTGAAACTGATATGGGATGATTAAATCGTCATCGCCCACCTATCATCCGAATTTGAGCGAGATCGGACGACTAGGGCTTGAAAAAATGAAGCATGATGGAATTTACGTTTGCGCATGCGCAGAGGGAAGTATTGATTTGGCAACAATTAAACTCACAGGAGACGGTCTACCTCCTAACCCGCACATCCCCTGAAAATGTCAACCAGATCGGATGAATACGTTGGAAAGTAAGCTTGTTACAAGGATTTCATATTGGTGCATGCGCAGTAGCTATCTAAGATACACTCATGTTGAAATTGGTTTAAGATAATCAAATTGTCATCCCCCTACTATCATCCAAATTTGAGCGAGATCGGTCGACTAGGGCGTGAGAAATGATGCTTGGTAGAATTTACATTTGCGCATGGACAGAGTGAGGTATTGAGTCAAGAACGATGAAAGTGATAGGAGACCGTCTGCCCCCTAGCCCGCACATCCCCTGAAAAATGGGATGAAAACTGTGGAAAATAAGCTTGTTAATGACACGGAACCAAAATTGTTCAGAATGGTCTAAAACGTAAAATGCGAGTAAAAATTTTGATTTTGGAGACCAAACATTTTTTTTCTCCTGAAAGTGAAAACAACGCTTCCGTTACCTTTAGGTAGACCCGGAAGCAATAAATGGAAGGCATATATATATATATATATATATATATATATATATATATATATATATATATATATATATATATATATATATACTCGGCGCTTCGCGCCTCGCCGGATCTGTTCTTCTCTTTTCTACTGCGTAGAAAACGAGGATAATTTGCTATGCAATTCTTAGCCTGAATCAACTTAGTTTGGAATGTAGCCAGGTACGTTAGGAGAGGGGAATTGCAAATTGGTAGCTTGAAATGTGAACATTTATCACATAAATCAAGCGCTTTCCAACGAGTGGCGAACGATTTTTGTACGATGAAAACTGCGAAAGTTTCATTCCCCTAACAACGGCTGGGTTGTACGTGAAAAACACTGAAATTGTGACAAAATCTATAGCAACTACTCAACTACTCGGTTGTACGTGAAAATCATCGTTAATTTTGTCACGGACGTTACATAAAAAATTATTGGGGGTCGGCCTAAGAATTGCATAGCAATTAATATATATTGAATTGGCTAAAGACAATAATTACCTATTACAAAAAGCTGCTCAAATCGGTAAAAGGAAGTAAAAACTAATAATAACAATAAAAAATGAATAAATGACACATTGAGAATGAAATAATTGATACTCCTAGAAGTAAAAAAGGCGTAAGATAAAGATAAAGGTTAATAGATAGGTTATTGACGTTCTCGAGACACCTATTAGGCGCAGACGAGTATAATAGTACATTATTGACGCTGGATCTAGTCAAGCGAGTAAGCTCATTGATGTTCGGTTGCCGTCTGAAAGTTCTATTCTCCACTTCCCATCTGTCAGTAGCTAGTTCTCTTTCAAACCAGAGAAAGATCAGGATTTACTGGGAGTCGCACGAGTTATGCACTAGGGCCTTATCTCGGTATACGAGTTAAAAATACCAAACAATGGTATCCCCCATAATGTTTTCCAAGGAAGGCAACCAAGGCATTCTTGCGCACTGCGCAATTGCACGACCGTGCGATTAACTCCAACTTTGTTCTTTTAGTTGAGAACCCCCGATTTTCATGGCAGACTTGAATTCAACCTTTTCCAGACCAAATTAAACTTTATCCAAACCAAATTAAACCTTTTACAAATCAAATTAACCATTTTCCAAACCAAACTTTATCCAAACCAGATTAAACCTTTTCCAAACGAAATTAAACTTTATCCAAACCAAATTAAACCTTTTCCAAACCAAACTAAACTTAATCCAAACCAAATTAAACTTTTTTTTTTTCAATAATCACTAAAAACTCTCAACACGACCAGCATGAATATAAACTGAATATAAATGCTGTGTTATGGAAAATGTTGCATAATTATGATGTATTAAAATGTTCTATTGAATACGTATGTAGACTTGAAAAATAAAATAAAAAACCTTTGATTGACAAGTTTGCATAATAAGGTAACTTTTTCTAACAGTACCCAGAACGTTTGTCTAATTATCTCTGTTCCAAATAGGAGAATCAACGTTGAACTATCCCGAAAACGGTAAAATTTTCGGGTACCCTTAATTCACTATTAGAAAAAAGTTACCTAAATATGCGCAAGTTCGTCATTCGATGTTTTTTTGTTTTGTTTTATTTTTCAATTTTACATTAGGTACGTAACACGACATTGTAAGTCACCATACACAGCATATTCCATAACACTACTTTTTGAGTCAGTTTATATTCATGCTGGTGATTTGAGAGTTTTTAGTTATTGAAAAAAAGGTTCAATTTGGTTTGGAAAAAGGTTAATTTGGTTTGAAAAAGGTTTAATTTTGTTTGGAAAAGGTTTAGTTCGGTTTGGGAAAAGTTTAATTTTGATTGGAAAAGGTTTAATTTGGTTTGGAAAAGGTTTAATTTGGTTTGGATAAAGTTTACTTTGGTCGGGAAATACTACATAATAACAATCCCTTTTAATTCAGTTTATATTCATGCCGGTCAACTTGAGACTTTTTAGTGATTGAAAAAATGTTCAATTTGGTTTGGATAGAGTTTAATTGGGTTCGGAAAAGGTTTAATTTGATTTGGAAAAGGTATAATTTGGTTTGGAAAAGGTTTAATTCGGTTTTTAAAAAGTTTAATTATGATCGGAAAGGGTTTAATTTGGTTTGGAACAGGTTTAATTTGGTTTGGATGAAGTTTAATTTGCTCTGGAAATACTATGTAATAACACAGCAATTTAATTCAGTTTATATTCATGTAGGTTCATTTTGAGAGTTTTTAGTGATCGAAAAAAGGTTAAATTTGGTTCGGAAAAAGTTTAATTTGTTTTGGAAAAGGATTAATTTGGATTGGAAGAAGTTTAATTTGGTTTGAAAAAGGTTTAATTGGGTTTAGGACATGTTTAATTTGGTTCCGAAAAGGTTAAATTTGGTTTGGAACAGGATAATATGGTTTGGATGAAGATTAATTTGGATTGGAAGAGATTTAATTTGGTTTGGAAAAGGATTTATTTGGTTTTAAAAAAGTTTAATTTGGTTTGGAAAAGGTTCAATTCGGTTAGGAACAGGTTTAATTTGGTTTGGGTAAAATTTAATTTGGATTGGAAGAGGTTTAATTTGGTTTGGAAGAGGTTTAATTTGGTTCGGAAAAGGTTTAATTCGGTTTGGAACAGGGTTAATTTGGCTACATATTATTTCAGTTTATATTCATGCTGGTCATTTTGAGAGTATTTAGTGATTGAAAAAAGGTTCAATTTGGTTTAAAAAAAGTTTAATTTGGTTTGGAAAAGGTTCAATTTTGTTTGAAAAAGGTTTAATTCGGTTTGGAAAAAGTATAATTTTGTTCGATAAATGTATAATTTGGTTTGGAACAGGTTTAATTTGGTTTTGATAAAGTTTAATTTGGTCTGGAAATACTCCTTATCCTAATTATTATTGATCTTAGCTTTGGAACCGGGGTTTTCCCAGCCATACTGAAGACATCCGTCGTGTGTCTGCAATACAAGTCCAGGGAAGTACATGATGTAAACAAACAAACCCTTGTGAGTAACTACTCTTATTACCATTGAGAAATACGTAAAAACCCGTGTTAGTTGATTACATGTGAGTAACAGCCAGTTGTTTTCACATCAATATGGATTCAGAGCGGGGCGAAGTACACAAGATGCTATATTATTTATGCCATCACACTGAAGCTCGACTCGATCTCGACAGTAGCAAGATCCAAAGTCATTACATGGACCTAGCGAAGGCATTGACAGGATCTCTCATCATAAGTTGCTAGAGAAGTTGAGCGTGCTATGTAAAGTGGATAAAGAGCTGGAATGGGTAAAGATCTATTTGTATGACAGGACACAATGAGTCAAATTGAACGGATTTTTGGGAACATTTTCCGAAAATTAAGCATTTTTCGCAAGGAACAGTTGTGGGTTCTATTTTCTGAGGCATTTCATACACTAACGAACTTGGTCTTGAATATTCCTGGAGAATTTATTTCGTTCGCTGGCGATTTTTTCCCCTTTTCATTAGTTTTTCTGATAGGGCTGTCAATTTGCATTCATGGTCTCGACGTTTTCCTATTCCAAATTGACTAGTTAATTGAATTGTAGGTATATTTCTAATAAGCAATTTGTCTGATTATTAATATTTGTCTGCAGTCAGATGCCGAGTACCTAAACGGGGACGAACTTTGAGTACGGACACGATTCTTGAACTAGGAAGTGCTCAACGAAGCTATCAAACTCGTAACAGAGGGGAATATTCTTAAATGAGCAAGTTCCTCCAATTATGACCGAGGAAGACAATGAAATGGACACATTGATTATGGAAATGAAAAACTGTGATCAATAATTGGTTATTAGTCTTCAATATGAGAATAGTTCGCCCAAGGAGAAGTGTGAGTTACAAACATTTTGCTTGTAGGTACCTACTCTATTGGACTTTCTGACGAGGATTTGTCAATTCGCCTAATTGGTTTATTATTTTAAATTATGAAGATTAGTAATCAACCAAAAATAAATTTTTTAACACACCCGGAAAATGTATTGGCTTACGTTCTAGGAGGCGTATAATACAAAAATCGAATTAAAAAAAATCCGTTCGTCCGACATCCGCGGCTTTTTTCCGAAAATACTAAATCTAACTACATGAAACTTGTGTTAAGAATCACATTTGGGGTCTAGATGGTCTTAGAAGCTTGGCATCAATTTTTATCAACCATAAAGGGTTGTACCTATTAAACGGCTGAACATTCAAAAATTCGAGATCTCGAAAACTTGCTAAGTAACCGTAGTAATTATTTGCTTGTCAATGATAAATTTATTCCCAAAGAATCGATTAAAACTACCCGCAACGCTGTACGTTTAATAATTCGCTTTCCCTGAGGGCGTGAACCGTGAACATCGAAAAACTTGGCGCTCCGCGCCTCGCCAGGGGGCAAGCCCCCTGGACCCCCGGTTGCCTCTATTTACATACTTCGGACGAAATTATTGAAACACAGAATGTGTTTGCGTTGTCGCGCAACCAAGTGACAACCAAACAAGCGTCATTGTTTACTATTCATTTATAACATCAATTTATATAGTTATAGTATGAAACTACGAAAAAAAATACGAAATAAATTCGTGATAAATCAAGAGCGATTTATCAAGTAAATGTCCTAAAGAGGCTACATACGAAATTACAGCTTCCTAGAGTGTAAAGTATAGAAATTAGCTTTAAAAGCCACTCATCTGATCCGGACCCTGGACATCGTCAAGTAAATGTCCTAAAGAGGCTACATACGAAATTACAGCTTCCTAGAATGTAAAGCATAGAAATTAGCTTTAAGAGCCACACATCTGATCCGGACCCTGAGCATCGTCAAGTAAATGTCCTAAAGAGGCTACATACGAAATTACAGCTTCCTAGAGTGTAAAGTATAGAAATTAGCTTTAAAAGCCACTCATCTGATCCGGACCCTGGACATCGTCAAGTAAATGTCCTAAAGAGGCTACATACGAAATTACAGCTTCCTAGAATGTAAAGCATAGAAATTAGCTTTAAGAGCCACACATCTGATCCGGACCCTGAGCATCGTCAAGTAAATGTCCTAAAGAGGCTACATACGAAATTACAGCTTCCTAGAATGTAAAGCATAGAAATTAGCTTTAAGAGCCACACATCTGATCCGGACCCTGAGCATCGTCAAGTAAATGTCCTAAAGAGGCTACAAACGAAATTACAGCTTCCTAGAGTGTAAAGTATAGAAATTACCTATTCAAATTATTTAACCTCCGCTTCACAAATCAAACCGTTTTCGTAATACTCAGATCACCTGCTATGAATCAAATCATCGAAACACAAGCTCAATGAAATCATCAGAAATTAACAAGCGGTTGCAATCATGTTCACAATATCAATTATTGAGAATGATCACCTGTGTGTAAACAATTATTTATATAACCATGCTCATAACTCAGTTTGTTGGACACGCACTTCGCAGTAGTTAACATAATATTGTTGGATAAATCGAGAGCTTTCGAACGAATGGTCAACGAATTTTGTGGGATGAAAAACGACGAAGTACCATATCTCTAGCAACGACTCGGTTGTACGTGAAAATCATCCGTCACACATTTCGTTACCATCCCGCGTTCCATTTTCGGCTAGTTAGTCCATGGCTAAAACACATTCTGTGTTAAAAACCTTTGAATTTCCAAGTGCGAGAAGATAGAGAAACCACGGGATGCTAGCGGATCTATGGATTAGACTAGACGATCAAGCTTCAAATTCCATCAAACATCGCTAGATATTAATACTAGAATACATAAAATTCGCCTTGTAAATATCAGCTGATATAATGCTAATATTTGAATTACCAGGTGATATAGTTCAAATGGAATTTATTGTAACGTTGCGAAATCGAGTTTATCAACTAGTGTCCGTGCGATGTACCTACTAGTGAAGTATTGGTACCTAAATGCTAAATTTGACCTCTTAAATTGCTCCCACTTGTATTCACTTTCAACAGAATTAAAAATTGTGGTATCCCCTAAAAACAAACAGCTGTTATTTTTTACAGTGGCAAAATTTCCATTCGCATTTTAAGTTGTAGACTATTCTTAACAACTTTCGTTCCGTGTATTTCTCTCGCTATCTGTGCGTGTATGTCCGGAAATCCTTGTAACAAGCCTAATTTCCACAATACTTATTCCATCGGTTGTTATGAAATTTTTTCAAATATTTTCATGATATGTGCGGATTAGGACGAAGATGATACCCTATGAGTTTCGTTGTTCCCAAATCAACACTTAACTCGGCGCATGCGCGAACTTAAATTCCATTAACCATATTTTTCTCACGCCCCCTTCGTGCGATCTCGCTCAAATTTGGAGGATAGGTGGAAGAGGTTAATTTGAGTATTCCCTTGCAATTTCAATATAATCCTATCATTAGTAGCTATTGCGCATGCGCGAATACGTATTCCTTTTTTAATTAGTCAATTTCCTACAGTTTTCATCTGATTTTGATGACATTTTCAGGGAATGTGCGGGTTAGGTTGTAAATGGTCCACTATTAATTTCATACTTCTCAAATTATCACTTCCGTTTTGCGCATGCACAAACGTAAATTCCTTCAAGCACCTTTTTTTACGCCCTAGTCGTCCAATCCCGCTCAAAACTGGGCATTGTATGATATAAGCATTGTATGTCAACTAGCTTCACCAACAACATTTGTTGTTTACTGCTTTTCATAAGTCTCTACATCTAACTTCGAAGATTCAGTACATCAATAATTCACATGAATAGGACCAAGCTCCTGGGTGGAAACGTCGTGAATAAACAACTAAAAATTCAAGACTAGACTGGTCATTCAACCTCCTGAATATAAATATATATCACTAGTCAACAAAATACCAAATTATATATATATTAATTGCTATGCAATTCTTAGGCCGACCCCCAATAATTTTTTTTGTAACGTCCGTGACGAAATTAAAGATGATTTTCACGTACAACCGAGTAGTTGAGTAGTTGCTATAGATTGTGTCACAATTTCAGTGTTTTTCACGTACAACCCAGCCGTTGTTGGGGGAATGAAACTTATATATATATAATATATAGCATTTGCCGATTTAATTAAACCTTTTACCAAATGAATCAAACCTTTTGCCAAATGAGTTAAACCTTTTTCCAAAATAATTCACCCTTTTCTCAAAATAATTAAACCTTTTCCCAGTACAATTAAACTTTTTTCCAAAATAATTAAATCTTTTCCCGAAACAATCAAACCTCTCGCGAGAAAGTATGACGTATGTATAGATACGAATTTCGAAAAAGTTTAATCGATTAGGAACTACAGAAAAACTTGAAACGAGGTGTGCAACCTATGGGTCAATGAATAATGCACCAAATTTTTAAAGGTTTAAGGTAAAAGGTTTAATTGAATCGGCAAATGCTTTATATATATATATATATATACATATATATATATATATATATATATATATATATTATATATATATATATATATATACATATATATGAAAAAGCGTTAAACTCTAGGATTCATTTTACAATACGAACTAAATCACTCGCGACGAAGTTGTGGAAACCCATTTCAAAACGGAAGTTATTGAAAAAAGGTTGTCTATTTCCACGAAAAATAAAGAGCTACAATGTTAAATCGATTTCGACGGTTAGGCCATCATCAGTTATTGTTTGTTACTGATGATGGCCTAACCGTCGAAATCGATTTAACATTGCAACTCTTTATTTTTCGTGGAAATAGGCAAAGTTTTTTCACTAACTTCCATTTTACAATGTTTGAAAACGGATTTCAAAGAGAAAAAAATTTCGATTTTTTTTTTTTTTTTTTTGAATTTTCTTAGAAAATAAAGCTATTGCAATGGCTCCAAAAATTTTAAAATAAAAATTTTCAAAAATTTTCTTCATCGAAATCTGTTTTGAGGCATTCTGAAATGATTCCTGGATTTTAACGCTTTTATATATATATATATATATATATATATATATATATATATATATATATATATATATATATATATATATATATATATATATATATATATATATATATATATATATATATATATATATATATGTGTGTGTGTGTGTGTGTGTGTGTGTGTGTGTGTGTGTGTGTGTGTGTGTGTGTGTGTGTGTGTGTGTGTGTGTGTGTGTGTGTGTGTGTGTGTGTGTGTGTGTGTCATTCCAGACGATAACTCTCGATAGAATTGAGATAAAAACTTCGTTCTTTCGCCAAAAAATCAAGCATTTCAAAAGAAAGTATGAGTTCGTTGGACAACACTTTTTGAGTACATTAAATTGGTCAAATTACAAAAAATGTACTAAAAAAATCACTAAAAATAGCTAAAAACGGCTAAAAATCGTTTAATTCATATTTGTGGTAGAATATTGCTAAAATGAAGTCTATTAACTATGAAATAGTACATTCAAAAATTTATGTAAAAAATTATGCTGTAAATTGTACTTAAAATTCATTAAAATTTGCTAAAAAATCGATGAAAACTGCAAAAAGCTAACAATTTAAAACCTCTATTTGAACTGGAGATTATTATTTAGAATACGTTTTTTGCAATAAAATCAATAGTTAACAATTTACTTGCATTTAAAAAGCTTCAATTTGAAAACAATCTAATAATATATAATACGATGATTTACGAAAATTCGCTCATACAATCATAATGCATGACTGGAACTTTTTTTTTTTTTTTTTTTTTTTTTGAGCCATTGCAATCGCTTCATGTTTTTACGAAAATTGGATATTGAAGGATTTTTACAGTTTGCTCTTCCTTTATAATTGTTCATAATAGCTCAAAATATGAAGTAGCGTAATAAACTGTAACTGTAACTTACCCGTGTGAAGGTGGGTGGCGTTCGGCCCAGCCCGACGGACGCCCACCGAAAGAACGTCTCCATGAAGTTGACGGCGAGCGCCATGTGGAGGAAGACGGAGCAAAAAACAGTCAACCGCACGACCCGGGACATCGCGAACAGACAAATGCGCGAGGGGTGTTGAAAACGATCGTCCATTGACGACCACCTCCCCCATCCCGTCTAGTGACGACTCGACGGCCTTCCCGCTCGGTGGCCGGATCGCCCTGGGGCGGCGCGGCGGTAGCCCACGAACTACTGGAACACTGTCTATGCGTTGAGCGGCAGCCGGGAGGTTGAGAGGCACCACCCCCGTGTGGGCCACCGACACGATTACTCCCATCAAAAACGCTGCAAATTATTTCACAAAGGTTTATTATTTTTTCAATTGAGTATGATCATAGTTTTAGTTGGCTAGCGTACGTCATAAGGTGTGTAAATACGGGAAGGTGATGTTAAAATTGTCCAAGTTACTTACCACTAAAACACGTATATATTTTCTGGTAGTAGGTTTTCACCCGACCGCTCGGCCCCAGAAAACCAACTATTACAAAGGCCCGTCCAGACTCCTCGGCGTGTCCTATTTCGAGTTGCCACAACCTATACTTCTATAATTACTAGCCGCTCCGGCTCGCTACGCTCGCCTCCACGTCCAGCCGGGGGGCAAGCCCCCCGGACCCCCCATTCAATTGCTCGCTTCGCTCGCAAAGTGTGGCATGTAGGGAATATTGCTCGCTTCGCTCGCAAAGTGTGGCATGTAGGGAATGTTGCTCGCTTCGCTCGCAAACGATAGATCCCTAAGGGTAGGTTTAACTTCTGTAAGGGATGCTGCTCGCTTCGCTCGCTTGAGGAAGTTATACTGCCCACCCAACTTGGCAGACGTTTTTTTCTGTTGGAAATTCTTACAAACAAATTAAATCTTATGAAACTACGTGGAACCACAAAAAGTTTATTCGGGGATGTTGCTCGCTTCACTCGCAAGGTATTGCTGTATATTTGTAGGAAAAAATCCGAATTTATTCTGTTGACATGGCTCTCGCTTCGCTCGCAAAGTGTGGCATGTAGGGCATGTTGCTCGCTTTGCTCGCAAACGGTAGATCCCTAAGGGTAGGCTTAACGTGTGTAGGGGATGTTGCTCGCTTCGCTCGCAAACGGTAGATCTCTAAGGGTAGGTTTAACTTCTGTAGGGGATGCTGCTCGCTTCGCTCGCTTGAGGGAGTTATACTGCCCACCCAACTTGGCACCCAAATTAAATCTTATAAAACTACGTGGAACCACAAAAAGATTATTCGGGGATGTTGCTCGCTTCGCTCGCAAGGTATACCTGTATATAGGTAGGAAAAAACCCGTATTTATTCTTTTGAAATAGGCCTGCAGGTAACATTGTGAAATACCTGACAAACCCCTTGACGTCTTCGTAGAGCCTTCTCGCGAACACGGCAAAATTAATTTCTGATGTTAAACGCTTCTTCTCGCTTCCGCTCGCGATTTGACCGACTTAACGTCACTTTTTTCGATATCCGATTTCGGATTCAGATTCAGCGGACCCAAAGCTGTATTTCGCCCGCGAAAACCGTTCCGAAAAACGTACCTTTATGGGGCATATTTGAATGGGAAAAAACCAAGTTTTTCGGCGGACTTTTCGAGAAAACGGGTCCGTACTCTCGCATTTTTTTAACGCATTTCCCGATACTTTTTTCGCGATCCGATCGCGCCGTCGTCTTCCTCGTTCAAAAACCTACGAAACCCGTATTTTTCCGGAATTTTCGACGGCCGTTTAGAGGGGTAGGGGAAGCGGGGAAGTCCAAAAAGCGCACATTAATTCTTACTTCGACCCCCCTCCCGCCCTACGGCCCATGGTTCGGGTGGGATTAAACAATTTTAAATTCGCTCGCTCCCACTTTTGGAAAATCCCAAGAAGATCCCCCCACTCGTAGATCCGGCCCACTCAGCCGTTTGGCCGTGCATAGAGACGACAGACAGACAAACAAACAAACAGACAGACGGAGTTTCATTCTTATAAATAGTAGAGATATACGCATGTTTATATTTCTCGATTTGAGCTCCTATCTATTCAAATAGTTATTGCCTTAATAATATCATTATCTAAGTACGGACGAAAAGTCGAGAGGATATGTTATTAAATATGCGTAGGAAAAGCTTTGGTATTAACACACAAATATGACCTTGAAAAAAACATATATTCATGCCTCGAAGGAACGCCGGCGCCGTACCCACCACAAGGTGCCGCGGCGCCGGCGCCTCCTCTCACTCCATCCCCCCGCTCACCCCCCCTCACCGCCCACCGTGACCCCCTTCCAAGCGTGCCAGGCGTGCGCGCGTAGAAAAAGACACTTTTTCGCCCGTTTTTGGCCCATAGCATCTATGCGAGTAAAGCGATCGGGATGGTTAAACGTTAGGACCAACTAGACCCCAAATGGAGTCTATGTGCGAAAGAACGGGTTTTTTAAGTCAATTCTTAGGCCTTTTATGGCCCGGACGGAGGACGGCGAATGGCGGACGGCGAACGGCGGACGGCGGACGGACATTTCAAATTTGGATTCTACGTACCTTGAAACGTAAAGTGACAAAGTTTGAGGGGGGGTTATAAAAATTTTTTGCTACACGATCACATAGGCTTATTATTGGAAATAATAAACCAAAAGCACTGGAAATTCTCAATTTTGAACATTTTGAATTTCCATGGCGAAGGAGATGGGCATTAATAAATCTCACCAATACGATGGGCAACATAATTTTGCCAAGGAGGTGGGCAGTATAAATCTACCCAGGAGGTAAGTAGTAAAAATTCAATTTTATGAAACACTAGCTGGTTCACCCGTGCTTTTCACAGGTTGACTTGAACATTAACCCTGGAACGTCCCGGCTAAATTTCCAACACTTAACTCCCCGGTGGGGTGTGTCAAACCCCAACTTTGAAAAATATTAGAAAATTCAAAAATAAGTTACGCTTGAATCAAATTGTATTTGTATTCTGTTATCAAGAAAGTAAAGAAACATGAAGTAGGTACCTAAGCTCATGAAGAAAAAAGTAATAGTAAGGCTCACGCTCTGAAGAAAGAAATAATAGCAGAAAGGTACCTCATTGTAACAAAATTTCAATATAAATATCATTTAAAAACAGAAATAAATAAATAAAATCTACTGAACAATTTTCTGAGATTAGTTTGATACCACTTACAAAACCCAAGAAGTAGAATGAAAAGGAAACATGAAATTGGCACCAACCAATAGGATCAACATTCTCAACACTTTGAAGATCTACGATGTTCTCAGAAAGAACATCGAACTTGTTCTCCAAAACTGTCACTTCTGACGCTTCTTCATCGGAGGCAACTTCTAGTAACTCGACATTATCTCCCGTATTTGAATTTTCTCCGTCAAAATATACATCTTCTTCCTCCAACTGTTCCAAAATGGATCTAATGTCTTTAGGATCCGAAAACTTGCGTTTTTCAGCCATTTCTAACGATGAGCCAATAAGAAAACTGTGGGAACGCCTACAAAAATAACACTTGCTATAGAGAAAATCACTAGCGGTTAACTCCACGGTGGGGTTTGTCAAACCCCAGGCACAAGAAAGTACTACACTACGCAGAAGTCTTGAACGTACTAAACGTGGGAAAGAATTGAGGGGTGATATAGAAGGGGGCGAGAAGAGCCAGACGTGCGGGATTCAACATGATAAACTGACTTTAAATCGCGATTGGGGTTTGACAAACCCCACGGGGCATTCCAGGGTTAACAAATAGCCTGTGACCCAAGTTAAAGTAATTTTGATAGATTCACCCACTCAGATCCCCAGTCGGTTCAGTGACGTTCAAAACGCTTTAACATCCCCCCCCCCCCCCCTCACCACTGGGTCAGATTTCAAAAATTTGGAAAAAGTCGTGTTTGACTTGAATTAGGGTAATCCAAACATTGTCGACAATCGAATCCCCAGTTTGTTTAGTGATGACAAAGATACCCCGTCTCACCCCCCCCCCTTCCCCTAAACCACCCCTTTCTATGGGTTAGATTTGAAAATTTTCAAGTAGCCTGTGATTTAAGTGAGAATAGTCTAAACATATTCGACAACTCAGGTCCCCAGTTCGTTCAGTGACGTTCGAAACGATTTAATTCCCCCACCCCCTCCCCTCCATTGTGGGGTCAGATTTGAAAAAGTAGTCTTTGACTTGAGTTGGAGTAATCCAAACATACCCGACAATCAAATCCCCAGTTTGTTCAGTGATGGCAAAGATACCCCATTCCTCCCTCCTCCTCCCCAAAAACACCCCCTATGGGCCAGATTTGAAATTTTAAACCTTTTAAACTTCCTTTGGACTTCCACGAATAATTTAAGACTAAAATTAGCCAAATCGGTCCAGCGGTTCTCGAGTTTTAGCGAGACTAACGAACAGCAATTCATTTATATATATAGATATTATTGGATACTGATTGGAGTCAGAGCGCAATGGTTGGCTTGTCAGGCCGAAATGGGCGGGCCCGTCAGGCCGCAATGGCGGGGGTTGGCAGGTAAAGCCTACAGGGCATGCCCCCCTATTTATTATTATTATGGGGGTCTAATGGATGATCGAAGGCAATCTCTGTGGTCTAAATGGATTTATATGTCGATAATGCTTATTAAAATCACCTAAAAAATCACTCTCTTATACCGAGTCTAAGACATTGAATTTTGAAAATTTAAACCCTTAAATGATAGGGTTGATTAAAAATGATGAATATTTTACATGTAAGAATGATTTTTGCGCCGAATTAAAAAAACTTTGGTCCAGTAGTTTCGGAAATAAATTTCAGACAGCGGACAGGCTGATTCCGGTGTTTCCTTCTGTATGAAAGAGAGATGTATGACTATTCGCTGTCTGACAGTCTGATTGCAATGCTCTGGCTCAACATTTAGGCTATCCCCCCCTCTCCTCCCACCCTCCTTAGTCGTCAGCCTGGACATCCTTAACAACTTTACCCAGGTAAACCAGTTCGTAAGTAAGGAAAACTTTAATATGCGGAACTAATTTACAAGTCAAATGAGGTTGGGATAAGATCAGGCTGAGAGCTTAATTAAAAATCAAAACATACCAAAAAAAAGTTTTGTGGGTTGAGCCGTTCAGTTGCAGTTGAGAAAGAGAGATCTTCAGAAATTGATATTCTGAACGCCGTGCCTACTTCTTGCCACGCAAAAAAATAATAATAATAAATTAATAAATATATGAATAAATAAAAAGTAAATAAAATAAATAAAAATAAAATTGTCGTAATTGTTTCTGATGAGTCCCACAGCTAACAACACCGTGAGTCGAATAGGAAAGTTAGCCTTGGAGGTTCCGAAGCTAATCAAAGTCCCTCCATACTTTGTAATTGTATTCCAGATCTCTAAAAAAAAGCTACGTTTCAGGTTCCAGCCAGCTCATTAGTCGTTACGAATTTCCTGTTTTTGGGTTTTCCGTTGGGTAAATTAACAACTAACATGAAGAAGTATTTATCTCTATGACAATGAACCAGTGAGAGGCATTACTTCACGCAACGTTCACGAGAAAACAGCTGAGAGACCAGACAAACTAAGAACAATACTGCGAAGAAGTAGTGTCTAAAAACTCAGGATTCTCATTTAAAATATGTGAAATAATAATAAGAAGAAGACTCTATCGACCAAATAGAGCCTGTGCACAAAAGAACGGATTTTTTTTCATTCGAGTTTAAGGCTAGCAAAGTTAGACAGTGGAGGCGAACTTCAAATAGCACATTCGGTTTCTACACGACTTGAAACGTAAAATAACCAAGTTTGAGGGGTGTTAAAAAAATTCACCCTCTGCATCAACATAATTTGTAGATAATAGTGGCATTTGAAGATAAAACTATCATTATTTACTTCACCATTATTCGAGTAATTTTGAGGTGACCTGTAATGTTACATTTACAGGAAGGTTAGACTGATGCCGTGTGACTTTAGGTCCCCAAACGGGTGACATTAAATGAGCCATTCTGTCCCATCAAGGTCACGTACTCTTGGGTACGTTAGGGTGACGTTAAGGGCACGTTAGTGGTCACCAAAAACTCTTTATTGTCGTCAAAGAAAACTGTTAAGGCTTTTAAAGTGGTTACAGTTGATTCTGTGTGGTTAAAACTATTGAAAACGATACCAAACTCGAGTTTTGATGATTTGTCAATGACTGACGTCGTACAGTCGTCAAGGACAACTTTTACTTAGCTATTGTAGTGTTTCCAGTCGATTCTATGTTGCGAAAACTGTTGAAAACTATACCAAACTAAATTTTAGGTTGATTTGACGACAAGTTCCTATCATCGGATAGTCACCAAAAGCTATAGAGCTAATTCCAGATGTCTATGCCTAGCTTCTACGTACCGGATTTCCGAAATAGCGGCTGGTAGCGCAGACCATACTCAAACACACACACGTTGAAAAATTAGAAAAGAAGAAAAAACATAGTAAACTGCAGAAAACAAGAACTATAGATGCGTCTTTCTACTTATCATGAAGTTTTCGGGTTCTCAATTTTGCTTCCGAGTCTGCAAGGCAGCTTTGTTTTCACTTTCGAAATGAAAAAAAATTGTTTGCTCCAAAATCAAAATGTCCACTCGCATTTTGCGTTTCAGAGCCTCCTGAACAAATTTGGTTCCGTGTCTGTCTGTCCGTCCACATTTCCTTGTAACAGCCATAACTTCCACAATTTTGATCCGATTTTAACCTCATTTTCAGGGATCGTGCGGGTTAAGCTCTAAATGGTCGAATGATCATGATCGAATCAACGGTAGCTTCTGCGCAGGCGCTAACGTGAATTCCTTGTGACGGTCATAACTCGGTCAATGTTGAATGAATTTCGGTCAGATTTTCAGGGATGATGTGGGTAAGGTCCCATGAGGTCCCATAAGACAATATTCATAATTGCATTAGCGGTACGCTCTGCGCATGTGTGAACGAAATATTCTTGTTACGGTCCTTGCAACAGCCGTAATTTCCACAATTTTGATGCGATTTTCTTCAAATTATTTTTGTTCATCAGCAATTACAATTTTATTTATTACGTACCAATGTGCTTTATATTGCCACCTCCCTGGTGCCCAGAAAGGTCGTTTATATTTTTTGTGGCATTTCATGGTGTAACAATTAGCAGAGGCAGTAGCCTCCCAGACGGCAAGCCTCTTTACGTACAAGCGTGAATGCACGGGCCATCCTCTTTGAGCCCGAACGCTCTGAATGCGCTCTAGCGGATGAACGGCGCGGTAGCAGGGTGGGCCAGCAACACAGGGTAAGTTTGGAAAATGAACAAATCGGTTGGTCCATCATGCTCAAGGTTGCCAAAAAATATCCCCAAGGATGTTTTAATCATGAATTTAGATCAAAATATTAATGAAATCCTGTAAATCAATTAACAACTCCTTCAGTTTTGATCCGATTTAGACGAAATTTTCAGGGAACAAGCGGACTACATCCTGGATAGTCCCATATCAAAATCAAAATTTTCCTTATTAATTTCATTCATTATATGTACCATTCAGCTTCCAATATTTCCCACCTTATTAATTCCCTGATGCCAGAACCGGTCGTTTCTAGTTTTCTAGAATTTAATGGTGACGTACTGAGAAGGTCACGAGGAAGCTCATGTGCCATTTCCTTGTCAGTGTATTTTTTGTCAATTTCCCATGATAATGGTGGTTAGGAAAATGTCTCTACTTGCAGTATTACCCTTGTATGTTACCTACCACCCTTCCGATCCCCTAGTACGTAATCTACTGAATCGATGGAACCTACAAAGCTAAAAGGCATGAAAGTTAATGATACCTATAAAATTTATACTCTTCAACTAGAAGCAGGTCTGTAGGTCTTCTCGGTCTCGCTGTATGAGGGTGGTGGTTTTCAAATCGTAAAAAAAAAGCGCCGAAAGGGTCGCCTGGATGAAGTGACCGCCCATTCTTCGATGAGTTTTCGATTCAAACGATTGCATGCTCCATAATGCTTGATGCCGCAGCGAAATTTGACCACTCATAATAGGAATTCCTATTTTCTGTGTAGGTATGTGCTCCGGTGTTGGGTTCCACGAAATTTTCCGAACGGTTTACGGTTTTGTGAACGTAACCGTGGGTGCCAAGTGTGCTGTAGGCCCTGTCTCTTTTTGGACCTCTTGGGTCCAACCAACGGCTTGAACCAGAAGTGCATTCTTTATCATAGTCTTCCGAAATAATAAGACGGGATTTTAAACATGTACCTAAAATGTAAGTCCCTAGTTGTCAATATGACTGATATGATACGTTAATTTGTTTTAAGATCTAAACAGATGTGCTTCTTTGTTTAGTCAGTAGATATATTTCGTAAAGACCGTAGACATATTTTGTATTGAAGTCCATTGAATTATTTCCAAGAACAATATTATGCTAATTCGGCATCCTCCAATCCATTATCGCCCTACTTTGATGAAACAATTAGCAATCAAGGGTTTTCATCAGTTTTCGTGCCGTAGGATTTGATTTTATACGAAATAATGTTAAAACGCTGCAAAGTATTACACGATGGTTTATTATTTCTATGTTAGATAGCCATTCTACGCAGACCATTGCACAAAAATGATTAAACCTCGTATGTAATATACGATCAGAACATGGCGCATCGAGCCTCCGAGAAGGGTTCACACTTTTACAGTTTCGAGACCCCGCAATTTTACGCTTCACAGCAAAACCGTTAGACGTAAGATCGATAGGTAAGGAAATAATATAGGTTCAGAGACTCCTCAGCTGACCACAGCTCCATGTAAATAACAACGCTTTTGTCTAACAGGAAAGTTAGCCTCGGAGGTTCCGAAGCTGATCTGAGTCCCTCCATACTTTTTAATTGTATTCCAGATCTCCAAAAAGGAGCTACATTTCAACGTTCTGCATCATAAGTCAATTAAAAAATTAATGACGCTCAGAGGCCCCACAGCTGATTAGTGTGCACTGATATTGAATTCTTGATTCAATTGATCCTCCTTCCATTCTGTATTCTTGAGGTATATTTCGAATTGCAGATCCGAAGGTTGACATCAATATGCCTGCGTAGATATAAGCACCTACAGAGGGAAAATTAATGCAATTAATTAGAAAATCTACTTTTTACTAGTCCCCCTGATCTCAGGATGACGACATTTACCTACCTACCAATTAAAATTACATAAATGTGTAGATCATTGAAATGGTTTTAATAAGTTCAAAATGTATTGCACGATAAACTGCACAGGTAAATAAAACCAGCCACACCTTATGTTTGTTTTTTAGAAACAATGGCCCAGCAAGGTCTATTTCAGTCACCTGAAAAGTTCCTCCCAAATCAACGTGATCCTTTGGTAGAGCAATGGGTGGACTTGACGCTGCCTTTCCATGATGTTTCCTTCATGTGACACAGCTATGTGTAACTGCTCAGACTAATTTTCTACCTTTCAGAATCCACAATTCTTCCCTGAGGTTAATCAGCAATGTTCGAACTCCTGGGTGCCCGAACTGTCTATGCATTTCTTCCACCAGCCTTCTTAATAGAACACTGTTACTGGGTAACAGCACAGGAGTTTTGACATGGATATGTCTTTGCTCTGGGGGTCAACCAAAAATTTCCGTGACGCAAAATTTGTGTCACAATTTCAGTGTTTTTCACGTACAACCCAGCCGTTGCTAGGGGAATGGAACTTCCGCAGTTTTCATCGCACATAAATCGTTCGCCACTCGTTGGAAAGCGCTTGATTTATGTGATAAATGTTAACATCTCAGGCTACCAATTCCCCCCTCCTTACGTACCTGGCTACATTCCTAAACTAAGTTGATTGGACTATAAACAATTTTAATAAGCCGGTTACAATATTCTTAACGTAAAGCAATAGCATCATTTACTCCACTCCATAGGAAACATTTTCATCCTCTTGACAACAGTCGACTGTTAACAACAACTCATTGTTAGGGACGTTGCGATACCACCTAAGTATCGATACTCGATACGATCCGATATTTTTCTAGCAGTATCGATACCCGATATTATCGAAAGAAAAGTATCGATACTTCTCCAATATTGACTCAAAAGTATCGATACTTTCGATATCGATACTTTTTTACATGTAAAAAACAGGTGGGGGGAATGCCATTTGGTTAATAGCTTTTTTATTGGAATTTTCTCACACCTCATGTAATAGGTAGGCTTCGGAGGATGCATCCAGAACTCTGTCGAAAGGAACTGATGATAGGATTCTTAATTTACGTTTTAAATTAATAGATATATCACTAAGTAGATTTCCAATTTTGAATTCTCAAACTTGTCCCATTGTTGATTCCAATCTCTCTCTTTTTGTTGAAAATAGGAAAGTGAACTTATTTATTCAAATACTCAATTTACCAAGTTGAATATTTCAATTTGAACCATAGTTTTCAGTTTCACATCTTCAATTCTGAATATTTCCATGACTATCTATCCACTTACTCATGACTAGCACTAAATAGTTTCACTAATCTTTAATCAAATTTTGTTGTTATTACGTAGGTGAACGTTAAGAATTTCATCCTGGTAGGGCTGAATAATTTAGGAATTCATTTAGGGGTTTTCAGAGCAGTTTCCTTTCACAGAAAACATTTTAAAGTGAGTTCTCCAGTGAGGTGTTAAATTTTGCTAGAAACAATATTTTGAAGAAATTTAATTTTTTTTTTTAAAGAAAAAATAAAAATAATTAAATTGAAGAATATTTCAAAAGGTAACACAAGATTTTGAATGAGAACAAAGTTTCATATATATTTTATATGAGAATTAGCTAGGCCATTGAAGGTTATTGACTTGCGTATTTCACTTCACATGTTATGGTTTTCAGAGTAATTATAATCATTAAAATAAATGGAATCATAAAATACATCTACCTCTTACATTAAAAGGATATTAAGTTTCATGTGAGTAACTCAATGGTTTGATGAACTTACGACGAATGTGGCAGGTCAAAACTTTCACATTTAACAGGGACATGAATTCATTTTAAAATAAACATTTATGAAGAAATTTTAATAATGAAAAGGAGGTACTGAGTCTTAGTTGGTGAAATATGGTTTCCTATGGAATTATAGTTAAACTGAGTAGCTTTATCACTGAGTAGTTTCCTGCCTCTATAGCAAAGGGCAGGTGGTGGAGTGGCTATGCCCCCTTTTAGGATTAAATTTAACTAAATTTGATAGGTAGATAATATAATCTGGAGAAAATTATTATAATGTTTTACTAAAAGTGATTTATCCATAGAACATTCGAAATTAATAAGAGATTAAATATTTTACTATGAAAAACCACGAAAGGATAAATAAATCATATTTCTTGATTTGAGAAGACGTAGGTATTTTGGCGGAAATTGAATAAACACTATTAGAAACTATTATGATTTCAGTTTGACAAGTTCAGATTGAGCCTATATTAACTATTGCAAACCAATATGAATGGATTTGACTCTAAAATAATTTAATTGCAAGCCAATATTCTCAGTTCTCAACAAAGTGAAATAATTACAATACTCTCAGAGCCTGGGGCAGGCTGGTCGTCTCCTGGATTTGTGTTGGGAAAATTAGAATGAAAAAAGAAAAAAATCAGGGAAAATATCGGTGGTATTGGTTACCAAGTATCGATACTTCCGATAATATCGGGAGAAAGTATCGATACCACGATAATATCGGATGCAAAGTATCGATACAAATATCGGTGGTATCGGAAGAGAAGTATCGATAACACGATATATCGGAAGTATCGCAACGTCCCTATTGTAGTGGCTTCTCGCCACAGTTATTTTCAACATTTCTATAAGTAAACCGTTGTTTTGTTGGAATTAGTCGGGATGCGGCCCAGGGATTTGTTTAAAGTTAAAGGATTTGATTACATCTCTCGAGGACAACCGTTATGAAATCACCAATCAAAGACATATCCATGTAATATGGTATCTGCTTGTAAAGCAGATAGTGGAACTCGTTTACGAGTTTAGATATTTTGATCCCTCATCAAAGTCACCGTCTAATAACTTGGTTTTTACTCTAGCAATCCCTAAGTCATTCTTGAAATGCTTAAAAGTTGGCAACTTTGACTGTAAACTAAAATAACTTCCTTTCAACATGACCTATCATTTCGCGCTCCGATGTTGACGTCTCTTCATGAATTAAAGTTTGAATAACCCCAATACTAACTGCTTCGGAATCTAATTTAAGATTACTATTTTCCATTATGCTTATTTTCCCATTCCTAAGTTTGAATGCAATCAGAGATTGAGAAATGTACGATGAAGAGGGTCTAGAACCTCGACAATTTTGAACAAACCGATTAACCCAAGCTCTTACTCTTACAATTAATGAAAATTTGAAGCGTCGGGATATCAGATTATCTATTACAGTCTTCTTCCACTGGCAAACTACATACAGCGTTTACAACCTCTTCGTTCGCTTCCGTTGAGTCAAAGATTATGGGTGTATTAGGCCCAAAATTCTGGTTCTAACCTAAGCCAAGACGGACCCTCCCACCATCTAGTTGGTAGCAAAACCTTTCTCGATCAGCTCCGTGCTGGAAGGTCATCTAGATTATCGGATCCTGGAACGTGTCGCTTTGTATCAGTGCTAGTAATTTTACGAACTTCCATGATCCTATTATTGATGAAAGGACCCCAATTATCCTGCTTCAAAATCCACGTTAATGTAACCATTGAGTCGGTCCAGAAAACGATTTTCTCAGTCGGTGGCAAGGCAGGCAATGCGGTTTGTGCTAAACGCGCTCCAATCAACGTGGGGAGGAGCTCAAGTCTCGGAATAGAAACTTTCTTGATAGGCGCTAAGCGCGATTTTGCCACCAACGAATGAAATTCTACTCCTCTACAGCTCACAACCCTCAAATACGAGTATATTACTGTAAAGTATGCCCATTTGCTGGCATCGCAAAAAACATGTAGTCTAAAGTCAGAAATTTTATCCATTCCAACCCACCTCGGTACGTGGCACTGACTGACCCAAGGTACTTCATTTACCCATTTTCGAAACCTGTAAAGTAAATCTTTCGATAAAACATCGTTCAACCCCTTATTGTTTTTCCAACCCTCCTGTAGAATTATTTTCGGTTGTAACGTAACGGGACTCAAAAAACCTATAGGGTCGAAAATAGTTTGAAATATTTCGCAACTCACGTTTCGTGACTGTCAGTTCCTTGAAATCTTCTATCTCAACATTACAAAAGATTATATCCTATTCATAGTTCCACATAACTCCTAGAATTGAAGCTACCTTCGTGCTGGAATTCCCTTCAGTGAATTTTAGATAATTGGAAATCCAACCTCGAGATCAAACTTGCCTTCAGACATTAATATCTTGGACTCGGAAATGAATGTATCTAGTTCGGCCTCACTATTAAAACTAGTTACACAATTTTCCACATAAAATGAATTTTTTAATATTTGGGTGGTGTTACTTAACTTTGGGGGTGCATTATTTAAGTGATGGGGCATATTGAAGCTTTGGTTGGTGATTTTTTGTTTACTGAACGGAATGAATTACTCACTCGACCAATAACCGTATTCCTAGTTCAGCAGCAAACGAAGAGCCGACCGGTGTCGCGTCGAATAACTGCAACTGCAAGACTATCGACCTAATTCAATGCTTTGACGTAATCGCAAGTAACTACAAAACCGCGACTGCATTTTGAAGGAACATACAATTTTGAATTCACAGATGCATGCTCAGTCGCAAGAAATTGCTAACAGCTAAGAAAGTAAAATTGCTCATAGAAAAAATTGATAAGATAATTTATTGACAGTATTGAAGAGAATTTAGCATTATCTGAAAAAAGTAACATTAAACAGAACCGGCACACGGACAACGGAAACGATCTTAATTTACATAACGTTCTAGAAGGGAAAGAAAACAAGAATATTCTCAAGAGGAAGGTAATGGAATTTTCTAGAATGGAATTAAATTGCGTTCTGGAGGATTATGAAGTTATAAGTGAAGACATTTAGGCACAATTCAACCTTCTAGAAGGTTATGTAGAAGTAGACCTGTTCACATCCATTTCTAAATCGTAAGCACGCCAGAACATTTTCAAGGTCTAGGAATCCCAATATGATCCATCAGAGTTCTACGACAGACGGACACGGGAATTTAGAAAGCATCTCTTGCCCAAGTTGTTCCAAGGACGAAAAGACGGGAAGCATGCCGTACTGATTGGAGATGAATTATTGGTTGATGGAAAAAAAAACTTCCCATTCACTATGGGCGTAGAGTACTCCATATCTACTGGGTCACAAGTAGAGACTAATCTGAATTCTCCTCTTCCGTCCCCTCCCAAATTGTCTAAAAAACAGGGCAAGAAGAACATGAAGTACAAAGTCTGCAAAAGATAGAAAGATCACCAACGCCGCTTTGGAAATTTGGGCAATGACTCGAGATTATCATTGAAATTTGACTCTGAAGTGTAGGCATTATTGATTGAGACTATGTTAGCTATGCAGTACTCATTTATAATAGGTAAATTATGTAGACTTACATAAGTAATTATTTGATACATCATACATAAAAGTCAAACATTGTTTCTTGTGGTAGGAGGGAAAGCAAGATACCATGTGCTTTTTTAATATGTACCTATTTAAGGAACACCATATAATACCTTCGGGTTATACAATAAAATTGAATTTAATTGGACGTATATAATCCTTGCTGCAAGTAGTTGAAGGGACCCAAATGTCAGATTTAGTTGAATATTCTGATATACGCATGAGTAAACAATTCTCCTGCCGTTTTTCCTGATCGGCCGCGACTTCCTCGCTTTCAGCTCTTCTTCCTTCCTCCTAATTTCTTCTTATTAGCACTTTTCTTCGTATTTTGGTCTATTATCTTATTCATTTTGTCCTTTTAGAGACAACAAAATAATGTATGTCAACTTTAGGAGCTAAATGTTGAAATTGTCACACAGGCTAAGTCAACTTTAGGTTCCACTAAAAAAGGAAGTGTCTCGATATACATACGATGAAATTGAAAGTTTCCCCAAATAATGGCAAAAGAGTCAACATTGGGACGCAAACACGTTTTATGGAACCTAATGTTGACACCGAACAAAACCATATTTTTCTGTTGAAACTGAGGGTTTTTATGCTTAAGCCTTCTTCCTCATACTATTTATAGATCACCAGATTTTAAATCCAATCTATTATAATAATAGGATACATACAAAGTGATAACGCTTGAACGCCTGCACCGATTCTCTTCAAATTTTTTTTAAACTGACCGGCATGACGAAAACTGGTGCAGTTAATTCTACCAAGTTATAAATCAGATTCCTTCATATTAAAAAACAAGAAAAAGTGCAAAAACGAGGGAAAGTTGTAGAATTATTTAAAATTGAGGCATCCATGGAAACTAAAAAATCATTGGGGAGATATTGGTAGTTCGATAACGGCCAATAGATTAGCCAATAGGGTCATTATACGATGCGGTCATCGCACTCGACAATAAAACCATTGGCCCGCACGCACCTACCGACCAGCCACACGTGAAAAACCCAATAGCTGCATACTTGCCGAATTTGCTCCGCAAAAACGAGGGAAAGTTGTAGAATTATTTAAAATTGAGGCATCCATGGAAACTAAAAAATCATTGGGGAGATATTGGTATATATAGGTAGTTCGATAACGGCCAATAGATTAGCCAATAGGGTCATTATACGATGCGGTCATCGCACTCGACAATAAAACCATTGGCCCGCACGCACCTACCGACCAGCCACACGTGAAAAACCCAATAGCTGCATACTTGCCGAATTCGCTCCGCAAATTTGACCGTACACATCGCAGCCAACGTACCTCAAAATTAAATTATTACAAAATTACGCGCGCAAATTATTACACAATTATTTGCATAATTAAAGTTTGTACTTGCATCCCGTGGTGACACGGGCTTTTCCACTAGTTTTTAATAATATAATATGACCCGAAGCTCATTACATTACGATTCGTATACATACCTCACTAAGGTGTAGTTCTGTGACAATGACACTGGAGTGACAGATAACGGTTGTCATCGATATCACATCAGTCAAACGATTAATTTCGTTCTTCATAACTAGCGGAAAAGGTCAACTTCCACAATAACAATATTTTTTTGGTGAAAAGTGTCCATAATTGACCAAATGTTTTAGTTCGGCTGCGTTTCCTAAAATATTCATTGCGATCTCGTCTCACGGCTGTCCCCTCAGTGTTATTCACATCTTTTCTTAAAAAATTCGCTCTACTAGCCACTCTGCATGACTGAGTATGTACTTGATTATTCCCTATATCATATACCTACTTTATGAATGAACACCTGGGGTCTGACCTAAACCCATGTTGGGGGCCCGTATTTTCAAGACTGTAAAAGTCCTCCTAAAAAGTTAGTCTTCCTAATTTTTACTGATCATTTTTTGATAGGTATTCTGTAATAACTGATTGAGCAAGTTTCTCGGCGTCAAGAGAATATTATTGCTGCAGAGAAGCATGAAGTCAAGGCAATTGAACGACCAACGCTCGAAATCTGTTTCATTCAATAACTTAGGTTATTAAGACTTACAACGCCTCTGTTACAATAATATATATATAATTCTAACAGTTGAACAAAGTACCTATTTTAAATCAAACAATTACGTTCCGTTTTTCATTTAAATCACACCGAATGTATTCTGGATTCATGACCAGTGAAATAGTTACTTAGGAAATGATGTTATCTGATGGTAAATCGTTCATTGTTTCGTTCTTCAAGAATTGTATTACATCCTCGTAGACAGTTTCTTTGGTGTTTATTCCAAGTATGAAGTCTATATGGGTAAATTTTGGATCTTCGACCACGTGCGACTTCTTCACTCCAGGTATTCTGTCTCTCAGGAAATTCACACCCTGAAAATAATTTACAATGGTTAGAGAATATAACGCAAAACTCGACGAAACCTCATTAGCAACAGTGGAGTGGGTTGGACCCAATCAGATCATAAATTAAAAAAAGCAAATAATGAAAACCACTGACATTCAGTTATGTAAAATTTTCTACAATTTGGGAGCCACTCGTCTTTTGATAAAAGGGATAGATGAGGAACCCTATTCGATTCCTCTCAAAAGAAAGTAACTGCGATGGGGGAAAATAAATATAATATAAATAAATTCAAATTCCGGATTTGGGCTCTGGGTGCCTACTCAATTTCAAATTACCTATCTGAACCAACCAGCAGATCGGGGTAACTTGAGTAATCGTGGAAAGATTTTAGGATTTAAAAGAAAGAAAAAATTCTCGGGGCCGATTTACTTTCCGAAATTTTTAATAAATGAATACCTCGAGTTCAAGAATGTGAACCAATGTAAAAAAAAGGAACAAATAAATATTTTTTAAAAATTGAATCTCTTCTATGTTGGAAATTACTGGCCGCAATGGGCGCCCTGTCAGTATATATATATATATATATATATATATATATATATATATATATATATATATATATATATATATGGAGGTGGGCAGTATAAATCTCGCTAAAAAGGGTGGGCAGTATAAATCTCACCAAGGAGGTGGGCAGTATAAATCTCGCCGATGGGGTAGGCAGCATGATTTTGCCAAGTAGGTGGGCAGTATAAATCTACTACGATTGGAATCAGAGCTCAATGGTTGGCCTGTCAGGCCGAAATGGGTAAGCCCGTCAGGCCGCAAATGGCTCTTATCAGAGTGTAATGGTCGGCATGTTAGAGCGTAATGGCGGTGGTTGGCTGGCAAAGCCTTCAGGGGGTGGCCATTGGTATGGGGATCGAATGGATGTTAGAAGGCGATCCCTGTGGTTTCAATTAATTTATATATTGGTAATGTCTCTTAAAATTACCTAAAAAATCACCCTCTTATACCGAGAGTTTCTGAGACATTGAATTTTGTACATTTAAACCCTTAAATGGTACCCCTTAGGGTTGAATAAAAATGATGAATAGATTACATGAACATCCCCGACCGATGTAAGAATGATTTTTGTGCCGAATTTCAAAAACTTTGGAATCAGTAGAACTCAGTAGTTTCGGAAATAAATTTCAGACAGCGGACAGGCAGATTTCGGTTTATCCTCCTATATGAAAAAGAGAAGTATGTCTTTTCGCTGTCTGAAAGTCTGATCGCAAAGCTCTGGCCCAACAGTTAGGCTATAATAAACTCCTCCCTCCTCCTTCGTCGTCAGCCTGGACATCCTTAACAACTTTATCCAGGTAAACCAGTTCGTAAGTCAGGAAAACCCTAATATGCCCTAAATAACCCCTGGAATACCCTAAATTGTATTCCAGATCTTTAAAAAGGAGCTACGTTTCAGTTTTCAGCATCATAAGCCAATTAAAAGTTCCAGTCATGCAGCATGATCGTATGAGCGAATTTTCATATATGGTCGTATTACATTTATGTTAAATTCTGTTGAAATTTGAGCACTTTGGGGACAAATCAAAATTTTATTATACATTTTATAGCAAACTAACTTTTTGTCAGTAATATTCCAATGTACAAACGATTTTGTGGATTTTTACAATTTTTTCAAGTGTTCCTATCGGTTTTTAGCTTATTTTAATGAAATTTAAGTAAATTTTTCAGTACAATTTTGTGCTTAAGTTTTTAAATGTCCTAGTTCATGTTCGATTAATTTTTTTCGAGTAGCATTCTGCTAAAAAATAGAAATTTGTTAATTTTTAGCGTTTTTTTTGCCTTTTTTAGTGATTTTTTAAGTACATTTTTTTAGATTTAATGTGCTCAAAAAGTGTTGTCCAACGAACTCATCCTTTCTTTTGAAATGCTTGATTTTTTGGCGAAAGAACGAAGTTTTTATCTCAATTCTATCGAGAGTTATCGTCTGGAATGACACATACATACATATATATATATACATATAAATATATATATATATATATATATATGTATATATATATATATATATATATATATATATATATATATATATATATAAATTCTTGTATTGATTTTTGAGGGTTGGTCAAATGAATAAACGGTTTATCTAGGCCGACGTTTCGTTCAATTTATTGAACATCCTCAGGGCTATAAGGTACAGAGGTACAAAGAAACAAAGTAGAACATTAGTTTGGTGACATATGAGTAGGGAGGTACATATCTAGGTTTCTAGTGAAAGTTGAGTTACCTTAGTTAATGTTTTCTTCAGTGGCTTCCTCTCCTACATCACCACTCTGGTACCTACACCATAAAACATACACTTTTTTTTTCTTATACAAAACACTTAAGTGTACGGAACGGACAACAGTCTATGATTATTATGCTAGAATTTGATGACAAGCTGATGGTGGTGGTGTTTACTATTGTGGATACTAATAACATGGATGCTAGGATAGGTAGTTATCCTTACTACCTACGTATATACATTTATTTTCGAACTTAACGTTTTAACTATATATTTTACTGCTAGAACTTATTTATTTAAGGTAAAAGATGAAGTGAAAATAATTTGGTATCATGACCATGTTTTTGTTGAGAGTCTTTACATGACTAGATCACACTAATGATCAGGGTAGGTAGGTACCTAGTACATATAAGTTAGGTACCCTTTGGTAATTTAGTTAGCTTATGATATAAGATAGAGGAACTTTAATAAATATTGACTACATTGAATACAGTGCTATAATTTACCTTAACTATTTTATCTACAATTTTATCAGGTTAGCATAAATTCGGCTTAAGTTTTCAGTATCGTTTCTAGAATTACAAGTGTTTGGAGTGCGGCGGATATAAATAATTTCTTTCACATTTCTTTTACATTCTTTTTACATTCTTTTACATCTCTCAAGAGAAATGTAAAAGAAATGATTTATATCCGCCGCACTCCAAACACTTGTAATTCTAGAAACGATACTGAAAACTTAAGCCGAATTTATGCTAACCTGATAAAATTGTAGATAAAATAGTTAAGGTAAATTATAGCACTGTATTCAATGTAGTCAATATTTATTAAAGTTCCTCTATCTTACATCATAAGCTAACTAAATTACCAAAGGGTACCTAACTTATATGTACTAGGTACCTACCTACCCTGATCATTAGTGTGATCTAGTCATGTAAAGACTCTCAACAAAAACATGGTCATGATACCAAATTATTTTCACTTCATCTTTTACCTTAAATAAATAAGTTCTAGCAGTAAAATATATAGTTAAAACGTTAAGTTCGAAAATAAATGTATATACGTAGGTAGTAAGGATAACTACCTATCCTAGCATCCATGTTATTAGTATCCACAATAGTAAACACCACCACCATCAGCTTGTCATCAAATTCTAGCATAATAATCATAGACTGTTGTCCGTTCCGTACACTTAAGTGTTTTGTATAAGAAAAAAAGTGTATGTTTTATGGTGTAGGTACCAGAGTGGTGATGTAGGAGAGGAAGCCACTGAAGATAACATTAAGGTAACTCAACTTTCACTAGAAACCTAGATATGTACCTCCCTACTCATATGTCACCAAACTAATGTTCTACTTTGTTTCTTTGTACCTCTGTACCTTATAGCCCTGAGGATGTTCAATAAATTGAACGAAACGTCGGCCTAGATAAACCGTTTATTCATTTGACCAACCCTCAAAAATCAATACAAGAATTTATATACTGAGTGGTCAAGAAAACAAAATGACTATATATATATATATATATATATATATATATATATATATATATATATATATATATATATATATAAAAGCGTTAAAATCCAGGAATCATTTCAGAATGCCTCAAAACAGATTTCAATGAAGAAAATTTTTGAAAATTTTTATTTTAAAATTTTTGGAGCCATTGCAATAGCTTTATTTTCTAAGAAAATTCGCTAAAACAAATGACGCTCAGAGGCCCCACAGCTGATTAGTGTGCACTGATATTGAATTCTTGACATTACAATGCCGGTTCATTTCGAATTGCAAATCCGAAGGCTGACATCAATATGCTTGCTTAGATATAGGCACCTGCAGAGGGAAAATTAATGCTATTAAATAAAACGTCTACATTTAACTAGTCCCCTTTATCTCAGTATAGCGATATTTACGTAAGCAGGTACCTAGCGATTGAAAATAACATAAATGTATAGATCGTTTATCTCTCTCTCTCTCTCTCTCTCTCTCTCTCTCTCTCTCTCTCTCTCTCTCTCTCTCTCTCTCTCTCGCTTTACTTAAATCGTATTTGTGATGCTATTTTAACATGCAAGAGGAGCCTTTATGCAGATGACTTACATTTATATACATCAACAAAAATTGATCAAATTAATTTGAACGTAACTTGTGTGAACAAGGACCTTGAAAATTTGAATGATTGGTTTAAAAGACATGGTTTGGTTGTGAATCCACGAAAGAGTTCTAGTATTATATTTGGTCATTCCCGGCTGCTGGCTAATCTATTAATTTCAGATGTTCCAAAATTGAAAATAAATAATGAATATTTAGAATACCAAAATGAAATAAAATGCCTCGGCCTCATTTCGCAAAACAATCTTTCGTGGACTAATCAGTCGAATGTCATTTGTCGAAAATCGCGAGCCCTACTATATGCATTTAATAAGCTGCTAACATATAGATCTCTCAATGTAAAAAAATGTCTTTTTCATGTTATGATCATGCCACATCTTCTCTATAGTCTTCCCGCTATGTGCGACATGGATTATGAGTGCTAACTAAAAATGCAACGACTGTTGAACTCAGTGGTAAGATTCATACTTAATCTGAAATTTGACGATAGGGTTCAAGACAAATTTAAACGTTTAAAAATATTAAAAATAGAAGATTTAATTCAGTTCAGTATTTTAACAACCATGCATCGTATCGTGTCTTCGCAAATGTCATCATATTTAGCAGTGAAATTCTCTAAATTTGCAGAAGTGCACGATGTAAATACTAGACCGAAATGTTAATTTTCGCTTGCCTTCATGTAGAACTACAGCCTTTCATGACTCATTTTTGTGTAAATGTATTCTGTATTATAACGGATTATCACTAGAATTAAAAGCAATAAAAAATTATGGTACTTTCAAGGATAATCTAAAAAAAAAAATTAATTTCGAAATATCAGCGCAGTTCTGTATAAGATTCACCAGTTCATCCTGTTTATTTTTCACTTTTTTATATTATAAATCCGCCTTCTCAAAGACAAGCCCAAATTGTATGTTTAAACTCTAAGTCATAATTGTTATATTCGCTATTGTAATACGCAGACGTCTATGTTATTTTTATTAATTAAGTAATTCTGGTTAGATGTAAGAGTGGTCGTGTGCGACCAAATCTTGCCAGATTTTATAAATAAAGCGATAATCAATCAATCAATCAATCAATCAATCAATCTCTCTCTCTCTCTCTCTCTCTCTCTCTCTCTCTCTCTCTCTCTCTCTCTCTCTCTCTCTCTCTCTCTCTCTCTCTCTCTCTCTCTCTCTCTCACTCACTCACTCACTCACTCCCGTTCTTGGATGAACTTAGTTAATCGGAAATTGATTAATTAGAATATGGTGTTTTGTAAATTTAACGTTCGTACATGAACAACAGCTACTATTAGTAGGAAGTATTTGCAGTACCTACAGCCTAAACAGTAACTTGCTGAATGTCTGAACGAAATCGGCTGTAAACTGTAGAAGTCATTTCAGTCACATGCATTTGAGGTTCACGCATGCATAGCAGCTACTAATGATACGATCATGATGAAACATCGTATAAGTGGAAAATGTAGGTACGTAAAATGCATTAAATTTGTTGTAAAATTTATAGATAGAAATCTAAAATAAAAAAGTATTGAAATCGATTTTTTTTAGGTAAAACATCATTTAGAATAATTTATTTCATCAGAGGATAATTTAAAAATTCAGTGAGTGTGCTCAACATCAAAAATTAAGAATAAATGACCCAATATAATGGAACAAAAATTTGCTCGGATCGTCTTGCATATGTTGCACAAGTGCAACATATTTTCTGGCAAGGAAACTTATCTGCACTTCTCCACATTCCATGGATATCCCGATATTTAATTTTGGGTTTCTAGTCTTGATTCAGAATGATTTCAGGTAATGATGATCGGTCCAGGTATTCAGCTGTCCCTAGATCATACTTCAGAGATAAATTGAAATTAATGGCCACTACAACTTTTTCATGTTTCTTCAGGTTGACAGCAAAAATTAGGATGGGAACTAAGTATTAATATTAGCTAAATTTTTTTTTTTTTTTTTTTTTTTTTTCTCCTGGCTTTTATTTACCTGTTCACTCGTCCATGGATCATTCAGTCCGCTAATCAAAAATGTTGGAGAAGTGATTTTATTCAGAGGAAATTCCGGTGGTTCCGTCGAATTGTATTTCACTAGATTGAGGGTCGAACCATAGTCATACATCCTAAACCCTGATAAATAATAAACATTTATTATTATAATATAATAAGTATAGGATTATTAATGATTGATGATGATTACTTAGCATCAGTGATGGGCATTTTAGTAATCGGTGATACAAATACGAATATAGGTATTCAAATGAGTCCTATTCAGTGATTATGAATACAAATATCTTCGAATTCACATATATTATTTTACGATACGTGTATTCATATTCACGTGTGTGATTACAGGGCTGTTCACACGGATACAAGAGTATTAGTTTCGTATTCACGAATACGCCCATCCCTGCTTCACATTACTTGCTTCAGAAAACCATTTCAGGAATGAAGAGGTTAGTGTACAGAATCATGTGTAGGTATGTCATTCCAGAAGAAAACTCTCCTCAGGATTGAGATACATTTTTTTTTTAATTTGTCAATTTTTTTATTTTTACACTACGGTAACCGGGGTTTATAAATTTGATAAATGGAAGGTAGCTAGTGACTGGGGGGAGGAGGGGGGGTTGCAAACATTCCTTTCTTGCGCCAAAAAATCAAGCTTTCCGAACGAAAGGATGAGTTCGTTGGCCAGCACTTTTTGAGCACATTAAATTGTCAATTTTCAAAAAAAAAGTGTAAAAAACCACTAAAAATGGCCCAAAACGCCAAAAAAAACTTTAAATTTATATTTTTTGGCAGAATATTGCTCAAATAAATGTAATTACCAATAAAATACGTAGAACATATCGCACCCGTCCTAGAATAAGGGTTCAACTCAAAAATCGCGATTTTTGAGTTAGTTGTGGTTTGAGAAGTAGAAACGGTCTATTTTGTCTGTAGAAGGTGGGGAGATATGTGTAGGGCACTCTGATTTCGCTAGAGAGTGCGTGTGTCTTTCTTCTAAGGAGGGAGTAACCAATTCCCGTGCTAGGAAGAAAGACACAACTCAGTTGAGTTCACGCAGTATGTGTCTCGTTTTGTGTTGTTTCCTTTTTGTGTGGACAATGTCGGCATAATTTTAACTTGTGTCTTCCTTTTCTGAACATTTTGGATCCTGACTGGTGAGATTTCAGTGTTTGAGTTTGAACAACTCAAAAATTCTTAAAAAATCAACAAAACCGTTCTCCCCACTCCCTTCCCAATTTCAAAAAAACTATTTACTCACCATGGGGTGTTAGAGCAATAATGTAGGAAACAAGTTTCGCACTCGCGTTTATCGTGTTCCAAAGAACGGGTAGCCAATGGTGTGGAAGGAAAACTTTGAATGCGATTTGCCAAAAATGAAAATTTTTGAGTTGTACCCTTATTCTAGGATGGGTGCGATATAAACATTTATATACATAATCTTGCTGAAAAATGTACACATCTGAAAGTCATTGAAATTTTTTGAAAAAATCGGTAAGTTCCAGTCATGCATCATGATCGTACGAGAGATTTTTCGTGAATTATCGTATTGAGTAATGTTAAATTGTTTTGAAATTTGAACTTTTTGAGTTCAAGGGAATTGATAACTATTGATTTTATAGCAAAAAACGTATTGTAAATAATAATCTTCAATTCAAATAGAGGTTTTGAATATCTAGCTTTTTTGCAGTTTTCATCAATATTTTAGGAAATTTTCATGCATTTTAACTACATTTTATATATAATTTCAGAAGAATTGAGGTAAATAACGTACCGAAATTGAATACTTGGGCGAAATGGTGTAATGTCCTCATAGAGCATCCAGCAGGGAAATGAGCTGCTTGTATTACGCGGTTTTCCTGAGAACCACAACAAAGGAACTCGTTATTTTCATCCTTTCGAAATGGTAAAAATAGTGAGATAAGTGCTGCAATAATAAAATAATAATTAAATCTCATCAAGGACTGTTTAATCAAAGATCACTTCACCTTTTGTTAGAGATTTTAAAGATATATTTCACACTTTCAAGATTTCTTGGGCGATGAGGGTGTACAAATTAAAGGGTGAGAAGACACTTAGAGAATAAAGAATAGTCATTTTGTACATTTGCAAGTCATTCTAGAATGATTTATGCCATTAATTTCTCGAGGGCAGTGTGAGCGGCCGGACAAATTTAGAGGATTGAAGAAATGCACATGAGAGTTAGTATTCCCATGTCCAGTTCTTATACTTACGTATTATGTTCCCGAAAGATGGAAATAGGTAGGTGCTTGGATGGTGAATGTAAATAAATTAATGTAAATAGATTGATCAAATAGATGTTAGGTGGGAAATATTGTTGGATTGATGCTAAGGTGTAGACATAAACCAACTTGAATTAGAGCTCTATTTCGCTAATTACCATGTATTATATTTCTCTTTTGCATTAAATAATGTTGACTCGTACTTTGTTCTGACACTATATATGAGGAAGCTATATACTGCCCACCATACTTAGAATACATTTTCTACAGTTACCTACGTACTGGTGTGGTTGGGAAATCGTCGGAAAGTCTCTATTGTCGAAGGCTATAGTGTTCAGGATTTCTATGATAGGTAAATGGTGCTTATAATTTACCTTGTCCAAATTTTCTCTGTGCTCGCCAGCTAAAAATCCGATCGCATCGAAGCACAGATCACTGATTGGTTGGACGCTACACATTTTTATGATAGCTGAAACGTATCGTGGAGTCCTCGGGCCTATCTCGAAAATCTCTGATCCAACAAATAAGTCCTACGAGGAAGAAAAATAACTATATTGCGCAAAATGAGATAATTGCTTAACAAAACGCTGCGAATAATTACACAAAGGTTTGTCATTTCTGTATTTTAGATAACCCTTCTTCAGAGATCAATGGTCTATCATTATTGAGTCCTTTGTATACTACCTTACGTAACTCGAGGCATTGCCTCCTAAAAGGGTTTGGCCACTCAAAGGGCCAGAACCCCTCGTTTTCCCTTGAATAGAAGTAAGCAAACCCCTTAATGATAAATTCACTGCCCCTCTAAAAATCTAGAAATTCGTCATTGTTTTCTTTGATATGTGTAGTGCTATAATTAACTGATAATAAATTATGCTAATCAATGTTTTTGTTCCGATGTATTCATGTCCTGTTGGAATTGTTTAATTAATGCTGTACCTCAGAGGTCAACTATCGTATGTCCAAAATTCTCTTTTTCGAGATTTTTGTTGTATATGCATTCTTTCTATTGTATTTTTTCAGGGGTAAACTCTCGTAAGCGTGAGAATCATAGAAACAAAAATAGTCAGTGGTAAACAATCGTATGAGCTCTGCCATGGTGGAGGTGTACTGTCGTAAGAGATCCTACAATGTGTTACCTCTGAACTCCGTTTGGTGCGCTGCTATCGTAAGGGTCCTTACGATAGTTCTGTACCTCAGAGGTCGATTATCGTAAGTGACATTTTGGCGATTTTACAGGAGAGCCAAAAGAAGTTGTGGGCACACCTATTTTGATCCCTATGGCCCATTCTGATGACTTTATTATGCTCAAATTAATTCTGTAGAATCTTTTTATGCCTACCTACGTATCTATTAATTTATTATATTTTTTCATCCATAAGTTTGTTTAAGAGAGCACTTACGATAGTTGACCTCTTCATTTTATTTTCATGTACATGGACATACGATATTAGGAAGGAAGATTGTACACCAACGTATTCAATTTTTGAACGGTTTTATTACAAATAACTGGATGCAAAGTTTTGGTATCACAACAGAAGTCACAGAACTTGGTCTGGCATAAGAAAAAGTAACACATGAATAATGTTTTCATTATTCCTGCCAATAAAATCAATAAACATCACATAGTCTATAATAAAAATTACATTTTTGTATTCTAAAATCGTCTACAAAACTATTTTTTCAACAACTAAGTCACTAGGAAGAGTTTTCAATAAAATATTGAAATAACTTCAAGATATTAGGCACTTAATTTCTTAGGTATTCAAAGCATTCAGTCAAATTCAGTTTTGCTTGTACATTATTTTGTTATTTTGACATGAAAATTCGCCAACACAACTTAGTAACATGATTAAGTATTATAATTTTGACGAGAAAAGTTAACTATATTTTAATAGAGTATTAAAATTTAATATTTAATGCATACTAAATACAATTTGGTAACATTAGAAAAAAAAGGTAAACTTCTCTAAAATATCAAGTAGTAGGTAACTCATAAAAATCACTTTTCATATTTGGAAGCATGTTTTTTTAACAGATAATGGAATATCAAACTTTATAGAACAAAATATTATTGAAGCACGTTGACTAAAATGAAAAGCTTCCGTGAAATTAACCTTCATTCTTGGAAAGACAATAAATTAAAAAACTCATTCGAACATAACAAGGTCTTGCTGAAGTTCTTCACGCTCTTCCTCTCTTTCTTTATCCAACTGAATGAGTTTTTTAATTTATTGTCTTTCCAAGAATGAAGGTTAATTTCACGGAAGCTTTTCATTTTAGTCAACGTGCTTCATATTAATTAAGTGCCTAATATCTTGAAGTTATTTCAATATTTTATTGAAAACTCTTCCTAGTGACTTAGTTGTTGAAAAAATAGTTTTGTAGACGATTTTAGAATACAAAAATGTAATTTTTATTATAGACTATGTGATGTTTATTGATTTTATTGGCAGGAATAATGAAAACATTATTCATGTGTTACTTTTTCTTATGCCAGACCAAGTTCTGTGACTTCTGTTGTGATACCAAAACTTTGCATCCAGTTATTTGTAATAAAACCGTTCAAAAATTGAATACGTTGGTGTACAATCTTCCTTCCTAATATCGTAATCTTCCTTCCTAATATCGTATGTCCATGTACATGAAAATAAAATGAAGAGGTCAACTATCGTAAGTGCTCTCTTAAACAAACTTATGGATGAAAAAATATAATAAATTAATAGATACGTAGGTAGGCATAAAAAGATTCTACAGAATTAATTTGAGCATAATAAAGTCATCAGAATGGGCCATAGGGATCAAAATAGGTGTGCCCACAACTTCTTTTGGCTCTCCTGTAAAATCGCCAAAATGTCACTTACGATAATCGACCTCTGAGGTACAGAATGTTTCTTGATTTGAATTGAGCTGAGCGTATGTCGCTCTTCTGTTAGCATCGCGTGAATTTTTGAATTTACATATCCTATTAAATCTGGTTTTGATGTGCTGTTAGTTTTATCAGAGTTCCATTTATAAGTTCCTAATCCGATTGTGCCATCGTTCCGAACAAAAATTTGTCTGCTTGAATCGTTCTGAAGTCTATGCATATGTGAAGCATCACGTATGTTGATAGATGCCTCATTTCGTATTCTTTCTCCCTGTTTCGTCCTTGGTAAATTAATGTCCTGCCTTGTGTCGGCGTAATTCGTTTGTCTTGCAGGTAATGTTGCAATAACTGCAGCGTGTGATTTAAGATCGTGCCTCGCGTCTCTTCGTAATAATTTAACCCGTAGTACAGCCGTAAAGTTGAAATCTCGTCTTCTTGCTTATCTGAGCGCCTCTCTGTTAACTGCCTTGGTCAGATATCCGACTCCTGACTCTGATTGCCTAACTCTGATCTTGATAGTAGTTGTTTTTTTTTGGAATATTTTAACCCTCGGATGTTTGGTTTGACGTAGATAGGGGGATATAATTGCTTAATCTCTCTATTTAACCCCGTTCGCCTGTCGTTTCTGATTTTAGTATAAATCGTATCTTTATTTTTTCCTCCAAGGATATCTGTTTGTGAGTTTTAAATTTCATTTCTGATTGCGTCATGATTATATGTAATTAATTCATGTTGTTTTCGTATTAGGGTTCGTATCTGTTATTTGGAAATTTAGGTAATTTATTTTTAAGATTTAAGAGAACATGTTTTTTTGTCTGAAATTCGGTATGGCCTGGTCTTTGTTTAAATAAATTTTCGCACACTCAATCGTCGTCAATCAATAGTCGTCGTATGTCGTTTGTTGAGGGGCTGAAATGTTTCCCTAGCCTAGAATTCCTGCGGAACTTCGTTTATATATGTTCAATTTATTTAATTATTATTATTATTTCATTATAATGTTTATACTCGTACATTAGTGATTTGATAGTTAGATTTGTGGTCTTTTTGCCTACTTTTGAGATTAATGTAGTGCTGTTTCTGGGAGTAAAGTTATCATTGTTTGATCACGGTTGGGTGATTCAGTTTTTTTTTTTTTTTTTAAATTCGTGACTCATAATTCCCGTTTAGTGAAATACGTTGAGTACATTTTGGGTTAGCATTGGATATGTAGGTATGCCTTTGTTTGTATTCGCTGCTTTGGAATTTGTATTAGTTACTCGTAGTTTAATTTTTATTATTTTGGCTGTAAAGCTGTGCTTTTCCCCTTACTGACAATTGGTAGTTTTTCTGTCTGCCTATGGTACATTCGTGATCTTTTTTTTTTTTTTTTTTAAATTGTGTTAGGGTGAAATTTTCCACACAATTTTCCACTCTGCTGAATTTACTTGTAATTTTCAAATTACTTTTCCGAAAGTATTCTTGGGGTTTGCTGAATTCATAGTAAATTGTTTATTTAATAAATACGATTCCGAATTTCGGGCATTAAATGTTTTTCAATTGCCTCTTCATCGAGAAAAGTAAATCGATATTTATTAATATAGACACTTGGTTCTTTCGGCAATTTTTCACACACACTTATTAGCCTAACTTTTAGAAACTGTCCGATATCGCTTAACGATACGATCGTTTACACTCTAACCTCTGCAGTCAAATTCCCTACCTAATGCCTCTTCGTTGAGTTACGCTGCCTGCGAGTTTCTGAAAATTTGAGGCTTGTGCTGTAGCACTGTAGTGCTTGAGGCTGTAGTGCTTTAGTTTTATGAATGTACCCACCCTGTAGGTACGACCAGGAGTTCGCACGTTGTAGGAAAATCTAGGCTAATGTACGTCCGTACAATGGAACGGATTAGACCCCTTAACGATGACGAGCAGAATGGTGATGTTTTAGAGGTCTACGTTCTCAGGTAGAAGTCCCTGTTTGAAAATGGCAAGTACTGCAACGCACTACTTTTTGTATGGCTCATGTGGGTTTGGAACCATGGGTTGTGCAACCAGCTGATAAACGCTTTCGCCGAAACTGTTCACAAATTTTGATGGACCCCTGACACTCGCTGATGCATTCTCCACCTAGGCAGGAGAGGGTGCGCGTTCTAGCATTTGCGGGAAAAGGGTTCTCTCACGAAGAGATGACCATTTTAAATTCTTCCTGAAATTTGACCTATTATCACAGCTTAAATGTGTTATGTTCGTAAATCGTTCACCGTTTGCGTCCTCTTGTAGTCTAACGGTTAGTCGTATCCTTTGATATTGGGTTCAAAATTGCTTTTCTGCATAGAAAAATTCTTTAAAAAGGGTGCTAGGTTCATTTTTGTAATTTAATCCGTCATTTCATGTTCGGAATCACTATATTTTGTGGGAGGACAGTTGCTTGTATCGTACTTCTTATAGTAACGTGTTCTCATCTCACGCCCTTCTGGCATTTTAGTGCAATTTGTGCTTCATTAGATTGAAATTCCTATGGCTTAAATAATCTTCTTTCGTCGGATAATTGTAGTGTATATTTATTTACGATTATGTAGTAATTGCGATCCAGAATTTCCTATTTTGAAAGTTATTCGTCTTTTGGTGTATTTTCATTCCTTTCTTTCGATCATACCGTTGAAAAGCTGATTGAATTTCCCAACTTTTCTGAGATCCCGCAGTTTGCAGTATGTTTTATAGAGACGGAGCAAACGTTCAAGTATTATAAGAAATTTAAATTTTGTATAAACGGTAAACTTTTGAATGGCTATTAGGGTTTTTAGATGGTACTCTTCAAGAACCAAGGTGCACCAGTCTTATGTAAAATTCAACATTGATTCCGAAAATGGGGTCGAGTGTTAAGATAAAGTTAGGTAAAATGCAGAAATTGAAGTATTTGTGGCGAAAAAAAAAAAAGTGTTTTCTTCGATAAAACCTTGAAAGTGACATTTCTGTGAAAAGGATTGAGATAGAGAGGTGCGCTGGGGACGCCGAACTAATTTTTCGGTCGAGTTCAACCCCCTTGAGTATTGTCATATGCTTGCGATACACCCTGTATATATATTATGTAGTGTGTGTGTGTGTGTGTGTGTGTGTGTGTGTGTGTGTGTGTGTGTGTGTGTGTGTGTGTGTGTGTGTGTGTGTGTGTGTGTGTGTGTGTGTGTGTGTGTGTGTGTGTGTGTGTGTGTGTGTGTGTGTGTGTGTGTGTGTGTGTGTGTGTGTGTGTGTGTGTGTGTGTGTGTGTGTGTGTGTGTGTGTGTGTGTGTGTGTGTGTGTGTGTGTGTGTGTGTGTGTGTGTGTGTGTGTGTGTGTGTGTGTGTGTGTGTGTGTGTGTGTGTGTGTGTGTGTGTGTGTGTGTGTGTGTGTGTGTGTGTGTGTGTGTGTGTGTGTGTGTGTGTGTGTGTGTGTGTGTGTGTGTGTGTGTGTGTGTGTGTGTGTGTGTGTGTGTGTGTGTGTGTGTGTGTGTGTGTGTGTGTGTGTGTGTGTGTGTGTGTGTGTGTGTGTGTGTGTGTGTGTGTGTGTGTGTGTGTGTGTGTGTGTGTGTGTGTGTGTGTGTGTGTGTGTGTGTGTGTGTGTGTGTGTGTGTGTGTGTGTGTGTGTGTGTGTGTGTGTGTGTGTGTGTGTGTGTGTGTGTGTGTGTGTGTGTGTGTGTGTGTGTGTGTGTGTGTGTGTGTGTGTGTGTGTGTGTGTGTGTGTGTGTGTGTGTGTGTGTGTGTGTGTGTGTGTGTGTGTGTGTGTGTGTGTGTGTGTGTGTGTGTGTGTGTGTGTGTGTGTGTGTGTGTGTGTGTGTGTGTGTGTGTGTGTGTGTGTGTGTGTGTGTGTGTGTGTGTGTGTGTGTGTGTGTGTGTGTGTGTGTGTGTGTGTGTGTGTGTGTGTGTGTGTGTGTGTGTGTGTGTGTGTGTGTGTGTGTGTGTGTGTGTGTGTGTGTGTGTGTGTGTGTGTGTGTGTGTGTGTGTGTGTGTGTGTGTGTGTGTGTGTGTGTGTGTGTGTGTGTGTGTGTGTGTGTGTGTGTGTGTGTGTGTGTGTGTGTGTGTGTGTGTGTGTGTGTGTGTGTGTGTGTGTGTGTGTGTGTGTGTGTGTGTGTGTGTGTGTGTGTGTGTGTGTGTGTGTGTGTGTGTGTGTGTGTGTGTGTGTGTGTGTGTGTGTGTGTGTGTGTGTGTGTGTGTGTGTGTGTGTGTGTGTGTGTGTGTGTGTGTGTGTGTGTGTGTGTGTGTGTGTGTGTGTGTGTGTGTGTGTGTGTGTGTGTGTGTGTGTGTGTGTGTGTGTGTGTGTGTGTGTGTGTGTGTGTGTGTGTGTGTGTGTGTGTGTGTGTGTGTGTGTGTGTGTGTGTGTGTGTGTGTGTGTGTGTGTGTGTGTGTGTGTGTGTGTGTGTGTGTGTGTGTGTGTGTGTGTGTGTGTGTGTGTGTGTGTGTGTGTGTGTGTGTGTGTGTGTGTGTGTGTGTGTGTGTGTGTGTGTGTGTGTGTGTGTGTGTGTGTGTGTGTGTGTGTGTGTGTGTGTGTGTGTGTGTGTGTGTGTGTGTGTGTGTGTGTGTGTGTGTGTGTGTGTGTGTGTGTGTGTGTGTGTGTGTGTGTGTGTGTGTGTGTGTGTGTGTGTGTGTGTGTGTGTGTGTGTGTGTGTGTGTGTGTGTGTGTGTGTGTGTGTGTGTGTGTGTGTGTCATTACAGACTATAACTCTCCTTAGGATTGAGATAAAAATTCCTTTCTTGCACCAAAAATCAATCTTTGCAAAGGAAAGAATGAGTTTGTGGCCCAACAAGTTTTGAGCACATTAAATTGGTCAAATTCCAAAAAATATACTAAAAAATGGCTAAAAACGGATAAAAATTGTTGCATATATATTTTTTAGCAGGGTTTTAGCCAAAACTAAATTACCGACGATTAACTAGGACATTATAAAATGTTTGCACTAAATTATGCCGATAATTGTACTTAAATTTCATTAATTTTGCTGAAAAATCTATACAAACTCCAAAATAACCTTAAATCCTAAATCTTTTTTGAATTACCAAATTTTGTTTTGTATGAGTATTTTTGTCATTAAATTGGTTTTTAAGCATTTTTTTATACTGAAATTGCTCACATTTCATTACAATTTAACATGTAATACGATAGATAATTTTAAAAAATTTGCTCATTTGGTAATGCTGCATGATTAGAATTTTTGTTCTTCTCTTCATCCGGGATGCATCAATAGATACATACCTTTAAAAAGTCGAACCTCGTGAAAAGCGTTCTCATGAGGAAATTTGGGATCTTCTCCATCGGGTATTTAGGTCCAACGGGAGCGAGATGGACGGAACCCAAAATTTTGCTGTTGTATTCGGGTCGCATTGAGGCAAATATGAAAAATACCGTAGTCCCCATTGAATGGCCTACGTAACCGACCCTCGGATGTCTTGTAATCATCAATATGTAGTCCACAAAAGCTGGGAGGTCGTACATACCCAACTCGTCGAATCTGAAAAGTTTGTAAAGCTTCATCGATTTAAAATCATAAAATTAGGTACCTACCCGTACCACCTCTATATTTTGTGCAATTTAGTTTTTAAGTAAACTCAATGCTTAGGGGAATCATGATAGTAACATACTTTGGTCATGAGAAAGTCTTAGTAAATTGATTTATTTTTAAGTAGAAGTGTTGAGAATTAACATTTTCGTTTCTGAGTCGATCTATAAGTAACACATGGCAAGCATTTTTTTCGCTTGAGGTAGATGAACATATTTTTCTCCCCAAAGTCAAAATTACCATTTGAATTTTGAATTTTAGACAATTCTTTACAATTTCGGTTTTGTGTCTGCCTGTCTGTTGAAAACTGTACGTACCAATGTCTGTTCGTGTGTTCGCAAGTCTTGGTAATATGCTTCACTTGTACGTTTTCAATGGAATTTCGATGAAAGTTTCTGGAAATGTTAAAGTTAGGCTGCAGATGGTTTCCTTCAGTTCCATTGCTCACAAATCTGTACGCTTGCGTGAGCCTAAAATCCATCGACGGTATTATCTCATGGCCCATTCGTCAGATCCTGTTTGGATTCGGTTTGTTGGAAACTGAAGATTTGATAACCCTACATGATTTTCTTAAACATCCTACCATTTGTAGATGCAGCGCATGCGCAAACATCAAGTCCTTATAACAAGTATGACTTCTATAGTTTTCATCCGATTTCGATTAAATTATAATTATTAATACATTATGTTACTGATACAAAGAAGCAGTGTGTCGCATTCAACTTGGCTGACATTTTTAAAATTTTATCAAATGAATATTACTTATAATAATAATAATCATCATCATCATCATTTTTCCTGGAATGCCTAATAGGAAGTTCCTACCTCAACTTTCTAATGTAAACATACCTAATGTTCATTTGTCCATGATAACTTGATACTTGTCCATGGTAACTATAACAAGGAGGTGATGGAAATGGAGTAGTACCCCTTCAAGAGGTACCTAGATGCAATTAACCTGTTACACCCGGAGGATATCCTTGAAGCTGAATAGTCCAGGAACGGTTCCAAGATGCGGCATTTGCAAGAAGCAAAAAGGAGGATCTTCCATTATCGTCGGAACATGCTATGCTAACATATAAAAAGGGGGTAACAGAAAGTTCCAGTTACGCAGAATGATCGTACAAGCGAATTTATGTAGATTATAGTATTATATTATATTTCATTGTTTAATCCAGCACTTTGAAGGCAAAGAATTGTTAACCACCAAATTTATGGCAAATAAAATCGTTCTAAATAATATTCTACGTTTCAATATAGATACTAGATTTTAAGCAGCTTTTCAGTTTTTTTGCGAATTTTCCTAAGAAAATGAAGGTATTGCAATGGCTCGGAAAATTTTGAAATCAAATTCTTTGAAAAATTCCTTCACAGAAATCCGTTTTGAGGCATTCTGTAACAAACCCTAGAATTTAACGCTTTTTCTTATTAATTGCTATGCAATTCTTAGGCCGACCCCCAATAACTTTTTATGTAACGTCCGTGACGAAATTAACGATGATTTTCACGTACAACCGAGTAGTTGAGTAGTTGCTATAGATTGTGTCACAATTTCAGTGTTTTTCACGTACAACCCAGCCGTTGTTAGGGGAATGAAACTTCCGCAGTTTTCATCGCACAAAAATCGTTAGCCACTCGTTGGAAAGCGCTTGATTTATGTGATAAATGTTCACATTTCAAGCTACCAATTTCCCTCTCCTTACGTACCTGGCTACAATCCAAAACTAAGTTGATTCAGGCTAAGAATTGCATAGCAAATTATCCTCGTTTTCTACGCAGTAGAAAAGAGAAAAGATCCGGCGAGGCGCGAAGCGCCGAGTATAGATTAGGGGGGTCCAGGGCGAAGCGCCGAGTATATATATATATATATATATATATATATATATATATATATATATATATATATATATATATATATATATATATATATATATATATATATATTTGTTTGTGTGTGTTTGTGTTTGCAATAAAATTAATAGGCATTTAACAATTTCCTTGCACTTAAAAAGCTCAAATTTTAAAACAATTTAATAGCACACAATACGATAATTTATGAAAATTCACTCATACAATCATGCTGCATGACTGGAACTTTTTTAAATCGGTGTTTTAGCAAATAATATCAAAAATCAAGTATATTTTTGTGCAAAAATGTTATAGTACTCTGATTTGTTAATCAACAACAAATGTTGATCAACATTTATTTACTAAAACTTTGCTAAAAAATATTAATTTTACGATTTGTAGCCGTTTTTGGCCATTTTTAGTGATTTTTTGAAATTTGAACAATTTAATGTGCTGAAAAAGTGTTAGTTAACAAACTCATCCTTTCGTTTGGAAAGCTTGATTTTTTGGCGAAAAAACGGAATTTGTACCTTTCTCAATCTTAAGAAAAGTTACCGTTTGGAATGACTTATATATAAATATGAAAAATAAAAAAGCGTTGAACTTCAGGATTCGTTCCAGAATGCCTCAAAATGAATTTCGTTGAAAAATTTTTAGAACATTTAAATTTTTATTTTTTTTGGAGCCATTCCAATAGCTTCATATTCTGCAAAAATTCGCTAATGGGGTAGTAAGTACCCCTTCAAAGGACAGAGGTGGTTAACCTGCTACACCTTGAGGGTATCTTGGAAGCTGAGTAGCCCAGGAACTATCCCGAGAAGCGGCATTTGTATAAATCGAGAAGGAGAAACTACCCATATCCATCACTTAACTGATTTCCCCGCATTCAAAAGTTCAACCAAAAACCTGTCCTTACTGGCAAGCATTTTTGTTGCAACAAAGTGATGTATTAATAGTGATGTAATAGTGCGAATTATAATTTATTGATTAAGGGTAGGGTAACGGGGTTAGCGTGACCAGTTTGCATTCTTCAGAGGATGGCAAGCAGATAGAGTGACATATTGTTAAATTAACGAACTTTACATTTTTCCAATATTATGTGTACACTCACGAGAAATCCCAAAAACGAGGATCCCCGGCTGAAATGTTTGTGTGTCTCCGCCCGTTCGCGTTCCCTCGTAAATCCGCCAGCCAGACATCGAAACCTTGATCGGTCAATAAAAATGCTGTGGAGCAAAAAAAGTTCCATTCAGAACTCGATACCTAATTACAATGATTTATTATTCCTTGGTAGTAATTATTCTTTTAATGATTATTAGTTAGAATTAGTTTTTCCAGCAGGTATAAAACTTTGTAATTGACTATGGTAATGAAATGTACCTAGCACCTCTCAAGGTCTGTTGGATTCAAACAATGAATAATCTTAATAGGTCTATCAGCAAAACTAAATTGGGAGAGGGAGTTATCTGAATAAAGCCTCATTCATATGAATTTAATTAGAACGTTATAAGGAACACAATATTCAAAACTGTCGGTAGATGAATTTTACAAGATACCTGTAGGAAAAAATAATAATAATAATGAAAAATCAGGCCAACAGATGGGATATAATGAAATGTGTCAATATTATGGTTAACAGAGGAAACTAAAGTTGGTAGAGTTCCGTTTTATAAGCTTATAACCGTTCTATAAGTTGTATTGTTTACCTATTAAATCATTGTTGGAAGGGAAGTGAAATAAATTCAATTTTCGAGTTGAGTATGACGGGATGAAAAAAAAAGGGCCAGTCATGCAGCACAATCTTAAAAGCTAATTTTCGTAAATTACCGTTTCATTTTATTTTATTTTATTTATTTTTTATTTTTTTGTATTGTTATGAAATGTGACCTCTTTGAGTGAAAAGAAATTGTTAACTACCAGTATTATGGCAAAAAACGGTTTAAATAATATTTTGCCAGGAAAAATTAGGAGTTCTGGCTATTATTTGAAGTTATTACCGATTTTTCAGCGAAAATTTATGAAATTCAAATTCATTTTTCAGCATAATTTTGTGGAAAAATTCTTGACGTCCTAGTTCATCGTTGTTAAACTTCCTCCTTTATCGCTACCGAAGGTAGAGAAGGGTTGTGTTCGTGATTGAAGTCGAAAAATTGTTATCAAAATCAAATTTCTCAGTTGCTTTTTGCGTTTCAGAGCTTGCTGATCAAATTTGGATCCGTGTATGTCGGTCTGTCTGTGGTGAATCCTTGTCACGACCAAAACTATACCAAGTTTAGTCCGATTCCAATGAAATTTTCAGAGATTTCGTGGGCTCGCTCCTAGACGGTCCTCTATAATTTTTAAAGCCGTCGAATCAACAGTAGCTTGTATGCTTGCGCAAACGTGAACTTAAAGCCGTGTTTATTTCCTCGCCAACTTGAATTTCTCCACTTCAATTCATCAGCGTTAAATTTCCTATAAGCATGGTGCAAAATGCTCCAGGAAAATTCCCATGTGGACACCATAACAACAGATCAAACATAAACACATTTGAAAAAATAAAATTTCTGAAAATCTTTAAAACTTTACAGCCTTTCTAAAAAAAAAAAACTCTTTCCAACGGTATTGTCAATTTTACTTTTACTTTGATATGTAAGGGAGAAAATTGTATTTTATGCTAAAAAATGAAATTTCTTCAATAAAATCGACGGCTATCTTGAAACATGACCGTTTGGGGTCGGTTTCTACATATTTTTTCACGCCGAATCGAAGGCCCAATTCACACAGGACGGGCGTGTGGCGAAGACGTGGCACTGACCAGGCACGGACGTGGCGGTGGCGTGACCCATGCAATGCACACAGAAGGGGCGGGACAGTGGCGAAAAAGGACGTAATAATCAAAAGGTTTCGTGAAGTACAACGTGGATTTTTCATCAAGCAGTGACGAAGATGATCGAGATGTGCTGGATTTGGTGTACTTGGCTGATCTGAACCAAAAAAGAGGAGATATTGGGTTCATCCATTGTGGTTGAAGAAGGGGAAAAGCGGTGGAACATTTGATGTTATGCGTGAGCTGAATATGTACCCAAAACAGTTATTCAGGCGCAATTTTCTGCCAGGTCTGGTCTTGGGCGTTCCTTTTGCAATCCGCACGATTGTAATCAAATAAACACGAATTCTTCCCAACTTCTTCGCAAAATTCAATGTTGAATTCAATATCATCCCGCATTTTTATATAAGTAACGAGTGGCACGGAACTGGCGCGCCACTTCTCGAACGCCACGAGAGACGGCGAACGGACGTGGCGAGGGCGAAAGGGCGGATGCCCGCGCCACGTCCCTCCTGTTTACATTGAGCCATTTGTTTACATGGAAAGACGCGGAAGTGACAAAGGTCTGCGCCACGTCTTCGCCACGTCTTCGCCACGCGCCCGTTCTGTGTGAATTGGGCCGAATGGTAACACTAAGACTTGCATATCTCTCCAACTCCGATATCACGGAATGTTACACTTAACAAATTTGTGGTTTGTTATTCTCAATTTTATGTGTATTTAGAGGAAAAACTAGTTGGTTAATGTGTAAAACTAGGTTATAACGGAGTTGGGGAGATCTACAACTGATACCATTCGATTCAGCGTAAAAAAAATACAAAGAAACCGGCCCCAAACTCGAACTTTCTTAGATGGTAATTTTTCACAAAAACCCTTAGTTTCATTGAAAAAAAAAAACCTGGTTTTATCATTTAAAATTTAATTATTTATGATTAACAGGACGTTTCCATTTATTTTCGCCACGTCACGAGCGTCACGTCACGGTGGGGTTTTCTATTGATTTTGACGTACAACCAACGCGTTGCTAGGGAGTTTTAATAGCAGGAAAATCGTTAGCCACTTTTTGGAATGCTCTCATTTTATCACAGCATCTCATAATCCCTAAGCCTCTGTAGTGTCAAGGAAAGCTGATTTATTACGCTCAGTTATAAACTAACATTGCTAAGTAACCATAATGAACTAATAATGTGTAAAATTAATCATTATTAAATGATCTGACTCAGGGCCGCCACATGGGGGGGGGGGGCAAGTGGGTACTGTTGCCCTGGGCCCGGTCCTATTTTAGAATTTTTAGGCCTACTTAAAACAGAGTGTATTACACTTGACGGGCCCTGATCAGATTATATTTGATTTACTACACCAGACTGTTTCTCTTAAACAGTTGCGATGATTGCGATGGCCCAAAATATTACTCTTTACCCTTTACCGTCTTTACCAGTAGGCACTCGGCTGAAGACTTGGGAGAGAGCATCCATGGGCCAAGAAAGGTTGAATTCCCTTGCCATTCTCATTATTAAGCACAAGTTAGCATCCAAACTTGACTTTTCTAAGGTTATTAAAGAATTTTCACTTAAAAAGGCACGAAAGTTCAAGTGTTTTGTCTTGTGTTTTTCAAATGCAAATACACTTTTCCTCACTTCACTTTATTAGTTTTTTAATGTTTCATTTTATAAAACATGAAATTATAGCCTATTACAATTTTCTACGTTTAAAAAGTTTTCCACAATTATAATTACAATTACAGAATGCTATTATAACTCAACAAAACAAATATTTTTTTATAGTTTTTCACTAAATAATTCTTGTATCTTTTGTTGTTATAAATCTAATTCTTTACTGCATAGCTTCATTACAAGTAGATAAACTGTAATAAAACAATTATATTTTTGTAGATTTTTATTTTTTTTTTTCCAAAATTAATAAATATACATAATTATTGTTTCAATTAATTCCTTCAGCCATCTTGTATACAGAGACTTTCCTTTTTAATCCGTCCATAACATTAAAATAAAGTTAATTGTATGTGTTTATTAATCTAATATATAAAATTCTCGTGTCACAGTTTTCGTTGCCATACTCCTTCGAAACGGCTTGACCGATTTTGATGAAATTTTTTGTGCTTATCCGGTATTTATGAGAATCGGCCAACATCTATTTTTCATCCTCCTAAATGTTAGGGGTAGTCCACCCCTAAATTTATTTTACATTTTTTAGACAAAATTTTTAATTTCTATTTTAATTAACGTCTGCCAAGTTGGGCGGGAAGTATAACTTCCTCAAGCGAGCGAAACGAGCAGCATCCCCCACAGAAGTTAAACCTACCCTTAGAGATCTACCGTTTGCGAGCGAAGCGAGCAACATCCCCTACATGTTTCAATTGTAATACATTCCATGTATACAGCCACACTTTGCGAGCGAAGCGAGCAACATTCCCTACACACCACACTTTGCGAGCGAAGCGAGCAACATTCCCTATATGCCACACTTTGCGAGCGAAGCGATCAATTTGAAGGGGGGGTCCGGGGGGCTTGCCCCCCGGCTGGACGTGGAGGCGAGCGGAGCGAGCCGGAGAGGCTAGTGATTATATAAAATTTAGTCAATCATAATTTCAGCTACAATCGTCCAATTGAGGAATGAGTAAATTGGAACTTCTCTGAATACGCCCTCTATTCACAAACAATGGTATTTAAAGTAGTTAAAATAAAAATCCTATGACTGATTGGGATATAGAATTTTTGTTTCAAGGTAATTTATGGCATTTTTATGGTTTTGTAATTGGTTGGTAATTACTAGAGTATGAATACTTGAATTTTCAATGCTTAAGTTACACTTTACGTTTGATTAAATGTTGAATAAAACTTAGTGAAGTAGTAAGAGTTCAGCCCCTCAAGTGTTCTTATTCAAATACTGAACCTTGGTAGGAAGTCAGTACTGTATAAATGATTTTTCGTTTGGTTAGAGAAGGTTTAATAGTTTTTTGTTAAACAATTATCATAACCATCTCTAGTAAAAGTGGCGCGACAAAAAAAAAAAAAAAAAAAAAAAAAAAAAAAAAAAAAAAAAAAAAAAAAAAAAAAAAAAAAAAAAAAAAAAAAAAAGGTGGGGGGGGGGGGAGGCCCGTGGCCAGAATCTGGTCCCGGGCCCGACTTGGAGATGTGGCGGCCCTGATCTGACTGTAGAACCGTAGGTCTACCGTCCGTTTTTTTATGTCTTTACTATAGCAAATAACTCAAAAAGTCCAGTCATGCAGCATGACCCCATGAGCGAATTTTTGAAGAAATCTTCGACATTTCAGTCGCAATTGATCGTGTTGAGAAATTTTAGTTTATGATTTTGATAGACAAACATGGAATCAAATTATTAACACATGCACAGAGTAAACTCATCAGTTGTGATTACATTTTTTTTTAAGCACCTACTACCTACGTTTTAAACAGCATGGTTCTAGGATTGGTTATACAGGGATACTTCCATAAGAGTAGTTCAATCTGAATTTGGACTATGTTTCATGCAAATATTACCGATTTTTACAACTAGCGAACGGCATTATTTCGATTTTTGACTGATTTTTCAACTTTGAAATTTTTGAAAACTTGATACATATTCTTATATGAAATTTTACGCTGATTCCGAATATACCACATGTTAGTATGCTGAAAAAATTATTTCGCACAACAAATCGCAAAAAACAGGCTATTTTGAAATTTTTGACTACATTTTTGAAAATTTCAACCCGAAGATGTAATCCGATCATGCTGGCCAACAAACTTGAACTTTCGTTTTGTGTCCTTAACATTTTAAAATTTGTTTGAAGTTTCTAGCACAATTCTACGGACAGTTATTGTCTGGAATGACACATACATACATATATACATATATACATACATATATACATATATACATACATACATACATACATACATACATACATAAAAAAAATGCGTTAAACTTCAGAATATGATTCAGAATAGCCTGAAACGGATTTCTGCATAAAATTTTTTCAAAAATTCACATTCTACAAATTTTGAGGCGAGAGCAATAGCTTAATTTTCTTCAAAAATTCGCTAAAAGTGTGACGTTTCGGTGTGACGAAGGAAGCGTTATGAAAAATTTCCAATGATTTTCACGTACAACCGATTCGTTGCTACGGAACTTTAACTTCGCTAGTTGTTATCGTACAAAAATCGTTCACCACTCGTTGGAAAGCTCTCGATTTACCTAACCATATTACGTTAACCACTGCGGAGTGCGTGGCCGACAAGCTGCGGTATGAGCGTGATTGTTTAAATAATTGTTTACACACAAGTGATCATTGTCAATAATTTATATTGTGAACACGACTGCAAGCTTTATATAAGTAAAGACATAATTTTAAGATCAAACTTAAATAAATAAACATATGTATCGTAATTTTGTGTTTCTCATTTATTAGTTTTAAAAAAAAAATTTTTAAACAAAAAAAAGTACGTGGTACGTGGTGTGGGTGCGGGAGGGGGCGCAAAGACATAAAATGTCCCTCGTGGTTGCGTACTTGTACGAAAGCTGTACCCACCGTTTTCTTAAAAATTTAGACAAAAACTTATCTTGAGTTTTGCCAGTTTCCTGGATTTTTTGGGAAGAGTTATAGAAATTTACGAACGTTTTAGAAATTTTAATTTTTCAAATTCGTTTATGGTAGAGCTGCTGTTGTGGTCTATAGGTAGATGGAGATTTTCCTGAATCAAAGGGCACCATGCTTATAGGAAATATAACGCTGATTCCGAAAATGTGGTCAACGTTGAAATTGAATTAATTAAAGTGGAGAAATTGAGGTTTAGAGGGATAAAACAAGGTTTTCATTTTTTAAAAAGTTAAAAAATCATATCTTGTGAACGGAACAACGGGAACGGGAACCAACGGTTGTACGCGGAAATTGATTATGTGGAGCGCCATAATGTTAGAACGTATATAAATCATCTAGCTATAATTGTTTCGTCCCTGAGGGACCCCGAAGGAGTTTTGGTCCGGGCAAGGATTTCGTCTTCACGGCCCCGTTTGATAAGTAGGTTTTTAGGCCATTAAAAAGCACACTCACAGGTAGGAAGTGTTCATATAGATGTCAATTAAATCAGTCAACTAAACTTCATTCAGAACTTCGGAACATCTAAAAATGATTTTATTGAATTTTCTGAACAGTCTGTGACGTTGTCTGGCACACTTAATACAGAATTACTGGTTACTACGGTGCCTTAGTATGGTGTGCATGAATCCTGAGGTAAATCTAAATTTTGCTACCACGTGTTACGGTGTTCGCCTGGTGTTTCACGCGTCTTCACGCGTTGTCTTTTACCAAATATTTGTAACCTGACTCCGACATTCGACATAGGTATTGTATTTCTCCGAAATCGTTTTTCTTCATATTTATATGATTGTTTTTTTTTTTTTTTTTTCTTGTTTTGTTTTGAATTTCCAGTTATTATTTTTAATAATGAACTTCCGTGATTCGCAAGGGGAAAAAAATGTATAACCCACCTCTCAAAATGTGTTGGTTCGCGTTTCAAGATACGTAGATTTCAAAAATCGAATTACATAGTACGCCGTCCCTTCGTCCGTCGTTTCATTTGTGTAAAGAAAAGCAGTGAGAAGGCTTTGTTGGCTTATTTCATGCACGTGTATTGAGCAAAGACGAACTCGACGATGCGTTCCAGGTTTATCTCGAGGTCACATCCGTCAGGAACACGCCTCAATCGTGCAAGTAGTATCAGATAGTTCTTTTTCAACTTTGATAGTAGGTAGTAATTTTTGGTTTATGCAGTTATGGAGGATGGTAAGTACAGATTTTAGGTATTTTCTAGAGAGGCTAAGTAAAATAATAAAAGTTTTTATATGGTTGTCTTGGAGAAGGTAGATGCTCGAAATGAAGAGAATTTTTCCGTTTTTCGGCAACCTCGAATCCTTTTTTTTTTTTTTTTTTTTTTTTTTTTTTTTTTTTTTTTTTTTAATATGTTGTTTGAGGGCATTCGATAAATGAACTGCTTCGAATGAAAATAAGATGAACATAAATAAATTTATATAATTGAATAGCTTTGTTCCAACAACGCTTCGAGAGCGACCCCCGCGGTTCCTCCTGAGTTGCCGTGGGGTGAGCTCCAAGGACGCCCACATTGGTGTCTGTTGGAACACTTCGGAGCACACTCGAGAGTTCGAAACGCGTTAACAGTAGTAACCAGAGAGAGTAATAACGAACGAGATGTGATAACAAACGTAGTAGAGAAGGTGAAAACAGTTTAGAGAAGATTATTCGGATTGTACGAGTAGTTTACCCAAGGGTAGCAGGTTATTTCGAAATGCGCATGCGTAGGGGCCGGAGCTCTCGATGAGACCCAGTCAAAAGTGTGGGGCTGCTTGGGGTACCCCGGAGCAGCTCTGGGGGAGCTTTAAGATACGTTGGAACACGGAGCTCTCAACTCCATAAGGTTGTTGGAACGCAATTTCGAGGTCTTAGCTCCTCTAGGGCGCCGTTTTGTCCTTGTTGAAACAAAGCTAATATAAATATGAACTAAACGCGCTTATTACTAAAACCTTTCTTGGGTTTATAAATTTACGGGTGCTCTGTTGAGGACGTGCTAAGACTCGATCTTGCGTTGTCAATCAAGCTGTCTCCTGTTCACGTCGCGGAATTTGTTAGCTGTCGGCTGGTGCCGGATCAGCTGATCATGATTCCTGTGCACCGTGTGAACTGTAACAGCAGCAACCAGGAGCTCTCAAACGAACATGGATAGGTTACTATAACTCTTGACGTTATTGCTATTTATAAATTCTGAGTACAACAGGGTGTACGAAAAATCAAAAGCTTGGAAAAAAATGTTATTAAAAACAGGGACCCATCGTGGGAACCTTGTGGGAATTCAGATAATGCCGGAAAAGAATCGGACAAGCCGTTATGGACCTTGACCGTCTGGATTCTTACACCTAAATTTACATAATCCAACAAATTAATACAAGCAAGGAAGCTAAATGCCTTCAGTTTCGCCAGTAATATTGATTGAGGAAGGTGATCAAAAACTATTTAAAAGTTGGTGTAGAGACTGTCCACCTGGTGCCTTTTATCAAATAGGTGTACCTGTATGTTTGACGATTCGTTACCTTTGTGGACAAATGTTGGATTTGATTAGGGAAAGCTATATTTACGCAGCATTATGAGATTTTACAGTTATATACTTTAGATAATAAATGTATTTAACGTCAAATTCTTTTATTTCAAAGGGTTAATGTAACTGACCTAAATCTTGATGTTTGCCCCTCATGACCCACTGATCAGAAGCGGCAAGGACTCCGTGCATCAGCAGCACAGGCGGGCGCGGTTCTGGTGGCTCGTTATGAGTCACGATCCTGGTGAGCTTCAGGATGTAGCCGTCCTCCGTGATGACCTCGTGAGTTTCGGCGACGTACCCTTCCCTGACTATCAGCTGTTTCTGTGAATCAAAAACATGGTACTTTAATACTAGCAATATTCCTTTGTGAAGATTCATATCTATTCAGAAAAGCTGGCATGAACGACTTCTATATCACAATAATATTGTTGAGCACTCATTGATCCAATCAGGCCCTCACACGGCAATTACACCCAATTTATCACATTTTAAAATTTTGTTGGCTGATTTAGCGAAATATAAAATATCCATATTATAACTTTATGAAAACCTATATTAATTAATTAACTTATGTATCATCTACGCACCTAATTTGTAAAATCGTAGGTCGGAACGGAACATCAGTGAAAATTATGATTGCAAACGCTGCAAATTTTCGCTCAAAAATATTATTCCATTATGAGATAGTCTTTAGAATAATATATTGGTAACTTATAATTACATTACAGTGAAGTCCCTATATGTGTGGTTTGTATCTTAAATAGCTCCTAGATTGTACTTTAAAAAAAAAGATTCGCTGAGATAGGTTGAAAGTATCGCGATTCATTGGCACCCCCCCCCCCTCCCCTCGACCGCAATGTAGCTTGAATCGCCGAGAATAGAGAGACCGAATACTCCAATCAAAATAATAACACATTCGAAAAAAATTGGCTGCGAAATTTTCAAGATTTATCAGTGTTTGCCTCCTTCATTCACCTCCTCCCATTCCTCCCATAAATAATAACATCTGAAACTCCTGACATGCATAATATATTTGTATTATCAAAAAGGCTTAATTGAAAAAAAAAAAATCTCGAAAATTGGTTGATAGTAGGTTGGGAAGCTCTTAAAATGAGCGGGCGGTAAGTAACCCCTCCCCCCATCATTTCACCCCCCAACACCTGGAAAAAAGTGTTGTTTATTATCCTACGCATTTTTGGGATGATGAACTTTTTTTGGTTGAATATCACGATTTCCCAGTATTTTGTGACTTATATTTTAGCCCCTGCTCCATCATAGTTATTAATCAATTGTGGATTCATCGTGAAGAGAAGAAGGTCCCATAACATCCGACGTCATTTTGGAAGCCGTACACTACATCCAGAATCAAATTCAGGCCATTTTTCAACAATCAGCACAAGCAATACACAAGCTTCCAATAAATTATCCTCTCCATCAACTTTCATAAGGCCTTTGATCCGCACAAAGACACCAGGAGCACCTGCTTGAAAGAAGGAAACTCCTCCATCTGAATAAAAATTAAGCATACTGAGCATAATTACCGTTAAATACCTCATTTCATATACCCTGTACAGTGATGCGTCCAAACAACCAAACAAGGCATGTGGAACAGTATATTCGATCCCTGAACCGAGATTGCAAAAGGTTTCAGGCTACCAAATGGCCATTCCATTTCAAACGCAGAACCAGTAGCTATTCGGCTGGTTATCACTCTTATTTTAATGGATTTTTATAACGAGCACTGTTATATTTACGGATTCCTTCATCGCATGCCACCTAGTAAAACCACTTACAAGCAAACCTTCCAAAAACGTCATTAATTGTCAAATTATGGAGAGAATTCGACAACGAATTGTAATTCAATGGATTCCAGGACATATTTAGACTTCTCTTTCCATGACCAAACTTATAATTGCACCAAAAATGCGTGCCACTTCGTCGTCTCACTCTGTAACAAATAATGTAATTCCGAGACATAATCGGATAATCTGATACATCAAAAGACGGTGTCAAATGACAATGCTTCAAGAATTACAGTCAGCCTATGAGTTAATTTCCCTTGAAAAAAGAAACAAAAAAGTACTCCGATTACGACATCCCTATCAGCCCTATCGACAGCCAATCATACCCCTTATGCCATGGCACAGAAATGGTGGACTTAGACGATAGAAACTTTCAGCTTTGATTAGACTGAGAACTGGTTATGGCTTGTTCTACAGAACTTTGTTTTTATATCAATACGCAACTTCGCAGTTCTATGGAAATGCGGAGTTTTGGTTGATGTGGAGCATCTATTGATGAAATGCGGAAAATACAGCATGACAAGTACATTTTTTTCCTCGTTTCAAGACCCAAATACATAGCAGCATCTTAAAGATAGGCATCCCCTAATCCTCCTGTCCAAACCAACTAAAAACCTAGGTAGGTACACATTTTGAGAACTAAAACCTATAAACCCCAAATTATATATAAAATGCATTGTATACGAAACTCAATCATCATGTGATGTTTAAATGAGATTTCATCTCATTGTATGAGAGTTAGGTTTTAGGTTAGGTTAGATTAACTTTTTACAGAAAATGTTATTCGTTGAAAATATGCAAACTCCCAAGTTCAATTATAAGGAGTATCTTCCTCCGTTATTAAACCGATCTCTACGATCTCATTTTCATGAAACTTCAAAGTTGTAAAATCCAACGTTTTTTACAACTGTACCGACACGCTGAAATATTTTCTTAATATTGAATGATTCAAACACGGTGTTTCTTTTATCACAACGGTTTTCAGGGAAACATCAACGATCGTATGACGGCAAATGAAAGTGTTGTGCGCCTTCTAATATTGAATAGGCAGTGTGCAATACAGTTCTGTAATGCAAAACCATTGCATGGAAATGAAGGCTCCATGCCATCCGTTTAACCTTTGTTATTACCATGTGAACCCAGGTGCGTTCCTACTCATCTAGCCAAAAGCGAATGTTTTTACCCAGTAGGAAATGACTTTTGACACAAATTTAGAGAAACCCAATTCAGCTAAATTTTAAAAAAAAAAAAATTTGAATTTTAGGTGAAACTGATTACGGTTGGATATTCTCAAGGGTTAGTCGTTTTATAAAGATTTCCTGTTGCAACCAATAAATAAAAATCATGTATCATGTTTTCTCACGTCGTAATGTAATTAATGAGTGATATATACGATATGTGATTTGTGATATGGGTTTCTGTAAGAAATGTGATATGCACTATAGGATAAATAATGCAAAAAATAAACTGTCAAAAATCAAACTTTTTAATTTTTGTAAAACAAAGTTATATAATGTTTACAATCCCTTTTTTTCATGTATTTATTTATTTATATTTGTTTGCGATATCTTTATTTTTTATGTTGAATGTCGGGAAAAATCTTCATCGTCGTTATGTTGTCTCTAAATCCTGTCGTCAACCGTTGCACAATTAGCTATTGCTATGATTGATTTGTGATACGAAAAGTAAGATACGAAATGATGAATTGAACTGATAAATAATGTCCAAGTAATAATAATAAAGACCTCGACAGAACAGTCCATCGATACAAGTGTTGTTTCTTGTAGTCCCGATTGTGGAATCGTTAATCAATTTCAAGTTCCAAAGACCATCCATGAAATTTACGAACTCACGTTCAATGTCGGTTATTCGAATCGATATTGAAATCTCCAGCCATGGTAATCGGCAGATAGTGTAAATTCCAACACGGATCGTAATCAGAAACGAACACTTTCGTACTGTAAGTGGCAAAATGTGCAGTACGATATTCTTTGATCTCTTTGAGAGATGCACCAGGACTTATGTAGAGGCCAACGAGCAAGGCTCTGACGTCGTTGAAAAGAATGTCACTTGCATGAATGTCCCCTACATCACGCATGCGATCCCTATTTTCGCTTTCGTCGTTCGTCTCGTGAAATTTGTGTCTAGCCGAATGCAGCTTATCAAAGAAAAGTTCCAGTCAAGCAGTGTGTTCGAATGAGTGAAGTTTCGTAAATTTTCGTATTATGTTTAGGTCAATTTCTTTGGAATTTGATCACTTTGTATGCTTGGAGATTAACTGACATTTTCGAAGGGAAAACGCTTTTCAAGTAATGATCTGCTATCCGAACAAATTTTAGGATTTTCAGCATTCTTTTCGTTTTTTTCAGGACGTTCATATTGATGACTTTTAATCTATTTTCAGCTTAATTTTGGAAGCAAAATGTTTAATAATCCAGTACATAGTTCATGCTGTTTTTTAAAGAAATATTCTGCTAAAAATATAGTTATATTTAGTTTTTTTTTTGCCACTTTTTGCAATATTCTTCTATAAGTTTGACCAAGTGATATAAAATGGTTGTACAAGTAATCCTTTCTTTTGGAATGCATGATTTCTCGACGAAAGAACGGAATAACTTTGTTTATTTACACAAAATAAGGATTTATGATGTTGAATCGATTTCGAAGTTGATGTTTTCAGCAGTAACAGTCAATGACTGATCAATGAACATGATCCAAAGGGTCACAGTAGTGAAGCATTAGTAGGTACATTATTTTAGCTCATACATTTTCAATTGGTGAGTAGGTTCTGTTAGGTATTGGATTATGATACGATGAGGTTAGAACTCAGGTTGATGGAAATTTGAATTTGGCGGGTGGACTTTTCCACTGCGCATCAGGGGTGGGCCCAGGTAGGAGGGAAGTTGCCATGATAGAACAGGCACAGAAAAAATATAGGTGGCAGTCGCGCTGAGTACGGGTACGAGTTATTTTCCTTGGCATATTTGAAGCAATATGGGGAAGTTTCTTGACATTTTCCTGACGTATAATAATATCTAACTATACCTGCCTGTTTAAAAGGTTATTCTTAGATCAGGGAGACTAGTAAAGTTCATAGACGTATTAATTATTTGCAATAATTTTCCCTCTGTAGGTGCCTATATCTATGTACCAAGTAGGTGTGGAAAATTGCCTACCTTATAAATGATGACAGCCTACGGACCAGCAATTTGAAATGAAACTCCTTTGTGACATTTAGAATTCAATATTAGTGTACTTATCAGCTGTGAGAGCTCTGAGCCTAATTTGTTTCTTAATCGAATTTTGGTGCTGAAACCTGAAATTAAGCTCCTTTTGGACATCTAGAATACAATATTGCAAAGAATGGAGGGATGATCAGCTTCGGACCCTGTAAGGCTAATTTCATTCCTTATCGACTCATGGTGCTGAAACATAGATGGAGCTGCTTGGACACCCCGAAAACAATTACGAGGTTTGAAGGCGTACAGGTAGGCGAGTGGCCTCTTGAGCTAATTTCTTTCGTTCTCGACCTACCAACTTTTTTTTGACATGGATATGTCTTTTGGCTGGGGGTCAAGGAATTTTTCGCGACACTTTTTTTTCCCGACCGACACTTTTCTTCCCGACAGACACTTTTTTTCCCGACCGGCACATTTTCTATTGATTTTCACGTACAACCAAGGCGTTACTAGGGAAGAGTAACTCCCATAATGTTCATAGTAGGAAAATCGTTCGCCACTTTTTGGAATGCTCTCATTTTACCACGACATTTCATGACCTCTAAGCCATTGTAGTGTTGAAGAATGCTGATTTATTACTCTAAGTTAAAAACTAATATTGTTTTGTAACCATAATGGAATAATCTTGTGAAAACTTGGTTGGTATACAATTGAGTAGTAGGTACCAACTGGTAAGCAGTAGGTACTAGACATATCCATGATCTTTTGTTTTTCCCATCAAGGGAGAAATTGAAATGCTTGATTTACACTTTACTTTCTAGTGCCTTGTTTTGTAACCATAATGGAATATTCTTGTGACAGGAAAGCACTATTTTTGACATGGATATGTCTTTTGGCTGGGGGTCAAGGAATTTTTCGCGACACTTTTTTTTCCCGACCGACACTTTTTTTCCCGACCGACACATTTTGTATTGATTTTCTCGTACAACGAAGGCGTTACTAGGGAAGAGTAACTCCCATAGTTTTCATAGTAGGAAAATCGTTCGCCACTTTTTGGAATGCTCTCATTTTACCACGACATTTCATGACCTCTCAGCCATTGTAGTGTCAAGGAATGCTGATTTATTACTCTAAGTTAAAAACTAATATTGTTTTGTAACCATAATGGAATAATCTTATGAAAAGAAGGCACTACATGGTTGGTATACAATTGAGTAGTAGGTACCAACTGGTAAGCAGTAGGTACTAGAAATATCCATGATCTTTTGTTTTTCCCATCAAGGGAGAAATTGAAATGCTTGATTTTACATGGATATGTCTTTGCTTTGGGGGGTTCCGTCACGCAAAATTTGTGTCACAATTTCAGTGTTTTTCACCTACGACCCAGCCGTTGCTAGGGGAATGGAACTTCCGCAGTTTTCATCGCACAAAAATCGTTCGCCACTCGTTGGAAAGCGCTTGATTTATGTGATAAAAAAATGTTCACATCTCAAGCTACAAATTTCCCTCTCCTTACGTACCTGGCTACATTCCAAATCTAAGTTGATTGGACTATAAACAATTTTAATAAGCCGGTTACAATATTCTTAACGTAAAGCAATAGCATCATTTACTCCACTCCATAGGAAACATTTTCATCCTCTTGACAACTCGAGGACAACCGTTATGAAATCCCCAATCAAACAATCAAAGACATATCTAATATATATATATTTTTTAATGATATTTTTCTAAATTTTTTGACATTAAATTTGTTGAATGGCGTAAAGTTATGGGGTCCTGAGGTAAAGGTGTAAACCCTTTTGGGAGGCACGAAGCGCCTAGTTTTGGTGATATATATATATATATATATATATATATATATATATATATATATATATATATATTTGCAGCGTTTTCATTGTGAAACCAAAATAGAATTTGAAAGTGGTTTTCTCGTATCCATAAAATGATTGTAGTAACGCAGCCAAGGTTCGTTGCTTCAACTACATACCGCTGATCTCAAGGGCATTATTCATCTTATCCTATAACAATAACATATTTGTCTCTTTTCTTCATTCCGGTGGAAAAAATCGTCCAAGATCAAAATGATTACTATCAAACGCCCTGTAAAATTCTCGTATAAAGGAGCTACTACAGTTTTCATCCAATAAGATGTGCAACTGAATATGTACCATTCTTAGTTGTCATACTTACGTTATAGTTTTTAACTTCTGATTCCCATATTCAGAACAATATTATGTCCAGGCATTATAAATAAAATGAAGTAATTAAAATTTAATTCACCCTCTACTCACTGTGTCTAGAAACTCCTTGGGCATTATATAATCGTCTTTGCCTAACAAACTCCACTTTTTCAGTAAATTGAAGAAAACACTGAGACTAGCTGCCAACGGCGATGCGGCAAAAACTGCTGGTAGTAAGAAAACCAATAAGAAGCTTCTCATTTTCTAGTCTTACGTCTATACACTATTTCCTCAATTTCTGGACGTCGAGAGAAAGATGGAACTCTATTACCCGCTAAACCCGCTCCTGACTTCGCGAATCACACAAGCGTTCTCGAGCAACATCGGTACCAACGAGAAGTTGAAGGCTGAAATCTTTACCTGTCACTCCCCCTCCTCAGAACGTGAGTGAATAAAATAATTGTGATGCAAGCCAATCTCCTCAGCGAGAACATTAATAGGTTAATGGCGGCTCAAACGTGACGTTGATTTCTTTTGTAGGAAACTACATATACAGTGAACGTTCAGTATCCTCTTCACCAAAAGCGGAAAACCTTTTGATTCGCGCAAGGTGAGTGCCACAAAAACCTACGCTGCAAATTATTTCTAATAGGTTTATTATTTCAGCATTGTATACTGTATACGTGCACTTAAACCCCTTAATAGTAATTTGAGATACTATTATTTTTGGCAAGCATGATTCGCTTTTAGACAAGGCAGTGAGACAACATATATGATCAGTTAGTTTAACTTAGAAAACCAAAAATATGAGCGACGCTGAGCAGCTGCATTCCTGAATACCTGTGCTTGAGAATGGGTTTTTAGATTCACATTCAAGATGGTACTTTCCGCAAGTATTTCCTTGCTCGATTCACTAGAATGCTTCATTTAAAAAATGTCTGCCAAGTCGGGGGTGGCCATAGCATCCTCATTTCCGTAATGAGAATATATGGATATCTCAAATATATACCTATGGATGATCTCAAATGATTCCTTAGTGGGGATCGATGGAATTTGGGAAAATAGTTGAATCATCCAATAAGAAAATAATACTGGGTAGATGTCACGATTGCGCATGCGCACAAACTAACAGTGATTCAGAAGCAATGTAGTTTCATTGGGACCATCTACAGTTCAAGCCGTACAATCCCTTAAATTTTCATCAAAATCGTTTGGAAGCTGTTGATTTCAGACTTGTTAAAAGCGCTTGAGGTTCGTGCATGAGCTGCAGTTACAACTTTACGATAAGTGATGAAACTTAACTCACATTTGGTAGGTAATCAAATTCATTTCCCAACAACCTTCCGAATTTTAGCGGGATTCAACAAATCGGCCAAGAGAAAATCACTCTTGATGGATTTTCTGTTTGAGCATGCACAATAAAAACTAGCAGTTTCTGAGTGATGAGATTCACAGGGGACCACCATCAGCCTAAATTATTCATTCCCAGAAATCGTCATAGAATTTGAATGAAACTGATTCGTTTGATACTCTTGCAATAAAATTGATATGTTCTTAGAGAAAAAGTATTTTTTATCTCCAGAATGGGAAAACAATGCTTCCACTTGACCCTGGTAGACTAGAAGCAAACAAAATAGTAAGTTTCGGTCCAAAATATATAGAAATCCAAAACTTTCGTCTCACAAGCATTCCCAAGAATCATGATCTCTCCTTACTATAAAGCATCTTATCATAAATCATCAGAATGTTGTATTATAAATGATCACTATATCATGAACGCTATGCATGCAAGGAAAATTCCCCAGAATCATCAAAGATGAATCATCGAAGAGATCATGGTAATATGAAGTATTGAGAGATTAAAGCAATGACTCTATTTCCTTTGAAGCCCATTCCTCTGTTTGAAAGCATCCCACTAAGCCTGCGATTACATTGGATCTGGAATCCACCCGATCCTATCCATCCAGCTGGTATCGGGACAGTTCCACAACGAAAGCATCAGGCCATAAGTGCTAATTTTAATACCTCGCGCTGATCTATTCTATAATATTTTCATCCGCTAATTATTAGATGTCATCATAATAATGAATATTTACTTCCAATCTCACGAAAGTCCGATTTTTTAGAATAAATTACTAAGGATAGTATTGAACAAGAGCCCTAGATACTCTTCTGCACTGCTCGATGAGGAATTTGATCGTAAAATTGTCATCCACATTTTCAATATTGGTTCCTCTTATTTCTGGCCTTGAAGCTGAAAATTTGTCGCCAAATACAAGTACGTGTATTTTAGTACCTAGATCTCGAATTATTATTGTCCCAAAAGTAAACTCCAAGTTTTATAGATGTGATGCATATGTCACAGTGCTCAAATTATTATTTCAGAAAGACATCAATATTTTTCATTTAGCAAAAATATTCATGAATTTACTGAGCAGTAGGTACCTATATTATAATTTGTGAGTTAATAATATTTTTTCCTCTATTGGTTGTTATGAAAAGAATGGCTATGGTAGTTATATTTCATTATCATTTCTAACTAGCTGGTTAACTGTGCGTTGCACAGGTTGACTTGAATATACACAACCCCCCCCCCCCTCACCAATCAGATCCATAATTGATCTGATTCAAAAAGCCAGCTCCAGTGGCTTGAACGTGCAACATCTTCCATGAATAATAATAATAATGATAATAGGTATTTCCAATAATAATCCTAGTTGAACTAGTCACCCCAACTTATATTTTGTATAGCACTCAGAGAAAGAAATACTCAATTCCTTCCCCCTCCCCCCTTCAAATGTCCCAACGGGTCAAGATTGAACATTATCTTTGCTTAGCACGAAGCATCCTTGCTTAGTGGTCTCAACTTCATTTTTATTTGAGTGTTTTTAAAATGATTATAACTAATATTTAATTTAATTGTTAAGAGCTGACAATTGTCAAACAATTTATTGTGACGACAAATAAACGAAATAAATAAATTATTCAAGTAGCCTGTGACCCAAGTTCACAATTAATGAGTAATTCTGATGTATTCGACCACTCAGATCTCCAGTTGGTTCAGTGACGTTCGAAACGCTTTAACACTATCCAAACATATATGCATCCCTGCCGCAGCGCTTTCCATGACGTTGTACGCTTGAAATCATCATAGCAGAGACGTCTTATTCCTTGAATATTTAGAGATGTTTATGGAGAAAATTGTTGCAAATTATTACAATTTTTTTATTATTTCCATATTAGTAAACCCTTCAGCTGATAAAATTGTTTTCTAGATAATTATCCATTAAGTGGAGCCCGTCATTACCCAAGTATGACCACATAAACCTCGACAACTACCGAAGAAAATTCGGTGAAATAAAAAGCTCAACTTGATATTCCTAATAGTATTTGTAGGTATAATGGCAGTTTATCAGGTAAGTATCCCAAATATCATCAGAGAATAGTATAGAAAAGATTTCAGAAAAGGTACTACATGACACGGGTGAAATCAATGACATCAAAACCAGTCATAGGGTTTTACATGTGAGACAAGACTTAAGGTCACTAACTTAAGGAGTGATTTCATGGTATCTACCATATTACAGTAAACTTATGATTATTACACGTACTACTCGTATCATGAACTAGCACTTACATAATCTTGAAACAAAATATTTATGTCCCCTTTCCACTAAAGGGGGAGAGGCAATGAGTTGCTTTAAGCGAAACCATCAGAACGAATTCAGATCCTCCAGTCGAACGAAAAACCCCAACCTGCAATGGCTGTTTACTTTACTTACTTTAGATTTTTACAATTATGAACCAACACTTACATAATCTTGAAACGAAACATTTAAGTATGTGTAGTATAATTTTATTATTCAATCATCTGATATAGGTACCTAATAATACAATCCAATCGTTTTTCTCTTGGAAAAATTTCATACTAATGTAGTTTTAGGCTCTATCCACGTTCAAGCTCAACAAATGTGATGTGGATGTCATAGTGATTGCTGTTGTTAGTTGAACGTGAGTGTTCCACTCCTCCTACTCCTTGCCTAATTAATGCCCTATTGAGCTGCTGGAGAGGATAAAATTTTGGGTTTGTAAATTTGCCCCCCTCCCCCCCATCACTATCAATTACTCATCTTAAAGAGCGCGAGGTCCCGTGAAAGCAACATGGAAAACAGGGATCCCATTTCGGAACAGGTGGTTCCCACTAGATGAGAGGAGATGCGATGCTCTATAGCTTACTCTTCTGAGCCTTAGGTCCCATTGGGATTAAGCAAAACTGCTAACAGCGAGGAGCGTGAGGTCCCATGGGCAGATAGCTAGGATGAAGGTAGGTAGATAGATTGGAGAGAGAAGTAAAGAAGTCAAAATTTTGAGTGAGCCATCCCAGCCGCTCGATTTCACAAGGGCCAGTCCGTATTATTAAAAGTGTGGCCATTTCACGACAATTGCGATAATCTCAATCCTCTGCTAAATATTATTTACAAGTTCGTAGTTTACATGTATACACAGTATGTACATAGATCGCGTCCTAATAGAAAAGGTGTATATTATCCACGAAATGGTCCCATCATAGGTAGTACCTACACGTCATACTATCCTAGAGATCTAAGTGCTATGGTCTCAGATTTAGCTGAATTCGACCAGAACGATCCCATCATGATATTTATCGTAATCAGAGAATTTATTTGTAATAAATAAATCACAGTTTCACGGGGTGCATTCAGGCATCCCAAATATAGTCAAATGATCTTAAAACATTCTAAGTACATATATAATAATTCTAAATTGATTCTAGATGTTAAAAAAGTTTTTCACATCTATTATAGTCACAGCTCACGGCAAGACATGTACAATAAATTATGTGGAAAGGGACGGTTATAAAGGGGTTGGATAACATTTCAATAATATTCCATAATTCGACGATCTGTGAACACCAACACCTCAATCACTTAATATGCGAGACAAGGGGCGATAGGTAAAGCAGTTTCTGTCTGTGTCTATATTCTCTGTAAAGTGGAAAAATCCCTACACGTTTCATCAAAATCGATCTATCAGTATCGGAGCTTCGTCTATAGCAACCAATTTCAGGATTTTCACTGGCAATGGTTACCTATTTCAACAAAATTAGTAGGGTGCCATCCTGAGACTTGTACCCAAATACTCTCGAACGAAATCGGACTGATGGTAGATCGTGAAGCTTTATAATATATTATAAGATATCATCTCAATTTAAGTGAGGATGAACCCTACAGTCCAACTAATTTTTATTGTACTAAAAATATCGATTTAGGATATTTTTGTGTTTTATCGAATTTTGCACCCAAAAATCAGGCTTTCCAAATGAGGGGATGGGTTAGTTGGCCAGCACTTTATAGGCATATTAAATTGGTCATATCACAAAAAATGTCCTATAAAATCACTAAAAATGGCTAAACACGGTTAAAATTCAATAAATTTATATTTTTTGTGGAATTTTAGTTTAAAAAAAAAGTTTATCAACGATGAACCAGAACTTGCTGGAGAATGTACTTACATTTATGGAAATTAGCTAGAAAATCGATAAAAACTGCCAAAAAGCTACAAATTCCGCTACAAATTCCGATTTTTTTTTTTTTTTTTTTTTTTTTTTTTTTTTTTTTTTTTTTTTTTTTTTTTTGCCATAAAATTGGTAGTTAACAATTTCATCTTAGCAGCTGATTATGATACGATCCCATTGAAATCGATACTTTACAATTAAATCGTATTTCCCTGATCATTCTCCAAAATAATTCAGATAATATTCAAGGAAATTGAGACGGTTAAGATACGTTAAATTTATATTTTTTTGTGGAATTTTAGTTTAAAAAAAAAGTTTATCAACGATGAACCAGAACTTGCTGGAGAATGTACTTACATTTATGGAAATTAGCTAGAAAATCGATAAAAACTGCCAAAAGGTACAAATTCCAAATTTTTCCAGAATCGCAAGCTATTAAGTATGTCGGACTTTTTTTTTTTGCCATAAAATTGGTACCTAGTTAACAATTTCTTCGCACTCAAAGTGTTCACGTTTTAAAACAATGTAACTACGTAACATAAGATTTATACGATAATTTAGGAAAATTCGCTCGTTTGTTACTTGGATTTCACATTTGCGCAATCTCAGCAGCTGATAATGATACGATCGCGTTGAAATCGAAACTTTACAATTAAATCGTATTTCCCTGATCATTCCCCAAAATAATTCATATAATATTCAGGGAAATTGAGACGGTTAAGATTTAGGAAGGTTAATCAAGGCGAAATTGGACGTGTAGGCCTCGATAAAATTATGATTTTATGTGTGCACATACGGAGAGTGAAGTATTAATATGAGAGCAATGGCAATAATAGGGAAATCTCCTGAAATTTTAGAGAAAACCTCCTAAATATTTGATTAAAAACTAATGGAACCGGTTGAAATAACAGACAACAAAACATGCAGATACGAAACCAAAGTTGTTAGAAGGTTCTAAAACGCAAAATACGGGAAGACATTATGATTTTGAAGAACTTTTTCCATCTTTTTTTCCATTTTCCGAATTGAAAACGACGCGAACGACGGAAAACACGCGATCTCTAATTTCAATACGGCGACTATAATACTTGAATTCGGACATTAATAAATCCCGATGGACTACAACATGCATGATAGGTATGTATATTTGTCGTTACGAGGATATTTTATAATAATATATACAAAGTACGTAATTATAAAGTAGATAACACTTATTATATACATATTTATACAAGAAGAAAAGTTGTAGTACCGACATTATTTATTACAATTTTATTGCCCATAACTTTGGTTTGAACGAAGTATTTGAAGAATTATTAAGTACAACGTCCAGGGCTTTATGTAACAAATTAAACATACCTCACTGTGTAATCAGGAGGAAGTAAATATAATCAAATTATTTAACAATAAATGAGAGCAGGGTAAATAAGAATATGGATATGTTTGGCCATTCAGTGATGGTGTGGTGCATCACCTAGACTAGCATGAAATACACCCATAATACCAATTGACGAGGTACAAACTGCAATAATCACGAAAAATCTGTTGCAAGGCTTCATACTACTTTCTCAACGTGCGATCCCCTGCATCTAGGTGGTACTAATGATGTTGCTGAGTAACATTTTATTTTTGATGAGGACGACCATTTTTATCAATATTTACAAATTATTCCAGAGCCCATCAGATCTTGATGAAAGGGAGATGTCAATGATTTATATGATTCTCAGTGATTCTCCATTCTTGCCTCAAAAAATCAAGCTTTCCAAACGAGAGGATGAGACCAAATTTTTTTGAGTACATTCAATTGGTCATATTACAAACATTTTCAACAAAAAAATCACTAAAAAACGGCCAAAAATCGTTGAATTTATAAATTTTAGAAGAGTTTTAGTCAAAACAAAATGATCAACGATTAAGTAGGACATTAAAAAAATTTTGCACAAAATTATGTTGAATAACGTATTTAATTTTCATTAATATTTGCTAAAAAATCTATAAAATGCAACAAAAAACCTAAAAATACATAATCTTTTTTGAATTGCCGAATTTTGGTTTTTAACAATTTCTCTCTACCGAAATACAAAATTTCAATACAATTTAAAAAAAATTAGGTATAATACGATACCTTGATAATTTAAGAAAATTCGCTCATACGATCGTGCTACATGACTGGAACTTTTTAAATTTCCATCTACTGGAGCGATCGCCTACTAATTTGTATAATGAAATTATCCGAATAAGGGAGACCTTTGCATGTCATTCTTTTTTCGTATGCAGCACAGGGCCTTAATCCAGAGCGCTACAATGTTCAAAAAAGAGTATTACTTGACAGCAACAGCACTTAGCTCATTCTCTACACACTTCCACTGTCCAATTCATACATTAAAGCTTCAACATGTTTATGCTGATCTATTCCCCACTATGCCTGATTTAACCCCATTGCTTTCACAGGAGATATCAATCATTAAAATAGGGAGGACAATTATTAACTTAAGAACTTAATTTATTGATCACGTAGACTCGTGATAACGCTTCCATATAGTAGATCCTCTCAGAAATACGAATATATGGTGATCATGTAAAATTATTTCACCTTCGTAAAATCTATCACAACCAAATGAATTCAATAACTTATTTCACCGGGCGTTGTAGATGAAGAGTTGACTAGAGTCATGTTGATTTTCGTTGAAAACTGAGGTAGCTGCCATTTTCACAAGGTCGTACTTCCAATCATCTCGTCAATTGTTCTTTCAAAAATTCGAAAACGACGCCGTTTATCGTCTCGTTTGTGTTATTACCCAAGATAAAATCTATATGCGTGAACTTATAATCTGGAACTTGGTAAACCTTTCTCACTCCTGGTACCATGTCCCGCAGAAAAGCAACGCCCTGTGGACAATGAAATATGAAGAATTAGATTGATAATGATACGAGTTCCACTTAATTTATAGAATCTACCAAACAGTTATTTTTTCTACAATGTGAATCGGTATTTTTGGACCACGGAACAGACAACACGAAAAGTGATCCGATCAGAGGTGGATGATTCGAAAGCGAATTGATGAGCTGAAAGTATATCCCTTGCGGATGTAGTTGAAAACAGTACTAGATAATGTTGTTGGTATCACAAAGAGAAACCTTCGAGTTCATAAGTTCATTGATCGGTATGAAAAGTTCAGATAGGTACTAATTTTTTTAAATGTCGTTCATTTAAAAGTGTTAATGAAATTAAGTTAAAGGCTGTTTGCACATTGAAATTAACTGATAAAGTTTACTTTTTCTTGCTTCAAATTAACAATATTTTTAGTACGGAGAATAAGAATTAAGACCTGGGAGCTCGTCAAGGCGTCGTTGATGCCGTAGAGGAGTATGATAGGGGTTGTGATTAGCTGCAATGGGTAAGCGGGTGGTATCGTCGAGTTGTATTTTAGTTTGTTTCCCTTCATACCGTAGTCGAACATATAGAAACCTGAAAAAATAAAAGTATAAACGTACAAATAATCGTACTAAAATACGTAAGTCTAATTTAGTCTTGTAGTCTTTTTTATTCTCAAGACCGTTACCCTACTTTGGAGAACTTGTTACCCCAGTTCTTCAAGATCACAATGCTTCTTATTCAATAAATATAAAGGTCGTTCCACTAGAAAGGGCGAATTCGATATTGAACATTTCAGAAAAATGAATGTCACAGTTAAATTCTGAAAAAAATCAGTAACGTTAGTCTAGCCAACTTGACTCTGATTCCATAGGTAGTCTTTCAAACAAGAACAAGCTTAATTAACAAATTAGAACGCTGCAAATTATTACACAAAGGTTTACTATTTCTGTGTTAGATAGACCTTCTAGGCAGACCATTGGTCTATAATTATTAATCGTGTCTCCCAAAAGGGTTCACACCTTTACAGTTCCCAGGATCCCGATAGGTAAGAAACGAATATAAGTTCAGAGGCTCCTCAGCTGATCAGTGCGTCTCCGTATCTCGTAATTGTTTCCGAGGTCTCCCAAAAGAGCTCCATCTAATTAACATAAACGTGAGTCAATTGGGAAAGAGAAAATTAGCCAAACTGAAATTTGGGACGAGGCTCTTCCGGCTGTGGTAAAGTGTGGTAAACATGGAAAACAGTGCAATCTTGTGAGTGGGCTCTGTACATAATTTTATTCATATTCCACTAAGCATTCTGAACTTTGGAAAGGTGCTTCTCTGGGTGTGAATGTGTTTAATTAAAATTTGAAAACCCCCTCTAATTACCTGAGTGTGCTCTACAGGTAAGTTCGTTTCTATCTGAGATACCAAATTTTAGAACAGAGCCTCTCTGGGTGTGGTAGATACAATTGTAGATAGTATTTCCCTAGCAGTACTGACACAACTGGCTAGAAATATATGTATACACTATAACGTGAGGACAGGAGGTAGAATTTAGGATAAACTATTTAGTCACCTTACTAATACTACTACTTTTGCTATGACAATTTATTTTTTAAAAAGTTCGGCTTATTTAATAAAATCATCGGCTTATTTGACCAAAATGTTTTCCTTTCCTGATGGATGATATTCACTGAGGTGGCCCAGGGAACACACGGCTTTAATCAATATCATATGATCGAAATGAGGCTGTTCTGACGAAGATAGCTGGAATCTTCTTCTAGCATGAGTTGACGTCTTGATATCCCTAATGCTGTGCCGGAAAAGGTAAGCCCAACCTAGTTTACCCGATCCCGGTGTCTTATTAAAGAGATGTAGGTTGACGGATACAAGGAAAAATCTATCTACTCTCCCTAATAGAATGTTAGGATCCCCAACCTGCAAATAGAGTAGGTTGATGTCATCACGCAGGAACAGCTGTTTACTTTCTCAATTTTCACGTTGTGTAATAAGCTTTGATATGGGTGATATTCTCGAGACTTGACACTAGCGCATCCTTACATCGAGGCAAGGCGAAATTGAATTTTTTCACCTTGTTGTCATGGTGACGAGTAAACATATGCGAAAATGCGCCATTTGTAGGCACAGCTGGACAACAGCATAACATAGTCTCACCTAGTTCCGAGTCAATATTTTCATTATTTGTAATATGCAAGGTGATAAATTGTATGCAAATGACATCAAGTTATTATCAGGTGTTGACCTCAAACGCTACGAACGCGAGATTTAATCTGTGGGGTAGAGATCCATATGAAATGTGTGTTGGGGAGTTGACATACAAGTGTTCTAGATGATCCAGACTTCAGCCCCAAAGATGTTGTGGATTACCTCTCTAGTTTTAGAACTGTTCTTTGAATCAATTGAAACTAAAAATCTTCAGAGTACTGTGAAAGTGGTCTTGTGAAAGGATGTGTTATGAGAGCTCTGTTATGCGGGAATAGTAAGTTGTATCACATGTGGAAAGGTAAGTACCTAGAGGTAAGGTACCTACATACTTTCCGTGTATTATTACTTGTTCATGTAGGTACTTCATTAATCAAAACGAAAGTAGGTACCTAATAACCGTTTTTGACCATAAAATTTGCGTAACTGCAAAACTCGCGCAATAACTGCACTGCCAATGCCGTCTTTACGAAATCTTACCTTCAGAGGAATGCATTTCAAAGTATTTTCCTTGCAGCTGGTTTTTAATTCATGTTGCATATTCCCTGATTCGATATTTGACAAACTTGCTAATCAGTGGTTGTATTCTTCGGCAAAGCAACGACCCACCTACTTTGTTTAGGCACTTTAAACCAACAGCAAATCTGGTAGGACGTACGTACCTACCTAAGTAGGTAGTTTCGTTTCTAGGTGTAGCAACAACCTGCCTTGTTTATTTTTACCAACTATTAAATCTCTCCTTTTATTTATTCAATATAACAAGTAAAGCTTCCTCAGTTAAGCATAGTACTACGAACTTATAATAAAACGCTGATGAAGCTACCTTAGCAATGGCTAGGTACCTACAGTACAGACACCTGAGGAATTTTCAATCATATTTTCTTTACTATTTTTCAGGTTAATTATTCTCAAAGCCTAAACGAATGAAGTTCTTTAGTTTTCTGACACTGATTAACTACTATAGTTAGTAGGCTCCTTGTCCAAATAAAAACTCGTTCACGTTAGATTGGTATTGTTGACAGCTATCTACAATCAATTATTGCGCTGGCAGGCATGATTATTATAACATTTAGTCGAATTGAAACTTTGTATTGCTACAATATTATACTTTTTCAAAACAAAACTGTTGAAAAATGGCCTTATAACCACGAATTATGTTGACGTGAGATGGCAAACTTCTTGTGAGAAATAGGTTGGTTGAGTAGCGATTCATTGACATAGGGTGGTCTCATGGCCGACTTTGGCTGAAACGCGAACCTACTCCAGGCGTGACGTCACGAGAATATGGGCCATACACGATCCATAAGGACATTTACGTACTTTCTTAATCTGGGGAGCGTACTTTTGTTCTCAGATCGGAAGAATTGAGCAAAACCCAAACTGTATCGTTCAAAGGAATGTAGTTTTATGTACAAGCGACTCCATTCGTTCGAAACAGTACCTACCATCCACAATGCATTTGCTCTGGCCATAATGAACTGGCGAATGAAAGCCGTAGAAAAGTACTTAAACATACCTAATGTACTAATGTTAACCACATCACTCCAAAAATTTCCACGCACTACAACAGCTGCGTTCGGTAGAAATATGAAAATAACACCATCCTATGAACTCCAACAGTGATACCTTAAAATTTAGCATGTATGTATATTACTAATTGTAGTCGTCTCCAACTCTCCAACAATAAAAAATTAAAACACCCAAGCTGCTACTAGAGTGAGTTGGCATAATCATTCCAGATTCTCCTGCAAGAAATCTGATGTGTTATACGTAATTATGTTGGGTGTCATACAAGGCAGGGCACTCACAGAATCCCATCTACGACTACCTACTCACCACACTAAACGTTTTGGTTCCCAATCTGCTACCCACTATAGCAACAATTTGATATCGTACTTTTAAAAAGGAAGCTAATTAGCTCTCTGGTATTCCGATATAAATTTCATGGATTCGAACCAATAATACTAATCGATCAATTTAACGCATGAGCGTTCGATAAAATTGAGTAGGAATATACTCAGTTAGCCAAGTTCTGAAGAACCTTAGTATCTCTTACATTATCGTACGCTTACCATGATTGTATACCTGACCGAAATGTTGAACTGTTTTCACTGAACTGCCGGCTGGGATATACGACATCTGATTACCAAAGCGTTTCTGAAAATATAAAAATCATTATCGTTAGAAAACGAATGACATTCAAATAAAGGTTGTGGTATATAACTGCTGTAATGTAATTTATGATAACTTATTACTATAAAGTGTACCTACTTTACAAAGAAGGCCTTTCTGTCCTTGAATTGATTTTTTTTTAAATTATTCTCCAACGTTTCTCTCCAGGAATAGGGGCTTCTTCAGGAAAAAAAAAAAAATTTCAAAACATGAAATTCAAAATTTTTTAAAATAAATACTTTGTTTTCTTTTTTGAAATGAAAAATCGAGGTCAGAGTTATCAGTGAAAGAAAATCAAATTTAAATTTCTTTCAGTTTATGAAGGTAACAATGTTTTTCCGTATGCTTTACTTAGTTCACTGGTGACAGTTTTTTAAATTTAGAACCCTCCAATCAAATACGATTACCTAAATTTTGCTAAAGTTTTGAGTGTCTTTTTAGAAGTTCATTGAATTTTAATTTATTTGCTTAACCATTTCTAGAAATGTTATTTTTTGCAAATTAGATTATTTTTCTACAATTTTGAAATTTTCGAAGTCCATAGTAGGTCCTAAAGTTCAGCAATGGGCAACCAACGTGATTTTTGTATCTTCTTGACGTAGATCCAATTCATGGTTTGAAAAACGACGTTTCTCCCACGTATAATTTTCCACACCCAACACTACCACAAGGAATTCGGTAGACACAGTCTGAACGTTTTTCTTTTAGTGTGAAATCTTTTAGTTTGGGAAATAGTGGTCTGTTCGTATGAAGTGTTCGAAATGTAATTTTTACTTGTTCACCAGCCCTTTCACGTTAAGCATTGAATAGTATTGGATGTATTTGATTGAGGAACTCTAAATTTATAATTACCATAACTAGCAAACTAGGTAAAACACGGAAAATCATTGTTACCTACATAAACAATTTTAAATTTGATTTTCTCTCACTGATAACTATAAATTAGATTTTTTATCTAAAAAAAAAGTATTTATTTTAAAAAATTTTGAATTTTATATTTTGAATTTCGTCTCCCTGAAGAAGCCCCAGTACTTGGGGAGAAACGTTGGAGAATAATAGAAATCAATTCAAGGACAGAAAGACCTTTTTTGTAAAGTCTTGTAATAATTTGAACTGTCCAAATAAAGAAACGTTATAAAGTGTACTAACTCTAACTTTAGTAGGAATAGTAACTATATTACCGTAAAGTTATGTTCCAGTACATAAAGTTCAGTTATCTTGATTTTTGGAAATTGTAGTCAACGAAGTACCAAGAAAGTTCTCGTCGTAAAGTAAGACCATACACGACCGTATAACTTATTTTTTCACATAAGTTAGTATTGGAATCTTACCCGAGCCAGATATTTTGGAATAATTCCAATAGTACACTTAGTGTACTAACTCTAACTTTAGTAGGTGTAGTAACTATATTACTGTAAAGTTATGTTCCAGTACATAAAGTTGAGTTATCTTGATTTTTGGAAATTGTAGTCAACGAAGTACCAAGGAAGTTCTCGTTGTAAAGTAAGACCATACACGACCGTATAACTTATTTTTTCACATAAGTTAGTATTGGAATCTTACCCGAGCCAGATATTTTGGAGTTCAAGCGTGTTTCCAAAAATTATTAAATCCTTTCTATTGGGGTGGTATATATTTTGCGAAAAAAAAATGGTTATTTAATATCTCCCTTAAGGGGGGGGGAGGGGGGGGGGGGGAGACTGTCTTGAATTACGAACACGTATGCGCGTGCGTGTGTCAGGGTAACCCGTGTTCTGAAAGTTTTTGAGATAACGAGTATTGTACATTTATACATAGGTATTTAATAAACTCCAACCCTGATAGTTCACATGCTAGTTACCGTCGAAAAAGGTGTATGAAATCAGAGGAATCACGGGCGGATGCGTAAATTTCGAGTCAAATTTAAAATATCTTTGATCGAATATTCTCGGACGTTATTTTTTTTCTTGCAATATGAACATGATTTTAGGATCTGAAAGGTAATTTCCACTAGGAGCAATAGTAAAATTATCATTTAGGTATCTACCTTTCGGAGGAATCCGTCATCACTCGACTCGACTCGACTCATACTCAAATGACGATTGACTCCTCCAAAAGGTACGTAAATGATAATTGATTTTAGGGATCTACGTATCTTGAAACGTAACCCAACAGCTTTTACGGTGAATGAGGGGGTTGAACAATTTAGTTGATTACCAAGGCTCGTTATAGAAAATAATGAACCGAAACTCTCAAAAAATAGAGAGTTCCTAAGGCGAAAGGGAAATAGAGATGAGGCGCCATATCGAGAGCGGAAAACACTACTGCTCATGTGCGGGGAGATGAGGCGCCTTATCTACAATAACACAGATTTATTCCACCCTATACATAAGACGCTTTATCCCGAACCTACCTATCTCATCTCTTCCTCCCTATCGCAAAGTAACCTTACTCACCGATAACAGCGATATTCAATTCTGGTTGGCATTCATGATTCATGAAAATTATATTCATTTTCTTGTTCATAAATTTTCAAAATCTGCCATTGTGAAACCTTATCTTGAATTAGAAAAGAACTAGTAAATTTATAAATGCTGGAAACTGAACACACTGAGTGGTCCAAAATCCAATTGGTGGTTCAGCGTTACTTGAAGATAAGTAGCGTCACTAAGACACTAATTCGGCCGCCTTGACTTTATCAGGTTAGCATCCACTGTGGCTCACCCCAGATGATAAAATCCCCAAACACCTTGTCCCAATTGACATTGTTTAGGAACCCTTTAATTTCTTTATGAACTTCCTTCATCCTTCACATGCTTCTTCCATATTTATCTGCTTACTCTGTCAAGGTTCGCTCTGTGTTCTCCATAAAACTGTCCTATAATGTCGAGGCAGTAATCTTGTTCTGGTTGGTGGGTACAATACTTCTTCACGTTGTAGACCAAACGTGGAGTGCGAGGGAGCATTTCATAGATACCGGCAGATTTCAACGCGTCCTGGAATTCAAAATAAATTCAACTTCAAGATTAGAAAAATTGAATAAACTACTTAATAGACAAATTTTCTAAACAGCAGTTTTGTAAATTTCATATCATGAGAATCGAAAATTTCGAGCTCCGTCTGTTTTGCCAAATTACAAATTTAAAGCGGTTTCATTGTTTTCACAAAGACTCCTGGGTCCCAACTATATTTTACATACTTGAAAAATAAATAAATGTTACCTATCTACTTAATCCTTCTTGGTCGCCCTTGTATTGTTCTGTCGTGCAGGAAGTTCTGAAGGGGTGTTGTGTGGTGGTATTGCAAATAATATTGTGAGAAGAGTCATTTTACTTTTAAAACGTCATCCTGCTTTAATTCCAATTTCTGTAGATTCATTAGAGAGTTTTTGTATTTCTCGTATTGGTATTTCTCGTAAACACGAAAACAAGCTGTTAGAGCGAGCACGATGAATGCTAACCTTTTTGCATCGACTTCTCGTAGCGTTTTCGTAAGCCTGAGAGAAAGAGAACTGTTATAGAGACGTTAATGTGACTCTTGTAATGAACCACTGCTCATAACTCAATTGTCACAGTAGACTATTTCCAAAATATAACATGAATAGGAAACAACGACCACTTAAAGACCACCTAAGGAAACAACGACCACTTACCTCTACGTCATATGAAAACGATTCAGCGGTGAAGAAAACGAATCTTTAAAACGCGTAAAATGAACCTTCAGAATGAAAAACCTGAAATCTTCGATAAAACGTCGAAAGCAAGAACAAAATGCCGCTAATGACTGTTCTGGTTGAGGTGCGGGGGAAAAAACACGAAAGAAAGACAAATTTAATACAAAGGTTAAACCAACAACAAAAGACGGCACGGGGAAAATACAGCCGATTTTGTCGGGTGTGTATGTGTATCCATGCCAACTGCATGATAGTTGCTAAGTTATTCATGAGTGTTATCCTAGAAGAAGGTCAAGTTATCGTTTCGTAATTACGATTCCGAAAAAGCTGCGCACGGGTAAAGCTGACTCTTCTCGTTCCGAAAAGCGTTTCCACGTTACGAAAACCTCTTCTCGTTTCGGAAAGGCCATTTTCGGATACGAGAAAATGAATACGAGAAGTACAAAAACTCTCTATTATCATCGAAAATTTGCGGGAAAGGAAGTTTCGAAGATATTTTGCGGAAAAAGGGATATTTTGAACAATTTAACGAACAATAGGCTACATAAAGTTTGTACTTACAGCAAGAAATTGGTATTGGGCCAGAAGCACTCGGATCATAGAGCTCGTAATTTCTTCTAAAGGATACTTTGACGCCACTGGTGCCAAAAGCACTGAGCCCCAGATTTTGTTATTGTACTCGGGACGAACGGAAGCCATGACGAAAAACACGGTCGTGCCCATCGAGTGGCCAATGTACCCGATTTTAGGGAACCCCGTTTTTGCTATGATCATGTCAATCATGGCTGGGAGATCGTAGACGCCGACTTCGTGAAATCTGGAATAAAGAGTAAAAACATGTTTGAATAATATTTTCCAAGCTCGATGGGAAGTATATGATATGTTTCACTTATTGCAAGTAACACTGCATACCTACCTACTTAATGCAAGGTTAGAATAAATTCCATTGGAACTACATCACCTGATATACAATTGGAATTATATCAGCTGATATTTACAAGGCAATTTCTATGTCTTCCAGTCCCACTATCTAGCGATCATTGATGGAATTTAGTGATTGATTGGCTAATCAATAGATTTGCCAGCAGCGTATGATTTCTCTATGGCCACGCGCTTAAAAATCCGAAGGTGTTTTTTCGAAGTTCTAGCCCTCAGAGAAAGAGAACCGTTCAACGTACATCGCAGCGGATGGTTTATATTGATTCTTTGGGATATTATTTGTCATTGACAAGCAAAAATTTTTCGAGATATCGATTTTTGGATGTTTAGCCTTTTAATGCTACCGTTTAGGGTTGATAATATTTTATGCTGCCCTTTTAAGATAATCTAGACCCCAAATGTGAATTTTAACCCAAGCATCATAAAGTTTAGTCTTATAATTTCGGAGTAAAGCTCTGGACGGCGGACTGTGCCGGCGGACAGCCGGTTTTTTTTCTACGCACCTTAAACATAAGTACAAACCAACAAATTTTCAGGGGGGATTAAGAATGTTGCTCCTAGGTCGGTTAAGTACAAAGGTCCATTATTGAAAATAATAAACTTCTAAAAACACTTATACAGTTTGCGTAAGCAGAACCAACTTTTTGAATCGCTCAGTTGAGGCTCTGGGTACAGCCTGTCATTTCATTTACCCCTTGAGGTCTTAGGCTCGCTATCAAATTTTGTTGTAATCGGACAGACGACATAATTTGTAGCACATCCAGCAGAACAGGATGGAGCCTTTAAGGTCATTCATTTCTTGTTGTCTCAGGGAGGCTCCCTATCAATTATCGACGTCCTACGGTGAACAGGAGAGGTTTTAGCTCACTCAGCTGATTAGGATGGCGCCCCCCACTTTGCTCGTCTCTCGTTGTCCCAGAGAGGCTCCGTATCAAATTGCGACGTCCGATGGTGAATAGGAGAGATTTTAGCAATATTTTGCCATCATTATGATTGGTATTAGGGCTCCTAGTCAGCTGATCCTTACCAAAGTCAGCGAGGCACAAGTTCCGTCCTGGCAATACGACATATCTAAATTCGGGCCAGCGGTTTCGGAAGGAGTAATGAGCACAAAATTGTATCTATTATATAATATATATAATATAAAGAAATCTGAAAATGAATGACTATTGGAAACGTGTTCTACACCCTCTGAAACTCGAAGAAAATGCGTGCTAGTGCCACCGTGCCGACGGCTGTGATACCCCCTTTTCTTCGAAAAGTTGTGTAAAATTATAAATCACGCTACTAATGCGTGCGGCGATAAAAAGTATGGTACAGCAATTCGCTCGTCAACCTATCATGCACTAAAAACTACCCTGAAACAATTTTTCAAGACCGATGGGTAGCGGTCATTTCTATTTCACCCTTATAGTCATACACATGCACTGAAAGCAGGAAGCTTGAGACTTACGAGAAATCCCAAAATCTTGGGTCTCCGGGGGAAAGATATTTGTGATGTTTCCCGTAATAGTTACCCCTCAAATCTGCCAGCCATATGTCATACCCCAGCTCCGTCAATAAAAATGCTGAAACATGAACATTCTATGTAATAATCAAGAAGAAACGTAATCTAGCATTATTATTATATCAAGGTTCATAATTTTGATGATACCATACATTCGTGCAGAACACTTGTCAAGCCTAATAAATTGGTTAAAATCCTTCCATCCACCAAATGTTGTTATTCATTATTTTATCCCATCAGGTTAAAAAGCATCAGATAACCTGTTCGTGGACAACTTCGATAATCACAGGCCCTGCTTCGTGCGGCCTTCTCATTGTTTCATCAGTACAGCTAATATACCAGGCATATTTGTTTGAAGTGGAACAGGTATAACGTAGAACTAAGATACGGAAAGGACAATTATTCAACACAGCTAACTATCCATATCGATCACCATTTCTCCGATTTGCATTCATTGTTCATTCATTTTATACTCCCATCCTTTTAGGAAGTAAAAAGTCACAGTGATGCACAGTACACCAATACAATTGAATTTACCTTTGCGAGATATACCTACTGGAGCAGATGGCGTACTTACCTAAATCTTCATCTCTTCCCCTAGGGACCCACCCCTCAGATGTGGCGAGCAACCCATGAACCATCAAGATTGGTGGGCGCCTTTTCTTTCTGCCCAAATTCGACTGCGGTAGAATCCTGGTCACAGTGAGTTGATAGCCGTCTTCCGTCTCCACGGGAAATGTCTCCCAACCGTATCCTTCCCTTGAAATCAGGTTTTTCTGAAATAAAACGTCAACTTTTATAATTTACTAGCTGGTTCACCCGTCGTTGCACAGGTTGACTTGAATATACGCAAGCCCCTCCTCACCCATCACATTTTGGGACACCCCTATGGATCTGATTCAAAAAAGTCCTTAATTAAAAGTACCTACTTACTTAAAGTACTTACTTATAAATTACCTATTCGGACCAAACTACTGAGATCAACCCTCACTCTCTCTCCACAAACCCCCCCCCCCCCCCCCCATATTTCAGATTAATCCAGACGTAATCCAAACATATTCGCCCAATCAGATCCCCAATTTGTTCAGTGATGTCAAAGATACCCCTTTCCAAACCCCCTCCCCTCAAAACACCCCTATGGGTCGGAATTGAAAATTTCTAAGTAGGCTGTGGTTTTTTAGTGTTATCCAAACATATTTCATCAATCAAGTCCTCAGTTAATTCAGTGATGTTCAAGACACCCCCATTCCACCCCACCCCTCCCTCAAAATACTCGTTATGATTCAGATTTGAACATTTCAAGTAGTTTGTGATTCAAGTTAGAGTATTCCAAACATATTTAATCAATCAGGTCCTCAGTTTATTCAGTGATGTCCAAGATACTTCATTTCACCGCCCACCGATTTCGAAGTTGTACGTTACCTACATCTTGATTGACTATATACCACAATGGAGTTTTTAATGATTATTAAAACCATTTCAATGATCTATAAATTTATGTTATTTTATATTAGTAGGTACCTACTTACTTCAATATCGTTATTCTGTGATCAGGGGGACCAGTAAAGAATAGACGTTTTAATTAATTGCATTAATCTTTCCTCTGCAGGTGCCTATGTCTTACGCAAGCATATAGATGTCCACCTTCAGATCTACGATTTGAAATGGAACTCCTTTGTAATATCAAGAATAAATTTAATTTCAGTGTACACTGATCAGCTGTGAGGCTCCTGAGCCTAATTTGTTTGTTGATTGACTTATGATGCTAAAACCTGAAATGTAGCTCCTTTTTGGAGATGCGGAATACAACTACAAAGTATGGAGGGACTCAGATCAGCTTCGGAGCCTCCGTGGCTAAATTTCCTATCCGACCCACGGTGTTGTTATTTAGATGGAGATCCTCTAAGACTCCTCGGTAACAAGTACGAGGTAAGGAGGCGCACTGATCAGCTGAGGAGCCTCTGAACCTATATTATTTCCATACCTATCGACCTTTGATTCGCCATGTTCTGATCATACATTACATACGGGGTTTAATAGTAAATTATAGGCCAACAATCTGCGTAGAAGGGCTATCTAACTCAGAAATAATGAACCATTGTGTAATAATTTGCAGCCTCTTAAAGTTTAATGTACACCTCTCCACCAACTGGACCTTCAAGGGTGCAAGATGCAACAATATGCCGATGACCTTCTCATCTACTCCAGCCATCAAAACTTGAAGACGGCCATGGACAACCTGCAGAGTGGGCTTTTTACATTAACAGAAAAGCTGAAAGAGTTCAATCTGATGTTCAACATCACGAAAAAGGTAGTTATGCCATCAACACGCAAGAAATGCGTAATACAAACAATTCTAGTGACACTTCTTCTATCCACGATTCATGCCTTCAACTAAGCAATACGAATTTATATACTGGCATTCCAAACCACTCCTATCAACGTACTATTAACTGAAGCGGGGGAGATACCCCTGCACATCCAAAGAGCAATGCTGGCTGTACGACATTAGGGCGGTTCAAAAAAAAAAAAAAAAAAAAAAGTTCTGGGATTTTTGGTCCTTATAGTGTTTTTGCTTCCTCGATATGTCAGGATGACCCTCCTAAATTTTTAGCAAAAAATATTAATCCTAACCACTTTACATTGGTCGATTTTTGCCAGTTATCGACCGCTATCGTAAACCACCGCTAAATTGGTGCCGACATGATGATTTGAAGGACGGATTTCAATTTTTGTGGGTCAATTTATGGGTTTTCGCATGCACTGAACACGATGAACTTATTTATCTTAAGCTCCATCCACTAGTTATCCCGTAAGCTGGCAGAGGGCGCTGCTTGAAGATAAGTAAAAATCGAAAATTTCACCGAAAATGCTGTCGCCTGGTTAAGAATTGTACTAGAAACATGCTATTATGGTCGGATAATATGCTTTGGCATGTGCTGAACATGATCCCGTTTTTTACTATACTTTTCCACCGATGATTGCTTCGTTTATCGGCCATAAACCTCAAATTAACTGTAGGGTAATAGACAAATTCACCCTAATTTCACCGGAAATTATGTCGCGTTGATAATTTAAGGTCCCGAAATACCTTGTGCCGATAAAATTGGGTATTTTCCAGGATACTCGGTACAAAGCCGTTGGTAATTTGGCAAGGACTTGAACCGGCATTGTACTTATTCGCCAAATATAACGGCAAAATGGAGGAAATAGCTACAATTTTCCCATTTTTCTGTAAAATTCCTTAGTTTCATCGGTTTTCCGGGGTCGAATTCATAGTTCTGAACTGTGATTGGATCGTTAAATAAAAAATTATGTAATATAATTGAAAATAATGTAATATAATTTCAGTTTCAGTTGCTCGAGGGACAATCTGTAATTTGGGCTAACCTGAAAGAATCCATGATCGTGGAACATGAAACTTAACATTTTAACGAGAATAACATATAATAAAAATATACGAAAATAATAATTAACCTCGATAAAATAATGAAACATAAAAAAAAAAGTATTTCAAACAGTCTTCAAAGTTTCAACTATATCCCGTTTACGGCAAGTTTTAGGAAATTTTCCTTCTGGTGTTGTACAGATATCAATAAGGCTTGATAGTATGGCTGACTACCATCCAATCACAGTTCAGACAATTCAGAACTACGAATTTTACCCCGGAAAACCGATGGAAACTAAGGAATTTTACAGAAAAATGGGAAAATTTTAGCTATTTTCTCCATTTTGCCGCTATATTTGGCGAATAAGTACAATGCCGGTTCGAGTCCTTGCCAAATTACCAACGGCTTTGTACCGAGTATCCTGGAAAATACCCAATTTTATCGGCACAAGGTATTTCGGGACCTTAAATTATCAACGCGACATAATTTCCGGTGAAATTAAGATGAATTTGTCTAAAAAAAAACAAAAAAAAAAAAACGGAAGTTAGTGAAAAACGTTGTCTATTTCCACGAAAAATAAAGAGTTACACTGTTAAATCGATTTCGACGGTTAGGCCATCATCAGTAACAAACAATAACTGAAGATACATTAGAAAGGACACAGCTTTTATAGTAACAGGTGAAGGGAGATTGAATCCCATTGGTCAAGAGAAAGGAAAGGGGCAAGAGGTACAACCAATGAAGTGCGAACAAGGTGACGGGGGATTATAGCTAATTAGATGAAGTGAAAGGGGGAAATAACTGAATATGGTTTCAACATTGTGAAGGGATAATTCCAAGCTTTATAAAAATGGACCTATTAGTGGTGAAATATATTGAGGTATATCCTCATTTAAACATTTACCAGATCTGTCACTTTTGATAATTTCGAATTTTTCAAGTACATTCAACATACCTCCCTTCGGACAAAAATGAAGAAATTCTACAAACTGTCTATCTGTCAAATCAAAATTGTAACTATGATTGGATTCCTTAAGATGTTTTGCAAATGTAGACTTACCCTTATTTTCCCTGAAATCCTCCTGATGCTCGTCTATTCTTTCCCTGAATTTCCTACCAGTTTGACCGCAATATTCGTAGCCACAAGAACATTTTAGTTTATAAACCCCACTTTTATCCTGAACATTGATTTTGTCCTTAACGGATCCTAGTAATGCTTTAAGACTATTTTTAGTTCTAAAACCTACTTTGTAACCTCTCGATGATAGAATTTTGCCGATTTTATCCGAAATTTTCCCATAATAAGGTATACTTATCCATTGCTTTTCTTCTAAATTTACATCTTCCCTAGCCAGATTGGAAACTTTTTCCCTACTCTTTTTCCTAAGAACATTATCCCATATGGTATCAACGAGATCTCCTCCATATCCGTTACTAGCCGCTATGCTTTTGATAATGGATTTTTCTTTTGATAAATTTTGTTCACTCATTGGAATAGACAGTGCTCGGTTAATCATACTATGGAAGGCTGCATGCTTATGGACTAAAGGGTGATTTGAAGTACTATGGATGGTTATATCGCTATATGTATCTTTTCTATAAATTGAAAAATCATGCTTTTCGTTTACCAAAGAAATGGATAGATCTAAAAAATTGAGTTTATTTCCGCCGAATTCGAGGGTAAACTTGATAAAGGGATCTAATTTATTGATTTTTTCGTGAAAAGAATTTAGTTGTCTTTCTGTGCCCTTCCATAGAATGACGATATCATCGACATATCTATACCAATAGAGAAGATCATTTGTGCTACAAGTTGTAAATATTTGTTGCTCAAGATAATCCATGTAAATATCTGCAAGCAGAGGAGATAACGGAGAACCCATAGCAACCCCTGGCTGTGTATAACATTTCCCCTCAAATAAAAAATAATTTTGATCCATACAAATAGACATCAAATTAAACAATTCGTCCTTTTCGAAAATATTAAGTTTAGAGGCGTGAATCAGCCTGCACACCACATCTTTGCATCTAGTTACATCGATATTGGTGAACAGACTAATCACGTCAAAAGATGCAAATTTAGCATTTGGAGGCATCCGAATGTCCTTAATTTTAGAGACCAAATCATAGGAATTTAGTACAGTATGTTGAGGTCGAAAGTTGATTTTGTCAAGCATTTTGTCAAGACGAGCATCAGGAGGATTTCAGGGAAAATAAGGGTAAGTCTACATTTGCAAAACATCTTAAGGAATCCAATCATAGTTACAATTTTGATTTGACAGATAGACAGTTTGTAGAATTTCTTCATTTTTGTCCGAAGGGAGGTATGTTGAATGTACTTGAAAAATTCGAAATTATCAAAAGTGACAGATCTGGTAAATGTTTAAATGAGGATATACCTCAATATATTTCACCACTAATAGGTCCATTTTTATAAAGCTTGGAATTATCCCTTCACAATGTTGAAACCATATTCAGTTATTTCCCCCTTTCACTTCATCTAATTAGCTATAATCCCCCGTCACCTTGTTCGCACTTCATTGGTTGTACCTCTTGCCCCTTTCCTTTCTCTTGACCAATGGGATTCAATCTCCCTTCACCTGTTACTATAAAAGCTGTGTCCTTTCTAATGTATCTTCAGTTATTGTTTGTTACTGATGATGGCCTAACCGTCGAAATCGATTTAACAGTGTAACTCTTTATTTTTCGTGGAAATAGACAACGTTTTTCACTAACTTCCGTTTTTAAATGGGTTTCCACAACTTCGTCGCGAGTGATTTAGTTCGTATCAGTTCTGCAAGTCGAGCAGAAATCGCGAGTTGGTTTATAAAATTGAAGATACGTATAGCTTTAGCGGAAAGGAACATTTGGTTCAATCAACAGTGTATTTCTAAATGTGTGATTCCAAATTTTGTACGAATCCAATGTAAGCACCCTTCAGGTGCTGCAGCCCGAATTATTAATGAGGCACAAATCAAGCTTGTGAGAAGTGAACTCCATCGTTGGTATAGTGTTCGTGATATTGCCCGGGAGAAACTGTACTATATGTTTCAAGAACTCACCGCCCGCTACACTTCCGCTGAATGGGAACTTATCGAGCAGTATGCAGTTGAAGCCGCATGGAAGAAAGGGTCGGCAAAAAAGAAGATTCTGCAAGGTAAATTACAACAACTTTTGAAGACTAAAAAGCCAGTCCCTAAGACTCCAGCTCCACTAACAAGGTCTCACCCATTCTTCAAGAAAGTGGAGAACCTGTCTGATGTCGTATTTTCCCCGGCAGAAGTATCCCTTCTTGAGAAAGGGTTGAAGCATAACCCATGTTTCTCCCTTGGAAATCCTGCGACTCGGGACCTAGCATTTTCCGTCGAGGCTACGAATGGACCATCTGTCACCAAGACCTTATGTGCAGAAGAGATCCAGTCCTCATCGAGATCACCAGGACCACCACCCGGGAAGGAGGAAACAGTTGCAGCTGGTTTAAAGAAGAAGTTTTCCCAGAAAAATATTGTGGCCCTCAAAGCAGATAAAGGTAATACAACTGTCATCTTAAATAAGCAAGATTATGTTTCGAAAACTGTAAAATTTCTAGAAGATAATAATTGTTCAAATCTTTCATCTGACCCAACTTCAAAATTTCAAAGATTAATTCGAAAAGTAGTTCACCAATCAGAAGATAGTTTACTAAAAAATATGTACATTCCAAGTTTTGTAGAAATGAACCCTCATGCGCCTAGGTTATCTTGTCTCCCTAAAATTCATAAGGAAGGAGTGCCGATGAGACCAGTGGTGTCTTATATCGGAGCTCCCGCTTACAAATTGGCTAAAAAACTCAATATTTTATTTAGAAACAAAATCAACTTTCGACCTCAACATACTGTACTAAATTCCTATGATTTGGTCTCTAAAATTAAGGACATTCGGATGCCTCCAAATGCTAAACTTGCATCTTTTGACGTGATTAGTCTGTTCACCAATATCGATGTAACTAGATGCAAAGATGTGGTGTGCAGGCTGATTCACGCCTCTAAACTTAATATTTTCGAAAAGGACGAATTGTTTAATTTGATGTCTATTTGTATGGATCAAAATTATTTTTTATTTGAGGGGAAATGTTATACACAGCCAGGGGTTGCTATGGGTTCTCCGTTATCTCCTCTGCTTGCAGATATTTACATGGATTATCTTGAGCAACAAATATTTACAACTTGTAGCACAAATGATCTTCTCTATTGGTATAGATATGTCGATGATATCGTCATTCTATGGAAGGGCACAGAAAGACAACTAAATTCTTTTCACGAAAAAATCAATAAATTAGATCCCTTTATCAAATCTACCCTCGAATTCGGCGGAAATAAACTCAATTTTTTAGATCTATCCATTTCTTTGGTAAACGAAAAGCATGATTTTTCAATTTATAGAAAAGATACATATAGCGATATAACCATCCATAGTACTTCAAATCACCCTTTAGTCCATAAGCATGCAGCCTTCCATAGTATGATTAACCGAGCACTGTCTATTCCAATGAGTGAACAAAATTTATCAAAAGAAAAATCCATTATCAAAAGCATAGCGGCTAGTAACGGATATGGAGGAGATCTCGTTGATACCATATGGGATAATGTTCTTAGGAAAAAGAGTAGGGAAAAAGTTTCCAATCTGGCTAGGGAAGATGTAAATTTAGAAGAAAAGCAATGGATAAGTATACCTTATTATGGGAAAATTTCGGATAAAATCGGCAAAATTCTATCATCGAGAGGTTACAAAGTAGGTTTTAGAACTAAAAATAGTCTTAAAGCATTACTAGGATCCGTTAAGGACAAAATCAATGTTCAGGATAAAAGTGGGGTTTATAAACTAAAATGTTCTTGTGGCTACGAATATTGCGGTCAAACTGGTAGGAAATTCAGGGAAAGAATAGACGAGCATCAGGAGGATTTCAGGGAAAATAAGGGTAAGTCTACATTTGCAAAACATCTTAACCCATTGAATGCGCCTAACGAGAGTGCCTTGTGAGAGTGAGTAGGCCACCCATGCTACTCACAAGAGAGTCTTGTGAGTGCTTCCCCTCCCTACACAACTTCGTTGAACCCCCCTACCAACCACACTTGCTTCCCCATGGCAACAGAAATGCGTTTTCTTTTGTCTCCCCGGTTGGACCAATCAATTTGAGCCAACCGTTCTAGGCTCGAGGTTCTCTGGAAGGCTCCGTCGCAAGAAGAGTCTCGCGGGAGCCCACCTAAAGGCACAACTAGCGCACCCTTCTGGCATTCTGGGCAACTTTCAGTACCAGTCAGCTGATCGTGTACCATTGGTAACGTATGTTGATATAGCCCTCCGGTCGGCTATGCCGGATATGTCGGTCCAGGTAATTCTCAGGAACGGTTCCAATGATTCTAGTGACAGAGAAGTCACCGCTCCGAAATGCCGGTACAGTTCCCTTCCCGGTACAGAACGTCGAATAAAATAACGATCGCTACGAATCAGGGCTCAGACTAACTTTTAATTCAATAGGAAAGAATTATTCAAGCCAGTGTCAAACAAATAATCATTTAATGAAAGAGTTTACCTATACAAAAAGTTTTTCGTTTTGATTTTAAAAAATTAGCATACTAGCTTTTTTTGGACTCAGTGACAAAATTGCTTCTCTCCGACAAAATTGCCCCTGCTTTGGAAAAAAGTTGCTCACAGGAGACAGACGTAGCTACCACACATAGCCTTTCCTCGGCAACTTTGGATAGCAGTGAAAAAATTTGCCGGTTAATGTTCCACCAATTAATAGGGTCAGCGCCCAATTCGATAGTTTCTTCCTGTGCCGAGACCTTCCCGGTCCGTGGAACTGAACCGGGAAGGGCTGGATTCTTGTCACTGCTCGGAACAGTTCCGTGGTGAGACTAGGTTGTAGGTTCCACCATTCCACAGTCCCGGTTCTTTCTTCCGACACAACTCTACTCCATCTTACTAATACTCAAAACGTAATTTTCTTGTGAATTGTCGCGGAAGTGCGTTTCTTTAAACCGAAATGGATTCGGCCCTGACGTGCAAGGTAGAAGGATGCAAGGGAGTTTTCAGAGAAGTACGCTACCTTCAAGAACATATTAGACGTTATCACAGCGTAAAACAATATCAGTGCTATCATTGTCACTTCTCTTCTCGGTACAAATGCCTTTTAAAAACTCACATCGAAGAATTGAATTCCTTATAAATTGTCTAAAATAAATTGTTAATAATTTATTTGCATCCAAAAAATTTCAAAACGATTTAACATTATACGATACGGTAATTTACGAAAATTCGCTCATACGATCATGCTGCATGACTGGAAATTTTTTGTGATTTTTTTAAGTACATTTTTGAAATTTTACCAATTTAATGTGCTCAAAAAGTTGTCCAACGAACTCATCCTTTCTTTTGAAATGCTTGATTTTTTGGCGAAAGAACGAAGTTTATAGGTATCTCAATTCTATCGAGAGTTATCGTCTGGAATGACACACACACATATATATATATATATATATATATATATATATATATATATATATATATATATACACATATAAAAAAGCGTTAAAATCCAGGAATCATTTCAGAATGCCTCAAAACAGATTTCGATGAAGAAAATTTTTGAAAATTTTTATTTTAAAATTTTTGGAGCCATTGTAATAGCTTTATTTTTTAAGAAAATTCGCTAAAAGTATTTTTGGTCGACAATTATTTCATCACCTTTTCAACGCTGAGTCTGTTGAGCGTGGTTAAAAACTGTCCCAATCACACCCAGAGATCCTAGCAAGCACACAGAGACGGTTGAATTACTTATTATTAACTTTCGGAAAACTTACATAGGTATAGGTACCTAACAAAAAGGACATTACCTAGAAACATTTCTTAGAAGATGAGCTTTTCCAGCGATGCTACATAACTAAACTGAGAACTAAAAGAGCGAATTTTCGTTAATTTTCTCTCCTCTTTTCAGAACAAATTATCGGCCAATTATATACGAGTATGTAGGAATTGTACAAGAATCGTCGTGAACACAAAGCTTCCACTTTTTGTTCCGCAAAGAGCAAAATACTGATAGCATGGAGGCAAAAAGAGATGAGAGAGGCTTAGACGCTTGACATGAGTGTAAGCGAGGAGAGCTGCAAAAAATGAAACATCAAGATGCATGTACACTCAACACTTATTAGGTAGGCCCTACTACGAACTAGGTATGAACCCTACCAATACAAACTAGGTAGGTACTTCTTCAAACGCTAAACACTAATTCAATCTCTGAAGCTACCTAATCCTATTTTGAGATGGTTCCCAACCGCTTAACAAAATTACTCGTATTGGATCCATTTCGATACCTAACTCACGAATTCTCCCAGCTTCACTAAAAAGCAACGAGATTCAAGTGTAAGCGGGAAGCCGGCGAATACACACATCAGGCACCCGATCAGCTGACTAGTAGCCCGGAATGCCAGGAGGAAGCGCTAGTTGTGCCTTTAGGTGGGCTCCCGCGAGACTCTTCTCCGTCGCATTGTATACAAAACATAGTTTTATTTCTACAGAAAAGCTGGTAAGTGCCGCATTTGTTCAACTTTTCTCTGTTATCATGAAGTAAATGTGTCACCACAATATATTTATAGTTTCTTAGTCATTGTATTTCAACTTTTCATGGTTTCTTGCGTTGCAGAACGTCTCCAAAAATGCGGAGAGCAAAAAAACGCCTGTTCCTGCCCGAATCGTGCCCTTCATCAAGCAATCCCCCTCAACCATCGCCTCAACCAGCATATAATGCTGTAAACTTTTTTTACTGTAAAATGCTGTGTTTTTCAAAATAAAAAATTTTTTCCTTTGAAAATATACGATGGATAATTTTTATTTTATTATAACTTCTACCTAAAATTTACTGCTTGAATTTACTTACCTACCTATTTACACCATATTGACTGTAGAAGATATTTTTGTACTGAAATTTTTGTATACATTATCAATAACAGTTCCAGTCATGCAGCATGATTCAATGAGCGCTAAAATATAAACACATAAAGAAACGCTAAAATTCACTAAAATTATGAGCATACTTTTTAGTAACTTGTGATATACTTCCTTCCTATTCTGACACTATTACAAGGGACCGAATGACCTGAGTTGTACTGTTACTAGCACAGTAATAGCACCTAATGTGCCAGAACAACTGCACAAGACAGTTTTGTGCGTAGCAGTGGCAATGCTAAGATAAGCATCAGGCGGTAACCACTGCTGCGCACAAGACGTTATCATTGAGGAATTTTCCAAGGATTGGTAACCACTGCTGCGCACAAGACGTTATCGTTCAGGAATTTTCCGAGGATTTTCCAGCAGAAAACTTCAAAAATCCTCTTTTGGGATTACCTGGAATATAACTAAGCACATTTCGTTTAAAAAAATTGTTCTAATTTTTGGCAGCAGTGACAAGCTCACTGCAAATCTGAGGCGCGGTCAATGGGTTAAGGAATCCTATCATAGTTACAATTTTGATTTGACAGATAGACAGTTTGTAGAATTTCTTCATTTTTGTCCGAAGGGAGGTATGTTGAATGTACTTGAAAAATTCGAAATTATCAAAAGTGACAGATCTGGTAAATGTTTAAATGAGGATATACCTCAATATATTTCACCACTAATAGGTCCATTTTTATAAAGCTTGGAATTATCCCTTCACAATGTTGAAACCATATTCAGTTATTTCCCCCTTTCACTTCATCTAATTAGCTATAATCCCCCGTCACCTTGTTCGCACTTCATTGGTTGTACCTCTTGCCCCTTTCCTTTCTCTTGACCAATGGGATTCAATCTCCCTTCACCTGTTACTATAAAAGCGGTGTCCTTTCTAATGTATCTTCAGTTATTGTTTGTTACTGATGATGGCCTAACCGTCGAAATCGATTTAACAGTGTAACTCTTTATTTTTCGTGGAAATAGACAACGTTTTTCACTAACTTCCGTTTTTAAATGGGTTTCCACAACTTCGTCGCGAGTGATTTAGTTCGTGTGAATTTGTCTATTACACTACAGTTAATTTGATGTTTATGGCCGATAAACGAAGCAATCACCGGAGGAAAAGTATAGTAAAAAACGGTATCATGTTCAGAACATGCCAAAGCATATTATCCGACCATAATAGCATGTTTCTAGTACAATTCTTAACCGGTCGACAGCATTTTCGGTGAAATTTTCGATTTTTACATCTTTAAGCAGTGCGTACGACATCTACACAAAGTGAAATGAGTGGCCACATGCCCAACCCACCGCACATTCCCTCCCATGATACATATTCGAACCTAAGTAGTATTTTAATCCAAAGAAAGACTTGCCCAACGCAACCCTCTGCATGAAAGCAGACACTTAATGAACATAGATGGAGAGATACAAGTTTCAACGTACCCCTTACAGTAGGTACACTGTTGACATTCCCGTTCATACTGACTCTCAGCATTCGTTTAAAAGATCCACGGATCACTGTAAGGGCTAATTATCGCGGAGGAAGCTGAGGACATCTACCATTGCCATCATCAACGAACAGTACTTAAACCACTTTAAGATGTTCACGGATGCGTCAAAGAACGACTAAGGAGTTAGAGCAAGAATATTCGATCCCCAGATATGTCAATCCTACTCATCCAGGCTCCCATCCAAATTTCAAATAACGAGTGCTGAACTTCTTTCTACAAAGCTGACACTTCAAGAAGCAGATGCGCTAAATCAAGACATATGGTGATAAGACATAATACAGTGATTTTCACCAATTCCAAAGCCACTTGTAACGTGCTTAAAATATGCATAAAGGGAACTATTCTAATTACTTAGTGTATGAAATAGTGCAGCAACTAGTGCGATCTCTCAACAATATATTGATCGAGTTGATACCTTCCCATGTTGATACCTTGGGAACTATCGAGCGGATGAAGCTGCAAGAAAAGGTTCAATTACGGTCAACGACAACTCGCAAACATTTTCAGTACCTTTACCTGGTACTATATTTATTGTGAAAATGCTTATGTACGGAGAATGGCAATCTTGGTACGACCAGGAAGCATTAGAAAAAAGGGGCTTATCACTACCGGATCATAAATTTGGTATGGAGAAAACTTAAATTTCTCGAACTTCAGCTACCCCGTCGTGATGTGATGCAGTTAGTGAGAGTTAAAACTGGTTATGCACTAAATTAATCGTTGCTTGAAAATTAGAGGATTGGCTGACTCGGAGTTTTGTGAGTTTCGCGAAGACACAGTGGGGTATGAGGAACATTAACCGACGCTATGCCGTTCATAGGAAGGAAAAATAAGAGATATTCGCTCGCTCCTATATTACCAAGATCGTCCAAATTTATTGAAAATTACCAAAAACGAAGACTATAAACGAGTTAAATTGGATATATCTGAATGTGGCAGGTATTAGGTTGTTACTAAGTGTATTATAAGTTACGTGATGTTTTTACGTAAAATATTTTACTGGTTATATGCTGAAATCAAAAAAGCGCAACCATGATAATATAATTAAAGAATAAAATAAAAGAAATAAAAAAATAAAAAATCGAACCAACAAAATCGCTTATCGTCCATCCATTCGCTCCTTATTCAAGACAGTAAGTAATAATGATTTGGCCGTGTTTTGCGTTATTCTTTCTAAATACTTTAATTTAGTTTTGCAGTTTTCTAATTGTTCTGAAACAATTACAAGAAGAGATTTCTATCACGTTCTTATTGAATCATGAGCCGGTATAATTAAGTAGTCACGTGTTCATCATTGCACGCGGACGTGCACAATTTCGTATGTGAGATTACTATATAATGCCAAGAAAAAAGAATATATTCTGAGTGGAAGTTTTCTTAATGTTTCCGGTAGATATGCAAAAATAGAGCACCTTGTTATAAATCCTGGAGGGAACTCGGCGGCTGACCGGAGGTTATCAAGGACAACGAGGTTCATAAGGAGCAAGATTGTGAACGCTCGGAACGGTGCTTCTAATTTACCCACGTTGTTTTCCGTTATTCCACAGCTTCCTGCACAGAACCACGCGGAAGTTGAGGTCCAATGGTCATAATCTTTTACTCGTGCTAAACGTTCAGATCCCTACTTCGCAGATTTATGAGCCTCCAGAATGATTTACTGGGATATCTGACTACATTGGTAATCATTGAGGATATCCAAATAGGAGATTCGCTCAGTAAAACGTGAGAACTTCGCTTAGAGAATTAGTCAGCGTATAGGAAAAAAAGTCAAGAATCTCGTTCCGGATGTAAAGAAGTCCTTCCGTTTATTCCGGATGAACGTATCTACCTGGAAGTTATTCCAAGATAGATATGTGATCCCGGATGTATGTATCTACCTGGAAGTTACTCCAGGATAAATCTTGAAAGCTATTCCTGTCACTGGCACTGGAGATTAATAAGGGAGGTAGTAAATATGAATATGAGGACTAAATATTGGGGGGGGGGGGGGTAAACATGGGGTTAATATAAATAAAAATATGAGTGGGTAAATATATGAAATATCAATCTCATCCACTTTACTTCGTCAAAGGTCGATGAAAATTGAAACGTAAGTTACATTTGCCTGTCCTTTTGGAAGGACCGAACCGCTACGATCAAGTGGAGGCTGTAAGGGATAAATAAGAAATAGCAATCCCATTCCTGTAAATTCCAACATTTTCATCCAATACCACCGAAAATGTGTAACATATCCCGAAAAAGACGCTCCGCGTCACAAGCCACAAGACGAAACAATTTTGGAGAAGCCAATAGTAAGATCGCTGTCTTCTAATACAGTGCATTCATTCCCTCACTCGTTTTGTCTGAGTGAGGGAGTGAGAGGCTTGTTCAAGTACTGATAGCGTCTCATTTCCACACTAAGTCAAAAAGAGTGAGAGAATAAGTTCACAGTACTAAGTGACGTCGATTCCACTTTTGGCTTCCCCCATATTGGATGATATCATGAATTTTGTGGCTGGGCATGTTTTGTACGCGGTGTGTCTTTTTGGGGGGGAAAAAATTAACTGAAACTTCCTACCATCCTTGATCAAGAAAATTTTAACAACGTTGTCCAAGTCAACAACTCGATATTATTAGGTTTATTACTGTTTAATTATAATCACTTTCTCTCAGTTTTGCACTCCACGCAACAGTAATAATTCACAAAATTGAGTATTACATTTATGTGAAGCAATGATTATAAATGAAGATGTTCACAAGTACCTATGTAAAGTATTTATAAATATTATAGGTACCTTTTAGTAAATTTCACAAGAAATTGAAAATATTACAATGCTTTGATACTCGAACATATCATGTTTAGAACCCTTCATAGTAACCCGTTTTGAAAAATTCCGATAGGGTTCCTGGATTTTAACAAATGTTTCATACCTACCTACCTATCTTTCCGAATTCCATATATGATAACTGTCTTTAGAATTTTAGCATCGAGATGAAAAAATATGTTCCTTCACTAAGACAATATTCCGTAGGTATTCCCGTAAGAATGGGTAAGTGTAGAGAGCAAAATTTTGTGGGTGCACAAACTTCAAATAATGTGCCGGATAAAACGGAAATAAAAAGACTAAAATCAAGAAAAAAAGTTTAGAATTTAAACTGGATAAAGTTAGATTGTGATAAAGTTTCTACCCCTTGACGTCATAGCACTGTTAAAAGTTCACACCAAAATTAGGACCTACGGACCGATTGACCATTCAGTATTAATCCTCGAAATCCGTGAAAGCATGCTCAATGTCTGATAAAAAGTTAGGAAAATTTTGTAATTTCGAATCGATTTGTGGATACCGGCAAAACGAAACATAGGAGCTTTATTCTAATGTTGAGCAAAAAAAGTTTTGTTTCCAAGAGCCAATAAGAGTAACAACACGACCTTTTTTGACTAGGAAGTGATAATGAATCGTTTTGTATACATTTGCAGCATCTATTTCTGTTCAGTAACAACTATTTCTACGCTGGGATTGGTTTTGAAGTCTGCGAAGATTGTCGTTTAGATGGGTCGTTTATTTTGTTCACAAACTGGGTAAACACAAATTTGCATAAATACGTCTGTTCTTCATTGGTCTTAATGAATTATTCAGCGAGAAATACACAAACAGGCTCGTCCCTCCGGCATTTTAGGAGGATACTTGGGTCTCTTCGTGGCAATATGTCAAGGGCACGATCTTTAACCAGTTGATTTGCGATTTTTTCCTGTATTTTATAACCATCTCGGAAGTTAGAAGACGATCATCCGTCTGTGTTATAAGGAACTGAGTGTAGTTCAATGTTGTTGGCTTGGCCTTTACCGCCGATACGAGCTGCGCCCAGTTCTTGGAAATTGCGGAATGTTTTAAGGCTTGAATTTCCATCTTATCGCTTCAAGAGGGATTTGCTTTGAAAGATCTAACGTATCTCTGTTTCTTAAATCCTTTCGCAGAAGTAGAATCAAATTATTGTGAGTCTTCAATTGATCAATACATCCCGTCGACTATCAAGATTGATAGATGTGAACACGGCATAATCAAAGAAAAAAGGAATTTCTAGGAATTCTCAGAAAGAATAAAAGACGAATTTTTAGAAAGCAAGCAGGCATGTAACTGACCATGTACTTCTCATTCATTTTTTATTCAATGATTTTAGCCGCACATCAATCAGAAGGATCATCAGCGACAAAAAACAAGGTGTCCAAAGTGACACTGTTAGTGGCACTACTCGTGAGGGAGCCATGCTGCCTTCTGTCACTAAGCTGAGTGAATTTAGAATTAGGAAAATTGAATTTAAGTGTGCAAAAAATGGGTCCCAGGTGGGAATCGAACCCCCTCTCACACTATCTCTCTCACTCCTCCCCCCTCCCTCTCTCTCTCTCTCTCTCTCTCCTCTGGCCCTCTGGGCCGTACAGGCCTAAAAATGTACAGATAAATAAATAAATCAGTCAGTCAGTCAGTCAGTCTCTCTCTACGGGACTGCCAAGAACTGAGCGAAGAAAAATCCATCCGTCCCCTAACTCACCGTCCGCCACCAGGAGATTTGCTCTAAAACTACTGAACTACTGGACCGAAGATGATGAAACAAATACAAAATCAAAGGAGCCTACCTGAGACTGAGTTCTTTGCCATCACTTTTCATCAATCCTAAAGAGTAGAATTTTTTAGTCTACAGAAGTCTACAGGAACTCATACTGAACTATCCTCCCCACCCAAAAAACAAAAACTCCTTACTCGTTCATAAAATCAAATTCAACGATGGATCTCAGCCCATTATTGAATTAAAACATTAACTTACTCTTCGATTCCTCAATGGCTTTGCACGTACTTGAAAACCCCGAAAATTCTGATGAGGTCCTCACAAATCGTTTACCCTATCATTTGACACTTCGCGTGATGATGAGTGAATGGAACAGATCGCCAGATCGACAAACTCTCTGGGAGCTCGGAATCAACTGGAGGTCAGTGGCTTTGACGCCTGTAGTAATCTTCCGAGTGAAAGTGAAACGCCGGCTTTTGTAAGTCAGCTGATCTGGTGGTGGAGCGAGGAGCGACCTTGCCCGTCACGCAAGGCCTCCACGCCGTGTTCTCCGATGCCGGTGACGCTAATAGCCTAACATAAAGAAACTGCTTCGGATACCTATGGTCCACAGATCACGGCACTTGCAGTCCCTTTACCTATTTCGACTTCCTTAACCTTCCAAAAGTAATATAATCATATATGTACACTGATGGTAATGAAGATTACAAGCTATATATTTGAACATGAAATACATTTTTATGTCATATCACAACCGCTAAAAGTGTTACATTTAAAAGCAACACATCTTTAAGGGTGAAGAAGTTTTCTCGTGTTTCTCGCTTACAACCAAGCCGTTGCTACAAACTGTATTTTTAGCGAATTTTCGTTTAAAAAAAAAAAATGAAGCTATTCCAATGGCTCCAAAAATTTTCGAAAAATTCCTTCATTGAAATAAGTTTTGAGGCATTATGAAACAAATCTAAGAGTTTGACTCTTCTTCATATGTATATATGATATAAACATATAGGTACTTTTTTTGTATATTTTGCGTCCATCCCGAGTTCATAGGAAAACTCCATTTGAAATCCGGCGTGTGTAAGGGATGTTGCTCGCTCCGCTCGCTAGGGGTGGGTTTTCTCGCTCGCTCGGTGTGGGATGTATAGATGCAACTGATCATAGTCCACATACCATCGAGACTTACAGTCCATGGTATGGGAGGTGGTGGAAAATTAGAAAATTGCTTACAATCCCTTTCTGAAGACAATCCCAAGGGAATGTGGAACGACGAAAAGTTTATTAGGTTTATTAAAGATGGACCATTTTTTCATCTCCGTGGACGGGCTAACAAAGAACCTTCCGCGTTCAAGAAAGAGGTAGGTACAAAGGCAAAGATCAGATTACTACGCTGGGACGGAATGAGGAAGAGAGACCAACGCTTTCGTCTACGTTTTCGTTCAGTACAATCGGAAAAAAAATTTCATGTCTCGATACTCGCATGGGACCAAAATGGAACTTCAACGAACATATTAAGACCAACCTGAGCAAAAACTGTCGAAATTTACTCAGTCTAAGGGGAAAAAACCATAGTGGAGAACGAATTTGTTCGTCATTTCCCGCATTGTTTCGTCAAGACAGCATCTTTTAGCGATTTTGACGGCACCATCGTGTTCAACGGGTTCCGAAACTTAACTTCGTCTCTGACATACGAAGTGCTCTCGATCAAATTTTAATGTGGCAGCGGATAGAAGATGGGGCGCTCTGGTAAAAGCGCGCATTAAAAGAGGCTCCCACACCCCTCTTGCCTTCTAGCCTATGGTTTGGCTGAGAGTAGAAAATTATAAAACCGCTTATGCCCCCTTTCGGAAAATCCCGAAAAGATCCTCTCCACTCGTAGACTCCCCTCACTCAGCTGTTTGGCCTTGCATAACGTGGAAAAACAGACAGACAGACGGAGCTTCATTCTTATAAATAAGTAGCCGCTCTGGCTCGTTTTGCTCGCTTTCACGACATGCCGAGGGGAAGCCCACCCTCCCTCCCCCGTTGAGGTTTATTGCTATTGAAACATGTAGGGAATGTTGCTCGCTTTCCTCGCTTGGTGTGGGATGTGAGGAAGTTGTACTGCCCAACCGACTTGTCAGGCGTATTTTTCTGTTGAGAATGACGACAGACATACAGATGAACCATATTCTCGCTAATTTCTTTCGAATAAAAATCAAGTGGAACCACGAAAAGTGGAGTTTTAAGAACGTTACAGTACCAACAGTACTGTCGGATGTTGAATGTTTGTACGTATTTGTTTTCCCCGCCTATTATTCTGTTGAAGTGTCTTTCAAATGCGAGAGGTACCTTCATTCAAGAGGTTCGAAGGCAAAGTTCAGACCTAAATAAGTTTCGACGGAATAGGGAGAGCGGAAGACGGAAAATCAACGTTTCGTTCACTACAGTCGGAAAAAAGAATTTAATGTCTCGAAACTGGCATGGGACCAAATTGGAACTTTTTGGAACAAACATTTTAAAAACGTGATTAGATCAAAAAACAAAGGGTGGCCTCCTTTGTTTGAAGAGAAGGATTTTTGCGACCTTCCCCGCCCGCCTCCTACTTCCATCAGGCCGCATAGTGGGTGGCCCCCTAGTTTAAATAAAAATAAAAAAACCTATGAATGTTTTTTTCAGAAATTTTTTTAGCAGACTATTGAGCAAAATTTGTGGAATTATCTATACATCGGTCAGGACCCAATAGAAACACAACTTTACAAATTATGTATGTGGAGAATTATGCGTAGTTTTAAGCTATCTGATGAGCGCTGGTCTGAATATATAATGAGTTTTAGCTAAACAGGCTAAATTTCGAACCCATATTTTTTGTGGGTGGGAATTATTGATGACCCTAAACAAAATTGTTAGCCAACAAGATAAAAATACAAAGCTAAATATAAGCCAGCCAATCAGTGGAAAATATCTACATTTTAAGAGGATATAGTCATATAACGGTAAAACACATCGCATAGAATGACTTTCCATGACCACGTAGAGCTCTGTTTAAAATATGGGAAAACCCCCAACTCATCACCTCATGTTATACATGGATTACTACGTTTAGTGAATAGATATTTATCAATCTAATTACATGAGTTCCTTCCTACTAAAAATCGGCTGGTTTTATATGTATTGTTTATGAAGGCTAAAAAAAGTCATTCTTTGATTTTCGTAAAATCTAATTACATAAGTTCCTTAGTAGAGAAAACCAGCTGGTTATATTATATATTCATATTATGAATTCTTGATTAAAGTTTAAAAAAGTCGTTATTTAAAATGGTTATTTAAAAAAAATTATCATATTTGTAAAAATGAAGCTATTTTAATGCGTCAAAAAATAATTTTTTTCTTGTTGCTAAAAACAAGTGGTAGGTAATGTAAATTTGTATGATCATCAATTTGTCTGGCATATAACAAGTATTGGGACTTCCTTTTATTTAGTGGAGAGGAGGCAATGAAGACTAAAATGTATTATGTAATCGATTCTTATGGGCGATACATCGTAAACCAAAATGAGTCATCAATCTGAACGGAAATCCTATCTCTTTTAACGAATATACACGTAGTAATTAAATGCATACCATTTGTTGTAATTTTTACTAGCTTTACGATCCAACCTTTGACAAACACACCGTCTGACCTTCAAGAATCGTGACAGTACGCAAGTCCAATTACTTACATGAACCGATGATGGCTTCACAAAGGTGTTCCGGAGTTGAATATATTAGTCCGTACGCATCTCATATGCAGCTAATGGGAGACCAATTTCGTAATTATTGCCTACAGTGCCAAACAATCTCGAAAAAATTGCTCGGAATAGATATAATTGGTTCCCATAGAACATGAGGAAGAGGATGAATTGAAGCAAGGCCAAAAGATGAACGAAGTTATTATCTGTTTCGTATTTGTAAAGCACTTTTCGCCAAAGCATACTCCTTGCCACACGTCCATTGTTTACTGAAATGGATAATAGCACGAAATCTGGTTTGAGTTATCGAACTACTTTCACGAGATAGATGTATTAAAATTACATCTACTAAAGCAAAAAGTGGTTAATCTGAAGATTTGACAAAAGTCACTTTACAGATTGATTTTTCACCACTGAATCTTAAAAAACGTTTATGGTCCATTAGGGAGATGGGGAATTCAAACTTTTTCCAACGATATAATCAAATTTGAATTTTCTCAGGTGATTAAGGGAAATATGGCCGTTTAAGTGAGTTAAAGACGAAATCACGAGAAAAAATTCTTAAAAATTGAATAACTCGAAAACAAAGCGTTAAAAAATAATCTCTAGGAGGAACTTTTGATTTGAAATTAGTTGCAAAATATTTGGATGAAGTTTGCTGGATATAACGTGAGAAACTTTGTATATGGGAAAGCGCATTAAATTACTTGAATGCACCATGTTGAAACTGAGTTTATGTACTTAATTTATTTACACTAAAGATGTAGGTCAAAAGGATTGAAATTATTGGATCTTTCCCAATCCGCTGAATGAGCTAAAATCTCTCCTGTTACCTCCTAGGAAGTTGAAATTTGATAGGAATACTCTCTAGAACACTAAGAGACGATTGAATTGATTGGGTCTTTTCTGATCAGCTGACTGAGCTAATTTATTGAGACATTTTGACGTGGATATTTATCACCTGTCATGGGCCATTTCAAATCTGTAGCCTGTATTTTGTCAACTGTCGTGGTTCATTTCGCATCTGGCTATTGAAATATGTATTGAATACCAAATAGACATATCCATGCCACGATTTTATCGTGTGAGTGGTAAAAATTGACTGGTTGTGTTAACAGGGTGACTCATTAGGGTGGTTCAAAAAAAAAAAAAGAAGTTCTGGGATTTCTTGTCCCCATTGTTTTTTTGCTTCCTCGGTATGTCAGGATGACTCTCCTTAATATTTAGCAAAAATTATTAATCCTAACGACTTTACCTGGGTCGATTTTGGTCAGTTATCGACCGCTATCGTAAACCAACCTCTATATTGGTGCCGTGGCCGGGCGTGGTGATGATTTGAAGGACGGATTTCAATTTATTTTGGGTCAATTTATGGGTTTTCGCATGCGCTGAACACGATGAACATATTTATATTACGCTCCGTCCAATAGTTATCCGGTAAACTGGCAGAGGGCGCTGCTAGAAGATAACTAAAAATCGAAATTTTCACCAAAAATGCTGTCGCCTGGTTAAGAATTGTACTAGAAACATGCTATTATGGTCGGATAATATACTTTGGCATGTTCTGAACATGATCCCGTTTTTTACTATACTTTTCCGCCGATGATTGCTTCGTTTATCGGCCATAAACCTCAAATTAATGGTAGGGTAATTGACAAATTCACCCTAATTTCACCGGAAATATAAGATAATAATTAGATATTATAAGATAATTTAAGGTCCCAAAATACCTTGTGCCGATAAAATTTGGTATTTTCCAGGATACTCGGTACAAAGCCGTTGGTAATTTGTCAAGGTTTGAACCGGTATTGTACGCATTCGCCAAATATAGCGGCTACATGGAGAAAATAGCTAAAATTTTCCCATTTTTCGGTAAAATTCCTTAGTTTCCATCGGTTTTCCGCAGACAAATTCGTAGTTCTGAATTGTCTGAACTGTGATTGGTCGTTGAATAAAAAATGATGAAATATAATGGAAAATAATGTAATATAATTTCAGTTTCACTTGCTCGAGGGACAATCTGTAATTTGGTCGATAAGCTGAAAGAATCCATGATCGTGGAACATAAAACATAACATTTTAACGAGAATAACATATAATAAAAATATACAAAAAAAATAATTAACCACGATAAAATATCGAAACATAAAAAAAAGAATTTCAAACAGTCTTCAAAGTTTCAACTATGCGCATAGGTAAACTCAATTGTAGATATTACTTGACATTTTTCGAGCTGTTTATGAACGTACTATACCTATATATGGTGAGAATATAATATATACCTATGAGGGTTTTTGGCGACATACAGAATTCTAATTTTTGTAATGGAGTTCGAAAAACCTCTATGTGCGTTTCACGCTCCCGACATTACTTGAGTCGAGCTTTTACACGTGACCGATACCGCTGACAATAGCTAACCCTACGCTCGAACGATCCAATCACAGTTCAGACAATTCAGAACTACGAATTTGACTGCGGAAAACTGATGGAAACTAAGGAATTTTACCGAAAAATGGGAAAATTTTAGCTATTTTTTCCATTTTGCCGATATATATTTGGCAAATAAGTACAATACCGGTTCAAGTCCTTGCCAAATTACCAACGGCTTTGTACCGAGTATCCTGGAAAATACCAAATTTTATTGGCACAAGGTACCTATTTTGGGACCTTAAATTATTCGGTGAAATTAGCGTGAATTTGTCTATTACCCTAACATGAATTTGAGGTTTATGGCCGATAAACGAAGCAATCATCGGCGGAAAAGTATAGTAAAAAACGGGATCATGTTCAGAACATGCCAAAGCATATTTATCCGACCATAATAGCATGTTTCTAGTACAATTCTTAACCAGGCGACAGCATTTTTGGTGAATTTTTCGATTTTTAGTTCTTCTAGCATCTTCCTAGCGATCTTCTAGCAGCGCCCTCTGCCAGTTTACCTGATAACTAGTGGACGGAACGTAAAAATAAATAAGTTCATCGTGTTCAGCGCATGCAAAAACCCATAAATTGACCCAAAAAAATTGAAATCCGTCCTTCAAATCATTACCACGCCCGGCCTCGGCACCAATTTAGAGGTTGGTTTACGATAGCGGTCGATAACTGGCAAAAATCGACCCAGGTAAAGTGGTTAGGATTAATAATTTTTGATAAAAATTGAGGAGGGTCATCCTGACATACCGAGAAAGCAAAAAAACAATGGAGACAAGAAATCCCAGAACTTTTTTTTTACCACCCTAGTGACTCATGTATATTCGGATAACTTCACCCATTCTAGCGTGCTCTAGTTTGAAAATTGGCTAATTTTTTTAAAACATTTTTGAGCTATTTCAAAAGCCTCAGTTTTTACAAATATCCGTTAATACCGAATAAAGTGGTGCAAGTAAAAATACATACACCACGACGAACGATCCCACGACATATTTCACGCAACGTTCGCACAAGCCACAAGTTCAGTTGCCACAGAAGGAACATTCAATATTACAAACGTTTTCGAGTCAATAGGTATATGTACTGTGTTGAATCGTAATACAGGTTTTTTTTTCTTATTCTGTAGTTTAGCCTACTTAACAAGCACGCGTAACGCGATTCTTCAGGAACACGCGACGGTCTTCATCACCAAGTGGTTCAAATCGCACGACTGGAGCGAACAAAGCCAGATGTCTTTGTTAGTAACTTAGAACATTCAAAAATGACGTGACTTGGAGTCGTTACGTATTTGAAAAATCTTAAACAAGGAATAGGAAGCCCCGCTAACACTTTTTTTTTTCTTTTTTTTTTTTTAATGTGATTACACTGTGTATCAAACTTCTTGAATTATCCCTTGATTGAATGCCTCCTTGCTTCCTAACCAAAGAAGGCGGGAATTTAGGGTGTATCTTATCAATACCTGCAAAAAACATCATTACCACATTTCGGGCCTTTAAAGGACCGTCGCCGTGGCCTGAAACCCAATACGAACTATGGAGATGATAAGCTAGATTAGTAAGTCACCTGTGCATTTGTGTAAACTAGTAAAAGAGAATTTCTTAGTAATTCTCCTGGTGGAATAAAGCTTTGAAGCGTTGAAGTACCTGTAAAAAAATTGACAAGAGGGACTGTTTTGTATATCATGATGCCTTTGTCATGGACCGAAGCAACTAGTGCTCTCAATCAGCGGGCGCCGGGACAGTCCAAAACAACAACGGCAACCGGACGGGGAGATGATTGTTGGTGATAACCATTCGATCGTTTTAATATTGCGATCCGACAACAATCGGGTAAACTGGCCTTCGTGTCTTCATAGAAGTGCAAAGTTTGCAAGATGTTAAGGAAAAACAAATATTATAAGTAAAAATGGAATCTCATTCACGGGAAAGATCTGAATAAAGAAATGCCTATTAAAGCGCAAGAACAGCGTTTTCTCGTAAACCTTTTTCCCCTGAGTGAAAATGCCTAAAGGGCGTTCCATCTTGTCACTGCAAGAGAAGCACTTACTCCGGATCGTGTGTACCGACAAGAGGATAGCTAAATTGAACGCCGGCTGATTCATTGCTTTTATGAGCAGATTTGACTCTTGCTTGACCATCTCATTCAGGTAGCTAGATACCTAGTTCCATTTGCAACACTTCATCACTGTTAGGTTGGATTATCAATACTTCATGTCCCGGTGGTCTGCTGACTGATTCAAGGCCGTCTGAAATGCCGACGAAAACTGACTACAAGGCGGTGTTCTGGAACCTTGTATGAGTAGAAATTGACCCCCCGGGAAATCCGGGCTGATCGTTTACTCGTACAAGACGCAAATCAAACATTCAGTTTTCTGGTGTTCTAACAACCTAAATTATGGGCTCGATAAAAAAAATTGGGTGAAACTAGACCCCAAATGGGGTAGAATTCCACCAACCGCACTTTTTTATGTCAACCCGTTGCCGAGATATGATTTTTTAAAGTTTTTTTTCGACAAACACACGTTTTAGACCGTAAAAACCTCATTTTCTCCACTATAGATACACTTTTTTCAATTTTTGACTACATATCTGAAATCAGAGTTAAATTTTGTATAAGAATATTGTTCTCTGGATCTTCAGAAGTTCAATCCTTAAACCATAATCCTTGTTCAAACGGGAGAAAATTATAGTAACCAAGTTTCCCGAAAATCTTCGATGCTGTACTGTCTCCCAATAAATAATCTTTAGACTTATCAAACCTCACAGAATTATTCTTCATTTAAAAAGCTTTCAAACGATGGAGTCGGTTTTGAAATTTCCTTTCAACTTGGTGCAGTTATTCAGCCTGGAAGATGAAAAAACGTGTTACCTTTTGGTTGTTTTTTTCTTGATGGACGGGCTGGGATGAGAAAACAAATAAAAACACGGCGGCTGTAAAAAAACGACGAAGACTTCGTAATCCCATTGAATAGTTAAACTCTGTCTCTCATCAACGCGTTGGATATTGTTTTGACTGAAGGAAATGAGTTAGTTCGTCCATTCACTCTGTGACGGTGGGGTCGTTTCGAAAAAGGGCAAGAGCGTGCATCCGCAGTCGAGGGAGCCACTTCGAAAACACAAAATTGTGAGTTGCATTTGAAGCAATAATGTAAATGTAAAAGTAAATTTGTTTTCTCTTTATCCAGGAGTAATTTTCATTTGCAATTGCGTTTTTCCCGTTGCCGAGTTTTTATTTGTTTTTTCATCCCAGCCCGTCCATCAAGAAAAAAAAACAACCAAAAGGTAACACGTTTTTTCATCTTCCAGGTTAAATAACTGCACCAATTTGAAAGGAAATTTCAAAAGCGACTCCATCGTTTGAAAGCTCTTTAAATGAAGAATAAATTTGTGAGGTTTAATAAGTCTCAAGATTATTTATTGGGAGACAGTACAGCTTCGAAGATTTTTGGGAAACACGGTTTTTATAATTTTCTCACGTTTGAACAAGGATTATGGTTTAAGGATTGAACTTCTGAAGATCCAGAGAACAATATTCTTATACAAAATTTAACGCTGATTTCGGATATGTGGTCGAAAATTGAAAAAAGTGTATCGATAGTGGGGAAAATGAGGATTTTATGGTCTAAAACGTGTTTTTGTCGAAAAACACTTTAAAAAATCATATCTCGGCAACGGGTTGAGATAAAAGAGTGCGGTTGGTGGCATTCTACCCCATCCGGGGTCTAGTTTCACCAATTTGTTTTACTGAGTCCATAATTTAGGTTGTTACAACACCCGAAAACTGAATGTTTGATTTGGGTCTTGTACGAGTAAACGATCAGCTCGGATTTCCCGGGGGGTCAATTTCTACTCGTATAAGGTTCCAGAACACCGCCTTGTAGTCAGTTTTCGTCGGTATTTCAGACAGCCTTGAATCAGTTAGCGGACCACCGTGATGTGGAGTCGGTGGTCTTACACTCTCGCTACTTGTATATGATACTTCCTATTGGTCCGATCATGAGATATTGTCAACCACCTCCCTTACATCTCACTAGTTTATCTGTGAATTTATTGCACTCTCATTGATCAGCTCCTGATATGCTCTCTTTCGATATGATATGCTCTAATACGATTAGCTATTAAAGCTGAGTCTTTGTACAAGAGCAAAAGACATTTTTATGCCTTCGAAATCAAAATTTTCTTCTTACAATTAGTTTTTTTTATTTTCACAGATTTTCGCTCCATTTATTTTCTTTTTCAGTTCCCTTTGCATATTTCTTTGTTCACAGTAATTTCTCGTTTGACCAAACAATACGGAATTACCTAAAGTATGATTTTGATTAAATGTTTGGAGTCTATGTGAGTTACGAGATAAAGTAATTGAGGTCATATGAGCGTTAGAATATGCTCATTCGCACACATGAATTAAAACCATTTCACTCCCATTTCTGATGGGTATTTGCTCAATATTGCAGGGTAAATGAGAATTATCTCGATTTCTTAAGAATTTCATTGGGATTGGATCAGTTATGTCACAGCTCACAAACGAGAATTTTTTAAAACATTTTCTTATAGGTAACACATAAATCTCTACCCCCACTCCGTCGATTTTGATAAAATTTGTAAGAACTGAAAGTGTTGGCTCTCATTATTTCTCGTGAGTAAATTGTGAATTTCACGTCGTTGTTCGAAGAACGCTAAATCCACAACGGTTGAACAGTGCAGAGCGATCTGTTCTGGGATTCGGGACCAAAATTCTATTAATTAATTTATGCAATGATGATCATTATGATCATCTTTGACCTTCAGTGGTTTTAACTTGAAACAACGTGGAACGAGAAAAATAAGAGTCTATCCTTTACAGCTGTTTCTTATACAGCGAGAGGCATTGTAGTTGCTGCATCTAAGGTTGTTCTACTTGTTAGTGATGCTTCATGAAACCTCGGAAACAATAACTTCTCTCCAAAGGAGTTCCTAGAAAAAGGTTTAGCAAGGCTGATCCTTTCGAACGATCGATCTCGCTTCCGTCGAAGGTTGCACATCAAAAAATCCTTCCCTGCTAGATAAATGAGAACACCAAAGGCATTGGTGTCTTGATGCCTGACGTTCTTAATTCAATGGATTAATGGGACATCCAGGGTTGAGTTATAGAAGTGTTGATGATTTCACTGATGCATAGCCAATTGACTGAATTTCGGTTCCTCCAGCAATAAATGAATGCTCTCTACGATTTTTTGTTCTGTAACTTAGATTTCAATTTTCAGTAATAATTTTCAGGATAAATTATAAGTATATCAGACTAGAAATCGATCACAGCTCTAGTACAACTTTCAGCTTAAAATCTTGTGACAGTTCTGTGACCGTATTCTGTGACCGTTTTCCAATTGTGACCCGGAGATTGTGTCTACACACCGACTTATCGCAATGTTGAACGTATCTTCTCGAGCCTGCTAGATTTAGTAATCCCCAAAACTCGATCAACCGAGGAAGGGGAATTCTGATAGCTGCACATTATAAACTAGTAAAGTTATAAAGAAGCTGTTCACAGCACCATCTTATATTGTTCTCAGGTTTATTTTGTTTTATTGATCATTCTACGAGCTGCTCAAACATAATGTACAGTGTACACACTTGAGATTCGTGCGTAAAAATATAAACGTTAAATAATTTCTTCATTCAAAATTATTCATGAAAATGTAATTTCCGGTTAAAAAACTAACCAGGAGTGTTTATTTTTTATTAATTTTAATCCAAATTTGAAGCCCACATTGCCAAAGAAGGCAGGTTTTGGTGAACATATGTATAACGCATACTGCAATGTAAATGTATAATGAGGATGTTTAAGAGAAGATCGGACTTTTATAAACTGAAGACTATTTTAAATGTTACCGTCGGATAAATATCTCGTAATGATTTATGATGTTCTTTCATAACATTATACAGCGACTCGCACCGAAACACCTCAATTTACAAACTTCGTTATCACCTGATTACGTTTCCTTTAATCACTTTTAATTTAGAAAATCTGAATGCCCAAGTTTTGTCTCGTCAGCTGATCTGAAAGCTGACATTTAATTTTCGTTTATCATTAACGTGTGCAAATTATTAGACTACTACATTTATAGGAAACTCCATTTGCACAAGTATCATGAACACCCAGAAACGGCTGATCTACCTTCCCCAAACATCCATTAGATTGGATTGGCGTTAATCACTAGAGTGGGGTGCCATTGTTCCATCACTCATTCGCTAGCCACAAATCTGACTTGTGACAGGTAAGGTGTCACTCATGAGGGTGTGAGGGTATGGTACAAACTAAAACAGCTTATCTACCTTCCCCATACGTCAATTAGAGTGGATTGGCGTTAATCCATCTCTAATTAACATGCCAGAAATCAGACCTGTGATGGGTCAGTAAGGTGACTACGTAAGAATCAGAGGGTGGGTTACACACAAATACAGCTGATCTACATTCCCCGTACGCTCACCACGTAAAACTCCACTACAGGGTCAAAACTCTCAAATCTCAAAAAATTAAAAAATATCAGCTTGACTCCAATCATTTGAACGTCTGTATTTTCAATAATGAACCTTTGCAATCGACTAATGACAGACAATTTTAACCCCCCCAAAAATTTTTTGATTTTCGTTTCATGATGCGTAGAATCCACAAGTACAACAAACTAATCCATTCCTCCGTCATCTGCCGTCGAGAGCTTTTCTCCGAAACTACTGGACCAAATTTAATGAAACGTGGGTTATAAATCGTATTTGAAATCTAGTTGATACTAAAAGCTCCGCATCGATTTTTAACAATCCTAAGGGTTAGCATTTAAGGGATGAAATATTAAAAAATCAAGATCTCGAAAACTTTCAATGTAAAACTTTCAGACATCCACATTGTACATACACTATACATGTTCACCTTTTATAACAAGTAATAGTTTTTTTTAAATAGATTTTTTCCCAATGAATCGAATGAAACCACCCGGATCGCTTTATGTAAAAGCGTTCGCTGTCCCCAAGGACTAGAACTTTGACACGCAAATAAAATACAACATGGAAGCGAATCATAATTGGTAGAACATAGTGAAAATCGCCTAATAAACAAAGACAATCGTCTCAGCTGATATTATTTCAATGGAACTCGGACTTCGCGAAATAGAGTATGTTAAAACTCTTGACACTTATGGGTAACACGCAGAAGCCCTACTGGTAAGCGTGGGTAGTAGACTGACAACGAAAAAAACGAAAGTTCGAATTTTTGAGGGGCTTAAAGCTCAGATGATTGCATCAGATGCTAGGAACAACTCCTGAAAATTTCAGTCCGAACCGATAACCCCTTGAGGTCTCCTAAACCCGTTTTGTGGTAATTGAATTATCGATTTTAGAACACTAGACGATTACGACAAAAAGACGGTTAGGGCATGAAAGATTCATGCGTCTGGACACTTTTTATACTCTATTCCTTTGTTTTCGGTGTCGCTGAACACGATGCCGCCATTATTGCAAGCGCAGAAGCTGTATTTCTTTTGATATTCAAGAAATCAGTCCAAATAAGTGATGGAAAAAAGGCATTTTTTGCCGTATTTACCTAGTTTTGACTGGGAAAAAAATTGTTTGCGGGCCTTTTCTGCTTCGGACCTTGTTTCCTGGCTTGTTCCGAATGTAACAAGACCAATTTCGTCCTATAATATATTGTCCTTTTGGAAATATCTGCTCATGAGCCGAGTTAGCTTTTTGAATGGTAACCGCTCTATACTTACCAGTAGCTGCGAAATCAAAATTTAACGCCCTGAAGCCCTTTTTATCACATTATTTTATGTTTTTGGGCTCGTTGAACATTACGTGGTAGTAGTGGAGGCGTAGGACTCGTATTTCGGTTAATAATCAAAAGCTAGGTGTTAAAAATCGGTGAATAGAGTGGATTTTTCTTGATGTTCAAAAAATCAGTGGACAAAATTAATAAAAATATTATTTTCCGATAGAAATATTATTTAATTATTAAGGAATATTATTAATAAGAAATATAAATATTAAGAAATAAGAAATAATAATAATAAGAAATAAGATAAATAATAATAAGAAATAAGAAATATTATATAATTAAGAAATATTATTAATAGAAATATTATTTAAATTAATATATTATATTTTCCGCCGGTTACACCTAGTTTTGATTGGGAAAAACTATTTATGAGTGTCTCCTCTGCCTTGGACCTTGTTCTAAGACTTATTCTGATTATGGCAAGACTAAGTTTGTCCCATAATACATTTTTCTTCTCGAAATATCAGCTCAAGAGCCAAGTCGACTTATTTAATGGTAACCGTTCTATATTCAATAGTGGCACTACTACTTGCACGTAATGTTCAACGAGCCCAAAAACATAAAATAATGTGATAAAAAGGGCTTCAGGGCGATAAATTTTGATTTTGCAGCTACTGGTAAGTATAGAGCAGTTACCATTAAAAATGCTAACTCTGCCCTTGAGCAGATATTTCCGAAAGGACAATATATTATAGGACGAAGTTGGTCTTGTTACATTCGGAACAAGCCAGGAAACAAGGTCCGAAGCAGAAAAGACCCGCCAACAATTTTTTTCCCAGTCAAAACTAGGTAAAAACGGCAAAAAATGTATTTTTTCCATCACTTATTTGGACTGATTTCTTGAATATCAAAAGAAATACAGCTTCTGCGCTTGCAATAATGGCGGCATCGTGTTCAGCGACACCGAAAACAAAGGAATAGAGTATAAAAAGTGTCCAGACGCATGGATCTTTCATGCCCTAACCGTCTTTTTGTCCTAAGCGTCTAGTGTTCTAAAATCGATAATTCAATTACCATAAAACGGGTTTAGGAGACCTCAAGGGGTTATCGGTTCGGACTGAAATTTTCAGGAGTTGTTCCTAGCATCTGATGCAATCATCTGAGCTTTGAGCCCCTCAAAAATTCGAACTTTCGTTTTTTTCGTTGTCAGTCTAGTGGGTAGGTGTTACATCTGTTGGTGGGACCCATGAGTCTACGTTCATCCTTACAGTACTGAAATTTGAAACGGAGCTCTTTGAAGATAATATTATCTAAAATACTATTACAACGCATGAGTGGGCTCTGAGGAGCTGAGGGACCTCAGTTGCTTACTTTTATCCTGATCAACCTACGGTGTTGAAATTTGAAATATAATGCCTTTGAAATAACTACTTTGAAAACAATGTTACGGAGTATGGAGGACCACTTATCAGCTGAGGGTCATCTGAGGCTGATTTATTTCCTAGTCGAGCCACTGAACTACATTAATTGATTGTAATAAAAGGTTTTATTACATAGGTACTATTTTATTATATAGGTACTTTGAAATAAATACTCAGTCCATGCAATCCTTCTACAACAAGTACATGGTGAGAAGATACAATCTTGTACATGGTGAGAAGATAATTTTGTCATAACGGGTGGTTATTTATTAACATTTACTAAAAGCATAACGTTTGGGAATCCTGGCGCTTTGAAAGGGCGAACCCTTTAGTGATACACAATGCCTCGATTTAAAATAATGTACATCAGACTGGGTTTAACAATGATGTACCATTGATCTGTGTAGAAACGATATCTAATACAAAAATAATAAACTTGTTTGTAATAATTTGCAGTGTTTAATCATGGACACAATGTACACGTTTGACTAACTGGTTGTGTTGTTTTAAGATATTTTAGGATCCAGACTATAAACATTCTACCACAGGGAAAGAGGAATGGACCTCATTAGGAATATTACGGTCATTGCCATCTCTTCTATCATCAATAGAAATAGGTACAAAAATAACTTTCTTGGGAGTTCAACGGCTTATTAGGCCGAAGCTCGTTGCTCCTTGCAAGAAAGTGGAGATACCGTTCATCACCATTCTAAGTATGTTGCTACTTACAAACTTAATTTATGTTGCCATCATAATTTTTTAGAATTGCGTTAACCATTCCCAATTAAAGGTAATAGACCTTCGTGAACGACGAAAAAAAAGTGCCCTTCAAAATTTGTTGCCTAACTAGCCGGTTACCCATGCGTTGCTCGGATCCGTTGCAGAATTTACATCGACACAGGAATACATAGAAGTTAGCTAAGTCAATGATCTGGTCGGCATTGCCTTCGTTGTTTAATGTCCTAGAGAGGCTCCCTATCCGATCCCACATTCCTAGGGTGAAAAGGAGAGAATTTAGCTCGCTCAGCTGAATAGGAAAGAGCTCATCATTTTATTTGTTTCTCGATACCCAGAGAGGCTAGCTATCAAAATTTCAAATTCCTAGAGTGAATAAGAAATTAGCTAAGCCAGCCGATCTGGTTGAGACCGTCTCTTAATGTCATAGTGAGGCTCCCTACCAAAATTCAACATCCTTACTGTTAAAATGAGTGAATTCAGCTTACTCAGCTGATCAGGAAAGGGCCCATAATTTTAATCGTCTCTTGATGTCCCAGAGAAATAATTATATTATTGGTTTCGTCTTTTTAGCAATAGTTACTGGTAAAACCGTCTCCGTTTTTTCAATCAATATAACCTTAACTACGTTGCAAATCTTCATTACCAACATTGCTGCAGTTAATCAGGCGTTCTTAAGATCTATTTTTGATGATCTATCTTTACGAATAGAAACTGTTTGGCTCAACCCACCAAAATCTTCTTGGTACTTATCTTTGGAATTGTTATCAAAAGATCTTAACGTTGAACCGATCTCATCAACATTTGATGTGAAAAGGTCGATGCATATCCGGGTTTTCCTTAATTACTAGTTTGTTTACCCGGACGAAGTCGTTAGGGAAAGCCGAGTTCTTGGTGAAAGGGGAAGTGCGGAGGATTGTAATATAGCCTATGTATTGACCAAAGACCCAAAGAATGTCCATGTAATATTTCAACTCAATGGGTCCAGTTATTTTTACGTGATTGAGTAACACACACACGGACACCATTAAATTTGTATAGTAGTAAGAATATTAACTACCTGCGTTAATTCATGAAATATACAAGTAAAAGATAAATAAATACAGGCATTCAGCATGACAGTATAAACAAGTTTCATATTTTCTCTGTAATATTCACTTATGTTGATTTGTTTTGAAATTTGAGTCCGTTGGGCACACTGTCGAATTTATGGCGAAACCATTTGTTCTCAATACTTACCCTGCTATGCGAACCAATTAGCGAGTTATCGTACAAAATGAAGCTATTGCAATGGCTCGGAAATTTTTAAAATAAAAATTTTGGAAAAATTTCTTCATTTAAATCGGTTTTGGGCCATTCTCTAACAATCCCTGAAGTTTGCGCTTTTTCATATACCTATACATTAAATTGGTCAAATTCTAAAAAATGTGCTGAAAAAATCACTAAAAATTGCTTAAAAAAACGGCTACAAATTGTTAAATTCATGATTTTTTTGCAGAATACTATTCAAATAAAGTTTATTAAACTTAAAATAGAATATTAACAAATTTATGTAAAAAGTCATGCTGAAAAATGTACGTAAATTTCATTAAAATTTGCTATAAATTCGATAAAAACTGAAGAATTAGCTAAAAATCCAAAATCTCTTTTTGAAAAGCAGATTACTATTTAGAATACGTTTTTTGTAATAAATTTAATAACTAACACTTTCTTTGCACTCAAAAAGCTCAAATTTCAAAACAATGTAACATAATATACTTAATAGGTTAACTTACGAAAATTCACTCATATAATCATGCTGCATAACTGGAACTTTTTAAAGGATTTCAACCACTGTTTTTGGTGTTTATATTGAGTTGTCAGCACATTTTGATGAAATTCAAGTACTCTTTTATTTCTTTTCCTATAGTTTTTTATAATTGTCTTGCCCATAGTTGCTAAACTTCTTTTGCTCCCAAAGTGATATTCTGCTGTACGAATTGTGAAATCAACAACTTCATTCCCTTTTGTACTAATTTTTGTTAATTTTGGGAAAATTGTTTGTAATTTGTTCTATTGTATTGAGCGCTAAGAATTATAATTCATTTTTCGGTGTTAGCGCGGATTTTTCAGCTTAATTATAAAGAGATACTTATACTGACCAGAATGACAAACACTATTTTGTACGTATACCTATGAGTATCTAATACATAGAATACATTAGAATCGAGATGGATAATTAGTACGTTCACCAAAAAATCTAGCTTTCCAAAAGAAACTATGAATTTTGAACCCAATGGAATACTCTAATTTCAACATAATATGTGGAATTTGAAAATTTTACTAATACCCGTGTTGGACAAAATTTTTAAAAGCTTCAATTACGATATTTAAGAAAATCATCTACAATATTTTTGCGCTCGCAAACTGCGCAAAACGCGTTTAGCGTACACTAGCTGTTATTTCAAATATAAACTTTGTCAGCTCAAATAGCAACTCGAATGTTCTATGGGGATCTACAACAAAACTCTACATGATATTTCATGGAAACACGACCTATACCACTCAACTTTTGGTGTTCGCGATAACGGAGATCACGTGCTAAATGCAAAATATAGAGATTTTCTAATACTCAATTCCCAATGTGGCACATGATATTGGGGTATTGTATCATTCAGATATGTTCATTCATTAATTTTTCAACACGAGCTTGCGAAAACAACAAGGCAACACAATGTTTATACGCTTTGAGATGTGAAGAAATAAACAATTCTGGTCATTATTTCTGTTTTTTCAAATAGGTTGGTACCTACTTAATGCTGATATCAATAAAAAAACATCTCCATGTTTTATAATGTATGATACAGCAAAATACAATGCACTAAAAAATCAGGAGTATCACATGTTACAACCAAATGTCTACAAAAACTCGGTACTTATTTCCCATTTTATGTACAATCGCACCCGTTTTTGTACACTCAACAATTCAAATGATGGGTCATTATTCCATTGAATTTTATGTTGATTTGAATATGCAATCAGAAGCAGGAATTCACATTAAGATAACGATGTTGGAATTAATTGTGCACGTGCTCATAAATATTATCATATTTGAACAGTTAATGTGGGACATCCTCTAGATTTTTTTAAAATGTGTTTACTAAAGAAGCTATGGGAAGGGAATATACAGGGTAGGGTTCCTGTATTTTCATGTTAATTGATTGAAACTTGACTTTCTGCATCTGGAGCCATTTCATTGTATAAAGTTCCGAGAATATTTGCCAACATAATGATGGTAGGTAATATTTTTCTAATGGAGTCTGGAAATTAATGGTTCTGCCCATAATACAAAAGGTGTTATTGTCGAAGAATGATAAATACTGGTTATATGCACCTAGACTAGACCTAAATACTTACTGTATCGAGGAAACCTTTAGGCATCGGGTAAGACGCTGAACCCTTCAACGACCAGTTCTTAATGAACGTCAACGGATTGAAACCGAACTCGTGAGTCCGATGTACGAAGAAAACTACGAACATCAAAATAACATTGACAAAACGATCCATTTTTGTCATTTTATTGGACGCAATGCGTTAAACTATCAAATTGAAAAAAATTATGAATAATGTTTACGGTTGTTTTGCCGGCGCGGTTGAAATCGTTAAATAGGTCGCGACTGCTCAAGGGATGACCGCGATTTGATGTGAACCTGAGTTGCCAATTCGTTGGCGATCGTAGGTCCCCTCCGGGCTTCGCGAACCCCAGGGTCGCTGCGGTTCCCCTCCAGCCTCCTTCGAACGTCCAAGAGTTCGAACCGGATGGTAATGTGGAGAGATACGCGGGCGATCCGCGGGAAGGTTCATTGTATCTTAAATGGACTCGCCCGTCAAGATATCGTGTGTATTGTACAGGCTTAGGATTCCCTGACGAGGCTGATACCTACTGATTGTTGGGACGTGGATGCTGATGCGGTTTGGAAAATCCTGGAGTGGTTATGAGGTTATCGAAATTCTGGGAAACAGAGTATCAAGCGTAAATTCCCCTCATTGAACTGGTCGTTGAAACATCCGGTTGCACTTGGAGAACGCAATTTCGAAAGATATCTAATTGGGTATATTGAATGATTCTGTGGCGGTATTTTTAACTGCCATCCGGTAGGCAATGGATTTCGAATGTTATAGGTTTCGAAGAAGCTCTACACATGTTATCTACAAATGCAATGAAATCCATAGAGTGCGTTCATACAAATGACAGATAGCATACAAGCTCGCAATCACGGAGGACATAAGTCATGTAACGAGTACCACATTCGCTTTCGTGGTAAGCCAGCCTAGTTACTGCCAAATCACGTTTTATTATGCCCCAAGATTTTTTTTTTTTTTTTTTAGTTCATTAATAACTGTGCGAGTATTTTTGGAGTGGTTTAGGTAGCGTCAGGTTTCAGCAGAAATTGAGATTTTCAACGACTGGCGAACAATTTTTTTACGATGAAAAATGGCAAAGATACCGTTCCGTAGCAGCGATCTGATTGTAAGTGAGAATCATGAGAAATTCCCGTCACCCCTAAAAAGTGTCGCTCCTTACCAAGTAGCGCTTTTCGCGACTGCTTCAGGGATGACCCCAATTTGATCTGAGCCGGATTAGGCTCTGCCAGAGCTCTCTATGTTTGTTGATTCAGAAAGGACAAAAACTAGGTACCGCTTTATTTGAAGTGCAAGTTGCAGGACAACATTTGGAACACTTAGCGAGAAAATTTCATTGAGGAAGTGGCGAAAGTGGCTCCAGTTCCGAACAATGGGCAGGTTTTTGGCTGAGTTATGGACGTAATAGTCAGACGTAGCAGCCATAATAAACATGCTCGCAAATCAATGTGTTCCTTAGAGGGCGAAATGCATAGCTTAGGATACCAGAAAAGTTGTCATGATGGCTTCTGCGGAGAGGCAACATTGTGGAGATTTGGTTGGAGTCATTGTGATTCATGCAGGATTCATGCATTCAGACAGGACCTTAGCGGGGCCTTCTCTTCTGGTGGGCTCAAAAAATGCTTTAAACAAAATAAATAGAGAGTTCGTCATCTGCAAGCTAAGATTCATTAGCCAAGATGTGCTCAGTGATCATCGGACATAAAACCACAGGGGACGAATAGCAACGACTGGATTGTGTAGGTATCGAGCCAGGAGCATTCATTTTTAGGTCTGTGATTTTTAGATTTAATTGTTTCAATTGAAAAAAAGATGATCCAATGGCACCTCACGAAAATTTCCAATGCATTCATTCACTTTTTCTTCTTAAAGTGATGTATCCAGCCATTTTTCGATAAACTTTCGGTTGACAAGTAGGCGATTTTTGCGAAGTTTTGATGCTTTTTGTTTTATAATTTTCAATAACGAACCTTTGTAATCAACCAAGAAAAACAATTTTTCAACAGCCCCCCTTAAATTTTTTGGCTTACGTTTCAAGATGCGTAAAATCCAAAAATCGAATTCCCTAAAGGGTTGTATTGAAGGGCCAAACATTAAAAAAATCGAGATCTCGAAAAACTTTCTAAGTAACAGCGATACTTTTTTGCTTGTCAACGTTAAATTAAACCTATAGAATCGATTAAAACCACCCGCAACGTTGTACGTTGAATAGTTCACTTCCTCCATGGCCTTGAACATCGAGGGAAAAAAACCTTCGAATTTCTACGTGCTAGAAGACAGAGAAATCAAGCGCTACTAGCAGATCAATTGAATAGATGATCAAGCTCGTAATTCTATCAAAAATCGCTAAATAATTATTGTTTGTTAATCATGATGACCTAACCGTCAAAATTGATTTGACATTTAAACTCTTTATTTTTCGTGGAAATAGAAAAGGTTTTTTCTCTAAATTTCGTTTTATTAATTCCACCATAGATATGTGTTTTGTGTGTGATTGGTTGTCTCTTTCTCTATCGGTTTGCTCGATTTCGATGATTAGGCGGTTTTCTCAATACGTATTCTGGGGAGGAAACAAATTATTTTTTATTGGAAAACCAAAGAAATATGGATTTGAAATTACAGAGTCCATAAACACATCCATAATTCAATTTGTTTGCAAGAAGTGGGGAAAAATTACTTTTTTTTCTTCAGAGTGCGTTTAAACACCTGAAACAATAACCTGTAACCTACCCAAGTATGAACATGTTACCTATTATTATTTTCTGTAGAAGCAAAAGTGATTTTTGTCATTTCAAAATCACTGGTTGTCTAAAAAACGCTCCAATGAGCCGTAAGTTTGAGTTAACCTACACTTCTTTACTCGTTTCTTTCCCAACCTAATTCAACAAGGTTGAATCGTTCAGAGGGTTTAGTGCGCCATTTTACCAGTAAAACATAAAATCCGTCAATGCCTGCGGTCTTGATGGTCGACTCGAAGGTTGACCTAGACTTTTTTCTACTGGAGGTGATTTACGTCAATTTATCGGTTTATGTCTTATGTTTCAGCTTCAATTAGTCTAACAAGGTATAGTTGGCGGATTGAACTTGTTTGATTCCATACGGTGTACGAGCTGTTCTACGTATGAAGGTCTTGATGTCTCAGAAACGTTTCGGATTGATACAAATAATAGATTACAGCGATTTGTAGCTTTTAACATACCATTAAGTTCAGTAGCATATCTGTGACTTCATTACAAGGATTGTGCAAGTAATTACTCCAAATCTTTTCAATATTTGTCATTTAACAACCAGGTTGGTAGTTCCTCATTGTACGAGTAATTAGCCCAAATCGTTTCATTATTTTTCATTCACAACCTGGTTGGTAGTTCCTCAAGTTCTGTCTTCATCATTCTTCTAGTCTCTTTTAGTGAGAAAGTCGCGTCTCAGGAAATTCTTTTGTTCCTTTGAACTTTTTAACACAGAATGTGTTTTAGACATGGACTAACTAGCCGAAAATGGAACGCGGGATGGTAACGAAATGTGTGACGGATGATTTACACGTACAACCGAGTCGTTGCTAGGGAAATGGTACTTCGTCGTTTTTCATCCCACAAAATTCGTTGACCATTCGTTCGAAAGCTCTCGATTTATCCAACAATATTATGTTAACTACTGCGAAGTGCGTATCCAACAAACTGAGTTATGAGCATGGTTATATAAATAATTGTTTACACGCAGGTGATCATTCTCAATAATTGATATTGTGAACATGATTGCAACCGCTTGTTAATTTCTGATGATTTCATTGAGCTTGTGTTTCGATGATTTGATTCATAGCAGGTGATCTGAGTATTACGAAAACGGTTTGATTTGTGAAGCGGAGGTTAAATAATTTGAATAGGTAATTTCTATACTTTACACTCTAGGAAGCTGTAATTTCGTTTGTAGCCTCTTTAGGACATTTACTTGACGATGCTCAGGGTCCGGATCAGATGTGTGGCTCTTAAAGCTAATTTCTATGCTTTACACTCTAGGAAGCTGTAATTTCGTATGTAGCCTCTTTAGGACATTTACTTGACGATGTCCAGGGTCCGAATCAGATGAGTGGCTTTTAAAGCTAATTTTTATACTTTACACTCTAGGAAGCTGTAATTTCGTATGTAGCCTCTTTAGGACATTTACCTACTTGATAAATCGCTCTTGATTTATCACGAATTTATTTCGTATCTTTTTTCGTAGTTTCATACTATAACTATATAAATTGATGTTATAAATGAATAGTAAACAATGACGCTTGTTTGGTTGTCACTTGGTTGCGCGACAACGCAAACACATTCTGTGTTTCAATAATTTCGTCCGAAGTATGTAAATAGAGGTAACCGGGGGTCCAGGGGGCTTGCCCCCTGGCGAGGCGCGGAGCGCCGAGTTTTTTTTTTTTTTTTTTTTTTTTTTTTTTTTTTTTTTTTTTTTTTTTTTTTTTCAGAATTTTTACCATTAGGTAGGTGGTATATCCACTTTTACGCCACAGCGAACTCGTATTTAAATATGCATACATTTCGTTGTTACGATTTGATCAACCATCAATTAGCGTTGAAGTACTTAACCCTTCGTCCATCAGGTGAATAAGTTGTACTGTATACCAGGTGGAGTGCGCTGGGAAACCAGCAGTTTCGCATTGAGTTTCTGTGCTAGGATGAAGGAAAATGACTTCTTATGTCAATGAAATAAAAGGTTTAGAATTTTTCAATAAGAAACTAGCAATATAACTCTTACAAAATATTTCTACTCTTCGAATAAATATTTTAAAACTTTGAAGAGTGATGATACTGTACCTTAATCTTCCTGTAAATAATAATTAAAATGTTGGAGATCAAAAGGAATGAAACAAGAAACTAACATTGAAATTATTATCATGTGGGTCATTTCACGCGAACGTCCAAACTTTTTTTTCGATATTTTTTAAAAGTCCTGATTTTCTAGTATGCTGTACCCATTGGTAATACAAGCCAAGAGCCAAATTTTCAGACCCCTTCTTCGCCCAGCCTTTTCTCTACAACTGTCCGAAGTTTAGGGGTGTGCGCCAAACACTAACTTTTGTTTTAATTGCTCAACCGTTATTATGCCCAAAAAAATAAGTAAGGTGGCCAATTCTTATGGTAAATCGTCTGCTCTTTCTGATAGTCATGTCTAAATTTACAAACAACTTAAGCTTCCTCATGAAAACTCGAAATAAAACTTCTTTTTCACATTTCATCGATTCCGCATTTTTTGAAAAAAAATTTTTTGTTCTTAAATCATACCTACCAGTATGTAGAATACGAGGTTAAGAGGACGTAATGGGCAGACAAACGGTTTGTCGCCAGTGGTACTTAATGTACGGCCTGAACTCCCAAAAAACGTGAGCTTCATCATGAAAACTCCACATTTCATCAATTTCGCATTTTTTGAAAAAAAATTTTTTGATTTTAAATTATACCTAATAGTATGTAGAATACGAGGTTAAGAGGACGTAATGGGCCGAAAAACGGTTTGTCGCCACTGGTACTTCATGTACGGCCTGTACTCCCAAAAAACATAAGCTTCCCCATGAAAACTCAAAATAAAAATTTCTTTTTCACATTTCATAATTTTCTCATTTTTTGAGAATAAAAATGTTTGATCCTCAATCATATCTATCAGTATGTAGAATACGAGGTTAAAAGGACTTAATGGGACGACAAACGGTTTGACGCTAGCGGTACTCAATGTACCGCCAAAAAACGTGAGCTTCCTCACGAAAACTCAAAATAAAAACTTCTTTTTCACATACATCAATTTCGCATTTTTTGAAGAAAAATTTTTTTTTATCTTAAATGATACCTATTAGTATATAGAATACGAGGAGGTTAAGAGGACGTAATGGGCGCCAGCGGTACTTAATGTACGGCCTGTACTGCCTAAATAAAATAAAAATTGAGTTTTCATTATAAAGTCCCCATTTTATCAAATTTGCTTAGAACTAACTTCACATTTGACGGCACATCAGATAGGTGCAAATTTTATCATGAAAATTCAATTTTTCTTTTATTTTGGTAGTACAGGCCGTACATTAAGTACCACAGGCGTCAAACCGTTTGTCGGTCCGTTACGTCCTCTTAACCTCTTATTCTACATACTGATATGTGTGATTTAAGTTAAAAAAAATGTTATCCAAAAAATTCGAAATTGATTAAATGTGCAAAAGAAGTTTTATTTTGAGTTTTCATGGGGAAGCTTATGTTTTTTGGGAGTACAGGCCGTACATGAAGTACCAGTGGCGACAAACCGTTTGTCGGCCCATTAAGTCCTCTTAACCTCGTATTCTACATACTGGTACGTATGATTTAAGATCAAAAAATTTTTTTCTCGAAAAATGCGAAATTGATGAAATGTGGAGCGTTCATGGGGAAGCTCACGTTTTTTGGGAGTTCAGGCCGTACATTAAGTACCACTGGCGACAAACTGTTTGTCGGCCCATTACGTCCTCTTAACCTCGTATTCTACATACTGGTAGGTATGATTTAAGATCAAAAAATTTTTTTCAAAAAATGCGGAATTGATGAAATGTGAAAAAGAAGTTTTTATTTTGAGTTTTCATGAGGAAGCTCAAGTTGTTTGTAAATTTAGACATGACTACCAGAAAGAGCAGACGATTTACCATAAGAATTGGCCACCTTACTTATTTTTTTGGGCACAATAACGGTTGAGCAATTAAAACAAAAGTTAGTGTTTGGCGCACACCCCTAAACTTCGGACAGTTGTAGAGAAAAGGCTGGGCGAAGAAGGGGTCTGAAAATTTGGCTCCTGGCTTGTATTACCAATGGGTACAGCATACTAGAAAATCAGGACTTTTAAAAAATATCGAAAAAAAAAAGTTTGACCGTTCGCGTGACATGACCCATATCTCACTGAGTAAGTACGCAATCACTTCTACCTTTCTCTATCTGTCGATAGTCAAAGTACCGCTACCTGTAGATTGAGATTCGGGAGTGTTAATTGATCGATCATAAAGGTTTTTATTGGAATTTGTAATGCAAAATTAAATGAAACGTATACACGAAAAAACAGCAACTCTGCTCACAAATTTCATGAGAGCCCTTGACCGCTTCATTCGACTCAGCCCGGAGACCTTCTATTAAACATCCGTAGCGACAGTTGACACAGACACACCTACCACACGGGCCAGCTCCCACGCTCCAACCGTCATCCAGCTTGGAAAACCCAACCCATTTTTCTCCATTTTCCAGCCATGAAAGAACCCCCCAATTTCCTCCTGTGATAGGAAAGAAGAAAAAAAATCCTCGAAGGTCTCCTCATTCTACATGTCGTTAGGTGCATTGCCGTCGCATGTTACGGTTTAAACTGGAGAAAAAGGTCAGATGGTGTCTGTTGGAGCATGTTTTCGCTAAGAGCGGACGGAATTGCGAACTGCGGAGAAAATTGGCGGAGAAACGGTCCATAACATATTTATTTTAGCAGGTGGAGTCAAGTATTGTTGTTTATACAAACTGACACTCCAATATAAATTTATTTAGTTAAATGTGTTATATTCACATGTTGATTATTATGTTGTGTTGTCAACAAATAAAATCACTTCGCCTCTAAAATCTATCAAAGATAGTTGTGCTAATTTCACTTATAAAAATAACTAACTCTGCTAAAGTAAAATTCACTAAAAATCACATATTTACAAGAGGTTATGCTCCTAGCGAGCTTCCACTGAAAAGTAGTAAAAAATAAATAGGTACAAATATAAATCAAGTACCAACCATGAGCGTGAAAATTGAAACGCTAAATAAAGACAACTTTGACACTTGGAAAGTCCAAATGGAAGCCCTGCTTGTCAAGAATGATGTGCTCGGATATGTCAATGGAAGAAAAAAACGTCCAGTCGTCACTGAAGGAAATCAAGATACCATCAAAGCAGCAGAAGAATGGGATGACACCGACTTGAAGGCACGAGCGGACATCATTTTAGCAATATCACCTTCGGAGATTAAACAAGTAAAAGATTGTATAACATCCAGAGAATTATGGTTGAAATTAGAAAGTATTTACCAATCCAAAGGTCCTGCTAGAAAAGCCACCTTATTAAAACAATTAATTTTATATCGAATGAAAGAGGATGACAATGTTAGGGATCATCTTGCTAAGTTTTTTGACGCAGTAGATAAATTAAAAATGATGGAAGTTACAATACACCCTGATATGTTATCCGTAATACTTCTTTATAGCCTCCCAGATAGTTATAACAACTTCAGATGCGCCATTGAATCGCGAGATGAACTGCCAGATCCTGAAATATTGAAGATAAAAATAACAGAACAAGGGGATGCTAGAATAGATAATAGTTGGAATTTAGAGGCAATGACAGCGAGGGGTAATAATAATTATAGACTACATTCTTCTAAAGGTAAAGAAAACTATCAAAATAGATTACATACAGAAAAACGACAAAACCACGAAAAACAAAACTATCAGAATAGGGAATGGATTGCTTATAGGCCGCAAATCGAAAACCGAAATTGCCCGTACTGTACTAGGCGAGGTCATAAACCATCTTCCTGCTATTACAGACCAAAGGCAAGAAAAGTAGAAGAAAGGGACAACAGCTTATTCACTGAAGAATTCGCTTTGAAAACCAACTCCAGAGTATGGTGCTTGGACAGTGGATGCAGCTCCCACATGTGCAACGAGGATGAAGCGTTCACGTCTCGAGAACCCATTTCTGATGGAAAAGTAAACCTCGCAAATAATGAATCGACAAAAATTCAAGGTAAAGGTACAGTTAAAATAGCTATAACTAGAGATGAAAACGTAAAAATTATGACACTAAATAATACACTACATGTACCTGACTTACGTACAAACCTCATGTCAGTGAGTAAAATAACTGATAAAGGGCATGCCGTAGTATTTACGAAAAACGAAGCTGTAGTTCAAAATGATGAAGGCAGAATAATACTGACCGCAAAACGTAAAAATAATTTATATTATGTTGAAGAACGAGGTATCGAGAATTGCCGTGTAATTTCACAAAAAAGAAACATTAATAATATCGAAGAATGGCATCAACGTTTAGGTCACCTGAATGAAGGAAGTATGAGAGAAATCGTAAATCACCGTAGGGCACTAGGAGTTGAATTTAGTGGACAACTATCTACCTGCAAAGTATGTGCCATGGGGAAAATGGCACAGAAGCCATTTCCAACAAAATCTTTTAGAACTTCTAAAATTCTGGAAATCATTCATACAGACATTTGTGGACCTATGCGAACATCATCCAAGAAAGGTTCAAATTATTTTTTAACATTTATTGATGACCACACACGTTGGTGTGAAGTAAGATTTGTGAAAAACAAAAGTGACGTTCTAAATGAATTTATAAAATATAAAAATTTAGTTGAAAATCAAAAAGGGGGTCGTATAAAATTTTTACAATCAGATAATGGAAGCGAATATAGAAATAAAGCATTTGATGAATTTTTAGATAAAGCAGGAATAGGCAGAAGATTAACTGTGACACATACTCCAGAACAAAACGGTATAGCAGAACGAAAAAACCGATCACTTGTTGAAACTGCGAGATGTATGCTGATCCAGTCAGGACTGCCACCATCATTCTGGGCAGAAGCCATTTTTACTGCAAATCACGTTCGGAACAGGTGTCCTTCAAGAAGTTTGGATGGAAAAACACCATTTGAAATGTGGACAGGTAAACCTCCTATTCTAACCCATTTTAGAACATTTGGTTGCAAGGGCGTTGCTCTTGATAAATCACCAACCAAAGGAAAATTTCAGCCACGAGGGAAATCGTGTATTTTTCTTGGTTATTCGGAAAGATGTAAAGCGTACAGAATATTTTTGGAAGAAGAAAGAAGAATAACTGAGACAAGAGATGTAAGGTTCCTGGATGAATTTCAGAAAGAAAATCAATATGAAGAATTCGAAACGAAATTGAAGAAAGAAGCAACTGAGAGTAAATCAATTACAATACCACTGAAGAAGACAAATTCAAGAAACGGACAAGAAGGAGATAATCAACAACAAAATTTAGAAGACGCTGATGAATATGACACAGCTGATGAAGAACCTGACCCGATAACTTCCACTACCAACGATGAGCAGCCAGTAGTTTCCAGCCGAGGGAGGGGAAGGCCTCGGATCATTCGGTCTGGAAATCCTGGCAGGCCACGGAAACTTTATAGGCCAGTTCAACCGCAGAACTGTATTTTGGTGGGTGAGGGAGTAGTTGAAAACTCTTTCACGTTTGAAGAAATAGCTAACATTGCTGACATATCCATGAAAGACGCAATGAACAGCCCAGAAGCACGTGAATGGAAAGAAGCAATTATATCAGAATATAGCTCAATAATAGAAAACGATACATTTGAATTAGTAGAACAAACAAACAACATTAACAAGATTGGGAGCAGATTCATTCTTAAAGAAAAATTGAAAGCGGATGGTTCTCTAGAAAGGCGAAAAGCCCGTTTGGTGGCTAAGGGTTTCAATCAACGGTATGGAGTTGATTTCAGAGAAACTTATGCCCCTGTGGTCAGAATGGGCTCAGTAAGATTGCTCATGGCATTGTCTGTAGAACTTAGATTGGAAGTTCATCAAATGGATGTCGTTACAGCCTTTCTGAATGGAGACCTGGAAGAGACCATTCACATGGAATTACCTGACATGTTTGAAGAAGCATTGACCAAGATAATAAAAAGAGGAGATACAAATCTGAAACAAAAAAGTGAGAAGTTACTGAAAAACTATGAAGAAGGGAAACGATTATGTCGTTTAAAAAAGGCTTTGTACGGACTCAAGCAGGCTCCGAGGCAATGGTACAAAAAGTTGGACCAATGTCTACGAAAATTCTTGGTACCATCAAATTCGGATCCATGTTTTTTCCATGCAAAGCGGGGAGACGACGTTATCTTTGTTGCATTTTATGTTGACGATCTATGGATATCATCAAGTAGCATCAAATGGATAAATGAAGTAAAAAGAGAACTGAAAAAATCATTTAAAATGAAAGACCTAGGTAACATTCACTACGGCCTGGGAATAGAGTTTCATCAAGACATCGACGAGGGGACGATCTCGATGAGCCAGAAGAAGTATATAGCTGAACTTCTGAAAAGGTTCGGCTTGGAGGATGCAAAACCTGTAGCGACACCACTGGAACCTGGGATGAAACTGAAAAAACCGGATATGATTCCTTCTGAAAAAGAGATGAAGAAACTGCCATATCAGCAGCTCATAGGCTCCTTACTTTACCTTTCCGTTTGCACACGACCTGATATAGCATTCGCAGTGAATATGTTGAGTCAATTCAACAATGCATACACTAATGACCATTGGGCAGCGGCAAAAAGAATCCTGCGTTATCTCAAAGGCACGTCTGATTACGCGATTAAATTTCATAAGACTGGCAAAGGACTCATTGGTTACGCTGATGCTGACTGGGGTGCGTGTCCAGATGATCGGCGATCTTACACTGGATTCGCATTTCTCTTGGGAGGAGCAGCAGTCACTTGGGAAAGCAAAAAACAAAAAACCGTAGCATTGTCGACTGTAGAAGCAGAGTACATGGCTCTAGCTGAATCTGCGAAAGAAGCAATTTTCTTAAAAACATTTCTCTCTGAGCTAAACTACGGAAAACTTCAGTCATCTGTAACTATTTACAATGACAATCAAGGAGCACACTGTCTTGCCAAGAACCCAACTCAGCACTCGAGAACAAAACATATAGACATCCGACATCATTTCCTGAGGCAATGTGTTGAAGAAAATACTATTGACATTCAATACCTACCAACGGAATCTATGATTGCTGATGTGTTGACAAAAGGGTTGCCTGGAGCAAAACATCATGTTTTCACAAGTGAACTTGGAGTTGCCAGTTTGAGGGGACGTGTTGTTTATACAAACTGACACTCCAATATAAATTTATTTAGTTAAATGTGTTATATTCACATGTTGATTATTATGTTGTGTTGTCAACAAATAAAATCACTTCGCCTCTAAAATCTATCAAAGATAGTTGTGCTAATTTCACTTATAAAAATAACTAACTCTGCTAAAGTAAAATTCACTAAAAATCACATATTTACAAGACGTATGAGCTTGATGCGCTTGAAATTACACAATTTTCCTTTCCCAGAACATTACAAAAATTATTCCTTAATGATTGACCTAATTGATGAGTCTTAACGAATTCAATTCAAACGAAAACATTAAGTACAGGTATTGATAGTCAGTTAAATTATGTAAAACTATTCATTAGTGGTTCTGGAATTTACACTTCCTACACATTTCTTTCTAATTTTTACCGTTATTTCTTCATTTGCTAATAAGTAATGCTTCATTGGTCCAGGAAATACCCAGTTAGAAATTTAAGCAGATGAAAGAGGAGGGAGAAGGAAGAAGTAGGTACCTACTTATCTAATTTTTCTGCTGTATTACTGAATTGATGTTCGGTCACACTACGATTTTTTAAAGACTTTCTTATATATATATATATATATATATATATATATATATATATATATATATATATATATATATATATATATATATATATATGATTAATAATTCAAAAATTAATTGAAAATTAAAAATCATAACGTAATCCCATAATTTCTAATGTCTTATATGTATTCATTTGAATTTTTCACGGCTTAACAAAAACAGTAAATAATAACTCTATGTCAACGATTACGTACATTTAATAAAATTCAAGTGGTCCACGGAAATTGCTGGCCCTTGTAAGTGGTCCGCAACTTCAAAAAGGTTAAGCACCCCTGCTCTAAACTAAGGGTGAACTAGGCACAGCATAATCCTTGAAAATTGCATCAATATCAAACCATTATGTCGTATATTTACCTCTGGGACAAGAAATTGACCAAAGACAGACAGATACCGAACCGAAACTGTTAACATGACTAGGGTTGATTCAAGATGTTTATTTACAAGAATAGCGTTCACGGCAGAAGGGAATACATAAATAAACCTGTATGCTGAAATATCCAAAGTTTTTTTTTTCTGCAAATGCAATGACTTCAACAATTTGTGAATAATTGTTTTTCTTCAAAATTTTCTTCAGCATGGAAGTCCGTTTTGAGGCATGCTAAAACAATTCCAGGAGTTAATAAATACTTATATGTACGTGTTGTTATGTACATATATGTATGTGTGTCATTACAAAATGATAACTCTCCATAGGATTGAGATAAAAATTCCAAATCACAGAAAATGAAAAAATCCAAAAAGAAGGATGAGTTAGTTGGGCATAACATTTTGAGCACAATAAATCGGTTAATTTTCTAAAAACGTGATGAAAAAATCACTAAAATTGCAGGTTAAAAACAGCTGCAGGTTTGGTTACCTATACCGAAGTGAAGAGGATACAGAGGCGCATAAAGGAAGGAGCTAGGATGTAAGATATAAACTCGAGTGAACCAGAATATATCTTTGAATAAACCAGCCCAGGTATCCTTGAGCCAGATTGACATCTTAATATAAAGCTCTGTGAATCACAGTGATGAGGAAACAGTATCAAAGTCGAGATGTTACTGTGACGAAGACCCAAATGTTACTGTGATACCCTCTCTCCATTCTCCTTAATCTTTCCACATTGAGCCGAATTAACTTGATTTCAATGCAACCCTGTAAACCAAAGTCGCAGTTCCCTCTCAGCTCGGCTGCTTGTCTTCTACTTCTACTTATATATGCTATGTTTACTGAAAATCTGAACATAACCTTCTTCCTTGACAACACAACGAAGTAATGGAAAGTGCACACATGGAAGACCCCATGACTTATTTCCTGTATCAAAAAAGCTCGATTTAAGATAAAAATGTCATTGAGATGTCAAAAGTTTCAGTCATGCAGCAGGATCGTATATATGATCGTATAATAATTTTCGTGAATTATCGTATTGTATAATGTTAAATTGTTTTGAAACTTGATCTTTTTGAGTACAAAGAAAGTATTAACTACACATTTTATGACAACAAAAAAACTCGTTTTGCCCCTTTTATAATATTCATTTATTAATTTTTATTTTATTTTATTTGTTTTTATTTATTATTTATTTTTATTTTTTGCCATACCCATGGGATTGACAGTGGAAAGAGATTGTATGCAATTTTTAAATTTTCTACCACCACTCCAACCATGGGCTGTAGTTCTCGATGGTATGGAGACTAAGTCCCATCGTATCTAGACATCCCAAACGGAGCGAGCGAGAAAGCCTACCCAAAGCGAGCAACATCCCCTTACACACATCGGATTTCGACGGGTTTTTTCCTTCGAACTCAGGCCGTACAATACCCTAGTATAGTTTAAAATTTTTGGAGCCAGTGCAATAGCTTCATTTTTTACAAAAATTCTCTAGAAAACGAGGAAATTAAATAAAGTCAAACGGCTACCTTTGAACTATACAGGTATAACAATTTAATGAAAATAATATTTTCTTCCAAATGAAAATTACATGATGAAACATATAAATACTAATAAAAAATGTTTAATATATGGCGTGTGAATAATAGTTATTTTCTTTGCGCACAAGAGAGAAAGAGTTCTTACCTTAAAGGAAGCACGATTTGTTTATGACTGGGGGAGTTGACGACTTGGCGTTCTTTTGAGAACTTACCGAGTGACAGTTCCTTCTACAAAAAATCAAGCTTTCCAAACGAAAGGATGAGTTCGTTGTCCAGCATTTGTTTGCTCATCCTTTCATTTAACTGGTCAAATTAAAAAAAAAAAAAAAATGTTTTTGATGAAAAATGATCACTAAAACTTGGTTAAAATGAGTAAAATTCGTACAACTTTTATTTTTCAGCAGAATTTTAGTCGTGAGAAGTTGATCAACGATGAAGGAGTACATTAAACATTTTATCCACAAATTTATGTTGAAAAATGTACTTGAAGTTCAGTACTATTTGCCAAAAAATAGATAAAAACTACCAGGCCGTCGAGTAGATCACTGCCAAGGGCGTTAAACCGCTGAAAGCTCCGCTCAACAAAACCCAAAACGACTTGATTCTTCCTCAAACTAGTTCAAGCGAACGATTCAACGTCACAAACTGGTTCTAAACGCTCGGCCAAATGGGTTCCGGCATTGTGGACGAGATCCCATGTTTTTCTTTGTCGCGTTTCCCGCTCGGCGAATTCATCCGGGTAACCGCAGTAGCCACAGATCGGTCTCTCTGCAGCACTAGTGCAAGGACGGATCCGGCAGGAAGAAGGAGCTCTGACCTGTCGACCTTGCGTTTCATCTCAGGAAAAATTCTTACACCAACAAAACAACGGCACGGTGTCCGGTAATCAATTATAATATCCTGCAAATTTGGGTTTCTTTATTCATCTTGGTAGCCTCCTGATTATACAGGATGTAAACGTTAAGGGTGGACCACCATCTTTTTTGATCGAAAGTTTCTCCTTGAGATTACTTTTTGAACGCTTAGTTTCCGAGTAATTCATTTTTAAGATTTTTTCGTGTTTTCGACCTTGTGTCACTAAAACGATCAGAATAAGTCCCTTAATTTGCTGTATAAATTCAAATTTCCGCTGGAAAGAACATCAAATTTCCTATCAGGACACCAAATTAAGGTTGAAGACATGAAAGAGCCCTCTAAAAAAGAAAAAAGAAAAAAAAAGTTACCTAATTTTGAAAATCTCGATTTTTCTCAATCGAAACTATAATCGGAATTATAAAAACCATATTTTTTCAAGGTGCAGTAACGTTAAAAACTGCGCAAAGATCTATCCTTTCCAACGGTGTAGTCAATTTTATTTTTACGTTGCAAATTAGGGAGGAAAACTATGTTTTAGTTTTGAAAAACATTTTTTTCCCCCAATGAAATTTAGGGTTTTTCTGAAAAATGACCTACTATGAAAATACGAGTTTAGGGTCGGTTTCTACGTTTTTATTACACTGAATCAAATGGGAACACTCGCAGATGTCTGAGTTTTACACTTTAACTAACTAGTTTTTTGTTATTTGTTATGCTGAATTCCAGTGTTTCTAAGGGTGAAACTAGTTACCTTAGGTGTAAAACTTGGTTATAACGGGGTTCGAGACATCTGCAAGTGTTAACATTTGATTCAGCGTAATAAAATACGTAGAAACCGACCCTAAACTCGTATTATCATTGCAGGTCATTTTTAAAGAAAACCCTCGATTTCATGGGAAAAACAACGTTTTTCAACATTAAAACATAGTTTTCTCCCCTAATTAGCAACGTAAAAGTAAAAATGACTGCACTGTTTAAAAAGGGAGATCTTGGCGCAGTTTTTAACGTTACTACAGCTTGAAAAAATATTGGTTTTCATTGTTCAATTCCCGATTGAAAAAAACTCAGGATTTCCCTAATTAGGAAAATTTTTCTTTTCAGAGGGCTTTTTCATATCTCCAAACTCAATTAATGAAAATTTGCAGGCATCGATCTGATAGAAAATTTAATGTTCTATCCAACGGTATCCTCAATTTTTGAATTTACACAGCAAATTAAGGGACCGTTTAGAGGGATCGTTTTAGTGACACAAGGTTGAAAACGTGAAAAAAATCTTAAAAATTGAATTACTCGGATACGAAGCGTTTACAAAGAAAATTCCATGAGAAACTTTCGATCAAAAATGAGCTCTAGAATCGACCCCTATCCTGTGGTCCACCCTTAACGTTTACACCCAGTATATCATTGATCTTTCTTATTCAATATCCATATTCTTAACAAGCAGAGGTATGATAATATTTTCTTGAGTAATTGATTATATTTACATTATTTTCCCTCAAAATATTTTAAGTGCTATACATTAATCATTAATATTATACAAAAATGCAAAATCACTGGTTTATTGATCACAATAATTGCTTCGAAAGTAATTGCAACTTACCATAACGATTCCAGTAATGTTAATTGTCTGGTCAATTCCTTTGCCTAATAACTAGTAAATTACCTACTATGAATTGAAAGAAATAACATTTCGATTAAGTACTAATTTCCTTAATTGAAATGAGAATAAAATCAAACCCGTTACAACCATTCAAATAATTACCCCCAACCCCTTTGTTGGGTTTCACACTTATTTGAACACCTTATTCAAGGCCTCCAATAGATTAGGAAATATAGGAATATTAGAGAATTAGAGAAAAGATTAGATAGGATTAGAGAATATATTAGGAAATATAGAATGATAAATAATATGTACCTAAGCAATTTGTTTTTGTAGGCGAACAAATTCGAGAAAAAATTAGGTCAGTAAGTCGAAAAGAAATCTAACATTGTGGGTATGAGAGGGCTGGTAGATTCCTCCTCGCCTTGATAGGGCATTGCGGGCTTGTCAGTTTTGAAAATTACTGGAAAATCAAAGTTTGTTCCTACTTATGCTATAAATATATAGTAAATTATTTTGTGATTCGCAAATGGGGAATGTAACTATAGGATCTAGGGCTTATCTAGTACGATTAGTGGATTGATCCACAGCACTGCACAGCATTGGTAATGACTATAATATTTATAAATGTATGGAAAATAGTGAGAACAAATTATAAAAAATATTTTGTCATAATACTGAACATCGTAAAATCACAAATAAATAACTTTGGATCATGCCGGAGCCATCGACAATATTCACGCTTACTGCGTAATGGGCTGGTAGACTCTCCCGCACATTAGTAATGCATTGCGGATCTGCCGCTTAAAAACTGCAGGCGCTTCAGTTTTATTAACCTTCCTATTGAAAAAAAAAAATATATATATATATATATATATATATATATATATATATATATATATATATATATATATATATATATATATATATATATATATATATTTCCTTTCATTGAAATGCTTTAAATGATCTTGAAAAATTCCATTGCGGAAAAGATGTAGCGTGAAAAGTCAAAATCGGTCAATTAAGGAACGAAAAAATGATGCTTAAAGTCATTTACGTTTGCGCACGCGCAGAAGAAACTGATGGTTTGAGAACAATGAAATTAGTACGGTACCATTTACAGCCTAACCAGCACATTCCCTGACAATTTCATCAAAATTGGATGACAACTGTGGAAATTAAATTTGTTACAAGAATTTGCAGACGCACGAATGACACACACAGACAGGGAACGAAAGGTGTACAGCATGGTCTAAAATGTAAAATATGAGTGGAAATTAGGATTTTGGTGACAAAAACATGTTTCATCTCCCAAAACTGAAAATAATGCTTCCGCTACCTACATGGAGACTCGGAACTAATTCAAGAGATGAAATGAAGATGATTGAAGATTCAGCATTCGCACATGTCTAGCATCTACTATTATACAATCATGTTGAAATTTATATATAATGCTCAAATCAGGTTTTCCCAACTATCCCCCAAATTTGAGCTAGATCAGACGGCTGACGTGAGAAAATGCCGCTTGATGGAATTTACGTTTGCGCATGCGCAGAGTGAGGCATTAAGTTTTTAACAATGAAACTGATAAGAGGCCGGCTGTATTTGAGCTCCCACATTCCCTGAAAATATTATCGAAATCGGATGAAAACTGAGGGAATTAGGCTTGTTATAAGGATTTGTGGACACAACAGAAATAATACTAAAATTTAAAATAAAACGTGAAATGTGAGTGAAAATTTAGTTTTTGGAGACACACAATGTTTCTTCTCCCAAACGTTAAAACAATGCTTCCGCTACCTATAGGTAGATTAAGTAAAAATGAATAAGGGCGGTAGCCTGGGGTCTCACAGACACCGTATTCAACAACTTAATTACGGAAAGATTAAATTAACTTCAATTAACATTTCGGCCTGAGCGAATCTAGATTACAATTGTTCAACTGCTTCCAAATAATTATCCCCTAAAGAAGGTACCTAGCTGATAACCAGAGTTGGGCGTAATCATAATCATAATTACGATTACGATTACAATCACAGACCCTGAAGATATTATTACGATCACATTTATGACTACGATTGCGATTATGATTGCATTTTTAATCACAGATTTTTCTGTAATTACATTTGTAATCACAAATTTTTTTGCAATTACGATTGTAATCACAAGTTTTTATTGTGATTTTTGGCGTAACAACGATGTTCCCTAGAAATTATCCCTTTTCCGTAGATTTTTCCCTGGTTTTGCACTCACAATCATAATTTTTCTTATGATTACAACCTCAAATGTGATTTTTGGCCGTATCAACACCTGACAACCCACTCCTTAGTGCTTTAGACGGTCCAAACACAGTCTTACTGATATAAGCCTCTGCTTACACGTGTTTGTGCATAAACCCTGTTTTTACATTCATAATTATAAATTTTCCTATGATTACGGCCGTAATCTAATTTTTTCTGTAATTACAGTCATAATTACAACCTCAGATGTGATTTGGGGCCATATCAACACCATGTAAGGCCACTTTTCAACACGGCGGACAAATCGTGTCACTGCGCGATAACGCTGGTACTAATGCTCGAATTCACAAAATTTTTATTTTTATTTAACACCCCGAAAATTCTTTATTCCGCTCCGATATGATCTTTTTCAAAGCTCTCAAAATTTTCGAGTTATTCAGTGATGAAGGGCCGGATCGTCAGTTCTGTCACTGTCCCCAGGACACAAAGGTGAACTGTACTTTAAAATATTTACTTTGAGCACTGAACTTCTGAATGTTTCTGATATACCGATAATATATTACATATGCCCTCTCTTAAATACAACAGAAAGTGGGCGAGGACTATTTTTTCCCCAATTTATATTAGGCTCGGAAGTGTTGTCACCCAAACGTTGAATTCAGGGGAAGCCCCTTTTTGGCGGCGCGTGTGGCGGTTCGGGAAATATCCGGAAGAGCGCCCTGCTGCTATCAACATCTTCAGTTGAATTTGAAGTTCCATCGAAAAATGCCGTAGGTAAGTCCAACAGCAGATTTTTCTCTTAATCAGGGTATAATAAACGCAAAACCGTTGCTTACCTTTATTGTTCATCATTCCTGTCACTTGTTTTTTCCATATTTACGCATTACAAAAAAACGTTTTAAGCAGGGGAGGTAGTATTTCCATGGAGCACGAATTCAACCAGCGACTCAGAACGGTTGTAAAAACCAATATGGCTGCCAACTGAACAGTAATGTGCGAAAACGTCATTCCTGTCACGGTCAGTTCTGTCACGTGACAGGACCTGACAGTGTGTGACAGGAATGACGATTTTTATTCAGTTCTCTCGTTCATTCTTTTTGCTCCTTTTAACAAACATTATGAGCTTCGCAACTTTTAAATCCTCTGTAGAATTCATATTTCCAATACAAAATTAATTTCAAAATGGGTTTTCCGTTTTTTAGCCTTTTTTTTTACGGGTTATTGAAATCTGTAACGACTGTTCGGAAACGTGCTTTTAGCGAATTTTCTTAGAAAATCCTTCTGATATATGCCTATGCATATATGCATATATTGGAATGACTCCGAAAATTTTAAAATAAAAATGTTCTTCATCAAAATCTGTTTTGAGGCATTTGAAATGATTCCTGAATTTCAACACTTTTTTATTTTTATATAAATGTACATATGTGTCATTCCAGACGATACGTCTAGATGGGATTGAGATAAAAACCTCGTTCTTCCACCAAAAATTAAGCATTCCAAAAGGAAGGATGAATTTGTTGGACAACACTTTTTGAAAACAGTAAATTGGTCAAATTTCAAAAAATGTACTAAAAAATCACAAAAATTACAGAACTGGCTAAAAATGGTTAAATTTTTATTTTTTTAGCAGAATATTACTCAAAAAAAGTTTATCAACCATGACCAAGGTCATTTAAAAATTGAAGTTCAAACTTTTGCTGAAAATTGTACTCAAATTTCATCATAAAGTGTGCTAAAAAGTCGATAAAAATTTTAAAAAAATCTAAAAACTCAAAATCTTTGTATACAAGATTATTTTTTACAACAAGTTTTTTCACAATAAAATTAATTGGTAACAATTTCTTTGCGCACAAACTTCTCAAATTACAGCTTAATTTAACTGAAGTGTAATACGATAATTATGGGAAATTCGCTCATATGATCATGCTGGAAGACTGGAACTTTTTTTTCTGTTAGTAACCCATGTTCTACTTCAGTTCTTTGATATTAGGTATGGATATATAATTGGGCATTACATATTTTCCAGGTTTTCCTTTTTCTGCGCATCTTAATTCTCGTTTTTACAATTTTCAGTCTTCAGAATGGCCCCTCAGAAGAAGAAAGAAACAGCAGAAAAAATAAGAAGAAGAAGCGAAAAAAGATGTTTCCCCTTTGTTTTACTGGACAATGACACATTTTTGTTGGTTCTTTATACTCAGTAAAGTGTTCTATTTTTGATCTACCTATTAGGTGAGAATTTTTAAATGTTAAACAAATTTGCTATCCTGTAATTTTTCTTGTCTATTTTTGATATTTTTGCGTTTTGTTCCTTTTTATAGTTCAGTTTCCTACATATTTCTCAGTAAATCTCTTTATAAATCTTGTTCCTAGGTAACTTATTTATATTTCTGCAAGAGAATAGATTCAGACTGATCTCTACAGTTGGTCGCATCTACTGTCCTTCCTATATGACTGAACTTCTCTTCGTCGTCAATAGTTGAAATATTTCAAGTGTTCTAAAGAATTTTGTAATAAATAAAATATTTTCTACGAACCTCCCGTGTACTTTGATCTCCTTTCAGGTCTTATTGTATGTGAATGCATACATTAAATTATGCTGGACACCCTCTTTAGTTCAGATCCGGTCATTTCTGTCACATGTTAGTCAGTTCTGTCACGCTGCATAAAACACTCATAAGTATTCTATAAAATGAAATTTCAAATTATCCCCTATCACATCTTCTTCCAAAAGATCTTCTTTTGTAGCTACCGTCTTTGAATGAAATGTCATCTTCTTTAATTGTACTCTATATGTAATATAAGATATGTGAGAATGAAATTGACCATCAAAACCGTAAAAAAATGAAAAATTCTTTAATTGAAAAATTATGCTCAGCAGATATTGCGGCAAGTAATACCAGACATAAGCGAAAAACCAACAACGAGAACTTCAGAGTGACTTCATCATCAAATACAGGCGTGACAGGACTGACACTTCGCAACAACTTTTAGAGCTTCTACTTGGAGAAAAAAATTGAAAAACTCAAAATTCAGCTCGGCCGTTTTAGGGATGGGTTCCCAACGTTTTCTTGAACGAAAAAAAGTTTTTCCAGCGGATTTTAATTACATTGGTTTGAAAATTTTTTCTTGAGTCAATTTGTCCGCCGTGTTGAAAAGTGGCCGTAAAACACTCCTCAGTGCTTAACACGGTCCAAACACAGTCCTTCTGATATATGCCTCTGCTTATGCATAAACACGCGTAAGCAGAGGCTTATATCTGTAGGACTGTGTTTGGACCGTCTAAAGCACTGAGGAGTGGGTTTCCAGGTGTTAATACGGCCCAAAATCACATCTGAGGTTGTAATTGACTCTAATCACAGAAAAAAATAAGATTACAATTGTGATCACAGAAAAAAATAAGATTACAATTGTAATCACAGGGAAAACTAAGATTACATCAGTAATCACATTATGAGTGTATTTACAGGGAACAATCGGCGGTAAAAAAAATAATTTATAAGGAACATCGGTTGTTACGCCCAAAATCACATTAGAAACTTGTGATTACAATCTTTATCGCAAAAAAATTTGTGATTACAAATGTAATTACAGGAAAATTTTTGATTGCGAATGTAATCATAACCTTAATTGTAATCATAAGTGTAATCGTAATCATTTCTTCAGGGTCGGTGATTATATTCGTAATCGTAATCACAACTCTAAAACCCTATGATTGTAATCGTAATTATGATTACTACACCCAACTCTGCTGTTAACTAATTTCCATGCTACCGAATTAGGCCGTGATCAGCTATCCTCGAAATTGAGAACAAGAATTCGATCTGACGATTTTGCTAAAAGCTACTCATGAGTGTAGAGGGGTTCGCCGTACAGAAGAGTGAAAACTACTGTGACGGAAGGCCTTTGCGGTCACCCATCCAAGTAACCACTACGCTCGACGTTGCCTAACTTGACTAATCACATGAGAAACGGTCCATTGCAACGCCTAACCCGTACGGCAAAAACAAATATATACATACGTTTTAAATAGCCCTACATGAGCACAATAAAAGTGCGTGAGTATTTACTGACTGGTTCTAGTTTGTGATATTCATTTCTGTTTTTCTTTATGTCTCATTGTAAATACTCAACTATTACCCCCAACCCCTTTGTGAGGTTTCACACTTATTTCAACACCTTATTCAAGGCCTCAAATAGACAAGGAAATATAGGAATATTAGAAGATTAGAGAAAATATTAGATAGGATTAGAGAATATACTAGGAAATACGGAATGATAGATAGTATACCCAAGCAATTTGTTTTTGTAGGCGAACAAATTTGAGAAAAAATTAGGTCAGTAAGTGGAAAAGAAATCTAACATTGTGGGTGTGAGAGGGCTGGTAGATTCCTCCTCGCCTTGATAGTGCATTGCGGGCTTGTCGGTTTTGAAAATTACTGGCACTTCAAATTTGGTTCCTACTCATACTGTAAATATATTATAGTAAATCATCATGTGATTCGCAAATGGGGAATGTAACTATAGGGATTAGGGCCTATCAAGTACGATTAGCGGATTGATCCACTGCATTGGTAATTACTATAATATTTATAAATGTAGGGAAAATAGTGAGAACGAATTATAAAAAATAATTTGACATAATACTGAACATCGCAAAATCACAGATACATAACCATGGATCATGGCGGAGCCATCGAAAACTTTCACGCTTACTGCGTTCTGGGCTGGTAGACTCTCCCGCACATTAGTAATGCATTGCAAATTTGCCGCTTGACAACTGCAGGCGCTTCAGTTTTATTAACCTTCCTATTGAAACAAGTTGGGTGTGGCACATAGCTTCCTCGTCTTCGTAACATAAATGCATAGATCATTGAAATGCTTTAAATCATCTTGAAAAATTTCTGTTTTTTCTTTATGTCTCATTGTAAATAATTGAACGTTTACATATATATTCTTTTAGCAGTGCAGTGGATGGTCCATTGATAAAATCTTGAAATCCAAGGTTGTAACAGTATTTGGTACTAAAATCAACACAATCAACTAAATATCCACATTTTCATTTTATTTATAGGCATATTTAACAAGGTACTTATTCTTCATTCTAAATTAAAATAATGAAAACTTAAACATAATCATATCACATACATTTAATTAACTTCTGACGATCTGCTCGTTACGGGCTTCAATTTTTCTTATGTGCGATAAAGAATTGTTATCTCCTTTTTTATTTTTTTATTTATTTTTTTTAAATTTAATTTAATTTTTTATTTTTATATAGGTATATATATATATATTTTTTTTTTTCAAAGCTTGAACAGAGAATATATTTTTGTGTTAAACGGCCACATGATTATACATCTTATTAATCATAACATCGTTGTCAGTGACTTCAAACAATATAAATTTTTCAATTGTGTAAGATCCTTTTTTTTTTTCTTTTTTTTTTGGACATGGGTAAAAATTCATCAACTGAACAATCAAACAAAAACAACTTAATTGCTCAACCATGGGAGAGCAGCTCCATCCTCCATTCCCAAGGACCTCAACGTTCTCCGTGTCCCACGTATTCGTTGGGAAACAGCTTTCAATACGGCCATTTGAATTCTTATCCTATTCCACCCCAAGACATGATATCTCCATCATGATGTAATGTTGACTCCTTAAATCAATCAGTAATTAATGTTTTGATCGATCCAAATGCTCCAAAATGAGGGTTGTCTGCGAACCCGTTGGTTTTCGGTCTCTTGGATTCGTCTGTCATCTCGCCCAGCGTAGGAAGTATGTTCTCCACTCCAGATATCAACGCGCGTGAGAACTGCCCTAGGAAAAAGCATATCGAACGTATTATAAAATGTATAGTTGAACAGATTTTATTGTTCAGTTGGAGTTTCATTTTATCCTAAGCGGAAAAAAAATGTTTAATAATTAAACGACCAGCCTCCTATTTTTACGGATTGCCTCTTGGACATAGGAAATTGGCACCCATACATTTGGTGTCAGTATTCTTTGGAACCTATAGTTTTTCTAGCAGAAAACTACCTATCTTATTTTGCAGCATCACTGCGCAAGGAAAGCTGGAATTTTCGCTTATGGCATCTCAATGAATTCTGAAGCTCAAAATACACAAAAATATCATTTCCACATACAGAGCCATCGCATGGGTGGGGGCCTGGGACAGTGGGGAACTACACAGTGGTGCCGAGCTGGCAAAAACGCTTTTTTCGAAATGTGAAGATTTTGCTCGTCTGGGAACAGTTTCCTCTAAAATATTTCCTGCAGAATCTCACTACAATATCGATTTTGGGATAAAAAATATTTTTCTGGCTAAAACAACGAACGGAAGTAAAAAATTTGGGAATATCGCAAAAAACTCAAACTTTCAAAAATGTCTCACGCTGACTAGAAATGTCAGAATAAATTCATTAACCCCATGGTGTTCTTATATATAATGCCAAATATGATTTTAAAACATTTAAGTATATTTTAAAAGAATGCTATTCAACGGACTAACATCACAAATATCATTTTAACGTGTTTTTAAGAGGTTTTTAGGATAAAGATACTACGCGCTACGGTACGCTCATTTCTTATTGCTATTATTCCATTCTATAGACTAAAATATAACTTCTCCATAATTTTAAACTCCCAGAATCTACCGGGTCAGCCACTTCATGATTGGTCCGTTTGGACGTGAATCGACCTTAGACGGACAGACATACTTCTTTTTTGTATAGGAGGATTATAATGATATCATCGCAACAGGTCTCCACTATGTACCTACAATATCTTTTTAATTTTATTATTCATTCTTTTGATACACCAATATCGTTAATCAAAGAGAATTTAAAATACCAACTATTGTTCAGGGAGATACAAGTCATTCTACATTAATAGGTGCTGCCATAACTTACTGGTCAAAGAAACCATGTCCAACTCTTTGCCTCCATATGTAGAAGGGAGATTATCAAGGTGTTTAAGGTGCTTCGAGATATCTGAGTCACTGGTAATGATGAGCTATGCATAAGAAAAAGAAGAAATGTACGTGGTCATGAATTATTTCAATTAATATCTCAATCAGCAGGTAAAAAGGTGTACTCAGTCATGCAGCATGGCTAATAAAGCGAATATTTTAAAGCAAAATTGTGAATAAAACTGAAGGGGACAACCGTGTGATGAGATCGCAAAGAAAATTTTAAGACGCAGCTGAACTCGAAAATTTGGTCAGTTATGGGCATTTTTCACATATATATATATATATATATATATATATATATATATATATATATATATATATATATATAATCCATCTATCTGAATTCCTAAAATCTAGAATTGTGTTCTCTGAAGTATGAAACGGATTTGTAGGGGGTCCCCGTCCCCTCCCTTTTTTTTTTTAAATTTCGAAGCCGTCTAAATAGCTCATTTTTTTTCTTTGAAAATTCGCTTTAAAAAATTGCGCAATTTATCAGTGCTCCCGCGTAATTTTCAACCCTGGCATCTAACGGAAACCGTTTGGTACACTATTTTTGTTAGATTCTAAATCTCATTTTGATCACCTTTCGATTTCCGAAAAGCATTGGTGGAGTGAAAATATTGCACAGAAATAAATTGATATAGAAATTATTAAATTTACAAATCAAGTAACGAATAATCTACTGAACTTTAACTGCTGTTAAATCTGCCAAAACCAAATATTATTAAACTTGCCAACGTCCTGAGTTTCTTTGTTAGTAGAGGCCTGGCCACTGAATTCGCGAAGGTGTTGACGAAAGGTTCCGTGTTGATAATCAAGAACTTGGAAAGTCGAGAAGGGCGAGCGGCCTAGAAGGAATAATGAAATTGATTTTACATTGTATCAATGTCACAAAACTTAAAAAATAATATAGAATAACAATATTGCAACGATTCATTATAGCAACATTTTGAAAGTAGAGGACGGTAACGGAATGCTTGGTGATATTACACTGGCTACCGCACAGAGCCACGGCTTCAATCCCCAAATCGCTCTTATAAACCACCATGGGTTCATATGTTTTCCTCTGCTGATCCAAAGGAGTGACGGCAGAGGATTCCAGTGGCGTAGCACATAATCATGGATTCCCATGGCCCAATGACAACATCCTATGACATTTCGCCTCCTGCTTTAAAACCGTCGAATGAGCAGGGACACCAAAATCTCTAAGACAATTGGTCAAGGCTAAATTGCTAACAGTATCAAAAAAGGCCTTTAACCACTTCCAGAGTGGCAAGATGGAGCTGTCATTTCTTGATATGGGCCTATGAACTTACAGTTTGGAGAACTATTAGGTTCTTCGCTGTGCCATCTGCTGACCGAAATGCACTTTGGACGTCACATCCATGAATTCTGAGTAAGAGATGAAAGAATCATTTGAAAGGTGCTTCACTTCAGTATCATCAGGCCCAGCAGAAGTGGGGTTTCTAGTTTTTCGCACGACACATAAATATAAGATACATTAGTTATAGATAAAGATACATAGGGATAAGGAGGTATAAGATAAGGATAGCGATAAGGATAAGAAGGATAAGGGGGATAAAAATATAAGAGGTCCGAGATACATAAGTCTTATGTATCTCGTCATGAGACTCTGGTTTGCGCGTAATGTTGTATGAGGAATTCCTGGTGTAAGCTGGGAGTATCACTGGCTCACCAGGGCTGTGGCTGGGAGCTCTCAATAGAGCGAAAACTCCATGGGAGAGGGCAAAACTCGTTCATCACCAGATACATGAGCCGGATACTTTTTCCATAATTTCAGATTCCACTGGACTTTTTAGTGGAGGGGGGGGGGGGGGAATGGGTTGTCGGTATTAGCTTTTTCCTCTCCCACTTGTTAACAACATTCTGTAAACAGTAACCCCATTCCACGTTGTAACATGACTGGGTAGACACCGTCTTCCCTTGGAGTCTTTGTTGATTATAAACCTTATACCATATTGAGTAAGCAAAAGGAAATTTATTGGAGGTATGAAATATGTTGTTAGTGGACTTTACCTATAAGAGAGGGAATGCGTGCCCTTTCATGTTCATAAAACACTGCAGAGTAAAGCTGACCACCAGATCAATTCCTGGAGAAATGCAGAAAAACGAAAAACTGGAAATTATTGGAAAGATGGGAAGACTAGGGTCTCAGATGAAAAGATTGAATGGAAAAAAGCATGTCCATGAATATTCGTTCTTGCAAAAAAAAAAAAAAAAAAAAAGCCTACCCCATTACTGACAGCCTTTGCTCCCTATACAGCATTCGCTAAAAATCATTTGAATCTTGAATCATAACTACCCCTCCCCTTCACCCTACGAGTCTCTTCCCTAGGACACTACGTGCCAGCTGGCACGTTACAACGTTGCACGTCTCATTTTTAGTTGCTACATCAATAAAGGGAAGGCACTACAAAAAAGGACGGGAGAATCGTTGATTGGAGCCTCCCTCTTAACTGCCAAATGGTCATTCTGCCACTCAGATATGAAAATATATAGATACCCCCAATTACCATACCCCAGCTACATCAAACAATACATTTCCCCAAAAAAACTTCCTTCAAAGGTAGACGCGACATACCAGTAAAAAAAAAAAAAAAAAACTAAAATGAAAAGTGGAAAGGTAGTCTAGATGTTCCCAGACCTTGAGAATCAAAGGAATTGAGGTATGAGGAGGAAGGATGAGAGGGAGTGTCCAATATAGGACCAGCAGTTGAAAAAAGAGCCATGGAAGACGTGGGTGGTGATATCACGAAGCACTACTGCCAAGATGCCACACTCAAAAAGCCCCGTATCACTATTCCCGCACCGCACCACATGCCAAACAGAGTCACTGCCATCACCTTGATGTTATTAGCTACAACTCCGTAGCTCGGTCATCGATTTCCGCAGGTCATTTCTATCATACTTTTCAATCCTAGCGCGCCAAGTCTGATCCATGTTCTTCACTGCCACTGACATCTGGACATTCAGGCTTAATGGAAAAAATATCTAGCTTCTTCCCCCAGTCACTCGGCATATGGTCTAGTCTCTCTCTTTCGACATCCCAGCAGTAGGATAACAAAGCATTTGCCAGGCACGTAGCCAGGATTTTGCCTTGGGGAGGGTCCAGATAACCCCACCCCCCACCCCTCGCCCACCGGCTCTCTTACCATTTCAATAAATTTTAGAATACGAATTTTAAGTCACAGGAGAAGAAATGTTTTACTACAAACATGATGAAATACTATCTTTAATAAGGCAAAAATATTTAATAGGTAGGTACATAATAAGGATTTTAGGTGACAGTTAATACAATTTTTTACAATCATGATAAATCTTGATCTTTATACAACAATAAAAGTTCAATTTTTAGGTATTTAGTTGATCATAAAATGTTTATAGTGAGATTTTTCTGTTTGCTTTTAAAGACATCAAATCCAGCACGTTATAAGCCGCGAACGACAGTGGATAATGAATTGACATCATGGTCAAATGAGAAAAGCGTTCGTTACCCATCTTATTTCTAAGGTATTTTCTAATCTTAATTTCTAAGGTACTGCAGGATCCCGTAACGTAAAAGTTAGGAAGACATCTAGGAACATTCTCCCCATAGGATATTGTAAGGATTGTGGGGCGGAATACAGAACCCCGTGACGCACATAGGATAGATAAATTTCCCCTAGACTGCAAGATCCCATGAAGTAAATTTATGAATTTTCTAATCCCGGAACGGATGGTGATGTGTTGTGTGAATTTCCGCTCCGCAAGAAAATCGATTTTTTTTTTTTTTTTTTTTTTTTTTTTTTTCCAACCAAAAACCTATGGAAAACGTACCAGACAGGTTCACACTACCAGTCATACTTCTTCAAATTCCTACTTCGAAGTTGAGTGCCAAATTCTGTCTCATTCAATCATTCCAAAAATGTTAACTTAATAATTGTTATTGTTGTGATATCGTTGGAGCAACGTAATTATGTAGCTCAGTAACATGGATGATACCTTGGTGAATAGCCAAACAGACAATGCAACCCAATGTCCCCATTGTTCTAGAGGCTTTACAAGAAGAGAACTCACTCTACATATACGCTCCAGACATCCAAATATTGCGAACCTGAATACCAACCGTGGTATTCAAAGTATAATATCAATACCAAATGCTGATCTTATTCAGAACTATTTCATAAGAGGCTTCGGGGACGGGATGTTGAATTCTCCAGGAGGCTGGACCACATTAAGATGGGACACGCTGTAGCAGAGAACCATGCGTCTGCAAGGAAAGCAGTACGAGTTACCTCAGGGAGCAGTCGGCGTGTCACTCCTTGCTGATGAAGTGAAAGGGCTAGCTGAGGGAATACGAGATTCGGAGAGAATTTTCTTCCTCTGTAGTACTGTCCTCCAGAGAGAGAAAGGAATCTCTTCAGGGGAAGATGTCAGAAGGCTTCTGAACACCACAAGAAAAATGTGGAGTGCTGAAAGGTATGAAGAGTTGCTACACGGCAAGGCTTACAAGGGTCGTTCTGATATAGTGCTAGAGGCGTTGATCTGTCTTTAAGGTTGTATACATGACCCATGTCTGTGTACTGAAATATCTAACTTCTTATCTCAGGAATCTTACCTCTACGTATTGGAGCTGTTAGCAGAGCCTATGAGTATTATAACAATAATTTCTGAAGAATTTAACATCATACGAATATTCTCTGTTGGTAGTTCGTGCTATTGAAATAATAGATACTACCCTAACCATGAATAATTTTTTAATTCACCAAAAAATTTCGGGGGGGGTCCGGACCCCATGGACCCCCCCCCCCCCCTCTGGCTACGTGCCTGGCATTTGCCATCTGCATGCCAACCGCATCATGACGTAGAATGCGGCCACCATATGTCCGTATACTCTATTACACCAAATGATACACAAGTTGTCACTGTCCCACGATTACCTCCAGAACACCTTACCGGGGTGGCTAACGTAGCCATCTGGGAAACATGAAAAAACCACAAACACATACATCTATTAAATTAAAAAACTACTGTATGATTGGAATATCAGACTATTGGATTATAGTTATTTGCGTCCAACGGAAATTCACAAAAAATTCTCTTACCAGTATCCAAGAGGAGATGGATTTCACTAGTGACGGGTTAATTTGAAACAAATGATCTACTGAGCAGCCTTTAGTGTCAACAATGAAGATGTCCCCTCTGCTGATGCCAGACCCTTCTCTCAGTCTCCACTCGTCGCACAGGACGGCCATTTTAAACGCTTCCATCAGCTTACATTTTTTCGGGTCACTCTCTAACAATCCTGTTACGGTGACGATGTTGCCGTCAGAGGTTGGTTTAGGCATGACAGCATAGCACCTGTCATCAGAGTTATTGGTAAACATTAGTACTGGAAGGATAATACATTCAGCAATGACATACATGATGATTATGTTATTCCGCCGAATATTAACATTGTTTACTATAATCCCCCAGTATCATCGTATGATAGGTTCTCCGCTAACATCTCCACTTCTATGTACCTTTAATATATATGAAAATAAAATATTTGACTACAGCCGCAAGCCGTGTGGACCTTGGTGGAGCGTTAGCACTTGTCACCAAGGCTCCATTGAATCCACTGCAGAAACTTCTCGGTGGTCTCAGCGTTACTCTTTCTGAGTCAACTGGTTATTTAGTATTGCTGTAATATTCTCAGTTCTAGTGTTATTCTGATCAGCTTCAGAACCTCCGAGACTAATTGCTTTCCTTTTCAACCTGCCGTTTTACCAAGTTTTTGTTTAGCTCTTTTGAAATTTTTAGAAAAATTTTCAACATTCACCTTTTATAACCATAAAATTGGGGGGGTCGTGAGATGTAAAGCTGTCAACCCTTTTGAGAGGCACTTTGATCATTTACTATTCATATATGGAGCTTAATAATAATTATAGACCAATGTTCTGCGTAGAAGGGCTATCTAATACAGAAATAATAAACCTTTGCGTAATAATTTGCAGCGCATTTCCCCACGTAACAAAATTGTTCATGACGTCAAAAATTTTGAGTGGGGGTCGAATTTCTTTCTTGGTCGATTGCTGCGATGAACTGTTCTAATCGCGAACTTTAGGAACACTTTTATTCAAACATCATAATCTCAGATACTTACATTAGTGAACAGGTACGCAAAATCTACTTGCAAAATCTACTTGCAAAATCTATTATTTGAAGCGTCCATAGTTTTTCTGTTGCTTACGAAAGCATCAAATGTTAATGATATCAACATATACGTTGATAATAGCACAAATTCATCAAAATTTTTCACTGTAAATTCACATTTGAAAATAGTCCTCCCATCCACCGCACAGAGGTTAAATGACCTGGATTCCTGGTCGAGTACTCAAAAATCGATTTTATCGAAAAGATATGTTATTGTGATAAATTTTCTATTTAGTACCAAAATAAACATGATTTTTCTTAACAGCTCACTAGTTAGATAAATGGTCTTCTAAAATTATTGAACCATTGGAATAGCTTAATTTTTCATTAAAATTCCCTAATTTTTTATAAATAACGCATGAAACGTTCATTTCATATTTGCGATCAAATATGAAATCTTCGTTACCCCACTTCGGACAGGGATTAAAGACATCATTGTTAGGAATATTATTATCGAGTTACTACAGGTAAAAACTTACAAGAAATTGTCTACTGATTTTACGCAATCTAGTGTATCTCGTTCAGTGAACATTTCACCGTGCCCTCTGATGCTGTAGTAGGCGTCCAACTTCTTCTTGGCCTTTTCCAGACTGCCTTTGCAGCCTACCAAAAAACTTGCGAAAAATGTGTCGTTTTCTGGAATTTAAGTGCAGAATGGTTAGACGGTATTGCAATTAGGATGATACGGGAAAGGAAAGATGTACCTACATGGAAGTTAACTCAGTACAGGGTGTCGCACTTTCGGGCGCACCACCGGCTAGCGTTGTTTGATTCTACTACTAATTTGTGACTTTTTTGTCGTATACCATATATTTTTTAATTCACGACTTTACAATTTTTTTTTTTTTTTTTTCAAAGCCCGTTCTTCCGAGAAAAAAACGTGTTCCATGTCTCTTTTGTAGAATTTCTGCAGAAAATGAAGGTATTCAAATCACTTCAATAGTATTAAAATAACAATTTTTCAAAATTTTCTTCAAGAAATTCAAATTTCGGGCATTCTGATATGCACGCGAAACAAACGCTTTTTTCATCAAACGATGAATGTTTTACTTTCCCATGTCTATACGGACGTAAATACACAAATAAAACAATATATATATACATGCCATTGTAGCCAATGACTCCTCTTCTTAGGACTGAGATAAAAATCCGTTCTCTCGCCTAAAATCTAGCATTCCAATAGAAAGGATGAGTTCGTTGGGCAGCAATTTCCCAGCCCAAAAATTAGTCAAATTCCAAAAATTGCGCTAAAAAATGTCCAGAATATGTGCTAAAACATTTCCAAAACTTACAACAAAAATGTTTAAAAATCAATACATTTATCAATACAAGCTTTTTTTCCATAAAATATATGATAATTTGCTCGTACGAATTGAAGCTATTGCAATGGCTCCAAAAAAAAAAAATTAAAAATCAAAATGTGTGGTATGTGTTTTTTTTTTTTTTTTTTTGGTGGTCGCGCGAGCGCGCGTGTGTGTGTGTCCTTCCAAACGATAATTCTCTTTAAGATTGAGATAAAATGTTCTTCCTTGTTCCAAAACATTAAGCTTTCCAAACGAAAGGAAGAGTTCGTTGGCCAGCATTTTTGAACATATTACATTGGTTAAATTTCAAAAAATGTTCTTTAAAATCACAAGAAATGAAGAAAAAAAGGCTAAAGTCGTTCAATTTATATTTTTATCAGCAGAATTTTAGTCAAAAGCATTAAAAAATGACGTTGAAAATCGTACCTACATTTTAATATTATTTGCTGAAACATTTATAAAAACTAGAAAAAAGCTATAAATCCCAAAACTTATTTGAATTGCAAAATGTTATTTGGACAGCGTGTTTTTTTTTCTCCGATAAAATTGGTATTTAATTATTTCTTATCACAGAAATTCTTAAATTATCAAAACACTGTAACATAATGTAGTACCTACAGTAATACATGAAAGTTCGCTCATAAGATCATGCTGCATGACTGGAACTTGACTATCCGAACAATAATAACTAGTGCCCTTTTTTTGGACCTAATTCCCTCTGCTTATGCCATTAATTTATTGAAAAACGAATCTGTACCTCTTTTCCGGGATTCGGGAAAATGCTCTTGCTCGTTCAGCCAAGTTCGCAACAACATTTTGTCGTTTTCGAGTTGCTGCCTCGAGTAGTTGAGATCCTTCAAAATATCATCTTCTTGTTGTACAGTGAGTCGCGGACACGTGTATGACATTTTAATAGAAAAACGAATGCCTAGATGTTTTATACGTACTGGATATAATCCAGAACAACACTGCCAGAAGCCACTTCCCCAGATCGGCCGTTTTCTGTTGGCCAGGAGGTAGGGTTTATGTGAATTCGAGGTCAACCGGTGAGACCTTATGATAAAAAACCATCCAAACTCAAAAACTTCAAAACCATCCGGATAGCCTTCGTTTAATCACGAGTGTACGTGCAGCTGGTTCATCCGAGCGTTGCACAGGTTGACTTGAATATATGGAAGTCCGCCCTCACCTATCACATTTTGGGACACACCTATGGATCTGATTCAAAAAAGTCCTTACTTAAAAGTACTTACTCATAAATTACCTATTAGGACCAAACTACTGAGATCAACTCCAACTCCCTTACCATAAACACCTCCCATATTTCAGATTAAAATAACATTGTTGATAGGGGACCCAAAACAACGTTCACCAGTTCGTTCGGTGATGACCAAATTACTCTATTTAACCACTCCCTCCCCCTCCCATTTTTTCCCTCACCACAAACACCTCCTTATGGTTGAAGCTAGACAAAATTTTAATAGCCTGTGAATGAGGTTGACGTAATCTAAACATATTCGCCCATTCAGATCCTCAGTTTGTTCAGTGATGTAAAAGATAGGTACTCCTTTCCAAACCCCCTCCCCCAAAAACACCCCTATGGGTCGGAATTGGAAATTTCTAAGTAGGCTGTTGTCTTTCAGTGTTATCCAAACATATTTTATCAATAAGGTCCTCGGTTTATTCAGTGATGTTCAAGATGATTCCATTCCATCCCTACCCCTCCCTCAAAATACCCGTTATTGTTCAGATTTGAAAATTTCAAGTAGTTTGGGATTAAAGTTAGAGTATTCCAAACATATTCAATCAATCAGGTCCTCAGTTTATTCAGTGACGTCCAAGATAGCTCATTTCACCCCCACCTCCCTCCTCCAAGGAAACACCCCCTTTGGGTCAGATTTGAAAAATTTCAAGTAGTCTGTAAATTTAAGTTGGAATGCTCAAAACATAAAAGACAACTCAGATCCCCAGTTGGTTCAGTGACGTTCGAAGCGCTTAAGCTCCCCCTCCCTCCCCACCATTGTGGGTCAGATTTGAAAAATTAAAAAAAGGAGTCATTGAATAAGAGTAATCCGAACAAATTCGCCAATCAAAGCCCCAGTTTGTTCAGTGATGACAAAGATACCCCATCCCCGCTCGGAGTTGTGGCCTCTCTGACTCGCTTTCCCTCTTGGACACAAGCCAGCTGCAGACGGATGCTTACAAAATTTTGGAGGTTTATCGTGAGGAGCGATGGATATTCAGATTGCGGACTGAAATGATGTCTCTGAATGGGGATCCATATGGAATGAACTCATGTGAAGAATGTTCGCTATGCATCTATCGAGCTCGCGAGGACGTCTTCCATTTTTTATGTATTTGTCCAGTTCTTCGGGAATTTAGAGTTTTGGCTTTTAATGGTAGTGAATTGTCGCGAGACGAGGCAGTTTATATCCTGAATGGTGGACTGGGTTGGACAAAATTAATTCTGTACTAAAAATTGGCATGGCGGTATAGGTCTTTTCTTGTAAGCCAATTTAATTTTTAGGCACCTGTTAGAGGATTGAATTTATTTGCTCTTTATCAGAATCGACTTTTGATTTATTGAATATTTTTGAAATTTACCTTTGATTTACTCGAACTTCCAGCATATGATTGCATGTAACCATGCTGTACTGTTTATTAAGTTTAAGTACCAGTGTTACCTATTGTCTATGAATATCAATAAAATTTTAACACAGAATGTGTTTAAGCCATGGACTAACTAGCCGAAAATGGAACGCGGGATGGTAACGAAATGTGTGACGGATGATTTTCACGTACAACCGAGTCGTTGCTAGGGAAATGGTACTTCGTCGTTTTTCATCCCACAAAATTCGTTGACCATTCGTTCGAAAGCTCTCGATTTATCCAACAATATTATGTTAACTACTGCGAAGTGCGTGTCCAACAAACTTAGTTATGAGCATGGTTATATAAATAATTGTTTACACACAGGTGATCATTCTCAATAATTGATATTGTGAACATGATTGCAACCGCTTGTTAATTTCTGATGATTTCATTGAGCTTGTGTTTCGATGATTTGATTCATAGCAGGTGATCTGAGTATTACGAAAACGGTTTGATTTGTGAAGCGGAGGTTAAATAATTTGAATAGGTAATTTCTATACTTTACACTCTAGGAAGCTGTAATTTCGTTTGTAGCCTCTTTAGGACATTTACTTGACGATGCTCAGGGTCCGGATCAGATGTGTGGCTCTTAAAGCTAATTTCTATGCTTTACACTCTAGGAAGCTGTAATTTCGTATGTAGCCTCTTTAGGACATTTACTTGACGATGCTCAGGGTCCGGATCAGATGTGTGGCTCTTAAAGCTAATTTCTATGCTTTACACTCTAGGAAGCTGTAATTTCGTATGTAGCCTCTTTAGGACATTTACTTGACGATGTCCAGGGTCCGGATCAGATGAGTGGCTTTTAAAGCTAATTTCTATACTTTGCACTCTGGGAAGCTGTAATTTCGTATGTAGCCTCTTTAGGACATTTACTTGATAAATCGCTCTTGATTTATCACGAATTTATTTCGTTTTTTTTTTTTCGTAGTTTCATACTATAACTATATAAATTGATGTTATAAATGAATAGTAAACAATGACGCTTGTTTGGTTGTCACTTGGTTGCGCGACAACGCAAACACATTCTGTGTTTCAATAATTTCGTCCGAAGTATGTAAATAGAGGTAACCGGGGGTCCAGGGGGCTTGCCCCCTGGCGAGGCGCGGAGCGCCGAGTTTATTTTCTTCTTCTTCTTCTACATCAAGTTCGCTTAGAATAAAGCTAACATTCACAATGTGCTTAAACACTACGCTGAGTGCAGAGAATCACGGACAATATAGTCTATTCAGCTTAAATCAGTCCGTGACTAGTTAAAATCATTACTGTTACCTTAAAAAAAAATTGAGAACTCGATTTTTGAATGTTTAGCCTTTTAAGGCCCTTCATATTGGTTGAAATTTGACCAATGCTTGATTTTTGACCAATAGACGGAAATCGTATCTCAAACCTTAGGAGGGTATCGTCTGGAATGAGTTACCTGCACACAAATAACTCAATAATATAGCAGTTTAAAAGTTGTGTGAGTTGCAGTAAATGTTTCTACGTCACAATTGAGGAAAAAGTCATTGGTTTAAAATTTAGACTATTGCTATTATCGCAACAGGTCTCAACACAATAATCATTTTATATTATTATTATTATCATTAAAAGTAGCAATAACATATTTTTTCTGAGGTCCTAATAGAGCACCCCTCTGGTCTGCAGCTGGTTCCAACCTCCCTGTCCCTTCTTCTCCATCTTGTTTATCCTCGTCTTCCTATGCTTCTTCTCTTCTACTGCCCTTGGATTGGAGATGCCCACCAGCATACCCACTGTGAGTTAAACAGTGAGTTCCGGGTGTCTAAGGAGTCCAAATAATCCAGAATATAGCAAATTAAGGAATCTACCTACCAAATTTCAAGTTGATTGCTCCGAAATTGCGGCCTTTAGCGCAGAGCAAGTATAGAGAAAGACGGGCAGACAGACAGACAGAAGGAAGGATAGGAAGGGTGAGAGAGAGAGAGAGAGAGAGATTGAGTGATTGATTGATTGATTGACTTCTTTATTATTTGATCTGTACAATTATTGTTAGGGCCCTATGGCCCTCTCTTCCACAAAGCACAGAAATGATATTTAAATTACATTAAAATTAGATCAGGTTCCACATATAGTAATAGTAGAGAGAGAGAGAGAGAGAGAGAGAGAGAGAGAGAGAGAGAGAGAGAGAGAGAGAGAGAGAGAGAGAGAGAGAGAGAGAGAGAGAGAGAGAGAGAGAGAGAGAGAGAGAGAGAGAGAGAGAGAGAGAGAGAGAGAGAGAGAGAGAGAGAGAGAGAGAGAGAGAGAGAGAGAGAGAGAGAGAGAGAGAGAGAGAGAGAGAGAGAGAGAGAGAGAGAGAGAGAGAGAGAGAGAGAGAGAGAGAGAGAGAGAGAGAGAGAGAGAGAGAGAGAGAGAGAGAGAGAGAGAGAGAGAGAGAGAGAGAGAGAGAGAGAGAGAGAGAGAGAGAGAGAGAGAGAGAGAGAGAGAGAGAGAGAGAGAGAGAGAGAGAGAGAGAGAGAGAGAGAGAGAGAGAGAGAGAGAGAGAGAGAGAGAGAGAGAGAGAGAGAGAGAGAGAGAGAGAGAGAGAGAGAGAGAGAGAGAGAGAGAGAGAGAGAGAGAGAGAGAGAGAGAGAGAGAGGAGAGAGAGAGAGAGAGAGAGAGAGAGAGAGAGAGAGAGAGAGAGAGAGAGAGAGAGAGAGAGAGAGAGAGAGAGAGAGAGAGAGAGAGAGAGAGAGAGAGAGAGAGAGAGAGAGAGAGAGAGAGAGAGAGAGAGAGAGAGAGAGAGAGAGAGAGAGAGAGAGAGAGAGAGAGAGAGAGAGAGAGAGAGAGAGAGAGAGAGAGAGAGAGAGAGAGAGAGAGAGAGAGAGAGAGAGAGAGAGAGAGAGAGAGAGAGAGAGAGAGAGAGAGAGAGAGAGAGAGAGAGAGAGAGAGAGAGAGAGAGAGAGAGAGAGAGAGAGAGAGAGAGAGAGAGAGAGAGAGAGAGAGAGAGAGAGAGAGAGAGAGAGAGAGAGAGGAGAGAGAGAGAGAGAGAGAGAGAGAGAGAGAGAGAGAGAGAGAGAGAGAGAGAGAGAGAGAGAGAGAGAGAGAGAGAGAGAGAGAGAGAGAGAGAGAGAGAGAGAGAGAGAGAGAGAGAGAGAGAGAGAGAGAGAGAGAGAGAGAGAGAGAGAGAGAGAGAGAGAGAGAGAGAGAGAGAGAGAGAGAGAGAGAGAGAGAGAGAGAGAGAGAGAGAGAGAGAGAGAGAGAGAGAGAGAGAGAGAGAGAGAGAGAGAGAGAGAGAGAGAGAGAGAGAGAGAGAGAGAGAGAGAGAGAGAGAGAGAGAGAGAGAGAGAGAGAGAGAGAGAGAGAGAGAGAGAGAGAGAGAGAGAGAGAGAGAGAGAGGAGAGAGAGAGAGAGAGAGAGAGAGAGAAGAGAGAGAGATGAGAGAGAAGAGAGAGAGAGAGAGAGAGAGAGAGAGAGAGAGAGAGAGAGAGACAGAGAGAGAGAGAGAGAGTGACAAATAAGGTCATGTCAAAGAAGAGACTCATTTTGTTCGTCAATTAAAGCAAGCAATAACACTTTTAAAAAGGAAATGTATTTTTATTGGGGTAATGCATTACCATCGAAATTTTGTATTGTGTTTAACAATTTGACAAATATCATATTTTCAACGTAGGTACATCTAATTCTTAGAATAAACCAAACGTTCACAATGTGCTCAAACACAACGCAGAGTGCAGAGAATCACGGACAATATAGTCTATTCAGCTTAAATCAGTCCGTCACTAGTGTTTTGATGGATCCGAATGCTCCGAAATGAGGGTTGTCTACGAATCCGTTGAGTTTGGGTCGTTTGGATTCATCCGTCGTTTCTCTCAGCGTTGGAAGTATGTCCTTCACTCCATCATATAGCGCTCTCGAGAATTCCCCTGAGGAAAAGGACATCGAGCACAGTGTATTATTGTGTAAATTCACGTCTCTTATATAATTTGGGTAGGTATTGCAATAATATAGTATAAATATATGTTTATGTACACGTTGCACCAAGCCCACGAAGACGAAATACGCTTTAACGAGGGCTGGGCATTTGCTTTTTTTCATTCCTAGGTTTAAGCTATTAATTAAATATGCTCAATACTATAGTAATGGTTGTCTTGAATAAGGACAACGCTGCAGGGCCTTTATTCAAGGAAAAAATGCTTACTTGTTGGTTGTATTTGCGCAACAAATTACAAAAGTCAGATTCTAAATTCATTGATAGATGGATGTTGGTGGCCAAGTCCAAGTGTTTCCTCTAAAATTGATTTAGTAAACATAAAACTGATGTTCTGTCGATGGAAAATAATTCAGAGCGAGTATTTGTGGAATAGAACTGTAATTCTAACTGTGTCAATAATATGAATGGAGAGTTCAATTTCATGATTCAATTAGGTCATTAATTTACTTCCCTCAAGAGTAGGTACGTTAATTTCATTTCAATAATCTAGGTTGCACCGTTAGATACTCATAAATCAAGTGCGATTCTTTGCACTTCATATTTGATGTTGATGAATCAATGTCTTTAGATTTTGAGGCAAAGGTTTGACTTTACGAATACTAATCAAAATTGAAATCATGGATTGAAGCAAATCATGGATTTTTATTGAACTGGTGCTATGAGTGTTGTATTCAATCCCAAAAACACCCCATGGGCCGGAAAAAAATACGCTCAAGCCTTGGGTTGATTTTTTTTTACAATGAGGATTCTTTTGACATTGGAAGTTTGAAATACTCAATATCCCATGTGGATAAACAAATCTGATTAACACACCACTTCCCTGTACAGCATTTAGGTGTTTGAGCGTATTTGTCGGCAAATAGACGTTTTTGAAGATCGGGTATGTACCAGCTCAAAAATATTTGATACCCCCACAGGAGTTTGAACTCACGTCTTCAAGACTACGGGATATTTCCCCTTAGTTGCAACAATCCAACGATCTGAGATATGAGGCCGGTTAAATCAAACCACTATGTCTGCATATAGGAAGAAATCCGTGGTTTACACTTACGTGTACTATTCACCTATTTAAAATTCCGGTAATATTGGGATTTAGCTTAATTAAATGTTTGCCATATATGATAGGTATGCAGCTGGTTTTTAATAGGTAGGTAACTAATATATTATATTTGATTGTGTAAATCCTGCAGAACTTACTGGACATCGCTGACTTATCCATTTCTTTGCCACCGAACGTGGATGGAAGTATATCCATATGTTCAAAGTGCTTAGAGATGTCTCCGTCACGAGTAACGATAAACTGTGCAAAAGAACAAGAAATGTCTGTTGTGTTGTATCTAAAAAAATACATGACCAATAACCTTGAAAGTGGTGCCAAGGGACCTCACCCATTGACGAAATATCAGTCTACTGGAAACTTTTCCTTTTTCCACAATTGTTGATTTTGAACTTGTCACCATAATAATGGAGTTTTCATAATAAAATATGACCAAATCGTTTCAATTTCTTTCCTTGTAGTATAAATCATACAATGGCCTGTTAGGGCTTGGAAAGCCCTAATCTAGTCCGTATAACAGTAGTAGGTACCTAACAGGAACTCAGCACATTATAGTAACGATATAAGTCCTACCTATTTGCGGCGTTATGTGACCTGGTGCAAAGCTAAGGCGATGTTATTAAATGATTAAAAAAGAGGAAATACCGATCAAAATGTAAGTAATGTAATAAAATAAATATCACCAGTTGAGGTGGTTCTCGCCACTATGAGACTAAACAAAAAGTTGAATCGGGGAATTCAGAATTTGGGCATGGTGAGATGATGGTGTAATTCTATCTCGAGTCTATGTTTCTTTGTAAGCATTTGAATCTGCGCGTCCGTGTCTTCTATCTCCTTCTTTATGTCGTTGATTGTATCTTGATCGGTAGTACTCGTAGATGTCGAGCCACAAAAAACAATCCAGTGCTTTCGTAGCAGAAAGAGGTCATTAAATTCGTGTTTCTAAAGAGTGAGATCACTGCACAGCTACCTGTTACGATATAGTCGACATTGCTCGTCGGTTGCAGTAACGAAATCTTTGGATTTGGTTCAAGGGAGAGCTATGCAATAAAAATTCTAAAAAAAGGAAACACCAGTATAATTTATTATTAACTTCTCAATAAATGGGAATTATTAATGTGGATTGTATATCGTTGAATGAATAACTTCTTGATACACCATATTTTTTGAGAATTTAGCTCACTCAGCTGATCAGAAAAGACCCCATCACTTCACTCGTCTCTTAATGTCCCAGAGAGTCCCCCTATCAAATTTCAACTTCCTACAGTGAACAGGAAAGGATTTAGCTCACTCAGCTGATCAGAAAAGACCCCATCACTTCACTCGTCTAATGTCCCAGAGAGTCTACCTATCCAATTTCAACTTTCTACAGTGAACAGGAAAGAATTTAGCTCACTCAGCTGATAAGGAAAGAACCCATCAATACGTTTCTTACTTACCGACACTTTTGCAACAAACTTGGGGCCGTGCTGATTCGGAATTATATATAAAGACCGTTCGGAATTATACACTCCTGCTCAAAATTAGTGCACCACCATTTTCATCCTCTTGACAACAGTCGACTGTAAACAACAACTCATTGTAGTGGGTAGTGGCTTCTCTCCACAGTTATTTTCAACATTTCTATAAGTAAACCGATGTTTTGTTGGAATTAGTCGGGATGCGGCCCAGGGAAAATAAATGAATTTATTTCATTTATTGTTTTATTTGATAACGTTTCGTCCTCTTACTGAGGACATCTTCCGACCTTGGTGTGTCCAGGAAAAAATTCCCCAATTGTAAAGCAGATGATGGAACTCGTTTACGAGTTTAAATTAAAGGTGTCTTTAAACCGAAATTTGTTTTCGTGACATTTCATCAATCTGGTAGATTGTGGTCATGTACTTGCACTGACGATTCGGATGTAGGATTGGTGACAGCCTTTGAACATGATACGATCCGTTTATACTGGTGGCCAAGCATTTATGGATATTCATATGCGTAGTGAGTCATGTTAATGTTTTTATGACTTTAAACAAGGTTTGGTTGTAGCAGGAAATGCCTGTGTTAGGTACAGCACATTTCGGTTTTGAATTGTTTGTACTTTCGAAGCACCAATAATGACTCCGATGAGATTCCAATGCGCTTTTTCAAGAAATAGTTGAAAACCCCCCACTATCACGGAATAGAGGAAGGAAGAAAAATAAAAAATTAAAAAGAGAAGAATGAAAAGAAGATGGCATCCTGACCTCGCGACAACGAGGAATGGATGTAGCATGGATGTGGCTATGTAGCCATAAAGTTACTAATGTAATTATGCATTAATTTCAAAAAATCTAAATGTTCATTGATGGTGAGTTCTGAAGTTATTGTTAGTATCTAATTGTTACTATCCATAGGTTTTTAAATATTAACATCTAATTGGAAATTTTAGGGTGGGAACCCATTAGGTAGTATACATCTCTTTTAAAGTGTAACTTCATATACATTTTAATGTAAAAGTAATGTACCATGTAAAATAAAAGTAATAAAAAAAACTTACTCGCTTTTTTAGTTTATCCGACAAAAGTGGCCGGATCACAGTGTTTGCGAAAGTTTCAAAGAGTGGCTCGGTGTTGAAAATCAGGAACTTGGACAGTCGAAAGGGGCGCACTGACTGGAAAATGTAATAGAAACGTTTGAAGTAGTTGAACATACTAGGTAGGTATATATTATTTTAATACCTATAGTATGTAAATACATTAATTGTTGTTAATTACTCAACACAAGAAGTGTGGAACCCATGCATTTTGTTTTCCTTCACCTCCCTAAAATGGTTACAATGAACGAGTAAATGCCATACCTGTATCCAGGCAATGATGGATTTGATGTGCGACGGGCTGAGTTTTATCAAATGGGAGCCTGTGAAGTCCTTAGCATCTACGACATAAATATCCCCTCTGGTTATTCCGGACCCTTCCCTTAGTCTCCACTCGTCGTACAGGATCGCTCTTTTGAATGCGTTCGCCATAATGCATTTTTCCGGGTCTTTTTCCAATAGTGCTATCATGGTGACCAGGTTGCCGTCCGGGGTGGGCTTAGGCATAACAGCAAAAAATCTGGTATCAGGAAAAACATAAATATTCACAGAGTTGGAAATAAATGTATTCAACCGTAAGAAACACATTATGAGCAGTTTATCCTTGAATTCACTCCTGGAATTTCGAAAAATGCATGACTATTTTTGTATTAGCATGGAACAGATTTTAGTGGAGAGCACAACTTTTAAGTCTCTCCTAAGTGAAACCAAGTGGGAGCAATTTAAGAGATGAAATTTAGCATTTAACAATACTTCACTAGTAGGTAGATACGTCGCAAGGACATATTTGACTAGATTTCGCAACGTTATAATGAATTCCATTGGAACTTTATCACCTGATAATTCCGAAATTGGCGTTATATCAGCTGATATTTACAAGGCAATTTTTATCAATTCCAGTATCGCTATCAAGTGATCTTTGATGAAATTTAAAGCTTGATCATCTAATAAATAGATCGCTAGCAGCTCATGATTTCTCTATCTTCTCGCGCTTAGAAATTCGAAAGTTTTTTTTCCTCGATGCTCAAGCTCTTAGGTAAAGCAAACTATTAAACATACAGCGTTACGGGTAGTTTTAATTGATTCTTTGGGATTGAATTCATCACTGACAAGCAAAAAACTATTACTGTTACTTGGAAAGTTTTCGAGATCTCGATTTTTTTAAATGTTTGGCCCTTTAACACAACCCTTTAGGGTAGATAAAAATTGATGCCGAGCTTCTACGACCATTTAGACCCCAAATGCGATTTTTAACACAAGTTTCATATAGGTATTTTAGTCTAGTATTTTCGGAGAAAAGCCTCGGACGGCGGTTTATTTTATTCGATTTTCGGATTCTGCGCATCTTGAAACGTAAACATTTTTTCAGGGGTTGTTACACTTTTTTTCTTGGTCGATTACAAAGGTTCATTATTGAAAATAATAAATCAATATCTGTCCAGAGCCGTTGTCAGGAAACAGTTATTGTATTGTACCTGTTTCGTAATTGGGTAGAGGGTTGAGCACAGAACATAGAAACAACTTTTTTCTATGTTCTGTGGAGTTTCGAGACTGAATAAGAGTTCGGTTGGAATGTATCTAAGTATGATTTGGTCATAATTTCAACCATTATTATGGCTGAGGGACTTGATACAAGCAAACTTACTGGAAAGTGTCTGCCGATTTGGCATAGTCGAGTGTATCTCTCTCTGTTAAAATCTCTCCGTGTCCCCTGATGCTGTAGTAGGCGTCCAACTTCTTTTTGGCCTTTTCCAAGCTGCCTTTACAGCCCACCATGTAGCTCGTCAAAAATGAGTCACTTTCTGTGAATGAAATTTATCAGAGTTAGACAACTTTGAAGTTGAAGAATTAGGATAAATTTCAGAAAACCACTTACATTATCAAAGAATGTTATTAGTAGATGTTGAAGATGGCTTTAATGAAAATAACTACATATCCATTTCTAATGTCTCAAGATGAGGAAATATTTCCACTTGAGAAATTTTTTCCGGAGTTTCACTGTAGTCCAAGTTTATTGACAAATTCAGCCTTCAACATTTAATTTTTTTCCAAGGTTTTTTTGGTTCCTCCTCTTCTGGAATTTCAATATTCTGTGCCCTTGAGTTGCCTTTTAGCGAATGATCGTTAGAAATAAAGCTATTACAATGGCTCCAAAATTTTTTAAATACAAATTTTTCGAAATTTTCTTCACTGAAATCAGTTTTGGGGTATTCTGAAACGAATAATAGTTTAACCCTTTTTCACACACACGCACACACTCACACACAAATGCGAGCGCATACGCACGTGTGTTTGGGTGTGTGTATTTGTGGTTTTCATCCATGAAAGGATGAGTTCATTGACCAGCAATTTTGAAGCACATTAAATTAGTCCTTTCAAAAAATGTGCTAAGAAAATCACTAAAAATGGCTAAAAACTGGGAAAAATTATTGAATCTATATTTTTTAGCATTTAGTGAAAAAGTTCATCATCGACGCTGAAAAATATATAAGTTATCAATTGCTCTGCCTTCAAGGTACTAAAGTATGTAATATAATACGATAATATAGGAAGTTCGTTCATATGATCATATTGCATGACTGGAAATTATATATATCGCATAGGCCACAATTTATGTTAGGTAATACAAGTTGTAGGAGACCGTCTAGGAGCCAACCTGCACTGCCCTTGTTATTTAATCAATTATTTGGACATAGATCAGTTTTGGGGGTGACAAGGATGTTTATTTATTTATTATACCGAGTAAATTGCCCAATTTACATCATTTAGGAAGTACAATAACATTCAAAATTTCCTGAACTAGATAACCATAAGAATATAATCTAAATAATAAAACACTAGACACAAAAATAGAAAAATGATGTGTAGAACACCTACCTACATTATTGAACATAACAGAAAAAAAGAATTTAAAATCACAATAACAAATACACAGAATAATCAGCAAGTTCTGAAATGCGAAAAGCAAGTGGAAATGTTGATTTTAGAAAACAAAAATTTTTTGGACCTCTCGCTCAAACACAAATCTTCAATACCTTCAGAAGGAAAAACAAAAAATAATAATCGTTTTTGTAATAGAGTGCAACGTTTTGCATATTGAAAATACCAAAGTATAACATGACGATTCCTACCTCGTTTTCTGCATTCTGGTAAATGTTCTTGTTCGTTCAGCCAAGTTCGCAACAACACCTTATCTTTTTCAAGTTGTTGTCTAGAATAATTGAGCTTTTTCAGAAGTTCATCTTCCTGTTTAACAGTGAGACGAGGAAAAGAGTACATTTTTCTCAACAACAAAAAAATTACTTATTTAAGTTAGTAGATAACAATGTCCAAATAAATAATGGAAGAACAACGTCAAAACTACTTAGGCTGAACACTATCTCAGACTGGACTACTGACCGTTGGGGGTTCTACTGGGAAGGAAGGAGGGTGATTTCATCCAAGGTTGATGAATTAGCGCTTAATTGGACGAATAAAGAATCATTAATAATCATAACCTGAAAAATAGTTTCTCATGGAAAATCCAAGATATAAGTTCATACAAAATCCGCTCTTTGATTATGTTGTTGATAACACGTTTAAAGACTTAACGGCCGGGATCAGAAAGTTCGATCTCGTGCGTGCATCTCCCGACCACGGCTAACTTGGGAATTCACAGCATGTATCATAGTAAGATTGTTCTCATTGTGCGCCGTGTCGGATTAATGAGCAACCAATTTACATTAAAAACTACACGTTAGTTCACAATAACTCCCTACCTTACATTAACTCTTCAATACTAATATAGAGACACCACAAGGGGTTGGTTATATGGGATCAGTCTGGGTAATAATCAGGAACCAATCGATTAATATCAAAATCGTTAACTATGGGACTGAGATAGAATCTTACGTTGCGTTCGCATAAAAACGCACGAAAATAACTGAGATATGGTTGATTTGAAGCTCCAAACTGGCCTATCCTGAAGCTTTTTTGATTGGATACGCACACACACAGTAAAATTACATGATAGTAAAAAAGGAACAAAAAAAGACCATGGTCTGGAGCTAAAAAATGCAGTAATTTGGCGCGCACTGGTGGTGTGGCCGGCAGCTAACAGGCGTATAAAAATTTCAATACGATGGTAAAGGCTCTTTTGGCCAATTTGTGTGAGTTTCGTGCTTTTGGAGGGCATCCCCATTATAATCTATGATACATTGTAAACTTACCGTACACGACGACTCGGTATGTTGCTGCCGCCTCCTCTCCGGTGCTGCTACGCTTAATCGTCTATAGTATGTCTTTTAATCAGCTACTTATTACTCTATTAACTATCATATAAGGTTGGTGTATGGAGCAGTATTTGTGAAATAATAAATTGCGAAAAAACAGCTCCAGGATGATGACGTCAATTTTAATGAACGTTCGAATGTAAGTGTACAGGTTTTCACTACTGTATATATATATATATCTATATATATATATAAATATATATATATATATATATATATATAAATATATATATATATATACAGAATTACTTAGTTTTGCAATATTGTAATACTTTTAGATAGGTACTGTTCCACCTTCCGAACGTGCCGACGAAATGGGATGCAAATTAGAAGAGTCATGCGCGTATTTTAATAATTGAAACAATCTGACCATCAGGCCAATTAGATGAGACCGAATGAGATCATAAGGCTATAAAATGCATGATGGGAATTGATAATCACCCATTATATTCATTTTACTGGACGGAAACCCGAAAGCGTTCAGAAAAGTTCACACAGCTGCAACCTTGCTTGTTGAGTCCTCAAAAACCATTCACTGAGAAAACAAAAACGTCTACCAAGTTGAGTGGGTAGTATAGCTTCCTCACATATTGTAACATGGACGGATAGAATTAGTTGAAGAACAAATTACGAACTAAGTAGTGCACATGCGAGCATACTACAATTACTTCCACGGCAATAATAAATATGGTAAACAAAATGAGCTAAACCACACAAATCCTTGGAAATTTCATTGAAAATTGGTGCATTAGTCTCGGATTTTGTCAGATCAATTTCAGTTTTGCGCATGCGCTACATAGTTAATACTCCATCAATCGTGATTTAATTTGTAGGGAATTTTCCTAGAACATATACCTATCTACTCTCCGAGTTTGAACAAAAGTGGACCATTGGATTATAAGAATTGACGTTAAATAAATTAACGTCTGCGCATGTGCGCAGACTACTATTCATGTGACGGCAATGAAAGTTGTAAGAGACCGTCTAGCAGATATCCCGCACATTCCCTGAATATGTCATCAAAGACGTTCCATTTGACTCGGAGTTTCGCCTGTGTCAATCGATATCAGTTTCGCACATGCGCAAAATGGTTAATATGATGCGCAATGGTGATTGCTCTACCAATTGAGACGTTTTCTATAGGACATTTTACCTGACCAATTACATACCGACTTTGAACGAAATCGAACCAACGCCCCATTGGGATGGGTATTTTTGCCCTCCCAAATCGGCATTATGAGAAACTCACGTTCACGCATGCGCACAGAGTACTGTTGATTCGGCAGCATTGAAAATTATAGGGGACCGTCAAGGAGCTAACCCGCATAATCCCTAAAAATTGCATGGGAATCGGACTGAAACTTGGTATAGTTCAATTTGGGCGTGACAAGGATTTACCACATCCAGATAGACAGACATCAGACAGACAGACGGAATCAACATTGATCAGTGAGCTCTGAAATACAAGAAGCGAGTGGAAATTTTGATTTGGGAGAGCGAAAATTTTTTCGACCATTTTCACGAACACAAAGCTTCCCCACCTTCGGTAGCGAGGAAGCAAAATAACTTGAAAATATTGTGGAAAGTGCTTGTAATGAGTGTTTTAGATGAATGGAATAGGTAGAGTCTGGTGGCAGGTTCAATCAATATATCAATTTAGGCTGAGTCCCACGTGGGCGGCAAGTTCGTGTGGGTGATGCGGCTGATGACGAACATCGCACGATTCGCGTGCGGTACCCAAACAAGTGTCCAACGTAGACGAACCATAACAATAATTCTTTGCGTAATGATTACGTAAGTAATCACTGTACCTACTAATATCGTAAGTAATACTGGGTAACTTACGTACCCAGTATTTCAGTCTCCTATTTCGAAGGTCTTCAGCATCTCAATTTCTAAATATTCCAACCCTTGAATTTCATCACGTGGGGTAAAGAAAATTTTAAACGTACTTAGGTAGAGGCAAGATTACAGGAAAACCGTCGGCTGATGTAATCGTAGGACGTTAGAGACCAATTTCATTAACTTTCATGGTCCAGTAGGTACGATCGATTTTTTCTTCTTAATTGAATCCACATGTCTTGAAATGTATGTATATATGCAAATTTTGAGGTGGAAGGGGGTGATATCGGGGGCTATTCCTTAGTCTATAACCAAGTTTCATTATTGAAATTAATAAACGATGAGTCATTCCGAGTATAAAGCCGATTTCTTGAAAAGGAAATTCAATTGCCATAGCTTATAAAGATAGACATTTTAAATTTATGTACCTATGCCTAATAACATGCAATCATTCACACTTATATTGATAATTTTTAATCTGTCTATGGCCTTAGGGTGAACGAACGGATGGAGATACAGCGAATCAGGTGGTCTCATATGTCACACTCTCACAGTTTTGGAAGACTCCTCAACTTCTTCCACCCTCAATCCCCACATCCATTTGGAAAAGGAGATACCAACCCACCATTACTCTCACATGTATGCAGGGTGTCTCCGGAACAGGTGTCACACAAAGGAAGAATCGATTCTACATCTAATTTGTAACAAAAAGTTCTTCATAGAGATTTTCTTTTAAGCACTTAGTTTTCAAGTAATTCAATATTCAAGTTTTTTTTCGAGTTTTCAACCTTACAACCAACACCAAAATGACCCCGTTGGAAGAAGCGCCAAGTTTCCTACCACCCTGGTACCAATTCAAAATTTTCTAAGCAGATATAATGGGAGATAAATCCCGCTGAAAGTTAAAATTTGACAAATCATAAAAAATCTGTAAAAATTGGTAGCGCTATAGCTCGAAAATCTTCCATCAAATTATACTTCCAGAGAAGGGAAAAACTGCGCCAGAATCTCACTTTTTCAACGGTGTGGTCAATTTTACTTTTACTTTGCTAATTAGGAGAGAAAACTGTGTTTTAGTGTAGGAAAAAATTATTTTTTAATTGAAATCGAGGGTTTTTTTTTTAAGATCTTCTATAAAAATACGTTTTGGGGTCGGTATCTAGGAATTTTTTACGCTGAATCGAATGGTAACACTTTAATATCCCCCAAACCCCGTTATAACCAAGTTTAACACATTAACTCACAAATTTGACTTAATTTCGTGGGATAAATGTCATGAGTTTTTAGGAGTGATAGCCTAAGTTAGCTAAAGTGTGAAATTCGGTTATAACAGAGTTTGGGAGAAATGTAAGTATTACCATTCTATTCAACGTAAAAAAATACGTAGAAACCGACCCCTAACCCACATTTTCATGAAAGGTCATTTTTCAAGAAAACCCTCCATTTCATTGAAAAAAAGAATGTTTTTCAATATTGAAACACAATTTTCTTCCCTAATTAGCAAAGTAAAAGGAAAATTGACTACACCGTTGGTAAGGTGAGACCGTCCAGTTTTTCCCGTTTCCGGGGGTAAAATCCAATAGAGGATTTTTGACCTGTAGCGCTCCGAATTTTGACAGATTTCTTAAGATTTGTCAAGTTTCAACTCTCAGCCGGATTCCTCTCCCATTAAACCTGCTTAGAAAATTTTGAAGTGGCAACAGAGTGGTAAGAAATTCAACCCTCTTTCCAAAGGAGAACTCAATTTTTAATTTTCACTGTCATTTGAGGGAGAATAGTCATTTTAGTGGTATAAGGTTGAAAACACGGGAAAAAATCTTGAATATTGAATTACTCCAAAACTAAGCGTTTAAAAGAAAATGGATTTGGTCTTCTGAGGCGTAGCTTAGATAGAATGATGACACAAAAACTCTTGATTGGAACAACTTCATTCTACTTCGAGCTCGCAGCTGACCTGTTAAACGTATTGGCTCTGACCCAACGCCCAATTTTTTTCCTCCACTGAATCTTCGTTTTTCATCCAATAGCCGGGTATGAGGTGCGCTTACTTTTCTGTGTTTTACTGATTTATCACAGGTACATGACATTTTCTTCGCTTTCTGAAATCTTGGAAAACGTACTATCAACCTCCAATTTTGGAATAGTTTGCTCGAGTGTATTTCTTCAATTAATCTGTCGCCTTACAGACACCAAATTGAATGGTGTCCTATCTTTGGCAAGTAGAAGGGTAGATACCTGACTCTTAGACCATTTTATCTTTCAAAATTATGAAAGGAGAGTTCCAGTCATGCAGCATGACCATATGAGCGAATTTTCTTAAGTTATCGTATTATGTAATATTATTTTGTTACGAAATGTGCGCACTTTGAGTGCAAAGAAATCGTTCATTACAAATTTTACGGCCAAAAAACTCGTTCTAAACAATATTTTGCAATTCCATGAAGATTTTAAAGATAAAGATTCGATAAAGATTTTGGAATTTCAGATTTTTTTTTAGTTTTTCTCGATTTTTTTTTTTTTTTTTTTAAAGCCAATATTAATAAAATTTAGTTGCGTTTCTCAGCATAATTCTTTTGCATAATTTCTTTGACGCTTTATTTCATCGATGATAAACTTCTTTTATCTAAAATTCTACAAAATTATAAAATTAACGATTATTAGCGTTTTTAGCTTTTTTTAAGCATAATTGTAAAAATTGACTAAGTAATCGCCAGCGAACCCATCCTTTCATTTGGAAAACTTGATTTTTATCGCACAAAACGGATTTTTTATCTCAATCCTAAGGAGAGTTATCGTCTCGAATGACACACTCCCACGGATTTGAGAAACGCTGCAAATTATAACACAAAGGTTTATCATTTCTGTACTAGATAGCCCTTCTACACAGAACACTGGGCCATAAAAAATTATCTATCAAACTGAGTCTATGGTGTATTATCGAAATATAACTTCCCACCACCTACGAAAATAAAATAAATGAAATGACTAAAAAACTGAATACCTAAATGCAAAAAAAAAAACCTCCCTTCATTGGCCTTTATTCTCCGATAATACCCGGTAGGGTTCATTGAATGGGATGCCGATGTTACTGGTACATTTTCGGTCAATGCATAATTTTTGAGCCGAATTTCATTAAGTTCGGTCCAGTAGTTTCAATCAAAAGCTTCGGACGGCGGACGGCGCACAGTGGTTCCAAATAACAATAAGACTGGAAAATTCCTTGATTGGAGGCTGAGTTGTAATAAGAACCGAATCCAGTTTGAACTTGCGACCTTCGGTTTTAATTATAAAATAACATTGGGAAGTGATAAAATCACAATGCTCACTCATTAAATGAAAATCTGGTGTCAACGATTGAGTAGGCACCAAAAAACGAGGGAGAGTAAATTGAGGGAAAAAAAAGCTCGTCGGCGGCCGGTACGAAGATAGGTAATTGCTAGTTGAGCTCAAATTTCAGATGAGTCAACAAAACTCTTGATTAACGCTCCAGTCACAAAGGGCGAGTAATTGGCTTTGAAGGGCTGCAGGCCTCTGCCTTTCTAGCTTTCAACATCGGCGTAAATTACCGATGGAATAAAGGAGTTTGCTGAGTAGTTTATTTGTGTTTCCCAACGACAAGATCAAAGGAAAGTTATGACATTAACCTGGAAAAGTTCCAGCCATGTAGCTTGACCACCTCAACTTTTTTGTAACATTTTGAATATTTTGTAACATTTCAAACTTTAAGAATAGTTACCTATAATTTTTATGAATGAAAACCCTTTTATAAATAATTATATTCAACTATACAAACAAAGTTTTATAATTGTTTTAGTTTTTGTCGATTTAAAGTCAGACTTATGATGCAATTTAAATTAAATTATATTTCATGTAGTAATTTTTCAATGCTATTCCTCATAGCATTGAACAATATTGATCAACGTTATGATGTTATTTATTACTTAAAAATAAATATGTGCATAAAATTCATTGTTTCTTTTGGAATGCTTGATTTTATCATTTAATAATGATTCACAGGACGTTGCCATTTTTTTCCAACCGTCGTGTCACTGCGAAAATATTGATTTTCTATTGATTTTCACGTACGACCAATGCGTTACTAGGGAAGTGTAACTCTTTTAGTTTTCATAGCAGGAAAATCGTTCGCCACTTTTTGGAATGCTCTCATTTTACGACATCTCATGATCCCTAAGCCTCTGTAGTGTCAAGGAAAACTGATTTATTGCGCTAAGTTATAAACTAAAATTGCTAAGTACCTAACCATAATGAACTAATAATGTGTAAAATTAATCATTACTAAATAATCTGACTATAAAACCGTAAGTCTACTTTTTTCTTTCTTTATTTTACAAACGAACGAAAGATTTTTTTAACACAGAATGTGTCTTGGCATCTCCAACCGAAAAATAAACATTTATGTGTAACGGAAACGTGTTGCGTTTTTGTGCAACGTTGCGTTTTTGTGTAACGAAAATGTGTTGCGTTTTTGTGTAACGAAAGTGTGTTGGAACAATTTACTGATGATTTCCGATTAAAACAAGGTCGTTGCTAGGCAAATGGTACTTCGTCATTTTTCATCCCACGAAATTCGTTGACCATTCGTTCGAAAGCTCTCGATTTATCCAACCATATTATGTTAACTACTGCGAAGAGCGTGGCCAACTAAGTGAGTTATAAGCATGGTTATATGAATAATCGTAGGCCAGACACAGGTGATCATTCTCAGTAATTGATATTGTGAACATATTATTGCATGTTCACGTGCAGCCAGAAGGGGTGTTTTAGGGGAGGGGGAGGGGTGAAATGGGGTATCTTGGACACCATTGAACGAATTGGGGATCTGATTGGGCGAATATGTTTGGATTATTCTAACTAAAATCACAGGCTACTTGAAATTTTTCAAATCTAACCCATAGAAAGGGGTGTATAAGGGGAAGGGGGGGGGGTATCTTTTTCATCACTGAACAAACTGGGGATTTGATTGTCGAATATGTTTGGATTACTCTAATTCAAGACAAAGACTACTTTTGGTTTATTATTTCCAATAATAAGCCTATGTGATCGTATAGCAAAAAATTTTTATAACCCCCCCTCAAACTTTGTCACTTTACGTTTCAAGGTGCGTAGAATCCAAATTTGAAATGTCCGTCCGCCGTTCGCCGTCCGGGCCATAAAAGGCCTAAGAATGGACTTAAAAAACCCGTTCTTTCGCACATAGACTCCATTTGGGGTCTAGTTGGTCCTAACGTTTAACCATCCCGATCGCTTTACTCGCATAGATGCTATGGACCAAAAACGGGCGAAAAAGTGTCTTTTTCTAGTTTTAGAGTGCACGCGCGCACGCCTGGCACGCTTAGTGGAACTGTGATGAAATTTGAGGATAAATTCAATGTTAATTATAAATTTTATAGCAAATGAACTCTTTCTAAATAATATTTCGGTGCAAAAAAGAAATTTGTAGGGTTTTTCGGTTCTTTAGCTAATTTTAATGAAGTAAAAGTAAATTTTTCAGTACAATTTTAAACATAAATTTTTAAATGTCCTACTTTATATTTAATTTAATTTTTCTGAATAGAATTCTGCTAAAAAATAAAAAAAATTTCAATTTTTAAACGTTTTTGTCTTTTTTTTTGGGCACATTTGCTGAAATTTGACCAATTTAATGTGCTCCAAAATTCTTGTCCAACGAACTCATCCTTTCTTTTAATATATATATATATATATATATATATATATATATATATATATATATATATATATATATATAGGTATATATATATATATATATATATATATATATATATATATATATATATATATATATATATATATATATATATATATATATATATATATATATAGGAACACTTGAACTAGTCGCGGTTCTACTGAACTATATAAGATCCAACCAACGAGTTGGCGGCGGATCTTAAAACATTTATTAAGAGAAATGGACGACGAGAAGGGCTAAGTGCGAGAGATATAGAGAATTTGATCCCCATTGAACCTCGCTGTGCAGACTTTTACCTTCTTCCAAAAATCCACAAACCATACTCCCTACCTGACCAATTACCACCTGGGCGCCCCATAGTTGCAAGTTTCGGATGCATCACAGAACGAATATCGGCATACGTAGATTCCCACCTTCAACCTATTGTACAAAGCCAATCATCCTATGTCAAAGATACTCACGAGTTCCTCCGTGTATTGCGTGACACAAGAGTACCAGCAGACGCAATCCTAGCCACGATTGATGTGAACTCTTTATACACCGAAATACCTCATGATGAAGGACTTCGTGCATTAACGAGCTTTCTCCAGCAACGACCAGAACCACGGATCCCGTCCACAAACTTCTTGGTGAAACTGGCTGAATGTGTTCTAACGATGAATATTTTCAAATTCGGTGACCAGATGTACATTCAAAAAAGAGGTACAGCTATGGGAACGCGCATGGCACCATCTTATGCAAATATATTCATGGCTGACTTGGAGAACAAGTTCCTCGCATCACGAGCAAAAACTCCTATCATCTGGAAGCGTTTTATTGACGATATCTTTTTGGTTTGGCAACACGGTGAAGAAGAGCTGCAGCTATTCTTAGAGGAACTGAATTCCCGGTATTCCGTTAGTTTCACGTGGTCCTTTTCTAAAACGAATGCAACATTCCTGGATGTGGATATAAAAATTGACGAAGAAGGAGAAATCACAACAACTGTCCACACAAAACCAACAAACAAACAGCTATATTTACACTATGACAGCTGTCATCCCCCACACATCAAACGGTCAATTCCCCGGTCATTGTCTATTAGAGGGCACAAGATTTGCAGTAATAAAGAGGACTTGGAAGGGTATTTATCTGGGATCCACAACAAGCTGATAGACAGAGGTTACCCAGCAAACTTTGTTGAAGATAGGATGGTTCCTGCACGAGTTCCCTACCGTCAAACTCCAAGAACATCAAGTGATCGAGTTTCACTTGTCACCACATTCTTTTTCGGCGCACAAAAACTCAATGGCATTCTCCGGGACCTTCAAACCATCTTAACATCAAGCCCTCAGACACGTGATGTATTCAAAGAAACACCTCGATTGGCCTACAGACAAGGGAAGAATCTCGGTGACATACTCTCCCATCGACATCCTCGATCACATCCCCCACAGACACAGCAAGCCGGTTTACACCCATGTGGACGTGCAAGGTGTAAGTTGTGCAATTTGGTGATAGAGGGCCCTAACTTCACCTCTGCAAACACCAGCTACACATACAGATGTCGGGGGACAGCAGAGTGCCAATCACCCATGTGTGTGTACCAATTGGTATGCAAAAAGTGTTCGGATGGAGGACAAGGTTTCTACGTTGGAAAAGCCACTACGTTGAATTTACGTATGAACAACCATAGGGCATCCATAAACCAACCACGTCCTCTTCCAGTCAAGATGCATGCAGAAACCCATGGGGCATCTTTTGACGAGTGCTATGGGGTGCAGGTTCTGAAGAAGATGCCGAAACATGCAAATGACCGGCAACTGCAACAATCCGAGAGAGCTTTTAGGTGGGTACTAGGCGCAAATCGTCCTCCTGGTCTCAATCTAAACGATTAGCCATCAAACCCAGAAAACTTATCACAATTTTGTTGATAAGTAACATGGACGCTGACACACATGCAATTTCCAAGATTCAAGAATTACTTTCATTTCTCTAATTTCTTTGACAAAGATCAAAATCGAAATATTAGATTCTTTCTTTCCTCTATATATTTGTTAAATTCTTTCTATATTTAAAACGAAGTATATATATATATATATATATATATATATATATATATATATATATATATATATATAATTAAGGTGGAGAAATGACTAATCTAGTCTGGTTTTTTTGGATTTTATTTATTGCGCGACGTTTCTGTCCTGGAACAGGACCCTATTATTCTTGCAGTAGACAGACACAAAAGTTTTGTGCTACTTGTGCCTATACTATACTACTATTATTTTGCCACTCATGTACCTCTCTACATGAAAAAAAACTCCTGGGAAACATTTTTATACCTACTGCATGAATAGGGTCCCATTCCAGGACAGAAACGTCGCGCAATAAATAAAATACAAAAATATTTGTCTGTTAATACCAATGCTTTGCCTACGCATATTTAATAACATATCCTCTCGACTTTTCGTACGTACTTAGATAATGATATTATTAAGGCAATCATTATTTGAATAGATAGGAGCTCAAATCGAGAAATATAAACATGCGTATATAATTATAGAAGTATAGGTTGTGGCAACTCGAAATAGGACACGCCGAGGAGTCTGGACGGGCCTTATGACGTACGCAAGCCAACTAAAACTACGATCATACTCAATTGAAAAAATAATAAACCTTTGTGAAATAATTTGCAGCGTTTTTCAAATCTGACCCAGTGGGGAGGGGGGAGGATGTTCAAGCGTTTTGAACGTCACTGAACCAACTGGGGATCTAAGTGGGCGAATATATCAGAATTCCTTTAACTTGGGTCACAGGCTTGTGGTGAAATCCACCACCTCTTTTCAACAGCCCTTTTCAGGGCTACCAAAAAGAGGTAGGCACACCACAAAAATATTTATAAGACGTCGAGTTACAACTCCGTCAAACAAAATATTTCACCAGAGAGAAAATACTAAATTCTCTCCCAAAAGTGAAATATTAAAGAATAACACGCAAGGCGACCTCCCCAAACATTTACTGGGCGAGAGAGATGCGACAAACATCTCGAAACAAGTCGCCTTGAATGAGAACACGCAAGGCGACCTCCCCAAACATTTACTGGGCGAGAGAGATGCGACAAACATCTCGAAACAAGTCGCCTTGAATGAGAAACCTCAAACAGGAAAACTCAAGGTCGTTCAGCCACCCCCGGGGACCCCGTCAAAGCAACGGACGCAGGGAAACCACCTCGGAAGACCAACTCAGCTATCATATGCACAGATACTGAGAAAACACTGTGCGAACCAATGAGATTGCACAGTCGAATTTATGAAATTAAGCGAGCCAATCCGAAGCTAGTTTGATCGTACCAAATTATTTGACGAAACTAATTTGCATACTAACCATAAAGTGGCCACCACTTTTTGTTATAAATACCTCGCTCAGAGCCTGGCATTTCATTCCACTCTCCGCTCTCGACGACGACACATTCTGAAGTACGAAGAATTCTACACGCACCAAGCTGACGAACCTTCTGCTACACGAAGTCATCTCAAGAACGATTTTCTACTGCTTTCTACAAGCCAGTCCTTCTCTCCACGCAGATCTCGCATTGGCATCTACGAGTCCAGTGATTATTCATCCTGCTCATTGCCCAACGTAGTTCATCTGTCAGGACGCCACCCGGTGCAGCTATCGATATTCTCTTTAGCTCGCACGCCCGAGGGACGTTCCGAGCCGTGTCGCCCGGATTACATAGCCTTAAGCTCGTAATCGACCGCTGTGGGCACGCCGGTAAATTACTCAGCTCCTCCGCTCTAATTTACCGTCTAAGGAAGCCTTTTTCAAGGCTACGAGGTAGGACCCTGCCATCCGAGCATTGGAAAGACGCTCTGGCAAGCGAGTCCACCTCCAAAACCCTCTATTTTTTACACATAGAGGCATCGAAACGAGCTAAAACTCGATCAATTCGATGGAACGCCGGCCTTCCTACTTCCCCTTGCAAGGGGAGGAGGGCGACGGCGAAGCTGGGCCGAGTAGCCCACGTAGTGCGCCCTACCGGCCACACGGCGAGTCCGCTGAACCCAGCGACAGCGCAAGGCGCGGCCCTCACGTCCGGATCGCCTTCTCGCCCGACGTATTCGTTCGAGAAACTTTCGAACAAGCCTCGCCTATACAAAAGATCGAGGAAACCTTTCAGACTCGCTCTGAAGCCGATCATTACGATTCGACCAAGCTGTCCGAATACCCACGATATTTGACGCAGGCTTACTCGGCCGATCCGAGTGTCAAATACACTCCAAATGCACAAAAAGCGAAGGATACTTTTCAGTACCTCAACCAAGCCAGGCTATTTGATAATGTTCAATCTCGACCCAGTGGGGCATTTAGGGGAGGGGAGAGGGGGAAATCGAGTATCAGATCCATAGGGGTGTTCCAAAATGTGATGGGTGAGGGGGAGCTTGAGTATATTCAAGTAAACCTGAGCAACGCACGGGTGAACCAACTAGTAGTTAACAAACTCGATTTCGCAACGTTAGAATAAATTCCATTGGAACCATATCACCTGATAATTCCATTATTGGCATTACATCGGCTCTTCTTTTTCATTACATCAGCTCTTTCTTTTTCTTCTTTTTTAATTTGATTTTTGGATTCTACGGATCTTGAAACGTAAACCAAACAATTTGCATGGGATGTTAACTTTTTTCTTTTTCTTGGATGATTACAAAGGTTCATTACTGAAAATAATAAACCAAAAATTGATAGGGAAAGCAAAAAATCACAACTACATCTTGCTATTCGTAACTTTTATTAGGAAAAAATACATCATATAAAAAGTCTTTAAAAAAATTATTAGGTAGTCTCTAACAATTTTTGAACTACCTATTTAATTAAAAATAATATTATTAAACCATCGGGTCCTTATGGCAGTATTATCCTAAAAACAAGACAAGGCACAGTTTTGTAGTCCTAAAAATAAGAAGTTTCCAGTCCATAAGTGAACGGTTCTACTGTTAATATGTTTTCATCCAGGAAAACTCAACGTGAACGTACATGAAATATAACTAAATATAAATATAAAAATTGAAGCAGCCAACTGAGAAGACAAGAATACCAGAGATTGCAGTAGTTTATCAGAATGAGTATCAAAATTACAAGTACCTATACATTAAAAAAAATTATTTACACAGCGTCGACAATAATTGGGATTCAGGTACGTGTTTAGGTATGAGGCCGGGCTGAAAATAGCAACGATTCATTTTGGAAAACAACTAAACAGCACAATGAAATAAAATAAATAAGTGAACAAAAATAAATAAAAATAATAACTACATTGAGAATTGATATAATAGATACCTATAGGTACTAGTTTTTGAACGTTATACCCAGAGCCTAATCTAGTGTTAAGGAATAGAACGAAAATACTGAATTTCAGACATAATAGGTACAGGAGGAATTTTGATCCAGTGCAGTGGTGATGATTAGCTATTACGGTCCCATTTTGAATTAATTCATGATACTATAGCTACTATTTTAATTTAATAGTGGAATGTTTGGCCCAAACGGCTCAAGGCAAAGCGATAGGGATCATTCCTTGCCCCTAATGGTCAGAAGTCCGTTTGCTCCTGCTCCACTTCAGATTCTGGATAAGTGAGTTAGTGAGGTGTATACCACCGCTAGAGTTGATAGTGTATTTTGGCCTCACTGCATCAGACACACCGGTATCTACAGCGAGTCAGCCCCTGATTAACAGATTTTTGGAGGGGGTAGCGTCTATAAGAACCCCCCCCCCCCCTCTCTTGCTGAGATACGAAGTGACGTGGGGCCCACAACTGGTGCAATGCGTTCTGGAGAAACCCACAGAGAATATAGGGGAACTATCTAAGAAGTAAGTGACACTCGTCTTGTTGACAACTGGGCAACCACTTCAAACGATAGCCTCTATTCAACCACAAGAGATCATCCACACCCAGAATATGTGATGAAAATATTGATTTCTAGTAGATTGAAGACATCAGCGAAACGGGAACAGCAAGGTTGCTCAGCGGGGGCAGTCCGTTCTGAAGGCTCGATCCCGCCCGAACCGCCCCGGAGCAACCCACCGGTGCTGGTTTGCGAAGGCAGTTCTACAGGGGTAGCAGGAAGGGTCCAGCATGCCCTTTTTCCAAGACCCTTCCCCCCTCTCCTTTTGTATGTGGGATTCCTGTTAGTAGAATGTGTGAATCAGATGGCCCCCCCAAGTGGGGATCGGGGATAGGGATCACTCCTTATTCCTTACAGTCAGACGCCGATTGGGTCCTGTTTCGCGCAAAACTTTGGCGAAGTGGGCTAGTGATGTGCTGACCAGTGCAGGAGTTGATAGTCTTTAGGCCTCACTTCTGCAGACACGCTTTGGTCTCTGCCGAAAGGAGAGGAGGAGCCCCCTGGATACAATCTTCCAGGTGGCGGACTGGACACTTTCCTTGCAGCGTTTGCTAGATTCTATGATAGGCCACTAGCTCCTCCCCCTGTGCTGGCTGGCATTTTCTCAGCTCACACACCGAGTTCAGGTTCTTAGAAGTAAGTACCTTGGACATGTGCTTGCAGCTGATGTTTCGGCTCGCACCTCCATGAAATGTGCTTGGTGGCAAATTGTCTACCATGCCATCGCCTAATAGCAGTTTATTTTGCTTCCAGGTGTGAATCCCAAGAGATCTATTGTGGAGAACTGGGAAATAATTGCTTGTCAGAACTTATATTTATATGTTAAGGATTTATATTTTTAAGATTTTATACGTTGCCTTTTCTTGCGTTACACACACATATTCTGGTCACACTTATATTGAATTATACTATTACCAACCTATGGTTGACCCCTGAATTCATGATGTTTTCCAATGTGTGCTCCTGTTTAAGGGCAGTTCATTCATAATTATGTCAGGTGCACTAGAGGGTGTTTTACGCCTACCCATTACCCTACCCTGTATCACGGACGTGCCTGGGGAACTCTTTGTACTAGTGACAAGGGCCGCGGACAGTGCTGCCAACATGGCCGGGCGAAATGTCGGTTAGTACGACCTCCCTAAGGCGCACGCCCCGCGATTTTTTGAATAACTTTGAAACCAGCTCTGTCCGGCGCGTGGCGAAGGCCACTACAATTTAATAAAACACCCTCTAGTGCCCCTGATATAATTACAAATGAACTTCACTAGGAAGTTCGTTTATCCATCAATTTTATAACAATCTGCAATAGATTTTTGTAGAAGGTTGTTGCCCTATGGCAACGTGTTATGATGAAGTTCGAAATCAATACAAGAAAATTTTTAATAGTATATATACTATAGAAGATTCAATTTACAGAGAGTTTGAAAAAAACTGAACTTATTTTCCTTACTCCAGAACGAAATTGGAGTTCATCTTACACAATGATTATTTGCAATCAGTAGGTAAATCCTGAAATATTTGCACCGATAAATTGGCAATATCATACCTAATATGTACGAAGTAACTTCTTACAATTAATTCAATACCTACATTACGTACTTATCTATTTACACATAGCACCAGTTGGCTGCTTCCTACAAGCTACAGTTGGCGGGGCGGAACGCGTTGGCATGACAAGAATTGAACAAGTCAATGAATGAGATGCCAAACCGCCCCGCGACCAAGTTTTAAAGCTCATTACACCAAATGAAGTTCGCAGGCCTACGCTTCTTTCATATTATACAATGGTAACCTACTTCACTCTGGTCGATAGTAAGACACTTACCTAGTACCTACCTAATGGGCAATTCGTTCCGTTTCATTTTAATAAATCAACTGAAAGATTTGGATAAGTCCTTTCTGAAATGTACAATATGAAGGGTATCGGGTGATTGAGAATGGATTAAAATACAGACGAAAGTAAGTTAAATTATGTCATTGAGGGAGTACATCATCCCGGCGACAGCCTGGAGAGAAATCTTTGTGCGACTCATCTATGTCGCCATTAAATTGCTTTCCAATCTGTATTCACCCAAATAATTGGAAGTTTTGAGTTGAAAATTTGCGGTATAGGTTTTCGAGGGCACTAAATTCAATTCATAGACCACTGATGAAAAATTAAGAAGCAAAAATTACCCATTACAAGATTAAATAAGAAATTGAAAACGAATTTTTTAGGAAAAATAAAAAACCAATTATTACGAGTTCATTGGCTACCTATTATATTTACAGTGGCGTTGTAGAAACATTTCACTCCCTTCCTTTTCAATTTGATGCTGAATTATTCTTGGGTACTCTAGACACATACGGACATAGTATAAATCCCGATAATATCGCAGCTGGAATATTTTAACCAGTATTTAATAGGTCATTATCCTAATTTCATATCGTCAATACTTACTTACGCCAGATAATGTCAAAAACACACCCGATAACATACGATTCCTGAATTTTCATTCAAGTTTATTATGACGAGTCCAAAAAGAATAACTGAGTAAATTAAATATAGATTTACAGAACATTGAATAAACGTGGGCAACTTTCCAAGTTAGAAGGAGAATAACCTCAACATGATTTTAAAGAGGTTTTGCACGTAAGGCGATAGTATAGCTATGGACAATAATTGAAACGCTAGTAGGAATAAACCTCTCTTAACGCTTGTGGTTTCGATTACCATTGTCAAGATCTTCAATAACATAATATCTCTTCCACTGCAATTCAAATTTGTTGTATTTCTTCTATATACCTAGGTATAATTTTTCTTGAGCAGCTCACACATGTTTAGTTTAACTGGATATTTCATAACGAAGTGTGAGTTATATTTTTTAAACAATTGAGCGATTCAGAAAAGTACGAAATTTTCAAATCTATGAGTACTTTTGCACCGATGAACCGAATAGTTATTCCAGTGATTTCACAGTTTCTGGAAGGTGGTATGACAAGCAATTATAGTTTCATGTCACTGGCATATAAATGTACAATGAAAGGATAATATAATAACCTAGCCTGCTACCTACCGGGGCAGGGTGACTTGCCAGTGGCCAGCCACTACTGAAAATATGGAGCACCCACAGTTTAGTACCTTTACATCATATGTATGGAAACCAAGCAAGTCTGCATTCATCTGCAAGACCAGCGAGTATTTAACCTCATAAATATGAATCATTCAAGATCATTATCATATTTTCAATAAACTCCATTTATAATGTACGTTTAAACGTAATAGGTATTTTCGAAAAGCGACAGCAAGCGTGTCATTATTGAGTAGACACCAACTGGTGAATGCACCCTACCAACACCCCATCCATTTTGCAATTTTTGTGTTCATCAAATATGATCATACGGTCAATAGTTACAGCTGTCGAGAGCAAAGATCTGGATAGATATGTAAGTACCTTCGGTTCTACACTACACATAAATGGCGCAGTTTAAGTTAGCAAGTGTGAGCGCTCAACCCGTGCATAGGTAGGTACGCCAAATACAAAAATAAGATTTTTACAATCGAGAAATAACATTTTCTTCAACGAGATCTCTTATCTAGTTATCCTACCATGGAAAAAGGAGTGGGAAGGAAGTTGTAAGTAAATGTCTACAACTATATTCACAACGATCACGTTAATAATAAAATAATACAGTAATTAACTTTAAAGATATAAATATGGGAAGTTCATTTGCAAATTAGCTACCTACATCTAACGATTCACGTCCAGAAACGTCTGACATCACCAAGCAATTTTAGCTGAATATGAAATTTAATATAGCCAAGACGTTCTGGGGAAGTCAAATTTTCTCCTTATACTAGACTACAAAAAACTAACGGAGTAGGTATTACATCATAACTTCTAAATAAACAGTAATCATACTACGGGATTCAATATACATTAAAAAATCATCTAACAACTAAACTACCCACTATTGCACAAAACATACTACAAGGATAGATATACTATACACTCAAGAGTGTTGTCATGGGTTATGAGTCATGAATTGAATTAATTTGTCCAATCCAACTTATCGGACGTTGATTATTTCGTCACTGAAACAGCAGAATGATTTCCTTCGTACAGTATTCAGAAATAAAATAAGGTATTACACTTCATGGAACGTAGAACAATACGCACTGTGGCTGGCAGGTGTACCTTGGACCCATGGACCTTTCTATCGAGTTTTATTTCTGTGATTTCGTGAATGTGATCCACACATAAGAAGCAATCAAAAATTAATTTGTGCTTCCTCACTACAGAAGGTAGGGAAGCTTTGTGTTCGTGAAATTAGTCGAAAAAAATGTTTGTCCTCCAAAATCAAAATTTCCACTCGTTTTTTGCTTTTCAGAACTTGCTGATTAATTTTAGTTCCGTGTCTGTCTGTCTGAGATAAATACGTGTCACTGCGAAAATTATACCAAGTTTTATAATATAGTTTATAATGCGGCTGGAACAACGCCTGTACGCATGCGCAAACGTGAATTTCTTACAACGTCAATTTCTTGTCATCTGTAAGTCAGGTGTCGTTCAAACTAAATAGATAGTTGGGTATACCTTCTAGAAGAATGCCCTATAAATTATATTGCGATTGGTGGAGTAAAAACCATTGCGCATGCGCAAAACTAATATTGTTGACACAGGATAAACGAGTCCAATGCGGATGAAATTGATAAAATTTTCAGGGATTGCACGGGTTAGCTTCTAGACAGTCTTCTATACCTTTCATTGCCATCGCATGAATAGTAGTCTGTGCGCATGCGCAAACGTTTTCAAGACGTGAATCAGTTTTTCAATTTATCATAACTAGAGAAACTCTCAATTCTAACAGCCCGCCTTGTTTTCTCACATCTTTAAATATGAATCATCGCCCACATCTTGGTAGTTTTTTTTATTGCTTCACATATGACTAGAGCAAAATTTAGAAATCGAAGACGGGAAACTGGGTAGAAAGAACATTGGGTAGCTTTTTTTGCTCATTCCTAAGCCCTGAGGGTCAGTGCTGTCATTAAACTCATCCCTGACAGGTCTCAACAGGTTGGTCAGGCATTTAATAAGAATTCAGGGTAATGAAATTGGTACCTAGCAGCTGAGTTTTCTACCACCTCATCTAAAGCTATAATTACATAACAGATCTGTTTCTGTGTGTTTAATAGAAATGGGTTTCGACATCAAAGCACTGAACTGTTTGGTTTAATTTCTAGGCAATTGAAGCTTCTCTGGCAGACGCGTTATATAATGGTGGCGTAAACAATACTACATGTTGCTGGTAATGGGATAGCTGCTGAAATCGTAATTTCATTTCGAAGAACATCACTTTGCTCTAACAAAAACTGTAGAGGTGATTCGAAGCCTTGAATGAAATGGTCACAACCAATTCTTATTCGGGCAAGAGGTCGACCTTCCAGCTAACGTATAAATATGTTGGAAGTAGGTAATCCATTACCTGAAATACGTATTAGCATACTTTTTGTCTTTACTTAATGCTTTTCAATTTTAGTGTTCCAAGAGCTGCACATGACATCGGGTTCTTAAGATCACAGATTTAAATGAGTAAAAAGTGTGTCACTTCCAGGATGATGTAGGTGGAAGGTACCTAAAGAACCATTAATACGCCACATCTGCTTTTCACTCGACATCAATTATTTTTCGAACCTGGTTCATTTCTGAGTTGATAGCTTCTAACTTCACAACCAGTGCTTTCACGGAACCAATACCTACCAATGTTGCTGAAAATCATTATGTGTCTTAGGAATTAGTCGGGATGCGGCCCAGGGGAAAAAAATGTGAACTTATAAGACACAAGTACTTACGGCCGACTAAACTACTAACTGCAAATCATTAGAATGACGAATTTTTTTAATGGAGATCTTAATTAAGAAACATCGGGAACACCCGACGATTTCGGCAACCATTTACAAACCTAATTTAAATTGAAGAAAGGTGATAGTCATATAATCGCAGTAAAAAAAAAAAAAAAAAGGACTTTATTGGACTAGGGGTTTTGGACAAATTGGACAAGCCTCGTTCAGACGTCACAAGATTCGTGAGAACCAAGCTTCAAGTGGCCACTATTCGAGCGATTCGCTAAGGCTAAGAGGCTTGGGAAGCGTTTTAATTTCAGCAACTGATCAAGATTTCCGAATTGAAAGGGAACGGGCAACACTGGGGCTTGAAGATGGCGTATCCCTGCCTCTTCAAACGGAAGAATAGGGCAGTCCAACAGATGGTCAAAGCATTCTACTACTTTTCTGTTTAATAAAATGAGTAATAAGTTACATAACTACTTAAAAAACCTACTTAGTTGGACATTAATTACGGAACCAATAACTAACAACTAATACTGTGAAGCATTATAATGAAGAATTTATTTGATGGAGATATTGATGAAGAAACTTCGGGGAAACCCACCGATTTTGGCACCTATTTGTAAACCTGTATTGTATTAGACAAAGACTACAGTAATAGAATTTCAATCAGGAGAAAAATCTTATACTTAGTGCTCATACGTAGGAATGTGAAATTAATTTTGAACTTGAAGTAAATAAATATGCCTACATAATGGACCCAGATTTTGGCTCTTGGGAATGAAAAATACAAATTTTTCATACTAGAATTAGGAACCTACCTGCGATCTGAAATGAAACGTGAGTGAGCAGATGTTCCGTTTCTTCTTTTTCATCAATTATATAAAATATAGATACCATAAGGTATTCTACATTTTTACTACTGACTGGAATCTACTTGCCTGTCGTTCTGTGTGAGATATCAAACTCCAAAAACGGTACCTACCTAGATGTACCTATTTTACACAAGTAGAAGAGATGAAGGTTTTGAAAAATTATGGATAGTTACTACTAGGTAGGTACTCCAGTAAATTAAATTTCCTTGAAAAATAGCCTAATTTCAATCATCTCTGTTTTTAATAATAAAAACTGGAAGTTCGTTGACTTCTAACAACTTTAATATCTCTCTCAGGCTTTGCTAACCTGTCGTGAATTATACATGTCATCACAAATGATATCCATTGATAAGATATATTGGTTTAAAAAATATTTAAGAGCCTACTAGTTGCCTAGTAGGTGCTTCAATTCTGAAATCATATTCTGAAGATCATGATCCATTCTATCGAAAATCTATCTGGATTTTGTTGCTTTCAAAATCAAAAGTCAATTAACTATTAACAACTTCACTATCATTATCAAGTGATGTTATTCCGTCAGGGGTGGGAATGGGATCCATCCAACCGAATGGATCCATTATACTAACATTAGGTAAGCTAGTTGAGACATTTGTAACTCTGCAGATTTTATAGCTACAATAGATGCAAACCGTCTACTTGTTGTATTGGCAGGAGCTATACAATACCTACATTGATTTTGCTTACCTATTCCTATGTCGCCACTCTGATACCTAGGTATTATCCTCCCTTGAATACAAACCACCAATGACTTAAAATCGCATGCTCAATGAATTTTAAGCATGAATTTCAACTCCCAAGGTACCTAAGTAGTTTTTTGCGCAAACAAGACAACATTGCACTGTTACTGCCAGCATGGAACTATCTTTTTCATTCTGAGAAATGATCTAAAGAATACTAGGTACATATCACAGGGTAGAATAATCCATGCTAATTATAGCACCAGTTTCGTTGGAGTTTTAGGAGCATTTGGCTTTCCTATTGTTTTTTCAAGTAGGAAGAAGAAAAACGTTCCCAAACTACGAAAACGAACTGTACGTGCCTACACATTTTTTTTTTTTTTTTTTTTTTTTTTTTCAAATTAAGTGTGCGCTTTTAATGGGCAGGGAATATACAACTGTTGACTCATTTAGAAGAAAAATCTATCTGAAGAATAAACGAGTAATTTGTCAAAAATACTTCAACCTGTCTTATTTACTGCAAGAATTATAAATTAAATTGTTGTGCCATTCTCCGGATTTCGAACTTAACAATCAGGAGGCGTCTACCTACTTATAGGTACCTACCTAGTAGAAGGCAGTTATTTTTTTTTACAACTTTTACGTCTATTTGTTGCAGTTTCTTCATTATCCCGCTCATCCACCGGGGTTTTAATTGTGTAAACTCAAAGTGGCACTGTAATAAGGGTTATTGAACGGAAAAAGTTAGTTCCCCATTACCTGTGATAAATAAATAAACTTGATAAATAACCTTTTCCATTAGTAATTCAGCTAAGACCAAAACATGAAACAAAATTGAAAGGATTGAAGAGAACAGGAAGAAGTCACAATTTGCGCTGGAAGATATGTCGGTGTTATCAGATACACTTCATCGATTCTGAAATCTATTTCTCTAAAGTATCTCTAGCACCGAATATTTATTATTGATACTATAACCCTTCAACCTGTCAATTAGTCTTGGGCCTAGAAATCTAGTTTATAGACTATGATATGTTACCTGCGTGAAAATTGTAATCCGATAATCAAATCCACCCTAGATGTGACTCCAAGTATCAACATTGCTAAGAACTAAACCACTCGCGACGAAGTTGTGGAAACCCATTTCAATAAAAAACAGAAGGTAAAGAAAATCGTCGAATTCCACGAAACTATTCATATTTCCATGGAATTGGACAACTTTCTTCTATCAACTTTGCTGCTACTTTGAGGCTTATTCCTAATTGAGTGCTTTTCAGCATGAATAGTACCTCGACTTTAACCACAGTTCTTGAGATGTTCCTTTTGATAAGCAGAGAAACTATATCTACTTATTCAGTGATTTAGTTAGTTCCTAGCTCATGATGCCTACTAGTCGTATAGACATCCAATTCCTATTTAGAAAGTAGTAACTTTTCCTATTTTAAGACCCAAAAGTTTACGTCGCTTCTTCGACGGGAGTCGGTTGATAAGGAGAAGGCTGTCATGGACGTCTTCACATTCTGGCGAGTCCACGAAACCTGATTCGGGTCTGGAGAGCGGAGCTGGTTGAATCATCTCGAACCACCTGGTCACTTTGGTCGTGGGGCTCATCTGTATAAATTGACAAGTTCAAAATTGAAATGAGAAGGTAGGTAGGTAGGTATTGTACAAATCAAATATGTTACTCTAAGTGAATACAATCAATGAAGATAGTACGATTGGAAATCAAGTTAAGTATAATAATCATGTTCTGCTAGGTAGGTAGGTAGGTACTAGCTTTTAGGCGCCAACAATAACATCCCATATCTTGTTTCATTAACGCAAACCAAATATTTTTATTTCGAGTCACTCAATAATAAATCAAATTGAGATACATAAATTTAATGTTCTAAAAGGCCCAAAAGTGCACAAAAACTGTGGTTTTATACCTTAAATTTCAAGTTTTCCGGGGGAGGGCCTATATCTACTGCTAATGCAACTTGGCAGATGTTTATTGTGTCAAATTTTTAGCCCTCATAATGAAATTTTCCTGGGGCTCACAATACGGGAAAAAAACGCAGTTCATACAGGTTTTTTTTTTTTTTTAATGTTAGAAGTGAGGCAAGATCGTCATTGAGTGACAGGGAGAAAATCTCGAGAAAATATTATAATTCATTTTTCGCCGAAGATTCCCAGCACCGAAAAATAGAGAAAAAAACTGTAAGGGAAGACAAGCTTTAGTCATTTTGATCGATGGAGAGGAGAGCAATATTGACAACTTGTTATGAAAGTGTCCGTCAGGGAGCCTTCATTCCGTACGAGAAAAGATTTTCCCAGAGCGAACTTCACGCTTGTACGCCCCTAAGAAATGTTTGACCGAGATGTAAATATAAATCAGGAGGAGCCTCGAATATGAGGATAATATATTCGACGCAGCTACACGAAGGCTTTCCCAGCCGACGTTCGTACAGACGATACAAATATACGTAAACATACAAAGAAGAATTCCACATTAAATCGATATGAACGAAGTTACTTACAAAATTTGACAGAAAAGTGGATTTATTTTACTTTTAGTGAATTTTCGTAGAAAATAAATTTATTGATTGGCTCCGAAAATATTAAAATAAAATTTTCTTAATCGAAAGCCGTTTGAGGCATTCTGAAACGAATCCTAGAGTTCAATACTTTTCGTATATATATATATATATGCGGGTTAGGCTGTGAAGGGTCCACTATTAATTCCATACTTCTCAAATCATTACTCCATCTTGCGCATGCGCAAACGTAAATTCCTCAAGCACAATTTTTTTTCACACCCTAGTCGTCCAATCCCGCTCAAATTCGGTGCATAGTTGGGGGATAATGGTTTAATTATTCCATGTTAAATGATTGCATCATTATTAGCTTCTACGCATGCTCGAACGTGTACCTACTCCGAGGAAAAACGTTAGTTTTCATCACACTTTGATTACATTATCTGGGAATTTTTTGGGAAGGCTCTAGATTCTACTCTACCAATTCCATTTTTCTCAAATCATTACTCCATTCTGCGCATGCGCTAACGTATCTTACTTCAAGCATCATTTTCCCGTTTTTTAAACATCTTCACTGTGAAGCGTAAAATTACGGGGTCTTATAACTGTAAAAGTGCGAACCAGTCTCAGAAGCACGATGCGCCATGTTCTGATCATATATTACATATGCGGGATTTAATAATTATCGACCAATGATCTGCGTAGAAGGGCCATCTAACACAGAAATAATAAACCATTGTGTAATAATTTGCACCGTTTTTTAATCAGAGCTTAACCATCGAGAGTCGGAATTTTCAGGAAAGGCTGCCAGAGTCTGAATCATTACTGCCTCTCAATTCTGGTTGCAGTGCGCTCCCAATAAAATATCGCTGCGGTCATGCCAATAGACCATTTTCATTAAAATCTCGACAGCATATATTGTAATTAATAACCCTCCAGTATATACCTGTAAAAGTGATTAGGTTCTGAAAATGGTTCATGATTAATTGTCGCAGCTGTATAGTACAGTTGCACACACTTGCACTATTCCTGAGTTCCTCACCAGAGAAAATCCTTCTCTGATGCATGATCGTTTAAAACTGGGAATGACACCTTTGAGAAAGGACAATAGAAAGATAAGAACGTTTTGAACTTTTGATCAATGTCCACTGGAAATGAAGGAAAACAATCCCAGTTTCCGAAACAGGGAAGAAAACTGCAGCATTCAGAGGCATTCATAATTTATTTCACTTAAATACCAATAAAGTGCATGCGATGCGATAAATGTGTTGCTGCTGCAGCAACAGTTGAACCACGAGGACGTTTATGTCGTGATACCCTTATGTTAACTAGTACCGCTTAAGTATTGATATCCAAGCTATCTATTTGCTGGATCGTAGCGTATTTTAACAGAAATATGCTCCGCAATGGTGAGAAACACTTGAAAAAAAAGGAAATCTGTTTCATGGCTTTATATATAGGTAGGTATTTATAGACCTCAATCGAATTAGATCAAGCGCGCAATATATATGTACAATTTTGGGTGTTAACTCCTTAAGATTGAGATTTAAAAAAAATTCCGTTTTTAACCAAAAAAATTAAACATCTCTGATTAAAGAATTAGTTCGTTGAACAGCACGTTTTAGCACATTTCTAACAAAATTTATAATAATGAAGTAAAACGGCTATCAATCGCGACAATCATCATTTTTTGGCAAGACAAAGTTAATCAACTATAAACTAGAAATTTGAAACCTTGTGCACAGGAGATCGTGATAAAAAATGTATCTAGTTACTTAAATTAATCAGAGTTTACTATCTAGAAGCAGGTTTTTCGTAATGAATTTGAAACTTTTAATGGGGTTAATTCATTGGATAGAAACCGTTCGCTACTTTTCGTCCCTTCCTACCTATACACTATCACTGTCTTGGGACATTCTGAATATATCTCTGAATGTAAATACTACGTTTATAGAGTTAGTAAAGAGCATATGAAGTTTGCCTATAAATGTTCAGCTTATAGATTGTTTAAGTAGGTATACGATTAGCAATGAAAATGAGTCTTCCCAGCTTTAGGTTAGAATGTGTGGGTGTTGAAAAATTACCAACTAATGTTAATATTACTAAATTATGCCTTACTACAAAATAAAGTAAAATTGAGTGCAAGCCGAGTTTGGAGAGACAACTGATCTTTTCCGCACCAGCCTTCACCGATGAGGTTCAAATTTCATTGCCTAATTAACTGATTCAGACATTTTACGCTCCGTCCTCAAGAACTCAATTTTTGGTTTTTACAGTGTAGTTACCTTGAAACAAAATAAATTTGAAGGGCGTGAAAATTCAATTCTCGCCTCGAATAAGGATTTATTATTATGAGAAATAAATCAATGGATCAAAGATACCACGCACTGAAAATGTTATTTGATATGACGTCACATCAAGAGAATATCATTGAAACTATGGGCAACTGAAAGTCCGATATACCTAAGTAGATTCTATCAAATTTCAAAATTTTTCAAATTCAAAATTTTGGAACTAAAATTTACCGTGTGGCACTATTTGATTTTGACGGCTGAAAGGTTTCTTAAAAATACCTGGTAATTTCAAGTTGAAAAAATGCTAACTACACCGTTAAGAAAAAAAAATTGAATCTTTGATAAAAACAGCTTCTGCTGCCTAATTTTGGTATGAGAAACCCAACTTTTACATCTGCATTCTTCTACCAGCAACGGTTTTGGAGATATAAACACTATCATCAGATACCAATAATAATTTAATGCTGGTATTTACTATGTAGGTATAGCGAGTAAATACTATTCAAGGTATGCAAAGTTCAAATATGCCAAATTAGAAGAAATAAACAAATGGTGACTATGTTTGTTCAGAGACAATAACAGGGTATTCCGCATGTGGTCAGTACTTCAGGGGTCGAATCTGGTGCTCATTTCTTATCAAAAGTTCTTCTTAGAGATTTTTTTTCAACGCTTAATTTTTGAGTAATTTAATTCCTCTCTAAACATTCTCTCTAAATTACACTGCTGCTAATACTGCAGAAGTGTGAGGCCCAAAGCTTATTTTGGTCGCCTATCTTTATTCCAAAATAGTTTTGGTATTTACCCTTGACCACCGGAGCAATGGGTCATTTTAGATTTGAAGAAGTTAATTTTTCCACAAATGCAACAAAAGTGTTGGCATGTATATACGATTTCATGACATCTTAACGGTTTTAAAACTCAGTTAACTAGTGAAAAAACTGCTATCGCTTCAAGAGCAAGCGCTTAAAACAAGAACATTAAGTAAACAAAACCTACTGAGGTTATCCCGAGGTTCTGTGATTCACAGAAAAGTTTTCTATTAATCACAGGCAACAATCTGGTAGCCAATTCATAAACAGACATCATTAGGCAGAACATAGTTATATCTCTGAAACTAAAGCTAATTGAAGATTTTAAGCCAAAATTCGTGTCTCCCACACCAAAAACATAGAGAGGGGGAGTTTTCAAGTCAGATTCAATTTTAAATACCCCCTTTTGTACAAAAAATTGGGTCAAATGTCATACAGCGTTGCAGGAAACCATTAATCCAAATCACCTAATATTGATTCGACGATATTACATGGAAACTAGAACGAAGGTTCTATCAATTGCACAAACTGATATCCACAAAGAATTTAATTATGGGGTATTAAACAATCCATTTTTCTAAACTGTGGCTTGTTTGATAAATTGTGTCTTCAAACTCAGCTTTCCAACAGAAGTTGTAAGATAAAAATGTGCTCACCTTTCTTGCGTCCAGCCACCATGCACCCAGAATTAGCACCAGCACCGTATATTATATTTAGCCAACCCCAAAGCTGTGTAGAGCGAGGCAAAACATTGTGACGGGGTGTAACCAAATAACAAACCATCCGTTTTTGTTTTCTCAAAGTCTTTATGTTGTGTCATGTAAAACACAAAAACTAGAAGAAAGAACTAAAAATGTATACAACAACAGTAATAAAAATATAATACTGAAATAAGAACAAAAAAAGTACAGCTTCTTTTGAAGATGACTTCAAAGATTTAGGTACCTACTTACATTTTAAAAGATGTAGACATCATTTTTTCCCTTACGCTTTAAGGCCAATGGCGAGGGGTGACAGAGTCGGTGGGAGGTTAAAATTATTTTCGAAAAATCCTCGAAGACGATTTTCTCGAAAAATTCGAGGAACAGAAGTCGTAACATGAACTTATAGCTTGAGATGGAAAAGATCCGGCTTGTCCCAACGTTTTTAAAAATAGCGCATTGTTCTAACAAGGCCGGTTGACGGCGGTTTATATTTAAACTTTGCAGTTTACATACAAAAATACATCTTCAGACTGCTTTTTAACAAAAGGAAAGGGTACAAAACATCACGAGTTGAACGTAAATCATGCATTTTCAACTTTATTTCGTCGGAAAATACCTCTTTCCTTGGTTTATTTTCTCGAACTAACAACAATCACATTCCCATATAATTTAAAACGGTGTCGTAAATTGGTGAATGACAAAACAGAACGATCGCCCACGCGCATGCGTTTATTTTGATTTATTGGCTTTAGGAATTGTATTTTTGACTTCAACAGCTGGGCATAAGCAATAATCAACAAATTACGTTTCTATTATGCGTCAAACATTTTCCACGTATTTTAAAGAAAATATTGTTTAACCGAAATGTTGGAAGAGTTCAAACTAAATTTTGGGAGTTTCAAACCAAAAATAATAGAGGGGCGATCAACAAGAAGATTATAATTAAATACATATGCAGTTATAGCATGTTGTCGTCAAATTTATCTTGTTGCTAATCAAACTCACCTTTTGGCACATCAAATTCACTTTTGTTTTTAGACCAAATCGACAATAATTTGCAACATTATGTATTTATTCTGTATAAAAAGAACACATTTAACTGTGTGTTGCTGACACAAATGCCTGTAGATAATGAAACTTATAGAAAAAAGAATAGGCTAACCTACGCAATCCCTAGAATTTCGATGAAAATTTTGATGTATTTTAGTTTAGCTTGGGGTAACACATTGACAAATCCACAATTAAAAAAGAAAAAATTATCGAAGTAAAACGTGAATGAAACATTGAATTTGGGATTTCAATAAATTCAAATATGCTTCTGAAAATGAAAATTGATGAGAACCCCATTGGCAGTAGGAGAGAAAAATATTAAACCGATTCGACGTTCTTTCTGGTTTTGTCTACTTCGGATCTTAACCATTCCGATTATTCTCACGCTATTTAAACTAGGATTTAAGTAACAAGTATTTAGTAACAATTAAGTAACCCGTATTTAAGTAACAATTTTAACTGAATTAATTTCAAATTTTTCCCCGTCGAAGTTGATGATTTTATCTGTTGATTGTCTATCTCAAGCGATTAAGTTTTACCCTATTTGAAATCACATTTCTACCCTAAATCCATCTAGATATTAACTATTGATGTTTCCCCCAAAAATATAAATTTTTCTACATTTTTATGGCTAAAATAAATGAACAGGTGAATTTGAAGTATACGTGCCAAAAGGATTTTTAAAATTCAAGATTAAAACTGCGATAATGACAGGGCTTGATTAAATCTACGCGCCAAACATTGTACTTTTTCTATGTAGATTTCTACTATTATGCACATTATGCGAATATAAAATACTTCGCCTTCCAGAAAGCTAAATTATGACAATTATGACACAATGAAGCATAATAGCAAAATTTATGTTTATTACACGCGGAAGGGGAAAGTATGGAGTTGAATTTTGTTGTAATCCACCGATATTTTATTGCTATGGAAGTTTTGTGACGCTTAGAATCTACATTACGGGTATGTACACACTCATAAATCACAAATAATGATAAAAACGCAAATGTACAATTTTCAGGGCAAGAAGCACTACTAAATGATCACTTCAACAAGGGCGTTGCTAAACTCCACTACAACTGTCTTTTATATACCTAAATTATTATTTTTCTGATAAAAAAAAAATTTTCATCCTCGATCCTATAAAAGAACGTTAAATTTGAACGTTTTTGTCACGATAAATTATAAATCACCAGACATTAAATTCCGAATGCTTTCCAGTTAAGTACATAATTTACATGGGGAACAATATTTCCCTAATCAATAAAACCGACAGAACGACATTGGATCCCATCATGGTTAAATTCAAGTAAACCTAAAAAATTAATGGGGCATTTCAGATCGTTAGTTCAATTTTTATTTCAAAACTAGTTTAGATGTGCAGGTTAAATCCCCCTCTTTTCATAACCACAATTTTAGAGTCATCAAAGTGAAATTGAAACTTGGAAATCGTTTTGGGGGTGCCTGATACTATGTTTTAAGACAGGATTTTAAGAAAGTTTTGCAGTTATTATCGATTTACTGAAACACATAAATTACAGCAATTTAATTACATTTTTTGGCAGAATTTGGAGCAGACATTTTTCAATGTTCTAGTTCATAGCTGATAGACTATCTTTGAGTATTGAGTAATATTCTGTGAAAAATAAATGAATTTTATCATTTCTAGCCGTTTCTTTCACTTTCCAAGTTTAACTTCGATATCTCAAAAATTGAGGAGAAAAATGGGGGAGGTTACATTTCGGACTTTGGAGTCTGCAAAAAAGTGAGCGGACTCAAATAGTCGGTTTGCAGTCCCGCTAAAAATTTAGAGACAAAGTTTTTGAATTCGTGGATTCGAAATTCATGAGATCAAAAGCCCGGAGTTCCTAGCTTCTGAAACACCTCATTGACAAAATAACCTTTAAAAACACTTTCTTTCGTCATTGTCTTTACCGTCAACAAGTTCAATGTACAGATTATTGTTTAATTTATTTTATTTATTACTATTTTTTACAAAATATACAAAATTGCTCAATTACATTTTATTATAGAGCTCTTAATCGTAAGATTCGATAATATTATTGGGGTTCTTTTTTTGCGTATATTTGTCAGGATGATTCTTAATGGTTTTTTATTGATATATTTGCTACGTCAACCAAATATATACTTACATATATATAAATACATACATGTAGGAGATGCTTGAACATCAAACCTGCAAATCAATGGTCACAATATGCATATTTTGTGGGAAGAACATCCTACTTTTTTTAAGAAAGGTACTTAAGTAGTTTACGAAACCTCTTAAAATTGGCAATGTGGTACAAGTGCGCCAATTTCACTACTCAAAGCAGTAAGGATAGGCCGACATTTTTTAGATACCCAACAAAATCCTGAATTCTAGGTGGGTAGTATTAAAATTTTGCGGTCACCTTGAATTAATTTGATTCTGACGCGATTTTCACGCTGAATCCGCAGTTTTATGGTAGCGTTTTCAAGATAAACAATACCAGGGGGACAAGCGTATTTTAGGAAATAATTTAAACAATTGAACAATGAGTTAAAAAATCAGCAAACTACTAAGCCAAAGTTTGGGAGAGAAACATCATCATTATTATGAATTAACATGATCATGAGAGTTAATGTTTATTACTACAAGTACGAAAGAAACATCATTTACTCAAAATTGGTAATGAATCTCCCTCATGAAGCAGATGTGGCAGCAACTTGAATTATGACACGAACGAGGAAATCTAATTTAGATTAACATTTATGATGCATCATTACATAATAATAAATATGACAAAAGTATTTATAAGAAACAATGATCGAATAATCATTAATCGCTAAGTTGCTTTAGCTCCCTAAAATTATAACATCGTACGTACTGTATCACAATTTTTGCGAGGTCGGTAAAAATAAAACAGAATATTGAATTCAGCGTGAAAAAGTACATTTGACGGTTTATATCATATTAATGATGAGGACAAATTTCAGCCGTTATTTAGTAGTTTTCCATTAAGCAGGTACGTGCCGAAGATGTCTCATTGTTTGCGACTACCCAGAATTACTCTGAATTTTTGTTAAGAATAATTTATGTACAGTAGAGATTTGGTATAGTCGTCAAACGAAGATTTCTAAGAGAATGAATTGAACAAATCGGTAGAAACATGAGAAAAATAGTTGATTGAATGAAACTTTAGCTTTTCAGACGGTGTGTACAGTTGAAAAATATCCAGAATGAGAAGTATTGGGAGGTTATTTTGTAGTATGACGGGCCCAAGCGGTTCTTTGTACTTGAGACATCAACTCGCTCCGGTTTGGCACTTTTTCTGAAGTGGATCGTTGGATGAAGGTCGGTCGAGAGTCCTGAACCCGGAGGTTCCGGAGTTCCGGTTGCAGCGACCGGACGTCCGGGTGCGCCTCGGCTTTGGCCTCTTCCTCGCTCAACGGGCGGATGAACCCGTCTTCCTGAGTGGCGCTCGACGGTCGGGCGACGGGCTCCGGAGGCGCCCGGTGGGGGAGGATCGGGGTTCCGGGGAAAGACGAGCTTCCGGGCCTGTGAGGGTAGTAATAGGAGCGGAGCCGCTGAATGAACTCGGCGGAGCCCGGGTGCACGGGCTGGAAGGACCCGGGAACGGCTCCCGGAACGGTTCCGGCCAAGAGGTTGTAGTAGGAACTGGAGAGGGTAGTCGGGGCTGGTAGGTATCCGCCGCCTCCAAGCTCAGGCGGCAGGTGATACAGCGACCCTACGTCTCCCATCATCATATGCTAACAAATTATCTCTCATTAGCACATCTCTTCTTCATTAATGACAAACCAATTATGCATACAGATACAAAATACAACCACTATAATCGATGAATTATGTGGCTACAAGATTAACTTTTGAATACCAAGGCCTCGTCCCTAACAGTCTTCTACATTACTCTCTAAAATGAAGATTGTTAACCGAAACCGAATAACTAAGCAACCCATCAAATCAACATGAAATTAAGTTCTTTCTGCGGCACGAAATGAGAAGAACACGAGACCCTCTCGAACGATCAAGTTTGTCCCCCACCCCGGCAACTACTTGGAACAGTTCCCTACAAGAAGAAAGAAGTGTATAGTTTGTTGGTCTGGATGCTCGCAAGCTCGCATCTCAAAAATACATAACATCAAGTAGTCAATCCCTTAGTAAAAATGCAGATTAGTTGGATATGTAGATCAGAATGAAGTGTATAGTTTGGTGGTCATAACACGATCACATAACAGTTTAGAAACGTAAATGTGACTTTTCATTCGTGACTCATGAGCTGCTCCGCGTTGAACGGAATTGAAGAACTCACAGTTCTTCTTGTAGGGAACGGTTCCAAGTAGTTGCCGGGGTGGGGGACAAACTTGATCGTTCGAGAAGGTCTCGTGAGAAGAACAAATACGGTACCCTTTAAACTCCTAAAAACGACTAAACTAAAAGTTCAGCAAATTCGTTAGGTACCACAATATTCAGTATGGTACAAAAGGGATATTGTAATTTAGTAACTACCTTTTGTACAATGTAAGAATCTTCAAACAATAACCTAACTTCTTAAACTCCTCAATAGAATCTGTAATTTTAGTAAATCTATACATTATTATGATGGAAATATGTTTCTACTGATCATCCGGGTTTTTTCCCTGTAGTGATAACCCAATTTTGAGCTGCTGTGAACATTAAAAACATGTGCTTGTGCGCCATCCTTAACAGCTACTTCATAATACATCCGTTCATGTTATTTTCAAACAAAAGTATAGTAGAGTAGGATCTACGTACGACTCCCGAGGAACTACAGTAAATAACAAGACGATCGGTACACATCGACTCCTCGACTTTATCACTCTTTACGGAAAGTTCGGAAAATATTTTCTTCTCGAGTCACATTTCTCTCTCTCACTGCTAACACGCTTTGTGGTTGAGCAAGAAGTTGAAAAAATTTCCGCCCTCCAAAATCAAAATTTTTACTTTCTTCTTGCATTTTAGAGCTTGCTGGTTAATTTTGTTTCTATGTCTGTCGGTCTGATGTCTGTTTGTTTGGATGTCGGATGGTTGGATCGATTTTGATGAAATTTTCAGAGATTAAGCAGATCAGCTACTGTACGGTCCCCAATAGCTTTCACTGTCGTGGAATCAGTTGTAGCCTATGAGCATGGGCAAATGAGCATTTCTTATAACTGATATTTCTCATCGTCAACTTGTCCGGTACATTCAAGGTCAAGGAGTAGTTAGCTACCTACATGTTTCACGTAGATGCCCTATGAATTATATCGTACATTGCAACAGGTTTAGTAATAACTATTGCGCATACGCAAAACTAAAATTGGTTGACACAGGCAAAACTCTTGAGCCTAATGATCCGATTTTGATTATATTCCCAAGGATTGTGCGCGATAGCTCCTAAATGGTGTCCTCTAAATATCATAATCACCGAATCAATTGTGTCCCTGCGTATTTGTAGACGTGAATTTCTAATAACGTCAATTTCTCATAATCTTCTGGGAAGTAATTGGGTATACGTTAAGGATGATGCTTTGTGGATTCTATCACGATGGATAATTCATTCTATCAAACTAGAAGTACCTAACGAATATCTGTATTTCCCATGCCTGATTATCATTTTCCTATCCACTCCTGACATAAAAAAAAAAAAATAATAATAAAATAAATAAATACAGATCCAGAGCATTCGACGTTTCATTTTCCCCTAGCCAATTGAACAGGACGGATTTGACGCGAGCGAAAACCCGCTAAAGTTTTCTCATTAAAAACAACACCCAAGAATTTTCTGTTTCCAAACAACAGAAAGAAAATCAAGAGAAAAAAGGGACCAGTAATAAAAGTTGATGGCGATATTACGAGCGGAGATTAAAACTTGGGAAGACCAATAAAATCGGCGGAAAAAGAGAGATATTTTCCGGTCCCCAACTTGGCAATCTGGCGGCACCGGGGTGAGGGACACAATTTTAAATCGGGCTGCGCGGAGAGTAATGAAAAAAGTTTCTTATTGTGTTGAGCAATTTTAAAACCTCCCTGAACTTTCTTAAACGTAAAATGATGAAAGAACTGGGGAACGAGGCCTTGGTCGTGAAACGGACCGAATTTTAACTCACAATAAACAATAAAAATTCTATAAAAAGACAATAAAAATCTAGTTGTAAAACATTTGTACAGAATAAAATGAGTGTAATAGTGAAATAAAAATTGACATAGAGAGCGTTACTGGACATTAAAAAAAAATAAATGTGATACTTAGGAAATTATCCTTGACCCTTGATTTCATTACATGTGTACTTAATAATTTACTAGATAAATCAATGAAGAATACCAAATGGGTTTGCAGCTTTTAGAAAAGAAAATGCCTGAACGGGTCACTTCGCTTCATTTGAGATGGGGTAATTTGATTACCGTTGATAACGATTTCACTAAACGGTTTTTACCCTACATGTACAACAGTTGGGCGTCTAGAGCGTATTTTGTTGAACATGGGTATTGAAAACCCTACTGCCTTCACGGCTATTTGTTACTTCTTCAAGACATCATTTGTTTTGTCAGTGACGGCAAAAAAGTACCTACTGTCATTGAATTACAGAAATCTATTAGCCACAGGCCGACACATCCATCGAAATTGTGGGGTTTCTAATAGCTCCACTGTTCTGTATAAAAGAAGTTATGTCTATTCAGACTAAATTCGCCAAGACAGTTGTGCCTAAAACTCAGAACTGGATGTGATCTCGATTTGAGTTATTTATTCGTTTAATTCGTTCCTTAACCGAATCGAGCTCAAATATACGAAGAGGATGGATGTTAAAACCAACCATATCCATCAAAGGTTTGTTAATCAGGTTAATCCATTTGAAATTATTTTCGAATAATGTTTCATGTTTACCACTACTTTTGATAATACCCAACAGCCTACTGGTGGGTCAATAAAGCCCATTCTTCAAGAAAGCGATGATGGAAGTCCGGGCTTAGTGGCTGATCTAAAGGTGCAGAGGTTGTGGCATAGGGAAAGGCAAGCATTTTTTGAAAACCCTGTGGTGAACACCGACGCTGCCACCTGCCCACCTTGATTGGTCTATGGTTGTCCAGAATGCAGCTACAAGCAAGCACGCAAAATATGACGGAGCAGCAAAAGACTTTAGAGGGTCATTCGCGCCCCTCGTCTGCTCCTGCAATGGCTCCCTTCATTGAGAATTTCAAAAGTTCCTCAAGCCAACAGCCATAGGTACTAGCTGAAAAGTAGAGCAAACTACATTCACACAGGAGCCTGGTTGAAGGTCAAAATCCACTTCGCTATTGCAGGAGCTGTTGAATTGAGATTCAAGAGGTACTCGCCAAAAGCTAAGGCAAAGCTGGGAATATAAGACGGCGCAGCTATCCAGGTATGGTACAATGAGTGAAAACGAAGAAACCAAACAACGAACATCAACAACAATACAACTTCGGAACTTCTAAATATTTCTTGTTGAATTCAACCTAAGACTTACAATAAATAAATTTAAATTTGCAAAAATCTTAGTTCCATTGTTGTTCCTTCGTCAAATTTTAGTTTCACATGATTATTTCCTGGTTGTGATTATAGTATCAAATTCGATATTAATATTGTGTTCGACGCGATACGAATAAAAAAATAAAAAGTTCATCATAGCTATTGAGGAATACCAAATGACCGATTTGTTCAAGGAAAAGTAGAAGTAACATTTTTTTGGAGAACTGAAAAAAATATAAGGTGTGAGGGCTTTCATTTATTTATTTATTATAATTGGCTAATTTTTGATGTGATAAACTGTTATGCTTTTTACTAGTTTGTATGTGACCTTTTAAGGGCAAAGACCTAGGGCTGGAGTACTTACAGAATCAATCCTGCACATGGGTTTCCTACAAAGTGCATAATTTTAATTTTAAACGGCATTTTTTAATTTATTCATTCATTTCTAATTTTTCATTATGATTTTTTTTCCTACGCCGCCAGTGGTCTAGGCTCTTGTGCCATGAGACGTTGCAGCCCAATACAGTTTTGCTGTAGTCGACTGAATGGTCTTGCTAGATGTAAAAGCTAGTCTTTGGCCCTGGAGGGCAGTCCTATAAATGGTTTGTCGACATTGGGGTAGTAGTGTTACAAAAGCAGCAACCAGGGTTTTCAAACTAATCTTAAGCAAGAGGGTACTTAAATGACCGTGCCCAGAAATGGCTCTGATTCCTGCAACCGACTCATGGAGAGTTAAACGTGGAGGGATGCGGTTTTCTGAGTCTAGTAGTAATGGGGCTTTCTTCCTGCTGACTGTCATTGGATTTCAAGGGTTTTTTCCTGGACAGGTTTTTATCTACGTTTTAGCGAGGACATCAACCTACTCATTTCCCCAAATGCAAACGTGTGATGGTATCCACGTTAAGACGATAGCTTTAATTTCGGTTATGAGCTGCTCTGATAGTGTTCTGGCGTCTATCGCGCGCAGTGGGACTCTGTTTCGCTACTTGGGGACAGGCTGATGATTGCGGTAGCAGAGTCAAATAACACAACTTCTTTCGTGCCACATAACCTCATTTCTATATCGAAGGCGTGTACACAGTACAAACCTCACCATTAAAGTTGCTTGTCTATTACCCGACAGACAACTTTCTAGACAATGGGGAAAAAACAGTTCAATCGGGGGAGCTGTCTGTTTGGAGACTGGCACAATTAGGGAGATTAGTCCAATAGTAACAAACGGCATTTTAAACATTTGACATAAAAATAGTAGAAAGCATGTGCAACATTTTGTAAGTTGATAGGATGCTCATACATTTTTACCTACACTCGAAATTGTATTTCATTATTTTCAAAATGTGCAGTAAAGGTACATGGGTAGGTAATAGAGATTTTGCTAGGAAACTGAGATATTTGACATTGGTGTCTGACGGTACACACATTACTAAACTTACAAACAAGTAAATTAATATCTATGGATCGATCTATTTGGTTTCATAACGCACAGACAATGTCAATTTTTGAATCACATCACAAATAATAAGTTATTATAATAATCAGGTAGGCTGGGAAATATAACAAACGTAAATCAACACTCTCAAGATATTAATGGATAGTAGTAAAACAACATTAGAAAAGAAACATTAATCCACTAACTTATTAGAGGCATAATTACCATTTTATATAAAGCAGTGAGATTTAGCCATTACCAAATAAATCAATGAGTGCTTCAATAGCACTGTAATCTTTATTCACATTATTGGGTTTGTCTTCTGTTATCACCTGCAAACATCACACATTATAACGCAAAAGGCAAAAATCATGTTAGACATTCATCAGTAGTTTCACAACAATCAATTGCTGGGTAGTTGTTTTATAATCGTTACAAGCTCACGCGGAAGATAACGTGGGTGTGTTTAAAATCAGTTGTCGCAAAATGGATGTGAAATGATTGGCGCAGAAGGAACATTATCGAGAAATCGAGGGATAGAGAAATCGTTAGCGTAATAAAATATAAAGAACTTCGATTCAAAATAATAAATATGTATACTTGAATAGAAAGAATGACAGCATTTGCTATAATGGTAAAATATAAACAGGCTGGCGTTGCAAACCATGAATCGTGTGGATTATTCCTATTGTGATAATTACATTATAGGATAATGTTTATATATTATGTAAAGAATAAGACTGAAATATTTTCCAAGGCTAAGTGAGAAGAATATAGCTTAAGAAAATTAAATTAATAAATGATTAAAAAGAAGTGAAAAAAAAAAAAATATATAAAATAATAATAATAAACTATCTTGGATAATGAGAAATCAAAGAGGTGAAAACATGTTCTGTACGATAACATTATTTTGGTATGGTTGAGTAAAATTTATGAATATGCCCGCATTTATGTACAACGGGAGGCTCGATGTAAATTCTGTTAGATATTTATAATTTAGTTTCAGTTAATTACGTATGGCATCAAAGCACAGCTTGCAGCATGTTAGTTTGTGAGGTAACAAAGCAGGTTGAGTGAGCTTATAATAATTATAGGTTAATTCGCAGCGTTCCCCAATTTATAAATAGTAAATTTAAGCACTATGCGAACAGCAAGAGTTGTGCAACAAGTTTGAATGACATATTTGTTTCATTCATTAGAGATAAATATTGCTGTTTTATTCGTTGCATACAAGAAATGTTGGAGGTGGAATTAGCCGACTGAATTTAACCATGGGCTGAGGTTAACCATGATAAGCCGAACTGATAGTACGAAAACCTTATGGCATGAAACATTTGGAAATTGAATGACATCTGAGAATCAATAATTAATTTCTACACCAACCATCAAAAGAAAAATCTTGAAATACCGCAGAAAATTCTAAAAAAAAAGTCCAAATGTCTATCAAATAGTGTAGTAATCGAGTTACAGTTTGTTCAAGATTTTTAGTAAGTGTCGAATTATTTATAGAATGTTTTGGAGAATGGAAAAAATAAGGTTGTCTAAAATGTATACCTAGCTAGTTGACTTCATGTTTTTGGGAGGGATTTAAATTAATCCTTCGTTTCAATGGTAGGCATTGATTTTGGAAGATAAAAACTGCTAGGTTCAATGTATATGGAAGTTGGTGACTACTAACTTATTTTACAATACTTAGGACAATGGAAACCAAATTGTGCTCCGTGGCGAAGCCCACAGGTAGGTATGTATTTCTAAAACCAACTGCATTGTCAATCCAAATTCATGCATGTTAAACATGAGTGGAAAATGGCAATGAACGGGCTTTGCACAATGGATGAGTTAATGTGTTTAACAATATTACATAAAATTGTCAACAGACTACCGTGATATGATCAGCACAATACCACCGATCAATTTCTTTTCACCTAAGCAGGCTAAGATGTGAATCGTCCCTAGATCCTGAAATCCTAGTTAGGAACCTAAAACTATCGCTACCCTACATATAAGAGCTTTAAGTACCAAGTCAGTCCAATACAGTGTATATATATATATATATATATATATAAAACCTAATTCAATGAAGAGCTCTGCAAGAATACGTATACGTTCACGTAATTTTTAGCAAAACAAGAACGTACGACACAAAAGTTCCAGTCATGCAGCATGATCCTTTGAGTGTATTTTCTTAAATTATCTATTACCTCGTATTTTAATATTTTAAATTGTATTGAAATTTGAGAAATCAAAATCAATTTGAGAATTTCAATAGATAGAAATGATTTAAAACCAATTATAAGACGCATAGGTACTAAAATAAAATTCGGTTATTAAAAATCGATTTTGGATTTTTAGGTTTTTTGCAGTTTTTATAGATTCCTTAGCAAATATCAATGCGGACAAATGCAGAATTCCCAAACCTTCCTTGTAGGTTTGAAAAATGCATGTTAAGCCGAAATATAAAAATTAGTTTTGTGTCGTACGTTCTATTCTTATAAAAATTGCATGAACATATACACTAATTAACGCAGGTAATAATACATCACATACATGAAAACATGAACCTAACAGAAATCATAAAAACCTAATCCAAGCGTTGCGATTAAATGGAGACGTTTCACTCAGAACTACACTCGTCCAAATCAACAGGTTAGATTGAGGAGGAAAATCAACAGGTCATTCTGGATATCTTGTTGCACAGCTCTTGCTCTAAATTCATTTTTTCGGCGTGGCTAACTAGCGTCGTGTGTTGGGAGCTAGACGACCGCCATTGGAGGTTGAGGTTGAGTTCGGGGTTACATACCTGGGGTACGGCCGTCACGGTTTGGTTGCCCTGCTGAAGCCTTTCTTGCTCCTGTAGGAGCTGAACCAAGGCTGATATGTGGTCGAGAAGCTCCTTGTTTTGAACTAAGAGCTGGTGTATCCGAGTCTGTGGACAAAATAGGAAAAGAATTATGTATGCAAGTTATAACTTTAAAAAATCATCCATAAACTGCAACAGCGAAGGGGCTTCAAAACAAGAAAACAGGTGATATCCATCAGCAGTACCTCAGCGGCTATAGCCAAGGAATTATGAAAAATTTATGTCCAGAACTTTTCACGGGCCTACCTTAGCTCGTGGTTCAAAAATTACAACTGCTCAAAAATGTTATGATATCAATCCCTTGTTCACTTGATTATATTCTAATTGGTAGGCATGAAATATTTATTGCAGTCAATATTTACAGTCAATTCATATTTATTTATTGGTCATTTCTACTGCTGAGTTAGAGTAGGTCTTCAAAGCATTTACAGCAATGAACTGTTCTACAGATTTAGATAGCACAGCAATCAATGGGCATCAAGAGGAGCAACTGCCCCCTCCCCCACACTGGAATACTATCAGTGCTAAGTACTGTTCTGCACACAATCCAATTATTTATGGACAAAGCTGATTTTACTGGTTCGTTCAATACCTCAGTGTAGTTTCAGAATCGATCGTTCATAACCAAAAACAGGCAGTCACAGCCTTTTCACAACATTCGTATACAGAAGTACATCATTCTTTAAATGTTTAGTTCGAAATTTTTTTGAATGTAGTACGGTTTGTTAGCTCCGAAAATGTAAACTGATTATAAGTACGATTTGATGGCCACATTTAAGTTTAAGGGGACCCGGCACCCACCCCCCTCCCGCCCTTAATAGACCTCTTTTTACAGCGTTTTTCTCAGCCCCCCTGCAACAAATTTCAGTGCTATTTTTTTCTTTTTGTTCCTTATATTCTCAATTTTTAATTAACATAGGGGTTTCCATGTATCTCAAAAACAAGAATTCGTAGGTATCATGGAATAAATGTTATATATATATATATATTTTTTTTTACTTCAGAAACATCTAGCGGCAGTTGAAATCAACATTTTGTAAAACCGCAAAGTTAATATCTTGGCCCAGATCTCTTCTTCAAAACAAAACAAAAATCAACTTAATAGAGTCTACCGTTCCGAATAAAAACGCCCGTGAACATGAAAAAACATTACTTTACAGGAGAGCAGGAAAACCAACAGCATCCATCTTTCCATGACGTCGCAACGCATTATACAAATAGAAGCTGTTTTTGCTTTCCCTAGACCTATCTGAAATGAAGTGTTGTATCATGATAGCTTAACTATGCCATCCATGGATAATATAAACATAATACCCATGGTTGTAGCCCAGTCAAATAAAGACAAAGAAGAAATTGATGAAGAGACTCTTATCATTCGACTCTTATCATACATCTTACATCTTCTGGTTTCTTTGTGATTTTTAGTGGCCCAATTTCGTTTTTACGTTTTTTTTTTATTATTTATTGAAAATGGGTGGTTCTACACGAATTTTCAAAAAAAAGAAAGGACCAGTAAACCGTTATTCAAGAATAAAGACGACAGAGCAACCATCTAGTCAGCCTATGCTGCCGGCCTGTACTTAAACAAAAAATTTACGCATTTGTAAGCATAAATTTGACTATGTTATTGAATTTAACTGTTCCCTAGATGTTAACACATCGTTTTATAAAAGAAACAAAAAATAGATTTTTCTCAAATTTTTTGCTACCGGGTCCTCTTAAATCAAAATATATATGCTAACTGTGAGATCATCGAACAGGGGTATCACGACAAATCGAACAGGTTATCACGAATCATTCGGGCTGAAAATCGTGTCTCAAACCCGTTCTCTGAAAGCTCTTATTTGTGTAGAGATATTTATAAAAAATGTGGGAGGGGAGAAGGCAATAATTTATAAGGTATTACAAGACAGTAATTCACTGGGGGGCGATTCTAGTTGAGTTTGCCAAGATGCCAAAAACCGGCCTCTGCGGCCATCTCGTGGGGTCCAACCAAGTGTGTCCGCAGTTTTACGACTCAGAACAACAAAGAAGGTCCGGCCTCGTAGAAATCGTCAAAAGAAAATCTAGGGCGAAGCAAAGTCACTGGACGAATATATCAACAAGAACAAACATCGCAAAGGGAATTCTAAACCCCTTATTTTTATTTTTTGCCAAATTATTTTTATTGACTTAAAACTGTATTCAATTCTGAAAGAAATGATAACTATATTTAATAATCAACAATTTATTTTAGAGGGAATTACATATGAATGTTTCTCCGTTATGTTTCTGGTCCGCACATAATAGTGGGCAGATGGATGACGAATCAAAGCGGTTCTTCATTCTGCGTCTTTATTACTGATGACTGCTCCAAGTAAATCCGAGGGGCAATGCCGCACCTTCGGAAAACCCGACAAGCTCGTCCACGTTTCTCCACTTCTGTCGGGCTCCTCTTAGGCACATTGATGATGCCCGCTGGATGGCAAATTCGAGGCTAGCCCGGAGCCAACCCTTAACAACTCCATGGGGCCGTTTCCATCGGTCAACCAGTTTTTCTGCCAGCACATCTACAAAACGGTCCATTTGTGGTGCAAACAGTCCGTCAACAGAACACACTAGAGGAGTGAACGTGCAATGTCGCTGTTCGCATGCGGGAAGGTATTTCCTCTTCTTCTATTCTTCTGCTGACTTAAGGAGTGCTTGTACGGAGCGGGGAACGTAAGAGGGAGCGTCTGTGTCTACGACACGGACGTCAAACAACGTTTCCCTCTGCGATTCCCACACTCCTCGACAAGCCAAGTCCCCTCTTGAAGCCGGGTTTGTTGCTGTGGTTGGAATAATCATTGGTTCCTTCACGCAATTTCCCCATGCTGTGTTCATCAGCTCGCCAAGGAGTCTCTCGATTCATTGTGGCGTCTTGAAATTAGACCTCCTATATTTAATTATTTTATCGAAAATTGGAATAGTTATGACATTTACTGAGATCTGCTAACTTCAGTAAACCGGATTTGTTACCAACAGCAATCAAAAGTTCACCCTGAAATTCATGCGACACTAGACAAACACTTGAAAGCATCGAAAAATTAATAATGTCTAGAACTAAATAATCTCACGAAAATTATAGTTTGGTTTGTATTTTTTCCTGGAGGAGTACACAAACGACATCGTGAGAGTGATTAGGAACTAGCCGCTCCGGCTCGCTACGCTCGCCTCCACGTCCAGCCGGGGGGCAAGCCCCCCGGACCCCCCATTAAGTTGCTCGCTTCGCTCGCAACGTGTGGCATGTAGGGAATATTGCTCGCTTCGCTCGCAAAGTCTGGCATGTAGGATATGTTGCTCGCTTCGCTCGCAAAGTCTGGCATGTAGAAAATGTTGCTCGCTTCGCTCGCAAAGTATGGCATTTAGGGGATCTTGCTCGGTTCGCTCGCAAACGGTAGATCTCTAAGGGTAGGTTTAACTTCTGTAGGGGATGCTGCTCGCTTCGCTCGCAAATGGTAGATCTCTAAGGGTAGGTTTAACTTCTGTAGGGGATGCTGCTCGCTTCGCTCGCTTGAGGAAGTTATACTGCCCACCCAACTTGGCAGACGTTTTTTTCAGTTGGGAATTATTACAAACAAATTAAATCTTATAAAACTACGTGGAACCACGAAAAGTTTATTCGGGGATGTTGCTCGCTTCGCTCGCAAGGTATACCTGTATATGTGTAGGACAAAGTCCGTATTTATTATTTGAAATGGCTCTCGCTTCGCTCGCAAGGTAGGTACCTATGTAGGCATACCTGCTCGCCCCGCAATGTTGTGACATCGAACCCTTCACGTCAATTCTTGAGCCTTCTCTCGTCCACGGCAGAATCATTTTAATCGCTTTGCTCGCTTCTGCTCGAAATTTGACCGAGTTCTCGTCACTTTTTTCGATATCCGATTTCGGATTCAGATTCGGCGGACCCAAAGCTGTATTTCGCCCGCGAAAACCGTTCCGAAAAACGTACCTTTATGGGGTATATTTTAATCGGAAAAAACCAAGTTTTTCGGCGGACTTTTTGAGAAAACGGGTCCGTACTCTCGCATTTTTTTAACGCATTTCCCGATACTTTTTTCGCGATCCGATCGCGCCGTCGTCTTCCTCGTAGGAAAACCTACGAAACCCGTATTTTTCCGGAATTGTCAACGGCCGTTTAGAGGGGTAGGGGAAGCGGGGAAGTCCAAAAACCGCACATTAATTATTACTTCGACCCCCCTCCCGCCCTACGGCCCATGGTTCGGGTGGGATTAGAAAATTTTAAATTCGCTTATACACCCTATCGGAAAATCCCAAAAAGATCCCCCCACTCGTAGACTCCCCCCCACTCAGCCGTTTGGCCGTGCATAGGCACGAGCGACAGACAGACAGACGGAGTTTCATTCTTATTAATAATAGAGATAGAGATAGAGATGTAACTCGATAAGGTGGCAGGGAACAAGAAGTGATGAAGGCGGGAAAGTGGAGGATAAAGTGCAAAGAACTGGGGGGAAACGATAAAGGCATAGCTTTCAGGATTCAGAAGGGACGGAGAGGAATAAAAGAATTCTGCGTAAAATTCGATTTATCAAGAAATTCCCGAAATTTAAATTTTTTTTGAAAATCGGGTTGGGTTTATCCATCTTGAATGCATTGGATAGAGGAACATTCGAAAAACGCCACTGAAACTTAATTACATGACAATCAAGAATGATCTGATCTAAGTTGGATCAGAAGATTCTTATCCTTGCTATTCACTAACTATGAAACTAATATAGTTCACTACCGAGACGCATGAACACTAAAATCGTCAATTTCCAGTTTTTTGGCTCTCCTGTATAGTAACAATTTTCGACACAAAGGTATTTACGAGTATATTTACCTTCACTTAGGTAAATAACATCTGTAGGTAAATAGTAAACGTGGGCATATAGTTAGTTTGCTACTGAGCGTTTGTGTGTTTTGCTTCGTGCTGCGACGAGACACTGCTCCCAGGAACGTATTGGCATCACCACCCTGGCTACTAAGTTCGTACAAGTAAACCATAGCCTAAAACTTGTTACTTGATGTAAGTCTCTGTGCTCCTTTAGGTAATGATGAATATATTTATAACGTCATTAAAATGGATTTTCTTACTACGAGCTCTGATATTTCAACACCAGGTTACTACATTTAATAATATCCTTTGTAGTGATTCTAAAATCTATAATTCGAGTGAATAATTGCACGTATTAAAATACTGGAAACTTACATATCTACTCCTTTAATCGACGCAAAATTCAAAATATATTTTGTCATGTATCCATGTTGCTGAGTAGGTGTTATTTGATTCTTAATAGTATGTGTTGGACGTAGGTACGTTACAATCCTCGCCTATCAACCATCTACTTTTCACAGCCAGATCACTAACTGTTATTTATCAGTCGTTGGGTAAAGTTTTCCCTCACAAACTTTAAGAGTGAAATCAGCTCGTAGACATATTCATGTCAGAATGTCTTAAAGACCAAGCAACCGAAATGGAGAACGCCTATCTGAATGATCCGCCAAGCTAAGAAAGACACTTGATGACGGTAGACGAGCTGATATCCTTGCAGGGAAACGGAAATCAGGAATTTACCCATCGACAACCGTAGAATGCAGAGGCGGCCTGTGGATATCGGCAGAGGCCCTTCGAAGTCAATAATCAATAGTTTGGCACTTTTCCTGTAGTACCTCGTCTTTATTTTGACACAGATGGGGCAAGTGTTCGTCATTCTGCAGACTTTATATATGGCAGATTACGAACTCGAATCCAGTGGAGGATACGAGTTATAACTGGGTGACCCAGATGCATAGCGTAAAGTGATTAATTATAGACAGCACCACATATTCCTGATAATCTATCTGCAACAGTATGGTCTTTCCTTGGTCTACAAATTATTCAAAAATTGGAAGCAGAGAGACACAGCCGCCAGCGCATTATTTTGTCATTCTTTATTCTGCTTGATTGTTTCAAGCTAAATATGAATGAGAAAGCCTCTTGATCCACCACGGTAAAATGCCTTCCGAGAAGAAAATTCCTCTATTTCCTAAAACATCAACAATTACAATTTTTCTTTCTCTCCTCGTCCAATTTAAACTACGATTCCTCATATCGTACATAATATCCGTGAGAGAAAAGCGACTAGACGATTCTTTTGTGAAAGTGTTGCCACTATGACAGAATCCAAAGGATCAGTTTCAACTGCAATGGGACTCCACATTCTATTGTTCCATCGGCTGCTTCTGCGCTATAATTCTTTGAAGCTTCAAAACATTTGAGTGCTTTTGCAGAAAGAAAGAACGAATTATATTCAACTAAAGGTCGATTTTCACAGAAAAACCAGAAATTCGCTTGGATTAAGTAATGAGCTAACATATCCAAGATCTCTCAGCAAGGAATTGGCATTAGGTAGATGGTGAGGAATATGAGCAAAGATACTACCGCAAACCGTGACATCATCAATATCGGCACACACTGAACGCAGATTCTCATCGTGTATTATCTTATAAATGGAGAGATGAAAGCCTACCCCTGGGGATAACGATGTAGTAAAATATATAAAACACAAGTGGAGAAAGGTGTATAACTTATAGAACTTCATTATAATATGCTAAGTGCCAATGAATTCCCCCACTACCTTCTTGGACGTAGATATTTCATGAAACAAATATCTACGTCCAAGAAGGTAATGGAACAAAGGGATACGAAATGTCTACTTGTCTTCCTCAAAAATCGGAGAGAAAACGCCAATTTCGGAATTTTACACTCGGTAGGTATACATGTAGATGTTTCTAGATTAGATTTCATTCTGTGTTCATATTCTCAATTTTTGCTCGAAGATGATGCACAATGCACATTTGGATACATCTGACAGCAAGTCCCTCGAGAAAAGTTGCTGAAGAGAATAAAAAGTTCTTCAACAAGGAAACGCAGCATAAGTGTTAGGAGCTAAGTTGTAGGTATTTATTTATGTTATTTATTTTTAAATTATTTCGTTTTCTTTTTAATATTTTGTGATCCTCATGCAAACGAATGTGAAACGTAACACGATTTGTAATATCACACAATAACGTTATAGCAAATTATTTTATTGTTGTCTCACGAATAATAGAATCACGCCGTTATTTTTAATGTATGACAATTTATAAGTATGCACGCTTTTTCGTGCATAAATCCCAGGTGTTTTCTGCAATACACCTACACAACAATATCGCCTCGTGATTTCAAAGATGAAGGTAGCTTAATAATGCATTGGCAATCGAGGGAGAGGGTTCATTTTCTCAACATGGGGGTCACCACTTAATTAAATAAAACGACGAATCAGCGGTGAAAATTTTAACGAACTTCTACAGACGAGTATTAATTAGGTCGGAGGTCCCAATTAGTTTTAAGTCGAGGGGATTGGCACGCAGTCTAGTTGGAGGGGGCAGGGAACGTGGAACGCGGGCTATGGCGAGAGGGTCAGTACGAAAATGCGAGATTGGATCCTGTCCAGAGGTTCCCAGAGCCGCAACGGGGTTCAAAAAACGATACATCAACGTTTAGAGCGCTACGGTTTGATGTTTGGAGTTGAGAGAGGATATATACGGTAGACGGGTGTCACAGCCGAGGTAGGAGCTACATTAGTGATATTCTTCAGCAATGAGGTGGGGGGACGGGGATTACGAATAATTTAGCAACCGCGCAAGGAACATTCGTTTCTATATATATTTAAAAAAGAAGCTCTGCTTCTCATCACCCGGCACTATGCGATTTTATGAAAATGGCGTTTTAGAGAATTTTCAAAGAAAAAATGAGCTAACTATTTCGATGGCTTCGAAATTTTAAAAGTGTTTATGAAGGGTCCGTTTCATACATCAAAGAACATAATCCTAGATTATATTATATATTATATATATATATATATATATATATATTCATATATTTGTACGGGTGTATTTCCAGATGATAACTCAGTTTAAAAACGGCTTAAAAAATTCGTTTCAATGCAGTAAAATCCGCCTTGGCAAAATACAGGTCAAGTTCGTTGGCCAGCCCGATCACTCTAGAATTTCAGGCTCGAATTTGGAATTTAATGGCCAAAAAACTGTGAAAAATCGGCTTTTCGACAAAAGGGCACGTGGGGTGTCACAGTCGAAGTATTTTTCTGTGCCGAGTCGATTACGACCACTCCCAGATCTAATAAGTGAGAAAAATAGATTTTTAGGTGAAAAATACTCACAATTTATTAAATTTTTGAGTTTGGATGCGTGGCCTCAAATTTTCTTTGTGATCTCGTCACACGGCTGTCCCCTCATTTTAATAAATTTAGGATAAGGTTTGCCTCATTGATCAGTATTTAAGTGCCTAATTTAATGTTATTCACAACTTTTCTTTGAAAATTCGCTCTATTCGTCATGGTGCATGACTGAGTAATTTTTTGATTAGTTGTTGGTGAGTGATTTTAGGTGGCATGGGCCACTGAATCTGGGTTTGCCTAGGTTTCCAAATTCCAGGGTGCGCCCCACGTTTTGGTTAAGGGAGGTTAAACTGTGATATTCTGAAAATGGTAATTTCGAATAGATGATGAATGATTCTAAATGTATACTATGTGATATAAGTGTTGTCGGTCGTGAAGTTATTCATATTGTGTATAGTCGGGATTCTGCCCAAGGAAGAACAAAAAATTACAAAATCCTTGTAATCATTGTAACTATCTCCTGACGTTTCTGTCACTCCGTGACCATCATCAAGGGGGTTGAAAGCTTTGAACTCAAAGAGGGTAGCATCAATAGGTATAAAACTCCTTAGATGGCTAGAGCCAAAAGAAAAAACTGCATTGGGGTAAATATCATTATAGAGATAACATGTTATTGTGAGAAACCTCAAACCTAGGTACAAATAATCCACCATGTTTACTGAAAATTCGGTACAACGAAAACAAAATTATCGTGACAGGAAAAAAATAAAATAAAATCTGATGATCATCCTCTGTAGGGTTTTGCTCGGAACAAATAATCACCAGACAAGTCAATAAACGTATAGTAAAACCATGTATTGTTCAGAAACTAAAAAATTCTCGAAATCAAATGAATAGATATTTTGATTTTGAAGAACCAAAACTAAACTGGTTTACAAGTTATCAGTAGTGAGGAAGTAAGTAATTTTTCATTTAATTAGTTTAATAATTAAGTAAGTAAGTAATAAGTAAATAATCAATTAATTAAATATGTATTTTTTTATATTTTTTCATTTCGTTCAAACCGACACCCCCTCATAGGTTTCCCACTCAGTCCTCTCAGTTCTGACAGCAGCAGAACAATAAAAAAGAGAAAATATTTGGGTGCATGTGAATCACGACAGGCTTCATTTACGCCTCTGGCGTGTTCAGTGGACGCTATGTTTGCCCCTCAGATGGCCGGATTTGTGAGAGTGTTGGTTGAGCGGCTACAAGAGGTCTGGATGCGTCCTCAGAGTGCCATTAAAGGATATACAGGGTGCGGCAGAGAGGACGGACGGTTTTAAAAAAATCATAAAATAGTTAATTTTTACTCAAAAACAAATTTATTGATGCAATCAGGTTTGCAAGGAAATAGCATTTGAGACAGTCAAGTGTGAAAAATCACATCAGGCATATGGTGGCCGAAATTGTTGATGCAGTGCTGGAGGTGTTCTTGGAAGTTCGCGTAGACTCTCTCCAACATACCGCTACGTCGAAATGATCACCAACTTCTTTTTCCCTGAATTACGACGGTGATGTGTTCCACTCCGACGTGTGTGGTTCCAGCAGGATTGGGCGACCGCCCACACAGCCAGAGCTTCAATGAACGTTATTCACCCTATCTTCCCTGATCGCCTTATTTCCAGGTTTGGCGATGTTCATTGGCCTCCTCGGTCCCCAGATTTATCCATATGCGATTTTTTCTTATGAGGACACCTCAAGGCTAGAGTATATGAGAACAAGCCCAGAACTCTGGACGAATTGAAGGACGCAATTCGCGTGGAAGTCGCCCAAGTTGAGAGAGTATGTTGGAGATAACGCCCAAGAACGCCTTCAGCACTGCAACAGCAATTTCGGCCACCACATGCCTGATGTGATTTTTCACACCTGACTGTCTCAAATTCTATTTTCTTGCGAACTTGATTGCATCAATAAATTTTTATTTGAGTAAAAGTTCACTATTTTATGATTTTTTAAAAACCGTCCGTCCTCTCTGCCGCAGGCTGTATAAAGAACCGCATCGCCTTCGCGGTAATTCGAGCCTCCAGTAGGTGCCTGAAAGGCACGCGCGAAAAAGGAGAGTGGCTGAAGATTCGCTGGGGTTTGGAGATGGGGTGGGTTTGCATTTGACGTGTTGGAATGAGGAACATCGTCTTGCCAGGAGCATAACTTTTTTCAGCCATGAAACACAAAACGCCCTTAGCCAGAAGACCATTTTTTGTAGTTGTAAAATCCTTGATTTGTTAAATATATTGTTTTATAAATAGTTAATTTTTCATTTAATGATCACCAGTAGCTCCGAATCCTAGACTCACCATATCACATCAACGTCAATCCAAACGCAAATAAGCGTCACATTTTCTCGGCTTCCTAACACCAACAGTTATCCTCTCAACGTCCACAAAAGCCGATTTCCGCTCTTTGGGTGACAAAAGACTTGTGATTCCAATCACAATGGAGAAGCCATCTAACGCCCAACGCCGCCCCCTACGGGTTTGATGGTGAAAAACGAAGAAGGATAGCCAAGAGAGAGTCAGAAAATCGCCGTCTTTTCTCCCTAATTTACGATAAACTCAACCTCTCCCTTCAACCCTTAGTTCGATCAGCTACTGTCGTCCTTTCTGTCGATTTGTTTCCTTACAGACTTTTGTCTTGGTCAGTGAAGATAAAACGGGCAGCCACTTTCTCTTCACCCTCTCTTTCATCCAATAATTATTCATTCTTCTTTGCATGTTCGCTTCTTCGTTCAGATATACAACGGAAAACTTGCGGCCACAAAAACCAAGCCCTAGTCGTGAGGTGGCCGGTTAAGAGAGAGTCTACAGTATTTATATATAGTACCTAGAGATACGCTCAGAAGAGTTATCTAATACAGAAATATTTCTACGTTGAGTTTGCCAGCCAGCGATATCGGTATGTCGGTTTTGAGGAGAGGCATTAGTATGGCATATCCTCATGATTGTTTATTTATCCGAGCGCTTTCACTGGTCAAGGCCTCGCCAGGAAGCCACAAATAGGTACAGCAGAAGTAATTCGTTGTCGAAGTACAACTAGTCATTAGCTAAGATTGGTAGTTATAAGTACAAATAGTTCTGGCTTAGTCTTAGTTCGTGGAAATAGTTTACATGTTTATATAATGGATTGGTATTGACATGTTGGTGTTAATTTTTAGTGTCAATTGCGAGTATGAAGGTATAGCTTGTTATAATATAACTAGAGGCCTGTTAGGGCTTGGAAAGCCCTAATCTAGTCTGTATAACAGTAGTACCTAACAGGAACTCAGCACATTATAGTAACGACTTAAGTCCTACCTATTTCCAGCGTTATGTGACCTGGTGCAGAGCTAAGGCGATGTTATTACATGATTACAAAAGAGGAAATACTTATCAAAATTTAAGTAATGTAATAAAATAAATATCACCAGTTGAGGTGGTCCTCGCCACTATGAGACTAAACAAAAAGTTGAATCGGGGAATTCAGAATTTGGGCATGGTGAGATGATGGTGTAATTCTATCTCGAGTCTTCTTCGTTTCTTTGTAAGCGTGTGAATCTGAGCGTCCGTGTCTTCTATCTCCTTCTTTATGTCGTTGATTGTATCTTGATCGGTAGTACTCGTAGATGTCGAACTGGTGTTAGTTGTGTGTAGGAGATGCTACAGCTGTCTTCGTCCTGATGTGTCTGGTACCACTCCAGCAAAGCTCGTGCTTGTTCTGTGTCTGGATTAATTTTGAGTGTTGTGTCATGTCCAATTCGTGCTTCGAATGTATTTTTGAATTGATTTGACTGATTGATTTTGGAATGAATCTCGTAGATGAGGTTATTTGCATTTCCAGCTCTTTGCTATAGGAACTATATTTTATCTCAACGTTCTTAAACAGGCAGCTCTGAAGAGGTTCTGTTTGATTGTAAGTTTCTTCCGAAAAGGAAACACCTCGTATGTACCTGCCAGGCGCGTCCTGGAAGGTGAAGTTGAAGAACTTTCCGCTGCGCCCGTTCTTGTTGTAGGACTTCATTGGACTGCGTGTTTGAATTATTCCGTGAAGAATTTGGTGTAGACCTTCCTTGAGCGGAAATTTATTTCAACGGAGGAGAGATTTAGGATTTAGCCCACTCAGCTGATCAGAAAAGACCCCATCACTTCACTCGTCTCTTAATATCCCAGAGAGTCTCCCTATCAAATTTAAACTTTCTACAGTGAACAGGAAAGAATTTAGCTCAATCAGCTGTTCAGAAAAGACCCCATCACTACGTTTCTTACTTACCGACACTTTTGCAACAAACTTGGGGCCGTGATGATTCGAATGAGCAGTCTAACACTAAAATCGGACCGCGAAGTTCTTCACAATTTCAAAGACCGTTCGGAATTATATATAAAGAAGATATTGCCGCCAGTAATAAGGAGAGTAAGTATTTATAAGTGGAATTCCATGAATAAAATACCTAGGGGTGTTATTTAATTTCAGGTATTTGAGGTACCTACTCACCTCCCATTGTATATCCCAGTCAAAGTAGTTATATATGTTACGTTGAATCCCCGTGCGCTCTCTCATAAAATTCATAATTTGAAGTTAATGTATAGGAATAATATTCCTTATATGTCATTTTGTAAACATTTCAAGCACTGTACTCATTATCAACTTTGTGACAACAAAGGTAGTTCACTCACAGCCTATAAATTCCCACTTCTAGGAATAGGTATTATACACCTAAATGGCAAACTATCAATCTACAACCAGTACCAATTTTTTAATCTCTGGACGGCCATGACCAGTAAAAGAACTGGGATGAATAAACGATCATGAGGATATGCCACACTAATTCCTTCCCTCAAAACCCTTATACCTACTAAAACGGAAATAATAAACCTCTATAGTTAGGGTGGGCGAACTCGTAATCACCATAAAATGTTCTTATACACTCTCGCGGTTTCTTAGTTATGCTCGGGTCTGCCCCAAACGTTAGCAATATTTAAGACTCATTCGTGATCCCGCCGCGCAGTATGGTGCGAATTACTAGTCGGCTTAAAGAGGTGGAAATAAGATAACGCTAATTAGTGGAAGGAAGAAACTTCCAAGATGGAGGTTGTTGGCAGAGGTGCCGGGGAACACAAGAGAGGCTGCGTGACCTAGGAACGAAAGCACGTGTGTTTTCTCTGCAAGTATTTTCCCCTACACCCCCCATAAACGACACTACTATCTCATCAACTACCTCATTAAATACCCAACAATAATAAAAAGTAGAGTTCGTTGTGTTTTTCTGTGGTGTTAGGTACATTCTCCATCATGTCGGCTGTAGATCAATTGCAAAGCTCTAACTCATGCACCAATGGCTGTACCCGTGGGTGAGAAAAACTTATTTTAACGATTTTTGAAAGGAAGAAGGCATTGGCATCAACCTCCTAAGAAGTTTGACATCAACGTCATCTTTGCACAAAACTTCGAAAAATCGTGGAAAGAGAACTACAAAGGTTAGGAGAGTGTGCGGCCTTGGGTAGTTACTTTTATGATTTTTCAAAGTTTCCTGCATTGGTGACGTCAAAGCAACCGTCCCGCCTGGACGGGACCTTCTGCCCAGTGTGACTCATTGAGCACATAGAAATATTCGGGAATATCCGGTTGAGCGCAGTCTGTCTCAAAGCAGTACACCAGAGAGCGCAGAAAAATGCACCAGTTAACAGCAAAAATATGACGGTTGAAATCTACAAAATTGTGAAATTTCGGTGAAATATTAGTGACGCGTATAGTTTAATGTCTAAATGCTCACAAGCTCCCATCACAAGTACAAAAACAAAATTCCTAAAACAATCCATTCTGTACTTTATATATTAGTTCCACAATATTGATCATCTATGACTATTATAAATCAGTAGCTGTGGTTGAAATCGAAGAAAAAACATGTTAACAAATAACAAACAACTTAAAACAAATTGAGGAGCTGACATGGAAAAGCAGTTAAGTCCAAAAATCAAATTTCATAGGAACTCCCTCTGAACTCTCATAAGATTTTTTTGGACATAATCTCTTCTCCATGCAAAGGTCACACATTTATTCAGGGTGCGATATAGCAAGGACGGGAGGGCCTAAGGCCGTTGGCATGACTGTTTACTTGCACTTCGACGAAAAAAAATGTTCTTTAGATTTTTGGACTTAACTGCTTTTCCATGTCAGCTCCTCAATTAACATGTACGCATGAAACATGAAGTGTACTCGCGACGAAATACATCTATAACAAATATATTTTAAATAATAGGAAGGTAAGTAAATATTACTGTTGATAATCAAAGTGAATATAGAAAAATCGAAGCTTAAGTACTGTGTTCATTTAAAAGATGATGAGCAATTGGATGATTTCTCTAGACTCTGGATACTTAACTGTTTCATAGTCAGCGATAGAATTGCGCTCAAACGCGCTCAACTAGCCCCCACCTTCTTCTATTTCTATTTTACCCATGTTCTGTTCCCTACTTAGTATCGATTCTTTTCCCTTCCTTTCTGAAAACCACTATATTACCTTTGTTAACCAACCGAATCGAAGTAGCTTATAGCAATTGGGATGTTCCGGGGAAAGGGAGAAAGAATATTGGGGGTTAACGAGCGATTAAGTTAACAAAGACTTTAATATATATGATTGAGTTCCTTCAAGTTATTTCCCTTTACTATTGCCGTACTAGTTACCCGTTGACTGCACGGTTAATTTTTGAAATTGACCTAGATACGTACCCATTTGAAACGTAATCTAACAAATTCTGCGAGGAAGAGGTTAAACGTTCTTTTCTAGGTCGATTACAAAGGTTCATCGAGATTTCAAGATTTAAAAAAAAAAACTCATTTATATAGATTCATCTAACCATGTAGATATTCTCACAGAAAACAGGAGAGATTCACATTAATCTAGCATACATGCATCACCCTTCTACCTGTTGATTTACATTCGGAGGAATTCACAACCGCCATTATTCTATTCCCAACGTGAAACGATTCGCAACCCCAACTCCTCCGTCTCGAATCGACCCCGATCTCGAGAAGGTTATTTTTTCTGTCCTTTGGACGTTTCAATTCCCCTTCCGTGAATTGTAGCTGGAGGCTTTAAAAGAGGGGAAAAGGACAACGGAGGAAGCGCTACCGGTGGTGGCCATGCAACTATGGCCGTCTTCCTACTCAGCCCTGATGACGAGTGATTGATTTCGATTAGCATTAGGCACTTATAACTATGACGTTCCTATGAATACCTATTTATGCAGTTAACCTAATTATGCCGTACGTCTTCAGTGTAATTTTATTCCAATGTAATAGCTGTTTTGCATCGAGAGTACTCAGTGAAAAAACGTAGAGTTTAATGTGTATACATAGATAGAAAACTGAAAGATTTTACGTTAATCTAGTAGTCCTAGAGCCAGGGCCGTAAATAGGTAGAAATTCGAGGAGAAGGTTTGAGATCAGATTTTGAAAATTCAGTCCGTTCTGAGTGAGAAAATCATAGTCTGCCATCTCAAAATTGGTGAAATACAAAATGGCGGCCTTATAATAATGGCTTAATTTGCCCATTTTAAAGTTTTTTCCAATAATTCGTAAACCTTACATCCAACAGAAATTTGTATACGTAGCAAAGCTGTATATCATAAAAAACAAAACTATTAGATCCCAGAACTCTGGATTCTCTCTTAAAACAAGCGAATTACAAACAAATGAAAATTGTGGTAATTTTGGGCGAGTCCTCTCCACCCCTCCTCTAGACTTTTGCTCTTCAAAATCACCTGGTGGCGTTAATATTGGTCTGATTGCAGTCTGCTAAAGTTATTCTACTCAAGATTAAATGAATATTCTTCGAAGTTCGTATCGAGCATATTTTAGCGGAGGCCTTTCCCCATGGACTTAGTCCAAACTTTTGAATTTTATGTCATTTCACATAGGTATAAAGTTCGCAAAAACGGCCTTATACTTTGTACTTTAATGGGAAACGGTCTGAGAAACAACTTGCTCGAAACGAAATTTAGAAAGTATTTAACCCAGAATAGAATGAGGTTTGGCAGATCTGAATCAGACCAATATTGAGGTCGCTTGGGGTATTTGAAGGGCAATATATTAGACGGGGGGAGGGGGGGGGGGGCACTGGCCCAAAATCAGCTCGATTTTCAAATGTTTTTAATTCGCTTATTGAGAGGGATAATTCATAATTTTGGGATCAAATCATTTTTTTTCTTTTTTTTTTTTATGCTCTATAACTTTTCTTTGTATACAAATTTCTGTAGGATGTACGGTTTAGGAATTATTAGAGGAAAACTTTAAAATGGGCGAATCAAGCCATCTTTATGAGTCCGCCATTTTGAGTAAGAACGGACAGAATTTTCAAATTCTAATCTCAAACCTTCTCCATAAATAACTGCTTATTTTCGGCCCTGACTCCTGGATTATAGCAAACACGCATCACTCTTCTTACGTTTACAGTAGAAGGAATTCAGGACCGTCATTATTCTATTCCCAACATGGTGCAATTCGCAACCCCATCTCCTCCGTCCGGATCGCCCCCTTTCCCGAAAAGGTTATTCCCTTCTGTCCAACTCGCGGGACGTTTCAATTCCCCTTCCGTGAATTATGGCTGGGGGGCTTTGACCCAAAGAGGCTTTGAAAAGAAGGAAAACGAAAAAAAGGACAACAGAGGAAGCGCTACCTGTGGTGGCCATGCATAACTAAGCTCGTCTTCCTACACAGACCTCTGGAAACACGACAAAAAACTTCCTCACGAAAACCTCGGTTGAAAAATGTACTTACCCTCTATTTCGTTCCGCCTTTCGTCTCGCGGTGAGGGAGGTTGTCATAAACCCTGGGCAAGGAACTAAGTGATTCATCCTTTAAGGAGATTATCATAAAGCCCTCCTCCGGCCGCGTTTCTTGACGAAATGAGGGGAATGAATAAAATATTACGGCCTCTCGTCTTGTAGTGATGGAATTATTTCACGCCGGTGAGTTACTCTTAAGCCCGAAGAGTTTTTCAGGAGAGAGGTGGAACTCCAACGCAGTGCATCCCATAAGACAATATGCATGCCATTTGATGTATTTTTATTCATTTATTATTTCAGTTGAACAAGTAATACAAAAAACCAAAAATTCTTATATCAACCATAGGTGAATGAAAAAATTTTAATTCAGTTTGTGAAAGGTTTAATTCAGTCTGAGAATGCTACATTTAAAATTTGGAAAAATATTTACACTACCTATTAGTGGGCATGGAAATTAATGTGTATGATTTTTGGGCCCATGTTTCTATTAATTTTTAATTTTCTTCTGGGCTATGGAAGTACGAAACAAATTTAGTCTCAAGCACTAAATCGTGACAGAATATGAAATATGTTCGTTGGGAGAACAACAGAGAATTCAGGTCACTCAGCTGATCAGGAAAGAGCCCATAATTTCAATCGTCTCTTAATGTCCCAGAGTATCCCTATCAAATTTGAACTTCCAAGTTTATTTCCAGTCTAAAAGTGGTTGCAATCATGTTTACAAAATCAACTGAGAAGAATCACCAATATAAAAAATTTATTATTCAGACAACCACGCTCATAACCCAGATTGTTGGCCACGCCACTGCGCAGTGGTTAACATAATACGGTTAGGTAAATCGAGAGCTTTCCAACGACTGGCGAACGACTTTCGTACGATAATAAATGCCTATGATACAGTTCCGTAGCAACGATTTGGTTGTGAGCGATAATCATCAGAAAATCAAATGTCTGTATTCTAATCTAAATCTAATGTATATAATATAATCAATAAATCTAAATGTCTATAGGTAATCTAATCTAGATGTCACGTAACGGTAATTTTGTCTCATTTTTGGCCGGGTTATGATGCAAAAACATGTTCCACGTTGAACTTAAAAACATACATTGTCATTATATTATATCTAAGGCCAATAGAGGGTGTTTTAACCATTGTAGTGGCCTCCAGCCACAAGCCGGGTAGAGCTGATTTCAAAGATTATATTTTCAAAAATTGTGGGTCGGGCGCCTTCAGGGAGGTCGTACCAACCAAAATTTCGCCCGATCATCGTCAGAAATTCAGTGATTACCGACATAATTTCAAGATTTCAGAGGGAATGGGGTGATATTTGGGTTGCTCAAAGTACAAGTACAATTACAAGTACATGTACTTGAACTTGACCTGATAAAATTTGCAAGTACTTTTACTTGTACTTGTCTTGGATATTCAATTACAAAGTACTTGTAATAGTAGTTGTCACTGCAATTTTATGTAAAATTACTTTTGAGGATTTGTACTTGCAATTACTTTTCAATTACTTGTACTCGTACTTTGTACTTGCAAGTAGGATTTGGTCAACTCTGAACGGTACCCATAACATAGTCTTAGTTGATTACCTGAGCTTCCAGTCGAGCGGCAGTCTCAGCCGCCAACTGGTCTCTGAGGAGGTGGACCTGAGCAACAGCAGCTTGCGTCTGCTGAGTCTGCTGTTCCAGCTGCTCCCTCAGCAGCTGGAACTCGTGGTGGGCACCGAGCGGCGTCCCGGCGGAAGGTATGCTCGCCCGAGGGGTGTCCGTCTGTCCGGCGTCCAACGTTTCCGACAGAGGGCTGCTGTACGTCTCCCCCGCACCACCCTGCGAATCCCGACGTATTAATAAAAATTATCAGTCTCAATATTTTAGTTTACAAAAAAAAAAAAAAAAAATAAATAAAAATAAAATAATAATAAAAAATAAATAAATAAAATAAATAGATAAAATAAAATAAATAATAATTCCCACCTGTATTTTTCCCAACGATTTCATAGATATTGAGGTGAACCATTAAGCAAGTCATATTTAAGTGGAAAATCGTTGTTGAGTTCCAGTCATCCAGCATGATCGTATGAGCGATGATCGAATTTGAAAGGATTATCTTATTGTATAATGTTAAATTGTTTTCAAATTAGAGCTTTTTGAGTGCAATGAAATTGTTAACCATTAATTTTATAGCAAAACACGTATTTTAAAAAATAATGTGCTACTCAAAAAAGAGGTTTTGGATTTTTAGCTTTTTTGCAGTTTTTGTCGATTTGTTAGCAAATTTTAATGAAATGTAAATACATTTTTCAGCATAATTTCCTACATACATTTTTGAATGTTCTATTTTATAGTTAATAAACTTTATTTGAGCAATATTCTGCTAAAAAATATACATTCAACAACTTTTTATCCGTTTTTACCCATTTTTAGTGATTTTGTGAGCACATTTTTTGGAATTGGACCAATTTAATGTGCCCAAAAAGTGCTGGCCAACAAGCTCATCCTTTCTTTTGGGAGCTTAATTTATTGGCGCAAGAACGGAATTTGCATCTTAATCCTAAGGGGAGCTATCGTCTGGAATAACATATATATGAACAAGCGTTAAACTCTACGATTCGTTTCAGAATGCCTCAAAACGAATTTCGATGAAGAAACTTTAAAAAAATGTTATTTTAAAATTTCCCAAGCCATCGCAATAGCTTCATTTTCTACAAAAATTCGCTAAAAGGGGGAAAATAGATTTTAGATTCCTATACCTACAAAACGAGTAATGAAAGTTCGAACGAGTTTTTCAATTCTAATTTTAATCATCCAGAAGGAACATTTGATGTTTTGATTTGAAGTTCCTGAGTATTTTAACAGGGAACTGGTATATTCTGAATATTTTCATACACAATGTCAAAACGGCTGGGATTGTTGAATAATAATTAATGTACTCCGCTAGAATCATAAATTATTATTATATAAAAGTAATGTTAAGAGGTTACTCAGGAATTAGCCGAACCCGACGCCTTAGACTCTGGGTTGTCAGCAAGGATACAAAAATTTTAAATATTAAATTTAAAATACCGAGTCCATGAAATGAGTATATTTGACTACCATACTTAATGTGTTGTAAATATCTACACCAGTTTGTTAACGCAAGTTTAAATTTACGTGCCTATAAAACTGATCGGCAATAAACGGTTTGGTGTATGAAGAGACGGAGCAGTTTATGCAAAACCCGCAAGACCTATCGGTCTTGAAGGTAAGAAACGGCAAGTGGTCGGCGCCCCTAGGTGTCGTGTACGAAGATTTTCCAGCCTAAACTTTCCAGTCCAATAGAGAATTTTGCACCGATTCCGATTTTACTACAGGATCATATACAAGGTGTCGATTGTACAGCTACTGTGCCAGAAAATAATGGTACAAACAACGTGATCATTGCCTCCTAGAATGTCCTTTTGAAACGTATTTGATACTGCAGTTATTAAACATTACACATCTAGCCCTACGTTGAAAATCTATTGCTGAATTTCCATGAGTAATACATGAAATGTAATCCAACTACTACAACCAGACATATAGCCACACGCAATGCAATTGCATCAAGACCGAGATTAATGTTATAAATCAACAGTCAGAATTGATTAGGTCGGTACACAGAATAATATCTAGAGCGTGCAAATGAGTCTCAACGGTGCCCCAAGACCAAACAACAAAAAGGAATAAATACAACGGTCTATTGTTTGAATAACTCTCTGGTTTTGGAAATAGTGAAAATAGTTTAACGTTAATTACACTTTTTTCAGGTAGAATAAATACATTTTTGGGCTTGAAAGATTGTGACAATGTGCGCAGCACGCGATAAACGTCTTTTTTAAAATTAACTCTCAATTTTCCTCGGAGATACGGATTCAGCGTCATAATGATATAATAAAATTAAATTCATGCTCATTCCGAGGATTTGAGGTTCGCACATGCAGCAGTTATAGTTCATTACTTGTTGAAAAGAAAATGCCTAATCGACTACCACGATGGTCGATGTCAAAATGGGGCTGGGGATGCCCTCTCCACTACACCTGCACCACCCCTGCTTCCCACTCACCTGATCAATTTTGTGAATAGAAAGTAGAATAGTAGAAAAATATAATAGTAGAAAAACTGCAGTAGAATAATATTTATCAAGAGCAAGGAAAGAACAGCTGATTTTGGCTGAACAGTCAGATATGCGTGCTTCAGATGATGATTGGTGAAGGCGGGACAGTGGGTGGTGACGGGTAGGGGAGGGGGCATTCCCAGTCCAGTCTGTCTTCGATGGGCACAGTGGCCAATTAGGCATTCTCTTTTCGGACCAACTATACTAAGGATGCGATCGTGATAAAACTCATATGGAGTGACCTAAACCATCATTTCTCAAATACACCATGTCGAGAAGGAATCGGTGCACTTCGCCTAGTGAGATAGTCTGCCAAGCAAAGAAATCAGGCAGTAAGCAACTGATGCAACTAATCGAGGCACCTCACATCCCCTGCAAATGTCATCACAATCCGTTTGAAATTGTAGAAGCTATCCGTGCTGCGAGAATTTGCGAACACGGAAAGACGCACACACTCACACATTTTTTCACACATACAGACACAAACAAAAGTTGTTCAAACACAAGGTCGAAACGTAAAATGAAAGCGGAATGTTTAATTTTAGTTACAATAAAAATAAAAAAAGCTTCACCCAAAACTAAAAACATTAGTTTTGCAATCCATACCTTAAGTTTTAATTTCACAAACGCTACTGTTATTTATATTCTGATATACTAAAGTAATTTTTTTTATGTGTAGAGAAGTATTATTTAGTGCAGTTTTATTGTATGGCCTGTATAAGTTTAGGTCTATGGATTAGTCCTATCAGCTTCTTAGAATATGTATTTCAGTTCCATCCTCCAGTCCTAGCTTTCTTAGCTTTCATCTGTTTCATCGCAGTCGCAACGAAGTGGCATGAATGTTAGCGTACTGTATCTTAATTCTCCTCTATCCCATAATTTGCGAGAAGTCCTTGCTCCATTTTTTCGATTGGCGTTCAGCAGTCCTTTTTAAAAATGCAGTGAATCCCCGGTGAAACGCTCCGTCACACGAACAAACCATTGGGGAAAATTATCCATGCGCATCTTCCACAGCACTTCCAAATTTTCCCATATTTTCTATGCTTTGTGCCTCCGACATTTTGTGCTCCTGTTTCCTAGTCCTGGGATTGGTAAGAAATGGCGTAATCCTTTGTTATGCGAATATTGAAAAACGACATTCTTTCCTCAATACCTAAATACAATTGGAATCAATATGTGTTGACGTATGGAAATATACCATTCTTAATATTAGTATCAATAGATGCAATATCTTACGAGAGGAGACTTCCGCTGAGCGGGGAATGAAGGCATGTGGGGGAGATCCAGCCTTAGTGGCCGCTGAGTTCCCGGGGAGCTCGTCGGTCCAGAGCCGACGTCCAGCGTCGAGTTGCTCTCGGCACCGCGCACCGTGTCGCTGATGCTCATGCCGTCGGAGTAGTTATCTGTAACAAACGATAAAAGATTTGTAAATATTTGTGTAAATACTGTGTAAAGTAAATATTTATTTTAAAAAAGCATTTCCAAGAGCATTCCTCTTTGAAGAGTTCGCGATGCTCAAGGTCACTGATTTTAGAGTAAAACAAAATAGAAGAATGCATTTTGTTGCTGAGGAGATTAAGACATCTAGAAAGTATTTTTCCTTGAGTATACTTTTCCGCTTTACCAGAATCGGACAGCTGTGTTGATCCACCCCCCCCCCCCCCCCCCCCCCCCCCCGGCCAGTAACTCTTCGTTGGGAAAGTTTATTCATCCTGCTCTCAATGATTACAGGATTTTCATGAAATAACAAAAATGCAAAACTTGACAAATTACAATGAATAAATTATTCGAATTAATATAAAATAACATATCTTCCAACTTACAATAAACTTAAATTAATAGAAGTGATTAAAACTGAAAAATCGTCCGAATGATTGTTCATTATTTCTTCAAAACTACACGGCTAGCCAGACCCCATCAATAAACACTTCCTCACCAGTCACGCCCGCTCAGCCTCCCACTTCGGAAAGTCGAAAACCAAGTGCTCCCACTTCCGCGGAACCCCAGTGCTGCAGCAACATCCATCGTCCGAGATTATGGAGAATCTGGTGAGATAGGAACGGTTACTGCCATGATCAGTCACTCATTGCGTTAAATTGGCAGTGCACCTCAATGGACGCCTCAGCGTAGAGCAGACAGGCGGGAAAAACATATTCGAATGGGAGCCAGTTAATGCACAAGTCCAAACTTCATCCCAACGCCCCAACTTTAGTATTTTAATTACCACTGTTATAGACGAAATCGGTACTCGGAAAAATGACCCATCCAGACTGGCATCACTTGCAGCAATCTTAGCCTGTGTGTCAGCCTCCTCGTTTCCCACATCACCACTGTGTCCCTTTGTTCACCCAACCTCGCCAATTTGTAAGGTCATAAAGGAAATCTCTAATTTTCAATGCTCGCGGTGCTAGAATGTTCAACAATTTACTTTTAGGTTGTCTGTTTTCATGGCGGCTTTAAAATTCAACTCCTACAAGACTAATTTTTGTATAGGTCGCTTAATCCATTATAAATTTTTGTCTTGACGATACAATGATCTTCCTCGGTTGTTATCGATCCTGCTTTCTTTGTTGGTTGTTTTATTTTTGGGATTTTCATGCTTCATTTTCCAAATCTCTTTTAATGTTTTTGTTTTCGATTTACTTATAAAAGGTTTTCTATACAATATTGTAGAATACCGATTATTTTAGTAGGTACAAGTTTTATGAGGACTGCACACTCATCATTGTTTCCAAAAAGGTGCGATATGAAGGGTGACGATAGGAAATGTGCAAAACACCTCCTAAAAGACCAGTAGAGAAAGCTAAATTATGTCAGAGGCAAACAATCTCAACCATTTGCACTCGTTGCATAAGTATTTTAGTGTTCCTATTTCATTTTCGAATATATGCACCTTTCATAATTTTTGTGTGTTTTCATGCTAGGTAGGCACGTTGATAATTGAAACAATCTTTTCTCTCTCTCTTTTCTCGCTGCACACGGGTAAATTTTGCTACTGCCCGTAATTTCTGTTAATAAATAAATAAACCAATAAATTAGTTATTTCGCTTTTCTCTAAAACTGCTGGATCAAACTTCATGATATTTGTCTCAAAAATCATACATTGAACGGGAATAAGTCACTAACATCAGCATCAATTTTCATCAACCCTAACGGGTAGTAATTAAGGGCTGAAATATTGAGAAATCGGGATCTCAAAAACTTTCAAGGTATGGTAATGTTCTTTTTGGATCTCATTTATTGACACCATCCCGAAAAATCTGATGAAACCATCCGGGTCACTCCGCTGTACGTATATCTATTTGCTCTCCCAAAGAGCTAAAACTTTGGCAGGAAAAAAATCGACAACGTGGGAGCAAATCTGAACTTGTCGAACATAGCGGAAACCACCTTGTAACTAGGACGCTCGTATCTGCTGATATAATTCCAATGGAATTTTTACCTCACGAAACCGGGTTTACCATAACTTTTGTCAACTGTTGAAGGACTTTTGAAGCGTAGGTAAGTGATTTATTTTATATTATTAATTTTTGGTCGGTGGGTCAGCTCTTGATCAATACTAGGAAACTGGATAAGTGTTATATAATTTAATTAATCTCTCTTCGGTAGACGTCCACATCACCCATGTAAATATATTTAGATATCTAATGAATAGTAGACCTCGTTTAGTAATTATAGACAAGTGTTCTGCGTAGTAGGAGGCTATCCACTACAGAAATAACAAACTTCTGCGTGATAATTTACAGCATTTTTGGATTATTAACTTGAAGGCATAATTAATAATTGAATTTAATTGTTTCGAAACGTGGGATTGAATAAACTAAAACGTCATCAACAGAATTAGCACTTGTAGAGACCAATGAGAACGAACATCTCATGGGTTGGTAGACGCTACGAACGAATAAAACTAGATAATAATAATAAAATAAAACGTTTTTGAGTCCAGACATCTAAATAGTAGCAAAAGTCCAAATTTGACACACATAAATTACTTGATTTTGATTAAATAAAAAGTCCAGTCATGCAGCATGACCCCATGAGCGAATTTTTGAGGAAATCTTCGTCATTTCAGTCGCTATTGATCGTGTAGAGAAATTTTAGTTTATGATTTAGATAGACAAACATGGAATCAAATTATTAAACAAGCACCTACTACCTACGTTTTAAACAGCATGGTTCTAGGATAGTTTATACAGGGATACTTCCATAAGAGTAGTTCAATCTGAATTTGGACAATGTTTCATGCAAATATTACCGATTTTTACAACTAGCGAACGGCATTATTTCGATTTTTGTCTGATTTTTCAACTTTGAAATTTTTGAAAACTTGATACATATTCTTATAGGAAATTTTACGCTGATTCCGAATATACCACATGTTAGTATGCCGAAAAAATAATTTCGCACAACAAATCGCAAAAAACAGGCTATTTTGAAAATTTTGACTACATTTTTGAAAATTTCAACCCGAAGATGTAATCCGATCATGCTGGCCAACGAACTTGAACTTTCGTTTTGTGCCCTTAACATTTTAAAATTTGTTTGAAGTTTCTAGCACAATTCTACGGACAGTTATCGTCTGGAATGACACATACATACATACATACATACATACATATATACATACATACATACATACATACATATATACATACATAAAAAAATGCGTTAAACTTCAGAATATGATTCAGAATAGCCTGAAACGGATTTCTGCATAAAATTTTTTCAAAAATTAACATTCTACAAATTTTGAGGCGAGAGCAATAGCTTAATTTTCTTCAAAAATTCGCTAAAAGATCAGAAAAAAATAGAATTTGATGTAAAATGTATTATATTTGATGTAGTGATCCGAAGAAAAGAGAGAGAAAGGGGGGAGGGGGGTTGTGGATATTTGACAATACATTTTATTCCTTACTAAAGCGTTCCTTTATAGTAGGCATGAATCGACCATAAGTGGGCAAGGTGGGCACCGACATAGGTAGCGCTTTCCAAAACCTAGCGCCTGCCAACTCAAATGACATGCCAAAAGTCGTGCGTCGGTGAGAGCGTACAGGTAGGGCACATGATCTGCTGGATGCTGCTCGACGAGTCAGAGACTGCAAATAAGGTGCTAGCCCTACATGAACTATTTGAAATAGAGTTTTAAGGACACGGATTTTGTATAACACAAGAATTGGGTGGCTAAGGAGATAGAATCCCGCAGTCGAGTGTCGGGGCTTGATCCCATGAGCATAGCGCACACAAGCATTATAAGCAACTTCAAGCTTATTGCTGAGGGTTGAAGATAGCCCAGTAGAGAACACGGGGGAACAATATGAGATATGGGGAATAGCAAGAGCCATTACAAGTTTCCTTTTGAGGGGGTGAGGGGTGAAGTTTGTGAGGCGACGCAGGGAATGCAGAGCACCATATACTTTCTGACAAATATTGCCAAACTGGACATTCCAGGATAGTGTAGAGTCCAAAAGCAAACCTAAGTTCTTGACATAGGGCGCTATAGGAACAATTACTTCCTCCACCAGTACCGGGGGGACAGGGTCAGTTGGAATCAGACGCTTAAACATGATAATAGCTTCGCTCTCAGCAGGATTGATAGCTATCCCATTTCGCACTGCCCAGGAGGATACAGCAATCAGAGCAGTGTTTAGGCCATGGATCAACTCAATTCAGGAATCACCCAACCCACTAGGCAAGTAGCAGAAAGATGAAACTTGCAACGTCTGAGAACATTCGGGAAATCATTAATGAAAATTGCAAAAAGTTGCGAATATTCCCCAGATATTACCAAATTTAGTGGAACTACTCATTTAGAGATTTCGCACAAAGATTTCACATTGGACAGAGATGTAACAGCACAAAGAAGGTATTTACTTCTACACAATGAGAGGTGAGAAGGGCCGCTACACCTTTCAACGCATTCTGTTTGAACGGGCGGCCGTACGGAGCGGCCACTCGTATATTATTTAGCGTCAAGTGGCCTAATACCTTCTATTCCCCCGGAACTCTCCGAAGGCCCTTAAAGGAAGGAAAATTGGATTTGTACGAGATTGGACCGACCAAGTTTTTTATTCGCCTCAAATACCGGGAAATAAGCTCAGTGTACACTCTCGCCGTAATTCATCGAAGAAAAAAAAGTTAACCAAGGTGAGCGGAATAGAAGAAAAAGAAATTTTTGAAGCAATTGCAATAGCTGCATTTTCTATGAAAATCCGCTAAAAATTGTGCGAATCAGCGCCAGATAATAACGATTTTAATTACATGGGAAACGCTGGAAAGTATTACACAGAGGTTGACTATTGCTGTCTTATGTGGGTGATTCTCACAGAAAAGGTCAGTTTTGAGTTTGACTTTTGAAAAAAGAAAAAGTGATCGAATCGAGCTGAAAAAAATCACAGATGCTCTCTATATCGTATGTATCGAAATTCGAAGCAAATCCAAACAGTAGCGCTTTTATTAATTCAGAAAAAAAATATTTAAAAATTTAGGCGGACAGGTCGATGACACTAGGACAGGGCGATGATGCGACCCGTTGATTCTCACCATTTGCATCACCACCCTGTCCTGGTATCATAAAAGGAAAATTTGCTATAACTGCCAAGAAACGTTAACCCTCAACATTTCAAGTCAAAAGACCGAAAAACGTGACCACTGTAGGGCGAATCCAACAAACGAAGAATGACAGAAATTCTCGAATTAGTCCTAGTAGACCTTCACAACGTTCGGCTAAGTAGATATGTGTTTTGAATGGTCAATACGAGAATATTGGATTACTAAATGCGAGAATACGGGAATACTAGAAAATCCAAAAAACATAATAGATTTGCCTTTTTCCTCATCGTCCTGTCCTCGAATTTTCAGGAGAGGACAGGTCGATGATGGACAGGTCGATGACGATTCTTCAGTTTTTCTCAAATGTTTCACCTTGTGGCAAGCTTTTTCCCAAATTTGGCATATAACATGAAACTAGACCGTTCGGTGCACGATAAAAATACCATAAGAAAAAATTGAGTTCAAGTACTCACTTGAAAAAAGTGGACAGGTTTTTGACGATTGTGATTGACCAACCCACGGTCCAGCACACATCTGCTCCCGCTGATGACCACGAGTTGACAGAATTAAAACGAATGGTGGTTTTTCTGGTAACTGAGAAGCGCGCGAATAAAAAAAGCGGCAAAAAAACCCGCTAAAATACAATTGTGACCGCGAAAATTCGAAAAACAATATTGGACAGGTCGATGACGGCGATGCTCCGGACACACATATTTCCATCCAAATACACTTTTCTAGCGGTTCTACATTAATTTTATCGATCAGAAACGCATCTCAGAAATCATACTGATGTAGAAAAATTGAATAAAATCCAAACTCAAAAGCGGAAAGACCTTTAATTAAAGTTTGAAGTTGGGAAGGTCGCATTGGGACAGGACAGGTCGATGACGATTTGACTATATTTAGTTAATTTTCTATTTAAAGGAATAAACATAACCTAAAAATGGAAAAAAGGGTTCTAGATAAAAACCTATACTACAATTTAAGACCTTCGCCAGCTCCCAAATCCTTATTGGGTCGCCGCAACTGGTCCGGACATCACTTCTGCCCCTTTCTGTGAGAATCACCCATATAGGCTTTCGAAACAGATAACAGTTGGCGGTGACCAAAAATGTTCCAGTTACGCAGCATGATCGTATGAGCAAATTTTCGTAAATTATAATATTGTAGAATGTTAAATTTTTTTGAAATTTAAGCTTTTGGAGTTCAAGGAAATTGTTAGTTATTAATTTTATGGCAAAAAATGTTTTCTAAATAATAATTTCCTATTTAAAATAAGAGATTTTGTATTTTTAGCTTTTTTGGCAGTTATCATCAATTTTTTAGCAAATTTTAATGAATTTTAAGTACATTTTTCAGCATAATTTTTTACATAGAATTTTTAATGTTTATTTTATAGTTAAAAAACTTTATCTGAGCAATATTTTACCAAAAAATATAAATTTAACGATTTCTAGCCGTTTTTAGCCATTTTTAGTGATTTTTTAGTACATTTTTGAAATTTGACAAATTTAATGTGCTCAAAAAGTGCTGGCCAACGAACTGGCCCTTTCGTTTGAAAAGCTTGATTTTATGGCGCAAAAACGGAATTTTTATTCAATCCTAAGGAGAGTTATTGTCTGGGATGACACATAAATATATAAATGAACTAAATAAATTGAACTCGAGGAATCGTTTCAGAATGCCTCAAAACGGATTTCAAGGATAAATATTTCAAAATTTTTTATTTTAAAATTTTCCGAGCCATTGCAATAGCTTTATTTTCTACAAAAATTGGCCAAAAGTAAAAAAATGTGTGAAAATACGAATGTTTTTGTGTCCGCTGGGATTTGTACCGAGGATGTCTTTGCAGTTCTCTCAATCACGCCTTCATTATATGAACATATCTTTGTCATTGGTACCTGGAGGGGAAATTCAAGCTTTAACTCCAAACTCCAAATCCTCTTATGAGTGGCGAACGAATGAACTTTGGTTGACGTTTCAAGATGCGGGGAATAAAAAAATAAAATGAAATCTATAAAACTTATGAAAAATCACGTTTGGTGTGTTGTTGGTCCTGAATCGTCGGCATCACTTTTGACGAACTATGAACCCTGACGGGTAGAATTTAAGACTTTAAATATTATATATATATATATATATATATATATATATATATATATATATATATTGGTCATCAATAGATATGATTTCAAAGAATCGAATGAAACCCCCGGATCGCGTTCATCCGTTTGCTCTCCTTTAGGCCCGGCATCTAGAAACAGAGGTAAAATTAGTGGCAGGAGCTCCGGCAGGTATAGTCGAGGCAGAGGGGATCTAGGGTTAGGGCAGCTGCCCCTGGTATTAGTAAGCATCTAATTTGTTTAGCCATCGGGGAAACATGGCTACCTCTGACTTCTAGAGATGGGCTCTTCCTAATGTCTAAAAAAAAGGAATCGATACTTGATGGAATTCACGGTTGCGCATGCGCAGATTGTAGTATTGATTTGAGTACAATGCAACTGATGGGGGACTGCCTACAACCTATTCTGCACATTCTCTGAAAATTTGTTCAAAATCAGATGAAAACTTGAAATTAGGCTCGTTACTGGGATTTCTGGACACGACAGACACTTACTCATTTTGTCCTTTTTGTCCAAGAGTGCGGCGTGAAAATGGCGATAGTTGCTGATCCTAATGCCCTATAAGCCTATTCCAACCACTGGGAAAATAGTGGGTTCAGAGCACTGTCGGAGTTCTTTAACATCTACTGACTCATGCAGTGCAGCAGCGAACTCAAATTGGTGTAAAATAAACTTGATCCAAAAATTCAGGACATTTCAATTCCGTTTCTAGATTTCGTATGAGTGCATTAGGTTTGTAAAAAATATTATGCGAGTACAATGATAATCACAGGAACGAAGTCCAAGTAATGGGGTGGCTTGTATTTAGGTAAAATACAGTATTGTATTCTTTTCTTAAAGCCTGGGGATAGCTGTAAAGGTAGAAAATCGTGCACTCGAAATAACGACCGTATTACAGCGAATCCCGGGTTTTGTAAAGAAGGAATTCCTTTCAATAATAATTTAAGCGAAGAGGAAACTTCAAACATGAGTCGGCTTTACTCTCTCTCTTTTACGCTGTGCAGATGTAATGCTCCAAAAACCTCCGCACTGCGAGTTATGAAAAGGTAGTCCTTAGGGAAGTTGGGATGAAAGGGTCGGATGTAGGAGGTGAAAACATCCATAAATAGAAGGAGTGTTGAAAACCGCCCTTGGCCTTCGAACCTTTGATAATGCGTGAAACAGGGGAAGAAAAATGACGTGTCAATGTTGGAGTAGTTTTCCAAGTGTGATCCTGTTCAAAGAACGGAGGTGTGTGTGCTATAGATTATGACAATGGATGCGGAAGTATTAAGTTTTAGCATCTTCATAAACTATGGGTCAGAAGCTTAGTAGCAGCTATATGACACACATATCTTCCTTCTATGAGTGCAACAAAACAAGTTGTGATGGATATTAATCTTATTTCTTGAAACCTCCAGTCTGAGGCTAGACATGGAGCAAGTTGGCCTTCAGGTTCACCCCTGGGTGTTCCAGGGAAATCGTATCAGAAATCGGAAAGCGAAATTGTTCCATTCTACAACAGTCTGAAGCTACACTTGAATGTCCTTCCAGCACTAGCCCATCACGTAAACTGCCCCATTCCACAACAGTCTCTGAAGTTGCACCCGAAGGCGACTTCACTGGCACTAGACCTACCACCCGAACTACAATGTCTTTTTCATCATATCCTCATCACTTTCTCGTAGTAAATGTTTGTCTTTTTGGATTGGATTAAAAATGGAGGAAGGCCCCCCCCCCCCCCCCCGCCCCCACAAATCAGTTCCTAATGGGAATAAACTCGAAAAAATAAGGAAATTCTAGCGCAATAAAAACTGCAATATCGGGGTCTTACCAGTTGATCTTCAAAGAGTTTGGATTTGTACCCAAGTACACTAAAAGAAAACCAAGCACTGCCAACAGTCTCTCCTGGCCTTATAAGTGTGTAATAGTACAGCTTCAAGATCCGACACTATATGATATTGTAATAACTTGAGATTTTTACATAATTCGTTCAAGATTTGTTCGTGTTTAGATTTGTCAAATACAATTTGCACTCGAGCCTCCAGCACCAGGCGTTCACAAAAAACGACTGTTCCAGGATGGAGTCACTCGGGGAGTAGCATTCTTATCCTTTCATCTCACGGTACGTCGCACCCGAGCTATTATTGTGGTCTCCAGGTGTTTTTTCAGATTCTCCTCTCCATCCGAACTACAGTCATATATGGTAGCAGCAGTGTGTGGTTTCTAACTCCCCCCCCTCCCCTCCCCTCACCTCCCCTCCACAACTCTCTGATACTGAAACTGCCACAATGTGAAACCCCAGCCATCAAAATAGGAAACTGCGTCTCCAAAACATGTACCTATAGGAAGCAACGGACCTTTAAGAAGATTTCGTAAGTTTACTGATTGTCAATGGACTTTAATCTTGCTTTGAAGAAAACGAGCGACTGCAGTTAAAGCGTAAAGGTCTTCTACCAGAATGGTACAATAGTTTGAGTTACAACAAACCGATATAGAGAAATTATTCTTAAATGAACAAATAGACAACAATACAATCACTGTATTCGTGCTGTTTTAATATTACCTTGCCAATAATATTATTTAACGTCGTCCTACGGAGATACCGAGATATGATAGTGAAGTACCGTAATACTTCAACTAGTCAATTCTTCTGCAATTGTTTACCAACAATACTAACTTCTCACGAGGAGCTAACATGCCAACATTCACAAGGTAATTAAATTCGTGTTTGAGCCTAAGATTGATCGTTTTAACTTTTGAAACAATTTGCTTGACGATTCGTCCAATTATATTCATGTGATTCACAGGATCGTTATGCCTGAAAACAACATCCGTTTCAGCACCTGGCACGACTTTGAACTTTCACAGGAAAGTTCTCTATTCGCACTCCAAGACTCATTTCCAGGCGATTCCGTTCGAAACCCCTTTTCTCAAAGGCGGTCGAGTTTGTCTTAAGAAAATGTTCCATCGAGAGAAGTTGTCGACCTAATTAAACCTTCGTTTCACGGCTATTGTCCCGTCATCAACTTTCGGTAAACTTCTCATTCAAAATTGAAATCCGGCTAATCCAATTCGAGACACTATTAAGGCAATTGGCGGAATTCCCGGTGCTGTGCACATTATTGAATCATGTACGACTCCAAACAACGTTCTAAACAGAAAATTCTCCTTTTTCATGAATTAAGGTTACTTTTTCCTTTCCAACAAACCGCATAGGTAGCAAAAGCAGTGCTATCCAGTAATTACTTCAACCACTCTGGAAACGCAGCAAAATATTACAAAAAGGTATATTGTTTCTTTATTAGATAGCTCTTCTGCGCAGATCACAGATCTATATATTCAGGTATCCCAAGTGTATAGGCAGTTTCAACTTACTGAAAACCCGAATAATAAGGCCGTGCCGAATTATCTGAGCATTATATTCCTGCATGCCAAACTCGCTTTGCGATACACATACGTGTTGACGACTATTTTCCCCTTCCAAAACTTAAGCCCTTCTGGAACGCCAACGTTTGGTCGCTCAATTCTCTGGGTAGTCTCAATCGATTCATGAATGGTTAGTGTTATATCTAAATAAAACTTTAAAAACCCTCCTACTTCGAAAATTATTGGGATCTCGATGTTTTAATATTTTAAACCTTAAATGTCATTCCTAGAGGATGATTGAAAATGATGACGAGGTTACTGGCACATGTATGATTACTTTGCCAAATTCTATAAACGTTTGTTTCCACTAGTTTCGTAGAAAAGGTTCAAACGGCACACAGACGGAATTTCAAAAATACATTTTTATTAGATTTTTCGAATCTATGTACCTATGTTAATAGGACTGGGTTAGACTTTTTTCTGGGTCGGTTACAGTAGTTCATTTTGGAAATTGAAAAATCAAGCCATTAAACACAGCTATAAAATTTCTAGAACAACAACAGCTGCTAATGATTTTGTGATAAAACTTAACTTGGAAATCGAATTCGCAATATAACATGGAGGATCCTATTTAAAATAACAAAGTTTGTGTGCACTGCGAATGCTTTGCACATACGCATGCGCTAAAATGTCATATTGTGATCTACGGGAAAAAGACGAAGGGCCACCATTTGAATTTTCTTCTAACCCATGTATTAAGGAAGTTAAAGGGAGGATTGTCTCCGTTATCTGGGACACTCAGTATAATGTATATATGTTTGCTTGACAAGTGAAAATCTGATGTCAATAAAAAAGAAAAAGGATCTGTTTTTTTTTGTGTAGTTCAATAACTAGTCGATAGTGTGTCTGTGTATATTTGTTCATGTACTGTGCAATAATACGCGTTGTTTACCCAAATAAACGAACTAACCAGAAAATTCGTTATTGGCGTAGCAATTATGAGCACTGTTTACTTGGATGAACTAACAAATCATCTGTTCCATCCGTTCGGCTTATTACTAAGCTTTATCGGTGTTGTTTACTAGGGCAGACCTATGTCAACTTGGCCAGTTGCCTCAATCGCTCTCTCGTAGTTGACATGATAACTTTCTGGGTTTCAAGGTACAACATAGAATCTCCCAGATGACCCTATTCGAGCATAAACAATTTCGAACATCATTGAAGAACTTGGATTTTTATTTACTTATTGAGACGGGCAAGCCCAATTGCAATCAATAAGTCATACATGTCATTCAAATCATTTTTAAAAAGAAGGTATTAAGAGCAATAAAGGGGGTAAACAGCAAGAGCGTAAATACATAATAAACAGTAATAAGAAAAAAGAGAAGAGTTTTCCGGGTGGTGAGGGAGGATGTAAAAAGTCAAATTCGAGATTTATGAATAAAAACAGGTTTTCAGTGCGCACATGACTTTCAGGTAATTTGTAGGAAGAAAAGTTCCTTTCGTTAAGAAAGCTTGATTTTTTGGCGCAAAAACGGAATTTTTATCTCAATCCTAAGGAGAGTTATCGTCTGGAATGACTGATGTACATATATATATATATATATATATATATATATATATATATATATATATATATATATATATATATATATATATATATATATATATATATATATATATATATATATATATATATATACACAGGGTGTCACATCTAAACGGGCCCATCGGGAAATTACCTTACGGTGCGAGCTATCGAAAAATTGAACTGGACCTTTTTTATAGTATTTCAACTCAGCTTCACGATGCGGAAGTCCGATTTTTATTTTTCCATGTTTTAGGGTCTCAAATCATTTATTGGAACTGACGGTTTCCTCTTGACCCGACTTTTTTATTGCTTTTTTCGATTTTAGGTTGAATTTGGAACAGAAAATGCCTCCTTGAAATTTTCTTTTTGGGGCTTCGTTTCTGAGTTATTCCACTTTTTGCGAAATACAGAAAATCACCGATTTCTTTTAGACATTACCAACACTTTCTTACTATTTTTATCTTCAATTTTTGAGATGTTCACCACACTTTTGAAATCAACATTAAACTCTATCATCAGACCCCAGCGTCCATAATCAACAACCACCATCAGGGGGATCGTCGTTTCAAAAAAAAAAAAAAAAAAAAAAAAAAACCCTCAAACTGTTCAGTACTATATCTCATTTATTAGAAGAACGTATGACACGCCGTATTCTGGACTAAAGTAAGGTTCTTTAAATAATAAACATCATAGTGTAGACTAAACAATAAGTATCAAGAAGCTGTTGTTTTCTTAACCCTTGAATACAGTTTGCAGGAGAAGGAGCAGAGGCTGCAGAAGGAGCAAGTGGCATTTTCGATTTATCACAACACAACTGACTGACTGGAAGTCTCCTTGTGGTACAGTGATTCTGTGTGAACTGAACAGTTTGAGGGGTTTTTTTTTTCGAACGACGATTTGGAAAACTTTTTTTAAATCGCAAGCGGTTCAAGTGTAATGTGAACCCTGATGGTGATTGTTGATTATGGACGCTGAGGTCTAATGATAGAGTTTAATGCTGATTTCAAAAGTGTGGTGAACATCTCAAAAATTGAAGATAAAAATAGTAAGAAAGTGTTGGTAATGTCTAAAAGAAATCGGCGATTTTCTGTATTTCGCAAAAAGTGGAATAACTCAAAAACGAAGCCCCAAAAAGAAAATTTTTTCTGTTTCAAATTCAACCTAAAATCGGAAAAAGCAATAAAAACGGGGGGGTCAAGAGGAAACAGTAAGTTTCAATCAATGATTTGAGACCCTAAAAGATGGAAAAATAAAAATCGGACTTCCGCATCGTGAAGTTGAGTTGAAATACTATAAAAAAGGTCCAGTTCAATTTTTCGATTGCTCGCAATTTTTCGATATATATATATATATTTATATATATATATATATATATATATATATATATATATATATGTAAATATATATATGAAAATCGTTAAACTCTAGGATTCGTTTTTAGAATGTCTCAAACGGGATTTCAGTGAAGAAAATTTCAGAACATTCTGATTTTGAAATTTCCGAACCATTGCTATAGCTTCTTTTTCTAAGAAAATTTGCGAAAATGGGAAAATTATAGTGATAGTGAGCGGAAAGTGAGGCGTGGGACTTGATGGTGGAAAAATGATGACAAGAGCTGCGGGTCAATTTATGGTGTTTTTTGTAGAAAATGAAGCTGTTGCAATCTAGCAATGAAGCAATTTATCGCATAGTAAATGCTGACGCTCTCTCTTATCGCTCCCGGACTCGACCCTCAGTCTTAGATGACGCCGCAACTGAAAAACATAGAAAATATTACACGGTAGCTGAAGATCTTCGAGGTTCCTTCTCGCCATTGATCTGCACTATTGAAGGAGTTTCCTACTGTGAGTAAAGGGCATTTCAAAGAAGGCTGGCCCTAATCTTAAGCAACAAGTGGCAGAGACCTTTTTCGTACGCGATGGGGTGGTTCCGAATAAAACTAAAAATGACCCTCACCAGAGCAGTGTCTTTTCGGTTAATAGATAGATCGATTTTATTGTATCACATACCTGTGGGATAATACATCGTCAAATAATTATAACAACTATAAAGTAGTTACATAATATATGCGTATAATAATTCTAAAAACGCATTTTAAAAAACTCATCAACAGTATAAATGGGATTGTCTTTCATTTTTCTAGTGATTTCTCTTCTATATTGACGAGTTGGTGAGGGGGAGCACCGACAAGTCTAGGACTTGAAGACGGGGCCAGTCTGCCACTCCTCCGCGAGTGAAGTGAGCAAGAAACACTCTCCTCCTGAATACTCATGTATTGAATACTTTCTCAATTCTACCTCAAGACCGGCGAAATCATTCCAGACTATACTGAGCCCTGTTATTAATTTATGGTGTTTTTCATGATTTTATGAAGGGGGATGATGTCGGCTGATCCTCGTTGCTTTTCAAGAGTCTCCAAGCGGCATCTCAGACGCAGCGATTCATAATCGATCTCGGCTGATGGAATTTTAAGCTTGAACACGACATATCTGATAAATTAATTAAGTTTGAACACGTTCAAGTTGGTATTTATGCACGGCATAAACATATCACTGGTGACCATATTACTGATGCATATTCTAGGATTGGCAGAATGAGAGCATTGTAAAGAGCACGATTGCGTTTATACTCGTGAACTCTCTAAAGTTTCTTTTGTGGAAAGCTAGGGTGCGCATTGCTTTGATTTAAATAAACATTTGGTTACTTAGTTTTTTTTATTTATCTCATTTGTTGACATCATAAATGTCTCAGCTTTCACCTAGGAGCCTGGTGATGTTGGAAGATGAGAGACCCATTACGAAGAAAGGAAACATTGCAGGGAATTTTTAATGCTTTTCCCAAACAACCAATTGTTCGTTTTTTTTTTTTTAATAAGAATTATGTATTGTACATAATATTACCAAGCTAGACATAGGCACTCACTGGGAGAGCGTGTGGCTTTCAGAATAGCTAGTTGAGTACAGGCTGTCAAAAGAAAATTTTCAATCAGCTTTTGCTAGAAGAAAAGCTGTTGAATAGAAAGTGCATGAGGACGAACCGATATCCCAGGACACAAGTGTATAAAATTGTCAGTGGAAAGCTTCAATGTTTGATCCAAATCACAATGACGGCAACGGCGCTGTCAACCATCTAATGGAAATAATTGTCATGGAATACCCATAATTACAAAACGTCGAATGCAGAAGGGGTTATACCCCTTCACTGAAGAAGATCAAGATGAAGCCGCTGGATTAATTAAAAGCGGGAAAGCTCAGGAACCTGATGGAGAAGTTCACAGCCTAATTATGGAGCACATTGTAATAGTTTGCCCAGAATTGCTGCTGCAACTGCGAACTGGTTGTCTGAAAGAAGTGTTTTTTATCCAGGAAAATAGCTATTAAGAAGACATTAATTACAGACGAAAGCCACGATATTGATTAACGTCGCTCACTTCGAGGACCTGACGTGACACTGAAAAACTGGACCTGGTTTCGGATGTCAAAAGAAGATTTCCCTTGGAATTTGAGCGAGATTGGACCGATAGGTCATAAGAAAATCACGCTGAAAATATTAAGTAGAGAAGTACGTTCGGGAAAGAACTCAGCCCTTCGGGCCACTTGGCCCCCGGTTGCTTTCCAATTTGAGCCTGTGGCTAAAATGCTAAAACTTGGAACATTCTTTCTTCCCGCTGATGCGGGGTCGCTTATTCTATTAATGAACTATAATGCGCATAACTGAGCTTCTGAGGAAGTGAAATGGTACAATGTTAAGTTACTAATCTTCAGTAACATGAGAGCTTTCCAACGAATGGTGAACGATTTTTCGATGATGAAAACTGCGGAAGTTCCATTTCCCTATACCAACGGCTTGGTTGTACGTGAAAAACATAAGAAATTAGGAGAATTTCCAAGCAAATCGCGTGGTACGTAGTATCTACTACATAACAGTACATACGATACAATTTCTGTACGATGAACAATGCGGAAGTTCCTTTTCCCTACCAACGGCTTGGTTGTAAGTGAAACTCATTCGAAAATTTGTGTGACAGCTTTCCGTAACATAATAACGTAACACTTTTGGCCAGTTAGGTGATCGCTAAAGCATGGTCCATGCTGATACTTTATCTAAGAATGTTCGCGAATACAAAGACAATGCGTTCCACGCATGTGTTCACAACAATAAAGCTCATTTTCAACAAGATGGCGACAGAACACAGATACAATCAGGGTTTTCTCATAAGTACGGACGAAATTTCACTTCAAGTAACCCAAGGAGAAACAGGCATGCTGCAGCCAACAGACGCTTCATGGATTCTAGTTCATAGCGGTAAATAAACTAATCAGCAAGTGTACCAGGAATAATTATTGGATTTACAGAGAATAGTAGGAAATGCATAATAATAATAGGAAACGGGTAGCATTAATATGGACGCGAATACAATCGTGATAGAGCATGGCGTGATAGACGGAACGTCAATATAACATGTCAAATCCGATTGGGTAAACAATCGGATAGGTTTCCCATCACAAGCAGCCCTCCTATAGGCCTATAGGTTCCACAACAGCGTATATCAACATTGACATGAGATTATGTATTCAGGTTCGGCTGATTTCTGAATGCATGAAGTGGTTAAATTGATATTGGCTTCAAATTCAGTTAATATGAATTATCGAGATTGTTACTCAACATATTCTCGTATTACACTTCCAAACAATATAAGATATATATATTTATTCATTTATATATTTAGAATAAGTTTTTTCCCACAAAACTAATAGTTAACAATTTCCTTGCACTGAAAAAGCTCAAATATCAAAACAATCAAGCTGCATGACGGAGACTTTTATCGTACAAGAGTAACGCTTCCAACCATGTTCTAATTCTTCTTGAGTCATCAAGTTAGTGGACTAGCTAAATTTAACTTAGGAACGAAAAAGTCGTATTGAAATGTACCTTCAAATAGTCCTACTCTGGATCATAATTATGGTTTTCGTAACCGGATTACAATATAGTCTATATTTACATCAAGCTACCGACTGTTTCCCTAAGAATGTAGGCAACACAAAACTTACTACTTTCGAGCAATTAGGTCATGGCTAAAGCATGTTCCATGCTAAAAGAAAAGGAAATAAATAAATAAAAATAAACTGAAACCTGAAGAGATCGTAGGTATCTAGCGTGGCGCTTCATTCAATATTGGTATACATTTACATACATTTCACTATGGGGACAAAAAGCGTATCGTTCTATAAAACCATGGTGTGTTTTATATCATTTATATCATGTGTCGAGGAACATGCTCTAGAAATGAAACTTCTGGTGCCGTAACGGTTCTACCATCTTTCTCATTCCCTTTCAATCACAAAATTGAGGGGAGGAAGGCTAATTTTCCTCAAAGATGTTTGTGACGATGTTTGTACACAAAATATTTCGAAGCAATTGCTCAAGATTTAGTTGCATCACGGGGTCCATTTGTCGAGGGCTAATGGAAGAAGATAGAATCTTGAAAACGCTCCTTAACCAGATCGTATTCTCAACCGTGGCGAAATAAATTATCGTCAACAGGCTCGACCCCCTTCCTTCAACGACATCACCGAGAAAAAATATCGGTCTAGCCGCCAAGAAGGAATATCTCCTATAAGATCTTATTTCCTTTTTTTTACGTCGCTAGTTGACTGAATCCTACTACGCCGTACTCCCGGGTACCACTTGACCTGGTGGATCTTCGAATATTTTCCGGCTGTTTTGTAATATTTCTAATTTTTTTCTTCGACCTCCCCGTCTTAAGAGGGTCGTCGATCATCACAAAGTGGCTCGTAGATTATTTTTCCCCTCCAAGTTGCCCTGGGGCTAATCTAAAACGATATCAATAGACGTGGGGGCAAACGAGCGGATGACTAACTCGGCTAGCTTCCCGTCTGGCCTCTTCTGCCAAATTGGAAAATGGAAGCGTGTTTTATGTTTTGCATCTCAGTTGAGGTAACGTCGAGATACGGCTTTATTTTAGGCAAATTACGGGGTGTAATTCATGAGCGGTGTTTTATCGCCATTTGCCAACCAAACGAGTATTTCTCCCAACGAAAAGATAAAATATTGATGAAACACAACGAGTATATAGAAAAATCGCCTTATAAGCCATGCGTACTGAACGCACACGAGATCCCTCTATCGAGAGACCACGACATTACCGGGGTTGCTATGAGTGGGTCTTGGGACAGGATGGCTCTTGGTACATACCCTTAAAACCCTGATTTTCTACATCGTGAAACTCTTCCTCCATACATGGAAACATTTTTATGGATGCTACCTGACGTCCACGACACAAGCCATTAAAACTAATAGATAAAACTATAAATAAATAATAGTGAAAAGTGAGGGTCGTCCAATATGAGAATTTCATGGTAAGTAAGGTACAGTAGATAACATTATAACGATGCCGGATATTTATTTATTTATATATTAACGGGATTAACATCCCTATTACAATAGAAAAAAGAAATTTTTAAATTCAGCCAGAAAAATTCTTTTACGTAAGATCATATAAAAACAATTAATAATGATAATGCAGCCTATCGTGCAGAAGCGTTAGGAACCTTAGCACAAATAAGGGACAAAATAGAGAATTAAGTTACCCAGAGGTAGCCTGTTATTTAAACCGTCAGGCATATCCCCTAAAACACCTCCTCTGGCAAAAATTTCGAAAACTCCAAATAGAATATAATTTAAGTTGGACTGATTCAGACATTTCCCAATACTCATATCAGTTTTACAATAAACCCCTTTAAACGTGAAAAGCGGGCAAACATACGGACAGACAGACAGAGAAAAATTGAGAAAATAGTACCAACCGTCTACAAATTGAAACGGAAAAGAAACTCAACATTTCATGATTATAATCAATGTACAGACAGACATACTTACGATTTTATTGATATAGATATATTTATATTATTTTATTTTATAAAAATAGGTAAATGAAAATTTACCGGATTAGGAACTAATCAGAAAAACTTGGATTGTTATAAAATACGATAAATGATAAGTATGATAATGATAATTTGATAGTTACCAAAGTAACTAAAAAATAAGTAAAATTTGCAAAAATATGTAGTGTGATAAGGTTTTGGTCTCTCGACACCTTGGCTCAAGATGAGGTTTGGAGGGTCATGAGGTTCAGTAATCAAATGATGATCATTATTTAATTATAACATACTTGTGCTTCTCTTCATTGTGTTCCACTTACCTCTCTATTCGATTTTAAATAATTTGTCTGCAATAATCTAGATACATGAAGTTATTCTAAGTTGAAGCTTATGCACACCGTAGTGTGGCCATCTATGTTATTGAGATTTAACTCCACGCCAGAGGATGGTATACAAATATACCGAAACGATGGCCTAAAAAAATCTTGGTACATTGCTAACTCAACTTCAACACAATCATAACTTTCTCATGTAGCCATGCTGCACGAATGAAACTTTCCCCACCGATTATGTACGTCATAAACAATTTTTCCTCCCCTGGATAAGAAGCGGCTTGCGATATCGGTGAGGTACCAAAATGTTTTTAAGGCCGTCTTATTTATAAATCCGCCGAGCCCAAACTTAGCGATGTTGCCAATTTGTCTCCCGCTTGTTATCCTTTCCTTAACGCCCTCGGGGGAGCGTCTTTTTTGAAAGGTCAAACTTCGTATTCTGTTTCGAGACTGATGCGCGGGCGAAATCTAAAAATACTCAATTCATTTTGTGTCGTAGGCAAGAATCTTGAAGTTTTAGTATCATCGGTTGATGGAATTTGTTTGTAAACCTACGCGGGAATATTATTAGCCTCTGAGGTCTCTCAGCTGATCAGTTGGTCTCCATACCTTGTAATTGTATTTTCCGTGCCGCAGAAAAGCTCCATTTCAAATTTCATCGCAGTAAGTCGATAAGGAAAGAATTTAGCGTAAGAGGGCCCACAGTTGATTAGTGTGCCTCCGTAATTCGTAATTGTTTTTGAGGTTTCATAAAAGAGCTCCATCTTGATTGAGAGCTCCGTAGGTTGATTAAGAAACAAATTATCCTCAAGATCCCATTTAATATTGTTTTAATTTTAGTTGTCCTAAAGGACAACTATTGTTTGAGGTTTCAGCACCGTAAGTCTATTAAGAAACCAATAAGCCTCAGAGGTCTATCAGTTGATCTCTGCGCCTGCGTGTACTGTAATTTATTGTATCTTCGTTAATACGAAGAAGCTCCATTTCAAATGTCAGCACCTTAGGTTCATTAAGGCCGGCCGCACACGGGGTGACACAAATAATGGCTAACAAATGCTTAATTTATTTATTATTATCATTTTCGGAAATAACTTAAATGAAATATTAACTATGAACTGGAACATTAGAAAATGTATGCACAGAAATACGTACTTTATGAAAATAAATGTCATCAACATGTGCTCCAAAAATCACCATTAATGGTAAGCAACTTCCGGGGGGAAAATGCACTCAACAAAACAGTATTTAGTACAATAGTACAGTATATATGTAGTATACAGTATATATAGTACAGTATACAATATTCAGTTAACGATTTTTTTGTCGCGTTTTCCATGAGGCCTAAAATGATAATCCAAAAATACTAATAGCAAAAATACAAACTATGAACAATGGATTAACAAATAAAAACCATAAAAATAAAACAATAAAAAATTTAAATACGAGTATCATAATGTGATTTGTGCATAAGTTAGTTTTAGTGCAAAGATAATACCTACTTTATTCTTCATGGAAATCTATACTTTAGTTTCCTCGGACGTGTTTTCCGTAGACCAAAAAATGTGGCAACCCTATCTGCAACGCGACTGAGTACGTTCCTTGAAATCGCACGGATCGCAGAAGGTTCGTCGAAATTCTAATTTCCAAGGTCAGGGGTTCGAGAAATGTGAGGCGCTATCAATACCGCGGCCGAGAATCGTTTCAGAGCGCTCTAGCGGCCTGCTTCGAAAGCATTCCCTTCTGAGTAACGAAGTAATCTGCTTGTTCAATCATAAGTAAGGTTTGCCAAGCTTTACTGGTTATAATTGCATGCTACCGAGTTGAAAGTCACGGTTCGATTCCAGTGAGGTCCAATTTTTTTTTTTTTTTTTTTTTTTTCGTCTACTCCGAAATATATTTATAATCCTTTTGATCTATTATTTAAACAAATCTGTATTCTTACCAATGGATTGACAACTTGATGTTATGTATTTTTGAGATGCAAGCAGGCAATCTGAATTTTCACTTAAGGACTGACTACTTGATGTTACGTATTTTTGGGATGCGACTTCGTGAGCATCCATGCTATCGAACTATACACAGCATTCTGATCTATTCTACTAACTAATCTATATTTTGAGGAGAGACAAGTGATTTTTGACGATTTCACAGTGAAGAACAGGAGAGACGCATGATTTAACAACTAGACAGGCATGATGAACATGAGATAAGATAACAGAGGGGTAAGTAGAGAACGGGGACGTAATTCAAGGCTGCGCGTAAGGAGTGCGCCACTGTCTGGCACCGCTAGAGGAAGAGACGCTCCTGTGTTCGCGGTGCAGCGGTGTGTTCGAAAGTTAATGTGAGAGAATTTAAGTCCCTTAGCTAATTTCTCCCTTCTACTGGGGACAAATTCCCTTTCCAATCCAGTGTAACATGATCAGCTTGATAGCTAATCGCTTAAAGCATATGTTTTTTACTAAAACAAAGAAGGAAAGAAGTTGTATTGGATGAATTCCTTCATTCGTTAATTGACTAAGGGCCACTTTCACCAACAACATAAACGAGATTAAGTTAGAAAAGATTAAAAAATAACGGAGATTCCAGCTAATCGTCTTTCACCAGACCACTTTACGAGTTTAAACTCCTAACGAGGTGGCTTGAGGTTAATCTCCCAAGCCCCGGCCAGTTACACTTGCCAATCCCCGTTTAGCCGTGATAACAATGATATCGAGCAATATGGCCGCGCACCAACAGCTGATACCTCTACAGTTTGATTCACAGTTGAAGTTTATTGTTACCTATTCAAGTTGTTGATGATGAATTCACGCGATTTATCGCTCGGATTAATTTTTGATTTCTCGGATGAGGACAATGTCCCAGGAAAAGACGCCCAAGGACGGCGCATTCCACATTTTGACGGGTTGGACGATGTTGAATTTCGGCGGGGATTCCGGCTCTCAAAACCGACAGTTTTGAAAGTCCTCGAGCTTATTGATACTCACTTGGAGTTCCCATCGAACAGGTATAAGTTGGAAAAAGGCTTTTACCATCAAATCGATGAATTATAATACGAAATTGATTATGAAATTGATGATAGGGAAATAAAGGATAATCGATGATAATAGCACGTTATAATACGATGTTGAATTGCTATCCCTTGTACAGTATGTACCTACCTACCTATACCACATAAAATAACTTATGTACATTTAAATAAGGTGATCAACCGTCCTGCTTCCGTCAAATGATGTGTCACACAGTCACACTTTCTTTGTTGAAAGTCAACGAAAAGTTGCGAGTAGGTACAAGTAGATCGAAACATGATAGTAACTAGGTAACTAGATAAAAACGGCGAGGATAATAATTGGTGGTGGTTGTGATTCACTGTCTTGATATGTCGGACACATGGTGGGTTTTCAAACTGTCGTTTCAAATTGCCCAATTTTTCATTGGACAGTTTGCGGAATCTCCGTTAAGGGAACTCGATTATTCTAATCTGGGGTTAAACGAGTTTTGGGTTGGTGAAAGACGCCAAGGTTTGATCCTCGAGATTATATTTAATCGAGTTTGGCCAATCTCCGGTTCATAAGTTGTTGGTGAAAGTGGCCCTAAATGTAAGGGTTGAGTTATTGTTAGAAAACAGCAAATAGGTGGTTTATGTAGTACATAAAAGCAAAGGTTAATTGGGATTCTCGTTCAGGGGGATTAAAAAAGGTGATCAGTCCAGGTGATATGAGCGAACTACCACAATAGAAGTGACGTTCAGGGTGGGGTCAGCTGGGCGTTGGCTGGAGATAATTAATTAGACACAGGGACAACGCGGAGTGACGCCCCACTTGACGCCGACCGTGTGTTTGTCTGACAGAAGGATGATGAAGTTGCTATGGCCGTGTGAGTGTGTGACTGCCGTGTGACTGTCGTGTGACAGTCGCCTGTGCGGATGAGCGACGATGAGTGAACAACGGGATGACGGAAGTCTGACGGGAGGGAAAAGGGAGATGAAGGGGGGGGGGGGGGGGGGGGGGTGAGCGCCCGTCAAAAGGCGTCGCTTTGTGAAAAAGGGCGGCGCTTTGTGCGCTTCAATTCGCTTGTTCAAGTTGCGGTTGTGTCTGACGCTCTTTATGAGGTGACATTGCTTCCATTCAAGGGGAATTCTACCCGGTGCTGAAGTCAGCAACCCTAATTAACAACAACTTCAGTTATCACGAAAATTATAAACTATCTTCTTATAACTCCCTATTCCTGTACATAGTTCAAATAATTGTGAACGGACAATTTTCGTGATATGAAATTTCTCATTTTTTGTATTTATTTATTTATTTATTTATTTATTTACAATACGGGTGGCGCCCAATTACATTGAACACTATTAATAATTTAGAATAGACAACAGAGGAAAAAAACTGGTAATAAATTGGTATATAAAAAAGAAGGAAGAAGGATAAAAACGAAGAAAAAAGTCTGTGAAGAAATAATGAGTGTGATAAAGTGATTGGCTAAATGATGAGACTGGCTAAAAGACTGTCGATGCGACCAGATTTCTGAGGGTGGTGGTGGTGCAATCGAAGAAGTCCAGTTCAGGATTCATCTCGATGAGCAGATTCGCCATACGAATGATGGCGATGTATTAAATGAAATTGCGATGCATAAATAAATAACTCATGACAAATCCGTACTGCTAATTTTCTGCTCGAAACTTCAAAATGTAAACTGATGTTTAGTATATACACTACATGCAGATACATCGGTGCATGGATATGCCTTACTTTTCCTCCTGTAAAATATGTGTTTTGTGTCTCAAGTTGAAAATGTCTCATTTGAATTAGTTCAGTCAGCTGATCAGAAAAGACTCAATCATTTCAATCTTCTCTTAGTTTCCCAGAAAGTCTTCCTATCTAATTTCAATTTCTTAGGATGACCAGGAGAGAATTTAGCTTCCCCGGCTGATTAGGAATGCACCAATCAGTTCAATCGTCTCCTAATGTCCCAGGGAGTTTCCCTGTCAAATTTCAACTTCCTTGGATGAACAGGAGAAGTTTTAGCTCACTGAGTTGATTAGGAAAGAACCAATAATTTCAATCGTCTCTTAGTGTCCCGGATCGTCTCCCTATCAAATCTCAACTTTCTAAGATGAACAAGGGACAATTTAGCTCACTCATCTGATTAGGAGTGAGCCAATCATTTCAATCGTCTCCTAAGATACCAGGGAGTCTCCCAATCAAATATCAACTTCTTAGTATGAACAGAAGATAATTTAGCTCACTAAAGAAGGGACTTTAAACATCCATGCGATTTGGGAACTTCCCAATGAGCTGGTGGCCCCGGGAGCCGTCATGGTGGGTGGGTCCGGGCCGGTCGGGGCCCTCAGGCCATGACCGGCCAAACATAGAGGAAAAACACTCCACACCGAAAAACGACACAAGAAATAATATTGGACACAGAAGCAGAAGATAACATAACATATAACAGAAGAAAACAAGATCACAGCAAACTATACGGATGACATCAAACACAGAAGAAACTTCAAGATTCACACACCATTCCTATTCCCATTTCAGTTCTGGTACATGTACAATTTGTATAAAACCAATAAATGAATTTAAAAAAAAAAAAAACTTATTTCTGTTCTAGAACCAAAAATTTCAACCATGTATCATGTTTTCTCCTCGATATTGATTCGAAATTCTATGAAAACATCAGAAATCAACAAGCGGTTGCAATCATGTTCACAATATCAATTATTGAGAATGATCACCTGTGTGTAAACAATTATTTATATAACCATGCTCATAACTCAGTTTGTTGGACACGCACTTCGCCGTAGTTAACATAATATTGTTGGATAAATCGAGAGCTTTCGAACGAATGGTCAACGAAATTTGTGGGATGAAAAACGACGAAGTACCATTTCCCTAGCAACGACTCGGTTGTAGGCGGAAATCACTGTAACACTATATGTTTCGTGCGCGGAAAAAAATTGACTCGCAAAATTTGCTAGGACCCCAGGGCTAAAACATGATACATGTTAAAAATCTTTCAATGCTTTCTGATTTCATTCTTGCAGTATAGTTACCGAATTTGTTTATTGGTATCGAGTTACAATTTGACATGGATTTGTCTTTGCTCTTTGGGGTCAACCAAAAATTTCCGTGATGCAAAATTTGTGTCACAATTTCAGTGTTTTTCACGTACAACCCAGCAGTTGCTATGGGAATGGAAAACATAAATCGCACATAAATCGTTCACCACTCGTTGGAAAGCGCTTGATTTATGTGATAAAAGTTCAAATCTCAAGCTACCAATTTCCCCCTCCTTACGTACCTGGCTACATTCCTAAACTAAGTTGATTGGACTATAAACAATTTTAATAAGCCGGTGCAATATTCTTAACATAAAGCAATAGCATCATTTACTCCACTCCATAGGAAACACTTTCATCCTCTTGACAACAGTCGACTGTTAACAACAACTCATTGTAGTGGCTTCTCTCCACAGTTATTTTCAACATTTCTATAAGTAAACCGTTGTTTTGTTGGAATTAGTCGGGATGCGGCCATGTGGCCCAGGGATTTGTTTAAAGTTAAAGGATTTGTTTACAACTCTCGAGGACAACCGTTATGAAATCCCCAATCAAAGACATATCTATGTAACTGTAACATGGTATCTGCTTGTAAAGCAGATAGTGGAACTCGTTTATGAGTTGTTTAGTTAGGTACTTGAAGTTTTTTTTCTATCTGAAAATTGGGTTAAATTAAAAAAACACTAGGCCCCCCAGCCTATAAACATATCCTTGTCAAAATTATTATTTTTTTTTTAATTGGAGCCATAGCGATAGCGTCATTTTATGTGGAAATTCGCTAGAATTGTGAGTACATTGTTTATCACTAAACCGCTGGAATAGCAAATATATTCAATTCTGAAAAAACAACTGTTCTTCAACCCGCTCCGCGTGGCGCAGTCGGTTGAACCCGCATTCCCTCACACTTTATTTCGATGTCAACTCCGTTTACGAAGATAACCGACCGAAAAAATACACGAAACGTGAAAGCTATCAAAAGGGGTTTTCGGTGGGCGACTGTGTCGTGTGGTTAAGGAGGAAACGTGTACACACTTCGGTCGTGTGTGGGTTTAATGAATGAGCCCTCCCACCATCAATGGAATGGGATTGGGTTCCCTTCAAGGTAAATTCAATGCGGCTCCGGAGTCTGCCACCTAAATCACCGCTTCAAACACGCTGTAGCGAGCTTTACCGACCGCAGTGCAGGGCGAGGTAAAAACGTAGGTCGAAATGTAAATCGGCGTTAAACGAAAGTAATGCAGATTAAACCCTTGATTTAAGAGGAAAATGTATAAAACAAGAAGTTCCTGTCATTCGGTAACATCGCATAAGCGTGAATTATCGTATTATACTTGTGTTGAACCATTTATCAATTTGAACATGAATATGCTTTTCCTGGTGCTTATTTGAGTTCTTTTTCAGGTCTACCAACTTTTGCATCAATGAAGCTTCCACCCTCAACCCTATAACTGTGTTTTAATGAATTTCCGTAAGAAAATGAGGTATATCAATGCTTAAATTTGACCAAATGTAAATCATCGAAACATTTTACTCTACAAATCCATATTGGAACGTTTCTCAGATTAAAAAATTTTCTGGTGAGCGTGTTGTCTTTTTTAATCCCATTAATTTCAACTTTTGTTAAAATTTAATTCTGTCGGTCCCTTCCAATATATTGATCCAACGAAGCAATCTAACCGCCTCATCATTTCATCGCCCATGATCAAACGCTGAGAATACGTTCTTTCGTTTTAACACGTAAAAGCAACGCATTCTCAACAATATAAAATTTAATCAATATCTAATCTTGTTAAAACAGATCTAAACTAAATTTTGAACTTTCCACACCCATGATAAGGACGACGAACATATTTTTTGTGGTGCTTATTTGAGTTCTTCCTGAGGTGTATTATTATGATCTATGGATTCCACCCTCAACCTTATGACTGAGATTAAGTGAATTTCTGTAGGAAATTGAGCTAAAGCAATATATTCATAATTAAATTTGTTAAATTATTATTCAAATTAATTTATTATTTTAAAATAAAATTAGCCGGAGATTTGCCTTTCACTTCGGCATTAATTTTGATTAAACTCAAGGGGTAAAATTTGAGAGTCAATAATATTTTTAAAATGAATTGAATGAGACTACCTATAAAATATTGTACGATCTATTCTTGCGTTCCAGAAGGATTCAACTGTTCGAAGAAATAAAGTCATCAACACAAATGTGAATCGCACAGCGACTTCAGCATGTAGAGGCTGAATTACTGATTAATTAGGCACAATTTGATTCGGTTTCCTACTAACTTAAAACTGTCTAAGAGACACCTGAATACGCCCATCTGTGATCTACGCAGAAACGCTATCTCATAGGTAGTGGAATTATAAATCTTTGTGGAATAATTTGCAGCGTTTTACTCCTAAATGCACGTCGAACGGGATCCCCATGCTGCGACTCCTCCTGTAACACCTAACCGTGTTGGGTAATGAGGCCTCCCGGACAGGATGATAGTTAAAACGCATACACAGGCACATATTATTCAGCTGATTGGCTGTATTTCCACCATAATCTATTTTATGATTAACTTTCAAGCAGTAGATCAAACCGGTGGTATTGGAGAAGTTAAATTCACGAGGACGCACCCCTCGGTTTCATTTGACCACGGAATACGACGTATAAAGCTCTTTAATCCCTGTTCGTCTCATATCGTTAGTTATGAGCTGTCAAACCCTTTCTTAGGTCTGTTCCTGGTGTCAGCCCGAAGGGAAACCTGAAGGCACCTCGAACCCCCTGTCACAATCGCCGAAATCCCGCCCATTCCGTGTCTAAGGCAGAGGCGACCCCAGTGAAAATCCAATACCTCCGCTCCTTTATTGACGTCCACCCGCACAGGGTTAATAGCCCGGCTATACCTTCCTTAAACGTCAATCGTCATTCGTTCACCCGTGAACGCACTGCGAACTCAAAATTGGATCAATAAACTTTCCCTCGAGTCTAATTTTGGAGAATAGTCGATTTCAAGTCTTGGATCAGAACCTCAGGATTTATAAGAACGATACTCATTCAATCAGTTTGTTGGTCGTATTTCCGCAGCTCATAAACTTTTTTTTCTCCAATCCTAGTGGTTCAGAAATTGATTCTGTCGGATCAAAATTATTTTATTGGCTATCCTTATAGGAAATTTCGCGCTGATTCCCATATACCACATGTTCCTATACCTAAAACCACTCCTTAACGGAATTATCTTCAAAAAACCCTAAAAAAACACGTAATGGCCACTAAATCATCTTGTTAAACATTCATTACCCTCAAAAACCCACTGAGCCGGTAAAAATTCCAAGACAACAATTTATTTTATTCATTTTGTTCACTATATCAGTGATTCAGTAAGGCTCCCTACTTTTCTACAAAACTTTACGAAATTAAAAATAGCTGTAAAATGTTGAGGAAGGTTCGCTGAATGAAAAAGAATGTGAATTTCCAGGTCCTGTTGGGTTCCGGATGAACAGTGAAGTGTGAAAGTTGGAAAACGTTTATGAAGGATTTTGAAAGCACCATAACACCACTACTTTTCGTAGTATTGTTAAGAAATTGGTGACCATTCGACGCCGAGTTTGATTAGCTACAACTTTTATTTTTTAAAGAACTCGATTTAATGTCAAGTTTGACCTCTAATAAGCTAAAAAAAACGACATTTCCCGGTTTCGAGAAACTTTGAAAATTATTATCTCCCTTACTTTCGGTGCTTTTTACTTTTTCTGGTGACCAATCGACGCAGAATTTCAGTTTCTACAACTTTTTCTTGCCCGCGAGTTGTTTTGAACGTTACTTATAGTCGCTAGAACGAAAAATATGTTAAAAACGTGTTTTTGAGTTTTGAAGAAAATTACGTTTAAGAGCGGTTTCAGGTATAGGAACATGTAGTATATTGGGAATCAGCGCTAAATTTCCTATAAGAATAGAATAACCAATAAAATAATTTTGATCCAACAGAATCAATTTCTGGACCACTGTGCGCTGGCAGGAGGCTTCGGAGCTATCTCCTTCCTAACAGCCCAGTACATTTTGCTCTTCTTCTTCTAAATAATGGTATCGTCGCTGCCACGTCGGGGTTGGAGGATCCTTGGGCATCTTTCCAAATGCCTGGCATCCATGAGTTTATTAGAAGTACACAGGGGGCAGGTAGGGGATGCTGCAACACAAATACGATGCAGGTGGTTCTGCAGGAGGTCGTCGTTAGTGGTCAATCTGAAGTTGGCTACAAATTCATGCCGGGGCAGTATACCCAGGATGGGCTGGAGGACAAGTGATTCCCACTGTTTCCCGGCAGCCACGATGCTGTGCCTTTCTTTCATTAATTTATTTATTTTCTTTGCTGCCTTACTAATGCCTGGTTTAGGGTGATAGGGTCGTCAGGTTAAACACATGCAGCTCAGAAACTGCATTTTGTACTCTGCGACGAATCTGATACGAAGAGGGAGGGGAGGGAGGCTGAGATTATCAAATTCGACAATAATACCTATGAAGAAGTGTCCTTGATGATGCCCCATTTCCTAGGGAGAAACGTTGGAGGAAAATAAATACCAAATGAAGGACAGAAAGACATGTTTTTGTAATGTTTAGTGATTAAGAAGTGGAACAATATTGATATCAATAATATCAACGTTACCATTATATTCAAAGCATTATCAACCTAGACGTCAATAAGAGTAGAGGAATTCGGGGGCAAATTCAGGATATTTTTGAGGGAGGGGCGCAAACTGTGCTGTGGGAGATGTGGAATATCTCCCATCAAAACAGTGAGGAGGTTGAATCGTCTAAATTTACATTCAAAATACTGAGATTCATATCTAATAAATATCTAATCAATAATAATTAGGTACAATATTGTTCACTGAAGCATAGGTCCTAATATTTACTTGATATTTAACACAGTAGCAAACATTTCAATATTGCGATTTTTCTTGGGGTTAATCATTCCTCAAACCTGAAGTTCAATCCTTCTAGTTTTATCTCCACCAATTCAATGTCAGCCTTCGGACTAATTCAGCAATATCTGCCTTGGGCTCAATAATATACATACCTGCTATTGCAATGCTAGTTAGAAAGTCTGCTGCATTTGAAATTTGGTGGACGTTAGTGTACGTAAATGCTTTTACGTAAGAAGTGAGGAAAAAATAGAAATGTTTTCAACCAAGGTCCGAAGAAGGGACGCGCGCCTCAATGTCTTTCCCTGGAGGAATGTAACATCCCTATTACGGCCTTAATAGTGCAGCTAATAGGAATTTCTATCCTCAATTTTTACAGGTAGGTGTACGTATTCCTAATCACTGCTTAAAAGCATGAGAAGGACGCGAGGGAACAGTCACAGGAGATATGAGATATATTTTATTATCAGAAAGAGTCTATCATTCTCTTCCGCCTCATCGAAAGAATATATTGAACGGGCTTTGCGAAATAAGTTTCTGGAAAACTTAACAACAGTGAAAACCCAATTTTTGCACTCGAATGAATCAGGAGGAGGTGAATCGTAAATTCTGGCAATGAACTCCGTCCCAGAAGAGCTCGACAACCACCTGAGACGCTGCAGGTCGAGGTGTCTTCGTATTCAATCCTTTTTATCTTCGTCTTTCAAGAGATTTCAATGTTCTCTAGTCCCGCACTTTCCTGGATTTCGAATCCCAGCCACTTCCAAAGAAAGCAGATTGGCAGCCTTCCCACCGGCGTTTACCTTTTCAATGCAGATTTCCACGGGTCCCTCCGATCGCGGAGGATTGAAACAGCGGTGGAAGGCGAAGCGCGGTAATGCAAAAAGGAAAACCCCTTTTTTTCGAGGTAATCCTATCTTCTGAGCAAAGCCGCTGGATTTTATGTTTTATTGAAGGAAGCAGGAGGTCGGTGATTACCTTATGGAGCGAAAGTAACCAAATCCCGACCCTAATTCCAACCCAAATTTGGTTACGGCTCCGCTTGGTGCCAATCCAAAGCTTGGAGAACTTTAACGTGATCGAGAGCAGGGATTGACTTGGCTTCGGAAATATAAAATTGAATTTGATATGAAGGAGGAAATATCCGGAGGTACCTATATATTGTTGAGACATATTTCCAATGATAAATATTTATAAGTAACAATACTCTAAAAATAAATTCATAAATACTCAATAAATATAACAACTAATGCCACACAATACTAGTGAGTCCGCTGACCAGGTGCTTCACGAAGTTTGTGATAATGTACACATTTTCGGTACAAACTCGATTTTTGATTATTTGTCAATGACTGACGTCAGTGAAGATGACGTTGTATTGTCATCGAGGACAACTTTTAAAGCTTTCATAGTGGTTTCAGTTTATTCTGCGAGGCGGAAACTATTGAAAACGATACAAAACTCGAATGTCGGTTGGTTTGATGACGATGGTCGTCGCCGATGACAAATGCCTTTCCCTGGATCGTCACCAAGAACAATTCAGCTGATCCCGGTTGTTTAAAGACTACTTACCGAATTTCAAATTGTAGCTCCGAAATTGCGGCCAAAGGCGCGTAACACGCGCACGCACCCACACATACACAAACACGCAGACAAATGGTATCCAAGTCAAAGCAGAGACATCGTTCGCCAACAAGATGATCAATAAATAGGTCACATCAATCATAGTTCAATCATGGACGTTGATGAACCATTTTAATTTTGGCAATGAGGTATTATGATGGATTTATTATTGATGTTTCTCAACTGTTAATTATGAATATCGTTCCTCGATCAATTTCGAAGGAATCATCACACAAAACTCTGTTTAAAATGAGCAAAAACACAGTTTTCACACTCCTTCCGATTTTTCTGATCCGTATTCAATGAACTGAGTTCTGTCTAAATCAAAGAAAAAATACTCTTTTCTATTAAAATTTTTGTTGAGGTCTCGACTTATCAAGTATTTTGCCTTTAAAATTTCACCTGTTGAGGTTGATAAGACCTAATGCCGAGATGACAGGCACATATCCGACTAGTGCACGCCTTTTGTAAAAAATAAAAAAAAATTAATTTTGAAGAAAATACTCTAGCTCAGCATATTATAAATTCACTAAAACTCAATCATAGGGGTTGAGGGTGGAATTCATGGATCATTATTATAACAACTCAGGTAGAACTCAAATTAGCACACACAAAAAGTAAGTTCATTATCATGGAAGTAGAATGTTCAAAAATTATTTAACTAGATTTGATATTGATTAAATTTTATATTGTTGAGAATGCTTGGCTGTTATGTGTTAAATTGAAAGAACGTATGCTCAGCATTTGTTGATGGACGATGGAATGACAAGGCGGTAAATTGGCTTCATTCAACCAATATTTTGGAAGGGACTGATGGAATTAAATTAAATTTTAACAAAAGTGGAAATTAACGGGATTAACACAGAATACACGCTCAACAGAAAATATGTTAATCTGGGAACCGTTCCAAGATGGATTTCTAGAGTAATATGTTTCGTTGATTCAAATTTAGGCAAAGTTAAGCATTGGCATACTTCAATTTCTCACGGAAATTCAGTAAAACTCAGTTAAATAGGGTTGAGGATGGAGAGTGGTTCATTGACGCACAAGTTAGTACACCTCAAAAGAACTCATATAAGCACCAAGAAAACGTTCATGAAACACCGATATAGCACGTTCAAAAATTAGTTTTAATTTAATCGGTTGTTAGATATACATTTTATATTATTTGGAGTAGCGTGTTTGAAAAAAAAAAAAAAAAAAAAACGCATGCGCAGCGTTTGTTGATCAGAGATAGAATATTGAGGAAATAAAATTGCTTTGTTTGATCAATTTATTGAGGAGGACCGACGTGTTAAATTTAATTTCAACAGAAGGTGAATAGTTTCATAACAAATCTTGTCTTACTGAATGAAAGCGTTGAAAATTAACGCCGACAACGAACCTTTGTGTTAACATAAGAAACGGCTTAGCGAGGTTAATTCAGTAGGATGGAGAGGGACCAAAGAATCCTGATTTGACAAGAAATAAGAGGGGGAAAGTCTCCTCGATTTTGTTTCACAACATCCGACAACCTAAATCCATGTTTATTGTAGTTGGAACCGTCCCAGACCCTTTCAAATAGAATAGGAAAAATAGAACAACAAATTAGCCGTGTTTAGGGTAGACTGAGGTTTGAATGAAGAGTGGATATTTTGAGTATGAGTTCAAAAATATTTATAAAAGTTAACAATTATTGTCATTTATAAAACCAATGAACCAGTGGAACAAGCGAAAGCGCGCACATTTCTCATGACATGACGCAAAGTCGATTGATTGTGGTTCAGAAATGTTTGGTGCGAGGCTTCTCACTATTGTCACAACTTCATTCATGGTGGATGGGTGGTGTTAGTGTTTTTAAGGATATTAATATGGAATTTGGTTTTGATATTAAACAAATGAATCAGTGCTCACGAAGTGAGTCACACGATAGCGTATTTTCTTGTAAGGAGATCAGCGTGAAATCCACGCTTCCTGCGTTGAATAGTGGACCAAATGGCTTTGGAGCTCACTCGGCTGATCGATGACCTCTCATATGTAAGCGGCCCTGTTACATCTTTATCCTCGCCGAGTTACAGATTACATCCAGACCAAGTTTCATCAAAATCGGACGTCGGGAAGTGGCATTTGAAACAATTTTAAGGGGACATACATATAAATAAATTTAAAAAAAATATATATATATATACATACACATAAATACATAAATCAACGGACAAAGTGAACACAATAGCTCATTTTTACTTTTTGAAAAGGAAATACATGACCCTCAATGAACCTACGAGTTTGGGGTCGATTTCTACGTATTTCTTCACGCTGGATTGACTGGTAACACTGCATATCTCCCCAATTCCGTTATAACCGAGGTTTTCACTTTATTCAACTAGTTTTTGCTATAAAAACACATACAATTGAGCACAACAAACTTGTGAGCGAAAAAAAAAATTTTGAGTTCAAGTGTTAAGGCTTGGTTATGACAGAGTTGGAGCGATCTGTAAGAGTCGATATACTCGATATACTTAGGAATTCGGCGTTTTTCTCGACATTTGAGTGATCTCATTAGAGTGTGTTGAGTGTGTGTTAATTAATATATCTCAATACAGTAGCTCATGGGGGTCTAAAGGAAATCGCACAGGCCAATGGAGGAAAAAAAAAATAGCAAAAATTGGTCATGCAACAGGACCAGCTTTTGAGGCCAGGCAAGGAGAGGCGTATTCACATCTTACTCATCATATTATTCGTCAATTACTGGAAACTGAGTGCTATGTTTGCACACATGCTGTTTACTGTGAAGAATGTATACATTATGCCACACATTTTAGGATATTAAGGAACTGTTTGCTGTTATTATTGCATTAGGTGCACACTTTAATGAAGTTTAAGTTCATTTTTCAACACGATTCCGAGGACACAATTTTGAGCATTCTAGTTCATTCTGACAAAGAGATTTCGTATGGCTGGGGCTCATTAAAAAATTTGCGAGATGAAAAAAAATAAGCGCAATTTGTGAAGTGATATGGAGACTTGTTGTTTGGAATGTAGCCTCCTTAAAAGATACACTTTAATCAGATTATGGTTGGCATCAGTTGAGTGGCTCCTACAGTTAATTTCTATGCTAATTTACAGTAAATCATAGTTAACGATTGAGAAGAAGAAACGAAATTCTGAGCTTAATAAACAATATCGTGTTAGAAAGAAGTTAAAACGATGGGCTCTTTTCTGATCATGAACTGAATTCTCTAATGTTCACCATACGAAGTTGAAAAAAAAAGGGAGTCATTTGTTGGAAAATCGATAGGGAGACTCTCTTGGTCCTTAAGAGGCAATTAAAATTGTAGGCTCTTTCTTTATCAGCTGATTGATCTAAATTCATTCCTGTTTACCCAAGGAAGTTGAAAAAAAAGACCTATCCATGATCAAATGTTTTTTCCAGTAAGAGATACATTAATTTCGTTCGTTTACCTATGTAGTTTTGGCAAGTAGGTCTCCGTAAAAACCTATTCTACGTTATAAAATATTGATTCATTAAGCAATCAATTAATCTTAGTTTTTAAAATCATTTAATAATTATTAACAGGACGTTTCTATTTGTTTTCGTCACGTCACGGTGGGGTTTTCTATTGATTTTCACGTAGAACCAATGCCTAACTAGGGAAGTGTAACTCCCTTAGTTTCCATAGCAGGAAAATCGTTGGCCACTTTTTGGAATGCTCTCATTTTATCACAACATCTCATAATCCCTAAGCTCCTGTAGTGTCAAGGAAAGCTGATTTATTACGCTCAGTTATAAACTAATATTGCTAAGTAACCATAAAGAACTAATTATGTGTAAAATTAATCATTATTAAATGATCTGACTGTAGAACCGTAGTTTTTTTTTAAGTGCAAAGTGCCCGAAAGGGGTTGATGAAGGAACGCATCTTTTTTTTATTATGAATTCGTTAAATTTCGGTAATAGAACGGCTTTTTTATTTCCATTCCAATGAGTGATATCGTCTGAAATAACGCTTGAAACACCAAAAACTGTTATAATCCAGAAATGGCTTCAGTCAGAATGCCTGAAAATCGGATTTCAATTTAGGAAACTTGGAATATTTTATTTTAATCCTTTAAAATAGCTTAATTTTTATCAAAAATTCAATAAAATCCTCTCTCGAAAGGCATTCTTCCAAAAGCTATAGGATTTTCCGAAAAACTACAAGAAAGGATCGTGTATTTAACATCTGAAATTGTGAGACTTATTTGTACTCTAAAGGAATAATATTCAATAAATCATAAAGTGATTTCATTCTGAGCTTTCTGGCGTAATTTTTAAATAAACTAATGAATAATAGAAACTGTACTTCAGGAAAATTGCAAGAAATGTTGGAGAAAACCGGGAAGGTTGGTTCGGGTTGCGAGGGGTCAGGCCATTTGTCGGCGGGCAGTTAAATTCAGATTGTATGAATCGAGCTGTGACAGACATGTTTATATTTAGCCCGACTCGGCTGATTCTGGCGCGGAGCCCCCTATATTTACTTAAGAGTACGAACCTTCCACTTCTCCTTTGCTGCGTGAAGGCAAAATAATACGAAAGTTCCCGGGCTGTCTGTTCCTCTAAAGACAAATCAGACTTGTGGTGTCATCAGAAAGAATTTCCGAATCCGGAGAGTCACCAAGAAGAAAACGTGAAGGGATGGCGATGTTAAATACACAAATCTTAGGTGATATGATGGAATAAACTGAAATACGGGAAATTGACTACTACGTACCAACGTGTTTGCCAAGTCCGGTTTAGCACAAAACTTATTGCTATCCGTGACTGAAATGTGTAATTAATTAGGCGTGCATGTGTATACTGAATGATTGTATCAGTTCTATGAGAGGGAGCACTAGATATCTGTTAATAGGAACGTTAAAAAACTCTTACATAGAACCTGCTTTCCATATAGAATCCTTCTAGAATATCCACGACTAGAATCTGTCTGAAGTAGGTAACTCAAACGAGCCTTTAAGATACGATTGTAACTTGTAACTATTTCGCACCTAAGACAATAGATATTATTACAAAAATCATTAGAGTTCAAATCATCTATTGTTCAAATAATTTAAAGACTGGAAAGCATTTAAAATTTGGTTAAATTAGGAGATCATTAAACCAGATTTTCTTAGGAAAAATTCAGAATTGACTAAATTGGAAAATTTTTATCAATTCGATAGCTCAATATCCAACACCAGAAAAAAACCTCATTTTTTTTTCAGATCACCTAGACGAATATTTGAGGCACCTCAAACGACCTTTGGAAAGATCCAGGCTTGAGATAATTTTTAATTATACAAACCCACGTCAGTAATGTATAGAAATACCAAGAGATCATCCAGATGTTCAATTTAATGTGTTTTTAATGGTAAACGTACTAGTTTCAAGTGTAAAACTCGGTTATGAAGGAGTTGGTGAGATCTGCAAATGTTATCATTCAATTCAACGTGAAAAAATAAGTAGAAACTGGCCCCAAACGCGTATTTTCATAGGTTATTTTTCACGGAACCCTTTGATTTCATTGAAAAAAAGAAAGAAAAAAAAAAAAACATATTTTTCAACATTAAAGCGTAATTTTCTCCCAAAATTAGCCAAGTAAAAGTAAATTTGACTATGCCGTTGGAAAGCTTAGATTCGGAGGAAGACAGGATAACAAATGGAGAACGCTGCAAATTATTGGATGGCCAACGCAGAGCACTGGTCCATAAAAAATTATCTTTCCAACCGAGTCTGGTGTATTAATTATCGAAATATAACTGGATGATGCCACCTACCGGAAGAAATTAAATGACAATTAAAAAGAATGAATAAATGAAAAAGGAGTGAAAAAACACCTTGAAAGTGACTAAGAAGAAAGAATTTAAAAACGCTGCAAATTATAACACAAAGGTTTATTATTTCTGTATTAGATAGCCCTTCTAAACAGAACATTGGTCAACAATTATTATTAAGTCCCATGTACATCTAGTAAATGATCAAAACTTGGCGCATCGTGCCTCCCAAAAGTGTTCACACGTTTACAGTTCACGACCCACCAAGTTTACGGTTTATAGTAGGTGGATGTTGAACATTTTTCCAAAAATGTCAAACCAACAAAACAAAAAACTTAGTAAAACGCCAGGTTTAAAAGGAAAGGAATTAGCCTCGGAGGCCCCATCAGCTATTAGTGATCCTCCGAACCTCGTAATTGTTTTTGAGGTGTCCCGAACGAGCTCCATTAAATTTCAGCAACGTGAGTCGATTAGGAAAGAAATCCCGATGTCCATTTTAATGGACATTTTGCAATTTTTATTACAAATATATTTTATTTAAAAATTTCTCATTTTCGTCTTACCCTCATTCCTCCAACAGAAAATCGAAAAAATTAGTTAATTTTGTTTATGTACGTAAAGGTGTGTGGAGGTTGTAGTATTTTTTTCACCAACACACCAAGGATCGAAACATGTGGATCGTGGAAGCCGAGAGGTCCGAATTAGAAAGGCGCCGGACTTAGATGCGTTCAATGCAATTGCAGTGAGGTTGAGAGGAGACGAAGATGAACATTACCTGAAGAATGACCGCTACAGTATGTTCCTCTAATGAAATATGCCCCCGCACCCTCTGCAGAAGTAGAGAGTTCTTTTAATAAAGTTATGTTGTTGGCAGAGAAATTGTAGCAATTAATGGCATAAATTACCTAAATCACAATAATTAACGGAGATAAGTTACTCGTCTTTGTTCAGTAGTCTTGTCGAAGATTAGGGTTAGTTCACAATAAGATAAATGGTTTCGGGTTTTAGCAAAATAAGGAATGAGCGATATTCGGTGGACATAGTTAGGCAGTTCTATTATATGAGGTTTCGCGTTCGTCAGAAGGTTCGGCGAACAGCGCGTACACTTGGTTCCGTGGTCAGATTTAGATTCCCCGGCGAATGGAGATTGACGCGGAGGGGCGTCGAGGTGAGGTCCCTTGGGTAAACTCCGGGTCAAAGGAAGTTTTTCGATCCTACTCATTCCCTTTGAGGGAGTCAACGTCTAAAAAGCTTGGGAAGCGAAGGTGGGGAAGGGGGCAGGGGATTAGGCCGCCTTGGGCCGGATGTTTTTTTAATGCTTATTTATCAAGAACCCGAAGGAGCCGATAAAAATATCACATCAACGGCCGTTGGCAGGGGAACAAAGCCCAGGGCTAAGGGATCAGTGGAAAGAAGGGCATGGTGGAAGGGGGGGTTAGTGAAAGAAAGATCACGTTGAAATCGTTCATTAAAGGAAAGTTAGTCCGTTTCATGTTTTCCCATCGATAATAGTTGCTTGTTACAACTTGACAACAACTACAGTTGGCCCCGCTGATTATATATTAATTTACTATGTAGAGTGATGATAGCTCAGCGGCTCTGAAGAGCGCAGAGTTGTCACTTCCCACTCAACACGAACATTGTTCACAGAGTGGGATAGTTGCTGATATAATTTTGAGAGTTATTTCAATTTATATTTTTTACTCTACTATTTCGTATTATCTTACTGGCGGAATGAATTTGCATTCCAGACGATAACTTCACTAAGATACAGGTAGGAAAAATCTTTTTTTTTTTTTTCCACAAAAAATTAAGCATTCCAAAAAAAGGACTAGTTCGTTGGAAAGCAGGGTTCGAGTACAGCAATTTGGTCAAATTCCAAAAAGAGTGCTAATAGAATCACTAAAAATCGTTAAAACTCATATTGTTTGGCGGAATAAGGGTGTCAACAATCAGAACATCAAAAAATGTTGGCACAAAACTATGCTGAACAATGTACTTGAAATTCATTGATACCTGCCAAAAAAATCGATAAAATTGCAAAAATCCAAAATTTATGTTTTAATTGCAGTACATCATTTACAACACTTTTTCCCCCTTCATAAAATTGATAGTTATAGGTCGACCAGAGATGGACTGCGTTCTGAGGGCGCGCCCTATGCGGCAAAAAAGTGAACTACTCGTTGAAGCATTACCAACCACCACCCTCAATTCATTTCCCACTCGACTGCCCTCAAGCGGATTCTTGCTCTGGACCTCCAACAGCAATTGAACTCAGATTTCCTGAAGTATCATGCTGGGCAAAGACACTACGGCTGTTCCCCTCTCTCAAGATAAATCTTGGTTTAGGGATGAGAATATGTTGAGGCCTTCTATGAAGCGATCATGAGGTTGAAAAGTGGACTCAGCTGTTGTCAGTTACAATTGCGCAAGACAGAAGTCGCCCAATCACAACAATGCAGATTCTGTTAAAATGCTACTGTGACCAACGAAAACAAAATCTTGGAATGTGATGCTCATTCAACCACGAAGAGAAACCTTATGAGGGAAATTTTGAAGTTGGTGGACTGCCCCTTCAACCTGAACACCATTTTGGTAAAATCGAAGCTATAAGTTTTCTATAAACTATTTGATTTTGTTAAATAGCTTCATTTCGTACGAAAATTCGCCTAAAAATAGAAATTATTTGATCTGTGAACTTAAGAAAATTGTTGAAGCATCCTAATTTATTTTTGATATGTAACTATTTATTAATTATTATTGTAGATAAACTTGTGCAGTAACGGCTGCAACTAAAACACATCCAATAAAAAAGATTTGGAAAACTCCAGAGATGCGGAACATACATCAGCAGTTTATACGTTTAGAGTCTTGCGTTATTTCTGCTCAGAACACCCGCAGTCGTGGGTTTTACGATCAGAGGTTTATTGGCCCTCGCACCCCGAACCTACGTAAGAAACTGGTTTGCGGATAGACATAGGGGCTAGTGAGGCAGGCAACCTGCGGTAGAGCTACTGCAATTTTTTACGAGAAACTTTACGGGGCTGTTCCCCACTTTGTCACTAATATGATTCCATTGAGGAAGAAGCTGGTGTCACAAGTCATCAGTTTTATTGAGGAAGAGTTTCACAGGATTGACGTCATTCGTTAGCTGGAATACGAAGTTGGTAGAGCCAGTCGTTAACGAAAAAAAGTGACAGCAATATGTTTTATAACATCCTCTGTCGTTATACATCCTCTTGCATATAAAGCAAAGTTGGTTATATATAAACCACTTCACCTCTCTTGAAAAACGTTGAACTTATTCCTCCTTGTTAACTGAGGTATAGTTATCGAAATCATGCTCTCTACGTGATATAAAATGGAACAATGATGTTTTATAGTTGAAGGAAATCTCAATATAATCATGAGGTTGGGACAGTTGGAATGTGTTAATCTGGACGGAACATTCATGAGCAATATGTCTAATTATTTCGAATAAAGTATTAACAAATGATATATCAAATAAAAAGTCGGCCACGTTGGTTGTGGCAGATAGCTTGTTCGGATTCCAAAGGGGTTCATTGGAGCCATTTAAAGTTTGAACCGTCCAAACCTGTTTTAAGTCGTTGGATTTGAGGTACGCCGTTGTGCAGTAGCAACTAAGAATCCGATCGTAATGAAACTCATAAATCGTCATTTCCCAACCATCAGGATATGAGCGATTTCGGAGGAATAGGCAATAGGAAAATGAAACATCATTGTAAGTGTGACCATGCACAGTAAATAACTACTTACAGTTTCTGAGTAATGAAATTTATAGGGAGCTATTCCCAGTCTAATCCGCTCGTTCCCAGAAAATATTACCAAAATCAAATGGAAACTGTTGACGTTATGCCTGTTGCAAGGGTTTGTGGACACGCTCTTGTGCTTTTATTTATCATGCGAATACGACTTAGTGTCGCAGCTGGAAACGTATCTATGACAATACGTGCAATTTGATAGTATAGGAATGTAGTATGAAGGTAGAATACGCGAGAGGCAGGTGGGGGTAAACAGTACTCGCCCTACCCCAGACATTCTCAACAAGAAATTGACCAAAAAGTAACATGAGAAACGATTAAGAAAATCTCAAATTATAAGGTGATCCAGCACGTAGGTGTCATGAACTTCTGTCTCTAACGATTAACTGCATCGCACCAAAACCTGGCACTTTCAAGTGGTCCACCTGGGGCACACCCTTTGAGTGAGGCCAGCTGTATCATCAAGAAAGAGTGAATGAATGACAGAGACAGACCGACAACCAGAGTTGTTCAAATGATCTAATACGTAAAATGCAAGTGGAAATTTTGATTTTGGAGAAGAAAAAAATCGTTATTCCCCAAATGTGATTTATTTTGTGGAAGATATGACTAATGAAATTGGACGACACCAATGATGAACTGATTGGTAAACAATGAGGTTAGAACATAGCATCTCAGCTAACTACACAACTATTGTCGCTATCACAGAAATCTTCAGATGTTCATGTATCGTCGAGTAATATAAGCTAGTAATCATAGGAAACTATTTTCCTTTGTTGATGATTAATTTTCCTGGTAAATTGTTTGGGGCACCATTCAAATAGGAAGAATGCTATGTGACAGAGGTAGATCGCGTCACAGTGAGCTGGCGACCCGCCAAATCAGTGACGTCGTCGATACAGGAATAGAATTTTGAGCTTCCGTTATCATCTTCCTTTGTCTGTCAAAAAAAGAACTACCTATTTGGATGGAACGCACGTTGCAGATACCAGATGCCAGACGCGTCTTGAAGATAATATGATGAATCGACAACTGATAAAATGCCTTCCTAATTTAGAGTTTTTTCGTTGCCATAACGCACCCACAAAGCAATAGCGTCACAACTCAAAAAAGCTGGAAATTAGTCTTTACAGGTATTTTGATTCCACGAGTCCCAAAAGAACTCCCAACCCAACATCACTGGACAAACAAAGTGGCACAAGTTGTTTATATTAAGTACTTAAAATCTATAGGAGAAATTGATCATTAATCAGATCAAACTAAATTTAAATGTGCCTGAGACTCAAATCACTCTTCACGCCGAATAGAAACTCCAGAGTTTTGATTTTAGCAGGTATTGATTAGCTAAGCCGCGCCGGATCATTTCTCGGACGTTGCATTTTTCTCGGCCAACCTCTGAATGTTTACATCCCCCGACCGCTTAAACGAAGGGAGCAACACCGCTTGCCCGAAACATCAACAGACAAACATACACACACTACAGTTCCACGCCTTGTTCCTACAACGGATAACTTGCGCGAGTAACCCATTCGTCAAAGACCATCTGATAAACATTTAACATTGTAGCCACCTCTCTCAGGCCTCTTACCACAATGACGTCAAACGGAGCTATTTAGACGAGAATTGATTATTTGTTTGTTTCACATCATAGGTTTTGTGCAATGAACTTTGCAATGAATCTGCAGCTATTGCAAAGCTAACAGTTGAAGGTTTTTCCTTCATCCAAGTGTTCGAACGGGACGTTTTTTCTTATTTGTACTGACAATCTGCAACTAGATGTTAACTCGTAGGTCAACATTTATGTAACTAGGTACAGTACAATTTAATTCCAGATATGTAGTTGTCAGTATTATACCGTCCGAATTCGAGCGAGATCAGACTGCAAGGCTGTGAGAAAATGATGCTTGGTGGATTTCATGATTACGCATGCCAAAGTGAAGTATTAATTTGTGAGCAATAAAAATTATATAAAACCATCCGCTCATCAGCTGAAAATTTCATCAACCTTATGGACGAAACTGATATTTAGGTAATCTTATTTCAAGGATTTGCGGACACACGGATAGGCATGCAACCAATGTGGTTCAGACATCTAAAACGTAAATGCGATTGAAAATTTTTATTTAAAAGAAAATTTTCTATGCTGTTGAAACGTATATTCGGCAGATAGACTTGGTGGGAGAACCAAATCATTTCACAAAAGTGGATAAGTGATTTTTTGCTTTAAAGTGAATAAAGTTCGAGTGCTTTGGTACACTTGGAAGCAATATCGAAAACGGTATTTGGGTAGCACACAATTTCACTGAATTATTGGAGACCACCACAAACAGTGGGGGGAAAATGTTGACGTGACCTAATCCAAGGTTTTTTTCGTTGTATTTTCATTTTGTCGACGTAGCAAATGAAATTCATCAGACCGACTCGCCAGTTCATCGTTCCCAGTTGCGGACAGGAGGTATACAAACAACGGACGAGGAGGAGTAAAAGAGAAAAAGGTTGGTATAGGTTACCTTGAAATGGCTACACACACTGGAACACACCAGCAGTGCATGCGAAAAGCCGAACAGGCGGGTTTTTGGATTTTTTCCACAGATATGCGGTGGAAAAAAAGGGGATTTTGTGATCAGGTGCCACGAGAGTTAATATTGGCTGAATCCCCGGCGAAAAACAAAGCATCGTATTGGCCTCAGATTTACCACAGGTGTTGACAAAAAGGTAGCGATGGGCTTCATTTTTTCTCGGGGTCGATTCGCTCTGACAGACGCTGATTGGTGAAAATGCAGGCTTTTAGTCACATCTCTTTTATCGGAATTGCTTATTACATGAAGATAATTCAAAGTCTCCAGAAATTTTAGGAATACTACTTTCTTTAAGGAAATCTGTTTTGAAAATGTGAATATGTCAATACTTAACGAACGCATGCGTTTCTGTGTGGGTATGAGTGCGGGCGATACTCTGTCGTGCCTGTCGTGGTGAAAATGAACCTGTATCACGTGGTGAAACAGCGTCTTCGGATTTATGGTGGTAGCATTCTACGTCACGATGGGTTTGCCAAGCAGGAAGCAGCTCATCTAGGGGTTGGGATGTGGAAAGGACACAATGGGTATGCCAAAATCCTAGACGTCCAAGGTCATCATAGACATGGGGCAGACCTGATAGGCTAAGATGAGTAGGTAAGTAGGATATAAATGAACTGCGGAAAACAATAAACGAGATAAAAAGAGTGGTGGCAGATAACATCAAGGTCATAGTGCCCGACTGCGTCATGCCGCTAGGGTGTGAAGCGGGAAAATTTCCAAAAGAGAAATTTTTTAAAAATAAAGAAACAAAGTGAAGAATCGTTAAACTCCAGACACCGTTTTAGAACAGAATAAATGATTATCGACCCAAACGCAGCGATCTGTCGTGAAATTATCAGGATTGGGCCCCAATTTTAATTTACACTTTAATTTTTTTGTAGCCATTGCAATACCTAGCTTCATTTTCTATGAAATATCGCTAAAAACACGGAACATGCTTTAGATTTACAAGAAACTATTCGAGAAGTTAAGTTAAACACGTCTCATGCTTTAATAAAAATGTTTGAAGACTGCGGAACGGAGAGGTGATAGCTCCACTTATACATAGCATCATAATTTTCTGTAAACCACCGAAGAAAAGTAGAGCAGTTAACCCGAAAAGCATATTTTTTCAGGGTGATATCGGATGGGAGTTCAGATTAAGTAAAGAAAGTGTAAATAAACTATTGCTGGCAGAGAAGTGCTTCCGCAAGTAAATTCCGGGTATGACTTGCGACTGTCGTAAATATATCAAAAAAGCTTGTTAACTTTCTAATATGAGAAGTGAGCCATAAATAACGAGAAAGCTGAGGTCAGTGTTCGTAGAACGATAAACACGCCTGCACGCCCAACGTCACAGACTCGCGGCGGGTGATATGATGAATAGGAGCAGAATCTTCCGTAAATTATGAGAAGAGCTCCTAGCCCATCTCACCTCTCCGTTATCCTGTGAACATGTGCGGGGGAGCGGAGTGAGAAATACGAATAAGAGACCTATTTTATTTTATTTCACCCTTAGGGTTCAGTAAATTTGAACAACTGTTTGCGATAAGAAAAATAAGAACATAATTCAAGAAGCGGTGGGCAGTATAGCTTGCTCCCGGTTTTCCCTTATCGTAACATGGACATGGATATTCATCCACTTATTACAATAGTCAGGGCGAAATTTCCCAATTTATGAAATGTAGATGAATTCTAAGAGCAGATAATTAACAAACTATTATATATGTACCTATAGGGTAAGGGCACCAGTTATTGGCCAGCCACTTCCTCTCCTCTCCCCGCAGTTATTAACCACCCAATTTTTAAACTTAGCTTTCTGAAATCTAGGAGTGTCCGAGATCATAATATATGAATCATCATGTTATGATAAGCTCATAGTGACATCATCATGTTAAAATATTATATGAATGGTAATATTAGTATAGGAATTCGTGGGAGCGTATTTTGACTAATTTTCTCACATCCATTACCTACCCGAGATTGCAATGGTGTGAAAAAATCATAAAGATAAACAGTAAGACAAACCCTCCTAAGGCGTTAAATCTGCGACTGCTGTTTTTTACGCAAATGGTGAGTAAACATTGCCCTACTCGTAAGCATTTTCAGTAGGTTCAATTCACTCTAATTTTACTCTTCTTTGTGTGTGAGCAATCCAAGATAATCTCAAGAATTACTTTCAGAGAAGCAGAAGATTCTTTGGCGAGTTTAGACATCTTCCCAATAGCTGACTAATACCCTACATAGCTGTCGATGGGCGTGATTTGTAGGCAGATCAGATTCTCCTGGCCGAAGCTCTTCCACAAGCTTTGAACGAATAAGGGGTAGAATACCGTCATCCATGCATTAAATTGTACAAAAGGAGGCCTAGCGGAGAGGGGCAATGACCATTTGCATGACACGTGTACCAAACTCGGAGATACGTTCTTTGATACGCGCATAGTTGATACAGACGCTACTTTTACTGCTTCTAAGACTGGCAAATGTCATCCAGAAAGGCAGGTCGAGAAAACGTGCAAATGTGACCGCAGGCTGTAAAGATTTTCGGGGGTTCCTCCACTCCATTGGTAATTTTGCGGAGTTCGCGACGTTTATCAAGAGACTGGCGTACACGTTGAGCGATAAGTGGCGGAAGCTATACGCCCAAGTACTTGGCTGGATACGAATCGAAATCCAACTAGCTACAATAAGGGTCGTAAACCTTAGCTCCGCTACACCAGGCGGAAGCAAAGAAGCTAAGGTGGAAAAGACGGAGCTGTCCTGTACTATTACTGATTTCCAACACCTGGAACCTGTGACAATAAACAACAGATCTAATAGCTCCAACATACTGACGGCAATGTAAAGTGAAACGAAATTGACCTAACAGTTACATGAGAGCGACATGCGACAAACAGACGTCATACGATCTTCTAATTATTCTTCCCCTGTATATACATATAAGAGTGCCTTAAGTATGCTCATATCAATCAGAAAGAGTGGATAAAGTTTAGTGACTCCCACCACCATTTTACAAGGGGTGGTGAAAATTATATTGCAGGTTTTAACAGGTTAAAAAGGTCAGAGCACTCTTATAGTCATTGGGCAATTACCTTTTTGAATAAATTACCCCCTGCTATTCGAAAACTTCCATTCAAATATTTCATTAGCTGCATTGATAAATTTTTGAAGAAAAATGCGTTTTACACCTATGATGAATTTATGAAATATGATTTTAGCGTATGTGAAATACTGGCCAAAGAACTTAGGTGATATTGCAGACTCGGGTGGATTTTTACATGGTATTGTCTTGCTCTAAACTTATTATGACTCAAGCGGAGGATATTATGTGAAGTACTCTCGTTTGATCTGTAGTAGTAGTAGTTAGTCGTTGGTCTGTGATATTTTAGGTGTTTTAAAAATTATCTTGTTATCGAACTATCAAAATGTGTATTTTTCTTCATTGTTTGTTGTCAGTTTTCTATTATCATATTGTTTTTTTAATTTTTATAATAGATATGTATCTGGAGCGTGAATGTAAACTATTAGTATGAGACTGTTGTGTGTGTGTGTGTGTGTGTGTGTGTGTGTGTGTGTGTGTGTTTGTGTGTGTGAGCGTGTGTGTGGTTTTCTTTCCTCTTGTTGGTCGGGTTGACTGGCTGGTCCTGGGCGGCGGCCCCCCATTGGCGCTGATTTGTTTGGTGAATGCGCTGCGTGTTTACGTTGCGTTTTGACAGGGTGGAGAGAGCTTCTGCTCCCGCTGGCGGTTCCCATCATCAGTTGCCTGGTCCGGGAAGCCGCCATGGTGGGTGGGGCCTGGGGCCGGTCGGGATGCACCCGGCCGGCGTGGGGGTTACCGCACGCCCCCTCAACTCCTTGATTATAATTCCGACATGTTTCCACTAGTATTACTGAATTTCATAAAAATATGTAATGACGATTGTTATGTACAATTTGTATTCAAAACATGAAAATAAAGACTATGACAATAATGGGTATAATTTCTCCTAAGAGAACCAACATAAAAATAATAGCATCGTTTGTATTCATCTATCTCCCGAAAAGAACAACAAGAGCTACGACAGAAATCGAGCAAGTATCTCCAATACAATATGAGCTTCAGCAGTCATTGTCGGTGGAATGCTCAACTCCAAACAACGAAGTGTTCAAGAGCGAAACTATGCTATGGACCATCACTACCGCTGAAACACACTCAACAACATTGATTCCATCATTTTATGCGTTTGACGCAATCGCAAGTTAGCCCTTCTACTGAACATTCACCAACCCAACTAAAAACACGGGTTCCCACTTAGTAGAAGAGAGAAATAAAAACTCTACTCACTGCAAACTTTCTGTAACAAGTTTGAAGTGGGAAAGAGCATTTGGTCGGAACGACACTCAGCGCGGCGGGGCCCGGGAAAGAAAAAAAAAAACACTGAATTCTGAATGGCTCGGCCTCGCTTTGCGCTGGCAGGTGAATTGCCAATAGCAGATACTCTGTTCACCAATTAGGGGGTTAAATACACTGAAATGTCTCTGAAAAGGGATCGAGAGAGGTTGAAACTCGTTGGACCATTTTCGTTCAATTATTCACCACTTCGGTCCAAGTTCCTGATTTATGGAATGGGCACTTTTTGTGCAAGTGTTTTACGAGTAGCAGATTGCTTAAAAAAGCATGAATAAAAATTAATTTTTCATCCTGGCCTTCTGTCAACTTTAGTCTACTGAAGATAAGAAAACAAAAAATATTTATATGCATATTTAACCTGCAGAATGACCATACGAGCAGAAGACAAACTTCTTCAAATTCAGATTCACAGTGTGTGAATGTGTGTGTGTCGTGACACTAAATCCCAACCCTGGCGATAGCAGTCGGGTGAAATGATCTCTTGAAAACAAAATTACTCCTTGATGTGTCCGCTCTGCGCGATTACGGATAACTGGATGGATAGAAATAGAAAAGAATGTGAAAATGAGTAATCAATACATTTTTGGAAAACCTACATTTATTGTCTTCAAATCCATATGCAGGATGCGAAGCGAACATCAATTATGTAATAATTATCTAACAAGAATTAGTTAGGAACACGAACCATATTGCCTGACATGACTCCAAGAGGAGGATGTAGCTAAACTAATTCTAATATTTCCAAGATTCACTACTGAGAGTGAAATTGGGTTTACTAAGAGGTAGGAGGAAGTGACTGATCTGTTTAACGTGGACTTTCAATTTTAACAAAATAATCATGAAATGCACTTTCATTTATTTGTGTTTGTAAGGAACATCAATCACATACCTAATTAAATTATGTAAAAATCGTGTAGTTGTAGTTTTATTTCTGTCTATACCTGTATGGTATAATGACAAATGAAGTGAATAAATCTGCCAAGTTGGGTGTGACATAGCTTTCAGAATCCGAAGTACGAAATAGGAATAATCTTAAATCATTTGAATAATCCTATAATATTCCACAGCATGTTCTGTTCCTATGGTTGGGGGAAATAATAAATAAAGATGAAGGGTGAAACGTTAAAATCGGTCAATTGGGCATAGATAAAAATGCTTAATGAAGTTACGCATGCGCATGCGCAGAGTGAAGTATTTGTTTGTTTACAATAAAACAGATAGGGATACGGGACCATCAACAGTCTCACCCGTGCATTCCCTGACTATTTATTCAATTTCAATTTATTCAAGAGAGAAGGGGAGAGAGGGAGACGGAGGGGGAAGAGGAGAGATGGAGAGAGAGCGAAAAGGAGAGGGGGAAAGAGAGAGGAGGGGGATAAGAGGGAGAGAGACGAAACTATAGAGCAGCTTTCTGTTCAGGCTTTAGGTATTTCTCTCGAAGGTTGCATCTTTGCCCCCACCCCATCCGAGTAACCTAGTAAGATCAATGTATTTTCTACTTTTAATACTAGATTCTAAAACAGCTGCGTTCGTAAATGGGACTGAATGAGTATTATACGTGTACATTCAAGGAAAAATAGTTGTCACATTTTTAAAACCTCTTTGCCCATTTCTACTGCACGAGAGCGCAATGATAGCATTTAAATTAAATGTCCTTACTGAATAAATACTTTACTCACAGAAGTATAATATAACAGCCTTGTAACTAGCTTGAGATTAATTATTGCTCACCTTTTTTCTTCCTGTCGAGAGTGGAGTCCTTTTCACTGGGTTTGTCGTCTTCCGGTGAGTTGATTGAGAGTTTGTGACAGACGTCGAACGCCTGCCCGACCGTCCTCACAACCCGCATCGCTTGGCTCTGAAAATAAAAGTAAGACTAAATGAAACGGAGAACGTATCGGCATCACTCGATGAGCAAAAATACTATGGAGAGCTATTACTGTGATTCCAACGCTGTTTCGTGTCACAAACATACGCGACGCTAGTAACGCGCTGGTCCATGAAATCACATGTCTCACCTCGCACGCGCACGCATCAAATTAAATTACCAAGTGGTACCTCCACCGTTGCTATTTTCTCGAAACAACCACTTTCCACTCACTATAATCTGTGAAATGTCTTAATGTTATAGGACATTATGTAAGGATAGCATTGACATTATTGTAAGGAAATTTCTACGTTCCACTTTTCCAGTTATTCCAAGACTAAAAATTAGAAGAACAGTGTTACTCAAGAACTTGCATACAGAGCGGAACACACGAAAAAAGCCTTCTGATTTTCAAGCACAGCAATACCATTGCATTATATTCAAAAATTGTACAAGTGTACCTCAAAATCACAATCTCCTTCAACCTATCAACCCAAAAAAATACTAAATGTTACTAGAGCGAGTAAACATCACTTTATTATAGTAAGGCCTTTTCGCCCTTGAAAGTCACATTATTTTATGTTTTTAGGGGAGAGGGGGTTGATTTGAAGGGGGGGGGGGGTAACGGTGGAGGCACCTATGGTTTGATTACCTCAAATTTCCCTGATAGCCCTCCATATTTTTAAATTCAAAGGGATTTAGAAATCAGGTTCAGGGGAGAAAATTTTTGACAAGTTTAGTGGGCAGTATAGCAATACAGTAATTTAGAAAAAGAAACAAAATATACCAAAATAATTTAAAGTACTACATATTATCCCACGGGAATGCAGACCATATTATGTGGTGTCACCTCAATTCTTATATTTCTCCAAGACCATAAAGTTGCCAGAAGTCTGGCTTTCTACTCACCTTCCTAGCATCCGGCCGGATTTGATTTCGAGAAACGTCCGGGTTTTTCCTTTCAGATGGCGGAATTTCCTCAAGTTTATATATTTATATAGTAATATAACTGATTGTTCCAGAAAACAATACAATAATATTGATGTTCCTGCAATATGGTTACAGTTTAAGTCTGGTACCCTATTGGTTTCTTATTATTGTCGTAAACAAACTTTTATCTTTGTCTTAGCAATAAACGAATGCGACCGACCCAACTTGCTGCGCAGTTAGTAAAACGTGAGGGCCAGGTTTTGCCAACTTGAAGCAAAGTCACTAAGGGTCAGGTTGTCCCCTGCCATAAATAAATATGTAAACAAAGCCATATAAATATCCGTAAGTTAAGTCGGAATCACCACTATAGTTTCGCATAGTTCATTTCTCTACATCAGTGGTTCCCAACCTGGGGTACGCTTTCCCCATAGGGGTACGCGGTGACTTTGTTAACGGTATGCAAAAAACAATCTGAAATGGCGGATATAGTTTTCAAAAAATACATTGTCTAGTGGTAAGTACGTTCTACGTCAGGTCGGGCCGTGCAAACAGTAATCGCCTTATACTCGTACATCCTTGATTATAATGGAATGCGAGCCCCTATTGAATAAAGCACTCCAAGTTTTAGTGCCTCTTACTGTTACGGAGTTTGTAGAAAAAGGTTTTTCTTCATATGCCTCTATCAAAAACAAATACAGTAACAAGCCTACTGCAATTTCAGACCTGAGAGAGTATGGGTCAAAAGTGAAGATGGATTTCAAAAATGCTAAGTACATCAAAACAAACCTAAGGATCACATCAAAGACACTTCTTGAAAACTTCTATATGTAATCTGACACTGTTCTATATGTATTCTATTCTGGCACTTATATATGTATATTGTAATTATACTTTAAAGTTTAAATTGAAATATTAATCTAAACATACTACATTCGATGATCGCATTAAAAAAGTTGGTGTTAACCAAAAATGTGTTACTATTTCATTTTCTTAACGAAATTTCCATTCATAGTTGTCGACCTATTGATCAATCATTCCAATAAAGGTGTATTAGACCTTCTCTAATATTATAGTACAGTAAAGAAAAGGAGTTAGAAGTGTGGAGGTACTATGTCTGTAAAATGTGGTTTAAGACGCACGCATAAGAAGGTTGGGATGGGAACCACTGCTCTAAATCCAACTTTCCAGAGCTCATCTTCGGGCCACTGGCCTATCCATTCTCAGATGGTACCTTGCGTAGATTCCAGATCCATAGGTTCGGTACTCATATAGTTCCACAGCATTTCGCACATTCCTCTACCTTCCACTCCATGTCCAATTGTTAATTTCTAAATGTTTTCAAGTCAGGGATCCACGATCAAATAATTCAAATTTTTTCCTAGCTACACTCACATGGATGAACGCAACCACGTATTTTCAATAGTGAACCTTCGTAATCAACAAAAATCCATACCTCTTAGTCCAAATGTAATGAAAAAACTCTGGTAACCGGTAGAGGGGTATTTTTTGGGACACCCTACATACAATTGTATCTATTTAGATTGACTTTACGTCTCAAAATCTCAGTCCAACTCCCAATTAATTAAGCGAATAAATGACCGCTGACCGCGACTAATTTGTGTTAACTTCCTATAAATGAATGGGGAATCCAATAGCAGTTCTAGGGCAATCTCAAAGGGATGGCCAACGGTCTTGGGTCTTTGCTTGGTTGATTCAATCTGAAGACCCCTTGGGGGGTCGTAACATCGATTCCAATGGCTTATCGGGTACTGATTGCGAGCGGCCCTGTCGACAAAAGGAACAACGGACAACGGGGATTCAATTGCCAATGAAGTCATTTGTTGCACAGGGCAACATGGGGAATTATGCCACATTCGTCGGAAAATCGACGTACTTCAATGGATCAATGAACAACAGGTTTCATTTCACTTTTAGAAATAAGGCTTAGGCACTTATTCTCCGGCTCAACGAGCAAGCATAGACCCTGGAACTACTTTCCAATGTCTATTCCTGTCTTTTGCATTTTCTTGTTATTTCCTTACACCCTAATGAAGCGCGTATTCGTCCAACTCACCGGCTTCTTGTTCTTACCCTTCTCATCGTTCCCTCTATTGACGGCGTCCTTCCTTCTAGCATTCTTCACATGTGCCCCGCATATGTGGAGCGCTCATTCGAATTTAACATGTCTATTTTTTCACAAAGTGAGGAAGGCTTAGACTATTTGACTGAGAAGAGTCACATCTGCCTGTTCTAAGAAAGCCAACCAAAAGCAAACATAAACTTTCATTTTGAAGCTCAAGAGTTCTAACCTAACTAAAGACAACCTAAAAAGACTTGCTCCAACCGAAACCCCATTGGAGCTTATGACTGGATGATGACAGAATCCAAGGCAACATGTTGCCAATCCGCAGCACACCAAACCCAGCCTTCATCCAAAGTTGTGTAGAGGTACACTTTCGAGCCTCTTGCCAGCAGTCCCGAGGTGGGAAGCTGGAGCATATTAGAAGGCACTGTTTCCATTCATTATCTGTTTCGTGACTTAACCACATACCGGTTTATTGCTACTTGGGTGGCCCATGGTAAACGAAGCAAAGGACAATTTCGAATTCGAGTTCCGCATTTCTAATAAGCACTTTAAGGGCGCAGGGATTTATCCAATATTCCAAGATCCATCTGATTGCCATCTATGTACCTGGTCAGCTGTTTATCTGAATGTCAACATCAACTCTCCTTAATTTCAACCCACAGGCATTTCTCGTTACGAGCCCAATGTCATCAGCGATTCACACAATTGACGACTTATGGTACTCCAAAAATCGAGTTTGTGAAATAGCTACCTTATCGAATAATATTCCAATTGGGTAATATGGATAGTTAGGAGTCTTCAGATTAGGTGCTTTATTTTCACTCAATAACCGCAAACAACGCTATTATGTAACACAATTTACAGTTGAAAATTATTCACGAAAGTTAGATTTTGTAGATATGTGGGTCTGTAAAATAAATAAGGATAGTATGATGTATTGCACTCCATTTGTAATATAAGCTGTAGCGAAATTACCAGAGTAAACTCTGATAGTTCAAGAAAGAAAACAGTTAAGTGGAACTTAGTCACCCCAAACAAGAGGTCGAAAAAGTGTCATAAATACATGTTTTTTTGTTACTCCTACTTCTTCTGAATAATAAATCTTTCCTGTAAACGATTTCAAAGCTAAAACATTCAGGTAGATTATCAGAACATTTCAGCTCGATAGCCTGGAAAGTGAGAGGAGTTGAAAACCCCAAAAACGATACTTAGTACATAACCCCAAATTATCACAGAGTAACCTCAAATTATTAAAAAGAGGGACTAAAATACAGGGAAAATAAGTGAGCTCAGGTGATGAGTTTTGGAAAATACTAGGGTTATCCCCTCAATAATAACATGGATCAAGGAACCACTATAAATATCCATATCGCAACATTACAACCTGGATCTACTACCATCTTCGAGTAGGGTAGTGGGTCTAATAGTTGAACTGCCTACATAAGTTTGCTTTCCCATTAATGTTCTTGCAATAAAAATAGCTTTGTGTAAAATCTTCAAATTTTTTCCCCATCTTCTCTGATTCAGAAAGTGTATAATAAAATAAATATTTTTAGAAAGGATAAGTGTGGAATTTTATTCCAAGACTTATCTCGGTTCGGTTTTTGGACATCTGTTCCTAATGTTGAACAGTGGTGGATTATTAGTTGGACATAACGCAGGGAACGGTCCTTTTATCAACTGAGGATACATTTCCTGGTCAAGTACATTTATCACTAGCCCATCAGAAAAACCTTAGAGTAACTTCTGAGTTGGAAATAGTTTGTTCAGTTCATTTCCAAAGTTGTAGGATCGGAGGTTATCTGTTTCATCTGACTTTTGTAAGGAAATATGTTCTTATCTAAGGGTTTCCCATTACTAAATTATGGAGGATTCTCTGTATGCCAATTATTGTTCTACGAAGTTGAGTTATGTTTCATTGTATCATCCAGGAAATGAACCGTTAAAGCGGATATTGATTTTACAATAAGACCGTCCAACTTCCGGGTCACAAGTCGATTTGAGGTTCCAGTAGTTAGACGGTCTTTTCTAAAAATAACTTTCCAACTATGATCTATTTTTTGGACGGTTACTTTAAAAAATAACTTAACTTTGAAGGACCATCACCGGAATACACAAAAAAAGTCACAAATAATCAGGAAACCTTATGAATAAGAGTATCGCCTTACAGAAATCTGAAGAAACAAAAACCGTCCGGACACCACCTCTTCGAACACGAATTGAATAAAATAAGTAGTTCCAACTCAAAGATAACTCCAAGGTTTCCTGTGTGGAGTATATTAATGTAGTGAAAAAAATATAATTAATGTAGTAGTTTAGTGATAATTTGTTTTCCAATATCAGTAAAAGTACCAAATCCTTTTTTATTAAGGAGGAAGTAAACAACTGTCCAACTATTGGGACCGTTACTATGACTACTGTGAGGTATACTATTATCTGCACCGCTTCTAGAGATTGCTGATCGTTTTCGCGAACGAAACATCATTGCAGAGAAGCAAGTTTTGCTAACTCGTTAAATACAGCCAATATTGGATTGAATTACCACCACACTGCCAATTCAAAATGTTTTACCGATGGTACATCAAGTAACACTGCCCATCTCAAATTGTGCTGTTCCCAGCTAAGTCCGAAACAAGACGAAACTTCACAGCTCTGGATCCTTTAACCCTCTAACAGTGTTCTCCTACTAACGAACAAGGGTTGGCCATTGCGGGGCAGTAGTATTCTCCTCTAATTGAATTAAAGGGGCCCCTAACTCCTGCTGCCTACTTCCACAGACATGGACGCATTTCCCAGCTGATGGGCTACTGGAGGAAACACTTTCTCCCCGTTTTCGTCTCCTTGTATTCCAGTCAGCAGTACACCCTCAGTAAGATGTGGTTCTTTGATGTAAATTTTGCCAGAGGTAGAAGAAGTTGGATAGGTAGATCCTAGAAGTTGGGTTACGCGGCAATACCCACGTAAAATTACTTCTATAACAATCAGAAAACTGCATTATTCGAATGAAACGCTTGCATACGAGTCTGCGACACATTGGGACATTTTATATGTTTAGTTGCAGACTCGTATGTGTTGCAGACTCGTATGCAAGCTCTAAGAGCCACTCATCTGATCCGGACCCTGGGCATCGTCAAGTAAATGTCCTAAAGAGGCTACATACGAAATTACAGTTTCCTAGAGTGTAAAGTATGGAAATTACCTATTAAAATTTTTTAAAATTTTTAAGATTTAACCACCGCTTCACAAATCAAACCTTTCTCGCAATATTCGGATCACCTACTATGAATCATATCATCGAAACTCCAGCTCAATGAAATCATCAGAAATTACCAAGCGGTTGCAATCATGTTCAAAATATCAATTATTGAGAATGATCACCTGAGTGTAAACAATATTATTGAAATAACCACGCTCATAACTCAGCTTGTTGGCCACGCACTTCGCAATAGTTAACATAATATGGTTGGATAAATCGAGAGCTTTCGAACGAATCGTCAACGAATTTTGTGGGATGAAAAACATCGTAGTACCGTTTCTCTAGCAACGATTCGCTTGTAAGCGGAAATCATCAGAAAACCAACCAACCAACTTTTTGTTAACAGTTTTTTCGTTTATGTGCCAAAGTAAAGACATAAAATGTCAAAAACCTTTGAGTCATCACGATTGTTTGTGATTGTGGCTCTTGGAGCGTCAAAGTACGTTCAATTGACATAACTACTTATTTATATATCAACAAGAGTTATATGAGAGGACGTTTTGGTAGTTTGCTAGTTTTCCCTCCAAGCGTTCCGAGTACAGCTCCTACAACCAAGTTTATTCGGCCCGAGTCCGCCGAAATAAAGGGTTCCTTGTTTCCCCTCGTGAATCGCGAGAGTAGGCGGAATCATTCAGATCCATGAAACGTTTCAAGATCCACGTTTCCTAAAAGTTTATTTTACTTGCTATTGATTGAACATCTTGTTTTGAGCTTTCAAATTTAGTGTGACTACCTCTATTAATTTTCAAATGCCAGTTAATTTTTTTTTTTTTTTCAAATTTATTTTATAATTTTTCTCAAGCCCTGGGTCACACAGAGTTATATGTTTCAGTGAATTTTGTAGAAAATGAAGCTATTGCAATGGCTCGGAAAATTTATAAATAAAAATTTATGAAACATTTCTACATTGAAATCCGTATTTTGAAACGATCCCTGAAGTTTGGGCTTTTTATATATATACTGATGAAAAATTAGGAAACAAAAAATGAAACGAAAAGGAACTTCACAAACTAAATTTTTTATATTTCGGCTAATTTGCCTTTTTCAAATATAGAACTAACAACGAATTAGGTGTTGGGAAATTTTATGTTGTCACGAAAAAATGGAGCCATGGAGTTGTCGTGGGGATATATTGCACTGGATGGAATTTTCAATCATCTTCTAATATTGAGTCCTGGTGGCTCATAAGCTCTCAAGACATTACTATGAGCCTGCTCGGGCTGGTTCAATTTACTCTTGTTCTCACCAGGCTTCATCTTTCGGAGGACCTTTATGTATATATTACATATATATATATATATTCTGTCGGGTTTCGCAAACACAAACTGTACTTTTCAGAAATAGAGACGCGCTACACGCAATTCTCAGGTTTGTATGAAGGTGTAATTTCAGTTGTATAACCGATACAGGTATTGAGGAGGTCCAGAAAACATTTTTCAGGCCCTCAGCTCTTTAGAACGCTGGAAAAGTATAACCATTGTGTGAAAATTCACAGAATGTACATCTTTTTAATGCAATAAAAAGGATTGCGTGAGGATGAAGGGAACTCCCCGAAGAAATCGATGAAAATATATTACTTTTTCATGCGGGCTATTTAATCCTAAATCCCCGCCATATTTGTTTTGTATTTGTTTGGAAATATTGAGTAAGCCGAGCTTATTCCGTAGATTTTTAACGGTGAAATCCCCCTCCAGACACGGGAAGAGGATGTCGGCTTGAATAAAACAGATGTTTTCCCTCCATCGGACGCAGATTCGAGAGATTTGTTCGGTTCGTTAAAACCGCGATAGACAGGACGAGAATTAATCTCCTTCAGGGTCTCAGACTTTTCGATTTAATCCTGGTATAAGGGAAAGTTTGGGAAGGAAGGGGAAAAAATAGAGAGCGAATTATCGCTCGTGTTCTTTATTGGTGGTGAGTAGGTCTGTAAAACTATTGATGGCAGCAAGTTTCAAGCTGAATGTAGGTACTGATTGTTGTTCAATACAACAACTAGCCTACTGGCAAGCCTGGACTACTGACTTCAGTAATCTATTGAAAAATTAGCAACTTTTATCCATATAAAGAACCCCAAATTTTATAAAAGTACACTGAAATACTAATATCTACGTCCCACATAGGTTTATTGCGGTAAGAAGCAAGGTAGTTCTAATGCACATCGATGACTCAATATATCTGTGACGTGCAATCAGCTCTACTTCATTTCGGTATTATGATATCGACATAATGCATTACGCCAACGAAATAAGTAGCAGCATCTTAGAAGGCGCGGGTGTCTGTAGTTATGCAAATAGTCCACGATTGGCGCTGTCGTATCATGGTAGCAAACGCAGATTTTTTTTATTTTTTTTTTTTTCTAACTGTTTATCCAGTAACATACTTATAGATATTTATTTACTTATTCTTTATTTACTGATTCAAGCGGCACATCAACAATAAGGGCCGTTAGCGGCATTAAACAAGGTTTCTAAAGGGACTCTGCATGTAGCACGATTCTAAGGGGAGCCATGTAGTCCCGTGACCGTTTTTCAAGTAGAGATTGGTTGAGTCATGACGTGACAATTTACCAAAGACAGACAGACACGGATCTAAAATTGTCCAGCCAGCTCAGAAACGCAAAAAAAAAAAAACTGGTGCAGATTGTGAAAGACAAAAATTCACCAAAACAGATTATTAGTTTCGGTTATAAGGAAGTAAAATTCATATTTGAATGCACCCAGAGTCAAAAGCCAAACTAACGTACCAAATTACGGCCACTACGCTGAAGATGAGATTTGAGTAACGCTAAAAGAGTAACCGAAATCCCAGAAAGTTCTCCGAAAAACTAATCCGCGTGAAAAACAGTATATTTCAAGATATATTTTCCCACTTTTAAACCGTCCTAAAAAAGACACAGACTTCCTGCAGGGGTTGTCTGCCCTTTGGTCTGGAAAAAGCAGGCGCTAAATCACGATTCACATTCGCAACGAGCGCCTCCACCTTTATTTTTACGCCAGCTTAGAAGAAGGGTCGTGTAGGAAACAGTTTTGTGTCGTTGTAAAACCCGACTCGTTCCCACGTTGTTTATAGTTATTTTCCTCACCATCGGGCTTTATTTCAAGTTAAAACGTTTTTAAAACGAGACCGAACGAGCTTATGTTTTTTAAGTAGGAGTTCCAAGTGTGGCGAAACGTTTAGTGGGAGTAATTATACCTAATTTTGAATTCTGTCCGCGTAAACGCTTGCTATAAATAAAATTAATGATACGTACTCTAATTATCCAAGTCAAGATATAATTAGGTGTTTTAAACTTTCTAATAACTTCAGATTGTTGGAAAAGGGACTGTAAGAATAAGAAGTCCGAATAATTCTTACGTTCCCAACGCCTCAAGGGATTGAAGAAAAGTAATTGAACAGCTTAAGAATTTTTCTTTCGTTTCTGACTCAACTTATAGGTAGCGAAAGCATTGTTTTTACATTCGGAAGATGAGAAGAAAAGAAGAAATTCTCCAAAATCAAAATTACCACTCTCACTTTACGTTTTAGACCTTTCTGAAAAACTTGAGTACAATGTCTATGTGTGTGTGTGGCTGTCCTTGTAAAAAGCCTAATTTCCAGAGTTTTCATCCAATTTTGATGAGATTTTAAGGGAATCTGCGAGTTGGGATGTAGATAGTCCCAATAAATTTCATTCTTCGCAGATCAATATTCCACTCTGCTCGTACAAGAGCATTAAATCCGTCAAGCATCGTTTCCTCAGGTTCTTTCATCCGATCAAGTTAAAATTTGAAGAATAGTTTGAGAAAGACGATTTAATCTTGATTCTCATTTTTATTGATTATTTCCAACAATGAATTCCTGTAATCGACCGAGGAAAAAAATTAACCCCTTCCTTCCCCTCACATATAAACGCAAAATTAGTTGGTTTCAGATTTCAACTTAAGCTAAATAATCGCAATCATGTTTCGTTTTGATAGTTTTTCAACCGAAGGATTGGTATGGGATATTACCAGACGTATAACAACAATGCATAGGCAGATATACCAAAGAACTATCCATTATTAGGATGCGATTGAACTGAATGTGATTCCAAAACCAAGGTTTACAGTAATCCAATGTTCAATTGCCATAACATACTTCGTTATATTGTTCAGTAAATAATTTCTGAACATTTAATCTAGATATGTTGCATATTCCATGGATGTGGCTGACAAGAATGTTAAGAGTACAATTATTATCAGTCTATCTAATATTAGAATAGCAGTAGCACTATACATACAGTAGTACATTATCCGTTCATTTCACTTTACAATCATCCAGTTCCACTGAAGGAATAAGCTTGACAAATGAGTCTGCCAAGTTGAGCGAACTGTATAACTTCCTCATATGTTGTACCACGGGTATAGAATTAATTGATGAACGATGTACAAGTCAAAATGATTTAACAATTTAAAAAAAACTGTAATACAATGTTTAGGCATGCTATATATAGTGTACAAAACAGGGCTACATTTCATGTTTGGGCATGCACATAATGAACAATCAATCCAACGGCTTTATATAAGGCAAAGGAATTAATAGATGATTGTCTAGAGGTTAACCCGCACAATCCTTGAAAAGTTCATCAAAATCGGTCGATTAGTCTCAGAGTGTCAACCAATACCTAGTTTTGCACAATAGTAATTTCTCAACCGATCGCGACAAAATACATAGATCACCATCCAGGACATGTGTTTTAAAGCCGTTTGTTTTATGATAAAATGAACACCATCATAAAATATTCTTATCATACTCCTTGGATATGAGCCAAAAGTTTTCTGGTTTCTAACGCTGGATTCTGGAACCGAAATTCTCTGAAATTTCACTACTCAAAATCCATTTTTCGAAACAGGTATTAAAGAACGCGTACTGAGGGAACTTAACCGAATTCATCCATGGTTTGATGTATTTCAGCAGTGTGCTATCGCAAGTACCTAGTTTATTGAATAATTCTCGCATTGATAAAGGAAGGAGAGACGAGGCGAATATATCCCAACTGATCTATGCATTACACCGCGAGACTGAACGAATCCCAGAATGTGCACTATTCAATATTCCATTATTCAGTTTTATCAGGGAACTTTAATATCACGACCATTACTAGACTTTACTTCTCCTTCAAGTCTTAACTCGCACTTCGCTCAACTCGAGAAAACTTCACTTAGTGGACGGTGACGCTCCTTGGGGATCGGAGTTGGTGACCCTTGCGGTTTGACTAGAGTTATCTTTACCAAAGATAAATCTCCGGTTCCCACCTTCGTCCTCGTTCTTCTTCAGCCTTGCGAGATTAAACTTGGGATTAAGATTAAGTGGCGACCGCTCCTTCTTCCCACCTTTTCCTCGACACCCGGCATTTACATTCATCCAAGCCCTAAGAGTGCGAAAAGCCGAGAGAATAAATGAATAATTTTTTTTAATTCCTCAGGAAAAAAATGTTTTATTTACGAAAGAGTCACCAGCACGTTTTCCACTTCATCCCGGTTTGTTTCTGCTTTCAAGCCTCTAATTCGTCTTCTAGAGGTGTGTTGCAGAAAACGCAGGTCTATAATTATTAAACCCCGTATTTATTATACGATCAGAACATGGCGCATCGTGCCTCCGAGAAAAGTTCACACTATAACAGTTCCAAAACCCTGCAATTTTACGCTTCACAGTAAAGATGTTTTAAAAAACGGGAAAATGATGCTTGAAGAAATTCCCGTTAGCGCATGCGCAATATGGAGCAATGATTGGAGAAAAATGGAATTGGTAGGGTACCCACAAATTCCCAGAAAATGTAATCAAAACCTGATGAAAAGTAGACCTTGTTCTCGGAGTACACTTTCGCTCATGCGCAGGAACTAATAATGATGCACTCATGTTGAAATTTTGATGGAATATTTGAACCATTGTCCCCGAACTAAGCGCCAAATTTGAGCGGGATTGGACGACTAGCCGCTTAAAAAAACGATGCTTGAAGGAATTTACGTTTGCGTATGCAAAAAAATGGAGTAATGATTTGAGGACTTCCACACAAAAAGAGGGCAGTGTGGAAATAACTTGGCCAAATCAGTATGAAGCCAGCAGAATGCATGACCAGTTGAAGGTCTGCAGAAGTCATGGGAAAAAACTGAATGGTTAATTTTTGTAAGGGTAATCGTCGTAATCAAGTATCCTTGACATCCAGAAGATCTTCAGCCTGAAGTTACTCAGAAGCTTTGGCATGGAATATATTATCTAGCTATACAATATATCACACAAAATAGCAGTGTTACTTCTGACAGAAAAATGTTGTCACCTCTCAGGTTAGCAGCCCGTGCATGCCAGTCATAAAAGAAATTATGAAGGTAAAGGTGGTCAGCTATTAGTGTGATTTCCAGCCGTCTGAGTAAAACAAGAGTACATATCCAATTTCCTGTGTGCGTATTGTTATATTGCATGTACAAGTAGAAACTGTATTGAACTAGTTTTGAGTATTTTGCATCATACTTACGTTCAACAGAATCCTAATTACGTGTTATCAGAGATTGATATAATACCGGAAATAAATTGGTACCGTAAACCACTAGATAAGTGTCTGTCTTTCATAGTTTCAATTTTCTTTAAAATTCATTCATTTTATCTGTTCTTCAGCTGTATAATAACTTATGTATTGATAGTAATAAAGAATAATTTTTGTTCCAACCTTACCAATAAATTATTGAAGATAGTTCTTTTCACATTAAATATACCTACTACAGTAGCTAAAAGTGTGGAATTTCTTCAAAATGTAGATAATCTAGGTAATGACACGAATAGTAATAGTAGGCCACGTTGAATCCTTTTGTTAGTTACATTTTCAAGTAATTACGATATTGCTTTGCGTTTCATGAGAATTCAAATCTTAAGCTGCGATATGAATTGAAGGTATTGATTTCAATGAAAGACGACACATATTTTATTAATACGTATAAACCTATTTCGTAAGTTTTCGGTGAGATATGAACTGATAAACACGTGATGACGAGGTGGCGATAAATTAGCGTCATACGTCCACTTGTGATGAGCAAATAGTCGTACCTGGATTCATAACCAATCATCATGTCCAGCTCCTTTACCGAGAAAGATTGTGAAAAGAAGTTCAAGGAATGCTCGTGATCGCATGACCGGTCCCACTAATTTTGTCAAATTTTGATTAAATTATTAATCAAAAATTAATTAATTACTCAATAGAACATCACGAGACCCGATTTGGTCTACAAGCTGTCATACGCGAAGAGCAACGAAAATTTTGATTTTGGAATTGCTTTGGAGTTGCTCAATCTTCCGGACGAATTGAAGTTTCTCTACCATTAGCAGACAGGAAGCAGAAACGAAGTGCCAAATTAATGTTCCTGCTTTGCTTCACATTTAAGAGTCTTGTTAGACAATCCCTCAGCAATTAGCTGAAGCGCCGGTTATCGTTAGCACTGCGTGCATCTATTTTGAAAACTATCACCACTTAAATAATAGGGATCATTCAAGATTTCACGCCGACAAACCGCGAGCGAGCAAGGCGGTTGAGAAATGGCAAAGCCCGTTTGTTCGCATATTCTCAATATAGACGGCTGTCTTCATAATAAGAATATTAGATGAGTTATTCTCGTCCTGGCCTCTTGTTCTCTCCTTCACTAGCTCCTAATAATAAGACGCCGTAATGGATGACCGTTTTGTTGTGAGCCACGTAATTAAACGTGTTGGCGAAGCCAGTCGCCGACGCCTTTGCTACTTGGTTTTTTTGGTGTGAAGATAATTCGACGATAGTTTTGCAATAATAACCAGTCATTATTCAAGATAAGTGAACTTATTAGCTTACTAGAGCCGCCAATGCAGCTCGTGCTAACAAGTTCAAAGCCACCTATGAGCTAACTACATATTAATGACGTTACACGAGATTGGAAAAGTAGATACGTGAGATGAATCCTATTCTGTTTTGGCGAACCCAGTCGCCGACGCCTTTGCTAGGTACTTGGTTTTTTTGGTGTGTAGATAATTCGACATTAGTTTTGCAAGAATAATCAGTCATTTTGAAGGATAAGTGAACTTATTAGTTTACTAGAGATGCCAATGCAGCTCGTGCTAACAAGTTCAAAGCCACCTATGAGCTAACTACATATTAATGACGTTACACGAGATTGGAAAAGTAACGGAAAAGTAGATTCGTGAGCTGAATCCTATTCTGTTTTGGCGAACCCAGTCGCCGACGCCTTTGCTACTTGGTTTTTTTGGTGTGTAGATAATTCGACGATAGTTTTGCAAGAATAATCAGTCATTTTGAAGGATAAGTGACTTTATTAGCTTACTAGAGCCACCAATGCAGCTCTTGCTAACAAGTTTAAAGCCACTTATGAGCTAACTACCCGACGCCTTTGCTACTTGGTTTTTTTGGTGTGTAGATAATTCGACGATAGTTTTGCAAGAATAATCAGTCATTTTGAAGGATAAGTGACTTTATTAGCTTACTAGAGCCACCAATGCAGCTCTTGCTAACAAGTTTAAAGCCACCTCTGAGCTAACTACAAATTAATGACGTCACACGACAATGGGAAAGTAACTGAAAAGTATATAGGTGAGCTGAATTCTATTCGGTTCACTCTAAGAAGTTGGAAGTTGATAGGGAGCGACTCTGGGTCAACAAGAGGAGAAATTAATTGCGGACACCGTCCTTATTTTAGGAAGTTGCGATTTGATACGGATACTCTCCGAGTCATTAAGAGAAGAATACAATGACGTGTACTAATATGATGAACTGAGTGAGCTAGGTATATTATCTCCGGTTTTTTAAAGAAGTTTAAGGTTGGTAGGAAGCCTCTCTGGGATATTAAGATACAAATATAGCGACGGGTTCAATCAGCTGAGTGGACTAAGTTCTCCAGGGGTGCCCCCCCCCCCCCAAGCGCAACGACTCGAGCCCCCCCCCCCCCCCCCAACTAAAATATTTATTAAATAGGTAATGTAAATGATACACTGTACGATGTAAATGATACCTGTTTCTACAATATATTATCCAATAAAGTAATTCGAATTGAAAACAGCTGACGCTAGCAAATTGTTAGTATAAATCTTATTACTTGTTCATATAAAAATTTAAAAAATACTCATTTTCTAACCCCCCCCCCCCCAAAATTTTAAAGACGCAGTTTGCGTCGTGACCCCCCCCCCCCCCCCCCCCCCCCCTGTGGGCACCCCTGAGTTCTCAATTTATTTGTGAGGTATTCAGAGAGGAATACGTTCTTTTTCCATACATTTTAAGTGCAACAAAGCCTTTCTGCGAGGTGCGGATTGCAGAGTTCGTCAAGCACCACGAAATTTCGCGTGCCCAAACGTTTGTTTCATAGAATAAACGAAATGATCAATTCCACCTTCTTTGGACAATAGTGCAACCAGGTGAAGGATTCCAATAAACATGAGATTCTGTAAATAACAAACAATTAGGAAGCAATCATAGCGGGATGAGGGGTTTCCATTGACTAATGTGAACTATTTACAACTTCAGTACCGTTGGAGCGTCGAAAGCCTCTTGTCCACCATAATGAATGTGAATTACGGCACAGTGTCCACTTGAGCTCTCACTTCAGCCCAGTTCAGAAGGAAACAGGTACAAATACGGAAGAACTTTTGTTATAGACAATAAAGATTTTGTTATTTAAAAAAAAAAAAAAAAAAATTAGGAAGCAATATTCAAATACTCAAAAATAGTCGAGAAAGCCCAAGATCGTAATGGACCGAGACGATCTATCCCGAAAATAATCTCAGAAATCAAGAGATTCAGGAATCAGACGTAATCCAGAAGTATATCGCATTTCAATATCAAAATTCCAACTGTATTCTGGCAGTAGTATTACACATCTTCTACGGATAGACAAATAGCCTGAAGCATTCAACGCCATTTTTTGTCAACCAATAGTCAGCAAACGGTCACTTGGGCTTGGAGTTCCACAGTTAAACAGTTAAGTGATTGAATCATCAACAGTTTAACAGTTCAGCGATTGAATCATGAAGTTATTGAAGGGCGCTTAACAGCAAAATCTTAACTCTACAGCGCATCAACATATTAAATTCACTTAGTTATTCGAAATATGTGGATATACGAAAACCATCACAGTTTAATCTACGGTTATTACTCAAGCGTAATACTAAGTAGGATAGCGTGGTTCTAAAAGACTCGGTTATAACACGATTTATGTCGATGTTAGCCCATAAAATATTTATGGAAGGTTGCCGGCATCTATAACCAGCTTTGAGAAGACTTGAAATAACAAACATTCCACCTCTTTTTCCGATATCCTACCGGTCTCTCTCCCACGCCTTTCCAACCCACTTTTTCAAAGTTTATTTACCTGATTCCTACCTTCTTCGCAGATCGCTCTCAGATGTCACGGCCAGACATTATTGAACTAGTCCCGAACGAATGCAGTCCTACGGTGCGAATCATAAAAGAACTAATCACTAACAAAGCAAAACACAAACGAAGACGTTTCTAAATTCATGGGTCACTTAGGCCTTATATGAAACCATTATTAACACTACCATGGAAATTGAAGACACAATCCCCTTTAATGGATAAGTGCTCTAACTTGACTAATGGCAATCTGTTAATGAAATATTTGGCCAACCACTAGAACACATTGGTGTGCACAATTAAGATTGAGATGATACGTGAGTAACATCTTGAAATTCTCTAGCAAGTATTGAATGCGTATAATAGTGAATCGCCTGAGATGAAGTGCAACGCCATTTTCGCGAAGCTGTTTCCAACCTAATTTTATTCGTTCACTGAATCTGCTGACTGACCAGCAACCCTTGTCTTCGAAATAAGACAGTCTTTGAATTCGCCTCAAGAATTTGCAGTTGCTCAACACTTCCACTTAAAACAATAGGTCGGCATATGCCAGCACATGACGTAAAAGATGACGCCAAACGTGTTTATATTTAACAGGTTGTTTGTATATCTAAACCAGTGTAAACAACCGGGTTAATTTATCCCAGAAGTTCCACTCCGGATTTACGGCAGTCATGTCAACTCTCTGACAAATAACATAATAACTCCAAAGTCTATTTGAAGAATTATTGGACGATGGGCAATATTATCGTACTATGGACGATATATTTGTTTGAAATGATGGGGGCGAATCGTTTCGCCCGATTTGTTCAAAAGGCGCAATCGATCTTCGTTGAAACCCGATGGACTCATCGGTAATCCATAAATTAGTAAACCAGGGTCGTGCGTGGGGTAGGTCAGTGATCTTTCGTGGAGAAGCTAAATTTGTAAGTTTCGGATTCGAGTTGCAATACGGGATGTATACATCGTTAAGAATATATCAGTAGATTTCAATGTCAGGCGTCAAGCAGCACAAACCCTAGGTCAGGGGAACGATTTTGACGGGATGGACCGCAAAATGATCAGCTAGTCATTCAAAATAAAGTTCTTGCAAGAATCGTCATTGATAAACAGCAGCGTCAGCTAATTTTGTGATTCATAAAATCCAATTTGTAGACTATTTATTCTACGAAGCTAAAATTTTTGGAACGGAGCCTTTGTGAGCCAAGTAAGATAGAATTTCAACTTGCCGAACCAGCTGATTAGCTGAGTGAGGTCTTAATGCTAGTTTTTATTAGGTATATTTAAATCCTACGAAGCTGATAAAAACTAATCCACTTAAAGAAAAGCTTAGCATGTGGCTCATTACGTATAGACTGATATATATGTACATTGGAACTCCAGCCCCTGAGATTGTACCTGGATCATTAAACTACCAGGTCATCCTCTGACTGCAGCATACTATTTCACTCAAACCTTGAATGGGGTAACCATACCTTTGTCATATTGATCATCGAAAAAACATTCATATGGGCACTTACTGCTAATGGATTTCACATATTCCCATTAAGACCATTATAGTTCATTATCTAAACAATTTGATTCAATTCTTGAGTCCTAGTTTATTGTTCATGAAACCACACATTTGTACGTAAGTTACGTAGCTTGCAGCATAGTCATGAAAAGTTCATGTCATGCAGCATGATCGTATGATCGAAATTTCGTGAATTATCCTACTACGAGTATATTATGTTGTATTGTTTTGAAAATTAAGGACTTTGAAGGAAAAGAAATTGTTAACTACCAATTTTATGGGAAAAAAACTAGTTCTAAACAATATTTTTCGATTCAAAGAGAGATTTTGGATGTTTAATTTTTTTTGCAAATTTGATCGATTTTTTAGTACATTTTAATGAAGTTTAAGTACATTTTTCAGCTAAATTTTGCACTATTTTATAGTTAATAAACTTTATTTGAGCAACGTTCTGCTAGAAATATAAATTTAACGATTTTCAACCGTTTTTTGTTATTTTTAGTAATTTCTTCAGCATTTTTTTTTTTTTTTTTTGAAATTTGACTTACTCAATGTGCTCAAAAATTCTGCCCAACAAACTCAGCTTTTCCCTAGAAAAGCTTGATTTTTTTGGCGCAAAAACGGAATTTTTATCCCAACCCTAAGTAGAGTTATTGTCTGGAAGGACACACAAATACATACATACCTACATATGAAAAAATTTTAAACTCTAGGATTCGTTTCAGAATGTCTCAAAACGGATTTCAATGAAGAAATTTTTCAAAAATTTGCATTTTAAAGTTTTTTGAGCCATTGCAATAGCTTCATTTTCTACGAAAATTCACCCACAGAAAAACGTCTGCCAAGTTGGGTGTGGTACATAGCTTCCTCGTATGCGTAACAAGAATGTATGGATGATTGAGATGTTTTAAATTACCTTATAATTTACTCTTGCGAATGCGTAGAGTGAAGTATTTATTTGGGATCAATGAAACTGATAGAGGACCATCTACACTCTTATCCGCAAATTCCCAGAAAATTTCATAAAATCGGATGAATACTGAAAAAAATTAAGCTTGTAACAAGGATTATCGGACAAAAGATAGACAGACAGACAGACACGAACAAAAGTTGTTCAGCATGATCTAAAACGTAAAATACGAATTGACATTTTGATTTCGGAGATAACAAATTTTTCATCACCCGACAACGAAAACAATGCTTCCTCCACCTACCTATAGGTAGACTCGGAAGCAAAATCAATCAGATTAAGATTCACGACTGATGCCAGTCCATGCGATAAAGATTTCATTTAAATCTCATCTCTAGAATCGGGAGGGTTAAACGAATTTATTTATCGGTATGAACGGTTTTATAAGACTTTTTCCATCGGCAAACAGAATCCGTCTGATGGAATTGACGCGATTCATGCCAGTAAAATCCGGTTTCATATTCCGTTCACCAGTGTTTCCTGCAGGATGAAAATATGAATTTATTTATTCAACATATTGCTCTCTGCTTTCGAGAATGAGGTAGGCGCTATTACATGCCATTCCTTTTTTTTTTTTTTTTTAACGTAACATCCACTCGAGGTGTAATTGGATTTCAGATAGAACAGTTGAATCAGTACCTATGTTTTCATTTCATTAATTGGAATGTGCTTCGTTTTCCGTCAGAGATATTTGTTTGGTGAACTCCCGTATTGCGATCGTATTTCACAAGAGAGCGAAACATTACACAAAGGAAGATTTATTTTATTTTTAAACTATTCAAGCATTAAAGCCGTACAAATGTTGATCAGTAGTAGTAGTAGTAGTAGTAGTAATTCGTTTATTGTATAAAACCACAGTGTGATTATTACAATGAGATCAGGTCTTAATATATAAAATAATGTGAATCTCAATATAAATGCCTGAAATGTGCAAAGAAATAAAGGGAAAAAAATAAGGTATATGCCTACGCTTAAATGGCTAGTGAGCAGATTAATAAATCAAAACATAACCTGAACAGAAATAACGTAATAAACGGTTAAAAAAGAAAAAGAAACTCATAAGGTCAATCTAGAAAAACATGAATGAGTCATGTGACTGATAATTAACAAGGTACCTACTAATAGGCAGAAAGAAACGGTAGTCCTGTAGGAAATTTGTTCAAGTAATTATTCTGGAGCTGTAAATGGTATTTAAATACTGATATGCAGACAAAAAGATGATGTATCGTATCTCGATGAGTTCTTTATTCATTAAGAGAAAATGATCGGAGTAGAAGAGACCTGGTGACAAAATGAAACACATTCATAGCTTTCTGCTTATCGTTTTGAAAATCGAGTAAATTCGATAACCGATCATCATCATCTACCAGATTTCGACCCACAATGTAGCACGCGACAAAATGCTTTCGGAAAGGCTCCAATATTGGGCAACGAAGACAGAAATGGTATAGGGTGTCGGGTTCATTTAAATTACATATTTTGCACAGGTTTCCACTATTCAGTTTGTATGAGTTACCCTTATAATACAAAGTCACAAACCGGTTAGAGGACAGCCTTAATTGACATAGTACTCTCTCTACCTGCACGTTCTGAGAAATACCCAAATAATATTGTCTGCCTGAATAGTCCACGATTCTCCTGAAGAATGAGCTGTACCCCGCATAGCACACACGGTCAATATCCTGACACAAAAAATAATTGTGCAATTTATCAAGGATTGAAGGAAGGATACGCTTAACATTTTGGGGATCATCTAAAGTGAAAAGTTCTTCAGAACCCAGAGTTGCAAGAACATTAAAAAGCTCGGTAAACCAGTTGTAGTCATTCAGTCCCCCAGATGTTTTATGCATTTTTTCGAGAACTCTAAAGCAAATTTTCGGCCATCTATCATCCACCATCCTAGATATCCTTAGCCAATAATTGATGGCCCTCTCATAAGCCAAGGCCTTCAATGGTGGGGAACCGGTTTCAATTCGTAGAAAATCACTCGGAGTATTGCGGGGCAGGTAAAGAAGACTTTTTAAGAATTGTGACTGAACAGGCTCAAGACTATCTCCATACCATACTCCCCACACTTCAGCAGAATATAAGAGCACTGATTCTACTAATGCTTTAAAAAGCGTACGTTTAGAATCCCAGGAGGTTATCTTGCCGTTGACACAAATTCCTTTAAGACATCCGGCTGCTGATTTTGCTTTGGAGACACGACGCTCCAAATTGGACCGAAATTTACCTGAAGATGAGAATGTTACCCCAAGATATATGAAATCGAAAACATAGTCTAGTACTTCCTGACCACACCTTATCTTTTTGTATTTCTCAATTTTTTTCCTGTGTCCAAAGACCAGAACCTTCGATTTTTTGGTGTTGATGACGAGAGAGTTTACTTGACAATACTCAAGAAACACGTTCATTTTTTCCTGAGCATCCGGAACGGAATCCGCCAGGATGGCTACATCATCGGCAAAGGAAAGCAACATGAGATTGTGTTCTTCAATCCTGACACCAGAGCAACCTCTCTCCTCCATAAATTCTTCCAAATCGGCCATAAAAAGTATAAATGCGAGCGGGCTTAGCGAATCTCCCTGCAAGACACCCTGAGTGATATCCTGCTCGAAACATTCTGACGTATCACGTTTGGATAGCTTAAAACGTGCATTATTATATAAAGCTTTGAGTACACCAATGATTTTACCACTGAGACCCAGCTTTGCTAGTTTTGACCATAGTAGGGAATGTTTGAGTGAATCAAAGGCCCTAGAAAGATCAACCATAATACACACGAGACTTTGCTTCTTTTTTATGCGAAAATAGGCAGATACGGTGTAAAGAATGAAGTTTTGGTCGACACATGATCTCCCCGCTCTAAACCCAGCCTGAGATTCAGGGAAAATGCCTCTGGATTCAGCCCATGTTTTAATTCTTTCGGCTAATAGATGGGTAAAAAGTTTTGGCGTAGTGTTGACTAGGGCGATTCCACGATAACTTTCAGGAAGCATCCTGTCGCCCTCTTTATACATCATACGAAGAAGGATGGTGCTCCAAGACGAAGGCACCTCACCGATGCTCAGGCACTTGTTGTAAATTCCGACTAGTAAGTCAATACAATTTTCGGGAAGAACCTTCAACACCTCATTTGGAAGACCATCCTCCCCGGAAGCCTTTCCGGACTTCAAATGCTTCATTCCCTCTCTCACCTCACCAGCAGTAAAAGGCCTATCTAGTTCAGGGACCATATGAAAAGGTAGCAACAGTAGGTCTTCAGTGGCATCCATCCTTTCACCATAAATTTCTTTATAGAAAAGTTGCCAAGAGTGAAGGGGGATAGGATCCTCAAGAAACGTCGAACTTCTTGACCTCCTCACAGCTTTCCAGAAATCAACAGAATTTTTAGAATTGTTAATAGCAGCATTGACGCTTTTATAAAACGATTTCCTAGCAGTAATAAGCTTACTTTTATAGACAGATTTAAGGTTAGCATAATCAATCAACAATGGAGTAGGATAGCCTTTTCGGCGCATTTTCCTATAGCGATTCCTAGCCTGGTATCGTGCACTCCTACATTCACCATTAAACCAAGGTTGACCTCCACGGGGGCGTCCATGCTGTCCATTCACAATCCTCACCAAACCTGATGTCTTCCCCGCAGTCATAATAGCACTGAACAATTGAGAGAAGAGGTCACCTGGGTCATCATTCTTCTGAAAAACAGCCTGGCACAAAGAGCTTCGGAATTCTTCAATTTTGATATTGTCACCAATATCCCATTTGAATGACTGGGAGATCTCCACCGAAGGATGACCCAGGCTAGCTGCATCCCTTTTATCGTTACTGTATGGAAGTATCATTGACACAACACAGGGGAAGTGATCAGATACATGCGAGAACTCGCTCACCACCAGATCACAAAAAAAGTCAATTCCTACGCTGTTAACCATGACTAAATCGATTAAACTCGCCCCACTGGATCTGACGAACGTAAAATCTCCCAGAGAGTCAGAAGGAGCGCGGCCATTACATACCAGAAGGCCGAATTCATGGCATAAGTCAATCCATAACTTTCCTCGCCTATTTACCTTAAGGTCCCTTGAATTGCGATCAGCCTGTAAGTGCGACCCAGAAACAAACTCTTCGTCGCAACCTCCAAGTTCACCCACTCTCGCATTTAGATCACCCCCCAAGAGCCATATGGAATCAGGAGGGGCCACTTCGCTAAGATTAATGAGACCGCTCCTAATAAAATCTACAATAAACTCATCGTCCAACACAGGGCTAAGATAGAAAGAACATATCACTAAGACATAAGTTGGTAGCTCCACTTTACAGAAAATCCAATATTTGGTAATGTCTATTATTGAAAAGTACCTAGATAGTGACTTTTTGTAACACAGAATTATACCTCCACTGGCATGGCCAGTACTTTTTTCTCTAGTGGCTTTTGAGTGAACACAAGTATAATCTGCCAAAGATGATGGCAAAATAAAATCATTTCCTTCGTGCCACGTTTCATAAAAAGAAAATATATCATGACTGTTTTTACAAAGCTCTTCCGCTAAATCCTCATTAATTAAATTTAAGCAACCGTTTATGTTCCAAAAGCATACGTTGAAACAATTACCATCCTTATGAGTACGTGTCTTAACATCGAATGCCTTGCTAGATGCCGTCAACGTACTTGCCAACCGCTAGGGAAGGGCGCTGAATAAGGACTTCTTGGCTGTAGCTCCAGATAGGGTTGGACTGTCCCCCGCTTCCCTCTTCCTCTTGGCTGATGCATCCATGAGTTGAGGAATTGAATATGTCTCCTTTCCAATAATTAGGTTGAAACCTCTGATTTTCGGATCCAAACCCTCCTCTTTCGCCATCCTTCGAAAATAAAGTAGTTGCTTCCTCTTATCACGTTCTTCTCTTGTGTAGTCCTGGCTAATACTAATATTAGAACCTTTCAAAATTTTGGTAGCAGAGAGAATTTCCCATTTCATCGAGTTGGAGCTCAACGCAACAACCACTGGTCTAGGGTTCCCGTTTCGTTTCTTGCCGATTCTGAAGGATTGATCAATGTCGCGATCATCTACTATGACTTTGAGAGATTCCTTAAAAAATGACAACAATAAATTTCGAAGTTGAGTAGGACCGTTTTCATTTTCAGATAGACCAAAGATAATTATGTTTTTCTTTTTCTTGTCCCTTTCCAAATACTCTACTTTTGAAGCGAGGATCGTGATTATATTTAAATCCTACGAAGCTGATAAAAACTAATCCACTTAAAGAAAAGTGCGCTTAGCATGTGGCTCATTACGTATAGATTGATATATATGTACATTGGAACTCCAGCCCCTGAGATTGTACCTGGATCATTAAACTACCAGGTCACATCCTCTGACTGCAGCATACTATTTCCCTCAAACCTTGAATGGGGTAACCATACCTTTGTCACATTGATCATCGAAAAAACATGCATATGGGCACTTACTGCTAATGGATGAGTATTTCACATATTCCCATTAACACCATTATAGTTCATTATCTAACCAATTTGATTCAATTCTTGAGTCCTGGTTTATTGTTCATAAAACCACACATTTGTACGTAAGTTACGTAGCTTGCAGCATAGTCATGAAAAGTTCATGTCATGCAGCATTATCGTATGAGCGAAATTTTGTGAATTATCCTTCTACGAGTATATTATGTTGCATTGTTTTGAAAATTAAGGACTTTGAGGGAAAAGAAATTGTTAACTACCAATTTTATGGGGAAAAAAACTAGTTCTAAGTAATATTTTTCGATTCAAGAGAGATTTTGGATGTTTAATTTTTTTTGCAAATTTGATCGATTTTTTAGTACATTTTAATGAAGTTTAAGTACATTTTTCAGCTAAATTTTGCACATAAATTTTTTAATGTTCTATTTTATAGTTAATAAACTTTATATGAGCAACGTTCTGCTAGAAATATAACTTTAACGATTTTCAACCGTTTTTTGTTATTTTTAGTAATTTCTTCAGCTTTTTTTTTTTTGAAATTTGACTCATTTAATGTGCTCAAAAATTCTGCCCAACGAACTCAGCCTTTCGCAAGGAAAGCTTGATTTTTTTGGCGCAAAAACGGAATTTTTATCCCAACCCTTAGGACAGTTATTGTCTGGAAGGACACACACATACATACATCATACCTACATATGAAAAAATTTTAAACTCTAGGATTCGTTTCAGATTGCCTCAAAACGGATTTCAATGAAGACATTTTTCAAAAATTTTCATTTTAAAATTTTTTGCGCCATTGCTATAGCTTCATTTTCTATGAAAATTCACCCACAGAAAAACGTCTGCCAAGTTGGGTGTGGTACATAGCTTCCTCGTATGCGTAACAAGAATGTATGGATGATTGAGATGTTTTAAATTACCTTATAATTTACTCTTGCGAATGCGTAGAGTGAAGTATTTATTTGGGATCAACGAAACTGACAGAGGACCATCTGCACTCTTATCCGCAAATTCCCAGAAAATTTCATCAAAATCGGATGAATACTGAAAAAATTGAGCTTGTAACAAGGATTATCAGACAAAAGATAGACAGACAAACAGACACGAACGAAAGTTGTTCAGCATGATCTAAAACGTAAAATACGAATTGACATTTTGATTTCGGAGATAACAATTTTTCATCACCCGACAACGAAAACAATGCTTCCTCCACCTACCTATAGGTAGACTCGGAAGCAAAATCAATCAGATTATGATTCGCGACTGATTCCATGCGATAAAGATTTCATTTAAATCTCATCTCTAGAATCGGGAGGGTTAAACGAATTTATTTATCGGTATGAACGGTTTTATTAAGACTTTTTCCATCGGCAAACAGAATCCGTCTGATGGAATTGACGCGATTCATGCCAGTAAAATCCGGTATCATATTCCGTTCACCAGTGTTTCCTGCAGGATGAAAATATGAATTTATTTATTCAACATATTGCTCTCTGCTTTCGAGAATGAGGTAGGCGCTATTACATGCCATTCCTTCTTTTTTAACGTAACATCCACTCGAGGTGTAATTGGATTTCAGATAGAACAGTTGAATCAGTATGTTTTCGTTTCATTAATTGGAATGTGCTTCGTTTTCCGTCAGAGATATTTGTTTGGTGAACTCCCGTATTGCGATCGTATTTCACAAGAGAGCGAAACATTACACAAAGGTAGATTTATTTTATTTTTAAACTATTCAAGCATTAAAGCCGTACAAATGTTGATCATCTCAGCATTAGATAACCTGTCTCTACAGGTTACTGGTCTGTACATAAATGCAGTCAGGACATTTTGATGGGAAGAGTTCCAGTCACGCATCATTACCACTTGAAAGAATTCTTGGGAATCTATCGGTTGAAATTGTTGTTAAATTATTTTGAATTCGAGCTCGTGAACATTATTTATGAATTTAACTGCAACGCACTTTTTCTAAATAACATTCTGCGGTGCCAACATTTTTAAATTTTAAAAATTGTTGCAGTTTATGAACCAAAATTTTTTCTCATTTTAATGAATTGTAAATACATTTATCAGCGAAGTTTCGAGTAAGAATTTTGAATGTTCAAGATCACACACATATAAAATTACCAACTTTCAGCATTTATTAAGATGATTTTCTGTAATTTTTATAATACTATTTAAAAAACTGCGACAATTTTTATTGAGCTCAAACATTTTGGTCCATCGAACTTTATTATGTCATATCTTAATTGGTTTCAATAGCATACTTCCCTAAAAGGCGGATGGGGCACACCATTAGATGATAAAATAAACAAATTAAAGAAGTGGGGAGGACACCCAGTTTACCCCATGCCGGCTCTTGGGATGAAGAATGTTACAGAAGCAGGGAGAGGAAGAGTGGGATGGAAGTAAGTGCTCCTATAAAATGACCACCAGTTCAAATAAGAACCCTTCAGGACGCGGGTGGTGATACCACGGAGCACTCTCTCCGAGATGCTTAACTCGAGTAGCTCCGTGGTAATATTCCAGCACCACACCCCTCGACATGACACAGTCGCGGGCATGACCGCAGACACACGAGATATATAAATGAAAGCATTAAAATTAGGAATCGTTTCAGAATGCTGCAAAAGGGGTTCCCGTGAAGAACATTTTAGAAGATATCGCAGTAGTTTTATATTCATTAAAAAATCGCTAATTAAATAGGATTGATCCAAATTAGCCGTATTAAACTTTGTAAATAGTGGGGGCTTAAAGCTGCCTTGTATCAATAACATCTAACATCGAAATAGAAGATATTGCTTGATTAAACCTATTGAAATCAAAGTACCAACGAAACACGATGATACATTATGTATCAAATATGATACACTACATTACATTATTATATGTATTCAAACTTCCCTGGTTACAACGAGTACATCACCTTGCAGTAGGTAAATCATTACTGAGAAAAATCAACAAAGTACTGAACAAGGGAGCGAACCCAGTAGAGTAGTGTATTGATCCAGTGATGTTCAGAACAACTTAGTAAACGAAACGAAGCATGTAAGTACCTACGATTTTTCGGGAAGGTTGAGGAGGGAGAATTTAGCGTAATAAATTCACAGTTATTCAACTCAACGAGAAGTGATCGATATTTGTGGGATGGAAAATCAGTAAGTTCTAACGACAATTTGTAATAAACCCCCATAGCCAAGAAACAATATATATGCCCTCATACCTTTCGCTCCATACTTTATACGTACATATATACAGACATACTTGTGAAACAGAAGGCAAATTCGATAAAACAGTATACTAATTATTTGGAAAACAGAAACAGTATTTAAGGATTTTGAGGATTTGTAAGTTTTTTTCCTGCAGGAAGAAATTAACAATGCGTTTTGTTATAGCGTATTACGTATTTCGAATAAGTGGGTGTTGAAGTCAAAACGGCGGTTTTTTTTTTTTTTTTTTTTTTTTCCCACATTTCGTAACGTTTCAGAGCCAAAATAACAAACACTTATATTGCATCTATTGAATATTGAAATTTCAATTTGATATCCAAACATTATTGTGAATAATTCAATCGAAGTTCACTGTTTAGAAAGGCCCACGTTGTATAGCCCGAGGGATTTACACCCATGTTAATATCGATTACTACAGAAGCCTTATTCAACATGGTTAGGTAATAAAAGCAATAATCAAAACTTCCTGAAATTAGAAGTTATATTACACTGCGAACAAAAACAGTGTTGTTTTGACAGTTATGATTGAAAATTGGGTCACCATGATTATATGTAACGAGAAAAATGAAGAAGGATGATAAAATTGTGTGACCTTTCCTTATTTTGTTTCAGAAAGAAACTCGTAAACGAGTTCCACTATCTGCTTTACAAGCAGATACCATGTTACATGGATATGTCTTTGATTGGGGATTTCATAACGGTTGTCTTCGAGAGTTGTAAATAAATCCTTTAACGTTGGACTGTAGGCGACGACATGTAGGATAAAGAATTTATTTTATTATTCTTGGAGGCACAAAAAGCATACTATACATACTATTAAAGTTATTTCTCCAATACAGACGCTATCATTTTTATGTTCATGATAGCCTGATTTTTCATTTTTTTAGCTCCTCCGGCCGGTTTGAGTATTCCTCGAGCACTTTCTTCATACTGAATAATTTTCTGTTCCTCAGCCAAGCATTCTTCGTTGTAGAAGAATATGCACGTGCCCACTGATTCTTCAAATTTTGCAGCATATTAACCGGAACGATCTTCTTATTGGTAATTTCCCAAATCGCGGGGTTTTTTGCAATTGGAAACACATTAATATCCTCGTCAAGCAGGCCGATTGAATTGTCAACGGTTATAGGAGAATGAACGGACACTGATGGTTCTGGTTGTATCTTCTTATTGGGAAATTCCCAAATCGCAGGGTTGTTTGCACTGGGAAACACATTAATCATGTCTAGACTCTCCTCCACATATTATTAACTCTCCAAATGATGTCAACAACAAGCAGTTGACAGTAAATAATATTAAATTTAAATTTCGCAAAACTGAATCATGTGTCATCGCAAAATTTAGTTTTCGCCGAACGAAAATAGTTTATAGTCCAATCGACTTAGTTTAGGAACGCATCCAGGTACGTAAGGAGGGGAAACTTGGTAGCTTGAGATGTGAACATTTATCACATAAATCAAGCGGTTTCCAACGAGTGGCGAACGATTTCTGTGCGATGAAAACTGCGGAAGTTCCAATCCCCTAGCAACGGCTGGGTTGTACATGAAAATCATTAGTTTGGAAAATCGTGACATCAACTATTGCGTAACGAAAATGTTTGATTGACCCCCCAGAGCAAAGACATATCCATGTCTAAAGGTAAAACTGCGCATGGATGGTGAAATTTCCAATGCGGGAAAGCGAACACGGAATCGTGATACAAAAGTGTACATTGGAATAGAATTGGTTGCCGAAAACATTTCAGGCCGACATTATAAGAAGTTATCTGTATTACACCTTAGACGCTGCATCATCCAACCTTTTAGAAAAAATCAAGATTCTTCACGATTCATCAGCTCCAATCTAAAAACGGAATAAGATATCGCAATTTCGGTTTCACCATTGTGTTCTGCACTAAAAAAACTCTGAAATTATGAGTCATTCGGCAAAAAATGTGATGGTCATGAAGAAGAGTGATGGAGGGGGAATTAACTGCACTATTTCTCGCTATCACCACCTTGTGGTGATTTCTTAAAATATATCGTACTCTTTGTGAAAGCATTCTCAGAACGTGAATTTTCGGAGAGAGAGGAGAGCGGAAAGATAAATAAATAAATAAATAAATAAATAAATATATATATATATATATATATATATATATATATATATATATAGAGAGAGAGAGAGAGAGAGAGAGAGAGAGAGAGAGAGAGAGAGAGGGGGGGGGGGGAGAGGAAATACCGTGATATCCGTCCTAGCTCCGCAAGTACGGAGTTAACGTTTGCGCATTTCAAAATGTTTCGGATCTCGTAGAGTAAACAACTCTCTTTTTCTTCAATCTCAAATCAAACTTAATCATACTTCAGTCTCTATACGTTAGCATAAGTACCTATTCTATGATCGAAAGCGATAGTTTCGACGATGGTGTTTGGTTTGTAAATGATGAGGACGAGATTGAAGTTATAGTTGGATCTCGTCTACATCCACGAAACTCAAATTTTTTTCGAGTATGCTCCTCAGCCATCGTGGTTTTTTTTTTTTTTTTTTTTTTTTTTTTTTTTTTTTTTTTTTAAATATATATATAGGTATTGCCGTGGGGTTATAGTTAAGTAATATTCAGGGCCATAATAAGTACCTAATATATTCACTGGAACTAAAAACATACCGAAAAGAAGCACCTAAAGGTAATACGAGTTGAGTGAGGTTACAAACAATAACACAGGTTATTCCACTTCCAAGTTCTGAAATCGTTCGCAGTGCAGAACGCGGTTCCACAACTCCCGGAACGCCCCGGGATTTCCCGTCCCAGTTCTGATGAGTTCGAGAACTGTCAGAACGAAGCTTTCAAATCATTTCCAGGAATCTTTCTTCGTTCGAATTTACGTAAGGGAAAAGTGGAGGACGGGTTTGCTCGTAGCATAACCATTTCAGGTTGTAATTGAGAGCTCACGTCTAGCAAGGTCATGATCATGGCTCCAGGAAAAATATGATTAGCTATTTTCACCGAAATCATAATTAAACAAACCAGACATAGAGACGTCCCTGTAATGCATGCATTATTTACCAATCCATTTACATATATGTGTTGTGATACAGATATGATAACCAAACGAGTAAATGTATAGATTTTTTAACCCAAAATGTGATACTTGGTCAAAATTTTCGGTAAGGAAAATAGATTGAGCTGTAAACAAGGTTAATCCATTCCTTTCTGCATCTTAAAAAAAAATCATCGATAACTCCAATAACCCCTATTTTTGAGAATGGTCGTCCGATATCGTCGACGATTGCTGTCGATGATAACGTTGTTACACGAATCGGATGTCTCTGAAAGCCACCTAAATCGATTCAACACATCATAAACTATCGAAACACACACACACACACACACACACACAACACACACACACCAACACAGACCACTTAAGTCAAAGTGTATATAAACTCATTTCGGTCGTCAATTCATCCGTAAACTTTGACATGGCTTTCCAAATAAGTGCAATTTGAAGGGTATCGGCTGATTAGAATAAGGACTAATTACTATTGGAAGGAAAGTTATATGGTATCATTAGAAAAGAAGCTAGCGAGAGTGTGCTGGCGAAAACAGAAAGTGCTCGAATTGGTGAGGAAAGGGGGGGGGGGGAATCAGAAATATTGTGCTCAATGACCAGGCGCTTCTTAGTAAAACAGGAACTTTTTTGTGTTATTTTCTGGGAAATTCAAATCGCAAATCTGTGGGGTTTTTTCTCCCCCGAATAAGACTTAAACAAGAATACATACAAGTATTCTACATGTAGGTGTATTATGAATTCTGTAGCTGTACACATGTCTCCTTTATGGCAACAATGTCATGTAAATGTGGTTTTACCCCTTCATAGAGTAGAGGCGGTTCACTTATTACAACCAGAGGATATCCTGCAAGCTTAACAGCCCAGGGGCTATCCCAACATGCGACATTTGTAAGAATAGAGAAGAAGGAACTCCTCATATATCCATAACACCTGTCAACACAACCATGATGAAGTCATGTACTACAACATCGTTTTCTGATCAGTGCAGATATTTAGGGATCACGCCAAGGCATTTGGATATTTCAACTCAGCTTTATAAGAAGTTTAACTTTGACACTAATGTGAAACAAACATTTGTTTTGTATTTGAAACTCGTGTCTGCGCTGATCATTTGTCTGAATTTTCAAGCATTTGGAATTTCAAAAACTCTCATTATTTTTCCCGAACCTACAAGTGAAATGCTGATGGTTGCAATCAATTTATTTATTCTTATTTAAAATTTTATTTTTTATAAAATTCCCGAAATATTGCCTACATTTTTTAACAGAGTGGATTGTAGAAAAAGTATTCAATATTCACTAGTTCGAAAGAATTCAATATTCACTAGCTTTATGATTTATAGAATGCATGAAATGAACTGTAATTTTTATTTGTTTTTCAAATACATCCGGTGATAGAAGGTGATTTTAAGAAAATAGATGATCATTTCATTACATATTTACGCTGTGCTACATTGATCCTATTCCACAATATCTTTTCTGGAACACATATTTGGATTCTTATTTTTGAATGTCAGTTTTTCCTTTACTTTCTCCTGTTCGTTACACCATGCCAAATACCAAAAGTACACTTCGACCAGAAAGCACCGTTATTTTGAACTTATTTTTCGGTGGGGATCAGAGAATTTGATTTCTTCTCTGGTTCTTATCAGAAATGTAATAGAATTTTTATTGGTTCTTATTATTTATTATTATTTCTTATTTTTTGTGTGATTAAATTGATCAGAAGTAATGTTTTATGTTTTCTCTCTGTTTTTTCGAATGTATTTTTCTGGGATTCCATTATACTGAGAGGTGGACATGTCATAATCGTCATAGCATGTTGGAGCTTCACATGGAACTAGACTAAGCACAATCACTGCACACACCAATCTACCTCGAGGTCTTCATCGTCTTCTATGAAGGTCTCCCTCATCTGCCGCAGGTCGCAGTTGCTGCACGTCTGCTGCTGCTGCTGATGGCGCCGTGGAGTTGGCGAGCGCGCCCCGCCGTCGGTGATCTCGAGGACGCCCGCCCCCCGGTTCGGGATCGCGTCCCCGCACTCGCCCTTTTTCTTCGGCGACCGCCCCTTCCACGACAGGCGCGACGACACGTTCTGCTTCATCTGCATGTAGTAGCCCATGATCTCCGGCTCCCGGAACGAGAGTTTCTTCCGCGGTCGGTCTCCCTCGGCCACGGGGCCGTCGTCCGGTCGGGCCGTCTGTTTCAGCATCACTGGCAAGCCGGTGGGGCCCCCTGCGGGTTCCGCCACTGGGGCAGCTCCCACTTATTTCCGAACCGCCTCCCCACCGCGGGGGCCACCGTCGCCGCAGGGCGTAGCGCCCTTTGCCGCTGACTTCGTGGCTCGCGCCGCGTACGCAGCCAGCCGCACTTCGATTGCCTCAATAATAATCGTCATCAACTATTTTATTTAACCAACAATAAGCCAAGAGTCGTCAGCCTGAAATTTTCCACGTCCCTTTCTCTCCGACAAACTATCTTCTGAATCGATCACTGCACCGCATCCCCCGTTCTGCAGATCCAGATTTTGACTTTTTCAATAGTCCCCTGTCATCTCTGAAATCTCTAGTGCTCTCTTCTCCCGCTTTGTTTTGACTATTATCTCCTAATAGCTCTACCGAATTCATAAGTTAAATTACTGCTATATTATTGCTGTTTCTGTTAAAATTGTTCTTTTTCTTGTTTTTTTTCTTCGATGTGTAAATTCTGGTGTCCATTATTCAATCGCTACTTTTTTTATGCTGTTGTAAATTGGGCTTGCCCGTTAATAAATAAATAAATAAGCGCTGACGTATCAGATATTTTCAATTTTCATAGGTAGGCTTATTATCTTTATTTTTAACTCTCACCCGAATTTGTTTGTTTACGATACAAGATGCGTAGAATCCAAAAATTAAAATAAAATATCCGTCCCTTCACCTGCCGCCGCCCCGCGCAGCGAAGCAAAATTCGTTTTTTCTGGACTTGGAAATGTTTTGAGCGATTCTTATAGGTAATTTTGCACTGCTTTCGAATACAACCTCCAATAACCAGGAAAATCCCCCCCGAAAAAAAAAAAAAAAAAAAATCAGCTATTCTTATGGGAAGTTTTATTCTGATCATAGTAATAATTTCGATCACGATGAAACCTAGCATACTGAATAAAAGCATCAAATACGAACTTTTGAAGTTTTGAAATTTTCCGAAACCTTTTTCGATTCCCTAGATTTTTTTCAGTTGAGATTCATTTCAATAGTCCAATTGCTCCACTTTAAAATAGCTCCGGAATGGCCGAGTCTGGGCAAGATCGTACAATGGAATTTCATGGTGCAAACCCTTTAAGAAGTCATGGTTTCAGCTTTTTGCTGCGCGATTTTAAGCGATCTAAGAAACTAAACCTAGAATTTGAACAATTTCCGTCTTCCAATCGATCCATCATTTTTGTAATTTCAAGTCATTTGGAATTAACAATATGCCCCAATCACTTCAGTCATGATGAGATGAACAAAGGATAGTTGCCCAATCCTGAAAAAATATATGCTTTTGTGAAACGATCACGGACTAGGTACATGCAGTTTGTCCGCTCATGCGGTTTGAAGTGACTTGCAAACCTTTTCAAACAGGTTGGAGACTAGTCAAATGCGCATGCGCGTCTTCTACCAACTTGCTAAATGATTTCAAACTGTTCGGGGATTGGAGTCCATCCATTTTATGATTGAATGTTTGAGCGAAAAAATCCGGAGCGTGAAATAGCGCAAAAAACAGAGGCTAAAATTCGAAAGATTTCATTGGCTGCAGTGAGTTTGTAATGAAGGGATAAACAGTCAGAAAAAGGTCAGCTGGAAAAAGCTTCCAACGGCGTTTGCAAACAGACCGTGACCAAGGGTGGCCCTCTAATGATCAGAGAACTCAGCGAACGCCTCAAGTTGAAAGCAGGTTTGGTAGCTTCAGCAAACATACCTATGGTTATATTCAATATTCGGTTGTGGCCTTAAGAATCGTACGAGCTAATTATGCAAAGTAAAAAATATTGGAGGACCCTAAACACCCCTAACACTTGCCCCATTGTGCGCAGGTTCCAAATCGCTGACCAGGAAATGGCGGACAAACCCCTAACCGTTCGATCATGTATCTGGAAGGGATAGATTTTTAGGTTTTTTGGGGTCACTGACTCGATTGATATGGGTCTCACATCGATTATCTCACATCCACGGTATCTATGAGCCAGAAACGGGTCTAAAAATGGTATTTTCTATCTTTATTCGACTCTGAATCGATTGAGATCATTCTTAGGCTGACAACTGTTTTTTGAGGGATCATAAATGAGAAAACTCAGCATTTCATTGTACGATTTCGCTATTATCATCTTTTTAAATTTGTTATTTGGAGTATTATTAATTTGTGTTATAATATGTATTTTATTGTTATTAAATAGAGCATTTTTCGATGCGATGATTCGTAACATCAAATTCGATTAGTTACAGCAGTCAAATTAGTTGACATGTTCGATTAGGAAGGTACTACTAATACGTAAGGATAACTAAAAAGTTCGTAAGGTGAAACTGAACAGCCGATCCACACAGATCCGAGCAATGTGCTTCCGGGAGAAGAGTTGCGGGGGCATTCAAACTTCCACCCTACACCTCTCTAATCATCGACCGCTTTGGGTCTTCGGGGAAACTTGCTTGGGATCTCGAGAGGTTGATAGCCCTTGTTAGCTTGGTATAGCTTGCGTCTCCTTTCCCGCCGTAGGTTTAATGAACTGTTCATTGTTAAGAGTCTCAATCTCTCTTGCCGGCGAAACAGGGATTTCGCACGTCTGACTAAGCTCCTTAAATGTGCAAGAGCCTGCTCCCGCTGGTTTTACAGAGCCTCCGATCCTTCGAAGAAGTTGCACAAAGTAGATCCCATGTTCCAAGCTTTGTAGGATCTGATCCATGAGTCGGAAACTACTCTTAGCAAATTTTCTTTAAACATGAAGTGGCTCAAAAAATTTTAAAATAAAACTTTCCTGGAAGTTCTTCATTCTGGAGCGATTCCTGGATCTTATCGCTTTTTCATATATAAAGAGTGTCTACACCAAATTTCGACAAAAATGAAGGGGTCGATTTTAGGATACTATGTTCCATTATTTGGGAAATTGATGACTTCGAGTGAAAAGAAAATATTGACTATCAATTTTATGAGAAAAAACTCGTTCTGAATAATACTCTGCGATTCAAATAAGAAATTGGGTTTTTAGCTTCTTCTGCAGTTTGTAACAATTTTTCCAATATGGTTTGGTTCATTGACCGCTAGGTTTTATGAAAGTTTTCTGACCGACTCTCAAGAACCCCAAAAAACTGTCATAATGTAACAATTTTTAGCAATTATTGATGAAATTTAGGGACATTATTTAACTTAAATTTGTTGATGAATTTTTGAATGCATAAACATAACCTTCTTTTCACTGAAATTCTGCAAAAAAATATAAATTCTACAATTGTTAGCCGTTATATTCATTTGTGATTTTAAGCAAATGTTTTGAAATTTGACCAATTTAATTTAATTCTTTAATTCATTTTAAATGATTTGTGAGGAAATTTTTTGAAATTTGACCAATTTAATGTGTCAAAAAACGCTGGCCAACAAACAAACTCGTCTTTTCGTTTGGAAAGGTTGACTTTTTTGGCGCAAGAACAGAATTTGTATCTCAATCCTAAGGAGAGTTATGTATATGTATGAAAAAAACTCTAGGAATCGTTTCAGATTGTCCCTAAACGGATTTCAATGAAGAAAATTTTCTTAAAATTTAGACCCATTGCAACAGCTTAATTTTCCACAAAAATTTGCTAAAATCATTCTTATCACGCTAAAGCATATTTTGAAAATAGACGTGAATTTGAGACTAATTACCCCAGCCCGAGTTGTGCTCTTCGGTGTTAGTAACAATAATATCACAAGTGTGTATGATAGGTATATATTTTTGTGCTTATTTATGTGTAATTCAATTAATCTATTATGCCTTCTGTCAACTATATGTAGTGTTATTTTATTCATACAAATGTTTTTATACAAATAAATTTCTCTAAAACAAATTTAAAAAAGGCTATTCTTATTTAACAATTTACCAAGATTGGATTAAAAATATATTATCAGGTCATAGCAACGTTTGGTAGCAGGTATTCTATTAAATCCCTTCCCTCACCAACGCCACTATAAAAAACTATCTTTGTCTAGTCATAAATGAAGGATAGCACGGAGTCACACCTTTCATGTTCCATGTGAATCCAGCCAGGCCTAGTATATCTTCTCTTTGCAAAATTGGGATAATTAATGAATAATAAAGTTTTAATTCATCAAAATAAAAGATAGCAAACTCTCTGCCCCGATACACTCATTAAAAACTTCGCCCGTTACTCGACGAGACCATGCAGAGAGAACTTTCATTATGGGAGGCGAGGGCTTCATTTTAAAGCAAGAAGTCACCAGAGAGCAACAACTACTTCAGAAACCTTCATAAAACCTATTCAGGAAGCTGAGGTGCTACGTTTTCACCTCAGAGAGAATTCCAAGTTCCATCCCCTCAGAGCCACGCCTCCAGGTCCATCAACTCAATGCAAAACACCGCAAGTTCCCTCAGCACTATTTATTTAGATGGGCTAATATCAGGGTGCTATAAACGGCAGCGTTAATTAAATTCCTTCTTTATTTGGTGAAATATTCTCTCATCCCAAGATTACTCCGATGAAAAAAACGTCATTCCGAGAGGCGCAAGCAATTTTATTAAAAGGCGCATTCCCTTTTCAACCCCTACACCCCCGGCTGCACTCTCATCTCGTTCTCTTTTATTCTCGAGTATTTTAATGGTTTTCTGAACAAAAGGGAGCTTTGAAAGGTTACTCACGAAAACAGCTCGAACTCAACCGGGAGATACGAAAATGAAAATGGGATCTAGTTTACGTTTCCACGAACAAGGATTAACATAGTAGAACGAAAATTGAGGAGACAATACGCATTTATGAAAACAGCTAAATGAAATGGACGTCTTGGCAAGAGAAATTCCAATGAGATGGGATATTCAAAAGAATTTGCAGTGGAATCGTTCAACCTTACAGATTTTATGTATTCAACTATCCGGTTACCCATCTGTACGGATTAGTCGGTGCAGATAAACTGCTGAAATAACCATATCCAGACTGTGTTCGCAACTACGGAGGCTGCATACCGAATAACATCGTAAACGTAGTAATAACAGGCCCATAATTTAAATCAGCTCTTATTGTCCCAAAGAGTCACCGTATCAAATTTCATCTTCCTAGTGCGAACAGGAGAGAATTTAGCTCACTCAGATAATCAGAAAATAGACCACCATTTCAATTGTATCTTACTGACCCAGAAAGTCTCCCTGTCAAATTTCAACTTCCTAGGATAAACAGGAGTGTTGCGAAGGGTAGGTAGCCCCATTTATAAAGTAGAAGGATATTTTGGAGGTTCTGGCCTAGCCTATGCTGTGCCCCGGAATTTGCTGATCATTTTACGACCCCTCCCTTCAGAATCCGTCCAGCCGCTTAGCCGTCTACTGGGAACACCCATAGATAGATATGTGGAAACAAACTTTGAGTTTTATATATAAGGATACTAATGGGGGAAGCCAAAAAGTGGCAACTATTTCACGCTTTGGCTTATATGCATCTTGTAATTGGTAGAGAATCATAAATGTTTCATACCACCCCGAAATTTCGGAAAATCTATCGAATTTGAGAGAGTTTTGCAAATGCATGGACCAATCTATAAAATTCTGTTAGCTCTAGGTCTAAAACTCATATTTGTAGACTAGTGAAAAACCACTTGGGCAATCGAGGAAATTGAAGTAATTTCACTCGTCGAGGAGGAATAAGAAATTCACCTTATACCTGTTTTAGAGACAGCCAGTTCGAAGATAATGAGTAAAGATTCTTATGTAACCAGAAATACATAGAGAAGGGAGAAATAACTTCAAAAACCCATTAATGTTTCCCGCAACTCTGTCATTCTATTCTTTACAAAAAAGAACCGCAAACAGCTCTGGAAAGTATGAAGATTTACTGAACCTTTGGATTCTGACAAAAAACGGTATAGGGAACTTTTTGCGGATCGACTAGGTGAAGAAAGTGGGGTTTTGCCCTAGAAAAAAAACTCGGTAACAAGTGGGGAAGTTACAGAAGAGAAAAAGAAGATGGAGAAGTTGAACGGGATAGTTAAGTAACGAGAAAGGAGTGAAAGGAAAAGAAAATTGAGTTTACTTTTGTTTCAAAAGCGTAGGAAGTTAACGTCAGAATTGTTAATGGACGCGCGATTCAAATTCAGTATTTCTGGAAATCAGTGAACTTTCAACATTCATATAGTACGTATAATGACAACAAATTTTTCAATGAATAAATTACATAATTACGAGATGGAATAATTGAATAATAAACTTACGTTTTGTAGTATTTTGCAGTAACTATAACAATTATTCATTTCAATTCCTTCATAAAATCATTTCAATTCCAATGGCAACTCGTTCAGCGAGTGGTTGGAGGAGAAGAAAACACATATATGCCCTTGCGATATTCAATTAGGTCAGTCTTCATGCCATCGATTCTAGGAGGAAATGTGTCATCTGAAGAAAGAGACCTCTTCTCTCTACCAGTCAACAAAGGGGGTTTGGCATGGACGGATCCAGTGCGTTCAGTCAATCTGAGTTATATGACTTCCAAAGCAGGCACGATAGTTTTAGAGCAAGCTGTACGACAGGGACAACCGTTTGAAGTCAGCGAACACTTAGCGGCACTAAGGCAGGCGAAGGAAGAAGCAAGAAGACAGAAACACCAGGTAGAAGACGAATTGCTGAACACCACATTGGAAAAGCTCCCAATTCAACGGCAAAGAGCAATAGGACGAGCGATCCTGAAGACAACGAAAGTAAAAACGTCAAGTTGGCTCTCCACCCTTCCATTAAAAAAGCACAATTACGACTAGTCTGCTTGCGAATTTCGAGACGCCTTAGCCATCCGCTACAAGAGGAAGCCAATAGAGATGCCAGTTACATGTGATGGGTGTGGCAATCATGAATTCAATCTCGAACATGCCCTGAACTGTAAAACAGGGGGACTAATTACACGAAGGCACAATGAGATACGAGACCTTGTAGGTGAGCTCATGTCATCCGCATGGGGCAATGTCATCAAAGAACCAGTAGTTCTTGAACCATCTCCAACCACACCAGGCCTCAGAGGGGACCTCGCATGCCGTGGCGTGTGGGATCGACAGAGGGAAGCGTTGTTCGATGTCCGTGTCTCTGACACTGACGCTCCCTCATACATCGATCGCACAGTTGCGGGGGTCCTCGCTGGGGCTGAGGAGGAAAAAAAACGAAAATATCTAGTAGCATGTGAACAAAGACACGCATCATTTACTCCCCTGGTCTGCTCGGTTGACGGTCTCTTTGCCCCCCAGATGGTGGCCTTTACCAAAGTTCTCGCCGAAAAATTGGCAGACCACAAGGACAAATTATAGGATGGCTGAGGGTGGGAATAGGATTCGCGATAGTTAGAGCAGCATCCATGTGCATCAGAGGATCGCGAAAAAAATGGATCTCAGCCGAAGATTTGATAGGGTTTGGCGATGGGGCCTCCCTGTCCTTGGGCATAAATTAGGGAACGCTACATCACATTTGACGTTAGTCAAAGAAAAAGAAAAAAAAAGAAAAGAAAAAACCCTGGAAAACCCTTTTCCCAGCTACATGAACAGTTCCCCCTTAAATCAAATATCCTAAATATAAAGTTTTATACTGTTACCTTCCGAAAAAAAAAAAACTATAACAATTATTATTTGGAAATCCATGGTGGTCATTGTAGTTTATGGAGCTGTTTCTTTGTTGATAGAGTTTTAGTTTCCATGGTTGCTAAGGGCCACTTTCATCAAACACATTTGAACGAGTTGGATGATTGGAAATTATCGGAAATTCCAGCTCATCGTCTTTCATCCGTGCACTTTACGAGTTTAAACTGCTACGAGCGTGAACTCGTCTCATAAAAGTCTCATAACTGTTCATCACATTTCAATTAGGAATAGCTCGGCAACGGATACCTACAAGTCAATGAACTAAGTGCAATTCAAAAGAGGGGATCATCAAGTTTTTTTCCCCCAATGCCGGTAGAGGTCTTTTGGGCGCTGCAGGAAGACGTCGGAGTAGTTATTGTCAAGATAGCGAACGCAAAACACAAAGCGTTCTGTGTCCTTCGCTACGAGAAGACTGATTCTTTGATACAATTGCAGCGAGATTTTAGGCGTGAATTGGGTATCAACCCTCCAACAATCGGGAAAACGATGGCATCAATCATTTAGAGATTTGGGTTGTTAGTGCATGAAAAAGAGTCCGAGAAGTGTGTAGGGAAGTGACACGTAATATGCTTCAGCAGGTTTGGGAACAATTTGAATATCGGCTAGATGTGTGTCGTGCAGCAGAGAGGGGGTATATTGAACATTTACAAATCAATCCTTATTATATTACAAACATTTTACAGTCTACATTTGAATGGAAAATACAGATTTTTGAAATGTTTTGAACCTTTATGAGTCACTCTGTATACTATTACAGAGAGCTAAAACAAGGTAACAAGTTCCTTCACATTTCCCACAAAGTAAATCACATTATAATTCAACACTATCAATGTCGTGATCATCGTTTGTCATCCTATCCAGACGGTTTTCCACGCCGTGTCGGTACGTTGACTCGGTCATTAGCGAGTTCGTTAGGTCCCTTCTCTAAGTTCGGAAGGTCCGCTCTGGACCTCTCAGTTTAGTCCGGAGGTGAAACAGAGCGCCTAATAATTTATTCCGGGGATGCTCCCGTTTCTGCCATAAAGGCGGAACGACCCTTAATATTCCGAGAGACCCTTTCGCTCCAAGAAACACGGACCCAATATTAGACTAATCACATTCCTTCTTTGACGACTGAGTCCTTTCATATGAGGGGTTGTGAGTTGTTAAAAGTCAAAATTCAAGTGTATTTGGATAATGGTTAAGTTCGCTTCTTTTTATTATAGATTTTAAACGTCAGGTATGATATGCTAAAGCGCTAAAATATTATGCTTAATTATACAGCTAGAATTAACTTAATCTCAAAGAACACCAGGTAATCTCATGATTACACAAACTTGTACTAGTAGTCAAGAGTTGTGATTATGTATCCATGTCGTCATCAAACACCATACCTACTTTAAATCGAAACAATCGTTAAGCGACCCAACTTTAAAACAGCATAAACTAACCTTCAAGCCAAACCAACCCCACTAAATTGGATTTAGTCTCTCAAGATCAAAATTTTTATAAAGGTTCAATTAAATTACGATCATAGAATTTGAATGAATCAAGTAAGGGGCAAGCCTTGATCAAACAGTTTTTTACTTAGAAACAGCGGTAAGCGCCGAATTTTACATTTCAATTTGCAGTTGCATGGCATTAGTTCTCAACTCAAATGCCAGGTACCTAGTGATGTGAGTTGGATAAATATGGATATTTATATTTTTATATGGATAAATTATAGGTATTTATAAAGTGGATATTCAACCGATATTCACCGTTTGCCCTCATAAATATTCGAAAAGTGAGTATTTAAGATTTTGAATCAAATTAATTAAGGAGGGACGGTGGTGATAGAAAGAGCAGGAATCTGTCTACTATATTAAATACGTAGGAAATATAAACTTATAAATGGGATAACAGAAGAAGAATCACGGGCAATTAAAAGAGATCTGAGCCAACCCCTCATGGCCTACCCTAAGAGCGAGTGCCAGAGACCAATCCCTTGAGTATTTTAAGAACGCCAATGATGAAATTTTCCACAGAAAGACATTTCAGCACGTTTAGGCTGAATCCACAGCAAATAACGGTCAGTAGTCGCAAGGGTTGAGAAAATAACTTCCTTTTCAAATAACTTGCGTCTTTCCAATGAACCCGAAAAAGCAAAGAAGCGAGCTCAGGACACCTCAGAAGACTCTGACGATCAGATTAGTAGATATACTTGCTTCTGCATACCATAATGATTCCCCCTCCCAAGTATTCAGATAACTTAGTATAGTGTCATTTTCATGCAATAATCACCATTACTCGCTCAGGGTGACAAAGATTCACAATATTGATGTATATATCCAAAACTTGATCGATAAAGATACAGAGGTTGTTAAGCTGAAAATAATACTCTTAGTCACCTTCCTTATTGAAATTGAATCACAATGCTACTCAAGCGCTGAATTCATACTCGTCCATTTTCAAAGCAGATTTTTAACGAGGAGTTGGTTAAAAGTGTAAATATCCACATAAATACCCAAATCGGATATTTATCCAGGGCATTTATCCCGATATTCATCCCCAAGCATAAATATCCGGGTATTTTACATCACTGGGTAAGCCTCCAATAGAACACGACCATAAAATCTGAGAGTTGCGGAAAAACCTGATAACCGCCAGAGCATGGGTTTGCCTAGGATTTTTGGAATACTGTCTGGACAATATCGGTTGCGTGTATATAGCTGGGTTTGTGATCCTTCTTTCAAGAAATTTAAATTTTAAACCAATATAATTGACTTAGCTAATTTTTTTCAATGTTGGCTGACAATTAGGTAAGAGAACACGGAAAAACTCCCTGATACGAAATTAACCTCATAATTCTCGAAGCCAATCAAAACTGCGTTTAGTTACGGTCGTAAAAACTATTTACTATAAAAGAAACGTTTTTCAGAAGACGGATTTTTGTCGGTTACCATGTATGTATTTTCATAACGCTCCGATTTTGAAAGCTGCTAAGTTGCGCACGTTCCCCTGGATTCTAGAGTCTAGCTATTATGTACGTACATTAGACTTGTTGTTAAGCATTAGATGTTGTCAATGAGTTTCATTCGTCCTTCAAATTACAACAGAAAATCTAATTATTAGTTGATAATCAAATATTAAAAAAGGGGAGACGTAACAGCCTCTTCTCCCACTATCGCATAATTGTGCTCCGTTCAGGAAGTATCCTCCCCGATCAAATAGTCGAGGTTTAGTCACGTTCGAGCCACGCTGAGCGAAGGCAAGACGCCTCTTTCGGACATGATTGGTACCGTCACAAGACACATACGAAACTATTGGTCGGGTAAACTATTCCGTATGAGTTCCCATGCTATATTCAAAGAATAGCACTGCTTCTATTAAAAAACAGGTGAACCTACCTCAGTATCAGGATTACAGTACAGGTTTACTGTATACTGCATAGGTTTACTGTACAGGTACCTATACAATACGATAATTTACGAGAATTCGCTCATACGATCATGCTGCATGACTGAAACTTGTTATTTGTGATTGGTTGGTTCTCTTCTGGTTAATACCGTTTAATTTTTTTTTTTCTTCGATTTCCTGAGTTTCAAACATTAAGGTCGGTATGGTTTACGTGCTGCATAATTATCGCGCCTTTAACTTACCAGTAGCGAGTAGCCAGACGTAGAACTCATTGCAATACAACACAGTTCTCAACCTGGGTTTCTTTTCTGTTTCTCTGGCCGCCGTAATTGGTTGCCTTCTCCGATAGGTCTCCAAGTTTAGACGTCCAGATTTCTTGCACCAAAGTTTACTGCATATTACTACGTTGCAAGACAACTTCAACGTCCACTTTGGAGGACTGGAGGGGAATATGAGTCCAACCCAATGAAATACTCGCAACTTTATTATTGCAAGTAACAAGCAGTCGTTACTTTCTACGTAATGACATGTATCTGAGAAAGAACTCCATTATTACCAAAAATTAACTATTTCCAAATATAAAGCTCTTTTGCACAGCTCGCTGATCTGCTGATAATTAACAAAAGGAGCATCTTGCGGTGCACAATTATCCAATTACTGGTGTATAATAAAATGCACCTTCCAAGTATATTGCTGAAATCGCAAAAACCAGCGTTTGTGCTCCACAAGGGCCTAAGTATTGGGGAAAAATTGTCTAGACGGCTTCGCATCGAAAGGAGACCCAAGCATGGTCTAGACTTCTGCTGATAAGGCTCGTTATTACAGCTTATGCACGAGTGATGTTTGATTATATATACATACGGTCTAATATGTGATCCGTGCACCATATTGAAACGAAAATAATAAATCATTGCGGAATAATTTGCAGCGTAACCGTTTGTGATTTTTCGCATGTTCATCGAGGCACATTCACTTCAATGGGAATACGAGTTTGAGAGAAATCTCCAAACGGGTGTGTGGCGGTCCAACTCTCAACTTTTGGACTTTCTGCTTTTCCGAAGTTAGACGCTAGTCGGACAGCCCGGATTGTTGAGAAGGGTTCGAAGTTAGTTGCCGGGTCAACTGACTTTCACTAGGCACATTCTACTGGGGATTTCAATAGACTGGTGAACATTTCTGAAACGTATGATGCTCCCTGTGGTAACATCTTCTCTATAAGTTGAAATTCTACTACCGAGTTGGGTGGGCGGTGAGTAAAGCTTGCTCACTGATTATAACATGGACGTATAGAATTGATCGAAGGGCAAGTTATAAGTCAAAGAGATTAAATATGCAAAATATAACAGCAAACTATTTGAAATAACAGGGCTGTGAAAAATGATCATTATTTAACGAGAAGCCCGGTTAACATAATGTATGTACATAATTTTTTTTTAAATAAATGTTAAATTAATTATTCATAGAATATTACAGTTTTTCTTGAATCTAATACCGCAGATTAAGCCTAATGGTGTCTGTATAAAGGTACAGGGTACAGTCTAGTTTGCTGGCCTTAACCAGAAGTTGTTGAGACGTCTAATGTCATATTGCATTTCACATTTCATCACTTGTTTTGAGAAGGCTGCCTTGAGGGGGGTTTGTTTTAGGCGGCAATATCTTGGGTGGAAGGGGAGGAAGTTTTATTGTCATAGCAGCTATCAGTGGGTTGATGAGGTATATAACATACTTTTGTTGAATTTTGATTACTTTTCTTTGATTATACAGTAGTGACCATTGGAATGCCAAGCTGATGTAGTGAACTGTTACGAACGAACGAAGCAGCTCCTGTTATGCGACGGAGTAGGTACTCTATTTTGACTAATTTGGATATTATTAAATGCGTTCTTATTGCCCCATATCAATGTATAATATGCATAATGCATATTATGCATAAATTACAGTATTTTTTTATACATTATAGAACATACATAAACAACTGTCCTTCCAATAAATTAAAGCTAGTCGGATCACAGACCTGGTTTCTCACGAATTTGAAGAAAAAAAAGTAGAATCCAAAGTGGTGGGGACCAAAAATATTTTAATTTGTCGTTCGATACCGTTGATGATAGTATCGTTGCATAGAATCTGATCGCTGAGAAAGTCACCTCAACCTATTCATCACGTCTATAACTTTCTAAATCCATATCGAACTTGTATTTCTGCGGTTTTACTACTATATATTCTGGTCACTACTGCTTCTACTATTACCTACTAGCTGCTACATATGCACAAATCTCACATTCTTGAAACAAACATGATTTCTAGAACTCTTATCTGATTTTGATCTTTTCAGGGATTGAATTCTATATTGTTCACTTTTATCTATTTTTATTCAATTATTTTTTAAAATTTATATGGTGTGCATATTACATCAAGAGTGCGTGTAAGTGTAGATACAATCGTGTCCTCATATTAAAAAACAACATTATTGCTGGGTAAAAGCTCGCTCGCCCAAATTTTATTGAATTTTGTTTTATTTTTTACATTTTCTATCAGTTTACAAGTCACCTTTCGAGACGTTTTAGGGAAATAAAGAAACGGATAGATATACTTTATAAATTTATATGAAACATTAGAATAGATATAGGTGATGATCAAAAGCATTCAACAGCCAGAAAGGCTATTATTTTAAAGTTTTTAAATAATTTAAACTGTCCAAATAAAGGCACGTTATACAGTTCAAACTGTCCCAATGTTAAACTGCGGTTTACCAATCATGTTTGTTGGCAGGAAGATTCTATGTACAAATTCTAACAAACCAACCACTGCGCCAGAGTTCAGTTTAGGAACTGAACCGAATGCAACGCTATTTAGGCTTTCGAGCCGTTGAGCGGAAATACATACAGCGTCTAGTTCTCAATCAGCTCCCGGGTATGTGCAAAACGATTAATTCATGAACTCAAATGATCTTAGTCCGATTTCAGTTCAGTAACAGAACCTCACTCGTAATAATATAAGCAACAACTTGCGGAATAACGGAGGAATATCATCACCCACAATAGGGTTTTACGATATTGGCACAACCCCCTTCAAATCGATTAGGATAAATTACGTCTCGGAATGGTAAGTAAACAGCAAACACCGCCCATCGAATAAAGGAGGCGGTGTTCATTTACCGTTACTCTCAGAGTAGTTAAATCAACTGTAACGTAAACGCAAACAGAAACTGAATGAATTTGAAACAATCCACCTCCCCCTTTCGAGCTTTGAGTCAATATTGTTCAGGCATTTTAATTTTCGTCGTGGTGTCAAGAGAGTTGAGAAACTCAAATAATACTCCCTGAACTAGAGTTCTGGAAAATTAATTTTTCAGTTTCCTTGAAAAATATTACCCCGGCAGGCTATTGAAAAGTTTCGTTCGGGAAAATGGAGTAACATTGTTTGGGCGACTATGACTGGGAAAGGGCTCATAGGAAGTTAATGATTCACAAATTACCCCTACTTTAGGAAGAATGAGTGTAACGGCTGTAGTTTGTATCTGGGAAGCTTTAAATAGTGAATATCTGAAATAGATGGAATGAAACGCTGAAAAACATGGAAATAACCAGCACTGCACATTTCCTCACTTGTTTTCACATAGCCAAAGCGCACTAAAATTTCACTTTTCTCCTAGTTGCTATTGCGAATATCAGTAAAGGAACATCACCAAGTAACTAAACGTAAAAAGATACCCAAAATCATGAATCTTCAGTGGCAATTGAATATCGTAAAAACTCGATATTTCACAATTGACGCTCTTTCTGTTCGTGATTGCGTCCGTTTTGTCTCTCTCAAAAATTCGATTAATGGGACGGTTTTCCATGAAACTTAATGTAAATGTTGAATATGCTACGAAAATGGGGATTTCCTTTTCAAAAACACGAATTAGAAGTCGTAGCGCCACCGAGGCGCATGATAATCAAGGTCCGATTTCACCATTGAACACCATTTACTCCTTTTAGCGAATTTTTGAAGAAAATTAAGCTATTGCTCTCGCCTCAAAATTTGTAGAATGTGAATTTTTGAAAAAAGTTTAAGCAGAAATCCGTTTCAGGCTATTCTGAATCATATTCTGAAGTTTAACGCATTTTTTAATGTATGTATGTATGTATGTGTCATTTCAGACGATAACTGTCCGTAGAATTGTGCTAGAAACTTCAAACAAATTTTAAAATGTTAAGGATATAAAACGAAAGTTCAAGTTCGTTGGCCAGCATGATCGGATTATATCTTCGGGTTGAAAGTTTCAAAAATGTAGTCAAAAATTCCAAAATAGCCTGTTTTTTGCGATTTGTTGTGCGAAATAATTTTTTCAGCATACTAATATGTGGTATATTCGGAATCAGCGTAAAATTTCCTATAAGAATATGTATCAAGTTTTCAAAAATTTCAAAGTTGAAAATTCAGTCAGAAATCGAAATAATGCCCTTCGCAAGTTGTAACAATCGGTAATATTAGCATGAAACATTGTCCTAACTCAGATTGAACTACCCTTATGGAAGTATCCCTGTATAACCAATCCTATAACCATGCTGTTTAAAACGTAGGTAGTAGGTGCTTGTTTAAAAAAAAAAAAAAAAATCGCTCATGGGGTCATGTTGCATGACTGGACTTTTCAAGTTAATATCTTCAAAAATTAAAAAATGAATAAATTGCTGGTCAATTAAATTTTAGACACCATATATATATATATATATATATATATATATATATATATAATTTGTTTTGAATTATTAATAGATAAACGAAGAAAGGAAAAAGTTGTTTTTGATATTTCGAATGAATCTTGTTCACAAGTTAGAAGTTGAAAATGAAAATGAAAAAATAATTTATAGATTGTTCAGGTGATGGGATGGCTTGTTGACAGGGAGATGTATGTAGATAATTTCAATCGCAAGGTGAAGATAATTTCAATCGTTAATGTTGAGGCCGGGAGGTACGTTTGCTTTCAAAACCCACTTGTGTGCTTTTTCTGATTGGTGGAGAAGTCGGTCGTTAGAACCTGGTGGCATCTTCTTCAAAACCTTCACCCCAAAACATTGATCAAATGATGCATCATGAGATCTTGCATGTTCGTTGATTGGGAGTGGCTGGTTATGGGTAACTGAAGCACGATGGTTATTCATCCTCAGATTCATTTGCGATGCTTTGCCAACGTAGAAACCTTGTTGATTCATGTTCGTGCATTTCTGGCATATTAATTGGTAAACACACATTGGTGTTTACCAATTAATATGCCAGAAATGCACGAACATGAATCAACAAGGTTTCTACGTTGGCAAAGCATCGCAAATGAATCTGAGGATGAATAACCATCGTGCTTCAGTTACCCATAACCAGCCACTCCCAATCAACGAACATGCAAGATCTCATGATGCATCATTTGATCAATGTTTTGGGGTGAAGGTTTTGAAGAAGATGCCACCAGGTTCTAACGACCGACTTCTCCACCAATCAGAAAAAGCACACAAGTGGGTTTTGAAAGCAAACGTACCTCCCGGCCTCAACATTAACGATTGAAATTATCTTCACCTTGCGATTGAAATTATCTACATACATCTCCCTGTCAACAAGCCATCCCATCACCTGAACAATCTATAAATTATTTTTTCATTTTCATTTTCAACTTCTAACTTGTGAACAAGATTCATTCGAAATATCAAAAACAACTTTTTCCTTTCTTCGTTTATCTATTAATAATTCAAAACAAATTATATAGTTCAGTAGAACAGTTCATTTAGTTTATCAAGAAGTATATATATATATATATATATATATATATATATATATATATATATATATATATATATATATATATATATATATATATATATATATATATATATATATATATATATATATATATATATATATATTATAAGTTAAACTCTAAGACTCGTTTCAGAATACCTCAAAACGGATTTCAATGAAGAAAATTTTTATAGAGCCATTGCAATAGCATCATTTTCATGATAATAAAGAATCTTTAAGCTTCAAAGGTAATAAAGAATTTCATAATTTTAGAAGATTTTTTAGGTATGCGTACAAACATGTTGAAGATTCAAACAGTTAAAATTGAATGAATGTCTTGGGACTTGTCGAATAGCTCATCGGGAATATGCAAATTAAGTTGCTACCGTAGATAGTTGACGCGGAAAGTAAACTTATATTACGCGTTCGGGTAACTTTCCTCGAGCCCATCCGCGATTACACTCGTAGTTAGTAACTAAGCCACACAATTCTCCAAACAATGTTGTGTACATAGGTGGTTGGAGTAGGTAGTAACCTACCTAACTTGAAGCAAGTTAAATTATTATTTCTCCAGGAAGAGCTGATTTCAAGGAATATTGTCGAAGTTTAGCAACTTCCTGCATACCAAGATGAAAATGAATTAACAAATTAAATTTAAATTAATTATAAATTTAAAAAATTAATTACTGCGATTAATTAATTTTGTGCAATTAATTTTTGCTCTTTTGCAAGGAAAAGAGTTCAATCATTCAATGAGATATTGAGAGCGAATTTTCGGAAATCGTCGTACGAAATTTACGCATTGTATTTTATTTACGTATTAAATTGTTTGAGATTTATTGTGCTCCACAAGTACTTTACAACGAACACATCCTTTATTTTGGAATGCTTTATTTCTTGGCGAAAGAACGGATTTTTTATCTGGATCCCAAGGAGGGTTATCGTCTGGATTGAAACTTTTTTTTTTTTTTTTTAAACAAATCTCTGCTCAAAGGCGAGGGGGGCACACCATTAAATTGAAAATTGAACAATTAAATATAAAAAAGTGGGAAGGATGCCCAGGTTTACCCGACGCCGGCTCTAGGGATGAGGGAAGACGCAGAGCGATGAGGAGAAAAAATGGAATGAATGGTTTGAAATTATATATTTTAAATAAAAAATTTTAGTTATACCATTATTTTGAATGAAAAATTTCTGAATCAATAAGATATTTAAAATAGATATTCAAACATAAATGAATATTTCATATTTTGTACCTATAACACTAAGGAAGGATTATGAATAGGAAACATATTGTAGATAAACCTTCATTGTTCCCTTCGTCTGGATCTACATATTGTAGATAAACCTTCATTGTTCCCTTCGTCTGGAACTGTTGGAACATAATTTTACATAGTCACAAACATCTCGTCTATCATCAAGGACAACTTTTAAAGCTTTTATAATAGTTTTAGTCAATCCTATGTGATGAAAACTATTTAAAAAAAGAACCAAAATCAATTTTCGGTTGATTTCACGACGATTGTCTTCGGGTCGTCACCAAAACCTATACAGCACGTTCCGGGCGTATAAGGAGTTTACCTACCAAATTTCAAGTTGATTCACCAAACTTGAACAAGTAGGTGTTTATATTACTTCAAGATGGCGATAATCCACTATTCTTCCTTTCGTCATACTGTAGGAACATAACTTCACCAGGTCAAAAAACTAAGCTTTTCGTGGTTGTTTCGAGATGAAACAGGAGACCCTATTTCTGCTACGTCGTCTGAATCGTTTCTCGGAGAATCTCAGACGTTGATTCGACGAAGGGATTTTCCGGATGCCCCTCATCAGGGCGAATTACAACTTCGCAATTCCCTCATCCCCCCTGCGCTCGTCAATCTCCTCTTCCTCGCTTTTGATAACCGAGTTCGGCCCAATCAGGATCTCTAAGTCATACAAGAAAATCTCGGCGGAGAATAGTGGAAAAGGGAGGAGATGGGAGCCGGATCAGCAAAACGCATTAGCGAAGGGATTACCCGGAAAACGCTAAGAAGGGGATTAGCTGAGATCGGACAGTTTAATTGCTTTCAGGGATCCGCGGGGTACTGCTGAAACGCCGGGAACACTGGAAGGGGTAATACTTGGCACAATCGGGCGGCTAATTCCACCAAATGGTTGTAGTGTGGGGAGAAAACCGAGGATATTGATGTAATCCTTATAACTCATAATAATCCTCGTGATTATCGCACTGCCCACTATGTTGCAAACAGAGATGATATAATATTCTATTTTGGTGCAACTCATCTGCAACAATGAACGTAGAATTGAAAACGTTGGGATGGTTTATTCGCATGCATGCTGATAGCGAAAATATATATACATTACAGATCCAAGGGGAATTAGAGTAATTTCTATGGACCTTTCTATGATATTTCAAAGCTTCAGGAGTTCCGCCAAAGCAGGGGGATGATTTGACGTCACCTGTGCGCGAAACTTAGAAAATTCAAAACAAGAAAACTACTCATCGTAGGAGACTGCTGTTGATGTCAAACATCTTAGGATGGGATCTTTTTCCATTTTAAAACTATTTGAGAACCTCCCAAGTTGAGTAACTTCACGAGAATTTATTAGGAAGGTTGTTGAGAAGTTTCCTGGGAGAGCAATGGAGAATGCTCTGACTGCAAACTTCTCACTTACCTTACTTCTTACTTAATAGAATTTTCGTAAAAAATAATGTACCAGTTGCAATGGCTCCAAAAATGTTAAAATAAAAATTTTACAAAATTTTCTTCATGGAAATCCGTTTTGAGACATCCTGGAACGATTCCTGGATTTTAACGCTTTTTCGCTTTATATTTATAAATACATTTGCGTCACATATTTAATTATATTATATATAATTTTATAAATAAATAAATAAATATATATATAGGATATTGAGTATGTGTGCTTGTGCGTATGTAAGACAATTACTCCCATCCGAAAATATGAAAGGACGAGTGTGTTGGCCATATCATTTTGAGCACAGTAAATTACTGAAATTCCGAAAAATGTTCCCAAAAAAAAAATCCCTCTTAATGTCAGAAAACAGCTGAAGATTGTTAAATTCATAATTTTTAGCGGAATATTACTTGAATGAATTTCATCAACTATGTATATATATGCTAACAAGCGACAAAATTGTAAATAATACTAAAAATCCCGAATCTTTGATTGATTTAAAATATGTTAATTACAACGAGTTTTTTTTCTCAATAAATTGATTGGGTTGCCACAACTTCTGTAGTTGCCACACTTCTCTAGTGAGTGATTTATTTCACGTAGAAATTGACGTTAGTACTTACGTAACTATACCTAACTCAATATTGAAATACCTTTTATAAACGGGAAACTACTATAATAAATTCTGTGTAGAAATGCTGTTCAAAATGGAAAAGACTACAAAACATAGCCAAGCTTGTTAATGCAGTCCTACGTAAAATTACTTACATAGCCACCAAGAATGTTAAGAAATTGTTCTTATAAGGTATTATTATGTTGGGATTAATCGATGTACGCATTTTTTTAACTTAGGGTTTTCGATTAAGAGCCATTAATCCTCTTCCGCTTTCGATCAATTTCATAGGAATCACAAATAATAAAGATAGTGCCAACCTACGAAATTTGATTTGTTGTGTAATCGGATCGACCGTTACCACAAACAACAAAGAACCGCACATTTCTTCAAGGTAATTGTTCACAAACAAAGATAATTTTTAATGTAAGTGATCAAATATAATCCGATCAGCAACAATGTAAGAGCCAACTCGACGGATTAAAACAAACACATATTGATAGCTGATACCTATATCAGATTTTTCCAGAATGTTTTACCTAAATTAAGCTTCTCGGTGAAAATAGTATCTTTGCGATGAATAGTATCGATACTGTTTCGTGTCATGCACGAATATAATTATATTGTTTCCAAGATATGTTTGTTCGGTGAGAGTGGACAACATAATTTTACTGTCCGTCAGGCGCTACAGGTCCTCCTGTAGCTTACGCCAGCCGCCACTTCCAGCGCTAGAATCAGTACGCACGAGGCCTAATCTTTAGGACCCTCCGAACAGTAATCCGAAGATAAAATTAGGTGCCGAAATATTGCACACCCAACCCCCTCCTGCTGCTGTACTAATACCAAATCCATGTTGATAATGTTGCCTCCAGGGGTCAGGTATACAAACGTTTTCTCACAGATCGGACACAATGACGACGCTCACCTATTGAAGGAAAAAGAGGTTCTCTTTGTACCTATTGTGAGATTCGCGCGGCGTTGGCGATGAATTGATGGCACCTTTTTCATTCATAACTCAAACATTGTACACCTTCGCGATCTCGCTACCCGCCTCCACGCACAATCCCAGTCCGGCTAATGGGGTTTGTACCTGGCGCGGAGGCGGCATCGCTTCGGCATCAATAACGGCATCGAAACGCCCCGAATTTTCTTAGTGCGGAACGCACCAAACTGTTTCATTAGAATAACAAAAGCGTGGATATTGATCGAATCGAACACACATATAAAATCCAGTTTATTCTGTCCAAAACCAGTAATCAACGCTTAAATCAAATGCTTTATGGAATGATATGAATTTTCATTTATTGCAATTTGAAACTTGGATGGGGACTTCCGTGTGTTGGAGTTTCTCTTTAAAAGAAAATTGTTTCTTTCTCCTTTACAGTAAATTTTCAGCTCGAAATGGTTGTGACCAAAACTCGATAGAAAGAAAGGGAATCGACGTCATTATATACCCTGCTGGACAACGGTAAGGTTCTCCCCAAGGCGGACGCAGGGGTTCATGTATTCCTCTATGACGCCATTCAACTTTCTCTTCACCTCTATGTTGATACCTTTCACATTACACCTTTTAAAAAAGCTATCATTGAGCTCTTTCAGCAGATAGAATGAGATAAAATAAGTTTGGTTGGCCATTTCATTTTATTCAAAAATGTATACACAAAGTTATGCAGAAAATAGACTTAAATTTCATCAATATGTGTTTTTAAAATAATAGAGAAGAATTTCAGAGAAAGCTGAAAATCCTAAACGATTTTTTCGACTAGCAGATTATTATTTCGAATAAGTTTGAGCCAAAAAATTTATAGTTAACAATTCCTTTGCTCTTTAAGTGCATAAATATCGAAACTATTTAACATCAATATTTAATATGATAATTTACGAAAATTGACTCGTAAGATCATGCTGCACGTCGGGACCTTTTCATTCTAATTTTCAAAATGATATTCTGTATTATTACGTTTGTATTCATGTTGAATTGGGCAATCATTCCCGTATTGATGATAAACAAATGAGCAACATCCAACCGGTTTGGACTACCTATCAGTACCGATCGTTATTGAAAAAAATGAATCGTTTGAATAGTTTACATTGTTTCCCTTATACGAATAATATCTGCTCTCTTGAATCACTATATTCATGACAATTTTATAGCGTCATAATTATTTCCTCTATCCCCCCCCCCCCCACCCAAGATACACAGGTTCTGAACTTTTTTTATTTATTTATTGATTTATGCTACACCTCAACCAGAAGGATCATTAGCGGCATTGCACAAGGTGTCTAAGGAGGCAATGCAGGTAGCACGAATCTAAGAGGAGCCATATTGCCCTCCGTAACCAAACGGAGTGCCATAATGGACTCCACTGGTAAAACGGAGAGTACAAACGAAGGGTAAGTGATGACCACTGTTCAGCCCCTGAACCGGATAAAAATAAAACAATACAAGTAAGACCAGATGAATAAAAGGCTTATAACTAAATAAATTTTACGACATATAATCAGCAAAGTGAAGTGAAACTGTGACTAGATGCGCCAGTGTTCTGCTGATGAACAGTCTGGAGGGAATTCCGATATGTGGTTTTCAAAAGAAACTCATTCCATTTCAGGATGGTCATCATGGTAATTTGGTCCAGGTCCGGCAGGGAGACATTTGGTACGATTTCGTTTATTTAATACTTCATCTTCTTGTTTAATCTGAAAGATTCGTTATTGAAATCAATAAGTTAACATTCGGTTGTTTAACTGCGTATCCAAGTATTGCAAGTATCCGAAGTCAATAAGTATATTCGCTCAATATTAAGATTTTGATCGAATCGGATGACGTCGCTGACCTGTGACGTAACTTTAGCAAGCTGACGTCGCCTTTTTGGCGCCAGCCAGACCCCCGGAATTCGAAAACTCGTGCCAGTTGGCTGTTTCTGCCTGATTTTTTCCTCTGCTCTGAACGACTATTTATTTTTTTCCACCTTCAAAAACTCACTACCATACACCGTGCGCCATCAACTATCTCTCATCTCCGAAACAGGGTCGAAAAAACTGCCGACGGTTCCTCTCTTTAAATATAGCGTAAGTTTTTCTTTGTGCCGCTCCTTTATTTCGATTTTTCCCTTCTTTTTTGTCATCGAGCACTGTACTTTATGCGTCTATTCACTTCACGAATAAATTATCTTATCTCAATCTAGCGGCGAAGTTACAGGAATAGTTTTCTATTCGCGTCTTACAAACGGAATGTCACCTACGCGCAAATATGCGATCCCCTCCACGCTAGATTCTACCTCTAAACAACACCGTTCGGCGGCAGAATTAGAATCAACAATCACGCGACAGTTGAACTCAGGAATGAATTCTTCCCACGGTCTTGAATTCTGCATCGGCATTTTCACACCGTCTCAATACTCCTAAACACAACTTTTGAATTCCACAAATTTAATACAAAATCCTCTGTTCGTTTCTGAAGTCGGGTATACGTCAGTCGTTAAGTTAGTCTCATTGCGACTTTGGGAAAACAGAAACTGCCAAGTCGGATGTAGCATAAAGCTTTCTCGTAACAGTAACATAACATATCGTTTCATGTATAACTCATTGAAATTAATGTTTTAAATACGTAATCTTGAAAGAAAAACTATTTCAGAAACCTTTCTGCATCCAGAAGGATTCATATTCTGATGTGGAAATTTATTGTTGTGCAAAACTCTGTGATTAGAGAAATCCCCTAAAGTGAGTAGTTGACAAGTTACTAGAAAAAAACGTTTGGGGGCTTCCTCAGGTCAAAAACTTGGATTCTTCATACTCTTAGCATCCCCAAACAATCCCTGAAATTTCAATAACTCTGTGATTTTTTCAAAGTAACCCGTATGTTTTCGACCTCACTACTTGACTATAAAGGGGCCAACCCCAACCCTAATCCCGCACTAACGATGGGTCGTTTTAAACGAAGAATACTTTTTCACGGAGACCTTCTTGCCGAAAATTGTCATCTAACAACACAACGAAAAAATGCAACGAAACGATGATTCGAATTTACATCACGTACATTATACATGTATACACGTACAAGAAAGCTTGTGCTGCCAATGCCTTGTGATCTCTGAAGTTGATTTTTTCGCTCTTAAATCTATAGGCCGTATCACACTAGCATTTTTTCAGTTTTTCTCCTCGCATTTTAATGCTGTATTGCGCGTTCAAAAATAGAATTGAAGAACACTAGAAATATGAATGTAGAAAAGGAATGACTGCAGAAACAGCGCATTTTGGCGGAATGCAGTTTTATTAAGTATGTCAGGTTAGGGCACCTAGGGACTCTCAGTGACTTGTCACCTTCCCAAGGGTTGTTACGTTTTAGCATTTTCCTTGCGTCGAGGAAAAAATTATAACACGTTCTAATCTTCTCAATTGAGCTTAAAAATGCTCCGCCAAGATGCACAATGATAGAAAAAAGCACTTGAAAAAACAAACCAGCGTAATATGGCCTTATGGAATTAATTTATTTGCCATTCAACCTAAATAGCTAAAATTTGTATGGGAAAACCCTTGGAACGCCCAGAAACGAATCATGAAGTCAAAAGCCTCCCAGATCAGCTTAGTGAGATCCAAAGCTAATTCCGTTGCTTTTCAACCTATGAAGTTGAATTTTGAAAAAGGGATCAGCTGGGAAATTGAATCAGAGGGGAATCAGGGCTCAGCTGTGTGAGCCCTGGACATAATTTCTTTATTATTGGATATGTATGAAGCTAAAAGTTGGGGAGGAGACCCCTTAGGACATCTAGAAACGAATCATAAGGTCGCAGCTGAGTAATGCCTTAGAGCAGTTGAGTAAGCTACGGAGCTAATTCATTTGCAATTCAACCTATGAATTGCAAAGAACTACGTGGAAAACGTAGAACCATATTCTAGACTCATCACTTTAGCTTTTAGGCGGAAAGTGTTTAGCACAGCGTAATGTTCTGCACCAAGCTTTATTTTCCCTTTTCAAAGTTACATGTACAGATGATGCGAATGGGAGTACGTTTAACAATTGAGGAACTACCACGGCATTATATCGATCACCATACTTATTTTTGGTACGTGGTACATTTAACAAAACTATTGCGAAAATAGATAATATGTGTTCCTGGAAATTTAATCAACAGAAAAAAAATGTAGTAATATCAATTGTGAAAATATTCTGAGAACACATATTTAACATCAACGGGCCAATTTATCCATGATAGAGATGGTGGTAGGGGATTAAAAGATTTAAGTAGGTAACCGTTTACGATCTCTCCGTAAAAACGTGTAATCCAAATTACTACTGACCATTATACGAAGGAGTCGTTCGAAATCGGTTTAGTTTCGGATTCGAACTTTCGGCCGGTGATGGGGCGACATAGACGGTACGGAGGTGATCAACGACTAGCGAGATCAGGTTAGAGTTCGTTATGGCTTGATTACAAAAGAGCTGGGTGAAATGGTACTCCTGCCTTTTTGTGTGGAAATGGAAGAAAAGTGAAAGACGGCGAAGTGAAAAAGAAATGCTCTTGGAGAATTCGGAGGGATCTTGGAGCTTAGCGGTGAATACGTCCTAAGCCCGAAGTCGCAGGTAGAATGAGAGATGAAATATCAGTCTTTTAAAAGGAGGGGTGAAACCCTGGCGAACGTCGCGAATGAGGTAAAATCTGACAGTTAATACCCTTCGGAGGGTTGAGGGCTGATTAGCGGATGGAAGGTGATTGAGGTCTCAGGGGAGAAAGGGGAGGTGAGAGGGATACGAAGGAAAGAGAGAGATAGAGTTGAGAAAGGGGGAGAGGTGAGAGATGAGCTCTTTTTGAATGAAGGGTCGGGAAGGAATGAAATGCCCCATCAAATCGGAGCTAATGGAAAGAGGTGGAGGGTTCTGCAAGTCTCAGACGCCCAGCATGCCCTCCTGAACGAATTAGGTTATCTTTAATTTACCTTATAGTCCAAAATGAGGATTCGGCCTGCATGGATTTGACCACCCGCTTCACCACTGCAATTTGAGAGGTGTGCAATAGGTGGACATCAAATATAGCTAATATAGCTGACTTCTTAACTAACGAATGACCTAACTAAAAGATTCGAAAGGTGAGGTAAGTGTTGAAAGAATGAAAGAAAAGTGGTGTTGAGCTTTGATCTGATGCGCGTGTGTATAGTAATTTCAAACTTCTCATTTGTGCTTTGCCCTAACATTCTAAGAAGAGAGAGGAATGGAAGGAGACCCCGAAACTAGGAGTACAAAGGACATTCTCTGGACCTACTTGGCTCCGTAAAGCACAAGGTGCAGAGCATTGCCGTCCAGAATGACAAAGCTCCCAAGGAGTAATATTGAAGGAAGAGGTGCAAATTACTACTATCAAGAACTACTAAGCTCCCGCACCTGCCCTTGTTTCAATGTTTTCTAAAAGGTGGATAACTGGGGGTTCAGGGAAATGTTATACTTTTTTTTTTTTTTTTTTTTTCAAATTTAAGATGTGATTCTATACAGTCATATTTGATTATCGCACAGAGAAACAAAATTATTATTCGTGACTTACTCTTCCATAAAAAATACTTTTGTCACCAATCAATATTGCTCTCGTTCTCCTTGTCACTTTCCTGTTCTCCTTTATTATCGATTTTCGTAGAAAATGAAGCTAATGCGATGGCTCCATAAATTTGCCATATTTTCATAATAACATTTTTCATAAGTTTTTGTATACATACAGGTACATTGTGGACGATAACCTTCCTTATGATCGAGATTTTAATGAATCGTTATTTTGGCAAACAATCAATCATTCTAAAAGAATGAGTGATGAGTTTGTCAGATTAGTCAAATACTGTTGCTGACTCCATTGTCGATTAGACTGCTCCCAATACAAGAGTAAAAAAGTCCAGTCATGCAGCATGACCCCATGAGCAAATTTTTGAAGAAATCTTCGACATTTCGAGCGGAGCGAGACCTTGGGTCTGCGTGCTAGTACGTTCATAAATAGAACTTCTTCATAATTTCATGGCTGATATTTTCTAAGCCACAGTCAGTATTAAAGCTACATCAAGTCCTAAAACAGTTGAGCGTAAAACATTAAAGAGAGCGACCGAGAGAATCGGAGGACGGAATATTTCACAGAGTAAACTCATTAGTTGTGATTACATTTTTTTTATTTTTTTTAAACAAGCACCTGCTACCTACGTTTTAAACAGCATGGTTCTAGGATTGGTTATACAGGGATGCTTCCATAAGAGTAGTTCAATCTGAATTTGGACAATGTTTCATGCATATATTACCGATTTTTACAACTAGCGAACGGCATTATTTCGATTTTTCAACTTTGAAATTTTTGAAAACTTGATACATATTCTTATAGGAAATTTTACGCTGATTCCGAATATACCACATGTTAGTATGCTGAAAAAATTATTTCGCACAACAAATCGCAAAAAACAGACTATTTTGAAATTTTCGACTACATTTTTGAAAATTTCAACCCGAAGATGTTATCCGATCATGCTGGCCAACGAACTTGAACTTTCGTTTTGTGTCCTTAACATTTTAAAATTTGTTTGAAGTTTCTAGCACAATTCTACGGACAGATATCGTCTGGAATGACACATACATACATACATATATGCATACATATATACATACATACATACATAAAAAAATGCGTTAAACCTGAAACGGATTTCTCTATAAAAAATTTTCAAAAATTCACATTCTACAAATTTTGAGGCGAGAGCAATAGCTTAAATTTCTTCAAAAATTCGCTAAAACATTCCTCCCACGAATTATACGTCCCAATATCTCAAATAACTCATAATTTGAAATCATTTCAAGATTTTTGTTTGCATACATAAATACACATTCTTTCACACACTTGTACTAAATTGGTTCTGCTGTAAGACTGCGAAGAGCAAACGTTCCTTACACAAAAGATTTTCTGTAGACAGAAAGACGGGTTGTAGTAAACTTGAGCTTGAAGCTTGACTCATTAAAAAGACCGGAAAGTAATTTTAGGAGGATTTAGGACGGGATGACATTGAATGATGGTGTAGAAGGCAATCTACAGGGAGATTAAGGTGGAAATTAGACCAGGTTAGAGCACGACCTCGGGAGCTCAGCTTCCTTCGGGAAAGTCAGCCATAGTTAATCATTTAGAGAACAAACTATAATCTGGCATTGTTACTGGTAGTTTTCCACATTACCGAACTCCAGGCGTTAAGGAATGTATTCGCAATTTAGTTTATGTAATTGATGTAAAGAACTTAGCTTGATAGTGTTGCGAGTCTAAATTGAAACAAGTAACCAAGCAATTTAACGATGCGAGCGTGCATGAATAAAACCATCGTTTAATTCTGAAGTTACTTGTCTTGAAAACGATGCCAACAAATCGTGAAGAATGGTTAAAATAGCTTTTTATTCTATTTCAAAGGTTCATTGTTGGAACTACTAAACCGAAATAGTCGGCAAGGATTCAGATTTTTGAAATTTAAACCTGTGAATTTCACCTCTTCTGAAATTAATCGAAAATGTACGAGTAACAAGATTTTAATACCTACCATTCCTGAGAAATATGTCATTTTTAAGCCAAATACCACAAACAGTAAGTTCAATAAGATCATCAGTTTGAGAGAAAAGTTATGGGTAGCGGACAGCAAGCTTGGGAACGCAAAATGACGTAGATAGATAAAAGTCGGAATATTGACGACTACATCCTTGTCTTAGATTGGGATGAAGTGGACGAAAATAAACAGAACATGATCTGAATGATACATAGTATTTTTTTTTTCTTCTGAATTAAATCGAATGTATTACCTTTTTATTTGACTTGAAGACACTGCATTTGAAGACGTTACTAGAATCGCGGGCGATGTAGGAAAATATCTTGAGGTCTTGCGAATCGTGAGACACGTAGAATATCCTGGAAATAAAAGGCGCTATTATTGCAACCATGTAACGGGAACCTAGTGTCTTGCAATGAGTGTATTGCAAGTGTTCAAAAAACCGTCAAATAGGCTTGAACTAGACTAACTGTATATCAAAGGTAACGGTTCACAAATTCATGGGATCAAAGGTGATAAAGGATCTATGGTGTTCAATACAGACATGGAAAGGGTGCATCATCAATACATCATGGAATAATATAAACTATAATATATAATAATGTCGTGTCGGTCATAACCTTAAATCTTCACATTTCAAAATTCAATTATATCTTAGCTAAAAAGGAAATGAGCATTACTCACATGTTCATTTTATATTCTTAAATGGAAATATGTTCAATTCTAAGAAATTTGACGCCATCCGCACTCTGTTACGATTAGTAATTTTTTTTCAATGATTTTTCAACGTTTGATGCACTGGTGACGTCACTCACGGCAGGGGTACCGCCCAGCCGGGAGGTGTGCTTTGACGTCACCTGTGCTTTGAAAAATCATGGAAACAAAACTATTCAAAATAGCTTCTGTGGTGGTAGCCATCTCTAATGAGCGTATAAGGGTTGAGGGGGAAGATATTTAGGCTTCTTCCAGGTCTTAGCAGACTTTATATGTTTTCCGTTTATATTGGATAAGAATATTTTTCGTGTTTGTTTTTATGCGTGAACTACGTATCTCCAACCAATATCTAGCGCATCGTGTAGTTTCCATTCATCCCCCCCCCCCCCCACCTATGTCTCATCACGGCACTCTTCATCCACACGCGCGTGCAACCCCCATCCTCGAATATACAATCAGTCTATTTACCTCTATTTAATTCTTTTACTGAATTCGTTGTTGAGATTCAATCTATTCAATTCACGGAATTAAAAGCAAATCAATGCATTTAATTTCAAACTAAATCCCTATCCCATGCGTTAATTACAACGGCAAACCCGATTCAAACATTTCCCTTTGGTACGTGCCGCAAGATAATAATAGGAATAATTAATTTTCCTTCTCCGAAAATTACTTTGGGACTTCCCTGTCCCTAATGAACGTTCAATTATGTTACGCAGGAACGACTAATGCAGTAGTTGGATAACGCGTTATCTTCCTGGAAGCCCGTGAATCACACCGGAGACTGCGGTCCTCTAACTTCCAAGTTGCTGCAGTAACTCATCACTTGCAGCTGCTTCCTTCCCTCTTGTTTGCTCCAGTTATTAGTTTTCTGGCTCTGTCAACTAGTTCGTTTTTTAATTAATCACTTGCTTTGACCGTTGAGTTGATTTTCGTAAATGAAAGTAAACTTGCTGATCTAATTACACTCTAATTGAAATTCTTAATTAACTTCGATTTAACGAGATACATCTAAGAAATTTAAAGAGAAAAGGTATATAGTAAACGTAAATAGACTCCTTCGAAGTATCCAGCACGGTATTGGGAGCCAATTAATAAGTTGTTGTCTGTTGAACGATTCGTTAAACTCAGTGGTGTTCAATTCTCAGTTATTTTAGCTTTAGCATAGGCGTAAATTCAATGTTCGACATTTAGCGAATTTCCGTGGAAAATGAGCTATTGCCAATACTCGGAAAATTATAAAATCAACATTTTTGAACAAATTATGCATTGAAATCCGTTTTGAAGCATTCTGAAACGAATTCTAGAGCTTTTTCATGCTTGAGAGTATATATATTTACATATATATCATTATAGACGATAACTCTTCTTAGGATTGAGATAAAAATTCCGTTCTTGAGCCAAAAAATCAAGCTTTTCAGACAAAAGGATGTTCGTTGGCCAGCTCTTTTTGAGTACATTAAATTGGTCAAACTTGAAACTTAGTACAAAAAATGTACTAAGAAAATTATTAAATTTCTGAGCTTATGCAATGGCTAAAAACTGCTCAAAATCGTTACATTTATACTTTTTTACAGAATATTGCTCGAATAAAGTTTATTAACTATAAAATAGAACATTCAAAAATGTATGTAAGTACATAATTATATTGAAGAATGTTCTTCAAATTCATTGAAATTTGCTAAAAAAAATCTATGGAAACTATTTTTAAAAAACCTAAAAATTCAAAACTTTCAATTGAATAGGAGATTATTAGTTAAAATCCATTTTTGCCATAAAATTAATAATAGTAAACAATTTTCTTGCACTTAAGAAGCTCAAATTTCAAAACTATTCAACATTATACAATACAATAATTTAAGAAAATTTGCAATACGTGGCATCCAGATAACATTTAATCAGAAACGTTAACCCGTAAGTTTACGAACTAGTTATTTTACGAACTAGTTTTTACGAACTAGATTTTTCAAGATTTCGAGCTCAAAATTATTGAGAGTGCCAAATGATTTCAAACTCTATATACAGGAATCGCTTAGGTTCTGAAAGTTTGTTAGAACATATAAGATTTCAAGAATTGAACAAAATTTATGTATGCAACGTTAGTTTTTAAATATCATGACGTTTAACCAGGTCGATTATTATTATTACTGTCATCACCGTCAATCATAGTAATTAGTATATACGCTCCCAGGAGATCAGCTCTGCCACCTTAATAAAGACCAAATGGATGCAACTGAGCTCTTACGCCTTTTTACTAGATCTGGAGTAGATAATTAGGCAAAGGTTATCCATGGTAGTATAGTATAGGCATTCATAGTTCGGGCTCTAGAAAAAAATATAGTATCATTTCGCAAACTGGATCGACAGTCGATACGTTCAAGGGAGAGAGAGACCTAAGTATGCATCAACCCGAATTGCCCTAGGAATTTTGACCTTAGGACACACGTTTTCCATTTGATTCTTCATGATTCTGAACTATTGGACTTTACAGGTCCAAAGGATGGATCGGAACAATGATCAAGGACTGAACCAGTTAGACAAGGACTCATTATATTATATCAGTGGCGCACTCAGAAAATAATTATGGGGGGGGCTGACTGAGGGTCCCTGGGCCAACCAACGGAAAACTTTTTAAAACTTCTTTAGAATAACCGGTATTTTAAGGAATTACTTTAAGTTTATTTTAGCTCATTGTTGTTCGATGAATTTCATTGTTAGTCGGAAAAATTTTTTTTTGATAAAAATTATCGATTTTCGATCCATCATATCTTCTACATTTAATGTCCGAAATTCAAAAACCAAAGGGTTATTTGTACACAATTTAATGCTCTTTCATATTGGTCGGAATAATTATTTCCCTCAGATGCTTAGTTTTTGAGCAATTACAAGAAAACTGAAAAATGTCGGAAGATTTCATGGTTTTTTGCGATTTTCACTGTGAAGCCGTCATTTTTTTTGTTGGCAAACTTCAGATTCGGATTCAGCACACCAAAAAACATAAGAATCCGTCGAGAAACCTTCTACCCTAATTTTTTCTTGAAACAGGCACTTTTTAACACCATTTGACTGGGCTAAAATATGAAATACGTTTTATTTATTTTTTAGTGCATTTCTTAGGAATAGAAATGCAGCAATGCAGCTATTTTTTTCGTAGCTGTAGTGAAATGTAACTCCCGCAAACCAGTATTCAGTATGCGATGTGTCCACCATTGGCGGATTTAAAAACAGAATGTAATTTTTTTCTTGAGGGGTGGGCTATAGCCCCTTTAGCCCCCCCCCCCCCCCCCCGTGGGTGCGCACCTGTATTATATTCTGAACACAACGACACCAGGATTGATTACAACCATCTTAATCAAGCTAACATCATTCATCGTGCTCCGTCGGGAAACAATACATTTTCTCCGAAAGGAAACTGATCCAACATAGGTCCCTAAATGTTTTGAACTGTTCCTGGTCCGTTTAGGAAACATTCTTCGGCTAAACCGTTTTGGAGTTGAATCTTGGGTGTGTTTCATTAGACACGAGGATCTGAATTTATCAACACAAAAAGTTCAAGCAGAACCCCCTCCTCAATAGCAAGAAGAGTGATGGGGGGAGGGCAAATCTCCAACGCCTTTCATCCCGGGAGCAATTTATTCGAAAGATGAATAATTCAGAGTTGGGTGCCCGAATATATGAATAGAGGACAGGCAAATGACGCCGTAGGGGAAGGGTCGAACACGTTGGACTATGGTCAGCTGAAGGAAGAGTGGATCAATGTCCCTAAGCTTCTTGTAAATACACAAAGCAGAAGGGCTCTCCCTTTCGAAGGGTATACATTCAAAACGATGCTATGAATTTATAGGCGACCTCTTCATGAGGCGTAGCGGAACAATAATTTTAACGGTTCTGGATTCTAGGGCTTTAAACGTTTATGTACAGATTCCTTTCAAGACTATACCAAAATAATGGTAGGAGTCAATTCAATTATTCCATCGATGACCATCGGATATTATTGGATGTCTCACGATTCATGTGCATCGGGCTACAAACTGTTTCCTAACAAATGCGCAGCAGATCAACGGTGACATGTGCGCATGGGCAAAGATGTAATCTACAATATCTCGCCAATCACAAGAGATTTCGTTCAAGTTCAGAGGATATTTTGATCATGACCGTCTTGTAAACCCCTGTACATTTCATCATGGCCGAATCAGTAATAGCCACTGAGTGTTCAAGTATCGTAAGATTCTTGGAGCAAGTACCAGAATGCAACAATTACTATCCTATATTTTAGAGATTTTCACAGACATGTTATATGGAAAATTTGAATTTTATTTTTAATTTGGTTTCAAACAATGGTCTTATGTAAAACAAGTTGTGAAGCACGGACAGGTGTTACTGTTCTGTAAAACATAACACCGGGAGGGGAGAGGTGGTGGAAGGGTTGAGCTAAACCTGAATTTGTTCAGGCTATTTTATACATTCCAAGGGCGTTGGATGTCTTATTAAACCATCAATTGTCGTATACAATAATCTTGCCCAACTGCTAAGAAACTTAATACAATTAGTTACAAATTTGAGATTGATTTTCCCGGCACTACGCAGCATGACGGAAGACTTCAAATCCCTAATAAAAAATTAAAAGCAATCAATACAGAACCAATCCTAGTTCCTGGGGAAATATAACATTCACATTTTCCGACCTTTAAATATTTTCGCCACTGGTTGAAAGATCTTGAAGTACGTATCCCCTCCTCAGCGAAAACACACCTCCATACTAGTGACCCATCTTCACGAAGTCCTTTGCATTTTTAGACTACAAACTATCATTGTTGATTACAATCAATATTCTGAGTCTATTTTCGTTAATATTCAACAATTAGAAGCGCAATAATTAGGATCAAAATTCAAAAAAACAGAGTAACAGTCTTCCTAAAATGCAGCAGAGCCACCTTGGAAAAAACCAAACACCAAGATTTTATTTCTTACACCCCACTTCCCTCCACCGTCAAATCTACTTATTAATTTCAATTTATTTATGTTAATCATTAATTTTATTTATTTATTTTTTCATCATAACCATTAAGTCGGTGCGACTATCTGTTTGGCATGAATTGGATATATGAGGGAGAGCATTCGAAAAAGTCGTAAATGCCTACCTATATTTATATCCTCTGGTTCTCCACCCTGATCATAGATATAAAGTCGCGATAATAATAATAATAATAATAGATAATAAAGTCGCGGGGGGGGGGGGGTTTACTTTTGGGACACTGGTTTTGAAAATTGAACTTAACTGTTCGATTAACGTCATATGCAACGAAGATTGTGTTGTTGATGGAACCTGTATAATATTATGTCATCGATATGATACGAAAATCTACGAAATATGAAGGCGATAGGAAGCTGAACCGCTTAGACGAAGAAAATGCGGGCGAGGAGAAGGGACCGCGTTGACAGGTTTTGATGGAGTGAAGGAAATATCCTGTGGTTGAGGTTGTAGTAGAGGGGGGGGGGGGGGGATGGAGATGGTGTGGAGGGGAAGATGTGTGGATAGGGGTGGCGGAGGGGGATGAAGCGAGAGTGGGAGGTGAAGGGAAGCGGTTAGTGGGGAAGTAGTAGAGGGGTTTTTGTGGGGGAGGGGGTTGAAGGGGAAGTGAGAGCAAGGAAAGACCATCTCGGACGGAACACCGAAAAACGGAGAAACTCGCCACATGATATGGATTGATGGATCGTCATTACCCCAGACAGCGAAGATCAATTATCGTAGAGACGACTTTAGGTGGGAGCGACGAGGCTGTGATAATAAGGTAGATTTTTCGTTGAGATTGATTGTGTAATTAGCGTATAACATGTTTATGGGACGGAGAAGCTATGAAATTACTTTTTAATAAGATGGCTCGAAATGTGGGAATAATTTGCTGCAGCTGCAATTTGCTGAAATTTACTGAATGCAACCAGTCAATTAGCTATTAAATTACTTTATAAGTATAACATGTTCATAGGATGGTTAAGCTATGAAATTGCTTTATAAGAAAATGGCTCGAAAAGTGGGAATAATTTGCGGCTGCGCTTTCTATGAAATTACTTTATAAGCTATGCAATTACTTATAAGCAAATTACTTTTTCAGGGTAGCCCCCAAATGGGAATTTTTAATTTTCCTGACATTCCCCTGACCGAACTTCAGATTTCCCTGACAAAAAATATCAAATTCAATTTTTTTTAAAAATGTTTTCTCGTAATTTTAATGCTTCTAAAACGAAAAAAGTATGATTCAAAGAAAAAAAAAACAGACTACTTATAGGTTGTCTACTCATAATTAACAATTTCATTGCCCTCGAAGTACTCAAATATCGTGACAATTTAACCTAAATGTAATACGATAATTTACGAAAATTCACCCATACGATCATGTTGCATGACTTTCTGTTCAATATTTTATGGTCTCTCGATTTGTGATATGAAGCTATTTGTTGAAGTACAAATTTTAATCATTTGGGTTTATTTTTTTTCCTCACGTTGATTTCTTAGGTCTGGGGATAATTCAAAATTTTCGTCCGACAACAAAAAATGTCACGCTTTTTTTCACCTACTACTAATTTTTGCCAGAGACAGTATAACTTCTTGACTTCCCATCCCTCCAAAATCGTTCGTTGGAAAATTGCTCTTTGAATTTATAACACATGACTCCACATTCCAATGGGCCAATCCCCCCCCCCCCCCCCCCCCCACCCTGCTGAGAAGTTTAGCTTATACATACTAACTAGTTTTTTGACTTTCACTGGATCAATCCACTACTGTGCTGGGTTTTTTCTCCCTAGTTCAATACTCTGTTGATTTTTCTCACAAATGGTTTGTTAGGTGATGTAGTTACCACGTTTTATGTGCGTGTAGCGTTGTTACTTTGTAACAAATTAACCATCACTCTTGATAATTATTTTTGTCATTCGTATAACTCACCTATGAAATAATAATATATGTACCTAGAATGATAAAGTAAGCAATTATACCTGAAAAGGCTTCAAATTATAACACCAAGTTTTCATTTAAAAAATTCCCTGACATTTGGTGGTTTTAGCGAAATTCCCTGACATTTCCCTGACTTTTCCCGACTTTCCCTGACAATTCCAGGTTTTCCCTGACTTTACCAGTTGGGGGCCACTCTGTTTTTATACTAATTATGAAATTACTTCATAAGCTATGAAATTACTTTATAATAAAATGGCTCGAAAAGTGGGGATTATTTGCGGCTGTACTTTCTATGATCTGCAGACTGCAACCAGTCAATTAGCTTTTAGCTTATTCCGCGAGCGTATTTTTTCGGCGAATCGAAACCGCGTATTAGATCCGCAGACTTTCTCACAGACCCCATCCGCCGATCTCAGGTTGCGGAGAATGTCCGTCAATACATCCGTCGCAAAGTGTAGAATTGGACCAATTCGGGAGGACAAAATGACTTTTTCCCTTATGATGTAGGAAATTTCACACTGATTCCGGGCATCAATAACAGTTCCTATGCCTAAAATAACTCAATAATACGTTTTTTGAGAAAATAAACCGTTTTTCAGCATATTTCCCATTTTTTCTTCAATAAAACCAATTCAAAACTATTTTTGTATCGCAAAAAAATGTAAAGGATAAAATTCTGCGTTGATTGATCACCAGACATTTTTTAATTGATTCATTCACGAAAGAAATGTACATTGAAATGTATACCAGCAAGAATATTATAGAAGGAATCTGTCTCAAAGAGCCCTAAGCTGAGTGGTCATCCGTACCTCATGGAATCGTTTTCACGGAATTCCAAAGGATCTCTATTTCAAATTTCAGCATCGCAGGTCGATCAGAAATGCAATTAGTGTCATACGCCGTTCAGCTCATCAGTGTGTCTTCGTACCTCGTAAGTGTTTTCGAAGTGTCAAAAAGGAGCTCCATTTCAAATTTTTGTAAATAATGCAAAGACGTAACGCACCATGTTATCCGATTTGCATACCGTACTTCCGTGGGGGTTGGGCAAAAGGCTGACTTTCATCGATATACCTGTGTAGATATAGGCGCCTACATAGAGAAACTGGAATTACATAAGTATCCACACTTTACTAGTACCTTCAAGTATACAGACATTTGCAAAGGTACCCACCTACCAGCGCTTCAATAGTTCATATATATATGTGATAATAAACTCGATTCAACGAAATCATATTTTTGATAGAAATATTTCAGCTGAATCAATCATCGGAGCTATACGGCGATTTACTGTGTTCGCACCAGTTTCAATTGCCCGGATGTTCTTTTCCCATTCATTTTTCTTTCTTTTTGTCAAAGTTAAATATACCTACCTTAGGGGAAGTAAACGGATAAACATGAGATTCCATTAGACTGTATCAGATGATATCGATCAATAACAACCAAATAGACTCTTACATTAAAAGTTTTCGAGATCTCGTATATTTAATACTAGCCGCTCCGGCTCGCTACGCTCGCCTCCACGTCCAGCCGGGGGGCAAGCCCCCCGGACCCCCCATTCAATTGCTCGCTTCGCTCGCAAAGTGTGGCATGTAGGGAATATTGCTCGCTTCGCTCGCAAAGTGTGGCATGTAGGGAATGTTGCTCGCTTCGCTCGCAAACGATAGATCCCTAAGGGTAGGTTTAACTTCTGTAAGGGATGCTGCTCGCTTCGCTCGCTTGAGGAAGTTATACTGCCCACCCAACTTGGCAGACGTTTTTTTCTGTTGGAAATTCTTACAAACAAATTAAATCTTATGAAACTACGTGGAACCACAAAAAGTTTATTCGGGGATGTTGCTCGCTTCGCTCGCAAGGTATTGCTGTATATTTGTAGGAAAAAATCCGAATTTATTCTGTTGACATGGCTCTCGCTTCGCTCGCAAAGTGTGGCATGTAGGGCATGTTGCTCGCTTTGCTCGCAAACGGTAGATCCCTAAGGGTAGGTTTAACGTGTGTAGGGGATGTTGCTCGCTTCGCTCGCAAACGGTAGATCTCTAAGGGTAGGTTTAACTTCTGTAGGGGATGCTGCTCGCTTCGCTCGCTTGAGGGAGTTATACTGCCCACCCAACTTGGCAGACGTTTTTTTCTGTTGGAAATTCTTACAAACAAATTAAATCTTATAAAACTACGTGGAACCACAAAAAGATTATTCGGGGATGTTGCTCGCTTCGCTCGCAAGGTATACCTGTATATAGGTAGGAAAAAACCCGTATTTATTCTTTTGAAATAGGCCTGCAGGTAACATTGTGAAATACCTGACAAACCCCTTGACGTCTTCGTAGAGCCTTCTCGCGAACACGGCAAAATTAATTTCTGATGTTAAACGCTTCTTCTCGCTTCCGCTCGCGATTTGACCGACTTAACGCCACTTTTTTCGATATCCGATTTCGGATTCAGATTCGGCGGACCCAAAGCTGTATTTCGCCCGCGAAAACCGTTCCGAAAAACGTACCTTTATGGGGTATATTTTAATCGGAAAAAACCAAGTTTTTTGGCGGACTTTTCGAGAAAACGGGTCCGTACTCTCGCATTTTTTTGACGCATTTCCCGATACTTTTTTCGCGATCCGATTGCGCCGTCGTCTTCCTCGTAGGAAAACCTACGAAACCCGTATTTTTCCGGAATCGTCAACGGCCGTTTAGAGGGGTTGGGGAAGCGGGGAAGTCCAAAAAGCGCACATTAATTATTACTTCGACCCCCCTCCCGCCCTACGGCCCATGGTTCGGGTGGGATTAGAAAATTTTAAATTCGCTTATACACCCTATCGGAAAATCCCAAAAAGATCCCCCCACTCGTAGATCCGGCCCACTCAGCCGTTTGGCCGTGCATAGACACGACAGACAGACAGAGCGACAGACGGAGTTTCATTCAGAGTGTTGCAAAGTGTGGCATGTAGGGAATGTTGCTCGCTTTGCTCGCAAACGATAGATCCCTAAGGGTAGGTTTAACTTCTGTAAGGGATGCTGCTCGCTTCGCTCGCTTGAGGAAGTTATACTGCCCACCCAACTTGGCAGACGTTTTTTTCTGTTGGAAATTCTTACAAACAAATTAAATCTTATGAAACTAAGTACGTGGAACCACAAAAAGTTTATTCGGGGATGTTGCTCGCTTCGCTCGCAAGGTATTGCTGTATATTTGTGGGAAAAAATCCGAATTTATTCTGTTGACATGGCTCTCGCTTCGCTCGCAAAGTGTGGCATGTAGGGCATGTTGCTCGCTTTGCTCGCAAACGGTAGATCCCTAAGGGTAGGTTTAACGTGTGTAGGGGATGTTGCTCGCTTCGCTCGCAAACGGTAGATCTCTAAGGGTAGGTTTAACTTCTGTAGGGGATGCTGCTCGCTTCGCTCGCTTGAGGGAGTTATACTGCCCACCCAACTTGGCAGACGTTTTTTTCTGTTGGAAATTCTTACAAACAAATTAAATCTTATAAAACTACGTGGAACCACAAAAAGATTATTCGGGGATGTTGCTCGCTTCGCTCGCAAGGTATACCTGTATATAGGTAGGAAAAAACCCGTATTTATTCTTTTGAAATAGGCCTGCAGGTAACATTGTGAAATACCTGACAAACCCCTTGACGTCTTCGTAGAGCCTTCTCGCGAACACGGCAAAATTAATTTCTGATGTTAAACGCTTCTTCTCGCTTCCGCTCGCGATTTGACCGACTTAACGCAATTTTTTTCGATATCCGATTTCGGATTCAGATTCGGCGGACCCAAAGCTGTATTTCGCCCGCGAAAACCGTTCCGAAAAACGTACCTTTATGGGGTATATTTTAATCGCAAAAAACCAAGTTTTTCGGCGGACTTTTCGAGAAAACGGGTCCGTACTCTCGCATTTTTTTAACGCATTTCCCGATACTTTTTTCGCGATCCGATCGCGCCGTCGTCTTCCTCGTTCAAAAACCTAGGAAACCCGTATTTTTCCGGAATTGTCAACGGCCGTTTAGAGGGGTAGGGGAAGCGGGGAAGTCCAAAAAGCGCACATTAATTCTTACTTCGACCCCCCTCCCGCCCTACGGCCCATGGTTCGGGTGGGATTAAACAATTTTAAATTCGCTCGCTCCCACTTTTGGAAAATCTCAAGAAGATCCCTCCACTCGTACACTCCCCCCACTCAGCCGTTTGGCCGTGCATAGACACGACAGACAGACAAACGGAGTTTCATTCTTATTAATAATAGAGATTTCAGCCTCATATTCTACCTTTTGGGGTTGATCGAAATTGATGCCAAGGTTTTGGAACAACTAGACCCCTACATGTGATTATGTACCCGTTCCATAAAGTGGTATCCAATAGTTTCGGACATATTTTTATTATTTCTTTCTTTTCAAGATAATTATGGCTTCACTGCATTGCTTTAGTACAGTGACTATTGGAAAATATATCCGAAGAGCTTTTTTTTTAAATTTATTTATTGGTTATATACAATTTGTACATGTACCAGAACTATAGAATGTGTATGTTGGTGTATAGGTAAGATGGGGATGCTGAAGGGGTATATCTTGAAATGTTGTCTGCATGGTTCGAAAATCCTTTTTTTTTTTTTGGTCTTGTTTATGGTGCTGTAATTTGTATGAATTTCATATTAATGATGTATTTTTCTCATCCCACAGATGAATGCGGACAACAAGACATTCATCTCCACTAGATCAAATGCGTGGCAAAGAACGTAATATAAAATAAGGGTGCAGATTATCTCTAGTAGGAGGATAACAAGAATGATTTTGATCACTTACCTATATACAGGATGCTGCATGAGCACCAAACTAGCCTCGTCCAACCATTGTTTCTTCTGGAACAGAAAGTTTTCAGAATTGAATCAAAATATTGATCTACGATAAAATCATGTGTTCTTTATTCTGGGCTAATTATAATGTATTTATCTATAAGTTGAGAAATAATACTCTATATCATAATAGCTTTAGATAGTTCATTAAAATAGTGTTTGAAGTTAGGATATTATGTCAAAATATGGCAAAACCTAACTTTTGCCGAAATTAATGGCATCGTAATAGCACACTATATTTCAAACCGGAATCGGAATGAATACTGATAGCCCGAGGTAACACAAAACAAAACATGCAACATCCAATATGAGGCTTGTTAGATTGTTTTGAAATTTGAGCTCTTTGAATGCAAGGAAATTGTCAACTATTAATTTTATGGCAAAAAAGTATTCTAAATAATAACCTCACAATGGAATAGAGGTTTTAAATTTTCGAATAGAGGTTTTAAAATTTCAGATTTTAACATGTTTAATGTTTTAGGGCTGGGGGTCGTTCTGTGAAATCCGACACGCAAATCTGCAACGTTTTTCATTGGTTACTACACAGTTACTACCTTCTGTTGTAGCAACCATAAAGAATAATTATCGCACTCGAAAGAAACAAGAGTCAGAGCTACGTTTTTCATTGGTTACTACACAGTTACTACCTTCCGTTGTAGCAACCATATGTTGATGGCGAGTTCTATAAGTACAGTAAATGCTACTTGGAAAATGTCTCTACTGTAAATTATATTTGTTATTTTTCATATCATAAGCCATTATTGAGTACTAGCCGCTCCGGCTCGCTACGCTCGCCTCCACGTCCAGCCGGGGGGCAAGCCCCCCGGACCCCCCATTAAATTGCTCGCTTCGCTCGCAAAATGTGGCATGTAGGGAATTTTGCTCGCTTCGCCCACAAGGTGTGGCGGCGCAGATGCGATGTATTACAATTGAAACATGTAGGGGATGTTGCTCGCTTCGCTCGCAAACGATAGATCCCTAAGGGTAGGTTTAACTTCTGTAAGGGATGCTGCTCGCTTTGCTCGCTTGAGGAAGTTATACTGCCCACCCAACTTGGCAGACGTTTTTTTCTGTTGGAAATTCTTACAAACAAATTAAATCTTATAAAACTACGTGGAAGCACAAAAAGTTTATTCGGGGACGTTGCTCGCTTCGCTCGCAAGGTATTGCTGTATATTTGTAGGAAAAAACCTGTATCTACCTGGTAGATTGCGGTGGTCGGCATGGAAGATTATCTTCATTATACATTATAGCCGCTCCGGCTCGCTACGCTCGCCTCCACGTCCAGCCGGGGGGCAAGCCCCCGGACCCCCCATTAAATTGCTCGCTTCGCTCGCAAAATGTGGCATGTAGGGAATTTTGCTCGCTTCGCTCGCAAAGTGTGGCATGTAGGGAATGTTGCTCGCTTCGCTCTTAAAGTGTGGCATGTAGGGAATGTTGGTCGCTTCGCTCGCAAAGTGTGGGATGTATACATGCGATGTATTACAATTGAAACATGTAGGGGATGTTGCTCGCTTCGCTCGCAAACGATAGATCACTAAGGGTAGGTTTAACTTCTGTAAGGGATGCTGCTCGCTTCGCTCGCTTGAGGAAGTTATACTGCCCACCCAACTTGGCAGACGTTTTTTTCTGTTGGAAATTCTTACACACAAATTAAATCTCATAAAACAACGTGGAACCACAAAAAGTTTATTCGGGGATGTTGCTCGCTTCGCTCGCAAGGTATTGCTGTATATTTGTAGGAAAAAATCCGAATTTATTCTGTTGAAATGGCTCTCGCTTCCCTCGCAAGGTACCTATGTGTACCTGCTCGCCTCGCAAAGTATTTCGTAGAAGTGCAAATGGGAACCTCCCTATGTGTTCCTGCTCGCACCCCAAACACGACATCGAACCCCTTGACGTCTTCGTAGAGCCTTCTCGAGTCCGGGGCACAATAAATTTGTCATTTTTAAACGCTTCCCTCACTTCCGCTCGCAATTCGACCGACTTAAGGTCACTTTTTTCAATATCCGATTTCGGATTCAGATTCGGCGGACCCAAAGCTGTATTTCGCCCGCAAAAACCGTTCCGAAAAACGTACCTTTATGGGGTATATTTTAATCGGAAAAAACGTAGTTTTTCGTCGGACTTTTCGAGAAAGTATATGTGTAGGAAAAAGTCCGTATTTATTCTGTTGAAATGGCTCTCGCTTCGCTCGCAAGGTACCTATGTGTATCTGCTCGCAAATGATAGATCCCTTAGGGTAGGTTTAAAGTCTGAAGGGGATGCTGCTCGCTTCGCTCGCTTGAGGAAGTTATACTGCCCACCCAACTTGGCAGACGTTTTTTTCTGTTGGAAATTCTTACAAACAAATTAAATCTTATAAAACTACGTGGAACCACGAAAAGTTTATTAAGGAATGTTGCTCGCTTCGCTCGCAAGGTATTGCTGCATATTCCGACATGTGAATAGCTAAAACTACCTACGAATTTGCACCGCTTGGGATTTTAACCCCAAAGGGTGTTAGGGCATCATTAGTGACCGTTATGTGACCGTTATGAATAGCTCGCAAGAGGCCAAGAGCGAACTTTGAGTCCCTTCAACTCGCATTATTGTGAAACGGCGGCCCGGGTCGATTGAAAATGTAATTTTAAACGCTTCCCTCGCTTCCGCTCGCATTTTGACCGAGTTCTCACCACTTTTTTCGATATCCAATTTCGGATTCAGATTCGGTGGGATCAAAGCTGTATTTCGCCCGCGAAAACCGTTCCAAAAAACGTACCTTTACGTTGTATATTTTAATGGGAAAAAACCTAGTTTTTTGTCGGACTTTTCGAGAAAACACGGTCCGTACTCTCGCATTTTTTTTTACGCATTTCCCGATACTTTTTTCGCGATCCGATTGCGCCGTCGTCTTCCTCGTTCAAAAACCTACGAAACCGGTATTTTTTCGGAATTTTCGACGGCCGTTTAGAGGGGTAGAGGATGCGGGGAAATGGAAAAAGCGCACATTAATTCTTACTTCGACCCCCCTCCCGCCCTACGGCCCATGGTTCGGCTGGGATTAGACAATTTTAAATTCGCTCGCTCCCCCTATCGGAAAATCCGAAGAAGATCCCCCCACTCGTACACTCCCCCCACTCAGCCGTTTGGCCGTGCATAGACACGACAAACAAACAAACAGACAGACAAACGGAGTTTCATTCTTATAAATAATAGAGATAATAAATTGTTTTGGTTAATTAGAATCTTTTCTTTTTTCTTGACCTTAAAAAACTATATCTAATTTCTCCCTTGCGAGGGAAAAACATTAAACATGATTTAATGTTTTTCCCTCTCAAGGGAGAAATTATGAAATCGTCATTTGCAGTTTTTATCGATTTTTTTACCAAATTTTAATGAAGAATACAAGTACATTTTTCAGCATAATTTTTACATAAATGTTTGAATGTTTCATTTTATAGTTGATAAACTTCTTTTGAGCAATAGTCTACCAAAAAATATATATTTAACAATTTTTAGCCATTTTTAATGCTTTTTTTTAGTACACTTTTTAGTACCAATTTAGTGTACTCAAAAAGTGCTGGCCAACAAACTCATCCTTTCGTTCGGAAAGCTTGATTTTTTGGCGCAAGAATGGAATTATTATCTCAATCCTAAGGAAAGTGTTACCGTCTGGAATGGCACATATATAAATAAACAAATATATATATATATATATATATATATATATATATATATATATATATATATATATATATATATATATATATTCACATGAAAAAGCGTTAAACTCTAGGATTCGTTTCAGAACGTCTCAAAGCGGATTCCAATGGAGAAATTTTTCAAAAAGTTTGATTTCAAAATTTTCCGAGCCCTTTCAATAGTTAATTTTTTACGAAAATTCGCTAACAAGGTGTAAGCCAATTCAGTTGCCTACCACTTCAGTGGTACAACCATGAAGGCCATGAAAACAACGCTCTATGCAGAGAAAAATTAGTCTTGTGCTTGTGCCTGGCAGTTCATGTAGGGAGAAGCAATTTATTCTCAAGTACGAAAGCTGTAGAGGAGAATGTATACAAGAAAAGTGGTAAAGTTACATGATTTCCACGCTCCCAAACAACAATGGAAGAGGGTAGCCCCGTGAAATAATGCGACCTCGGAACAGTTCGGTCTGGTGCATGATACCGCCACTTTCCGAGGCATTTCATCAAGTAAAGAGTCGTGCTGTACAGCGGACGTACCCAAAACCTTCGTGGTAAATTGGTCCCCCGAGTATCCACCAGTTATGGCTAGATATATATCAACCCGACAGAAGAACACGTTATTACGGCAGAAACCCGCGGTGATGAGGAGAAGCTCTCCTCTATATTAACCCCGCCGAAGGGAGCTGTTACGAGAAGTGAAGTGTAAGGTGAAGTTGGATTTATGTGACACATCTTCCACTCAGAATCCCCTGCCTGCTACCACGGTCGACGTAACACGAGCCTCTTCAGTTAAACTAGAGGTGGCAACGCTCATTCCACGCTCGGTGTTTACACAGCCAAATAGCGCTGGAGCGACGGTTGACGTTTTCACATATGCGCAGTAATTTAAATAATTGTCTCTGAGACTCTCTTTGAGTGCAGATTCAACACTTAAGCTACCGCAAAAGTTCTCAAAATTGCAATTAGAGCCCGAACTTAACCTAATAATGTTGAGTCACCACACCATAACACAAAGTCCAACAATACAAACAAGAAATATTTTGATCAACCTTAAGAAACTATAAGGGATCATATTTTTGTAAACTTCGAGGATACCTACACTGTTAGGTCAATTTCGAAGGTTAGGTAAGTAATATCGTAGGATTTAAAGCGAAGTGACACAAACTAAGTCGAAATTATGGAAACATTTTTCAGCTATGTTTAATTCCATGAAAATGAAGAGTTCTGTTAGATCAATTTCGAAAGTTCCAGACCCGACAAGAGCACCTCCCACCCCACTGTCATTTCCCCTCCTTTTGTTAGAAGTTCTCAAGCCTACCCTCTGCGGCCGCACGACACTAAAGCTCGTTGCCTATATAGAGGAAATCACAGTCTGACCAGCTATGGGTAGGTAGCGAAGTTCTATGGTTGTTCACTAGTTGCTGATCTGTAAACTAGTGGGTAGTATAAGAGACTATAGAATAGAGGGACATGTGTTCAATTCCAAGTATGGGATTTTATATTTTTGCAATTGAATTCAACCTTCGAAACATATTTTTAAACTTCATTATTTTCAATATTTCAATTCATATTTTAGAACGTCATTTTGATCCATTTGTCAAACGAATCTATATTTTGCTGTGGGACTGACTTCTTAATGTTATGTATTTTTGAGATGCGAGCTTGTGAAAATCCAGACCACCAAACTATGAAACCCTTCTGATCCATTTGTCAAACGAATCTGAATTTTAACAAAGGGATTGACAACTTGAATCAGAAAGAGATTACCAAAGGCAAATTCTGATATTTCGCTAAGATATGATGTCACAGAAAAGAGGATACATCATGTAGCTTTCTTGTCATGGGGTTCACTATTGACTCCATTCACTGATATATTAATAATTTTTAACTAGATGCCGCTAGTCATGAATGTGGAGGCCAGAGGGACGGTTCAGCAGTTGTATTAGGGGCTGCTGAAAAAAAATTTAAAATTAGTAGATAAGCTAATTTAGCTTTTTTATTTAACGTACCCAGATGAATTCTGGAATAAGGCGCTATGGGGGCAGTTGGATGAAGATGGATTTTACAAGTTAACCGAAAAGCAAGTAGGATTACCATATATATATACTGATATCGGGATCAGGTACATACTCGGGAAATTGATACATTCATTCTAAAATAATTTGCAGTGATCGAACACAAGTGTATAGCTCTCACCAACTAGTTCTATTTAGGATTCTTTTGATGTAAACTGCATCAATGTCGGTTACTCCCAGAACGAAGCTTCAAACCGAAACAAACTACTCGCACACGTGGGAAGCTAAAAGCAGTTTTAATTAGGCAGAATGCCTCTGCGAATCCGGCTTTTCATTCAACTTTCCCATTCAGAAGAGATGGGTTTCGAGGTTGTTGTGCCTCTGTATATCACTTAATGACGTAAACTCATCTCGTGGGGAGAGATCCATTTCACGAAACGTGGTAGAGGGTGGTGGTAGGGGTTCATCGGAGTTTTCGCAACTTTATTTTCGAAGCCTATTCCTGCAACGGTATTGTGTGGAGTCGCGGAGGAAGGGAATGGTTTTCAGAGACAGCATTGTAGCCCTTTTGATAGGTAGGGCATTGTTGCGAGTCGGGTGAAACCTTTACAATGCCACTTCTATTACGGTAATGGCACCGTGTCTTATTTTCGCTTTCGACATGAAGTTATTTCCTTAATAAATTCACATTTAATCATTCCGCCTGATTCCATCAGCCCCTAAATTAACTTCTAGAATGTATCTCATTCTGGTTGAAATATTGAAAGGCAACAAAGGCATTTTCTAATTAGGTTTTAGAAAGTTCTACTTGGAAAATTGTGGTTTTCGGACGATGAAACATCCAGTCTCTGGGCATTTGAAACTATTTATGAGTTTAACCTTAGGATGTTCCGCTTGAGACCGACCCCGCTTCAAGAGTAGATTTTGCAAATTCGTAATTTACCATTTGTTTCCACTTTACCGACCTTGTCTCATTAAAACAGCTATAGCTCATTCATCATCATTTCTCATACAGCTATAGCTCATTCATCATTTCTATACCTCAAGGTAATGTGTAAACTCAAAACATTTTTACATGCATTCAGATGACATAACTAAACTTCAAATGGTTTGAAATGATTCCCGTACCCATAAAACATCAAAGAAAGCCCGATAGTGTGATTTCACGACTCTCTCTATTTCACTTAGAGAGTTAAAAAAGGGTCCGAAATCGGGTCCATTTTTTGAATTCACTGATTGTACTCTACGAATTTTATGGAGGGGGTATTAATAACATGTGTGTATTTTATGTCGGGAAATTACAACTCTTCGAATAACAGTACCTAAAACAGTTTTCGGCTAAGTTGGAAAAATTAGTTGTTCTTTGGAACCCCGTAAAAACTAAACCACTGGACCGATCTTGATATATTTTTTGTTATTTGACGTAGATTAATGTTTTCTTTTATTTACTACAGAGCGTTTATTAAGGAAATTTTATTATCTTAAAAGTTATAGGCGAAAAATTGGAAAAAGCCCGAAAATTTCGAGGTTTATCGGGCACCAAAAAATTTCCTTCCCGCTATCGAGGCCGCAACCATGGTATAGACATGCCCATACCATACCGAACGATCCGGAAAAACAAAATCTTTTGGTGAGGTTTTTTCAAGCAGACCACATTCTGGGTTACTCAACATAGGTACTAGGCTATTTCTATACCTATAAGTTCGGGGAGTGGTCAAGCCCTAAATCGGAGGGGCACACGGAAGCGAAACTACAGGTAAAAAATAAACCCGATACCTGAATATCTTTTAATTATTCAGCAATCCCTTTTCTTATTACGACTTCGAATTGAAGGAAACTAAATATTTTTTGCTGCCTCGAGACTACATTGTGTCATGAAAAAATTGCTTCACGCACTTCCCTTCGAAAATAGAAGCATATGGGAAAAGTAGAAATACTTCAGAGTTTTTGAAATTTCTATCTTTTGCTATTGCTAATGACTTCCTCAAAAGGTCATAAATACGTATTTAAGGTCGCATAGACGGGAAAAAATACTTCATGAATTTGAGTTTCGAGCGCTGTTTGATGGTTCTGGAACACTATGCGTTCGTCTCCAACTAAATAGTATTGCAGCTAAGAAACCTATGAAATGATAAATTTATTGAACTCAGTGGCTCACTTACTTTTTTCTTTTTTCGTAGGATGACTCGGACACCCTCGACGGATATTTCAATCGTAACTTTCTTCTTTTTGATTCCTTTCGCTTTAAATTCGTACTGAAACACAAAAACATCACAAACGATTAGAGAGCACCATTATAAAGAACAGTAAATTGTGGAGGTAATGTAGCGCACATGTTACACCAGATAATCTGATTTTACTTCATTCAAATATAGCTATATATAATGATTGTTATTTACTATTAAATTGCATAGAGTAGATTAAGTAAGAAAGCCAATCTAGTAAACTCCTATCAAACATAGAAGAACCGAAATAATAGAAAATCGAGATGTCTAAAACATTCGAAATACTCAAGACTAATGCATTTTTGGTTGTCAATATATAAATCCGAAGAATCGCATGAAACCACACGGATCCGTTTGGTCTTTCCAAGAGCTTGATTGACATCATGAGAGTAAATGAGAACAGGTGTGAACATAGTAAAAATCGCCGTGTATAAATTACGCCGATCGTGTCAGCTGATAATAAATTATCATTTAAATGAAACCTTTTGAAAAATCCAGTTTATTATAACTTCTATAACAATATTGCGAGACTAATGAAGCGTAGGTAGTAGGTGGTTTTTTCATCATATATTCCATTATTTATTCGACTTATCGGTGCAAGCCTACGCATGATTTGATATACTCAGGTTTTAATGTAGTATTGAATATAATGTGCTCATTTTTTTCAAAGGTGACTAGTAAAGCGTAGGCGTTTTATTTAGTTTGATTAGTTTGCTTTCTGTGCGTTCCTTTGTCCCTTAAGTTATAATGCGATAGTGTCCCATAAAATACGTTTATTAATTTCTTACCACTGCGTGGAAGAGTTATCGAACACAGAAATAATAAACGTTTTCTAAAAATTTGCAGAGTTTCTTCGTAGAATACATCAATACACAACACCGTTCTCTAACCCTTTATTTTTATCAAAGTTTCGAATTCTACGAGAATTTTCGTAAACAAATGGACTACAAATTCGATTTTTTACTGCGCGAAATTACCGATTTACGCGTAATGAATGATGGAACGAATACTATTGGATAACTGATTCATCACACGGTGGAAAAATAAAACTGCTGGAGCCTAACCACTTTTTAAATACCTACCTACTTACTTCAATTTGAAAAATTCCATTCATGCAGCATGATGGTATGAGCGAATTTTTGAGATTTTTTTTGTAGTACATTTTTGAATGTTGACCTATTTAATGTGCTCAAAAAGTGCTGGCCAACAAACTCATCCTTTCTTTTGGGAAGCTTGACTTTTTGGAGCAAGAACGGAATTTTTATCTCAATCCCAAGGAGAGTTATCGCCCGGAATCACACGCACGTACGCACGCACGCACGCGCACACACACACACACACACACACACACACACACACACACACACACACACGCGCGCGCGCGCGCGCACGTACGCACACACGCGCGCACACACACACACACACACATATATATATATATATATATATATATATATATATATATATATATATATATACTTATATATATATATATATATATATTTATTTATTTATTTATTTATTTATTTATTTATTTATTTATTTATTTATTCATTTATTTATATACTTATATATTTATTTATTTATGAAAAAACGTTAAACTCAAGGATTCGTTTCTAAATGCCTCAAAACGGATTTCAATGAATAAATGTTTCAAAACGTTTTATTTTAAAATTTTCCAAGTCATTGCAATAGTTAATTTTTAACAAAAATTCGCTAAATGTAGTGACGTATCTTGTTTTGTCATAAAAACTAATCAGTGAACACAATTGAAATAATAATTAACGTCAACGCATCTCCATAAAAATAGATGAAAATCTTGATCGATAACAAAAGTTCATTATTAAAATGATAAACCAAAAATCTAGATATATTAATAAATTAATAACTCTAGATTCGTATTGTGAATTGGTAGGCCGATCTATACCACACATAATCCATGGACGTCAGCAGTTTGGAACGGCGCAAAAGTTATTCCTATCCTTCAAGACAGATCTGTCTTGCGGGATTTGCATACTCGCCCTCGTGTAACATTCGAAGAGCAATCAATTCAGTAGGACTCGCAGCTTTACTAACCAGTATTACCAGGATCTCCGTACCCTATGCAGGTCGTTTTCTTTTATTACTGTTGTTTCCGACAAATTTCAAGAGGACATCTGTGGATCATTTTTTTTAGCTAGATCGCGTATGAATGCGCGATTCAACGCGATTGTCAATTGATTAGTTTATTTTTTGTGGTCGTTAGTTTGTAAACATTGTGTCGATTACGAAAACTTGGCAAGTCCAAAACGAGAAAAGAGCATCAACAATATGCGACAATCTAGTTTAATTCAATTCATACTCACATTATGGGTTCCATTAATATAATTAATAACTTATTATTGAAAACTCAATAAATAATTGACTATTGTTAGGTATACCTATATATTATATTCCCAGATGTTATAAGCATAGGTAATACGAATGATGCAAGAAATATGTACATTCCAATTTACAATATTTGACCAATTCATTCAATCAGTATATCTCTAGCAACCAAGGGCAAACAATAGTGTAATCACAATGTCATTTCATCGGGTTAATTTTGCCTTTTCCCATCTAGATTTTCGTTGAATTGCAGGGAAATATACTTGGGGTCGATCCCACTTCCAATACTGGATGCTGATTATTCAAATGCACGACATCTGGGGTGAGAAGCTTTTCTTGGCCTGTGAAAAGTAGTTAATCATCGAGTAGAACAGCGAGCTTCCCTTGTTTCCTAGCCAGGGACATCTTGGGCACGAGATTCTCCCTCTTGTCCTACGTTCGTCGATCATGAAACTAGGAATAATTGAATACATTCTCACAATTCCAGTCAATAACTAAGGCGTAATGCAGACTGGAGAAAGGCGTTTCATGAAACTGGTTTCGTAAAATGAGATTCATTAAATCAGTTTCATTAGAATATGCTCACCAAGGCGCGCCTAAACATGCTTTGCGCATATGCAACAAATAGTACAACTGCACAATTCTTCCATCTTCAAAAGTAAATCATAACCGAGGGTAATTTCGGAACTACCTTTTTCAAGTAGTACAATGTATATACACATGTATACACATTTTCTTTTAAAAATCGATCGAGCATACCACATTTTAGACCATCCTGAACAACGTTAAATTCGTGTTTATATGTTGTCCGCAAATCTGTATGACTAGAATAATATAAACAATTTCGGTCAGAATTTTATAAAATCTGCATAGAAAGGTCCGGATTAGAATGTAGCTAGCTAGGAAGGCTACGTAGCCTTTGCTAGCTTCACTGCTCACAAGTCAAATTTCACACTGCGCATATGCTAACGCAAAATTCATCATCCTCATTTTTACCAATCTCATCGAAATCAGAGCGTTGTAGGAAAAATAAGATTTACTCAAAATTGCGATTTCTATGACATTTTCAAGGAATGTGTAGATTACGTTGAGGATGGTTCCCAATAAAGTTCATCAGTAGAAATTTTATGGTTTCCACTACGTGTTCCCATACATAAATCATCAAGCGTCATTTTCTCATGGCTTATTTGGCCGATCTCGCTCGAACTTAAAGAATGGTTGGAAAATTAGGATTTTAAAATTAGGAACCACCCCATAATAGGTTTCATGACGATCGTATGATCAGATGTTGACTTAAGATTCAAGTAACAGCAAGCATGTCTTTTACGCATAATTTTCTTCCTGCTAAATTTACCAATTTTGACATTTTACGCTCCGTTTTAATTGACTAATTCTTCCAACCATAGAAACCAGCTTGGAATCTTGAGAAATCATTTAAAACGTTACAATGATCAATACATTAATGTTAAGGATACAAGGAAGAAAAGTATATTGGAAATAAAACCAAAATTATACAAAAGCAAGCTATAAAATATACAATTTTCCCTCGATATGCCATTGATTAGTTGGCCAAACGCAATATTTATTCCAGTCAAGTTGTTCTGAAAATGCATCCGTAAAATATAGTTGAATCAACTTTCCAATTACGAAGCTTCCGAAGAGAACTATAGATAACTCGGATCATCCGGTAACAAAGAGGGTTATTAGAAGAAAACTTCAGAGAAGGGACGAGATTAGGGTTATACCCAGAGAATGAGGACGACTGGTCAAGAAGGAAGAAGCTGGGAGAAGGCGAAATTGATTTAGCGATACCGCACGGCCCCTAGTGGGAACCGGGTGATGAAGGAACGTGATCCTGAAGACTAATGCAATTAGTCTATTACTAGAAGGGGCAAGGGGGAGATAATTAAGGGGAGAAGGTGGAAATTGTCCGCCTCTTCAACAATAATATTGTCGATGAGCCCCGGGAGGTTGTCGATATTGATAAGCCTTCTCATTCCTCGATTAAGTACCGAGTCCTCTCCTGGGCCTCCTCATTGAATATCAATAGTCTCAAGGCCCCCGGACAATGGGATGGGAGGGAATTGTGGATCTTCGGATGAGGGGACATCGCCAGGGAAAATACTTGGATGGTGGTCTAAACTTCATTGTAATATAATTTATAAGGCATGCTTCTAGAACATAGTATACCAAATTACCTGCCGAGTTTAAACGAAATCGGACCAACAGATGATGAGAAATCGACAATATGAGAAATTAACGTTTGCGCATGCGCACAGACTACTGTAGATTGGACGGCATTAAAAAGTACAGGGGACTTTCTAGGAGCTGATCCGCACAATAGCCGATAATTTTATCGGAATTTGGACTGAAACTTGGCATAGTTTTGGGCGTGACAAGGATTTACCACAGACAGACAGACAGACACGGAACCAAAATTGATCAGCAAGCTCTGAAACGCAAAAAGCAAGTGAAAACTTTAGTTTTGGAGGATAAAAATCCTCTCCTGGGCCTCCTCATTGAATATCAATAGTCTCAAGAGCCCCAGAAAATGGTATGGAAGGGAATTGTGGATTTCCTGTCGAACACCCTTGCTGTATTCGGATGAGGGGGACATCGCCAGGGAAAATACTTGGATGGTAGTCTAAACTTCGTTGTAATATAATTTTAATGCATGCTTCAATAACATACACCAAATTACCTGCCGAGTTTGAAAAAAATCGGACCAACAGATGATGAGAAATCGACAATATGAGAAATTCAGGTTTGCGCATGCGCACAGACTATTGTGGATTGGGCGGTATTAAAAAATAAAGGGGACCTTCTAGGAGCTAATCCGCACAATCCCCGAAAATTTCATTGGAATCGGACTAATACTTGATATAGTTTTGGGCGTGACAAGGATTTACCACAGACAGACAGACAGACAGACACGGAACCAAAATTGATCAGAAAGCTCTGAAACGCAAAAAGCAAGTGGAAATTTTGGTTTCGGAGGATAAAAATCCTCTCCTGGGCCTCCTCATTGAATATCAATAGTCTCAAGAGCCCCAGAAAATGGTATGGAAGGGAATTGTGGATTTCCTGTCGAACACCCTTGCTGTATTCGTATGAGGGAACATTGCCATGGAAAATACTTGCATAGTGGTCTAAACTTCGTTGTAATATAATTTTAAGGCATGCTTCAATAACATACACCAAATTACCTGCCGAGTTTGAAAAAAATCGGACCAACAGATGATGAGAAATCGACAATATGAGAAATTCAGGTTTGCGCATGCGCACAGACTATTGTGGATTGGGCGGTATTAAAAAATAAAGGGGACCTTCTAGGAGCTAATCCGCACAATCCCCGAAAATTTCATTGGAATCGGACTAAAACTTGATATAGTTTTGGGCGTGACAAGGATTTACCACAGACAGACAGACAGACACGGAACCAAAATTGATCAGCAAGCTCTGAAACGCAAAAAGCAAGTGAAAACTTTAGTTTTGGAGGATAAAAATCCTCTCCTTGGCCTCCTCATTGAATATCAATAGTCTCAAGGGCCCCGGACAATGGGATGGAAGGGAATTGTGGATCTCCTGGACGGACACCCTTGCTGTATTCGGATGAGGGAACATCGCCAGGGAAAATACTTGGATGGTGGTCTAATAACATCGACGGTTTGCTTCAACAAACACGTAAATAAATAATTTATTACACTTTCCTAAATAAATGCAACAACCCGAGTCAGCTTGGCCTCACGTGATCACTTCACTATTTGGCCGTGAGAGTAGGACGAGGCCGGATGTTCTCATCTTTCCTCTTCCGCTCGTCCAGAATCGGCATTCTCCCTCATCATGTCCAGCCTATGGAAAGGCCTAGCTGACTTGAGCTCGACTCCATATTTGAACTCCCGATCTTATAAAACCTTCCTTACTTATACCTATCTCATCTTTACGGTGTCCAGTTACTTCCTCTTTACCTATACCCCATTGGTGTCTAGGTCTTTCTAGTTTACGCCAGAAGTACACACATCAAAAACAGTTTTGCTTCACTCTTATTCAATCAAAAATATGCATTGAAATAATATGGGTTTTGGAATTTTGAAAAGTGTCTCTTATTGCAAAATAGAAACAACAGAAAAAAAACTTTATTTCGATAAATTTATCCTTTGGAAGGTAGTTTACTTAGAAAACGGCACAATACTGAAAAATTCACTTTTCTAAAAATTGTTGAAAAAAACATAAAAACTCACTTTAGTAGTCTGTATTACAACCTATGGCTATAAATAAAGCTATCACGCAAACAGTCATGCGCAATATCAGGTGATCAATTGCGTCTTGGTCCAACATGAACATCATCTTTCCTGAGTTCCAAATCGATTCTTCAACATTACGCATTGTTCCGAAATGGTACCATCCATATATAGATGAGATAGGCAGGCAGGAACTCCTTCGTTTGGCGGCAAAGTAATCGGATTGGTCATGTATTTTTCGCACAGAAGGGAAACTAGTATTAAAATGATGGTCACTCTCACAGGACTAGTTTCTTCACTAGAAAATTCAAGTGGGAAAAATTAACCCCCCCCCCCCACCGTACTTCATCCAGGTACCATGCGATCGAGTAACCCGTTTTTGACCAGTTTCCTCACTTGATCCGATTGAGTTTAGATGAATGCCCCTGAATTGATCAAATAAGGGGAAAATCGGTGAATTTTGTGTTGCACGCTTTCCTTCTTCTACCAACGACAACTACTATGCAACCTTTATAATGAAAATGAACATTATTTCTCACAATGTGTTTTGTTTGATTCAATTTTCATTTAGTGTTTCGACGTTGTTCAAATTCTGTTTATGAAGAATAAACTGCTGCAACGTACATGCTTCCGACAAATGAACATTTTTTTCAAAATTTAGTAATAAATCATAATTTGAGTAATAAACCTACCGATGTGTGAACGTTCAAGTATTTTTTAATTTCTAAATTTCAAAAATTTTTATAAAATTGATTCAAAAATGTTTAATTTTGATTTAGAAATTGTTGATATTTAATCTGGAAATTGTTGAATTTAATTTGGAAAATTTTGAATTCAATTGGAAAACGTTGGATTCAATTAGGAAATGTTCGGTTCAAATTGGAAGATTTTGGTTCAATTTGGAAAATGTTGAGTTCTATTTGGAGAATGTCGTATTTTGATTGGAAAATCTACTTTTTTCAAAAAATCGAAAATGGTGGCGAATGATCAATATTATCCAAAAAAAGGTTAATTTATTTAAAAAAAAATGCATTATGAGGTTGTTTTTTCGATTTAAAAATTGCTATTTGGAAATGTTGAATTCCTCCTTAGAAAATGTCGGATTCTATATTATGAAATATATTCTAATTTGGAAAATGTTGGATTCAATATGGAAAAATGTTGAATTTAATCTGGAAATGCTATGTATGAAATTCAAGTAAATTTACAAGCACTACTTTGTGTAAAAACTCCTCATTGTCGAAGTTCATGATTGATAAAACGTTTGATAAAGTTATACAATGCTAAAAATTTAAAATTAAAAATTTTATGCAGGTTTTTGGCATTTGAGCCCTTATTTTGCCCTATTAGTCCAACAAATCCGTCCTTCTGTTGTAAAAATACAGGCACAATACCGTTTCAGGTTCCAGGAATTGTTTCAGAATAGCACAAAGCAAAAACATCTTTAAAAGTCACTTCGTCGACAAAGTCATCTTCGAAAATTCACGGAAAGCGAAAAATTCGAGATATAAAGAAATATAAGACGCAGTGAATCACAGTTAGCGTCCTCTCCAAGATGAAGTTAATCACAACTCAACGCCACTCAAGTGGATGTTCTAATTTTCGCTCTACGGCTCCATTTGCAAGGCCATCACTCACCCTTGACACAATTCATATAGCGGCCTCATTTCTCTTGTCTTGGTGAAATTTCACGGTAGATCGTTACGAAGAGTGCCAAACCTGTAAAAGAAGTATTCTTCGAAACATGGTTGAGTAGCATTATGACTAACGTCCCTTTGTAAGATCGTTCAAGGAACAGTGGGAGAAAAAAAAGTCGCTTAAATTTGGGAGCTGAGCCAAGGAAATATTGTTTTAAAACGTTCCACTTCTCGTAAACGGTGTAGGTACTAGGTACTACGCCGCAGAATATGTTGTTGATAATAAGAACTGTTATATCATCCGAGAAAGGAAATGAGGTCTTCCTAGAAGCTTTTACTGTGTTCAAATATCCATGTTCTAATATGGACGAAGATATTCAAACGCAAGAATCTTGATTATAATTACAAGAATGAAACTCCGTCTGTTAGTCTGTTTGTTTGTTTGTCTGTCGTCTCTAAGCATGGCCGAACGGCTAAGTGAGAGGAGTCTACGAGTGGGGGGATCTTCTTGGATTTTTTCGAAAGGGGGCATAAGCGATTGTAAAATTTTCTAATTCCATCCGAACTATGGGCTGGAGGGATGTGGGACCCCGTTTCGATGCGCGTTTTTTCCCGAAAACTAGATGTGCTAGATTACTTCTTTGTGAATCCGACTCGCAGCAGAATTCTCTGAAAGCTACGAAAAATAGATAAACAAGTTTGGCGAGAACGAGAATTTACGAACGATATAGTGGCTAATGTAAACCCATGGATCTTTCACCTATTCACTCACTTAATTATCATTTACATGAAAAGCTTTGATTAGACAATGATTGAATTTGATCTGCATAGGAAGAAGAAGATTTAATCAACATATTTTTGCACATTTAAGTAGACATGAACAAGTTCAGTACCTATCTTAGTTTTTACGTACAAATACCTACTATTTGAATTCATCTAGGCAATGAGCAAACCAGTTTCATTCTAGTGGGCCCGCTAACAAGATTCTTGTGGAAGTTATAAAAAAAATACCCACGATTTCTTTTTAGGACGTTACTCTGAAGATAGCCATACTTATGCAAGGGTCTTTTAGTAGAGGGACGGCTTATTGAAATTGATCCAAGGGGTGTGGGGGAACCAAAGCACGAGAGAAAAATCAACTAAATACGAATCCGTTTCAGATCGTTCAAAAAACTGTGTATATGTGCGTGGCGATTTGGAACCTGTAGTATTATTTTAAGTTCCCCGGAATCACGCATTAATAATATATGGAAGATTCATTGTCAAATATTCGTGGATAACGTTACAACTCTTCTCAACATGTCGTACAAACCAAGACCGTATCTTAACGAATAATTATGATTTTTCCACAAAACAACGGTTTTGGATCTTTAGTTATTGGTACTTTTGGAATCTCGAGATATAATATAGGGATCAACGTTATAGTTTTTCAGAGTGTATGAAACAAGGGTACGGGGAATTTAAAAATAGGTACCTAATAAGTTGATTAAAAGAAATAGAGAAGAGAAGAGTTCGTTAAATATACGCAGTAAAAGTTCCAGTCATGCAGCATGATCGTGAGAGCGAATTTTCATAGGTTATCGTATTTTATTTACGGTGAATTGTTCTAAATTTGAGAACGTTGAGTTCAAAGAAATCGTTAACGACCAATTCTATGGTTGAAAAAAATTATTCTGTATATTTTACAATTCAAAGAAAAAAAAATAGGCAATTTAGCTGTTTTGCAGTTTTTATCCATTTTTTAGGAAGTACTAATGAAATTTGAGAACATTTTTCACGCACATTTTCGTGCATAAATTTTTAATGCTCTAGTTCAGCGGTTCCCAACCTGTGGGCCGCGGGCAACTTGGTGCTGGGCCGTGGATGCTGGTCAGAAATATAAAAATATATTTAAAAAAATCATCTGAGTTTCAACAATTAATATCGGAATAAAGATGGAAACAATTGAATTTAAACCATGCTCACTTGAGTGTTAGCAATAGTCAATTCAATTGCATTTTTATAACAAGTGAGTTTACTAGCATCGTTATTTAAACCAACTCCATACTTAGTTCCGTTCTGGATTAAAGTTCGCGAAGAATATCCGGCAATCGCCAAAATTGCACTGAAGCACTTGATGGGGTTTTCCACAACATATTTAGGTGATTTATGCCTTTTTCAACATTTTTTTTTTTTTTTTTTTTTTTTTTTAAATAAGTACAGGAACAAACTGAATGTTGAAAGCGATTTAAGACTAAAACTGTCCAGTTTCAATCCTGACATTGATTCACTCGTGGGAGAAGAACAATGTCAAAAATCCCATTGAGTTTTTTCTTTTTACTTTGACCACTTGTATATTAATTGTTTTTCATCATGTAACAACTAAAAGTTAATGAAGTACAGGTGTTTTCTTTGCAAATACTTGAGATATTATTTCCCCTTGTACATATCTTTTACCACCATCAGGGTGGCCCCCAAATGGAAATTTTAAAATTCCCTGACATTTCCCTGACTTTTCCCTGACCGAACTTCATATTTCCCTGACAAAAAATATCAAACATATATATATAAATATATATAGCGTCACCTTTAATGCTTCCAAAATGAAGATCGTATAATTTAAAAAAGAAAAAACAGCCTACTCCAGGAGTAATAATGAAGGTGAAGCATGGGAGAAAAGATACTTTTTAAAGTAATTGAATTTGTGAAAGAATTTACTTAAATAGTTTTTTAAAAATCGCAGTTAGAAAACCAGAATGGTTTTGACTTAAGGTAAATAACATATTCCACAGTAAATTCAGGTAAAAAATAAACTGAGAATGAGGAAAAAACTACAATAAGTTTCAAAACCCAGTTTTGGTATTTCGAATTCAAAAACATAATAACGAATGCCAAACGGCCACAAGGTTCTTCAAACATTATCCTATCAAAACACTAGATTCCATGACTAGTGACCAGAATAACACAAAATGATAACAATTAACTGGAAGCTCTTAGAAGGAGATGTGTGAAAAACAACTTTTGCTGAACCATAATTATGGTACCTACACTTTATATATGTACGTAATGAATAAATGCTTTGTTATCACAGAAAATTGTTATTTCATCACAACTAATTATTTAAAATCGACCATGTGCTGTGCAATGAAGTATTTCATAAGAAAGAATCAGTTCGGTAGACGACACATTTTCAGTACGTTAAATTCGTTAAAAAGGAGCTTAAAAAGCACCAAAAATGGCAAAAACTGTTGAAAATAGTTAAATTTATATTTTTAGCGGAATATTACTCAAATAAAGTTTATCGACTATAAATTAGAACATACAAAAATTCATGCACGAAATTGTAAGAAAGTTCATTAATATGTGCAAAAAAAAAAAAAAAAAAAATTAAAAATAAGTACCTAACAATAAATAAATAAAAACTGCAGAAAAAGCTAGAAACCCGAAATCATTTTTTGAATAGCAGACCATAATTTAGAATGAGTTTTTTTTCTCCATAAAATGTATATTTAATAACTTCATTGCCCTCAAAGTTCTTAATTTTCGAAACAATTTAACCTAAATGAAATACGACAAATTACGAAAATTCGCCTTTAATCATGCTGCATTACTTTTCATTTAATATTTTATGGTCCCTCAATTTGTGATCTGAAGCGATTTGTTGAAGATCAAATTCAAATTGTAATCATTTGTCTTGAAAAAAGGAAAAGTTTTTAACAAGGATGGGCTATGTGGGTAATTCCAAATTTTCGCCCGACTGCAATAAATGTCTCGCTTTTTTCCACCTACTTCCAATCGGTGCCTTATTTCCCATCACACAAAAATCTTTCGTTGGAAAGCTATGAATTGATTACACATGGCTTGAATGCTATGAATTTATTACACCAACTCGTTGTTGGGACTCTTACTGGATCAATCCACTACTCTGTTGGGTTTGCTCCCTAGTTCAATAACCTGTTGATTTTTCTCACATATAGTTTACTAATAGGTGATGTAGTAACCAGGAGAGCCGAAGACATATCCTTGTCACAATGTATCTGTGTGTAGCGTTGATACTCTTTGAACAGTACCACGACTCTTGACAATTATTTTTTTTTATTCGTATTACCCATCTATAAAATATTAGGTAGTATGATAAAGTACGCCGTTGAAGTTTGATTGTTTGGGAGTTAGAATATACTCAAAAACACTGCAAATTATTACACAAAGTATTGAGTGAAAAAATTCCCTGACATTTTGGTGTTTTTTGCAAAATTCCCTGACATTTCCCTGACTTTTCCCGTCGCACGAAATTCCCTGACAATTCCAGGTTTTCCCTGACTTTTCCCGTTGGGGGCCACCCTGTAACATGTTTATATATATATATATATATATATATATATATATATGGGCCTCAAAGCTTTATTTTAAAAATAGTTGGGCCTCACAATTAAAAAGGTTGGGAACCGCTGCTCTAGTTCATTGTTGATAAGCGTTTTTTGAATTATATTCTGCTAAAAATACAAATATAACGATTTTTAGCCGGTGTCAGCCATTTTTTAAGTGATTTTTTAGCACGTTTTTTAATATTTGACGCACGAATGTTTGAATGAATAAAATTGTTGGTTCCAGTGAGAGATGGAGAGTGACCAAATAAAATAAGGAAAGAATAATCAAATCGGTTTATTAGGGGAGATAGGCAACACGTACCGGAAACCTCACTAAATCAACAAGTACTGACTCCCCTTAAATAATTTCGCAGCTCTAGGAAATCATGAACAACTTGTCATGAAGTTTTTGATCCATTCTGAAATCCCGCTACAATAACATGGTAATAATGGTGATTTAGGTATTTTGGTATACTATAGGTCGCGCGCTGTAATTAGTAGTACCTACCTATATAATGTAATCGTCACTCATGATCGGGAGTGAATTGATCTAATGCAACAAAATCTATCCATTTTTTGCGTGAGGTTTTTGATTCATTTCTGAATAATTGCATTGTAAAACGCCGCGAATTATTAGTCGAAGGATTTTGCTTTTGTATTAGATAGCTCATTTTTTATCTAAGCCTTTCTACTACGATAATTATGCTACTAATATGGTATTTAGATAATATTAACGAAGTGTAAGATACATTAACTAATATAAATTTATAAATGGACGTAGACACTTAACGAAATAAAATAAATTAGAATGAAACACTACCAAAAGAATTAAATGAATATTATGATTGCTTGTCATGCGGTAAAAAAGGCCCTACTCCGTGAGAATCGAACCACAGCGTTACTATCGATGGATGTGTGCTATAGAAGTGAGGCGTGAGGGACGATAGACTTCCATGGTACTTCATACAGGTCTTTACCAAATTTTAATAGTAGATAAGTAATGGTATTCCATAGCTACGTCCCCTCACTTTCATTCAAGCAATTCGAAATAAGTCACAATGTCCGGATACTAAGTACCACGAACTTGATAAAATTGTTAAGAGATAATCTATACCCCATTCCTCACAATCACAATGCCGTGGGATTCCATACGAATCGGATGCAAATTGAAAAAATTTGCTCATGCGCAGAGGTCAACAGATGAAGAATGAGAGTTAAGATTATGGGTGGTAATTGATATGGTGGTGGTAGAGATGAAACCGTGAAACAATCGCGTCTGCCCATTCGTTTTCGAACTTGAAAGAAATTAATTAGAACCTGTTCAGCAGTAATGAGCACAGTGGTCGTCCCACTTCGAAATGCGCACACTATACGCCTTACTTGTCTGGAATAATTTATTCGCCCGTGAGACAGAATGGAATACGCAACACGACACAGATGCTGGTGCAAATGTGACCCTCTGGTTCACCTAATGATAGGAGAAGCTCCCTCCTACGTGTTCTCTAATAATATGGGACCGTTGAACCGACATGCGGTTTATCCGGTTGATCAGAAAGCCATTCATTACAGCCGGGGGAGCGATCGCACGTCGTCTCCCAAGGGAATCCAGGCTACGAGGCCCAGGGCGACATTTGACCCTTCAACGTCTATGAACATGAAGCCACTTAGTAGCAGCTTCTGTAGGTAGCAATAATCGAGATAGTTCGCCACTACTCAGAGAAACTTGCAGAGGTATGATAGGTATGTATAACTAGATAATAGTAGACTGTTGAATAAATGAATTTGAGCTTTGGGGAAAATGGTCCTGAACCTTTGAATCTTTCCCAAAAAATCCCGAAAGAAATCATTGAAGGGCTGATATTTTCCATTAATCAACCATGCCAACCTGTATAAGAATGCATACCTGAATTCGCAACTCTGAAAATAGCCTTCCTTTCTGATCCATCCACACCATCATCCTATACCACTCACCACACAAACCATATCGATTTTATTAGTTTTCCATATCACTTTTCAATAGTTTTCTAATATTTTCAACTTAATCAATAAAAATCGATCAACTACTTTCGTTGTAACAAAATCGTTGTAAACAAACTTCAAACTTGAACGCCTTATCAATAATCATGGCAACCAACATAAGCACGCTAATATTTTTCTACCCCTTGAGCAGTTGTAGCTTTTGTTTGTATTACTTGCATTTTTATTGTCATATATTATATCATAATATTATTGTAAACAATTTATATATATTAGTATCAAGTTCGTCGATGAAAAAGAAAAAGGTATGCCTTCTTCATCATAATGCAACATCTGTGCGGATGGTGGAGCTGCCTTCGCCATTGCTACGCGAGATTCCGTCCCGAACCTACCTCTATCTTTTAACGATCGTTTTCAAATTTAAATGCCGGCCGGCCTCTCAGTTTTCCTAGTTGTTCAAACCTATCCTTTCAACTACACGCGTCTACGACGAGAGCACTAAAAGGAAGAGACGATTTTCCCTGGGATTCATCAATCCAGTTGGAAATATCAAGGTTTGCTGCCGTTCCACGTGATCTCACTTGTTGAACCAACGAAAAGTGGTAAGATCAATCCAGTTAAAGCCCTTCCTCGCCATCAAGGGAAGGTACTTACCTACTTATATAATCATTTCTCTGTGGGGATATATCTCATTACCACAACTTACCTGCTTCACATTCTATAACATATTACCCTTCCTGGGAACCAAGGAGTTCAACACCCCCACCTCTACCATCCGCCACACACGCATCTTCATTTTTATCACATTTTGGAGATCGTCTACACTTCAGCAGCTCATAAACATTTTGTTGTATTTCATTCACATTTCATGTATTTGAGTGGATCTATACATGCTTATATAGGTACCTACATCCGTAGATTATTGTTAGGCACAGTGGCCACTGCATGTTAGTTGTTACATTAACTAACACTAATAATTGTGCATTACTTGTTAATATATTACAGCGTTTTATGTTTTCACATTTTTTTCTTCATTGCACTTCCATTTCATCTATTCTGGGTACATAATTTTTCCCAGTGGTCCTTCGAAGGTGATATATATTTACCAGCCATATTATTCTAAGTCATATGCTAGGTATTTGTCTGATTTAGTAATAAAATACATAAATCATAAAAGGCCCACCTACATATGCACACAACCATTTTATGCGAATCAAAGATAACTAACATCAATAGCTCAATACCTTTCAATATGTTTGTCGCTACCACAGAGCTCTGAAGACAATGGCATACTGCTGGTCTTACGCATCAAATTGGAGGTTTTACACATCAATTTGGAGGGCGAATTCGAATAAAGCATTGAACGTTTTGGCATCATGAATAAATCGTCCTCTAATAAAGCTTCCCTCTATTCTTGTACCTGTAGAGAAATAAAGGAAAATAAAAGCCCGAAGACCCCTTCCTTACTGAGCGAAGCTGATTGCCAAGAACTGACTACCGCTGTGACAAGGCAAAACTTATATTTAAAAAGATTTGTCTACATTGGAATCCATTTTGAGACATTCTTAAACGGATCCTATGATTTTTATACCCATTATTTCTTTTGGAGTGAAAATAACTATTCAAGTATTAATTTTATGGCAAAAAAACGTATTTTATGTAATAATCTCCTTTCATAAAGAGATATGGAATTTTAGTTTTTTTTTGCAATTCATTATTGATTTTTAGCAAATTTTAATGAAATTTAAGTAAATTTTTCAGCATAATTTTGTACATAAGTTTCTGAATGTTCTATTTTATGGTTGATAAACTTTATTTGAGCAATATTCTGCAAAAAAAACTAAATTTAACGATTTTTAGCCGTTTTTAGCCATTTTTGATGATTGTTATAGCACATATTTTAAAATTTGACCAATTAAATGTGCTCAAAAAGTGCTGGCCAAAAAGCTCATACTTTTAGGTATATATCATTCACTTCAGGATTCGTTTCAGGATGCCTCAAAGCGGATTTCAATGAAAATTGTTTTCAAAAATGTTGATTTTAAAACTCTCAAATCCATTGCAACAGCTTCATTTTCTACGAAAATTCGCGGGTTGACAGGTATGCGCGGGTTACTATGAATATGTAAAGGTACAATAGAAATATATCCTACTGAACTGTACAGGCCTACACGGGTCATTTCTACCCAGATCTAGAAAAAGAACATAATGGTCTTGATTTAGCTTTAGACCAAGTCATTGTAAAAGAGGACTTTAGAAATATTGAGATCGAATCAACGTTCATTCGAAAACAGTCCAACTGGGTCTACAAAGATGCCCTCCATTGAACCAAGTAGCGAAGAGAATGGCTGGCGAGGAAGGGCTCGTTGCGCCATTCAAGAGCGACAGGACATTAATGAACCCTTTTATTATTCAGAGATCTGATTCCAATCTTTAAGTGTTTCTCCTGCGATTTCCTTCTTCTCAGTTTCCCATCGTCTCATTTATTCTTCACGAGAGGAATTCGACCTCCCCGTTCTCTCTTCTGCTGCCTCCAACTTCTTTAACAACTTTAAGATTACTAAACACAACCTGAAGTGGGGCCCTTAGAAAGGAACCTTTTCCAGATGAATAAGTAAACGGTTATTGAACATCCGAAGTAGGTTAGGTAACCCCGATTAAATATAAACGACTCAATCTTGGAATGAAACTGAATTCTGTAAAGTGCGTTTTATATACATCAATACATTCGTTTTTTATACAGTAATATTCATACATTTTTCAATATTCGTTATGGGTTAGGAATTGATGAGGGCTCTAAAAGATGTACCTATCCTGTAGCTGTCTCAACAAAATATACTCTGTTGTATAATATACCAAAATATAAGAAAACGCTGCGAATTGTTACTCAAAGGTTTATTGTTTGTCCCGAACGAGCTCCAATAAATTTCAGCAACGTGAGTCGATTAGGAAAAAAATTAGCATCGGAGGTTCCGAGGCGGATCAGAATAACACGAGAACTGAGAATATTACAGCAATATAATATAACCAGGTGATTCAGAAAGAGTAACGCTGAGACCACCGAGAAGTTTCAACGACCCTCTGTTTGCGAGAAAATAGAAAAGATTGAAATTTGAGCAGAAAATGCAATGGCCATCATCTGTAAGAAACAATAACTGAACACACATTAGAAAGGATACAGCTTATAAATATAGTGACAGGTAAAGGGAGATCGAATCCCATTGGTCGAGAGAAAGGAAAGGGGCGGGAGTACAACCAATTCAGTGCAAGCAAAGTGGATTGGGATTATAGCTAATTAGATGAAGTGAAATTGGTTGAGTTTCTCTCGACCAATGGGATTCAATCTCTCTTCACCTCTCACTATCTAAGCTGCGTCCTTAATGTGTGTTCATTTATTGTTTGTTACTGATGATGGCCTAACCGTTGAAATCGATTTAACATTGCAACTCATTAGTTTTCGTGGAAAATAGACAAAGTTTTTTCACTAACTTCAGTTTTAAACTGGGATACCACAACTTGGTCGCGAGTGATTTAGTTTGTTTCATAACAGTATTTTGAGATCAACAATGTAACTCCCACAGTGTAATAAATTCCTTGTAAACCATTTTCAACGGGGTATGTTGGGAAAAGTGAGGCGTACCGGAAGGTTGAACAAACGTCGTACTCGACGAGGACGCCCTGACAACAAAAGACCGCGTTAAACCGGGAAAGAGGCGGTCGAGTCTGTGGGCCGGCATCGCTGCATTCAAGGGGGGAAGGAAAGGGTTACAGCGAGGGCAGAAGAGTATATGGGAGGACATGGGTGAACGGGGGAGGGCGAGTCTGAACAGGAGAAGTCCGTTGTTCTCTCTTTCACACTTTCCCATACGTACTTCACCCCTCTGTGGCGGTACCACCGCCATAGTACTCCACCATCCAGGGCCAACACCCACATAGCCGCGAGATCCTTCTCATTGTTCTTGATAGCAGTTTCCGTCCGCGAACGAGATTTACGGCCGCCCTTTCCATTACAATGGCGGTCACAGTTACAACGCTGTTATCGATGGGGATTTCGCAGCTCATAAAACAGAGAGCGTTTTGCGTTCCAGTGGTACTCAAGAAGTATTATAATGTAATGTACTACGGCTCACATCTCAACTAATGAAGAAGACATTCTCTAAACATTTGTAGCAAGGCGATTTGTCATTGCGAACGCAGAAAATTATTATTCACAAGCCGTACAACGGTTCGTTATTTCTGTAATTCAGGGTGGCCCCTAAATGGGAATTTCAAATTTCCCTGACATTTCCCTGGCTTTTCCCTGTCCGAACTTTGGATTTCCCTGACAAAAAATATCAAACTCATATATATATATAGAGCGTCACCTTTAATGCTTCAAAAATGCAAATCGTATAATTTAAAAAATAAAAACAGCCTACTCTAGGAGTAATAATGAAGGTGAAGCATGGGAGAAAAGATACTTTTTAAAGTAATTGAATTTGTGAAAGAATTTAATTAAATAGTTTTTTAAAAATCGCCGTTAGACGAACAGAATGGTTTTGACACACTACATACTTAAGGTAACTAAAATATTCCACAGTAAATTCAGGTAAAAAATAAACTGAGAATGAGGAAAAAACTACAATAAGTGTGAAAACCCAGTTTTGGTATTTCGAATTCAAAAACATAATAACGAATGCTAAACGGCCACAAGGTTCTTCAAACACTATCGTATCAAAGCACTAGATTCTATGACTAGTGACATACTACATATTAATACAACCTAATTGTTAATGACATATTAGGTTGTATGCGTGCGTGTGTCATTCCAGACGATAACTTTCTTTAGGATCAATACAAAAAATCCGTTCTTTCGTCAAAAATTCAAGTATTTCATAAATATATATATAAAAGTTCATTAATATGTGCAAAAAAATAAAAATAAGTAATAATAAATAAATAAAAACTGCAGAAAAGAAAACTGCTAGAAACCCGAAATCATTTGTTGAATAGTAGACCATAATTTAGAATGAGTTTTTTGCCATAAAATGTATATTTAACAACTTCATTGCCCTCAAAGTTCTCAATTTTCAAAACAATTTATCTAACCTAAATGTAAAACGACAAATTACGAAAATTGGCCTTTAATCATGCTGCATTACTTTTCATTTAATATTTTATGGTCTCACAATTTGTGATCTGAAGCGATTTGTTGAAGATCAAATTCAAATTTTAATCATTTGTGTTGAAAAAAGGAAAAGTTTTTAACAAGGATATTTCTTAGCTTTGTGGATAATTCCAAATTTTCACCCGACTGCAATAAATGTCTCGCTTTTTTCCACCTACTTCCAATCGGTGCCTTATTTCCCATCCCACAAAAATCTTTCGTTGGAAAGCTATGAATTTATTACACATGGCTTCACATTTCAATAGGCCAACATGAGAAGTCCTAGCTTATGTACACCAACTCGTTGTTGGGACTCTAACTGGATCAATCCACTACTCTGTTGGGTTTTCTCCCTAGTTCAATAACCTGTTGATTTTTCTCACAAATAGATTACTAATAGGTGACGAAGTAACCAGGAGAGCCGAAGACATATCCATGTCACAATGTATCTGTGTGTGTAACAATGTAACTCTTTGAACAATACCACGACTCTTGACAATTATTTTTTTTATTCGTATTACCCATCTATAAAATATTATGCAGTATGATAAAGTACGTCGTTGAAGTTTTATTGTTTAGGAGTTAAAATAAACCTAAAAACACTGCAAATTATTACACAAAGTATTGATTGAAAAAATTCCCTGACATTTTGGTGTTTTTTCCAAAATTCCCTGACATTTCCCTGACTTTTCCCGTCGCACAAAATTCCCTGACAATTCCAGGTTTTCCCTGACTTTTCCCGTTGGGGGCCACCCTGTAATTGGATAGCCCTTCTACGCAGATCACTGATCTATAGATGATTCTTAAACTAATGGCACATTCTTTGGCAGACCTCAATAGGTAACATTAAAAAGAAGTTTCCGCCCTCTAAAAAAATAATACTAAATTAATAAAACACCTAACTAGGCTTCACTAGTCCGTCAACGTATAACAAAGGTAATTCAATTGTAATAACATCAGCTGATTTGACAGCTGAAGTTTCTGACAGGCGTTTCACTATGTTTTACCCGTACTCACATTCATTTTGAATTTTTTAACAGTGTTACCAAACTTGTTGAGAGACGCTTAAAAAAATGCGCATGGTCCCGTGTCCGTTTCCACACAGAACTCGAGCCCCCAGGTCACCTAGAGACTTCCACTAAACGGTAGTGTAACGGGTCAATATTACTCCATTTGGTCCGCTGAGAGGAGGCAAAATATTAATTATAATTAAGGTTAAACCGCTTTTGAAGTTGAAAATGTAATGTATGGTGTTGCCAGGTAACCAATCAAGGTTTTGAGAGGAAAAAAATAATTATTTTTTATTTATTGATTCAAGTTGAAAATGTAATGTATGGTGTTGCCAGGTAACCAATCAAGGTTTTGAAAGGGAAAAGAATAATTTTTTTTCTTTATTTATTTATTTTTATTTTTATTTTATTTTTTTTTTTTTTTTAAATAGCAAATAGATTAATGTACTTATAGCAGTCCTGGTGGTCTCGTTCGATTCTTTGAAATGGAATCTATCAATGAAAAAAATCATTATTTACTCATTACTGCTCCAAAACATACCTTATCCCATTAGTTTGGTCGTACTGACGCCCTACAGCGATTTTTCGAAATGAGCAAATGGTGGAACACGCCTGAGTGTTCAATTACTGGTCTGCACACCGTATAACTTTCTGCCTACACTTCAGGTTGTTGGGAAAGTTAAAATAAGCGAACGATCGGATTTAGCGGCCGTGAACTCACAAGAGCGTCCGCGCATTAGCCAGCGGTGGCGTTTGAACGTGGAGAACGGGCGTAGAGCGTTCCGGTTGATCGCCGCCGGCGTCTAATGAACCGAAAAGCTTCCACCCGAACGGCGTCATCAGGTCAACCAAGGGAGTGGAAGCTTTATCCCGCGAAAATCAGCTGAACGAAGGATAATTCGACATAAAATTTCCTGGATTTCCGGGAACATTAGGTACCTTTTTCCTCCGATCAAAATATCCGTTCTCCTACCATATTCGATTATAAAAAGCATCAATTCCTAATGTTGAAGTAAAAGATTCTAAATTTGGAGAATCGGAGGACGATGAACGAATAAAATTAATAACCACCTTCACAACTATAGTTTATTGAGGTTGAAGAAGAAGTTAAAATATTTACCTACTAGAAGTGGAAAAAATAATAATAAAATGACACTTAAAGACCGGCGAATCTATAGCAGCCCGAACCAGTAAAATAAAAAATGTAAAAATAAGCACACAAAAAACTGCAAAAACCTTCGCCGTATAGTTCATTTAATTAGTTATTAAATCCACTAAAATTATGTTTTGTTAACTTAATATGTTGTATACGAGGTCTGTCACTGGACAGCAACGTCTCCATTTTTCGGTGTTATTATGACATTTATTACAATAAATTAACCCAACTGTGTAGTATTGTGTTTACTGAAAGTTGGATAATTAAAACAAATAAACAAAAGAACCGAAAGAACACTGAAGAATCTGCGAGTGACGTACCTACCTAATCATTCAGAAAATGATCGGTGGAACGCCCACTCGTGGTGGCTGCTCTGTAATTCAGGCGGCGTTTTTCCACTTACCTGACGCAGGGGCGGATCCAGAAATTTTTTCCGGAGGGGGTCACAGGGTAGAACAATATAAAAAATAACAAAATAACCAAACGAACAATACAAACCGAATTGTCTTACAGACTGACAAAGCCAGGATAACCGTATGCCTAAACTCGTCCAATTTGTCTACTTAAAAACTAATTGTAATTATTTATAAAATTCATTGTTTATGTAAAAAATATTTTTTAATATTTATTAATTATTTAGCTGGTAAATGTATTTATTTTCAATTTTCTTCTAAAAAAGTGTCCTAATGTGTTTTCAAGCAAAGTGGCGCCATTTATGGCAGCGTAGCTAACTTCAGAGTTTGCAATTCAAAACATTGGAACCACAACAATCGATTGTTGATCTCAGTGAATTCAGGATCGTTTTTACTGAATTTGGCAGGAAAGTAAACGATAACGAGAGTTGAACTTCTGAGTTATAATTTCCTTTTGCATTCACGTTTTTAATTATATGCTGAATTCTTAATCGATTCAGAATATTTGATCGATCCCACAACCACCACCTGTCATGCAACACTTGTTCTATTTCAGATCAAAATAAATGCGAAAACTGAATAGTCTTCAATATTAACGAGGCCAGAGCTCGATGAGCAAGGAGGTGGGCTCTTAACATCTCTAGCATAAGCGTGACCTGTCGTAACTTCTTCTGTACTGAGAACAGCATAAATTAGGTTGAACAGATCGGTTAAGTTACTCTCTTCCATGATGACCCCACAGCGCCCATAAACGACAACAAATGGCACTGCAACAAATGGCAGAAGGCCCCCAGACAGGGGCGGCTACTGATAGGAGAGGCCATAGGCGCATGTGCACCCCCAGTCAAACCAAAATAATAATAATGTTTCAAAATTTCTCCACTCTCATAAAGTTAGCTAGTGAGCTAGTGACAGAAGACGGGAAATCTAAATCTACGCGCGAAACAGAGAATGTTGCGGTAGGGAGGGGCTGAAGGGGGAAGATCACCCAACCTGACTAATCAGAAGCGAGCGGGAGCAACACATCGCTGTTGCTCAACCTCAGACTTGACTTGACTTTGCGTTATAAATTATCGTTCCAGTTGGAACTTTTACAAATGTAAACAAATCACAAGTGTTGCTACAAACCAAATACATACAAAAATCAGTATTCTATAAAAAGATTAGTCGTTATTATTGTTATATTTTGTTTCCAATGTTTTTAGTTAGCAATTATGGTAAGTTAGCTTTGGTCGTTTGGTTTGTTAGCGAATTTTTGAAGAAAATTAAGCTATTGCTCTCGCCTCAAAATTTGTAGAATGTGAATTTTTGAAAAAATTTTATACAGAAATCCGTTTCAGGCTATTCTGAATCATATTCTGAAGTTTAACGCATTTTTTTATGTATGTATGTATATATGTATATATGTATGTATGTATGTATGTATGTATGTATGTATGTGTCATTCCAGACGATAACTGTCCGTAGAATTGTGCTAGAAACTTCAAACAAATTTTAAAATGTTAAGGACACAAAACGAAAGTTCAAGTTCGTTGGCCAGCATGATCGGATTACATCTTCGGGTTGAAATTTTCAAAAATGTAGTCAAAAATTTCAAAATAGCCTGTTTTTTGCGATTTGTTGTGCGAAATAATTTTTTCAGCATACTAACATGTGGTATATTCGTAATCAGCGTAAAATTTCCTATAAGAATATGTATCAAGTTTTCAAAAATTTCAAAGTTTAAAAATCAGTCAAAAATCGAAATAATGCCGTTCGCTAGTTGTAAAAATCGGTAATATTTGCATGAAACATTGTCCAAATTCAGATTGAACTACTCTTATGGAAGTATCCCTGTATAACCAATCATAGAACCATGCTGTTTAAAACGTAGGTAGTAGGTACTTAAAAAAAAAAAAAAATGTCGTTCAGCTCTGCTTTTTGAAATGCAGGCTGATTCTGGGGGGGGGGGGGGGGTCATGACCCCTGTGACCCCCCCCTTGGATCCGCGCCTGACCTGACGCTTAGTCATTTTTAAGGAGATTCTTGAGGTTTCTTGGTGCTCTAAAAACACCGAACGGAAACACTGACTGTTCCCATGACATTGGAGTGAAGTGAAACAATAGTTCATCTTGTACCTGAGACCGCAGAGCAGGATGATGTGGAATATGATTCTGGGAACAGCGCGCGGTTAATAAATGGTTACGTTTCCGAGGATGGGTTTTTAACTATGAATCACGAGGTATGGAATTTCGTCGTCAACAAGGCAATAAGTAGATATTATAAGTAGGTGGGCATCTTCAGATCTGTAGGCGATTGCGTGGGTTTATGTACATACGTATACTGGGCGTTACCCTTGTGAGGTGTGGCGAACTTCAGGGATGTATTTTAGGTAAATAATAATTCGCAACAAAGTCCCTCCGCATGATTTTTCTAAATTATCACTACGTTTCCTAGTTTTTTCCCACCTAAGTTTTACCCATTTAAAATACACATGACCTCCATTATATTTTCTGTAAAATTAAAATAACGGCACTGTTGGAAGGACATGAAATATCATATCAGATTATGGTTATAACTTGGAATTTTAAAATTTTCAATAATCGGGAAATCGGACTGAAACAAAACTAAGGCCCTAAGCACACGGAGCTACTGGAAACGGACTAAGAAGGTTGGAAAGAAGGGTCACTGACCAGTTGCATACTCAGTGGCGACTTGACTCTACACACGAGGCTACTCAACAGCAATCAAAATTTCTTCAGTCCGTTCAGTGTCCTTAGTGTGCTTGAAATGAAAGGAAGAAGATTTGGGTACATGCATAACGTGGAATGATTTTTGCTAAACAGCTCGAACGTTCGCATACATATTTCATAGTCTTCTAGAGAATTACTACAAAAATGTTTGTGTAGCGTGGAAGGTGAAAACTATACAAACGTTTTTCAACTTTCCCCCATCGTAGCAAATGGTTGGTTCGTTGGTCATTCAAATCGAGATAGTAGTAACTAAAATTACTAGGCGACCCGCCACGCGAGTCACCATGAGATTGGTTACAAACGCGTTACCTATTGTGAATCACAGACTAGTCCTCAACCAGTAGCGCCGTTCCATTTGATTACGTACAGAGTGACACAAAGTAAACTAGTTGGTAACTCGCGTCACTGATCGATTCCATTTCAGTAACTCCGAATGCATCATGAACCTATAATACCGTTATAGGTTTATAAGATTTATAGGTATTATAAGGTCTACGGTGTGCATAGGGCCTTAGTCTCTCGATAAGAAAAATATTTCGCCCAACGCGTTACGGGAAAAACTTCCTCGTAATCTGTTTTTTCTAACGGGAAGGTCAAATTAAGTCTTACTTTTGAGGAGACACAATGCGTGAGATGTCATTGTGAGAATTTTGTATTTTAAGAAACTATGTTGATATGATACGTGAATGATCAATAAGACGTTTCAAAGATTACTTGTCGAACCTCACATACTCTCAGTAAAAACTTCCACCATTTTCTAGGTGTTTATATAGATTCCTCGTATCAATAACATGACTACAGATCAGTAAATGTATTAAGTAGGATGTAGAACGCATTATTTGATAAATTTTCATTGAAAAGCATAAGCTGAAGTGAGTAAATCAATAATAACAGAGTTGTTATCTTGAACTTGTATTACCCTCGCTCATGTGAAATTAATGACGGTGGATTTCCAGGCGATTTCAGTGGGTTCAGATATAAGAGGCTAGTTTCATAGGTGCGATGAATGCGTTCATTAATAGACAATTAGGAGAAATCAGAGCTTGGAAGGACTGGGAGCGTCTGACAACAGATGGGGGCCAACTCTCACCCCGACTGCCAAGATGTACGTCAGTGTCTCTCTTTCGAATGCACGACTATCCACAGAAGTATTTACATAAGATCAGTTTAGTCGACTCACCAATTGTCTAGTATGAGCCCTTTGTCTAGTCTGAAAGATATAGATGGAGGCCAACTCTCACCCCAACTGCCAAGATGTACGTCAGTGTTTCACTTTTGGATGCACGACTATCTACAAAAGTGTATACATAAGATCAGTGTAGTCGACTCACCAATTGTCTAGTCTGAGCCCTTTGTCTAGTCTGAGAGAATGGAGGCACTTCCCTGCATTGGGTTAAGTTCAAGACATAACAGCAGCAAGACGCCTATCCCGCACCTTTTTTCTAGGGGTGCGCAGACTGGCATGGATTCCAAATAGAGAGAAATTACAAAGAACATAGCTTCGGAGGTTCCAAAGCTGATCAAAATAACACGAGAACTGAGAATGTTACAGCAATATAAAATAACCAGGTGACTCAGAAAGAGTAACGCTTAGACCACCGAGAAGTTTCAACGACCCTTTGTTTCCACGCAAATTGGAAAGAACCAGAACTTTTTGATCAAACTCTAAATACACCTATCAAAAAGAGTTAAACCTAAGAAATTTCAAAACGAATTTCCATTAAGGTAATTTTGGATTCATTGCAATACCCTAATGTTCATAGGAAATTGGCTAACACGTTCCGACCATGGTAGACTCGGAAGTAATTAACCTTCTGTTGTTGGAAAAGAAAATAATTTAATCAAGAGTAATTCCCAAGTATTTACTAGTGTGCAAACATTGAAAATGGAATCAACTTTGATTTAAAAATATATAATGAATACGTGGGTAACGCTCATTCCCCAGACCCTCAGGAGATTGAACAAGGGGGGGGGGGGGGGGGAGTCCAGCCATACTTGAGTTATCGCCTCTAAACCCCATAACTTCAGATGTTATGGCAAAGTGATTTCTGCTTCATTAGACAGACCTGTATTGCATTATCCCACTGTTACTGTTGTTAGGTAGTTGGGGGCAGTACTAACATTTTTCACTAAGCAATTTTTACTACTGCCCCTAAATTTCAAAACCATAATGATTCATGCGGGATGTTTCAATACATAATGGGATGTTTCAAATTATAACAGTGAAAATAGAGGGAATTTTGAAGTGTCCAAATCGTATTTTCAAAATTAGAAAGCGATGTTTTGAATGGGGGGGAATCTCATGCTGAAAATTGTTGGGGTGGGGGGGGGGGCCGGTAGTAAAGAACACTCTTCAAAACTAAATTATAGATCTGTGGTAATGTGCTCCGTTCACAGATTTTTCAAAATAAAGAATTTTAAATGTGCTATTCATCAGAACAACTGACCACTCATCTGATGATGCAAATGACAGCGGTTCTATCCATCACCCCCACATTCAACACACTTTTCAACTTGTAAACGACTTTTGGAAAACTCGACCGCGATAATGTGTAAGAGGCAGCGACGGCTTGTTGAATGAGCCTTTCATGAACCCGTTGAGGGAATTGAGGCTCGGTATATTCTCATCTACGGAGCTACCAGCTCACTCAGTCACTGAGTAATTTTTTCCCCGAGTCGTAAGAGACGCATTATTGTGAGTGAGCTGCCGGGCGAGATAAAAAAAAATTGTGGATGGAGGAGGGAGATGGAAAACGCTGATATATACGCCGTCTCTATTCTCCGGGGCCACAACGCATTTCGCGTAACAAATTGCCTTCCTCTCACCCTCTAGCGAGTCATTCGAGTTTTATTTTGCCCAAGCGCGTAAAGAGGACGCTTTTCCTTCCGTACATATTGTTTGTATCGAGACCGAGATGTGTACTACTGAAAAGTGGAAAATGCATGCAATATGCACGAGAGTACAAAATACGTAAGCTGGCCAAACACAGACGTTAATTAATTTTGAAAAGCTGTTATGCTTGGAAGGTGGTGGGGTTGTGGTCCGCGTGAAACATGGTTGTGCGTGAGAGGATTTGGCAGGATATTCGAAGAGGTATTCGTGCCACGTTCTGGTTCGGCCCAACAGACAAACAGTGACAAAATGACTGATTTAGATAATCAAAAGTCAATTGTGTTAGAAAACCTGCTACTTGTATTTTCAAGTAGCTTGTCATGCTAAATTCATTTCTGCCATTGGTTTCATCTTCTAAGACAATAATTTTTTGGAAACAAATCAATTTTTGCTGTAATGAGGGTTCTCCTTTTCAAATTTTAGCGTCATAGGTTGAAGAGCAAATAAATTATCTCCGGAGCTCAATCAGCTGATCTAGCCCTAGATGCTAGGGAGCTTCAGGCTTTATAATTCATTTCTCGATGTTCCTGGAGGCCTCCACTCAAAATTCCAGCATAATAGGTTGAATAGTAAAATTTTAGCTCCGTATCTCACTTTTAATTTAGTTTTTTCGGTGTTTTCCCAAGGTGGTGTTGCAAATCTCAATAAATTAATATCATTACGAAGTTCAGCACGAAAAAATACCCCAACATCATGTATTATATAATGTGAAAATTATTGATTATCTTTATAAACTTAGTAAGTAGGTATTTCACTATTTTAGCCACTTCTAGAGCAGATACGCCCGCCTTTGGAACCCGTTTGTGTGCACTAAAAAATCGAGTGATGGGTCTTACCTGATAAAATTCACGTAGAATTCGAATCTGTAATGAGAAATTAGGGTTCCCATTTGAAAAGAAAACGGAATTGATGTCAATTTCGCTTATTTGCGCAAGTGTGCAATGCGCAAATTTGTCATTTTCAAGATCCTTAGAAATAAACGGAGTTTGAACAAAAAATTACCTATTAATAAAGATTTTAGCAAGGGAGGGGGGGGGGGATGTGTGTTTTTTGGGACAAATAAATAGCGTTAAACTGTAGGATTCGTTTCAGAATGTCTCAAAACGGACTTCAATGAAGGAAATTTTGAACAATATTGTTATTGACATTTTATGTCTTTGCTATGGCACATAAACTAAAAAAACGTCACGGAAAATTGCTCACGAAAATATTTTGATGATTTCCGCTTACAACCGAGTCGTTGCTAGGGAAATGGTACTTCGTCATTTTTCATCCCACAAAATTCGTTGACCATTCGTTCGAAAGCTCTCGATTTATCCAACCATATTATGTTAACTACTGCGAAGTGCGTGGCCAACAAGCTGAGTTATGAGCAAGGTTATTTGAATAATTGTGTACACTCAGGTGATCATTCTCAATAATTGATTGCCACCACTTGTTAATTTCTGATGATTTCATTGAGCTGGTGTTTCGATGATTTGATTCATAGCAGGTGATCCAAATATTGCGAGAACGGTTTGATTTGTGAAGCGGTGGTTAAATCATTTTAATAGGTAATTTCTATGCTTTACACTCTAGGAAGCTGTAATTTCGTATGTAGCCTCTTTAGGACATTTACTTGACGATGCCCAGGGTCCGGATCAGATGAGTGGCTCTTAAAGCTAATTTCTATGTTTTATACTCTAGGAAGCTGTAATTTCGTATGTAGTCTCTTTAGGACATTTACTTGACGATGCTCAGGGTCCGGATCAGCTGAGTGGCTCTTAGAGCTTGCATACGAGTCTGCAACACATAACTTATCTTCAACTAAAGACATAAAATGTCCCAATGTGTTGCAGACTCATATGCAAGCGATTCTTAGTAAAAGGCTTGCCTAAAATGTATAGTTTAAAAATGTTTGGAGCCATTGGAATTGCTCCATTTTTTACAAAAATTTGTTAAAATGCAAATGCCAATCCCAACCTACTGGTCAAAGACATGAGCCTATGAGAAGGATGTCCAACGAACCATTAAGGTCGAATTCCGGTTTGCTATGTCTTTTGAATGTAACTGCCAACTGCACATACTTTACTTCCACTGTCAGCTCATAATGATACATGGTAAATTCGAGAACAACTTACACGGTCAGTTGGTTCTATCATTCATAAACGTACATCATCCAAGTCGGGAGAATGGAGACAGAAACCTATTCGGAAAGACATATTATTACTGAGATTGATGGATAGCTTGAGGAAAGAATGCGGAATGGAGGGAAAGGACAAAATAGTTAAGAGAAAAGGGCTCGGGAGGGACGGCACTGGAATAATAGGGGTCGCGGCGGGAACGATTTGTCTCAGCCAGTTTCGCTCTTGATGTTCTTGAGAATTCGAATCACCATATACTACAACTCCATTCCATTCAAGCTCCATTTCGAAAATAGGGCAATTTCAGGCTTGGAGAGCGTCAAATGGGGATATTCTTTTCGGCGGTAGGGAAAAGACAAATGTATGATACAAGAGCCAATCGTAACAACTTCAGGCTTATCATTGCTACATAAACGACACACAGATCGGAAGTAAAGTTTCCATCACCTATATAAGATGCATAATTTACCTATGGATAGCTAATCACATAGCGATTAGGTACGTACTAATTACGTAATGACTTCAATTTTCCAGTTTGAGGGTGATGGAGGCGAATGCTTAAGTAGCTGGGCAGTCCTCAATTAGACATTGTATTCAGTTAACTCATCGTCAGTCTAGCGCTTTCATGGTGTTATGGGATTACTATAACTGAAACCACAAATTCAATTTTTTAATTTGTTTGTAACAACAATCCTCTTCACTCATTTATAACTTTATGGCAGTTAACTCAATGAGTGTCCTATGAGCAAGCCAGTTTATCTCTATAGGATCAGGTCGTGTGCGACACTCCAAGAAGTAAGTGTGTCCCTCCATTTTGCCACCTCTAACAGCAACAGTCCTGAAAGAGCCCGAAGTGCGAAAAAATAGCACTGAAGATACGTAAACTAAATATGTGCAATTTCTAACTGAGGACTTTCATGCTTCGTTCTCAGTGTGCGTTCTGCCAGTTTGGAACGGTTCTGGGCAAGCGCAGTGGTTTTTGTCGTTCCCTGTGCCAGAACGCCCATTTGCGAACGGTTCTAACAGTCCCCAATTTTTTTCGGAACTGTCAAAACTCGAACGCAAGGACGTAGAGAACGCACGCGCATTTCACAATTTTTCGGAGCTCGTGGAGTAAACAATATGCTTTCTTCGGCTATGGTTTCCGCGTGCTCCCTGTAATTTTTCCCTTTTTAAAATTCGCTTTGTTCTGTTCTTCGCTGTTCTTCATTTGAATTTCATCATCGAAATGTCAACTAGTAGCTCGTCAAGTTCGGAAAGCGATAGTTTCGACGATGGTGGTGAAGTTTCGTGGTAGGTAGACGATGAGGACAAAGCTTCTGTTTTTCGCGAATTTTCGTTAAAAGTGAAACTATTCCAATGGCTCCAAGAATTTTAAAATCAAAATTTCCGAAACATTTCTTCATTGCAATCCGTTTTGTAACATTCTGAAATGAATCTCAGAGATTACACTTTTTCATATTACATATATAGAAAAGTGTTAGACTATAGGATTTGTTTCAGAATACCTGAAAAATATAGGATTTGTTTCAGAATACCTGAAAAATGATTTCAAGGAAGACATTTTTTGGAAATTTTGATTTTAAAATCTTTGGAGCCATTTAAATAGCGTTATTTTCTACAACGATTCGTGAAAAATGAATCACTTTTAGTAATAACGAGATTGGTTATGCATGAAGAGGGAGAATGCAAGAAAAATTCCCAAGATTTCTCCTCTTGTAATTTACTTGGTAATACCCATCACCATCATCAGAATTCATTATCTCCTGCTAAAAAGCTCTTGAAATGATTTTTAAAAAAGTTCAAGGGAACATCGGCGAAATGAAACATTTGTATATTCAATGACCGTACCCCTAAATCACTCATACCTATATTCTAGCTGACATCAACTGAATATAAATATGTGATCAAAATTTCAACTGTATACCCTAAAACCTTTAGGTATGAATTCCTGATAGTTTGGTTGCAGGTAATTCTTGCATACCGTCATCCGTTTGTGGTGAATAGCGACGACCCAATCGAATTAATGAAGCGTTGAGCGCGGAGATAACAAAATTTGGGTCGCTTCGTCGCCAATATATTTGAATAATCTCTCTCAAAAACGATGGCGGTATTTCAGGTTGAAAACGATTCGGTTCCACCCGCTTTCCCTAACCGTTCTCCAGGCTTCCTGCCCTTTCATGGCAGGTAATCAGGGCGGCATTAATATTCCAGATTATCAAGAAACGGAAGATGGAGAAGGTGGGAGGAAGGGGAGTTCTTCTATCTGGATTTAGATGCTGGTTGTGAACCATTTTGGAGGGATCACAGCTTCCCAATCGTGAATCCTACTACAGCAGTCGGAGTCTAAGCAATTACATTTTTTTTAATCAATTATAATTGGCAAGAGAGCCTTGCGACCAGGGTGTTGTTAATCGCTTTAGAAAATGCTGCAGAGCGCACTCGAACACACAAAAAGAATAAGGAAAATTAACTCTAGTACTGCATTGTATGTTTATATTTATGTTCTTGCCATAATGTTTCCTATAATTATCTCTTCACATACATTTTTAGTAGGGTGTGTTGAGGGAAAGAAATTTAATATATGCCATTCGGTGCTTTCGCCATCTGGCTTCGTCAGAGATCTATAATACTAAACAAACATCATATTCGTAATATTGAATACGAATATATTCTCAGAAAACCTATTCTGAGAATACGAATATATTACTACGAATATATTCATATTCACATGTATTTATGAATACGAATACAAATGTATTCATATTGAAGTGTGTGAATTCACCCGTATTCCCAAAACTATGAATACACTGTATTCACACAACTAAATTCGAATACGCCTGTATTCACATAACTGAGTAAGAATACACGTGTATTCATATTAATATATGTGAATATCCAGACACTTGCATTCATATTCATATATGTGAATATCAAGACACTTGTATTCACACACTGCCCTATCATATCCTGTCCCGTTCGGTACGAACCATTCCTGTCTTGTCCTGTTCTGTCCTATCCGATCCCTTCCTGTCCAGTCCTGTCCTTTCCTATCCCAATTGGTTCGGTTCTGTCCTGTCCCGTCCCGTCCCGTCCCATCCCCTTTCCGTCCCATCAGGTCTACCGGCCTGCCTGCCTGCGCGCCGTGTGTGTGTGTTTGTATGGATTACTGGGGTAGGATAAGTGTTGGTGTATTTATCTCTTCAGAACTCCTTCATATCCCTAGCTAAGTCAAGGTCATATGTCCCCGTCATGCAACCCAGGCACCCTCCCGCTCAAATTCTGTGTATAGTTGAAGACAATGGGATAATAATTCCATGTTAATTTCAACATGATTTCATCATTATTAGCTCCTGCGCATGCGCGAAAGTGTACTCCAAGGAACAAGGTCTAGTTATAATCAGATTTTGATGGCATTTTCCGGGAATTCATGGGTTATGCTGTAAATTGTACATTAGCAATTTCATTTTTCTCAAATCATTACTCCATTCTGCGCATGCGCTATTGTAAATTACTTCAAGCATAATTTTCCCGTTTTTTTTTTTTATTTTACAGTGAAGCATAAAATTGCGGGGTCTTGGGACTCTAAAAGTTGGAAACCTTCTCAAAGGCACGATGCGCCGTGTTCTGATCATATGTTACATAGGTATGGGGTTTAATAATTATAGACCAATTATCAGCGTGTAAGGGCTTTCTAACACAGAAATAATAAACCATTGTGTAATAATTTGCAGCGTTTTTTCAACTATCTGTAAGATCCATAGTTTCCTTACCTTCGGCAGTGAAAAGGGAAACGTAAAAATCTACTAGGAAATATTTTATGGCATTTAATAACCATCGTTAACCAACTACGATTACCCAACGTAACCGACACCCTAGGTTACTCGGAAACCGACAAGAGTCACCTCAATCACACCAATGCCCGGTTGTCCCCAGTAAAGTGAGCCTGAAGCGATTAGTGCACTTGACAGTGAGTTTAATCGATTGGCTGGGATGGAAGGTCGATTTCGATTAACGCGGTCGCCTGTCAAAACGTTGACAGATCGAATGTGATGGTCCATCGACGCCTCAAAGCCTTCCGCCTCCCTTTGTCAACCCAACTACGTGCGATCCCAGGTTGAGTTTCATTTTAACGAACGTAGTCATTCGTCTATACCAGCTCAGCTGCACCTAACTCTTTCCTGTGAGAAGCAGTTTGAAAAAGTTCAAACAATAGTAACAAATTTGTGAGGTCATGGGTAGTTTGAAGGAGTTACAGCAATCGTTCGTGGGATTGCCGCACATTATTAGTCAATTACCTAGGACTTAGCTGCTTCTTGCTTTCAACCGATTTCGAAAGAAGTAGTAATCACAAAACGTCTACCAAGTTGTGTGGACAGTACAGCTTCCTCACTTACTGTAAAATGGACGTATAGAACTGTTTGAAGAACAAAGTACAAATGATTGAATGGAAATTAGAATAGTAGTATAACTAAGTGTAGACAGGTTAATATGTGAAATAGGGTTACAATTCAAGCGCAAGTGCACTATTGCCATTATTCCAATACTATTCGTCATCTTAGGTTTATACTGGGTGTCGAAATTTCGAGCGCACCACCGGCTAGGGTTCGATTTTTCAACTAATTTGTGACTTTTTTTGTCGTGTACCATATATTTTGACATGGATATGTCTTTGCTCTAGGGGGTCAACCAAAAATTTCCGTGACGCAAAATTTGTGTCACAATTTCAGTGTTTTTCACGTACAACCCAGCCGTTGCTAGGGGAATGGAACTTCCGCAGTTTTCGTCGCACAAAAATCGTTCGCCACTCGTTGGAAAGCGCTTGATTTATGTGATAAATGTTCACATCTCAAGCTACCAATTTCCCCCTCCTCACGTATCTGGCAACATTCCTAAACTAAGTTGATTGGACTATAAACAATTTTAATAAGCCGGTTACAATATTCTTAACGTAAAGCAATAGCATCATTTACTCCACTCCATAGGAAACAAATAGAGAGTTATTTTCATCCTCTTGACAACAGTCGAGGATAACTCGAGGACAACCGTTATGAAATCCCCAATCAATGACATATCCATGTAACATGGTATCTGCTTGTAAAGCGGATAGTGGAACTCGTTTACGAGTTTCTTTTAAAGTTTTATAGTAATCGGACGTCATTATGTATGGTGGGAGGGCAGAGGGCACGCAGATGCATTTTAATAAGACCACTTTTTTCACTTTTAAGATTTTTTCGCGTTTTCGCCTTTGTATCACTAAAACTGTAACAACTCCCTACATTTTAAATCAAAACTCAAATATGATTAAAACGGGTAAAAAATAATCCGTAAATGTGTTTTTTAAAGTGTAAACCTATGTAAAACTAGGTTGTAACGTAGTTGAAGAGATCTGCGTGTCTTGCCATTTGATTCAGCGTGAAAAAATACGAAGAAACCGACCCCTAACTAGTATTTTCTTAAGGTGCTATTGTTCACAAAAACCCTCAATTTCATAGAAAAAAACACGTTTTTCAGCATGCAAACATACTTTTCTCCCCCAATTAAAATTTAAATTGACTACACCGTTAAAAAGCTGGGACTGTGATGCAACTTTTAGTTTTACTGCATGAAAATTTCCATCCACGACGTTTCGAACATTGAAGAAAGTAAAATTTTTGGAATTTTACAAATTTTTCACTTACAAATTATTTTTTTACCCGTTTAAAAAGTCATTAGGGAGATAGTAAATCTCAAGCTCTTTTCGACGATATAATCAGATTTGAGTTCTGACTGAAAATGTAGGGAGTTATGACAGTTTTAAAGACACAAAATCAAAAACGCAAAAAAATTATTGCAAAGTGAAAAAGTGGTCTTTTGAGTGAATTAAAAAATATATGTTATAGGACCAAGAAAGTCACGAATTAGTAGTAGAATCGAACCCTTGCCGGTGGTGCGCCTGCACCTGCGACACCCTGTATATAAGGTGGAGTTGATAGAAGATTGTCTGTGGGTTAACCCGCACTCATGTTGAACATTTCACCAAAATCAGTCCATTAGTCAAGAAGCATTGGCAGAGTCAACCAATCGCTCATGCCTGATAGTTATTTTTCGAAATATTGCAATAAAATCGGTAGGGCATCATCCAGGAACATGCACCCAACGACTCCCCGAGTTTGAACGAAATCGGACCGATTTATCATGAAAAAATCAAGGTTTTGAAAAATTAATTCGCACATGCACACAGCCTAATGGAATAAAAAATCAGTTTATTCACCAAAAACAAATATTCCAACTTAAATTATGAGTTTGTTTGACAGCTCTGTTTGAGCAAAGTAAATTTTCGAATTTCAAGAGAAATTGCTGCAAAAATTACTGAAAATTGCAACCAAAAAAGGCACGAAATCGTTATATTTATACTTTTTAGCTGGATAATACTCATAAACAGCATTTCCATTGTAAACTAGATTATTAAACAATGTATACTCAAATCATGCTAAATGATCAGTACTACCTTGATTGAATTTTATTAAAATACTCTATGTAATCAACGAAAATTGTAAAAATTTGGATTTTTTTTCCCCCAACTAAATATCACATACATGGAGAAAGTTTTTTTTCCCTCTATTTACCATAAAAATTTTAGTCAACGATAACTTTGGACACAAAAAGCTCAAATTTCAGAACAACTGAACACAAAAAATATGATGCGTCATATTAAAAAAATTGGTTCATAAAATCACGCTGCATGTTGGAATTTTTTCTTTCTCTTTTTTCTGTTCAACACAGAAAAATTTACCAGTATAGAAGGTGATGTTTGTAAAAAACAATGTAACAATATGGCTGAAACAATAAAAATACCTACAGTAGCACTACCCAATAAAAGTATCGTGCATACTATGTAGACATTTAGGTATGTTAATTTATTTCGTATATTGGTTGAGAAATGTGGACTAGGCGTGGCACCAGATGAGTGTTGAGATCAAACTTTTTTTATAGTCGTATAGCAACATCTACACTTGGAGAGGTAGGGAATAGTTTTATTCATATTTCAAAATAAATAGATACCGTGCAAACCCGTATAATTCCGTCTCTCCTTTTGGTTTATTATTTCCAATAATAAGCCTATGTGATCGTGTAGCAAAAAATTTGTATAACCCCCCCTCAAACTTTGTCACTTTACGTTTCAAGGTGCGTAGAATCCAAATTTAAAATGTCCGTTCGCCGTCCGGGCCGTAAAAGGTCTAAGAATTGACTTAAAAAACCCGTTCTTTCGCACATAGACTCCATTTGGGGTCTAGTTGGTCCTAACGTTTAACCATCCCGATCGCTTTACTCGCATAGATGCTATGGGCCAAAAACGGGCGAAAAAGTGTCTTTTTCAAGGCTTTGAGTGTTAGACTTACGCACGCACGCCTGGCACGCTTGGCAGGGGGTCACGGTGGGTGGTGAGGGGGGTGAGCGGGGGGTGGAGTGAGAGGAGGCGCCGCGGCACCTTGTGGTGTCTGGGGTGACCAGGGGCGTAGCAGAGGGGTGTAGGAGAATGGATATTTATTACTTTTACGTGTTATACCCATATAATACACCGCGGCACCATGAGGTGAGTACGGCGTTCCTTCGAGGCATGAATATATGTTTTTTTCTAGGTCATATTTGTGTGTTAATACCAATGCTTTTCCTACGCATATTTAATAACATATCGTCTCGACTTTTCGTACGTACTTAGATAATGATATTATTAAGGCAATAACTATTTGAATATATAGGAGCTCAAATCGAGAAAAATAAACATGCGTATATAATTATAGAAGTATAGGTTGTGGCAACTCGAAATAGGACACGCCGACGAGTCTGGACGGGCCTTATGACGCACGCAAGCCAACTAAAACTACGATTATACCCAACTGAAAAAATAATAAACCTTTGTGAAATAATTTGCAGCGTTTTATAAGTGACTCGACATCGAGGAAATCAAACGCTGATACATTGCAAAACGATGAATAACGAACTTTGATGGGACTTTCATCCACCGACCTTTTCAAAGGCAAAAATAATATTGCTTGGTCTGATTGCGAGAGAGCCAGCAAAGCTGCAGCCCTCAGAAATTACCATACCGGGAGCAATCATTTCTCATATCCGGTGCTCCGAGAAAAATTCTCCTACTGCTCCATAGGTACCTCGATTTGAAATGTAAATTTTCTGTTTGATCATCGAGTTTTTTTCATTGGTGGATAAACATTTAGCTATTCTAAGGGTGTCGTTATCATTTCTCCACTGATTCTCAAACGAATGAAACGTGATCAAATGATCCTATCATTGAGGAGTCGCTAAATGATGGAAAATGTATCTTGCTTGTATTAAAGGCGATAAATTGATAGAACATCCACACCACATAATTAAAACCAGTAAAATGAATTCATGTTCGTGTTTACATTAAAAATCAGAGCAACCTTATTCTGAACAAACATTAAGATGGAAGTAAGCTGATAACCTGGTAAAGTATCCAAACTGGTAAGTAGATTAGTAGCAGAAACATTTATTTTTGGGTTCGTATCTTTACAAGTATGCTCATGTAATTAAGAAAATGAATTGAAATATTGAAATAGACTTTAATAAGTAATCTCAAGGTAGAGATCATGAGGAAAACTCTATTTTTCATCTCCTTCTTTTTTTCTTTTATAAACCTTTAAAAAATTTTCAGTCATGCAGCATGATCATATGAGCGAATTCTCTTAAATTACCAATTTTATTATAATATGTTAAATTGTAATAAAATTTGACCAAATTGAGTACAAAGAAATTGCTAAAAACTAATTTTATGGCAAAAAACTCATACTAAATAAAAATTTGGAGATCCAAGGAAGATTTTGGATTTTCATATTTTCTTGCAAATTTTATAGATGTTTCAGTAAATACTAATAAAATGTATGTATGATCTTCAGCATAAGTTTGTGCGAAAAATGTTTAATGTTCTACTCGTAGTTAATCGTAGATGACTTTTTTTCTCTAACATCCTGCTAAAAAGTATAAATTTAACGAGTTTTTTTTCCGTTTTTAGCCATTTTTAGTGATCGGTTTAGCGCATTTTTTAAAATTTAATCAATTTACTGTGCTCGAAAAGTGCTGGCCAACAAACTCATACTACCATTCGGAAAGCTTGAACTTGTAGCGCAAGAACGGGATCTTCATCTGAATCCTAAGGAAAGTAATCGTGTGGAATGACACATAGGTATATGTTTACACATATTTTATAAAAAATGCACAAACTTCAGGAAACGTTTCTGAAAGCCTCAAAACGGATTTCAGTGAGGAGAATTTCCAAAAAAATTTGATTTTTAAATTTTCCGAGCCATTGTAATAGCATCATTTTTAACGAAAATTCGCTAAAACAAAATAAGCAGATAAAAATAATCTTATTATTATTATTTGTTAAAATGCGTCAGTCTTTTTGGTTTAAGCTAGGCTAGAATATCCTTCTAAAACTACTAAACCTTATCTTACGAAATTCGGCTTAAAAATCATCCGGTAATGTGCCTGGAACCTTGGGCATCACTAATGATCAACTTCAAGCTATAAAATTGAATGATTGGAAAATTTTTAAATTGAATAGAAAAGGCTTTTTATTGGCGAGAAAAAAATGACAAACATGAGCGGGAATGAGAAGCAGTAAAAGCATAGACAATTAGCACTATTCCTAGTACAAAGTTAATCGTAGAAGTGCCTGATAAACTACAAAGTAACAAAATATTTGTAGTTACTCCGATAGATACCAACATATTTGTCAATAGTTCCCTCGATAATGATGTACATAACTATCTAAGACCTACGCAGTAAGGCTCTTACACAGAAATACTGAAGCTTTTTTTTTTTTTAATAATCAACGGGTTTTATTTTAATTATATAATTACTATTTCTTCTAAGTGTATTGAGGGATTCTTGCTTCGTAAGCTGCAAAAAGTAGATAAACTGGAACTTATTTTCGAAGAAAAATAAAACGAGGTTTTTAGCCTTTTGCCGGGTTTCAAAGAAATGTATCCAAGGCAGAATTTAATTGTCTTTCAAAAATCACGCGAAATCTTTCCGTGCCGATATAATAAAATATCAAAAATAAGAAAAGCTGTGTGATACCTCGCACTAGCGGATGTAGAAAGAGCGGATGTAGTGTGATTTCTATAAAACTATATCGGTATTTATTTTATTAAAAACATTATTATTCCGGTACGTTCTCTTGCGAATTTGGATTTTTAAACAAGTAATTGATATTGCGATTTCAGACAACTTGAAGCCTACTATTAGAGGTTGTGGATAATCCAGAATGATCCAGACTAATAGTGGATGAGAATCCAGAATAATTTGGAGATCACTGAGAACTGAACAACGTCAAAAGAGTGACTGAGCGTGAGTGAGAGAGAAGGGCATATTCCAGAATGTTTAATCCTGTTACCAAAGTTTAGTTAGGTAGTCGTCTAGATGTATTACCAGCAAAATATGGGTTCACGGCAGGAAGTGATCACTTCTAGTCCAGAAGAGGAAATTTAACGAGATTACAATCTGGGGTTTTGTTTAACCAGATCTAAGTCCCGAGATCCATTCCGCGACCACCGGCCAGCTAATGAGATTTTCTCGGGCTTGTGAAACCCCACAGAACGAGATTTGAGAGTGAGCCGAAGTGCAGAAGGAGATTCGAAAAACCGCAGGTGTTGGGTTTCGCCAGGAGCTGTTGAGATGCACGGAGCTTCGAAACCGACAATAGACGGTTCCTAGTAGATCCGTAAAACACAATGCGTCGTGGGATATCGACAATCCGGTGCCGTAGCTCTTACGCATTGAGTTTTGGTGACGCATCCTTCCATCCAGATACGTTAATGGATAGCAACCCGTAAAAAACATAATCGCCTCAAAAACCTACGGCGCCGATAACCTCCGTTGCGTTTTCCCGCTCGTTCTCCTGTCAGTTGACAGTTGACACTTGCGTTTCCGCTCCCGCACGGTTTTTATACTAGCCTTTTACAGTTCTTTATAAACTTTATTGAAAAGGCGATGTAGAAACAATTGGAAAAAGGGATAATTTCCTCCTTCCATGGATTTAGTGTTACAACTAGATCCGTAAAGAGCTTGACGTGACTTTAGGGAGCAGTAAATTTTACTCAGCTGCGGTTAGCATTACGTATGCTCGCCCTAACCGTCCTCTTTACACGACGTATTGAGACCAAGGGATATAGTAGGAACTCTCTAATAATACCAACATTCTACACAAATACGCCAATATCTACTACCAGCACCAAATAGAATAATAATCGTATATGTGTATAGTGAAATTTAAGGAATTTAATGTTGTGAGGATGCAGTATTTATTGTAGTTTATTGCTTGGTTAGGTACCTCCGCCAACTAGCATAATTTAATGGGCTCATTTCAACGTGTATAATATGTACATACTAGCTGGTTCACCCTTGCGCTGCGCAGGTTGACTGGAATATACGGAAGCCCCCCCCCTCACCTATCACATTTTGGGACAGCCCTATGGATCTGATTCAAAAGAGTCTTTACTTGAAACTACTTACTTAAAGTACCTACTTACTCATAAATTACTTATTAGGACCAAACTACTGAGATCAACCCCCAACTCCCTCTCCACAAACGATTGATATTTCAGATTAAAAATATTCTTGATAGGTAACCCAAAAGAACGTTCAGACTAATCCAATTTTATTCGTCTGAAAATCAGATCACTAGTTCGTTCGGTGATGACCAAATTATTCAATTTAGCCACTCCCTCCTCCCTCCCTCTTTTTTCCGCACCGTAAACACTTCCCTATGGTTGGGGCTAGACAATATTTTAATAGCCTCTGATTGCGGTTGACTTAATCTAAACATATTCGCCCAATCAGATCCCCAGTTTGTTCAGGGATGTCAAAGATACCCCTTTCCAAACCCCCTCCCCCAAAAACAGCCATATGGGTCGGAATTTAAATGTTCTAAGAAGGCTGTGTTTTCTTAGTGTTATCAAACATATTTCATCAATCAGGTCCTCAATTCATTCTGCTAATTTCAAGGAGCCTGTGATTTAAGTTAGAATAATCCAAACATATTCGACAAATCAGATCCCCACTTCGTTCAATGGTGTCCAAGATACCCCATTTCACCCCCTCTCCTAAAACACCCCTTCTGGCTCATATTTTAAAAACTTCAAATAGCCTATAATTTAAGTTGGACTGATACAAACATTCCCCGCAACTCGTATCAGTTGTCCAATGACCCCTGTAACCGTAAAAAGCGGACAAACATACGGACAGACAGACAGACAGAGAAAAATTTAGGAAATGGTACCGATTGTCTACAAATAGCAAAAAACGGAAAAGAAACACAAAATTTCATGATTCTAATCAATGTACAGGCATACTTACGATTTTATTTATATAGATAGTGTTGTTGTAAATTGTATACATTACCGGGTTCAAATGTTTTATGAGGTTCTAAATCAGTCAATTACTACTATTGGAATGCTGTTTCCGAGAACCATGCATTAAACCACATTGAAATAAGCTAGGTATTCTCAAACTAATCGCTGGCTAAAACCGTATAAATCCGCAACCACTGAGATAATATTTTTTTCATTAATCTAATTGGGCTTCTTGCACAATCTAAAATCCTCTTCTTGTGACTGATATCATAACAACGCTGTTGAAGAGGATTTTTGATTAATTTCATCGCCGTTATCTCATATTTACTCATTTAGTGACACTCATTCAGGCCATCGACATGTAGCCTTAATGACATCCGCTCTTTTATGGACCAAAAGAAAATTGAGTCGACATTGCTGCCAAGTGAGCATCAAATTGGTCACCTAATCTACAAAATTGGAAAGTGGTTATCTAGACATGAGTTTATGTTATCGAACATAGAGGTTATTTATCTAGACTTTTCCTATTATCTAAGGATATGAGGCTCTGTGGCGCTAACGGTATTTTTACCGACGGGATGGAGGCATTCTCCAGGCAGCATTGAGCATTAAAAATACCGTTGACTTTTGTCATTTATTTTGCACCTCCTCTGTCTGTTCACACCAGCTTCCTCCACAACAACACTACCGTTTCAAGTGTTGAAGTTCTGCAGTGTGCTGATCCAACGTAATAGGATTATGCTTCCTCAGCCTTTTATCTCCTCATCTGAGTAACCAGTCTAACCCGCTAGTGACCGGTTCTGTTTGTATCCGTTTTTCTCCTTCTTTGTTTATAGATTGACGGTTGGTTGATAATGATGAAAGCAACAAACCCCGTATTCATTACTTACTTACGGTTATCTGCCATGAACCAGGTGTTCCTCTGGTTTCCATTCATTTATCGGTCCCCTCACTTATCTTATTATTTCTCCTATGTAGATACCTTTTTATTTTATTTACGTCATATTTCTATGAGATACTAAAACTATAGCAATTAGATACACTCTTCATTAGATTACGCATTAGGGTGGCGAAACGATACCCGAAATATGAATATATTTTAAAGACTCAGCATACACCCTCTCCCACAGAATTCTGACTTTCTGCGCGAGAATGCCAAATATTTTACGGTATACACGCGTGATTATACCTCATACTGTTCCGTAATCCCCCTAGATAACATTCTTTATTTACTGCTAAGTAACTGCAATCGTCAGTGAGTGAGACTCAAAACATGTGATATGTAATCGAAGGACGGAGGTACCTCATTTTCTTTTCAGATTTTTGGTTTCACTACGCATAACCCTACATAGCATACAACTTGAATACCTATCTACATCCCATATGTAGGTAAGCATTCCTCTTGTATGAGAAAACAAAAGTTCCATTCCGTTAGAATGCCAAATATGATTTTCCGAATTGATTGCATTGCATCCTGCTTCGGTCGGTTCGAAATGTAGAGAATATATCAATGATGAATCAGCATTCAAATTGTATTCAGTCTTTCAGAACGAGGCCACTGTGGTCCTCCAACGCCCCATTGTTTATTTTCCTCTATAGCGGCGTCCGTATTATACGACAAATCCGTTTCCCCGAAACAATGAAGTTCGGAATGCTAGTAATCTGTCACTGATGAAACATCGAATTCGGTATGTTGATTCCGAATCGTTTCACCCCCCCTTCCCACCATCACAAAACGTTTTCACATGTATTGTAGTTATATATGAGAAGACTTCAATGCATATCCATCTCGAAATTCCTCAACAAGCTAACATAATTCGATCATTACAGAAATGTTAGATGAGGATGGGTAGACATTTCTCTGTCGAAGTTATCATATCTATTGTACCTAATACTGGATTATGAGAAGGGGAAAAAAACAGAAGTTAATGAAGAACATTTCCTATTTTCAAGAAAATTAACAGTTACTATGTTCAACGATTTTGACGGTTAGGTCACTATCAGTAACAAACAATAACTGAGCCGGTTCTGTTATTGTTTATTACTGACAATGACCTAACCGTCGAAATCTATCTACATTGTACAAATCTTTATTTTCGAGGAAACAGACAACTTTCTTCATTCACTTCCGTTTTTTCGTTGGAATGGGTTTCCACAACTTGTGCGCGTGATTTAGTTCGTACTAGATTACGTCTTGGCATTAGTACAAGTTTATGACAAGGAGATGATGGAAATTTAGTATTTACTCTTTCAAAGGGTAGAGGCGATTAACCCGGAACACCCAGAGGATATCCTGGAGGCTGAATATACCAGAAACTATCCACAGTAGCAGCGTTTTCCAGAATCGAGAAGGAGGAGCAACCCATCAAACTCTTGGGGCTTCCAAAAATCTGGGAGGTGGAGGGGGGTAGAGTGGAAGGGGGCTTCAAATAGACAGTGTTGGGTTAAATGTTAATTGTAAAAGTTAAAGGTATATTACTCATTTTACCTATGCAACCGTCGGGGGCGGAGAAGAGGGAGGGGTAAGGACAGTAAATACTAGTGGTCTGAGGGGGAGGGGGTTCGAAACCAAACTCTGCTAACATGACAAGGAGGTGATGGAAATATAGTACAGTAGAAGTCCATTAGTCCGGCATCCAACAGTCCGGAATGCCCGATAGTCCGGCATCACTCCGGAAAATTGTAAAAATTTTGGTTTTCTCCAAAAGTGTGTCTTTAAAGCAAATAAAAACACTCGAGAGCTATTCGGAAGTTTTCGGGATAGTTCGGGATCATCCGGAAGCGCTCGGTATTGTTCGGAAACAATTAGCGGCCGGCTAGTCATTATCAACATTGTAGTAAACCCTCAGCCTACTCAAAATCTTGAAGAAAGTGACTCAGATGCCGAAACAAAAGAAAAGGAAAAAATCAGCTGGGCAGAAGCTGCAGAATCACTAAATAAGTTTATCTCTTTTGCTGAGGCTTGTACTAGCTACAGTGCTTCAGAAATTATTGATTTCCATATCATTAGAAATGAATTTTATACTAAACGCCAAAAGTAAAAAAAAAAAAAAGACATTCGTGACTTTTTAAAATTTAAGTGAAATATGTTTTACAGCACGTGTACATACATTACATGAAATGTAAAATAAACTTTGTTGTGTGTATTTGTAGTTTAGTTATTAACCTAATTGTTCTTATAATTACCGCCCGATAGACCGGAATTTTCGGTAGTCCGGCACCGAGCCGGTCCCGAACGTGCCGGGTTATCGGACTTCTACTGTAACTACTCCTTCACAGGGTACAGGCGATTGAACTGCTTAACTCAGAAGATATCCGAAGGCTGAATAGCTACTATACTATAGCTACTAACTACCCCTAGTCGCAGCGTTTTCAAGAATCGAGAAGCAGGAAGTACTCATATCCATCAAAATTTTCATTAAAATGTCCACCACTTTTAGCTAGTTTCATGTTATTAATGAATCTTATTTTAGTTTTTTGTCGCTACTTTGCATTTCTTGGCTAAGCAGTTTTAGAAACCCTGAAATTAATGACAGCCTTTCGACGGATTAATCCATCATGACGCTCACTCAATAGAAGCACTTTATTAGGGCCCTTAATGAATTGCGTGGGTAAATTATGTTTGAATGGAGGCGAGACGGGAGCAGAGTTGATTGGGTGATATCAAAGACCTTCCAGTAGAGGGAGAGCGGGCCGAGGGCACGGCTGTCCTTAATTACCTGTCTGACCGTCAGCTGCAGCAGATTCCGACCCTTGGCCGCGGAAAATGCAGTGTCAACCTCACCCTGAAACCAATCAACCGATTCGTCTAGGAGGCTACCTAGTCTATTTATCAAAATTTCCGTCTCAGAGAATATAAATTACTCGATTATTCGAGGTGCCTCACGTATATCTTATATTAATTAGGTCAAACATCGGTAAGTACATTTTTATTAAGTAATGATGAGTGTAAACTTTAGAGAGGAGAGCGAACCTCTATCAGCGTTGTAGTTCTACCAAGCAGCCCCTTGTTTCATATTCAAATTTCGTTGTGCTATCTCTGGTAATACAAAAAATATAAATAAATAAATAAGGGGCTTTTAAAATTATAAGTAAGAACTCAGCAACTCCAAATCACAATCCAAGTTAAATTATAAGTACGCTACCTTACTAGATAAAATTTGAAAATCAGCTATAACAACTTCTGCAACACGAGTGGTTTTAACTAGCCGAACTACCCTCATTCTCCACCAACCTATTTAAACTCAAATACCAATGTACCATATGGGTACATATGGTACATATACACCCAATATGAACTAAATCTCGTTCGCAGAACGACAGACGATACTTCTGCTCATGAACCAATGCAAGAACCCCTACATTCATGGTAAAGAACCTGATCTCCAGAGCGTAAATTCCAGCCTACAGTTATCTATTTATAGATAAATCAGGATATTGTCTCCATAAGGATCCGCAACAATGTTATCAAACAAGCACTCATGTGACATAAATTGACCTTTTGTATGGAGATGATCCCTCGTATAAAGCAAGAGAGAGAACATCACACAACCCGACGCCCTTAGCATCAACCAAACCTATATGCAAACAACAGCTGAACAATGGGTTAGCAAAAAATACTCATTCGTTAGCCTCAAGCATATTGCAGACGTTTTATGTTCGCAGCCATTACTACAATTAACTTTACTCAGGTAAACTTCAAACAAGTTAGGAACAAGAGGTCAGTTCTGTCATGTTCATGTTTTCATTAATCAAGCCCAGAAGACAAAGGTATCACGATAACGGAATCATGAAAATTTGATATAAGAGAATGTTGAAGAGAAGTTGTTCATTTACTAGTACCTACCTACCAAAGCATCTGCGAAATAACCAATATTACGCAAATGAATCGAAGTAAAAATGAAACAATGTAACTGATAGCTATAGTTGCAACAAGCTGATAGTTGTAGAGGCTTCAGCCCATCACATCACTTCCATTCCAACACTCCATAATCAGAGGTAATATTGCGTGAAATAAAGATAGGAATCACTCGCAATTAAGAGGACCCTGTAAATGTATTGTAAGGTGAATCACATTCCACAAAAAGATATTCATAAAGTTCGACATGAGAAAGAAAGAGGCTGGAGCAATCAAAACTATCAGATTCGGGGAGGAAACCATCCACACAAATCGTAGCCGACAAACTGTAGCAACCATTCGTTTCCCACTATCACAACACACCCAAACTGATTTATAAATTAATGAATGAATACATTCTGAATTAACGAAAAAACTGCAATAGTAAATGTTAAGAAAGTTTGCAAGTCGACAAAACTACTTCATCCATGAGCAACAATAGCGCTCAATTAGTGCTTTTTTGTATAAATTTTCATACAATCAGGTCATAATATTGGTTGCGGTGAGAGCATGAACAGCAGACTAGTCATTCTTAACTCAACTATCAATTTCAAAGAGGTCAACAAACACGAAATTGTTATTACTACATGATTAAGGGAGCCAAGGAAAATGAAAAGGATTAGATTGGTATAATAAGTATTGTGATGATGATGAATTTAGAACTTCGGCGGTCAAAAATTATGTTTCAATAATTATAATCTATTAAGCTTCAAACAGCCTCTCTTCTCCTATGAATCCATAAGCTGAACAGCTCTAATATATAGCAGGTAGTTTCTCTCTACAGGAGCGATCCTTCTGAACGTGTTAGAGAAGGAGGAAGGAGTTATTTTCCCAACTGTTTTTTTCCATGCTGGACAAAGATTAACGTACCTACTCACGCTTGTCGAGGTATATAATCTGTTCTAAAACGAATTTGGGGTCCCCATGTCTCCACTGAGCTTACCAACGTTGGCAAGCCGTCGACAGTAATTCGACCGCGTTACCTCTCGAGCTGAGGGCTCCTAACAAGGGCTAGCGGTAAATTCTGTCGAACAGCGTCTTCGAAAGGTCTGGTAGGTGGAATGAGGCTATAAGCCATAACCGAGGAAAAAGTTCCAGTCATGCAGCATGATCGTACGAGCGAATTGTCGTAAGTTATCGTATTATATTATGTTAAGGTATTTTAAAATTTGAGCTATTTGAGGACAAAGAAAATGTCTACAACCAATTTTCTGGCAAAAAACTCGTTCTAAATAATATTCGGTGATTCAAAAAGAGATCTTAGTATATTGATTTTTTTGCAGTTTTTATCGATTTTCTAGCACATTTTAATGAAATTTGAGTACATTTTTCAGCATGATTTTGTACATCAGTTTTTTAATGTTCTATTTAATGGTTGAACAACTTTATTTGAGCCATATTCTATAATAAGTGCAATCACGTGATTTCGTTCCAATCCGTTTGGCTCGGTAAAACTGGGTGTAACTGGGTGTGGATCGGTAAAATGGGTGTGATGTTGTAACTTATTATATGTAATACGATAGTTTAGGAAAAATTCGCTCATCCAATCATGCTGTAAGAATAATTTTAATAACCTTTATTTGACCAATATTCTACCAAAAAATATAAATTGAACGATTTTTAGCCATTTTTAGTGATTTTTTAAATAAATTTTTTGAAAATTGGCCAATTTGATGTGCTCAAAAGTTCTGGCCAACGAACTCATCCTTTTGATTGGAAAGCTTGATTTTTTGGCGCGAGAACGGAATTTTTATCTCAATCTTGAGAGTTTTATTTTGAGAGAGGTTATTTTAGCAATAGCATAGGCGTAAATTCAAAGTTCTACATTTAGCGAATTTTCGTGGAAAATGAACTATTACAAAGGGTCGGAAAATTTTTAAATCAAAATTTTTGAAGAATTTCCTCTTTGAAATCCGTTTGGAGGAATTCTGAAAAAATGCCTGAAAACGGATTTCAATGATGAAATTTTTCAAAAATTTTTATTTTAAAATTTTCCGAGCCATTGCAATAGTTTCAGTTTCTTTGAAAATTTGCTAAAAGCAGGTTTTTAGCTATAAATCTGACAGAACAATGTCTGTGCACATGAAGTGCTTAAATTTCTTATAATGTGTTGTAAATATAATACGCAAAACAATAAATAACCAAGAAGGTTCGAGGAAATGGAATTTTTACCGATATTGTACTTTGTCAGGACACTCGTATTTGGTAACAGTAAAAAATACCTCGCAAAGATTCACAAAAGATTCGCCTTCGAGTTCTTCGTTAAATTTGACGGAGAAAAATAAAACGTTGGATTCGGTTATCCCGAGTAAATCTCACCACCCGCGGGTTATTGGCTTTTTAAATCCCAATAACGGGAAATTTATCAAAGGAAGCATTTTTGGAATCGGATCAAATGAAAAAGTTACACGTCTGCCTCGGCGTTCCAATTAGTACCTTTTTGCTCTTCGCGCCTCTTTGATAAAGAACTCATTTTCATTCATTCTCTCTCTTTTTTTTTAATTGAGACGTCAAAATCTCCGAACGTTTCCTTGAAAATGCGGGTGCTTTTCGCTTTGAAGTTGGTTTTTGCTCGGGGCTCCAAGTCTCATTGAATTCGTACAGCGATGTCCGAGCTGAATTGTCAGTCCAACTAATTTGATAAATTAGCGCGGATTCCGCGGAACCCGGTCAATTTTATTGCGTAGGAATGTTGTTTGGTATGTTCGCGTGGGGCGGTATTAGAGGATTTGAGGGGGATGAGGTGGACTCTGTGCCAAGCGGGTCTATGTGCATTCGGATTTTGACATGATGAATGGAGAAAATAAATAAATGTAAAATTTTGCATCACAACTTGGTAATGCAATTATTCTTTTATTTCACTTCATTTATTTGTTGCCATAAAATATAATCATAGTTCTCATATAAAATGAATCAAATAAAGTTAAATCTACTATCTGCTAGCAAAATAAGAAAACAACTACGCCCACCAAGGCTTAAGTTCAGATGAACTCGTGTCCTCTTTTGGAGTCATGATATTCGAGCAAAGTTAAAAAGACAACACAATAATTACCTCCTTGAAAATAAATTAAGAAAATTTCAAGAAGAAAAAGTACACCCAAACATTTCAAGAATTTAACGAAAAATGAAGAGAAACAACATTTTCTTTCTTCGCCTTACGAATCATGAAAAAATTTTATTATGCATTGTGACATTTTTATAGCTAAATATTTATTTTAATTGTTTAAAAAAATATTGAATGGATTACTTTTAAGTAAATAAACTGAATGTGAGCCCTTGAGATTAATTTTGTAGTTACAATAAAATCACAACGCCGCATTATAAGAGCCTGCCTGTTTAATTTTGTGCAACATCTAGGTGTTACAATATTGCGGTATTCCGAAGTTCTAGTACACGATCATTTTGGAATGTGCTGATCGTAAAAAATAAATTTGAGATCCTGTAACATGATCCCGTTAAAAAAAAAAGGTTCCCAATGTAGCACACTCTAAACTCTGAAAACAACTTTGCAGTAGATTATCAAATTGGTTTGTTTACTATTAGCTTACCAAAGTATTTCATAATGTCTGTAGTGGAACTAAGTGGGGTTAAACAAGAAGCTCCCTAAACAACTATTGGGAGAGGATCCCAAACCAAAATACACCGACCGTAACTGAACATTAGACAAAAAGTTTCTAACCGTTTGAAACTGAAAAAATAATTTCGAAGCTTCTTCATGAACGTCGCAATACAGTTTTTTATTCCCCCAATTTTAAATTACCATGAAAAATAATTCCCATGTTTTTTAGTTTTCCTTAAAAAGCGATATCACACAATTACGCCGAAATTATAGGATTATACCTACACGGATAGTCACATAACGAAATTGTCAGCAGAGGAACGGAGAGAAAATTGGAGCCCAGGGGAGAAAATCCGGGCCTCTATTAGAAACAAATTTGCGAAGTATTACACAAAGATTCAATATTTCTGCTTTAGATATCCCTTCACGCAGATCACGAAGTCTATATATGTACAGTAAGACATCAAACGTGCATAGATATTTATAACATAAAAACCAAATGAGATCAAGACAAATTAGCTGAAGTTAAGAATGCCTAATCTACATTGTAATTCACAGTCGTGTTGGCAGTTTTTACCGAATTTTCGTGGAAAATGAAGCTATTGCAATGGCTCGGAAAATTTTAAAATCAAAATGTTCCAAAGATTTCTTCATTGAAATCCGTTTTGAGACATTCTGAAACGATTCCTGAAGTTTGCGCGTTTTCATATATACAATTATATATATAGTCATTCCAGACGATAACTCTACTTAGGATTGAGGTAAAAATCCCGTTCTTGCACCAAAAAATCAAGCTTTCCAAGTGAATGGACGAGTTCGTTGGGCAACAATTTTTGAGCACATTAAGTTGGTCAACTTTCAAAAAATGTACTAAAAAATCACTAAAAAGTCCAGTCATGCAGCATGACCCCATGAGCGAATTTTTGAAGAAATCTTCGACATTTCAGTCGCTATTGATCGTGTAGAGAAATTTTAGTTCATGATTTTGATAGACAAACATGGATTTCACAGAGTAAACTCATCAGTTGTGATTACATTTTTTTTTTTTTTTTTTTTTAACAAGCACCTACTACCTACGTTTTAAACAGCATGGGATACTGGTTTGGTTATACAGGGATACTTCCATAAGAGTAGTTCAATCTAAATTTGGACAATGTTTCATGCAAATATTACCAATTTTTACAACTAGCAAACGGCCTTATTTCGATTTTTGACTGATTTTTCAACTTTGAAATTTTTGAAAACTTGATACATATTCTTATAGGAAATTTTACGCTGATTCCGAATATACCACATGTTAGTATGCTGAAAAAATTATTTCGAACAACAAATCGCAAAAAACAGGCTATTTTGAAATTTTTGTCTACATTTTTGAAAATTTCAAAACGAAGATGTAATCCGATCATTCTGGCCAATAACTTGAACTTTCGTTTTGTGTCCTTAACATTTTAAATTTTGTTTGAAGTTACTAGCACAATTCTACGGACAGTTATCGTATGGAATGACACATACATACATACATATAAACATACATACATTAAAAAATGCGTTAAACTTCAGAATATGATTCAGAATAGCCTGAAACGGATTTCTGCATAAAATGTGTTCAAAAATTCACATTCTACAAATTTTGAGGCGAGAGCAATAGCTTAATTTTCTTCAAAACTTCGCTAAAATGGCTAAAAACGGTCAAAAATTGTTAAATCTATAATTGTTAGCAGAGTATCAGGCAAAACAAAATTATCAAAATTTAAATAGAGCATTGAAAAAATTTCAAAAAATTATGCTGAAAAACGTACTTGAATTTCGCTAATATTTGCTGAAAAATCAATTTAAAAAATAAACCAAAAAATCCAAAATCATTTCAGAATTAACAAATTTTATTTAGTACGGGTTTCTTTTTTCTGCCATAACTTTGGTTTTTAACAATATCTTTCTACTGAAATTGCACAAATTTGAAAACAATTTAAGATAATATAATACATAGATAAGTTAAGAAAATTCGCTCAAACGGTCATGCTGCATGACAGGAACTTTTTTTGTCTTCCTCCGTCCGCCATCCAGAGCTTTTCTTCGAAACTATTGGACCAACGCTTAATTTTCTATCAACCCTAAAGAGTATAATTTAAGGGCTGAAATATTCCAAATTCGATATCTCAAAAACTTTTAAAATATGTAGGTTACAATAATGTTTTTTTCCATTGATAGATACTGTAAGTTAATCAGTTCGCTCTCCCTAAGGCTCAAACTCTGACAATGAAATCAACCTTAAGAAGTAAACCGTCAAATGTTGAGTGGAGTGTAGAAAAATTGTTTTTCTTGGTTGAATAGAAACGTTTATAGTTGAAAACAATAAAGTCACAACGTTTTACAGCCGTTCATAAATCATTTTAAACTGTCTTTCAAAGGTTAGTTTTAACGTTAGACGGATTGAGATGCGTAATACCTAAATTGCCGTTGCATGAATAACCCAAAATCGTTGCAGTCAGTTTTTCAATAATAGTCTGGAGTCCACCCAATGTTCGTCATAGATATGTATGACGTTTTGCAAACTTGTTCCTCCAAACAGGTTAGTGTCACTTTCTCTATTTATGTTGTAGAAGGAAATCCGGGCCCCCTCAGGAAGGCCTGTACCCACTGTCCCCGCCCTCTCTGAGGGCCTGATGGTCAGTACTTGTGGTGAACGTCTAGATATGGAAATACGGATTACCGACATCTTAGCTATGTTCAGGTTGTTAGTTCAAGTCAAACCGTTTACGAACAGATTAGAGTTCAGAATTGCTACTCTTATCAAATCATCAACCGTTCATACCATCATTTGATCAGCTCATCATTATATTCATTCTTATGCAAAAGATGTGGCCATTCGCACTCAGAAATCATCTGATTCAAGACTTCACAATGCACTTCCCACTCATGCACTATTGGTGAAGCTATTGGTTCTCTTAATATATATTTTCTGCCAGAGTTGATCCAAATAATCTACTTTTCGGTTTAATCTTTTCAATAATAAGTAAGCCTTTATAATATGGAATTTAAATAAAATTTCAACCACCCACCCCCCAAAATTGTTTCGTTAACGCGTGGAATGAATAATTTTTTTTTTTTTTTTTAAAGCATAAGACCAACGTATATGAAACTTGGACCGAAAATGACTGGGCCACAGTTCCTCTCAAATTCACGGCACCACTTTTTCGATCAACCTATAGCTTGAAATATAAGTTTGATATTTTAAAAATCGGGATTCCAGTAACCTTTGAACTTGGAGTTATGTTGACAGATTTCATTACAAAGAATCGGAGACCACCTGGGTACTTCATTTCAGTTCGCTCTCCCTAGGTGCAGAAAACTTTGGAAACGAAATAACGTCAACATGAATGTGAATGAGAATAGTTAAGACTATACAAAAAAGGCCTTTCTGTCCTTGAATTGGTTTAACATTATCCCACGTTTCTCTCCAGGAATCGGGGCTTCTTCAGGGAGACAAAATTCAAAATACAACTTAAACAATTTTAAATCGATTTTTCTTTCACTGATGACTTTGAATTTGATTTTTTATCTCAATAAAGAAAACAATAAGTATTTATTTTTAAAAAGTTGTGAATTTTATATTTTGAATTTTGTCTCCTTGAAGAAGCCCCAGTTCCTGGGGAGAAATGTTGGAGAATAATAAAAAGCCAATTCAAGGACAGAAAGGCCTTTTTTGTGAAGTCTTGTTAAAATTTGAGCTGTACAAGTAAAGAAACGTTGTTAAGAATATTGAACTCAATATAAATCCCCTTACATGCTGCAACGATCGACCAACTGAAACTTTCTCAATGATATCCGTTTCCCAAGAAATAGAGTTTATTAGAACTTGTGTTGCGTAAAGACGGAGAAGTGAAGATCATTAATTCACTACCGGATGTCGATTATTCATCTATATAGGCCAGAGATTGACGGAAGAGCTTATCTAATTAATACAAAAATAATGGGCCTCGCGCAGAGTTTATTATTTCAGCTTCGCTAAATGGATAGGGAAATGTCAGACATAATATTTAGCCAAACTATACGTAGAATTTTTAATGTTGATAACTGATGTCCAATTGACCAAGTTACACCATTTATATCATCTTGATATATCCTTTCAATAAAGTACATTTTATTAGAAAGTATTCCACGGGCATTGAAGGTATAAGGAAAGTACTTCTAATATTAGTGAATCCATAACAGACGAACTTCAATAAGTACCTACATGGTTATGGCGGACATTGGTTCGTCCTTGTAACAGTCGCCATTTTCCATCCGCAGTTATGTCTGCCGTGTTATGTGCGTGGTTACCGCAGGAGTGATGTTACTTCAAAAATCAATAGATAGTTCACGTCACTTGCCCATTTACAGACAATGAGCGTTACCGACGTATTCTAATTATATATTTAAATTCAAATAGATTCCATTCTAGGAAATTTAATACCATCCGCAACCTCCTACATTGATTAGTTTTATTTCTATGATTTTTTCAAATTTTGCACTGGTGACGTCACACTGGTACGCAGGGGGGTTCCGCCCAGGCGGGAGGGGTGCTTTGACGTCACCAGTGTGCGAAACTTTGAAAAATCGTAGAATGAAAACTACTCATCGTAGGAGAGTAGTACGGTTGATACTAAACGTCTTAGGGTGGAATCTTCTTCCATTAAGAAATAGTAAAAGAAATAACTTTTTCGCTCCCATGGGCAACGGTCATTACTATTCACCCAATTTCGGTCTACTTCGTGCTTTCTCGGACGTCTTTATATGCCATCTATTGTTCACCAATTTTTTATAGATCTCAGTCTTCTAAATCGGAGTACCTTATAATTAGAACATCCTCAAAACTTCCAAATGGTAATACACACGTAACAATTATGAAAAATCAAATCACTCACTCTGATCCGCCTCATCGCTGCAACTATCTCCAGTCTGCTTTGCGGCTTGGGAACATCGAGCGTTCCAATGTACTGGAAAGAAACAAAAATTTCGGTGAGAATTGAAACATGATATATATTTATGGCATGTTGTGGAGTCTTTGTTTTTCTTCCCCTTGTAATGTTGTGTTTATATTACGCGTTTATATTGAGTTGTGTCGTGTATTATGTTGTATTGTATTCATGTAGCATTCTTCGAACTAACAATATGATCATGCAGTCCACACAAATCGTCATATTGCTATTATAATGTCTTACACGCACCTTCTTTTTGCATTTTATTCCAGTACTACACACAAATAAAAATGCAATAATAAATGTTTCTATTTAAAAAAATTAGGTTACATGAATTTAAATTTTATAAATTAGAATCATCAGAATGCTCTAAAACGTAAAATGCGAGTGGAAATTCTTATTTGGGGAAAAAAATTGTTTCATCTTCCGAAAGTGAAAACAATGCTTCTGCTACCTATAGGTAGACTCGGAAGGAATAGTAAATGGACGTTTCCTACTCCCATGGGTAAATCGCACTAATTTGTATGTCATGAAATACATATTTGTTAATTACTAATGAGTGAACGAGTGGAATAGTTTTACTAGATTCCACTGGTGCAAAGGTAGTGATAAGCCGGGCATAAAGCTTCAAGGGAAAAAAGAAATAAAGAGGTGGACATGAAGAACTTAGCGGTGGACAAACACAACGTAAAAGGGGGTAAGGTGGGTGTAGAGCACATAGGCTGTAGGTTAACAAAAGAAACGATGAAGGAAGGTGGTGCTCCCTGGGGACCTCGTTCCATATAATTGGGGGGCGGAGTGTAGGTCCCATCGCCGCACGTTCTCGTCTGATCCCGTCTATCTAAACACGTGGGAAGAGGGCGTCCGGCCACTTCCTTTATAACGATCTTCGTAGCCTCTTCAAAAGGTGAGGAGAAAGAATTGTGAGAAATCGTTTTACTTCTCACCTAGGCTTGACAAAGCCCTTAACTATCGTCAACCCCTCGGTAAGAACTTGAAAAGAAAATAACAAATAGGTAAATTTCACAATTTTGATAGTTATTTGTCTTGTTATGATGGTCATATTGAACAGAAGTAATTTCGACTAGGAGCTAAAATTTTTCGAAATAATTCCACTCATAGTGTCTGAGGGACTAGATTGTTAGCTCTTCGCCACAGAAGAATCCCTTCTGACAATTCTTCTGTTAAATTATTTTTTTGCTGCTAACTCAATCGTTTTCAAAATCTGAAAAAAATATTAAAAAACAAGGAAGTAAACACATAAAACTCACTTTTTTGTTCCACAATACCTCAAAATCCTGTTGATACATGCCATTTTTTACTCTTTTACTGGTTTATTATTTTTAACCTAGTGAATTTATGCTGAGTAGTAGTGTAGTACGCAACAATCCAGGTTGGGGTTTTACGTCCAGCTTTCAGAAGAATGCGGACGCTATCTAATTATAATGAATATAATAATCATAATTTATTACATAACTAGCAGATTACCCGGCGCGTTGCAGCCGGAAAAAACAAATTGCCGACTAAATTACTCTGCTACAATAGTTTTTTTCTACTCTACTCAGCATCGTAAGTTGAGTAAGAACAAAATTAGCTGTGTAACTAATAAAGAATACAGATGTTTTCTTGCGGTAGCGCGAACTTTACTGAATCAGGATGAAATCCGTCAAATCGTTCGACTGTTGTCCCAGAGAAGATTCCTGACAACTTTGAATACCCTAGGATGAACAAGGGAACATTTAAGATCAGGAAAGAGCCGATCATTTTATTTGTCTCTCGATGTTCCAGAGATGATCCCTGTCTAATTTCTTATTCCGAGAGTGAATAGGAGAGAATTTAGCTAAGTCAGCTAATCTGGTTGGAATCCGTCATTGCATTCGTATCTTAAAGTACTAGAGAGGCTCCCAGTCAAATTTCACATTACTATGCTGAATAGAAGAGAATTTAGCTCACTCAGCTGATCGGGACGGAGCCCATCATTTTATTCGTTTCCCGATGTCCCAGAGAGGTTCCCCCTTCAAATTGCATATTCCTAGAGTGAATAGTAGAGAATTTAGCTCACTCAGCTGGTAAGGAAAGAACCCATGTTTTTATTATTGAAGTGCATCAACTTGTTGATCAAGGTTTATGGTGACTGCAATATTGTTATGTTTCAGTTAATCATATGTTGAGCTTTGTTTCTTCGAAACATCTCAGGAAAAATATATTCACAAAATTCTGTTCTTGCTTAACGAGTCTAATTATTTAGTTAAAATAATATTATTCAATATTATCATTCCTTTTAATGCCGTTTCATAAAAATTCATTAGGTTATGGGTTTGGTATGCTAAACTGCTAAATTTTTCAGTGTAGAAGACAGTGACAAAAAGATTTCTGTAAATATGGATACATATCGTTTTCGATTTGGACTCCTAGAAGGAAAATCTAACTGGTCTACCTGGAAGTATAAAGCCTGTGCGGTGCTAAGAGGGATTACTAATGGATTGGACTTGGTAGAAGGCAGACTGAAAGAGCCAGTATTTTCTGGTGCTGGTGATGCTGAGCAGAGAACGAGATACAATGTTGACCTAGAAAAGTACACGAAAGTCGAAAGTGAAGTGTTGATAGCGTTAACCACCAACATGACTGAGGAAACTCTACAAAAAGTCATGAGGTTTACAAATGCACACGAAGTTTGGCTGGAACTGTAGCATCATTTGGTTATTATTATTATTATTATTAATTTCATATGATTTGTTTACCTAGGAATTCGGTAACTAATAAAAAGTGCAGTCTTCATTCAAATCTCGTACGGTTCATTCGTAGTTTGTAAATATTATTATACGGAGTCATCTAAAACTGGTGACCCCGACGTGATCTTTTTGGCCAATATGGAAAATCAGAATATTCCCACAAGCAATGAGAACAATGTAGGGTACTCCAGAGAAATTACCCGAAATATCCATTACATCGCACCTCCTTTTTGGAAAGCCAATGTTTTGATCTGGTTTGGCCAATGTGAGTCCCAGTTTCGAATCAAGAACATTTCCAATGACCAAGACCGATTTGATTGTATAATAGGAGCAATCGATTCTAGTATCCTGTCTCAAGTTAGTGATCTCGTCATCACACCGCCAGCACAAAACAAGTATCAGACACTGAAAAACAGAATCATTGACTCGTTTACCGACTCCGAAGACAAGAGGTTGCAGCGTTTGTTGAAGGAAACGACCCTAGGGGATCGAAGACCCAGCCAGCTACTGCGAGAGATGACAGAGTTAGCTAATAACAAAGTGAGCAATTCAATTCTTAAATCTTTATGGCTACAACAACTTCCGGCGAACACGAGAGCAATTCTATCAGTAAGCTCAGATGCTAGCTTAGCATTGCTTAGCATGCTTTAGTACTGCTAGCTGATAAGATTATGGAACTTTCTGACCCTAAATCTGAATGTGCATCAATAAATGCCGTGCAAAACCAGCCTAGCCCATCTAGTTCCGAGCGATCTAGTTGTTATCAAGTATATGACGATCTAGCCAATAAGATAGATGCATTAACTCGTAAATTCGATGCTCTAGAAGTCGCGCAATTTAGAAACGCCAGACGTTCACGATCGCGATCTCGATCTAGAGCTAAGCTTTTCTCTAGGGACAGCCAAGTAGCAGCAGGTACCTGGCGATGCAGATTCCATTTCCGGTATGGAGATAAAGCCCGCAAATGTGAACCCCCATGTTGTTATTTCAAGTCAGTTAAGCCATCGGAAAACCAGTAGGCCAATCGTTAGATGCGGCGAGCGATGCAGGCCAACTAGGTAGCCGCCTTTTCATTCAAGATAAAAGTTCTAAGAAAATTTTTCTTGTAGATTCCGGTGCTGATGTTAGCGTAGTTCCTCCTATAGCAGCAGACAGGAAACACACTTCCAAGTACCACCTTTACGCAGCGAATGGCACTGAGATAAATACCTATGGCACATCACTTCTCTTAGTTGATTTAGGGCTCCGTCGAGCATTTCACTGGCCATTTGTCATAGCTGACGTTTCGAAACCGATAATTGGAGCAGACTTCCTGGCTCATTATGGTCTTCTAGTAGATTTGAAGCGTCGATGCTTGCACGATTCTCTCACTTCTATCTCAGCTATTGGTCGACTGTCTCGATCCAATCTGCCAGTAATAACTACTATAGGGGCGAATTCATCTTACCATTCACTTCTTGCAGAGTTCAAGGATATCACAAGGCCATCGTTTACTGCAGTTAAACCCAAACATAACGTTGTCCATCACATCCTTACTTCAGGTCCTCCTATAGCTGCTAAATACCGTCGTCTCGATGCAGTGAAGTATGCAATTGCGAAAAAAGAGTTTGACTACATGGTAACTCAAGGCATTTGTCGTCCCTCCGAAAGTCCTTGGGCAAGCCCATTGCATATGGTGTCTAAAAAGACTGGAGATTGGAGGCCATGTGGGGATTACCGCGCTCTTAATAAAGTTACGGTTCCTGACCGATACCCATTGCCAAATATCCAGGATATGGCTCAGGACCTCCATGGTAAGACTATCTTTTCAAAGATAGACCTACTCAAAGCTTACCATCAGATTCCTATGGCTCCTGAGGATATTGAGAAAACTGCCATCATCACTCCTTTCGGCCTTTTTGAGTTTCCTTACATGACCTTCGGTTTGTGCAATGCAGCTCAGACCTTTCAGCGGTTTGTCAACGAAATGACGAGAGGTTTGAAAAACGTTAGGGCATACCTTGATGATTGCTTGGTAGCTAGTTCTTCCCAGGAAGAGCATTTAAGGGACCTCAGAGAACTCTTCCAACGATTCAGAGATTTGGAGTCGTCATCAACCCTGCGAAGTGTGAATTTGGGGTAGAGCAGATAGAGTTTTTAGGTCATACGGTGTGCACTGAAGGTATCAAACCATTACCGAAGCGTGTTGAGGCTTTGCAGAAATTCGAACTGCCAGCGGATGTCCAAAGCTTGAGACGCTTTCTTGGTATGTTTAATTTTTACCGTCGTTTTGTTCCAAAAGCTGCAGGCCATCTATCCTCTCTCACTAACTATCTCAAAGGACACATGGGGAGAGAAAATTCGAAAATTCAATGGACCCCAGAAACGCGAAATGCATTTGAGCAATGCAAGGCAGAACTACAGGTAGCGATGATGTTGGCTCATCCCCGTTCAAATGTACCCTGGTCTGTCATGGTGGACGCATCAAATGTAGCAATAGGGGGCAGTGTTCAGCAGCGGGTAGATGGAGTTTGGCAGCCACTCAGTTTCTTTTCGCGAACCTTATCACCAACTGAACAAAAATACAGTGCCTACGACAGAGAGCTACTAGCTGCTCATGATTGTATTAGGTATTTCAAACATTTACTTGAAGGCAGAGTTTTCACACTGTACACAGACCATAAACCTCTTACATATGCATTCCATCAAAAACTTGACAAAGCAGCACCTAGACAGCTCAGACAACTTGATTACATTAGCCAATTCACGACTGACATTCAACATATATCAGGAAAGGACAATGTAGTCGCCGACTGCTTATCTCGTATTGAAGAAATTTCCTCCTTCTCAATAGATTACGCGAAATTGGCTGAAGAACAGAGTAGAGGAGTTCTTCCAAATGATTCCTCCCTACAGTGGAAACGCATTCAATTTGCTGATTCAAATGCGGCCGTCTATTGCGATGTCTCAACAGGTTTCGTCCGACCCTATATTCCACCTTGTTTTCGACGTCAAGCATTTGATACAGTTCATAGATTGTCGCACCCCGGTAATAGAGCCACCCATAAATTGCTGAGCCAAAGGTTCATCTGGCCCTCTATGGCCAAAGACTGTAAAGAGTGGGTTCGATCATGCAATAGCTGTCAGCGAAATAAAGTACAAAGACATACCATTAGCCCTTTGGGAGAATTTCAACCACCCAGTGATCGTTTTTCGCATGTACATGTGGATTTGGTTGGTCCTTTAGTGCCATCGCAGGGATACACGTACGTTTTGACCTGTATTGACCGTTTCACCCGCTGGCCTGAGGTGATACCCCTTACGGACTGTAAAGCTGAAGCAGTCGCCCAAGCTTTCTGTGCCCATTGGGTTAGTCGATTCGGCGTCCCATGTCACATAACGTCTGACAGAGGTCGTCAGTTTGATAGTTCCCTCTTTCGAAAGCTCACATCTATACTGGGGATAACTCATAACTTCACCTCAGCGTATAACCCTAAAGCTAATGGGATGGTTGAACGCCTACACAGACAGCTGAAAGCAGCCATCAGGTGCCATGACACCGAACATTGGGTTAGTGTGCTTCCCCTTGTTGTGCTTGGAATACGTTGTTCCTTGAAAGAAGATCTAGGATGCAGTGCAGCCGAACTGGTATATGGTACTACATTGAGACTCCCAAATGAATTTTTTGATAGTAAAATTGATTCGTCCCCAACCCACGAATTTGTGTCGAGCTTGAGGCGAACAATGGACCAGCTACGCACCCAGCCTATCCGTTGGCATTCCAAGGCAGCAGTGTTTGTTCATAAAGAACTTCAAACCTGCACTCATGTCTTTCTTCGACGAGACGCCATCAGGTCTGCACTCCAGCCTCCATATGACGGTCCTTATGAAGTGAAGGGGCGCAAAGATAAAACCTTCACGATACTGGTCAAAGGAAAGGAAATTTCGGTTTCCATCGACCGCCTTAAGCCAGCCTTTGTGGCCACCGAGAATCCCTCAAAAGACATCACACCAGCGCCACTGGAAGCTCACACAGAAACCTACACACAGTCAGAACCCCCAACAACCTCCCCTGTACATTCACTTCCAAGCTACTCTACACAGCCCTCAAGCCCACAGCAGCAAAATAATCGACCAGGACCATACAGGACAAGGTCAGGAAGAATTGTTAGGTTTCCCACCAAGTTTGCAAGTTTCCATTGTTATTAGGGAGGGGAGTGTTTGTAGCATCATTTGGTTATTATTATTATTATTATTAATTTCATATGATTTGTTTACCTAGGAATTCGGTAACTAATAAAAAGTGCAGTCTTCATTCAAATCTCGTACGGTTCATTCGTAGTTCGTAAATATTATTATACGGAGTCATCTAAAGAACTACATAGGTTATATGAAGGTGTCAATGAAGATAAAGCATACGATCTTTGTTTACAGTTTTTCAATTATCAGAGATGTCCTTCCGATGATATTGTTGGACATATGACAAAACTGAAAAATATGTGGACTGCTCTTAAGCTTGAAATCGCTAAAGATGATCAAGGAAAATGTGAAATGCCTGACCTTTTCCTCATTTGTAAAATTTTGGGAACACTTCCTGAAAACTACTTCTCATTTAAAAGTAGTTGGATGCTGATGGCTCGCAAAGAACGAACAGTGGAAAGTCTAACAACTCAACTTTGTGCCTACAAACGCGCGTTAGCTCAGAAAGAAGGAGTTGAAACGAATCAAGAAGCTCTAGCAGTGCATAATAAAGCTCAAGGAAAGGCTTACGAACCTTTCTGCAAGTATTGTCGCAACAAAGGCCACAGGGTACGACAATGTTTGAAGTGGAAAGCCGATGGAAGACCACCGATGCCTACATCTACCCAAAATAAAGAATAAAGTCCAGTGCCCATTTTACTCTCATGGCAACAAATGACATTGACAAACTCCCTGACAGTGATACGTGGTATGTGGATAATGGTGCTACAAACCATATCACATACAGAAGAGATCTGTTCAAGTCATTCACACCATTTTCAACTGATTGTTCAGTAACAACTGCAAATGGAGACTCGGTCAAGGCTCTTGGAAAGGGTGAAATAGATCTTGAAGTAGGAGATAACGGCAAATGGTCAAGGTTAACACTTAGTGAAGTATGGTATGTTCCGCAAATCAAGAAAAACTTGTTTTCAATACTCTCAGCTCATGACAGAAGAACTGACAGTTCATTTGTCTCAACAACTGAATGGTTCAAATTTGAAGTACCTGGGAAGATAAAAATCATTGGGCAAAGGGGAAGGAACGGAGGTCTCTACAGATTAGCTCTAAGGAATATTAAACCATCAACAGCAAAACAAGTGAACCTAGTGACTAAAGAACAACAACTACAACTCTATCACGAAAGACTCGCACACCAAAACAAAAGGCATGTGAAAGCAACTATTGAACGTGAATTAGGCATTCAAGTAAGCCTCGATAGTGAGCTTTGTGTGGGGTGTATTTATGGTAAAGCACATCGTTTAAAATTCGGAACGAGGGAAAGAACTACCACCCCAGGAGAGTTGATTCATGCTGACGTTTGTGGTCCATTTCAAACAACAATGTCTGGAAATCGCTATTTTGTGATGTTCAAAGACGATTTCACAAGATATCGAATGGTGTATTTCATGAAACAGAAGTCTGAAGTATTCCGAAAACTTGAAGACATGTTAGCTGAGGTGAATGTCAGTGGACATAGAGTAAAGGTACTGCTTTGTGACAATGGAGGAGAATTCGACTGTGGGAACGTAAGAGATATCCTGCAGCGTAAAGGAATTCAACTTCGATTGAACATGCCTTGGACACCTGAACAACACGGGTGTATTGAGCGAGAAAATCGTACTGTTGTTGAAGCAGCCCGTTCAATGATGCACGCTCATGGAAAAATACCTCAAACGTTATGGGCAGAAATGATAACTACGGCGCAATACGTTTTAAATATCAGTGGTCCATCCTCAGTTGAAGGAAAATCCCCGTACGAACTTTGGACAGGGAAGAAAGCATCCTTGAGACATCTACGAATCATTGGAAGTACTTGTTATGTTCACATACCTAAGTCCCAAAGAAAAAAGATGGACAAAAAGGCCGTAAAAGGAGTTTTGGTCGGCTATGATGGTTGGGATGGCTACCGAATCTGGTGTCAAGAGAAAAACAAGTTAATTAGATCTCGCGACGTCAAATTCAAAGAGGAGCCACTTCTGAATATCTCACCACAAACACTGATACGGCAAAACTCTACTTCCTCAAGTTCAGAAGGAGAGAGAGAGAAGGGTGACCTAGGAATGACTGATGAACTCGACACAGCTTCTGAACCAGAGTCAGCAAAAGAGCAACCTTCGAACAGGTCAGAGGAGGAGAACGTGTCTAGAAGAGTTTTGCGTGACAGATCACTAATAAGAAGGCCTGAAAGGTATCCAAATTATGTGATGTCAGCCGAAACTATAGGAAACCAAGTTCAAGAACCTTTGACATACGAAGAGGCGATAATGAGTCAAGAGAAAGTGAATTGGAAAATTGCAATGGAACAAGAAATGCAATCTCTCAAAGCTAATGGTACTTGGACTCTTCAACATTTACCAAAAGGAAAGAAAGCAATTCCTTGCAAATTGGTCTATAAGGTGAAAACCAACCCAGACGGAAGCGTAGAAAGGTTCAAGGCGAGACTGGTTGTCAAAGGTTTCTCACAAAAGAAGGGAACTGACTACGACCAGACATTTAGCCCTGTAGCCAAAACTGGGACAGTGAGAGCACTTTTGAGTATTGCAGCAAATGAAAATATGCATTTAACTCAGTTTGATGTCTCAACAGCGTTTCTATATGGAGAGTTGGATGAGGAAATTTATGTTCAACAGCCAGAAGGATATTCAGATGGGACAAATCAAGTTTGTCGTCTACATCGAAGCCTTTATGGATTAAAGCAGGCACCAAGGTGCTGGAACAAGAGATTTGCTCAATACCTCCGTAAATTAGGTTTTGATCAAAGTGACGCAGACCCTTGCCTATTCATTCGAAAGAAGAACAAGGAAATGACGGTTGTAGTATTATTTGTCGATGATGGACTGGTAGCAACCACTGATGAAAATGAATCAAAAACGTTCATTGAACAGTTGAAAAATGAATTCAAAATCACAGTGAAGCCAGCATCATATTACTTGGGGATTGAAATCGACAGAAGGGTTGATGGTTCAATCAAAATCCATCAGACTGCATACTGCAAGAAAATTCTCGAAAGATTTGGTATGGCAGAATGCAGACCTGTTCCGACTCCGATTCTGAAGGAAAGTCCCAGAAACACGAATAATACTGAAGGGGAATCCAATGATAAAGAAGACTCCCAGTTTCCCTATAGACAAGCAGTGGGTGCTTTGATGTATCTGATGATCGGTACTCGTCCGGACATCGCGTACGCAGTTGGGGTAGTGAGTAGATCGTTAGAAAATCCTACGCGAGGAGATCACGAAAAAGTGAAGAGGATTTTTCGGTTTTTGAAAGGCACTCAAAACTGCGGCATTGTTTACAAGCAGGACTACAGAAAAGGCCAACTTCTGTGTTTCAGTGATGCGGACCATGCTGGAGACGTCACGACTGGCCGATCTACAACAGGAGTTGTTTGCTTGTATTCAGGAGGCGCGATAACTTGGCTAAGCCAAAAACAAACCACAGTAGCAATTTCAACAACAGAAGCGGAACTCGTTGCTGCTAGTGAAGCTACCAGGGAGATTGTTTGGCTGAAACGGTTGTACAGTGGTGTTGTAGAGTTGTCAACTAATCCAATTCTATATGTTGACAATGAAGCTGCAATCAAATTATCTCATAATCCCGAGCTACATAGAAGAACGAAACACATTCAAACGAGGCACTTCTTTGTGAGAGAGCAAGTTTGTAATGGAGAAATAGAAATCGAAAAAGTAGACACGGAATTTCAAGTAGCGGATATGATGACGAAGCCACTACACAAACCAAGGCTGAAGATGATTTGTGGAAGAATAGGGTTTGACATTCAAGATCCATAAACACTTGAAATCAGTTGATGAGGGAAGGTATTGAAGTGCATCAACTTGTTGATCAAGGTTTATGGTGACTGCAATATTGTTGTGTTTCATTTAGTCACATGTTGAGCTTTGTTTCTTCGAAACATCTCAGGAAAAATATGTTCACAAATTCTACTCTTGCTTAACGAGTCTAATTATTTAGTTAAAACAATATTATTCTATATTATCATTCCTTTTAATGCCGTTTCATAAAAATTCATTATTTATTCGTCTCTTGATGCCCCAGAGGGCGTTCCTATCAAATTTTAACTCCCTTGGGTGAACAGGAGAGAATATTTAGCTCTCTTGTTAAGATATTGGTCTCTTTTTTTCGCAATAGGTACCTACTGGTGAAAGCGTCCCCGTTTCTTTAACCTCAATATAACCTTAGCTACGTTAAAAGTCTTCCCGACCTACATTTCTGCAGTTAATAAGACGTTTTTATTATAAATTTTTGAAATCTATCTTCACGAATAGAAACTGCTTGGCTCAACACACCAAGATCGTTTTGGTATCGTTGAATCTATTATCGAAAGTTCTTCACGCCCATCAACATTAGACTGCAAAATATTGACGCATGTCAGGTTTTTGCTTAATTACAAAGTTGTTTACCCGGACGACGTCGTTAGGGGAAGGCGAGTCCCCGATGAAGAAGGAAGTTTAGACGATTTCACTATAGCATATGTTCTATTCCAGAACTTGCACGTCAATTTGCGTCCACCCTCATGAAAATCGGTTCAGCCGTTCTAGAGTTATAAACAGCGTAGGTAACTAATGACTTTCTTTTATATATATAGATTAATTACATAATTAATTATACTAACAATATTGAACAATTTACTGGATTGGCTCGAATAAACTTCAAACCAAACAGATGATAGGTAACAATATTAAGCTGTTGTAAGGCCAAATCTGATGTCATAACCAATGCACGTCTACGGCAGAGCACCTGTTAATTACCAATACTGCGAAGGGAGGGCTGTCAAGGTCGAATTGCAAATTGACATTTCTCCGGGTTATTAGTTAATTGCTGAAGCCCTCCGGAGCAAGTTATCCCTCTTGGGCCGCCCCCGAGCCGTTTGGTTTGACAAACGCCTCCAATTATATCAGCTAATGCCGCAGCATAACCGACCTCCATTAGCCTGGCGGTCACAGACTTGAGTTCAATACTCGGACCGGCAACGGGGAACTCAATCATGATCGGGACCTACGCGACCGTGCTCAATACATGCGCTCAAATGCACTTACTGACGTATAGGCGGAATTAGTCGACAATTGGGTCCCTAATCATAGACAGTCTCAGACTAACAATGTGCGATAAAAATGACGAAATTCGGTCAGTCGTGAATAGTATGATCAATGTGAGCGCTAGACTGTTTTACTTTTTAATTTCCCAATTTAACATAGATACATTTGTTTGGGCTAAGGGTCAGGTATACATTTTGCGTACTCTCTTCTTAAGACCCAACAGCCGATACTCAATGGCACGTTTCGTGCGCCAGTGAACTAGGCAATGGTTCTTCACAGGCGCGAGTGGTTTTTTGACGTCACAGTTGCACGAAACTGCAAAACCATTGGAAGAAAACTAGGTAACGTAGAAAAGTGTGGTACTTGTAAACGTCATGAGATGAAATCTATTTTCATTGTATAATGTAAATAATAGGGATGGGTATCGATACTCGATATTTCAAAATATCGATATTTTCCACCTCATATCGATATTTTTGTAACGATACTGTGCCCTCCGATATTATTGAGTATCGATACTTGCATTCCGATATTTTGAAATATCGGGAATTTTTTCTTCAACAACTTTAACAAACTTTATCAATTTTTCTTTGGTTGACTTTGTCAACGATTCGCAAATCAGCAATTAGCCACTTGTTATGAAGCCACAGTTACTCCGGCAAGGAATCGACTTGGATATTTTTGAAAAGTGTAGATGATGAGTTGTGGTAATTTCAAGTATATTTGCTCTAACGTTTCCATCCCTGTGACTATTTTATCGTGACGTGATTTTATCTATTCGAGTAAATACATTTTCTTACATGATTTTTCAATACAGTAATTTTAAATATATGAAAATAATATAATTTTTCCCAGATAATATTTCTACCATGAACTTTATTTTACAATGACCTCCATCCATTAGGTTAAATAATTCAAACTCCGGTTTGAAAATTTTTTGTTGGGAAAAACTTATTCTTAAGCAACATTGTGGATGTGGTATCGATACTCGATATTTATAAATATCGATACTTTGCTCAAGCGATATTTGGTATATCGTGTAAATAATGTAAAATGAATGTTGGGATAAAGCTCACTTGAAATTACTGCATAGAAACGAAGCTATCCAGAAACACGTGTATCAAAAGTGAAGCGGGCATGAATATGATGTATGTACCTATGTTGTTGTTTCTGATAGCAACAATCAAGAGAAGTAGTTTTGTTGATTTGTGATGGTGAGCGAATGTAATGTGAAAACTGTGAACTAATAATATTAGTGTAACACTGTCATGTGGTGAACGAGACACCTCAGTGTCAGCGTCAACAAGAAGAATTTAACGATTTTTGGTCTGGGTGTCATACTGAAAGTAGCAACACCTGATACGTTTGAACAAAAGATACTAGGTACTTGGTAGCAATACCATACGAAACTAGACTGTAATAGAAAACTCAGCTAATGTACATAAGGAGTAGCTCCATTAGAGTTACAAAATTCAGAACGAAAATCAGTGATTTTGCTATTTGGGCGGATCATGGAATACATATTAAATCTTGAATTCATGGAACAGCACTAAAAAACATGTCTACGACTTGATGTTTTTCCGTGATGGGGTACTTGTTTTGTGAATAGGTATTTTTGTTTGATAAATTGGCTCTCTCGCCAAAGAAAATAACACAGAGTGTCACCAAGATTGTGGTCCCGTACATGCTGTCGAGAACGATGGTTTAAAGGAGAGTTGCCAAGAGTCTGTAGCTTGGGAATAAGGATTGTTCTTATAAATAACACAAGTTTTAAACAGTAAGTGATTGCGTGAGGAGCTTCCACCGCACTGACTATCTAGCTGGCTTAGGGCTCTGGTACACGTATCAAACCAAAGACATATCTACAAATATATATGTAGGTATATAATATGTAAGTAGCATGAGAGAAACCCTTCCACTCATCCCTTGCTTGCTGTGATTGAGCGGAAAGGCATTTGTCTCATTATCCACGAAGAGTCTGGGTTTTTCCTACAGATGTTGAGCTGCTACTGCTTTGAACAGTTTTATCATAGGCTTATTCTCACATACAAAAATAGGTGTCCTACAATCAGCAATGATCACTGATAACTTGAAGGAGTGACGACAATGGATGATTATGACAAACTGCTGGGTAGCTGAGCATGTGATCAGTTGTCAGGATGACGAAAAGGCGGACGAGCTCTCGAAGTACAGCTCTCAAGACCCTTTCGTAGGGTCAGAGGCAGAAGTAACGGGAGGGCCTACTAACAACTACCTACAGGGAACCAACAAAAAGCCAGAAAACGCACCGTGGCTAAACCCAACTCAAAACCACATAGGGATTTATATCCCTACGACTTTATCGACAACTCATGGGGGTAACGCAAAGGTCGACTCATTGCAGACTATGCGAACAGACAGATGGAACAGCATCTCACATAATTGCACAGGCTTGGCGACTAATTTAGGTTTCTGAGTATACCAGAATGAAACATTGGCATCGATAAAGCATGCTATCTACGGGCCGACCAGTGGTAAAGTATGCTGCCTAGGTCATGTTCATTGGTATAGTATGCTAATTTCACCAAATCCCACTACCTACATACATCTTACCATGTAAAAATTATAGTTCCCTCCACTTGGAAGTTCCTTGTGTACAGCCAGCTAATCTTAAAGTGCCCGGCACTTGAGTACCGCTAATTCAAACTCGGGCATATTATCCTTCGGGGCCAAACCCAATAAGATCAATTCCGAGCGAACATTTTTATCGAAGGGCTCTCTTTGACTAAACACAAATCTCTCAGGAAACTTGTGTGAAGTTGGCGGATACTATACATAATTATTAGTTGGTATACATTCTTCATCCGCTGCTTAACCAGTAATAGCCAGATGGCCGTGGAAACCGTCGTGGTGAGAGGATTCGGGCCAGTCGGGCCAGCCTGGCTAGTGATCAGCTAAGCGTGTGGACCTGCAGTACTGAATCGTCCTGAGTTCAATTACTTTGGTTAGATTACCTAATTGGATTATAAATTATGTTTTGTTAGAAGAAAAAAGAAAAGAAATTAATTCATCTTAGATTACACTTAGTGAGTGTCTTAACAAGATTGAAGAATTATAGCGTGTTAAGTTTCCTACGTTTCACTTAGCTACGTTGATACTCATTGGTTATCCCGTAATAGCCTCGAGGCCATTAGCTACGTACAAGACTCATTCTTTCCCAGAGCTTCGTCCTTTGCCGATTTTTTTCACCCTGCCGGTATCCTCGTAACGATCCTCACCATTTTTTTCTTCCCTTAAAAGCCTCATCCTGTGACCATCATCAAGGCGCTGAAGAGAATACCAAGCAGATAAACGCTTGGCAGAACAATGTTCCCCCTTAGCAGCCCCTAGTTCTGTTCATGGTTACGGTAATTATGGAACATCTAAAGTCTCACGACTCCCTTGCCCTTGACGAGGGTTTTCCTTTGCCCTTCTACCCTTTCGTAATCAGCCCTACTAGAAAGAGCATGTAAAATAGGAGTATATTTGTAGAGGGCACGTGAAACAAAGTACAATAACAAGGTACTAAGGTTGTAGTGTAGTACTCTCACGGATCTAAATAAACTCAACTACAGCTACCGTTTCATGCTCGAATTCAGTGGCTCTTCGTTGTACCAGATCTTTCTATTAATTGGGAAAATTATTATTCTAAAAAGTTATCAAGTTTCATTTATATGACATTATACGTTTTTTAATACTAAAATACTATTTACATAGCCCAAATCCTTATACGGCTATAGCTGCTATGAAGCGCGTTATCAAGAGTGCCTTCTCCAATAGATGAACTCACAGTCTGTAGCTATCTGAAATTTTATCAATGTACCATGCAGCATGGTCTAAAATTGAATTTCCCAATTGTTTGTCAACAGAGAAAACTTTTTTGAAACCTACTGTCAACATTCTTCCAAGGATATATATATATACCGAATCCGACGATACAGTTTTAAAGAATAACGTGTAGAGACTGGATTTGCTCATAATATGAAATCTGAGATTCTGAAATTTCTTCAGGAGTAATTAGGATTCACTTAGTGATCACTTTGTACGACTAAAATATAGATTTTTCATTGTAAAAATGTACACTTGAGATTTTTGAACATGTTAACAAAACGTCCTCTAAAGTAGGTGTGCTACATTGCCCCCCCCCCCTCCATCTACCTCATGTTATACAGATCTTGAAATGTGTTAAATTGTGTATTCGAAATCGGATAAAAACTGTACAAACTACATATGGTAGGCATAAATATATATGATATATATTAGCGCAGCACATAATCATAATTTATTCCGGGAATTTGAATTTCATGTGATCCAAGAGATTCTTCAAAGACGAATTAAATCGTACAAGAGATGGTAATAACAAGAATTTCAAATTCGTGCATATGGAGAGGCTATATTGATGAGATAGCAATCTAATGCCTTGATGACATCCAGAGCTCATCTCAAACTACCCTTGAGAATTCCACCAAAATCCAATAGAAACTGTAGCATTTGGGCATGTTAAGGGGATGATACGTTTGCATATACACCTAGTTTTCCATTCATCCGGCTACAATTAAACTGACAAACAAAATTGTATTTCTGAAGTACTAGCTCAAGTGTAGCATATTTGTGATCAGCTTATGACTATTTTCTTCTCATCTTCTTGATGCTCCTCATCTGCTAAGATTATAGTTTTCTATGAATTTCATTGCATTCAGATCAATAGTAGCCGCTACAAACGTGCAAACCTGAAGTTATGAGAAGTCACAAAACTTTCAATCTTAAGGAATCTTCAAAACTCGAGGAGAAATAAAGGAGTAAAGGTCTTATGCATTTTGAGTCATAACTTTACGATCCAACTATATATAACATTTTCTGCAATATGTGCTATTATTCGCCGTATACATATTAATCAATCCACATTCCACAATCATACGAGTAACATTTCTCCTGCATCGTGCTACTGTGTTTGTATTGGATGTGGCATCACTGCTTACGAAACACGCGTTACATGGTACCACGTTCTACGTATACTGTGAAAAGATTACTCACCTGCTAATATTTTAAGAACTGAACACACTATCCATTGATGAACAGGGGAGGGAAAGGTAAGACTTTTCTTTTAAATACAATAATATATATCATATGACTATACATAAGAACTGAAACTGTTTCCCCTAATACAGAAATATGAAGTTTGGTAATGGTAATAGAGTTTCATGTTCTGTACTATCCACTCATCATGCATTATCCACTCATTTACACTCAATCCATTAATGAACTGGGAAGGAAAAGGTAACATTTTACTTTTAAATCCGATAATATACATCATATTACTATTCATAAGAACTCAATCTGTTTCCCCTAATACAGAAATATGAAGTTTGGTAATGGTAATAGAGTTTCATGTTCTGGATTCTGTATGATGTTTCCATGTTTCCGAAAGATCTGTTGCCGTTAGTACCTTTTCCGGGTCAAAGGGACGGGAAAGCGGGGTCTAATCCCGGACCACAGGGAGCTTTTCTTCTCCAATCCTCCTTCCCCAACCTCGAGAACTACTCCAAGCCGATTTGCGAATGACTGGTTCTCCCGCCCATACCAGCGCCCTTGAATCACATTTCCGACTCACAGTTTGCGTTCCCACGATTTTAGCAATCCCGTTTGTTTTCAATGGTTATCCGCCCACGAGTCCACTTTTGTAATTTCCTCTCTTGAATATCTGAGACTGATCTTATAAAATTTCTTGAATAAAATGGATAACATGAGGATAAACATTTTAAATTTAGACTAGAGTTTATTTTGGATTTAGAAAATTCAATTGACATTCTCCAATTTATTACTCTCTATTATAAATCGGTTCCCTTGATGTTTTGTCTATTTGTAATTTAACGAAGTTGTGAGGGAACAATTATCCAAACGTTCTTCGCGTTTTGGGGGATTCTGAAACGATTCCCAAAGTTTAACGGTTTAGGTTTACTTTCCCCCCTTATCAAGTGTTTTATGCGAACACATACAGATGCAAAAACGCGGCAGACTGTCAAATTCAAATTTCCGTATATAAGCAACTTTTTAAAAATTTCTAAGAGTTATATGTTGGAAATGCGGTAACTGAGCTGAATTTGAGGTTCAATAACTACAGGCACTCTGTGGTGGCTCAGGATCAGAATTTTCCGTTAAGCTGTCTGGGGTCTCGCATAACGCTACATTAAAAGAATGCTTTGCGATAAAGGTTCTCAGAACAATGAAGCTTGAAGAAACAAGACTAAGTTTCTGCAATCTAAGAAAGCTCATAGTAATGTCCTGAGAGTCTCTGAATCACCATGTGAAGGAGGACCATATGAGCCAATTATATGAAATACATAATACCATATACCTATATATATATACCATTTAACATTAACTAACGCGCTGGGCTTTTTGAAAGACTCTAGGAATTTCCCCCTTACATTCTGGTAACTTTTCTAATAATGAAAAACGCTATGCGGTCTTTCGAGAGACATCAGTCGACGTCAAATACTTGCCGTGGTTTCATCTACGTTCACAGATTCATCGTATCTTCACTTCATATCTTCTCAAAGGGGCGGGAAATGGCTCAGCTGGCAGAGGGGGCGAGAAAAGTGATGTTCAACAAGAGACCTCTTCTTGAAACGAAATGATCCATGAGAACAGGAGATACGGCATTCCGAGCCATTGGCTCCATTCGCCCCCGCGGCTGAGTCAGAAATTACGGCCGCCCGCTTCTGTCAAAGTGTGTCAGACTTCGCTCACCCAATCTATTCCTTGCTCTTCGAATGATAACGTCTACTCTACACCTGTGAGATACTACAATTTATCAATTTGAAATTATTGATACCCGGGACGCATTCAGACGCTAACCACCGCTTCTTTGATTATACATTATTTACCAAAATTTCGTAGAAAACGGAGCTATTGTAATGGCTCGGGAAATTTTTGAGATACGTGCGTGCGTGCGTACGCGTGTGCGAGCGCCCGAGTGCGCGTGCGCGCGTGTGTGTGTGCGTGTGTCTTTTTTATTTTATTTGTTTATTTTTCAATTTAATGGCGTGCCCCCTCCGTCTTTGAGGGGAGGTTTCATTAAAAAAGAAAAAAAAAGTGTGTGTGTGTGAGTGTGAGTGTCATTCCAGACGATAACTCACCTTAGGATTCAAGAACTCACAAAATTCCGTTCTTGCGCCAAAAAATCGAGGTTTCCAAACGAAAGGATGAGTTCGTTGGTCAACACTTTCTGAGCACATTAAATTGGTCAAATTCCAAAAAATTCCCGTCAAAAAATCACCAAAAAAGACTAAAAACGTCTAAAACTATATTTTCATTGCAACTTTAGTTAAAAGAAGTTTGTCAACGATCAACTAGAACATTCAAAATTTTATTCACAAAATAATGGTGAAAAATGTACATGAATTCTGCAATATTTGCTGAAAAATCGGTTAAAAAACTGAAAAATTGCTGAATATCTATATTTTACTCCGCTTAATTAAAAAGTTTGCATCATATTTAGGTGAGGGTAGGTACCTACTGCTACGGAAATATTACACTACTATTATTGACTGGAGAGCCACCCCGGAGCCTGCAGGGGGTGGCCCCCTAGTCCATAATACTTGTGCAATATTCCCGTAGCAGTAGGTACCTACCCGTGACTAAATCTGATGCAAACTTTTTAATTAAGCGGAGTCAGATAAGTAGAATGTTGGAAGAACAAGTGAAAAATAAAAATCTCGGTTAAGCACATGCCAAGCCCAAGTTGAGTAACAAAGTAACAAAACTGGAATCCTCAATCTTGTTAAAAACTTCTGGGAACCTTTCTGTAAGGTCTAATTGGCGAACCTACCTATTTGCGTGAAGTTTTGAGTTTTTTCTGTTTCAACGGTACTTTTCCGTAGGAATATCCTTTTTCGAGAGCTTTCGCTTCGCTTTTTGTCAAGAAATACGTTGAATACTGGGGCAAGTTTATCAAAGTTACGCCTGGACTAGGACTGGACTGTAAACCACACTTTCGAGAGCGCGAGAAGAATTTAAAAAATATTTAGAATTTCTAAACTAAATTAACGTGTGGAAGTAATCAGGGTTTTGATTTGAATACAGTTTCTGAGTCATCGAAGGTTACAAAAGTCTTGTGGTCTACCTCACTAACCAGGTCGTCCAATATTTAAATGAGGTTAAATATCGAGGAACGGCTTTTCATGTAAAGCACTGATTAAAGGCACATGTGAAAAACAAAGAAACAGAATTGGTCACAAAGTTCCTAAACAATGTACCTATATTTTATCCGGTCACCGTACCGGCTGATCTCACAATCACCATGTTTTCTAAAGACATTTGAATGCACTGTTGAAGCACGAGTAGAATGGTACGTGTAGTTCAATGCATTACTTCCAAAATCACAATTCGGTTTTCGGCAGGGAAGAGGAACATATGAATGTATAAAGAAATCGGCTACAAGCATTCACTTATCTTTGGCGAGTAGAAAAATATAGCTCTATTTTTATACATAAAACGAGCTTATAATCATGTATTATTGGATGTTTTAGCCGAATGATTACGCATAATAGGGACACCCACTGCAGTTCTGTGAATATATTAAAGCTATGCGATTCTGGACAAATTTCTATTAGAGTAAAAAAAAAATTGCACGGGCCCAGAACCACCCATATGGGACTAGCCCAAGGGGAGATACTACGGAGATCTCGAGGAGATCGGCCCGGATGGAGTCGAGATTTGTCGATTCGTTGACATCTGTGTGTTCGTGGAATGCGCTAATATGAATGATGGAATTAAAACACCAACGGAATTCTTTCGAGATTTTCTTCGGTGGTGCAGCAAAAAGAACTTACAAATTTGGAACGCAGCCTCTTGGGGAGCTCAGGAAGTGATAGTGAGGATGTCAGATCAACTGGGAGTTCTGTTCTTTGTATTCTTGCTCTTAAGAATAAAAGTACAAAATGTCTGGATGTTTTTACTTTCATTTATTTATTTTTTTGGTTTTATTTATAATTTTTATTTTATTATTGTCATTTTTTTAAATTTTGCGCGGAGCTCGAAGTCAGAATTTTTTTAATGGATTCCGTTGCGTGTATTACAAGCAGGGTTGCCAGGTGAGATGGGGAAAAAACCGGACATAGTTGAAAAGCATATCAAACAACTCATTAAAATGTTTATAGAAATCAATTCCAAGATTGCATTTTCTATATAAATTCTCTATATGTTCTAATAAATAATATTTTCTTCAATTTTAATCACTTTTGTTCAAATTATAATTATGTGATGCTTTGAATACAATTTCTTGCACCGATGATTTCCACCAATAGGTACCCTTATTCGATCCTATACGATAATTGAGAACGTGTCACATAGAGCGAGAAGATTGAATAATTATTGACTACATAATAATTGCTATCCATCATCTGGATACCACTAAAGACGCACAACTTTAATGGACAGCTAAATAGAGTAAGACGAACCTGAGGTCAAAATTTGTGCTCGAGTTCTTCTAATTTCAATTCTTTGATTTATAATTTACGTTAGTGCCTAATTAAATAATCAACAGAGCACAATATCCAATCATTTTTCGTTTTTTTTTTTTTGTGTTTCTCAAAATACCAATCAGTATAGGTCTTAGGTATTATAAGAACTTTTATAAAGTATCATATAATATATTAATATAATATATTAATTACATATTATGTAGGCACGCAACTTTCGAATCAGTTGACATCTGGTAACTGGGAACTTTGCAACAAAAATCTCAATATTACCGACGACTTGAACTACCTACTAACTTTAGATTACCTATACCCATTATTTCGAGATTATTTGCCTAGACTAAAACTGAAAGAGAGAATGCACAAGTAATGGCTAACAGAAGAGATAAAGAGTTCCTTCTCACGAAAGAAGGGACAATATTACAAATGATTTTTGACTTTTAGATAGTTTTCTAGCGTCGATAGACAACAATGTAGGTAGGGCCCTCCAGATGTCAAGGCTGTTTTCCTAGGATCTGCAATAGTAACTATGAAAACCGGACATTTGGCGTTCCGAGCCTAAATTTTCGTCCGGGCAGCTTGCTGAAAAACCGGACTGCTCGGCCCGAAACCGGACACCTGGCAACCCTGATGACGAGACGCTTCACGGCTGAGAAATTTAATAAAATAGTATCTATAACAAATAAATTATTATTAAATTGATGTACCTAAATTTAGCTCTTCTCCATACCAATCAATGAGGTTTATATCGTTGAGCCCAAAACAGCGGTTAAAGGCAGGAACCCGGAGACGTCGGTTGAACGCAGATCGCAAACCCTAGCGCTTGTTCCCGACAAGTTTTGATGAAGTTGCTCCATCAAACTTCGATCTTGAAACAGCCTCCGCGCTTTTCCGCCTGTTTGTCACAAAGTTGTAACAGTTGACCCGTATTGTTGACTGCAGCGGAGAGGAAGGGGGGAAGGGAGGTTCCTCTCCCTAACTAAAGGTTTGTGACAACTCAAGACACCGGTTAGGTCGAAGTTCAGATTGCTTGACACCGAGTAACAATGTTGCAGTGATGCCGCGATATTGGGAGCCTGAATGTTTTTGTTGGTTCAAATCTAGGTTCACTTCGGACCAGAATCTATTACTCGAAGGCAATTTCTGCTAATAAATCATTTTCAATAAACTATTATATAATCGATCTAAAAACAAGAAATAAAGACTCCGCTACGCGGCACTTTGCCGTTCAACTTAGACCAGAATTGTGATAAATACTCGTAGAAGGTAAGTGGGTCCAATTTGGTGTATACTTATACTACCTAATTCGGTCTTCAATCGAAATGGTGAACAATTGGGGTTGAAGTACTCAAAACAGTTTTAAATAAAAGTAAACTATACTCTTAACACGAATGTGAATCTCAAAGCACATTTATGACCCTGAAAATGGCCATACATCTGATCATTCGGATCAGTCACACTTAAGATTTCTCGTTCCAACTCTCCGTGCTATGATTGTTTATTACATACTAATTCTACTATTAAAATCTACTATTTATCTACTATTCATGACCTACTTCCTGAAAAAAGGTAACTGCATATCACGAATAAATAAAACCATTAGAAACACTAACCTTTGCGCAAGGTATAATAGAACCTGTGTCTTTGTGTGTATATATGTCAGAGCCTATTTGTGGAATCAGCCTTTTTGTAAAAAATCTTAGCCTTTTAAAATACGCCTTTTCTTGATAAAAACGTTGGAATGACAAACTATGCAGATCGTTCTGACCTGTATGTCCATCAAATCTGAATTTTTACTAAGGGATTGACTACTTGATGTTATGCAATCTTGAGATGCGAGCTTGCGAGCATCCAGACCACAGAACAAATGCGGATCACGCTCAGCCTTTTCGTCAAATAGAATAGGTTGGTTTTGCAAAAAGACTGAGCTACTCCAGCTTCTTTACAAAAAGGCTAAAAAATACCAGGCTGATTGTCATTCCAACGTTTTTATTAAGAAAATGCGGCGTATAGCAAAAAGGTTAGGCTTTTTACAAAGAAGTGGATTTCACAATAGGGCTGTGACATATATATAAATCTGGGCTTCATCATATATATATTTAATGAACAGTTATCATCAAATGTTAAACTATTTTATGTACAAAAGAGCTTATTATTTACTATACCGTTAATCAATTGTATAGTGCACTCAAGAAAATCCTTAAAAAATACACATCTCGACCTAACACGCAAAAGGCCAACTGCCTCAAGGAAATTATGACCGAATTATAATTAAAGTAGAGTCATCAGAAGAAAAAAATGGGAAGCAATCTAATCTAGGAAGAATAAACCAACGCCAATAAAGATTTTATGGCTGAGAGCAATTAGGAAAAGGGCCTGCCACAAGAATTAAATCTTTCCATTTATATTTGTCGCAGTCAATAGTAATTTCAGAGAAAAGAGGGCAAACCATCAATGAGCGAGAGGACTTGAATCGAAAATCAGCTCGAATTTCCAATAGGGGATCCATTAGGTCAAAGTAGTCTGAACGCCAACTGTCATCACTCCGTACCAAGGAATATCTGAATCTGCTAATCAAGTTTTAGAGACTTTGAGCGCCTTTCCTATCGGTTTTTATTTCATCCCATTGACTCTCCCTTTATTCCGTTGGATCGTTTAAATTGGACCTTTCATTCGATTCCTGCGAGACAGCTTTAAAATGATCGCCTTTCGAAAATACGATTCCGAACCAAAGATCCTATTAAAGCATTACGTCGTTACGAGAGAAGGCAAGAAGACAAATTAGTGGTAAGAGGCGGTGCAGGTTGAATTCGAATTAGGTCAACTTCCCTGGTCAATGTCCGCATGAAGAAGTCATATAAATGGTTTCAGCGTTATTCGTAATCATAACAATCGAAGAGTCATTAATAGGAAAGTTTAATTCTGAGAGAGCTGAAAGGAAATTTTTTAGAATCTCCTATTGACCTATTCGCTTATCTTAGTGTACCTATACTAAACTTACATGAACGAATTCGTTTGTTCTAAATAGGCTTACATTATGGAATTCAAAGCTATTACTCACAAAATATATGCACAACTGGGCCATATCCTGATTGCTGTACTCTCAGGGGAGACCTGCTGGCGCAAGTACTTTCAATGAAGAGGAAAGAAGTTTCAGTCATGCAGCATGATCGTATGAGCGAATTTTCGTAAATTATCGTACTATGTTATGTTGCACTGTTTTGAAAATTGAGCACTTTGAGTGAAAAGGAAATTTTAATTACCAATTTAATGGCACGAAACTCGTTCTAGATAATAATCTGCTAATCAAAAAGGGATTTTGGAGTTATAATTTTATTGACATTTAAGTATATTATTCAGCATAATTTTATACATCAATTTTCGATTGCTCTATTTTATAGTTATTAATCTTTATTTGAGCAATTTTCTTCTAATAAAATATAAATTAAACGATTTTTAGCTAGTTTTTGCTATTTTTAGTGATTTTTTCAGCACTTTTTTTTTAAATGTGAACAATTTAATGTGCTCAAAAAATGCTGGCCAACAAACTCGTCCTTTCGTTTGGAAAGCTTGATTTTTGGCGCAAGAACGGATTTTTTATCTCAATCCTAAGAAGAGTTATCGTCTGGAAGGACACACGCACACACGGATTCCAGTGACGAAAAATTTCGAAAATATTGATTTTAAAATTTTTGGAGCCAGTGCAATAGCTTCATTTTCTACCAAAATTCGCTAAAACAGCTATTTAACACTATAGCGTTACACTGCAATTTTGTCATTCAGTTTTGCAGCTACTATGATCAGTTTTACAAAATTAGTTTTATCGGAATATATTTAGATTGATCAGATAATTTTTATTGATCGTGTAGAAAAGAAATGGTGAATCGTCGTTTTCCAAATAAGAAGGCATGCATAAATTTTGTGTTCTATACAATTAAGTATCGTAACGCATGTAGTCATACAACTGAAGCGTGCAGAATATATTCTCTCGTCCTAGAGTTACTAATACGGCGAAAAAATAATGTTCCAATCCTATTTAGGTATATGACACGTAACATTTAAGATAAAGACGTAACATGTAATAGTAACATGTATTACATAACATGTAAGACGTAGCAAGTAACACGTAATATTTGAGATAAACATGTTATATGTGATGGAAAAACGTAACAAATAACGAGTAACACGCACCATGTTATAAATAACTAATTTATAACACGTAATATAAACATGTTATGTACCACATAACATGGAACAGGTAACATTCAACACATAACATGTAAATCATAGCTTTACACGTAATATGTAAGATGAACATGTAGCATATACATGTTTACGTAACAGTTATCACAACATGTCAGACAAACATGAAACAAGTTACAAGTAACATGTACACATAACATGTGACGGATGTGATGCGTGAAACTTGGGGTATGCAAAAAAAGGTTGAACATTTTTTCACAGTTTCATCATTTCTGTACTACATAGCTCTTCCACAAACATCATTTGTCAATACTTGATAAATTGTTGATCAAGAGGGAATTTCTATTTCGAAGAATAATATCGCAGCTTCCTGCCCGACAGAATGTCTTAATAGCTTCTTTGCCTACGGTATCTTTGGTGCCAATTGAAACCACATGCAAATACTCTCCTCCACCCTCACTGATGGTATTTATGAGGGACAGTTCGTAATAACTGAGCTGTCTGTAAAATCGGGGTACCTCCGACTCGGGCACTGGGTCCGGACAGTGCGGACGTTCAGTAACGGATCGCCCCCAATCTTCCGATATTACTTTTCCGAAGCACCATATGCTGCACATATCCCCTCCAACTCGTCCTCATCCCAACCCGGAGCCGGACCAGTAAAAACGGTCCTTTTTCCTCCCGACTCCATAATATATTGTGCGTGTTTGGATTCAGGATGGGAAGCCCCTCGTAAAACGCTTAGCCCTCAATACCAGCTCCGAGGAAGAAATTATGGCGGGCTGGTTCACTGCAAGATTTACGTCTGCGAACGTGGTTAGCGTGTTGAATCCACACAGTGATACATGTCCCTCGAATGAGGCTCCCTGACGTAGGAAAAAACTTCAAAATCGGTTTGTTTGTAGCTCTGTCAATATGAAAACGCAATTTATTCCAGCTACACTCACCCCTCACTTCACTGTATGCGAATAAATCAAAATCGGATGTAAACTGTAGACGGTATGAGGCGATATTACGTTTGCGCATGTGTGGAATTTATTCCGGCAGAGATAATATTCACAGCGAACTATCAAAAAAACAACCTTGCAAATTTCATGTTTGATTTTTTACTAGAAATAAACCCCTTTTAAATTTAATTTAATTTAATTGCAACAAGGGCTGATTTATTCTACAATTCTAAAAGTCTTTTGGGGAAAAGAAGCGTTCCAATAGATTTCACTGGGGAACAAAAAAAAAGTAATGTCGAGTAACAAAGAACGTAACAGTGGACTGGGGGTTTTTTCGAGGTCGCTGAATCAGAAAATGAAAGCCGTTTTTCCAGATTGGCTCAAATTTTGAAGTTACAGTCCATGCGCCTGTTTTTGTCATCTTCAGTAATCTGAACAATCACAACTAGAATTTTTGCATCGTATTTCCAGGTTTAACCACCTTAATTTATGTTTTTTGGGGTGCTGAATCCAAATATGATACCGGATTTTAATTATCTAGCTTCGTTCAGGTTCTTGTTAAAACCCAGTAAAAATCGCAAAAATCTCCGGTTTCAAATTTGAATTCTAGATTGAAAAATCCTGTAAAAGGGGTCTGTTTTTAACATTATTGAAGGTAAACTAATTTTCCGACTTTTACTGGGTTTAACCGAGATTTGAACCTAAACACGAAGCTAGATAATTAAAATCCGGTTTCATATTCAGATTCATCACCCCAAAAACACAAAGTAAGGTAATGCGATGCGAAACTTTTGGTTGTGATTTTTCAGATTACCAAACATGAAAAAAACAGTAAAAATCGCCGAAAACAACGTTTTTCAACACTTTAACAGTTATTTTTCTCTAGAAAGAAGAACGATAAAGAAAATACGGTTGCAATATCACGTATCTATTTGATCGAATTCGTTATCGTACATTGAAAAGAAGAGATTATGTAGGTCAGATCCAAAATCCAGTTTATGTAGGTAGTGTTAAATGACTGGGAAGTTGGTCTTCATTATTCAACCTTCAATGATAAAAACAGACCCCTTTTAAGGGATTTTTAATGTATAATTCAAATTCGTAACAGGATTTTTTTAAATTGTTTCAGAGAAAAATATCTTTTAATGTGTTGTAAAACGTTGCTGTTGGCGATTTTTACTGGGTTTAAACGAGATTTGCGCCTGAATGAAGCTAGATAATTAAAATCCGGTTTCATATTCGGATTCAGCATCTCAAAAACATAAAGTAAGGTGGTATTCCTGAACATGAGAAAAACATGCGTAACAGGCGTATCAGATGTAACTTAAACATTCGAGCCAATCTGGAAAAACGGCTTTTATTTTTTGATTCAGCGACCTCGAAAACCGGGCAGCCCACTGTTACTTTCTTCGTTACTCGACATTACTTTTTTGTTCCCCAGTGTATTTAAACGCAATTTAAAACAGTATTTTCATCGTTTATCGCCAATTTTTCAACGCAGCAGTTAGGACTGGGCACTTGTAGGATTATCCTCCCTGCGGCTTTCAATGGTATGGGATAATGAACCAGTTGAAGGCGCCTTGACTCCCGCAAAACCGCAAATCCACTCGGGTGAACTCCGTAATTAGTTGGAGCAGAAGCATCTTCCATCATGCCCCTCCGGGATTACAATTATTATCATTCTAATTGAAGCTGGAAGATATTTCCGACGTTATCAACAACTACCACCTGCATTTCTAACAAGGAATCTGGGGAGAGCAACAAGGTAACGTATATGAGCCATAATAAAACATATATGCATCAAATGTAAACATTATACACAAGGTATAAGTAAAGGTTCTAGTCGAACAGCACGACCATGTGAGCGAATTTCCCAAAAAATAGACATTCACAAACCATTTGTTCATCATTTCAAAAAAAAATCACTTTACGAATTTATATAATAGAATAGGAGAGTTTATGGAAGGCGTCGGTCGGTAGGCAAAGCAGGTAGTGTAAGAGTTGAGATGGCATCGTCATAGTTGTCATGGAAGCAACAGGTTATATATAAGGTCTCGATCCTCGAACACTTAAGACACTGCCCTAACCACAGCCATTTGCGTCATAACTCGGACCCAATGAGTTAAGTCTCATAATTTATAAACTTCTTAAGTTTCATAATTCATAACCTTTTTTCAAGTAATACTTATTCGGAAAAAACGAAATGAAATAACCAATTTAAAAATTTTTGGATAATTTTATATTATTCTTTAATTTATTATTTCTTGTATTTCCCTTAATATTTTTGCTTACATTTCTTTTTAATTACATCTTTCAAAATTTCGAGCTGTTTATTATCTGTGGTCTAAGAGTCCAACAAAATCAGTCTTCCTTTTGGAATGCTTGATTTTCTACGGACCGGAAAGGTTGTTCTCAATTCCAAGGAGAGTTATTGTCCGGAATGACAGATACGAATAACTTCATATATTTACATGAAAAAATACATCTCTAGACGTCCGCAATCATCTTTAGCAAACAAAAACCAAATTCATTCATTCACTTGTATCGTCTAAACATATTGGAGAGACTTGTACACAACAGGATAGGAGATAATAGTTTTGTATGATACGTAAGAAGTGAAGTACAGATGATGATGGATGGTAGATTCTACTAGAAGGTTTGGAACAAGAATGAATACTTTTCCATTGCTGGTGTCCCTTATAAACTGATAAATATCTTGGTAGGTCATATACGTCATGGGGACACCTACAGCCGGCCTGTCATTTTTTATTAACAATAATGCATCTACCAAAATTATATACTTTAAAACGATAAATTAACAACCACGTTACATAATCAACATATTATTTCAATGAATGAAAAATGAAAATATAAATTTACCTAAAACGTCGCAAATAATGACTCAAAGTTTCATTATTTGTGTTTTAGATAGCCGTACTACGCCGATCACTGGTATAACAGCTTAGACGTGGGCACCAACCGGAGAGAAATCGATTAAATTAAACACCTACAAATTACTAATCATATGCATAACATGAGCTGATATCTATGTACAATACTACATCCGAATCCAAATACATCGACAAACTTAGGCACTCATCAACTAAAAATTAATGAGATAAAACAAAACAGAGCCTCTGTACAGCCTCTTCACTGGTCCATCTATAGGTGACGAAAGTTATAGTAAACTTGATTTCGTAAAGGTAGAATTCCATCGTAATTATTTCATCTGATATCGTAGTGTTTATTTTGAGGCGATTAGTACGATATTCTTACTGGTGTTCGTTCATACAAATGTTGGCCTTATTTTGCCTGCCAACGTTCTACCCCCAGAGGAAGAGCGAACGGGAACGTACAGCGATCAGGGTACGCTCATTGAGTATAAACGTTGCTATGGAACAGAGAACTCATGCCTTCCACAGTATCCTTCTTCCATTAACAAGAAACTAGGGAAAAAACCAGATGGACTCTGACCTTCGAGCTCGATCCAAAGTCCCTCCTGTTTGTCACGTGACCTTCCCGCATAATTTCTTTTCAAAACTTACGACATCTTTCGTAGAAATGAATTCGTTAATATACATGTCTGGAGTACCTAGTTGATAGCGACGAACTCGAAGATGCTTTCCTAGCCTATCGTAATGCAAAAGTTGTCATGAATTCATTTCTCAATCATTCAAGTGTATTCAGATTGAGCAAATCCCCGACAGACAAAAAGAAGAACATTCATAAGCAGTTCGAAGTAAATAGTGTTGATGACGGAAAACCGGAAATACTACAAAACCTCGTAGCCCGTAGAAAGCTAATGGGTAGGGCTTTTGCTAACCCCCCCCCCCCCACTCCCGACCACCCTCAACCATGAACATGAACCCAGGAACGGATGGTATCTTTTGAGCTCGATCCACGGTTCCTCCTGTCTATCACATGACCTCCCCGCATGGTTTCTTATCAGAACCTTCGACATCTGTCATCCTTCTGTCCTTCAATAGTCATATTTTATATGGTTTTTATTATTGTTTTACTCGTTGTGAAAGTTTAGTTAAACGAACTGGCCAATCCACGTATGTCTATGGAGTACAAAGAACATTAAGATGCGTCCCTACAATATCTCATAGCAAACGTTGTCAAGAATTATGGACCTCGATCGTTCAGGTAAACTCAGATTGCAGGAATTCCGTACAGACCCATAGAAAAATATTCATACGCGGTTCGAAGTAAATATTGTTGATAACGGAGATCCCAAAATACTACAAACCACGTAGAGAGCAAGCGAGTTGCAATGAAATGTCACTTTCGTGTTCGGAACCGACCGCCATCCATCGCTGACGGGTGAGGACGGACGGCGTTGACATGGAGGAATTGCGCTCGCGACCTTCACCGCAAAACAAACCCAACCAACCAACACCTTTTCCCCGCTTTTCTTGTGTTTGTACAGTCAAACCCCAACCTCACCCCTCACCCAGTCCCTTTTCACCTCTATTTTCCACTCTTTCTTCTATTTCCCGATGTTTCCATTCCTGTACAACATGTAGCCGGCGAGCCACTCTCATTACGATTCCTACCTGACTTTCCATTCTGCCACTGCCGACCCCCCTTCCTGCCACCATATTTGTGCTCAGCATGAATTATTCACATCTCATCTTCCCTCGTCATCACTCGCACGAGTGGTACAGGCGTTGAAAATCGATCTTTCGCAGGAACATGATTTCGTGTAGGCATCGAATATCATGTTAATATGTACTAATTTAATTGTTCGGTTGCAGCCCCCAGCTCTCTACAATATTTAATGTATATCAGAACAATTTTAAAAATGTTCACTTCTTCAAAATAATGATAAGGACTGAATTTAAATCAAATACTTTCAATTACTGATTCAGACTGAGTTCAACCTATTGAGCTAACTGAAAATCTTCTTATAATACGTTGGTCTTGTTATAGGTGAAACATGTGGAGATTAACCTTGATTCTATGCTGTCACAATGATGCACATCAATTATGGTGCAGTGGTAAGAGAAGCTCGGGATCCTCAGTAGCTTTCTTGTCAGGTATTTACGGTTGTCATAACCAAACTTGGTTGTAATAACAAATTGTTATAGTTAGGGAAATGAGGAATGTTTTAGTATGACCCTACAGTCCACGTTTTTCACTCTATATATCTCAGTATAACCATATGATTCTTACCTATTTCAATCTATTTAGATAAGAGCTATAAAACGTCTGCCAAGGTGGGTGTAGCACCCCAACCTCCTCGTGTGCTCGTTTACCTATCTTGAAGGTATAGATCATTGAACAGTTTTAAATGGTGAAATGTATCAGGGATCTAGGTACCCCCCCCCCCCCCCCCAGAGGTGCAATGGGGGCCTAAATCCTCGATAAAAAGGTAGAGGAGGTTGACAGTATCCCGTCAGAGAGATACCACTCCTACTAATAGCATTAATGAGCCATGTTCGGAATAGATTGGTTTCCAGGGACCTGGATCACCCATCCAACGCCAAACTCAGCTTCTCACGAGAAAGGCGTGCGACGCCCGTTGTTCACCAACGGAGCCACGACAGCGCATTCTCTGAGATCCCGACGGGAACTCTGTCACACTCCCCCACTTAAAGACATACTTGATCGAAGAAGCAAGTATTTTAACAAGGTGGAATTGTTACTGGCTGAGAACTGATGCTCATTAATGAATAGCTGCATTGCCGATTGAGGATGGGAAAAGAGAAATTAAAACAGAAAGAGAAATTGTCAATGAATCTTCATAAGAAGTATTCATTAGGTAATTAACCCCCGATCAAAGATTGGAACAATCGGGACAAGACGGTGGCTCAACTATGGAGACTTATACCTTAAGGAAAATAAAATAGATATAAATTAATATGCCCAACATTGGGGACTTGAATTGGGTATTAGCCCTGGAAATTGAATAATTGGGAACAATGCCCTTGAATAATTGGGAACAATGCCCTTGAATAATTGGGAACCATGCCCAGGTGTAAAGAATAATTATAAGGAAACAAAAAATATTATTTAATGTAATTTACGTTTGTGCCAGCGCAGAATAAACTGATGAGTTGAAAACAATGAAATGAGTACGGGACCATCTACAACCTAAACCACGCATCCGCTGACAATTTCATCAAAATCGGATGAAAACTGTGGAAATTGAGGTGATTACAAGGATTTCACATTGGCGCATGGGCAGTACAATTGATGGTACAATCGTGTTGAAACTGATATGAGGTAATCAAGGCATCTTCTTCCAACTTTCGTCCAAATTTAAGTGAAATCGAACGACTAGAGTGAGAAAAGATGGAGCATAATGGAATTTACGTTTACCCATACGCAGAATGAAGTATTGATTTGGCAACAAAGAAACTGATAGGGAACCATCTACAATCCAACCCGCGCATTCTCTGACAATTTCATCGAAAGATTTTCTTGAAAGATCGGAGTTTTTATCTTAATTCTATGGAGCGTTGTCTTCTGGAATGACACACAAACACAGACACACACACACATACACACACACACACACACACACACACACACTCACGCACGCACGCACACAAACACAGACACACACACAAACACGCGCTAGCGCACGCGCATGCACGCGCACACACGCTCACACACACACACGCACACACACACACATACACAAAGCGTTAAACTCCAGGATTCGTTTCAAAATGCCTCAAAAAGGATTTCAATGGAGATATTTTTCTAAAATTTGGATTTCAAATTTTTTGGAGCAATTGCAATAGCTGCGAAAATTTTATAATTATTTGGATCTTGAAAATATCAAACAAAAATTACTTCGCTAGCGCCATTATGTTCTCGGTCATCACTATTTAGTTCAGTTTTGAATTTGTTTGGAGAGAAAATGTTTTTTGGTTGGACGCCATCTAGGTAAATACGTTTTTATAACTATTCAACAGATATGTTCTATGTTCGTATCTCATGTAATCCAAAATGATTAGACTTGAGAATCCAACTTCGAACTACTGATTTTGTCAACCGATCCCTTGATGCCTCACGAATATTTCACCGGGATGCGACCCGTTGCGTTACCGCGCCTCCTCACAACTGTTCCGAAAGTGATTAATAACAGCGCTAAATTTATTAACTGCACAGACATCAGGGAAACTGTCAACTGTTCGACTAACTAGTTACCCGCAGCACGGCGACTGTCAAACAATATTAGGGAACCTGCGAAGATTAACTAGCTCGTTCCAAACTAAGTTGTCAGGTTGGGGGATCCATGATAATCGCGAATTATTAGTTGTATCCAAGGTGAATAAGCAACATCCAAAATCATAAAATGAAACCGTACAACCCACTACAAGGTGTCTTTAGACTTATACCACCATCATTGAACAGCAATGAAAACAATTGATTTTTGGTTTATGGGGCACTTTCAAATAAAGAATCTTTATAACTGAAGAAAAGGGATTGGAGAAACCCGTTCGGGTAGAGAATTAGCATCGTCCCACAAAAGGAAAACGCGATTTCGCGTATTAGGTACTATCTCTGTTTTAGGTTTTCTATTATTGTGGCTTCCAAGTCTACCCGTAGGTACCGGAAGCAAAGTTTTCACTATTATTGTGGCTTCCAAGTCTACCCGTAGGTACCGGAAGCAAAGTTTTCACTTTCGGGAGATGACAGTTTTTTCTCTAAAATCGGAAAACTAGTTGGGTATTATTACATTTTGGGTTGCCCCGAATCCATGTTTTTTTGTCCCAAAAATCAAAAATTGTAAAAATTCTAAAATCTAAATGTTTACTCGCTTTTTAGGACGTCTGACTAAATCTAGGCCACATAGACAAGGCTTCGTACGAGGAATGACCTGATGTAATTTATCCAGTGGGGAATTGGACAACCCAATCATGCGACAAAATAACCACATGCAAATCCATTTCAGATTATTCTAAGAGCGAACCCGAGAAAAATATGCGCGAGTGTGTGTGTGTGTGTGTGTGTGTGTGTGTGTGTGTGCGTGCGTGCGTGCGTGCGTGCGTGTGTGACAAATTTTGAAGAAGCTGCCCAGGTCATAATTCTCAACAGATTTTCGACATTCTTTCTTTTATCGATCCCCATTTTAGTCTAGTTGCGCAACGAACCCAGGAATTTTTAATTTCCTGATAGAAGAGGGAGAATGAAGGGGGTAGCGCCGGAAAAAATGTTTTTTTTTGACAAATTTAGTCGATGTTACCAAAAGGCTACAATTCTCAACCGATTTTCGTGGATCTTATTTTGTTCATTGCGATCTAGGTTTCGGTGTGCAACAAATCTTGGAAATTTGAATTTGCTGTCGTGATGGAGTGTAGAGGGGTTTATTACACATTCTTTCAAGCGCTGTCCAAGCAAGAAATCTTGACCGATTTTTGTGATTATTTTTTTGTTCAATTAGGAATTTGGGGCCTAGTTCTGGAACATTATGGCATGAGTTTCAAATTTGAACTTTGAAGGGGTCGATTGTTGGATGCAGCTCACATGGCCCTATATTTTTGGCAGAGTGCATGCCACTTGGAGGAAGCAGCCTATATATCGTTCTCGTGCTTGGAAGACTGTAAATGTGCCAGTGGAACCAGGAACTCGCCATACACCTTCGACTGCACGAAAAGGACTCCTTTCGGGCTCTTAATACGTCAGTTGTGAACGTTCATTATTGGCCAATAATATTATTTAGCTAGTGAACGCCTTAATGAATCATTCAATGTTGTAGTAGTAAGCTTGATATGAACGGAACATATAAAAGTCTCTTGTGAACGAAGATAACATTCTTATATGAATCTAGATGCACCTAATACACGAATGAATGCTGTTATAATCCAAATGAACGAAGCATAGCGAAAACCTTTTGTGAACTTTACACATCTAATAATGTATATAGGGTTGCTGAACGCATTCAAACACACTCTTTGAACGCGTGAAAATAAGTCATCTTCCTATCTTGTGACAACTTGACTTGTACATATAAATGCAAGGATATTCCTGATATATCTTAAGACCGTGCATTTTGGTATTGAACGTACAGTTTAAAATAAACTTTTTATGTTATAACCATGTGAACGTTTTGTTAATGAAAGAGTAAAACTCACCAGCACATATTTTCATTCATGAGCGTTTTGTACATATTTTCTTAGAATTATAAGTTGTATTAATGCACGTGTTGCTTCCATTCACCCAGAGGTTCAATCATTGGCACGAATCACTGCTCTAAACTCTAATATTAGGAATGTTACGACACGTTGTGTCATTCAAATCATCCCCTATTTGGCATTTACTATGCGAGTCACTTCACACTACTCTGGTAGACTCTGAACGTCTTGAACGCTTGGTTCTTGTGCTGCATTTTCTTACACTCATAAGAGACACGGTTAGAGTTGATGACACGGATAGGCCTTTCCTAGGAACACGTTTTCAGGAGTCTACTCGCCATTAAGTCCCTCAAAGTCCGCTCGATGACCCGCAGGTAAGTGCTGGACGCCCATGAACGTCTGTGAACACCAGCAAACACACACACACATACACCCTTTGCTCATAACAAGCAAAGTCATTCATATCTTCTATAGTTCATTTTTAACTTCATTCGTCGTAATCTGCACGGAGGTTCATTCAGTTGACTATCCCCCATACTACAGTTGTGTACTATCGTTATTATTTTTTAATGTTATTATTCTATCAAATTTCTGTTGTGTAATGCTATTGGCTACCTATGAGTTCATCAGTTCATCATTTTGAAATGTTAAATAATAAAGACATGAGCCGATTGAGCTTCACTTTTCCTATCAGCCTCGAAGATTTTCTTAAAGTATCAAGTAGATATTCTTTATTCCTTGCGCTCTTAAAGTTTATTGTTGTGATAACAGCGTTCTTTGATTTTACCATTATGAAATACTTAGGAAGTAATGGGTCTATTGAGTGTAAACTTTTCCTATTAGCCTGCGGGATGTTTGAAAAGTATCAAGTATATATACCAAACTCGTTAGCATAAGGTAACAGTAAACATAAAATCCACTCTCTCCGTGATGGTTCATATCTTTCGGCAGTATACTCGAATTATGGTAATTGCCTGACGACAAAGTACCGAACTTCCGAGTTCTCATCGTCTTCCGTACCCCAGAATTAATTTGAGCCCCAAGACAGACCTGATGTTATGCAAACGATTTGAGTTTGCCGCAAAACCAAAGTTATCCCACTATGGAGAAACCCTGTATCGTCAAGGAAATTGCTATACGTATTATTATGCCAGTGTTATAATACGTTGAACTAAGCTGCCATTTGCATCGGTTCATTCGATAAGACTATGAAACAGCTCTGTGCGATACCGTTTGTTTTTGGCCGTTACGTCCACGCAAATATTGGGAAAGGCTCGGATTTCATTTAGATTCAGTTTACTATGCTCGTGCGTATAGGGAACAAATCAAACACAAGGTATTGAGCTCCGGATCATAATCGGTATGTTTGTTTAGGTCAGGGTTTCCCAATACTTTGACCGCGAGCACCATAGGGGTCCACAGTCTGTTTCCAAGGGATCCGTGACCACTTTTGACCAAAACAGGGAAGTAAGTAGTAAAATCCGATGTCTAGCAATATCAGGAGGCATTTGTTCTGCAGGAGAGAAGTGTGAAAGAATGGAGCGAAGTTATCAACTTCAAGTGGCACGGTCCAAGAGAATTGCGGTGATCGAAATCGGATGCAGGATCACAAATAGGAAATACTTGTTATTGAGTTTTTCAAATACCTTTAAAATAACGAGATTGAAATTTACAACGGTTCATTAAAACACACCCAGTATACATTATTAATCGGGAATAACAAGTATAATGAGCGAAAAACAGAATTCAAACACCTAACATAGCCCAACAGTAAAACTGAAATGACTTCTGTTTTTGACGATAAATGAATTATAGCCCAAGATTCTCAGAACAAAATTAAGAAGGCAAAAAGGCGAGGGTGAAATCATACTCATAACTTATATGGTAAAACATTATATGAGTGGGTTGAGTAATTTAGAGGGCCAACAATGGAGAACCAATTAGGAAGAAAATACAAACGAATAGACTTATAGCTCATACACGCATTCTCGCTAGCGGGAAATGGAAAGAGCTGATGAAGCACCTCATTTTAAATTATTCTCGGCAACGAAATAATAACAAGGAGTGCAAACGAGTTCAACGAAGAGTGGAGAACCGCTACGTGTTTTTTGTGGTTTGGGGAAACGAGTACAGTGTCAGTCTCTACGCAACTTTACACTCTGAATCGAATGGTGACACTCTCGAGCCTCCTCGACTGTTTAAAACGGATTTTTCAATGTATCGTTCTCGCAAGGTTGTCAGACCGATATTGAACATTCGTCGGGGATAACATGACCTTGTAACCGAACTTAAATCGGCAGTCCAGTGTAAAATTGGGTGAGGAGCAGTTTTCATCTCTGGCAAGCGAGTATTGACTCTGTTCCGGGAGTAGTTGATACTCTAACCATCGGCCTTTTACTCGATTGGGAAGCGGTTTATATTTGCCCGGCCGGATCAGTATTTCCCGTTCATGGCAGGTATCACAACACCCCCGACGAGTGTGCAGTTAAAATTCTGGGGAGTGAAATCTAAAAAACAGAAGTTCCGTTCATATTGTACGATCGGACCTCAGCTTTAACCACCCCCACAGAACCAACTGGTGTTTTTGTGCTTTGTAAAGAGAGAACGGGAAAAAAATCTCGAGATCCCTGTCTGTTGCAAGCTCCGCTGCTGCTCTTGAATCGTGTTATGATTAAAATGTATCACTCGACGAAAAAAGCAGTGTGCAGGTGTGATGACGAAATCTGTCATATAACAGGTCTGATCTTAACGACAAAAGAAGTGGCACCAAGTTAGGTGTGGCACAGTTTCCTTCTCCTGTCCGTGACATCATAAAACGATGTATAGATCAATGAAACACAATGGTAAGTATGAGTGCACAGTAGAGACTTCCCGTGTGGGTTTTATGTATTCGATTTTGGTGATATTGGCGAATAGATCAAAATTTTCTCATAATCGATCACATAGGAAATAAAAAAGTTGGCAAATCTGATTTTTGTAAAATTCGTAATTTTCTCTCATCAATTGTAAGTATGTCTGTCTGTGCATTGATTAGAATCATGAAATTTTGCGTTTCTTTTCCGTTTCTTGCTACTTGTAGACGATTGGTACAATTTTCTCAATTTTGCTCTGTCTTTCTTTCTGTCCGTATGTTTGTCCACTTTTTACGGTTACAGGTGTCATTGGACAACTGATATGCGTGGGGGGAAATGTTTGTACCAGTCCAACTTAAAGTATAGGCTATTCGAAGTTTTTAAAATTTGAGCCAGATGGGGTGTTTTAGGGGAGGGGATTATCTTGGACACAATTGAACGAACTCGGGATCAGATTGTTCATATAGGTATGTTTGGATTATTCTAACTTAAATCACGGGCTACTTGAAATTTTTCAAATCTACCCAACAGTGGGTGTTTTGGGGGAGGGGGTATCTTTGTCATCACTGAACAAACTGGGAATTTGATTGTTGAATATGCTTGGATTACTCTAATTCAAGTCAAAGACTACATTTTTCAAATCTGACCCACAATGGTGGGGAGAGAGGTGGGGGAGTTAAAGCGCTTTGAACGTCACTGAACCAACTGAGGATCTGAGTTGTCGATTATGTTTGGATTATTCTACTTGAACCGCAGACTAGGTTCTTGAAATTTTCAAACCCAACCATGATGGGTTTTTAGGAAGGGCGGAAGGGAGGGTGAAATGGGGTTCATCTTGGATATCACTAAATCAACTGAAGCTGATTGATTAGAAAAGTTTCAAATACTCTTACTTGAATCGCAGACTTCTTCAAGTTTTCCTATCTAACCCATAGGGGGTGTTTTAGTGGAGGGTGGGGAGATGGGGTATCATTAACATCACTGAATAAACTGGGGACCTGATCGCTAAAATATGTTTGAATTACACTAACTCAAATCACAGGCTACTTGAAATTTCTCATATATGACCCAAAAGGGGAGTTTTCTTAAACGAGGGAGGTGGGTGGGTGAAATGGGTTATCTTGGACATCAGTGGATGAACTGTAAATTGGTTTGGAGTACTCTAACTTGAATATAAACTACTTGAAAAGTTCAAATCTGAACCATAACGGGTATTTTTAGGGTGTGGAGGGGGTGGAATGGCGGTATGTTGAACACCACTGAATAAACTGAGGACCTGATTGATAGAATGAGTTTGCATAACACTGAATAACAACAGCCATAGGGGTTTTTTTGGGGGAGGGGGGTTAACTTAAATCACAGTAGTTTGGTCGTAATAGGTATTTTATAAGTAAGGACTTTGAAGTGAGGACTTTTTTGAATCAGATCCATAGGGGTGTCCCCAAATGTGATAGGTGACGGGAGGGGGGGGGGGGGGGGGGGGGGGGGGGGGGGGGAGGCTTGCGTATATTTAAGTCAACCTGTGCAGCAACGCACGGGTGAACCAGCTAGTTCCAAAGTAAATATAACAACCGGGCGATTCAGAGTAATGAGGAGGGGGGGGGGGGGGTGCAATTGATTGCCTATTATAGTTTAGTTACTGAAAAACCGCACCGAAATTGGTTGAGCCGTCAAGCCGCGATGTTGACACATAAATTCATACAGACATCCTATATTATTAATGTAATAGATTGCACTAAAATCCACAGGTGAAGTATTGGTTTGTGACTTAAGTAAAAAACAACCATGGAAATGCTGTTCGATGATGAAGGTATACCTAACTGGAACAAACCAACATCAATGTTTATGATATTTTGCGCCGTCCTCAATACCGTATTTGTTTCATCAAAGCAGATCATAAATATAGTATTAATCAAATTAAATTGGTTTACATACTAACACATTGGGTGGGCACAACCAGTTTTCGGTTTGTCTGAACAGATTGATTGTCGAGTGTTTGTTGCTCAGTTTGCAAGAAATTTTGGGGAAACTATTGCAAAAATTTAGCTAGAAATCATGCAAGCAACTCAATCGTGTAGTTATTGTTTGTGCGGTTATTCTGCGGTAACACATTGAGAATAGTATGTATTCTGATCCCAGACAATCACAGAAGTTGTAAACTTGTAGTCGGCGGCATTTGGTCAACACACCTACCTTCATATTCACACATATTTGTTTCGATTCATTATTTCCAATATTTTTCAAACTGTACCCACACCATCTCTCTCTCTTTCTCTCTCACCATTGATTTGTTGATGCCGAAATTTATGTTTAGCATATGATGAACCAACACCCAAGTTGGCAGATATTTAGTAAGTTGTACCTACGAGTAAAACTAATTATATTAGTTTGCCTACTTCAAAGGCTACCGTCAGATGAAATGAGCTTTGATCAAAGGATCAAAGTAATGATTTTATGTGAAATTTCGGAGTTTATTTCGTTCCTCGTTCGTTGTATCGTAAAAGGTTGAAAAGCCCCGAATTCCGCAATCACCGTTTTTATTGTCTCAAAACTTTATTAACCACCCATTCGATATCGAGTCTGATCAGACTCGTCAACGTGAGTACCTGCGGCAGAAACTCGAAATGAGATCTATCGTATACTTCCTATTGGTGGTGGTTCCATGTACCATCACGATACATCTTTTTCGGTGGAAATATCAGCTCCATACCACTGGTATGTTTCGTAATCCTTTTTGAAATCAAGTATTTTGGAAAGAATTACAAGATAATATTGATAATTGAGATAATAAGGTAATCTTGATAGCCTCTGAGAATAGTATACCACAAGACTCGCAAATATCGCAATCTACTACCTTAACTTATTTTATTAGTTTCAATATACAATAACAAATAATACTGTATACAATAATAAAACTGTTGTAGAAACGACTAACGTAAGTTCCAGTCATGACGCCTGATCATATTATTGAATTTTCGTAAATTATAGTATAACTTTATGCTGTTTTAAATTTTGAGCACTTTGACTGTAGAAGATTAGATCTGCAGTTTTTATAGATTTTACAGAAAATAATAATGAAATTTAAGTTCATTTTCAGCGTAATTTTCTGCATACATTTTTTAAAACTCTAATTGATTGTCCAAAAATTTCTTTTGACTAAATTTCTGCGAATTAATATAAATTTAACGATTTGCAGCCGTTTTCAACCATTTAAAAAATATTTAAGCACATTTTTAGAAATTTTACTCCTACTTTATCGGGAGGGTGGGTGTGGGTGTGTATGCGTGTTGTCATTCCAGATAATTACTCTCCTTAGGAGTGAGATATTAATTCCGTTCTTCCGCCAAAACATCAAGCTTTCCGAACGAAAGGATGAGTTCGTTGACCAAAACTTTTGAGGCACATTAAATTGGTCACATTTCAAAAATATACTCAACAAATCACTAAAAAGTACCATAAATTGTTGAATTTATAATTTTAGCAGAATTTTAGCCATAAAAAGTTTATCAACAACAAACTAGAACAATATGAAATCGACGCGCAAAATCATGCAGAAACATTTACTAAAATTTCATTAATATTTGCTGAAACATCTATAAAAATTCCTTTCAAAATCTTGAAATTTTCAAATCTTCATTGAATTGCAGAATATTATTTCGAACGAATTTTATTGTCATTAGAAATGCAGTTAACAGATTATTTGCTCAGTTTCAAACAGTCTTTAAAAAGGCTGTACTGCATTTTTTCAGCTGAAAGTAAATTTAATGTGCTTTAACGGGGTTCTCACTCCACTACAATCTCAAATAGTTTTGTTATAATGATAAAGTATTATAAGAATGATATTATTACAAATATGTCGGCTGTTTCAGAGCCTCCTCCAATAACTTTTCGTCCTTCGGTTGGGTAAAACCGCACCCTTCGGAACGACCAAAGCTCCTCCACCTCCATGTGGTTAGATTCGAGACAATGAAAAATAAAATTTTCGCAATGAACTTAAAATGAAACTGCGTCATGTACAAATCGTATTATGATATTTAGATTTTTTCCTAGTTTTATTCCGGAAACCATGTGTGTCTTTTCCTTTAACCCATATTTCACAGTAGATAATTAATCGTTAAAAAAAAACAATCACCTTTTTCAGAAAACGATAAATAATGACCAGATTTAATAAAGAACATAACAACGTAAGGGTAAAGTGTCTGATAGGAACAGCAAAAGATGAAACAAAGAGGTGTACCTATAAGTGTAACATTCAGCTTTGTTGATTTCACTTTGGCCACAGACTGAAGTCAAGTCATTCTACCAATCAAGAAAGAAAACAGGCACGCCAAGTACCTACGTATTCATTCAAGAAAAGTGAGTGTCGATTCCATTCACGTCCAAAAGTGATGTATTTTGAACGAAATTAACGTGTGCCAAGTTGGGAGTGGCACTTGGCTTCCTTGTATCCATAACATGAATGTATGTCAATGAAATATCTTAAATGATATTGAAATAATTCCATAGCGGAAAATATTGAATCAAGATGTAACATAAAATGTCAAAATAGGTCAATTAGGAAAAGAGAATATGATGTTATGCAATTAATGTTTGCACGTGCGCGGAGTACAATACTAATTTGGGAAAAATAAAACTGGTAGTGGAAGCATCTATAGCCTAACCCGCATATTCCCTGAAAATGTCTTCAAACTCTGAAGTAAACTGTGGAAATTAAGCTGCAAGAAGAAGAACCATTTTCTATATAGCATATCTACATTGATTTTCCTAAGTAGGTACCTACAGAAGATGAGGCCAGCTATCAAATTAACTATTCACTTCACTTTTGAATCACATTTTTATACTTTTAGTTTAGTTGTAAAAGCTTTTAGAAAGAATATCTAGTAAGTAAGTAATAACTTTGGATTGAGTTCGGCACACGAGGGTAGTAGCCTCAAACAGAGCCACAGTACGTATATACCAATTGATGTAGATAGAGTTCTCAGTACGTAAGTATTTATTGGATTTACATGGAATACACGGAACTGGGATGGATTCCGCGTAGGGTTCTGACACGGGATTAGGGCCCCGTGTTATTTGTGGAATCACATATCCAATCCTGATACTGAATATAGATCTGATACTGGTTGTAGACAGTGTTCTCAGCGCGTAGGTTTGGGTTCAGACAGTAACTTTGAACAGCATTCTTGAAACGTAGGGTACTGACTCCTGACTGGGGATCTACGTGATTCGCAGGATCGCATTCTAACCTGATACTAAATGTAGATACGAATCGTATTATTCTGGTGGTAGTTCACAGTACTTAGGTACAGGGTTCACATAAAATACATAGCACTTCAGTAGTACTTAGGACAGAATTCGTGATACCTAGGGTACGGGCTGCAAATCATAAATAGTACGTTTCAACTGGCAATGGAAAATGGTAAACTCAGTACATAGGTGCAGGCTTCAAACAGGATACAAGGTACGCAGATACTGACTTCATACAAGATGTAAGTACGTTCGAAATATTCTACCTCAACCCCTCCCCTCCCCTCCATCCCGCTATTCCCAGTTGAAAGTGGGTCTTCCACTGAGCGGTTATACCCAACCATCACAACACCCCGGTACTGTTTTTTAGCATCTCCACAACGTACTTCTCCCCGAACGACCCCGCCCGGCACGGATCATTTCTCCATCATTCTAATTTCAGTTCATAGATAAATGGACAACGTGACACATTAACTAGTTTCCAAACTATTATATTTTGATGAATATCTTCCAGTATAAAATCAATGTAGGTATACATTGAGCACAGTTGTAGTGGAGAAAGCGAACGGGAAATAACTGGAAAAAAAAGTCCAGTCATGCAGCATGACCCCATGAGCGAATTTTTGAAGAAATCTTCGACATTTCAGTCGCCATTGATCGTGTTGAGAAATTTTAGTTTATGATTTTGATAGACAAACATGGAATCAAATTATTAACACATGCACAGAGTAAACTCATCAGTTGTGATTACATTTTTTTAACACAGAATGTGTTTTAGCCATGGACTAACTAGCCGAAAATGGAACGCGGGATGTAACGAAATGTGTGACGGTGATGATTTTCACGTACAACCGAGCCGTTGGTAGGGAAATGGAACTTCCGCAATTTTAATCGCACAGAAATCGTTCACCATTCGTTGGAAAGCTCCTGATTTATCCAACCATATTATGTTAACTACTGTGAAGTGCGTGGCCATCAACCTGAGTTATGAGCATGAATAGTAAATGAATAGTAAACAATGACGCTTGTTTGGTTGTCACTTGGTTGCGCGACAACGCAAACACATTCTGTGTTTCAATAATTTCGTCCGAAGTATGTAAATAGAGGTAACCGGGGGTCGGAGCGCCGAGTTTTTTTGTTTTTTTTTTTTAAGCACCTACTACCTACGTTTTAAACAGCATGGTTCTAGGATTGGTTATACAGGGATACTTCCATAATAGTAGTTCAATCTGAATTTGAACAATGTTTCATGCAAATATCAATGATTTTAACAACTAGGGAACGGCATTATTCCGATTTTTGACTGATTTTTCAAGTTTGAAGTTTTTGAAAACTTGATACATATTCTAATAGGAAATTTTACGCCGATTCCGAATATATCACATGTTAGAATGCTGAAAAAATCATTTCGCACAACAAATCGCAAAAAACAGGCTATTTTGAAATTTTTGACTACATTTTTGAAAATTTCAACCCGAAGATGTAATCCGATCATGCTGGCCAACGAACTTGAACTTTCGTTTTGTGTCCTTAACATTTTAAAATTTGTTTGAAGTTTCTAGCACAATTCTACGGACAGTTATCGTCTGGAATGACACATACATACATATATACATACATACATACATACATACATACATACATACATTAAAAAATGCGTTAAACTTCAGAATATGATTCAGAATAGCCTGAAACGGATTTCTGCATAAAATGTTTTCAAAAATTCACATTCTACAAATTTTGAGGCGAGAGCAATAGCTTAATTTTCTTCAAAAATTCGCTAAAAATAAAAAAAGTCCAGTCATGCAGCATGACCCCATGAGCGAATTTTTGAAGAATATTACCGATTTTTACAACTAGCGAACGGCATTATTTCGATTTTTGACTGATTTTTCAACTTCGAAATTTTTGAAAACTTGATACATATTCTTATAGGAAATTTTACGCTGATTCCGAATATACCACATGTTAGTATGCTGAAAAAATTATTTCGCACAACAAATCGCAAAAAACAGGCTATTTTGAAATTTTTGACTACATTTTTGAAAATTTCAACCCGAAGATGTAATCCGATCATGCTGGCCAACGAACTTGAACTTTCGTTTTGTGCCCTTAACATTTTAAAATTTGTTTGAAGTTTCTAGCACAATTCTACGGACAGTTATCGTCTGGAATGACACATACATACATATATACATATATACATATATACATATATACATACATACATACATACATAAAAAAATGCGTTAAACTTCAGAATATGATTCAGAATAGCCTGAAACGGATTTCTGCATAAAAAGTTTTCAAAAATTCACATTCTACAAATTTTGAGGCGAGAGCAATAGCTTAATTTTCTTCAAAAATTCGCTAACAGCCCACCAATTCTACCAACAACCAGATGACGGCTAATAATATCTCAGAGCACATTGTGGCTAAATTTGTCAGCTTTGATTTTGTATAGAGAGGGCATGCCGCTAGGGTAACCTGTTGCGGAGATGGAGGCAAAAATTAAAAAAATGGGACCATTTTCCCCCCCCCCCCCTCAAGCACAGGGGCTAGGATTTGGGACTTTTGATATTTTTACCTCCTCACAAGGCCTAACAGCTATGAAGTAAAATGTTTAATTCCAAACATTTCCCTCTAGAGCCATTTTTTAGCGTTCGTTGCCTGGTCGTTAATTAATGTATAATGTTTGTATACAATTCACTTATGAATTATTTAAGATCATTTGAAAAAAAGTACATATTCATTCATCGAACTGGAGGTTGTTTGTATAAAAGAGGAAACTAATTTATTAAAGCGACATTAGGCCTCATGGGTTCAAGGCTACAACTGTCTCAACAGTTTGATTGTCCAGTCTGTTTATTGCTCAGTTTGTAAGGTATTTTGTGTAAACTATTGCATGAATTTAGCTAGAAATCATACAAATAGTGTAGTTATATAGTGTAGTCAATAGTGTAGTTATTCTTGTAAGTGCGGTTATTCTGCGGAAACACCTTGAGAATACTATGCATTCTGATCCCAGACAATCACAGAAGTTATAAACTGTGGACTTGTAGTCGGCGGCATTTGGTCAACACACATAACTTCATATTCACACATATTTGTTTCGGTTCATTATTTCCAATAATTTTCAAAATGTACCCATACCTTCTCTCTCTCTCTCTCTCTCTCTCTCTCTCTCTCTCTCTCTCTCTCTCTCTCTCTCTCTCTCTCTCTCTCTCCTCTCTCTCTCTCTCTCTCTTCTCTCTCTCTCTCTCTCTCTCTCTCTCTCTCTCTCCTCTCTCTCTTCTCTCTCTCTCCTCTCTCTCTCTCTCTCTCTCTCTCTCTCTCTCTCTCTCCTCTCTCTCTCTCTCTCTCTCTCTCTCTCTCTCTCCTCTCTCTCTCTCTCTCTCCTCTCTCTCTCTCTCTCTCTCCTCTCTCTCTCTCTCTCTCTCTCTCTCTCTCTCCTCTCTCTCCTCTCTCTCTCTCTCTCTCTCACTCTCTCTCTCTCTCTCTCTCTCTCTCTCTCTCTCTCTCTCTCTCTCTCTCTCTCTCTCTCTCTCTCTCTCTCTCTCTCTCTCTCTCTCTCACTCTCTCTCTCTCTCTCTCTCTCTCTCGGAGTCAGTCTCCAGCTCTCGTCGAGTGAAGACGTGCGTGAAGAGACCGGTATACGATGTCTAAGTGCGGTGTTTGTGCCAGTGGGTTTCCCCATAACGCGTATCGGGTGCTATGTGCGTCTTGTGACAAAACGTTTCATATTGGCTGTGTCAATTTATCGAAAGAGGACTACAAGTATTTAATGAGTGAGAACAAGCCATTTTCTTGTGATCCTTGTGTAAAAGGTAAGAGAAAATCTAGGTTATTGGAGGCCAGTGAACCGACTCGCTATCAAGCGATGTTGGACATCCTTGAAGAGATTCGCGATGAGGTTAAACGGTCAAATAAACAGTTGACGGAGAAAATCGAGAAGCAGGCTGAGGAATTGAAGGAGTTTAAAGTTCAGTTCGATAAGTACTCGGATTATCTTGATGAAAATAATAGACAGTTGGAACGAATTGACAACTCTCTGAAAACCTTAACTGTAGCGGTAGATGAAATTAAAGACCGCCAGAAAGGCATTGATAAGGACGTTGCTGACCTGGTTGAATTAGTAAACAATGTGGAGCAGAAGAACCTGGAAAGAACGATCGAAATATCCGGCTATCCTTACGATAAGGATGAAAATATATTGGACATCATGAAGAAGATTGGTAGTGTTGTTGGATTTTCAATCACCGACGATATGATTGACGATTGTTACCGAATTAAGCCGCGAGATAATTTTCCAGGTCTACTTGTGATTTCTTTTGTTAGGAAACGAGAGAGACAGGCGTTTTATCGGGCGGCACGGTTGAAGGGAGTGTTGTCAACACGTTCGTTTGGGTTCATAGTCGGTGAACCGGTCAATGTTTACTTCAACAACTGCCTCACGTACCGTAATCGCAAGCTGCTGAAATCTTGTAAGGACTTTAAACGGGCTAATGGATTCAAGTTTGTCTGGGTAAAGAATGGAAATGTTTACTTGAAGAAGGATGAAGGTTCCAACGCGATAATGGTTAGATCTGCTGAAGCATTACTCAAGATTGTTAAATGATGAAGATTAAGACATTTTCACATAAAGTAGTTCATTTATTTAGATCAAGTTTTTCTTCTGATTATTTAGGGGCACATGAGTGTGATAATTCTTTAAATTTTCTTTTGAATAATGTGTTCTGAATCTTTCAATTCGATGTCGCAGTGCGATCTAAAATGTTTGAAATTTGCTCATGTCAATGTAGAGTCTATCCTGGCTCACTGGTCGGAATTTATAGAGGTCTTTGATAAAACTGAGGTCGATGTGATCGCGTTATCGGAGACATTTTTGAAGCCGGAAATTGGATCTAATGCGTTCGAGTTGGACGGTTATATGCTGTTCAGGGTTGACCGGGTTGGGATGGGTCGAGGTGGTGTCGCTTTATTCGTGAAAAAAGTACTGAGGCCAAAAATAGTATTTAAATCGGAGGCTGTGTACACTAATACCCCTGAGTATGTTTTTGTGGAAATTGAAGCCGGTAATGAAAAATTTTTAGTTGGAGTGGTCTATAGGCCACCAAAATCAAGCAACATAGAGGGTGTGTTTGAAGCTTTATCCAGAGTGGCACACGGATATTCGTCAGTGTGTGCTCTAGGCGACTGGAATATCGATATGCTAGCTGAGTCGTTTGATAAAAAACAGTTTAATGGATTTTTGCAAACATATAATTTTGCTGCCTTTACAACCTACTCACCACTCTTTATTCCCCAAAGCTGATACGCAGATAGACCATATAATAACGAACAACCTTGAGACAATAATAAAATTTGGGCAGATGGCGGTGCCGGGAATATCGAGGCATGAGTTGATTTGGTGTTGTCTTTGTGCAGAGCCGAAGAAGTATATTAGGAAAACTATAACCATACGTAACAAAAGAGACCTGGATTTTGACAAATTAAAACTAGATGTGGAGTCTACAAATTGGAATGAGGTGTACAATGAACATGATGTAAACCGTAAAGTTAGTATTTTCACTGATAAAATTACATTGTTACTTGACAAGCATATGCCATTGAAGGAGATTAGAGTTCGTAGGCCCCCCGCACCGTGGATTAACGGGAATATAAGAGAAGCGTTTAAGAATAGGGATGCGGCATACAAGAGGTTCTTGAAAGATCGTTCTGAAACTAATAAAGTTAATTATTGTAGATTGAGGAATAAAGCCAAACAGATGTTGCGTAATGCGAGGAACAAGCATTTTAGAGATTTATTTGCACAGAAACTAAGCCCCAGGGAGTACTGGAAAATTATTCGAAATCAGGGAATTGGTAGTGTGAGTCTAAAATCTAATGTAGATGGTTTTAACTTAAATTTGATGAATGAACATTTTTGTAGATCTACCAATAGTGTCATCAGTCAGGATGTGAAGGATTATTATAATAATTTAAGGGATTCGGAAAAGCCTTCGCTAACAATTGATGAAATTGACGCTAAATTGGTCGAAAAAGCATTAATGAAAATTAAGTCAGGGGCGGTGGGAAATGATGGAATACCCGTAGATTTTTTGAGACTCGTTGTTCTTCAGGTAACACCAATTTTGAGCCATATTTTTACTCAGTCTCTGAGATCTGGAGTATACCCCTCTGCTTGGAAGTTGTCCATTGTCATCCCTCTCAATAAAGTGGAAAATCCTAAGAGCTTTAACGATTTTCCGGGCCATAAATAACTTATGCGTATTTGGCAAGATTTTGGATCTTTGTGTGTATGAAAAGCTTTCTGATTTTGTGCGAACCGCTGGTATTTTGGACCCGTTTCAGGCTGGATTCCAGGCTGGGAATAGTACCGAGACAGCCCTAATTCGAGTGCTAGACGATGTTCGATCTGGTATGGATTGCAGGAAATTAACTATTTTATGTTTAATAGATTTTGCGCGAGCCTTCGATTCTCTAAGGCATGATCTGATTCTGTCGGTACTTCGCTCATGTAATGTTTCGGAAGGGGTGGTGGTATGGTTTGGTTCGTACCTTTCCAATAGGATGCAGAAAATTAAGGGTGGCAATGGTATGGAGTCTGATTGGTGTGTAAATCAAGTTGGAATCCCTCAGGGATCGGTAATATCAGCGTTGATCTTTGTGCTGTACTTATCACGGATTTCGGTCAATTTCATCAATTGTAAATATCAGCTGTATGGAGATGACTTGCAGTTGTATCTGCAAACTGAATATAACGATCTTGAAGATGGCATAGGTAGGATGAATGGTGATATAGACAGGATGGTGAATTGGTGTAGTGAACACGGGCTACAAGTGAACCCGTCAAAATGTAAAGTGATGATTTTGGGAAATAGAAGATTGTTAGGAAAGGTAGATAAAAATGCTATTTCCCGCATCATGGTTGACTCTGTGCCATTGTCATTTGATGAATCTGTGAAAAAATTTAGGAATTGAGATTGATGAAGAACTTAGATGGGAAATGCAAACTAAGAGTGTCTGCAACAGAATTTATAAAGGTTTGTACCAGTTCAGACGATTGGCCTATCACTTACCAGAAAGTGTAAAAGCAAAATTAGTTCAATCATTATTATTTCCGGTTTTAGATTATGCAGCTATTGCTTATTGCAATTTGTCAGGTGAGATGGTCCAAAAACTACAATATGCGCAGAACGCCTGCTTGAGATTTGTGTATAACATCCCACTATATGATCATGTGACTCCGTTTTTATATTAAGTCGGGATGGCTCAAGATCAACGAATGGAGAAATTATAGAATAGCTGTACTTTTATTCAAGATATTGAAGAATGGAAATCCGAACTGTATTAGGGCGAAATTTGAGTTTTTGACCGATTCTAAGGTTCATGGTTTTACCACCAGAAACGAAGCAAACATGTTGTTGATTCCTAAACATACCACGGAGGCGTTAGCAAAGTCCTTTGTTGTGAAAGCTTCTAGAATATATAATGAGAATTTTCAACTTTTCGATACCCAAAAATCTGTCCTAGCATTTAAGAAGGAATATAAAGAGAGAATGCTAAATATGTATCATGCTTGAAGATTGTTTTTCATTATTGTTGTACTTAGGTTGCAAGACGTGTTATTTTGTTTTCTGATCGGATAAACTTAATTTTAAGAAATAGTTTAAATCTGAATTTTAACCCACTTACGATGCACACAACTTCTGCACTTTTCTTACAATACTTTATAGAAATATTGGATAACTGACTACGAGTATAGATGTTTTGTATAAATGTTTTGTGATATGATGGTAGAGAGGGCCTTATGGCCCTAATTGTATCACATTAATAAATAAAACAGTCAAACAGTCAAACAGTCAAACAGTCTCTCTCTCTCTCTCTCTCATGGTAAGAATGGTCGTTAACGTCTCTCTCTCTCTCTCTCTCTCTCTCTCTCTCTCTCTCTCTCTCTCTCTCTCTCTCTCTCTCTCTCTCTCTCTCTCTCTCTCTCTCTCTCTCTCTCTCTCTCAATCTCTCTCTCTATCTCTCTATCTCTCTCTCGGTTCAATGGTCCCATTTTTTAATTTTTGCCTCCATCTCCGCATCAGGTTACCCTTGCTTGTTAGCTTCCTTGTGTCCATATCATGAATGTATATATCAATGAAATATCTTAAATGATCTTGAAATAATTCCATAGCGGAAAATATTGAATCAAGATGTAACATAAAATGTCAAAATAGGTCAATTAGGAAAAGAGAATATGATGTTTGATGCAATTAACGTTTGCACGTGCGCGGAGTACAATACTAATTTGAGAAAAATAAAACTGGTAGTGGGAGCATCTATAGCCTAACCCGCTTTCCCTGAAAATGTCTTCAAAATCTGAAGTGAACTGTGGAAATTAGGCAGCAAGAAGAAGAACCATTTTCTATATAGCATATCTACATTCATTTTCCTAAGTACCTACGGAAGATGAGGCCAACTATCAAATAAACTATTCACTTAAATTTTGAATCACATTTTTATACTTTTAGTTTAGTTGTATAGCCTTTAGAAAGACTATCTAGTAAGTAGGTAATAACTTTGGATTGAGTTCGGAACACGAGGGCCCTAGCCTCAAATAGAGCCACAGTAAGTATATACCAACTGATTGTAGATAGAGTTCTTAGTACGTAAGTATTAATTGGGTTTACATGGAATACACGGATCTGGGATGGATTCCGCGTAGAGTTCTGACACGGGATTAGGGCCCCGTGTTATTTGTGGAATCACATATCCAATCCTGATACTGAATGTAGATCTGATACTGGTTGTAGACAGTGTTCTCAGCGCGTAGGTTTGGGTTCACACAGTAACTTTGAACAGCATTCTTGAAACGTAGGGTACTGACTCCTGACTGGGGATCTACGTTATTCGCAGGATCGCATTCTAACCCGATCCTAAATGTAGATACGAATCGTATTATTCTAACTTATACTGGTGGTAGCTCGTGGTACTCAGTCAGTCACTCTGAAACAGGTGGTCAAGGTTCTACTATCTGCCACTTGGGTGGCTTGGAGTTGTCTCCTCTCTTGATCTCATTTGTCTAGTGTGACCCACCTGTTACAACAGTAATTGAAAACTTCTAATGTAACTCTAAAATTTTCGGAATTTCTCAAATACTATATATACTCAAACGAAATTTAATTCTCTACAACTATATGACCGCCATATTTTTTTAGGGGACGTCATTGAAGAGTTATTTGGTATAATAAATAAAAAAATGTAGGGTTTTTTTCAATTATCGATTTTTATGAGCTGATATTTCAGAGCACATTGTAGCTAAATTTGTTAGCTTTAATTTTGTATAGAGAGGGCATGCCGCTAGGGTAACCAGTTTCGGAGATATAGGCGAAAATTAAAAAAATGGGACCATTAAACCCTCCCCCCTTCCCCTCAAGCACAGGGGCTAGGATTTGGAACTTTTGATATTTTTACTTCCTTACAAGGCCATGAAGTAAAATTTTGAATTCCAAACATTTCCCTCTAAAACCATTTTTTAGCGTTCGTTGCCTGGTCGTTAATTAATGTATAATGTTTGTATACAATTCACTTATGAATTATTTAAAATCATTTGAACGAAAGTACAAATTCATTCATCGAACTGGAGGTTGTTTGTATAAAAGAGAAGTCTAATTTATTAAAGTGACATTAGACCTCATAGGTTCAATACCTACAAGGCTACAACTGTCTCAACAGATTGATTGTCCAGTGTGTTTATTGCACAGTAAGGTATTTTGTGGAAACTATTGCATGAATTTAGCTAGAAATCATACAAACTAATCAATAGTGTAGTTATTCTTGTTAGTGTGGTTATTCTGCGGTAACGCTTTGAGAATAATAAGTATTCTGATCCTAGAAAATCACAGGTGTTGAACTGTGCACTTAGTAGACAAAATATACCTTCAAAACGTATATGTATCGGTTCGATATTTTCAATAATTTTCAAAATGTACCAACCGAATGTACCCCCCCCCCCCCTCTCTCTCTCTCTCTCTCTCTCTGTCTCTCTCTCACCCTTAATTTGTTGACGTCGATTTGATTATGTCGAAATTTATGTTTAGGATATGATGATCCAAAACACAACTTGGCAGAAATTTTGTAACTTATACCTGCGAGCAAAACTAATTATATTAGTTAGCCAACTTCAAAGGCTACCGTTAGATGAAATTGGCTTTGATCAAAGTAATTTTTTTATGTGAAGTTTATGAGTTTATTTCGTTCCTCGTTTGTTATTTTTGTATCGTAAAAGGTTGAAAAGCCCCGAATCCCGCAGTCACCGTTTTTATTGTGTCAGAAAACTATATTAATCACCCATTCGATATCGAGTCTGATCAGACTCGTCAACGTGAGTACCTACGGCAGAAACTCGAAATGAGAGCTATCGTATACTTCCTACTAGTGGTGGTTCCATGTACCATCGCGACACATCTTTTAGGTGGAGAAATTTGCACCGGTTCACTCGTATGTTTCGTAATCCTTTTTGAAATCAAGTATTTTGAAAATAATTATAAGATAATATTGATAATTAAGATAATAAGGTAATCTTGATAGCCTCTAACAATAGTATACCACAAGATTCGCAAATAACGCAATCTACTACCTTTATTAATTCCATTAGTTTCAATATACAATAAAACAGTTGTTCAAACTAAGAGTCATGACGCATGATAATATAGGCGAATTTTCGAAAATTATCGTATATTATAACTTTAAGCTGTTTTGAATTTTGAGCACTTTGACTGTGAGAGATTTTTAGCTTTTTTGCAGTTTTTATAGATCTTACAGCAAGTAACAATAAAAATTAATTAAATTTCTGGTTGATTGTCCAAAAACTCCTTTTGGCTAAATTTCTGCCAATTAATACAATTTAACGATTTGCAGCTGTTTTCAGCCACTTAAAAAAATATTTTTAAGCACAGTTTTAGAAATGTTAGCAATTTAATGTACTGAAAAAGTGCTGGGCAACACACTCATCCTTTCATTCGGAAACATTGATTTTTCGGCGCCTAAAAGGAATTTTCATCTCAATCCTAAGAAGAGTTAAATTCCGGATTTACAAATTAACTTTTTTTATTATTACTATTATTTAATATCATTTATTTATTTATTATTTTTTTAAATAAAACTTTCCCCAAAGAGCGGAGAGGGCTCACAATTAAATTTAAAAAATGATAAATAAATTATGTAGTGGGGAGGACACCCAGGGTTACCCAATGCTGACCATTGGGATCAAGGAAGCTGAAGGAGGGGGAGGGAGAGCGGGATGAAAAGAAGTGCCTAAAATTACCACCAGTTTAAGTAAGAACCCCTCAGGACCCGGGGTGGTGATACCACGGAGCACTCCCGCCAAGACGCCCAACTCGAGTAACTCTGAGGCGCTTTTCCCACACCACACCCTGTGCCATGACACGGTCGAGCCTTGACCCTGTCGCTCGAGGTCGCTACTCCTTTTAGCTCAGAAATTGCTTGCCACAGGGCGTTTCTGTCATATGTAGCGCGAGGGGGGGGGGGGGGTTGTTTGGAGCAGTAGTGGATGGAGGACACGAGCGTCTGGTGTATGAATCACAATCACTGAAAATGGCTAACAACTGCTGAAATTGTAGAATTTACGAGTACATTTCGTAGCAGAATTTTATTCAAAAGAAGTTTATCAACGATAGAGTAGAGTATTGAAAAACTTATGCACAAAATTGTGTTGAAAAATGTACTTGAATTCCACTAATATTTGCTGAAAAATAATAAGAACAAGTTTTACTCAACAATAGAGTCAACAAAAAACAATCTGCCAAGAGAGCAAAAATGGTTCAGAGTGATCCCCCTTTTTTTTCTTCTTTTTTTAAAAAATAAATCAATGCCATATCTGTCTTCACTGCCTGCTCAACAGAAACCACTCGTCTAGACTAATTTGCATCTTGGTCGCTCAGCATCTTAACAAGGGAACAAGGGCATCATCCTCCAGCCCTAGCCCTAGAACCCAACATCGCATTATCTTCCCAGTACCTCGCAATCGGATGGAAATTTCCCGAATTACGGTCATTTGCAACTTGACTAGGATCCTACATGTCACCACGGACTTGGCTTTTTCCCACTTCTCGACAAGCCCGCTGGTCAACCTCCGCTGGAAGGCTTCAAACTCGGAGTGCGAGACACCTTCTCAAGAACACATCAATGGTGAGAAGGAACCACGAACATCTTCTGCAGCGACGTCATACTTAGTGCGTTTTTCACTGGCAGCTCGACCAGCTGTTGCTGCCCAACTGAAGGATTGGTAACTGAGTGCGTCTGCTTTATTATGCGATTATCAAAGTACGCCACCCTCTCCCTTTCCTACAAGCGAGGCACACACAGGTCGGCGATTAGTGCAGTGCTGCTCTCGCTGCCCTCTAGACGAACTGGTTCTACTCCCACCCCTCTGTATGCTAGATCAGCCATCCTTGCGCAGGTGTAACGGACCATGTCATGACCTTGTTTCATCAGCCCACCCTTCTTGTAGTTGAGAGCACGAGCAGTGTCCATCTACACATCATAGCCATCACAAGTTGATGTTAGGCTTGAAAGTTCAGCATCATGAAACTGCAAACGGGACGGGTTAAGGATGTCTGATTTGAGGAGGATATACGGTTAGCCAAGGTTCGCAGTTGGTGGTAGTGAGACAATCAGTTCAGAATGGTTTCCTCTTCTTCTAGCTCTTTCCAATTGCAGCATATTCCGCACTTTGCTCTGATGTTCCCGTGAGTGCAGCTGCTCCCCTGAGCGAATTGTGCCTGCCAGCACCGAGGTTTGATACTTCAAAAACCCCTTCTGCCTGCATTACGGGATCTTTGATTCCATGCCCTCTCCACTTTTCTGGGAGCCTGAATAATTCAAGCTCAACATACTTCAATTGTCTATTGTCAACATATTCAATGTTGACCTGTCTCGGTCAAGAATAGTTAGAATCATGGTAAGGCGAATTTCATCCTTCAATGCATCAAATTCTCTGCCACAGCCACTCACCACTCGTTGGATAAATCTCCTTGCATTTTTTAGTGATTTGTAATAAGCTGCATACACAACTTGAGGACTGCTCTTGGCACATCTGGCAAAGCTTGCCACACTTCCCACCCATGACTCAACCTTCCTCTTCATGTACGCTTCTTATCTCTTGTGAAGATCCCAAAAAGCCTCCTAAATCTGCTTGAATGCATGACTGTGATACCTGTTCCCTCGAATACTTCCCGGACGTTGTGTGACAAATCCGGCTTGACAACTATGAAGCTTTTCTGTGGTTCATGAAAGTGCCTCCGTTTGGGACACTCTATCCTTAACCGATGAAGCCGTTCTTTGATGTTTCCCAGCCGTCCAGCACACGATGAATCATAAGCAAACCCATTGGTGGCTTTTTAGCTGACAAATGAGAGGCAACGTGCATACGGCATACATAAGCATTCAAAGGGGATCCCCTCGAGTGGTTCCTCCTTGGCTCAGAATCACCGCATCGCTGTTTCCTGAAAAATCGGTAAAAACTGCCACAAAAGGGAAAAATCCAAAGTCTATTATGAATTGCAGAATATCATTAAGATTGAGTTTATTTGCGATAAAATTAGTAATTAACAATTTCTTCGCTCTGGGGATCTCAAATTTTAGAACAAAGTATGATGATACGAGTATAATACTTTTTTAACGAAAATTAGCTCATGACTAGAACTTTTTTCTTTTAGCGTTTTTTTTTTTTAGACATTGAAGCTATTGCAATGGCTCCAAAAATTTTGAAATAAAAATATTCGAAAACATTTTTGAAATCCGTTTTTGAGACATTCTGAAAATAATTCTAGAGTTCAACGCTTTTTCATACGTATATATATATATATATATATATATATATATATATATATATATATATATATATATATATATATATATATATATATATATACGTAAATATATATATACGAGTATATGTATGTATATATGCGTGCGTGCGTGTGTGAGTGTGTGTGTCATTCCAGATAATAACTCTCCTTAGAGATAAAAGTTCCGTTCTTCCGGCCAAAAAAATCAAGCTTTTCAAACGAAACGATGAGTTCGTGGGCAAAAAATGTTTAAGCACATCAAATCGGTCAAATTTCATAAATGTACAAAAAAATCACTAAAAACTGCCAACAATCGGCAAATTTATAATTTTAGCAGAATTTTAGCCATAAAACGTTTATCAACAACGAACTAGAACAATGTGAAATCGACGCACAAAATCTTGCAGAAAAATGTACTAAAATTTCAATAATATTTCCTGAAAAATCTATAAAAAACTTAAAATTTTCAAAACTTCTTTGAATTGCAGAATATTATTTTGAACGAGTTTCGTTGCCTTAAAATAGGTAGTTGACTAATTATTTGCTCTCAAAGTGCTCAAATTTCAAAACATTCAACAAATTTCAAAACAAGGTAACATGTAATATAATACGATAATTTGAGAAAATTCGCTCCTACGATCATGCTGCATGACTCGAAATTTTACTCGTATGGCAGCTCTTTAAAATAGAATAATGGATTTACTGCATTCTTTCAGCTGAAAGTGAATTTATTGTGCATCAACGGGGTGCTCACTCGTCCATAGTCTCAAATAGTTTTGTAATAATGATAAAGTATTATAGGAATGATATTATTACAAATATGTCGACTGTTTCAGTGCGTGCTCGAAGAATTATATCAGTTGAGTAAAACCCCACCTTTCGGACCCGGAACCGATGCTCCTCCAAGTGATTACATTCGAGACGATTCAAAATAATGTATTCCCATTGAACTTGAAATGGAACTACGTTATGTACAAATCGTATTATGATATTTAGATTTTTTCCAAGCGTTTTCTTCCACCTATCATTTTATTCCAGAAACCAGGTGATTTTTTTCCTTTCACCCATATATCATAGCAATTAACCGTTAAAACAAAAACAATCACCTTTTTCAGAAAACGAGAAATAATGACCTGATTTAATAAACAACATAAGAACGTTAGGGTAAGATTTCTGATAGGACTAACAGAAGATGAAACAAAGAGGAGTACCTAATGGTTTAACATTCAACAAGTGTTTTTCCCCTTGCCCTTAGACTGATGTCATGTCATTCTACTAAACAAGAAAGAAAACAGGTACCCCAAGTACCTACCTATTCATTCAAGAAAGTTGAATGTCGATTCCATTTACGTTCAAAAGTGAAGTATTTTGAACGAAATAAACGTGTGCCAAGTTGAGAGTGGCACTTAGCTTCCTCGTATCCATAACATGAATGTATATATCAATGAAATATTTTAAATGATCTTGAAATATTTCCATAGCGGGAAATATCAAATCTAGATTTAACATGACGCTTTTCAACATACAAACATCCTTTTCTCTCCCAATTAGTAAAGTAAAATAAAATTTGATTATACCGTCGGAAAGCTGAGATTTTGGGCAAGTTTTTCCCGCAACGTTTAAGGTTTTCGACAATTTTTTTCTAATACTTAACGTTACATAAATTAACAGTAATTTTTAAAAAGTGAAAAGCTCTTGTGTTTAGTCCTCTTTTTCGCCTACCTGACCTCCTGTAAAAAGCACTCAAATACCTTATGGAGATGGGAAATCAAACGCTCTTTCTAACGTTATATCAATTTTAAAGATTACATTGTAGTTAGGGGAGTTATTGCCATTTTAGTAATGTAAGGTCGAAAACACAAAAAAAAAAAAAAAAAAAAAAAAAAAAAAAAAAAAAAATCTTAAATAATGAATTGTCACTTTTCGTAGCACTTGAGCTGTAAAATCGATCCCTTAAGTCACGAGAACTTAAGTTGAGACCCTGTATGAAGTATATAATGCAGATATTTTGCATATTCTTTCTCAAGTCGAAGAAAAAATCAAAGAATACGTCGAAAAGAGAACTAAGCTGAACCGAATTCCTTGCAGTCACATTCAGGAAATTTCGAATTTGGTTTAAATGAAACAAATGTATTCACCACGCTAATGTGTTTTTCTTTGTTGAAGTGAACATCGAATTTTGGTTTATGGTATCCGCAAGAAGAAGAGCCATTTTCTCTGTGAAGTTGAAGATCAGGCTAAATGCCAACTAAACTACTCATTTCAGTCTGTAATTAAACATTTTTATACTTTTAGTTTAGGTTTTAAAAGCCTTAAGAAAGAAAATCTATAGTACATAGTACTTTGGACAAAGTTCGGAACACGGAGGGTACTAGCTTCCAGTAAAGCCACAGTACGTAGATACGAACTGGTTGTAGATGGAGTTCTTGGTACGTAATTATTTATTGGGTTTACATGGAATACACTGATTCGAACGGTCTGGAACGGATTTGTGATACGGAGGGTTCTGACACGAGATTAGGTCCCCGTGTTAATTCGCAGGATCACATCCTATCCTGATACTGAATGAAGGTCTGATATTGGTTATAGATACAGAACGCGTAGGTTTGGGTTCATATAGTAACTTTGTGCAGGATTCGTGATACGTAGGGTACTGACAACAGATTGAGGATCTATGTCTATCCTGATACCAAATGCTTTTACGAATCGCATACTAATTTATACTAATGGTAGATATAGTTCATAGTACTTAAGTATTAGCACATAAAATACATGGCACTTCAGTAGTACTTTAAACAGAATTCGTGATATGGTACTGGCTGCAAGTTGAGAACTTACGTAATTACTATATGATACAGGCTGAAAATAAGGATCTTACTACTTAGGTAATGGGTTTTCATATAATAAGTTGTTCGTTTCAACTAGCATTAAATAATTGTTAACTCCGTTCATAGATACAGGCTTCAAACAGATTGCGTCGTTCGAAGATACTGACTTCAGATAGGATGTATCTTGACGTGTACGTTTGAAATATTCTACCTCAAACCCCTTCTTGTGAGTTGTAAGTGGGTCTTCCACGGGGCGGTTATACCCAACCATCACGACACTCCGGTACTGTTATTTAGCATCTCCACTACGTTCTTCTCTCGAACGACTCCTCCCGGCACGCATCATTTCTCGTCACTTAAATTTCAATTAATAGATAAATGGACATAAACTACTATTAAAAATATTATATTTTAATGAATATTCTAGTACAAAATCAATTTAGGCATGATGAGAGCAAAGTTGAGGTGGAAAAAACGAAGGGGGAACTTATGAAGAGTCTATTTGAACCTTACCTTTACAAATACTTCCTTTCTTTCATAACCATTGCATCACTTTGCGACAATCTAATGATTATCGTGATTAATTTTTCTATCGCTATATTATGATATATTTAAATATTATTTTGGGATAACGGTTAATAAGTGAGACACAGATATTAATCACTGGAATTATTCTAACATCTTTTTCTTTATGGTGCTCCAATAGAAAGGTAGGAGAGAAATCTGGAGGAGATCTGATTAGGCTGTGGTCAGGATATACACTTCAATAAGGGTGAAAGAGATACCGCTCTGGGGTGTAGGTGCGTGAGGGTAACACTTGGGTTAGGTATGGGTATAAATCGATAATGGGTTATATTTATATATTATAATCATTAATTGCTACGCGCACAAAAGAGAGAGAGAGCTCTTACCATCAGAAAGGCTAGAGATTGAATGGATATGAATCAGTGTCTTCAGTGACCCTGCTGCCATTCAATAGAACGGTTCTCGTGACAGCTCGCTAGAACTGTTACAACTTAAACATTCCTAGGCTTCGTAAATATCTAATTAGTTAAATTATGTTTGTACAAAATTCACTTATGAATTATTTAAAATCATTTGAACGAAATACAAATTCATTCATCAAACTGGAGGTTGTTTGTATTAAAGAGAAGCCTAATTTATTAAAGCAACATTCAACCTCATGGGTGCAATACCTACAAGGCTGCAACCCGTAGCAATCAATCAATACTTCACTTAGCAATTCAATCGCTCAGCCAGCACCTTCAAGAAACTGCACATTTGTGGTGCAAAGTGAGCATCAATACGAACAAAAATAATTATTTTGTTCGTATAAATTTTGTTCATACTATAAATTCGTCGTTAGATAACATGAAAACTCCTACAATGGTCATGGGATTTGGAATTAAATTTGAATATTCAAAATCAAAACTCCGTTAAATTCAAAATTCAAGGGGAGAATAAAAAAATCAGAATGGGTTTTAGAGTTTTGAAGAGTTGTTTCTAATTTTTATCCCAAATAAATAAACGATTTTAAAGAACCTGTTCCCACTATCATTTGAGGGAATGAAATGGAGCAGTGGAACAGCATTTTGGTTTATTTTTTTCACTAATGAACCTTTGTAACCGACCATGAAAAAAAAAGTTTAACCCCTCTTGGCTAACGTTACAAAAAGCGTAGAATCCAAAAATCGAATTAAAACATCTTTTTCCTAAAATTGTAAGACATACATTCAAAAATCGAGATCTCGAAAACATCCGAAGTAACAGTAATGATTTTTTGCTTGTCACTGATAAATATTATGCATGTATGTATAATGTATATAATGTATTTTCACAGTGGTAAAATTTCCACTCCCACTTCACGTTCTAGACCATTCTGAAAAAATTTCGTTCGTATCTTTTTGTGTCTGTGTGTGTATATGTGTGTATATTTTTTGTCTGTCGTGTATCCGCAAATCCTTGTGACAAGTTCAATTTCTACAATTTTCAACCGACTTTTATGAAATTTGAGGGTTAGGGTGTAGATGGTCTACTATTAGTTTTGTTGTTCCCAAATCAATACTTCACTCAGCGCATGTGCAAACGTAAATTCTATCATGCATCATTTTCTCACGCCCCCGTCGTCCGATCTAGCTCAAATTTGGAGAGCTATCCGACCATAAATAATAGGTACACGTAACAAAATACTTAGGGGTAAAAATAGATCAGTGCCTTGGGTGAGTTGAACACAAAAGATTTATCTATCAAAATACGAAGGTTGAATTCAAAGTAGATCTGAAAAAGCACTATATGGCTTAACTGTCTCATTTGCCTAATGATTTATGTTATTTCAATTATTATTGACACACATTATTATTAACTCCTCAATTTTTGAAGTTTATGTTACTTATTTAAACCAATAGAGATTAGAGCTATGTACATACATTCTTTATCTTTAGACCTTGATGGTGAAAATCCTGTATTGTAATTAATTATTCAAATAATCACTAAATGGGGAGCTAAATAATGAACAGACGCTCCAATTCCTTGTACACGATCCTTCTTATTAGGAATTGTAGCATTTTTTGGACAAATTAATAAAACATTGATTGTAAATCGTTTTTCTGAATAAAATGCATATATATATTTATATATATATATATTTTTTTTTATTGAACTGATGAGACATCGTACCTTGATGTCTGGGCCGTCCCCCCTTCCTTTCCCGCTCTCGCTCTTCCCCTTTCACACGCTCCGACTCAGCTGATCGCTGATTCTGTGACTGACGTCCGATAGATCGCGTTAGCATGCTATCCGTCGTCACAGGTTTCATAATTATAAACCAATGATCTGCATAGAAATAACACAGAAATAATAAACCTTTGTGTAATAATTTGCAGCGTTTTATTATTGTAACAAAAAGTCTGAATGAAAAAACACTTGAAAGCATACAAGTTAGATGTCCAGAAAGCCGTGTGAAGCCTCGCACCATATCTGTAGGAAAAATCTTGTTTTTCAATGGAGGAATCAGTTTTTGTTTTGAAGTAAAACCAATATCCATTAGAAGAAACTAAATTACTTTGTTCTATCCATTATTCCATTATTTAGGATTAGTTCTTAGCCAACTTCAAGATTCTAATTTCATAGTTTTCTGTAAATGAAATAATGATAATCAGTTCGCTATTTAGTGAACTATCCGAATTCCATTTCATCCTAAATGGCTTCTCCCACCAGTCAATTCTAATAAAGACTTACCATGGAAAAAACCGCTTCTTTGAAAGATGAAAATACTAAAAATTAATAAGAAGGAGCCGCGAAAGAAAGGGGTGGCAAAAGAAGAAATGACAGTTAGCAGACGCTTTTGAGAAAACGAGACGACCAAGTTTTCTCCCCGTCAAAACTTCTAAATAAAAATATCCGAGAAAAATCCTCCGCCACCTAGAGATGAAGTTTAGCTGGAACATTAGGAGGCTCTCCAGCAAACGGATCCTTTACATTTCCGTCCTTTTCAGAAAAGGTGTTCTTTCATGATTGGAGAATAGAATACAAAATTACAACGCTACAAATTATTACACAATGGTTCAATATTCATGTTTAATATAGGCCTCCTACGGATATCATTGGTTTATATCAAGTGTGACCTTTGGTAAGTAATAAAAATATAACTACTCTAGGTGTGTACCCGTGTTCCGCTACGGGCAACGGGCAATTTATGGTAATTACATAGCACCTTGTTGATTATGTCCAGCAGTTCCAAACAGGCTCCAATTAAGTTATGAAAAATATGCACTTAAGCAAACAAACCCTTGTTTTCATACCACCCGACGTTCGACCATCTCAGGTTGTTCTGTGCAAGGTTAAAAAAGGTTGAGGAAGGATATATTGGGCTATATAAAGTTACAATGAGCGCATGCGCAGAACAAGCAGCACTTGGTCATCCGGTGGGGCGGAAACACTTGCTCTCTTGCGCCAAATATGAACGGGGGGACCGTGGAAACGCCTTTTTTCTTACTACTTCATCATGACGCAAGCTCAGCTTTAGCTGACTGTTCGGTGTAGCAGTGGAAACAAACCAAGTGAGTGCAATCTAAGTGTCGACACAAATGGGAGCAAGGCCGATTCAGAAAATTGCTAGTGGCAGGAAACTAACGAATAAATTACCAGGTGAGGTCCCAAGGGGACTTCAGCATCATTGAGAAGTTCATCAAAATAGGATAAAAACCAAGAAATTTGAGCTTGTTACAAGGATTACACATTTGCGTATGCTCCGCAGCTATAATGAAACATGATAGGGGATGATCACATCGTCTTATCGCACATGTTAATTTACAATATATTACCTAATATTATAATTATCATGGGGCAAATAACGTTAAAAATAATGTCTAATGTTTCCTGATCAGGATAAATGTCACTTCACCTCATGAAACTGACGGAGTTTTCATATCCGTTACAACAACATATGTTTCGTCTGAGGTCGGTTGGGTTACCTAGTGTTAGGAGGGTTAAGAATAATGATTGGAAACGTAATCAATACTCAGGCGGTAATTACTTAGCCACCTGAAATCTGTGAGGAACCCAGCTGAACATAAACCTTTGAAAACTCCCGAGTTCCGTTGGCCGGAGTATTTTTATCAAAACGTATTGTGTGATTCGCAACATGGGAGGTAAAAATAACCAGACCACACGGTGATTCCGACTCCCATAAGTCTATTTCTGCGGTGGCTGAGTCACACGGACTGTACCTATTCCCAAATCGTTTTTCCCTCCTGATAGCTGCCTGTGACTGATAAAAATCGAAGCATCCCAAGAATCCGCTGCCGAGATTGGAAATAGTCCACCCCTTTTTATTCCTAGAGGAACAGCTGATTGAAAGAGTCAGGCTCCGTGTGCACTAGGTCGTATTTTATTTGAGAACATCCTGATAAAATTATCTGGTACAAACTAACACTGGCACAATCTGTTATCTACAAGCTTCCTTACAGACTAAGTAATCGACAGCTATATAGAGGAAACCCAAGATGATGTCAAGTATAACAATAGTTTTACTAACTATAATTATAATGATATAGTATATAATTACAATTCTTTAAGGTCTGGCATTAATCCCTCAGTAATTCAATCCAATTTTTTGGAGGTCTTAAGGAAATGTCTATAGTACCCCCAGAACAACCCAAATTGTCCATTTGACAAATATAAAACCGTACGGAACTCACATATCATCTAGTATGACTTCCTAATTTTCAATGCATCGTTCTGCCAACTAGTATTCAATTACATCCCTTAATTCGGTACTGGCGCCTCATTCTTAATATTACTTTTGAGGGTTAAATTCTGAATTTTATAATTTCAGAGCAATTATCCCAGTTCAACGAAACCTTATTTCATGCAAAGTGGTAATTGAAAGCCCTCAAGGATGACAAAACCATTCCAAGACTACAATGCAGAGTAAACTATCCTATCCGATTGCTCCAATCATTGATTCAGTTGACACTTTCTAGACATGTGCTGAATACAATCCACTCTGTCTTTAATTTCTATAGTAACCCCTATTTTTAACACCAATTATTTACCAAACAGCATAAGTTTTCCACCAGTAAAACCGTTTGAGTAATTCTTTATGAAGAAAGCTTATTAGTAATGTGGTTTTCAAAATGACATTTCCTGGAATGTAACCTGAAACCCTTAGCACTTTCAAACCTCATTTAACGTCGTCAATTTTGCTTCCTCACTACCAACGGTAGGGAAGCTTTGTGACATCTTCAAGCCTTGTGTTGTGTTGTATTAACCTAAACTTCAAGAAGTCTCTACACCTCCCTCGATACCTATAGGAGGGCGACTTTTTGTGCCATATGAGGAAATCACACTCAATATAAATGAACAACTCCTCAGGGCAGCACTTCACAATGCTCGATGGACATGTCTTGGGCTCAAGGAATCTGTCGTAGCACACTGACTAAAATAACAGATGTACTTTCACGTATTGGCTGGTCCCCGCTGAAGCCCCCGCAGACACTCGTGAAATTACGAGAACATGGAATCCCATCAATGATTCATCAACTAGTGCTTGGAAAAACTACCATAGTAACTCTGGAACAAATGGATGTTGTAACAAAGGTTTGTTAAGGAGTAGCTATGGCTCTAATCTGATCCTACAAATGCATATTTCCACGGCCCAGTGGGAGGTGGGGGTTTCATCATCAAAATTACCACTTGTTTTCGATGAAATTCTCAGGGACTGTGCGGGTTAGCTCTTAGACTGTTCACTATGGTTTTAAATGCCGTCGAATCAACGGTAGTATGCACGCATGCGAAAACATTAATTTCTCATAAGGTCTATTTCTCATTATATGATGGTCCGATTTTGTTCAAACTCGGGAGCTAGTTGGGAATAAGTTCAAGAAAAATTCCTTTTAAACTACATTGTGTTCGGTGGAATACTAACCATTGTGCATGCGCAAAACTAATATTGATTGACACAGGCAACACCGTGTCTAATGGAACTATTTAGATGAAATTTTCAGGGATTTTGGGGGATTAGCTTCTAGACGGCCATCTATAACTTTCATTGCCATTCCAAAAATAGTAGTCTCTAAGCATGCGCAAATGTTAATTTCATATAACTTCGATTTCTTATTATCTATTGGTCCGATTTCGTTCAAACTCGAGAGGTTGTTGGGTCCAGGATGACGTCCTATTTTATCAGATTTGCTTTAAAAATAAGTAACTATTGCGTATACGCAAAAAGAATATTGGAAGACACTCCGAGATATTATGAATCCTTTTTGATGAAATTTTCAATATTATTGACTGGGATAACCTTTAGACGATTTCCGCACATGCAAACATTAATTATAGCCCTAATTTGCATTCTAGCACGTATACACATCATGTATTAGATACTGTTAGGTACATTTTGCATTCAATCATTTCGACTCCTACTTTGATATTCAATTTAATTCTGTAAGTGCATGTGACAGCATGTGAGAAAGCCATAATACCCAACCAAGTTGGAAGACGTTTTCTGAGGTATGAGGTATAAGAGAGAGGGAGGGGGTGTTACAGCTGCTGCGATATCAAGCGCTATTCTGGATTCTTTTAGATTAAGAGACCTATCTACAGTGTTACGTTTGAACCTTGAATTACCGAACAATATCTGATAATTCGCCTGCTCGTTGGTAATCTACAACTCCACATGTGTACTTTGGTACCTGCTCTGAAAGTATCCTAGTTGTGTTTTTCGCCTGCAAGTCTAGTGATGTCTGGCTATTCTAGAAAATACGTAGGCTTCCGTTCTTCAACTATTCTCTTCCACGCATTTCTTTATTGCGAACATTTCAGCCGGATACTCTGTGGTGTTCTGCCCCTTCACTGAAGCCTGTTATACATTCGGTAAATAAATGTTGAGTGAAAGCTTCTTCCGGTTCTGAGGTCCCAACTCAGCGCATACCGTATTACTCAAGACAAAAGTTGGCAACCCTGATTCAGGCCCATCGTCCCAGAAACGACTCGCAACGATTTAATTGTTTCCGCGAGTTTCCCGTCCAACCGTCGGATCATCGGGGAGTTATTGTCAAAGACTTGGCTCGGTGTTGGAATTCTCTTTCATTGTTTCAATGGAGATGTCAGACAAGCTAAATGAAGCTCGGCACGGACAGGTGCTGGACGGCTCCCGTTTTATTCATAAAGGCAACCGCTGAATTCTTAAACTCATGTCAAAAGGGCACCATTATCAAGGCCTCATTGGAATTATCATCAACTAGCGGTTCCTACAACCATTCGAACAAACTACGGTTTCCCGTTGGTTTTCAGGCAGAGTTAGTGAATGTTGCAGGAAGAGCAAGCCACGCAAATGCTCAAAAATGCAATAACATTATTCCCCATAAAAAGTCGTTTTCCAGAAATTTAATATCCCCAAGTTTTCAACCATAAAACTCGTTCTCCACTCATTAAAAACTCTTTGCCTCAATATTCTGCGGTGAAACGTTTCCTTCTTAGTCCCAAAACTTCATAACCCATTCCTAACATTTTGAGATATGATCTTTCAACATGGATTGTACTGGTCCTTTAATGGGATAGTAATTTCATACATTTACTTGTACATGTGGAAATAGTAAATTATGTAATAATAAATAATGTAGCTTCCATTTGTTGATGGCTGGTGAAGTCAAATAAGGAACGTATGTGATCAATAGATTGGTAAAACACGTTCCATGAATTCCGTCAAATTATCAATGTATACTAAATTTTGGTATTTTCAATGATGAATCTTTGTAATCGACCAACAAATATGTAAGCCTCCTTCAACACTCATTGGTTCATGTTTCAAGATACGTTTCAGTAGCTTCTTTATGTTAATTATATTATTTGTATCTAATATTTTACTATAATGTACAACTGATAGAGGTGTAACAATATTGCAAAAGATCCTTTCAGGGTTACAGTAAGAGAGGGCGTCAATGCCCAATGCAACTTCAAATAATTAAATAAAACATTCAATCTCTCTCCCCATTCTATTTACGGGCCTGAGGTTCACAAACATTTTCTTATGAATTATCCGCCTCTCATAAAACATAATTTGATAAAATCCTTTGCAATCTTGATACCCTTTTAGTTTTCTAAATCTTCTATCCCAGATATTTTCGTATACTCTCACCACTTGGGTCTCCATCTTTATGTAACCGGAAACTAATTGGACAAGGGTTAGATGGATGAAAACTTGCAGAGCTTCCGATAGAAAACTGTTCAAATTAAAAACAGCAAACGCCAGAGTAAAGGGAATAAAGTAAAAATATAATAATTTAGTTCACCAGATTTTTTTCCCTTCTGGAACGAAAACCTAACAACCAATCTCGATGTCGTCACTGTTGTTACATGGTTATTTAGAGAAAAAAAAAGAAAACAAGCCTTTAACCAAGTACACGCGTGTAAAAGGGAACATGGGGGAAACGAGCGTAAAAATGGAGCAATTTCCCTTTTAGAGGCCCCAACGTTTATTTTCATATCAAGAGATTTCCGCGAAGAGAAAACCGTTCTGCCTTGAATTTTCATTAAACATGAAACAACGTATGAAACCAGTGGGAAGCTTGGTTAACCTGAATCAAGGCTCGGGATTTTGTGTTATTTCGCAACTGAGGGAAGAACGTAATTTTAAGGTAACGGCAGGTTTTGTCAGAATTAATGAAAACGCTGTTTACAAGCGGGGCCTTTAGAAGAATTCTGTGGTTATCTAATACATTTTAAGTGTGGGGTGGTGGGGGGTAAATTAAGTGTTGGGAAATCATTTCAGAGATAACTCCATGTATCTGTAGTGATCATTTTGAATATTAGTGAAGCCTCACAAATGTGGTATAAAATAATCAATTATACATTTCTGTTAAAAAATACAGTCAAACTTGATGCCTACAGAAGCGTGAAAATTACTTGGACGCGTGATCCTTACCTGGGCGGTCACCCATCCAAGTACTCACCGCACTCGACGTTGCTTAGCGTCGCTAATCGCATGAGAAACGGTACATAGCAACGCCTAACCCGTAAGGGTTACGTAATTATTTAATAAAAGTAAAAATGAACCGTATAAGCGATGATAATGTGGAATGAGGTAGTTCATAAGAACACGAGGAACTCGTAATTGAATGCAAAATGTGACACTTATTTATTTTACAAAGAAAATACTAAATTTAATACAACAGTTCTGGAAATCACCAGGATGCCATTCCTCATGTCATTCATACCAACTCCTCAAGCTAGGCGATTCGCTGAAATAACCAATATAATTCCATCACTAAAATACTTCTGCGATTGTCTACATCATTATTAACATTCATTGGTGGGTATTAGAAGTTCAGACCATTCAAACAATAACCCAGCATATTTAGTAAGAGAACTTGGATAGAACTTTAGGAATTTTTGAAAAATACTAATTGCGTGAAAATGTGAACAAAAGGAATGCTACAAGACTAGAGTACGGATCGTATAAAAGTTGCAGCTGAAATATTTGTCAAAAAATTTCCTCTATCAAGAAATATTTAGTGAATTTTTCCGAATGACGAATTGATGAATAAATGTGTGGCACCGTTCTGGGAACCTTCCCACATGAATAATCATACGATGAATTAAGTACAAGCTCTCAAATCATATTCAATATGAAGGGTTTCCCGGAACTCCGTATGAATATGAGAGGCTGAGGGAAATCTCAAGGGTTTCGCATTCTGTTTACCGACAGCCCTTCGGAAGTAGATTCCACAGCGGAAGAGGGATGGGGACCTCACTTTTTTATTCCCTCTTCTTCAAATATCGAGCACCTTCTCGATATTTGAAGAAAATTCGCACACCTTTGCCGAGGCCCCAGTTTCGGTTACGCCTCCGCTTTCAAACGCTGAAAGACTTTTATATTGATATTAAGGTAGAAAAAACGAAACCCTTGCGAGTCACATTACAGAGAGAGACGAGTGTGACTTTAGTGGGGTGCTTATTCTAAGGAATATTTTGGCCAACATGTCCTTCGCCTTCAAGTTTGGCAACTTCTTGAACCGACAATTTCCTACTCTAAATGTACCTCCACTACATCTCGCAACATGATGTCTGATAATAATCAACAAATCCTCACTACCGAAGATAAGAAAGGTGGTGTTAATGCAAGAAATCGGAAAAATTTGTGTCAAGTCAAAATCCAAATTTCCACTTGCTTTAGCGAATTTTCGTGGAAAATGAAGCTATTTCAATGGCGCAAAAATTTTTAGAAAAATGTCTTCATTGAAATCCGTTTTGAACCGATCTGAAACGATTGCTGCAGTTTGCGTTTTTTCATAGCTTTTTCATCTCAGGATTGAGATGAAAAACCCGTTCTTGCGCTTAAAAATCCAGCTTTCCAAAAAAAAGAATGATATCGTTGGCAAAAAAAATTTTGAGCACATTAAATTGGCCAAATTTAAATGAACTGTACTACAAGAAATCACTAAAAATGGCTAAAAAGGCCAAAAATCGTTCAATTTATAATTTTTAGCAGAGTTTTAGTCAAAATAAAATTGTTAACGATTAACTAAGAAATTAAAAAATGTTTGCACAAAATTATGCTGAAAAACGTACTTGAATTTAATTAATATTTACTGAAAAATCTATAAATACTGCAAAAAACCGAAAAATCTCAAAAAAATGTTTGAATTGCCGGAATTTACTCAATACGAGTTTTGTGTTCAGAAAATATATTATTGGTTTTTAACCATTTATTTTTACTGAAATTGCTCAAATTCCAATACAATTTAACATATTATAATATAATTGGTAATTCAAGAAAATCCGCTCATACGATCATGCTGCATGACTGGAACTTTTTTGCGTTTCAGAGATTAATGATCAACATAGGTTGCGTGACTGTCTGCAGGTCTGATGTATGAGGTAAATCCTTGTCACGCCCAAAACTTTACCAAGTTTTAGTACGATTTTGAAGAAATTTTCGCTCCCGATTATGGCGGCGGGTGTGGAGGTAGGTAAGGTATAATATGTTCGAGAATTATGCAATAGGATTTTATTGCGATTTGTTTAAGTAATAATGTGCCAGAAGTGTGTGCCGCTTCGATTTATTACAGAGTTCTTAAGTCGTACAGCGCGACGAGTCGGGATGGCCAAAGATCCTACTGAGTCGTTGGTCGCCAAGTGGTGGGTCGTTAAAAACTCGCACTACGACCCAATACGTCACGCTAAGTGAGAATTGATTTCTGCTCACCTTCTGCTGTATTTTATACCACTTTTATCCACCATTTCATAGTGTTTTTCCCTGGAGGTTATTCATTTTCATTCCTATTTCGTACAACTTAGCAATTTCCATTTCATATCTGTTTTTTATTTTAATTTATTTTCGTTTTGATCTGTCCGTTAAGGACGAAATTAGGGCGTATGAGGAGCTTTACCTGAAGAGTGTAATTAGTGCACGGGATAGGGAGTTGGCGTACGTATATAGGTAACAACCTACCACAAAATTCACTTCAAAATTCAACTTTTACAGCACAACACAACTAATCACGTTCAAAAACATGAATAAGTACTATCAACAAACTTGCCAAGCGGCAGTACTATTTTGATGTGAAATGAGGTTATCCTCAACAAAGCTAATGCGGCTGAGTCGGGAAACGTATCGGAAACCTCGTTTCCCATGACGACCGGCGAGGCGGTTCGACTCGCATGCACACTTCCATTTATCCACTCGTGATGACGACTCGGGCTTCCATTCCAGCATAAATAGAGGATCGAGTACGGCATAAGAACTCTCTATTATCTGACGCTCTAACATCTACTCCAATCGGAGACATCGAAAGACGGTGTAAAAAGACGATGCTTCAAAAATAGTAGTCAGCCTATGACCTTATTTTTCTTGAAAAAGGGTACTTGCATTATGGAATTATGCCTACCGGACACCTCACGCCATGGCACAGAAAATGGGAGCTCGGACGACAGAAAACTTTCAACTTTGATTAGATTGAGATCTGATCATGACTTGTTATTCAGAACTTCGTTTATAGCATTTCCAAGCCAGATGAAACCTTTTCCAAGTCAAATGAAACCTTTTGCAAGTCAAATGAAACCTTTTCCAGACCAAATGAAACCTTTTCCATATCAAATGAAACCTTTTCCAAACCAAATGAAACCTTTTCCAAACCAAATGAAACTTTTTCCAAATCAAATGAAACTTTTTCCAAACCAAATGAAACCTATTGAGAAAAAACTCCAGTCATGCAGCATGACCCCATGAGCGAATTTTTGAAGAAATCTTCGACATTTCAGTCGCTACATAAGTGTAGTTCAATCTGTACTTGGACAACGTTTCATGCAAATATTACCAATTTTTACAACTAGCGAACGGCATTATTTCGATTTTTGACTAATTTTTCAACTTCGAAATTTTTGAAAACTTGATACATATTCTTATAGGAAATTTTACGCTGATTCCGAATATACCACATGTTAGTATGCTGAAAAAATTATTTCGCACAACAAATCGCAAAAAACAAGCTATTTTGAAATTTTTGACTACATTTTTGAAAATTTCAACCCGATGTAATCCGATCATGCTGGCCAACGAACTTGAACTTTCGTTTTGTGTCCTTAACATTTTAAAATTGGTTTGAAGTTTCTGGCACAATTCTACGGACAGTTATCTTCTGGAATGACACATATATACATACATTAAAAAATGCGTTAAACTTCAGAATATGATTCAGAATAGCCTGAAACGGATTTCTGCATAAATTTTTTCAAAAACTCACATTCTATAAATTTTGAGGTGAGAACAATAGCTAAATTTTCTTCAAAAATTCGCTAATGAGTGAACTGAGGTACCTAGATAGGTAGGTACCCTGCAAGTTGCAGGTAGATGCAATTGTACCTATCATAGAAAGACGTTGACAAAATGAAAATTCGATGAATTTCAGGCATAGGATTACCGAAGTGGATCTCACCTTAGTAGAACAGGAAACAAGTAAGTTTGAGAAATTTCTGACTGTTGAATGAGAGTGGGTATCTAGGTACCTCAGTTCACTCATTTTCTCAATAGGTTTCATTTGGTTTGGAAAAAGTTTCATTTGGTTTGAAAAGGTTTCATTTGATATGGAAAAGATTTCATTTGGTTTGGAAAAGGTTTCATTTGACTTGGAAAAGGTTTCATTTGGCTTGGAAATGCTATATCAATATGAAACTTCTAGTCCATTTTTCTCCTAGCTTCAAGACCCAAATACATCTTCAGCATCTAATAGGTAGGCTTTCAGCTTTATTTTTAGGGACACCCTGTATATACACACATATATATATATATATATATATATATATATATATAACATTTATTTATTTTTTCATAAAACTGATAGTCAAGCATTTCTTTGCACTCAAAATGCTCAAATTATAAATCAATTCATCCTAAATATAATGTGATAATTTACGAAAATTCACTAATGTGATTATTGCCCACTTGCTTATTGCTTACTTTTGTTCCCATAATCAGTAAGAAGGCAGCTTCAGTTTGAACAAAATTATGAACCGCACGTCGAAATCACGCTCCTGCCAGCTACTCATTTCACACTAAACAATTACTCACTTGAAAAAGACAACTTTCAAGTTTTTGTCGAGTGGCCTGCATTTATCCTGGCTACACTGTAGCAATGAACTCACAATGTCAACATCAACCGAAAACCCAGTGGGCGTTCACGCCTGTCTGCTCCGATACGAAAAATTATTTCTGGAAATTAAACAGGGAGAAACTTCAGCTCTGTGGGGCTGGACAGAGGCCAACTCAGTCACAAATACCCTTCTCAACCGTGGAAGGTGCACTGTTGGGGTCGGACCTCATTAAACTTACCTACAAACTTGAACCGCGTTCTCAGCGGACTTGGACTTGTTAGGTGTTCGTGAATGAGACGAATTGCCGAGCTATGAATTTTGCGAGAATAATAATCCGTATTCGAGTCAGGACAGTTATTTGATGCTTCAATGACTTTTCGATGACTTTCTTGTTTTCTTTTGGTATTAAATCTAAGGGTTAATTCCGCTAGTAGTAATAGTAAAATTATCATTTTATGTACCACTGAGATGAATCCGTCGTCACGGGGCGAGTGCTTTTGATGCAAAGACATCATCATCAGACCTTCGAAACAGTACTGAAGTCAGCCTGTCGGTCAGTCACTTTATATACAGGGGCAAAAATAATTCTGTACTCTCAGATTGTTTAAATTTCAAACTGTGGGGCGTCCCCTAGCAATCCGAGATGCATATGAATTCGATTTGAGTCGTGCCGGAAGAAGGCTTAAGCTACAAGTTCTTGACATGTAGCATGAGGATATGAGCGAATTTTCGATAATTGTCGCATTATTTTATCATACATTTGTTTTGAAAATTGAGCACATTGAGATCAAGAAAATTGTTAACTACCAATTTTATGGGAAGAAAACTCGTTCTTAATTGGGATCTTCAATTCAAAAAAGATTTTGGATTTTCAGCTTTTTTGCAGTCTTTATCAATTGTTTAGCAAATATTAGTTAATGAAATTAAAGTACATTTTTCAGCATTAATTCAATGTTAATGTTCTAGTTCATCGGTGATAAACTTCATTCGACTAAAATTCGCTAAAAATATATATTTATCAATTTTTTTCTAATTTGTGTAACTTAATCTACTCTAAAAGTCAACGAATTAATCCTCACATTTGAAAAGCTTGATTTTATGGCGCAAGAATGAAACTTTCAGCTCAATCCTAGGAAGAGTTGTCGACCGGTTCTGGGATGACACATATACAGGGTGAACACACTTAAGGTGGCACAAACGAGTAGAGTCAATTCTAGAATTCATTTCTGACAAAAAGTGCTCCCTTGACTTTTTTAGAGGCTTTGTTTCCGAGTTATTCAGTATTTTTAAGATTTTTTCGAGTTTTCGATCTCACATCACTAGAATGGCCATATCACCCCTAATTTACAGTGGAATCTTAAAAATAGATACATCGTTGGAAAGAACGGTGAATTTCCTATCTCTCTAAGGTATTTGATGTCTCTTTACTACAGATCACGTAAGCGAAAAAATAAACTGAACAAGAGAATTTCTCACTTTTTGAAAATTGCTGTTTTTTTTTAAGGTGCGTCAAGTATTTTAAAAATATTGTAAAAACCCGTACGCGTTAAAGAAAAAACTTGCCCCAAATCTCAGCTTTCCAACGGTATAATTGATTTTTATTTTACTTTGTTAATTGGGGAAGAAAATTATGTTTGTATGTTTAAAAACGTGTTTTTTTTCTATGAAATAGATGGTTTTCGTGAAAAATGACCCTCAAAGAAAATACTAGTTTGGGGTCCGTTTCTACGTATTTTTTCACGCAGAATCGAATGGTAACACTTGCAGATCTGTCAAACTCCGTTACAACCGAAGTTTACACTTAAACAAACTAGTTTTTAGTTCATTTGTCCTGCTCAATTGTATGTGTTTTTAAGGATAAAACTTTTTAGTTAGGCGGCACTCGGCAATAAATGGGGTACATATTTCCAAGCACCCAATACAAGTAATAGAGTTCAATCACTTTTGGATTTTTTTCTGATTTCTATTTTCTTAAAACGTAGTATCAGGCTTCCCAAAAACACTCTCCAAGTTTCACTTCAATTCCTCAAAAATTGTGGAAAAAATTAGGGGGGGTGAGGTTACTTTTGGAACACCATGTTTGTTATCAAGCCCCGATCATAGCTCCCTACCACTCCTAGTCTGTAAAATATTATTCACTACATCAAAATATTCATTTATAATATATATTTTTATGTGCACATTATAATCATTTAGGCGTATATGTCTGAGCCTTAAGTCACTTTAATCTGAACGCATTTGAACTAGGCAGTCCCACGTATGTGAATAGTACACGTCTTTTTTTATTTTTGACGAACAGAAACAAGTTACTCACGTAAATTTGATGGACGGTGGCCAATAAACTATTACGTAGAAGGGTGTGTTATGTATAACCGCGTAGCACTGAACCTATATGAGATATATTCACAGAAATGCTGTATCAATACTTCTATAGGAACCTAAATTGTATAACAGTCATTGAATGAAGCCAAGAACAAAAAAAAAAAGCTACCCGCTCGCGTTTCTTGGCAGGTACTCCACGTTTTCCCTCTACATCACCTCAACCTCTTTTCGAGGGAAACACGTTTCGAGACGGGGAAAAAAAGTTATCGGAGATACAAAAAACACTACTGTCTCTCTCCCGACGATCGCTGCTGTGTCAGGCTCCTTTACGTTTCCCCCGGAGACTTGTTCTCTCATCATTTTTATTCTTCTGTTCGACATCTTATTACTGAACCTACTCCGAGAAACGATCAGTTTCTTCAGGGATATTGATTCGATAGCTGTTCATCCCGCACGAAGATCACCAAGTTTCCATGAGTGGCGCCGTAGGAGCATTCATCTTCGGCAGTGCTCCGTAAAGCCTGATTTCCACTCTACGATAAAACTAACGGTCTTCAAAACTGATATTTCGGACACCTTATCAACTGCAGTAATGTTCGGGTATTGTTTTGAATTTTCAGGATCATAATTATAAAAATAAAAAATTGACTTTTTTCATTTTGGAGGTCAAAACATACAGCATTTAAACGATGTTTAAAAAAGAAATAGCAATAAAAAAATACTGATTAAATTAATCCCGTGTTGAAGTTGCAAAGCAGAGTCCAACATTGCTTCTTTATTGGATGGTCCCGAAAGAACTTTAGCAAAGGTTGCCAGCACGCGTTCGTTGAACGCAATACAATTATCAATGCGGTCACAGTACACATTCTCTTGAATTTTCCTAGAACTAACAGACGAACCTAGGGGTGGCACGGAACTGCAAATGGTGTAGCATCGGTGTCTAGTTTTAGTTAGTCGAAATTCATGTAGTGAAATTCTCCTGTTGCCCACAAGTATGTAAGCACTCGCAAATCAACCATTCATGTGAAAATGCATCATCATCCCTTTTTTCCCTTATTCCAAATTAACAAGTTTGTTCTAAAGCGTTTGTTCAGTTGTGATACGTTCATTCTTTGATACTGTGTTGAGCTCATCCACAGAAGATAGCGTCTATATGATGGGTGGCAAAATAAAAGAAGAAACTTCAGCAGGCTAGCGCAGATTCTCCATTATTCCTTTGCAACCGATGTCAGCAGGAGCCAAAGCTGTTGGCCTGGAAGGTACTAGAAGGACCCTTGCTCAAGGTAAGGATATTCGTAGGAAGAAAAAGGATGCATATTTCACGAGAAATGTCAATGTCCCCGTGACTAGCAAGCAAATCATCATTTTCTTCTTGTATAATGAACGGTAGTGACTAGCTCCCCAACGATTTTTAGTTTTCAAAACTTCCGCTATTGTGGCGCTTCAGTAGGTGCGCTATTCTTCCAACTAATCTGAATTTTCACTTAGGGATTTACTACCAGATGTTATGTATTTTTGAGATGCGAGCTTGCGAGCATCCTGACCACCAAATTATTCAAATCATTCTGATCTATTTGTCTCACTAATCTACATATTCGGACATAGATTAATAAAAATTGAGGCGCCACTGAAGCGGAAGTTTCGAAAACTAAAAAAAAAAAAAGTCCGGTCATGCAGCATGACCCCATGAGCGAATTTTTGAAGAAATCTTCAATTATTTCGATTTTTGACTGATTTTTCAACTTTGAAATTTTTGAAAACTTGATAAATATTCTTATAGGAAATTTTACGCTGATTCCGAATATACCACATGTTAGTATGCTGAAAAAATTATTTCGCACAACAAATCGCAAAAAACAGGCTATTTTGAAAATGTTTACTACATTTTCGAAAATTTCAATCCGAAGATGTAATCCGATCATGCTGGCCAACGAACTTGAACTTTCGTTTAGTGTCCTTAACATTTTAAAATTTGTTTGAAGTTTCTAGCACAATTCTACGGACAGTTATCGTCTGGAATGACACATACATACATACGTACATATATATACATACATACATACATACATTTAAAAAATGCGTTAAACTTCAGAATATGATTCAGAATAGCTTGATACGGATTTCTGCATAAAATTTTTTCAAAAAATCACATTCTACAAATTTTGAGGCGAGAGCAATAGCTTAATTATCTTCAAAAATTCGTTAAAATCGTTGGGGAGCCAGTCACTGCCATAATGAACCTCGGCCTATAATAGTGAAACTTCTATTGAAAGATATATCGTTCTGATAAAACTTTCCTCCATGCCCACATAGTACTTTCAACTTCCATGATTTGGCACAGGGGAAGTTCTCAAACATTTTGGGAATATAATACTGAGAAAAACTGCAAATTATTACACAAAGGTTTATTATTTCTGTATTCCTGCATTTCTACGAAGATCATTGGTCTATTATGATTATTACACCTCGTATATAGTATTGGCTACGTGATAGGCCGGAAACCAGAACGCTCTATCGGTGAAACGTGGCGTAATGGTAGCTATGACCATCTTCAACCTCTCTCGAGATCTCGAAAACGTTTGGAATACATGCGGTTTTGTTTGGTCGTCATTAATGGTGATAGCATCCCAAAGAATCGAATGAAACCACGCGGATCACTTTACGTTGAACCGTTCGCTCTCCCTGAGGCTAGACGCTAGAACTTTGACAGAACATTGAAATCCCCCTTTCTGCTAGAGGTTTAATTGTTACGGGAAAAGGTTAAATTGTTTTGTAAAGAAAATTTAATTATATTGGAAACAGATTTAATTGTTATGGGAAGAGGATGAATCATTTTTGCAAAAGGTTGAACTCATTTTGCAAAAGGTTTGATTCATTGATTGAAAGGTTTAATTTTTTTTGTTTTTTCAAATTATATTTATTTCCATCAAGATACAAAGGTGTGGTTACTAACTATGTAAACAAGAAAGTTTCCAAAAAACAAACATTTTTTGTTCATCATCAAATAGGCAGGAAAAGTTAATATTCCCATATGAGCTGCATTAGCTCGCGTTGGGAAATGAGTTGTTGTTAGTTCATTCTGTTAATATTATCTTTCTGTTAATTGATTTGGCAAATCCTATATTACGTATATAAAATTTAGGATCTGCGCGTAAAGGTTATCTATGATACAGAAAGTGAAGAAAAAAAGGAAAAATAACCCTGTGTAATACCATGTGACGTTTTCCCAATTCGGTCACGTACGATTGTCTTCTCGACCCCTGTGCAACGCTCGGTGGATACGGGAGCGGGGAGCGGCAGTTGGAGGCGGAGGCGGTTGGGGTGGCAGTTGGAGAGCTGCCCCCATTCCCGCCTCCATCACGTAACGAGCGCCTCGCGGCTCGGGGGATGTGTTGGGCTGAATGCGTGAGAAGGCCACAGCGCCCTCCAACTTTACTATTTCAACGAAACGAATGTGTGCGTTCGTGAGTGTAGATTGTGTGTAGTAACGAATGACTGTGTGTGCGGCCAAGATTGTGTGTGAGCTACGTGGAGGAAGTCAGTCAAGTGGAATCCCATCGAGAGAGTACACCTTCAATTTTGCTCTCCACTTCTTATTCCGCTTGTCTTCCTCTTGAATCAAAACTCATCTTCACCGCTAGAATCCTAAACACTTCCAACTAACCCTCGAACACGCACACACACATTTTTTTTAGAAACCCCCTCAAAGGCGGAGGGGGCACACCATTAATTTGAGAAAATAAATAAATAGATAAAAGAAGTGGGGAAGCCCAGGTTTACCCGACGCCTGCTCTAGAGATGAGGAAAGTTGCAGAAGGATGAGGAGGAAGAATAGGATGAAACGAAGTGACCCTATAAAACGACCACCAGTTTAAGTAAGAACCCCTCAGGACGCGGGTGGTGATACCTCGAATCACTCCCGCCGAGATGCCCAACTCAAGTAACTCTGTGGCACTTTTCCCGCATCACAACCCGCGCCATGACCTTGATGTTATTGGTCATCACTCCTTCAAGCTCGGAAACCGCTTGCCGTAGGTCATTTCTGACATAGTTGCTTATCTTAGCCCACCAGGTCTCCTCCATGTCCACGCTGCCACTGACAACCTGGACATCCAGGATTATAGCAGACCCATCGGTCTTGACGGCAACGATATCCGGCTTCTTGTACCCGTCGCTTGGCACGTTATACAGTATCTCCCTTTCGACATCCCAACTGCTGGATGACAAAGCGCCTGCTATCTGCTTGGCAACTACGTCATGACGTAGAATGCAGCCACCATATTTGAAGGATACTGCTGCACCACATGGTACAGGTTCTCAGTCTTAACCCGGCAGGCACGGCATAGGGTGTCTACAGCCCCATGACTACCCCTTGAACTTGAACATCTCACCGAGGTGGCTAGTGCAACTACCAGGAAAGCGTGAAATGACGATAGTCGCGGGCCCCAATGCCCTCTGAAGCCCATTCTACACACATATACACATACACAACACACACGCGCGCGTGTGCTCGTGCTCGCATATATATATATATATATATATATATATATATATATATATATATATATATATATATATATATATATATATATTCCTTCAGGCTACTTGAACTACCTAACCTCCACGCTACCCAAACTTTAATCAATACCTCCAGCGAATTTTTAGTTTTTCCGAACGAAAATGGTAAATTATAGAAAATGCATGAACAAGGCGTTTGATGACGATTCGGGAGGTACATATTGGTTATAATTTCTACTAAATAATTAATAACCCATAAATCAATTAATCATAAATATGGATATTTCATCGAAAGCGTTTGATGATTCGGAAGCAAAGTCGCTGTTCAAAATCCAAGTTCTGAAATATATGTGCTTTTGGTTGCACTATATTCAATTAATTTTTAGATTAATACTAGAATTTTAGATTCCGCTAATTTTTCTCTTCTTTAATATACATAAACCAAAAGTTGTCAATTTCTTCAGTTAGGTGTGTTTCATGGAATTCGACGATAAAACCATCATCAGTAGCAAAGAATACATTTATTATTGTTTTTTACTGATGACTATAATACGAATCATAATCGTTGAAATAGAACTAATTCTCAACTCTTTTTCTCAGTGGAGTGGATTATACAAATACTAGCGGATCCCATGTAGATCATACTTAGATAATTAGAGAGGTACTTTTCACCCAGTAGTCGCTAAAATTCTTCTATTCAAATTTCAGCAATCAAATTTTAACTTGTACCTAATTAATTTTTCAACCAAGCATCCCTCTCAATATAACCAACTCAATGTTATTTAGTTATATTAAAACTATATCCAACCAACATGACTGCAGTTATGTACCTACTAAGGCGTTTTGAAAATATGTTTTTGCAGATCTATCTTTACGAAAAAAACTGCTCGGCTCAACCATCCGAAATCGTTTTGGTATCATTGAATTTTTTATCGACAGTTTTCTAAGCGTAAATCCACCCGATACACATGTGACATGAAAAGTTCGACGCGTGTCCGGTTTTTCCTCAATTACAAAGTTGTTTACTCAGGCGACGTTAGTAGCGAAAACCGAGTTCTCCATGAAAGTGTAAATCTAAAGGATTGTAATATACTCGTAGTTCTATTTCAAAACCAAAGTATTCTATTCCAGAACTAAGTTCTATTCCGGAACTTGCTCGTCAATTTGCGCCCACCCTCATGGGAATCGGTGCAGCCGTTTGACCCTGGTGCTCACACAAACAAACAGACATTGGATTTAATATATAAATAGGAATGGGATAGGATAGGATTATGTATTAGCGCATTTTCGTAGAGAGCAAAGGCAATTGCAGGTGCAAAAATGTCTAAAATAAAAATTTTCTTCATAAATTCGTAGTATTCTGAAACGATTCCTGGAGATTAACGCTTTTTGATATATAAATACATATAAACAATGAACATTAAAAAATTTATGCACGAAATTATGCTGAAAACTGTATATAAATTTTAAAATTTTCGTAATCGATAAAAATACAAGTAGTGCTCGAAGTCCATATCCGTTATTTGAGTAGCATATTATCAGAATAAGGTTTGCTGCCAAAAAATATATAGTTAACCATTTTTTGCGCACAATGTGCTCAATGCAGAGTTTTAAGAACGAATCCCATTACCCATTACAGTTCCCAATTACTTTTGATGGATTGTAAAGTGCATTCCCATTACCATTAGAAGGGATGGTCAACGGCAATGAAATACTTTTCTCCATTCCATGTAATGGAAATGGGATCTTCAATTACCATTACACTGTAGAGGCTAAAGTAATGGGTGTTTGGTTTGATATTAGGTACAAGTCCTTTCATTGGAATAGGTATTGGTAATGGCATTACTCACCCGTTACACTGTTCTATTCCTCTGGAATTCTATCCTGAGAATTATAAGGAGGGGGGGGGGATTTTGACTGTTTCAGGAGGTGAATATGTGAATATCTGGGTGTTTTTGTGGGTATTGATGGGGGTAAATTTTGATTAATTTGGAGGCTTCGGAGCCGTTACAACTGAGTTTTACACTTTAACAAACTAGTTCTTAGCTCATTTGTTGTGCTTAATTTTATGTGTTTTTTAAGAGCAAAACTATGTAAAACTGGGTTGTAACGGAGTTGGAGAGCTCTGCAAGTGTTACCATTCGATTCAGCGTGAAAAAATACGTAGAAACCGACCCTAAACTAGGAATTTTTTAATGGGTAATCTTTCACAAAAACCCTCGATTTCATAGAAAACCCCACGTTTTTCATAATAGAAACATACTTTTCTCCAAAAATTTACAAAGTAAAATGAAAATCGACAATACCGTTGGAAAGCTGAGATCGTGATGCAACTTTTAGGCATACAGCGTGAGAATTTCCATCCAGGACGTTTCGAGAGACAAACTTTGAAGAAAGTGAAAGTTTTCGGCATTTTACAAATTTTTCACTTACTTACGGATTATTTTTCACCCGTTCATTCCATTTAAAAAATTTTTAAAGTCATTAGAGAGATAGGAAATCTTACGCTCTTTTCAACGGTATAATCAGATTTAAGTTTTGAATGTAGGAAGTTATGACAGTTTTAGTGACACAAAGTCAAAAACGCGAAAAAAATCTTAAAAGTAAAAAAAGTGGTTTTTAGAATGAATTAAAAAATACATGTTATAGGACAAATAAAATCACAAATTCGTAGTAGAATCGAACCCTAGCAGGTGGTGCGTTCGAAACTGCGACATCCTATATGCATAGTATACTCAACACACAACACGCTACTCTCAACACAAACACTCCACACACAAATATAATATCAGATATCAACAAATAAAGATTCAAATTCACCCATATTCAGCTCCCTTCGACACATTCAAGATTCACACCCATGCATACCCACCGAAACAACCCGATATTCAACTCCCGAAACAGTCAAAATCCAACCCTATAGTACCCAGGGTAGAATTCCAGAGGAATAGAATAAAATAACGGGCGAGTAACCCATTCCAATTCAACGAATTGTAATGTCAAGCACCATGACTTTTGCCTCTTCAATGTGATGGTAATTGAAAGTCCCACCCATTACTTGGAATGGGGATAAGTAATTGCATTGTCGCTGGCCATTCCTTCTAATGGGAAAGGGATTGCCCATTCATTACTTTCAGAGTTAATACCTGTCGAAATCATACTCTAATACTAGCGTAATCTGTAAAGTAATTGAAAAAGTAATCATTACTTAAAGTAATCATTACGTTGCGACTCTGGCTCAATGTTTTTAACGATTTAAAACAAATATAATACGGTGATTTATGAAAATTCGTAAATACGTTTGTGTTCCATTACTGTTTAGGGGAATTTAAATGGAAATGGATTTCATTCTAACAAATTTGACATCAAGCGTACTCTCATATTTATCCATCAAGTCTTTCAAAAAACAATCCGAATGTCTGAAATGTTGAGGTAAAAAATGCTGAGATGATGATAAGTGACTCCAAATGCCGGAGATGCGACTGCTGCTGGGTTCTTGGTGTTTCTCGAGATGGCACCTTCTCGTCCCATTTGGCAGTGAAAGTGGCGTCTCGTGCGGCCCCGTCCTTGAAAAAACGGCTCCGGAAGGCCCAGGGCGTCTCTTTGTGTGAGCCGGGGCTGGAGATAGGCTAAACCCGCAAGACATATCCACCGCCACCGGGTCATTCCTCCCGAGGGATTTCAAGGGCACAGCTTCCCGCCCGCCCACCGAGACTTCTTTATTCTTCTTCGTCCATCTTCATCTTGAACTCTCTTTTCTCCGGCCTCTTCTTTCTTATTCTCTTTGAAATTCTCTTAGTTTTGTCTCCACTTCTTCGGACCTTTTTCTCGGGTAGTGTCCGGTCGTGTTTCCCGTGCGTTGTTCAAGAGCCGCCACCGTTTACCCTCACATTCTCCCCGCGTTGTTAAGAGGCTAGTCAGCTGCGGGCTTTAAGTGCTTAGAGGTGGAGAAGATTCCTTTTAAATTATTTAAAACTAGCTGTTTACTAGTACTTAGCAACTGGAGACGTATGGTGATTAGCAGCACCTTATCGTATATCAAAATACTCATTTCATTATAAATAAAACCCTGGTGTTTGTTGCTTCAAAGGGGATTAAAAATTGCAACTCCTTAAGTTGAATATGATTGCAATTAACTCACTCAGCTGATCATAGAATCCTGACATTTTATTCGTTTTTTCATGTCACATAGATACTCCCGGGGGGATGTTGAACTGGAAAACCCTATAAATCAGGAAAAAATGGAATGCAAACAATCTTATATCTATAAAAATGAATGTTTGAATGTTGGTTCTTTATAGAAATCCACATTTTTAATCCGATTTCGATGAAACTTTGCGGATTGACTATTTGGAGCTCGACAGTCCTGACTTCGACTATTTCTTCTGATTACCTTGATCAGCTGAGTGGGCCATGAGACTGATTTATTTTCTAATCCGCCTACGATGCTGACATTTGAAAAAGAGGCTCTCTGGGACATGTGGAATATTGATTACCACGTGCAGAAATACTCTGACCAGCTGAGTGAGACCTGGGGCGAATTTCTTTCCGTATCTACCTACGATGCTTAATATTGAAACTAATCCTCTCCAGTACATGAGGAATGTAATTACAACATGCAGAACTGCCTTAATCAGCCGAGAGACCCCTGAGGCTAATATTCTTCCTTATCCGCCTACCATACTGAAATATGAAACGGAGGCCCTCTGGAACATGTGGAATATAATTACCATGTGCAGAACTGCCGTGATCAGCTGAGCGAGCACTGAATCTTATTTCTTTCCTAATCGGCCTTCGATGCTGAAATTTGAAACCGAGCCTCTCTGAGACATATGGACAACATACGGAACTAACCTGATCAGAAGTTCCTAAAATTATAATAAAAACTGTTAAAATGCAGGATTTGTTTCAAAATTCCCCAAAATAGATTTCTATTGTTGAACTTTTGAAAAGTATAGTTTTTTTTTTTTTTTTTTTTAATTTTGGACTTATTTCAATAGCTTCAGTTTCTTTGTAAGTTTGCTAAAACGTTAGGAAAATCTACCAATCATAAAACCCTACGGTGAATTACTGTACACCGTTTTAAGTAACAGATGACACTTTTGAAATTGGGGAATAACTTTTAAAACATTAGTATCAGTAGTTCATAACACCATCTTGAAAGGCAGGATCGTGTTGAGCAACTACGGATAAGGGCTTATAGATATACGGCTACTGAAACGCCCAAGCAAAGGTAAGATCGTATTGAGCAAATGCGAATAAAGGCAACGAAAACTCATAAATAAAGGCAGGATCGTGTTGATTTTCATAAAGTACTTTCCAACCAAATTCAACCTGTTTTCAAATAAATTCACGTTGTTTTTTTTCCCCCAATTGAATTATAAACATTTTTCCAAAGTTTATAAAATATAAAATAGAACCTTAAAACATTTATGTAGAAAAATTATTCTGAAAAATGTACTCAAATTTCATTAAAATTTGCTCAATCGATAAAAACTTCAAAAAAAGCAAAAAATCCGAAAGCTGTTTTTGAATAGCAGATTACTATAGGAATACGTTTTTAGCCATAAAAATAACGGTTAACATTTTCTTTCCACTCAAAAATCTCAAATTTCAAAACAATTTAACATAATCGTGATTTAATACGAATATAACTTGACAAAATTCGCTCATACAATCATGCTGCATGACTGAAACTGTTTAGTTTATTCGGTACGCTCAATTGTATGCGTTTTTAGGAATAAAACGAGTTGATTTAAGTGTGAACCTCGGTTATAATGGAATTATATAGATCTGTAGCTGTTAACATTCAATGCAGCGGGAAAAAATGCGAAGAAACGGGACCCAAACAGTAGGTTCATTGAGGGTCATTTTTGCTATACTGATGGGACGAGAAGCCATTTATGTGAAAGTTCACGATTTTAAAGAACTGTTTTGAGAAAGTGGCTAATTTTTAAACGTTTTTAAATTTCCCAATTTCCAAAAGAATTACCTTTTTTTAACAAATGAGTCTGAATGGTGTTGAATAAACATGAAAATCATCTTATCTTATAGACAACGCGACGCTGATTCCGAAAATGTGGTCAAAATTGGAAAAAATTATATTTAAAGAGGCGAAATGTGGATTTTTATGTCAAAAAACGTAGTTTTCTGGAGGAAAAAAACCTCTGAAAAATCATAACAAGGATACGGATTAAGATAGAAAGGTGCGGTTGTTAACGCTCTACTCTATTTTCTGACTGGTAAGACCCAAATTGACATTTTATGTCTTTGCTTTGGCACACAAACAAAAAAATCGTTACGTAAACTGTTGACGAATATTATCCCAGTTGTTTTCTGATGATTTCCGCTTACAACCGAGACGTTGCTAGGGAAATGGTACTTCGTCGTTTCTCATCCCACAAAATTCGTCTACCATTCGTTCGAAAGCTCTCGATTTATCCAAACATATTATGTTAACTACTGCGAAGTGCGTGGCCAACAAGCTGAGTTATGAGCATGGTTATATGAATAATTGTTTACACACAGGTGATCATTCTCAATAATTGATATTGTGAATATGATTGCAACCGCTTGTTAATTTCTGATGATTTCATTGAGTTGGTGTTTCGATGATTTGATTCATAGCAGGTGATCCGAATATTGCGAGAACGGTTTGATTTGTGAACCGGAGGTTAAATCGTTTTAACACGAAATTTCTATACTTTACACTCTAGGAAGCTGTAATTTCGTATGTAGCCTCTTTAGGACATTTACTTGACGATACCCAGGGTCCGGGTCAGATGAGTGTAACACATACGAGTCTGCAACTAAATAAGACATAAAATGTCCCAATGTGTTGCAGACTCGTATGCAAGCGTTTCTGATGATTATCGACTTCTCATAATTAATGCATAGCCAAATATAGTGCGATACAACAGCTTTACTAACAATGACTAAGGACTTGATTAAAAATGGTGGTGAAATAGAGCTTTGTTTATTCAACACTTTGAACCGAATATATAATCAACGAAATGATTTTGAAATCCAGGATTAATTTTAAATTGGTTTAAACGTATTTCCATGATGAAAATTTAAAAAACTTAATCTTTAAAATACGTAAAAGCTGCATTGCAGAAGTATCGTTTTCTTTAGAAATTCGCTAAATTAGCAGCACGGAGAACAACAACTGACCAGAGTATGAACTAATGATTTTTTCATGCTGCGAGTCGAATGATAAAAAGTTATCACGTAAAGCGGAAAGGGAATGAGCTCGCTGACTGAGATATTAAAGATGCGGGAAGGACCTCCGCAGTGCACCAAAACCCCAAGAGAATTTTCCAACGGGGATCCGAAGGTTGGCGGCTCGTCTATCCTCCTCAAGAGGTTACGCCCTCCCACGGGAGCCATTGCGGGCTTGAACGGCGTGAAATATAGCAAACCGACAAGTTTACCGGGACTGTGTTGCAGAAGACTACAAAACAGTGAAGTCTAAAGTCTAATTTAGATTTAAGTAACGCTTATAGGAAGGTACCGACTATTAAAAGTTCCAGTGCTATGCATAAACATACTCGTCACAGAACCCCAGCCAAAAACTACACCCCAGTTCAGTGTGGTGTTCAGAATGTCCTAAATCGCAAAATTCGAGTAGTGGATAATTATGATTTTGAAGACATTTTTGGAGATTTTTTCCAGCATCTCCCGAAAGTGAGAATAATGATAATGTAAATAATTAAACCAGTGATGACATCTGTCTCGATCAGTGAAAAATTGAAAATGATAATAAACGTACCAAGACCCGTAGGTTTACGAACTGTACTGTTCCTTTGCTCACCTGCAAAAATACCAAAAAATTTGTGTTACTTATTAGGTACATAGTAAATAATTATGATAGTATTCAAACGATTACAAGAAAAATGGGTGCGAATTAACGTATTGGCAAAACATAAAATAATCGGATTACAAGTCTGAACAGCCAATTTACTAGGTAATGATTAAAACGTGGCTACAAAAGCATAATTACTTACATAAGTACCCACAAGAAATTCGATACTGTTAAACATTGTTTTATTATTATCATTATTCAATATTCCCAAGTGTTTATGGATACATTTAACACATAATGAAAACCCTCGTTAAGGTAGATTACAGAGAATGCATTATTTAGTTACTTCAAGCAAAGTTACTCTATTTGAATTACTGATCCTGGTAAAGCTCTATCAGATGTGGTGTCACTGGGAGCTCTTGAGGTGTGAGATCTGTTGGTGAAGCACTGGCCAGCCATGATTATATTAAAGGAATGGGCTTTGATGGAATTCTCCAGTTCAACTGAAGTCCTATTCATCGAGCCTCACCCAGCCTTTGATTGCCCTGTTGAATAGATCGATATATTTTGGCCTGTTTTCATCGATGAGGAAATTTCATACATCAATCTCATACACAAGGATGGTGACAAGTATGATATTGAGAACTTTTGGCCGGTTAGCTCGATCACCATCATCCCACATAGGTACTGGAAAACACTTATAGTGGAGCAGATAATACCACTTTTTTCTTCTTATACCGCTCTCACATGGTTTCGTCCATGGGAGATCCACGGTTCCTAATTTGTTACAGTTCCAGGAATTCATACTTCAGTCTTTTGGGACTGAACAACAGTTGCTACTACTAGATTGAAATAATTTCAGCTGACTTTTCAAAAACGATTGTCAGACCCTTAGGTCATTTTTGTGATACTTATCAATATTATCCCACCAACTCTGCTCAATGTCCACACTGCCGCAGACAACTTGGGCATCTAGAATTATGGCAGATTCATTGAGCTTGACGGCAATTCTTGCCCTGTTCATTCATGTGAGATCACTTGTATGTGACGTAGTCTCCCTCAATCCACACCCCAACTGCTCTCATCATGACAACCGTATCATGATACATACGAGTATTGATTGTTGCCTACCACAGGCACTTTGCCGCTAATGTAGACAATCGGACGGCGATAAAATGACAATATTCGCAGGCCTGAAAGCCCTCCGAAGCCCATTATATCCACAGGGAGGAAATGGGGGATTCTGAGTACTGTCAAGAGTTCTTTTTTACCATCTACCGAATCATGTAGTGCAGCAGCGAACTCAGCAGATGAGCTGGGCTTTGGAGCACACATGGACACACTCACACACAAATACAGGCCGCCAAAGTAGAGACTCACTTTGTTCGTCAATAAACCAGTTATCTGCGTAGAAAGTTTTTACTGGTAATGATTAACAGTTGTGTAAAATTATCTGAAATTGTTCATAGTAATAAAATGTTTTGTTGAATGTGCTTGAAATTACAAACAAAAGCTTTTTTATTCAACTCTACGTCGGTTTACAATTCCTTTGCCTCCATATTATTGGCAAATTATGGCGAGCTATTTAACTTTAACTACTCGCGTTCACACGAGACGGGTCGTCACTGACCGGGACGATGATCGAACGTCATGACAAGGGCTTGGCAAAGGGAGACGATTTTTTTCGAGCTAATAATATTCGAGACACAATGTTATGATGTATCTATAAATACGAAACCGTGGAGACGTAATGTATAGCTTCATTTCGCGAGATGGTTTCCAAAATAGACCGTCTCGCAACGACGCCAAAAGCCGGATTACAGTTACTGTCATCTGAAGGATGTGGATTGCGATGTAGAAACCGGGCAAATGTTTTTCGAATAAATAGATAAGTATCAGTGGTGAAGGCTGCTTTATCTATTACCTGATGACACTGGGTTGAGGAAAAGCTAGAGGCTTCCCCCATCTCCCTACTTCAATTCTATACATGTAAACAAACCTTCGGAGAAAATGAAGCTAATTTTTATGGTTCCATACCTTTCCAAAATGAAATTTAAAAAACATTGTCTTCATGTCGTAGTACATTTACATTTAGAAAGGACTCCACACTTTTTTTAAGGGATTGGATTTCATTTCAGCTCAGCAGCATTTTACAAGGGGATCTAATTCTCTATATAATTTAAAGAGAATTACATAGAGAAGATTACATTAGAGACATTATACCGATAATTAGATCCCCAGGTGAAATGCGCTAGTTTCATTAAGCAGATGAATGATATTGGGTTGGGTAGTGCTCGTTGCCTCGTTGGCTCTTCAGGTTGCGAAGTGAATTGCTAAGTTTAAATGGTAGGCCACATAGTTCGAGCACAAGAGAAGAATGCTCATAGTGCAATTTAAGAGAGCGGGAAGATGCATATAATTTTTTGTGTGTTTGTCGTATCCTTAAAGAATATAGATGGGCCGCATTTGACAGTTGAACCCTCTCAAGATATAGGGCAATACAAATTCTAAATGGAGGTATGGGATGGTCTTGCTTAATACAATTTTGTTAAGATGCATGGCGCTACAGATAGTTTCTTGTAGAACAGTTTAATTTCTAAGAAAAAATTAAGGCTGATCCCCGACATGACGCGATATAGTAAGCGATATATAGTAATAACAGGTACACATGGCTATTGGCTGTAATTTATTATATTTTACTTATAATTTTTTTGGAAAAATTCGCATTATTTTAATATTATTCTGCAGAAAATTAGAAACCAACGAGTATGAATATGACTCGAAACTCCGACGGACGGTTACACCAACCACGTCGTAATGTTTATTTTAATAACAAATGTATTTTTCATTGAGAAGAGCGTTCGATAAACGTTTTTCTTTTTTCTTCATCTTTTAATTAGGTAGGGCTGTCAACTGAGATGATTGAGTGTCATCATGTTACCACAGTATCACTAATAAAATATCACCCAAATGCTGAGCTACATTACAAAATATTTGGCTCAAATGAACCTCGAAAAACCTACAGTATTGTATAACATTTCGCCCATAATGTTTTACACATTTCGGGTCACCGCCACTAATTTTGGTGTACTTGTTTGATCCCTCAAAATCTGCTATAACCTGGCTTTCCGAATCTTTTCCTTGGTCACGTCAATTTTACGAGGCCGCCCAGCTTGCTCTCAAGTGCATGACTACGTTCATTAGTCTCCAAACTCGTACCGGGAAGGTTAGACCATTGATGTCACCCAAAGAGCCTACAATAATCGTAATAACAGTTTCATTTAAACTTAATTATTTTCCAAACTACACCTTGAGGCATGGTGTTCTGAAACTCAGCAACTTTGAAGTTCTGATGAAAGTATAAAAATTCAAAATAATATGTGTGTATATATATAAAAGTTCTTAATTTATAGTTGAAAAAATCTACTTCATTCAAGTTCAACTAACCTATTCCCAACCAAATTTACAAAAAATATTCCAATTCCAATTTTTCTTTGGCATTGTTTCAAAAGATTAAAACTAATAGTATTATGTATCACTTAGTTCGGCAGATTTTTTCGTTTTATTTTAGATTTAAACCTCAAATTTTTCAATTTTTTAAAATTTGACATGTCATTTTGAGACGACATTTCGATCATCACGTTGCAGGAGTCATTTGGAATATATCATAATCTTTCAACCTATCCTGAACGCAGTCAAAACACCTGCTATCTACTTGGCAATCGCAACATATCCTATAGAACACGAACGCGAGTACGAGGACACAGCTGCACTACTTGGAAGTGGTACTCATTTTTATTCCAACAAGCACGGCACAGGATAACTACTGTCCCAGACTTCCCCTAGAACACCTCACCGAGGTCGTTACATACATAAATGATACCATATTCTAAAATGCAAGAGGCATTGCAATAGTCTTGGATCATGGTTGTAAGAAGGGAATAAAGATCTTAATTTCACAGCTTCGTGTGATAGCCCAAGCAAATTAGACTATAATAAGAGAAATAGAGGAGCTAACCTATGTATTCCAACTTTTTTTTTTCCCAGGATTGTCTTGGGGAAGGAAGTGAATTTATGATAGATGAGGATAAAATCACCCACCCGCTGTGGGAAGGGGGGAGGGGTAACGGTCCCTTTTTGCGGTTTTTCGCTCATAACTCGGAAACGGTGCGCCCTACGTGAAATTTTTCTGAGATGAAAAATTAAGCTCACTAAGTTTCCAACAATTGTTATCTAATCCATTATTGCGAAAAAACGCATAATTTCTGAGTTATCGGCGCTAAACAACAGAATAATATGTGGAAAAAAAATTGTTCGCTCCACGTTTATGGTCACACTTTTATTTTTAACTCCTCAACCCTTTATTTCTCACGAACTTCGTATAGAAAGAGAATTGTTAAGCATTGAATTTCCTTCAAGAACATGTTTGCGTATGCATATTTATGTTGCATATAGGCCACAAATCAGAACGGGCTCAAGATTTAAGCAAAACGACGTGATTTGCGTAAGGAACGGTCTGGTTTTTCATATTTGTATGACAACTCATCATTCTTTGGTGTGAATACAAGTATGTTTACGGTTATAATGCAATAATGTAAATAATGAGAAGACGAAGTGCAATCGAAGTCACAAAAGTTCTTCTCTGGTCTCTGCGATCATGGGTTCCTGACCCACTCAAAAGAAAAAAAGAAGGGGGAATAACGATGTGCCTTTGCAAAGTTCCCGAAATAAAAATTCGGCTTCATAAATGTCCAACCACTTTGATCCATATCACCATTGCAGAGAAGGCTAAAATCACAACTAAGAGGCTGGGGGAGGGGGGGAAGCAATCAACACCTTGTAAAGTCGCGTCCCAATAGAAGTGTTCGCCCACGTTTCTGTCAAAGTAATAAGAGCCACTTTCAACCAGGAGAACTTTCTTTCTAACCAGAAAAACAAGACCAGGTTGATTGAGCAGATCAAGAGCTTTACTTCAATAGAGATACAGGGTAGGCCGCTACAGTCGATGCAGATCGTTCCACCTTCATATCCAATGTAACAGCTCATTCGTCCGTAGTCATCATCGTTCGTAGTAATCATTGGGGAGCACGTGTGCCTGCTCGATTTACTGCTGCACTCTTACAACCTGACGAAAACTGTATTTCATGAGGAAGGTGTAACTATGAAACGAAATTATTCTCCACCAAATAATTGCAGAAGTTTTTCTTCAGCATACACATACTCTTTCTGCGTGAATTCTCAAGGTGTAACACCACCAGACTGAAAGAGAGTGAAAAACTAGACTTAGCCGTTCCTTATGTAAATTACGTCGTTTTGCTTGAATCTTGAACACGCCCAGATTTTTGACCTATGCAATATAAATATACATACGTAAATATATTCATGAAAGAAATTCAATGCTCCATTGTTCTTTTATATACGATGTCCGTTAGAAATGAACGGGTGAGGAGTTAGAAATAGAAGTTTGACCAAAAACGTGGGGCGAACAATTTTTGTCCACAAATTATTCTGTTGTTTGGCACCGATAACTCAGAAATTATGCGTTTTCCGCAATAATGTATAAGATCAAAGTTGTTTAAAATTTAATGAGCTTAATTTTTCATATCAGTAACATTTTACATAAGGCGCACCGTTTACGAGTTATGAGTGAAAAACCAACCTTTACCCCTCCCCCCTTCCCCCAGCGTCAGAGTGATTTTATTCTAATCTATCATGATTTCATTAGTGAACCTTCCCCAAGACATTCCTGAAAACATTTGGAATACATAGGTTAGTTCCTCTAATTTTCCCATTTTGCTTGGGCTGTGAGCAGACGAGAATGGAAAGTAATGAGACGAAAAAATTCCGACCTTGCCAAACATTGAGAAAGGGCGGGACCAAGGATGCGAGACTTGTGCGTGACAAGAGCGACTTTAAGCAGGCGTGGGACTTCACAGTTCGCGTGTACAAAACGCTTCAGACTGCCCGAGGGTTAGGCTTGGCGGGTGACCAAAAAACCTCAAGTAATGAAATAAATACGTAACCCAAACCCGAATTCAGGGAGACCAATTTGTTTAAGTAATAGATAGCAGCTAATAGTTCGACCAACTAACGCCCAGACGATAGGATCCCTATAATGATGCTACTATTAACTTCTGGACCCGATGAGTAGGTGACCATGTTCACTCCGCTAAAATAGTAGTGAATAGCAAAATTGTTTAATGGTTTGAAAATGAAAAAGATTTGACACATAATTTGATACAATTTAAAGATTTGAAATGTAATCGAATTAGAGCGTTATAATTAATTCAGAACTATCGGGTAATAGTTTCTAAATTGCTCCTGCGTGTCTAAGACTTTTTTCGCAAAAAAAATTGGCAGGTCAAAAATCTAACCATGATCAAAAAAGTTCCAATCATGCAACATGAACATATTAGGAGCTATTTTTTTCTCCTCCAAGCACACTTAAATGTCTTCTGTTTTCAATTTTGTAGAGTTGCACATATTATTTACCATGAGCTTAAAACGTCATGGAAGAGTAATATTCTGTAAGGAACTGTTATGCACTTTCCAACGGTGCACTTATTCATTATTTTACATTGAACTTAAGGGGATAAAAATGGCTACAACCATTTTTATGACATGACGTCAAACACGAAAAAATCGTAAAAGTGAAAATACTCGCCAACAAAGCTTCTAAAAAATTCAGCAAAAATAACTACCTATTTTTTATCGAATTTTCGTGAAAAACGAAGCTATTGCAATGGCTCCAAATATTTTAAAATACATTTTTCCGCAATTTCCTTCATTTAAATCCGTTTTGAAGCATTCTCAAACAAATCCCAGAGTTTAAGACTTTCTCACTTATATATTTACCCATGTATACCAATCCTAGGTGAAACTAATCCGCTTTGGCTAGCAATTTTCTGGCATGTATAAATGGTCAAATTTAAAAAATGGCTAACAAACGGCTGAAAATTTTTGAATTTATATTTTTCATTAGAATGTAAGACAAAAGAAGTTTATCAACAATGAACTAGAATTTATGCTGAAGAATTTACTTGAACTTCTTTGCTTTGCTTTGCTTAAAAATCAATAAAAAGGTTTACAAAATCCAGAAGATCAATTATTTTATAATTTTTAATTTTATTAAATATGTTTTCTCGTAGATTATTATTTAGAACGAGTTTTTTATAATAAAATTGATTGTCAACATTTCTTTGCGTTCAACGCGCTCAAATTTCAGAACTATGTAACGCAATATAATACTAGGTAACTAGGAAACGAAAGTTCGCTCATACGATCATGCTGCATGGCTAGAACTTTTTTAAAACTAGAAGTAAAATTGAAAACTAGTAGGGTCTCAACCAAGAGTGTTAACACCCAGTAAATGTACATATAAAAAAGTATTTACTCCAGGAATCGTATCCTGCCTCAAAGCGGATTTCCATGGAGAAAATTTTGGTGAATTTAATTTTTGAATTTTTTTCAAAAATTAGCTAAAATGGAAGTTTTAAGATATGTTTCCAGAAAATACTCCTCCGAAAATGTTTTTGCTCCACTTGCCCCGTATCAGTCAGAGAATTCGGGCTTGAGAACAGCGGAAATTAACCTTTGAATAATAGAAACCCTCGAACAAGAGGCTCATCTCATCAACTAAATCAACATAGAGTCAAGAATCGAAGGAGAGTCTTCCAGCAATAATAGTTACTTGATCATCGCGGTTGGGTTATAAAATGAACCGACCTCGAATTTTACTTGTAGATCGCGTTCTAGTCTCATTGGGAATAACTAGCTCTTGAGGCTAATTCTGAGTTCATGGTTCCGACCTTCATCTTGACTGTTGGGAATCAGAGCACGGAGTTGCTCTTGCGTCTAAACGCTGTGAAGTTAGCCAGCTGTCTGGTGCATCTCGTTAAGTGTTTCCGCTGTTTCTCAACCAACAATGAAATGTGCGAGATACTTGAGATTATACTGTTGGGATATTCAAAGAGTGAGTTCTGCTAGCAGTGATGATGTATACCTATAAAAATATTTATATTAGGAAAAGGAAATACAGAAAATAATTTAATCGGACAGACTTTTTCCTTCCTTCTTTTTACTAGGGGTTACCCATGTGCCACGTATATTTTACGATGACATTATGTTTTTTTTTTTTTTAATCAATAGGGGAAATGAACTATAAAACCGAATCACAGTCATCAACAAATCGGAGATTTGGTCCTTTTCTCTATTTCTTCCGAAATAGGTAGTAGGTGTAATGAACCATTGTCACCAAACTCAAAATAATGTATCAGCACCGGATAATTCAGCCCTAGATTTATTTTTGATTAGTTTTTCTGTTTTTAAAAATCATATAATTCCGTGCGGTTCAGATCATTCATCAGCCAAGCGAACATATTTATTCGTTTTTATCATTATTATTATTATCATTATTTTTCAATTGATTCGTTCTTTTACTGACTTCTATGTGTTGATACTTTTATTCATCACTTGCATTTCTTACATATTATTCCTTATTTATTTGGAACACATTCCCCAAAAATGAAAATAATCCCTAAAGACGAACATTCAGCTCTTTTAAATGGCAAATATAATTCTGAATCTTTCAGTCATATCGCATGACCATATGATGGAATTTGGAGCTTTATGATGGAACTCGTGATACTTCGATACCATGGAATTCGATCAGTGATACTTCATCAATGGTCATGGGAGAACCCCGTTTTAAATAATGAACTTCTATTCAAACCAAGATTTTGGATTTCAAGAAATGTCTATTATTTTATTGAATTTTTAGCTCTTACCTAATACTGATATTTAAGTATATTTTCCGGCATATTTCCGTGCACAAATTGTTCAATGTTCTAGTTGATAGTTGATAAGCTTCCTTTAAATTATATTCTGCAAAAAAAAATATTGATTTTCACCCATTTTTTGCTATTTTTAGTAATTCAAGCAAAGCATATTTGAAATGTTACCAACTTGATGTGCTCAAAAAGCGCTGTCTAACAAAATCTTCCTTTCTTTTGGAATTTTTTTTTTTTCCACTTTCTTTCTTTTTTCTTTTTTTTTTCCTTCAAAAGAACGGATTTTTTTATCTCAATTCTAAGGAGAGAAGTTATCGTCTGAATGACACATGTATAATCGTACATATCAGTATATATATATATATATATATATATATAATACGTTTACATAATGAAAGAGCGCAATGCCACAAAACGGATTTCCACGAATTTAATTTCAAGTTTTAGAACCACTGCAATAGCTTTATTTTCTACAAAATTCGATAATTGACAAAAAGAACGTTTTCCATTAATTCCAGCTAAATTTAAAAAAGGGTGCTGAACACGTTGAACGACTTGTTGAACAAATGAGAAAAATTTCAATTGCAAATTCAATATACTCTAGTTCATTCAGAATGTATTGCAACGGTTTAATTTAATCAAATAAAGGAATATATTGGTATTCCCCAGAAATTAAGTCGAACGAATTAATTGGTATCCATTCATACCTGAAAATTACACTCATCGCTCTCAGCCAGTCAACCTCCCTTAGTATTCTCTCATCGATCGTTTTCTACCGGATTCCTCTCTGTTCGGGTTTATTTCAACAGAACAGTGAAAACCTCTGCTGCCTAATTCGCAAACTCAACATTTACTCCCGGCTCAATCCGTTGTAATGACACTCTCCAGCGTTGAATTCCACTGAGTCACATCCTAATCGCATTCATTTGCTTCCGCCCTCATATAAATGGATTAGAAGTGGACGCTCTTTTCAATCTGTTTACAATCCGCCTTTATCTGGTTACCGCTTTTGATGGGCTCCACAGATTTAGGATGCTGTTGGTGGAAAGATAGGTGCTTGGGAGAGCCAAAATGAAAATGGAAGAATACAAAGGAACCGACACCCGAACGACACAGAAAAAACACGCGTTATAGAATAACACATGATACAGAAGTCCACGATGGATCATTGGAAGTAATTTACTGGTACATATATTTATAGTGTTCGAAACATGCATGTACCACATAACATGTAACATGTAGTAACATGTAAGCACTTACCTACCATATTTAGTGTCTTTATTATGTAGCCTACTTTAGATACTTTAGATAAGCATTTGCGCAGATGCCTTTATAGGGCAATGAAGTCGATGATGTACCTGTAAATACATTATGCCACAAACATGTAAGCACTTGTACGTGTAAGTACCTATCTACCTTGTAGAATGTCTTAATGTTAAAGATGCTACAAAAGCAGTACAGATACTTGTGGATAAAAATCCACAAGTAATTTGAAGGGCATTCTACCAGAAGGCGAATGGGCTCTAAGTACAACTGGAACCCGATATTTTTATTTAACATAGTTAAATTTTTCCATATCTACTTGATATTTTTCAATTCGTGCATGTATGACATTATACTGTATTGTACTTTTTTGTCTCGCGTGTATCGTGAAAGTAAGGTCAATGAACTCATCATCATTCACAGTGAAAGAGAAATTACATTCGTGACCTTGACTTTTGAAAAGAAAAGGGCGTTTTAGGCAGCGGGTGGTGGGTTATAATTAAGGGCTCCAACGACGTTAGAGTGCGTGACCAAACGTGACGGTGACCAGTTGGGCGACCCTACCAGGTAAAATAAGAAAGAACGAAGAAAAATCATCTTACCTATTCCTGAAACATTTGCAGACGAAGAACCACAGCTATAGCTGGATTACTATTGGTAGTTAGTATCTGTAGTAGGTGGTATCTGTCGATGGTTAATGCAATGGTAGGCGCATGGGGCAATTTCACCTGCCTTTGGAGAATTTTCGTAGAAAATAAACTATTGCAAAGGGACCAAAAATTATAAAATCAAATTTTTCGAAAATGTTCGTTGAAATCTGTTTTCAGGCTTTCTGAAAACTATTCCTAGACTTTACCGCTTTTTCATATATGTGTACTCGGATGTCATTCCAAACTATAACTCTCCTTAGGATTGAGAAACAAATTTCATCCTAGCGCCAAAAAACCAAGCTTTCCAAATGAAAGGATGAGTTTGATGGCCAGCACTTTTTGAACGTATCATATATCGTAGAATGTGCTTAAAAAAATCACTAAAAGGGATTAAAACGGCTAAAATCTTTAAACTTATGTTTTTTAGCAGAATTTTAGAAGAAAGGAATTCATAAATGTTGACCCAGATATTAACGAATTTATGCACATGAACAAAACATTCCAGGGTAGCCCACTGATTTGTGTTAAATAGCCTTGTTATCCGTTTTCAACTAGTCGTTAGTTGAAACGTGATGGAGCTGACTTTTCCATGTTCTCTGTACCATCATCATCATCATCAAACAAGTTTTGGTTTAATACCAACCAATCTTCATGAATATTCTTGGACCGAAATCGAAATTTTATAGCGGTCGCCTACCGTTTATTCCAGTCACTTTGATCCTCCCCCGTTCTCAGGCAACAATAGACTGTTTTGTCGATGTAGTCAGGCCTCACCGCGAGCCTCTTTTGTTATTCCGTGACGGAGTTCATTCACAATCGAATTGAACATCGGGCCGCTTTTGTTGATATTTCATAACTCCCAAGTCCCGGGCTATATTAGCCCTCAAAAATAATCCTCGTTATAATAGTGTAGGGGAGAAGGCTGCTGAGTATGAGCGTGTTCGCTGCTAGGGGAGAAAAACTAGGGTTTTATGTAACACGTCGTAGGTTTTGAGTAGGGTGCGGGGTATAAAGGATTTTTTTTGCCTTCATTTTTTGCTCGAAACTCCCAGCGGCGAAAGATGTTTTGACAAGATCATGTGACTCAACCCAACTTTCAGAATTGCGGCTAGGTTCTTTCCCCACAATTAAATCGAACAACCACGCAATAAAGGAGTGATAAACGAGACACACAGGGACTCTTTCTTATACGTTTTTATCGAGAATTGCAATGGCTGTGGTCAAAGATCGCAAAAACGGTGATGGACGACAAATTTTTTAATTGGTTTTAATAAAAAATTCTTTAGAAACAATTCAATAATGAGTTCGTTAACAATGGGTCACTTTGTCATCAAAAGGTATTTTTTTATTATTAAAGCAGATATATTGATGACGATACCCCCCCCCCCCCCCCCCTCCCAACACCCCGCACACACTGTGACTCCTGGAGGTTTCCTCAATACCCAGATTTTTTTCATCAATGAAATGAACTTTGTCGAAATGTAACCCTGCCCTCTCCAATTTTTCATATCATCACAGTGTTTTATTTTCACTTTTTTTACTAGCTGGTTCACCCGTGCGTTTCACAGGTTGACTTGAATATACGCAAGCTCCCCCTCACCATCACATTTTGGGACACCCCTATGGATCTGATTCAAAAAATTCCTTACTTAAAAGAACTCTCTCTCCACAAACACTCCCCATATTTCAGATTAAAAATATTCTTGATAGGTAACCTAAAAGAACGTTCAGACTAATCCAATTTCATTCGTCCGAACATCAGATCACCAGTTCGTTCGGTGATGAACAAATTATTCCATTTAACCACCCCCTCCCCCTCCCTTTTTTTCCTTACCACAAACACCTCCCTATGGTTGAGGCTAGAAAATTTTTTAATAGCCTGTGATTGAGGTTGACGTAAAATAAACAAACATATTCGCCCAATCAGATCCCCAGTTTGGTCAGTGATGTCAAAGATACACCTTTCCAAACTCCCTCCCCAAAGACACCCCTATGGGTCGGAATTGAAAATTTCTAAGTAGGCTGTGGTTTGGTAGTGTTATCCAAACATATTTCATCAATCAGGTCCTCAGTTTATTCAGTGACGTTCAAGATACCCCCATTCCACACCCAACCCTCCCTCAAAATACCCATTATGGTTCAGATTTGAAAATTTCAAGTAGTTTGTGATTCAAGTTAGAGTATTCCAAACATATTTAATCAATCAGATCCTCAGTTTTTATTCAGTGATGTCCAAGATACCTCATTTCACTCCACCCCCCACCGCCCTACTCCAAGAAAACACCCCCTTTGGGTCAGATTTGAAGAATTCCATGTACCCTGTGAATTGCGTTAGTGTAATTCAAACATATTTTAGCAATCAGGTCCCCAGTTTATTCAGTGATGTCCATGATAAACCCATCCCCCTCCACCAACACAACACCTGTGGGTTAGATTGGAAAACTCTGGTAGTCTGCGATTCAAGTAAAAGTATTTCAAACATTTCTAACCATTAAGCTTCAGTTTATTTAGTGATGACCAAGATAAATCTTTTCAGGTATTCTAGTAACACAAATATATCAACTCAACGCACATTTATGTAAACATTTATCTCCCCACGGAGGAAGGTAATGCCTGTAGGTTCCGGAGCGATCAATGTCCTATGCTTATAACCTGAACAATCTCAGGAATCTATTAATCATGTTTCCCAAAGTCCAAACAAATCTTTAAAAAAAAATTTAAAAATCATTATGAAAAATATTAAATTGGATGAATCGGGAGTTGGCCGCTTTCTTCGGGTTTGCCTTCAATAAGGCCTAGTTGTGACGGTTCCTGTCTCAAGGGGGAGAGTTCATCTACCCTGCAATGTTTCATTTGGTCGAACGTGCTGTTCCTGAGTTTCTGAACTGGCGGCTGGGGAGACTTCTGTAGGTCCCCGCAGACGCGGCAGACACAGGACAGGACTGGAACAGGACATTTATATACCGTAACGGCCAGAGCCAGGAAACGGATGGGAAACACCGTAACCGCTCTCAGAGCAACAGACGCCGCATCTTGATATTAAAATTCAACTAAAATTGCCGATTTTTCTTACTAAATGTGGGAATTTACAAGGAAATTCGAATAAAATGATCTCAGAAATTCGTAATTTATCTAATAATAGAAAAATCCTTTTTTGTACTGACTTACCTAAAAGTAAACATGGAGAATGATGTATTATTATTTTTAAATAGCACTTCAAAACTGTTATTATACTTAAAACTATTGTTGTTGGGGTAGGAAACGGTTGTATTTGGGGCGCTATCACTCGCATTGTCACTTTATCACATAGTTCTTAAACTTTTTTCCGTTTTATGGGTGTACCTCGTTTACGAAAAACATTGGTAGCGTAATATTTCATCTTTGTTTATTTCATGGACTTGTTTTCATGCTAAATTTCCACAGATGAATGAGAAGATTCGTTTGAAGAGGGAAAAGACGTGACAAGCTAAGAGGCTTATTCCAAGTCATTGCCATTGACTGATAGAGTACTCTGGGGTCGTCCCTGTGCACGAGGCCTATAAGGTTATTAATATAATTGAATACAACCTAAACATGAACTGATCGTCGCTACTGCCGGTTTGTAGATAATAACAAACTTAATAAACATAGTATAATGAATACTCAATTTATGCGAACAACCAAACTGTCATTAGAAGTTGCGTGTGTGGCGGTGAGAATAGGTCTTCATATTTCCAGTCCTAAATATTAATGCAGAGAACTCAATTCTGAGGATAAATTGTGGGGGTCATGTAGTCACGTTTTCTTGTGTATGTTAACAACAACGCTTTATCATTTGCATGTATAAAATCTCGGTATACGTGCTCCAACTCACGTTTAAGAAGCTTCAGACCACAGACTTGAGATCTTTGGCTCCATTTCACCCTAAACGAACTTCACTGGACCGATGCAATTCCAAGCACGTGCGGAGAAGGAAGAGCAAAACTGATTAAGAAAGCTTTTCCTAAACCCTTCAACACTTTACGAGAAAAGCTACAAAAAAATACTTCAGAGCTCGCAAGATAGTTTTCTCTCGAGAAAAACGGTCGCCCTTTTGCAGTAAAAGTTGGGTGAGTGAATGGCCCTCAACTGACTCACCCGTATTTATGAGCCACCATTTTCTCATTTAGTTCGTACTTAAAATTAATGAGAAAACGCTGCAAATTATTGCAAGACGATTTTTCTCCTGTATTCTAGGCGATTCTGACCATCTAGGCAGATTAGTTTTATATATATATATTATTGAGGGTGGCCCACCTAACACATACACCCTTATGATCTACCACTCCACCGCTATTATAGAGATAGAGGGATGTGCTACATTCCAAATATGGCAGCGTAAACGAAAAAGTGCATGCTTGATACGGACTGACGCAATGCGCATAACCTTTGTTTTTTCGAACAGAAACCATTTTTTATTGCAGAATCAGAATCTACATGAAAGTTTATGTCCAAATTACTCAGCAGTAGAATTTTCGAGCGGATGAAATCGTGCTCAATGCACTCAAAAATATACGCGAAATGCCAAATATCGAGGTTTTGGAGGTATACAATTGCCGTGTGTGGTACGATTTTGAACTATTTTTCACGCTGAATAACAACCTAAAATCTCAAAAGGATCTAAGTCGCTCAGCAAGCTCTGAAACGCAAAAAGCAACTGGAAATTTTGACTTGGGAGAACAACATTTTTTTCACTTTTTCTAATTTTTCTCATCCATTTATCATTTTCCAAGAAAGAGCACAGAGCGGATGTGCCTCTCAAAGTTTGTTGATAATACCATCAAAAAGGTGTACTGAGTATAGAATACGTGTATCTTCGATGCGAACAACATTTTGGGAAGCAGCGTCAAACATCCTGGGTACTCATAGCTCCAGGAAGATCAACTCAAGAGTTATTCTGAGATGAGACAATGCGAGGAAAAGCGGGAGCTGAATGCAGATTAGAAAACGTCTCCTTGGTCGATAGTGTATTAGAATGTGACAGGATTTATAATGTGTTTGGTTAGCGTTCGGAGCTCACACTTATGGCGCCGGCCGAAATATGTGGATTGCATAGGTTATTCGGCATCTCTTTCTTAAATATTCATTTTTTATACCTAATTACATTCACATATTTAATGTTTTAATGAACTTCAACATGCAGCTTATTTCACTATGAAGATATCAGTAGGTAGTTGACCAATAAATGCTCAGGAGGCTTGAGAATAAAAGTATCATAAAAACATAAAACCAGCTAAACATTCATCTGAACATTTTTGAATGACAACTGGGATCTCGGATTTTAGTCGACAATGGTGAGTATCTAAGTCTCCCTTATTCCAGCAGTCTCTATCGTTGAATACCACATTGAAACGTATTTCAAAATTTTGCCGTTTCATCATGGGGTCGGTGACTACCAAAGCTATCTCACAATTACTACTATCTGAGATTTTGTGAAAAATTGCTCTGGATACGTCTATGTATCACAGACGCAGCAGCCTTGCAGCCCCCAAAAAGGACACTTTAAGTTTAGTTTGGATAAGATTTGAATTCATTCGTCATACCAAGTTTGAATTGAGGAGTGGTGTTCTTAAAATGAAATTTCAGCAACAATATCGAACCCAAGCTGGTTGGAGATCGTAATTTGCTAGTTTACCTTCTGTCATCTTCTTATACTATAAGTACTTGAATGGTACATGGTCCTTCAATTAGTGCGTAAATCGATGGGACGGAAACATCAAAACGAATCTTGTGTTGTATAAAACCGACTATTTATGAACAGCAGTACCAGCAACACATACCAGATTCGAGTGTTCTACCCAAACAAACTATGCAATATACGTATAATTATAGCACGCATGCGTAGTTCAATACCTATATACTAAGAATATACTAAGAAACTCACTCACCTGGTCAGAGTAGGTACACACATCTCCACCTCGCCAACGTACAACTCGAGGGCTTATAACCGACAACCGTTTTCTCCGTTGGTTTTTCCAAGAGCCCTCTTTCGATACCCAACAATAAACACCCACAGGGCCCTCACAACACGTCCGTCTTTTCTCAGCCACGAGTTTGTTTGTTTATTTTCTCCTACGCCAAAGGAAAACGTTGAGGCTCCCGAAGAATCCCACTCGAGGGAACAACCTCCTTCAGACGTTACGAAGAATAAATTTGCCGGTTGTTACATTGAAGTAGAGCATTGAATGTGAAGTTTGAACGTACATGATTAGGTAAAAATAAATGTATCAAAAGTGGTTTTAACTTTATATTATTGCCACCATAGTACGAATGATAATTATTATATTTTGATATATTCCATGGGAGGGGGACAATGGAAAAGCTTGTGTCCAAGTCCGCAACAAAGCGAGACATTTACATGCCTCCAACGATAATGTCGATCAAGAATAAATTGTCGCCGCTATCACGGTGAAACATTGAATCATGTATTTGTTTTCGAGCAACTGAAAGAGGAAGTCATGATTCAATAGACAGTTGCAGTGGCAAATAGGAATAAAGGTATCGTTTGAACGTATCCCCCAGTAATTTGTGAAGGGTGCGCTTTCACTGTAGCTCCAACGTATTAACGTTACGTCCTACGCAACCCTCCTCGACCCAGAAGTAACGGTAAAACTTTCCATCATTCGTCGTATTTAACAATTTCTTCTAAAGTCGTTGGACGAACTGATTTTACGATTGAAATAATATTAATAATTGTATTGATATACACTGTGAATACTGATTTATTCATCAAAGCAACTCTGACTTTGGTTATTCCCTGAGAACCGTGGAAACCCTCGTTTCATTTGAAGTCGCGATTGATTGTTTGTGGCTACTCGGCTATTTGTGAGATAAAATGTTTACCGAATATTTAATAGTGAAAAAATCAGCGATGATGATGGATGATTCAGAGCATAGAGGAAGAAGGAACAAAGAAACTCATAAATTCCGTGAGCCGAGTTCATTCCGAACGGGAAGCAATCGGGAGGGGGGGGGGGGGATCACCTCTGCCTGAATCTTTCGAAAAACGAAAAACATATTCAGGTAAAGATATAATTTTCGTTAACTACCTATTTACCGACTTTAATACTTTTCTAATTATCTGAAACCCCTGATACTTGGGCTACTTAGTCTCATGTTGAGTCCAAAAGTCGTTTACATTTTCGTAACCTATTGATGATTTAAGCCAAAGGACCTATCACATTTGCACGTCTTCAAAACATCCATCATACTACGAAATTTCAGATGTGAAAACACATACCAATTGTAGGTACATATTATCACCTGGTTAACCTCGCACATATATATATAAAGCTTTAAACTCTAGGATTCATTTCAGAATGCCTCAAAACGAAAATTCGCTAACAACACTCAATAGCCTTTTCTTAATTTTGGCTTGTCTTGTCTCACATGAGGTTTGTAGAAGTTAAGGTTATAGAACCTTTCCGTCAGATGTCAGAGCGTGACAAGTGAACCCAGCAAACTGAGGCATGTGATAGTGAGACGATAGACGCATCTAGATGCGTTGCAGCGGTAGGCTGGGTCCACACTTGCATCAAATGTCCTTATGGCTTATCTAATGACATGCAACGTCCTCCACACAAACCACCCAATCCTCAAGAATCAATAGTATGCAACGGTGAAAAGATCGTCGAAACGGAAGAAAAATAGCCGCAGCGCGTCGGAGTATCTACACAAATCTCGATCCCGTTGCGTACCATTCCTTTGATGTGAAGGGGAAAACCCGCCAACTGGCTGATCCAGATGCCCCAGGGCATCTCGATATGCAGGATCCCCTCATAATAGAAATTCCAAAGGTCTGCCCCCAGGACTGACCTTAAGGTTATCCTTTTCCTTTTCTGCCCTTCTCGAATCTCGAATAACAGCCACCGGATCGTCAAGTAGTACTGGAAAACGCAGTACAGATATGCAGATACACAAAATTTCCTCAGGACCAAGGATATCCTTCCATGTGGCTGAGTTGAACACATTTCTTACATCCAGTGTTAACATCGTGCATATCTCCTCAGACCGGTGGTTCCCTGTTTGTGTTGATTGTGCAGCTGCAACTACTTCATTGACTGCATCCACAGTCAATCGTCTTACAGCGAAGCCATATTGCCTTGGCAAGAGCCTGCCACTGCATCTAGGGTTCTGCTTTTCAGCATCTTCTCATAGAGCTTTCCAGATGTATCCAGCATACATAGTGGCCTATGGGCAGATGCTGTACTGGAGTCGCCCTTTTCCTTTCTGATAAGAACAAGTCTTGCCATCTTCCACTGTTCTGGGAATATGCCCTCTCTTAGGCATGCATTATACAAGTCTGACAACACCTCCGGTTGTAGTTGTGCCACTATCTTCAGAATTCCCACTGGAATCCCGTCTGGACTAGAAACCTATTTGTTCTGTATGGATCTCTTAGCCTGTAGCAGCTTGTCTCTGGTAAACAAGGGATCTCATCCTCAGGAACCTTTATAGTGTCATAATCTTCTATAGGGTGGGTAGGGAAGAATTTGTCCACTATCCTTTCCTTGACCTCTGTGGGCATACCCGTAGTAACCATCCCCTTGAGTTTTTTTTCCGCACAATCTTGTAGCCCGAGCCCCAGGGGTCGCTCTCAATGTCCTCGTAGTGGTCTCTCTATTCCTGGGCTTTGCTCTTGAGGATGGCAGCTTCTCATCCAGGGCTTTTCTAACTTTGGAGGTCGCGAGTGTATCCAGGTCCCTGATCTCAACGAACCGGTAATGAGTAAGATCCTTAACTGCATGTGGCTGTCCAAAAGCTCCGCTGACAGCTGCTCGGAACTATTCAGATACCTCAGAGGTCCCACCCAACTCGAGCAATATGTCTCCCTTCATCGTCTTCCGAATCGCCCCCATTTCTGTACCAGTGTCTTCGGGCTTTACCTTTTCTCTCAGGTTTTTCAGGACAGTAGAGTAAGTGAGGCCATCCGAGACCTTGATAACCAAAGCTTCTGGTCTCTTCCTGCTCTGAGCACTTCTCTTCTTTTTCTTAGCAGCTTGCTCCTTTCGTCCTTGCTGCTCTTTTACTCATGTTCATCCTGTTTCTTGGTCTGCTCCTCCTTCTTCTTTTCTTTTTGGGACTCTTTCCTCTCTGTTCTGTCTTCCATCTTCTTCTTTTCTTTATCCTCCTTCTCCTTGACATTTTTAAGCAGCCACTGATGGAGGGTAGTACCATCTGAGGACGCTCCACTACACCCTCTGGGATCTTCGTAGGTAACTGCTGACGTTTGGGAGAAATCATGTTGCCTTCCTCCTCACTACTGCCACAACTACTTTCGACTTCCATGTGGGTCATTTTTCGGGGTTTTCCTTTCCCTTCCTTTGAGGGAGACCATTTTGTCCCGCTCTCTAGTTTACTCCACAGAGATCACGTTTTTTTCTATTTGAGTGCAGGGAGCCATACACCTCAACTGGCATAGCCAAACCCTCTTTGACCACCATATTCATATTTATTTGCTACTTGCTAGCATCTATCATCTTCTGGACTGTTGGCTTCATATTTACCAGATACTCCTGATCTTTGGCATCCAGTATCTGGATTTCCTAACAGCTGATAATCTTGGGGGAAAAAAAAAAACCTTCCCTTTATCTACGACTGGAGCTTGGTTTGATGCGCCTGGTTGTTATTTGTTTAATGAATAATGCATTCCGGTTTTATCCCTGACTCTGCTCGGCTCATCCTCCAGGTGCTTTCCTGGCTTGCCGGGACCCCACAGGACAGTTGGCGAAAATCCTTGGGGTAGGACACCGTTACCTGCCAGGGCGGCAGCCCTAGTCACCAGTTATTATCCGTAATCCGTCAGAAAAGCAGTCCAGTCATGGACTGTGACACAAGAGCTCCCCACATTCTTGCCTCATGCCATTCCACGTAACCCTGGGAAAGGGGGCCTGACAGGGTGCTACCAGTTGGCCAGCTGGACTGGTGTTACTCCACCTCCTTCTTTTGCATCCTGGCTTGGGACAGGCATTGGCTGTCCCACTGTGTACAGTAGTCAGATTCATCTGGGCTACCTTCATATTATGGGGTTCACTGCCCTCATATACCTAGTAACTGCCCTCTTATAAGCAGGGCATGCAATAAGTCCACAGCATGGGATTAATTCATCCCTGCCCTCGCGCTTTTGGCACACTTGGGAGAAGAAGTTTCCTCCTTGGACATGCGGACACTGGTCCTCAATTCTCCATAGCACGGCCACCTCACGTCTTCTTGGTCTCACTGCACACTTTAGCAGTGTGACCCCAATGTAGGCACTAAAAGCACCTAGACACATCAAGGTAGTCCTCTACCCTATACCTGTCAAAACGAATGCTAAGAATTCGTTCCTCTAACAGGGCATCCCTGACTTTCTCTGTGAAATGGACAGTTCGATTTCTCTGGTCATAACTTATTTTGTATCAATGATTCTATACGAGAGAACTCGATGAAAATAGTGGAGATTCTAAGAAATTGAAACATCAACCATCTACAATGTATATTATTCTCAAAATTTTGTTGAGAGGTTAAATGGTTTTCCAGGAGTGGTGAGTTTTTGGCGCAATTCGTCAACCCGTTAGATGACGAGTTCCTACCGACGTTTTTCTGTTTCGACGTTGTCGCCAGCTAGGAGCGCCTTCAGGCCAAGTACCGCAAGCCAGCTGGACTCCAGGATATCGAATCGGATTCGTTCGGGACGCCCGGACACGGGCCGGGAGGGGGGTCGTGAGAAATGAGGCGAAAGGCTCCCGAACGGTACAAGGGATGAAGCTAAAGTAAATAAATGATAAGCGTAGTTTGAGATCGAGTTATCTAAGCATAGCCAAATGTAAAGAGTTACCACAAGGAAAAACACTATTACAAAACCTATATAAAGGTGAACAAACCATTTAAATGTTATTTTTTATCAATCATAAAATTATATATAGGCACATACATAATTTTATACATCGATTTATATATGTGATTATTTATCGATACGGCAAAATAGACGGTAGTCATTTATCGCGTTATTCAGAACTAACTACCGGTGAAGAAGAAAGATGACACAGGTAGATTGGGTGCTGCTAAACGAGCGTTCAGGAGGGTGTTTTTGTGTTGAATAAACGGCTAGATAATCTAAGATAATAGTGATACTAGTGAGGCTGATTGATATCTCAAAATACTAACGTTATGTCAACAACACGGTCAGCCCCAGTTGTTACCTACTGACAGTTCGGTTGCTGTAATGGCATCCTTTGAGGCTACACGACTTTTTCATGTGATTTGAATGTTTGCAGGTCAAAACCACTTATCCAGGTCGAACCACTTACCCAGGTTGAACCACTCATCCAGGTTTTGCAGGACCTCGAGACGAGCAAATCCGGTCATGGTAGAATTATTTGGGCATTATTTTAGACATGAAATATTCGAAGGATCGATAACTTCAAGAATCACAATGGGGAACTTTCATGTGTTACAGTTTCACACTTTTGACCTCTGATTCAGCGCTCTTGAAAACCCCCTATTTGCAATTTTCAGCTCAAAAGACCGTTTAGGTTGGCAAATAAAGGTAGAAAGATCACGCGTGACGTAGTAGTGCAAGGGGGCTGAGAGTCCCCCCCCCCCCCCCCACCCAGGTGGGCGGGGATCATGACGTCATCGCGCAAATAAATTTCAAGAGCCATATTACTGGTTAGATACCCATGATATAGCACCTTCTTGAAAAGCTCTAGTTCATGAGCGATCTAAGGCCCTTTTGGTTCAGTAATTTTACAGTGGGGACAGAGTTTTTAATTACCGTAGAAACTATTTTTTGCTGTAGAATTTATTTATTTGACGTTCAATGTTTTGTTCTCCGTGCAATGTTTTTTTTCTACCGTGCAATATATTTTCTAAAGGTGAATGTTTTTTCCTACCGTGCCTTCAAAAAAATATACCGTGGGCTCATTCTATCTGGCCGTAACATTATACATATATTCCCCAATAGACAGTAGCTTGAGGGGCGGACCATTGAAGGAAGGTACTTCGCTAAGATGCCTATGTGGGACGTATATGTGGTACCGGGTATATTCAGCCTTTCATATATCAGCCCTTTTGCACTCAGCACTGAAAATAATTTGTAATCATCAAAGGACTATTCTGCACAGGTTCTACGGGTCTCGAACCAAAAGAAGACTTCAAAAAAACTGTCACTATGGTTTTTTTTTCTTTTTTTATAGATTAGCTTTGAAACGTAAACCAATAAATTTTGAGGGTAGGGAGTAAATTTTGTTTTTCTTTGGTCGATTATCGGTATGGATTAGTATGGATATAAAGAATAGTTATTGAAAATACTATGGAATAGATAGTACATTGCTAATAATATGAAAAATGTGAAATTTCCTCATACGGTTGCGCAGCACGCTTAAAGAGCTTTTACGTTAGCTGAGACATTTATTGGGCAAATGCATCATTTCCCAGAGTATGGTTCCACTGCAGCCAGCCGAGAAAACAAAACAAAAAAACACTTACTTCGACGCCACTAAATGCTTTTCTAATTCAGATCTCCCCCACTGGACGCCTCTCTAAACAGGGCAATCTATAAATCGTTTTTTAAGAGCACTGAGATGCTCCAACTGCTAAGCCAGCCGGTTCCCATAATTCAAAACCCCCTCTACCATTGGAAACGAGCGTGAAGCGCGGAAGAGATTTTCCCTTCATAAATCCAACACGGAAAGGGCTCAACTCGTCAAGCAAAAACCGCCTACCAACGATAAACTCTCGAGGTGTTGGCTTCCTGAGTTAGTAACTCGTTAGTAGGTACGCGAAAGAAAAACAGAAAAAGATGGCGCCGTTTGGGTCGCCACGCATTGGCTCGTCTCCCGCTTCGTTTCATCGGGTTTGAATCCAATTCACTCAGAAAGATAGTGAAATCATCCGCTGCATATTTGCAAACTCTTCTATAGATAATTTCCCTTTGCTTTGAGAACAGTTCCAGACATACAGCAAGATCGTATGAGCGAATTTTTGTAACTTTCCGCATTATACTATCTACGTACTTATGTTAAATTGCTTTGAAAGTGTGAACACTTTGAAATTATTAATCGTTAAATGTATGGCATAAGAAAAAATTCTCTCCCTGAAGAAGCCCCAGTTCTTGGGAAGAAATGTTGGAGATCAATAAAAAAACCAATTTAAGGACAGAAAGGCCTTTTAAAAAAAATAAAAGTCTTGTTATAACTTGACAAATCTAAATAAAGAAACGTTGTAAAAACAGGGGAAAGTCTCAGTAAAAACAGGGGAACTTGAAAAACTACACATTAAGCTCAGAAAATTGAAAACCCTGTGTTTTACAAGACATTTGATTAAGCTATTTCGACCTGAAGATGATGGCTAAAGCGTGATCCATGCGGAAGTACTCTCATTAGAATCTAACAAAATGTTGACCATAAAATAAACACAGTTCCACATTGCCCTTTCAAAGAGAGCGAGGTTCCCTCCAAATCAATTTCTTGCTGTACGAGAACAAAGCGAGGTTCCGTCCTCAACACTATTGCTCTTTGAAATATCGTGCTACCCTTTGGAGACTGTTTTCTAAATTAACTTGGCGGTCCATAAGAAGGAATAAGGACTCCTATACGGCAGGATATGGCTGAGTCGACCCAGTGACTTCGAGAAACAACCGTCCTTGGTCGCCCCGTGCGAAATGGCAAAGCCCAGAGCGACCTTGGCACGGATCCCCCTGCGGTGCAGCTGCATCGGTTCTCATTCCGCGGCGTTAACGGTGTTTTGAGGGCTTCGACCCGACACCGACGGGAAATGGAGCTCAACTTCTGACGGTCCTGATACTGGTTTACGTAGAGCAATAAGGCCGCAAAAAGGAAATCAATTGTCCAGCATGGTTTGCAGAAAGGAGAGTATTTTGTTTAATAAAGAACTTCAACACATCGATCGCTATACTCCTGATGGTAGATTGGCGAAACAAAGGAGGAAAAGAACCATTTGTTGTGCGATGTCCATGATCCCGAGTTTAGGTGGCTCCGATTCCTCATAGGTATTCCACAATTACATTCATCCGTGCTATGAACTATGAATGTTTTAACTTAGAAACGTTATGACGGAAAACATCTTGCCGAAGATTTTTATTTACTAGCTGCGAGAGCTCCAAAGCTGATTTCTTTGTAATTCAACCTATGAAGCTAAAATTTGGAATGGAGAACCTGAGGGACGCCTAAAAATGACTCATGAAGTCTTGAGATCCCCGCATAATCTGTGAGAGATACGGAGCTAATTTATTTGCTATTCATCATATGAAGCTGAAATTTGAAATGCAGGACGCTTGGAACAACTAGAAATGAATTTAACGTCTGAGGCCCCCAAGATCAGCTGAGGGAGCTCCGGTGAGGATTTATTTGCTATTCAACCTGTGAAGCTAAAATTTGAAATGAAAAACACTAGGGACGTCTAGAAACGAATGATTAAATCAAGAACCCCCAAACCATCTGAGTGAAATCCGGAACTAATTGTTCTGCTACTTAACCCATTAAGCATATCTTTGAAATGGAGGACTCAGGGAGCAACTAGAAATGAATTATAAATTCTGAAGCCCCCTAGATCAGCTTAGTGAGCTCCAGAGCTTCATGCTATTTAAACTATGCAGCTGAAATTTGGAATGGAGGCCCATTGGAGCTAATTTCTTTGCATTCAACCTATAATATCACATTATTACTCTGTCACTCTGTAGACTCTAGGCGCAAGGTCATTTTTATAAAATCGAAACAACTGTGGATCTAGTGGGAAACTGGCAAGAATTAAACAAATGAATGCATGATGTACCTACTAATTGTGTGCTTCTCTAACCTGAGACGGTGAAACTGGTACGGAGCTTCATTGGGCGTGGTAGAGTATAATTTCAACTTGAAGAGCAACCCTAACCAGCAAAGTGAGCTCTGTACCTAATTTTGTTCCTCTTCATCTCAAGATGCTGAAATTTGGAAGGAAGTTTCTCTGGATGTGATAAGTATAATATTACAACTTGATAAATCACTCTTATCATCTGAGCTTACCTGATCTGAAGCTTACCTCAGGCCTATCCAGAAAAAAGGTTACAACTGCTGTTAAGCACCGAAAAATGCATATATTTCAATCAAATTTAATAAGTATGGGGATACCTTCTACAGTATGTGCTTATTTTTCTATGTAATCCCCTTCTAGTACAAGAAACTTCTTCATCCTGGGCACCACGCTCATATTTTCTCATTGTACACGCTCGTATTTTCTTCATATTCAACTAAAGATAAAACTATGATGCTAAAGTTATGAACTGGACCTTTCTGGGTCTGATAGAGCATAATTACGACTTGAAAAACAACCCTAACCATCAATCTGAGTCTTGTACCTAATTTTTTCCTATTCATCTCAAGATGCTGAAATTTAAAACGGACCGTACTTGGGTGTGGAAGAGTATAATGATTGAAGGTGCTATTTTCCTGGTAGAGCTGTTACAGATGATTAGAAATAAATGTGAGAGTGATTTTGATGTAAATAAACGAAGAGAGCGAGCTCAGCTAGTAATAAATAAATTAATTGATAGCGGCAATATGCTGGATAACTTCTCAATCCATTTGCTTACTCGTGTTACTTTTCTATCGTCATTCTCATCGTTTTATTTTCGTGCCACCCATTTAGATGGACTGACCGAGAGAAATAAAAGTTTCGGGTCGAATTGAGTTTTTAGTTTCGGATGGGAGAAAACGCTGTGTTTCGAAGCCAAGCCAGCGTGGGCAGATCACAAGGCAGAAACTCGGGGAAGTTGGGACTAAAGCGGCTTTGGCGGACCTTGTAGAATGGAAATTGCATACGGTCGGGAGTCTGAGAGGATTTCAGACCCGTTGTTTCCAAACCCACCTCGCTTTTAAATGATAAGTTGCGGCCGACAGGTGAACAGTTAAATAGAAAAATAGATGAAGGTAGGTGGGTGATAATTGATACACAAAAGGAGGTTGTATGTACACTGTAAATGCAAACCACCATTATAATAAGTTTCAATCCCAACATAATCTTGTTCATTCTCGTTACTACTGCCCTGAACGAGTTCCAGTTATAGATCCAAGTTTCGGTGAGACATTCTGGCCGTATGAATGTAGGACATGTATGAATTCCTTCTCAGATTTTAAGTGAGTTCATTCGATGTTACTTTTTAACCTATGTATATTGCTTCCAAGTTTATCTATACATACTGGAACCATTGATTTAAATTTCGGAAGATGATGGGGGGGGGGGGAGGGGATTTCGCCAAAACTAACATTTCCATTTGCATTTCTGTCCGTTCTGAACAACTTTCGTTTCGTGCCTTTGTGTGTGTGTCTATTTCTGTCAGTAACAAATCCAAGTGGTAGCAAATCGTTGTATAGATTAATTTATAGTTTTGATCAGATTTTGGAAACATTTTCAGGAGATGTGCGGATCAGGCTGTTGGTCCCCTATCAGTTTCATTACTCTCAAATCAATTCTTCAATCTGCGGATGCGCTAATGTAAAATCGATCAAGCAACATTTTTACTTACAGCCTAGTCATCCAATCTTGTTCAAATTTAAAGGGAAGCCGGTATACGGTTTAATAATAAATTATTTCAAATATTATTCCTATTATTTCTTAGGATCCCCCCCCCCCCCCCCCCCAAAGTTTAAGAAAAATCGCACGAATGATCGATCGTCAGAAATCGATGTTTGGGGAAAACACGTTTGCGTATATGCGTACACGCTAATATTCATCCAACGGCGATGGAATTTGTAGGGGGTTTACAACCCCAAAATTTGAAAGAAAATCTACATTATTTGATTAGTCTCGGAGGTCTTTACATACGCAATAGTTATTACACATCCATTTGCGATAAAATTCATAGAGCACCATCCTCAAACCTTTACTCAATTATCCACCAAGTTTGAACAACCCTATGAATGCGCTCGAGCACACTCTACACGTCAAGGAATGCGTAAGAAAACGACAAGAGGCTAACCCGCTGAGTCCTTGAAATTTCACCTAAGACGGATTGGAACTTGATATATTTCTGAGCACAAAAACAAAGAGATACTATCTTCGGTAGTGAGAAAGCAATAACAACTATTGAAAGAGATGTCATGAAATCCCACACATTCGTTTCAAAGACCCTCCCTACCACACTAGGTTTTCGGTTTAGGAAACGGGCCGTCTTCCGAAGGAGACACCAAAACACTGGTAAGCCTTCCCTCAATCTTCCAGCGGATCGCGTTCCTGATCCTCTCTCAAATCCCGTGTCCACAAAAGCGGATGATGTAGAGGAAAATAACGGGCAAATATTGACATTGCATCTTTCTCTCGAGGGCACCGCGGTTTCGGGGGCACCGGTCCCAGACGAAAATGTCGAGCTGCGTCGACTAACCCTGAAGGAGGATTTTTCGCTTTTTTCCGCTCAATCTCTCCATCGCTCTGCTTCATTTAGGGGCAGTAATTCGTGGGAGATTCGAGAGGTTCGGGATATTTTCCGATGCTGGGGAAAAAAAGAGTTTCCTCACTGGAGTTTAATACTGGTTTAGATATCTTCAATAAATAATATTCGTAGTGTCCAAGCGTGAATAGTTCTCCTGGCGAATAAATGATAGCCTCGAGGTGCAAACGAAAAACCCTTGCAACAATAACAACTTGCTGGTGAAATGTTGGAGTTTCTATGTGATCAAGATGTCCCCTATAAATTCGACCAATGCAGGATAAAAGTAGCCACTTTTTTACATACCCACACAAACTTGAAATTTTTCTACAACCACTACATTCACAGTCGATGAATTGCTGACGTATATAATCAAGTTAATTATGTTTAGTGTGTCCGCTGGCCGTTCCTCACAAAGTTTGAAAACGAAGAATTTATTGAACGAAGAATACCCGTAGTATACATGGTCCGACATACATAAATGATTGTCGCTGCATAGGACCGGATCGCTTTGGAACTCTGAAAGTCGTATAAATCGATTCAACACGTCACAAACTAACGAAAGCTATATCGAACACGTATTTCTGAACTGTTTCGAGACTATATCACCGCTAGATCGTCTGATCGTCACACAAAAAATATACTGCATATTTCGGGTATCTTAAGATTTTCAATTTCAAGTCGAGAGATCCAAAACTACGTCCTGTAGATCGGAACAGACAGACACACACAAACAAACAAATACATGCCGCATAAAAGAGAGACTCATTTTGTACGTCAAAAAAACATATCCCAATATTTCTGCTAAACGTACTAGGTAGCGCGGTTTGTGTTTTCAGTTGATCTTGTTTCATCATGTTGTTTAATCTAGTTCAATCTTGTTCCATATTCGAGCTGACCAATGGGATTGCGTTCATAAACTTTCTGCACTGCCTCAATTATAGAGAATGCCGCACAGCGCCTTCAGACTCCACTGTCCGTGCAGTCCTCTTAATGTAATGTTGTGTCCGATTTGTGTGATATGTAGTTTCGAAAACCGACCAAGCTGCACCAGGAAGCCAGGAAAGTAAATCTGAGTGGAAGGGCAAGAGTGGAAGAGGCATAGAGTGGAAGATCGAAAAGGTACCTAACTGGCTGTAGGTTTGGTTGACTGATCCACTATTGTATTCGAATTCAGCCATTTTCTTTCGCTACCAACGTACGTAGCCAACTACCACAAACTACCTCTAAAACCGACCATGTCATTAGGATTTTGGGTTTCCCAATACCTATACGGGAACTTTTTCCAGTTTTCAATGCTCATCAGGGAGACAATGGTGCCCTTAGACCATCGGACTTAAAACTTTCGTTCTTAAATGTTAGTACGACATTGCTCTGGTTGCTCAGGTGACTAATGCACAGTACCTATCCATTCATTAACTGCTCATTGTCCGAGGGTTTCGTGGTTACTTCAGAGAGATAATCAGATTCCATTTCTCCATGGTTTTCTATTTTAAAGGTTCTATCCGATTTAAAAGTCCCATCAGTTCAGGTTTCAACAAGAGTAATTTCAATATCAAATTTCTTCACTTTCAACTCGCTAGATTCACTTAGCATTAGTTTCCAGTTTGCAAGACGCACTTGGCCAATTTTCCTTCATTTATCTCTCACGCAGCTACAACACTGAACATGAACGGCAATTAAATTGAACTGTTCCTCTATCCCTGAAGAACAGAATGAACTGAACGTGAACTGAACAAGTTTCATTTCACGACCTAAGCTATAAACCTAGTAACCTCCCTATCAGACGAAGTTTAGTCTATTCATCACAATTTTATTCTCAATTTTTTTCATAACTCCCTTACCATGAAAAGAAAATTGGCTATATCCTTGAAGCACTGATCAAAACGGTCCTCCATTTTCTTTATAAACCTCCACCAACTTGACATTCTAATCACCCGCGCCTTCAAGTTCAACAACGATTCCGATGAAACTCATTGGAAATGCTACCCAATTTCCCCTCATCTGCTCCTCAATTTCCCTGAGTCTTCGGTCTAATTATAACAGCTGTGGAGAGCACAGTTTAATTAGTTTCTCTCTTCTGCATCCCCTCCCCGCCGCCATTCAACCCATGGACTTTTGGGAGCCCTTTATTAGTAGAATTAATTTTTTTTCTTCTCATTTTCCCATTTATGAAGGGGGAAGATGAGTCGAGGAGAGATCAAATAGGAAGAAAGGGGTTTCTTCGATTGGTTGATTTTTCTCCTTCCAAAAGCCTCTCCAGAATACCTAATTTTTAGTCAAATGTGGATATCGCAGATCTTCTAAGAAAATTAAATTGTTGTAATGGCTCCGAAATCAAGAAAAAATGTTTTGCGGAATAATAATTAAAACCCATTTTTATTACAAAACATAATTCAAGTAACGGTAGGCATGTTATATTTTTGAACATTACGCATTTTTGGGGCCAAAACGAGCACAAATTCTAGAAAAAAAATAACCAAGAATCGTTAAGAGAAGTGTTATCCATAAGCTAGTGTGTGGATAAGTGGTGTGTGTGCATGATTTTGAAATACTCATGAAGGCATACAACACTTATTCTGTCAACAAACATGTAAGTTATTCATTCTTTCATTCATACGGATTCAATATATCAGGATTTGGAATGTCACCAGTTGTGATTACTGTTTTACGTAAGCAATATTGGCTAATAGTTTGTCTAATTGAATCATCTTCAGTACCTATTGTTTTAGAAAAACGCAATAGGCTGTTTCCTTTATTTTGAATTCATGAAATCATCTGAAATGTTTTTCATATCAAGAGACATATACCTCTGTACTGATAGTATTTTCTTGGAACACAATTTAAGATGATCTACGGAATATAAATCGATATTCAATAGATCATTCGTAGATTGGAAAATCAAAGGATCAATCTATAGCATGCATTTTTTATTAATGTGTATTATTTTTCTGCATCCACTGGGTTATCCTTTTTTCCTATGTTTTCCGCACCGGTGAGAGATTCCGACCACTGGTGCAACGTACGTTCCAGATCCGAAATAAGGTAATATTATTGAGGAATAGTAGGACGATATTTTGCACAGTTGTGCGACATTTTAGCGAATTGGCGAAGAAAATTAGGCTACTGGAATGGGTCCAACGGAAGAGACTTTTTTTAAAAGTTCCACCATATAAATCCGTTTCAGACCATCCCGAATCAAATTTTGAATATCATGGTTATCATCATTTCGAACATCATTGATGAGCGAATTTGTTCATATGGTCATGCTGCATGGTTGGAACTTTATTATTTATCCGGAATGAATCTAGTCCACGCCTCCATGATTTCGGAGTGGGGGGAGGGCAAGCTACGCCAGTTGTCGCCGACCAGAAAAGTTGAATAAAAGAAAGTTGGAATCAATAACAATGTCAGGCACTGAACCAACAGCAGAATGTCAGTTCATTTGATCACTCAAAACATTTCACATCATCTATCTCATAACCGTCATAGACTTCTGACCGATCAAAATCGAGAGAATATAATTGTGAGTGGGAAATCGTGTTTTCAAAAGGTCTGTTTGTTGACTCTGAACTCGGGATAACGTACATTGTATATATGGCGAACATAATAAAAAATCAAGTTACTGTTTGTGTACTGCCGTACATATATCTCCAAGAGCTTATTTAAAAATCGGATATAAACGCATCTCCCAAACAAATTAATTGAAATAGGCTTGGAATTTATAAATAGACCCGTAGAGGTCTAGCGTTTCGTATGGTATTGAGACTGCTTGAGCTTCCCTACCCTCGTCTAGTCTCAAATTATTACAAGCAGTGTAAATGCCAAATACTGAAATGCTCTTTGCAAAGTACTTTACTATCGCATTTTGATGTTTCAAACTTACAGAGTTGAAAATTTATCATTTCGACCCCGATTTACATCTCTCCAAAGACGAATTAGCTTAATATAAGTAAAGTAAAGTAACGTAAACAACTATTCCAGGTTGGGGTCCACTTCAAGGCTGTTCATGGGCGAGTAGTTGTCTTAATTTCTGTAATGCACCCTGATGGGCTCCCATCATAGGAGAGTTGAGGCTAAGGACAACCAAAGAGAAAAGAACCCAAAGATAAATAGCCTAGCAAATGGAGGGCAGAGGACTCTACTGCCTCCATAAGAGGAATCACTCTGTAGATGATTATAAAGGCTACGGGTGAGTGGTGAGATGTGCTAAACTAAGCAGATGATGAAAACTTTAAACTCGAAGCTAATCATACTCGTCTGTAAAATTAGACACGATTAAATTAGACGTATTAAACACGAGAAAATTAAATAGACGAAACGACTTAACTATTCATAGATACAGAATGTCGCTATCCGTAAAATGAAGACCGACATTCAAGGCAACGGCCATCAGTCACATATAATAATATGTTATGTGGTAGGTTGCCATATTCCTTATGTAGGTAGGTTGGTTTGAAGATAAGATATTATAGGCTTCTCGTGGTTTTTCATGGTTTTTATGTGTTAATTGCTGAGTACTTTCTTTTTTTTATCGTTTAATAATGAATAACAGGACGTTTCCATTTGTTTTCGACCGTCACAAGCGTCACGTCACGGTGGGGTTTTCTATTGATTTTCACGTACAACCAATGCGTTACTAGGGAAGTGTAACTCCCTTAGTTTTCATAGCAGGAAAATCGTTATCCACTTTTTGGAATGCTCTCATTTTATCACAGCATCTCATAATCCCTAAGCCTCTGTAGTATCAAGGAAATCAGATTTATTACGCTCAGTTATAAACTAATATTGGTAAGTAACCATAATGAACTAATAATTTGTAAAATTAACATTATTAAATGATCTGACTGCAGAACCGTAGGTCTACCGTCCGTCCCCCCCCCCCCTTGATACGTGCCCCATCAACAGGCGAAATCCCCTATTTTTCAATTTAACATTTAAATTGACTCCAACAACATTAACCAAAATAACTGGTTACCTACATGATGGAGAAGGGGATCCTCCTTATCAAACACCACTAAACAATTTTTTTATACCAATTCATGCTCTGATGAGACCTAAAACAGCGTACGTAATCAGCAATAAACACAATTAGAAGCCTACAATATCTCATCCTCAAACCAACCTACCTATATAATAATATGTAAAATTCACCAGTTCGCAAATACCCACGGCCTCAAATCGATTCTCAACAAATTTAATAGCTTAGCATGCTAACTTACGATTTTATGGTGCAGTTTTTGGTATCCTTTTATTCTATCATCTATCCAGAATCAATCAAGGAATTTTATAATGCACAAATGCACATGGTTCATGTTTTTGTGAGTGACATAATACGTACTGCGAATAACAGGTAGGAGGCTGAGCTACTTATCTAATAGTGAAGGTTAATTCGGGGTGATTTCAAACAGATTTTGAAAGTTTATCACTTGAGTTCCCAAGAAAGGTTACGGTCTCCAGAGCCCAGCAGCGTCTTACTGTTAATTAACATCCACCGAGAAATCTCCGGCGATCCATATTCACATCTCTGAAAGCCCTCGAGGTTTCCTTAGCGTCCCTTGTTGAACCACTCAACTCGAAACCCCTACAACTGAATCCAGAGCCGGTTGAATTCCACCACATTGTCGACGAGAGCTGACTGCAGCTTGGGAGGTAATTCACCTATTCAGGAGCACAAAGTGTAGTAATTAAGTTTGCTAAGCGGGTGATGGTGACGGGGAGGGGTGGCGTTATTATGATGCGGTGGGTGATACGCTCAACTCCTTTCTAGCGTGGAGCAAGCGTTAGTTCATATTGTTCATACGGGCTTAAACTTAGAATCAGAATGCCTCTGTTGTACCAGTAGCGAAGAGATTACTAGCACACAAGCCGCCAAAACTTAACTTAGGATTCCCGAAGAGGATTTTACAGACCAAACTAAGCAACTCACCACGATGAGGCATTCCATATCATTATGTTTACATTTTCAACTATAACGTCATTGCGAGAGCTTTCCTAAAAAGGCGCCGTGTCATGAGAAGGTAGTTATTATATGTTAAATTCGACACTTCGAAAAGAAGATAAATCGACGTCATGGGCTCCATTCCGTCCCGCATCTCCCTGGCAACATGACATGTCTAGAGTAATAAATTCTTCTCGTTTTATGACAAAACAGTAGAAAATTAGAGTTTGAGGTTTTCAGGGGATCCGAATTAGGACTCAAAAATGTCTGGTTTACCATAAGACAAGCATACCTTTTCACTCCGCTTGATCATCCTTATAATATACAGTTTATTCGCTAGGACGTGTAAGTAGAACAAGAGGATCTTCTTGTCTATGTGACAGCTTCTTGTGCCGACATATCTCCGCTGAGCCGGTCAGAAAGCGTAATTTTTCATTCGATAAATCATCGATTTAATTCAAAACCATTTCAGTTTTTCGGAAAGAGGCAGGCACATTAAGTAATCTGGAAGTTCTATGTACTAATACTAAGCTAATCCAAGAGTATCCTTATGGTATCAGCAGGCATCAATGTCTTGAAACCACAGCAAGTTAAACAACAAATTTTAGCACCTTTGGTTGAAGAGGAACGAAATTAGCTAAAGAGTTCACTCAACTGATCACAATATTTCCAGAAGTTTATATTTAAAATCTCTACTTGTCCAAGAGAGGCTCCATTAGAGAATTTTCGTAGAAAACGAAGCTATTGCAATGGCTCCAAAATTTTTGGAAATTTTTGAGACACTCTGAAACGAATCCTAGAGTTTAATATATTTCATATATATATATTTATGTATATATGTGTTCTTCCAGACGATAATTCTCCTTAGGATTGAGATATAAATGCTGTTCTTGCGCCAAAAAATCAAGCTCTCCAAACTAAAGGACAAGTTCGTTGGCCAGTATTTTTGAGCACATTAAATTGGTCACATTAAAAAAAAATTCTGAAAAAATCACTAAAACTAGCAAAAAACGGCAAAAAAAAACGGCTGTTAAATTTATATTTTTTAGCAGAATATTTCTCAAATAAAGTTTATTAACTATAAAATAGAAAATTAAAAAATTTATGTACAAAATTATGCTGAAAAATGTACCTACTTGATTTCATAAAAATTTGCTAAAAATCGATAAAAACAACAAAAAAGCTAGAAATCAAAAATCTCTATTTGAATCGCAGAATATTATTCAGAATGAGTTTTTTACCATAAAATAGGTAGTTGACATTTTCTTTTCCTTCAAAGTCCTTAATTTTTAAAACTATGTAACATTATGTAGTACGACACTTTACGAAAATTCGCTCATACGATCATGATGCATGACTAGAACTTTTTTCAATTTCAGCCTCCACGGTTGATTTGCAGCGAAACTATAGCTACAGATCTTAGTCTTCAGATAAGCATATACTTATATGTAATGTTCTACTATTCCAGAAACCTTTGCAGGAATGGACACAAATCCAAGTTTTATGGCGATCGGATGAATGCTGAAGTAATCCATAAGAAAAACCTACATACATTTTATTTTCAACCATGACTACTGTGTTTGTGGAATGAAATAGAATTTGAATTTGTTTCTTTCCTAAATCAACCTATATCTTATTTTTAGACACCACGGTTTTGGTGATGGGGTAAACATTTATTATACGTTGAAGAACTTCCTTACTACGCTCGAGGTTGAGTTTTCGCCTAAACTAGACAATTACACTGGTATCATCGATATTCAAGGTTAATTTCAAGTGAAGAATACACAGTAATGCACATGCTCTAAAATCCGTAACTCAACGAAAGGGTCAATGTCATCTCATTCCAAAGACGAGAATCACCACAAGCTGACCAAGGGTCACATAATTTCCTGCCGCGGTCGAGTAGTGGACGTTGAGTGGCAATTGATCACGACCCTTCTGGTAAAGGGGTGCACAATGGAAGCTACTCGCTCTTAATCGCTGCCTTATTTGGTCGAATATTCAACGATAGTTACCTCTTCCTCAAACACTGCTGTAATTAACCTCCTATTATAGACATTTACTTCAGCTACTGTACTCATAGCCAAAAAAAGACCCAAACATCATTATTTTCTTTTTTAACCACGTTTCTTTTCACACAAATAGTTCTGAAGTACAACGCCTGAATGTTGTATATACAAAATATAACCACAGTGGGAGCAGTTTGTAAAGGGATGAAAATGCCCCTGCACAGTATTTATAAATTAAAAAAAAAAAAAAGTGGTATGTAAGGGGGTATATCAACCAAGGCAAAAACTGAGCCACGAATCAGGAAATTCCTTGCCGGCAGAAATAAAAAATTAGAGAGCAGGTACAAATTCTAGTAGAAAGAGTAGAAAGCTGTTTCCGTGTGATCATCTTCCTTCCTTTAGTATGACCATCGACATATCTACCGTATATCTTAGTTAAGTAAAGACATATTCTTCATTCAATAGATTGAAATTCTTAGTGAACATTAATTATTGACATTATAGAAAAGTGATAATTTTGTGTATACATGATTACAATAGGTAGGTACGTGTTTACCTATTCTTGTATATACATCTATAAACACACAACGCGCGGGCTTCATCGGAATTCAGGTGCGGGATAGAAGGAGTGACCATCATGCCAACACACGCCAATAGCAGCTGAGGTAACCAAACAGCGAAGAAAGTAGAAAAGCCCGAATTTTAATGTTCATGTCATGCCATCATCTGTATTACATCATCCCACGTCATCATCGTCACATCACTCAACTTCATTTACATCAATGCCATTGATATTACAATTCACTTTTCATTAAATTTATTAACAATATATCTAGAATCGTGCTCTCCTGTCCGCATTATCAATTTACCGTCAATAAACGGGTGGAGGAGTTTGACAGCTCACAAAAAACCGATGATAGCAGCAACCCCTGAATCCTTGTTAACATTCATAGGCAAGACTGATAGAGTAATTCACGACCTGTAGAGGTGTTTGCATTTCAAAATTCTCAAAGTTGCTACTAATTGGTCTAAGTAACAGGCACTATGATTGGGCACTTCAGAGGTTTAAATCTGTATCTCACATTAACATTCCCTAATGAACACCAAGCGAAGTGTTGCGTTTGTGAAGTGTTTGTGTTGTTTACCTCAGAAACCTTGATAATGAGTTAAGAGCCCGTTGCACCTGGGATGTTGCGTTTTGGTCGATTAAATTCTTTATTTTCAACCTCATCTAAAAATAGCTAAGGGGATGTCTTATTCATGAGTCATTTTTACAAGTTGAGGTGAAGGCTAAAGTTCAATGATATATGTAAAATAATAATGTTTTTGTTCATAATTGTGAACATCTCTTTAGCAATATTCTGATAAAAATATAAATTTAACAAATTTTAGCACTTTTTGACATTTTTAATGAATTTTCCCAGCACCCTTTTTTTCTATGACGATAAATATAGTTTAATTGGACAAACTATCACTTTAGCATCTCTCATCGGTGCCACAACTTAATCATTTCATTTAACTCAATTTCAGGTGCAAGGTCAGTTGCACATCACCCGAAGGAAATCATGCTTGTTTGTCATGTATACAGACAAAGAGCCGATACATCGAACATGAGGAAGTAATGAGAGACAACGATTTTTGGGAAAACAATATGAAGAAGCAACCTGAAATGTATTATTTGTACTTCATATTGCCGGAACGTATGAACCCTCGAGTATAAAGGAGCATGGATATACGTGACTCTCCCTACATACACGAAGCTATTCGAAAGAAACTCGCCGGGAAAGAGAGTAAAGTTAGTTTTCAACAATTCAGTAGTTACATTACTCTTGATCTTATATAAGGTTCATTTGTCATTGCCATACTTGTGGATCTTCGTTATATGACGCTTTTCCACACCAATAGCCGAATAACAATGTTCATGGACATTTTCCTACTCTATTTCAGGCTGAACGAAATCCAAAAGCAAGGAATGGAAGCTGAGCAAATCTAATGTGTACTTATACACTTGATGTTTTTACTTTCCTTGTAGGTACTCAATGTATATATTTATGCTAGTGCTTATTCCAATATATTTATCACATGTCGATATCTATTATGTTTATTTATGTATATATGTATTCCAATTTATATAAACCTATTTATTTTAAATTAATAATGGATTTATCTCTTTACTTTACAGATGTATTTTGCTCATTTATTATTATAATAAACCCTGAAACAACAGATGCGTTAACTAATTCCATTATATTCAGAGAGTCAAAAAATATAAACGACTCTAAACAAGAAAGTTAGCTTTGCATACCTACCTATATCTATCAGTTCTAAATGCAGCCTCACTGCTTGTGCAGGAGCTGAGAGAAGTTTCGTTCACAAAAATAGAGACACGTTTTCGAACAAAATTTGATTCTTAGTCAATTACAAAGGTTTACCATTAAAAATGATAAACGAAAATGTTTACGAGGAACTTGCGTTCAGTAATAAGCTCTACAATCGATCCCTGGAGTTTGTACACACTGAAGTTTTTCTTCCATACCTACTGGTATTTCAATCAATTCTAAATACAGCTTCTCTGCATTTGGCTATTAGTTGCGAGCGACTCCCAGCTAAAACCTACTACGGGAGTTCACTCGTTCTGACGTCAGACCTGTAGGATTATTGTGCTATTGTGATCCTAATTACGGTAGCTCAGGCTTGGTCGCTTCCTCCAAAATAGATGTGAGCACACGTGGGTTTTTGGGTTGAGAGGTTTTTTCCGCACAACCGTAACAGCGGTAGCGCTGGGGGAGTTTCGACGTTTTTGGGACGTTTAAGGGCTACAACGGGCCCTTAATATGCAACAATCAGCCATCCTATTCGTAAGTGCACCCAGAATGGTCAAATCGCCATATCTGAGAGTATGAAGAAGACGCTCAACTCACATTTCACAGCTAAGCCCGGTAATTTACGGTGAACACCAGCAAGTTACTTTACTATCAAACAACCACGGGTACTGTGTGCGGCAGCTCCGTGCTTCCTTTCCACTCTCATCTTGTCGTGGAACCTTTTGACTTTACATGGTTAAAGCGTCAAAGCACCTGACAATAGTTTACTAAGTGGGTTTAATTACTGAACTTCGGAACCGCAAGGACCTCCGCCTTCTAGCGCCACCTTTATCACCTCCACTTCCCTCCTATCAAGCTGCACGACGTCTAATCGGAATTTGATTAGAACGTGCGGTTTAGGGAGTTTCACGAGCCATCGATGGTCGTGCCAACCCGCACCTAATCGCGTGACGTGTTTCAAGGCTCATAATACGAACAGAGCAGAGCTTGAATAAAAACTGCTTTGTTCACGCGCGCAACACGAGCAACTGAGCCAGAAAGGACTCAACCTTTTGAATAAATCAACGGATAATTAAAAGTTCAGTCGTGCAGCATTAATATGTAAGCGATATCAAAGCAAGACTCTCATCTATATAAATAAAAACCATTTGCTGTTAGTTAGTCTCGCTAAAACTCGAGAACGGCTGGACCGATTTAGCTAATTTTGGTCTTAAATTATTTGTGGAAGTCCAGAGAAGGTTTAAAAGGTTTAAAATTTCAAATCTGCCCCATAGGGGGTGTTTTAGGGGAGGAGGGGGGAATGGGGTATCTTTGTCATCACTGAACAGATTTGGGGATTAGATTGTCGAACATGTTTGGATTACTCTAATTCAAGTCAAAGACTACTTTTTTCAAATTTTTGAAATCTGATTCAGTGGTGAGGGGAGGGGGGGAGGATGTTAAAGCGTTTTGAACGTCACTGAACCAAATGGGGATCTGACTGGGCGAATCTATCGGAATTACTCCAACTTGGGTCACAGGCTATTTGATAATGTTCAAGTCAACCTGTGCAACGCACGGGTGAACCAGCTAGTTACTTGATAAATTTGGTGAGTTAAACCAGTAATATCCTAAAATCTGATAGTAACGGACAACAACAACAAACAACTGGACAATAACCGTTATCTCCACATCAACACCACAAGAGTCACCATCCACGCATCTCAACAAGTTGTTTTAGATTTCCATGTCTTTAATAAGGCCCACTTTGGTAGGAAATTATTACAAATTGTGTCACACGAGTCAAAGCGTAACGTAACAGAAAACTTTCTAATCAATTTCGCGTACAACAAGTCGGTTGTTCCGTTTGTTCACCTTCTTCCTTCTTCAAACTACAAAAATCGTTCACCACTCGTTGGAAAGCTCTCCATTTAAGAAACATTTTCCTATAACTCTGTGATTGTACTACTAGCTGAGCTATTGGCATAACAGTTCCCATGTGTATTGTTTACAAACCGTGAGTGTAAAAGCGTCTATAATATATATCTATTGAAATCGAACCTATGAAGCTAATTTCTTTGTTATTCAACCTACCTATGAGGGAAACTTTTGGAATGGAGGACTCTTGTGACACCTAGAAACTAATCATAAAGTCTGAAGCCCCCAATATCAGCTGAGAGGGATTCGGATTTAAGTTATTTGCTATTCAACCTGTGAAGCTAAACTTTAAAATTGAAAACCCTTGGGACGTCTAGAAACGAATCACAAAGTCTAAGAGCCCCTGAGATCAGCTGAGCAAGATCCGGATTTAAGTTCTTTGCAATTCAACCTATGAAGCTGAAATTCGAAAAGGAGGCCTCTTGGAACAATAGAAACTAAGTTATAAATCTGAAGCCCCCTAGATCAGCTGTGTGAGCTTTGGAGCTAATTTAGCTACTGTTCGAGATAAGCTGCTAACATTTGGAACGGAGGCCCCTAGGGACATCTAGAAACGAATCATAAGGTCTGATGCCCATTAGAGCAGCTGAGTGAGCTCCGAAGCTAAAGTTTTTGCCTATGAATATCACATTTCTGCGCCGAAAACATAAAAACATATTCTATGCCCATCATAAAGAACATTTCCGCTAGTAGTAATAGTAAATGATAATTGTGCACAACTAGATTATTAATGACATTTTTAAAAAATCCTAATTCAGCTCGCCTCTCAAACAGCAACACCAGGGAAGATGATGGATGATGGGTGTCGCGGATTTATCGGCTAGATGAATTGCTAACGATTTTCGTTTACAACCAAATCGTTGTTTCATCTGTAAAATGGATAATTGAATGGATATTTTCTATAAAATTGCTGTCCAAAAAACAAACAAAAAATAAACATCGTTACTTTTATTTCGATTTAAAAAAAAATACGCATCGTCTCGAATGACCCATACAACTATGGTTTCGTACATAGAAAGTGTTAAAACCCATGAATCGTTTCAAAAAGCCCCAAAAAAACTTCAGATGAAACCAATACAATGAAAAATGTAGTTTTTTATTTATTTTAGAGCCTTCGCAATAGCTTTTTCTTAAAAAATTCCGTCTGAGCCTCCCTGAATATTGCATCAAAATCGGACTAAAACTTAGTTTAGTTTTGGGAGTGACAAGGAATTGGCAGAGACAGACGTCAGCCAGATAGACACGAAACCCATCTAGATCAGGAACACAAATGTTCCCGTCATGCAGCAAGATAGTATGCGCGAATTTTCGCAAGTTATCGTATAATATTATGTTACATTGTTTTAAAATTTCATCAATTTGAGAGCGAATACTTTGTTAACTATCAATTTTATGGCGGAAAACATCGATCTAACTAATACTCTGCAATTTGAAATTTTTATTGTTGGATTTTTAGCTTTTCTCTGCAGTTCGATTCTTAGCAAATATTAATGAAACGTAAGTACATTTTCAGCATAATTTTGTGCATATGTTATATTTCATTTCATTTGATTTACATTCTGCTAAAATTTATAAATTTAACAATTTTTAACTGTTTTTATTCATTTTTGTGCGCAAGTCGCTGGTTTAATGATAATTAGCAAATGGAGCCGATGGTATATCACTATCTACGTATAACTACAAAGGCGTAGGCTAAAAATATCAAAATTTGCTCAATCCAGAATCTTACGTGTGCCTGAAATCAACATAAAACTTCCGGTAAAACCAATCGGGATAATTTTTTATACCTATTTCTAACGCTTCAAACTAGACAATGGGCCGAACCCCCTGAGAAAATACTCAATCAAGTACAGCCCTTTCCCCTCTAAAAGCCAGGCCGGTGACCGTAGGGAAGAAAATAAACTCACGGTAGGAGGTTTAGGAGAGAAACAATGACTAATTAATCAAAGTCAATTAACGGTGGAGTTAGGGCTGAAATTTGCTATAGCAAACGCCCCCTGTTTGTGGTGCCACGAAGGCTTAGCTCGGCTTAGCTGATTAATTGTGTTGGGAGGCACCGAGCGGGTGACAAAATACAAAGCTGATTTCCCCTATTGAAAACGAAGGTAGAAGACATTTTTTATCGGTAAATCCTGACTCGGAAAATTAACACTTGTCTGGGCTTTTGTTTTAGTTGATTTTCAGTAACGAACCTGTATTTGACCTAGGGAACGACATAGGAATTTTAAACCATCTCTTCAGGTGTATTTCAAGAAAATTAGATTTCTATATAGAAATTTTTGAAAAGACCTACAAAAAAATTATCCGTCTACACATAATTTTTTCTCAAACGGTGGATACAGAAGTTAAGAAATTTTGATTGAATATCACACATCCAACGCGCCGTCGAAGGCTCTGAATTCGCTGATTCACATTCTGTCAAATCCAAGCGGAAAATGTATTAAAAATGCGTGGAATTGGAATACGTTAAATTAAAGAATAAATTATATTTCATTGATCTGGCAGAGAAGCTGGGGAACGCTCCACTGGACTTTTTATGATATCAACGGAGCTAAAAATGTGTGAGGTAAGTATAAAAAAAGCTGCAAAGTATTACACAAAGGTTTATTATTTCGTTATTAGATAGCTCTACTATGCTGAGCTCATTCATTAGACGAACCATTGATTAAATAAAATAACACGCAGACTTTTACTATCCCTTACGTATTTGGCAAGAGCTGTCCTGCCACCAGAAAATGACTGAGGTAAAATAAATCATTACCTACCTACGCTCCACAAGTTCATTTATAGGTGACAGGGATTATAATAAACTCGATTGCGTGAAGTGAGAATTCCATTGGAATTATATCAGCTGATACGATCTTGGTAGTTTTCAAAGCGATTATGGCTTAGGTATTATTCTTAATAATGAACATTGGCAATTAAACAAGAAAACAAATGTTTTAACTCCCCTCAAAATTAGTTGTTTTACGTTTCATGATGCTCAGAACCCGAAAATCAAAGTTTAAAAAATCTGTCTGTCCGCCGTACGCTATTCACAGCGTTTCTTCGAAAATACGAGACCAAATTTTACGAAAGTCAAGTCATAAATCACATTTGGCATCTAGTTGGTCCTAAAAGCTCGGCATCAATTTTTATCAACCCAAAAGGGTAGTATTTAAGGGCTGATATATTCAAAAATTGAGATCTCAAAAACTTTCAAGGTAATGTGTTTTTCGATGTCAACGATAAATATTATCCCAAAGAATCAATAAAACCATCCGGATAGCTGTACGTTATCCGATCCCTCTTCCTGAGGTCTAAAACATTGACAATAAAAGAAGAGCAGTTTCTTACAGTTTCTCATTGTAACAGAGGCACCCAAATCCAAAAGACTATATTTTCAAATTGTTCTAATGGATAATTTCATTCTATTGATCTCGACGGCATCTTCTGGTTCAGTCGTAGAGGGTCTGGTAAAAGACAGATTACGTTTTCATCTTGTAAGTAGGATTGCCACTATAGACGATTTCATTCATTTGAGCTTGATGTATCATCTTCTGGTACAGTGCACAGCTTTTCCAAACAAGAGAGAGAGCTTTCTAACGTTTACAATGAGGTTGTTAGAAACACGTCGTATCATTATTGGGTGGATTAAAGGTTCACCACTGACAGCTACTCATTATGTGCTTAGTGAACACCTACATACAACACTAGATTAAACGCATGGTACAACGTACAGAAACCCAACGTGAACGCTTCCCTACTTCAAAGCAAGGTAGAGAGCAATATGCCCAGTTGAAGCAAATAGCTAATAAAGTTGGCAGAGGAGACCGATATGAACCAAGACCACTCACGCTACGAGGGTTTCCATGTTCACGCTTGCTAGGCTGGAAAATGCGATGGGTAGCGGTACTGTACGGGGTGCACTGATTACTTATCGGATGCTGCACATACAGAAATAATTCAAGTTGACAATCTGATTTGTAATTACAACACAGATTACCAGAATCACGTGAATTTGTGAGATACATGGTGCAGTTTTTCTCATAACTCAGTAAATAGTACACCAATTCACTAGGTAGAAAGCAGAAGCAAAACGTAAATAGCGTAATTGGGACTTATTGTTACAGAGGTTGGTTAAAAATAAATAAATATTACATTTCATTATAATTTATTTTAAACTTAACAGTTGACTAACTAATGATACGACGCAGTTTCGAGAGCAAAAACAATGGAAATGGTAAAAGCAATATTTTTACAGTTCCAGCATTAGATACTACCTTGCACGCTTACTCATCTACAAATAATTATTAATTGGAATCAAGGAAAAATAATTATGAAAGTATGTCTATATAGACGTAACTACCTACCAAATGGAAATAAATGATATGAGATGGAATAAGGCTACTACGCTTCACTAGAGGTCTATATATATAGGTAAGTAACGAAAGCTATAATACTCGTCTTTCATCATCAAAGTTTTCCCGTATGTGGGTGATTCTCACAGAAAGGGGCAGAAGTGATGTTCGGACCAGTTGCGGCGACCCAATAAGGATTTGGGAGCTGGCGAAGGTCTTAAATTGTAGTATAGGTTTTTATCTAGAACCCTTTTTTCCATTTTTAGGTTATGTTTATTCCTTTAAATAGAAAATTTACTAAATATAGTCAAATCGTCATCGACCTGTCCTGTCCCAATGCGACCTTCCCAACTTCAAGCTTTAATTAAAGGTCTTTCCGCTTTTGAGTTTGGATTTTATTCAATTTTTCTACATCAGTATGATTTCTGAGATGCGTTTCTGATCGATAAAATTAATGTAGAACCGCTAGAAAAGTGTATTTGGATGGAAATATGTGTGTCCGGAGCATCGCCGTCATCGACCTGTCCAATATTGTTTTTCGAATTTTCGCGGTCACAATTGTATTTTAGCGGTTTTTTTTTTTTTTTTTTTGCCGCTTTTTTTTTCGCGCCCTTCTCAGTTACCAGAAAAACCGCCATTCGTTTTAATTCAGTCAACTCGTGGTCGTCAGCGGGAGTAGATGTGTGCTGGACCGTGGGTTGGTCAATCACAATCGTCAGAAACCTGTCCACTTTTTCTAAGTGAGTACTTGAACTCAATTTTTTCTTATGGTATTTTTATTGTGCACCAAACGGTCTAGTTCCATTTTATATGCCGAATTTGGGAAAAAGCTTGCCACAATGTGAAACATTTGAGAAAAACTGAAGAATCATCATCGACCTGTCCATCATCAACCTGTCCTCTCCTGAAAATTCGAGGACAGGACGATGAGGAAAAAGGCAAATCTATTATGTTTTTTGGATTTTCTAGTATTCCCGTATTCTCGCATTTAGTAATCCAATATTCTCGTATTGACCATTCAAAACACATATCTACTTAGCCGAACGTTGTGAAGGTCTACTAGGACTAATTCGAGAATTTCTGTCATTCTTCGTTTGTTGGATTCGCCCTACAGTGGTCACGTTTTTCGGTCTTTTGACTTGAAATGTTGAGGGTTAACGTTTCTTGGCAGTTATAGCAAATTTTCCTTTTATGATGCCAGGACAGGGTGGTGATGCAAATGGTGAGAATCAACGGGTCGCATCATCGACCTGTCCGCCTAAATTTTTAAATATTTTTTTTCTGAATTAATAAAACGCTACTGTTTGGATTTGCTTCGAATTTCAATACATACGATATAGAGAGCATCTGTGATTTTTTTCAGCTCGATTCGATCACTTTTTCTTTTTTCAAAAGTCAAACTCAAAACTGACCTTTTCTGTGAGAATCACCCATATAGTACCTATTGAGCATTGTTTTCGACGATATATTATTGTTATTATTTTTTTCCTCTCTTTTTCTTCTTTTATTAATTTCATATCATAGCCTGCTATTTTTTTCACAAAAGCCGCTGGAACATAACATCAACTCATTCGATCATGAATATGCACAAGCAGTATGAGGACAAAAGCACCTCTATAAACCAGTTTTTGGAGATGTATTCACTGTTCCCCGTGGACGTATATGTACAGTACGATATACATATTTATTATGTCGCCGTATCTCAAAGGAGGCAAAGCAAGTCTGGATCACCCCCCCAAAGAGCAGTTGGACAACGGTTCCTTCCACCCCTCCCGTAGACACCCCCTCCACACCACCCCGCCGCCTCCCTCACTCGTCTATAGCCATCGATTTGGCTAATTGAGTTCGGTTTTGTGGGAGCTATTTCCGTCTCGCGGTCTGGCACGTTTCCTCCCACTCGCCGGCCTGCTCGGAGCTTCCAACGAACCTTTTACCCGTTAGTGTCTGCTGGGCAACAGTTCGTTGACACGTGAGACTGTAGCGGAAGTCCAAAGGAAATTTGGAAAAAGTTGAATGATTCATAAGTATTTAATAGTTCCATGTGTCACTCGGTAATCACTGTTGTATTCCCTAACAATAAAATAGGGTAATTATTGAAAAAAAAAAAAAAAAAAAGGATACGGGGACAACTTTTTCCAAGTGAGTGGGTTTACACGAAGATGCCTCACGCATGGAAATATTGAATAAGTTAGCAATAAATTATAGACGAAAAGATATGAAATTCGAAATTAATAAACTTCCCACCCGGTACCTTCGATTTTGTTCAGATTTACTTTTAGCAATTTCTGTCGATAAAATGAACGATGTTTCCGCCGCGGTCGTTTTCAACGGTTTGAGATTTTGGTTGAGATATTATTTAATTTATTTAACGGGCATGAACCCAATTATATAATAATTGTGGTACATCACGATGCATTTTCTAGCACAATAAAAGTGAGAAGAAACTATAAAATAAATCATCATTACATCATACGCTTATTCTCAATCGAATTGATCTATGGGAACACTGCGCAAACAAAAGCACTAAACTTATGGAATGTTCGCAAACCCTGATTACCGATGTTCGGTTCGTGTAGACTGGTTTGGCCTCCCTGGACTATTGTTTGTCAGATCGTCACCACTTCGGGAACTAGCGAACACTGTGATTGTATCCCTGCAGGATATGAGGGATGAGAAGAAGAAAGCACTGTGAGGCTGCTACATTGTTGGGGTCGGCTTTTGTTGGGGTTAGCCATCACCGGTGTTGTATGTTTGTACCCCCACTCGTCGCCAAGTAGCGTCTTGAAATGTGTCAAGTTTATTCACTTATTTTCTCGCGAACGTTGAGCCATTCAGTTGGTTAGAGCGATGTATAACAGCTGTTCAGTTAATCGTGGTTAACTCTTTTATTATACATCATTCCGCTTTTCCCTAGTCAGATACGAAATTTTGCCCATTGCATGATTTGTTAACAGTGCCTATTTTCGTGAACCCTTCTTCGTCAAATCGGCTAAGGACTATCGGTCCACGATAGTGCGTAATGTTCTGTTTGTTCTTTCTACTACAGGTGTATCGTACACTTTCAGGGTCATTTCTTCAATTTCAACGAAGGTGTATAACAAGTTTTGTAAAATGTTAGCGCTTGAAATTTTGATCTTATTTCTGGTTTATTCTTGTCAATTATTGCAAATACAGTGTTTCAAATACACAAATTATTACGGTTGAAACTATAGTATCATCGTCATCTCCCATCTCTGTCAAGTTATATGGGCTATAAGGACTTGGGTTGTATAAGGAACCAAGTTCAACGATATCGGCAATTCTCGTTGACTATGAATGTAGTCAGGAATAGGTTTCCCAGTAGGTAAGAGCAGGAGGGGGATCTGTTGGGAGGTGACCGGAAACGTAGTTGTATCGTCCAGCGTCGTTAATGACCCCGGTGATCCGACTGGCAATGAGAGGGACCTCCCGGGCCTTCGTCGGAGCAACCGGTTCAACATCACATCTCCAGTCACCAGCCAACCCCATCTTCCTCCATAAGCTCATTGCTTTATACACGACTTCCTTAGCTAGTCTCAAGATGTTATGTCAAACAATGTATCCATCTCTTCTTTCGCTTCCTCGCTATCGAAGTAGGGAAGAATTGTGCTCGAGCGAGAATTCGAAAACATTTTCACCTTCCAAAATCATAATTTCCACTTGCTTATTGCGCTTTTGAGCTCGCTGAACAATTTTTTTTCCAAGGTATGTCTGTCTGTCTGTCTGTTTGAGGTAAGTCCTTGACGCTCCTTAAACTATACCAAGTTTTATACTGGTGCCCTTATATGAGTGCGCTCGGCCCTGAGTGGTTCCCCTTCCTCACCCTGCCTGGAGCCGACAACGTCACAGTTTGGGAGTAGCTGACCCTCTGAGAGAAGGGTAAATGTACCTGGAACCCCTCGCCTTATTTTACCATAAGTCGATGGATTTCAAGTGCACTGTGATTACGTGGTGATATTCGGAATGAGGATGAAGAATGAAGAAAAATGAGCTCAAATTCGAAGTAGTAATCTCAAAATTAAGAGGTTGAACATTTTGTGTCATCAAGGAGCAGATGTAGAGCCATTTCATTGGTTCAGCCCCTGATTTAATGTGCAAAATATACACAAAACTATACCGGCTTTTAGTTCGATATTTTTATAATATGTACAAATCATGATTCCAGTAGATAAGATGTACAATTACGGTAGAATTTTATTGGTTGAATCATTATTGTCCTATAATTGCGATCAAATCATACGTATGCTGTCGAGTTGCAACTTCTTAGTTTTTCAGATTTTATTTTGTTTAACCCGAAGCTATGGAACCGAAACATACTAACGCCGGCGTTATAAAATGATAAAACGACAAGAAGAATCTCTTAAGAAACCGGAAAAGAAAACGCCGAAAATCGCAACGCCGTGCGTATCGCCTAGTTTTCACTTCTCCTCATTCCGACCCGCCCCCGCGCAATTTACGAGTGAGAACAACGGAAAAAAAATCCGTAGACTACGGACTAGAAAGATCTTCCTGTAAACCTGCTTCGCAAACTACCGAAAAACCGGCGTGAGAAATCGGCTGGAAAACGGGGGCGTCACTAAAACGTTCGGGAAAAAACTGTCTTCACCTGTTTTCCGTTGTTGTTTGAAAAAAAAAGAGCGAAAAGGGAAAAATCTAAAGACAAAAACAGACCTGGTTTCGCTCTCTCTGGTACCTAGTGGACTTCCCACGACATCGTAGTTATCACGATTGGCTCTTTTCCAGGAGATATTGTAGAAAAAAGGAGCTATACCTACCAAACGTTATGGAGGATTACGAAAAAAACACGAGTTCGAAATCGTTTTCTTATATTTGGCCTATTTTTTCACCCAGAGACGCAACAATGGTTGATCTGTCATTGTACTGACACTGACGGAAGCCTAGCTGTCAACGAAATTTTCTTCGTTCACAATCTAAGTAGGGAAGTGGCGTGAAACACAAGAAACCAAACTAAGCTCAGTGAGACTAACACGAGACAGAAATCAAGAGGGTTGGTAGTCATTTTCTCGCTCTCTCCGATTAAGGCATTGAGCAAGACTATCCTGGTAATAGTCCAGTCAAAAAACCTAAACAAATGACCCAACCTCCTAAAAAATCCGAAAGTTTTGAAACTTCGCACACTTATTTAAAGGTACCTAGGGATGAATATACCAAAAGTCCTCATGAATATGAGGCGAGCTCTAGCGGCAATTAGCGAAAACAGGTCACTTTTTTTGGTTTTTTGTTAATATCTCGAGAACCTTTGGTCAGAGGTAAAAGTGTGCCGTATACATAATTGAAGCTTAATCAATTTGCAACAGAAATGATTATATACATTTTTCTTGTATTCCTAATGGTTACCAAGTTATAGGGCGTTAAATGATAGCGTCCTTTGAAAAATCGCGCTAGCGCGGTACAGTATGTAGCATTTCTTATAGTAGTTTACAACGGTTTAACACTTTTTTTTGGTATACCAAAGATGATTGATGAGATAAACTTTACAGCTTTGTATAAAAAGAAAGACATGATGTATATTAAACAATGAAATACATGAACAAAAAATGCTGGGGACATTCCAAGAAAAATTGTGTGCAGAAAAATCAACCAACTCTTGATTGTTTTTTGGTAGAAGGCTCTGCAATCTGCTCATCTTGGTCTGCTTCTGAATTTGCAACCTGAAACACAGTAACAAGAGGTAAATATGCATGAGGTGATGATGTGAGAGAACCATTATACGGATAAGAACATGTAGGTAAGGGAAAGTAGGTAAGCCAACAGAAAAACAACGTATGAACATTACGACAGATTCATGTATACTATTGCAAGGTATCAATAAAAACATATTTAAAACAAAATACAAAAGTGCAATCTCACCTGACTTCTGGCTGTCTCTGTTTCTTCAAGGTTTATGACATCGGGATCATCAGGGTCGTCAAAGTCTTCTTCGAGGGTGGAAGTAACACTATTCAAGCATTCGCCATGGCAGTTGTGACAAACACTTGTACACATTATTCCTGACTTTCGACAACCACATCTGTTCCCACCGGGGACCGGCGATTCCTTCCCGACCTCCAAAAAGAATGGCGATTTGGCATCCCAAATTGGTAAGGGTCATCGTCGGGAGTTTGCCAAGCGATGAGTTACCGGATCTTTTTTTTTCTGACTCTTGGGAGTTTGTTGGTCATGGTTGGAGTGGTTGGATTTCGGTTTGAAAAGCTATTAAACGATCTACGAAACTAAATATGTGGGGATGAGGTGAACGAAAGTTTCGTTTGAAATTGGAGGGGAAGGAATCGCCGAATCTCGGCTCACTGGCCGGCCTCACACCGGTAGGAATCGCCATCTCCCTTGGGTCGTAAGGTCTAACTTTCACTTTGACGGGAAGGAATCGCCGGTTCCCCGTTCCCACATCCCGCTGTACCTTTGCAACAAATGAGGTTGAGGACAGCTTCAGGTGCTGCTGGATCCTCTGTTGTCACAGTGATCAGCCGATCGCTTTCCAACTTCCAACCCCTCCGTATAGGAGGAAGTTCATTCCCAAGCCAAAATTGAGTTTGGTGGTACACTCGAAATACGTGCTGTCTTGCTGCTCCTGGTGGTTATCAACCCTTTCACAATCTTTCAGAGGATTGCCATCAACAAGCAGAGTGATGAGGATTTGAAGTTCTACTTACAGCATGAGCTTGCCCCGTACCCACTGTCTTTATTTGAGGAGGCAGGAATGCGGACAAAGTGACAAAGTAGCAATAGTCGGCGAAGATGTAGATCTTATTATTCTCCTCATGGCCTTAACTCCATCTGAACAAAATATATTATTAGTGAAATCAAGCCATGGCAAAGTAAGAAGGAAAGTATATTCACACACTGCACACTTTGAGAATGAAGGACAGCATACTTCTTGTGCATGCGTTCAGCGGATGTGATACAGCTTCGGCTGCATATCTAAAAGGGAAACTCTCCTGTTTCAAATTGTTCAAGAAGCTAGTTGAACTGCAAGGTATATTTAACAGCCCGAATTCATCCTGTGAGGCTGTAGCTGCTGCTGGAAACAAAATATTCCTGGCATTGTACAATGCACCCAGGAAGAAAACCTCTCTTAACATGCACCGGTATAATGCTTTCACCAAGTCTGTATCTAATGCTAAACCCGACCTTTCTGCTCTGCAACCCACAGAAAGAGCAGTAAGAAAGCACGCGATTCGAGTGTACCACCAAACTCAATTTTGGCTTGGGAATGAACTTCCTCCTGTACAGTGGGGTTGGAAGTTGGAAAGCAATCGGCTGATCACTGTGACAACAGAGGATCCAGCAGCACCTGAAGCTGTCCTCAACCTCATTTGTTGCTAACGTACAGTTGGATGTGGGAACAGATGTGGTTGTCGAAAGTCAGGAATAATGTGTACAAGCGTTTGTCACAACTGCCATGGCGAATGCTTGAATGGTGTTACTTCCACCCTCGAAGAAGACTTTGATGACCCTGATGATCCCGATGTCATAAACCTCGAAGAAACAGAGACAGCCAGAAGTCAGGTGAGATTGCACTTTTGTATTTTTTTTTTTTTTTTTTTTTTTTAATATGTTTTTATTGATACCTTGCAACAGTATACATGAATTGGTCGTCATGTTCATACGTTGTTTTTCTGCTTGCTTACCTACCTACTTTCTCTTACCTACATGTTCTTAGCCGTATAATGGTTCTATCACATCATCATCCCATGCACATTTACCTCTTCTTACTGCGTTTCAGGTTGCAAATTCAGAAGCAGACCAAGATGAGCAGATTGCAGAGCCTTCTACCAAAAAACAATCAAGAGTTGGTTGATTTTTCTGCACACAATTTTTCTTGGAATGTCCCCAGCATTTTTTGTTCATGTATTTCATTGTTTAATATACATCATGTCTTTCCTTTTATACAAAGCTGTAAAGTTTATCTCATCAAACATCCTTGGTATAAAAAAAAAAAGTGGTAAAACATTGTAAACTATTATAAGAAATGCTACATACTGTACCGCGCTAGCGCGATTTTTCAAAGGACGCTATCATTTAACGCCCTATAACTTGGTAACCATTAGGAATACAAGAAAAATGTATATAATCATTTCTGTTGCAAATTAATTAAGCTTCAATTATGTATACGGCACACTTTTACCTCCGACCAAAGGTTCTCGAGATATTAACAAAAAACCAAAAAAAGTGACCTGTTTTCGCTAATTGCCGCTAGAGCTCGCCTCATATTCATGAGGACTTTTGGTATATTCATCCCTAGGTACCTTTAAATAAGTGTTCGAAGTTTTAAAACTTTCTGATTTTTTAGGAGGTTAAACCTTGTTTTGACTGGACTATAATGAAAACGCAAGTTTATTTCTAAACTTTTTCGATCTATTTGGCTTAATAATATTTCACGAGATAATGTTCATATTTTGCTTGAAGCCATTTTGAATTGATCAATACTTGATCGTTCGGAGATGGCGAAATTTGCCCGTTTACGAACTAACCCGTGGTGAAGTTGTGAGTTTCATAACAAAGGATAATAAGAAGAAATTTTACATTTTTCACAAAGGATAAGAGCAAGTTGGGGAAGTTAACAATCAGTATTGGACAAACAAGTAAGATTGTGACATCATCCAGAGTGAAATCTGAAGAATGGATGAACGATGATACCTGCGATTGCGTCTGATTCATTGATATAGGCTGATTCCTAGTTTTGAGTCCCCCCCCCCCCCCCTCTAATCATTAGTTAATCATCATCATCCCTTTCACTTTGTATGCTACCTCATTGATTACTACTTCCTGCACCTTTTACTCCTACTGTCGAATAGGAGTTTTTGAACTCCCTCCAATCAGGTTCTTTAAACCCTGCACTTCCTCTATCGGAAGCTGTACCTGTCGAAGTGACATCTTAACTATTTTTTCCTTGTAGAAATACAGATTTTTCTTATCGCATTAATTATATTGCTCATATATAAATCTCTTTGTTTTACAGCATAAATATTTGTGTAGAACTTCGGTTTACGCTTCCCAGTCAACTTTATTCATCCAACGTTAACGTGATCAAGGTCACAAGACCTTTAGAGTGATGAAATAGAAAAATTTAGAAACTTTAGAAAGATAAAATAATTATTCACATCTCGTCGCTTTGAAGGACGTGAGATGCTTTCCGTAATTTCTGGAAAACACTATCAAAAGGAATTAGCGACTTTTTCAACCCTCATCACCATGTTATTAATCGTTGCCAACCTCTTGTGGCTGAACGAAAGTTGATATCAAACCTGAATAAAAAAGGAAATGTTCCAAGCATGGTCGTATGAGCGAATTTTTGTAAATTATTGTACTGTATAATGTTAAATTGTAATTAAATGTGAGCTTTTTGAGTGCAAGGAAATTGTTAGCTAACAATTTTATGGCAAAAAACGTATTCTATATAAGTAATAATTTCCTATTCAAATAGGGGTTTTAAATTTTCAGCTTTTTTTGCAGTTTTTACCGACTTTTTAGCAACTTTTAATTAATTTTAAGTACACTTCCCAGCATAATTGTGTAAATAAATTTTTGGATGTTCTTTTGGATGTTGGTTGTGTTTTTGAATGATTGGGAAGCTTGATTTTTTGGCGCAAGAACGGAACTTGTATCACAATCCTAAAGAGAGCTACCGTCTGGAATGGCACATAGTATAGACAAATATAAACATATAGTATATACCCATGAAAAAACGTTAAACTCTAAGATTCGTTTCAGAATGCCTCAAAACTGATTTCAATGAAGAAATTTTTCAAGAATTTTGATTTTGAAATTTTCCGAGGCATTGCAGTAGTTCATTTTGTACGAAAATTCGCTGAAACTTACTAAAATAGGAAACAACTTAGCGCAAATTTTCGATGAAATCTCGTTATGTTTATAGGTAATCTCAATTACCATTCGAAATGCATTAATATGTTTACGTTCTAATATGTTTATGTTCTACTATACGTCACCTATATAATACGCAATGTGGTTTGTTGAATGATCACCACTAGATTCTCGAGTAGAACGCAACCTCACCTGAAACAAGAGATTTTTTAGTGCAAGGATATTGTTTAAGAACATTTACAGCATAATTGTGTACATACATTTTTGAATGTTCTATTTTAATGTTAATAAACTTTATTTGAGCAATATTCCATCCAAAAAATATAAATTCAACGATTTTTAGCAGTTTATTTTTTATTTTTGTAGTTCATTTTTTGAAATTTGACCAATTTAAAATGTGCTTTAAAAGTGCTGGCCAACGAACCCATCTTTTCGTTTGGAAATCTTGATTTTTTAGCGCAAGAACGGAATTTTTATCTCAATGCTAAGGAGAATTATCGTCTGGAATGACTCAAGTATGTATATATATATATAAATAAATCTAAATAAATAAAATATATATATATATAATAATAATAAATACATGTAAATAATATAATATATACATTTACATATGAAGAAGCGTTTAACTCTAAGATTCGTTTCAAAATGCCTTAAAACGGATTTCAATGAAGACATTTTAGAAAAATTTTGATTTAAACATTTTCGGAGCCATTGCCAATAGCTTCATTTTCCACAAAAATTCGCTAAAAGATGTGTACGAATTAAGTAAAGATCGATTATTTATTATGCGTTATTCGTTTCCCCATTTTTCAAATCTGATCTCCATAAAAGAGCAAACCGTGTACCAATCTACCAGCCTAAGCGTCTGTCACTTATACCAAAAACTACTCGAACTACTCGAAAATACCATTATCAACTTGATCGAATTTGAGTAGTTGAACGGATTATCCATGATCTAAACTGATAATAGTTTTCCAAAAGGTTTCACTCTCGAAAGGAATTCAGTTTAAACCATAATAGAAGTAAGTCCGAATCTTATAGAGATAACTACGAAATGCATATATGCGAGGTGAGTATTGAATGAGTTTAATCCAGGCTCAGCCGTCAGTTTCATTTGATCCACGTGGTTTCCACAGACGGTTTTCTCCTAGGGAAACTTTCCACTGATATGGCAGGAGCCGTCATCTCTTCAAACACACGCGCCCAACATCATAATACCCGCGGTGCCCGCAAGCTACCAAGTATAACACACAGTATATGAAAGCAGGCCTCACTTTTCAGTTTGAGGAATGACTAACTTGAGCTTGAAGGGCTGTTTCAAGCAGTTCCTGTCAGGCTACCTTCATAAACAAGCAAACATGCTGTATTCGGAGAATTAGCGGAATCCAAAACTAAGGAAAGGATTTTGGCAAGTTCCTTATAAAAATGTAATAGACACGGAAAATTTGTGAACTATGCTGATGATATACAGATACACCCGAACATGGTAAACTTAGGTACTTATATTGGTCCGAATTGAAGTTACCGTATTTTCGTGATCCTACTTAGTAATTGAAGAATTTTGGAGCATTTCCAAATAAAATAAAAACGTTTTCACAATTTTGAATCATTGAAATCCGTTTCAGGCGTTCTGGAACTATTTCAGGATTTCAAGCCTTTTTCCTATATATATACCTACGAATTCATGATGAGGGAAGTTGATCAGAACTTGATTTTTATCAATCGTCAATAATGATTAAAATATATATTACCCAATTAAAAATAAAAAGCCGTACGCAATTGGTGACGACAGCTTAAAAACCATGTTAGCTCAATCATGACGGCTTGATGTGTTCATGTGAAAAGAAGGTCCTAGACCAACAAAACTCAGAATTATGAAACAAGAAGAATCCGATTCTCGGTTGGAGTCGTTTACAAATTGTTACCAACCTTGCTCCGAAGTAGATCTAAACCTATATCAAAAATTAACTTAGAGCTCCCCCCTGTATTTTCAAAAAGAACGATTGATAGAGTGTTGTGTAGATTGGTCCAAGTAGGTCCTTTTACACCATACAGAAAGAACTCCTCCTTAAATTTTCGGCATATGGAACTTGAAAGAAGACAACAATGTTGTTCATAACCACGAGAAGTTCTCCAACAATCAAATCGAATCACGAGATCTAGAACCTGACCAACTAATCAAAAATTTTACTAAGGGATTGACTACTTGATGTTGTGTATTCTTGAGATGCGAGCGTAGCGACCATCTAGACCACCGATTAAAGCAAAAACTGATCTGTGTAAAATCTCATGGTGACTGGAGCGCTGGGAATACCACGCGGTGGGTAGTCGAACAAGAGCAAGTCAGGGTGACTCAACTTGATTGTTCGAGAAAGTCTTGTTTCAAAACCTGCATTAAACTTTCCTGATTCTGTATACTATAGAAATACAACATGCAACCTTTATTTCTTGGCGTTGACAAAAATATATCATACGGCTGGAGTAAAAATGTAGGTACACTAATTTATTTATCTTTGCCTAATTTTCCCAGAATTTAATGGTGTATGTGAAAAGTAGAACCTTGGTACGAAGTTTTAGTAGTGCAAACTACATTTATTTTATTTTATTGTATTTTAATCTATTCAATTTTTTCAAGTCGCTAACCAACCAAATTAGAGTATTGTCAGCTTGTGCTGAACTATTTTTTCGATGGACAAGACGCCTAGAAGGTGAGTAGTTCCATTTAAATTTCACACTAGCGCTCTCCTAGGATTCTGTTCTGTAACCAGGGGAAGTCATCGCACCTATTCCACCCGTGGACTGACCCGGTGTGAGAGACCCTGAAATCATCATAACTCTGGCTGTCAAAGAGCAATTTGGTTTCATTTTCGTAATCACTACTTCCAGCAAGCAGCACACAGTAGCAGTTCAGGGATGCTCTGCTAACTCTGAACCGCATGCCACAAGACCAGGGATGCCCATTCTTCGCTGTACGACAACAAAATCCGGAAAATAATCTTAATTTTTAGCTGTTTGCCCTATCCTGGCAGAATTTTGAGTGAAATATCTAGGTCCAAGACGGCTGAGCGAATCTCATGTGATTGGTTTCCTTAATGATCGAAACCGGTGGAAGCTCGCTTGACTTGATACTATGTATTATAGTAAGGAATTAATAGCCGAGTTTAAATAGCAATCACCCAGTTGATTGATTTTAGCTGTGAGGACTTTTTCGTAACCGTTACTTTACAATAAGGGTAAAAATTTTTTAACCATGTTGCACCAATCTTTTTACATTCTATCGCTTCGAAGAATTATCGAATTACTATAGCGCCCATTATATACTAAATAGTTTCCTTCGACAGACGGAAGCATTGTCCACTGTAGTATTTCATAATTTGATCCCTGTTCATATTTGCTTAATGATATCGAAATTGAATAAACGTGTTTCCTGGTTGTCTTTCTCTTCTTCTCCAACGGCACGTTCACACGAATCTTCTTCAAGGCACCAAGAGAAAAAAAAGTCAAAGGAAAATAAAGGAAGTTTTCACTATAACGGAAGAAAGGCGTTCAGAGAACACCATGCTGAATTCAACTTCGTCTACTAGGTTTCACAACAGGACCCGGTTTATTGTGGGGCTTCTCAGAATAGATCTGAGTTATTGTATCCGTCACAGGCGGGTAAGTCCGACGACGCGAACCGCAGTGCTACTAGTCTCGTCCGGTAGCACAATCCAGGCGGTCCAGCTGGAACCGAAATTTGATGGCCAAAGAGACTAATAAGACTAAAAACGGAAACACAAACAGTATTTTTAAGTCACATTCTCTGCATCCAAAAAGAAAATAATGTGTTTCAGACGCAGCATGGCCATATAACCGAATTTTCAAACCACTACTCTCATTGTTATTAACTAAAAATTAAACATTCACACTGAAACCTTTTACAACAATTGGGCATTTTATCTTGTCTTACATATTGCACAAATGTACAACAACATCTGGTATTTTAAAACTTGCCTTATCGATTTACGACTGATAATATGGGCAACTTTCGCTTGTCAGAATTATTTTATTATGTCATAGGAATTGCAAATATCACCCTTGAAAATCACCACTTCAAATTTTGAACTCAAAACTCCAAACGGTTTGAGCGAAAAATGGATAGAAAGAAAATTAAATTGCGTGATGTGGATGGCGCTGAGGTTTAACCTCACTTGAACACAGAAATGGGACCTCTTCTCCATTACGTCATTCAAATTGGGTTTTGCCTACTTTCAACTATCGGATACCCCTCCAACTGCAACTTATTGGAAACCTTTTGTCATGATACTTCAGTAGTCGATTTATTAAAATAAAACAGTAGAAATTTCTCTTTATAGTGAAATCGTAACTACAACTTAATCGCCTGTGCTCTCTTGATGTTTGACACATGAGCCCTGTACTGCCATCACCCCCCACCCACAGCTAAACAAAATTTCATGAATTTATTTTATTTTATTGTTTTTTCATATTTTATTCTTTTTTCTATGATAAAGTCACACTTCTACCAGAGGGGTCATTAGCGACATTGAACTAGGTGTCTACAGCGACACTGCAAGTGACACGATTCTAAGGGGAACCATGTTGCCCTCCGTCACTAAACGGAGCGCTCATTTCATTCTTTTTTTTTACTTTATACTTTTTTCAATTTAATTCATTATTTATTCAAATTTTTCGTTGTAAGTATTTTTATTTTTTATTTATTTTTTAAGTAAATCATACGTAACATTCCTCATTGATAATAATTACCATATTCTTGAATTATTTTATTTACTAAGTTACTCCTGAAAATACAGTTGTAAATTCATGGGGCGCGGCAATCATCTTAATCGAATGGGTCTTGCACCAAAAGATTGAAATGATTTATGCTGGTCTCACAGAACTTGCTTGGTAGAGTGGAAACTACATCATAGGAGTATCCACAACAGCAGTATCATGGGCAGTATCCACAGTACCAGAAACTTCCGAATTGATTTATACCTTATCCAATTGATAACTCAAGACCTTTTTCGCATGGATTTGGACCTTATCTATTTAGTGATGACTGTAGATTTGTAAGTCCAAGGACAATGAATAATAGTTCCCCCCTGGGATTCATAAATCCCAAGGTTGATTTATAAGGGAGTGTCCGAGCACACTGTGCTTACGTCCTCCCCCCTCCTTGCAAGCAAGGAGGAAAATTCCCAGTATGGGAGACTGTTCCACCCACAGTCAAAGGACATCTACAAGATATAATATTTCACGTCTTCTCATCCTGTGACGTACTTTGGTTTCTATTTGTTTCTTCGTTCAACGAGTTCCCCCGCTGTCGACCAACCTTGAAATTCCCGATGGTGAAGCGAAGAAAGAAATAAGTTCGAAGTTGCCCGCTTCATCGACAAACCGCTCGCAACGAGGGTTCGTGACTTCTACAACCGACGGAGTTCGTCGGGACTGGTTAGCGCGCTTGAAAATGCAACTGTCCGTAGCGCGCTGTCATTACAGCATTTCAACGGAGCGCCCAAGAACAATGCAATAAATCTCATTCTCATGGAAAAGAGAGAAAGAACTCGAAAATATTCTGTTCAGAGCGGCTGCTAACTCATTATTCACATTTCTGCTTTCTGTGTGAGTTTAGATTCAATGCCAGCAAAACAATGAGTAGCCATAAAGTATCCCCAGAAACCAGGATGGAGCATGAAAACCCGATCTTCTCTGTACACTCTACCCCAAAATACGGTCCAATGTCAAATTAGGGTAAAAACCTTTGCAAATAATTACAAAAAGATTTATTAATTCTCTTTTAAACAGCTATTGACGCATAGCACTGGTCTGTATATACGAGGAGTCTAAAATTTGTAATAAACACTATTCAACAGTGAAATGGGATTTTAATTATCACGCGCTAAAGTGACGCTACGATTCCTAACTTGCGTTTTTAAAACAGGGATCCCCATTTATAGCGAATTTTCGTAAAAAAATAAATAAATGAAGCTATTGGGATGACTCGGAAAATTTTTAAATCAAAATTCTTGAAAAATTTCTTCATTTAAATTCGTTTTGAGGCATTCTGAAACGATTCCTGACGTTTGCGCTTTTTCATATATATATATATATATATATATATATATATATATATATATATATATATATATATATATATATATACATAATGACTAATGCTCTTGACCACTCAGTATTAAATTTTCCTATTTAGGTTCTAGAGGGTAGATTGAACAACTCAACTAGGCCGACGTTTCGATTTATTTGTAAATCTTCTTGCGATTGCATCATTATTACATGTAGGTTACATAGCATCCGTTCTTCATCAGGGTAACTTTAACTATTGAACTCACCACCTACTAACTACTTACTAAGTAATGAACTTATAATAGAGATAAATTTTCGGTTTTTGCGTATAAAATTAAACGAAAAGTTGATAGATTAGAATGATTGACTTATGTGGGTCATTTCACGCGAACGGCCAAACTTTTTTTTTCAATATTTTTTTATAAGTCCTGATTTTCTAGTATGCTGTACCCATTGGTAATACAAGCTAGGAGCCAAATTTTCAGACCCCTTCTTCGCCCAGCCTTTTCTCTACAACTGTCCGAAGTTTAGGGGTGTGCGCCAAACACTAACTTTTGTTTTAATTGCTCAACCGTTATTGTGCCCAAAAAAATAAGTAAGGTGGCCAATTCTTATGGTAAATCGTCTGCTCTTTCTGGTAGTCATGTCTAAATTTACAAAAAACTCAAGCTTCCTCATGAAAACTCAAAATAAAAACTTCTTTTTCACATTTCATCAATTTGGCATTTTTTGAAAAAAAATTTTTGATCTTAAATCATACCTACCAGTATGTAGAATACGAGGTTAAGAGGACGTAATGGGCCGACAAACGGTTTGTCGCCAGTGGTACTTAATGTACGGCCTGTACTACCAAAATAAAAGAAAAATTGAATTTTCATGATAAAATTTGCACCTATCTGATGTGCCGTCAAATGTGAAGTTAGTTCTAAGCAAATTTGATAAACTGGGGACTTTATAATGAAAAACTCAATTTTTATTTTATTTAGGCAGTACAGGCCGTACATAAAGTACCGCTGGCGTCAAACGGTTCGTCGGCCCATTATGTCCTCTTAACCTCGTATTCTACATACTGGTAGGTATCATTTAAGATCAGAATATTTTTTTTTTCTTCAAAAAATGCGAAATTGATGAATGTGAAAGAGAAGTTTTTATTTTGAGTTTTCGTGAGGAAGATTACGTTTTTTGGCAGTACAGACCGTACATTGAGTACCGCTTTCGTCCAAACGTTTGTCGGCCCATTAAGTCCGCTTAACCTCGTATTCTAAATACTGGTAGGTATGATTTAAGATCAACAAATTTTTTTTCAAAAATGCGAAATTGATGAAATGTGAAAATTAAATTTTTATTTTTAGTTTTCATGGGGAAGCTTACGTTTTTGGGAGTTCAGGCCGTACACTAAGTACTTCTGGTGACAAACCGTTTGTCGGCCCATTAAGTCCTCTTAACCTCGTATTCTACATACTGGTAGGTATGATTTTTAAGATCAAAAAATTTGTTTTTTCAAAAAATGCGAAATTGATGAAATGTGAAAAAGAAATTTTTATTTTGAGTTTTCATGGGGAAGCTTACGTTTTTTGGGAGTACAGGCCATACATTAAGTACCACTGGCGACAAACCGTTTGTCGGCCCATTACGTCCTCTTGACCTCGTATTCTACATACTAGTAGGTATGATTTAAGATCAAAAAATTTTTTTTCAAAAAATGCGAAATTGATTAAATGTGGAGTTTTTATGGGGAAGCTTACGTTTTTTGGGAGTACAGGCCGTACATTAAGTACCACTGGCGACAAACCGTTTGTCGGCCCATTACGTCCTCTTAACCTCGTATTCTACATACTAGGTAGTAGGTATGATTTAAGATCAAAAAATTTTTTTTTCAAAAAATGCGAAATTGATTAAATGTGGAGTTTTCATGGGGAAGCTTACGTTTTTTGGGAGTTCAGGCCGTACATTAAGTACCACTGGCGACAAACCGTTTGTCGGCCCATTACGTCCTCTTAACCTCGTATTATACATACTGGTAGGTATGATTTAAGATCAAAAAATTTTTTTCCGAAAAATGCCAAATTGATGAAATGTGAAAAAGAAGTTTTTATTTTGAGTTTTCATGAGGAAGCTTAAGTTTTTTGTAAATTTAGACATGACTACCAGAAAGAGCAGACAATTTACCATAAGAATTGGCCACCTTACTTGATTTTTTGGGCACAATAACGGTTGAGCAATTAAAACAAAAGTTAGTGTTTGGCGCACACCCGTAAACTTCGGACAGTTGTAGAGAAAAGGCTGGGCGAAGAAGGGGTCTGAAAATTTGGCTCCTAGCTTGTATTACCAATGGGTACAGCATACTAGAAAATCAGGACTTTTAAAAAATATCGAAAAAAAAGTTTGGCCGTTCGCGTGAAATGACCCATATATATATATATATATATATATATATATATATATATATATATATATATATATATATATATATATATATATATATATATATATATATATATATATATATATTTGTGTCATTCTAGACGATAACTCTCCTTAGGATTGAGATAAAAATCCTGTTCTTGCGCCAAAAAATCAAGCTTTCCAAACGAAAGGATGAGTTCGTTGGCTAACAATTTTTGAGCACGGTAAATTGGTCAAATTTCGAAAAATGTACTAAAAACCACTAAAAATGGTTAAAACGGCCAACAATCGTTAAATTTATCATTTTAAGCAGAATTTTAGTGAAAACTAAATCATCACCGATTAACTAGGGCATTCTAAAATTTTTGCCTCCTTAAATTTCATTAAGATTTGCTAAAAAATCTATAAAAACTGCAAAAAAATCTATAAATCCAAAATTTTGTTTGAATCGCCGAATTGTATTTAGTATGAGTTTTTTTGTCATAAAATTGGTTTTCAGCAATTTCTTTCTACTGATAAAAGCTCAAATTTCAATACAATTTAATTAACATATTAATGTTTATTGCAGATTTGTAGTTGGAAGATAATCTGCTCACTTTTTCCAAGTTTTTATACATTACCGATATTTTATAATTAAAATTACATCATACTATTAGAACAGTTGCACAATAATCATAAATAATCTTTATTATCCAAGATTCACCTCGATTAATCGGTTTTGGAAACATAATGATATAAATTGCGGAGAAATATAAAATGCCAGGGGGAGGAAGGGTGCCGTGGCTGCTATAGGTAGGCGACAGTCGATCAACGAGCGGGTGAATTGGATGCCGCTTCTACTCTTTTCCGAGTCCTGTGATGTGTCCTCCCATCTCTGTTCCTCGTTTGAAATACGTCCGTTACTTACGTCTAAACAAGAATTCAGTTGCCACCAAAAGTGGGTTGGTAGTTCATGCCATAGGGTCCACAAAGTGGACAGATCACTTTATTTCATCTTAATAATGTTTCTTCTCTCTAATGAATTAATTCAGTTTAAAAAATAAATCATCAATTGGAAACTAAACCAACAGTCCCTGCATCCGGTTGGAAGCGGCTCCAGTGGCCCATCATGAATTCTTACAAGTAGATCAGCTGGTTGTCCGAATTATGCTGATGCCCATCATGAGATGGAATACCAAAATATCGATCTAGACAAGTACCCCCCAGTAAACAGGAAAATTTCACCTTACCCATTAGGTTCCTCTAACAGGTTTTAATTGGGGTCTTGGCTGCGAGAACATTCGAAGAGCAATCGGCTAATTGAATTCTTCGTGGATTGTTGAAAAGGATTAGTTTGCCTCGTTTAGCTTCATGATAAGTTTGCAGGTCCACGGGGACCAGTTAAGAGGCTGAGCTCAATATAAACTAGCGCCCAAGTTAAAGTTTAGGGAAGTTGCGAAGAAACTTGGGCCGTTCTGAACATCTCATTCACTACCTAGTTCTCTCGCTACGGTAGGTTTTCAGTTTGGACTTTTTTCTTTTCCAGTTTCGTGACCCTCTAAGCTCACTTCGGTTTCCCGCAGGCCACATCAAAGCTTCCTTAGTTTCCCACGAAGTGTTTTTCGTCGTATTATTTCTACAGCCCCCAGATAGTTTTTAACGTCCTCGTGAAGTCCAAACTTTAAAGTGTAGTTGTGAATTTTCAAGATAACTTCTTATGACAGATGGGGGCCACCGATACTCGTGAAGGGTTATGAACCGATAACGCTACGTATTTAACTTGATACAGATCCAACAAACTTGAGACGGTGTAGCAAAATGAGAATCTCGGAAAATATAAAGATCGTGTAACTACCAGTGGTCGGGATCCACAACATAATACCTACGTGACGTTTTTTAACAGTAGAAAAAAGGTTTGCAAAAAGGTCAGATAGTTTCTTGGAGGGGTTGTGAAGCCAAACTCGGTGTGGACTTTGGTGACTCAGTATACTTTGGTATACAGACGATCTCTGAAGTGACGAATTTTCCATTTTAAAGAATATGGCACAAAAGCGCCGGTGGGTTAAGTTTATGATGCTGTAGGTATTCAACAGGAATTCATTCAGAAGGAGTTTCACCTTTTCATGCCATGTTTACTTCATATTTACTATTATTTTATAGGGGCATAGAAATGTCAAAAATGGAATCTCTTTTCATTATCAACAGATTTGTGTTCTCTCCCCAAGATTCTAAGAATTAAGATTTTTAAATAAACCTTTCGCTCTCCTCCAAAAACTCAAGCATTTCGAAAGAAAAAAATGAGTCCGTTGGATAGCACTTTTGAACACAGTAAATCAAATTACAGAAAGGTGAATAGAAATCACGGGAAATTACGGCCGTACTACATGACTAGAACTTCGTCTAATGATGAGAGGTGTTTCTGAATGGACTGTCATAAAATAAACCTTGTTGTAATAGTAAAGTAGCTAACTATTTCCCAAAAGTTTGAAATGTATTTTCAGGTGGCAGGCGATGGAATGGAGAGGAATAAGGTGGAAAAGTAGTGATTCATATCAGTGAAATCCCACGTGAGTCACCGTAGGAGCGGACATCGGTGCGGAAGGCCTGGAAAGAAATTCCTTAGCTCTAGAAGAAAAAAGAGCGGCTGGTATCTTATCTTCTTTTACCGGGCATCTTCGGTTCTCGTTATGGGCATCTCTTTCTCTTCTTGAGCATCGTTAGCAGTTAATACTGTCTTCCTCAGTGGAGGATGAAAGGGGAAGGAGGAGGGTCGGACCTCCTAACTCGTTATGGCACGCAATAGCAATCCAACATGCAGGTTGCATCGGCCCCCTACGAGAGGAAACACGATCTTGAGGTGCAGCGGGGAAAAAAGAAGACAGAGCTGCCCTCGAGAGCATTCCTTCCTTGTGTTCGGGTGAACCAAAGGCTTCAACCATACAAGAATCAATATATCTACTCGTTGTACGATTTTAGACTCGTTCGCGCTATACTCACTTGGTGACTTGCAAGTCACTTGAAAATCACTTACAAGCAGGATTGCCAGACACGAAGAAGCAAAATACTGCAGATGTTAACATAAAAATACTGTAGATTTTTCCATTCAAAAATATGTATAATACCGTCGATTTTAATCAAAAACCGTGGAATACTGTAGGCAGTTCTATTCAAAAACACCTTAGCATAGAATATTACAATGCTAAGCCAGAGGGATTAGCACAGAAGACGATGGCCCCCATCATTGAAATATTCACATGTATTTCCCGACAGACTTAGGGGGTGGGGAGGGAAGGAACCTAAAGAACAAACCAGTAACTAAAATAACATTGAAAAGGTTATATTTCGCACAAAACACTTACTTCACTTTATCCCGAGGACTGAAGGAACAACTACCTATACCGAGATCGTAGAACACTTTGTCAAGACTTCAAAGATCACTTTGAAATGAACGTCAGAATAAAACTCTACCTCCAAAACAGGTAATGACAGTGGATAACAATCTTAAGTTGTAATTCGCCTTGACCCTACAAATAACAACCTAGCAGATACTTAAAATAAACAATTTCTGAGATTTTCGTAACGATGTTCATCATTTTTCCTTTTCATTTCAAAAAAAACTGTAGAAAATTTGCGAAATACCGCAGAACTGTAAAAAACTGTGAGGGGTTCAAAATACCGTAGATCTACTGGAAATACTGTAGATCTGGAAAAGTCTTCAGTATTTTTCTGTTAACATCTGCAGTATTTTGCTTCTTCGAGTCTGGCAACCCTGCTTACAAGTCATTTGTTCAACATCAAGAATGCAAGCAATTGAAGTGAAGAACCAGAAAATAGTCATTTCAAATTCATCATGATTTATTATCATTACCCCCTCCATTCACCCCTCACTTCCTCATCGGACGAGAATTGTTAAAACATCACGACTCATCAGTATTATCCCCTCCATTCTCTCCCTCCCATGATGACATTCGGAACTACTGACAAACGTTCTAAAACTATTTCGAATTCGTAATAGAACAAAATACGAATCACGAAAATCGGTCGAGATTCGTAGCTTGGGCAACCATTGAAAAAATCGGTAGTTATCCCCTCCACCCCCCGCCACGATTGCAAATCCGAAATTTCCAAGGGTTATTGCACAAGAAGACTGACATAGTAATCAAACAAATGAAAATCCCGAAAATCAGTTGAAATTTGTAGCCTGGGTGGCGTCGACAAAATGTTTTAATAAAGAAAAAAACCATGTTTTTTCGGCTTTATTCCCTCCATTCCCCTTTTCCATCGCAGGATTCAAAATTCCCTGTGTGTTGCACAACTAGAGTGGAATTGGGGTCAAACAAAGAAAGAATATCGAAAATCGGTTGAGAATTGTGGCCTGGGTAGCGTCAACAAAAATTGTAACACACACACACGCTTCCACATACACAATCCGACACAAACACACACACACACAGACATACCTACAGTTTTTTTTTTTACGGATTCGGTATTAGAATGGTCTGAAACGGATTTGTGTACGGTTATTTTTTTTTTCTCATGCTTGGGTTGTCCCCCACCTTCCTGGATCAATTCCAATAGCATCCCTCTTAATAACGAAGCCTTGCCTATAAGACACAGCTTCAGAGGGACGTCCTAAAAAATCAATAAAAAACTGCTAACAAATCCGCACGAAAAATTGCTCATAAGGTTATGAGGAATCACTCGTATGAGTCTCGCACTTACCTCTTTGGAATGGGTTACCTGTAACAATTTAGTTACCGGTGAAGCCTTTCGTATCAAATCGTAGAGATAATATGAAGAGAAGACAGATACATAGGTAGGTGATCATATTGACGTAAATAGAGATAGTTCTGTGAAGAGACAAGAGGGTTCTCCGATTCCAGGGACGACAGAGGTGTAGAGATGATATGAGCCAATAAACGGGAGGAAAGACAGATGTGCGTCGGACTGCCCAGTTGATCCAATTTCGTGATACCGGTCATCAGGAATTGAGCGGTATCGCGATCAGAAGAGGGATAAAGGGGAGCAATGCGATTCCGACCGTCATAACCCCCTCTCGAGTAACAGATGCGTTGAAAGGCCGGAACTATGGGGAGAGAAATCTACGATGAGGGAGATGGTCAATAATTTGGTGACGGGTGGAGGGGAACAGACATTCGGCCAAAGATGCGGGTGGGATCGCGATATATGCAGATGGCCGTATCGTTTTACAAGGGCAAATATTCCATGTGCGGTCTGGATGAGCAACGTTTAACAGCGGTGGCATCTGGAGCCGGGCCGAGCGATCAGTGCGGCGCTTCGCTATAAATACCAAACCGGGAACTCCGATGGGAACAACGGGAATCTACAACAAGGCGAATTTCAGTTCCCGTTAAATTTGCAGTACAGCCTCCGCATCTACCTGTGCGATAGGTACTTATTTCAAATCTTTGCCGAGTTCATATAAAATGCAGTTCATAATTCCACCCTTTGCCGAAAATAAACATCAAAACGACTGATGAAAGTTGAAGACTGATGAAAGAAACACAGCAGAGGCCCTCTGAACACATGATCAATTCTGCTTAAACCGGCTAAAAAGAACTACTTGAACTGAAAAAATTATAAATAACCAATCCTTGGCGTTTAGCTTTTTCTTTTCTCTCTCTCTCTCTCTCTCTCTATATATTCTTGTACTTCTTCAGAAGTAATAGAAAATATAGGGTCTTGATTACTAATGCACCTCAAGTTGGTAGTTTTGCAAACAACGATTATTGAGGGGTGGAAAATGAGCAAGTTCTCATTAGCTAAGTTTGGCTGTATTTGAGAAGTATGAGAAAGTGCCAAGTAACGTTAATCGTTACTGGGCAGTGAGCGGAGGGGGGAGGAGGGTACATCTAAAGAACATACCATACCAAAAGTCTAAAATTATTATGATAGTTTTCGAGTATTATTAAGAACTAGAAAAAAATATGATTAACTCTAAGAAACAAAACAGCAAAAAAAGAACAGCATACAAAATTCATAGATTAAAGGATACCCACTTCTACTGGCCAGAATTGGCAACCAATGAGGGTACATCAAGTGAAAAAAAACTTCATGAGACGTAAGGGAAACATTTTACAGTGAGTAATGTAAATATTGATGGGAGGACATTCTGTGGCATATCATCGCTCAGTCATCCATCATATCACCACACACTTATACACAACCACCACACCAAAACCAGATCCACAACACCAGCCACACTTGACCATCGCATTTGATATTTTCACTTGAGCGGGCTTGTTGGTAACAGAAAATTATTGGATAAAGATAAGGACCCTTAAGGTTGATAAATGGTTCTAATTACGAGAAAATCGCAAGTCAGTATGAGCTGGAAAGAAGACGAACCTAATACTTAGTAAGTATGAATGGTTTAAATTCCTCACGGAAGTGCCCACTACTACGTTTTGTGCGATGGAAGCAACGAAGTTTAATACTTGTATTACTAGAACTTGAGGTTACTGTCATTACCTAGCAAATATCTCCTTTCTTATTGAGATTGAAAGTAAAATCTCCAAGAGATTGAATATCCCCCTTGGAGATTGAAAGTTTCCAATATTTTTACTGATCCTATAAGTTGATTAAGAGTTCTAATTAAGTACTAGATACTAGCTAGTCAGTATGACCTGAAGAGAGAACAAATTATCGTAAAATCTGAAAAAATAATCAAGTAACTACGAGCTTAAACAACAATGGAGCTGTAACATAAATCGTAGATGTGTATTCAATGGTTCATAATCCTCATGACTGAGCCCAATATGTTGTGTGCGATGCAAGTCACGATGTTTATCACTAGTACTTGTATTCCTAGAACGTGTGGCTACTTATATGGCCTAAAAAATGCTCTCCCTTTTTATGGTGAGGTTGAAAAGTTTCCAGGCGCAATCTTAATGGCTTTCAGAGGAAAATACACGGAAGACCCCCGAGGGCAACTCCCTAGTTATGAGTCGTTCATCTTGGAGTCTGCCACGTAGTCATAAGCTTCTTATCGACACCAGTCGCGTTCCGTCGTCACAGCGTGAATAGCTGAAGAGTTCAGTGTCTTGTCAAGCGATGGCCTTGAGCGGTGTAGAACGCAGGAACGGAGATCGAACTGGGGATGTCTCCCTGATTAACAAGTAGTCACTCGCCACTCACCTGCCTTCCAACATCCCTTGGAAGATAGAAAACTTTTACACTTTACATGAGATTCAGGACACTCGCTTCTCACGTGAAATGATGGAAAATTCATTAATTTTGGCCAATTTTCTAAGAAAATTTCTCGATGACGAGCTAAACTGGAAAGCACATATTGGCTACACATATGTTATTAAAATTAACAGATAAAACTGACATACATCGTATTGTTCAATCGTTATTGCAATATGGGATAATAGCTTGGGGTGGCGCTTATATGTCTCATATACATAAACTTCAGGTTCGGCAAAAAATAATCTTGAAAACTATGCTGTCATTACCTAGGAGAACACCATCAACAAAATTATTTGATATTGCCAAGGTTTACACGATTAGACAGCTGTATGTTAAAACCTGCTTCTGCAATACTAAAAGCATCCACATATAGTAATTACTCAGCGTTCGAATGCGTATATAACTCGATATATATCTGCATGAAATGTAATTGCTCCTAGACCTAGAATGACTTCACTCACAGCCCATGTTATGTAATTTATATCGCTCATAAAGCCACTTGAAAATTCCTCAAAACTTATCGAGATCCAGATACAAAAAATACGTACCAACCTGGTTAATAACAACAGTATTTATGCATACTGAATCATTATTAAATAGGTCATATGTTAAACAGAATATATATTTAACTGCCTGTAGTTTTGGTAATAAGAAATTCAATAGAATAGAGTAAATATGTATGTAAATAAAGTCAGCTACTTATATAATTACAATTAAAATGTAATTTGTAAAATAATTTGATACCTGTACTCTTATAAATTAGCAGCAGACTCATCGCCTGACAACACGGGCCAAGCCTAGCGTCAGGCAGCACCTTCGTTTCAGGAGTCCGAATTAAGAATGTATTTTGTACTATTTTATATAATACAAAACTTATTATATATAATATTTTATGTAATATTCATGTAAAAAAAGGATGTAAATTAACTATTCTATTCAACGGAAGGTCTCAGTTTGAACTCCGTATGATCTCGTTGTGTGATGAGTACGAAATCATTAATAAGGCATACGATTTACAATGATTTCCTCAAGTTTCATGGATAATGGATAGATGATGAAATTTTAATTAACCAGACAATTTAATGAACAGGCAATCTGAAAGAAAAGAATATAATATGCTATACCTATATAAAAGTTCAAATATCCGTAAGCCCATAGAAATTATTGTCTTTACCCAGAAAGGAGGTCTGTAATTTTACCGCCCTTACACGCGGCATCTTTTAACTGCAGACGGGAATAGCCTGAGGTTATTTCCGTCCATTTGCGAGAAGACATAATAACCGTTAACGCTTTGAAACGACCACAGTTGAAAAAAAGATGATACGCGATCTGTGGTTAGGCTTGGAGTGATTTACGACGCACTTCGTCAGGTATGTCTGTCATCCCTATCCCAAGTTCTTGACGAGACATCTAGTCTAGGAAATCTTCTGTTAAAACGAGATTATTAGACAGTTTTTGTTCTTCCCGTAATTTTCTACCCGTGTACGCGAAAAGGCTGAAACACCAACAGCGGATGCGCGAATGTTTGCGTCAACGCGTAGAACTGCGCGTGTACAGGAAAGAGGCCCATCTACGCGTTAAACGTGAAACTATTGAACCAACCTGAAAACTAATAAGAAAAAAAAAGTTCCAGTGATGCAGCATGACCCCATGAGCGAATTTTTGAAGAAATCTTCGACATTTCAGTCGCTATTGATCGTGTAGAGAAATTTTAGTTTATGATTTTGATAGACAAACATGGAACCAAATTATTAAAAATAATTAGGAGGTACTCATACTTTATTATTATTAAACTAATCTTGTAGATTTAAAGACAATCTGAATTTGGACAATGTTTCATGCAAATATTACCGATTTTTACAACTAACGAACGGCATTATTTCGATTTTTGACTGATTTTTCAACTTTGAAATTTTTGAAAACTTGATACATATTCTTATAGGAAATTTTACGCTGATTCCGAATATACCACATGTTAGTATGCTGAAAAAATTATTTCGCACAACAAATCGCAAAAAACAAGCTATTTTGAACATTTTGACTACATTTTGGAAAATTTCAATCCGAAGATGTAATCCGATCGTGCTGGCCAACGAACTTGAACTTTCGTTTTGTGTCCTTAACATTTTAAAATTTGTTTGAAGTTTATAGCACAATTCTACGGACAGTTATCGTCTGGAATGACACATACATACATACATACATACATACATATATACACATATACATATACATACATACATACATAAAAAAATGCGTTAAACTTCAGAATACGATTCAGAATAGCCTGAAACGGATTTCTGCATAAAATTTTTTCAAAAATTCACATTCTACAAATTTTGAGGCGAGAGCAATAGCTTAATTTTCTTCAAAAATTCGCTAAAAGTTCCAGTGATGCAGCATGATCGTATGAGCAAATTTTCGTAAATTATCGTATTGAATAGTGCTAAATTGTTTTGAACTTTGATCTTTTTGAGTGCAACGAAATTGTTAACTATTAATTTTAAGGCAAAAAACGTATTTTGAATAATAATCAGCTAATTAAAAAGTGGTTTTGGATTTTTAGCTTTTTAGCGATTTTTTTTTTCAAATTCCAATAAAATTTCAGTCCATTTTTCAGCATTGTTTTGTTCATAAATTTTGTAATGTTCTATTTTATGGTCAGTAAACTCAATTTGAGCAATATTCTGTAAAAATATACAACTTTAACGATATTTGTAGCCGTTTTTAGCCATTTTTAGTGATTTTTTAGTACATTTTTTGAAATTTGACCAATTTAATATGCTCAAAAATTGTTGATCCTCATCCTTTCGTTTGGAAAGCTTGATTTTTTGGCGCAAGAACGGGATTTTTCTCAATCCTATGGAGAGTTATCGTCTGGAATGACACATACATATTTATAATATAATAGAGATATGAAAAAGCGCAAACTTCAGGAATCGTTTCAGAATGCCTCAAAACGGATTTCAATGAAATCCAGGAATTGTTTCAAAATGCCTCAAGACGGATATCAAAAATTTTTATTTAAAATTGTTTTGAACCATTGCTATAGCTTCATTTTCCACGAAAATTCGATAAAACAACAAATTATCACACAAAGGTATATAATTTCTGAATTCGATAGCTCAACCGCCAAGACCAATGGTCAGCAAGGTAATGACCGATACCCATGAGTGTGAAAAAGTTACGTACTTCAACTATTTTTAAATGGAAGAAAATTCTATCCTAAGAATTTCGGCATCAACCTCCCTCTCCTACTACGAGTAGTATTTCCATATTTTTCAAAGTTTCACACACTGATGACGTCAAAGCATCCCTCCCGCCAAACGAATATAAACTCTCGAGCTTGCTTTGTCAACTATTACTACAACCCTTCTCCATTGCCATGAAGTACAAATATTAACAGAATAGTGATTTTTATTTTTTATTTTTTAATTAGCCGCATCTCAACCTGAAGGGTCATTAGCGGCAACTTGATATTTATTATTTTTTATTTCCATGAGTTCGTATTGATTGTAATAGATAGTACAGATAATTATGAGCAGGAAAATTTATACATGGAGCACTGATCTCAACTAGCAACTTGATATTATTCACTACAACGTAAAAACGAGTAGAGAAGAAAAGTGGGGAAATAACAATTAATTGAACGTCAAAAGCTCACAACGTATTGGCTGTCAAAGTTTTATTAGTTCCTATTTCAAGTGGACGTTTATTTTCGTTGTTATTGAAAAACGGGAAGCCTGAAAATTGAAAGGCTTTAGGTGAGGTTCTGCGGAAGGAAGAAAAACCTATAAAATTCACGACTTTACCAGGCAAAAATGGCGGTAAAACCTGGCAGCTAAATGGTAGAGAGGCTGTTGGGGTCGTAAGGTGAAAAGTGCGACATAAATCAGATGTACCTACGTGACGGTTTTGCGATCGCACTGGTGAAGATCGTAAACAGCGAAGAGGATCATGGAGGAGAAAACGCCCTATTGGTGAGAATTGACTAATAAAATGGGGTAGAGTGGAATAAAATAGGGTTAGAAATCCATAGAGCTTCGTGGGAGGTCGCATGAAACGCAGTGGAGGGACAGTAGATAAATAATGGAAGGTGTGCGTAACCAACGAATCGCTCTTTAATTGACACTCGCAGTACACGACATCGGGCACTCCCTTTCCTAGGCTGTTGATGTTTCCTGCGACACCATGATGACCTCTGATCGAATAAGAGAGTGAATAATGCGAGAGTTTTGTGGGTTAAAAACAACAAACAAAGCTTCCCCACAACAACAGCTGGGATGCAACAATGGTCCACCAAAGCGACTATGAACTTCTATTGCTTCAAGTCTATCAAGACAGCGGAAGCAATGTTTCCACATAACATCTAGGTCACAACCAAAACCGTGTCATTGCATATGGGAGAAGGTGGGGGAAAAGTGCCACGGCGTTACTTGAGTTCAGCATCTCGGCGAATCTGCTTCGTGGTATTACCTTCAGGGCTCGTATCTTGAATGGTGGGCATTTTATCGGGGCACTTCCTCCCAGGACCTTCCAAAAGTTAACCCGCACAATCGCTGAAAATTTCATCAAAATCGTTCCTTTAGAACCGGAGTTTTGCCTGTGTTAGTCGATATCAGTTTCGCACATGCGCAATGGTTATTACTGAACCAATCACGATATAATTGCTAGGGAATTTCATTTACAACATATACCCGATTACCTACCGACGAAATCGGACCAATAGATGATGAGAAATGGACGTTATAAGAAATTCCACTTTCCGTTCCTTTAGAACCGGAGTGTTGCCTGTGTTAGTCGATATCAGTTTCGCACGTGCGCAATGGTTATTACTGAACCAATCACGATATAATTTGCTAGGGAATTTCATTTACAACATATACCCGATTACCTACCGAGTTTGGACGAAATCGGACCAATAGATGATGAGAAATGGACGTTATAAGAAATTCCACTTTACGCATGCGCACATGCTGTTGGTTCGACGAAATCCATCAGTTCGCTCCCCTAAGGGAAACCTTTACAGTGCCTCGAGTGTGGAATGACGTGTTGAAAGGTCTGATGTGCAAATCATTCTTTCACCCCTCACGCAACTCTTCGACAGCACCGTGAGTGTCACGGCCTGTCACGCATGGCGTCGATACGATTTTTTACCTGTCCACAAGAAATCATAATTTATTTAGGTTTTTTATGTTGCCGTAATTTCACTAATTTTCTGCCGGTACGACGTCCTTGTAGTTTTTTTTTTTTTTTGTAAATAACATTTATTTATACAAGTATGGGGGGAGGGGGTATACGGGTATCCACTCTTTGAAGTGTAGCTATTGTCCTTAATCTTCCAGTACTGCCACACCTGCCCCGTCCTCGACCCTGATGGGTGCTGTCATCCCTCTTAAACGCATGGAAACTGATCTTCAGCGGCTCTTTCATACTTCAAATGTTTCTCTCGAGCGGCTGTGTTTGCTATGGCTTCCCAGTCTCGGGTACAGTGAGAGAGACTGTAGAATTTAGGGGGAGTGGGAGCGCATTGAGGATGGCGTAATTCTTCTTGATTTCTTACTAATACGTCTGTTTGACCGATTGGTAACACGTCATTCTCACGATACTCATTAGAATTGAAGATATTAAGATGTATTTAGATGATGTACCTACTAGGTATATAGTTTAATGATTATCTATACACCAGTGATCTGCGTATAAGGTCTAAGACAGAAATAATTTATAGCTTTTGTACAGGTATTTTTCGAAGTACCTGCCACTTTGCTTTAAAAAAGTCCCTTTTTTGGAGATTGAAGACGAAACGCGTTCCGTTAAAGTCACGGTTAAACGTGTGAGCTCATTTCACTGGCAGTGCGAAAAATCGAACCGTTCCCCGATAACTTGAATGGAAAAACGGTTCCGTTACGAGGTGGAACGGTGATAAGTGTTGAGAAGGGTCTGGAGGAGGCTTCTGGAGTCTTCATAGAAGGCGAGAGTCTGACCGCCTACATAACATCTGTGGGGAGAGAATTCACAGTGTAATCCACCGCTAAGCCAGAGGAGCACGTTGGACAAAGCGCCTGTCGCGGTAAACGCATCACGAACTGCTGGTTTACACTAAAGATTAAGTCTTGAGCTCGTGAACTGGCCAGTATATCTCTTGTAGGGAGAACTACAAGGTCGTCCACATTACTTTCATCTCATTTTACAAGCTCCGACCCCTCTTCTAACGAACTGCGACATAGGATGAACGTCCACAAGACTCGATTTCCTGAGAACGGGCTTAATTTCTGCCCGTGTTTTTCTGTTAAATTATTTTCGAATGCGTGAAAATTCATTTGAATATATTCGGTCGAAAATAAAGGACCGTTTTACGAGACAGTCAAGTAATCGAAAGACAGTTTCTCCAGCTGGATAGCTTCTCTATGGCGGGTCTTTCTTGCACCAGAACAATATTTTCTCTACAACCAGTGTAATTTGGAGCTTTGAGTTGTGTCGTGATAGCAAAAAATTGGCGACAGCTGCGTTACTATTGTGTTTTTCGCCAAACTAAGTACAGTAACCGATTCAGCGCGAAAAGTTAAATAAAGAATGATGTAAACATCAGCATGGCCAAAACCTGTGTTGTGTCATGATCGTACTTAAGCGACGATATAATATAATAATGTACCCACTATCATTAATTCATACTAATTACCTACCTTCACAGCTACGCAGGTTAATTTAAAGCCACTTCTCACCTCACAGATAACTTGTAGACATTAATTGATGTAACTCACCTAAAACAAAAAGAATGACGATTTAACATAAATTATCAACGTGAATCACTCAGTCATTAAAATATATTATAAATTATGGATATGTAGAGTGGACTCAATTCCCCTGGAACGATGGATTAGAATAACATATTTTTTAATCTCTAAAACATAGTGGTTTTTTATAGCGAATGAGTTCTCTTTCAGTGTACAGCGATTTGTTTTCTCTTTAAAACGCTAGGTTTTCATTTTTCCTGAAATAACATCGGACCGACCTTTGCATAACAAATAAGAGGTAAATATATGCTGATGGGATTATCACCCTTTTCCGGAGCAATTCAAATTCATGAACGATATCCCATCATCATAACTTGAGGCCTTCAAAATCAACACCCTGATTAATTATTATTTTGCAGGGATTGCAGGCGTTGCTTGTTTAACCAACAACCCAAACCCATTATTTGCATTGGAAAAAAGTGTTTTACAGTTTTTATCGATTTGTTTTGTTTAGACTATTTCAATGACGTTTAAGTACATTTTCCAGCATAATTTTGTGCACAAACTTTTAAATTTTCTAGTTGATATAGGTATCATAAACTTTGTTTAAGTAATATTCTGCTAATAAATGTAAACTAGCCAATTAACCGGTATTGAAATTTCTAGTCAGTTTATAGCATATTTTCTTGAAATGTGACCATTTTATGGGGCTTAAAAAGTGCTGTCCAACGAGATCATTGTTCCTTTTGTTATGCTTGATTTTTTGGAGCAGGAACAATTATTTATCTCAATCAGAAGAAAATGTATCGTATAGAATACCATATATACGTGGAATGAACTGCTCGTAGATTTGAAGAAAAAAAAAAAAAAAAGTGTTTTCGTAAAACTACATTAACGCTAGAGTAGAATGCCACCAAGCCAACCCCGCGTATTTTTTTTAACCCCAATACGTTCTCGAGTTTTGATTTTTTAATGATTTTAAAGGGGAAACTGTCGTTTTTTCCTCTTTAACTTGGACTTCTCCGCTTTAATTCATTTAATTTTAACTTTTGACCACATTTTCAGAATCAGCGTCAAATTTCCAAAAAGTATGATGCACTTTGATTCAGGGAAATTTCTATCTAGAGACCATCAAAAAAATAATAGCTCAAACAGAAGATTTTGAAAAAATCAAATTTCTGAAAATCTTTAAAACATAATAACTCTTCCAAAACGAAGTTTTTGTTAATGAAATAGAGGGTCATGGTAAAAAAAAACCCTCAATTTCATTGAAAACCCCCTTGTTTTTAAACATTTAAAAAAGTTCCTCCCTTATTTAGCAATACAAAAGTAAAGTTGACTATACCGTTGGAAACAGTATTAAACGAAGCAGTTTTCATGAGATTTTTCAGTTTCCTGAGATTTTTTTGGAAAAGTTGTAACGTTTCAAAAATTTTAATTTTCCAAATCTTTTCTATGTTCGAGCTGCTTTTCAGATCTGTAACTGGAGATTTTCCTGAATTAAAGCGCACCATGTTTATAGAAAATATAACGCTGATTCCGAAAATGAGGTCAAAAGTTGAAATTGAATGAATTATAGTGGATTAATTTAAGTTTAAGATGAAAAAACACGGTTTTCCTCAAGAAACCGTCGAAGAATCATACCTCGAGAACGGATTGAGATAAAAATAACGGTAGGCGGCATTTTACTCCATTTTTTGGTGCAGTTTTAAGCAAAAATTTTTTTGAATCTCCGAGCTGTTCACCTCGTATATCAATCTTCAACGTTGTTCTACAAAAATTCACTTGAAAATAATGAGATACTACTGGTTTTCCAACGATGAAATCAAACTACTTCATTTGATCGACATTTGTCCTAAATTATACTTCCAAGTTGTAAAAGTAATCTTAGTAGTAGCCATCTAGTCTCAAAGGGGTTCCGTCGGATGTACATAAGACAGAACAATGTGTCACTGAAGGATTTTATGGATCTCCCCAAGGATGGTAAGGATCTCAACCTCCACTTCATTCACTCTACATAGCTAACTCCAAACAAATAGGTAACTTTCACTTAACACAATACTCGTAATTTCTTAATTCTAGACATTATCTCAGGCTCCAAATAAATGTAACTAAGCAGATTATATTAAACTTTGTGCAAATTGACGATATACCTCGAAAATAGTATGGAATAAGCAACTACCCTTATTGTAAGTACTTCTTTACCATTTAATTATAATAACGTATTCTAAAAAGTAGATTCCTCAGTAAACCTACCATAAAAATATACTTTATTTATTGTAACACCTGAAGAAGCCCAATATAAGGGCGAAACTAGTTGTGAAAATAAACTATATAACAGGAAGATGTCGCCTACCTTCCACCCTCATATCAATATTAATTTCCAAGTTTTTATAAATCTTTGAACAAATGAATTATTCGTTCCAACCATATCTCGTTCTAATCCTACGGGAATGTATGTTTTCCCATAAAACGATTAGGTGATACAGCGAATTCGCAAAGTTGACCCCTTCCCCTTTCCTCTCCCCGGAGTTTTGACCCAAAACAATTGCGACGGTCTTCCCAAGGGATAACTCGGCATCACAAGGGTTGACGCGGTATAACGTCGGATGAGCGAGGGTGTTGGCGGGCTGTTAACTTTTAATTGACCAAGTTTTAATGAAGCCGGACATGAGCAAATAAGCTACGGCGATAACATTGCAAAAACCTATTATTACCTACATATTATTAGGTTTGGCGGATGGTCAACCCCCTTCCGATTTCTGTCGTAATCCACTACTACGATGAGGAATGTACAATAGTGGGGTGGGTAATGTAATATGTCAAATTACGCAAATACGGAGGTGGAGCTCATATAGAACCGCAATCAATTCAATTCAATAGGGAGTTCATTTCCATTAACTATATAAAGTTACACAAACCGTTTACAAAAATATTAAACAACGGAACAAGAAAATATAAATATGCTGTAGGAAAACCACATATAATGGAACACTTGTCCATGGTGCATGATGTGGAAGTCTAAAGACCTTTAAATATTACACTATCACGAAAATATACCGATCAAAAAAATAAAATATATCCAATTAATGATCCAAGAAATGGCGTTTTGGGTCTAAGGCTAAAAACAGCGAGTTATAAATGGGGTTCAATTGTATAGCAACTTCTCAGTAGTTTCTCACACATATCGAAATCCTATGCTTACAACAAAGGAACACAATAATTCACAGATACCAAACCACCACTAAAACCTCTAGATTTTCCTATGCTTGAAATAACGGAGTTAAAATATAAAATATGTTGGTTAAAAAAATAAAAGAAAAAAGTGGACACATAATTCTTGAACCTATTGCGGGATACAAGTGAGGAACTACGTATATCGGGCGGAGTGTACCTTAATAGAAGATGGAGGCTGTTGGAGCCCGACACATACGGTTTCAACACTTTAGAACACAAATTCCAATTATATCTATCCGTTGTGTACAAACTATCTAAGTACTCAAATGCCTCATCAGTGAACGGAGCCTATCTATTAAACACAACCCCCGCAGCAAAAACTACAATAATAACACTACAGCATTCTATGTTTGGAGCATAAAATCCCCTCCCTGAGAATTTAATTATTCATCAAGATATACATCTAATAAATATACATTTATTCAAGAGTTAATAAGTTTGAATATTTGGACTTCCTTAGTTCTCAATGTGTTAGGGGAGGCACGTGGACATGGTGGGGGGGGGGGGGTATACGCAGACTGGCAATTTTTTTCAAGAGGGACTCCTTAAAACATGGGTTCCTGAATTGACCTAGTTGGCCAAATATAGAAGTTCATATAGACTCCCGAACCCGCTCCGATTCAAAGGAACGGATATCACATAAATGACGTGCATTAGGAATGTATCTGTTTTTACCAAAATTAAACACAAGTGAGTAAAGTAGGATTGCATTTGAAGACGGCGTAGCACTTTGCCGTTGGTTGTTGCATGGGATATTGAAGAAGAAAATACAAGCAATCAGTATACATATTCCACTGTTCACTGGAGATAAATGGCAAGAACTTTCGACGATCGTTCACTTCGTATCCCACTATACTGGTGGAGACAATGCATCAGAAAGCTGTGGAAACGTCAAGGCCGTTGTCTAGTGGCGCAGTTCACTTAATTCATCCTTCCACTTACATATTCCTCAATACCGTCCAATTCTTCACTCAAGACATTGACTGTAGAATTTGTTTGTTTGGTAAGTAGGTAAAACAAAGAAGTATTAAGTAATTTGCAAATCTTTTGTCTTTGGGGGCTCTGTAGGTACCTAAAAAAGATATAGTTTGCAGATCAAAATCATTAAATTCCTTCTCGCACTGCATGCGATGGTCGGCATGATGTGGTCGTTTGTCTTATTACAGTGAGGGGCCGGAAGGGCATCAACAGCGCATGTGAAAGGAGTCTCCCCTAAGTCAACCGGTCCCACGGCTGACTGCATTTCCAACGAATCCGCACTTGTTCCCGATGTATGGAGCAGTCTACGGACCTTATTTGTAATACAATCGAAAGGAACCCATTATCCATTGTCGAGTACATACATAAACCCAATAAGCTGAGGCGGGTACTGACAGCGTAACAGGCTGAGAGTGAACGGTCCAATGCGCCCAGGTTGAACGGGATTAGTGAACCAGCAATGAACCCGGAGGTGCGACGACCAGAGGTCAAATAGACCATCTGCATACATCCAGGAAACATAAGGTCATAACTAGAGGCAACAGGAAGGCCCATCAGAATAAAATCATCAGCGAACATTCACAGTCCCTGAACGTGTTCAATTCACAAAAGACACAGATGTCTCTTAACTTAAGTGTTATTTGACTGTATTTGATTTCCATACATACTTCTAGTAGGTAGACTTCTAGTACCTTCTACAGTCTAAAATTCAAGTACAAATGGACCTGTACACAAATGGTTCCTTATCAGTTAACATAACTTGAACAATATCCTCTACAACCTTTAGGATTACATGCTGAAGCTGACATTAGATTAGGATAGAAAATGAACTATTAACAAGAGTGTGAATTTCAGCAGTAGATGGTTATGCTTGAGACAGACACAAAAACGTATCATGGAATGAAAATTACACGAATTTTCGATTTCATTAGTTTTTGAAAGATAGATTCGACTTAAATTTTTATTCATCATTCTAAAAATACAAAGAACCGTCTTCCAAGTTGAGCATTTGTTGCATGACGTTGTCGCCGTAGCTTTCTTTCTCATTGTACATACAAAACTAATTTAAGGCATAATTTGACGAAATAGTTGAAAAATAACGCATTAACGGTAACAGACGGCTAATCGATATGGGAGAAAACAACAACAGTATTGCAGACGAACAGTTCCTAAATATGTATTATTCTACAGAAAAACCCGTTTGATTGTTTTTACCTATCTTTAGTTAAAACTTTTACCAGATTTCATTCAAATTTGACCACTCTAGATCAATTAGGAAAGGTATCAGTCTCAGAGGTCCCTCAGCTAATTCGTGCTCCTCTAAACTATGTTGTGTTGTTGTTGTTGTCCCAAAGGAGATCCTTTTCAAATGTCAGCAACTTATGTCGATTTTGGCCTCAAGAGTCCATCATTTTAATACACGTACGCGATTTTGAGGTGGTCAGGCGAAAGGATGACTTAATCATCAATACCTACATCAAGAACCGTTTTAAAATGAACCGAATCAGATTTCCATGAAGTGAAGTTTCGATCATTTGATTTTTGGAATTTTTCGATACATTGCGATAGCTTATTTTTCCGACAATCCACTGAAATCTTAATTAAATTTGAAAAATTATTCATAATTTGATTTGATTGAATCGGTTTAAAAATCTTCCTGCAATCGAATACTGCGATGAATTACCGTAGTACGATTCATGTTACTAGATTCAATAGAACTTCTGCTGTGCTCAATTATAACAACTAACAGTACTAAATTCACCCATATACACAACATATGAGCCCGAATAGAGCATACTCTACATACCTATAATACCCAATAGCTATTTCACAGTATTCACGTCCCTCTCTCATACAAAACTTGACAATGCTTAACTAGACGAAATCACCTTGTTATAATACCACAGTAAATATAACTTGGATAGAGGATGGTCTATCACTCTCAACCAGATCACCATTGTGGATGAGCTCACAATTTAGTTTGGAACATTCTCAATTTGATCTGGAATACCTATTCTCAATTTCACTCGGATATGCAACAGCTCTAAATACAACTCGCAAAGAGCATTGAAGCCATTAGTTGAAAAACAGTAAAAAGGTACCATGGCAGAGTTCCGAGATGATTATTCGCTGAAATCTTAGTTATTTGGAAAATTCTCAAGTTTGAAAAATTATCCATCTTGTTATGAACACTCTCAAGTTGACTCAGATAAAAGTCGACCCAACTTACGACCATGGAGCCAATAGTTGGAGAAGTTTTTTAAGCAACACAACAGTGCTCCAAGATGATTATTCGCTAAAATCTTAATTTGGTTTAGAACATCCTCAATTAGGCTCATGTATAAAGCGTAGCTGCATATGCACACAGCTCTCAACTCATCTAGCAGATAGCATTAAAGCCAATAGTTGGAGAACAGTTTTTAAAGACAACCGAGAGGTCTCCGAGATGATTATCTCTTTCAATGAACGGGCTTGTAGCCCCTCCAAGGCTGCGGACATGATTGCCCACCATCTGTTGCCTCTCGTCTCCCCCTTGTCTTGCGGGCCACGAAGGAGAATGCAGCTTGTTTCTCTTGACTGAAAATACGCATTTCTCTCTATCGGTAGATTGGCCTCATGAAAACTATCAACTTCCGACGACAGTCGTCTGAGTTAAATAGTATTATCAATGTATCAAAGAGAATTATAACTTGATAAGCATACTTAGGGAACTCGAGCTTCAATGCTTCCAACAGCAAACGGCGAACTGGTGAATTTCTATTTAAAATTATAGCATTTTTATGTTATTGCATTGGCACGTAAACTCATAAACTCGAAACTCGCCACAGCATAGAGCTAGGATCATCAACAGAACCGATAGACAACGGTCACTAATTAGAATTATGCAACGTAAACAGTTACAGCTCAATCATCAATCTTCCTTAATTAGCGTTGGAGTGTTTAAGCAATCGAAAAAGTGAGTTTCAACGTACACTAATGTTTTCAAGGAAAAACATTAATTTGAATCATGAATTTGCTCGAAAACATATCCACCATTCAATGTTTTGCTGTGATAGCGGTGACAATTATTACTCCCGAACGAAATTTCTATGGAGGCATAAAAATGCTACACCTTGTTGAGAACTTGTACACAAATAATGTGTGATAACAAAGTTTTGCTTGATTTATAGCATTTTAATTCAATTTTGAGAACCTATCTTGGAATCTTTCTAAAAATGTAGACCAACAAATTGAGTTTTTCTGATTACAAAGGATTATTGTAGAAAATAATAAACCAAAAAGGTGGTTAAATCCCCATTCGCAGAGATTACCTTCTCAGAAGTAATGCGTCAGCTTGTAGACCTTAGTGAATAGATTATAAGGGAATACTGATAATAATAGTAGATTTATCATCTGGGATTAACCTGCAAGTGTAACTTTCGTCCGGTTTACCTTCCTAATTTAGTGATTTAGAAAACATACTTAAGTATTGGGATAGATAGAATGCTAATAATGTGATATGCGAAAAATGTTTGTCTGTAGGCAAATATCGAACTTCCCCCATTCACCCACGTCCATTCAAAAGGGTGTGCGCATGGTTCGGAAAAGAGATTTTTTTATTATTTTTCAATAAAGCCAGATTCCATCCTGAGAGTTTTGGCACCAGCCACGGTCTTCTACAATAACTAGTTTTTTATCTTAAATTTTTCCAATTTTCAAACAATTTATTACTACGCAACAGCACCCCCTCGCCTAGGCGGGACCCCCCCTGATAACTATGATGTACCTACCTAGTAATTACTGGAAACTTTGAACAAAGCCAGAAAAAGAGCTAGGTACTCATTGTAGAAGAGTGCGGTTAGGACTGAAATTCTGTGGGTAAAATCTATTTTTATTTAGAAATATATAAAACCAGCTGGATTGTCGGCGATGCCCGGGTTTTGAACAGAAAGTAGGTAGAGTATTAAAGAAAAACATTAATTTTGGACCCACTAAAATTCTACAGGCTGATGGGAACGGAGCATATACGGTTTTACGAAAAATTAATAACCGAGAAGTACAGTAGAGAATAAAAATTTGAAGAAACGATTTCATAATTTCTCCCTTGAGAGGGAAAAACATTAAATCATGTTTAATGTTTTTCCCTCGCAAGGGAGAAATTAGATATAGTTTTTAAAGGTCAAGAAAAAAGAAAAGATTCTAATTAACCAAAACAATTTATTATATTTATATACATTTTTATTTTACCATTAGATATTTCCGATGGTACTCATACCAAAGTACGCTTGCATACGAGTCTGCAACACATTGGGGCATTTTATGTCTTTAGTTGCAGACTCGTATGCAAGCTCTAAGAGCCACTCAGCTGATCCGGACCCTGGGCATCGTCAAGTAAATGTCCTAAAGAGGCTACATACGAAATTACAGCTTCCAAGAGTGTAAAGCATAGAAATTAGCTCTAAGAGCCACTCAGCTGATCCGGACCCTGGGCATCGTCAATTAAATGTCCTAAAGAGGCTACATACGAAATTACAGCTTCCTAGAGCGTAAAGCATAGAAATTAGCTCTAAGAGCCACTCATCTGATCCGGACCCTGGGCATCGTCAAGTAAATGTCCTAAAGAGGCTACATACTAAATTACAGCTTCCTAGAGTGTAAAGCATAGAAATTAGCTTTAAGAGCCACTCATCTGATCCGGACCCTGGGCATCGTCAAGTAAATGTCCTAAAGAGGCTACATACTAAATTACAGCTTCCTAGAGTGTAAAGCATAGAAATTAGCTCTAAGAGCCACTCATCTGATCCGGACCCTGGGCATCGTCAAGTAAATGTCCTAAAGAGGCTACATACGAAATTACAGCTTCCTAGAGTGTAAAGCATAAAAAATAGCTTTAAGAGCCACTCATCTGATCCGGACCCTGGGCATCGTCAAGTAAATGTCCTAAAGAGGCAACATGCGAAATTACAGCTTGCTAGAGTGTAAAGCATAAAAAATAGCTTTAAGAGCCACTCATCTGATCCGGACCCTGGGCATCGTCAAGTAAATGTCCTAAAGAGGCTACAAGCGAAATTACAGCTTGCTAGAGTGTAAAGCATAAAAAATAGCTTTAAGAGCCACTCATCTGATCCGGACCCTGGGCATCGTCAAGTAAATGTCCCAAAGAGGTTACACACGAAATTACAGCTTCCTAGAGCGTAATGCATAGAAATTAGCTTTAAGAGCCACTCATCTGATCCAGACCCTGGGCATCGTCAAGTAAATGTCCTAAAGAGGCTACATACGAAATTACAGCTTCCTAGAGTGTAAAGCATAAAAAATAGCTTTAAGAGCCACTCATCTGATCCGGACCCTGGGCATCGTCAAGTAAATGTCCCAAAGAGGTTACACACGAAATTACAGCTTCCTAGAGCGTAATGCATAGAAATTAGCTTTAAGAGCCACTCATCTGATCCGGACCCTGGGCATCGTCAAGTAAATGTCCTAAAGAGGCTACATACGAAATTACAGCTTCCTAGAGTGTAAAGCATAAAAAATAGCTTTAAGAGCCACTCATCTGATCCGGACCCTGGGCATCGTCAAGTAAATGTCCTGAAGAGGCTACATACAAAATTACAGCTTCCTAGAGTGTAAAGTATAGAAATTACCTATTAAAATGATTTAACCACCGCTTCACAAATCAAACCGTTCTCGCAATATTCGGATCACCTGCTATGAATCAAATCATCGAAACGCCAACTCAATGAAATCATCAGAAATTAACAAGCGGTTGCAATCATGTTCACAATATCAATTATTGAGAATGATCACCTGAGTGTACACAATTATTCAAATAACCATGCTCATAACTCAGCTTGTTGGCCACGCACTTCGCAGTAGTTAACATAATATGGTTGGATAAATCGAGAGCTTTCGAACGAATGGTCAACGAATTTTGTGGGATGAAAAACGACGAAGTACCATTTCCCTAGCAACGACTCGGTTGTAAGCGGGAATCATCAGAAAAAAAACGTTGCAGATTTGCGTGTCGGAATTCACAGAACGACCCCCAGCCCTAAAACATTAAACATTAAACCCTGGGCATCGTCAAGTAAATGTCCCAAAGAGGTTACACACGAAATTACAGCTTCCTAGAGCGTAATGCATAGAAATTAGCTTTAAGAGCCACTCATCTGATCCGGACCCTGGGCATCGTCAAGTAAATGTCCTAAAGAGGCTACATACGAAATTACAGCTTCCTAGAGTGTAAAGCATAAAAAATAGCTTTAAGAGCCACTCATCTGATCCGGACCCTGGCAACGACTCGGTTGTAAGCGTCCTGGGCATCGTCAAGTAAATGTCCTAAAGAGGCTACATACGAAATTACAGCTTCCTAGAGTGTAAAGCATAAAAAATAGCTTTAAGAGCCACTCATCTGATCCGGACCCTAGCAACGACTCGGTTGTAAGCGGAAATCATCAGAAAAAAAAACGTTGCAGATTTGCGTGTCGTGTCGGAATCCACAGAACGACCCCCAGCCCTAAAACATTAAACATTAAACATTAAACCCTGGGCATCGTCAAGTAAATGTCCCAAAGAGGTTACACACGAAATTACAGCTTCCTAGAGCGTAATGCATAGAAATTAGCTTTAAGAGCCACTCATCTGATCCGGACCCTGGGCATCGTCAAGTAAATGTCCTAAAGAGGCTACATACGAAATTACAGCTTCCTAGAGTGTAAAGCATAAAAAATAGCTTTAAGAGCCACTCATCTGATCCGGACCCTGGGCATCGTCAAGTAAATGTCCTGAAGAGGCTACATACAAAATTACAGCTTCCTAGAGTGTAAAGTATAGAAATTACCTATTAAAATGATTTAACCACCGCTTCACAAATCAAACCGTTCTCGCAATATTCGGATCACCTGCTATGAATCAAATCATCGAAACACCAACTCAATGAAATCATCAGAAATTAACAAGCGGTTGCAATCATGTTCACAATATCAATTATTGAGAATGATCACCTGAGTGTACACAATTATTCAAATAACCATGCTCATAACTCAGCTTGTTGGCCACGCACTTCGCAGTAGTTAACATAATATGGTTGGATAAATCGAGAGCTTTCGAACGAATGGTCAACGAATTTTGTGGGATGAAAAACGACGAAGTACCATTTCCCTAGCAACGACTCGGTGTTAAGCGGGAATCATCAGAAAAAAAACGTTGCAGATTTGCGTGTCGGAATTCACAGAACGACCCCCAGCCCTAAAACATTAAACATTAAACCCTGGGCATCGTCAAGTAAATGTCCCAAAGAGGTTACACACGAAATTACAGCTTCCTAGAGCGTAATGCATAGAAATTAGCTTTAAGAGCCACTCATCTGATCCGGACCCTGGGCATCGTCAAGTAAATGTCCTAAAGAGGCTACATACGAAATTACAGCTTCCTAGAGTGTAAAGCATAAAAAATAGCTTCAAGAGCCACTCATCTGATCCGGACCCTGGCAACGACTCGGTTGTAAGCGTCCTGGGCATCGTCAAGTAAATGTCCTAAAGAGGCTACATACGAAATTACAGCTTCCTAGAGTGTAAAGCATAAAAAATAGCTTTAAGAGCCACTCATCTGATCCGGACCCTAGCAACGACTCGGTTGTAAGCGGAAATCATCAGAAAAAAAAACATTGCAGATTTGCGTGTCGTGTCGGAATTCACAGAACGACCCCCAGCCCTAAAACATTAAACATTAAACCCTGGGCATCGTCAAGTAAATGTCCCAAAGAGGTTACACACGAAATTACAGCTTCCTAGAGCGTAATGCATAGAAATTAGCTTTAAGAGCCACTCATCTGATCCGGACCCTGGGCATCGTCAAGTAAATGTCCTAAAGAGGCTACATACGAAATTACAGCTTCCTAGAGTGTAAAGCATAAAAAATAGCTTTAAGAGCCACTCATCTGATCCGGACCCTGGGCATCGTCAAGTAAATGTCCTGAAGAGGCTACATACAAAATTACAGCTTCCTAGAGTGTAAAGTATAGAAATTACCTATTAAAATGATTTAACCACCGCTTCACAAATCAAACCGTTCTCGCAATATTCGGATCACCTGCTATGAATCAAATCATCGAAACACCAACTCAATGAAATCATCAGAAATTAACAAGCGGTTGCAATCATGTTCACAATATCAATTATTGAGAATGATCACCTGAGTGTACACAATTATTCAAATAACCATGCTCATAACTCAGCTTGTTGGCCACGCACTTCGCAGTAGTTAACATAATATGTATGGATAAATCGAGAGCTTTCGAACGAATGGTCAACGAATTTTGTGGGATGAAAAACGACGAAGTACCTACCATTTCCCTAGCAACGACTCGGTTGTAAGCGGAAATCATCAGAAAAAAAACGTTGCAGATTTGCGTGTCGTGTCGGAATTCACAGAACGACCCCCCAGCCCTAAAACATTAAACATGTTAAAACGTTGCAGATTTGCGTGTCGTGTCGGAATTCACAGAACGACCCCCCAGCCCTAAAACATTAAACATGTTAAAAAATCTTCAAATATCGAATATAAGTAATAGCTGCTGAGCTAACTCTTCAGCAGTAAGTTCACCTCGTAGATGTACTCTCATGTTTTGTTTTCAAGAGTTTTAGATTGTACGTGACTCCATATCGATGAAGTTTTGAGGTAAGCATTCAGCTCTGATAGCGGAATGAAAGGTAGTTGGACAGAAATCTCCGGTGAGCACCACGACAGCTCCTCCTATGAGCCGTTAATTTCCCATAATGTAACGCTGCGTCCTATCCGACGCTTTCAGTGCACCTTTGTAATTATGTTTCACATGTCTCAGAAATGCTGTTTCAAATTTCAGCATCGTAGGCCGATTAGAAAAAAACAATCCTGAGTTCACTCAGCCAATCAGGGTAGCTTCCCGCACATTATAATTATATTCCGCATGTCCCTAAGAGCTTACGTTTTAAATTGCAATATCGCAGGTTGAAAGGGCAGGAATTGGCCACAGAGTCTCTCTGCTGATTACGGTGGTTCGGGAACGGTAATGTACATAAGAGGCTCAGTTTCAAATGTCAGCATCGTAGGTCAATAGGAAAGAATTCCCAGTGATCACACAGCTGATCAGAATAGTCAGCGGAAATCATCGTAGTAGGGATTTTCGTGCTTTAAATAGCAGTTTCATCGAAATTTGGATTTGTATAAAGGCCAAACATACATACAAACATTCGTTTTTGTAGATATAGATGAAGTTACGGGCACATGTACCCCATTGGCCCAGCCAACGGACAACAGGTAAACAATACATTTACGTACCTAGCCTTGTACCTAGTAGTGTAACTGTGACGACTCACAAGGATGAAGCTGTGGTGTCATACCTATGTCCTTTATAATTACATTAATTATGTATTCGTTTGTTGAACTAATAATTCAACGAGTTTTAATTTGAGCTGTTTATTTGTCTATAAGAATGTGATTATGAGCGTCGAGCTTGTCTCTGGTGGACTCAGTTCCCTAGCCAGTCTCATCCACCAGGATTCTCACCAGTTGCATCCTTTCTTCCGTCCGACGCCGACGGCCGCGTGCCCTTGGCTCCTGGAACAGGTGGGGGGCTTGGTGACGTCACGGCTCGCCAGGTGAGGTCGTGGGACGTCACACAACGCAACCCATACCTGCAGGTTACAAGATCATCTCGGGGAGACACCTTACGTCATTTTCTTCAATGCGGGGTGTTCGAAGAATAATGCAAATTCTCGGCGCGAGAATTGTGAATCAGAATCGTCGCTGAGACCGTCCGGTTTGGTGAATACTTTCCAAATGATGACTCATGCAGTCGGTGACCCGTATTCGCACCTTCCCTCGAGATTAACGTTGAGCAACTTTGAGCAAGAAATGCTAAGAACAGAAGCAAAGAAACGAAACCGGAGATTTTGATAAAATCGAAAATATAGTATTGCCTGGCAAAAGATGGGGCTATATCCAGTGATATTTATACAGTACTCTGCCAAACAGACAATTTTAATGTTCGATTCGGTGAAGACAAGTGGAAGTATTGGCAGCAGTCTCATGATGCCTGTATGCAACGAACTGATAAATAAGCATGTTTCCTGTACCAACATCACCCTGGTTTTGGAAAATTGTGGAAAAGGACAAGAGTTTTTTCTAACAACTGACCCGATCAAGAAGCTGCCATGGACTTTGCAGATACCTCTACAAATGAGTAAAACAAGTAGCAGTAAGTGTGAACATTGTGGTGATCCTGAAAATGTGGAACATATGTTCGTTTGCTATAATTCGTGTGAAATAAACTATTTTCAAGTCGGTCATGAAATTGGTGAACAGCCCTTTTAATTTGAATGATTCGTCTAGAACGAAGAGTGTTGAGGTATACAAATGTTTCTTTGGTTTCTTCACAGACATTCGTCGTAGGATTTGAGCTTATTTTTATTCAAGTTGCATTTGATTTAGTCTGGCTGTATCGTGTAAAACTGACGCTATAAAGAAAATTTAACCAGGTGCTATTATACAAAGCTGCTTTTTGAATATATGATTCTTACGAAGGTTTGATGGAGGTATCTGAAATGGTTTGACAAACCCCCAATTCTTCTTCTTTAAATTCTTTCAATTAACCTGTTCCACTTTTCTGATCCTCATCTACAGGTTTATGGGTTTAATCTTTGATGTAAAGTAAATTAAAGTAAACAACCATTGTAGGTTGAGGCTTTTCGTCCGACTGCTTCGGGCGTCGCTGACGACAACTGTCCTCCAAATGGCGGATCAGAATTTATTCTGATGATTTCACTTACAGCTACATATTGCCTCGCCCCCTTGAGTGGAGATGTTTTCGCCGTACAGAAGCGTGAAAATTACTTGAACCGCCCTTACTTGGGCAGTCACCCATCCAAGTATTCACTGACAGACTACCTACTTTTCTACTTTAACTTCCTATATTCACTATAAATAACTTCGACAGCAACATTTAATTACACTTGTAAAACATGCTGGAAAAAAGTCATTCTATTGTACTTTCCTCAACTACAGTTGTGTGTGTTTATATGATCGAAAACTATAACTTAATAACAAGCACACACTCACCACGCTCGACGTTGCTTAACTTCGCTAATGGCATAAGAAACGGATCATTGCAACGCCTAACCCTTACGGCTTTATGGGTATACTCTTTGATGTCCCAAAATATCACCAGATCATCACAAAATTAGCTCTGGTAAAAAATGGGAGGCAGCAAAAGAAGGTAGTCCAATTGCATTAATTTCCATATTTGCTAAAATTAATATACCTACTCTTCGCGTCATACTATGTGATGCACAAATTATGCAAGGACAGTTGAAGTGTGAGGGTTTTGCCTTTTGTGTTAGTTCAGTAGATATATAACCACGAACACAAGTTTGTCTCTTATCGTTTAGGTCGGAAGTGGGTGTGGTTGTCCACTGCCAGGGAAGAGAGAAAAGGCGTCGGGTGTAAACGCGTGGAGAGTAAATATCGCGTAAGAAAATAGGAGGGAATAGATGCTACGTCATGATAATGACGTCACGGGCCGGAGGCTTTTTGGCCAAGTTCCGGAGCTAAATATAAGAAGGAGAACTACGAGTTGGTGTGTGGAACCCGACAATCGAAGCCCTTGTTTTTCAAGCCCACAAAATCGTCCGTTTACGCGGTAGAACATCTGCTGTCATTGGGAGAGTGCGACATCTGGTGACTTCTCTGAAGCCAAATGAAATCAATAATGAAACAAACTGAATATTTGCAATTCATTGGCTAGGCAGGTTTTGCTAAGTGGTAGCAACAGACCAGCTACATCGAATTTTTAGTTTGATAGAACAGCTCTGTGGACTATATTAAATAAAAATACAAGAGTATTGATGGTATGATAAAATGGAGGATTCGGTTGGATTAGGTATGCATGTATCAAATCAAATCACTCTGTTTGTAGAACTCATTCGCAAGCTAGTTACATACAAGAGTTATAATATGGTTTACAATAGCGAGAACAACTCACTCTTGGTTCGAATTTAGATAAATAAATGTCAGTTACTCTTGTTACACCGAAAATCCTTAACAACTTGAAATTACTTCTTCCAATTAATCAAACGCAGACCCAACTAATCTACATTGCCACTGAACTGTTATAAACAAGAAACAAAAAGAAAAAACTTAAATTTGGGCACTACACTTCATGGCACGTCCTCCGATGCCACTACGAAAAGATTACTGTATTCATGAAGAGGTGAGGCAATCGCATTTCATCACAGACAAAAGCTTTTAGCACGAGAGATTTCAGCGCTAATTGATATAGGTCATTCATCTTCCTCTTAACATGCCCCGTATCGAAGAGAGAATGAAAAACTGATTCCGCTCTTTCCAGGTGGTCATTAACATATTATCTATATATATAGGTATACGTTCTGCAAGCGCTGAAAAGGGGACACATCAAAAGAAAATAAGTCAATGTTTCAGGGACCTTATATATATATATATATATATATATATATATATATATATATATATATATATATATATATAAATATAAGTCGCAGAGGAAGTAATCGGAAATTTTCAATTTTTTTTTTTCACTGAAAGATCTTAATGAGAGCTTTCCAAAAAGGTGCTATACTATGGGTATCTAACCAATAATACGGCTCTATAAATTAATTTGAACAATGACGTGAGCCCCACCCGCCTCGGGTCAATTTCGTAGCCTCTCTACGTCACTCGTGATATTCCTACCTTTCATTCAAACTAAACGGTCCTTTGAGCTGAAAATTGTTTCTACGAGGTTTTCAAGTGCGCTGAATCCGAATCTGAGGTCAAAAGAGTGAGATTCCAACACACGAAAGTTCCCCATTCTTTCTGTTCTCCAATTTGTACTTGTTTAATGCGTGATCGAATTTTAGCATATCCATAACCATGATTCTTGTCGCCATCAGACTCAATTGCGCTATCAGTCGCAATTCAGGTAAATTGGGTAAAATCATGTCCTCGCACATCCGAGGGCTCATCTTTTGATGCAGCTGAATCTATTATTTCGATTGACTAAGCTAGTTTAATCATTCAGTAAAAATGAGCGGGGAAATACTTTCTTGGCTAACTGTCAGAAGACTCAAGAGCTCAGGTAATCTAAGTTGATTTTATTACTCCAGTATTGATTGAGAAAGTTGGATCAGTCAGTAGAGAAGCTGAGAACTACATTCTGGGCTCACTGTCAGTCGACTCAAGAACTGATCTAAGTCGAATCTAGTACTCCTATTCACTCAGTTAGTGCACTCCATTTACCAATAGGCGCCATTTTTCCGATCCCAGAGCTCCACGTTTTTAATTAACTGAGCGAGGGCTCAACGTTTTTAATTACCTGAGTGAGGGCTCAACTTTCAAGCCAGTTGAGGGCTTCATTCTGAGCCCATTGTTAGCACGAAACAAGAGCTCAGTAAATTCAGATACAGATCTTAGGGTTCCATTATTGACTAAGCTGATCAAGTAGGAGAGTTCCCTCTTTCAGTAACTTGCTTTACTTGGATGATCTGAGAGCTCAATTTTTCTGTAGGGAAGATGGTTCAAGAATTATTTGAGAAAAACTCGACATTTTACAACGTTGTGAGGCTGCTATTTTGTATTCACTTGTTTGGTATGTTACTTCCTCACCCACCCACTCTCGGCCTCAGAAATATTTTGAATCAATTTTCACAGCTCCAGACTAAGGTGGTATACCCAGGTCTTCATCGTCGCGCTAGTATGATTCTATAGCTGAAGTTTCATTTCGTGGCTGCCCTGGTATTAATATGTAGGTACATGTATTCATAGTCATTCACCAGCACACATTGATAATCATTAACAATAATAATTAATTAATCAATCCAATTCATTTGTTAGCATTCGATTTGTTATGTAAATTACACACATCCCTTGATGTCCCGAAGCCCACCAACAGAGTTGAATAAGTATCCTAGATGACACATCCTCATACGACACCCTAATTCAGAAACATCAGTTAACATATGTAATCACTCAATTGATTATGTAATAATAGTATAATTTGTCGGTAATGCTTCGATTAGGATACCTTGTTACAAACCCAAGTACAGTTGGTTACTTCGATACGTTCTCAGGTATCGGACCGTGAGTTGAGCAGAATTTAATAAAGCCGTTTTATAAACTTGCAAAAAAAATTGAATCAAAATCAACATTTGCAAATAATTATAATTAACTAGTCATAATGAGTTATTAATATATTTGAGGCAATAGTATCAATCCGCTTCCAATACCACGCTACTCAATATAATATACACAACTTTAAAAATTAATAAGAAAATGTGAGTAAATACAATACGTGTATTAGTAAACTTTCGAAATAGATCAAAATACTGTAGAAGCTTCATTTAAAAAATTAAATTTTCAAAATTGTTCACCTTTAAAACCCATTTTGAAACTTTTTCGATATTTCAAAAAGTCTCACATATATTATGTATGTACCTATACCATTCCAGACAGAGAGGTATTTAGAAAAAAAGTAAAAAATCCGCTAAATAATCCAGTATTCAGTAAGAAAATATGATTTCGTACAGCAAAAATTTTTTTGAACAAAAAATAATGTGATCAACTATCAGAAAATGTGGTTAAAATCGCTCTAATCACCAAAATAAAGAGATTGTCTTAATTGCAAGATACAAGATTGGTTTATATGTCTGATACGTTTTCACAAATATAGAGTATAATCATGAATAAAACGACAGAATCTATAAAGGCGGAATCCTGGACAGATGGTTGGCCTGCTACGTAAAATTTTCCAGTCATGCAGCATGATCAAATGAGTGAATTTTCGTAAATTATCGTATCACATCACGTTACATAGTTTTGGAATTTGAGCCCTTTGAGTGCGAAGAAATTGTTCACTACCCATTAATTGACAAACAACACTCGATCTAAATAATATTCTGCGATTCAAAAAGGATAATGGATTTTTAGTCATTTTTTACAAGACTTTAAAAAAAAAGGCCCTTCTGTCCAAAAATAGGTTTTTTATTCATCTCCAACGTCCCCAGAAACTGAGACTTCTTTTTTGCAATTTTCATCGATTTGTCAGCAAATATTGATGAAATTTAAGTACATTTGTCAGCATAATTGTGTGCATACATTATTTCATGTTCTAGTGCATTGTTGATGAACTTCTTTTGTATAAAAGTCAGCTAAAAAATATAATTTAACGTTTCAGTCATATTTAATGATTTTATTAGCACATTTTAGAAATTTGAGCCATAATGAGCCCAAAAAGTGCTGGCAACGAACTCATCATTTTCTTTGGAAACCTTGATTTGTTGGTGCAAGAACGGAATTTTTCTCTCAGTCCTAAAGAAATTTATCGTCTGTAATGTCACACAGACACGCACTCACAGATATATACGATATATGTAGGGGAGAGTGGGGCAGTTTCAACCAGTGGGGCACAATCAACCACCTACATATTTCTGGAAATGTTGTATTTTTGGCTTCAAATTGCTACACCTAATGAAGAATTAGTCACCTCTAATCATCTGGTAAAACAAAATGCCGCGTCGTCAGTCGGCTGTCAGTCGGCGTCGATCTGTTTTGCAGGCTAAAAGGTTACCTAAGTGAAAAAAGTGAAATTCCATTTTCCAAATTGAAAGCATTGCTTCATTTCGTGTTCTTTTACAAATATAATTGTGTCATCCTATTCATGATTATGTCTAGATTGCAACTCATCTTCGGCTCACTCGGCAAAAACAGCTGTTTTAGCCACACATGTAATATTATGCAACTAGTGCAGGTGGGGTAGAATCAACCACTGGAGGTGGGGCAGTATCAACCAGCGGTTGATTCTACCCCACCACGGGTTGATTCTGCCCCTCCACTGGTTGATTTTACCCCACGAAGATTTGTTTTAAAACCCGAGTATTTTATTTCGTTTTCGTTGTGTTCGAAACTACAAAAGGACCACTAACAAGGCCAACGTCGATGAGGAAGCGATGCACGAAGCGATCAGGACGGTGAAGAGAGGGGTTTCAACTCGAAAAGCAGCCCAAATCCATGAAGTCAACCGAAATACTCTGGTATCACGACTTAAAAAACTTAATATTTCCTTTCAGCAAATTGCTCGTTCCGTTAACGACTCAGGGAATGAATCGTCTGGAGAGAGTGAAGACAACGATGGCCCTATCAGCAATCTCTACAGTTCAAAATATTCGGTTAATCAAATCTTCACAGTAGAACAAGAGAAAAAGTTGTGTGATTACCTTATAGAATGCTGTCATTTACAATTTGGACTCTCGTACAAACAGATCTGTCTTCTTGCTTTCGATTACGCCAAATTTCTTGGGAATAAGAATCTTCCAAGCTCATGGGTAGAAAGAGGAAGGGCTGGAAAAGATTGGCTTCTCGGTTTCATGAAAAGAAACAATGAATTGTCGCTGAGAAAACCTGAGAGCACTAGCTTATTTAGGGTGACCTCATTTAATGCAACCAGAGTCGCAGAGTTCTTTGAAAATCTCCGTTTTCTGTATGAAAAGTATAAATTCGAAGCTCATGAAATTTACAACCTGGATGAAACCGGTATCACCACGGTTCCTTCCACAGTGAAAGTGGTAGGGAAAAATGGTCAAAAACGGATCGGCATTGCAGCATCGGGTGAGCGCGGAGAACTGACTACCATTGTCGGAATGATCAGTGCAGGTGGGAGCCATTTGCCCCCTGTATTTGTGTTCCCTCGCAAGAGATCAATCGACGAATTTGTTATAAATGGTGTTCCTGGATCTTTGCCTCTTGGAAGCATTATTGAAGCACATTAAAAAGCACACACGCTGTTCTGTGGATAGTAAGATTCTACTTATTTTAGATAATCATAAATCACATGTGAATATTACAAATTTAGAGTTTGCTAAACAGAATGGAATGGTGATTTTAACCCTTCCACCACATTGCTCTCATAAACTTCAACTTCTTGATGTCAGTGTTTTTGGCCCATTCAAGAGCCGAGTCGCTCAAGCGATGAATGATTTCATTATTACGAACCCAGGAAAATACACAGCTGTAAAAAAAATGCCATCATTGACCAAGGAACCATTCTTATTATCATAAGAATAATATTATGAGTGGTTTCAAAACCACAGGCATTTTTCCATTGAACTTACTAGCGTTTGAAGCAAACTTTAGATCGGCTACGAGTTCACAAAGTCTAGATTCACCATCAAAACCCCTATCATTCGCCTCTGGTACCTTTGCACCTGCGGACAGCAAAATCCCTCATTCAACGGACTCTTCAAAATCAGGACCTTCCAATCCTCAACCATCGGCCTCTTGTTCCTTCGTGCCTGACATCACTGACGAGCCTCCAACAACAAATAGTTTGAATCTCCTCAATCCAGAAATTCCTGTAGCATGTACGAGTAGTAGTTCCAGCGATATGCCTAACAATTCTCCCTCTATTAGTGCCCTAGGACTCAATTCAGCCGGTGCCTCGCCTTCACCAGTTTGTGTTCGCCCACTACCAAGCCCACACTGCCCTCCAAACTGTGCAACACCTAAACGTCGTCAACGGAAGACCAAAGGTTCTGTTATGTTGACAGAATCACCTGAACTTAAGAAGTTGAGGCTTGAGCTCGAAGCAAAGTCAATCCTGAAAAAGTCAACTGTGGGGTGCAAGGGGAAGCGAAATCTTAATTCCGCAGTTCCACGGGAAGTGCAAGATTCAGACAGCTCTGGCAATTACACTGATGAGTTTGACGACAATCCAACTGTTGACAATGGCCCGGAACCTGAATTTTTGCTTGACAGTGAGCAGATAGAAATTGGTGATTATCTTCTTATTCAATTTCCTACCAAAAAATTGATCGTTCATTATGTTGGGACAGTTCGTGGTATCTATGGACCAGGCGAATATAGGGTAGAGTTCCTACGACGAAAGAGCGGAGGAAAATCTTTTTCCTACCCTTCTGTTAAGGATGAAGCAAGTGTTGAGAGAAGTGATGTAATATCCAAGCTGGCAGTCACAAAAACAACCAGAGACTCTTTGATTTTTAACTGCAATTTTTCAAATTTTAACGTCCGTTGATGAAACCTTTACTGTGATGTATCTGAGTTCCTAACACCTGTTTCCACATTATAGTTCCTAAAATACAAAGTTTTGAAGAATTTTGGTGCTTAATATTTAATTATATACCTCATTTAAGTATATTTTGCATGATGGTTGAAAGTGCCCCACCGTCTGGTTGATACTACCCCACCAGTGGGGCACATTAAACCAAAACTAGATTTTTACTAAAATGTTTATTGTGGCTATGGTTTGTAATTCTTTCAAAAATTAGCCAAGGCGGTTCTTGGCCAGATATTAAAGCTAACCTGTGAAACAATTAGATTTGAAAAATGTCTTTTATAACTGGCTCCAGAGCCTTTGCATTCAAAAATGGTTGATGGTGCCCCACTCTCCCCTATATATATACTTTTACTTGTTCCTCAGTACGTCATTTTGAACGATGTTGGATATCCATTCTTTACCATAACGACGTACTGAGAAACCACTGCACTGCGCACACGACCAACTTATCGTCTAGACTTCTACCAAGAACAATACAAGTATCTGCCCCTGCTCTCAAGTTCCACAATTTCTACTTTTATGGAGCTATTATCTACATAAAAGGGTCATCTCAAACATTTTTCTCGAGCACCACCATCTTCTATGAATTCAAACAACACTGGAACCCTACCTACGCTTTAACTTTCAGTTTCCATCTCTATCTCTATCTATACTACTAGCCGCTCCGGCTCGCTACGCTCGCCTCCACGTCCAGCCGGGGGGCAAGCCCCCCGGACCCCCCATTAAGTTGCTCGCTTCGCTCGCAACGTGTGGCATGTAGGGAATATTGCTCGCTTCGCTCGCAACGTGTGGCATGTAGGGAATATTGCTCGCTTCGCTCGCAAAGTCTGGCATGTAGGATATGTTGCTCGCTTCGCTCGCAAAGTCTGGCATGTAGGATATGTTGCTCGCTTCGCTCGCAAAGTCTGGCATGTAGAAAATGTTGCTCGCTTCGCTCGCAAAGTATGGCATTTAGGGGATGTTGCTCGGTTCGCTCGCAAACGGTAGATCTCTAAGGGTAGGTTTAACTTCTGTAGGGGATGCTGCTCGCTTCGCTCGCTTGAGGAAGTTATACTGCCCACCCAACTTGGCAGACGTTTTTTTCAGTTGGGAATTATTACAAACAAATTAAATCTTATAAAACTACGTGGAACCACGAAAAGTTTATTCGGGGATGTTGCTCGCTTCGCTCGCAAGGTATACCTGTATATGTGTAGGACAAAGTCCGTATTTATGCATACCTGCTCGCCTCGCAATGTTGTGACATCGAACCCTTCACGTCAATTCTTGAGCCTTCTCTCGTCCACGGCAGAATCATTTTAATCGCTTTGCTCGCTTCTGCTCGCAATTTGACCGAGTTCTCGTCACTTTTTTCGATATCCGATTTCGGATTCAGATTCGGCGGACCCAAAGCTGTATTTCGCCCGCGAAAACCGTTCCGAAAAACGTACCTTTATGGGGTATATTTTAATCGGAAAAAACCAAGTTTTTCGGCGGACTTTTCGAGAAAACGGGTCCGTACTCTCGCATTTTTTTGACGCATTTCCCGATACTTTTTTCGCGATCCGATTGCGCCGTCGTCTTTCTCGTTCAAAAACCTACAAAACCGGTATTTTTCCAGAATTTTCAACGCCCGTTTAGAGGGGTAGGGGAAGCGGGGAAGTCCAAAAAGCGCACATTAATTCTTACTTCGACCCCCCTCCCGCCCTACGGCCCATGGTTCGGCTGGGATTAGAAAATTTTAAATTCGCTCGCTCCCCCTTTCGGAAAATCCCAAGAAGATCCCCCCCACTCGTAGACTCCCCCCACTCAGCCGTTTGGCCGTGCATAGACACGACAGACAGAGCGACAGACAGAGCGACAGACGGAGTTTCATTCTTATTAATAATAGAGATAGAGATATTTTTCCAGAATTTTCAACGCCCGTTTAGAGGGGTAGGGGAAGCGGGGAAGTCCAAAAAGCGCACATTAATTCTTACTTCGACCCCCCTCCCGCCCTACGGCCCATGGTTCGGCTGGGATTAGAAAATTTTAAATTCGCTCGCTCCCCCTTTCGGAAGATCCCCCCACTCGTAGACTCCCCCCACTCAGCCGTTTGGCCGTGCATAGACACGACAAACAAACAAACAGACAAACAGACAAACGGAGTTTCATTCTTATTAATAACTAGCCGCTCCGGCTCGCTACGCTCGCCTCCACGTCCAGCCGGGGGGCAAGCCCCCCGGACCCCCCATTCAATTGCTCGCTTCGCTCGCAAAGTGTGACGTGTAGGGAATATTGCTCGCATCGCTCGCAAAGTGTGGCATGTAGGAAATGTTGCTCGCTTCGCTCGCAAGGTGTGGCTGCGCAGATGCGATGTACTTATTACAATTGAAAAATGTAGGGGATACTGCTCGCTTCGCTTGCAAACGATAGATCCCTAAGGGTAGGTTTAACTTCTGTAAGGGATGCTGCTCGCTTCAGGAAGTTATACTGCCCACAGAAATTGGCAGACGTTTTTTTCTGTTGGAAATTCTTACAATTCTCGCTACGCTCGCCTCCACGTCCAGCCGGGGAGCAAGCCCCCCGGACCCCCCATTGAATTGCTCGCTTCGCTCGCAAAGTGTGGCATGTAGGGAATATTGCTCGCTTCGCTCGCAAAGTGTGGCATGTAGGGAATGTTGCTCGCTTCGCTCGCAAGGTATACCTGTATATCCTTGAGGAAGTTATACTGCCCACCCAACTTGGCAGACGTTTTTTTCTGTTGGAAATTCTTACAAACAAATTAAATCTTATAAAACTATGTGGAACCACGAAAAGGGTAGGTTTAACTTCTGTAGGGGATGCTGCTCGCTTCGCTCGCTTGAGGAAGTTATACTGCCCACCCAACTTGGCAGACGTTTTTTTCTGTTGGAAATTCTTACAAACAAATTAAATCTTATAAAACTACGTGGAACCACAAAAAAGTTTATTCGGGGATGTTGATATACCTGTGTAGGAAAAAACCGGTATTTATTACGTTGAAATGAGTCATCGACTCCCTTCAAGATTTAACTGCGTAGGCTAAGTCCCTTCCCTCGCAAGGTATACCTGTATATGAGTAGGGCACCTCGCCACCTGCTCGCACCCCAAACACGTCTTCCCAGAGCCTTCTCGCGAACACGGCAAAATTAATTTCTGATGTTAAACGCTTCTTCTTGCTTCCGCTCGCGATTTGACCAACTTCACGTCACTTTTTTCGATATCCGATTTCGGATTCAGATTCGGCGGACCCAAAGCTGTATTTCGCCCGCGAAAACCGTTCCGAAAAACGTACCTTTACGGGGTATATTTTAATGGGAAAAAACGTGGTTTTTCGTCGGACTTTTTGAGAAAACGGGTCCGTACTCTCGCATTTTTTTGACGCATTTCCCGATACTTTTTTCGCGATCCGATTGCGCCGTCGTCTTTCTCGTTCAAAAACCTACAAAACCGGTATTTTTCCAGAATTGTCAACGCCCGTTTAGAGGGGTAGGGGAAGCGGGGAAGTCCAAAAAGCGCACATTAATTCTTACTTCGACCCCCCTCCCGCCCTACGGCCCATGGTTCGGCTGGGATTAGAAAATTTTAAATTTGCTCGCTCCCCCTATCGGAAAATCCCAAGAAGATCCCCCCACTCGTAGACTCCCCCCACTCAGCCGTTTGGCCGTGCATAGACACGACAAACAGACAAACAGACAGACAGACGGAGTTTCATTCTTATTAATAATAGAGATAGAGATTAATAAGAATGAAACTCCGTTTGTCTGTCTGTCGTGTCTATGCACGGCCAAACGGCTGAGTGGGGGGAGTGTACGAGTGGGGGGATCTTCTTGAGATTTTCCAAAAGTGGGAGCGAGCGAATTTAAAATTGTTTAATCCCACCCGAACCATGGGCCGTAGGGCGGGAGGGGGGTCGAAGTAAGAATTAATGTGCGCTTTTTGGACTTCCCCGCTTCCCCTACCCCTCTAAACGGGCGTTGACAATTCTGGAAAAATACCGGTTTTGTAGGTTTTTGAACGAGAAAGACGACGGCGCAATCGGATCGCGAAAAAAGTATCGGGAAATGCGTCAAAAAAATGCGAGAGTACGGACCCGTTTTCTCAAAAAGTCCGACGAAAAACCACGTTTTTTCCCATTAAAATATACCCCGTAAAGGTACGTTTTTCGGAACGGTTTTCGCGGGCGAAATACAGCTTTGGGTCCGCCGAATCTGAATCCGAAATCGGATATCGAAAAAAGTGACGTTAAGTCGGTCAAATCGCGAGCGGAAGCGAGAAGAAGCGTTTAACATCAGAAATTAATTTTGCCGTGTTCGCGAGAAGGCTCTACGAAGACGTCAAGGGGTTTGTCAGGTATTTCACAATGTTACCTGCAGGCCTATTTCAAAAGAATAAATACGGGTTTTTTCCTACCTATATACAGGTATACCTTGCGAGCGAAGCGAGCAACATCCCCGAATAATCTTTTTGTGGTTTTACTTTTTGTGCTTTTTGTGGTAGTTTTATAAGATTTAATTTGTTTGTAAGAATTTCCAACAGAAAAAAACGTCTGCCAAGTTGGGTGGGCAGTATAACTTCCTCAAGCGAGCGAAGCGAGCAGCATCCCCTACAGAAGTTAAACCTACCCTTAGAGATCTACCGTTTGCGAGCGAAGCGAGCAACATTCCCTACATGCCACACTTTGCGAGCGAAGCGAGCAAAATTCCCTCCAAGCCACATTTTGCGAGCGAAGCGAGCAATTTAATGGGGGGTCCGGGGGGCTTGCCCCCCGGCTGGACGTGGAGGCGAGCATAGCGAGCCGGAGCGGCTAGTTATTGAATAAAACTGGCTTGCAAAACCTTAAGAATTTTGAGACTATAAGCTATGACGACCATTTTTTGACGGTCCCTTGGCGGACGATATAAATTATTTCTACTGTATATGCTCAATTTTCGGGAAAATGTGCTAAACAACATTGCTGAGTAAACGGAAAAAATGTAAATGCTTGAAAATTTGAAAAAGTTGATAGACATGAATTAATTGTAATTGTACTTAATGGCGCTTGTTTTACGTCTCGTGATCTACTACTACCTTTTACATTTACCGCTACATAATAATTTTATCACAGATTGTGTCCAGCCTGGACTGGTGGTTCTTCGAAGCTTAGCAATTTACCTATGCCAACTGTTATATTCTATATATTCTCTGTATTATTAGCGAATTTTCGTTTAAAAGAATTAACCATTGCTCAGGCTCCAACAAATTTTAAATAAAAATTTACAAAAATTTCCTTTATGAGGTATTCTAAAATAATCTAACAGTCCAACTCTTCTTCACACGCATATTATGTATATACAGAGTTTCCTAAAATGAACCCCCCCCCCCCAACTTTTTTAGTTTTAATTTAAAAAAATTTTAAAAATCTTAATTAAAGCCCTTATTTGCAAGAGTGGTGTGGTCACTTAGCCCAAATCAAAATTGAACATCGAACGAGTTATAAACCAACAACAAATTATTAAAACGTTATTTTCTCCTCTTTTTTTGAGCCCATAGAGACTTTTGAATGGGGAAATGAAAGCTATCAAGTGAGCTTAGTTTCCCAAATTTGTGAATTAAACACAAATTCCATGAGAAAAAGGCGGGGTCCATTATGTGCATAGATTGTTTTAAAAAAAAACTTGAAAGTAGTAAAGCATTACTATGAAGAAGAAAAATTTGCTCAAATGGTCATTCGGCTCGACTCAATCTCTGGTATTAGGTTCAATAGAGATAGCATTATCGGTCTCAAAACTATGTCGGCCCGGACAAGTAATTATTATGACATAGACGCAGCTGTTGGGCTCTTGCCAAGTTCAGCGCGACCCGATCTTTTGTGGCGAAATACAGAACTAAGCGAACAATTCAAAGCACCGGTGAACAAAAAAAAAAAAAAAAGACGACACCGCTGTAACAAATCCAAAAGGAAGTAAAGCGTTGCGTCGTCAAGTTAGTAAAGCCAATGGTAAGGTATTTCCATCCCACGTGCATCACTCCCTGTCATAGTTGTGGCATCTGACAAACGAGTGTTTCGAGATGCAACAGGTGTGTGATGGATTTTTTAATCTAAACAGCTCATCCATGAGTCGCATTACTAAGAATGAAATGACTGTTGCATCGTGATCAATCGGACTAGGGAGACATTGAAACCCATCATCTTGCAGAATCCAATGGGGAACAGGAGGATTTTAATTTATTTAAAACATTTGTGTACTTTTGCAAGAACCTCTTACGTTCAAATAGGAAACTCATTAATTACCTATTATTTACTTTATTTCAGGATGTTTGAATAGATTTATTTCATTCAGAACTGTCAAAGGCGTTTAAATCATGTTCCTAACAAATATAATGATAAGGTAAGCAATTACGAAGTAGACATGTCCTATGAACTCCGGGTTACATTATGTTGTTAGGATTATTTCCAGGGTTGCCGAGTTATATGACCCAAAATAAGGAAATTTGAAGGGATAAAAATTCACTTTGAAAACTATAATCATATTTACACCATGTTGTAATCTTTTCTCATCCAAGATTAAGCTCATTTATTTTATCCATTAAAAAAAATGTAAAATACTACAGACCCTACCACAACAAACAACTGTTCTATGTTCTGTGGTACCTTGGTACCTATCTATAGATTTTCGTTCTTTTGACCGCTTCCCACAAAAAATCTTAACAAAATCATTTCACGAAAAATGTGACGGAAATAATTAGATCTGGCCTTAGGTGTGAAAATTTGCAACGGTGCCTTGTAGAATACCTAGAAAACAATATCACAAGTTGCGGTGGCGCACAGATCAGCTGTGGGACTAGTTTCGAGCTTAATCAACCCCTCAGTGCTGAAATTTGAAATGGAACCCTTTACACGCAGCTGAAAAACATTATCTGTATGTTACGGAGACGTCTGATCAGTTAAAGGATCTCTGGGCTCATTTCCTTTCTAAAGGACCTACGATGCTGATTATTTGCACTGGAACCCCTTTGAAACACCTACAAAACAACTGCAAGGTACGGAGGTGCATTGGTTAAGATGATCTCTGAGGCCAATTTCGCGCCTAATCGACCCCCAAAGCTGAAACTTGATAAGAGCCCCTTAGAAACAATTAAACTTAGGAAACATGTACATGTTACGGAGACATCTGATCAGTTGAGAAATCACGGGGCTAACTTCTTCTCTATAATCGAACTACGACGCTGAGTATGTGCACTGGAACGTCTTTGGAACACCTACAAAACATTTGCGAGGTACGGAGGCGCATTGGTCAAGATGAGGGATATCTAAGGCTAATTTCGTGCCCAATTAACCTCCAATGTCAAAATTTGAAATGGAGCCCCTTAAAAACACCCAAAAAACAAATTCATGTTACGGAGAAGCACAGATCGGCGAGAGATCACGGGGCTTATTTCTTTCCTTCTACCTATGATGCTGAAAATTCGTAATGAAACCTCTTTGGAAAACCTACGAAACAATTGCAAGTTACGGAGGCGTATTATTGGTCTATATGAGGTCTCCAAGCCTTATTTCTTGTTCAATCGACTTCCAGCCGCGGTCAGTTATTTAGATTATGTGGAACACCTAGAAATCAATCCCAGAATGCGTAGGCGCACTGCTCATCTAATTGATCTCCGAGGCCGATTTCTTTCCCTTGAGTCGAAAAAACTTCTTGTCTTTCTATCTCGTAGGGACCACTTTTGGTTAACTATTTTCAATAATGAACCTTTGTAATCGACCAAGAAAAACCAAACGCTAAACGCCAATTTCGCTTGTAGACCTGTGGGGACTTGGCAATGGATCCAAAAAATAACTTGAATGCACGAAATATAGGCTAAATTCAGTCGGAATGGCACTATGTTTTTACTGAAGATGGAGAGAGGGTGAAGTTCGCGTTTCGCTTAAATATTGAGGAGGTACGACTGGGGCAGGCTATAACTTTATACAACCCTAACAGATAGTTTTGAACTCACAGCTGATGAGGATAATCAGAATCAGTCGAGTGTTATTAACCTTGCCCATTTTCAATTCTGTCGTATTTTAAGTGCAACATGCAGTAAATACCTATAGCAACTAATACAATTTCCATGAAATGAAGTTCGTGAAAGATTGAAACGGTTATACTGAATGATTTCAAATATCCAAACGAGGGAATGTTATTTAAAAATTGTACTCATACTGCAATTTGGGTTTGAGTGTCATGCGAAATTAGTAGAAAGCTAGAAATAACTTGTTTGTACGACTTTTGTCTCCAAAGGGAAACGGTTACGGGTGAAAGTTGAAAAGTATGAGTATAAAACTGATTCAAATTGTGTTTATAGCCAGTAATAAGTTCGGTTTACTTCGATTGTACCAATGAAATAAGAAACTTCAGAAATGAATCTGTTGTAAGGGTCCTGAAAAGAATAATTAGCTACGTGGTACCAATCTTTTACCAATCAAGAAAAAAAGAGGCGCTTAATTAGAAAATTCCTATTACAATCGAGATCGATCCACTCTTACCTCCCGGATAGTTCGGTAACAAATACTGGACCCATTAAACCGATCCTGGTTATCCTCATATTCCTAAAACACCTTCCTAATACTAAATTATTCTCATAATAAATAGCCAATTAGCTCTAAGCCTGGCTGTAGCTATATTAGTTGGACTTCATACGCGGTTCTTCAGTTCATGATTCAAAGGATGATAGTGCCGTGACGCAAGTGATAATTTATACAAAACGGCATTTCAGGATGAGAATCATTCGGGCCATTTTAATAATCTCTATTGTTTTATAAGGACAAGACATGTTTATCAGCATGCAGAACCGGCGTACAAATAATCTATTACGAGTAACGGACGTTTAGTGAATCCATCCAAATCTCTTTGACTCCTAAACGCGCATATATTTTGTTGTCACATTTTAATTTACGATTCTCGGTCTTTATACATTTATCATATTCAATCTATCATTCAATTTATTTACATATATCGCCCTCTCCCCTTCATACGAGAGAGAATTCCAGAATTTTCGGAATGGGAAACGATGTTGTCATTTCTAGACTCACAGCATAAGTATAGAACTTCAAACCATTTCACCCTTACGTGCAAGTTACTATTATTTATTACAAACTGATTGCATTCAAGTCCAAACACACAATGATTTATTTTTAATATGTACATTTCACTCGACAACAACACAACCACCTGTTATTCATTCAGGCATGACCTGTACTGTAGTTGACTGTATTACACTATTAGGTTCCAAGCACTTGTAAATTAGTGAACAAGCAACGAGTTTTCAAGGAAACAATTGTGCTTGAGCGATGGTTTGATAAAATGAGAGCATTCCAAAAAGTGGCAAACGGTTTTCCTGCTATGAAAACAAAGGGAGTTACACTTCCCTAGTAACGCATTGGTAGTACGTGAAAATCAATAGAAAGCCCCACCGAGACGTGACGCTCGTGACGTGACGAAAACAAATGGAAACGTCCTGTTGATCATTATTAAATGATAGAACTACTTATCTCATTAGCCCATTTGGTGTCCAGCAAACTAATGTGATGGATAGCAGTAGTGGAGGTTTATTCAACATTCAGGATACCCTCTGGGTGTCGCAGGTTAATCGCCTCTCCCCTTTGAAGGAGGAACTACTGCATTTCCATCACAAGTTCTCATGATCATCACACTAATGATGAGAACAATTATTGTGGTTCATTTTGTACAAGAGACTAAATATTTGCGAGAAACTGTTGCTGGTAAATTAGGTTATACTAAATTGCTCCAAGTTTTGCTTTCTAGATGGCATCCAATGTTTATTTTATTGAGTTGAATGACCAAGTGTCAATAACTACAGGTTTGTCTATAAATTTGGGTATTTACTTATTTATTCAAACAAAATCCACGATCAGTATCCGATAAAAGGGATTACCGTTCAATCAGGCAGAACTCACTGTTCCTTCGGAATTTTCAATTTTGAAAGGAATGAAGAAACATTTAGCACCTAATCAATTCAACTTAGTAACATTTCACTTCTTTCCAATCCCGTTGGGAAATCCTCTCGAGTCAACAGGTTTTATAGACCCTTCTCGAGTACAACTGCAAACCTCTTTCCGTTTGTTGAAGAACGGAAAAAAAAACGCGCTTAGGAGAATGAGTCGAGCTATACAGAGCAGCGGTAGCAACAAACTAGGCAAGGGGAAGAGCAGGGCGGGGGATTCATTCTCATTCAGCAGTAAACTAATTTGTATTCGGAATGGCCAGCTTCGCCTTCCGCCGGACAATCACTCTTCTTTAATTAAACGCTCGCCCGCCATGTTTCTTTTCTTTATTTTCCAACGCAACAATTTTAGCGAATTTTCGTGGAAAATGAAACTATTGCGATGGCTCCTTAAACTTTAAAATCAAAATTTTCGAAAATTTTCTCCATTGAAATCGGTTTTGAGATATTCTGGAACGAATCCTAGAGTTTAACGCTTTTTCATATTATATATATATATATATATATATATATATATATATATATATATATATATAATTGAGGTAGATAATGACCAGGCTAGTCGATGTTTTTTAAAAGGTTTTTAATTGTCCTGCGACGTTTCGGTCCTGGAGCAGGACCCTATTCATGCAGAAGGAACAACATATAGTTCTTCATTAGTAGATACTAATGTAGTATATATCACAGTTTCTTGTTGATAAACTACTTAACTATGGTGCTATTGGTCATAATTGATAAGGATTCTAATGGAGAACTATATTGTCGTTCAATCTGCATGAATAGGGTCCTGCTCCAGGACCGAAACGTCGCAGGACAATCAAAAACCTTTTAAAATACATCGACTAGCCTGGCCATTATCTAGCTCAATTGTACAATTACAACTAGTCAGAATCTCACTAGGATTGAGATAAAAATTCCGTTCTTGCGCCAAAAAATCAAGCATTCCAAACGAAAGGACGATTTTGTTAGCCAGCATTTTTCAAGCATATTAAATTGGTAAAATTTCAAAAAAGGGCTGAACAAATCACTAAAAATACCATAAAACGGCTAAAAATCGTTAAATTCATATTTTTCAACAGAATATTGCTCAAATAATGTTCATTAACTATAAAACAGAACAGTCGAAAATTTATGTACAAAATTATGGTGAAAAATGTAATTAAATTTCATTTAAATGTTCTTAAAAATCCGTAAAAACAGAGAAAATCATAAAAACCCAAAATCTCTTTTTGAATAGCAGACGAGTTTTCGCTATAAAATTGGTAAATAACATTTTCTTTTCATTCAAACTGCTAAGTTTTCAAAAGAACGTAACGTAATAAAAGTACGATAATTTTCAAAAATTCGCTCATACGATCATGCTGCATGACTGGAACTTTTTATCGTATATTCAGATGATTACTCAAGTTGGTCATTATTGTTTACAGAACGAAAGCTCTTAAGTAGAGAGAGCAATATAAATATAGTCAGCGAATCAAAATCCATTTTATGAAATATTTCAGTAGGAGTACGTTTTTAATGGATTTAATGGTGATGAAATGTAGAATATTCTGAATGATCACAGTCAGCAAATCACTTTTTAGATTCTTTAGACAGATGCTGTTACAGAAATTCGTTGGAGAGGGAATTCAATTATTAACACTTCTATTTCTTTATTAACAACATACTATATGGATCCATCAGCTTAATATTCTGTCTAGCATTCTCTCGTTTCAGTTTTAATCTAGTAATAGAAATATGCTACAGGAAAAGGTTTATTTGGTCTACAGTATTATCACTTTAAATATTTTAATTTTTGTTTTGAGGATAATTCGTTTTTTCTCTCTTTCTTTCTAAGTAGGTGCCTAATGATAATTGGGTGTAATACGTATTATGATTAATCGCGGCAGATCCGAGATTCTTGGCTACAAAAGCACTCTTCGTTCGGTTCAAATAATAGAGTTAAAAAAAATTTGTCTGTACGCCATCACCCATAAACGCTCTTCCACTGTTCCTTTTCTTTAGCTTCTAACGCAACAAAAGAGAATTTTCATGGTTAATGTTTATATGCTCAATAGAAAGTGTCTGAGCGAGAGCTTTCCAAAAAGATGCCATATGATGGGTATCTCTGACCAGTAAAACAACTCTTGAAATTCAATTGCACTATGACGTCACGGCCCCCGCCCGCTTGAGATTCTGGCGCATATAGTTTAGGATTACAGGCTAAATTTGGCATGTGGAATTTTATTATACCTACAGTGTATGAAAAAAGTGGTCATTCTGAAGATTTGACAAAATTCACTTTGCTGATTGATTTTTTACCCATTGAACCATCTTAAAAAAACTTGTATGGCACCTACAAAAACCACCACTTGCCCACTACTTGTGGGCAATGGGAAATTTAACACTCTTTCCAACGGTATAATCAAATTTGAATTTTCTCAGGTAATTAAGGGAGTTATGGCCGTTTCAGAGAGTTAAGGTCGAAATCACGAAAAAAATCTTAAGTGAAAAAACACGGATTTTAAGGGGAGTAAAAAACAGTTATAGGGCAACTTTTGTTGCAAATTAGTTGTTCAATCAATCCCTGGCATGTGGCAGGTACCAAAGGTTAACATCCTGTATAATATATGGAAATAAATTTATGAAATACGTTTCGGCTTCCTCTCGACAAGGATAGATGCCTAGGTAACTATATTTGTATTGGTGCAGAATGTTGAAAAATTGTTTATTTTGATCAAGTAAAAAATCGTCAACCCTACCACAAAATTAGTTGTTTTAAATTTTAAGATATGTACATTCCTATATCTAACTTTTTAAAAAACGCTACAAATTGATTGATGATGTTGTGAATAGCAAGTAAAAAGAAAAACATTGAACATCAGAACAGCAAGATTGGTAAAATGATGGTGATTGGTAAAATTTCAAAAATATGAAAATCACTACAGGTTAATCAAGGAGACCCCAACCATGTAACCATCCCGGAAAAATCTGGGAGGTAAGTTCTAAATATTTTGAGTCGGCATTCTAAAGAAACAATGCTTTCATCTCTAGATTTTTTTTGTAGCAATCTCCCTTCTTTTGGTTTTAGAGTTTATTGGTACCTACGGTTAGAAACTATTCAGAGCTTGAACGTAATTGAAAGCTACTTTTACTGAAAGGAACCAAACAATTTTTTTTTGAAATTTTGCTTCAAAAGTTGAAAATTTGTTACAAATTATATTAAAAAGTAGGTACTTATTTGACAACGGTTTCTCATGAGGTGACGCAGCATCATTACGACTTTCTGTCATTGTGAAAAACTTCTGTTGAGAATGCAAACACATTAATTCAAACCGGCAAAAGAAAAATCTACTACCAGATTTGACTACTAATGCTTTTAAAAGAAAAGTGCAGGTATGGGGTAGAAAGAGATAAGTTACTAAGATTATTTTCCTCGGGTCCCGGCACACAAAAACACATTTTTCCCCATTCCGCAGAATACCCTTCTAGCAGGGCAGCTACCCCATTTAAAATCCTAACGCAAACAATTACGCTGAGGAGCCCGAGAGATGCGCTGTATAAGAAAAGACCCCGACAAAACCAAACGCGGCCCTCAGATAACTTAGAGAAGGTCCTCAGAGAATTTCAGGACTGTAGGAAGGATAATAATTGCATAACTTTATACAACAGAATGTACAGCAGTAATGTGCTTCAGCGTCCGTAGCAATTTAGAGATCAAGACATCAAGGCGCATAAATAAATTTTACTATCCCGACAAATGGAAGGGAAAAGGGGAATGTGGGCCGATCTGATAAGAAATTATCTGGAACTTTACCGATGGGTGGGTAAATCCAAATGAATTTGTGATATTTCGTCTACATCCATCCTCCCTGGCTTTTATGGCCAAACTAGGTGTTGTAAGGGGTTTTTGTAGTTCCAAAATAAAGATAATTATTTTGCTACCGAGCTTTCAATGTAATGACATAATCTTCATAGTCCAGGAGTCAAGGCCGAAAATAGGTAGTAACTAGAGAACAAGGTCTGAGATTAGATTTTGAAAATTTAGTCCGTTCTGAGTGAGAAAATCATTGTCTGCCGTCTCAAAATTGGTGGAATACAAAATGGTGGTCTAATAAATAAATTTTACAGTTTATTAGCGAATTTTCTTAGAAAATAAAGCTATTGCAAAGACACCAAAAATTTTAAAATCAAATTTTTCGAATAATTTCTCCATTGAAATCCATTTTGGGACATTCTGAGACGAAATTTAGAGGTTAACTTGCTAAACCATTTATTTACTTATGGGTGCTTTACCGGGTAGATCCCTCCCATTGGGTATGCCTCGGACTTGGGGTGTACTGTCTGTTTGTTTAATTTTTGAAAGAGCTGGTCGGATGTCCCTGATTAATTAGTTAATAATTCGTGAGGGGAGGGGGCTGGCAATACTTATACTAGTTGTACTAGGTAATTATAATTTAATCATTTATTAAGTTCAATTATATCTACCTACCTAGCAACTAAAGTATTGCTAGCCCCTCCCCTCACGAATTAACAACTAATTGATCAGGGACATCCGACCATCTCTTTCAACTATTCAACAAACTGACAGAACACCCCAAGTCCGAAGCATACTCGATGGGAGGGATCAACCCCGTAAAGCATCCATTCAACGGCACCTGACACGGGATGGGAGGACGGATAGAGGATTTTACTGATCCAGGGCGCTGTGCGAGATATGCTCTGAAGATGATTTCATTACGTTAAAAGCGCGGCATAAAAAAAAATAATCTTTATTTCGGATCTACCAAAACCCCTAACAACCCAGTTCGGCAATGAAAAAGTGTATATTTTAATAGGTGTTCAGAGAATCCAATATCTCCTACCAAGGGAATCCTGGAAATGAGAAGGAGTCCTGAGGCGATTCTAATAGCTATACAATAATAAACATTATTTATACCTACCTACTAACTTCAAGAATCAAAGCATGTGAACGAAAATGGCGGAATATCGTCACTCCGGATGAAATTGCCTCTTATCCAACATGCATCGTCCACGATGAATATCTTTAATACAAAGTTCATAAACAACTTCATACTTAGATAACTACTGCATGTATTGAATTTTTGGTTATAATGCTTAATTTGGGGACGATGTAATTACTCAATCCCCTCACGTGGAGTTTAATTAATGTGACTTATTAGATCGCTGAAGTTTCGAAAACTTTCAAGAGTTTCTTATTAAACTTGCCATCGCTCTTCTTGTGGCAGAGTCTTTGTGAAATCTGCGGAGGCGGGACGAAGCCATAGTTAACTCTAAGACTTTAAATTATACCTACCTAGTACATTCCAACATACAAATTTATAGTTTTGACATGAATATGTCTAAGGTCTAAGGTCAATGTGTGACGAAACACATTACCCAACGGCTGATAAAGTTGGAAACCAGGCAGTGATATAGAGTTGGTTGATAGCTTATCGATGAAATTAACGTGATTCCTAGGCTGTATATATAGGTAACATCAAAATATGTACCTAACAGAGTTTTTTTTATTGGAAATTCGATTTTAATGGGGGAGAGACATGTTCATACAACCATTTATCGTTGATATATATGTTGAATTTTATCCACCAATAGCATGCCACAAATTCGTTTCTAAAAATTAACGCACAAAATAATAATATGATTAAAGACAAAAAAAAAAAAAAAAAAAAAAAAAAAAAAAAAAAAACACAAAACCAGCAGGGGCATCTACTCTTGACTTGTTTGGAGTCATTCAAACGTGTATATTTATTTTATATTTTTTAATGCAGAGAGATTCGATTCTAAGAAATTTGACACCATCCGCACTCCCCTACAATGAGTAGTTTTCTTTCTATGATTTTCCTGCAATGGTGACATCACATGGGGGAGGAGGCAGGGGTGCTTGGACATCACCTTTCTTGAAAATCTCTCACTGAGCATCTTTATTAAAAGATAAAAGGTAAGAGTAGGAACCTAAGGTTTCAGTTTAAGCAGGTTTTGGGTGAGTTCCAGAAAACTGATTCAAGGCAAGTACATAACCTACCCTCAGCTTCTCGGATGTTGGAAAAGTACGAATAAACGAATAAGATTGCCCTGAAACCTGTGGTGATATTTATACTCAGTAAATAGTAACTTTTATTCTGTCACGGAAAAATCCATCTTTTCCACAAAGCCTCGACGAGGTCCTGATTAGAAGAGGCAGGAGCCTTTGTACTCTATCCCCCGTTTATTGAGAATTCCTTCCCACTTTCCGTAATTTTCATTCCTCGTTCTCATCATCGCCTTCCGCTCGAGAAAAATAAGAACCCAAAGAGAAAAAACCGAAGTAAAAAAAGAAGATTACAATGGACGAAGGAAAAAAACGTCTCTTTCTAACGATGAAGAAGCGTTGAAATCTTGTTTCGTCAGCGGCCGCTATACCTCGCCTGAAGAAAAACGCAAAGGAGGACCAGCGCCAAGAAAACTTGTTCTTTTCATTATCTACGTACTTTTTCCTGAACCTTTCAAGTCCTCAATCAGCTCTTTTGTGCAACTTGAAGTAGTTATTATAGCATCTGTTGGAGAACGGTATAGGATTTTTTTTAATTGCCAGTGATATTTATGACCGCCCGATAAATTGGAAGGTGCAGATCTTTCTGCCCATCTACCGGAGCTCTTTACTCTTTCACTCGATGATATCTCATATCTGCTACGAAACATTGAACGGATTTTCATCTTCAGCTTAGATATTTCAAAGAAAACAAGGCAATGCGCATTCAATAAATTTTATGGCAGCTGTCTAGATCAAATACACTGAACCTAGGTATTGAAAAATCTGAGTACATGGATATAGTCTTGCATCTTAGATACATTTCTATCAAGTAGTTATTTTATGCAAACAAAATATCAACGCTTCACGCAGTACACTGTGAAATGAATCCTTTGGCACTTTTAATTATTAACATAATTGACATTGTAGGTATAGGACGTTATCGAAAGGAGAGGACGATGCGTACTAGAGTACTCACTAGCTCACTCAGCTAATCAAGAAAGATCCCATCAGCCCAATCGTCTCTTGATCCACAGAGTCTCCCTATCAAATTTCAACTTCCTAGGATGAACAGGTCAGACTTTAACTCAATGAGCAGAACTATTGCGCATGCGCAAAACTAATATCAATCGACTCTGGAAAAACTCCAAGTCTAATGGAACGATTTTGATGAAATTTCCAGGAATTGTGCGGAATATCTTCTAGTCGGTCCCACATAACTTCCATTGCCGTCACATAAGTAGTAATGTGTGAGCATGCGCAAACGGTAATTTCTTATAAAGTCGATTCCTTATCATCTATTGGTCCGATTTCGTTCAAACTCGCTGAGGAGATGGGTATATGTTCCAGGAAAATTTCCTATGAATTATACCGCGATTGGTGGAGTAATAACTATAACGCATGCGCATCATGTTGACATCATTTTGCCTACCAGAGCCAGCGGAGGCAATCTGATTCGATTATTTGAAACGAAATAAATCACTATCAACAAAAAAATAAACAAAATCACTGTTTACCTATTTATCCTACAATTTTTATTTTTATTTTTTAAATTTCCTTAGGATCTACGCATCTTGAACCGTAAACCATAATATTTTTAAGTAGAGGGATGGTCGGATGAGGGCGGGGGGGGGGGGGGGGGGGGGGGAGGTTTTTTCTTGGTCGATTTCAAAGGTTCATCATTTAAATGATAAACCGAAAAAGATATAATTCACGGTTCGACCATAAGGTCGTGCTTCATAGGACTTTCATTATTTTACTGACAGAGTTGATAAAATGTACCTATGTCTGTGAAATCCTAATAGATGAAAGGTCTTTTGACGCCGAACCGCCAATCGGTACGTGGAGAGTTACTTTCACACTTTTTTCTCGATATTTCAATGTGAAGCTTATCTGTGTTTGTAATAGGTGGAGGCGCGAAGGAGGAAGTTGAAACAACCACTTGGGCCTGAGCCCCATAAAAAGGATCGTTAACGGTGTCCCAAGGATATAACGGGGGTTAAAACAGACGACAGAATACTGCTATATAGTTGGTACTGTATCAAATGTTATGTAGAAGCAATTATGACTAACTCATGATTAGACGCGTCATGTAGGATCCATTGCCAATTTATAATTAGTAGATGCAACTTTATATCCATAGATGTGTAGCTTAAATTATAGTGTACAAGGACTTTGCAGCAGGACTTTTAGTACTACCATTGGAAAGCTGAGCATATTTTACGGTTGCGCAAAAAAGAAAAATACAAAATTTCCAATTTTTACAAAAGTTATTCAATTTTGAAATTTCCTGGTATTCCGTCCGTTTCGCCTTCCGTTACGCTAGTTTAATCAGCTCAGTTCTAACCATTATGTTGTCAGGTGCAATGTTGACTGAGCGAAGGAAGCCATTTCCCACTCAAACTCGTATATCTGCAATGATTTCATTGAGTTTTAGCAATGAATTTTACACGGGAAATTCAATAATGAATTTTTTTACCAATGTTTTACATTGATTTCCTTTTTTTTTTTTTTTTTTTTTTTTTTTTTTTTTTTTTTTTTTTTTTTTTTTTTTTTTTTTTTTAACTCCGAAATATTTTGCTCCGAAATTTTACTTGGAAATTCTATTTCTTTTGGCTGGAATAGCGTATCTAATTTCCTTCCTCGCTGCCGAAGATAGTGGTTCCTGCAAGAAGTCGAAACAAATTTATTCTCCTCAATCAAAATATCCTTTTCCTTTTTGTATGCCAGTTTCCAGAGCATGTTGATCAATTTTGTTTCCGTGTCTGTGGGTGGCAATTCCTTGTTACACGTAAAGCTATATCAAGTTTTAGTCAGATTTTGATGAACTTTTCAGGGATTGAACGGGTTAACACCTAGATATTTCCGTATAAACTTCTATACCGTCGGGTCAATAATGGCGTGTGCGCATGCGTGAACATAATTTTTAGAAGGAACCGACGTTATTCCTTAGGATCTATTGATCTAATTTAATTCAAACTTGGAAGGTGGTTGTTGGGTATGGATTTCAGAAAAGTGCTTTATCAATTTTATCGAGATCGGTGGACTATTGCGTATAAGCAAAACTGAAATTGGTTGACACGCGTGAAACTTCCAGACCAGACGGCCGATTAATGAAAATTCTATGAATCATGTGGGTTAGCTCTTTTATAGTTCCCTAAAAATGTCATTGCCGTCGGATCAATGGCTTTTGCGCACGCGCTAACGTGATTTTCTTGTAACGTCGATTTCCTACAATATATAACCCGAATTCATTCAAACTCGGAGGGTAGTTGTGTATTGGTTTCTCGAAGATGCCCTATGAGTCGAGCAATATTATTATTGGTAATGCCCAAAAAAAAATTTGGTTGACACACGTGAAACTCCAATTTTTAATTGATTTTGGGTTTTAAAATTGTGTGGGTTAGCTCTTAGATGGTCTCCTATAAATTTCATTGCCGTCGGATCAATAATAGCGTGTGCGCATGTGAATCCATAGATTTCTAATAACGTTGATTTGGTCGTCCATTTTACAATAAGTGAGGAAGCTACATATACTGTCCAGCCAACTTGGAAGAAGTTTTTTCTAATTCATCCTTTCTAAGTCAATAAAAATTTTCGAATGACGTACATAAGTAATAGAACATTTTGAATTGGTAGAAAACATCATAGTTATGTACTCCAATTAATTCTTTACTAAACACTCAAAAAAGGCTTACTATAAGAAGTTATGAACAGCAGTACTTCAGCTTCAGCAATTCTTCAAAACGTACTGGTCTGTAACTGGAAAATATCGAGAGGATCTGCGGCACTCCAAGTACTGCCGGAAGGACGCAGGCAGATGTGCAAAAGTCCTTCCAGAAGGTCCTTCCAGTCTATCATTAAAGTTCATGCGCTATGTATTCTTCATGAAGATGTCTTGTAAGGCCTCTGTATCATATTATCTTCGAGTATAAACCAGTGATCTACGTAGAACTGTTTTAAAAACAGAAATAACAGACCTTTGTAGAATAATGTGCATTGTTTCTTCATTTTAAGGTAGGTACCCATCAGTCCTAAAGAATCTCCATTTCGAATTTCGACATTTTACAGGTTGAAAAGGGAAAACTAGCCAGTGTAGATCAGGATAGAATGTACATTTTCACCGTTCATGACGAAAACATATAAGTAAGTACCTAACTGTTGTATATTTTACAAATGTCTGAGGACTCACAGTCATGGGCATGTATTATCAGTTCTTGGAATTCTCAAAGAGATAGTGCAGAATCGTGGTGTTGAATAAAATCCCTTAGAAAAATTGGCCAACATCTCTCGATGGCGATTAAGACTTGCTCAAACTTGCAGTCGGATAATGCACAATTTATTATGGCAAAGAATACTAGAGGACTTTGTGGATCATCCTCTTCTCATAACCTGAAGAAGGATCAAGCTTTGATGAAATAAGGAAGGTAGAAAGAGTAGGTAGGTAAGAAAGGTTTATCGGAGCTGAGTTGGAATGGGCTGCAGTGTCCTTGAACCTCCCCCTGGAGGGAGCGGAACCGGTCTACAGCACACGGTTCCCTCAGCTGTGGGCTCTGCTGCCTCCACGACAAGCCCTTGCTCTACGGTTCTTCCCTTCGATCAAATCACAATCATCTTCACTCATCCTGGTCAATCCAGAGCACAATAAATTCGATAGTACACAGGTAATAATGAAGAAGCAACAAGGTTATGAGACCACAGTACCTATGTCTCATGAGGTTGAAATACCACAATATATGATTCTTGAATAACATAATCATATTATCCTAGAGTAGTATGTAAGAGTAGTAACAAAAAAGAGACACAGGAAACGTCTATATCCAGAAAGAAAAATGTATAAATTCTATCGATTCCATCGCTTTAGACAACACCAGTAAGTAACAATAGTCTCCAATCACCTAGAAATATGGCACAACAGATTAGGGACCATCCGGTCACAGAATGCTGAATAATACTTGTTATTACATGCAAAAAGGTGCACAATTTATCAAAATTTTTTCTCTCGAATATCTCGAGACCTCATAATATTATGATGACAGCATGTGTACCTTCTATTTTGTGCTGTCATAGGGGTAAGAAGTCCTAATGGGTGAGGCACATAGCTTCATCGTGTCCGTAATTCCCATCCAAATCTTTCAATCCTGAAAACTTCAAACAAATCGGATGGAAACTGAATGAGCTTGTTACAAATTTTTGAAGTTCGCGCATGCTCAGCAGCCCCTAACGATACAATTGTGATGAAACTTAGGGGATAAGATTATTGTTGACATTCCTCAAATACCGTCCGAATTTGAGCGATGTTGGAAAAATATGCTGTGAGAATATGTCGCTTGATGGATTTTACATTTTCTCATACTCACTGAAAAACTCTCCTCAGCCCTATCTAAATCAATGTTAATTCTCTTTACTCCTAGCCCCCTTAGTTCTGGACCTATTTTGATATATTTCTTTAAATGTGTGTAGAATGATCTGTCTTTCTACATTTTGCCTTCGATGCCGCAAACGTTTCAAAATTTGTTCGTAGACATATACTCCAGGACGCCCATGTTTGCAGGCGATGGTATTATCAAGTGATGAAATTGATATTTAACCGGACATTCCCCATAAACGTCATCGAAATCGTATGTAACCAGTATAGGTAGTAATGATTGCACAAATGATAGTTACAAGGATTGCGCATTCGTACATACCCGGCAGCTAATACCGATCGTCATGATATTGAAGGGGATAGTTAAATCGTATTTTCCCCACCACCCTAGGAACTTGAGCAAGGTGCTATTATGACTGATGGTCATGTTTGCGCATGCGCAGAGTGAAGTATAAATTAAGTATAAATTGATTTGTGAGCAATGAAACTGACGGAGTACCTATACCTACCTACCTACCACCTACAGCATAACCCGCACTTTCTCTGAAAATATCATATCAGAATGTGATTTAAACTGTATAAATTGAGCTTGTTACATGGATTGGAGGACATGAATGTTCAGAATGCTCTACAACGTAAAATGCGAGAGGGAATTTTGATTTTAGCAGGGGAAAATGTTCCATTTTACGAAAATGAAAAAGATGCTCTGCTAATATGGTAGACACAAAAACAATAAATAAAAAATGAAAATAAAATAAAATAAAAATAAAGGACCTGGGTTTTAAAGAAGATCTAGGTCGAAGTCTAAATAGTCTTTCAAGTTTAAAATAGTTCAACTTATAAAGGTCTAATTCCTAGAGCTTAACAGAGGGGAAGGAAGGCACGCAGGCTGCAGAGAAGTGTTCATCGGACCATTAGTCTCGGAGATTTCCCTGTTTCAACAAATTTTAGTTTTACGCATGCGCAATAGTTATAACTCAACCATCGTGACTATATTTCAGGTATATTCCTGAAACGCATACCCATTTACCCCAAATTAGAATAAAATCGAACCGGTAGGTGACAGGAAACCGATGTCTTAAGAAACTTTCGTTTTCGCATGATCCAACCTTACGTTTTTACTGATCCAACGGCAATAACAGTTATAAAGGATCGTCTACAGGGGACGCACAAAGACAGACGCACAATCCCTGATCATTTCATCAAAATCGGACAAAAACTAGGTATATTTTTGGCTGTGACAGACCGACAGATATCAGATAAACACGGAACATAAATTGATCCAAGATTGATCTTGTAGCGGATACCATTCAGCAGCTAAACCAAATTTCATCAAAATTAGACTAAAACTTGTAGTACTTTGTTGTTGATTTGTGACTCGGTCGATGTTAAATTTTATTTGGGTTGAATGACCACAAAAGTCTTGGAAGTTTTGGCTTTTTTTTTATTGTTGTTTCATTAGCAATATTTCGGCGCCATGATGGCCGCCCTCATCATGCATAGTACAACATCTAGTAACAAAGATACAATTGACATCACATTTTTTATTTATAGGAACTAATATCATCAACTAACTCATTTAACCAATCTATTATATGAGTTTGGTTAAATGAGTTAGTTGATGATATTAGTTCCTGTAAATAAAAAATGTGATGTCAATTGTATCTTTGTTACGAGATGTTGTACTATGCTTGATGAGGGCGGCCATCATGGCGCCGAAATATTGCTAATGAAACAACAATAAAAAAAGCCAAAACTTCCAAGACTGGTGTGGTCATTCAACCCAAATAAAACTTGTTGTAGTTTTGGACGTGACAAAGATTTATCACAGACATGGATCCGCAATTGATCAACAAGCTCAAGAACCCAAAAAGCAAGTGGACATTGTTATTTCAGAGGGCACAATTTTTTTCGACTTCGTGCACGAACACAATGCTTCCCTAAATTCGGTAATGAGGAAACAATAAATTCAAGTAAAATGGAATACAAATAAAGTACTAGAGTTTTTAAAAAGCCACTGAACTTTCGAGGTCAGAGCTGTTGTAAAGGTCTAATTCCTAGAGCACAACAGAGGGTCCGGACCTCAAACCTGTGGAAAGAAAGGCCCGCGGGGCTGTAGAGGAGTGTGAGTGTGTAGAAGGTGCGTGAGTGTGCGTGTCACGCTTTAAAGAGCCCTTTTGTGGAAGGAGTAAAATCCTTTCGTTCATATAGGTGGGTAGGTAACCCGGGGGCCTCAGGAATGCGGGGCCCTCCACAGATCCAGAGATTGGGGCTTCCATTCTACAAACGACACCAACCCTCACTCTCACTACGAATACTGGACGCACATAGGGGACCTATCCAGTGTGAGAACGATTAAGGTTTCAACTTCATAAATACGAAATTCAGATTCATTACGTACAGAATTAATAAGAAAGACAAACGTTGAAGAAACGGCTGTGCGTGCGGGGAAGAACAACTGACAGAATGAAGTGGGAAAACAGCAACATCAATACGCGCTACCACCAATTGCATTTCTTACGTTGAAGGGGTGAAATTGTATTTCAGGGCTCAATGGTGCATTGCGTGGTGTCGTGGGGCAGCTTTGTGTCATATTTTATCGTCCTCATAGTTGCAATTTCATCCAGGAATTGTGATAATCCGATAATCCATCCTTCAATCACACCATATATAGTTTACTACGAGTCAGCGACGTGGCAAATATCTGAAACACCCTGAAAGTTTCTCTCGTAGTAAATACATCACTACTGTACCTACTAACTTGGGTAATCATGATGGTCACCAAAAAAGGAGGTACCCATTTGAAAAAAGACATATCCATGGCAAAAATTTGTAAAGTGTAAATCAAGCATTTTAATTTCTCCCTTGATGGGAAAAACAAAAGATCATGGATATGTCTAGTACCTACTGCTTACCAGTTGGTACCTACTACTCAATTGTATATACCTTCTTTTCACAAGATTATTCCATTATGGTTACAAAACAATATTATTTTTTAACTTAGAGTAATAAATCAGCGTTCCTTGACACTACAATGGCTTAGGGGTCATGAAATGTCGTGGTAAAATGAGAGCATTCCAAAAAGTGGCGAACGATTTTCCTACTATGAAAACTATGGGAGCTACTCTTCCCTAGTAACGCCTTGGTTGTACGTGAAAATCGATAGAAAATGTGCCGGTCGGGGAAAAAAGTATCGGTCGGGAAAAAAGTGTCGGTCGGGAAAAAAAAGTGTCGCGAAAAATTCCTTGACCCCCAGCCAAAAGACATATCCATGTCAAAAACGGACGGTAGACCTACGGTTCTACAGTCAGATAATTTAATAATGATTAATTTTACACATTATTAGTTCATTATGGTTACTTAGCAATATTAGTTTATAACTGAGCGTAATAAATCAGCTTCCCTTGACACTACAGAGGCTTATTATGAGATTTTTACTACAGAGGGATTATTTTTTTTTTTTTGACAAGTTTTATTGCGCCAAGTAATAACAACTTATAAGCAATATTCATGTGATAAATTATTATACACTTTCTTAAGATCTAATATACTTCACTTTAGACTTGTTGTTCTGATTATTGAGTCACTAGTCTTGACGTTCATTTTATTTCACGTAGTTCATGCGGTTTAGTTCTTTTAAGTCTTCTAAGTAGATCTTCGGTATCAAGGAGCTGAACGACATCCTCGTTAACATGATCTCTGAGCCTCAAAAGGTGATTGACGGCTTGCTTGCGGATAACCTCATTGACAGATTCAACTTTCAACTCATAGTGTAATCTGTTGTTTCTGAAGTATCTGTATGCATCAACGCAGGTACGCAGAACAGTTTTGAGTGTCTTCCCATAAGCCAGTACATTTTCCTGAATTTGATAACTAGTTCAGACTTTTTCTTTTTAACATGTGATTTCCACCTCAGTTTGGCATCGAGTGTCATCCCAAGATATTTAGCTTCATTGGCATAAGGAATCGCCTTGTTGTCAAGGAAGGCTGGCACGTAGTTGATCCTTTTATTTGTGAAATCAACATGTACAGACTTCGCTTCATTCAATCTAATTCTCCATCTTTTTGTACGTTCATGGATGCGGAGGATGGAGTGGTTTAATTTTGTAACTGATTCGATGTTGGTTTCTCTAGTCGCCAAAATTGCGGTGTCATCTGCAAACGTGGCAGTTGTATTTTCATCGGTTTCTGGTAGATCGCGAGTGTAAAGCAGGTACAGTAGGGATTATGAGATGCTGAGATAAAATGAGAGCATTACAAAAAGTGGCTATCGATTTTCCTGCTATGAAAACTAAGGGAGTTACACTTCCCTAGTAACGCATTGGTTGTACGTGAAAATCAATAGAAACGCCTCCATGCAATGTTTTTGTATTCTAATATATTATATCCCAAAGGAGCTCCGTTTAAAATTTCAGTACCGTAGGTATATAAGGAACGAAATAACCCTCATATGATCAGAGCGCCTCCCTACCTCATGATTGTGGGTATTCATCCTATTTTATAAGAATGAAACTCCGTCTGTTTGTCTGTCTGTCGTGTCTATGCACGGTCAAACGGCTGGGTGGGGGGAGTCTACGAGTGGTGGGATCTTCTTGGGATTTCCCGAAAGGGGGAGCGAGCGAATTTAAAATTTTCTAATCCCACCCGAACCATGGGCCGTAGGGCGGGAGGGGGGTCGAAGTAATAATTAATGTGCGCTTTTTGGACTTCCCCGCTTCCCCTACCCCTCTAAACGGCCGTTGGAAATTCCGGAAAAATACGGGTTTCGTAGGTTTTTGAACGAGAAAGACGACGCAACATAAATACGAGATAAATACGGGTTTTTTAGTACACATATACAGCAATACCTTGCGAGCGAAGCGAGCAACATCCCCTAATAAACTTTTCGTGGTTCCACGTAGTTTTATAAGATTTAATTTTTTTGTAAGGATTTCCAACAGAAAAAAACGTCTGCCAAATTGGGTGGGCAGTATAACTTCCTCAAGCGAGCAGCATCTCCTACAGAAGTTAAACCTACCCTTAGAGATCTACCGTTTGCGAGCGAAGCGAGCAACATCCCCTACATGTTTCAATTGTAATACATCGCATGAATGCCCTACATACCACACTTTACGAGCGAAGCGAGCAATTTAATGGGGGGTCCGGGGGGCTTGCCCCCCGGCTGGACGTGGAGGCGAGCGTAGCGAGCCGGAGCGGCTAGTTCTAAATAAATCAGAGTAGCTCCAGATTTCGCCACCGAAGGACGATGAGAAGGAAATTAGCTTCAGAGACCCCTTAGGGTAACACACCCTTAGCATAAACGATTTGTGGAATGCAATTTCGTAGTGGTCGAGCGAAAAGCTGAATTTGTCATCAAAACGCTTACGTAGATAAAGGCACCTACAGACCGAAAATCAATGCAAATAATTAATACATTTCACTCAAAAATATCAGGCTATAATTCACTAGACTCATTTTCATCATTTTTTTGCCTGTTTCCTGATCAAGTTTTGGTTGACCTGGTGGTCAACAATGGTTTTTGTTAGAGTGTTTGTTAGTTTGTTCCTGGGTCTCAATCTATTGTAGGTACCAACCAGTCTTAACCTCAACTACAATCAATACCCGGGTATGTATAAAGATTTTCCTTTACCAAGATTGTTTTCTGAGTGGATAGGATGTTGCCACATTGTTGTTGTGTTCTGGGTTTTTACTTACAATGACTTTTGTTTCAACTTTAATGACTGTGTCGTGTCTTGACACTGTATAGTATCATTGAGAGAGTTAGCTATAGACTTAATTAACTAATAGAACCTTGTTATTTTTTTGGTCTGACATTTTGAGTTCATTTTGTGTTATTACTTCTGTGCTGATCGTAAAAGTACCGTGTTTTGATTGTTATGGGCCCTGGTAATGGTTTTAATTGGAATCTTAGCAGTAAGGACTAGGTTCTTACTTTTCCAGTTTTACTCTTATCCTGACACAAGAATTGTGAAGTTCAATAGTCATTCGATTTAACCTACGCAACATGTTGAAAATTGTGTTTCAGAGTTGCAACGAAACCCTACCGCAGCCCTCCACCTTTTACCGAAGGGAAGAAGGGCGTTCCGCTTTGCTAGCTCCGCTAATAACTAGGACAGACTTGACTGACCAGCTCCGTATTCCTATAAAAGGCTGCTTGGTTTGCTCTCAACAATGCGAGAAAGTCATTGCAGACCTCGATTCCCGATTGGGAATTCCCGCTTCGGGATGGCGGCTAAACTTTTCTTCCAGCTAAGAAATTATCGTCACTTCTCTGCACTGCCTAGTTTCGATTTAAAACCTACTACGAACTTGAATGTCTCAAGTTTGATCGTGAGTAAAAGATCTTTTTTCCAAGAAAACAATTTCGAATGATGAACACATCCGAAACCGAATATTGCATTATACACGTAACATTTAACCTCATCCTTCTTCAACATAAGCACGACATAACTACAATACAAAGAACAGCCTGCCATATTGGGTGTGACACATGACTTCCAGGTATACTTTACGTTATGTTAAGTTTGTGCATGCGCGAAAGTTAGGTACCAGTGACTCGAGAGCAATGGAGATATTTGGGACCGCCTCAAAACTAGTTTTCAAGATCTTAATTTTTAGCTATTGCAGTAGCAACTGACTTTAAGATGACTTTTTTTTACAAGACTCTCTTCGTGGAATTATATATACAGGGTGTCCCACGAAAAGGTTACACTCCCTTCATTTCCCCTGAATTCAGCGTAAAACATTGGGACCAATGCCATTCTTCATAATTTTTTACGTAGATCTCAGTCGCCTCTGGTCAACCAGTGGATGAAGAAATAGTGAATCGAATCACGCAAAATGATGAGGACAGTAAGGAAGAAGACGATTCGAGTGCTGTTGATACCCCGTACCCTCCAGCCAGAACGCAATAAAAGAAATAGAAACTATCCAGCTCTACTTTGAATCGAACCAGTGCGATCCGACCTGCTTCGATCGAATTCAAGATTTGGAGAGAATGATCACGAAGATCAAAAGTTCGAAACAGTCCAAGTTCTCAACACTATAAACTAGTACTCAGAAATTGCAAAAACAATGTGCCTGAATTTCATTACTTAATACGTGATAAAAAATGGATAAAAACTGAAAAGCTAAAAATTCTAAATCACTTATTGAATGACAGACTCATATTTTGAATATGTTTTTTGTCGTAAAATTGGTACCTACCTACCTGGTTTTTCAGTGTTCAAATTTCAAAACGATTCAACATGAATATAATTCGATAATTTACGAAAATTCGCTGATACAATCACGTTGTATGCAAAACGTAATGTCGAGTTACAGGCACATCCCAAGCTGATACAGATTAGTTTTGAGCCGAATTTCTTAATTTGGTCTTACAGCTTAAAAAGAAAAAAATGATCAATTTTCGAGGGGAAGTTATTTTTTTAATGGGGCCTTTTTTTAATAATAATAACTTTTTTTAATTTTCTAGGTCGATTACCTTCAAAGGTTCAGTTCCAATAAAAAATAATACACAATAAGCGTTTAAAAAATCAAGGAATCGTTTCATAATGCCACAAAACGGATTTCAATTAGGAACATTTTGGAATATTCTATTTTTAACATTCTTGGAGCGAGAATGTTAAACTGTCAATTAGCGAGAACTTGCTAATTGAATCTTCAATGCGACCAGAGATTGGTGATTGGTGAAGTTTGGGCACAAACAACTCTAGTTGGTGCTTTTTAAAGGGGAATTTGTGAAGTTGTTCTGACTAACATACAAAATGTGGGCGATTTATGAACTGTACACCCCCCTTTCGCCCCGGGGTGGAACGGGGTTTAGGATCGCAGTAACACAACTAATGCTTCGTTATCTACTGAAAATCTTGGTTGTTTCAGGTTGGTGGTCTCGTACTCTGTAGAAAATTACATCACGTTTGTTTGCAAAGTTCATCTCCTATGCAGGACACGAAACATTTTCCCGTTGAAGCTTTTCTTTATATTTCCTTAACCGCGAAAGCTTCGGTGTCCGACGAGGATGAACGGGAAACGGCTTTTTTCCGCCCGGGAGCTTGTTTTCTCTCAAAGATATTCTTCGAGATCCTTTGTGATGGAGGAAAGGTTAAACCACCTTAGCTTAAGGCAATAAGGGAGGAACCTCAAAACGGCATGCAGGGAAGGTACAGATCGATAGTGTGCCTTCACATACGGTTTTGAACAGGGATAACTTCAAAAGCTTCAATGGATATCAATAGTTGGAATTTTCTTTCTTTTAGTATGTAAGATGTACCTAACTCAAGAAGATCAGTCTGAAGTAAAATTGAACAAATACAGCGATACATAAACAAACGTACGGGCTTCCGAGGTAGATAAATTCAATATCTGCGATAGTAGAAGGAGCGGAAAATGCTCCTTTGACGTTAATAATTATATATATATATATATATATATATAAACTTTGGTTGATGGGTTTGGTGAATGACCAACACCAACACTAGTCTGGGAGTGGATATTTTTTTATATTTGGTGCGACGTTTCGGTCAGGATCTGACCCTAATCATGCAGATATCTAAGACAACAATGAATGAAAATGTGTTAGTGAAAATGCTTAAAAGTAGGTGACAGTAGTCAATCAAGATAGGGTAACTAAGTACTTACAGTTGTTGCTTCAGTTTGAAAACAAACAGTGAACCGTGAGATGGTAAATTTAAATTATATAAGTGCTAGGTACTAGAAGTAGTTATCACAACAAAAACTTTTGCACAATCACAAGAAATCCGTTACAAATGTGTAAGGTTTGCAATGGGAAGGTTTACACATGGGTGGTGGTTATTGGTAGGTACTGTTACATGAAAGGTGCTGTATGGATGAATGAACTTATTTGCCTGATGTAAACTACCCAATTAATGGGTGATGAGGATATTATGTATTATTGTTATGATGTGGATATTATTTGCTATAAATGCTATGAATGATAATTGGGAGGGGTGACTAATACAAATATTCTTGTGTTATCAACTTATGATAGGTAGTTGATAACCCTTTTACATCTTTTTGAAAATTCACATTATTTGTGTTTTTTACAATAAATGCCATCTTTTTGTTGTGATAACTACTTCTAGTACCTAGCACTTATATAATTTAAATTTACCATCTCACGGTTCACTGATTGTTTTCAAACTGAAGTAACAACTGTAAGTACTTAGTTACCCTATCTTGATTGACTACTGTCACCTACTTTTAAGCATTTTCACTAACACATTTTCATTCATTGTTGTCTTAGATGTCTGCATGATTAGGGTCACATCCTGACCGAAACGTCGCACCAAATATAAAAAAATATCCACTCCCAGACTAGTTTTGGTCATTCACCAAACCCATCAACCAAAGTTTATATATTACACTAGTCATCTCCATCACCAAAAAAAAAAATATATATATATATATATATATATATATATATATATATAAGTATATATAATTCGCTATTCTATTTTCATTCGCTATCGAATCTAATTCAATCAGCCTTATATTACAGGGTGTCTACAGCAGTTATGGGACAAACTCGGGAAATCAATTATTGTAGTGCTCATTTCTGATCTTAGAGGTTTTTCTTAAACTCTTCGTTTTCGATTTATTCAATTTTCAAGATTTTTTACGTGTTCTGTACCTAATGACAGTGAAATGGCTATAACTACCCTTAGAATCTCTGTAAACTCAAAACTAAGTACACCGTTGGAAAGAGCATTAAATTTTCTATAACCCTGATATAATAAGAAATCGTTTTATTTATTAACATGTACCTATCATGTTTTAGCCCTGGGGTCCTAGCGAATTTTGCGAGTCAATTTTTTTCCGCGCACGAAATTAATTACAGTGATTTCCGCCTACAACCGAGTTGTTGCTAGGGAAATGGTACTTCGTCGTTTTTCATCCCACAAAATTCGTTGACCATTCGTTCGAAAGCTCTCGATTTATCCAACAATATTATGTTAACTACGGCGAAGTGCGTGTCCAACAAACTGAGTTATGAGCATGGTTATATAAATAATTGTTTACACACAGGTGATCATTCTCAATAATTGATATTGTGAACATGATTGCAACCGCTTGTTAATTTCTGATGTTTTCATAGAATTTCGAATCAATATCGAGGAGAAAACATGATACATGGTTGAAATTTTTGGTTCTAGAACAGAAATAATTTCTCAAAGATATGAGTTTCAAATTATTTTAGTTTATGTCATTAAGAAAACAGTTGATTGTTATTTAGTTTTAATTGGTAAACAAAAGGCCAAAGTACAAAATTAGAAAAAAATCGCGAATTGATTTTAAATTGTTTTCTAATTTTGTAATTTGGCCTTTTTTTACCAATTAAAACTTACTTACGTACTTCTTTCACCGATTTTTTAGGCCTACATTTTATAACAAAATTTAAATAAAAGTTTCAGCACATTTTTGTGCAAAATCTTTTTTAATGTTCTAGTTATCAGTTGATAAACTAGGTATATAAACGATGTTGATAAACGAAGGGACGAACTTTTTAAATCTCAATTCTAAGGAGAGATACCTAATTATCGTCTGGAATGACTCATACATAATATACATGTAACTTCAGGGACCGTTTCAGAATGCTTCAAAACGGATTTCTATGAAGTAAATTTTGGAAAGTTTTATTTCTCCCAATGAAATGAAACATGAATGTAAAGGAAAAGTAGTTAATCCATTCGTTCTCCTTACTTCGAAGAAAGTTCAATTTACGAGGAGATTCAGATACTAGTTTTAAAACTGCTAATTGAAGATTCTTATTTTTGGAAAATGCTTTTGCAATAGTACACTGTTTTATAAGCTGATGTATGCATACATGAATAACAGATTTACAACCCTGTGGTACATTCATGATCTTGAGATTTGCATCAACCATAGTAATTGTTTTAACCAACAAAACGACCTTTAGGGCCCCCACGCACATGCGATTTTCAGTCGCAGCGACAAAAAATAGCTCGCGACAAAAAGTCGCGGGCTGTTCTGTCGGTGCACGCACTGGATGCGCAGCAGTGCGACAATGGAGGACTTGGAGCTAACCTGTGTGATAGCGTTGGCGTTAAAGTTGAAGTGTCGGCGACGGCGTTTTAAAAAAAGGTTTTGGATTCATCCTATTATCTCACAGAGGGAAAGCAAGGGGCAATTTCATAAAATTCATGTAGATCTCATCCAATACCCTGCCAAGTTTCCAAGTTTCTATTTTTTCTATTTTCTAAAATTAATTTGTCGCAATCGACAGAAAACTCACTCAACTCAACATCACTAGAACTTGATGACATGATGTCACTCGGACTAGGACTAGAACGCAAGTGGGAAAAAGTCGCGCGACTGACGAGCCAGTGCGTGCAAGGTCATTCACTTCTGTGGTTCACATTTTCTGCAGCTGGCAGTCGCGTCGCCCAAAAAATGTAGCATGCTGCGATTTTTTAGTAGCCGCGACTTTTTAGTCGCAAGTGCGTGTTCTCTATTAACTTTTGTGTGTTTCATTTCTGCGACTTTTAATCGCTGCGACTGAAAATCGCATGTGCGTGGGGGCCCTGTGAACAGCGTATTTGTGAACCGCTGATTTTGGGACCAACATTTGAACTCCATATCAGTTTAGCATCCATATTCTCATTACTGTCTCGATTTTATATTCATAGAGAATGTTTGTTAGATCAAAATGTAAGTTCACAATCACCCCGTTTGTCAAGAATAAATGCGAATATGAGAGGAAATTGTGAATAACCTAATCTACAGCACGAACATTTAGATACAGTGGAACCTGGATAATTCGAACTTCTTTAATTCGAAATCTTCTTTAATACGAATTATTCTCTTGGTCCCTGGCATTTTGTATTTAAACAATGCTAAAAAAATCGTGGATAGTTCGAATTTTCGGCGTGCTAATTGAGGGATAAATTTTAAGCTGCTACTCAAAATAATTGTAAATTTATCAGGAAATACGTTTTAGTAACGATATTCAGCAAAAGGTTTGCGTTAGACCAAATGCATGCAAGTCAGTGCCATCGTACAATCTGATAACTGAGACGGTTCGGGAGACGAGATCGATGGATCATCAGCAGAAGAAGTACCGGTGCTGAGTGCAGCAGACGCCATGAATCACTGACAAGAACTTAGACTTTTTTTGAAAGCCGAATTAATGTAAGTGATTCATACTTCAACTCTTTGAATGCGTTGGAATATTTTATAATGGCCGAGAGACTTAATTCAAGGAAACAGGCCAAAATATCATCCTTTTTTGAAAAACAATAGATTGCTTTTTATGGTTGCAGTTAAATACAGTACCTACCATTCCAGGTGTCTTTATATTTATTGTTCAATGTTCTGTTGGTCAATACAGCATTCAATGTTACTGTATGTACTTTACTTCGTACTGTAGTTCCTTAAAATATAATTTATTATAATTTATTAAAAACTTCTTTAATTCCAATTTTTGGTTAATTCTAAGTTTTTGACTGGTCCCTTGAGGTTCGAATTATCCAAGTTTTACTGTATTCAAAAGTTATGGGTGAAATCTGAAAGACAAAAATTGTCATAAATCGTCGTCCATGCCAGACAGACGATTTAACTAAGCCCTCCTGGATTCGGACAACACGATTATTCCTCAAGAGGATTTTCCCTTTATTTTTGAGGTTGCCCAAATTGCTAAGCCTAAAATGAACGCGCTAAGAATTATTACACAAAGGTATTTTTATTTATTTATTTCGTTTATTCATCCAAGCATTCATTTATTAGTATTTTTTTTTCCGAGAATTTAAGTCGCATCTCAACCGGAAGGTAGCGGCATTGCACAGCTGTCAAAGTGACACTGCAAAGGTGACGATTCTCAGAGGAGCCATGTTGACCCTCCGTCACTAAACGGAGTGTCATCACGGACTCGACTGGCAAATCAGAGGAAGAGAAATAATAACCCGAAGAGATATGTACCTACAGCGGATAAAAATGCCACAAAAAATAAAAAGCCACAACTAAGACTAGATGATACTTACAACAACATAAATACTGGTAGCTATGCAGCTAAGTTAAATAAAGCTATGACTAGATGTAAGCATATATAAATCTTTCGAAGGCTAAAGATATCACAGTTCAACGTTTATTATTTCTGTATTAGAGAGCTCTTCTGTTCAGATCAAGAGTCAATAGGTATATTATTACTAAACGCAGCCTAAGGAATATCATTAACTTCGTACAATGATATACAGAGAAAAAAACATCTCCGAAGGTACCATATCTACCGAAAGAAAATAATTGATGATATAAAATATAGGGTAGGCGGGTAGGTACCTAACACAAACTCTTCGCTACGATAACTCGTCTATCGGTCACACAAGTTATAATAAACTTTATTTATTGAAAAGGTAGGATTCATAATCATTATATTTATGAAGTTCGATCACGGTAGCTTATTGGATGATTTCGATGATGTTAACACGTGTTCTCATTCATACTATGTTTATGTTACTATTTTCTGCAAAAGTTCTAGCCCTTATGTAGAACGAAGGAATGAACGTAAGGCGTTCCGGGTGGTCTCATTCGATTCTTTGAAATGAAATCTATCAATAACAAATTCTAAAAAAACGCTTGCTATTTTAATCACTAAGTTCTCAAAATCCCGATTTTTTCAAAATACATTTAGCAAATTTTGGTAGAAAGTGAAACTTCTATATGTCCATAGCTGTCAAGTAAGTTTGGGAAAAAAGTTACGAGCAACAAATGTACGGACAGATTTTATTATTATTCATTTATTTCATTTTAAATTATTTATTTATTTATTTTATTTTATTTTTATTGTCATTTTTTTTTTTTTTTTTTTTTCTTGTCATCATGAAAACTAAAGAAAAAAATTTTGAGGGGGGTGGTTACTTCTTTTTTTAATTATTTTTCTTGATTGATTACTACTAATTCAATTATTATCAATTGAAAGAAAAAAAAGTCCAGTCATGCAGCATGACCCTATGAGCAAATTTTTGAAGAAATCTTCGATTATTTCGATTTTTGACTGATTTTTCAACTTTGAAATTTTTGAAAACTTGATACATAATATTATAGGAAATTTTACGCTGATTCCGAATATACTACATGTTAGTAAGCTGAAAAAATTATTTCGCACAACAAATCGCAAAAAACAGGCTATTTTGAATTTTTTGACTACATTTTTGAAAATTTCAACCCGAAGATGTAATCCGATCCTGCTGGCCAACGAACTTGAACTTTCGTTTTGTGTCCCTAACATTTTAAAATTTGTTTGAAGTTTCTAGCACAATTCTACGGACAGTTATCGTCTGGAATGACACATACATATATATACATATACATAATATATATACATACATAAAAAATGCGTTAAACTTCAGAATATGATTCAGAATAGCCTGAAACGGATTTCTGCATAAAATGTTTTCAAAAAATCACATTCTACAAATTTTGAGGCGAGAGCAAATAGCTTAATTTTCTTCAAAAATTCGCCAAAAGAACCAGAAGATTCTATCGCTTTCAGTTTCTGCCCCACAAAAGAATATTTGAATTTTAGTTTTTTTCTCACACTCCTCGCAAAATATCGTTCAAGGGTCAAATAAGTAAGTTCCAACATAACATTTGCTTAGGAGCTTAGACCAAGTGGAACTGGACTGACCTTTGCTTGGAATGTGATGCCGTGGTTGAAGGCCTCCTCGGTGTGGAGCGGAATCCGAGTGTCGTAGTCGTCGTTGGTGACGAGATCGTACTGCTTCTTGGACGGCATGTTTGATCGTCCTTTTCAATGAAAACCGAACCAAATGACAAACGCGTGGAAACCACGTCTAGAAAACAATAATAATAACCAACCCGTGGTTTAATTAAGGTACTACTTACTATTACTATTAGGTATTATTTTTTTATAATTTTGGAATTTCGTTTTTCTGGTTCGAGACGAGGAAATGCGAAAAGAAAAACGACGCGCGCCTGTACACACTTGGCGACCGGTTTTGGGGGGGCACGAAGCTGCGCCGGGTCGAACTAAACACGCGCGGAGCCGGCAGGTGAGTCCGGAGAGCGCACGGGGTCCCGGCGGAAGGTGGAATCAGACTGGCGGGCGCGGGATTCGAGCGGGAACGCGAAGGCGCTGGACTGGAGAGAAGGTGGTCGGAGGTTCGCAGGAGGCTCCGCCCCGTCGTCCTTTTTTGCCTTCCGCGAAAAAAATGAGTCCTTTCTTCTTATTTCTCCGAGTTCTTCGTCACCTTTGCTCAGGTGCAAGCGGAAAGTAAAGGTAAGGACTCAGCGCCGGTTTACCAATCACATTGGTAACCATTTAACTTTTTGACTGAAAGACAGCTGCGTTCTGTATGCTTCGGTATGGGTTTTTCTCTTATTAAGAATGGCATTTCTGTGAAGGGAAGTTCTTGTAAAACCCATCTTAACCCTTCAGAACTCGCGTGGTGTCCACTCGCGTCGGGTCACTGGTGACCCATATTGAAAATTATCGAAAAATAAATTTATAAATGAGTAAGAAAATAATAAAGCAAACACATTCCAAGCAACAGGAATCGATCTTTAATGAAAAAACAAACAACGCTGCCTCCACTTTCTAAGTGCTTCAACTATTGCCCGTGCCTCTTTTTCAACTGAGGAGTGTCGCTGTTCTATAGGAGACAGTGTTTTCGAAATCAACAATTTTAATTTCTCCCTTGATGGGAAAAACAAAAGATCATGGATATGTCTAGTACCTACTGCTTACCAGTTGGTACCTACTACTCAATTGTATACCAACCATGTAGTGCCTTCTTTTCACAAGATTATTCCATTATGGTTATAAAACAATATTAGTTTTTAACTTAGAGTAATAAATCAGCATTCCTTGACAATACAATGGCTCAGAGGTCATGAAATGTCGTGGTAAAATGGGAGCATTCCAAAAAGTCGTGAACGATTTTCCTACTAGGTATGAAAACTATGGGAGTTACTATTCCCTAGTAACGCCTTGGTTGTACGTGAAAATCAATAGAAAATGTGCCGGTCGGGAAAAAAAAGTGTCGCGAAAAATTCCTTCACCCCCAGCCAAAAGACATATCCATGTCAAAATGCAAAACTTCACATAAGTAGGTACCTACTTCAATTTTTTCTTTGATTAGAAAAAGTCCCTCGATTTTGCCAGTTCTCCAAATTTACCCATTTTCAATTTAATGCCGAGAACCACCAGAAGATCGTTCGAAGACGAGTTAATTAAAATATTGAACCCCTATACTTATTTAGTTCACAAATGAATTCCTCCAACATGAAGAATAAAATGATTTATTTTAGCAAAACAAATCCTTAAAGTAAGCCATCTTTCACGTTATTATAAACTGCAAAGCACTTAGATTTTGTGCAAATAATATTGTCGTGGGTTATATCTATTCCCAAACGTAATTTTTCAGTAAAGTATTAATATTGGTATAGAGGCTCTATAGTTTACGAGCTCAATCAGCAGATTATAGTGGTTCCGCACGTTGAAATTATATTTTACCTGTCTCATATACCCCTGTTTAAAATTTCAGCTTCAGAGATTAAATACCATAGGAATCAGCTTTATAGCTATTCAGCAGGACAGAGGTCTCTGCATTGTCTAGTACTTACTGCTTACAAGTACCTACAACTCAATAGTACCTACCATGTACAAGTGCCTTCTTTTCGCCTCACTGTTATATAGCAATATTAGTTTATATCGTAGAGTTCCTTCACACTACAGCGGCTTAGGGATCATGCAATGTTGTGATAAAATGAGAGCATTCCGAAAAGTGGCGAACGAAAACTTGCTATGAAAACTAAGGGGTTATACTTCCCTAGCAACGCATTGGTTGTAGGTGAAAATCAATAGAAAACATGTTGGCTTAATTTCGCTTCGTTCGGAATTTCGCTTAATTTCAAACGAAAAACCCAGTGGTAAAACATGATACATGTTAATATCTTCATCCGCAGCAAATAGCGGGATATACTTTATAAACGTGAGGAAATTAAATGAAAAATGAACTGCCTAGTTCGAATATGAAGTACGTGCACTCGCGACGGGTCATAAGAGTATGAGGATTGCTAACGGTTGCTTTGGGTCAACACCTGGTAAAAACTACGGACGTTACCACTCGCGTCGGGTCAGATTAGTGATTGTGAGTAACCCGTGCCCTGTTCAAAGTTCAAAAGATGACTAAACTTATCATTTCCAGGAGCTAGGAGGATGCAAGGAGGGGTGGGGACTAAAAGTAATAGGAAGACGTTGAAATTAGAACTTGAAAGTTGACCGGGTCATCAGGGACCCGACGCGAGTACTGAAGGGTTAATCAACTACAGACAGTTCAAAACGCATTATTAAAAATATTATACAACAAACCCTTCAGATACCCTACTACAAAATTGTATTCGGACCTTAATGTTTGTAAAGTAAAAGATATTTTTCTAATTGAATCGAGTGCAAGTTTTTAGGTCTGGTATCAATAGTGATCACATATCCCGGTTATCGAGCTCTAGAACAACAGCTATGTCTAATATTTCGCTGCCACGATGCCATACTGAATTTTATCGGCGAAACTCATTTATGTTCGAGCATTGAAATTTTTCTATGACCACAAAATTAATCCCTTTGACTTCCGCTCTGCTGATTCTCTTAAAAAACATTCATTTCATATTTTGCGAAATGACGTATGATTTTTATGTATAATTATGTAATTTTATGAAGTGGGTATAATTTTAATTTTATGTTCTTCATTCGTGATTTATTTTGGCGAAAAGCTTGATTTATTTTTGTTAACACCTTTTTGTGAATAATATTAATAATTGAGGTGTACCTAAGCAACGTCAGGACTCCACCTGGGAACTCAAGTTCATCTGAACTCAAACCTAGGTGGGCCTGTAATCTTGAATTTTCAAAATTAGTTCTTTATTTAATTCTTACTTTAGTAATGCACATTTTTTTTTCTCACTTTGTACATGTAACCAAAGTTGTATATTTGTTTGCCAGTAAATAATAATAATAATAAACATTTATTCAATGAATAAGAGGGAATTATCTGAAGGATAGCGTTATCCTCTAGATAACACAATAGGGGGTGTTTATTCATCCCTAGTTAAACCCCATCTAGCGTTTTTAATTTATCTTGTCTCTGGACGGCTGGATAACAATTATAATTGGAAGTTAAAGAGATATCTTCTAACCTCGAACAAGTTTGTTAATTTACAAAAATCTTATTTGAATCTCAAGTTTGATTGTCTTTATTTTTGTACCTTCCATTGGATATATTTGGGGATTTATCTTCAAATAGCAGCAACGGAGAAGATTCTATCGTAGCATAATTCGTTGAATGGAAAAGAAGACCAGATATACCGTCTAGTAAGACCCAGTGTAGATCACCTAGGTACTAATATGGGATGAGTGCGTATTTTTATTGAGATTTCGGTTGGACAAAGATAGGTACCGTTCTTTACATTCTAACATAAAGGAAGATAAAATTAAGTCCACAACTTACTGATCACAATAATTCATTCATAATAATTCAGGTTGCTATATCGCTATTCGTATATGTATTTCTCTCTCTAGAAATGAAGCAAACAAACCGCAAAAATGTGGTGGTTTCTTATTTGCAGAGGTTGATAACATGAAATGGAAATAACGTCCAGCAATACGGTCCAATTTAATCGACCAATGTAATACCTACCATCCGTACAGAGATAGATGCAATTCTTTGGTGGAGACAAGTATCATTCGAAACATATCAAGCTTTATACACGTCTACCCGAAGATAAAACCCTTAATATTGTAGATAACTGTTTAACCAGCTGGATATCAATAATTGATGTTTTATTGATAATTATAATTGTTGTTATTATGGAATTATTACAGTGATTGAAGAACTCAGTTCTGCATTCGCGAAAAATCTCCTTGCCGTGTTCCCATCATTTGAAGAGCCGTACCCTTGTAAGTAAAAATAAGAGAAAAATAAGAAGAATATATAGCATTTACAAGTCAAATTAACCTTTTTACAAGTCAATTTAACCTTTTTACAAGTCAATTTAACCTTTTTACAAGTCAAATTAACCTTTTTACAAATCAAAATAACCCTTTTACAAATCAAAATAACCTTTTTACAAATCAAAATAACCCTCTTTGAGCAATGAGCAAAAATCGTTGAAGGGCAAAGAAAAGAAACTGAATACATTGAATACGACAAAGTAGGTGTAATAATAAATAATTAAAAAATATCAATTTTCCAACAAAAAATATATCAAAATGTTCCATCAAAAACTCAATCAACAAAAATATCAAATTTCGAACCAAAAATTCATCAAAATTTGCCAACAAAAAAATGAGGTAGGAAGGCAATGAGGTAAATCAATATATAGAGTTCCTAAAGTAGGATGAGCAATATAAGTCCTATGAGTGAGGATATGAAAATTACTTGAATATATAATGATTGACCTCATTGCCTTCACACCTCATTTTTTTGTTGGAAAATTTTGATGAATTTTTGGTTCGAAATTTGATATAGCATTTACAAGTCAAATTAACCTTTTTACAAGTCAATTTAACCTTTTTACAAGTCAAATTAACCTTTTTACAAATCAAAATAACCCTTTTACAAATCAAAATAACCCTTTTACAAATCAAAATAACCTTTTTACAAATCAAAATAACCCACGTTGAGCAATGAGCAAAAATCGTTGAAGGGCAAAGAAAAGAAACTGAATACATTGAATACGACAAAGTAGGTGTAATAATAAATAATTAAAAAATATCAATTTTCCAACAAAAATATATCAAAATGTTCCATCAAAAACTCAATCAACAAAAATATCAAATTTCGAACCAAAAATTCATCAAAATTTTCCAACAAAAAAATGAGGTAGGAAGGCAATGAGGTAAATCAATATATAGAGTTCCGAAAGTAGGATGAGCAATATAAGTCCTATGAGTGAGGATATGAAAATTACTTGAATATATAATGATTGACCTCATTGCCTTCCTACCTCATTTTTTTGTTGGAAAATTTTGATGAATTTTTGGTTCGAAATTTGATATTTTTGTTGATTGAGTTTTTGATGGAACATTTTGATATATTTTTTGTTGGAAAATTGATATATTTTAATTATTTATTACTACACCTACTTTGTCGTATTCAATGTATTCAGTTTCTTTTCTTTGCCCTCAAACAATTTTTGCTCATTGCTCAAAGTGGGTTATTTTGATTTGTAAAAAGGTTACCTATTTTGATTTGTAAAAGGGTTATTTTGATTTGTAAAAGGGTTATTTTGATTTGTAAAAGGGTTATTTTGATTTGTAAAAAGGTTAATTTGACTTGTAAAAAGGTTAAATTGACTTGTAAAAAGGTTAATTTGACTTGTAAATGCTATATTTTTGTTGATTGAGTTTTTGATGGAACATTTTGATATATTTTTTGTTGGAAAATTGATATTTTTTAATTATTTATTATTACACCTTCTTTGTCGTATTCAATGTATTCAGTTTCTTTTCTTTGCCCTCAAACGATTTTTGCTCATTGCTCAAAGTGGGTTATTTTGATTTGTAAAAAGGTTATTTTGATTTGTAAAAGGGTTATTTTGATTTGTAAAAGGGTTATTTTGATTTGTAAAAGGGTTATTTTGATTTGTAAAAAGGTTAATTTGACTTGTAAAAAGGTTAAATTGACTTGTAAAAAGGTTAATTTGACTTGTAAATGCTATAAGAGAAGAAAAATAAGAGATAAAACAAAAATATCATGACTTTTCAGACTCCCCCCCCATCAACACCCTCCACCAACAGCGAGTTCCTATTATAAGTATGAAATTTGAAACTCCTGACATTATTTCCAAAACTAGACCAAATTGATAATTCAATTTAAAAAAAATTATCACGAAAATCTGACGAGAATAGTTAAAACATAATCATTTATTACTATTACCCCCTCCATTCACCCTCTTTCATGATGAAATTTGAAACTCTTGATATTCCTTCCAAAACTAGACCAAATTCCAAGTTGAACAAAAAAGAACCATGAAAATCAGACGATATTAGTTAAAACATAATGATTTATTACTATTACCCCCTCCATTTATTACTCCCCTTTCGTACTTAAATTTTAAATTCCTGATATGCGATCCAAAACTAGACCAAATTCATAGTTGGAAAAAAAATCACGAAAATCGGAAGAGAATTGTTAAAACACTACGATTTATCAGTATCACCCCCTCCCAGTTGCATTAGTTAAAACATTATGATTTATTACTATTAGCCCCTCCATTTATTATCCCCTTTCGTAGTTAAATTTTAAATTCCTGATATGCGATCCAAAACTAGACCAAATTCATAGTTGGAAAAAAAATCACGAAAATCGGAAGAGAATTGTTAAAACACTACTATTTATCAGTATTACCCCCTCCCATGATGAAATTTAAAACAACTGACATACGTTCCAAAACTATACCGAACTCTTAAGGGGGCACCGGACAGTGGGGCTCCGAGCGTTAGCCGGTAAAGCAGTTCACCCGCAAGCCGGTAGGGCGTGTCGATGGGGAGAACGACGGGGAGGGGCGTATGTGAGAGGAGGTTGTGGAGGGGGGAAGGAAGACGAGAGCGTCACGTTCCACCTTTCCAGTTGTCGCTGAGCCTACTTAGCCCAGCAAATCTTGTTGTCTAAAAGAGGGTGTGCTGTGCGTCAAATCCGGTAGTTCAGATTTTTACCAACTTGCTTGTGATCTTGGCTCATTGAACTCATGTTTAATAAATTCAAAGCTTTCCAGCAAACTTTTTTTTTAGGGATGGGAAATTAGGAAGTTATATTCTCTCTAGCAATGATTGGTTGTAGGTGAAAACAAAAATGGCATTTTTTACTGTCAGTCGAAAATTTGGAATAATCGGCCCCACAGCTAAGAAATATCCATGTAAAAAAAATCAACTCAAATTATTAAAATTTTAATTTAAATTCGAACAAAAAATCGCTTCAGATCAAATTAAGAGACCATAAAACATTAAATACAAAGTCATGCATTATGATTGACGAGCGAATTTTTGTAAATCATCTTATTACATTCAGGTTAAATTGTTTTGAAATTAGCGCACTCTGAGGGCAATGAATTTAAAATATAAATTTTGTTACGGTTGTTACTTCGTAACGTGATGATTCGTAAATAGGGACAAATAAATATTCCAAAAGTTCCGAGGAATTAGGTTTATATTTGTAAAACCATTTGACCCTACCTACTAAAGGGGGGGGAACCTCGCTATAATATATAGCAGCCCTGTGTCTCGGACAATCGGTGACCACCACAGTCAAAGGATTTAATGTAAATTAACTCACCAGATTCGTAGTACAAATTAAAAATAGTTAACAGACCGTGTTAATGATAAAATCTCCTTCGGGGGGTCCGTAGGCATGGGCCGCACAAAATCCCACGTGGCACTCGCGATATTGAAAAGTAAAAGGGGTATATTTTATACGCACGGAGAACTGAGGACGACTGCCTGTCGTGCTTGGATCTCGGATGAGCGGAGATGATAGAAAAGTGGGAGAAGTGACGGTAAGGGTGAAGGGTCAATCAAGTATAAGGATTAGTCCTTATCAGTGTTGATATTCTGACACCATCCCCTCCCTTCCAAAAAAAAAATTTTGTTTTGTCGGAAAAAAAATTTTGTTGTTGAAATTTATTTTTTTCAATTTAATTTGATTTAAATTTAATTTATTTTTTTTTTTTTTTTTGTTGTTGCTGGTATTAATTTACTCTTTATATTCAGAGAATGAAGTTTCATTGGGTGGTCACTTTATGTCAGAGTGTTGAAAATACATTGGGGGGTTCGAACAGTGCGAGGATTTGGAAATGTAAGCGTGGAGGGGTGTGAAAAACCTTGTGGCTGTTTTTGTTCAAGGGAAAATCACACCCGGCAGAAAGCATTCCTCGAGTGGTTTGTTGCCTTGCACACCAACAGCCTTTTGTTTTTTACTTTCGTAATGTCCGTATGGTGTGGCTCACCAGTCGAGAAAGCACAAAACTGCATCAGGAAACCTAAACCTCGATTGGTACACACGAGGCGAGCAGAGGGACAAATTTAAAAATAAAATCTTTCCTTCAGGGCTGGGATATAAAATCAGGACACATTCATAGTTCCTAGTCGCAAGAGGACACATTACTCATGCGACACAAATCTTATAAGTACATTATGTACATGTATTCAACTTAAAATTAGCTCCTGTTCAAATTATTCACGTTGATGCACAATTCACATGATTTCAGCACTGCACATAGGATTGGCACTAACGAAATACCGAGACTGCAGGGCTGTATGAATTTTAACTAAAATTAGGGACTTTCTAGTAATAAAATATTTGCTCTTATTCAGTATATTATTTAAAGAAAAAAAAAGAGAATATTTTTTTTTTTTTTTTTAATTTTTTTTTTTTTTTATTTTTTTTTTTATTTATTTTTTTATTTTTTATTTTTTATCTTTTTTTTTTTGCTATAATTGAAGATAAAATTTGTATCTCCAATTTTATACTTATACTACTCGTAATCGATACTCAAATTAAAAGAATTACGTCAAGATAGATGAGTGAGGTTCATCGAAATTAATGGATTTGCTGTGTGGCGTTGAGTTCTAACCACTTTCAATTGTGATATGTGAGCTGATTTGAAAATATCGGGGTTGCTTAAGTCTTGAAGGAGGTATGTGACCTCCGAAAGTTGCTTGTGAATAACGTAGGGGCCATGGAAACGAGGAGCGAGCTTTGACGTAACAGATTGTTGTTTGTCAGACAAAATATGAGTTTTTAAATATACTTGGTCACCCAGTTGATAAGTCACAGCTGCGTGTTTACGATTATAAAATTTTGCGTAACGTTGATGCTCTCGCTTGATGTTGTTAACCGCCGTTCGCCAAGTTTCCGGTAGATTAAGCTGTTCTTCGTCTACATTCCACATGAAATTTAGCGGCGTCATCATATTGTGTCCGAGGAATAGTTGGGCAGGACTAAATTTAGTCGTTTCGTTGTAGGCGCTATTGAGGGCAATTTGGGTTAAATAGAGATGATGCGCCCATTTGGTGTGATCCTCTGAACATTGAGCTCTCAATGATGACTTCAAATTTTGAATCTGGCGTTCTGCTTGATTGGGGTTGGGGTAATATGGCGGTAAAAGAGTGTTTCTGATGCCACAATTGAAAAGAAAATCTTTAAACTGCTTCGAAGTGAAATAAGTCGCATTGTCCGAAACCACTCGTTCCCAAAATCCAAAATAACGAAAAACGTGATTTTTTAGCGCATTTATTATGGACTCGGAGGTAGTTCGCGTGAGAGGCACCAGTATTGTGTATCGCGTCATGCCGTCAACCGCTATTAGAACATGTCTGTATGATAATGATTGGGGTAATTCGCCAGCAGTATCAATATACAAAGTTTGACCGATGCGGGTGGCTGGTGTTGATGAGAGGTGTCCTTTTGGATGTGAACGATCAGTTTTATTGGCTAGGCACCTTTCACATTCTAGTATCCTTGATTTTACAGTTTTATACAGGTTTGTCCAATAGAATTGACGTTTGATCGCTTCAACTGTTCGTTTTATTCCTCAGTGTGAGCCTAGAACTGATGCATGATAATATTTAAAAACTACATCAATTAAAGATGCGGGTACTACGGCTCGACGTATTCCCGGTTTTGTCTCGTACATAAGTCTTCCTGTTATCAGAGAATAACGATTATTAATGTTCGTCTTGTTTTCTATTGCCATGATTATGGGTTGGAGATTTGGATCCGCTTGTTGAGATTTGTTGAAATCAGCAAAGATTTGTGGGAAATCTTGCAAGACCGAAAGTGCCTGAACCGGTGTTGAACTTGATGCTAATTGGAAATTAAATTCTGTTTCAGATTCAGAATCTGTGGGCACACGATCTACATGTGATGGGAAATTTCGGCTGAGATAATCACACAAAGAATTCTTGGTACCTTTTATGTGATGAGCAATAAAACGGAAAGGCATGAATTCCACTGCATAACGGGCCATTTGCCCACCATTTTTTGCTAGACTAACAATTGCCGTTAAGGCTTTATGGTCTGTATGAAGGTCGAATTCCGCATGTTCCAGGTAAATACGAAATTTCTTGAAACCAAACGAAATCGCCTTTGCTTCGAGTTCATATGCCGAAACGTCTCTTTTGTATTTTTTCAATTGTTTGCTCGCAAAAGCTACTGGTCGAATTTCGCCATCATGGTCTTGAGCCAACATTGCTGAAACGCCGAGTTTTGATGCGTCTAAGTAGAGATGAAACCTTTTTGAAAAATCTGGAGTCATTAGTACTGGTGGTTGAGTAACTAGTTTTCGTAGTGATTGCCAAGCCGTTTCCGCCTTATCATCCCATATCATCGGGGAATCCTTTTTTCGCAAGTCATTTAGCGGCTTAGCTAAAATTTGAAAATTTGGTAAAAATGTTGAAAAAAAATTTAGTGCTCCCAAAAAGGAGGCTATTTGTTTAGGAGTTCGCGGTCGTTCAATGTTCAATAACGCCGCCACTCTATCTTTATTGATGCTTAGTTTCCCTCCAGCGGAAATTTTGAAACCCAAAAAAATCTGTTTCTGTTTGGGCCAATTTCAATTTCTCAGGGTTTACAGTCAAATTAGCAATCTGTAACACTTTTTAAGACTTCCGTTATGTGTTTTATGTGCTCGTCATATGTCGAGCTGTAAATTAAAACGTCATCGAAATAGAAAAATAGATATTTATAGCGTAAATCGAAGAACAACTGATTCATCCATTGCATTAATGTTTGACCTCCTTTGTTTACTCCGAACGGAACCTTCGTGTAAGCATAGGTTCCGTACTCACATTGGAAGGCAGTTAATTTTTTTGATTCTTTTGACAATGGAATCTGGTTATAGGCGGAATTTAGGTCCATTAACGTAAAATAATTGGCTGATTTAAGGTGCATGAATGCAGATTCAATGGGGAGAACTGGGAATTGTAAATATTCTAGTTGCCTATTGAGTTCCCGATAGTCTGTTACGAGTCTCCAGGTATCTGAATTACTGGAACCCTTTTTATGTACGAGAAGACAAGGAGAAGCAGTTGACGTTTTTATGGGTTCAATTACTCGTTGCTCCAAAAGCTTATCAAGTATGTTCCGCATAGCTTTTTGCCTTATCGGTCCTTGTGTGTGAACCTTGACTTGTTTTCAAGGTTGCGCCTTCTTTTAATCGGAGTTCACAGGTAATTAAATTTGTCATCCCGAGTTCTTTAGTTAGAACTTCCGGAAAACGTTTTTTGAATGAAGTGAGCAATTTTCCTTCATCTATTTTGTTACTTAATTCACAAGCGAAGTGAACACAATCTTCGACACTGTGCAAGGGAAATGTACAGTCCGGTCGAAATTTGAAACAGAAGGAATCGGTTGAAGGATCCAAAAGCAAAGTGGTGTCTTTTTGAAAGTCCAGTCCCAGAATGGCGTTTTGCGGCAAATTAGGAACATAGCAAAATGGATACGTCCAAGAATTTTGCCCGATCTTAACTGTTAAATTGACCATCATAGTAATTAAAATTTCAGATGAGTCTCCCAATTGAGCCATCATATGTGTTTCAAATAGTTTCAAATCATTTTGAGTTTGAAGAAGTTCCAAAAAGGAACGATTTACCGCCGAAAAACTTGCGCCCGAGTCAATCATGACGGCAGTCCGAATCCCGTTTATCACAATTTGGGCTAAGTTTTTGGTGCTTTCATCCTTTGAAACTTGTCTTCTGTGAATTTTTTTGGTTTTATTTTTTCTGTGAACTCCTTTATTTAGTTTTTTGAATTTTTTGGGGTATTTCCGTTGAACGAGTGTTGTTGCGTATTCTTGTTACTTTTATTTTGTGTTGGTCGGTTGGTGGATTCTCTAGGGCTGGGTGATCTAGGGGTTCCTTCCGGGGGTTGGTAACTCCATGGAGGCAAATACGGAAATGAGGGGTAATTCATATATGGTCCATATGGCTGTGGAGCTATATAGGGTTGCAGGAATGCCTGCTTGAAAGGTTTGCTGAAATTAGGATTGTTCTGTTTGAAACACGTTTGTGTTTTTGCGTTATTGTTAAATTGTTTAATATTGTTGCTATCATTGTTGTTGAAGGTGCGTTGTTTACCCTGATTACGTTGATTATAGCCTCCTACTGATGATGTATTTTGCCGATAGTGTTGAGAAGGGAAATTCGGCTGCGCATCGGAGTTTGATTGGAGAGATTTTTCTCGCCTATTATCTGTATTTTCTTGATTATTATTGGATTTCAGCAGTGAATTTTTGGAATTTTGCATCTGCTTTTTTGATTTCGCTTTTTGAAGATTTTCAGTTAACTCTAATTTTTCTACATCAGCCACAAGATTTTGTAGATCTGTCATTGTTTGTGGACGAGTGTTGAACTGAAATTTCGCGCGTGTATTCGTTGAGGTTCCTTGTACAATACTCTTAACAATATCAGTATCACAATATTGCGAGAGTATGTCATTAAATTTGGTTACCTGTTCCACATACGTTCTTGAAAGGATTCACTTGGACATTGTGGTCTCAATATTTTATCCTGAACCAAATTTAATTTTGTATGTGGCGTCGTTAATTCGTGAAGTAAAGTTTTTGCAACTATCTTGAAAGTTATTACGGGCTCGATTGCTAAACGCAATAAAATTGAATTTCCCTGAAAAGTCGCAACTCGTTGAAACATCGATTTAAAACTACTTTCCCTCATCCCATTTAACAGGTGTAGTTTTCGAAAAATTTTATGAGGCTCCAAGGGTTGTCAGTGTATAGCTTGGGTACTTTAGAAATCTCGTTTTCGATGTAATTTGGTATTTTGTCGCCTTTTACATCGCCTTGAAAATCGAAAGATAGTGCGCCGAGTTGAGAGGTTTGTGCGCTTGTGCGCGTGTATCGCGTGTATCGCATCTATCGCATGTGCGCGTGTATCGCGTGTGCGCGTGTATCGCGTGTGCGCGTGTATCGCGTGTGCGTGTGTGCGCGTGTATCGCGTGTGCGCTTGTGCGCGTGTATCACGTGTATCACGTGTATCGCATGTGCGCGTGTATCGCGTGTATCGCGTGTGCGCGTGTATCGCGTGTGCGCGTGTATCGCGTTTGCGTGTATGGGCGTGTATCGCGTGTGCGCGTGTATCGCGTGTATCGCATGTATCGCGTGTGCGCTTGTGCGCGTGTATCGCGTGTATCGCATGTATCGCATGTGTGCGCGTGTATCGCGTGTATCGCGTGTATCGCATGTGCGCGTGTATCGCGTGTATCGCGTGTGCGCGTGTATCGCGTGTATCGCGTGTATCGCATGTGCGTGTGTATCGCGTGTGCGCGTGTATCGCGTGTATCGCGTGTGCGCTTGTGCGCGTGTATCGCGTGTATCACGTGTATCGCATGTGCGCGTGTATCGCGTGTGCGCGTGTATCGCGTGTGCGCGTGTATCGCGTTTGCGTGTATGGGCGTGTATCGCGTGTGCGCGTGTATCGCGTGTATCGCTTGTATCGCGTTTGCGCTTGTGCGCGTGTATCGCGTGTATCGCATTATCATGTGTATCGCGTGTGCGCGTGTGTGCGTGTATCGCGTGTATCGCGTGTATTGCGTGTGCGCGTGTGCGCATGTATCGCATGTATGGCGTGTATTGCGTGTGTTGCGTGTATCGCGTGTGCGCTTGTGCGCGTGTATCGTGTGTATCGCGTGTATCGCGTGTATCGCGTGTATCGCGTGTATCGCGTGTATCGCGTGTGCGCGTGTATCGCGTGTATCGCATGTATCGCGTGTATCGCGTGTGCGTGTATCGCGCGTGTATCGCGTGTATCGCATGTGCGCGTGTATCGCGTGTGCGCGTGTATCGCGTGTGCGCGTGTATGTGCGCGTGTATCGCGTGTATTGCGTGTATCGCGTGTGCGCGTGTATCGCGTGTGCGCGTGAATTGCGTGTGCGCGTGTATCGCGTGTATCGCGTGTATCGCGTGTGCGTGTGTGGGCGTGTGCGCGTTTATCGCGTGTATCGCGTGTGCGCGTGTATCGCGTGTAGTGCGTTTATCGCGTGTATCGCGTGTGTGCGTGCGCGTGTGCGCTTGTGCGCGTGTATCGCGTGTATCGCGTGTATCGCATGTGCGCGTGTATCGCGTGTAACGCGTACATCGCGTGTGTGCGTGCGCGTGTGCGCGCGTATCGCGTGTATCGCATGTATCGCGTGTGCGCTTGTGCGCGTATATCGCTTGTAGCGCGTGTATCGCATGTGCGCGTGTATCGCGTGTGCGCGTGTATCGCGTGTGCGCGTGTATCGCGTGTATTGCGTGTATCGCGTGTGCGCGTGTGCGCGTGTATCGCGTGTGCGCGTGTATCGCGTGTATCGCGTGTATCGCGTGTATCGCGTGTGTGTGCGCGTGTGCGCGTGTATCGCGTGTATCGCATGTATTGCGTGTGCGCTTGTGCGCGTATATCGCGTGTATCGCGTGTATCGCATGTGCGCGTGTATCGCGTGTATCGCATGTATCGCATGTGCGCGTGTATCGCGTGTGCGCGTGTATCGCGTGTGCACGTGTATCGCGTGTGCGCGTGTATCGCGTGTGCGCGTGTATCGCGTTTGCGTGTATGGGCGTGTATAGCGTGTGCGCGTGTATCGCGTATATCGCGTGTGTGCGTGCGCGTGTGCGCGCGTGTATCGCGTGTATCGCATGTATCGCGTGTGCGCTTGTGCGCGTGTATCGTGTGTATCGCATGTGCGCGTGTATCACGTGTATCGCATGCGCGTGTATGGGCATGTATCGCGTGTATCGCGTGTATTGCGTGTGTATCGCGTGTGCGCGTGTATCGCGTGTGCGCTTGTGCGCGTGTATCACGTGTATCGCGTGTGCGCGTGTATCGCGTGTGCGCGTGTATCGCGTGTATCGCATGTGCGCGTGTATCGCGTGTGCGCTTGTGCGCGTGTATCGCGTGTATCGCGTGTGCGCGTGTATCGCGTGTGCGCTTGTGCGCGTGTATCACGTGTATCGCATGTCCGCGTGTATCGCGTGTGCGCGTGTGCGCTTGTGCGCGTGTATCGCGTGTATCGCGTGTATCGCATGTGCGCGTGTATCGCGTGTGCGCGTGTATCGTGTGTATCGCGTGTGCGCGTGTATCGCGTGTGCGCGTGTATCGCGTGTGCGCGTGTGCGCGTGTATCGCGTGTATCGCGTGTATCGTTTGCGTGTATCGCGTGTATGTGCGTGTGCGCGTGTATCGCGTGTGTGCGTGCGCGTGTGCGCGTGTGCGCGTGTATCGCGTGTATCGCGTGTATCGCGTGTGCGCTTGTGCGCGTGTATCGCGTGTATCGCGTGTATCGCATGTTTGCATGTATCGCGTGTATAGCGTGTATTGCGTGTTTATCGCGTGTGCGCGTGTATCGCGTGTGCGCTTGTGCGCGTGTATCACGTGTATCGCGTGTGCGCGTGTATCGCGTGTGCGCGTGTATCGCGTGTATCGCATGTGCGCGTGTATCGCGTGTGCGCTTGTGCGCGTGTATCCCGTGTATCGCGTGTGCGCGTGTATCGCATGTGCGCTTGTGCGCGTGTATCACGTGTATCGCGTGTCCGCGTGTATCGCGTGTGCGCGTGTGCGCGTGTGCGCGTGTATCGCGTGTATCACGTGTATCGCATGTGCGCGTGTATCGCGTGTGCGCGTGTATCGTGTGTATCGCGTGTGCGCGTGTATCGCGTGTATCGCATGTGCGCGTGTATCGCGTGTGCGCGTGTGCGCGTGTATTGCGTGTATCGCGTGTATCGCGTTTGCGCGTGTATCGCGTGTGCGCGTGTATCGCGTGTGCGCGTGTATCGCGTGTGCGCGTGTATTGCGTGTATCGCGTGTGCGTGTGTGGGCGTGTGCGCGTGTATCGCGTGTATCGCGTGTGCGCGTGTACCGTGTGTAGTGCGTGTATCGCATGTATCGCGTGTGGGTGTGTGCGTGTATCGCGTGTATCGCGTGTGTGCGTGCGTGTGCGCTTGTGCGCGTGCATCGCGTGTGCACTTGTGCGCGTGTGTGCGTGTATCACGTGTATCGCGTGTGTGCGTGTATCGCGTGTATCGCGTGTGCGCGTGTATCGTATGTGCGCGTGTATCACGTACATCGCGTGTGTGCGTGCGCGTGTGCGCGTGTATCGCGTGTGCGCTTGTGCGCGTATATCGCTTGTATCGCGTGTATCGCATGTATCACATGTGCGCGTGTATCGCGTGTGCGCGTGTATCGCGTGTATTGCGTGTATCGCGTGTTCGCTTGTGTGCGTGTATCGCGTGTGCGCGTGTATCGCGTTTGCGTGTGTGGGCGTGTATCGTGTATCGCATGTGCGCGTGTATCGCGTGTATCGCGTGTATCGCATGTATCGCATGTGCGCGTGTATCGCGTGTATCGCGTGTGCACGTGTATCGCGTGTGCGCTTGTGCGCGTGTATCGCGTGTATCACGTGTATCGCATCTGCACAAGTATCGCGTGTGCGCGTGTATCGCGTTTGCGTGTATGGGCGTGTATCCGCGTGTGCGCTTGTGCGCGTGTATCGCGTGTATCGCATGTGCGCTTGTGCGCGTGTATCGTGTGTATCGCGTGTATCGCATGTGCGCGTGTATCGCGTGTATCGCGTTTGCGTGTATGGGCGTGTATCGCGTGTGCGCGTGTATCGCGTGTGCGCGTGTATCGCGTGTGCGCGTGTATCGCGTGTATCGCGTGTGCGTGTGTGCGCGTGTGATCGCGTGTATCGCGTGTGCGCTTGTGCGCGTGTATCGCGTGTGCGCGTGTATCGCGTGTATCGCGTTTGCGTGTATGGGCGTGTATCGCGTGTGCGCGTGTATCGCGTGTGCGCGTGTATCGCGTATATCGCGTGTGTGCGTGCGCGTGTGCGCGCGTGTGTCGCGTGTATCGCATGTATCGCGTGTGCGCGTGTATCGCGTGTATCGCGTGTATCACGTGTGCGCTTGTGCGCGTGTATTGCGTGTGCGCGTGTATTGCGTGTATCGCGTGTATCGCGTGTATCGCGTGTATCGCATGTGCGCGTGTATCGCGTGTGCGCGTGTATCGCGTGTGCACGTGTATCGCGTGTGCGCGTGTATCGCGTGTATCACGTGTATCGCATCTGCGCGTGTATCGCGTGTATCGCGTGTGCGCGTGTATCGCGTGTGCGCGTGTATCGCGTGTGCGCGTGTATCGCGTTTGCGTGTATGGGCGTGTATCGCGTGTGTGCGTGCGCGTGTGCGCGCGTGTATCGCTTGTATCGCGTCTGTGTGTGTGTGCGCTTGTGCGCGTGTATCGCATGTATCGCGTGTGCGCTTGTGCGCGTGTATCGTGTGTATCGCGTGTATCGCATGTATCGCATGTGCGCGTGTATCGCGTGTGCGCGTGTATCGCGTGTATTGCGTGTATCGCGTGTATCGCGTGTATCGCATGTATCGCATTTGCGCGTGTATCGCGTGTGCGCGTGTATCGCGTGTGCGCGTGTATCGCGTGTATCGGGTGTGCGTGTGTGCGCTTGTGCGCGTGTGCGCGTGTATCGCGTGTATCTCGTGTGTCGCGTGTATTGCGTGTGCGCATGCGCGTGTGCGCTTGTGCGCGTGTATCGCGTGTGCGCGTGTATCACGTGTGCGTGTGTGTGCGCGTGTATCGCGTGTATCACGTTTATCGCATGTGCGCGTGTATCGCGTGTAGCGCGTGTATCGCGTGTATTGCGTGTATTGCGTGTATCGCGTGTGCGCGTGTATCGCGTGTGCGCGTGTATTGTGTGTAGTGCGTGTATCGCGTGTGTGCGTGCGCGTGTGCGCTTGTGCGCGTGTATCGTGGGTGTGCTTGTGCGCGTGTATCGCGTGTGCGCTTGTGCACGTGTATCGCGTGTATCGCATGTGCGCGTGTATTGCGTGTGCGTGTGTGCGCGTGTGCGCGTGTATCGCGTGTATTGCGTGTATCGTGTATCGCGTGTGCGCGTGTATCGCGTGTGTGCGTGCGCGTGTGCGCGTGCGCGCGTGTGCGCTTGTGCGCGTGTATCGCGTGTGAGCTTGTGCGCGTGTATCGCGTGTATCGCGTGTATCGCGTGTATTGCGTGTGCGCGTGTACAATACTAATATTATCACGATTAGTGGCCCCATTTCTTTCGAAATTGGAGGATGGTTATTTATACAAGCACATGTTACAATAAGTGAGGAAGCTGTACAGCCTACCCAAACTAGCAGATGTTTTGACATGAATATGTCTACTGGCTGGCCTACGAGCGTGCAAAATTTGTACTTACGGTAAAATGCAATGGTTTTTGACATGGATATGTCGTTTGGCTGGGGGTCAAGGAATTTTTCGCAACACTTTTTTTTTCCCGACCGACACTTTTTTTCCCGACCGGCACATTTTCCATTGATTTTTATGTACAACCAAGGCGTTACTAGGGAAGAGTAACTCCCACAGTTTTCATAGTAGGAAAATCGTTCGCCACTTTTTGGAATGCTCTCATTTTACCACGACATTTCATGACCTCTAAGCCATTGTAGTGTCAAGGAATGCTGATTTATTGCTCTAAGTTAAAAACTAATATTGTTTTGTAACCATAATGGAATAATCTTGTGATATGAAGGCACTACATGGTTGGTATACAATTGAGTAGTAGGTACCTACTGGTAAGCAGTAGGTACTAGACATATCCATGATATTTGTTTTTCCCATCAAGGGAGAAATTAAAATGCTTGATTTATAAGTAAAATTCCATTAAAAACCTGATAAATTTGATTCTCCACACAAAATGCAATGCTCCTTTCATTGTCACTTTCTTGCCCGAGGGATGGATACCTTTGATCCTAGTTTGACATTTTAACATGGATTTTTTTTAGATTTTGTATGATTAATTTGTATGTTTCTAGTTTTAAAACGTGGGATATATGGTATTTTCCGGAGATTTTTTCTAAGTTGCGGTGGTAAATTTTGACAGATATGTCTTTTGGCTGGGGGTCAAGGAATTTTTCGCAACACTTTTTTTCCCAATCTATTGTAGTGTCAAGGATAGCTCTTCTGAGCTTTCTTACCTGTATCCACTTCTTATTTCTGCTCTTTGTAACTGATTGGCGATTTCTTTTGCAGCCCATATTTTCAAAATAATTCAAAAATAATAGATAATAATATTTCTACACCACGCGCTGTTTTGATTGCGAGTATGAAGTTTGAACTGAACTCCAAAGGGAGTGGCGTGGAGGGTTCGGCATGAGCCTGCGAGGGGGGGAGGGGAATGACCTCGAAGGCCCCCTGTGGTCTGCCGTTTTGGCGGAAATATAGCGCTGGTAATTTTGGAGACAAAATAATTTTTGTGGGACTTCTGTAGTGAGGTAGCAAAATGGTAGGTAGGTACCGATATTATGTACATATATATATTCCGAAAAAAGTGGAGTGAACCGAGCTCGTCATAAAATCCCGGCGCCTAGGATGAGTAGTAAGGGAGTTATCGAGGGGATGGATTAGGCAGCAGTCTTGTGCGGGAGGGGAGAAGGTAGTGCACAGCGGTGGCGGGTGAATGGTGAGCGCAATACTGGCATCTACCAGCAGCCCGCTGAACTTGCGTGACTTCGAGGATCCTCTTCCACCCCCCCCCCCCCCCCCCCCCCCCCCCCCCCGCGCGGCCTATGCATATCTCAGAATTCCCCGTTACCTGATAACAAATTTTTCTCAGCTAATTTATTCCCTATTTTGATGCGATAGGTGGCATTCGTTTCTTTATAATATTACCTACTGAAAACCTCAACGTTTTTACCCATAGGAATTTTTTTAATTAGTTCAAATTCATGCAAAAAAAAGATTTTTTACCAAAATTTTCGAAAATTTGATTTTAAATTGTGAGTTGCATTATGGTACTCTTTCCTTGGTAAAATGTCGCAAACACCATCAAAATTGTTCAAAAAATGGCTGAGAAAAATACTTTCAACTTTTTTACATCCTATCCGGTCCCCCCTTAATGGAACAAAATAAGAATCACAAAAATCGGTCGAGGTTTGCAGGTTGGGCAGCGCCTGAAAGAATCGGTAATTGTCCCCTTCCACCCCCCCCACCCCCACAACGATAGTAAATCCGGAATTCCCAAGGTTCGATGCACAACTGGAAATTGGAATCGAACCAAACAAGAATCACGAAAATCGGTTGAGAATTGTAGCCTGGGCGGCGTCGACAAAATTTGTCGAAAAAAACAAGTTGCTTTGCCCGCTCTTTTTTCCCCTCTTCCATCTCGTAATTCAAAATTTCCGAGGTTTGTTGCACAACTAGACTAAAATTGGAATCGAACAAAGAAAGAATCTCGAAAATCGGTTGGGAATTGTGGCCTGGGCAGCGTAGACAAAATTTGTCACACACACACCAATGGTTTTTTCACGGATTCGGTCTTAGAATGGTCTGAAACGGATTCGTATGTGGTTGTTTTTCTCATGCTTGGGTTGTCCCCTACCCCCCTGGATCATTCCAATAGGTCATCCCTCTTAAATAAGAAGCCTTGCCTGTATGACCTAGCTTCTGAGGGACGTCCTAAAAAAGATACTCGTCTGTGTTTACATCATCAAGATACCGTTGCTTATACATACAATGGCTTCCACGACCGTCAAATCCATTTTTAACAAATCATGGAGAGCAACACTGCCTGAAACAATTTTGTTTTTCGTGTCCAAGTGAGTAAAGGCTAGGGAAAAATTTGTTGTTAACGACACTTCTCAGAATATACTTCTGATCTGAAAGGTCTGAATCTATTTTAATGCTAAGGCTACGGTCTCCGATAACTCTTGAGAATTGTTTTTCTGATTGGATGTTCCCTGTAATCACTTGGGTTAGGAGTACATTGTAATACATACATATATTATGATTAATTATACGTTTTCATCGAAAACATTTATTTTCTTCCTTTTTTTTTTAAACCACCCGTATATAAGAATCACCCGCTTGTAGTGATAAAAACCGCCTGGACGGATGCGATCACTATATGCGGGACTTACCGTATAAACGTTACTTACTTTCCATTTTTTTAGTTCTCCATTACACCTAAATCCATTATTAATTTGGTTGGGAAAGTTATTATTTTGGTTGGGAAAGTTATTAATTTCACTGGGAAATGCTTTTAACCGAACATAAATGTGCTACGAGCAACCAACCCCTCTTCTACACGCACATCCGCCACGATTATCTGTAGGGGTAACGTCTATCATTCAGATAGATAAAAATAACTCATTTAAAAACGTCAACAGTTTATTAAACCATTCAATAAATATACAAGAACGATCCCTAAACAATATTCACAAAATAAATTACAGTACAACAGTAGATTTGCGCTTGTACAATAGTCATTGTACCTAGTACAATCTATCGCAGTAGGATTCACAGGGCATATTCCGAGAACATATAAGGTGCAAATTATTACACAAAGGTTTATCACTTCTTTTTAGATATCCATTCAATGCAGATCACTGGTCCTTAGAAAATTACCTATCAAACCGAGCTATGGTTCATAATCGACTGGACGATGTCACCTACCCAAAGAAAATAATGAACTACAAAAAAAAAAAACCCAAAGAAAAACTTGAAAGTAACTGTAAAAGATTTAAAGAAAAGTTTGTCGTCACTAGAATTCGTACTTCAGCCACCCGTTCAGGTGATGGACTAACAAGCTTCGAATGAAAGGATTAAGGATAGCACACAAAACATAGAATAAACTTATTTTTTTAACTTAAGTTTATTCTATGTTCTATGGGATAGCATCATCTGAGGTATACACGCCTGGACTCACCTTTATTATGAGAAACGAACAGATGAACGTAAAGAAACCCGAAGGGTCTCATTCGATTCATTCAACCTTTTTGTCCACCAATCAAACAAAAATACCCTTTTATTTCAGAAGTTTTCAAAATATAGGTTTTTGAATATTTGAGCCCTTAATAGGTACTACCGTTTAAGATTGACCAAAAGTGATGTTGATGTTACTGCCACATCCACGGCAGATGTACATATCATTTTTTAGCCAAATTACATAAAGTTTTGTCCAGTAGTTTCAGAGAAAAGCTCAAGACGGCTTACAAGTAATGGATGGGCGATTTTTTATTTTTATTTTAAGAGCTCTGGGGACCACAATTACAAGAGCTTACCCACAAAATCCCTGACAATTTCATTAAAATTGGCACATTAGTCTCTAAGTTTTGCCTGTGTAAACTAATTTTAGATTTGCGCATGCGCAATATTCATTGCTCAGCCTATTGCAATATACTTCATAGGGCAATAGGAACGGAGAATATTTTCCTACTCAACCACCTCCCTGAGTTTGAACGAAATCGGTCCGATTTCGATCATGGTGGTCCACCAGATGATGAGATAAATTGTCGTTATAAGAAATTCGCGTTTACGCATGCGCACACACAACTATTGATTCCGTAGCAATGCAAGTTATAGGAGTCCATCTAGGAGCTAATCCGCATAACCCCTGAAAATCTTAACAAAATTTGATTAAAACTTGGCACAGTTTTTGGCGTTATAAGGATTTAACACAGACAGACGTGGAACCAAAAATGTTCAGCAAGCTCTTAATTGCATAAAGCAAGCGGGAACTCTGATTTTGAAGGACAATCTTTCCGACTTCTTGTACGAACACAAAGCACAACGAACACAAATGAAATAACTTAGGGTACCTACGAGTTGGGAACTTCTAATTCCCATGCGAGAAATCTGATTGTAGCAAATATGTTGAGTGTCGCATTAAAGGACGAGAGGATAGGGTTTCACACAGAAACAGCTTCAACCAAGAACTCCTACTCCTAAGTGCTTCTGTTACTCTTTTTCTTCTACCATCTCCGAGCTAAGGAACATAGATTTCCAAATATAAAATGGTTTTATGACATGACATGAGTAGCCTACCTAATTGATTACTTTGATTCTTAGTAATAACTCAACAGTAATTTGAGTTGAATGTGTTGACTGTTTTTAGAAGACCTGGTGAAAAGCTGTAGTGGCGGAATTTCAAATTAGTTATTACCTGACATATTTTTTTCTCTCAGTAACAACTCATATTTATATGCTTGATTTTTTTAAAAACAATAACTATGAAACTGACTGGTGGCTGAAAAGGGTGGAGTGTGAAGGAAGCACGTGGGTCGCGAGTCTCAAAAATTTTAACAAGTGGGTCACAGGTGAATTAGAGTTGGGAACCATTGGCATATAGGAACCAAGACAAGAAAAGAAAAACCACAACAACAACGCAAAAAGGATAAACTCGTTAAAATAGCGCAGATCACAAGCGCTTGACCAACTTCTGAATGTACACTATCCATAAAACTAATTCCAAACAATCGCTTTACGGTTCCGAACAACAATGACAACTTGAATAAAGTAGGAGAGAACCAAGACAAGAAAAGAAGAAAACCACAACAACAACGCAAAAAGGATAAGATCGTTAAAATAGCACTGATCACAAGCGCTTGACCAACTTCTGAATGTACACTATCCATAAAACTAATTCTAAACAATCGCTTTACGGTTCCGAACAACAATAACAATGTGAATAAAGTAGGTGAGAGTATTAGGTATCAGGTGTAAACAATAAACAATCGGTATCTTCCAAATTTTGCATGTATCACTTACAAGTTACTTTTTAAATCTCCCCAATTCGCTTTTATGCAAAAGTTATTCGGTTGAAATAAGTACATTTTTACGTAAATATATGTTCTTAATTGTTAAAGATCGCAGTTACTCATACAAATAACCTCCAAAATTTACGTTTCTCCTTCTCACCGTTCACTAGGTAACTAGCGATGCGTGTATAATAAATAGTATTTAATAAGTAACAACTTCACACTAGATCAAACTATCTATTCTGCAAAGAAGATATAAACAGTAACCCTTTAACTTAATAGAGACACAACACAAAACTATATAAATTGAGCAAGTAAAATGGAGGACGCCAGGATTTTAAAATTAATAGGGCTGCCAACATTACAACAAGGATTAATCGATGAAACCAAGGCGTTGGAAAGATTAGGGGTTCCCGCAGTTTCGACGTAGAATAATAAAAACTTGAGTTTTGACAGATTCAAATACTCATGCGCATCGCCTTGGCCTTTGGAAGTCAAGGTTTGTCATAAAATATCGAAAAGTAACATTCTTTACATTTAAGTATGTATAGATTGTTAGCATTTACATTTATTAGAGGAATTCATAGTATAGGAGTTTCGATGTTGAATTATCGAATAGTCAAAGCTTGAGTTTCGACAGTTTCCATACGTCTATTCGATTTACCACAGGCTGAAGCCTTCCGAAAAGTCAAGTTTTGACATGAAATCATCGAAAAGTAGCACGATCCTAGATCAGCTGCTTAACTCAACATCTTTGTCAATAAGACACGATTTTTGTTCTCATTATTATTCAGATCTACTGACGTGACAGGAAAGTTGTACGAATCCTCGAATTTATATATTGTTCACTTTTACGTTGGTTTACAAATAATTTTATCGTTTATTATTATTATTTATAACCTAGTTAGTGGGTAAACTGCACTGATTAGGGTAAGGGATTCAATTTAAATTTTGATTTACACTGTTTGACGAGTAAACCTCACGAAATTATCATTTTTCGACGATTTGGTTTTCGAAATGAACCATGGGTTATTCTTGTCTAAACTACATTCAAAATTTTTGGTTGGACATACTAAACACTTACAGTATTCCGATGGGTGATCTAAGTTCTATATACCGTCGAATGGCGCTAATTGAGAATGAATTTGAGAATTGTTTCATTATCTTCAAACCCACATAAGTAAGAATACACTCCTTCCATCACATTGATTCAACGTTCCCTGTTAAGCCAATACCTTCCAGGTAGAAGATCTAGCTGATCCGATTTAACAACTTTTAGGCGGGGAAAATGGCGGATTATTTTCCCAGGGTGGTGTCAGCCAAGTTTTCGTAAGATGGACAGACTTCCTCCTTCCTAGATCTCCTCGTAATATTTTGTGTAAGAACGACTTATTTATTTCTTAGAGCAATGCCTCGTGAGCCATCTATGAAAATGTGGCTGTGTCATGTGATCTGTGGTTTGAAATTTGCTCTGTGATCGCAAAAACTGAGGAGGAAGGTGAGATTTGTTACTCAGTCGAATTTTTACAGAAAAAACAGAAGTCCAAAGATTCACAACCTGATCTTAGTGATAGCTCAAATATATTCTTGAGAAGTTCCCAAAAAAGAGGGAACAGGATTTAATCAAACTGGTCCTCCAGAGAGTGAAGACTGGCCTTTTTTATTTGTATTTCCAATATAAATGTTAAATAGACATTTTTTGACTATTTGACTGTTTTCCTATGACTATTTTTCATTTTTGTCCATAAGAAATGTATTTTAAAAACTTGGAACGTTGCCTAAAATAGCCTCAAAGAGTTATAGATGTAAGCACAGCATAAATAACGTGTAATCAAATTACCCATTTTGTTGGGGCACTGCAATTTAAAAAGAAATATAGCGCCCCTCCCCATAGTTGTTTTTAATTTGAAATTGTAATTTGAGTTTGAAAGGCCGAAATTTCTCAATTAGCCCCGTTCAACGGTAATCTTATACGTCAATTCATAGACGTATTTATTGTTAATTCATTGACTTATTTATCAGTTACAATAGGAGAGATTCTTCTTGAGATTAAACTGTTCCATAGCTCAATCCGAGAGTTCAGTTTCAGCAGCGTAACTTTTGATAAACCTCGCTGATGGGTCGTCAACATCACACCATTTAGGCATCCAATAGTAGGGCGTCAAGTGCTCAGCTTGCCCGGTGTAGTTCTTCTCAAATATTTTCCTGAATCGAAATAATAAACTGGGATTTAAGAATACTTTCAGGTATGGAAGACAATGGTTTTGACAGACCCCATTCTAACGTCCCATTCCACATTCGAGTGTGAAAAAAAGGATAAAAAACACTGTATATAGAAATCTCGTAGACGGTGAGCACAGAAATTTACTCGGGGTAGACCCGTTGTAGATCTATTCTGAAATAACCTTTACCCTTTTATGACAACTCATCCCCAGAAACTTCTGTGTACCAACTATAAGTTTTTCTACTAACTGACTCAAAATATTTTGATTTAGCAAGCTGATTTTTTTGTGTTATCCCATTTTAGTTGAGTCGACTGAAACTAGAATGTTCTTGGTTCCTAGGCAGCCAACGAGATTTTATGACTCGACGCCAAGATTGTGGCGTCAGTGGACCAAAAGTGCAAAAAACCGCGCAAAACTCCATTTTTTCAAATACTTTCTCTGGTCTAGTGAGCAGTGAATAAGTGTTTGTTAGTAGCTAGTGATAACATTTCATGAGGACCAGTGAGCCAAATCTCGTTGCAGGGCAGTAAGCAGCAGTAGTAAAAAAAAGAAGTATAAAATGATCACTAATTTGTAGAGGGAATGGGTGAATAATTGCCAAATTTTAGAGCTTCAAACTTTCAAAAAGCTTAATAACATTCGTTCCTCAAAGTTACTTTACTTGTTGTTTACTCCTAGAATATTTCTTCACAATGTATAGAAACAGACTCGACCTTACTACATAACTGCAGGAACTTGTAGGTTTCGACACTATCAGTTTTGACTTTGAGCACAAGAAATTCTGATAACGTAAACATTATTGACATGGTCTATCGACATAGTTTTCGATCCAAATTATATAATTTTGACAGTACTTAGGTAGTTCCTGAGAAATTTCCATTTATTTCAGATCAGTGGTTAGCACTACAATAATCCATCCAAGCAAAAGGTGTTTGATGGCGAAAAAACAGCGATTTTCAAAGCAGATTCTAATTTTGTTTTAATTGGTCTACTATTAACACAGTTTCAATAATTTTCTACATTGTATGCAAGATTTCTTACTTGGTACTTCTGTTTTGTCAATCAAATCAACCAATCTGTTTGATTAATCGAGAATTTATCGTATTACGGACTTAGACTGCACATCAATTACACATAAACCCTGAGAAGTGCCAATAGTTTTAACTATTTATTAAAGGCCAGTTTGTGTCCAAATTGTAACTGCTAGCTCACCAGGGACGGAGTTTTGAAAAGTTTTCCACGCTGTGGCCCACTATGCACCAACCATTCCGACATTGATTGCCATTTTCGCATCACTTTTTCTTGGTGTAATTGAGAAGTCTTTTTAGTCTTTTCGCTAGAAATCATAGCGTATAGCTGTGCAACTGAATTCAATCCAATGTACAAATATCACCGAGAAACAACGTTTTTATAAAAGTTGAAGTAAGTAGTTCATAGCATTTTGATCATCTTGGAGTGTAATTCGAACACCATGAATTGCCTCAATCATGGTAGCCAGTAACATGTTTAATAAGTAAATGAATGATAAAATCAGTAAAATTATGAGAGATATTCACCTGTAATACAACGCTTCAGTGTTTGGAGGAGGTAGGTGGGGGTAAAGCTCTTGTAATGAGTCCTTTGGCTCAGGTTTTATCCGCTTGGCGGTAATTTCTTGAAGAACTTCAAACAACGATTTTTTCTTTGAAGCCACCCCATCACTGAGCAGATCAAAAAAAGGATAACAATGTAATTTTGAATAATTCTTTACAACAAAATTTAAAATACAAGAGCTTGTAAACAACTTAACATGTAAACTCACATTGATGGCATCAACATTGAAATTCCGCAACTTAAATTTACAAAAACTAGAGGAACAACTTAGTATGAAGTTGGAATTCACGCCACCAAATTATCTTCAAAAGGTCAATAAAGTCTCAGACATTGAAATAAATATTTTCTTTCCATACGAACGATAAAAAATTAGGCTACGAGAAATTTATCTTGCTGTCAACTTTGTTTTATAAAAGCTTTTAAACGACCATTGTGCCCTAGTATTAAACGTTTCACTAGAGAGAAGAGAAGACTATACATTTAAATATCTTGCTTACCACCATAATGAAAGGATTAGTGTATCGTTTTATGGATGTTTCAGATTAATCTTGGACTCTCTAGAGATCTCGAGGAACAAGTTAACTACTACACTTGGAGCTATATTGATCATGGCCAGGAACGATCTTTGACGAATGACTCCAAGGAGGAACAAGATTTAGAAAAATAACACTGTTTTTCCTTTTTTTTCCAACATTTTTCTTGACCCAATTATTATTGGATGCCGATATCAAAGCGATTGGCTGATTATCACCTACTACTGTCTCTTCGTTGGGTTGTTGTTCCCCAGGCGCAAACCTTTACCTACAGCGCTACCGAGGCTTCGACAGAAGGAGTATTACCAGAACGAAAAATCCCCCAGAGTCAAATATCAACCAACTAGGCTGTATTGGGCCGGGCGAATAACAGAATATAACTGCAGGTCGCTGGCTCAGCAGCTACTTGCTGGAAGAAGTCGCAGTTGAGGGAGGTCATTGTCACAGTGTACTTTGACTCATCAGTGAGTGATAAATAAGAGATGCTACGTCAGGGAATGTGATGTTTACAGTATGGCTCGAGGGGATTACGTATCATAGTTGAGGTCTTACTGTCCTGCACCAAATGTTGTGAACCAAAATTAAGATCATGCCTTTACCCACTGTGTTAATGAGGCCAATGTAATCAAACCTCTTCGAGTGGGGGGAGTCTTCCCTGAACATAACAGGCATAGGAGCACACTAGTTGTAGGTGTAGTAACCCAAAAATATTTGTTACCTCAACCGAATTCAAACTCATGTCCTTAATTTTTTTTTCCATTGGAAATCTCTTTAGGAACAGGGGTTCAACAAGTTATGCTATGAGGCCTTTCCGACTGCAGGAGTTTCCATGAGCGTAACATTTTCCTGGAGTCAAACACCTACTCCTGGAATAGCTAGGAGGATCTGGATTTGGAAGGATCCCTGAAGTATATCTACCTTAAATGGATTTGGGGTAGGAAGTACGGCAAAGTGAAACTGCAGGCCTATGGCTGGCTCATCAGGTGATGGCTGGAAAAAATCACAGTCGAGTGAAATCATTGTCACGGTGTGTTTTGACTGGAACGTCAAAGGATGAAAGATACTACGGCAGGGAATGTGATTTAAACAGCCTGGCTGGGGAATGAATAATTATTTCATATTAAAGTCTGGTTCCTACTGACGAACACCAAATGTAACAACCCGAAAATATTTGATACCTTGACAGAGTTTGAACTCAAGTCCTTGATATCTTTAGGAGAAATTCTTACAAGTAGCGTATGAAGCTGGTTTAATCGAACCTCTTCGACTGCTGTACTTAAATGTAACATAGACACTAGCTGGTGAGGCCATGACAGACCATAACCCAATTTAATCAGTTTACTTGAATGGGGGGTAATTGTGTTTCCCGGTGTAGTACCACGAAACTGGTAATTTTAATGAAATGGTTATTAAATTAGGCTAATAATGCCGAGAAATTCGGGAGAAGAAACAACGCGGTCATGCTAGATAAGAACTGATTGTATTCCACGTATAATCGATTACGCGTACATTAATCGAATCACGGAGCAAACGATTATCGCTTGTTGTTTAAATTGTCTTTATTCTAATTTATACTTCGATATTATTAGCAAATAATATAAATTCACAACATCTCCCTTTCTTTCCCGTTTAACAAATACAAACGTACGTATATTCATAATAATACCATAATAATACTCAGTAATAATGCAATAATAATACAACATCCTATAATACAATATAAATTCACAACATCTCCCTTTCTTTCCCGTTTAACAAATACAAACACACGTATGTCCATAATAATACAATAATAATACTCAGTAATAATGCAATACTAATACAAGCACGTAGGTATATCTATACTTTTTTTTTTTTTTTTTTTTATTTTTTTTTTTATTTTATTATTATTATTTTTTTTTAATTATTATTATTATTTTTTTTTTACGTATTTCGTTTTGCTGATGGTGTGAATCTGTTCGGCGGATTTACAGTCCTTCCAGCTTTGGTGACGGTCTTCTGCATAGGTTTGGGGGTCGTGGCCAAGTTGTTGCTTCTGAGGTGAGAGGTTTCTGTGGCGGAGTTTCTGCTTGGTGAGTTGGGTGTAGGCGTTAAGTTCTTGGAGTCCTTTGGAGGAGATCTGGACTGTGAAGTTTCACCTACGTTGAGAGACCTCCCGTTGGTGTTTTGTCGCCCTGGGGATGGTTGGTTTTGCACTGCTTTCTGTGACTCCGTTTCTAATGTGTCATTGCCCTCTTGTCCTTTTGGTTCCAGTTCGACTGAGTCCATGGCGCTGGATTTTCTAGCTATGATTCTGTCGTTGTAAATCTCTGGCGTTGGGTGTATGGGCTTAATCCATGTGCGGTTCCTTCGATAGCTCTTTCCATCAACCGTGACCTCGAACGATGACGGATTGTATTTGTTAGTTATTTGTCCAGGCTTCCAGATGCTAGCCTGATTACCTGTTGGCTTAACGAAAACCTCTTCACCAATTTCTAATTCGGGTAGATTTTTAGAATTTCGATCGTGGACCAATTTGGATTGTCTTCTCTTGAATTCCACAGAGTCATGAACCCCTTGGGGTAGATCTGGTTTCAGTAGTTCTCTAGAAACTGGCAGAGTTGTCCTGGTTCTTCTAGCCATAAGCCTTTGTGCCGGACTGAAATTGACACCGCCTGTAGGAACATTGCGCCATTCGAGGAGTGCCGCGTGGAAATCGATGTTGTCTCGGTCGCACTTCTTCAAGAGTTTTTTTGCTATTTTTACCGCGGATTCGGCTTTTCCGTTTCCTTTGCTGTACATAGGTGAGGATGTTGAATGCAGGAACTCCCATTGACGAGCGAATGCGGAAAAATCGGAGCCAACAAACTGTTGAGCATTGTCCGATACGAGTACTTGTGGTATCCCGTAGCGGGCAAAGTTCTCCTTACAGAAGTTGATGACTGACTGTGCAGTGATGTCCTTCATTCTTTTCACTTCAAAAAAGTCTGAGTATGAGTCGACGATGATGATGTGTTTTTGCCCCTTGAAGTCAAAAGTATCCATGGAAACCCTTTCCCATGGTAAGTGTGGAATCCTATGGCTCTGCATTGGTGTTTTTCCTTGTTCGTCAGCCAGTTCCTGGCAAACTCGACAGCCCCGGATGCACTCCTTCAGCTCTGCACTCATGAACGGCCAGTACAGGGTGTCCCGGGCTCGTCTGATTGACGCGTTCATGGCCAGGTGGCAGAGATGTATTTTCTGAACGAATTCGGGTCTCAGTGCTTTGGGGATGACAACCTGGTTTCCGCGAAAAATGATTCCATCCTGGATGGAGAGCTCGTCTTTGACTTCCCAGTATGGGTGCAAAGTGAAAGGCAACTTTTCTTTTCTGTCTGGCCATCCACTTTTTATCACTGAAGCCAACAAGCAGAGCGTTTCGTCTTTCGCTGACTCGTCTCTTACCTTCAGCATGCTGGCTTGCATGATGTTTGAATTATCCACTATTTTTATTGACTCTAGCTCATCGTAAATACTGCCGATTTTGTATATTTCGCTCAACATTGGTGGAACACCAGTCTTTTTATGGTTCGTTCACACACCTGACACCATGAAATAGTTATTAAATTAGGCTAATAATGCCGAGAAATTCGGGAGAAGAAACAACGCGGTCATGCTAGATAAGAACTGATTGTATTCCACGTATAATCGATTACGCGTACATTAATCGATTCACGGAGCAAACGATTATCGCTTGTTGTTTAAATTGTCTTTATTCTAATTTATACTTCGATATTATTAGCAAATAATATAAATTCACAACATGGTGTTTAAATTGTCTTTATTCTAATTTATACTTCGATATTATTAGCAAATAATATAAATTCACAACATCTCCCTTTCTTTCCCGTTTAACATTTTCCCAATGTTGTGAATTTATATTATTTGCTAATAAATGGAATACAATCAGTTCTTATCTAGCATGACCGCGTTGTTTCTTCTCCCGAATTTCTCGTTTAACAAATACAAACGTACGTATATTTTTTACGTACGTAGATTTTAGCATTTCCCAGAAACCCAAAGAATTTGATGCTGAAGACTGTATCTTATATAATTCATAGGTATTCATATATCAATTCAAGTAAATGTTAGCAAAATATCCAGAGCCTCAAAAATCCCACCACGATTATTGTTATCTTCTGATTTGATTTTACCTCATAATGATTGTTGCACTAATTTAATAACTATTTCATGGTGTCAGGTGTGTGAACGAACCATAAAAAGATCGCGGCGGGTGGTATAGGAAGTTTCGCGGGGAAATTCCGGCTGTTTACGTGATAACTAACTCACGATACCATGAGCACGTCTGCGAACTCGTCAACCGCTACATCGCCCAGGCAAGCTATCGGCTCACACATACCTTTGCCTAGCAAAATGGAATTAAAAGGGGACCAAGCGGCGAACTGGAACTTCTTCAAAGAGGAGTGGGCAGATTATGAAATAGCTTCAGGCTTGGACGGCGAAGCTGATAAGAAGCGGGTGGCGACCTTCAAAGTGGCGTTGGGCCGGGAAACCCGCCAAATCTTGTCAAATCTGAAACTAACAGAGGAAAAAACCAAAACGGTCGGTGGTATTATCAAAGAGCTCGACCTCTGGTTTACGCCAAAACTGAATGTGATTTACGAGAGGTTCTTGTTCGGCACCGCAGTCCAGGAGGAAAACGAACCTGTTGATGGGTACATCAGTAGGCTGCGAAAACTGGCATCGACCTGTAAGTATAAGACTTTTGAAGCAGAAATGATTCGAGATCGTTTAGTAATCGGAATACGTAGCGAGGAAACGAAAAAGAAGCTACTGAGCGATTCTAAATTGACTCTGGAGACTGCAATTGATGCCTGCCGTGCCACTGAGGTGGCGGACAATCAAATTTCTAATATGAAAGCAAAAACGGAGGGGGCCTTAAATAAAATTATGGCCAAGCAGGCAAAAGGTTCTATGCTGCAAAACCATCAGCCGGCTCGACCTTGTAGGTACTGCGGCACACACCATAAATTCGGGCGGGACAATTGTCCTGCTTATGGTGAGAAATGCATGCGGTGTTTCAAATACAACCATGCCCCATCCGTTTGCAAGTCAAAACCTGGCAGCGAGAGCAAAAAAAAAAAAAAAACAAGGTCCACAGCAAGAAACGATCTCAGAAAGTGCGTATGATAGACAATTATCAATCTGCCTCCGAGCCAGAAACCGAAGAGTGTGAGAGTGGCGAGGAAGCCTTTTACATGCAGCACATCTGGTCAGCAGACACTAAAGATAGCACAGTCAGGAAAAAATTGTTTTCAAAAATAGACTTCCTGATTGGCAATTCGTACCAGTCGGTAGTATGCCAACTAGACAGTGGTGCTACCATCGACGTCATTGAGACCGGAAAGCTCACTTCATTAGCAGGATCGCCCCCTACCATCGAGCCGTCGGATATGACCATAAAATCTTTTGGCGGCAACTGGGTCAAGCCGTTAGGACAGATTACGATCAAAGTAAAAAAAAAAAGAATGATAGGCGAGCGACCTTGACATTTCAGGTAGTCCCTGACTCGACGTCAAAACAGTTCCCTCTCCTGTCCGCCAGCACATGCGAACTCTTAGATCTGGTAGTTCTCAAGGACGTATACACGGCCGATGCCACGGAAAGCGGGGCCAGTGCCATTCTATCAAAGTACCGTGACGTTTTCAGAGGGTTAGGATGTCTGGAAGGAGAATGCAAACTCCATGTGGATCCAACGTATGCACCTGTGAAGCAAGCCCCACGTCGAGTCCCAGTGCCCCTCAGAAAAGCGCTAAAGTCAAAGCTTGATGAACTGCAAAAGAAAGAAATCATTGTCAAAGAGACCGATCCCACTGAATGGACAAGTAACCTGGTGATAGTTAAGACCCCTAAGAAACTGCGTTTATGCATCGATCCATACCACCTGAACCAGGCACTGAGGAGGGGAGAATTCGAGACACCCACCTTTGAGAGCGTAACACCCGAGCTGGCGAAGGCACGGTTTTTCTCGGTAATGGACACAAAAGATGGGTTCTGGAATGTCAAGCTGTGCAAGGAGAGCTCGAAGCTAACCACTTTCTGGACGCCGTTTGGCAGGTTCCGTTGGTTGAGATTACCATTCGGCCTTAAGGTCTCAGGAGACGAATATCAGAGAAGATTACACGAAATATTCGATGGGATCGAAAACATAATTATAGTACAAGATGATATACTGGTCATAGGAGCGGGAGAAAATGACGAGGAAGCTTCGCATACTCATGACCAAGCTCTCGAAAAACAGAGAGGTGAACCTGAAATTTAATGAGCAGAAAATCAAATTGAAAATGCGTGAGGTCAAATACATGGGCCACATAATTTCCCAAGAAGGAATCAAGGCTGATCCTGAGAAAACGCAGGCCATAGATGACATGCGGTACCCAGAAAACACCAAAGAAGTAAAAAGTTTTCTTGGCCTCGTCACGTACCTGTCCAAGTTTTTGCCGAATCTCTCAGTGATTTCAGAACCTCTGCGAAATCTCCTGCACAAGAACAGCTGCTGGAAATGGGGAAAAGGGGAAAAACAGGCTTTTGACTCTATTAAACGACTGGTAGCAACAGCACCTGTCCTGGCTTATTTCAACCCAGACAACGAAATTGTGATACAGGCAGACGCATCAGGGAGGGGGATTGGGTGCGTAATGTTGCAAGACAACCACCCCATTGCATTCGCATCCCGCAGCTTGAGCCAAAGTGAGCAAAGATGGGCCAATATCGAAAGAGAATGCCTAGCCATACTTTTTGCTTGTGAGAGGTTCTCTCAATACATTGTTGGAAGCAAAGGCGTGGTTGTGCACACCGATCACAAACCACTTGAAAACATTTTTAGCAAATCCCTCCTAAAGGCCCCTGTGCGCATTCAACGAATGATGCTCCGTCTACAACGATACAATGTAACAGTGAAATACATAAAAGGAACTAAAATGCTTATAGCCGATATACTTTCAAGACTTCACATGCCAAATTGCGGTGTTCCACCAATGTTGAGCGAAATATACAAAATCGGCAGTATTTACGATGAGCTAGAGTCAATAAAAATAGTGGATAATTCAAACATCATGCAAGCCAGCATGCTGAAGGTAAGAGACGAGTCAGCGAAAGACGAAACGCTCTGCTTGTTGGCTTCAGTGATAAAAAGTGGATGGCCAGACAGAAAAGAAAAGTTGCCTTTCACTTTGCACCCATACTGGGAAGTCAAAGACGAGCTCTCCATCCAGGATGGAATCATTTTTCGCGGAAACCAGGTTGTCATCCCCAAAGCACTGAGACCCGAATTCGTTCAGAAAATACATCTCTGCCACCTGGGCATGAACGCGTCAATCAGACGAGCCCGGGACACCCTGTACTGGCCGTTCATGAGTGCAGAGCTGAAGGAGTGCATCCGGGGCTGTCGAGTTTGCCAGGAACTGGCTGACGAACAAGGAAAAACACCAATGCAGAGCCATAGGATTCCACACTTACCATGGGAAAGGGTTTCCATGGATACTTTTGACTTCAAGGGGCAAAAACACATCATCATCGTCGACTCATACTCAGACTTTTTTGAAGTGAAAAGAATGAAGGACATCACTGCACAGTCAGTCATCAACTTCTGTAAGGAGAACTTTGCCCGCTACGGAATACCACAAGTACTCGTATCAGACAATGCTCAACAGTTTGTTGGCTCCGAGTTTTCCGCATTCGCTCGTCAATGGGAGTTCCTGCATTCAACATCCTCACCTATGTACAGCAAAGGAAACGGAAAAGCCGAATCCGCGGTAAAAATAGCAAAAAAACTCTTGAAGAAGTGCGACCGAGACAACATCGATTTCCACGCGGCACTCCTCGAATGGCGCAATGTTCCTACAGGTGGTGTCAATTTCAGTCCGGCACAAAGGCTTATGGCTAGAAGAACCAGGACAACTCTGCCAGTTTCTAGAGAACTACTGAAACCAGATCTACCCCAAGGGGTTCATGACTCTGTGGAATTCAAGAGAAGACAATCCAAATTGGTCCACGATCGAAATTCTAAAAATCTACCCGAATTAGAAATTGGTGAAGAGGTTTTCGTTAAGCCAACAGGTAATCAGGCTAGCATCTGGAAGCCTGGACAAATAACTAACAAATACAATCCGTCATCGTTCGAGGTCACGGTTGATGGAAAGAGCTATCGAAGGAACCGCACATGGATTAAGCCCATACACCCAACGCCAGAGATTTACAACGACAGAATCATAGCTAGAAAATCCAGCGCCATGGACTCAGTCGAACTGGAACCAAGAGGGCAATGACACATTAGAAACGGAGTCACAGAAAGCAGTGCAAAACCAACCATCCCCAGGGCGACAAAACACCAACGGGAGGTCTCTCAACGTAGGTGAAACTTCACAGTCCAGATCTCCTCCAAAGGACTCCAAGAACTTAACGCCTACACCCAACTCACCAAGCAGAAACTCCGCCACAGAAACCTCTCACCTCAGAAGCAACAACTTGGCCACGACCCCCAAACCTATGCAGAAGACCGTCACCAAAGCTGGAAGGACTGTAAATCCGCCGAACAGATTCACACCATCAGCAAAACGCAATACGTAAAAAAAAAAAAAAAAAATAAAAAAAAAATAAAAAAAAAAAAAATAAAAAAAAAAAATAAAAAAAATTAAAAAAAAAAAATTATAGATATACCTACGTGCTTGTATTAGTATTGCATTATTACTGAGTATTATTATTGTATTATTATGGACATACGTGTGTTTGTATTTGTTAAACGGGAAAGAAAGGGAGATGTTGTGAATTTATATTGTATTATAGGATGTTGTATTATTATTGCATTATTACTGAGTATTATTATGGTATTATTATGAATATACGTATGTTTGTATTTGTTAAACGGGAAAGAAAGGGAGATGTTGTGAATTTATATTATTTGCTAATAATATCGAAGTATAAAATTAGAATAAAGACAATTTAAACAACAAGCGATAATCGATTGCTCCGTGCATCGATTAATGTACGCGTAATCGATTATACGTGGAATACAATCAGTTCTTATCTAGCATGACCGCGTTGTTTCTTCTCCCGAATTTCTCGTTTAACAAATACAAACGTACGTATATTTTTTACGTACGTAGATTTTAGCATTTCCCAGAAACCCAAAGAATTTGATGCTGAAGACTGTATCTTATATAATTCATAGGTATTCATATATCAATTCAAGTGAATTATAGCAAAATATCCAGAGCCACAAAAATCCCACCACGATTATTGTTATCTTCTGATTTGATTTTACCTCATAATGATTGTTGCACGACTTTATGGAAGGGCTTCGCTAAAGAGTATAAAAACCGAACCCCAAAATATAAATTTATGGGGGTTGGTACCTTCTTCGCCACTAAGGACTGGGAATTTTAGAAGATAGTTTTCAGGCCATATTAATTTCCCCACTGCCCTTAAGGGCGTTTGGAAAGGAACAAGAAAAGGCGGGAGGGACGGGCGGGGGAGGGGTGTGATTCAGCCCTCAGCTATGGAGTCGCACCCTACTATCCGTTCCCCTATTCACTCCTTCCATTCCGATATTAACTGTTTATAAACCAAATAAACTAACTAAAATAACCATCGATACTGAAGTGATTCTTCCCTAAGTCTTCTCTCTGGAAAAGGGTGTGAATTCGAAGCCTGCCAAATGATCTCCAACTTTAACCAGTAGTATAGTTTCACCGAACTACCTTGTACTTACGTCGACTGAATGCATTATTGTGTACCTATACACTTTTCAGGACTTTCAATAGAAATCCAATTGTATAGTTCATTTCATGTTGTAATAAACGAATGTTATTAATTCATTGTACACTTTTTTTTACTTTGAAGGATTTTCCTTCAACAGTGAAGAGAATGAAGAGTGCCGTTTAGAATCCTAGTGGCTTTGAAGCAACACTGAGTGAACAGGATCTGAACTGAATCCAACAATATGCAGAGTACACTAATATCTAGAAATCTCAAGGAATAATTTGGAAAATGTTTTACCTGAACGCTTCTTTGTGCCTCCAAAGAATGTTATTTGGGATGAGGTCAGTATCTTGGAATGCTGATCTTAAAAGGTGTTTTTCTACTCCATCTTTTGGTCTTTTCATTTCAACAGGAAGATTGAGAATATAACTTGTGAATTGCAGGTCAAGGAACGGTACACGAAGCTCCAGACTGAAATATACCCAAGAAAAATTATTTCTCAGACGAACTAAAAAGAAAAATCAATCTGGACACACAGTAAATGTAGAAAGGAACATATTTTTATATCAAATTAGACATGCCCAACTGTATTTCATCAAAGGATTGATGTGGGACATCACACGAAACACAATCTACTAAATGAAAGCCTACAGTTTTAACCATTGAGCTCTGTAATAGCTCTGACCCCTTCTAAAGGCTTGTTTTCCTAGCAACAGGTTTTTTGCCCACCAGGAACCGAATTTGCCTGAAAAACGTCAGCAGGAGCGTGAAGTATATTACGCTGCGTAAAAGTGTTTTCCTAGCGGCGTGTTTTATCTGTTCAGTTGGCGTTGAATTGTGTTGAAGGTAGCACGTGTTTGTGTGTGTGAAAACATTTACCTACTGCTGAAATGGAGAACATGATGAGAAAGAGAAATGTAATGGCTGCATTGATAATTAAAGAAATGATAGATGGTGACGAAGAAGAAGAGTTCAAATTAACAAAATATACCAAAGTAAGGAAACGTGAGAGTGATGCATTCTCAAATCGCAGAAATTAAGGAATGTTCAGCATTTTAGTCAAAAATCATTTGCTTGACTATGAAGAGAAATTCCAAAGATACTTCAGACTGACCAGGGAAAGGGGGTGTCCCAAGAAGGTGTCCCGCTTTGGGACATCTTGAAAACCTCGGAAATCGAAAATTGGAGCATCACAAACACCGGAATTCAAGGGAATCGCGCCAGCGTACTGCGCAGTTGACTCCTCCTTGAGCAGTGGGGACAGTCGCGTCAACGCAACACGTTCTGCGCTGACGTGAAGCGCTCTCTAGGAAAACACCCTTACTAAATTCAAGGGAATCAGTGGTCGACATTGAACGCCCGGCGTATCCACGTTGTCAATGGCGCAAAAAACCTGTCGCTAGGAAAACAGGCCTTAACCCTTTGGAACGATTTGGAACAACATCCATAAAAAAATTACTAGTGTGGCTAACCAAATAAGTTATGATGAGTAAAGATACCTTTGACCAGCTGTAGTCCTGTCTGCCCGCTGCCCATCATACAAGTATATATCACTGAGAAGCCTCAAGCTTTCCTTGTGGGCTTCCTCGTTACTTGGAGCATTTCTGAAGTAGATGTAACCTTGAAGCAATTCATCGGCTCCTTCACCACTCATAATCACAGTAGTATCAGTCTCCTTCTTTATGTACCGAGATAAAAGATGCATACCTGAAAATCCGTTCAAAATGTTAGTTGAAAACAGATAAACTCAATTGAAATGCTTCATTGAGTACCTATTTGAATACTACATTACACTCGATAACGTCCACCATGATAAATTGGTAAGCATATGAGGCTATTGAGCAGAGAGTCACAGGTTCGATTCCAGCATGGCACCAAAATTTTTGCTTTGTATTTCAACCTCCGAAACATATTTTTTAAACGTAATTTTGATCTATTGGTCCAACTATTCTGTATTTTACTAGAAGGATTGATGTCGAATTTTTTTATTTTTTGAAATGCGAGCTTGCAAGCATCCAGACCACCAAACTATACACAGCATTCTGATCTATGGGTGGGAAAGGATTACAGCACTACAAGCGGAGGCCAAAGGAGTTGGGCCAGGTTTGACACCCAACGCGGTTAGCACTACAGGATATAACATTATTTCAGCCAAACGACATTAGGTACACCATACGAAAATACTGGAGAAGATAACAGGAATACAAAAAGTTCCAGTCATGTACCATAATTGTGTGAGCGAATTTTCGTAAATGGTCGTAATGTGTCACATTGTTTTGAAATTTGAGTTTTTAGAGAGCAAAGCAGATGGTAACTATTAATTTTATAGCAGGAACCTCGTTCTAATTAATGTTCAATGATTCAAGAAATATTTCGTAATTCCAACATTTTTTCAATTTTTATCGATTTTTCAAAAAGATGAAGAATTTAAATAATTTTTCAATATAATTTTGTGCATCATTTTTATATTGTTCTACTCTATTGTTGATAAATTCATTTTTATTAAAATTCCGCTAAAAACATAAATTTAACGCTTCTTTTTACCTATTCATAGATTTGTTTAAGCATATTTTTTGTTATAATCCGAACAATTTACTGTTCTAAAAAAGTGCAGGCCAATGAATTCATCCTTTAATTTGGAAAACTTGATTTTAGCGAATTTTTGAAGAAAATTAAGCTATTGCTCTCGCCTCAAAATTTGTAGAATGTGAATTTTTGAAAAAAATTTATGCAGAAATCCGTTTCAGGCTATTCTGAATCATATTCTGAAGTTTAACGCATTTTTTTATGTATGTATATATGTACGTGTCATTCCAGACGATAACTGTCCGTAGAATTGTGCTAGAAACTTCAAACAAATTTTAAAATGTTAAGGACACAAAACGAAAGTTCAAGTTCGTTGGCCAGCATGATCGGATTACATCTTCGGGTTGAAATTTTCAAAAATGTAGTCAAAAATTTCAAAATAGCCTGTTTTTTGCGAAGAGTTGTGCGAAATAATTTTTTCAGCATACTAACATGTGGTATATATCCGGAATCCGCGTAAAATTTCCTATAAGAATATGTATCAAGTTTTCAAAAATCTAAAGTTGAAAAATTAGTCAAAAATCGAAATAATGCCGTTGGCTAGTTGTAAAAATTGGTAATATTTGCATGAAATATTGTCCAAATTCAGATTGAACTAATCTTATGGAAGTATCCCTGTATAACCAATCCTAGAACCATGCTGTCTAAAACGTAGTAGGTGCTTGTTAAAAAAAAAAAAAAAAAAAAAAAAAAAAATGTAATCACAACTTATGAGTTTACTCTGTGAAATATTCCGTCCTCCGATTCTCTCGGTCGCTCTCTTTAATGGTTTACGCTCAACTGTTTTAGGACTTGATGTAGCTCTAATACTGACTGTAGCTTAGAAAAAAGTATGAGTACCTCCTAATTATTGTTAATAATTTGATTCCATGTTTGTCTATCAAAATCATAAACTAAAATTTCTCTACACAATCAATAGCGACTGAAATGTCGAAGATTTCTTCAAAAATTCGCTCATGGGGTCATGCTGCATGACTGGACTTTTTTGGTGTAAGAGTTTACCTAAACTCTGGGTGTCTGGTGGCCGTAAACTCAAATCTAGTGAAAAACATGGGACGGATGCTAAACTTTTTCCACGATTCCACCCTAATTTTCACATGGTGTCATCCTTCTGTCAATCATGCTTCATATGTGATATATTGTGTCATTCTTTTTAATGTTATACACGTTATGCAAGAAGAATCGAACGAATTCGCCTATGTACATATGAATGGAGTAGTTGATGACCAACTCGAATTCGGAGGGCTGTCTGGTGTTTTCTTGGATTGTTCACGAGAGTTGTACTAAATTCCTCTGTATCATCTACATTATTTTTGTGTTAGCTTAGTCATTTGATGATAAACTGTTACCTAGGTACGAATGCCAGATACACAAAGAAATTAGGCTCTACCCACCTGAACGATGGAGTATTCCTGAAAGCAGTTGCTTTAAGGAAGGCTAGGAATGCATTTTGGGTTTGTCGTCAACAACACCATACATTGCGTAAATCAAGCCCTTATTCCATTTCGAGTACAGCAATAACACAATAATATTTGAGACTAATAATTTAATATGTTCTTTGTCGATACTCTAAAGAGAACGAGAACGCCAGTAAAACATCACCTCTTATCAGCCTATCATCCACGTTGTTGGAGGCCTCATAGGCAAACCCATAGGGAGCTCAGGGGTTCTGGTACCGCCATCATGGAGTTTACAGAACGAGAACTGCATCGCCTTAGTTTTTAACTTCAAAGGCTGTCAGATTTAAGATGAACATCTGCAAGATTAGATATCTCTTGGGATGTGTCCTTAGGGGGTACTAGTTACACTCACCAATCGAAGCACGAATCGTTGTAATGTCAAAGGTTTCCAGTGTCCTGATAACCGTGTCTAGGCATTCGGCAACGTCATCCTCCGTGAAGATGACCTCGTGATGTTCTGTTCCCAAGTGCTTGGCAACTTGTCGGGCAGCCACCAAGTCTGGAGACGACCCCATCCCTATCGAGAAAGACTGGAAAAACGTATTGAAAGGTCATCATAAATTAAAATAAAAGAAAGGAGTAAATGAAATGAAACTAATGACTGTCAAATGTATGCTTGATTGGATGCTAATGATTTCTTCAAAATACAACCAAAGCAGTTTTCATTGTTATTTTAGAGCTCATAACAAAGCACCTTTTGAATTTGATGGGGGATTGGCAAGTATAGGACCTCATTAGTGTTTACATAAACCACTTGAGAAACAGTCCTATAATTAGTATACAGGAATAGAGCAATGAGGAACTTGCACACTTTTTTTTTAACTGCAGAAATTAAAAATGGATGGGATTTGTAGGTAAATGGCAGTGTTTTTTTTTTTTTTTTTTAGGGCCACTTTCACCAAAAACAAAAGTTACAGCTCGAAAAGATTTGGAATTGACGGAGATTCCTGCTAATGAAACATATATTAACGAATTTATGAAATACTACATGAAATCTCTATTTATTCATGACAAAACGAAACAAACTTCGTACCTACCTACATACTCAAAATTATAAACTAATAATGTGATAACGCAACAAAAAACTTGGCCAGCGAGAAGAACCTATAACTAAAGCTGGTTTCACATGGGGTGGAACAAGCGCAGAAAGCGGAAGAACAGAACACAATCTGATTGGCTGTTGGGACAACAGTTGAGGAAGGTAGCTGCCATGTTGTCGGAAGGAGCGGTAGAAATTTATATACTGTTTCTGCGTTCCTTTCGAGCTCCGCAGAAGCTCATTGGGCAGGAATGTTGATAACCGCAAGTATAGGTTTCAGATGAGAGAGGTTTTCAGTAGGAAGGTCATGATTCCGTTCACCAGAGAGACCGCTTCATGTGAACAATCTTTCCGACTCCCCCACTGGGATGTGAATCCAGCTTATCAACCAACTAACGTAAACATTGGAGAGGATCGAGAGAACCATCAATCTTGAGCTGTTTTCTGAATAATTCGCTAGTAGCAATTACGTGTCACTTCTATTTGTAGAACGACTTGAGACAGTTAATTGTCACCTTTCAGTGTATATTCAGGATAAGGAACAGTATGTTCTAAGTGAATCTACTCTTCCTCATCATCATACACCTTATGGTGACAAGATGTGAATGGTCTTAAGTTTTTCTACAAATAGAACGTATATGCCAGCGCTATTAGCGGATTCTTCAGAAAACAGCACAAGATTAATGGTTCTCCCTTCCAGACGCATTGTTTCTTCATTCTTCTTTTACACAAAGAATTCTTGTTAGTTATGATCCGTTGTATATACTTCTTCTGGGTGAGTAGATGTTGAAAAATCACAGAAATTAACTAACGAGAAAAACATGTTTTGCTTCATGTTACGTATTAACGTAGAGGATATAGAAACAAAATGGTGACTTCACACACTTGCTAGCCAATCACACAGCGTCTTGATTTTGAAATTCGATTTTAAATTTGACGACATGTTTCATCATATATTTGTGAATCAGAGGTGGTCTAGAGTATAGTAAAAAAGGTTTCAGGCTGAATTTCAGATGGGTCCAAGTTCCTCATTGTCTATTCGAATACTGAATGTCACTTTGGCTGTAACTTCTAAATGAAAATCACTAAGACTTTTCAGTTGTAACGATCGGAAGGTTTTTATACGAGGCTTTTGGAACAATACCATCAAATCAACAAATTTCACGATTTTATACAGAAAAAAAAACCCAGTAGAATCCATGCAAGTAGGAATAAAAAGGAATAAAAACTCAGGTAATATTGTTTCCTGAAATTTCAAGAGCAATAATAAAACACCGAAGACTAAATTTAACCTGAATTTTGTAAGGCAGCTGCTCTTCTTTGGCGAGTTTGACGAGCAAAGAAGCTATGAGGCTAGAGTCTAGACCTCCACTGAGAAGACATCCTATTCTCCGATCTGCCATCAGCCGCTTCTTGACTGCTCCTGTCAGCAGCCTTCTGATGTTAGCCAGGACGTCACTGCCGAGCTTATCAGGGCTCACGTACAAAGGGAACGCAGGGGTATCTCCGATGTTGTAGTACTGCTTTGTTTCAAGTAGCCTCACTTTACCGTTATCCAGGATGTCATACGTTCGATAGCTCTTGGGAGGGAACTGTTCCAATTTCCATTTCCCTCCATTCATGTACTTCTTTCCAAATTCGATCAAACCTAGATATGTACAATAAAATAGGAAAATAACAAAAATAAAAATAGTTTGTCATGACAGAATAGTTGCTAATAAAGTGCGAAGTTGTGTGATAATGATAAACCGTTAGTTATTCCAGTGCTTATATATTTAAAGAAAAGAAAACACCTTGTGAGAGTGATGAGCATAGAGTACTTTTTCACCTCCATTTGAAATTTTAGCTTCATAGGTGGAATAGCAAAGAAACTAGCTCCGGAGAACACAAGACAACAGTAACACGAGCCGCCTTCTTGTGACATGTCGCCTTTTTGTGTTGTTGTTAGATGACCATTTTCGACAAGAATGTCTCCGTAAAAACGTATTCTAAATTTAAAAATAGTGAAATTGCATTCAAAATTAAATAAAACGCCACAAGAAGGAATTTCGTTACTAAATCCGTTGTCATAATTTTTTTAAAGGTTTTTCGAGAAACGAAATCACGGTTTTTGTCATAGAAATCGCACGTAAGTCCACATTTCCTAACTCGTTTTTAAACCTCCCCTAAAGCTAATACACTCTCACTTGGACGTGGAGAAAATTGTCGGATATAATAAAATCCTTGTTATACATAAATAATGCACAATGACGATGACGTATTTATAATTGAACTTTTCCGAAATGAGACAAAGTTCGCGAAAAGGGAATGGGATTTTCGGGGAGGGAAAAATAATGTAGCGTGTGGGTGTTGAAACGTGCAGTGTTGCAAGACGCCTTCCAATAGAAATAGGTATTGTAGATCTAGGGGTATAAAGGGGACCTGAGGATTCCAAAAGTGGTACATATGTTTGGCTAATTAAACAATGCTCACATGTATATATTTGTAGTTGAATTTAAATTAGTGATTTTAGTTTATGCTTGATGTATGGAAGAATCAAAGAAAATAAATTATATTAAAGGTTCTGAGATCATTGATACTTTAATTTTTATAGTGCTGAATAACGAAGTTGAAACTTGGTAAGGTCTACGTGAGACCAATAATTATATTAAAATACTAGCCGGTTCACCCGTGCGTTGCACAGGTTGACTTAAATGTACGCAAGCCCCCCCCCCCCCCCCCCCCCCCCCCTATAAATTATACCTATTAGGACCAAACTACTGAGATCAACCTCCACTCCCTCTCCACAACACCCCCCATATTTCAGATTAAAAATATTCTTAATAGGTAACCCAAAAGAACGTTCAGACTAACCAAATTTCATTCTTCTGAACATCGGTTCGGTGATGACCAAATTATTCCATTTAACCACCCCCTCAGTCCACCCTTTTTTTTCCTTACCATAAACACCCTATGGTTGAGGCTAAAAAAATGTGATTGAGGTTGACGTAGGTAATTAAATTTATTCGCCCAATCAGATCGAAGATACATCTTTCCAGACCCCCTCCCCCAAAAACACCCCCTATGGATCAGAATTGAAAATTTCTAAGTAGGCTGTGATTTTTGGGTGTTATCCAAACATATTTTATCAATCAGGTCCGCAGTTTATTCAGTGATGTTCAAGATACCCCCATTCCACCCCCCTAACCATAATGGTCGGGTTTGACAATTTCAAGTACCTAGTCTGCGATTAAAGTTGGAGTAACCCGAACGTATATTTCAACAATCACGTCTCCAGTTTATTTAATGATGTCCATGATACCCCATTTCACGCCCCTCCTCTCCCAAAACACCCCCTATGGGTCAGATTTGGAAAATTTTAAGTAGCTTGTGGTTCAAGTTAGAGTAATCCAAACATAATCCTCCACTTGGATCCCCGTTTGTTCTGCGGCTTCCAAAATACCCATTTTCACTCCTCCCCCCTCCCCCAAAACAACCACCATGGGACAGAAAGCACCAAAATTGTTATATTTATATTTTTCAGCAGGATATTGCTCAAATAAAGTTTATTAACTATGAAATAGACCATTCAAAAATTTATGTACAAAATTTTGCTGAAAAATGTATTTTCATTTCATTCAAATGTGCTAAAATATCTACAGGGTGGTCCGTAATGGACACATTTTAAAATCCTGTAACATTCACTAATTCGATCGTAGGGATTAAAAAATAAGCAGAACGTGTAGAGAAAATCAGTAAGTTTTATTCACAATAGAAAAATCGGAAAAAAATGGTCATTTAAATGGCGACCCTGTTTGGTAACGCACAGTTCAAGACGGTCCTTGAAGTTCTGCATCACTCCCTGCACCATATCTTCCGATATTTCCGCGATTTCTCGTCTTATTGACTGCTTCAATGCTTGAATGGTTCGTGGTTTGTCCACGTACACTTTACATTTCAGGTGGCCCCATAGAAAAAAGTCACAGGGGGTGAGGTCTGGGGAACGCGGAGGCCAGGGAACATCCCCATGCCGGGAAGAAGAACGGTTACGTCAACAAACAGAATGGCCGTTATTGGGCTGGAGAAAACCCTCGACATTTACACCAAAGGCCTCTACACTCTGCCAAGGTAACGGTGTGGTGTGGAATTTCCAAACTCGGAATAATTGGGCCCTATTTTTTTTTTTTTTTTTTTTTCTTTTTTTTTTTAATGGCAGAGAGAATGCAGTGACTGTTGACTCTGAACGTTATCTCGCGATGCTTCAAGAATTCTTCATTCCTCAGCTTGAGGAAAATGAAGTTTACACCGACAACATGTGGTTCCAACAAGATGGAGCAACAGCCCACACGGCCAGGATTTCATTGAACTTTTTGCGAACGATATTTCCTAGACGCGTGATCTCCCGGCATGGGGATGTTCCCTGGCCTCCGCGTTCCCCAGACCTCACCCCCTGTGACTTTTTTCTATGGGGCCACCTGAAATCTAAAGTGTACGTGGACAAACCACGAACCATTCAAGCATTGAAGCAGTCAATAAGACGAGAAATCGCGGAAATACCGGAAGATATGGTGCAAAGAACTTGAAGGACCGTCTTGAACTGTGCGTTACCAAACAGGGTCGTCATTTAAATGACATAATTTTTAAAACTTGATATTTTTTTCCGATTTTTCGATTGTGAATAAAACTTACTGATTTTCTCTACACGTTCTGCTTCTTTTTTTTTTAATCCCTACGATCGAATTTGTGAATGTTACAGGATTTTAAAATGTGTCCGTTTATTACGGACCACCCTGTATAAAAACTTCAAAAAATTTATAATCCAAATTTTCTTTTTAATAGCAGATTATTATTTAGAACGAGTTATTTGCCATAAAATTGGTAGTTGATAATTTATTTTCACTCCAAGTCCTCAAATTTCAAAACAATGTAACATAATATAGTACGATAAATAATTAACGAAAATTCGCTCATACGATCATGCTGCATGACTGGAATTTTTTTAACTCACAGAAGTAATCACAGCCGATCCTGGAGTAAGAAAAGAAACTAACAGTTGCTGATACTAATTGTACTCCATTAGTTAGGCAGGCCTTTTGAAAAAGTTCCAGTCATGCAGCATGATCGTATGAGCGAATTTTCATAAACGGTCGTATTACATTTATGTTAAATTCTGTTGAAATTTGAGCACTTTGGGGACAAATAAAAATTTTATTATACATTTTATAGCAAATTAACTTTTTGTCAGTAATATTCCAATGAACAAACGATTTTGTGGATTTTTACAATTTTTTCAAGTACTATCGATTTTTAGCTTATTTTAATGAAATTTAAGTACATTTTTCAGTACAATTTTGTGCTTAAATTTTTAAATGTCCTAGTTCATGTTCGATTAATTTTTTTCGAGTAGCATTCTGCTAAAAAATATAAATTTGTTAATTTTTAGCGGTTTTTTGCCTTTTTTTAGTGATTTTTTGAATACATTTTTTGAAATTTGACCAATTTAATGTGCTCAAAAAGTGTTGTCCAACGAACTCATCCTTTCTTTTGAAATGCTTGATTTTTTGGCGAAAGAACGAAGTTTTTATCTCAATTCTATCGAGAGTTATCGTCTGGAATGACACATACATATATACAGGGTGATTCCCTCGCAGATGCAAAAAAAATTTGGGTGAAACTACATCAAAAATGGAGTAAAATGCCGCCAACTGCATATTTTTATCTCAATCCGTTCTCGAGATATGATTTTTTAAAGTTTTTTTCAGGAATACCGAGTTTTTTCATTTTAAACTCGGATTTCTCCACTTTGCCTCATTTAATTTTAACTTTCAACCTCTTTTTCAGCATTTTCAGCATTAAATTTTCTATATGAATAGTGTACTTGGGTTCTTAAAAAGTACCATCCGAAAACCCTCACATCAGCTCAAACATTGACGATTTTGAAAAAATAATATTTCTGAAAGTCTTTAAAACTTTACAACTCTTTTAAAAAGAATCCTGGAAACTGGCAAATCTCATGAAAACTGTTTCATCTAATATGCTTTCCAACGGTATTATCAATTTCACTTATATTTTGTTATTTAGGGGAGAAAATAATGTTTTAATGTTAAAAAATGTGGGTTTTTCAATGAAATAGTTGGTTTTCTCGAAAGATGACCCTCCATGAACCAACGAGTATGGGGTCGGTTTCTATGTATTTTTTCTCGCTTGATCAAATGGAAACTCTTGCAGATCTCTCAACTACGTTATAATCGAGTTTTACACTTTAATTAACTAGTTTTACCCCATAACACACATACATTTAATCGTAACAAACAAACTAAATATTTGCGATTTTGAGTGTGAAACTCGGTTATAACGGATTTGGAGAGATCTACAAATGTTACCTACCATTCGATACAGCGTGAAAAAATACAAAGAAACCGACCACATACTCGTTGGTTCATGGAGGGTCATCTTTCGAGAAAACCAACAATTTCATTGAAAAACCCAGATGTTTTAACATTAAAACATAATTTTCTCCCCTAAATAACAAAATAAAAGTAAAATTGATAATACCGTTGGAAAGCATATTAGACGAAGCAGTTTTCATGAGATTTGCCAGTTTCCAGGATTCGTTTTGGAAGAGTAGTAGTTTTAAAGATTTTCAGAAATATTCTTTTTTCAAAATCGTCAATGTTTGAGCTGATGTGAGGGCCTTTGGATGGTACTTTTTAAGAACCCAAGTACACTATTCTTATAGTAAATTTAATGCTGATTCCGAAAATGTGGTCAAAAGTTAATATTGAATGAAGTAAAGTGGAGAAATTTGAGTTTAAAAGGAAAAAAACACGGTTTTCCTGAAAAAACCTTTAAAAAATCATATCTCGAGAACGGATTGAGATAAAAATATGCAGTTGGCGGCATTTTACTCCATTTTTGATGTAGTTTCACTCAAATTTTTTTTTTTTTGCATCTGCGAGGGAATCACCCTGTATATATATATATATATATATATATATATATATATATATATATATATATATATACATATAAAAAAGCGTTAAAATCCAGGAATCATTTCAGAATGCCTCAAAACAGATTTCGATGAAGAAAATTTTTGAAAATTTTTATTTTAAATTTTTTGTAGCCATTGCAATAGCTTTATTTTCTAAGAAAATTCGCTAATGATTGACAAGTAAGGTAATTGGGAATTTTCTAGTGAGTAATCATTAATTTATGATTATTTATTGCCCAATTTAACCAAGATGGTTTTGAGGGTGCTCTGGTGTTTTTCAATACCAATTCAAATATTTTATACGGTTGTTAATGATTTACCAACGAAATTGAGCTGTACGATAAACATCAATCACCAGCGTCAAACCATAAACAATTTACGAGCAACCAACTATTTAAGCACCATCGAGATTTTTATGAATATACGATACCTTTTCCTTCAGAACTGAATCCAACTACTCCGGAATCAGTTTCGAGAGTGTAGAGAGGTCTAACTCCATAGGGATCTCTGGCTAGGAACAGTTTCTTATTTTTGGCATCGACCAATGCCAAGGCAAATACACCGTCCAAATTTTTTACTGCTTCTTCTATCGATTCAGTTTGTCCGTAAAGATGAGAGATCACTTCAACATCGCATTTTGTTTCATAGTTGAACTTCATCTTCTCGCCAAGCTAGTTTGCAACAGAAAAGATTTAGCTTGTTAAATATTCACAAACCAGAACAATTATACACGATACTTGGAGATAATGAACAATAATCAAGCTGAAAAAGACTTCAAACTCACAGACTTGAAATTGTAGAGTTCACCATTGCATAACAGCGTCAAATGAGGGTAGGCATGCAAGATCATCGGTTGCATCCCATATACACTATCAACAATAGATAATCGAACGAATCCAACGCAGGCATTCTGGAAATTAATACATCACCGATGTAATTAATAATAACTGGTGTAATTAATTATAAAGATGTAAATAATAACAGAATACCGATGTAATTATTAATAACAGATGTCTGGCTTTTCAATGTACTGAAGCTGGGTTCTCCAACCTACCAGACATGCCAGGTCTGACCAACTTGAGCTAGGATCATATTCCAAAGAGCTAGAGCCGGACTTGACAAGCGACCCTATAGATTGGATCGAGCAAATTTGATACTAAATTGGAGCTCATTTATCCCCAAAAGCGGTTCTTTTCCACAAGGACCACTCAGCCAAGAGCAGTTACAAAAGCAGTAATGTAGAAGCTACAAGTGCCAACATCTTGGCAGTTGACCAGGGGATGATGACGTGGAAAGAATTGAGAAGCACTCAAGCATTTTTTATAACGATGAAAACTGAATGAACATATTGTACATCATAATGACATTATTAAGTGCTTAAGTACGTACTTATATTCAAATTCAATTCCGGTTTATCATAATTTTAGTTTCATCATAGGAATTCTCACTTTGATTTTGCTGTCAAACTGGATTCTCCATGCGTCAGGTCCTCTGTGCCGTATGTTGTAAAACGTGCAGTCGCAATGCTGAACGGAATCAGTTTCGTACCCAAAAATCCCCCAAATTCCACACATTTCGTATTTTTAGGCAAGAGACGGACAATGATTATGAAAAGTCAAATGAAAACAGATCTGGGGAAGCAAAACAATTTGTGTTTAGCCGGCAAAAAGAGGGAGCGTGTGCAAATGATAAGGATATCGAGACTCTAGCAGTAGCTATAAAAAAATTTGGCTGGGGCAACAAATAAAATATTTGGAAGGATGTTTGCATGTAAGAGAGAGATAAAATGGAATAAAAATAAAATTGCTATAAAATATTTTGATGATGCAATGCGAAATCAAATTACGCGTGAACGTGAACCACTTAACCTGATATCATATAACCACAAACTGAAACGTGTGATAATGAGCCATTGTTGCCAGATCGAAATATCATGTTCAAAGTGGGTTGATAATATAATATATTCAAAACTCAAAATTACATTGCTAATAATTGATATTTAGCTTAAATGGCGAGTTGAGAGTAGAAGTTGAAGTAATTTGTTGCGAGCAGTTCTTTTGGAGAGAAGATGAGAAAATAGTAACAATAGCGACAATGGAACAGAAGCAGATATAAAGTAACGAGCTGTAAAGAACGCTGAACGGCCCAAGCGCTCTTTGTCACGGTCAGGCTCTAAATGATTTCGAGGCTCGTCGCCTTTGAACTCCAATTCAAAAAAGTTCTGTTCATCTAAAGGTGCGGCCACACATGCGTTGTTTGGCAAATACCGAATGTATGGCGAACCCAAGGCCCTACAACTGTACGTGGATCTAGACGCCGCCTAATGCAAATTGAAGAGAGCATTGGCGGACATATTGGGGTCAACTTCACGCGCCCTTTTTGAATTGTAAGGCTAGCTAGTTTGTGTATAAGTGTTCGTAGAAAACATATTTTGTATTATCTTGATGAAAACTAGTCTAAAATCATTAAAAACGTCAATTATTATGATGACAACACAGTTCGTGAATGAATATTATGCAATATTTTCAACAGAGACAAACTGTGGGAGCTGCTTGTCTTTGGAATATCTAACCAAATATGACGATTTACAAACTTATTTAGGCCACAATTCTCGTCCGATTTTCGTGATTCTTTTTTTGTTCAACTATGAATTTGGTCTAGTTTTGGATCTTGTGGTGAATTTCACACCACACACTTCGACGGCCCTTTTAAGGGCCACCAAACATCAAGCTAAAACTGTCCACTGGGAGTACCAACTCCCAGCCAAGTATATGTAAATTCACCCAAAGGGGTGAATACGCATAACCAAACAACAAATCCACTACAGATCTTATATCAGGAATTTCAAATTTGATTATGAAAAAGGGTGAATGGAGGGGGTAACAGTAAAATATCATGATGTTTCAACTAATATCGTCAGATGTTTGTGATTCTTTTTTGTTCAACTAAAAATTTTGTCTAGTTTTGGAAGGTGTATTAAAAGTTTCAAATTTCATTATGGACGAGGAAGATTGAAGGAGGTAATAGTAATAAATCATGATGTTTTAACTATTCAAGTCAGATTTTCGAGATCATTTTTTAAATTCGTTTATAAATTCGGTCTAGGTTATAAAAATATGTCGGGAGCTTCAAATTTCACACTGGAAGTTTTATTATTTGAATTTGCTGTCGGTGGAGGGAGTTAATGGGGGGGTGGGGGGGTTGAGAAGTCATGATATATTTGTTTTTTCCCTTATTTTAACTCTCACCAAATATATATAAAATCCATTCATAGGGACGTCCGTGTAATGCATGCATTACTTACCGATATGATTTCATGTAGTTTTGCGTAGTGGCGATATTGTACTTTTCATACCGTACTTATAATAGTTAGGGCATAAGAGGTATTTTAAAGTGAAAGATCCTTCCATCATTCAAAAGCAATTATCTCAGAACCATTCTTCCAAAGTAACAGAAGAATCCCTCTGCATTTCAATATTGAGACAATATCTTGTACATAAGACACAGTTTTACAAACACCATGGGTTCACCTAGATGGGGCAAGGGGTATGATCAGAGGAGCTGAACAATTGAATAAGTAAATGAATAACTACATCATGGCACTTTCTATGTTATTATATCATTTTCATTTTACATACAATTTCATACAATTCTGTCAATACAATACAATACAATATACAATAGTACAATACAATGTCAATACGAAAAACAATTTCATCTCTCAATTTCTTGTTTAAAGGAAATCTGTGGAAAAAACAAAACAAAGTTTAGATTAATTTGAAACTTTGTAGCTCATGCATAGATGAGTTAGTAAAAAGAAAATTATTACCAACTACAATAGGTACTGCGTTACCACATCAAGAGGCCTACAACAGACCAAAATAATCTTTAGGAAATCGTGAAAATCTATACTTACTTGTGAAATGAGAGTGTGCAGTCTTCAGTTTTGCGATTCATGCAGTTAAATGCCGCACACACTTTAACCATTGTGCTTTATAAAAGAAATTTCATGAGTAGATAAACTATAATAATACAATCTTCATTGCACATAAATAAACGATGTTGCCCCCAATATGGCCGACTACAGACCGTTCAATTTGCAACGCGACACGAGCGCTACGAGTGGGTCTAGTTTACTATTACAATGTCTTTGGGCGAACCCCAAGCAACTTGCAGTCGGCCGATTCGGTATTCGCCATGAAGTGAGGCAGGGGTGTCCATGTTCACACATGCGGGGTTTGAAGAGCACAGTGCTCGTCTCGGAAAACGACAAACATAGTAGACAGATTTTTTTAAATTTCTGTCACTGACCACTTTCCACCCAGTTTTCCCTCAAGGCGTTTCCACGCACCGTGGACTTCATTCCTCAGCTTGTGCTGTGGATGCTATGCATTCCACAGAACTTCCTCCAGCTCCGTAGGCTTCTAGGAAAGTAATCACAGATTCGGTAGTCTACTCCATCTGGCTGATATCGCGACCGCACAAAAAAAAAAAAAAAAAAAAAAAAAAAAAAAAAAAAAAAAAAAAAAAAAAAAAAAAAAAAAAAAACCTGAACGCACTCACGAAGAAGGGCAAAAAAGAAACAATGGTGACGGAAATTCGGGAGAGCTAGAAAATTCCCAGGAAAAGTGTGAATAACAGAGGCCCCCACTATTCGGGAAGCCACTCGAATGTGTGGATGGGGCTTTTTGGCGGGTGATGCTCGCTATTTGGCAAACATTTGACTTCTTTGAAGCGGACAATTTACCGACACTGGATGGAGCATCCCAAATCCCGAACAATTTTGGTTTGGCAAATAGCGAACATCCGTCCACACTAGTGGATATTTGGCAAATTTTTGCTTGGAGTTCGCCAAACTCCGCATGTGTGGATGCGGATTAACGTTGAACAAACTTCATTCATGATCAGCGTTCTCTACCCTCCAAAGCAACCGAAATGGGGCAGGCGACTCCCTCCCACCTGGCCCATCGCCTGCTGGGTGTTTTCTATAGTTTTTCGAATCTGCATTTTTCGGAAATTTTCAGTTGAACCAAACACCTCGTCCCCCACCTCGATCCCTGAATCTCCAACCCACCTTCCGCCCATCCTGTGGAACTGTTTGCAGGGTTGCCATCAGTACAGTAATTACCGTAAACATAAGTAATTTTGATGCACGTATGGTTACACGGAAATACAGTAAAATTGAAATTCCAGGTAAATATATTATTATAAATCTATAAATCATTTTAGCATAAATTCATAGCCAAAAGTTACAAGTTTTGAAGAAGGAGAATCTCAACCCTTTTGTTCTCAGCAGGTACCTACTTACTAACTAGGGTGAAAAATGAATGCAACACCTGCCATGATTTTTATTGGACTTATTTGCACTCCCTCACTTAAACACAATGTGAAAGGATTTTTAGTAAAGCTAATCTTATAAAAATACAACCATGAATAAGTGAGCGCAAATCCGTTGCTGGAGTTCATTTGAACTTTACTTAGATCAGTGATATGAGATAAATGATGATGACATCAGATCTACATAAATATTTTCACCATTTTCACCGATTTACAATCCAAGCTCGAACCACCAGAAAACCCCAAGCCTGAGAAATCAATTGAAGATGAATTTTTCTTGTAACTTTTTTCGTTTTTATGAAGTTTTATTGAAAAAATGTTATTTTGTCAGTTGATTTCAAAATATACCAACCAAGTTTCGTTATTTTTGACTAAATTCAATTGATGAACATCTACATTTTGTTGAAATATGCGTACGGTGATGGTACAGTAGGTTTTTGGATCAGTGTAGGAGAATGTACGGTAATTTTGAAGAGATTGGTATGGAAATGGATGACCATGAGTTGGCAACTCTGACTGTTTTTGCTTTTGCATGACGGGACAGTTTTTTACAACCCCGGACTTGTTTTCTTGTCCATTTCATGTAATCACTTCTCTAGGCAGAAAATATAACATCCAAGCAGTCAATTCGATACATCGGCGTTGGATATTTCTAATGTGCGTACGTGCACGAGACGTTCCAGACCCGACGACGCGAGCAACTCCCACTCCATCCTGTTCCTCACCAGAAAGCAACCCCTCAGTGTTGCCAACCTTTGTAAATATCCGTAACTGTAGGGAGTTACTGCCAAATGTACAAACAAAATATACTGAACCGAATATGAGGAACTAGTAGATACCAAAATGAAATATAACAAATTAACTAAAACTCACCAGGTGGCCAAAACGCTACTACCTATGTCCTGCATTATTGTTTCGAATGGGTCCTGTTGCTGGCTTCTTGTTTTCTGCCCACACATAAAATTAATTTTCAAAAGAAGATGCACACGCATAAGTGAAAACGACGGAGTGCCAAAAACGGCTGGACCATATAATTTACCTATTTTTGTAGACTATGTTTTCAATAAGATCATGCCGCCTGTGTTAAATTAACCTTAATAAGAGCTCAATGAAGTTAGCTATGCTTTTGGGCTACAGTCCGTATTTCCATTAATTATGGTCGAATAGCGTCCAAATTTCGCACATATACTCAGATTTTTGTTCAACTAATCTGAATTTTTACTAAGGGATTGACTACTTGATGTTATGTATTTTTGAGATGCGAGCTTGTTCAATAAGTTCTGCTTGAATCTCAACCACTGCTGTAGGAATACGTGCAAAAGGATTCATTACCAATTGAAGAATTTGATAGAATATCCTCAAAGGATATCGAGGATATCCAAAAAATTCTTGTGCAAGGACTCTTCTATTCACAGTAAACTTGAGTGCCACCAAAGGGAACGTGTTTACATCAGGTTCCACAAAGGACGAGTATTTTTGTCTCTCACATACCATTCTTTCAGTTTGCTGTTTGAATTGTCCCAAACTGCCGTTTGTTCTTCTAAATGACCTCTCTGACTTCAGTAATATCAATCAATGGGCAAATTGTAATGGTATGCTTGTAAATGCAAAGAAGAGCCAAGCAATTTTGTTTTCAAAGGATGACATCGACTTGAGTGGGGTCCCTTCAATCCACATAAATGGGGATTTCGCTGCCTTTCAGGAAGGAGTGAGAAACCTAGGTATAGTTTTTGACCCCCATCTGACCTGGCAAAAGCATGTGGCTCTTATATGCAGCAGAGTATATCATGCTCTCTACTTGATGAGGCCTTACGAACATTTTTTGACCAATGACATGAAGAGTGGTCTCGTTCGATCCCTTATTTCATTTACTCTGATATAATTTTCAGCACTGGGCTGAGAGCGGACGCTGTGATTTGCTCATAGCCTTCCAGCCGTTCGAGATATATGCATCGTCCCCATACCACTTGAACCAAGCCTGCCACCCATCGGGGCCTCTTCACATTCCCAATCCCACTATTGAGAACCGATGAACTGTACCTAGTAACTACTGCAAAAGAAACATAGTGAGTTCCCTTGAAGATTGCCCTCCAACCCTGCACTCTACAGGAGAATGGGAGAAGCTGAGGGCCCGGCAGCCTTACAGGTTAGTATTGCTTTGAAGAGCTTGAGAATGTATCATCAAAATAATTCTTGGATACATAAAAGGGTTGAAAGAAGTAAAAAAAGGCCTTTGGTTTTAAGAAAACATAATGTAGGTATATTTTTCAATGAGTAGGTACCCACTTTGAAGTAAAAGTACTGAACAATGTAAATATAATATAAGAAATACATAATAAAAAAATAATTCAACTTCTAAATAAATAAAAAAGTTGAAAAACAATTTTCATGACTATATCAGTAGAAAATATCGTATATTTCAAAGTTGATATTAAAAATAAAGGAATACTTGGAAGGAAAATAATGCTACTGGTTTTCAACCTTTTATAAATAATTAGTTAAAAAAAGAAAAATAACGAAAACCAAGAAAAAACTTGAGCTTAGCTGTATTAAATAAACTGTAACAACTGTATTAAGGCACGAGTATGGTCAGTCGAAATCAAACAACAGTTTTGGCTATGAATACCTCTAAAAAGAGTTGGAAGACAATTATTCTACTCGTCTTGACAATTCTTTAGCTTATGGATATGGGACTAGTTGAGTAGGTACCTACTTTGAAGTAAAAGTACTGACCAATGTAAAAAGAATATAAGAAATACTTAATAAAAATAATGATTCAACTTCCAAATAAATAAAAACGTTGAAAAACAATTTTCATGACTATATCAGTAGAAAATATCGTATATTTCAAAGTTTATATTAAAATAAAGGAATACTTGGAAGGAAAATAATGTTACAGGTTTTCAACCTTTTATAAATGATTAGTTGAAAAAAAGAAAATTAACGAAACAGACAAAAAACCTTGAGCTCATTAAATTACCTGTAACAACTGTATTAAGGCACGAGTATGATCAGTCGAAATCGAACAACAGTTTTGGATACACATACCTCTAAAAAGAGTTGAAAGATATCATAACTATTCTGCTCGTGTTGACAGTTCAACACTGCGCATTGACGGCTCAGTACATTCTATGAAAATCAAAGAAGGGAAAAAATATAAGAAAGGGAAAATAAGAAATAATAAAGGGAAAAGAAAATAAGAAAGGGAAAATAAAGAAGGGAAGGTACAATTTTTTTTTAGCAAATAGTGGGACCAGTTGAGTACATAGGATATCCACGTTTACACAAAAGCAGCAGAGCAAACTCAGAAGTTTGTGAACATGGGAATGTCTGAAATTTAAACAACAAAATATTGTTTCATTTCATTAAAACTATTCTGGTCGGAACTGAGAAAATGAAAAAAAGTCCTATCAACAAAATAAAAATGATTGAGGTAGATTTTAAAAAACGTTGGTATGAAAGATACCTCAATTACTCTATATTTTGTACTAATCGTGAATAACAGAGATCATTGTAGAGAAATAGTGTTGGCACATGATGGGAATGAGAACTAAGGAGCCAAATGAGGTGTAGGTACTTACATTCAAATATACATTGATTGAGTCATACCTAACATCATCGGTTCATGAACAGGTATTCTTTACAGTTATAAAGCGAAACAAGTAGTATTCATAACTCAACTCAGGGTTTAGTTTCAACTCATCTAAAGAAAAAATATAACAATGTCAAAAAGTAAGAAAAATTTTCACTTCTCCTCATTTTAAAAAATGGGAGGGACAGAACCTTGAACAGTATGATGTACTTGGGGTATTATCGAGTATAAAAAAGTGCCAGATGATAACAACTTTGACTTCTTAAAAATAATAAACCCCAAGGAAAGTTTAAAAGGAAAAGAAAAGTGATTATAATAAACGAAATAAAGTAAACCACGACTTTGCTTGAGAACAACACGCGAATTACGTACCTAAAATGGCCACAAGCCACTTATGGTGCTGCTAAAAAAACAAGAGTAGGAAATTGAAAATCAGTTGGTACCAGGGAAAGCAAAAATCCATCTTGTTCATTGTCTTTGAAACAAGCTCAAGTTTCATTTTCGTTTCAATTAATTACAAGTTTCAAGGACTTACAGTTTCAATTTAGGTAGAATTCAATTTCGTTAAATTAGTCAAGTTTGTGATTTGAAAGTGACTGACGTGCATCGAGGCATAATGAAATATATTCCGCACGTTTTGTCTGTAGATGTGTGATAAAAATAATGGACAATTTCAGTTTTTATGGTGGGTTTAAGATTTTTTTTAAACGTTTGTTTCGGATAAAATGTTAAAAACATCAATGCTTATTTTAAAATGTAAGTTGGTGGCGTCATAATGAGACAGTGAAATATATCTAGATAGGTTTGTCTCGATGTGTGATAGAAGTAATAGAGGATTTGAGTATTTTTGTGGATTAAAAAAATATTTCTTCAGTTTTTTCGTTTTAAAGAAGATATCAGAAAACATGAACATGCATCTTATTTTGAAATTCAATTCTGATACATGATCCGTTTGCCTATACCGTATACCAGTAAGTTCCACGAAAATAGAACAAAAATAAACTAATAATGGGGCTTACTTTGTTCAAATTAAAGTATGGAAAGTACAATTTTTTTAGCGAATGGAAAATGGGACCAGTCGAGCACATAAAATATCCATATTTACACTAAAGCAGCAGAGAAAGCTCAAAAGCAATCTCACCTCAGGAGTTAAGTGAGTTTATGTGAATGTTTGACATTTAAATAACTTATATTATCGTTTCATTTCATTTAAACGATTTCCATCTGGTTGGAACTGAGAAAATGAAAAAATCCAATCAACAAAATAAACACTAGTATGGTAGACTTTTAAAAAAGCGTTGGTATTAAATGTATAAATCAAGGACTCTAATTTTATACTAATTGTAAATAACTTGAAAAAATAAACAGATATTATTGTAAAGAAATAGTGTTTACGATAATGGGAGTGAGAACCAGGGAGCCAAATGAGGTGTACTTAAATTCAATATATATGGAATCATGCGTGACATCATTGGTTCATGAACAGGAGTTATTTACAGTTATAAAACGAAACAAGAAGTATTTATAAGGTAAAAAAGGTAGGGGGTTTATAATTAAACTAGGTGTTTAGTTACAATAATGAGAAATAAAAATATAACACTTCAGCAAAAGGAAAGAAAAAATCTTCACTTCTCCTCATTCAAAAAATAGGAAGGACAGAACCTTGAATATTATGATGTACTGGGTTATTATCGAGTATAAGTACTGATTAAAAACTTTGACTTATACAAAATAATAAACCCAAGGGAAGTACCAAAATATCGCAATGAGCGAAATAAAGGAAACTTAGACTTTGCTTGAGAATAATGTGTGTAATGCGAACCGACAATTGTCACATGACACTTTTGATGTTGTTAAACAAAACACAGGAGTAGGAACTTTAAAATTTGTTTGTACCAGAGAAAACAAAAATTCATCTTGCATTCAAGTCTTCGAAACAAGTTTAAGTTTGTATCGATTTAGTTGGAATTCAATTTAGTTAAATTAACCGAGTCTGTGATTTGAAAGTGACCGACATGCAATGAGACACCATGAAATAGATCAGACAGTTGTCTGTAGAAGTGTGATAGAAATAATAAATGATTTGAGTATTTTTGTGGATTTTAAAACAAAATTTGTTTTGTTTCAAAGAAAATGTTGAAAAACATCAATGTGCATCTCATTTTCAAATGTGAGTTGGTAGCGTCATAATGACAACATGAAATAGATCTAGATAGTTTGTCAGTAGATGTGTAATAGAAATAATAGATGAAATAGATCTAGATAGTTTGTCTGTAGATGTGGTAGAAATAATAGATGGTTTGAGTATGTTTGTGGATTAACAAAATATTTCTTCAATTTTTCGTTTCAAAGAAGAAATCGAAAAACATCAATTTGCATCTTATTTTGAAATTCAAATTGATGGTAATCTAATAATTCTGATTCATGTTCCGTTTGCTCAAACCCCACGCCTATACGGTATATCTGTTAATTGTAGATTGAAGAGTTAGTGTATAATGTGAAAATGGAATTGATCCAATGTGTTTGTGTATGGAGGGAAAGAATGTATTCGTTTTAATAAGAATGAGATTAGGTATTGGATGCATGAATGAATTTTGGTTATCAGTAGGTACACAAGACATGGAATTATACAAAAATTGTCTTTGGGACATCGCAGCCACTGATGATACTGCGAGTAAAATTATCCTAAGATAGACTAATAGTGTAATGAAGGAAAATCATTTCATGAAAAAAGAAAAACCACGCGTTGAATTTGGAAAAAACAAAAAGCGAAACTTGTTTGCGCCCGATTAAAATAGACAGAAATTACTGATAACTTCAAAATACGACAGCTTATTATTGAGACAGATTTATTGATGCAGAACGAGTCGACGGATGCAAGTACCTACTCATTTACAATCAAATTTGAGTAAACAGTTTCAGGCATCCTCGATGTGTTTACATACGACCTAACATTCAATTTGAGTATGTAATAATTGTTTATCAATTTTGTTGTTACGTAGTATTAGGCAGTACTTGATATTAATCAAGCAACGAAACGATCTGAGGGAGTAAAACCAGAAAGCTATTTTAATATGGTTATCAAATGAATTTGGTGTTTATTCATTAAATAGAAATATTGTATATTGACTGTTCATTAGTACAATAATACAATAAATTATATTATATTAAGACAATAAATTTGTTTCTGTATCATACTTATACATTTTTTCATATCAGCAATCTCATTCAGTTATGTTTTGATTCTTTCATGCCTATTTATTTAAATTTAAAACGTTCTATGTTTCTTGGCTTCTAAATGTATTGATTTCAGACGTAATTGGGTGAATGAAACAGATTTTTGGAAGACTAGGTTCGGATTGTTTCGTTTTCCATGCAATGATTTTCAATGACTAATTATAAAAAACAATTCTAAATATTTAGTCGACTAGAGAACGTAAGTCTACAATAAATTAAATATTAATATCTGGCACTAAATTTTGTAAAAAAAAAGCAGAAAATAAATAAATAAATGACTTACCTTATTAGCATTGACTTAATTGTTTTTGGACTTTCTATAACTGATTAATATGTCCGCGTAGTAAGCATACACATACGTGTGGTACTCTGGTCAAATTGAACTGTACCTGTTGAATTAGGGAAGAGACTAGTCTATGGTCTAAAAACTTATTGCACTAAATGCAACGAATCTTACAAATTAGATAAAGAAATAAATGATGAAGAAAAATTGAAAACTCAACACGTTTCAACAATTGGACATAATACTATGGTACAAGACATAATTATAGGAGCTGAGGCAAACAGAACGAATCAAATTGAAATGAAAAACAAACCTAACAGATACTATATAGATAGTACAGGTGAGTACTATTTTTCATTAATAACATTTGATTATTCAACTATTTATTTCAAAACAACATCACTAGCCAACAGAAATTTTAATAAGTTCAGTCTTGCCAGTAGACACCCTCATAACAAACAAGGAACTAGTTATATTATTCTAGAAAAATCACAGGTATCAATTTGCATTTTTTCTGAGGCATCAATTAGAACATTGTACCTCCAGTCTTACAATAAAAATATGACTATAATCACATTACCTTACAACACATCAAAGATGATCAATATTATTGAGCGAACAATAATAACGCAACCAAAACTATAAGAACAACAAGAGTACAGGGAGTAGTACCAACTTTAAATTTTCATAAATACATGACTTTTGGTTATAGCACAGTTTTATGATGCACCGCTACCTACGACTGCAGAATTCCAGGAATGTAGAGAGTGTTTCCAAGTTTTGCAAGGCAGTGGTAAATGATGTCCTAAAACAAGATAAAAACGAAAGGAATATAAAGGCAACGGTTATGATGAATTAATGCATGTATTGAACGATACAAGCAATTTTTCCAATTGGAGTTGGTCCCTTCAGAACAGCCCTTGAAGCAACGAGCCTGCACTCAGTGTAAAGGTACACCATCCATTACTTTCATATTCTGGATTTGGAAATTGATTTAAGATACTCAATACGATATTCACGATATTGTTGTGATTTACAGTAAGCAGCAAGTCCGTGAGGTCAAGAAACTGGGCCTGACAATAATGGAAACTCATAGCTGGGACACAAACACACACTAGCTGGCCCGTAAGTAAAAGTGAAGTGCATGTTAGGGTGTGGCCAGAATGGGGAGGCAGGATGAGAAGTCAGTTTGTCTCGTGGCTTGACCGGCCTGGGGGCATCAGAAGGGGTACAAACTCTTTTTGGTTTATTATTTCCAATAATAAGCCTATGTGATCGTGTAGCAAACATTTTTTATAACCCCCCCCCCCCCCCCCCCTCAAACTTTGTCACTTTACGTTTCAAGGAGCGTAGAATCCAAATTTGAAATGTCCGTTCGCCGTCCGGGCCATAAAAGGCCTAAGAATTTACTTAAAAACCCGTTCTTTCGCACATATACCGCATTTGGGGTCTAGTTGGTCTAACGTTTAACCATTCCGATCGCTTTACTCGCATAAATGCTATGGGCCAAAAACGGGTCTTTTTCGAGACTTTGAGTGTTAGACATACGCACACACGCACGCCTGGCACGCTTGGCAGGGGGTCACAGTGGGTGGTGAGCGGGGGGTGGAGTGGTAGGAGGCGTCGCAGCACCATGAGGTGGGTACAGCGTTCCTCCGAGGCATGAATATATGTTTTTTCTAGGTCATATTTGTGTGTTAATACCAATGCTTTTCCTATGCATATTTAATAACATATCCTCACGGCTTTTCGTACGTACTTAGATAATGATATTATTAAGGCAATAACTATTTGAATAGATAGAAGCTCAAATCGAGAAATATAAACATGCGTATATAATTATAGAAGTATAGGTTGTGGCAACTCGAAATAGGACACGCCGAGGAGTCTGGACGGACCTTTTGACGTACGCAAGCCAACTAAAACTATGATCATACTCAATTGAAAAAATAATAAACCTTTGTGAAATAATTTGCAGCGTTTTTCAATTGGAGTTGGTCTTACGGAACAGCACTTGGAAGCTAATCAAAATTCCAACACTGAGTGATGACAATACCTGCGAGTGGTTTGACTACAGCCCCATTATCTTGGGACTCTATGGTGTTGTTGCGGTTGTGATTTTCACTGAGTAGCAAGTCCGCTACACAATAGCCTGTACGAGTCAGACCTGATCGCCTCACAAGAGAAATAGCGCAAGGCCAGCGCAAGCTTGATGGCGATGAAAAGCCGAGCCATCACTGGCAATCGTCAAACATCCACACATTGGCCACCGTTTGGATAAAGATCACTGGCCAAAGATGGCTTGATACCACTCTACCTTTCTCAGATTCGCTTTCCTTATATCATTTTTTCCTGGGTTCCTGGGGTCTAATTTGGTCACCTATGGATGAGGAAATTGAAATAGTTGCCTTTGCGACTACTTCGTACTCAACAAATTATTTCATATGTATTTTTTCCGTTCTATGGTATCTTTTATACGGCATTCCAATATTCATTTGCAGTTTAAAGTAATCTCTTCTTATTTTCTATATTTACATTATTTTGCTTCTGTTCATTTGGCACCTAGGTAGGTAGAGCAATGGTGTAATTTCTGATATGGACTCATAGTCCGCCGATTAAGTGATGGAAAATTATGTGTAAAATAATAGAGAGTTCCTAAACGATAAGTCATTAATTGGGATGAGGTGCTTGGGAATTTTATCAACTGGGGCGAGCCACAGTGTATGCTAACCTGATGGTCAAGAGGGTCGAATTAGTGTATCATCTTAAAATGATGCTACTTATCTTCAAGTAACGCTGAACCACCTTGGGGGTTTTCCCGCCTATCCCGTGTGTTCAGTTTCTAGAATTTTCTAAGTTTCCTAGTTCTTTCCTTATTCACAAAAGGTTTTGCAATGGCAGATTTTGAAAATTTATGAACAAGAAAATGAATATAACTTTCATGAATCATGAATACCAACAAGAAATGAATGTCACTGTAATCGGTGTGTAAGGTTACTTTGCGATAGGGAGGAAGAGATGAGATACGTTGGTAAGGGATAAAGCGTCTTATGTTTAGGTGAAATGAATGTCTTATTGGAGATGAGGCACCTCATCTCCCCGCACATGCGCAGTAGTGTAACGTAAACTTGAATATCTATGAACTTAAAACTCGAGACTTTGAACAACTTTAGTGACGTAGATTTGAATACCTAGAATGAGAATCCTCTTTTATTGATAAAGATTGATTCATCGTAGAAATTATTCGAGGATAATGTTAAGATAAGATTAGTCTTTTATCATGTTAAGTCGTAGATGCATCTGCATGCAGTAGCATCATTCTGACATCTACAATAAAAGCATTGTGTACAGGTTTTTTATATTAAAAAAAAACTAATGGGGTAGCATACCAAAAAAATAAAATAAAATAAATAAAAATAAATAAAAGAAATAATCTGAAATCTGCGCTACCTCCTTGCAGGCATGGAAGAACGAAGTTAAAGTTGACGGAGATAACAGCATGACATGGTATCGCTTTGTGGCAGGATGATGTCACTGATACCAGGTTCCAAACATATCTTTGGAACTGCTGCCATCTGGTCAGTGACACAAGGGCACATAGAAGACCAGGGAAGTGGTGAAGGATATGTATGGCTAAGAACTGGGGGAGTTACCTATTTCAGCTGCTACTTCACACCAAATGAGTCCATTCGTAACTTTGAAAGAAAGTTGTGGGGCCTTGAAGATGCTATTCAAATAGTGAGCGGGGACAAAATAGTGGCAGGGGATTTCAATGCAAGGGCTCTAGAATGGGGCATGCCGGACCCTGACCGTAGAGGGAGGCTCATTCTGGAAATGGCAGCAAGAACAGGATTAATACTACTCAATGAAGGCAACACGCCCACTTTCCATCGTCTGGGACAAAGGGGGACAATACCAGATATCTCCTTTGCATCAGAAACCACTGCCAGGAAAATTCGCAATTGGCAAGTTATCGAAGATTATACAGGGAGTGATCACCAGTACATATCCTTTGAATTTCTACCAGTGAACCAGCAGATAAACAACCAAATAAATAATAGCAGGAAAGATGTAGGATGGAGCTTGGCTAAATTAGACCGTGATGCAATTGTAGTTGTTTTACTGGAAGGAGATCGACTACTAGCGGACAAAGAACAGAATAATGAACATACTGCAGATGCTGAGGAAGTAGTAAGCCAAACAATGCAGATCCTCACAAAAGCCTGCGATGCATCGATGCCAAAAAAAATCCTGACATCTGCTAAGCCCCCAGTCTACTGGTGGAATGATGATATTGCAAAACTCAGAAGGACATGTAATCAACTGAGGCGTAGAGCCCAGAGAAGCAGAAGAAGAGCCAATTGGCCGCAGATTCAATCAGAATACACTGAGGCCAGAAAACGACTTCGCCATGCAATAAATAGAAGTAAAGCAGACTGCTGGCAGACAATCATTGAGGAAGTAAATATTGATACATGGGGTCGAGGGTATAAGATCGTGACCGGAAAACTCCAGGTATCATGTGGACGGGTACCAATGAGTGAAGAAAGAATGGATCTCATTGTTGATGGGCTCTTCCCAACACACCCTCCCAGGAACACTAATTATGCACCAGAGGATGTAATAGATTCCCTCTTATTCTCTGAAAGCGAATTAAAGAAAGCGATTGGAGCTTTAAAAAACAAGAAAACACCAGGACCAGATCGCATACCCTCAGAGGTGTTAAAAATAGCAACAGAAGTCTGTCCAAGGCTACTATTACGAATGTAAAATTCATGCCTTAGAGAAGTGATCTTTAGCAATAGATGGAAAAAAGCTTGCCTGGTACTTTTAGACAAAGGAAAGAGTGATCCAAACTCTCCATCCTCTTGGAGGCCTCTTTGTATGTTGGATACTGCAGGAAAAGGTTACGAGAAGCTTCTGTTATTTCGATTTATGCCCGCAATAGATGTGTTGGGAGATTTATCCCCCAGACAGTATGGATTCCGAAAGGTTCCGTCCACTGCTCATGCATTGGCAGATGTAGGAGACATCTTTAAAAAAAAAGAAGGTAGTAGATATACTAGGATCTGGCAATGCTAGTGACCCTAGATGTTTAAAATGCCTTCAAATCTGCAAGATGGTCTGATATGTTAGAGTCTTTGGATACCACCTTTAAAATTCCAAGATACTTACTAGCAGTTATGGACAGCTATCTTAAAAACCGAACATTGGTTTATGAGACGGCTCAAGGGGAAAGGGAGAAAGAAATTACCGCAGGAGCAGCACAGGGTTCAGTTATAGGCCCACAACTGTGGAACGCGTCATACGATAGTGTTCTACGACTGGAAATACCAGAAGACTGCTATCTTGTCGGATATGCGGATGATGTTGCGGCAGTTATCCTGGCTAGAACCACGGAATTGGCACAGAATAAACTTAATCAAGTAATGGTAAAGATCACTAGATGGATGGAAGACCATATGTTGACATTAGCAGCAGCTAAAACCGAAGTAGTTGTGTTCACTCGAAAACGGATCCCTACCATAATCCCAATACAAATAGGGAGTACAGAAGTCACCAGCAAACCAACAGTAAACTACCTGGGAATCACATTAGATACTAAAATTACATTCTGGGAGCAAATAAAGAAATCAGCAGACAAGGCATCAAAGAAAACAACTGCTCTTAGTCATCTCATGAGAAATGTCAATGGGCCAAGACCATGTAAGCGTCGTCTCATGATGACCGTTGTACAATCAATACTCTTGTACGGTGCGGAGGTATGGGCGGATGCTCTAAACGTTGCCTACTATCGCAAGAGAATTATTGCAGTTCAACGAAGAGGAGCGCTGAGGATTGCATCTGCCTACAGAACAGTGTCAGAGCCAGCCATACTCTTACTTACAAGCAGCATCCCAATCCATCTATTGGCTGCAGAACGCAAACGAATCTTTGATAGAAGAGAGGAAGGAGAAAGAGCTCATTTAGCCGCTGAAGAGAGAGAATATACAATGGCAAGATGGCAGGAAATGTGGACTTTAGAGCAGAGAGGGAGATGGACAGCACGCTTGATTCCTCAGATCAAGGTATGGCTAGATAGAAAACATGGAGAAGTAAACTTTTTCCTGACTCAGTTCCTTTCTGGTCATGGGTTGTTTTACGCATATCTCTATAAAATGGGAAAAGTAGACTCCCCAATATGTACATACTGCCAGGAAATGGACGATGATGTGCTCCATACTTTCTTTGTATGCAAGCGATGGGCTACAGAAAGAATAAGGCTGCAGGATGCTCTGGAATTACCACCTCAAGACATGACACCGGAGGTGGTAGTAGCCAAAATGATTGACAGAGAGCAAAAATGGAATTTTGTAGCTGCCTACGTTGAAGACATCCTCCAGAAAAAGATCATCTTGGAACGGGAGAGACAGAGGAGGAGGGAGCACATGGATAGAGAGGGCTGAAGAAATTTCTCAACGACTCAGCCTGAAGTAATGTGTTAAACAGTTCCAGGCTTAGTTCCAAAGTGGGAAAAGGAAGGTGAGGCTTTAGTGGGTTTGAATCTCACATAACCCGGAGTGCGGTCCCTCACGGGTATCTTACGATATCCGATTACCACCTTAGGATCTTAAATATTTCCTCACCTGCCTACGTAAAAAAAAAAAAAAAAAAAAAAAAAAAAACATATCTTTCGAGGTTGAAATCACTTTCTCAAGGAAACGACGTCCCCCACAAATAACAGGACTGTCATACCTAAACACTAACCTCTCACCCTCCAGTAAGGTGAAGCACCTCGGTATTATACTGGATTCCAAACTCAATTGGAAACCACATATTGAATGGAAGGTCAAAAAAATCACCAATAGTCTTTTCTGTGCGAGGAGAGCGATTGGAAAAAAGTGGGGACTTACCCCCAAAATAGCCCACTGGATTTACCAAGCCATCATCCTACCTAGACTCCTATTTGGAGTGGTGGTGTGGTGGCCGGGCATTAAAAACAGCAAAATCCTGGGCAAAATCGAAAGATTAGCCTGCATGCTTATCAGTGGAGCTTTCCGCACTACCCCAACTAGGGGCATTCAAATTATCCTTGGACTAGCACCACTGGATACTCTCGCAATGGTCTTTTCCATGCAAGCCGTGGTTAGGTTGAATATTTTGGGAGAATGGGTGCATGACACAAGTCATCTCTCTCACTACACACAAGTAGGACACACCTACATCAAACAAGCTACTAATGCTTATGCACCAGAAACCCTCATGCCCTCTGATGAAATGAAGAGGAGATTTTTCTGGAACTTGAAATCCTCCTTTGAAATAAAAGACAGAAATGAGTGGAACAATCAACAAACCCCTGTTGACACTATAGACACCATACATTGCTACACCGATGGTTCTAAGATAGACAGGGAATCTGAACCTTCCTCTGGTGCTGGTGTTTTCATTCCCAGCCTCCAAGTGGCACATTCTTATAGCCTCGATAAATATGCGACTGTATTTCAATCAGAAATATATGCTATCAATAAGTGCCTGGTCACCTTACATAACCACAACACTTCTAACAAAAACATTCACATTTTTACCGATAGTCAGGCCAGCATCAAAGCACTCCTGAACCCCCTTACGACCTCAAAACTGGTCTGGGAAACAAAGCAACACATTAACAACTTGTTTCTTAGTAACAACAGAATATCCATAAAATGGATTCCTGGTCATGAGAACTACGAAGGCAATGTTAATGCGGACGGCTTAGCGCGGGCTGGCTCGGGACAACAGTTTCTCGGACCATCTCCTGCCATCTGCATTTCCAAAAATGCCTGTAAAGCAAAAATTAAAAACTGGGTCACACAAGACCTCGACATTCTCTGGAGCAAGGAAACTGCTAGATATAGACAAACCAGAATGCTCGTTACTTCTTCCGATCCCAAACGAGCACGCTGGCTTCTAAGCAAAAGTAGAAATTCTATTAGAACCATGATTGGGATCCTCACCGGTCATTATGATTTCCGCAGGATGCTAAATATTATAGATAACAATATCTCACCTATGTGCCCCTGCGGACTCGAGGAAGATTCCGCAGAGCACTTTCTTTGTAGATGCGACCGGTACTGGAGATCCAGAACGGAGGCATTTGGGCATCATATCATTGAACGGGCTTCCCTCAGAGACATTGAGTGGAAAAGAATCAAAAAGTTTGCTGATCTAAGCAAAAGGTTTGCTTGCGACGACTCCAACTCGGGGTAACCTGCGGAATCCTCTTTTAAATTAAAGGGGCCTCTTTTTGAGGGAGAGTATAAGCCGTTCATGGTGCCTGAAACTCTTTTCCAATGGAAACCCCGAGCAGTGAGTGAGTGAGTGAGTGAGTGAGGTTGAAATGCTACGACCGCTACATGGGGAGTGCCAGTGACGGGATATTGTACGCAATGTGGGGACATTCTTCTGGTGTACGTTGACGAAATGGATTGCTTTGTTATAACCCGGAAAACTTGTTGTTCTGTGTTTGAGAACCTGCTCCCTCATTTCAAAGTATTTGTTTATGCTGGTTATAAAACCTAAAAAATAGTAAACTTACCTCATAGTAGGGTCGTTGCTGAATTCCACAACATCTTGCAGCATGAAACGATGGTCAGCCAACTCTCCGAGGTAGAAACACAGAGCAGAGTGAATAGTTTGGGCAGCCTCCGAGGATTTAGTGATTTCACCAATAGGAGAGGATGATATACTACAAAAATGTATATTTATAAATTAAAGGCCATACTGTTGAGGCAAAAAACACGCCACTGTAGTTTGTTGGGATAAGGGAACTTATAATACAAACACACTGAAGTAAATCTAAATTAAAACTACCATTTTATCGGCTGAATGTATTCTGTATTTCATATCAGCTAAGATATGATTATAGAAAAACTGTTTACCTCACTAACGACCTTCCAATGTTGCTGACGACTCTTGAATGATAATTGATTTCATCCAAGTTTGCTGCACATTGATAAGTAGGCGAGATTTTTGGATAGCTGAAGGGAACGCCGTGAGATTGTGATATGGCATAACTGAAACACAATGGTACATCATGGTGATAGAATAAATGTATTACGTATTACATTATGAGAATAGAACGGGAAACCTATAAAAGCAAGCCAGAAGAATTTTCCAACTTGGAGTTAGTGAATGAACTCTTACGTTTCTAGAACCACACTTCCCAAATATCCGGTTTTTTAGCATTCAAACCTTTTAAACAGTTTTCATGGGACAGCTCCAATCGTACCATTTATTTATTCTAGAATATCCATGAATCAATTTAGAAATGATTTTTTTTTTTTTTTTTTTCAAATAACTTGGTGAAAATGTACAGGTTGACAGGTCACGAATTTCCAATAGTTTACCATTTAAATTAACAATGTAAAATACATTCTATGTGTACAACAATTATTGCCCTCTTACCAATATTGGACCGCTTTGTTCTCAAACAATTGAAAATGGTAGATAGTCAGAGAAACACAACAATCAATAAATGATGCGTCAGCAGGCGGCCCTGATTCCTCAGTGCATTTCAAGAATGCCTGGAACAAATTAAATTTTGAATAAAAAATTAAATTTGCAAACGATTTGAGTTACATAATTTCTGTGGTTTCAAAAATAAGTGGTTAGGAATGTTTCATCAAAGTAGAGACTTACGAGGGTTGTCCAGAAAATAAGTTGCGTTTTGATCTGTAGGGTGGTAGGAGTGGCTTTTGCCAAATCTGGTAACACCGCTCGAATAGAATGAGAGGTGGGTGACCTCAGTCGGTCAGTTACCAACGTCAGGGCAGGTAGTTGAAATGGAGCCCTCCACGTCACGTCCCGCCACCTCGATCCCCGTTCCCTCTCGAGTTGTTGTGCGCGGAGTGATTCAATTTCTTTATGCACAGGGTTTCAAATCAGTTCAAATTCACGAACAGCTCATTTTGTTTATGGAGAAGGTGTAATGAGTGAGTCAATGGTGAGGAGATGGGTACGTGAATTTAAGGCGGGAAGACATTCACTTGAGGATGAAAGTGGGAGAGGCAGACCCTCAGTTGTGACAGACGAAATTGTCGCAGAAATCGACAATGCAGTTCGCAAAGATCGTCGTTCAACCCTGGATGAACTCCATCTGAGTTTCCCAGACATCTCACGATCCCTCATCCATGAGATCGTCTCGGAAAAACTTGACTTTCGGAAAGTTTGCGCTCGGTGGGTCCCTGGAGAGCTGACGCCCCAACACAAGGAACAACGAATGGCCGCCTCAAATTCACGTACCCATCTCCTCACCATTGACTCACTCATTACACCTTCTCCATAAACAGAAATGAGCTGTTCGTGAATTTGAACTGATTTGAAACCCTGTGCATAAAGAAATTGAATCACTCCGCGCACAACAACTCGAGAGGGAACGGGGATCGAGGTGGCGGGACGCGACGTGGAGGGCTCCATTTCAACTACCTGCCCTGACGTTGGTAACTGACCGACTGAGGTCACCCACCTCTCATTCTATTCCCCCACCTCTCCTCTTTCGAGCGGCGTTACCAGATTTGGCAAAAGCCACTCCTACCACCCTACAGATCAAAACGCAACTTATTTTCTGGACAACCATCGTATATTAACCAACGCTGGACTATTAACATTGGATTGGTCTTTTCGACGAATTGCCCAGCTTCCCATCATTTGGCAGATGCCTAGAGCCCTTCCATTTACTAATACTTGTTCAAATTCCTCTCATGACTGACACCATAATCTTCTGATTTCACTAGGAATAGTACAGATGTACTAGGAATGATACAGATGAACTTCCTTGTTTCTCCTTTTTGCGCGGGAAAGCCATATCGTTTCAGCAGAGCAGATTTAGCCTCTTGTCACTCTATTTCTAGAACTATCAGAAAACTAAAGTTAGGTGTCGACAGTGCGAGGCAGCTTGCTTGAATGCCTCAGGTCTCATGCTTCGAATGTTGATACCTGGTTGACTCACCTTCAGCATCTCGCGTTGCACTGAGTACTTCGAGCCATGTGCTTGTCAGTAAAACAGCCAGGCTTATGTTTCAGTAAGGGCTGTATGATACTTTGAGACAGGATTTTATTGTGATCCATACGTTGCTACTTACTGTTCATCTGAACCGATCAAGCATTCAAGGTTAGTATCAATAGAACAACGAATGCCTCAGTCTGAAGTAGATGTGGCAAGGCATGTTCGATGTGAGAAGCCTTGAGCTGTTGATGTACTATAATATTTGCCTTAATGATAAATGTAACCAACTGTGCGTGCCAAAAATTATAGATACCCTTGGCAGAATTTGAACTCTACCTTTTCTACCACCTCAACGAAGCTCCCAGGACATCGCCATCTAAACCACTTGGCTATGATACCAATTAATCAAAAATGGTGAGTTGATGGGCAACAACAAAAAATCTTTTCTTTCTCCAGTACGTAAAAAAACTAAATTTTTTAGTGCATACAAATGTAATCCAATATGCTAATTGACTGCATATTGAACACATGGAATCCAGTCTGAGATTAATTATTTCTATGAGAAAATGGTTTAAGAACTCACGAGGCTGTGGTCAAACGTAATTCCTTCTACACCAAACGAAGAAGGAAGAGAGATTGCAAGCTGGTGGCAAGTACGTCCAAATTGATCCAAATCTTGGTACGTCATTCTTTCATCTAAAAAATAAAACGTCGGTATTCATAATCAAGAAAACGTAATAGTTATTGAGAGATGATGTAACCATTACTAAAAATCATAACTCACAGCTCATTTTGTTGATGAACCTCCTCAAGAAAAGAATAACTTCTGAATTCTTTGGCGCCTTAAAGCACGATATTTCGTCCCACACTTCACATGCGGTTTCCAAGAGTGAAGTGAGAGGCCAAGGCTCCTCCCCCGGTGATTTAAGCCTCCATAGGTTGTTGGATTTGAACACCCAGAATTTTTTCAAGGCCTACAACAAATTCTTTGAGGTCTCATATGCGATTCTCTACAGTATGAAAAACTCGATTGAAAAAAAGAACAAAACTACGTGTTGACCTTCAGTACAGAGAAATATTTACCATTTTCTAGGAGGTGGGAGTTATGTAAATTATCCCACATTTTTACGAATCTAATATATTTTTGAAATTAAATTCGATTTATCCCAAGAGTATTACTAAATATCATTCAATTATAGGAAATGAACAAAAATTATCATCATATAAATGTACACAGTGGTAAAATTTACCACGAATACCTCTGTTAGACCCTCAGTTCAAACTTTATTTCCCGCACTTCTTTCCACGCCCACAATTGGTTTGGGATTCCTCTGCCAGAGCTCTTCATCTCCGTACATGAATTAAGAATTCCCCAATGAATGCGAACGGAATAATAATTGTGGAATATCACCACGGTAATTTTCTGTATGGAATATCGCCCTTGGGTCCTCCACCAACGGATTCCGCAAGAAGAAATGAAACAATAATTCAAGACTTTCCGCCTTCAGAAGGCACCAGTAATTAGCTCCCAGTGGCTGCCCCAAGAGGGGCCAAAAGGACATGGACCATTCAGTCTGTTCTCCGCATTTGATGTAATACATTCTTGCTCTCCCACTGTTATCCGTTTTTACTTAATAAAGAAAGATTGAATCCATGTTTAAGAGTTCATATTTCGAATCCCTTCAAACCTCCTTCATCCCCCCCTGGATAAAGAAGGAGAAAAGCGTCAAACTCCCATAATTTTCGGCTTATTATTTTCAATAATGAACCTTTGTAAATGACCAAGAAAAAATAAATTAACCCCCCTCCCCCTAAAAATTTATTGGTTTATGTTTCAAGATGCGTAGAATCCAAAAATCGAAAAAATAATAAAACTTGCTGTCTATGAAGTTCCGGCTGCACGAAAAAATTACTCTGCTTGACGTCTTCAACATACTGTAAGAACTCTTCTTCTCAAAATTGAGAAATTTGGAGTTAAAATCAAACACTTTCTTGATTATAATTGTAACGCATCATAACCATTAAAAATGGTATTTATACATGTTATTGGTTGTTCCAGTGTCACTTCTTCATTCGCTATGGGGACCACTTGCTTCTTCTGAACTGCATGAACGGGGGCCACTTTCTCAAGTTTGACTTTCAAGACCTCGTCTCCGAGGATCACTTTGCGGACGCCCAATTATACCAGCTATTCTACTTATCGCCGATAGAGCACTATCGTTCTTTTCCTTCAATATTCCCCACTTAGGGTGGAATTCATAGACAAAGCCTGAGTGTGTGTGTTCACTCGCACTCACCTAAATGGAGGGTCACCCTCAACTCACCAGTTCAAATTCATAGTTGAGTGGGGTGGTTCACTCAACAGTTAGGGGCACACTCAGATTACAGGTGCTCAACAATGCACTCAGGGGACACTTAGGGTGGAATTCATAGACAAAGCCTGAGTGTGTGTGTTCACTCGCACTCACCTAAATGGAGGGTCACCCTCAACTCACCAGTTCGAATTCATAGTTGAGTGGGGTGGTTCACTCAACAGTTAGGGGCACACTCAGCTTAATAGTGCACTCAGGGGACACTCACCGCTTTTTCAACATAAGTTGGCAGCCCTGACAGTATGTTGTAGGGGAAATTCCCTCTCACATTTCGCACTGATCAATAACAGTTCTCAAAGGTTACACTTTTCTTTGTGTTTTTGCTTTTTAAGCTATTATCCTTGTTCCTTGGCGAGACAGGACATAGGCCTTATCAGACAAAAAACCAAAGTTATTGGTCCCCTCGCCTGAATCGGGGCAGCCATAAGTTGAAGTGAATCCTTGTTGCTTGTTTGTTGGTGCTGATAATTTGTGTTTATCATCTATTGATTTGTAGTATTGAATTGTATAATTATGTATAGAGTTGTGACGAAAAAGAAGTGAGAAAATTAGAAAACAATGATTCGCCAGTTAGTTTTGAAGAACAGATATATGTAGTTGAAAATAAGAAGAGTTATGGTATAATGAGACTGTTGGACAAAAAGAAGACGTGAGGTTTTGGAAGAGCTTCAAGCAATCACATTTTCTTGGAATTCTCATTAATTTACATCCTGATGAATGGAAGGTAGGTACCTACCGACAACTCATTCCACAAACCAAGATGAATCTGAAAACCATGCACTACAAACTTGGTATGTAGCGATCGCATAAAATCAAAGAGCGACCAGCACTTTCAGCTGTGGTACCTAGTTATAAATCCTTTCCATTTATTTTAGGCTCCTAAGGGTTCGTTGTTCATGACTGTATCTTTCCCGAATCGGAATAGTTTGCGAAATATTTCGTTGTTGATTGTGTAACATTCGAATGGGATTTGTCACATCAAACATGTACCTAACTACCGTTTAGGAACAGCCTAACTACTCTTATGTGTGCGTACTCTTATGAAGTTTTTGAATAAACTCCGAACTAAATAAACGATGTATGTTCTACTATATTTCCTATTCCTATACCTACGTGAAAATAATAAAAGTTATCAGTTGACGCACTTAAGTGACCTCCTGCCGTCACTCAGGATTTTACACCATTGAGCTGAGGGTGATACTCACATCAACGCCATTTTTTGTTTATGAATCCCGTTGAGTGTGCACTTAGGTTGAACACTCAGTGCGCCCTCAGGGTCGCCCTCAAATCACGTCTATGAATCGCACAGAGTGCATGAATTCCCTTATCGATACACTTAGGGGCCCACTCAGACTCAATTCCCGTCTATGAATTCCGCCCTTAACTTTTTTCCAACATAAGTTGGCAGCCCTGACAGTATGTTGTAGGGGAAGTTTCCCTGGTTTGAGGGAAAAAAGGACGGGGAAATTCCCTCTCACATTCCGCACTGATCAATAACAGTTCTCAAAGGTTACACTTTTCTTTGTGTTTTTGCTTTTTAAGTTATTATCCTTGTTCCTTGGCGAGACAGGACATAAGTCTTATCAGACAAAAACCAAAGTTATTGGTCCTCCCACCTGGATCGGGGCAGCCATAAGTTGAAGTGAATCCTTGTTTGTTGAAGTGCTGATAATTTGTGTTTATTATGTATTGATTTGTAGTATTGAATTGTATAATTATGTATAGAGTTGTGACGAAAAAGAAGTGAGAAAATGAGAAAACAATGATTCGCCAGTTAGTTTTGAAGAACAGATATTATGTAGTTGAAAATAAGAAGAGTTATGGTATCATGAGACTGTTGGACAAAAAGAAGACATGAGGTTTTAGAAGAGCTTCAAGCAATCACATTTTCTTGGAATTCCCATTGATTGTGCATCCTGATGAATGGAAGGTAGGTACCTACCGACAACTCATTCCACAAACCAAGATGAATCTGAAAACCATGCACTACAAACTTGGTATGTAGAGATCGCATAAAATCAAAGAGCGACCAGCACTTTCAGCTGTGGTACCTAGTTATAAATCCTTTCCATTTATTTTAGGCTCCTAAGGGTTCGTAGTTGTTCATGACTGTATCTTTCCCGAATCGGAATAGTTTGCGAAATATTTCGTTGTTGATTGTGTAACATTCGAATGGGATCTGTCACATCAAACATGTACCTAACTACCGTTTAGGAACAGCCTAACTACTCTTATGTGTGCGTACTCTTATGAAGTACGTATTTTGAAGTAAACTCCAAACTAAATAAACGATGTATGTTCTACTATATTACCTATTCCTATACCTACGTGAAAATAATAATAAAAGTTATCAGTTGACGCACTTAAGTGACCTCCTGCCGTCACTCAGGATTTTACACCATTGAGCTGAGGGTGATACTCACCTCAACACCATTTTTTGTTTATGAATCCCGTTGAGTGTGCACTTAGGTTGAACACTCAGTGCGCCCTCAGGGTCGCCCTCAAATCACGTCTATGAATCGCACAGAGTGCATGAATTCCCTTATCGATACACTTAGGGGCCCACTCAGACTCAATTCCCGTCTATGAATTCCGCCCTTACTCACTTACTTATTGAGTAAGTATATTACATTAACTTAGCAGGAAAAATTTTTCGACGTGACTGTGAATTTGGATTGATGTTATATGATTCTACATATTTAATGTACCTCCTAAACATCAGTATTAAGTCACCTTGATCAAAATTTTGACAATCAAACCAAGATAATACATTTTAGATTGTAACATCATAAGCATGCTATATATTGGTACATACCGAAGACAAAAACCCCCTCAGCAAAATAACAACACGATGAGCAGCATTGGCAATATTCAGCTGATGACCAGAGTACTGTTCAACAGGTGGTGTTTCAAAGCAAGTAAATGTCCCTGAAATTTAGCAACACTGGTTAGTAAAATGCAAGCAAGTATTAAATTTGTAATTGAATTCAATATCAAGCAGTTATACATTATAGTAAATTCCGTGATTCACATTTAAACAGGTGTGCAATATTAATCATCAATAGTTTGGAAATATTAATTGATCAGTAATTGAAAAGAAAAAGAAAAAAAAAAAAATGAAATAATTGTTCCAATGATTGTTGAAAAGAATGTTGGCAACGAATTATTGGAATAGTGTACCCCAAGAAGCTATACCAAACATGTTTATTTTAATTTGGTAAACTAGAATTTTTATATAGCAGCACCAAATTTCATTCACCAGCCTCAAACTCAAACAGAACAGGGAACATCAAACTGACAATTTATGAGCAATGACAAAGCGGAGGTGTTAATTAATAATTAATTATCATTTTTTAAATGGTAATTTATGGTAATTAATAATTAATTACCATAATTGTAAAGTCTTCAAACATCTCTCAGTGGATAGGACTAAATTACAAATGCTTGCATACGAGTCTGCAACACATTGGGACATTTTCATGTGTGTTTTCTTATTATTTTCTTATCATTAGGGAAAAAACTGGATTCTAGAGCCACTCAGCTGATCTGTAATCGGTCAGTTGTGTTCAGAAGTCCCTCAAGGGGCTACATACCAAATCTCAGAATCGTGGGATCATTAGGGAAAAAACTGGATTCTAGAGCCACTCAGCTGATCTGAGATCGGTCAGTTGCGTTCAGAAGTCCCTCAAGGGGCTACATACCAAATCTCAGAATCGTGGGATCATTAGGGAAAAAACTGGATTCTAGAGCCACTCAGCTGATCTGGGATCGGTCAGTTGTGTTCAGAAGTCCCTCAAGGGGCTACATACCAAATCTCAGAATCGTGGGATCATTAGGGAAAAAACTGGATCCTAGAGCCACTCAGCTGATCTGGGATCGGTCAGTTGTGTTCAGAAGTCCCTCAAGGGCCCACATACCAAATCTCAGAATCGTGGGATCATTAGGGAAAAAACTGGATTCTAGAGCCACTCAGCTGATCTGGGATCGGTCAGTTGTGTTCAGAAGTCCCTCAAGGGGCTACATACCAAATCTCAGAATCGTGGGATCATTAGGGAAAAAACTGGATTCTAGAGCCACTCAGCTGATCTGGGATCGGTCAGTTGTGGTCAGAAGTCCCTCAAGGGGCTACATACCAAATCTCAGAATCGTGGGATCATTAGGGAAAAAACTGGATCCTAGAGCCACTCAGCTGATCTGGGATCGGTCAGTTGTGTTCAGAAGTCCCTCAAGGGGCTACATACCAAATCTCAGAATCGTGGGATCATTAGGGAAAAAACTGGATTCTAGAGCCACTCAGCTGATCTGAGATCGGTCAGTTGCGTTCAGAAGTCCCTCAAGGGGCTACATACCAAATCTCAGAATCGTGGGATCATTAGGGAAAAAACTGGATTCTAGAGCCACTCAGCTGATCTGGGATCGGTCAGTTGTGTTCAGAAGTCCCTCAAGGGGCTACATACCAAATCTCAGAATCGTGGGATCATTAGGGAAAAAACTGGATCCTAGAGCCACTCAGCTGATCTGGGATCGGTCAGTTGTGTTCAGAAGTCCCTCAAGGGCCCGCATACCAAATCTCAGAATCATGGGATCATTAGGGAAAAAACTGGATTCTAGAGCCACTCAGCTGATCTGGGATCGGTCAGTTGTGTTCAGAAGTCCCTCAAGGGCCCACATACCAAATCTCAGAATCGTGGGATCAATAGGGAAAAAACTGGATTCTAGAGCCACTCAGCTGATCTTGGATCGGTCAGTTGTGTTCAGAAGTCCCTCAAGGGGCTACATACCAAATCTCAGAATCGTGGGATCATTAGGGGAAAAACTGGATTCTAGAGCCACTCAGCTGATCTGTAATCGGTCAGTTGTGTTCAGAAGTCCCTCAAGGGCCCACATACCAAATCTCAGAATCGTGGGATCATTAGGTAAAAACGTCATTTCTGATGGTCATAATCATCGTTGTGGCCACTTGGGACAATTTTCGTGAGCAATTTTCGTGAGCAATTATTTTCCGTGACGTTTTTTTAGTTTATGTGCCAAAGCAAAGACATGAAAATGTCAAAAAAAAACTCGATGCCTTGCATCTTGACGGGGAGATCCCCCCCCCCCCCCCCCGCATGATACTAATAAAAACAAACAGGTTTGGCAAAAGCCCCTTTTTTCCGAATTCGCTGTCTGCTGATTCTCGGAATGCTGGTTTTCTTTATGCTATTATAGTATATTAAGCCATAGATCGTAGAACGCTAAATTTCATGGATTGCAGAGTCTCCATATCAAATTTCAACTTCATAGAGTGAACAGGAGAGAATTGAGTATATAGTATCCTATTTACTAGTACCTACAATTTAATAGTACCCAACCATGAAGCACCTAATCATGTTGATATTTTTACTTACTATTTTTATCCTGTTGGCTTTCACGAAAAATTCTTGCAAATTCGTCACATCTCATACATGAAACGTTAGACACAACAGCTTTGATCACGAGGTTCTTATCATTTGTGAGAAGTAACTAGAAATAACCACAAATAATTATAAGCAGATATAAATGTTTATGTAAAGGTACATAATGGTGGCAGGTCGAGAATAAAACTGCTAAGTTTGAGGCGAGTTTTCTGGGTATCGAATCGGTCGAGAGCATGGCCAGACATCACAAGACTTCAGAAATTTAGAACCAGTTCACACAGAAAATAGCCTTGGTTGGAGCTTTTCTCTCACTCTTGATATCGTTTTGGCAGAATACAAACAAATACATCTGAAGTGGTTGAGCTCACTCCAACCAGATGGAGATGCCATGAGCTTCCTCGTTCCTCTTCAAGGGCTTGCAATAGCACGACCACCATTGCCGTAAGTTCATAAGTGGTACCAACTGGTCGGTAATTAGTGCTCCCGCCCAATTCACGACCTAGCTGTGACCTGCCTTGATACCTCTTGTATGTAGAATAAGCTAGTAACATGTGGCTCTCCGCACTAAGGCCTTGTAACTTTTCAAACAGTCCCTATATTGGTTTAATGAATCAAAGCACTACGAAAGCTGTGATCAATATGGGTAGTTCCTCCTTCTCTATTCTTGTAAATGCTGCATCTTGTGATAGTTTCGAGGGCATTAAGCTTTCAGGATATATACTCAGGGAATAGCAGGTTAATCGCCTCTACCTTTTGAAGGGGTACATACTCAATTTCCATCACCTACTTGTTATATGATACTTAGCAGAGCTTGGTTTAGAACCCCCCCCCCCCCCCAACACTATTATTGACAGTCCAATTTTTACCAATTAACAATTGAACACAAATCCATACCTTGCCTACTAGGAAAACCTTTTACTCCCCCCCCCCCCCCCCCCCCCAAACTTTTTGAAACCACCGGGAGTGTGATGGGTAAGGGTAGTTCCTCCTTCACTATTCTTGTAAATGCCACATCTTGTGATAGTTCCTAGGCTATTCAGCTTTCATGATATCCAAGTGGGTATGTATAGCAGGTTAACCGCCTCTACCCTTTGAAAGGCTAACTATTCGATTTCCATCACCTCCTTGTAATAAAGCTAAGACGAAAATTCACCATTTTAATCGAGGATCCTCTACACAGAGGTCCATGCTACTCCTGGCAAGGCCATTATGAGCCTTTGCCATGCGTGAGGACGTGAAGTGACTTTGAAAAAGCTGGTGAATAAAGAGGCTGGCTGGCTGGAAATTGCCTCTGTCACAGTTTTTCACAAAACACCAAAGGAGACCATGGTGGGCAGGCTGGACAAGCGTGATCTGCATGGGCAGCCACACTTTCACAATGTCCTAATGAAGGCTAAGGGGTAGATATGTGGCTGAGCTAGGACATGGGACAAGGGCTAAGCTGGCCTTGCTTTCCATCACCATCTAGCTGAGCCAGCATCAGCCATGCGCGAGTGCCCATGGGAGACCAGCACAGGACTTTGTATAGAGTAGGCTTTATATGGAGTTCAGTGAACTGGTTCAACATGCACATGGAGCCCAAATCTTTTGACAGAAAAGCCCAAATCCAAAACTAGTTCAAACTTGAATCAACTCTTAATAATAAATATTACGATATTAAATAACATTTTATGCAAGAATATACTTACAACATTATAGCCGCTTTGAATGAGTTGTAAGCAACACTTGATCAAATGATCATCAGGCACTTCCACGACGAAATTAGTGAAATCTCGAGAAGCAACGTGCTGAGGTTGGCCACCAATGAAACCATCACTACTGATAATCTCATCCAGTAAAAATCTAATTCCTTGCCGAGCCACAAACTTAGTTTTCATTGAATCCAATCTATTTCTGTTCTCTTTCAAATAATCCAGCTCTTTGAGAACCTGCCAAGGAATAATAATTCTTGGTCTCATCCCTGAAAAAGTACATTAAAGATTGACAGATTGTATCATACTAAAAGACTGATTGCAACTAATGTTGGGATAGGTAAAACATGTCGAAATGTAAACAGAGATCAATTAAGTGGAATATTAAGAATTTCTAATAATTTTCCACAACACTTGAGAAAAACCGTAAGAATAATTTGAGGATTTTGGTGAATACAAAAAGTAAGTTGGCTACAGCCTGTCAACGCGAATTTATCACATTTTACCCCTAAAAATTTATCGCAACACCTCTAAAAAAAATGGGGATTGTATTTTTGATTTAATGATTCACGATTTCAGGTAGAGGACATGAAGGGCCAGGGGAAAAACCGACTAAATTTTGAGGTCCTTTTAAGTTTATTTGCTATGCTCAATTTAATGCGTTTTTAGGGGAAAAAAAACTAGTTAGTGAGAGTGTAAAACACGATTATAACAAGTGGGGAACATCTGCGTTTTACCATCCGATTCAGCGTGAAAGGTTACGTAGAAACAGACCCCAAACTCGGACCATAAAGGGTCGATTTTAAGGAAACCCCCTTGAAAAAAAAAAGGATGATTTTTGTCGACGTAAATGACTTTCTCCCCCAATTGGCAAAGTGAAAGTAAAACTGACTATACAGTTGGAAAGCAGAAATTTTGGGAAAATATTTCTTGTAACAAAAAAGAGAAACCTAGTTATGAAAAAACAACCGAATTCTTCCCATGGCACTCTAGAAAACACTACTTGTTGAGGGGCACAATGAGGAACTTATAAGGAATGTTGTAAATCACAGAAGCAAGGCGGTGGGGACCACACCTGTTGGGGGTTCAGCCAAGAAACCGTGACATCGTCGGTTCTTCCCCCGGACGCAAAGGCTTTGTCTCTTCTTCCCCTGTACACCAAGAACTCCAAGCCTTATAACTTCCGACAACGTCGGTTTTCCCCCTTTTTCTCGTTACTAAAATGATGAGCATGATTTTCTGAGAGTAACGATATAAATACTCCATTTGTGAAAAAAGTGACTTAAGCCGGTTTCACATGGAGCGGTACGAGCGTAACAACCGGAAAACCCAGTGGAGGGGGCGGCGGAATTCGGCAGGGTGTTCACATGAAGCGGCACCTTGGTGAACGGAATCATAACCTTCTTACTGAAACCCTCTCTGATCTGAAACCTCTACTTGTGGTTATCAACATTCCTGTCCAATGAGCTTGCGCTCCGCTCGACGGAACGCGGCAACGGTATAAAAATTTCTACCGCCGTCCATAGACCGCCCATTCCGGCAACATGGCAGCCACCATCCTCAACTGTTATCCCAACAGCCAATCAGATTGTGTTCCGTCTTTCTGTCTTCCAGACATACCGCTCCATGTGAGTTAGTCGGTTTTTCCCCTGGGCCGAAGGATGATGTATGTGTTGTGATGTATGAGGAGAAAAAAATACATCATTTGAAATCGATGGTGTTTATATTAAAAATATTAGTATATTTGTATTTGCTGAGTACGCAATAGAAGATGAAAAAATTATTTAAGGAGATTGCATTTAATGAATTTCTCAACCATATCTTTTAAAACTAACCTTTCACATTTTGGAATTTCAGGCTCTGAATCAAATCCAGATTATCCAATACTACGTTAGTATCGATGACTAGATGGAGATCAGTGTGATCATGTGGGGATGGCTCAGATTCGAACGTTGGACAACTGATTTCGAAGTCCATCTTTTCTACAGGTTCCACCAAAGTTCTCACGTTTTGAAGCTGAAATATTTCAATCCACATGTTATGATACTCAAATGAAAGTGTAGTTAATTGTATAAAGACTGCAGATGTTGATTTAATCAAAGTACATAAGATGAAATACAAACTTGTTTTGTTACGTCGGGTCTACCAGCGGAATAAGAAGAGAGCCTTTCCGTTCCATAAGCAATGTGTCCTTTTACTGCTTCCACGACATCTTTACAAGTTTTGGTAACTGAGCCCCACCAGGATGACCCCCCACTGGTGGGAAGCTTTGGTTTCTCCTGTGGTCTTTGATAAGGACGATTTCTAGTCTTCAGGTCTTCTCTTGAGCAGCTTTGTTTAGTTTTTGAGAGATTTTTATTGTTATCACAGCCAGGAGTTTTCCTTTGGAAAAGGTTCTTCTTAACTTCAGGGGGATGCTCGATTTTATGAGGATGCATTTGGGTGACTGGTTGCATTACGGACGAAGCAGCCTTTGAGCTTGGCCTAGGCAGCGTGTTACCTAAAACACCAAGAATGGTCAAATCATTTCATTATTCATAATTGCAAAGAATATTTCAAAGGAACCTTTCGTATACTTCCACAAACAGTATGAAATTTCTCACATTCTAACAAGATTGTCTAGGAATTGAAGGAGCTTTACCTCCTAACATTCCACTGTCAGCGCTGTCATCGGTATCCCTACATTACTTCACATCACCAGCGTATTTCATAATTTTCTCATCACTTTTTAGTAATGAATGGTCAAGACTTTTTCATTTTTTTTAGCCATTGGGAAAAGATGATTGGTCTGAGGCGCCTCACTCTAATCACGTCTATGAATTGAGCAGAGTTCATGAATTCCCTTATCGACACACTTAGGGGCCCACTCAGACTCAATTCCCGTATGTGAATTCCGCCCCGAGTTTATTACAACTCAGCAACGGCCATATAACTTATCACCTGGTCAACCACCCATAACAGTCCTGACAGCAAAAAGGAAGAAACTGAAGCTCCTTTAATTTCTAGGCAAAAAGATGATTCTCAACAGACATTGAATCGTCGCGAGTAGAACAGCTGTTGAATGCATAGATATAGCATTTCAAAGTCGAATTGACAATTTTCCAAACCAAATTGAGAATTTTCCATACCAATTTGAGATTTTTCCAAACCAGTTTGAGATTTTTCCAAACCAATTTGAGATTTTTCCAAACCAATTTGAGAATTTTCCTAACTAAGAATGTTCTAAAAAAGAAAGGAGAAGGGGATCACCCAAACCAAAGTGACAATTTTTCAAAGCAAATCAAAACTTTTAAATAGGAATAAAATAGCACAATACATCGCTAAAAGAAAAAAATTCGCATTTTTTCGTTTAAAAAAAAAAAATCACATTTTTCATATTTTTGAGAAAAATGAGGTAAGTATTATGAAAATTCAATGTAGAGGGTTCCCAGCTGTTGCGTTCGTTAATTGCACGAACATGTCCATCATCCAATTTGTGCAATCAGCTGATGAAATGGTGGGGATGCTTCGAGCTATCACTTCATTCAAAACAAGATCCTGCGGTGACTCACTAAGAACGTTTCTCACGTAAAGCTTGATTTTTGAGAAAGCATTCTTCTATTTTTTCTTCTAGATTCTCCAATTGTTTTGGAAATTTCTCAAATTGGTTCGGAAAAATCTCAAATTGGTTTGGAAAATTCTCAAATTGGTCTGGAAAAATCTCAAATTGGTTAGGAAAATTCTCAATTTGGTTTGGAAAATTCTCAATTTGACTTGGAAATGCTATACATACTGCAAACTAACGTTTGTGACGTTTCAGACTAGTTAGCTCTCAAAAGCAATTATTCATTTACCACAGGGATCAATCACTGTTAAAAGACTGTAGAAGTTAGGCTTGCTATGTTAATCTTTTCGCTACCAGTTTTGAAATAATTTTTTTCCCCAGATTTTCTGTTGCTAATCAATACTCAGAGATTTCTCAGAGATTTCTCAGAGATACTCAGAGATTTCACTAAACAAATTTGGAGTAATTTGGATTCTTTTTTTATTTTAATTTGTTACAGAAATTACGTCCTAGTTTGTCCCAATTGTATGACGACGCTGTCCTCCACATACCCCTGTTGCATTTTTGTTTGGTGGGCTGGGGCAAAGTAGTCCCAGTTGTATAACAAATGATGCCCAAACATATTAGGGATTGTATAGTACCAACGTAAAAACTTCACGGATTATAGTAAAAATCACGAGAAAAGTGTATGAAAAAAATGTAATATCAATTACAATCAAACCAAGTAATATAAAATATATCCTTCATGAATTGAAATGTAACATTATCACCAACAACGAAACAAGAGCACACAAAAATACTAAACAATGATAAACACCCAGACCTTCAGGCAAATTCAAGAGTCAATGGTACCTGTTGCAACATAAAGAGAAAGAGCAGCAGGATAGTACGCATGCACTTGAGTACAGCTAACGAGAGGCTCTGACGCTGTCTGGGTCTTCTCTGGGACTGAATATGTCCCATTGGCTAATAAAATAATTATGCATAATTTCTTGAAAATCATGTCAAGCTGTACTCGGTACAAAGTTCCAAGGAGCAAAAACGCTATGTAGGATGATAATGTATAAATACAAGGAATATGGTTTACTCAACACAAGCATGCCACTGATGAAGCTGATAACAGGAACAGAAATACGCAAATTCACTGCCTAGAACTCCGAGGACAGCAATTTTTCTTGTTTCGTTTTCCCAGCTATTAGGAGAGATAAACTTACCAATCAAACAGGCCTTGTCGAAAAATCACAGGAATTCAGCCTGTGGCGGGACTCACAAAAAGAACGAATTACCTGAGCTACTTGCCTGCTAGAAAACTGGGATGCAGCTGATAAAAATGAGCGCCCTGAAACTTGTGGTGATCCCAGGCGGTTTTTTCGTCCCTCCGTGTTTCTGGAATCCTAGGCAATTAGGACTTCGGATCATTAAAATCGATGGATTTTTCAAGCGAAATGATGAAGAACAGAGAAATTTCCACATTCGCGCAGAGATATGTGATTATTTGACCTGGGTGCACAAATGGCTTAAAAGCGACCTTTCTCCAATTATCTGGGAAACTGTAGGAATTATGTTGAGGTACCTGATCGACCAGCACAGCTGGTTACAGTGGTGCAGTTCGCAGAAATCAAACTTTCACAAACAATCTTGAGCTGTATTGACATAGTAGTATCTACCAGTCTTACTTTCTCACTTTCTGAGTCCAAACACACTGTGGCAATGAACAGCTTTTGGCGAGGTGCAAATGTGGTGATATGCGATGATTAATTGGCATCAGTAGCCACGTGGTCTAGATGCTGGTCTTCGAAGGTAGAGTTTGAAATATGACCAGGTAACTATAATTTTTGACCAGCACAGTAAAAAGAATTTTGTATACACGCATACACAGAGGCTATGCTCAGTTTAGGGACTAAAATCTCAAGAGAACCCCATATCGACTTTTTGATTCAGCCAGAACCGCATAGCCAAACAATTTTGCACACCCCGCATGGGATTCTCCAAAGCTATGCCCATGCCCGTCCATATTATCAAAGCTGGCTGATGGAAACGTGCCAAGGTGCAGAGCGGGTTCATTTGTGTATTCAAATATGATTACACTAATTCACAAGCTCGTGGTTTGTTCTTTTCATCCATTCAATCATCATTTGTGTTATTTAGTTAATATTGTATAAAACTGGCCGACTGGACTGACGAGGAATCTCTTTCCTTAGTTCAGCTTTCTAAGGATCAAACTGGTCTGTTCCACAGCCCTGTCCACACCATGGTCTATGCCAACCCAACGCAATAGGTACCATCCTACCATGCTAGTTTGCCAGATGGCATAGCATTACGTCCGTCTGGGGCTTGGGGGGAACCCACAGCGACTATCACCTATTGCTGTTTCTTTCTATACATTTTTTGCCAAAATCACCAGTCCTTTAAGCACTTATTTGGCATTTGAGGATTTTCAAAGATGCTGAATCCAATTCTCAAAGCAAAAACTAAACAACACACAACACACAGACGTTGTTCTACACAAAACAAAGCATTATAAAAAAATAAATACATAAAATACCTCTAGAATTTTGGCAGGTTGAAGCAGAGTACATCACAGGTGGAGGACTATATTGAATGGATGAGGCAGACTGTAGAACAGGCTGTTTGGCACATTCCCCAATTGATTTTGGGGCCCGGCTTGTAGTTGTTGATCCACAGCTGGGTTTGACTGACGCCAGCGTTCGATCAACCTTTTTTGGTATCTTAAACTTAACAGGCAATTGAAGAGACGGAGGCTGCTTTTCTTCAGGTAGTGAATTGTTACGCACTGCACTCTTCTGTTTCTGAGATTTGAGTTGAAGTGTTTGATTTGGAACAGATCGACTTTCTGAAATTGTAAAGTTTCAAGGAATATACTAATAAATTATTACAATATTAGATACTTAGCCAGGTATTGCATGCTATAGATTCCTCAAAACATCTAATTTGAGCCCTGGCATTATTTTTCTAACAGTCAAGATGTGGAGAACCTAGGAGTAGTTCAATAAGTAGTTCAAGTAGGAGGTTATAGTTAGTAGGAATAGTTTAATTCAATAAAATCGTCGAGGAAAATATCATTAGTAGCAAATCAATAATGATTGCGTGTGTCACTTCATGATATTACCATTGATTTTCGGTTGAGGAATAGGTTTATCACTTTCAATCTTCTTTTGTAGCGAATGTTTCTTCAGCCTTGATTGTGCATTATCTAGAAGCAGGGAAGTAAAGTTTGCAATATAATGGGACATATCAATAACAGAGGACCTCTTTTTGTTCAATCAACAATATTGATTCGTTTTCTTATGGCACTTAAAAAAGTGTTTCATGAAAAAAGAAGTTTTCTCTAAGCAGATACGAATGAGAAAGAAGTAAAACTGATAACGAAATAACCTGAGCTATTTCGAAGAAAAAAGAAAAAGTTGAGTGGCACAACAATAATACTGTTAATAAGATCCAACTGTTCATGACTTGGGGTGGAACATTGAAAAAATAAACATTTATTACAGAAAGGATTTACTAAAATGCTAAGGACACCGGAAGACGTCGAACCAAAAACAGTGGCTATTTTCACTGTGGATTGGAGGAAATTTAATCACACACACTATAATAATTGAAGAATGTAATAATAATCAATCATTATACACTATAATTTACAGTATATCCATAATATAATATAATAAGGCAGGTCTCCCACCCTGTCTTAGCAAGAATTCAAAACCACCTGTGCTAGAACCCTGTAGAACACTAATCAGTAGAGTGCCAAGTAATTATTGACGGCAGAATAGAGAGAGCTCTAACATCATCATTTGTGACACTGAATCCATCAAAATAAATATTTCAATTAATGAAAACGAAATCAAACAAGAAAAGACTGTAGAAAGCAAACCATCTATATCACTAAAGGTTATTGAATAGTTGAGTCAATGAATCATTGTTCAACTTACTCCGTGAAATTTTGTTGGGGGGCGGTGGTGCAACTTCCACAGAAGTTGATGGTTCGCAATCTGAAATTATATCATTATTTAATTATATCATAATTAATAGGTATCCAATAATGTAGGTTGTAACAGCACAAAACAATAAATTCCTCAATGAAATGACAAAATATATGTAAACTAAGGAAATGTCCACCTACTTGTTCTGGAAATGGCTTGCAGACTTCTTGTAGACTCAGTTGGTTTGTTTAGAGTTTGATTAATTAGTTCTTTCATCTTCTTCTTCTTTTCATCTGAGGTGTTATCCAATGAGTTTTTGCTCTTTTTACGTGGTTTGACCACAGAGGACTTGATTATGTTTTTTTCAGGTCTAACTGAAACAACGCTTCCTGAAATTTGTGCCAATTAATAAATTTTATATGGAATGCACACTGCATGTAATTACGTACGAATTAGTCAATTTTTATAAGATAAAACCCAAATATTGTCCACATAATATCAACCAAATGGTTCTTTACTTGCAATAAAATTGTAATCCACATCAAAGCAACATAAAAAGGTTTTGAATTGAATTGAAAATAAGGATTGAAATTGTCAATTGATACCAGCAGAAGAGACGCTGTCACTGGAGGTGAACAGACTCCCCAAGAAACAAAGCCTTGTGGAGAGAGTTATTTTAGTTAGAGACTTTAGGCAAGCACTGGTACTGCCATGATGGAAATGCAAAGCAATGAAGACCTGCTTGTAATACCTACCAGCTGTGATAACTTGGGGGCTTCGAATTTAAGCCAAATAAATTGTGTCGTGCCTTCTTTGTAACCATCTTGAAAGGATGGTGGGATAGAATTTTGAAATGGGAAGCAAGAGTGTTCGCCATCAACTTGCTGGGAGTGGAAGTTGACTGGATAGGGCAGTAGTCCACAACCAGGGTGCCGCAAGATTCTAAAATCGGTATCAGTTTTTTGTGTAATTAAGTACCTACGTTGATTTTTAAAGTAAAATTCGTTATTGCAGAGATAGCCTTGCTGAAAAATGACATCTAACAACCCCAGGTAACAACAACACGTACATAAGACACAAAACAATGACACGTAACAACTACACAAAACAATGAAACGACGACATACACAACAAAATGCTGGTGTTAATGCTGTCTCGTGATCTCGGCACTTTTTATCTTAGAATTTCAATACAACGACAAATACTTTAACCACTTTAAGACAAATCCAGTTTTAATGTAAATTATTTTTACTTGATATCTAAATGCGAAAGGGGCATGCATTGTAAGCAGCACATCCTTTGCCAATAGACCATTATCGATAATGTTCAATTAAACTACTTACCTAACGAATTTGATTGATAAACTGGCTCTCACTCCCATAAATAACCGCTCCAAAAGTTGGCTGTCCCTTCATTACTTCACTAAATCATAAGGTCTGGAGTTGCGCTGAGTACATGCATGAATGCTGACCGGTAAGGTACAACAATGTTGCAAAATGTGTAAGGAATCCTCATGGTAATTCTTAGTAGGTTTAGAAGCCGAACCTAAAGTCCTGAACTACTTCTTGTAACCCGAAGGCAACCAAAATTTCCTATAAGTACAACATATTCCAACAAAAAATCGACTTCTCCCAATCTAAAGCCGCCTAATGATAACTCTGAACGATTACAGCATTATCACAGTTGGAAAACGATCACCAACATGCAATAGAAGAAAAATCCCACCAATTCCCATAACAAATCACTAAGCTATTACAGCATTACAGAGCAAAAAGCGAGTGGAAATGAGATGTATCACACTTAGGATGTAGAACAACATACTTTCTGTTTTTAGACGAGATTTCAACTTATCCAGCCTGTCCTGGGCTTTTCCTTGAACAAACAAAAATATAGATTAGTTAGCATCACTTTTGCTCAATCCTAAAGGGCAGTATTAAGGGCTGAAATATTGAAAAATCGAGATCTCGAAACTTTCAAGGTAACAGTAATGTTTTTTTCGGGCTCATTTACAGATATCATCTCAAAGAACCGAATGGAACCAGTTTTATCAAGTCTGTCAGGTTAGGCTCCTGGGGGTATTCCAGGGTGTGTTCCAAATCACGATAGCGACACCACTTTCCCCACTCCAGTTGAAGCCAGTTGAGGCACTTCCCCTCACAACTATGACGTCACGGAGGGGTGGTAGTTCCCTCTCCCCTCGGCCTCCCGCATATTTATTGCATCCTGCGCTTTCATTCAAACAGTGATCTTTGTTTTTTTTAGTAGTACCTGCCAACCTATGTACTTAATTTCGTTTTCAAGCAGTATTGAGCTTTAATGTAAGAAATAAAATTTATGGAATTGGTCCATATATAACTAAGCAATGATATATTCAACTAGGTACCTACCTACTGTTCAACTATACGAATTTAACGATTTTTTGAAGCACATTTTGGATAGGTGCATCTCTGCTGGTGATCACGAAATGTGTTCTTGGATATCATCCTATTTTCAGAGTTCTTGATTTTTGGGAATAACTAGCAATTTTCGATTATGATGATCTTAGTAGGTAGATAATTTGTTTTCTGTAATACTATAAATACAAAATATATAATGTTCCAAAACGGTCCACCATGAAGGGTTTTACACCCGCATTATTTGCTACAGGTACCTACTCGACAGACGGCTCCAATGACTGTCATGTATATTAATGTACTACCTACGTATCTTACATATTTCGACTCAAACCGTGACACAAATACTGTTTGTAAACAAAAAACAATACTGTTTGTAAACTAAAATTCACGCTCATTTGCATTATCTGTTAGGTATCTTATCGCCCCCCTCTTATCACAACGACCCAGCTCTAAATGTGGGTTGATGATGGAAGATTCATCCACCAAGTTTAAGTTTACGTTAAACCAGAATTCACATGGAGCGGAACGAGCGCGGAAAGCGGAAGGACAGAAAAACCAGTGGAGGGGGTAGTGGAGTCGGGAAGAGTCTTGAGTATTAATAAGACGTAGGGCTATTAGTGGTTTCAGGCAGTCAAACCATACGTGCCACTACTGTCGTTTGGCTTTTGAATTGACCAGGAGCAAAATGGCCGAACACTCATCAGCTGATGTGGGATGTGATGTTGAGTTTGGTGAATGAATGGGGATTGTACACCTAGGACATATTTCTTATTCAAGATTTACATCCTAACTGTGCACTGTACATGTACACCACTATTCAACACCATTAATATTGCATATAAATGACGCCAGTACACTCTAGTGGATGTTTGATGAAGGTAGATCAGCTGTTCTGTGTCCAAAAAAAAAAAAAAAAAAAAAAAAAAAAAAAAAAAAAAAAAAAAAAAAAAAAAAAAAAATTAGGAGTCAATTGCAAAGCCAACTCGACTGTAGTGGCACGTATGCCTTGACAGGGAAACAGCGTTGAATTCAGAGCAATAGCCCTCCATCTTATTAATACTCAAAGGGAAGAGTGTTTACATGAAGCAATCATAACCTTCCTACTGAAAGACCAAAGAGCTTATAATAGGATAGAGAGGACAGGTCGTGAAGGGGGAAGAAGCCACTTGAGACTCCGCCATGTTAGGGACTGAAACCAGGTAGCCAATGAAATAACGATAACGATGAAATGAGGTTTTATAACAGTGTTGGAGGTTATTCCCGACCATAGCTTTGTTACCACAACTGCCCCAGAGCAGGTACAGTTCAGAGCAAGGGCACTTCCAAGGCTGTTCAGTTCAGATGGCAGCGGAAACGCTCAAGGACATATTTGGTGCAGTAACCATGGATACACGAAGATCCATGAAATGGAGTCCCGTTAGCGGTACTTTAGCAAAACCATGAGCAAAACCTTGTGTCTCATTCTTATTATTCCATTCTTATTCGACCTCGACATTCTCGTGATACACTCCCGAATATTTAGTTATTTCTATTTCATTAGTTTAGTAGTAGAAATAAGGAATCTAATAAAGGAATAAAGGAATAAACAATTCTAATTTAAAACTTTTAAAAGTTTGAAAATCGCAGAATCACCTGAATAAATACGAACAATTGACTCGAAAATAGGCACGAAATCATAGGAAACCACAATTTGTAAGGTGTAAGGTTACAGAAGTTTGAGGAAGGATATATCGGGTTATCTCAAGTTCTTCCGACAACATGCCTGCCACCCTCCTCAACTGTTGTCCCAACAGCCAATCATATTGCGTTCTGTCCTTCCGTTTTTCCGCGCTCGTTCTGCTCCATGTGAATCCAGCTTTAGAACTGTCGAAAGCTGGGAGAAATCCGTGATGATCGATGTGAAGAGATGGGCGTTTATGGCAGGAAACGGAACGGCAGATGGCATGCATTTTAGGGCTGCGCAATCGTTGTTGAGGTGATTCGGAATGTGTGGTCCGTGAATTTCCCAAGGTTTTAGCATTTTTCTAAAATCGAGGTTGAATTAGAACACGTTCTAATTTTGTCAAGTGAGTTTAAAAATGCTACACCAGGATGCGCAGTTGACCTTGGAAAAAAGCACTTCGTCTTCTTCATGTTCGAATATTGAAAATGCCAGAAAAAAGCACACAAAAAAAACGCTAGTTTGGAGTAAAATACGGCCTCAACAAGAAAAAACAGAGGTAAAGAGGTGTTATTTTGCGCTTGGATAAAAACCCCAATAAGGTACGCCATAAAACATCCAAGGTCTCGGGTTTATTCAAATGGAAAGTTTTGCTGAATCCAAATCAACGAACCGACATATGAACAGTTCGCATCATTTCCCCAAATATGCCAAAAGAATTACGTAATATAGGCTATTATTATAAGACATGATTATGAACAGCTATCAAACGATCGTTTACATAGAGAGTATATCCATGAACGCTGATTTTAACTGTCCATGGTTATGATGTCTAAATTTTTAAAGTCAATTTCCAAACCTCACATCATGTGGGGGCATTCCTAGCAAACTGTTACATTCAAACCTACAAGTTTAAACACATACCTGTGCTCATCGTGATTCTCAATAGAACAATAAGTTTCAATCAATTTCACTCAAAAGGTCACCAAAATGAAGATGCCACGAGCTATTTTTTATTTAAATATCTTGAACAACACGAACCACAAAAACAAATCGCAATCGCAACATAAACTAGAAACCTTGCCATAGTCCACAGTGTAGGTAGAATGCTTAGTTTTGTGTCCTTGCAGAAGTTGCTGTAATCGTCTAGCATCCATGTAGGTGGTGGGTGGTGGTGATTCTCGGCTTCATGGTCCTCTTTTTATGTCGGACACTGGTGGAGTAAATTCATTGATATATTCAATTACAGTATTTTTTGGTGTTGGAGTATTCACTTTCTCAAATTGCTACTTGTGAAGCTTCCAAGAAATTGTATAGTTTCTTTAAAAAACTCACATTTAGGTTATCCTTTAGGTATATGGTCTTGAAGGAATGATGTTGCGATGTAGTTGTCTTCTTTAAATTTTACTCTTTCGGCTGATATTCGAGTGCATTGGTTGAGAAGGTGTTCAATATTGTCTAGGTGTGATGAGAGCCTTGGCACGTAGAGCAGAAAGGGGAGGGATGAGTAGTCCTGTTTATGCGGTATTTGAATAACCCATCATTGCCGTGGCCAATAAGGATTCTATTTATTGTTGTGAAAAATTAGTTGTAGCCTGGAACACCAGTATATCACGGGAGGGTTGTTGGGAGGGGTATGATTTGTTGTGTTTATTGTCCACTATGTAATGATTTGTTGCTGTTTTAGTCCAATAGTTGCTCAGTTCTAATTGATTTTAGATATTTAACGTGGTCACAGTAAAGAATGTTGTTGTGGAGACCAACAGTGCCTTGTTCAGCAAAGTGGCGTGCTGCCGCATCCACACGAGAGTTAGAGATCAATCCAACATGGCTGGGAATCCATTGAAATGGTACGTCCATTGCGACGACGATGCACGTCGCCTGAATTAATTTATGTGAGGATATCACTTAAAGTAGATTTAAAATCATCCCTGGGTGTGGTATGCCTTGTGGGAGTGCTGCTGTATTGTTGGATGTTATTTCGGAGGTTAGGATTGTTGATCGTTAGTCGGGTTATATTTCTGGCAGTTTCAAAATGTATTCGGGTCTTTATATAAACGGCAGCAGTTAAAGTATGTAAAGAGGGTACAGGAGAAGTCTTGACTGCTCCCAGTATTTGCCTGAGGGCTTTATTTTGTAGAATTTGTAGAGATTTGATAAAGCTCTTCAAACTGATAGGAATGTTAGAACGTTAGAATACTTGCTTCTCCGTGCAGCACACATCGAGGGATCCCCCACTCCTTTTTTCTGACATCGAATACTCTCGATACTATCGATCCAGCCTCCCAACACATCGATGCAGTCAGAATCGAGGGATCCCCCACTCCTTTTTTCTGCCATCGAATACTCTCGAAACTATCAATCCAGCCAAAATTGAAAAAGTTCCAGTCAGGCAGCATGATTGTATGAACGAATTTTCTCAAATTACCTATTGTATTGTGATATGTTAAATTGTATCGGAATTTGAGTACAAAGAGATTGTTAAAACCAGCAACAAACTTAATAAAATTCGGCGATTCAAAAAATATTTTTTGCAGTTTCTATAGATTTTTCAGCAAATATTAATTACATTTAAGTACGTTTTCAGCATAATTTTGTGCAACCATTTTCTTAATGTCCTAGATGATCGTTGGCAATTTCGTTTTGACTAAAACTCTGCTAACATTTTTAGAAAATAAAAGTTGGGCATGTAGATCAGAATGATGTGTATTGTTTGGTGGTCTGGATGCTCGCAAGCTCGCATCTCAAGAAGACATAACATCAAGTAGTCACTCCCTTAGTAAAAATGCAGATTAGTTGGCCATGTAGATCAGGATGACGTTTTAGAAGTACATTTCGGGAGTTTTACGAGCAAAAAAAAATACATCAGTTAGCCAGATTTTAACCTACGACGTTAGTCTCACGAGACCGTATTCTTATCCATTGAGCTACACTTCAACTGTCGTGTATGGAGACAATCACAATACTTCACTATTCAGTAGGAGGGAGATAAAAGTGGGAGACTAGCGCCGCTGCGCGGCGGAGGAGGGAACCGATTCTATCCCCTCCCTTTTCAGAACTTCTGACTGCATCGATGTGTTGGGAGGCTGGATCGATAGTATCGAGAGTATTCGATGGCAGAAAAAAGGAGTGGGGGATCCCTCGATGTGTGCTGCACGGAGAAGCAAATAGTAGACTCTCTGTCAGGAGTGTAGGTAGAATGCTTTGTTTTGTGTCTTTGCAGAAGTTGCTGTAATCTTCTAGCATCCATGTAGAAGAGTTGAAAACAAGACTCTCTGTCAGGAGAAGATCGGTGGAACCATTGATCGTGAGCAGGGAGTTCCAACCAAGTATCGCGGTTCCAGCCGAATACCTGTATCTTACTTCTGAAACAGGTTGCTTTTCGTAACAGTTTGAGTGAATGGACTTCGATGTCTCGTCAGTCAGTTAGTTCCAATTAGGGACTAGCCTAGTTTTAGCGAATTTTCGTAGAAAATGAATTATTGCAATGGCTCGGAAAATTTTAAAATAAAAATGTTTGAAAAATTTCTTCATTGAAATCCGTTTTGAGGCATCCTGAAACGAATCCTAGAGTTAAACTCTTTTTCATAAGTGTACAAATATATATAGCATTTCCGAATTGAGTTGAACTTTTTCCATTTAGGTTTAGTCCTTTTCCATTTAGGTTTAGTCCTTTTTCATTTTGGTTTAAACCTTTTCCATTTAGGTTTAGACCTTTTCCATTTAGATTTAAACCTTTTCCATTTAGATTTAGACCTTTTCCACTTAGATTTAAACCTTTTCCATTTGGATTTAAACCTTTTCCATTTGGATTTAAACCCAGGAAATTATCGTGGAGTTAGAGGTAAAAGTACCCGTCACAAATTCAACACGTGGGAAAATCAAATGCAGAATATTATGATTATTTAACTGTTGTTATTATTGGTGATCAATATCATCAAACTATGTATCCAACCTAAGAAAATAATCATATTTACCAAACTAACTTTTGAAATTTTAATTTGATTTTCGCACCACAATATGAATTTACCTCTTCGGTACTTTTACCTCTAACCTGACGTTATTATGCCACAACTTGAAAATTAAATCATGCAAGTGTTTTTTTATGCACAGAAATGTAATATATATAATAATGAACAAATGTTTTTTGAACTCAAGAATTTCTCATGAACGGAAGTTATAAATTAAGTTATAACTATCCGTTTCCTTTTTTTTTTACTTCTAGCCTAATGAAATTATAGTAGGTAGGCACTTACTTACTATGATGGGGCTAACTACTGACGTTTTGATGGAGTTTAAATCCAAATGGAAAAGGTTTATATCTAAATGGAAAAGGTTTAAATCTAAATGGAAAAGGTTTAAATCTAAATGAAAAAGGTCTAAATCCAAATGGAAAAGGTTTAAATCTAAATGGAAAAGGTCTAAACCTAAGTGGAAAAGGTTTAAACCTAAATGGAAAAGAACTAAACCTAAATGGAAAAAGTTTAACTCAATTCGGAAATGCTATATATATTTATTTATATGTATGTCCTTCCAGACGATAACTCTCCTTAGGATTGAGATAAAAATTCCGTTCTTGCGCAAAAAAAAAAAAAAAAAAAAATAAAAATAAATAAATAAAAAAAAAAAATAAAAAATAAATAAATAATCAAGCTTTCCAAACTAAAGTTTAAGTTCGTTGGCCAGCATTTTTTGAGCACATTAAATTGGTTAAATTAAAAAAATGTACTAAAAATTCACTTAAAGTGGGTTAAAAAGGCTGAAAATCGAAAAATTAATATTTCTTTGTAGAATCTTGCTCAAATAAAGTTTATTAATTGTAAAATAGAACATTCAAATATTTATGTACAAAATAATGCTGATAAATGTACTTAAAATTCATTACAATTTGCTGAAAAATCGATAAAAACTACAAAAACAGCTAAAATCTAAAACCTCTGATTAAGAGATTATTATTTAGAATACGTTCTTTGCCATAAAAATAATAGTTAACTATTTCCTTGCACTCAAAAAGCTTTAATTTCAAAACAATTTAACATTATACAATACGAAAATTTGCTCATACGATCATGCTGCATGACTGGAACATTTCTTGCTCGCTCGGCATGGCTGTATAGATCCAATGGTCTTTACTGTTGAGTGGGACATGTAGAATGATTGGAAACGGTGGATCACACCCTTTCACACCAAACGAATCCGAATAAATCTGGATCACTCCGAATCAAGTTGAATCTGATTCGTCATCTCTACACTTTCACACCAGCTGAATCAACCTGAATCTATAACAATCCTTTCATCTTCTTTTTGTTTTCCTTCTTTTAGTTGCTTTTGAGCTATCATTATGGACGCAGTTGTTTTAAATGCAATAGTGATTCGTAAGAGGCAACGGCGGAAACAGAAAACAAGAAAAGTGTGGATACATCACATAAATAGGAAAAGGCCGGATTTTGGTATGTTTCATCATTTACATCCTGACCTACAAAATGATGAGAAGAAATTCTATGACTTCTTCCGAAAGAGTGAGGAATTGTTCGTAATACTGCTGGATTTGGTGGGACCTGTGGACGCACTATTTTCTTTTACTTTTAAAATGAATAATTCTACGTCCATCTCGTATGGTTGTTGATTCAAGACTGACCGGGCGAGGAATCTGACAGGTTGAATCAAGTGCGACCTCGAATCAATACTGATTGAACCAGATTCGTCCGGTCTGAAGGCGGGAAAAGAGTCCCTTCACATTTAAACGGAGCGCTCGAAGCCGAATCTTGGTCAATCAGATTCAACTTGATTCAGAGTGATTCGTTTCTGACTGATTCGGATTCGTTTGGTGTGAAATGGGCCTAAGGGTGATTTGAAATGTGTAGGGGATGTTGCTTGCTTCGCTCGCTCTCTGTGGGATGTATAGATGCGATGGGATATAAATAGTCCATCCCGGGACTATTCTCTCTCTCGATCGTTCTGTCAAGAAGTGGTTTGTGGTTGTGCACGCCCGACATTGAAATAACGCGCTCGACACCAGCGTCCGTAAGAATAAGAACTTTGCACGATCGTTGATTGCAACGGAATGATTTGTCACCTTCTTTAGTCGTACGCAGTTCATTTAATTTATAATTGTTCACAATGATGCAACATTTTCCCCTTTTACTTAGATATTTACAGTCGATTAGAAGATCCATCACAGAAGGAGACACAGTATCACAGTTGTGAATTTATAGAAACTGACTAGCCGGGTATACGACCAGAGATGATTAGAGCTCGTTTACTCCACCTTTGATCTGAAGGAAAAGTTTAGTTTTAAGAACATTTCAGTACTAACTGAATTGTCTGATGTTAAATATTTGTACGTGCAGCAAATTATTAACCCTTCTTTGGCCGCGTTGATAATTCTCCCTAATACGGTCGCTTTGGGTCATAGTGACCCGAATTTTTAAATTGCTGCAGTTTTAATTTAGGATTATCTATTAACAAACTTTGTTGGGATTGAGTATCTGGAACTAACAAGGTGTGATTAAAAAGTATAACATGTTGGAATATTATGTTTTAAGGACCATTTCCACGCAAAATAAGATAATCTACCAATTTTGCCAAAATTTCGCAATGCCTGGTTTGCCAACATTTTACTCCTAGAAAATTCGGTTTCCCCAACCCCCCATATTTTGGTTGTTGTTCCACATGCTATCAATTTAAATCCCTGAATAGAAGTTTCTTAAAATATTAAAATGTGCAATGGGTGTGGGTTCTTTTGTAAACCTGGCAATTTTCTCCATAAAATACATATATGGTAGGCTGAATGAACTTGGTAAAACGAATAAAAGAGTATTCTAAACACCAAAGTCGTTTCGTACAGTAAATTCCAACATTTCGAACCTTATTAGGTGTCTTAGGTTTGCATCTAGTAGGTATATATACTTATTAAATTAATAAAGTATATAATGAAGTCAGAAACAACTAAAGGAAAAGATGACTACATGAATGTTTATTATCAAACAACCAACTGGTAACATGGAGAGAATTGTACTAAATTAATTAGTTAATCATCACCGAAAACAAGGAAAAAAAAAAAAAAAAAAAAAAAAAAAAAAAAACGACAGCAGTGTCTGAAGAGGAATCTGAATTATAGTTTTCTTCCATAGCCTCATACTCACTCTCCGTCTCATGCTCACTTATATTTTCCTGGTCGAGTTCGCTGCCAGAGTCATCTTCTGAACCAATAGGGACCTCTTGGTTTTGTCTCTCCAACTCTTTCAAGATGTCTTGGCCGGTAAAACGCATTTAATCGCTCATTATTGTAAATAGAGTTTAAAAAAAAAAAAAAAAAAAAAAAAAAAAAAAACTTGGGCGCTCTACAAAGGTCAGAAAAACGCACCTGAGTTTGGTCGCGTCGGGTCATTTTCAGAAAGAAAATACAAACGTGAATGGTCGCGTCGGGTCAAAATGCGGAAAAAAACTCACAGACACCTCGCACCAGGTCAAAAATCATACTGACGCGTAGCCACCTGCACCCTAGAAGATTAGAAGGAGGAGGGGAGGAGAAAGCATGACAAACATTTCTGGGATTCACAGAAATGTAGAGGATCGGGTCATATAGACCCGATGCGACCAAAGAAGGGTTACACAGCAATGTATTAATATCGTTTTGCCCCTTTTATAAGATTTATTAAGTAATTTCTTTTCTTTTATTTTTTTTTGCTATTTTTTTCCATTGGGATTGTATATAGAAAATGATTGATGGCAATTTTCAAATTTTCCACCACCACCTGAACTAAGGACTATAGGTCTCGATGGTCGCTATGGCTGATAACACTAATTAATGGCTATTTATCGATATGAAACATCCAATTAAGGCCTATTCGAGAAAGACATCCACTTCCAACTGTGGATAATATTTTTGCTACATTGAATGGAGCGAAATAGTTTTCAAAACTCGATTTAGCCATGGGATTTCATCAATGTGAGTTACATGAGGAGTCACGTCATATCACAATATTAGCTACACATATGGATTGTTTCGCTACAAGCGGCTACGTTTTGGCCTTAACTCTGCACCAGAAAAATTCGATGAGATTGTACCTACGACTAGCCCTGGCAGGTATCAATAATGTTATTAATGTGAGTGATGATATACTTGTGTTCTCAGACAATGAGAGAAGTCACGATATTGCTCTATCTAGAGTTATTAAGCGGCTTTGTGCTGTCATTTTGTCCACTCAAAAAAATGCGTTTTTAAGAAACGGCGCGTTCGATTTGTAGGGAAAGTACGTATTGTCCGGAGAGGGAATTCAAGCAGATCCGCAAAAGGTTGAGGTTTTACAGAATTGGCCTGGCGGATGCTACCAAACCTCTTCGAGATGACACAATCAAAAATACGCCCTGGAAACAGAGACAGGTGGAAGAGGCAGCATTTTTGAGTATTAAAGAGCTTGTTAAGCAGCATGTAATGAATTGTTATTTCGATGCGAATAAAACATGCACCCTGTACGTTGATGCAGGGCCTGAGGGACTTGGTGCTTTGTTGACTCGCCAAGAACAGTTAATCGCTTGTGTTAGTCGCAGCCTAACTCCTACTCAGAAAATATATTCACAGATCGAGAGAGAAATATTGGCATTAACCTGGGGTGTAGATAGATTGAAGATGTTCCTGCTTGGAAAGGATTTCATCATAAAAACGGATCACTGCCCGCTTATATCTGTAGTACCAAACCAACATTTGATCGTTTGGAGCGTTCGCTGTCGTATCAAGGCAGATAATATCTGTGTTGATACTTAACCACCATTACTAATCCTATACTATAGGATTAGTAATGGTGGTTCACTATCAACACACCTCGCCTTCAGTTCCACCATTTTGCCATAATATGAGACGGTTAGCTTTCCTCATCAACTCATTCGCCCATAAGATAAATATGGTTCTGGCGTAAACAAAATTACAGATACCTAGGCTACCTGTAAAAAAAGAAGAAAAAACCTGCAGCTGGTTGAAAAATGTTAGGTTAGCGTGTTTTGCCTCTCGTGGAACATTACTTGACGTTCCGATAGCTACCGCAAACACCGGAGCATTATCTCAAGATTAAATTGACAGTTTTGTTATCGATAATCGGTGTTGGCATAATTATGTTGACGCTTACGTCTTCCTCTGCCACTGTTATAAAAATTATCTGGGCAGTTACTCGAGCTCTTCAATTTGGTTATTTTCAGTAATGTATTTTAGGAATAATGATTACCTACAAATTCATGTTTTATTGGTCGATTCGCTCGCTCGTCCGAAACTGCAGTATCCTACCATTATGGGCTCCTACCAAATAAATAAGAGCGAAATTAGCTAAAAATCTCGCTCAGTGGATTAAAGTGAATCCACAAGTTGTATTTATGCTCTACCACCAAGGAAAACCCCGTTCGAAAGTTCAGCATCTTAAATTGAATAATTATGAACTAAATTAACCACAAATCTGACAAAGCTTATTAGAGTGGCTCCCCAAGTTTTTACCCTACTTGGGGGTCGTACGTTTTACTCCCCATGAAACAGGAAAAGTGAAAGGTCGCCCGCCAATGATAGCGTTCTACTCCCCAACTAGTCCATTGTTGTTGCTTCTTATCTTGTGACCCTTGACGTTCTACTCCCAGAATGAAAACATTCATTTTCCGAATCGACAGTCTTGATACAACCATGTCTGAGGTCTGCGAATTCGCCCCCGCCATGTGCGTTATGGACTTCGAAAAATCCATGCACAATGCAGTTGCAGCAGTTTGGCCTCATACTTTGGCGGTTGGATGCAGATTTCACTTAGCTCAAAGTTGGTAAGACTAAACTATTTACCATCGAATTTCATACATATCAGAACTAAACGAGTCAAAAAGCAAGAGTGGATCCTACAGCTCATCTACAGGCAGCAGCGAGGCCTTCCCCAGTACAAGTTTGTTCAGCCAGTTTCACTGCCCTTTGACTCAAATGAGAGCAGACGACATTAGGGGCAAATTGCAATTGTTTTCATTGTATGTTTTATTGTACATCTATCTATTTTGACAAAGTGATCCTTTTTACTATTATTATGATTTGACGAAGTGGCTCTTGCCACTGATCCTTTTTTTATTATTATGATTTGACGAAGTGGCTCTTGCCTCCTCGAGATGTCCCCTGGGTAACGCTAATAGCTCACATAATCTGGGGAGTAGAACGTCAGGAGCCGGGCACGCCGCCTGTTTCATTCCGGGAGCCCAACGCAATCCCGGGAGTAAAACGACAAGATCTGGAGTTTCAGTTGGGGAGTAAAACGATGGCATTTAGGCGAGCGGGGAGTAAAACATAGGGACCCGCCCTACTTGACCCAGAGAGACTCCGTTCTAAATTTCAGCACGATAAATTGGATATGAATTAATTTAGGTACACAGCTCACTCTGCTGATCAGGTCCAGAAGTTGTAATTATACTCTAGCACAGCCATATGACCAGTTCCGAAGGTCAGCGCATTAAGTCAAATAGGAACAAAATAAGTTACCTATTTATATGTTGAAAAAAAAAAAAAAAAAAAAAAAAAAAAAAAAAAAAAAAAAAAAACGGAAGTTAGTGAAAAACGTTGTCTATTTCCACGAAAAATAAAGAGTTACAATGTTAAATCGATTTCGACGGTTAGGCCACCATAAGTAACAAACAATAACTGAAGATACATTAGAAAGGACACAGCTTTTGTAGTAACAGGTGAAGGGAGATTGAATCCCATTGGTCAAGAGAAAGGAAAGGGGCAGAGAGGTACAACCAATGAAGTGCAAACAAGGTGACGGGGGATTATAGCTAATTAGATGAAGTGAAAGGGGGAAATAACTAAATATGGTTTCAACATTGTGAAGGGATAATTCCAAGCTTTATAAAAATGGACCTATTAGTGGTGAAATATATTGAGGTATATCCTCATTTAAACATTTACCAGATCTGTCACTTTTGATAATTTCGAATTTTTCAAGTACATTCAACATACCTTCCTTAGGACAAAAATGAAGAAATCCTACAAACTGTCTATCTATCAAATCAAAATTGTATGATTGGATTCCTTAAGATGTTTCGCAAATGTAGACTTACCCTTATTTTCCCTGAAATCCTCCTGATGCTCGTCTATTCTTTCCCTGAATTTCCTACCAGTTTGACCGCAATATTCGTAGCCACAAGAACATTTTAGTTTATAAACCCCACTTTTATCCTGAACATTGATTTTGTCCTTAACGGATCCTAGTAATGCTTTAAGACTATTTTTAGTTCTAAAACCTACTTTGTAACCTCTCGATGATAGAATTTTGCCGATTTTATCCGAAATTTTCCCATAATAAGGTATACTTATCCATTGCTTTTCTTCTAAATTTACTTCTTCCCTAGCCAGATTGGAAAGTTTTTCCCTACTCTTTTTCCTAAGAACATTATCCCAACGAGATCAACGAGGTCTCCTCCATATCCGTTACTAGCCGCTATGCTTTTGATGATGGATTTTTCTTTTGACAAATTTTGTTCACTCATTGGAATAGACAGTGCTCGGTTAATCATACTATGGAAGGCTGCATGCTTATGGACTAAAGGGTGATTTGAGGTACTATGGATAGTTATATCGCTATATGTATCTTTTCTATAAATTGAAAAATCATGCTTTTCGTTTACCAAAGAGATGGATAGATCTAAATAATTGAGTTTATTTCCGCCAAATTCGAGGGTAAATTTGATAAAGGGATCTAATTTATTGATTTTTTCGTGAAAACAATTTAGTTGTCTTTCTGTGCCCTTCCATTGAATGACATTAACATGTATTATCATGAGCAACAAATATTTACAACTTATAACACAAATGTTCTTCTCTATTGGTATAGATATGTCGATGATATTGTCATAATATTGAAAAAATCAACTGCCCAGTTCGTGGCTTCCCTTCACAATGTTGAAACCATATTTAGTTATTTCCCCCTTTCACTTCATCTAATTAGCTATAATCCCCCGTCACCTTGTTTGCGCTTTATTGGTTGTACCTCTAGTGCCCCTTTCCTTTCTCTTGACCAACGGGATTCAATCTCCCTTCACCTGTTACTATGAAAGCTGTGTCCTTTTATAGGAGCTGTATCCTGGGGGGGGGGGGGGGGGGGGGGTAATAGGAGTATGAAAAAATAGTTTGTCTCGAAATTTCGCTCAGAACGAAGGGATAGGTATGGTCAAGCGGGATAAAGCACCATAATTCAGCAATAATAATTCGTGCTCACCTTTTGTAGTCATAGGGGTATTCGAAACATGCAGACCCTTCTTTCCCTCTATCCAACCCCCTTCCCTATCTCAGCTCTCTGTTGTGTAATAACTACACTTTTCAAAACCCTCTCACGCCTACCCTAATGTTGGCGACAAATCGAATTTGATCAAGAATCGGCGAAACTTCTAACACAAGAAGATGTTGACGTAATCCACCAAGCTATTGATGACCACGAAGATGACGAAATCAGAGAGTGGAAAGAAGAAGCATATTGGTAAGTATTGCATGCATTACACGGATGTGCCTATGTCTGGTTTGTACCTATTTTGGTGAGAATTGTGAATAGATCATGATTTTACTGGACGTGTCTCCATTATAATCCAACATTAATATACTGAGAGGAACTCCCCCCCCCCCCCCCCTCTACACGCATTACCATACCTAATAAAGTATGAACTGCTTTTACGAAGTGGTTGAAAATATCACGGTACATCGGTATTGCCCCCTCTATCACTTCTCTTCACGAAAATTCGTCATCAAAATGAAATTTCCGATTTATTTTTTAATTTATTTACTTACATGGTACGGGCGTACCCAATTTCATCGAGACAATCCAAAACTTATGACATGAGAACTAATTTTATGTATCATACAGAAAATAATTACAAAAAGAAAAACACAACAAACGTTTTTTTTCGGTGACAAGTACGATCGAGACACAATAACACAGGATAAGCGTGGTTGAAGCACAAATCATAATCATTGATTAAAGTAACGAGTGAACATTAATTTAAGAGCAACACAGTCGAGCGTAAGCAAGCGAGACAAAGGAACAGGAGGAGCGAAAAATAATTAAGAAATTATATAGATTGGAAATATAGAGATATAGAATAGATGTATTATAGAAATATACTTATAGAAAAATAAATCATTGAATAAATGGGCACCTTGACTTCTGTGACAGAGTTCCCGTCAGAATCCCAGAGAAAGCGCTGCTGTTACTCTGTTGGAAAACAACGGACATCGCACGCCTCTGCTCGTGTTCTTGAAAGGCTGAGTTTGGCCTTGGATGGGTGATCCAAGACCTGGAAAACCAATCTTCTCCGAACGTAGCATATATGCTATTCGTACGAGTTGTATCTCTTATGGTACTGTCACTTCCCTCTCTATCTATGAGTGTGGATATAGGCCCCCATTGCACCACGGGCGCCCAAGTTCGTTTCACTTCTTATAGTCGATAACACTGTATTAGGCTTCGTATATTCGGGTAAAAAGCTGTCAAGGATGCTGGAGGCTCTGTAGCAAGTTGTTGTTCGGTGCTGTAGCAACCATGTTGCTCGGTGATAGAAGGTATACCCAATAAATATTTAGATTAGTTTCCCCTCTGTCAACAGTGTCAACTCTATCCTTCAAGTGCAAACGCAATTCCATCAAGTATTGCCGCTGTGCTGGAGTTGTATCCGCGACAGTGCTGAAAAAGCAGGAAGATTGGACGAGCGATTTGACATCAAGACCCTAGTAGCTGTTGGGGTACCATCAAAAGCTAGCTCCAGAGGGCGAAATTTATTCATACTACGGGTACCAAGTCGAAAGACTCGTTTCAGCCAGGTAGGTAAGTTTATTCCAACACTGCCTCATCAACTCGAGGTCATGTTCCACGGCAAGAGCGACATTAGATACAGAAGGTTCCGGGACATTGAAAACAATCAAACTTCCCGAGTTGTCTTTGTCTGTCTCCCATCTCAGTGACCGCCAACTCAACATCATGGCCCCTCGATGATTCCAAGGCCACAACATGAGCCTCAAGGTTGGCCTTCATCAGTGCGCTCACATTGGCCTGTAGGTTCTCAGGTCAGGCAGAAAACGCCTCATAATTTGCGATGCATGCGTCAATGTCCGTCTCAACACCAGTGATCATGTTCTTGATAACGCTCTGTGAACTAGTTATAGCTGCATTATCATTTTTCATCTGCAGTGCTTATTGGCTGATCAACGATTTAATATCGGCATGAGTACCGGCAGATCTATTGAGGAAGGATATCTGTATGATATATAAATATCACGATTTATACAGGCAGGGGCATCTACCTTCCTCTTCTTCTTCTTCTTCTACATCCTCGTCTTCCTATCCTTTTTCCTCATCCAATACCTCTGGAGACCAGGGCCGCCACATCTCCAATGCTGGCCCGGGACCACATTCTAGCCACGGGCCTCCCCCTCCCCCGCCTTTTTTTTGTCGCGCCACTTTTACTAGAGATGGCTATGATAATTGTTTAAAAAAAACTATTAAACCTTCTCTAACCAAACGAAAAATCATTTATACTTCCTACCAAGGTTCAGTGTTTGAATAAGAACACTTGAGGGGATGAACTCTTACAACTTCACTACGTTTTATTCAACCTTTAATCAACAGTAAAGTGTAACTTAAGAATTGAAAATTCAAGTATTCATACTCTAGTAATTATCAACCAATTACAAAACCATAAAAATCCCATAAATTATACCTTGAAACAAAATTCTATATCCAATCAGTCATAGGATTTTTATTTTAACTACTTTAAATACAATTGTTTGTGAATAGAAAAGTTCAGAAAAATTCAGAAAAGTTCCAATTTACTCATTCCTAAATTGGACGATTGTGGCAGAAATCATGATTGACTAAATTTCATATATTCATTAATCAACACATACAATTAACTTTATTTTAATGGGATGGATGGATTAAAAAGGAAAGTCTCTGTATACAAGATGGCTGAAGGAATTGATTGAAACAATGATTATGTTTGAAAGAATACATTTATTAATTTTGGAAAAATAAATAAAAATCTACAAAAATATAATTGTTTTATTACAGTTTATCTACTTGTAATGAAGCTATGCAGTAAAGAATTAGATTTATAACAACAAAAGATACAAGAATTATTTAGTGAAAAACTATCAAAAATATGAATTAGTAAAATGAGAAATTTGTTTTGTTGAGGTATAATAGCATTCTGTAATTGTAATTATAATCGTGGAAAACTTTTTAAATATAGAAAACTGTAACAGGCTATAATTTCATGTTTTATAAAATGAAACATTTTAAAACTAATAAAGTGAAGTGAGGAAAAGTGTATTTGCATTTGAATAATACAAGGCAAAACACTTAAAACTTTCGTGCCTTTTCAAGTGAAAATTCTTTTAATAACCTTAGAAAAGTCAAGTTTGGATGCTAACTTGTGCTTAATGCCGAGAATGGCAAGGGAATTCAACCTTTCTTGGCCCATGGATGCTCTCTCCCAAGTCGAGTGCCTACTGGTAAAGACGGTAAAGAGTAATATTTTGGGCCATCGGAATCATCGCCAACTGTTTAAGAGAAACAGTCTGGTGTAGTAAATCAAATATAATCTGATCAGGGCCCGTCAAGTGTAATACACTTTGTTTTACGTAGGCCTAAAAATTCTAAAATACTTTATTTATTAAATACAGGACCGGACCGGGCCCCCCCTCGGCAACAGTACCCACTCCCCCCCCCCCCCCCCCCCCCCCCAATGTGGCGGCCCTGCTGGAGACGCATTCAGCTTCAAGCTAAGCCTCAGCGCCCATGTCTGTCAGAAGCATTCTGTACAAGCCAACGCTGCAATTGATACAAGATATGATTGGTATTGATACAGATATGGCCAGGTATGCTTCTAGGGGTTTGTGGCAAATTGCAACAGAGGACGCAGAGGCTGTGCATAATGGGGTTCACCTTATTAATGTTTTCTTGCAATGTTTTAACACGCGCACGTTTTCTGTCATTCAACCTCTTCGCCTGAGGCCGCATATAAATAGCTTGCTCAGGACACAATCCCGCCATTCAGCAATCCTCCTCTGGTGTTGGAGCCTTTGAGGCCGTCTATGCCTTTAACGCTTGTTACGGGTATTTTTGGCGGACGGCACGCTTTTGCATGAAATGCGTGCCAAAAGAAGGTCAGGTGATTCCAAGCGGCAAGAATTACTAGCATGTATGGACCTGGAAGAATTCCTGCTCCTTGGCAAAGCCGTCACCCATGAATCAATTATTTGTATTGGAATTCACATTGCTTTGGTATCTTCTCCTTTTCAAGAAGCACTGATGAATGTCCCAATAATTTATTTTGAGTCTCATTCGTTTCATTCATAGAAGCCGAACAACTGCGTCCATAAAATCTTTTCCTCACGAACATACTAGTTGCAAAAACTGTATGCTAATTATATGTGATCCCCCTTAAAAATGTAGATATTAATTCTTTTCTGCAATAAAAAAGCACAACCCTTTTCGTCTTTTTACAAGAAGAAATTGAGAATTTGGTCAAGATTAGCGAGTAATCCAGTGTATCTAATTTATTTAGTTTTGGGTTACCTTGGTCTTTAGTTGAGGGGTTTTGGAGGGAATTTCATCTCGTAGATTATATATGAGTATACATACTGTCTGGATCATACAAATTTGAATCAAGCTAACGTTACTTCAACCCTAACTGTTGATGTTAACTGCTATAATGACTATGAAACGTGTGCTAAATTCATCCATAAGCCTCGGAGGCGCTTCACCTGCCCATCATTTCTTCAACTCCTGGTTACTTTTCTTATCCCTTTGGTGCGTTGAGAAAGTAGAAATCAAGTTCAAATGTTCTGGTTTTGTTTCAACGCATACTTCAACGTAATAGATGATGTTGTGTGAACAGCACATCTCCGAATAGGATTATCTCACGTGTGATCAAACGTTCTGAAGCGCTACACATTTACAGTGTACCCACATGTACAGCCTCTTTGTGATATGAGCGTACGGCTAATGTGAGTGTATACTTGTACCTAGAAGATGGGATCAAACCAGAGTTCCTCAGATGATATTACGAACATCCAAGTTTTATGTACCCTCCGACAATGCTGGAGTTTCGACACGGTGAAATGACCAAGGTGGAGATAAGTTGTACTACCATTTAAGATTCTTTGTATTAGCATGGGAATAGCCCCAGCTCAGTTCATCTAACTTGTGGACTATAAACACATGTGCCCGCTTACATGTTCAAGATCTTAGTTTTGACATGGATATGTCTTTGCTCTGGGGGGTCAACCAAAAATTTCCGTGACGCAAAATTGATGTCACAATTTCAGTGTTTTTCACGTACAACCCAGCCGTTGCTAGGGGAATGGAACTTCCGCAGTTTTCATCGCACAAAAATCGTTCGCCACTCGTTGGAAAGCGCTTGATTTATGTGATAAATGTTCACATCTCAAGCTACCAATTTCCCCCTCCTTACGTACCTGGCTACATTCCTAAACTAAGTTGATTAGACTATAAACAATTTTAATAAGCCGGTTACAATATTCTTAACGTAAAGCAATAGCATCATTTACTCCACTCCATAGGAAACATTTTCATCCCCTGACAACAGCCGACTGTTAACAACTCATTGCGTCTGTATTGGAGAAATACTTAACGTTAATTTACAGTATGCTTTTTGTGCCTCCAAGAATGATAAAATAAATTCTTTATCCTACATTTCGTCGCCTACAGTCCAAAGTTAAAGGATTTGTTTACAACTCTCGAGGACGACCGTTATGAAATCCCCAATCGAAGACATATCCATGTAACATGGCATCTGCTTGTAAAGCAGATAATGGAACTCGTTTACGAGTTTCTTTTTCCTTATTGATGAGAACTAGTATGAGTGTTATCGAGTTGAGTATTATCCATAAGGTGGAATGTCCAAATTTCAAAATAACGATTTTCCAGGATTTTCAACATACTTTATTCTTTTTATGATTCTAGAACACGTATCGGTGCGTAAAAATGTTTACGTATCGTTCAAATTCATATCAAACTAACTTATTCGAAATCATATCCTGGAACCAAAGCTCTGTTTTTGCCATAGGTTTGTTCAACGTTGAATTTAAGACAAATAGCTTAAAGCTTCGTAGTAGATGTTTCTTATAATGATTGATGATGATGTAGGTATAATTACTGGTTGACCAAAAGCTAGTCTGTGATTTGTCAAATTCATTGTGTTTTTAGTATCTTGTAAAATAATTTATCATTAGATTTAACTACCTGTCTAAGTTTCTACAATTTGCAAGCAATCCACGTATATCAGTTTTATACAAGATTTAGAAGCACAACCTTATAGATTGTGAAGTTTCCAGTGAGTAACCTTCAAGGCGCCCTGTGCAACGCACGGCGGAAAGTACATTATAGTGAGTAGATAAGGAGATTTTCTTCTTTCTGCAAGAAGAATCCTCCTCCCTCCTTGAGGTCCCAGGACAGCTCCGAAGTGGGCGGCGCCCTCCGCGTGGAGGGGGAACTCCGCCCCTCCCAGCACCCCCGAGGGTCGAATCCACCCCCTGACGCCGACCGAAGGGAAGCGTCGGAGGGGGAAAATCCCGCTGGCCCTGGCGTTTTCGTTCCCCACGGCTTTCCGCGAGGATTATTTAAATATCCTCGGCGACGTCTTGCGTCGGACGCCCGTCAGCTGGCGATATGTCATCGCTTCGGAATCGATAAAGTTCGGGGTCAGAGAACAGACTGGAGGACTGCTGACGTCATCGCGCTCCGCTCTGCTGCTGTAAAAAAGGTGAGTTTCCCCCGAATTCCCCACCGCCTCCTCCTCCATCCTTCCACCATCTGTATACCTAGTCTTATACCTAGTCCTATACCTAGTCCTGTACCTACCATTTCCTACTACCTGTATCAGAGCTATCTACCATACTACCTACATATTTCTCATCTTCGACACACTAAAATACCTTTTCGAAATGTCAAATTAACGATTTTGTGAATCGAATGAACGGCATTGTCTCAAAAAACCATATGTTGAAAACCATACCTATGTTCTCTACAATAGGAAAAACGCTACGAATATCCGTTGCCGTCTTCAAAATTCTACTGATAACTATTTTTAAAATCAAATGATGAATTTATCGTCGTTCAAAAAAATAAATGAATAAATAAATAAATAATAGTAATTAAAAAGAATAAAAATTAAAAAAAAAAAAAAAAAATTATCGTCGTTCAAATGAGATAATGTTGTATTTATTTATTTATTTATTTATTTAATTAAACACGGGCATAGCCCAGTAGCATAATAGTAATAATATAGAAATACAGGAACGGTAATAGAGGATTTACGTAATAACAGCAATAACAATAGAATATAAATTAATTCAACAGTAGAAATAAACGGAATTATATAGGTGCCTAAAAAAATAAAACTTTAAGTGATAACAATAGCCAATTCAAAGATAAACAATGGTAACAGGAATTGAGGCAACAAAAGATAAATGTTAACACACCAAGCACATCAATCAATGGCATCAAAAGAAGTAGGCATGAATCAATTATCAAGTAGTATCAATTAGTGTCAATTATGGCATCAAAAGAAGTAGGCATGAATTCCGAATTCCAAACTGCATTTTAAATAACTGTATGTTGCCCTGCTTAGAAGTCACTTTGAATTACTTCAATTTGAATAATATTATTGCTGGAATTCACCAATAGTGTGGAGTCCCTTTTATAATGTGTACGTTGTATCCCCTATAACGTTAATAGGCCTAAAACTACGACCAAGCCAGAGTTGCACGAAATATAATTTAGAAATAAGATAATATTTTATTATATGGTTTAGTTTCTTGACCGCTAGGTGATAATTAGCAAAGTTTTATGATCTCGAGAGTCGTTCAGGATGTATTTGTACATCATCATCAGGGCTACAACAAGATGAGATTCCAAGTCTATTAATTGAACAGCTGTTGTTTGACATGTTACATAAAATTAATAATAAATATACATATACATAGTATATTACTATCTATACATATATTTATTTTTAATTTTATGTAACATGTCAAACAACAGCTGTTCAATTAATAGACTTGGAATCTCATCTTGTTGTAGCCCTGATGATGATGTACAAATACATCGACGTTGGATTTGAAGACCTGAATTTTATTATCCTGACCGACTCTCGAGATCCTAAAACTGTGCTAATAATATTTTATATTTATAATAGATAAATAATATTTTAATATTCAAAAACAGAATAAACATTAAACGTTTTCCATTGTTATCCTGCCTCACTTCGGTGATTTGTTGGTACAAATAAATTCTTATGTGTAAGCATATTTTAATTTTTAATGCACTTGCAATTATCAAACAAAATGAATTATCATAATTAACAAAATTAACATCAAAATAGCAAAAAGTCCTGCGGTTACGAATTTATTCTCAATCATACTCAGAGGCTGTGATTTCAATTTCAATTTTACTCTCGGAATTATTTCTGAATAACATTTTGCCCAACTAACCAATTGCTTAAGCAACAACAATTTTGCTTAAGCTTAGGAATGGGCATTTGCGTTTTGTCATCCCGAGGATTGAACAAATGAAATATGCTGATTCCTGGGAATCCTCTTGGATACGACGTTTCTTCGTCTGTATTAAAAAATTATTGAAAATAATAAACAAAAAGAAATAAAAACAACCCCCCCCCCCCCCCCAAATTCACTCTTACCTCGAAAGTTTTCGAGGTCTCGAATTTACTTTCCTTACTTAACTCGAAGGGTGAAGGGAAAGTATTATTATTTCAGCCTTTAAATTCCATCCTTGGTTGAGCGAAATTGATGACGATGTTACTGGCACATCACTGGCCGGTCTATTATTTTATGAGCTGTTCTTATAGGACATTTTGCGCCGATTTCGAATATACCTGAAATAGTTTCTTCGACCCAATCAATCGATTTTTGTTAATTTTTCTTACTTTTCTTGTGTTTCCATGGAAGTGGGTCGGTAGGCCACAAAAACTTTGAGAAATCCCAAAAAATCAAGGATGAAAATTAGAGAGTGGCGGTGATATCATTGTGGCAGAATTCTTTTCCCTGCAATTTTTCTTTCGTACAAAAGAAAGTTTAGGTCAGTTCCAAAGGTCAGAAGTGAGAAAAACAAAATTGACAAAAATCGATTTCTTGGGTCGAAGAAGCTATTTTAGGTATACAAACACGAGGTATATTCGGATTCAGCGCGAAATTTCCAATTTTTCATAAAATAGTTTTGTCGACCTAGAATCTCGCCGGGGATGTGCCAGTAGCATCGGAATCAACCCTAAGGGTATAATTTAAGGGCTGAAATTTTAAAAATTGAAATTTCGTCAACTTTTAAGGTAGTAGTGAAGTTTTGGTTTATTATTTCAATAATCAACTTTGAAATAAGAAAAAAAAAAACACTTCTTGAAAATTTGTTGGTTTATGTTTCAAGATGCGTAGAATCCAAAAATTGAATTAAAAAAAAAACCCCGTCCGTCCGCCGTAAGCGGCTTTTCTCCGAAAATACTAGACCAAACTATATGAAACTTGGGTTAAAAATCACATTTGGGGTCTAGATGGTCCTAGAAGGTAGACATTAATTTTTATCAACCCTAAAGGTTTGTATTAAAGGGCTAAACATTCTAAAAATCGAGATCTCGAAAACTTTCCAGGTAACAGTGATAATTTTTTGCTTGTCAATAATATAATGAATGTAATCCCAAAGAATCGATTAAAACCACCCGCAATTCTGTACGTTGAATAGTTCGCTTTCCCTAAGGGCTTGAACATCGAAAAAAACCTTCGGATTTCTAAGCGTGAGAAGATGGAGAAATCACGTGATGCTAGCGGATCTATGAATTAGACAACCAAGGTTTACCCGACGCCGGCTCAAGGGATGAGGGAAGTTGAAGGATGAGGAGGAAGAATGGGATGAAAGGAAGTGCCCCAGTAAAATTAATACCAGTTGGAGTAAGAACCCCTCAGGATGCTGGTGGTGATACCACGGAGTACCTTTACCGAGATGCCCAACTCGAGTAACTCAGTGGCACGACACGGTCGCAGCCATGACCTTGATGTTATTGGTCGCCACTCCTTTTAGCTCAGAAATTGCTTGCTGCAGGTCATTCCTGTCATACATATTTATTTTTGCCCTCCAGGTCTGCTCCATGTACACGCTGCTACTGACAACCTGGACTTCCAGGATTATGGCATACCCATCGGACTTGACGGCAGCGATATCTGGCTTCTTGCCTCAGTCACTCGGTACCTATGTGATATAGTCTCTACCTTTCGACATCTCAACCACGGGATGATAAGGCGCCTGCTATCTGCTTGGCATCCTCATCGTGATGTAGAATGTGGCCAATATGGACACTGCTGCACCTAATGATACAGATTCTCATTTCTACCTCGACAGGCACAGCAAAGGGTGTCCACTGTCCCATGACTACTCCGTGAACACCTCACCGAGGTGGCTAGTGTAGCCACCCGGACGGTAAGAAAACGGCGATAGACGCGGGCTCCAATGCCCTCTGAAGCCCATTCAACCCACTTGGAAGAAATGGGGGATTCAGAGCAATATCGGAGAACCATCTACTGACTCATGCAGAGCAGCAGCAAACTCAGCAGGTGAGCTGGGTTTGGGAGCAGTTGGTGTTGCTCGGTCACACCACAACAACTGTTGCCTGACGAAGTCAAGGTCAGTAGCAGTACGAAGCCTTCCTAAGGGCAAGCAGGCGCTGGCAGCGTAATGATGGGATGCTGGCCGAAAGAGAGACAATACTGAGCCCACCAGCCTTGACCAGTGCGTGGATGTAAGCACTTGGGACAACAGGTGGAAAGCCTAGCCAAGAGCGCACAGCAGTGCGAACTTCACGATCTAAATTGAGTAGCCTCCCTGCAGTAAGCCTGCCAAAGACTAATCTATAGGTTAGCTTTGGCAGTAAGTAAGTGCGAAGAAGTTTCGAGTTGGGTCCGTGGCCGATCGGGACATCTTGCAGAGAGCCATCATCAATCTTGAGTCTTGGTGTGAGAGTAACTGCCTCTTGTTAAACCCGTCAAAGTGCTCAGTCGTCTCCTTTCATCGGTCGGCGTTGCCCCTTCGGTTCGAATACTTTCTCAGCAGTGGTCCATTAGCGAGGAACGATGACTCTTTGGACCTCGGGGTGAGATGCGATTGCCAACTTAATTTCTCAAAGCATATAAGTACAGTTGCTAGTAATGCGATGCGTTCACTTGGATTTCTTAAAAGGCACACCCGCGAGTTCGACAGCGTGGGAGCCATAGTCATGCTCTACAAGGCTCTTGTTCTACCCAGGCTGGAGTATGCGTCATCAGTGTGGTCCCCCCTTTACGCTGTTCATAGGTATCAGCTGGAGAGAGTGCAGAACAAGTTTCTGCGTTATGTGGCCTTTAAGCTCGGGATTCCTTCGGATGACGTCAACTACCCTTCGCTGCTGAAGATATGTAAGCTCCAGTCACTTGGGGTGAGGCGTGGCATGGCCGACCTATCGCTCCTTCATAAGCTTCTGAATGGTGGGATCGACTGCTCCCCTCTGCTTGCAGAAATTAACTTCTCAGTCCCTCGCATCTCCAGTCGTCGGTCAGCAATCTTTCATATCCAGTTTTCTGCAACAAATTATCTTCAAAATCGTCCTTTACACCGCATCCCTCGCTCTGCAAATCTCCTTCTGAGCATCCATCCTGATTTTGATTTCTTCACGGACTCCTTAAGTTCTCTCAAATCACTTATTATTAATTCCCCGGTATTCTTTTGATATTGGACACTACATCTCTCTTGCTGATTAAATTTTTTTTTCTTGTTGTTATCTGATATTTTTATTATAATATGTAAATTATTCTGAACCGCTCATATATGTAATTAAGCTGTTGTTAATTGGGCTTGCCCCGTAATCAAATAAATAAATAAATAAATAAGAAGGCGCAGCATCTACTTGGCTTCAATGGAGCCTTGGTGACACGAGGTAATGCTCCACCAATGTCCACTTGGCTCACTGTGATAGAGGCCATGAAGTCGACCCCAAGGTACCGCCAGACCTTCAATACAGATCGGGCGGGGATGAGTGTCTGTCCTAAGACAAAGGATTCCAGAGGAAAAGGCGACTGCACTAGACATGAACGTCCTACGGCGATAACGCACCGACACAGACTGAGCCAAATACACCTCGGTTTTCCCCATTCACAATAGGTTTTTGGAGCGGTAGACGTATTTTGGCGGATTGGAGCGATCGTGAATAGCCGCTCAACTTAATTTGTTTCATTACTTAGTAAAGATGATTATTAACGGTCATATATTAATAGCAACCTTAGTCAACTGTTATTTAACACATTGCTTCTTGTTATTTTGCTGCTTTTTTACAATTGGGACTTACACAATATAGAATATCCATATATCCAAACTCTACCTCGAGATCTAATACTAATCTATTATCGTTGAATCTTCTATAAACTGTGAATGTGATAATGGTAGTCCTCTGAGATTTACAACTAGCTTATCGCTGTAACACCTCATCGTTGTCACTAATTTGAGTTTACTGCAACATGAGAGCAGGAAGCACGCAAAAGGGGTGGAAGTAATTACTGGGGTTGGAGGGTCAAAATAATGGCCTTATCATTTAGACTCAGTTTATTTCACAATGGAAATTACGTGATCCTCTACATGTTAAGCACAATGTCACACCATTCAGTGACTCCTGCAAAAATCACCGTATAAGTGGGGATCTAATCTATATTTGAACCTAAATTGCTCGTGTGGCTTTGAATGAACCTTACATATATTACAGAAAAAACTGTGCGAATTACGAGTATTACTCAAAGATTTACTATTTCTGTATTGGATAGCTCTTCTACGCTGAACTCTACATTGTTAATAATCATTAAACGAAATCTATTATACATTTAGCGAATTTTTGTACAAAATGAACTATTGCAATGTCTCGGAAAATTTTGAAATCAAATTTTTTGGACAATTTCTTCATTGAATTCCGTTTTGAGAGATTCTGAAACGAATCCTAGAGTTTAACGCATTTTCATATATATATATATATATATATATATATATATATATATATACCTATGTGTGTGTGTGTGTGTGTGTGTGTGTGTGTGTGTGTGTGTGTGTGTGTGTGTGTATGTGTGTGTGTGTGTGTGTGTGTGCCTGTGAGCGCGTGTGTTTGTGTGCGTGTTTGTGAGTGTGTGGGGGTGGGGGTGTAGGGTAACTGTTGGTGTTTTTATCTCTTCGCTCCTTCATATCCCTACACAAGTCAAGGTCATACGTCCCCGTCGTGCAAACCGGGCACCCTCTGGCATGCAGAATGACCCCCTGACGATTACGGGGGAGGCTCGTGTCAACGGGTCTCCTTTCCTTTTTAAATGTGTCTCCCCATTATAGAATCAAGAAACGCTAAGCCTCATAACTGCCACCAGCCCATTGGCACGTGGGGTTCTAGGGGAGGCGCTGGGGGGTGCTCCAGGCAGGGGCGTCAGCTATTCTATCCTCCATTATCTTCTTCATCTTCCTATCCCTCCTCCTCTTCCACTGCCCCAACAAATGCCCACCAGTTTGCCCACTGTGAGAGAGACTTCAGTTCCAAGTGTGGCTAAGTCTGGCAGAAGCAGCCTGTTCAGGCCAACACTTCAATAAATATGGAGTGAGAGCGGCCCAGGTATGCTTCTGAGGATTTGAGGGGAATAGCAGCAGAAGAGGCAGAGGCTTTGTGTAATCGGGTACGGAATAATAATGTGTTCTTACAAGCACGTTTTTCCATGCACACGCTTTTTGCCATTTCTTCTCTTCACCTGAGGCCCCACTATAAGCAGCTTGTCCAGGATGAAATCCTGGAAATTAGCAGTGGAGCCTCTCCCGCATCTCCCACAGGCGTGTGGCTGCAGCCCGCTATTCATCAATCCTCCCCTGGGATCTCCGGTCTTTTTGAAGACTGAAGTGTTGAGGCTCTGGAAGCAGGTAGGCCGTATTGAAGGTTTCGAGATCGCCTACTTGCAGGATCTGGAGAGACAGGCTTTTGAGAGGCATGAAGGCTTGGAGGACGAGGTTGCTGCCTATGTGCAGAGGATCTTCTCACGGGTTGAGGAAGCAACCGTTGGTGCCTCGTGTAGGTCGCAGAGCAACAAAACTAGCGAGAATGCGGGAATATCAGTCTGTCCAGATGTTGTGGAGGAAGCATCCGGCTTGTGTAGCTGTGGAGGTACTGGAGGGAGCTGGGGATGAACAAGTTTTACCCCCTCTCCTGAAAATGTGTTTGCCGTCATATCCCAGCTAAAAATGAGACAAATTACCTTCACGCGACATTTAGTAGGTTACGCTCCTATTTTCTGTTGATTATCGCTTACAATCAAATCGTTGTTACGGTACTTCTTCGGCATTTATCGTTCGCCTGTCGTTGGAGAGCTCTCAATTTACCTAGCCGTATTATGTTAACCACTGCGCAATGCGTGACCAACGATCTGAGGTATGAGCGTGGTTGACTGAATAATGTTTACCTACAGTCCTTCTCTGTTAATTTTTTAAACATGATTGCAACCATTATTAGACTGGAAAGAAACTTGGAAGTTGAAATTTGATAGGGAGACTCTCTGGGACATTAAGAGATGATTGAAATAGTGGGATCCTACCTAAACAGCTGAGTGACCTAAATCCTCTCCTATTCTCCCAAAGAACATGTTCCATGATCTGTCAAGATTTAGTGCTTAGAATAAAATTTGTATTTCAATCGATCTCAACTTTTCAGTGGTACAACAAACGTTTGACCGAGTCACACTTTTAACATACCAGCTGTGCCCGCTCGTTCTTCCAAGTCATGAATGTAAATTACAGTGTACCATAACCTTAATTTAAGATTATTGTGTCAGTACTGCTAGGGAAATACTATCTACTACAGTATAGGAAATACTATCTACCGATACTCAGAGAGGCTCCGTTCCACGGTTCAGCATTTATAGCATAATTCAGTAAAGTTCAGCTAAATTAGCTACAGCGCTGCTGTCTAGAGTGTTATCTCAGGTTGAGATAATGCTCTACCATACCCAGAGAGACTACGTTCAAAATTTCAGTATATGTAGTTCAGCATCTTAAGTTGATTTTAGTAACAAAGTTAGTTAGTTGTCTATATTTTTTATAGAACAAGTTGTACCCGTTCGCTACTCTCACTCGTCCACTTGCATACCCACCATCATTAACATATGCTTGAAATTCTTTTAAAATTCTTTCTGAAAAATAAAAAAGTTTAGAATATTATTTTATATTACCCAGCAGTCACTAAAAGGCTTTAATTCAAAATTCAAAGTTTTAACTTGTACGTAATTAATTTACCAATATAACCTTAGTTACGATGAAACTATTCCCGATAGTTATGGCATTTTGAATACCAACTTTTAACGATCTATCTTTACGAAAAAACCTACACTGGTATTTTGAATAATCAGATTAATACAACACTGTTTCTTGTCTTCATCAGAAAATGTATGATACTTCGCTGTTCCTCATTACTTCTTTCCTTCTTTGTACCCCATCTGTGCAGGAACAAATTTAGTCCTAAGCACTAAATCTTGACAGAACATGGAATATGTTCCTTGGGAGAACAGGAGAGAATTTAGGTCACTCAGCTGATTACGAAAAGCCCATAATTTCAATCGTCTCTCAATGTCCCAGAGAGTCTCCCTATCAAATTTCAACTTCCAAGTTTCTTCCCGGTTTAATAGTGGTTGCAACCATGTTAACAAAATTAACTGAGAAGGATCACCTGTAGGTGAATAACTATTCAGACAACCACGCTCATACCTCAGATTGTTCGTCACGCATTGCACAGTGGTTAACATAATACGGTTAGGTAAGGCTACCATTATACTAGGATGCTAGCATCCGGGATGCTTGCGTCCGGGATGCTAGCATCCCACTTCGAGTCGAATTTGTGTTGGGATGCTAGCCTCCCGGACTGCTATTTTATTTTAATTTTTGGTCAGTCGTCAATATGGCCCCAACGAATGAAGAGATGTTGTTGCTGATGTTACTAATTAAGAAAAGAAGGCGTCGTGCAAAAAGAAAGTTTAGTGTGGACCCCTTTTTAGCTGTCCGTTCTATTAAAAGCCTGTATTTTACATTGTTTGATGAACTGTGCGAGTGAATTGTGTGAGTGAAACAAGATTTTTTAATTACTTTAGAATGTCACTTCCTTCTTTCAAAGAGCTTCTAGGCTACATCCAAAGCGACATCTCTAAACAAGATACAAGATTCCTCAGACCAATTTCACCCGAAGAGAAACTAGTCATAACTCTGAGGTAACATAACTCTGAGCGCACGCATATCTGAAAAGAGAAGGCTGCTAGCATCCTCGGATGCTAGCAGCCTAGTATAATGCGCCGCATTTGAACCAATGCCCCACAACCGATTTTGTGCATCCCGGGAGGCAAAAAGCGTCCGGCTGCTCGAATTTCAGCATCCCAACTGGGATGCACAAAATCGAGCGTCCGGGAGGCTGTTTTAGCATCCGATGCTGGCATCCTTAGTCTAATCGCTCCCATTTGATTTAATGCCCCGCTAACCTCCCAGATGCCAGCATCCCGGATGCTAGCATCCTAGTATAATGGTAGCCTAAATCGAGAGCTTTCGAAGGACTGGCGAAAGATTTTTGTATGATGATAAATGCCCTGGATACAGTTCCATAGTAACAATTTGGTTGTAAGCAATAATCATCAGAAAAAAAAAATGACGAATCAATTGAAGCTGGGAATTAACTACTTTCAGACATGCTGGAAGCCTCATTAGTCAGCCACCCGAATTCTTTTTGAATGCCCCCAACGGATTTCTACAAATTTTCTGAAATTTAATTTTATAAAATCTTGGAGCCAAAAACCTTAATTTCCTCGAAAAACCGATACAAGTTAGTTTCAACCTAGCAAGATTGTAGGTAATAGTACAATTTCAATATGCTATTTCGCTTAATTTTGAAACACCTTTCCACTCGTAACAAGTAACAATCAATTAAAAATCCAGTTGATTAGAAATAGGAAAACTTACACATACAATTTGCATCATTATGCAGGGGGGGGGGGGGGTTGAAGCTCGCGAAGAAAAAATTGACCAGGAACAATAAAGGAGGTTTGAAAAATGGAATATCGATTCAGCGATTGGATGCTATCAACTAATGACATTTTTAATGCAGTAACGTAATTTTCTTACATAGTAATTTCGTTAAAATTCAAGACTACTATAATTCATGAGAAAAGGGTAATGTGCTAATACGTCATTTGCTACTTGAACAAATTCCGTAAATCAGCATTTTTGACAGATTATATTGGTCGAATTTCAAAAAAATTGCTCAAAAATCTTTAAACAGAGTTATAGTAAAAACAGTAAAATCGCGAATTCAATTAAGTACCTACCCACGGGTGGCGTTAAATGCTTGCATACGAGTCTGCAACACATTGGGACATTTCATGTCTTTAGTTGCAGACTCGTATGCAAGCTCTAAGAGCCACTCAGCTGATCCGGACCCTGGGCATCGTCAAGTAATGTCCTAAAGAGGCTACATAGGTACGAAATTACAGCTTCCTAGAGTGTAAAGTATACCTATAAATTACCTATTAAAATTATTTAACCACCACTTCACAAATCAAACCGTTCTCGCAATATTCGGATCACCTGCTATGAATCAAATCATCGAAACACCAGCTCAATGAAATCATCAGAAATTAGCAAGCGGTTGCAATCATGTTCACAGTATCAATTATTGAGAATGATCACCTGTGTGTAAACAATTATTCATATAACCATGCTCATAACTCAGCTTGTTGGACACGCACTTCGCAGTAGTTAACATAATATGGTTGGATAAATCGAGAGCTTTCGAACGAATGGTCAACGAATTTTGTGGGATGAAAAACGACGAAGTACCATTTCCCTAGCAACGACTCGGTTGTAAGCGGAAAATCATTGAGCATATTTCGTTACGTAACGTAACGTGACATAACGAAAATTTGGTTGTGTGCCATAGCAAAGACATGAAATGTCAATAGGAGCGTAACGCACTAAATATCATGTAACGGAAATTTTGTCTCATTTTTGGCCGGGTTAAATGATGGCAAAAACATGTTCCATGTTAAAAACTCAACCCGCCAAAAGCATTTTCGTATCGTTGAATTTGTTATCGAAAGTGCTTTACGCGTGAACGCACCCCATCCACGTTTGACAGGGAAAGTTCGATGCATATCCAGTTTTTCCTTAATTACGAAGTTGTTTACCCGGTTGACGTCCTTAGGAAAAGCCTAGTTCTCGATGAAGGAGTAAGTCTAGAGGAATGTAATATAGCCTAAGTTCTATTCCGGAACTTGCTCGTCAATTTGCGCCCACCCTCATGAAAATCGATGCAGCCGTTTGGCCCTGATGCTCATACAAACAAACAAACCTAATAACTTCCTTATTCTACCTACGAAAGAGAAAATTCAAACGACATTTTCTATTAGGGTGTCCTTATTCTTGCGCCCGTTGTATTTCAAACAATGGGCTTTCCTGCTAGTGCAATTATAACTTACTGAGAATGGTTCAACCAAGCGTCTCCTCAACGTTACCAACTCAATACAACCTGAGTTACGTTAAATCTATTCCTGACCAACATTGAGAATCGAATTATAACGTTGCAAAATCGAGATTATCAACTATTGTCCGTGCGATGTACTTACTACTGAAGTATTCGTAACTAAATGCTGAATTTCATCTCTTAAATTGCTCCCAAGTCTACCTATTGGTAGCGGAAGCATTGTTTTCACTTTCGAGAGATTTAAAAGTTGTAGTCTCCTCTAAAATCAAACGGCTGTTGTTTTTTTTCTACAGTGGTGAAATTTCCACTCGCATTTTACGTTTTAGACTATTCTGAACAACATTTGTTCCGTGTCTTTCTCTCTCTTTTCCTGTGTATGTCCGCAAATCCTTGTAAAAGGCTTAATTTCCACAATATTCAATCGGTTCTTATGAAATTTTCATGGTAAGTGCGGGTTAGGGTGAATATGGTCCCCTATGAGCTTCGTTGTTCTCAAATCAATACATTTGGCGCATGCACAAACGTAAATTCCATCAAGCACAATTTTTTGACGCCCTAGTCGTCCAATCCCGCTCACGTTTGGTGCATAGTTGAGGGACAATGGTTTAATTATTCCATGTTAATTTCATTGCATCAATATTAGGTCCTGCGCAAGCGCGAAAGTGTACTCCGAGAAACAAGGTCTAATTTTCATCAGATTTTGATTACATTTTCTGGGAATTTGTGGGTTAGGCTGTAGATTGTACCCTACCAATTTCCTTTTTTCTAAAATCATTACTCCATTATGCGCATGCGCAAACGTAAATTCCATCAAGCATCATTTTCCCGTTTTTTTAAACATCTTTACTGGAAGGAAGATATAGGTTGGTTCGGGATAAAAGAGAGTAACTAAAGCGATAGGGAGATAGAGATGAGGCGTCTTATCGTGAACGGAAAACAATACCGCGCATCTGCGGGGAGATGTGGCGCCTTGTCTCCAATAAGACAAATTTATTTCACCTAGACATAAGACGCTTTATCCCGAAACAATCTATCTCATCTCTTCCTCCTTATCTCAAAGTAACCTTACACACCGATAACAGTGATATTCATTCCTTGTTGGTATTCATGATTGTGACAGAGTTCCCGTCAGAATCCCAGAGAAAGCGCTGCCGTCGCTCCGTTGGAAAACAACGGGCGTCGCACGCCTCTTCTCGTGTTCTTGAGAGGCTGAGTTTGGCGTTGGATGGGTGATCCAGGTCCTGGAAATCCAATCTACTCCGAACATAGCACATTATCGCTATTAGTAGGAGTGGGTATCTCTCTGACGGGATACTGTCATCCTCCTCTACCTCTTTTTCGAGGATTTAGGACCCCATTGCACCTCCGGGGGGCTACCTATTCCTTGATATGGTAGCAGAGCGTGGTTAGGATTATGAAGGGCTAACGCCTAGTAATCCAATCCACTATCTTTGGGGCGTTAATGTTTCAGAAGAAACATGGCCCGGGGTTCCAGAAGGAATTCCCATTATCACCCTTTGGTATATAAATAATTTCATTGGTCTTTGACTTCTAATTTCTCTTTTATTTCCCTTTTTATATTTTCAATTTCATACCTAAGGTATACCTGGCCTTTGCCATTTTTTATTATTATTCTTTATACCCGGGCATGGTTCCCAATTATTCAAGGGCATTGTTCCCAATTTCCAGGGCTTAGTTCCCATTTTAAGTCCCCAATGTGGGCATATTAATTTACCTATATCAATTTTCTTTTCCTTAAGGTATAAGTCTCCAAAGTTGAGCCACCGTTTATTCCCGATTGTTCCAATCTTTGATTGGGGGTTAATTACCTAATGAATACTTCATATGAAGATTCATTGACAATCCATCCTGTTTTAATTTCTCTTTTCCCATCCTCAATCGCCAATGCAGCTATTTATTAATGAGCATCAGTTCTCGGCCATTAAACTATTCCACCTGGTTTACATACTTGCTCTTCAATCAAGTATGTCTTTAAGGGGGGGAGTGTGACAGAGTTCCCGTCAGAATCCCAGAGAAAGCGCTGCCGTCGCTCCGTTGGAAAACAACGGGCGTTGCACGCCTCTGCTCGTGTTCTTGAAAGGCTGAGTTTGGCGTTGGATGGGTGATCCAGGTCCTGGAAATCCAATCTACTCCGAACATAGCACATTAATGCTATTAGTAGGAGTGGGTATCTCTCTGACGGGATACTGTCATCCTCCTCTACCTCTTTTTCGAGGATTTAGGACCCCATTGCACCTCTGGGGGGCTACCTAAATCCTTGATATGGTAGCAGAGCGTGGTTAGGATTATGGACGGCTAACGCCTAGTAATCCAATCCACTATTTTTGGGGCGTTAATGTTTCAGAAGAAACATGGCCCGGGGTTCCAGAAGGAATTCCCATTATCACCCTTTGGTATATAAATAATTTCATTGGTCTTTGACTTATAATTTCTCTTTTATTCCCCTTTTTATATTTTCAATTTCATACCTATGGTATACCTGGCCTTTGCCATTTTTATTATTATTCTTTATACCCGGGAATGGTTCCCAATTATTCAAGGGCATTGTTCCCGATTTCCAGGGCTTAGTTACCAATTTAAGTCCCCAATGTGGGCATATTAATGTATATCTATTTTCTTTTTCTTAAGGTATAAATCTCCAAAGTTGAGCCACCGTTCATTCCCGATTGTTCCAATCTTTGATTGGGGGTTAATTACCTAATGAATACTTCATATGAAGATTCATTGACAATCCATCCTGTTTTAATTTCTCTTTTCCCATCCTCAATCGCCAATGCAGCTATTTATTAATGAGCATCAGTTCTCAGCCACCTGGTTTACATACTTGCTCTTCAATCAAGTATGTCTTTAAGTGGGGGAGTGTGACAGAGTTCCCGTCAGAATCCCAGAGAAAGCGCTGCCGTTGCTCCTTTGGAAAACAACGGGCGTCGCACGCCTCTTCTCGTGTTCTTGAGAGGCTGAGTTTGGCGTTGGATGGGTGATCCAGGTCCTGGAAATCCAATCTACTCCGAACATAGCACATTAATGCTATTAGTAGGAGTGGGTATCTCTCTGACGGGATACTGTCATCCTCCTCTACCTCTTTTTCGAGGATTTAGGACCCCATTGCACCTCTGGGGGGCTACCTAAATCCTTGATATGATTCATGAAAGTCATATTCATTTTCTTGTTCATAAATTTTCAAAATCTGCCATTGCAAAACTTTTTCGTGAATAAGAAAAGAACTAGGAAGAAATGCGGGAAACTGAACACACGGGATAGGCGGGAGAATCCTCTCGGTGGTTCAGCGTTACTTGAAGATAAGTAGCGTCACTTTAAGATAAAACACTAATTCGACCCTCTTGACTTTATCAGGTTAGCATACGCTGTGGCTCGCCCCAGATGATAAAATTCCTAAGCACCTTATCCCGCTTAGGAACTCTCTAAAATGACGTTTTATATATAAACTTTGGAGATCCCTGCACATTCCCTAAAAATCTCATCCAAATCGGATGAAAACGGTTGAAATTCAGCTTGTTACAAGGATTTGAGGACACTCGACAGACCGACAGACACACGCATTCAGACAGACAGGCAGACACGGGACCAAAGTTGTTCAGAATTGTCTAAAACGATAAACACGAGTGGAAATTTCGATTTTGGAGACAAAAAAATGTCCTCTCCCGAAATTGAAAAGAATGTTTGATACCTATTAGTAGACTCGGAAGCAAAAGTATATGTACCTATACAAATTTAATTATTATTATTACCTACAGAAGTTGAAAACGAAAATGGCATGTCTTTCGGATCTTCCTCCCCCGTTCTGCTACTTTGGCCGACCCTGAAAGTCACATTCGCGGCCTCACTCCTTTTTTTCGAAAAACGGCCCTACGTCAAAGTCAGTTTCCAATAAGCGTTAGCCGTTTATCACCTCCACCCCTGACAGCATCCGTACTTACTACACAGTCCCTGTCGCAAAAAACCAGCGCCCAATGGCTACGAAGCCGATTTGAACTCTTCCATCACCCCGAATCGCTGAGAGAAAGTTAAGTAATCGGAATAAAATGTTTCTTTCTGGGTATTCTTCCAAAATTGGATCTAGACTGAAACATTACATTACTACAACTGTCAGTTTGACAGAATCTAGAAAACGTGTTTATTTCCCATTGCTTCCTCTTCGAAGGGCACATGTTTGCCGGTACTGCATGCCTTGTATTAGAGAAAATGCTCTCTCGTGGTTGGTGAAAAGTTATTGGGCTAGTGCAATGACTTTTGGTTTAGTATTGCTTCATTATTTATAGTAATAAACCTTTGTAATCCACAAAGAAAAACACAAATTGTATTGGCTTTTGTTTGAAGATGCGTTGAGTCTGAACTATGGTGGGTGGAGGGGGAATCCTCTATAATCACAATAAAGAGTCTAGTTTTGACTGAGTTCTCGGAAAAAATTTCGATCTATCATAAAGGGTTCAATTAAAGAAATACTAAAAACTCGAGATATCGAAAGCTTTCCAAATGAGAATAGTGTTTTTCTGTTGGTTATAGATAAAGGTCACTTAGATGAATCGAAGTTACCTACCCGGACTGCTGCGTGTTTATCCGTTTGCTCTTTATAGAGTAGGAACACCAGCTGGAAAAAAGAACGTTATTTGTGCGAATTAAAACCGAGAATATAGTACAAATTACTCTTCTTATAAACTACAACGCTTATAAAAAACCTTAGAAATTTTGGATTAGCCGTTGGAAAGGGTGGGTGGAGAGGGTAGTAGCCAATCCTAAAAAGCGCTGCCCAAGCTACGATTCTCGACCGATTTTGTTGATTCTTTTTAGTTCCATTAAGAATTCGGTCCAGTCATGAAATAAACCTTGGGAGTATCACGTTTATTACCGGTGGGGTTAATGCAACGTTTTTTGTTAATCTTCTGATCAAAATTAAAATTTTTAAGGAGTAGGTAGGAAGAATCTTTCGGGGATTGTACGAAAATCGCCGATTCACGTCCCCTCAACTTAAATGCCTTGCAGGCCATGCTTTTCCTTGTAGTACCCGACTCTAGGAATATAGATCTCCGATTTATCTTGGTGAAATCCACCTGGCGGGATGGATGGGCTGCATCCGAGTCGCAGAAGGTGCAATTAGTGCCAATTAGTGTTGATATAACAATTACGGATCCGAATCTTACTTAAGTTGTATTAAGCAGGTAAACATCGGAATCGTAGGACGACTGGTATGGTGGCTGAAAAGAAAATGAAAGTTCTGCTAAATCACTACTCAGTTTTTATTGATGGGAGTCGAGTTGTCCCTAGTTGTTTTATCAACTTTTCACTGTTCACGCCTTGAATTATTTCACAACCGAGCGAACATGGATGTAGATTCTTGAGTTTACTGAATATGTTTTTGAAGATTATTTTGATTCTTATGTACGATTTCCTCCGTCTTTGTGGGCTGGATTTTCCCTCTCTATAACGGACTATACTAATGCATGCTAGACTTCCATTCTATGTTGAATGGAATGTGTACCATGTTCACCCTAACATATCCCAGCTCTTGGACGATAGCAGAGAACAGCAAAAATTATTATGAGGAACTTAAGGAAAGCAATCGACGAGAAGGAAGTGTTCCTTCAGAAAACATGGAGCAATTAACGAAACGTGAAGTTTTGACGATGGAATGCATTTCTGCATCTCACAAACATTTCAAACCCATATTTCATTCAAAAACGAACTTCATGAACTCTTACCTCGACAAGTCACCTAAGAACAACCGCCAAGTTCCAAAGGAGATACATGCATCGAATATTATTTTGTGTTCCGAAGGAGTTTCGTAATTGGGATGTTTTAAAGAATTTTTTCCACAATTTACCTACTAACTAAAAAGCAGTCATCACGTAATTTTACAGTGTGTGTGCGTTTCGAAGCAAAAAAGCTTCAGGATAGGCCGGTTTGGAGCTTAAAATCAACCATATCTCAGTTATTTTCGTGCGTTTTTATGCGAAAAAAACAGCGTGAAGTTTTGACGATGGAATACATTTCTGCATCTCACAAACATTTCAAACCCATATTTCATTCAAAAACGAACTTCATGAACTCTTACCTCGACAAGTCACCTAAGAACAACCGCCAAGTTCCAAAGGAGATACATGCATCGAATATTATTTTGTGTTCCGAAGGAGTTTCGTAATTGGGATGTTTTTAAAGATTTTTTTCAACAATTTACTAACTAAAAAGCAGTCATCACGTAATTTTACAGTGTGTGTGCGTTTCGAAGCAAAAAAGCTTCAGGATAGGCCGGTTTGGAGCTTAAAATCAACCATATCTCAGTTATTTTCGTGCGTTTTTATGCGAAAAAACAGCTCCAGGATGATGAAGTTAATTTTAATGAGCGTTCGAATGTAAGTGTACAGGTTTACCCTACTACCACAAATTGGCCAAAAGAGCCTTTACATCGTATTGAGATTTTTATACGCCTGTTTGCTGGCGGCCTCACCACCATTGCGCGTCAAATTAATTCATTTCTTAGCTCCCAACCAAGGTTTTTTTTGTTCCTTTTTTACTAACTAAAAAGCAGGCATCATGTAATTTTACGGTGTGTGTGCATTTCCAAGTTCGTAAAAAAGCTTCAGGATAGGCCGGTTTGGAGCTTAAAATCAACCATATCTCAGTTATTTTCGTGCGTTTTTATGCGAAAAAACAGCTCCAGGATGATGACGTCAATTTTAATGAGCGTTGAAATGTACGAGTAAGTGTACTGGTTTACCCTACTCAGGGTGGATGACCTTTCTATGCGAGTAGGTGGGTCAAGGATAACAAAGTTTTTTAAAATATTTTTAATCCACTTTGTTCATTAACCTGTTCGTAGACCGCCCAACCCTTGTATTTGAGATGGTCTGCTATCCAGCATAAAATGTGGCACATTCGATTCACCAAATGTCTAATCAATTACCTGGCTCACCTGTTGAGCCCATAATGAATGACCGTTGCTATGATCTCACTCAAAACCACTTGTTGGTGCTGTCAATTATTGTAAAGCCGACGGGATCGGACGCCTAAAATCAATGTCGTTAATTTCCCTTTGATTGGTCGGAGTCCTAATCGTCATTAACTAGGCACTTGACCGGTGGCGGAACCCTCTCACTCCAGCTGAACAGCCGTTTTCCTTCCGCGTGTTTGCCTCCACACTCCAGAACCAACTAGCGGATCGTTCCGCGCGATTTCGTCCCGTTCTCTAAGTGCCCGATTGTGGAAAACTTCATTAGCGATGTAATTTAAGGTTCTATTTTAAAATCCCATTAGGGATTTATTTGAAAAACTCCAAGTTCTGGACTTATTTAAACATTAGGTCAGTCCTACATTCTGGACGACACCGCGAAACACCTTCGACACCAACCAAAGTTTTCCCTTTCAAAAACTCTAGTATTTCCTGATCGAAGTTTGAGCCTTGTACGTATTTCTACTTCATATTTTTCCTAGATCTACTTTGTATTTCCACGGCATGCGTTAGGTAGGAACACTCCATACAAACATGCATTTTGTATTAATAAACAGAAAATTATCGTTTATGTTAATCACTACTAACCTTGATTTTCTTATTTTTCCATTAACCCTTTCACTCTCAGTAGGACAATATGTCCCAGCAAACACTTAAAATTGTCTACTGGGAAAACTAATTGAAACAGCTACAACTGGATCCCAATGGTCTGGGTGGGTCTAAGGAAGAGGATGGTTGCAGTCCTAGCCGCTAATGTTTACCACGAGCTGAGGTAAAGAATGGAACGCCATTGAAATCAGTGTTCTCTTGCCTGTGGTTCATTAAGATTCGATCCAGCTGAACCCAGCCACTGTGGGCCAGTGCAAAGGTCAATAGGTAGCTACAGTGTGTGATACGTAAGTTAATGAATATCTCTGTAAGCCATACTCTATGTCCTGGCACTTTCCTATCCTATATGACAACTAATGATGGTGTACCTTATTTGTTGTGTACCTGGTTGCGCGCACGTGCGTGTATGTAGCCTGGGGCACCACAGATCCCAATGGTTGGCACGAACCCACCTTCAAAACTAGGTCACTCACGATCCATCAGTGAATTCAAATGACAACTATTTTGATATTATGGATCCGACTTGGACCCTACCATAGGGACAAAACCCATTTTTCCATCACTTCTACACATTGGGACACCTTGCTCCTACTAGTTGGACACATGGTGACACCTTGCCACTACGGTTAAGACACCTTTCCCCAACCACTGGGACACGATGGGACACCCTTCCCCAATCACTGGGACGAAATGCAAAATTTTGACCTATTGATTTAAAACATTTGAAAATGTGGATTTTTCATCACATAGACCTCCTTAAGGATTTTATGGCTATTTTTTTCATTTTCTCAATATTTTCATAATTGGTATTTATAGGTGAATGACTTTCAAACACCTATAAGATTTTTAATTTTTAAATTTTTGAATAAATTGACTCCAAGAAGTTTCAAGAACGAATGAATATTTATTGTGTAACTATGACACTAGCATGACTACAAGTATGACCAGTCATACTTGTTAAAGGATTCATAATTATGAACGTGGAAACTAAAAATGTAAATTAATAACTGAAATTAATAAAAATCGCTGTAGGTAGTCCCCACAGTATTGAAAGGGTTAAGCACCCACTTTGTATATTAATTTAATTTTTACAGTTCACTATTAGTTTCTATAGATTTGATTTGATTTTACACCGGGATTTTGCAGCGTTCTCATTACATACATTTAGATTAAATACATTTAGGTAGATAGCCTCTTGGGGACAACTGCCTTTGATTAGTAGGAAGTAAGGAAAAAAGCCATTATTTGCTTAGTAAATATTCGAGAGGTTTAATAACAGAATGAGATTCCTCTCCTAGCTTAGCAAAGTATACATCAATACTTCGCTTCAGGGTGGGTCAAAGATTAGTTTTCCCAAGGCGATTACAAAGTTTCATCATCGAAAACAATGGGTAAACTAAAAATAGATAAACGGCGGATATTTCTCATCTGGCATCATCAGAATAGATCCGAACTCATTTCAAACTGACTGTTGTTTGTACAGAGGTTCCAATCTGTTCCGAAAAGTTAGTTGCCAGCTTCACCACGTGTACCGATGAGCAGTTAACAGAATCCAATACCAGCTGATGTGACGGGAGGGTGCCCAAGATTTAGTGGGCACTTCCTCGTGTTTGGAGACTTTCTTTCAAAACAAACAAGGGGAGGTCCTCGGGGGCAATAAAGGTCCCAGACGCCCTGTGGATCGCGACCTGTTCGCTCTCCGTCCAAACATAGACAGCCGACAGGCCGAGTGATGGGTGTTATTTCAAGTTAGACGGCCCCGAGATTTGTGTGCTTTGGGATCGGTCGTATCGGTGAAGGGCAGTTATCGTAATAGCAGTTGCCTTCAATTTTAAAACTCAACGGGCGAAATCAGTAGGGAGTTATTCCCGCTGACAAGGATTTGTGGACACACAGAGGAACAGAAAGACACGAGAAGTAATTTGGTCAAAATGATCTTAGGGTAAGACGGGGGAATGCCATCCCCTTAACTTCAAACTGCCACAGAATGATATAGAACTCCCGTAGAATATTCAGCATTGTCTCATTCTCTCTAACCCTTGATCAATTTTGACAAAAGGAACTTCTTTTTGTAATACGATGACGTTCTTGGCCGCTACTTAGTGGTAAATGAAGAAAGTAATAAGGATGGAATTACCCCACTGCCGGGGTAATGACATCCAGGCTGTGGGGTAATAACATCCTAAAGCAACTGAACTATTTTTTTTCATTTTCGGAGAAAAACTTGTAAAAACTTCAAAAATGTATTTATATTTTTTCAAAAACAAGCAATGAAGAATACATTACTGGAGGAAATACATTGGATATGATTATTTTAGGAAAACACTACTGGACTAATAGGCAAAGTTCACACTGAGCGTTTTTTAATTGAGGCTTCTCGGAGCACGAATAGTGTGCCAACTGAGTGCATCCGGTGCACCTCCACATCAGCGCATCTTCCTCGACAGTCTCTCTGCAGATAAAACAGTATCGTTCTTCGGCGTCACTCTATCCTAGGACGTCGTCTGGTTCGTCATCGTCACATAGATGTTCGTCATTTCACCCGTCAGTGCCACTGTCTTCCCAAGTTTTCATCTTTTGTTTCTCTTTCTGAGCCCAACCTTTCGAGCTTTATTTGCTACATCAATTTTCTTTTCTTTTTTTCTATTTAGAGGGCCCTTACCCAGGGTCAATACCTTAAAAATCAATCTTTCGTTTCGAAGTAGGTTTGATTGTGGTTTTGAAATTTTTGGTCATTTTTTTCTATTTTGAAAAGTCAAATATTTATTTAAAGCAGGATTCTAAGACCTTTAGCAACACAATATAATTTTTGGAAATGAGAGAACAACATACGTATGTCACATTGGAAAATCGAGATAGAGATGTTGGGTATTACCATCCACACAGAGTAGTGGATGCCATTGCCCCGCAAAAAAAGATGCCATTACCCCAATTTGACACACAGTATTAAAATGCGCACCATACCGTTACTTTTGGACCGACTTTTGAAAACTGCATATGCAACGATAGGCAAATTGTTAATTGAACATTATGGATTTGATAAAAATTAAAAGTTTTGGAAATTGCGTCACTTACATGGTATTTATGAGGTATCGGAAGTAACAACGGATATCATTAGAAAACGTGAAGGCATGGAATAGCCGACAATTATTTGAACAGCTGTCAGAAGTCGATTGAAGATAGTCATATGCGTTGCTAAGATACTTCAGGGCTCAAAAAATGTCGTACCTATACAGTGAATAGTTTTCTGGTGAGTTCGAAGGATGGGATTACCCCATGGATGTCATTCCCCCGTCCTACCCTACTTACTTTTACTTTGTATGGTTTCTTCCCTTGTCAGGGGTTGCTCTAATCCCCGGCTCCAGAACCTTCTATTTTGACATTCAAAGTCGTCGAGATTGTACCTTTGCATTGACTGGACAGTTTATCCTCTCCAAGTAATTTCCTTTTGGCCACCTGAGGGCTTTTTGTACCCAGTGTTCGTAAGGCGTTGGTCCAAAGTGGCCTCTACAACATCAGAACAAAATGGTCTGAAAGAATGTATGCATGGAGTGATCCAAAGCGTAAAATGCGTTTAACGAATTTGATTCTAGAAGACAACTATTCTGACATTACCAAGGTCACTTTCGAAGTCGGATACGATTTTGTTCTCCAAATCAAAATGTTCACTCAAATTTTGCGTGGCGTCTGATAAGAGCGGGTAAGGTATCTTACGAATCTCAATGTAATCGATTCAACCTGTGTGTTAGCTTCAGCTAACTTAATTAGGTAGTTTATTTCATTAGAATTTGTGTCTCGGCCAGATGATTCTCTAAATCCATTTTCTACTATTTTTTCCATATGATTTATTTCAAGACTAAGTGTTTTTTTTTTCTTCTCAAAAATAAGTACATTGCTCTGAAAAATTGTGACCTGTAAGTGTTGTTCTTTATTTATTTTGAAGATTAATTTCGTTAATTTCTGTCTCTACTATTTACGTTCAGTAGAATTTAGAAGCAGTGAAAATTAACGTTTTGTTTGAATCCGCTGTGTGTGTCCTTCCGGACGATAACTCTCCTTAGGATTGAGATAAAAATTCCGTTCTTGCGCAAAAAAAAAAAAAAAAAAAAAAATCAAGCTTTCCAAACGAAAGGATGAGTTCGTTGGCCAGCATTTTTGAGCACATTAAATTGGTCAAATTTCAAAAAGTGCTAAAAAAAATCACTAAATATAGCAAAAGAATGATAAAAATAGTGAAATTGATATTTTCTAGCGGAATATTGTTCAAATAAAGTTTATTAACTGTCTTTTATCATGTTAAGAATGCAGTGAATATTCAGACTCTCATGTAGGGTGTAATTACGGACAAACTATGCTGTTTCCATGATTATGCGTGAATACCGGACTCTATAGCGTTTGGATTCCCCTAACATGAATGTTTGCTGAACCCAATTTTCTTCACAAGAGTAGGTAAATGAAGCGTGATCAAGGTTAAATGGATGTATTTTAAGCTTTATGTTGGTTGGGTTAGTGGGTAGTTCTTGTGTAAAAACCCCTCGAGTTGTCGAACTCTGCTTCTCATTTTCCCAATTAATTGAATAAGCTCTTTTTACACGGAAAAACATTTTATAAGGCTTATATTTACTTTTCTAGAATCACATGAATCATTATACTTTTTCGTGTACTTCTCGTAAATTAGTTTAAGCCTACAAATAGACTATACAAAAACACGGGAGTCAAAACGATTCTGTAGGGTATCAAATTGAGAAGCTGGAAGCGTTGCGGTGTACGCGATGGAAGCGGAAAAAGTTGTAGAAAGAGAAAGGAGGAGTTGAAGGTCTGTGGGAAGGGCCTAAGGTTGATGGGGGAGGTCGAGAGCCTTATTAGAAAAGTTTGGACGGATATCGGCGTGGCGAGGGGAGCAGCAGAGGGAAACCCTTAGGTAACCTACCTCAGCTTCAAACTTCAACCCCTTTTATTTATCTTACCAATAAATACATCCCTTCATTTAGTCCTTTCCTCTACCTTCGGGAGATATATGGCGCCAATATTTCAAAGACTCTCCCGCTGAAAGTTGGTTTCTCCGGCCTTCCTCGGTGAAGGCTCTGGCTTTGGGTTTAGCGGCGGTTGTGCTTTTCGCAGGGCTTCAGGCTCCAATCTTCTAGAAATTGTCCAGTTGACTATTCATTACCAATCTTTATCTTCGAAGGTTTTTTGCTTCCTCACTACCGAAGGTAGGGAAAAACTCTGTGTTCGTGATTGAAGTCGAAAAAATTGTTGTCCTCTAAAATCAAAATTACCACCTTTTTTTTCTCTTCATTTGAGATCTTGCTGATCAATTTTGGTTCCGTGTCTGCCTGTCTGTGGTAAATCCTTGTCACGCTCAAAACTTTACCAAGCTTCAGTCCGATTCTAATGAAAATTTCAAAGATTGCGCGGGATAGCCTCTAGATCGCCCCCCATAATTTTCGATGCCACCCGATGCAACCCAATGTGCGCATACGCAAACGGGAATTTCTATTACGTCGATTTCTCATCATCTGTTGGTCCGATTTCATTCAAAATGAATGATGTGATTGGGTATATGTTCTAAAAAAATGTCCTATAGATTATTTGCGATTGGTGGAGTGAATTTAATAATTCATCAATAATAGTTTCGCGAAACTAATATCGATTGACACAGACAAAACTCCGAGTCTAATGAAACGATTTTGATGAAATTTTCAGGGATTGTGCGGGATCGCTTCTAGACTGTCCTCTACAACTTTAATTGCAGTTGGATAATTAGTAGCTTGTGCGCTTGCGCTAACGTTAATTTCTTATAACGTCGACTTATCAATCATTTCAACTCGTACTTTTTTCTTAATTCTATACTTCCGTGTTACAATATGTGAGGAACGCACCCAACTTGGATGACTTTTTTTAACAAGTTAATATAATATATTTTTGGACTGAAAGTTCCGACACATTAATTTTTGAAACGGGACAACCAATCAACAACTTCCCCCAGTTACGTTGAATTCATAATTGATTCATAATTGAATTCATGATGATTCACTAGTACCTATTGAACGTGGTAACAAGGTAACCGCTGTTTGGGTTTTATCTTATTACAGTTACAACGTCATCCACGTCATTCCAATTTCATCCACCGAACGTGTGAGACGTCTGTGCGAGTTTAAAGAATTCCACGACATGTTTTGTTAAAGGGGAAACGACAGGTTTAGACAGGTTTACTCATAGCCCAAAATCATATACGTTCCAATGTTATTAGGTGCAATTGAAATTTGGGTTTCTACACCTAGATTGGACATGACGGAAAGAGCATTTCGATAGGAAGAAAGTTATTTAAATATTGCCTCCGAGTTAGTGGAAGCATTGAATTCACTTTCGGAAGATAAAAATGTCTTTTTCTTTAAAATGAGAATTTCTTTGATTCAAAGTCTGACTGTCCGCTTCTTTGTGTGTCTGTCCGTGTGACCAGTTTTCATCCGGTTTTGTTGCCATTTTCAGGGAATGTCAGGGTTAGGTTCGTCACTACCAGTTTCATTGCATACGAATCAGTACATCACTCTAAGCGTGCGCAGATGAAAATTTCATCAAAAGTCCTTTTCTTACGTTCTGGGCATCCGATATGTGGAGAGTAATTAGAAAAATACGAATTAATTAGCCCATATCAAATTTCATCACGTTTGTATCAATAGAAGCTGTGCATAGGTGAATCTTTGCAACAAGCATAACTTCTACAATTGTCATCCGAGTTCGATGACATTTTCCGGAAATGAGCGGGTTAGGCTGAGGATGGTCCCCTATTAATTCCATCACTAAGAAATTGATAGTTTTCACTGAGTATGCGCAATAGTAAAATCCTTCTATAGCGTCCTCCCGTGGCCTATTTGTCCGATTTCGCTCAAAATCGGAAGTAATAGGAAAATCACGATTTAGCTGCCTTACATGAGTTTTATCGCGATAGTATCTTTACCCGTTGCTGCGCATGGTCGAGTCTCAATAGCCCTCAACAACCATAAAGTCTACAGTTTCCTTCGATTTCAATGACATTTTTCGAGATTTAGAAACCGTTAGTTTAGGCTGTAGATGGTTCCCAATGAACTTGACCGCTTCCGAATTGCTGGAAGTTTTCGTGCATGTGCAAACGTAACACATCAAGCCCCAACCCTATCATATTCCTTTATTGCCTATTGAACATTTTTTCTCAAACTACAAAAAATACCTCCATGGAATATTTCAAGATTATCAAAAACATCTCTATGATGTTACGGAAACAAGAATGCTACGTGACACACCCAACTTGGCAGACATCTCTTCGCCATTCTGAAGCAAAACTTCGGCCATGAATCATTTCCACATACGTCTTACCTTTTCCTCCTATACTCACGGGGCTTCGCGTTCTGGGTATAAAAAACTACCTAAATTTACTTTATAGGATCTTGCACTTTTGGGGTAAATTTACCTAGACTATCTGTGTTCTGCATTATGTCTCACCCTCTTTCCAACATGTTACAGGGCGACTATTCATTGAATTCCTCCTGAATTCCACTTCATTGGATCTTGCAGCCTGGGATAAATTCAGTCCTTTTACCCTTTCATAATCCAAAATCAACTAGGGTAGTATCAGTCAAAGGGTTAAGGATCAAACTGTCGAATTCCAATGTACTTGCTATACTCACTTAGCCAAATTCACAATATGGATTAATAAATTATGTACTGTTTTGGGTTTGCTAAGTTCACATGGGTTTCGTTGGATGATGTAAATTTATAGTTTTTACCAACTGAAAAACTGTCACTCGCATGGTGGGAAATCTAAAAAAAAAAGTCCTATGCTTTGAAAGTGTTGAAAAGCAAAATTAAAAATGTAAAGTCGCGGAAATCACTATTGAAACTGGAATACTATACTGTTAGGGTGAAATTTCGTGCTTCTTCACTAACGAAGGTTTGCTGCTCGAGCAAGGAGTTGAAAACATTAGGTATTTTCCTTAAAAATCAAAATTTTACTTATGTACTTTTCGCGTTTCAGAGCTCGCTGATCGTTTTTTGGTTCCGTGTCTGTCTGTCTGTACTGATTCCTTGTTACGCGCAAAGCTATTGGTAGTAAGTTTTGGTGAAAAGAAAAAAATAATAATAATAAAAAAAAAAAAAAAAAAAAAAAAAAAAAAAAAATCAGGTATTGTGTGGTTTGTTCCTAAATGTATCCCTATAAATTTCACTGCGACCAGATCAATAATGGCTTCTGCCATGCACAAATCTTGGTTTTTTATAACGTCGATTTTTTACGATGGGTTCGATTTAGTTCAAACTTGTATGAGTTTTGGTTTGATGAAGGAGCTAATGAACCGATTTTGATGAAAATTTAAGGAATTGCGTGGCTTAGATTCTAAGTGGTCTCCTATAAATTGCATTGCCGTCGGAGCAATAGTAGCGTGTGTGCATGCCCATCGATGAATTTCAGAGAATGCCGACTTGTTCTTGATGGGATCTTTAAACTAATTCTATAACTACGTCCATGTTACAATAAGTGAGGAAGCTATATTGCCCTGTTTCGTACGGTTAAATATTGTTTATTGACAAATGAAGTGAGTCTCTACTTTGACTCACAAACATGTGGCATCATGTGCGTATGGTAAACCTGGGCATCTTCACCACTTCTTTTATTTTTTATTAATTTTTTCAATTTAATGGTATGCCCCTTCTACCTTTGAGGAGAGTTTTCTAAAAAAAAGGTGTGTGTACGTGTGTGTGTTTGCGTCCGTGATTGTGATTTCCACGCTACAGGCCGCAATTTTGGGGCTATGAACTCGTAATTTAGTAGATAGACTCTATTTTAGGTATCCGGAATTACCTCTACCGTTTTAGGTGATGACTCGATGACAGGAAATTGTCATCGGCGACGACTATCTTCATCAAACGAACCAAAAATCGAGTTTGGTATACTCAGTTTAAATCGATTTAGCCATATTATAGAATCGATTGAAAACACTTTGACGGAAATACGACGACGACCTGCTTGTCATCACTGACGTCAGTCTTCATCAAATCATCAAAATCGAGTTTGGTAGCTAACATTTGTCCATTTCCTAAAACTTCTTGACGGGCCTGGTCAACGGACCCACTAGTTTAATTAATTTCACCAAACCTCATATTTCAATGAGAATGGGTTTTTTTTACTGTGATTACAATTGTGATGGGGGAGGGGAGTGTGTTGGGTATTCGAAATAGGGTGAAATGTTTCGAAGGGGTGAACGAGGTAAAAACTCTGTGTGAAGTAGTTACCACCCACAGGCTCCTGTCGGTGTTTTGAACCTCACAAAAAATCGTTAAAAAAGGGGTTGAACAGAGTTTTTTCTATCCTTTTTTGCGAACAGTTGGGAAGCGAAGAGATGGGTCCCCCAGCTTGACTCCCGAGAGGAAAAGGGACATTTGTCTTTCGTAATGGAAGCGGAGTGTCAACGGCAACTTGATGGATTTGCGAACGAGTTCGAGGTCGTGGCCTTTCGCTCGCTCGTTCTCTCTGCCTTGCTCCTTACATTATGGTGTCCTTAACCTGTATTTTTTATGAGGACTATAATATGAACTTCCGTTCCTTTCTTCCATTTTGTTTATTGTTTCAACATGGATATGTTTTTGGGCTGTAGATCAGACTGAAATACGCGACACCAATACTGGCATCGAAATAATTTTTTAACGATTTCCGCTTGTGACGTCCCCACTACTGTAGTTGGGTACATATTTTCAATCAAAATTTAGAAATACAAGTTGAAATGAAAATCTACCGATGTGTGAACGTTTATGTATTTTTTATTCTTTTCAATCCTAGGAAAAGCTTATATAATGTGTAAAATGTTGAATTTTGTTTGGAAAATCTACATTTTTCAGACATTACCTGAGGAACGATCTGAAAAATCAAAAATGGTAGCAAATGATCAATACCTAACATCTCAATGAAGTACCTATAATTTATCAAAAAATTAATTATGAGGTTCTATTTTCGATTTTTCAATTACATATATTCTATTTGGAAATGTTGAATTCCATTTGGAAAATGTTGGATTCTATTTAGGAAATATTGAATTTATTTGGAAAATGTTGGATTAAATCTGGATAATGTTGAATTTAATCTGTAAAAGCTATATATTTGAAGGTTTTGACGAATTTAGGAGATTCGAAAACTGTGACACTTTCAAGATGATTTTCAAAAACATAAGCTCTTCAATTACCTTCGTGCTAATCCAGGCTTTGAGACGATATTAGAATTTGACGTTGAGCCTAGAAACCTCAGCTCAACGACCACTTCAGAATTATGTCAGTAAACAATGTTATCTGCTAATCGGTAGCTAATTGTCGATAACAGGTGGTCGTATCGGTAGGCAGTGATAGTAACTAGTGCTCCATATTGTTAGCGCCACGGTACCTCCGTGTTGTAACAAATGACAAAGGTAAGTTACATTTTTAGCCAAGATTTTGGTTGATCTTCGAAATGTTTCCGGTATGTGGAACTTTTTCTGTATGTGTTTTGTATAGCTATGTTATGCATAATAACTATATAATTTACTAAATACCAGTAAAAAATTGAACACATTTAGATAAAATTATAGTGAGAAAATAAAGCATCATACCCGAACCGTCCTACAGGCAATGTGCTGATCAAAACGCAACATTACCATTGTTATACTAGAAATGATTTGTCACAAAATTCTAATACACAATGGAATATACTGAGCTTCAGGTAGAATGATAATAAAGTCTTAAAAGTTGAAATCCCAAATATAACGTTACATTCTTTGCCCTAATTTGGACCAGGATAATTGTTCTTTAATGGAAGAGGTATAAAATATCCACTATATCTTTCCACCATATGCTATTATTTAATTTGTATGAACTCTTCAGGCGTTTCTTTGTGTTAAACCATTGAGATGGCCGCTTCAAACTTCACGCTAGTGTTTCAAGAGTTCCTCAAAATTTGGATAAATAGGTTCGGATACAGATTTAAAAACGGAAGTTAAAAAGAAGAAGGTTGCCTAATTCTACGAAAATAAAGAGTTACATGGCAGATTGATTATAACGATCAGATCATCATCAGTAACATGCAATAACTTTGGATACTTGGATAGAGTTTTATAAAAATACATGAAACCGTACCCGTCAAAAGTTGACAACACATTCACCTGATACGAACTAAATTACTCGCGACGAAGTTGTGGAATTCCATTTCAAAACGGAAGTTAGAAAAAACGTTGTCTATTTCCACGAAAAATAAAGAGTTACAATGTTAAATCGATTTTGACGGTTAGGCCATCATCAGTAACAAACAATAACAGTTATTGTTTGTTACTGATGATGGCCTAACCGTCGAAATCGATTTAACATTGTAACTCTTTATTTTTCGTGGAAATAGACAACGTTTTTTACTAACTTCCGTTTTTACATTCACCTGGTCATGTTGTGATTCAGTATCATGTAAAAGTTGTCAATTCAGATACTGACCCTCAGCAAAATTATATACTTACCTAATGGATTTATTCCAGCATAATTTTCATAGCACAATATTTATTTTTATAAGCTTTTCACTAGTGCTAAACACACACAATGTGAACTAACACACTTGTTAGTTGTTTGGAGGGCGAAATCGCATGAAGGATCTCCCTGACTTTGATTAGGTTTCAGAAACATTCTTTCAGGCTGATTTCATTATTAATTTAGAGACATTCAGGGCGTTGGAAAGTGCTGATGCACTGAACATGCGAAAATGAAGGTTTAATCGATTGCTTTGACATTTAAATGAGACTCGTGTGTATCAGAATTTACTAAATTCCGAAATTTGGTGAGAATTTATGAGAATTGGCCGAAAGATTTTCATGGGAAGTGATAATTTATCACACAAAGTTAAATATTAACTTGTAATATATTTAAATCTACCTCTTGTTTTGGATTATGTAGTTGTAGTATTTAATGGAAATCGAAGACATTAAGAAAATCAGATTATCTCTTTAATTAGAATTCTCTTCTCCTAGTTTGAATCGAGTCATATATATGACATATTTTGTGCAAACCCTGGTGAGTTTGCTGTATTTCTTAATTTAATGTTCACCAACAGTATTTGATGTATTAATAGTAACAAAAAACAGTAAAAAATTTCAGCAGGTAACTCGCACAATGCCTAGAAATCGCATGCCAACTGACTGCAGAATGTTGTATGTCGTTGAAATTGATGTCGTACTGACCAAGTTCCTCTTCAGCAATGCTCGTTTTCATGGACGGGACCTCGCCTTCAGGCTTTTACAAGGAGAATATTAAAAGCCAATCGCGTGCTGAGAACCCGAGCCAGCTCAACAAACTTCTCCACCCGCCCTATTCAGCAGAGCTTATCCTTCCTCGATTACGAACCAAGTCATATATGACATCTTTTGAGCAAACACCGGTTCCTCCACTTCTTCAGCCACTCGATGGGTCGCTACTCCGGCAAATCCCCTGCTATTAAAACGTCCCGCTGCGCAAGGTGGAACTGGAATAATCTCCAGGGGCTCGGATTAGCCCTTTTCCAGAGGGTTCGGGTCCAGAAATGCCCCTGCTGCCTTTCGCCGAATAATCCCCGGATGGAATCAATCAGTCACCCGATGGGGCGCACTTGCTTCCACGGTCACGGCTGTTTTTCTTACCCTCCTCGGCATTCTTCCATTGTTTCTCCCTTGGCCCCCAGTCGTTCTCCGTTCCGATGACACTTATTGAACAATCTGTTCTCTCCCTCTTTGGGGTTTGCGGAACGGCCAGATTTCGACTGATTTATGTAATTTTGTTCCGTTTGCATTATCGCTATTCATTTTGATGAATACTTACTGACTTCTTAGTACATCAAACCGAATCCAGTCGTGGGTATTAAGCTATTGCTAAATATTTCGGTTTATTATTTTCTATACTGTTTTGGTTTATTAATTTCAATATTGAACCTTTGTAATCGAACAAGAAAATTTGTTTACTCCCCCGAATTAATTGGTATACATTTCAAGATACGCAGATCCCAGAAATAGTTTTTTTCTTCGATTTTTGGATTTTACGCATCATGAAACGTAAGCTAACAAATGTTGAGGGAGTGTAAAAACTTTTGTTCTTCTTGGTCAATTACAAACGTTCATAATTTTGAAAATAATAAATTAAAACGGTATTGAAAATAGTAAACATTAGCAATATATTTAGCAATAGCAATAGCCTCCCCCTGTCGAGGCCCAAAGGGCCTAGTTCTTTGTATTATTTATTATTGATTTCATTGTATTATTTATTTTACCATGGAATCATGTTTTAGCGATGGCTCCCGCGCCGAAAAGTGAGACTATAAAGTGAGATGAAAGTAGCGCCAATAATTGTGATGATTTCCGCTTACAACAGAGTCGTTGCTAGGGATATGATACTTCGTCGTTTTTCATCCCACAAAATTCGTTGACCATTCGTTCGAAAGCTCTCGATTTATCCAACCATACTATATTAACTACTGCGAAGTGCGTGGCCAACAAGCTGAGTTATGAGCATGGTTATATGAATAATTGTTTACACTCAGGTGATCATTCTCAATTATTGATATTGTGAGCATGATTGCAACCGCTTGTTAATTTCTGATGATTTCATTGAGCTGGGGTTTCGATTATGTGATTCATAGCAGGTGATCCGAATATTGCGAGAACGGTTTGATTTGTGAAGCGGTGGTTAAATCATTTTAATAGGTAATTTCTATACTTTACAGTATAGGAAGCTGTAATTTCGTATGTAGCCTCTTTAGCCTCTTTCTATAATAAAGTGAATGTTTACTCGCGAGTTTCTATTAGGAGATCATCATCTCACAAGAGCTCAATCGTCGTGATCATTTCTATAATAAAGTGAGAGCGAGGAGCTAAAACATGATTCCATGTTTTTTACATTTTAGCAGTCAGGCTCAAAGTAATAACATCCGGGGGGGTCCATAGGGGCGAAGCCCCCTGGCTGGGTCAAGGGGCGGAGCCCCTTGCGAGGCCCGAAGGGCCGAGTTTTCTTTTAGTTTATTAATTTATTTTCTTTTGGTAGGTGAGATCGTCCGTATATTTCGATAATGCACCATAGGCTCAATTTGATAGGCAATTTTCTTTAGACCAGTGATCTGCGATGAGGGGTTATCTAATACAGAAATAAAAACCTTTGTGTAATTATTTGCAGCGTTTTTTCTTGACTCACAGCGTTTAATTTTGAAAGTCCAGTGATGGTCCAAAGTCCCGTAGTTGTACAGGTGAATAGATGTCAAGTATCGAGGGTGTCTCATTACCTTCATAAAACAGTCTGGATAGGTAGGTACTACTGGCAAAACAAAAACATTCCAGTCATGGCTATATGAGAGCATTTCAGTAATATTATCTTTTTATATTTACCAATGTCAATTCTGAACTTTGTGTACACAAAAACTGCTTAAAAAAAAAAAAATTAAAAAAAAAAAAAAAAATAATAATAATAATAATAATAAAATAACTGAATTGCTCCCTGCTTTAAAACCAAAGTTTTGGGTGTTTTTACTTTTTGCGGGTTTTTGACGGTTTTTTGCGCATTTAAATAAAATGTAAATATATTTTCCAGCAGATTTTCGTCCACGAATTTCCGAATGCTCTATTTCACAGGTATCTACTAAACTTTTCCTGAGTAATATTCAGTCAAATAACAAAAGTTTAACGACTTTTTGCCAACAAACGCATCGTTCCTTTTGAAACGCTTGATTTTCTTGGAGATAAATGATCAATATTATCAAAACAACGTTTATTGGTTTCAGAGCGAAAAAGAAATGGGTCCCGAGAGGATGCTGGTGTGCCGTGCGTGCAACGTTGTCATATCCGATCGGTACATCATGCGAGTCGGAGAAGGATCCTACCACGAAAGGTGCCTCATGTGCTCCGTTTGCCGGGCATCGCTGTCACACACATGTTTCACCAGAGACTCCAAACTGTTTTGCCGTCTCGATTACGAAAGGTACGAAAACATTGATTCCATTTTTGTCAAGTGCTACCCTCTAAGTTTCGACTTAACTTGTTTATTAACAAAACGAGCAAGCCCAATTCAAATAGAACCATTGATGAATACCTATATGGCTAATTTAAGAAAACATAAGCACTTAGCATAAACACTTGCTAGCGAGCACTCGGGTCCCAGACAGTGCCTGATGGCTGGTAGGAGTGCCGGAACCAGGCAGATACTGCTTGGTTTGGCAGGGCTGTCGGTATCGGGCAGACCTAGTGTCGGGGATCTGGAGGAGGTACGGCCTCCTCCTCCAGCTACAGTAGGCCATTACGGCCTCAGTAGCTTAATTAAAAAAAAAAAAAAACACTTGCTAATGTATAAGCAATTAATGAACAGAATTGATGATAAAAGAAAACCCGTTAGCTCATTAATAGACTCATTTCATTAAGCAACAAGACAATAAGTTTTTTAAAATTTTATATCTTTAATGTATCATCGTATATTAAGATATGCATACATCCAAACGTACTTTTAGTTTCGTTATATAATACAATAATCTTATGTACCTATATGTTGTTCTGCGTAATAAAATCGAAAATGGTGTTGTAGACGTCAATGTCCCCAGTTGCTAGCAGAGAATTCAGGTCTTTAAGGTCTTGGAGTGAGTCTACACTTTCTGGAATAAGTTCTGATGAAGGACGGACTTATGCAAAAAGAGGGTAACCGACATCAGCTAATCTTTACTTTATTATAGATTAAAGTTTTTTAGCGTCAGAGTGTTGCTGTCGTCGCTGTAGTGATCGTATCGTAGAGAAAATGGGTTTAAATAATATATGTTTTTCAAGGTGCTCTTTTAGTTTATTGAAATTTCAAATATACGAAAATGTCCATTCAATGGTTTTGGCGCTTACCCCCTGAATGCACAATGTGATTTTGTTAAACTAGTGTATTGCGAAATGGTGGTAAGCGCCAATATGTCTAAATCTCAATATAAGTGAATATTATTTCCATGACAAATCCAAGTATATTATCAAGAAATATGGCAAATCAGGTAAATAATGAAACCCGTTCAACGAGTCTTGAATCTATTTAAGTCACCGTACTGATAACATCATTCTACTCTTTGCATCTTGAAAATTTACGAACAGACTTAATAGAAAAACCCCGAGGAATGTAAAAACTCTTATAGCAAATTTTTAGGGAGTATGAAAGTAGTTATTTCTAATCCAATAAACACTATAATAATTCAGTTTGTTATACAAGAATATCTAGATAGTACGATTTTCTTAAAATAAAAAATGAAAAAGAAGAGCAAAACATGATATTATTATTAACCATCTCCTACTGTATCTTTCGCGATCAGGTCGGATTTGAATGATAGGAAATTTTTTGGGATTAGTGCTGCATGATTTTGATATCATCCAGTTTTTTATGAGAAATGGGCTCGCCTTGAGGTCACAATGGTTGGAGATCAGAATCCCCGTGTTTTCAACAATGACAATTCGCAATCAGGGAGTTTACGCCAATAATGTGTGTTTTTTACTCCTCCCCCCATTTGCTTATCTCAGATCGAAGCTTGGACTGATTTGTATCACTTACACTCTTTTTGCAGACTTACTGTCTCATAAATACGACATTCATTCCTTCCTTTTGGGGGGTTGTCGCTTACCTTTTTTTTTCTTATTAGCTCCACCCTACAATAAATGGCGCCAAAAGTCGAATAATTTGGTAGAGTTTCAAGAGACAAATTCAACAGTACTAGCAACTCAATTTCGGAAACTGTCGGTTACCCCCTTTTTGCATAAGGCCGTCCAAGTATCAACTTAATTTGTTTATTAACAAAACGAGCAAGCCCAATGAAAATAGAACCAATAATGATACCTATGTGGTTAATTTATGAAAACGTAAGTACTTAGCATTAACACTTGCTAATGTATAAGCAATCAACGAACAGTATTAATAAAATAAAATCCGTTAGCTTATTAGTTGACTCATTTCTTTAAATTTCCGGTTGACCCGACGACTAAGACATTTTCAATGTCAACAAAAATATAAAATAAAAAAATAATTTTCTCTCAAACTTTGCCACTTTACGTTTCAAAGTGCGTAGAACCAAAAACTGCCGTCCGCCGTCCAGGCCATAAGAGGCCTTAAACTTGATGAGAAAAATACGCCCTTTCCTTCATGGACTCCACTTGGGGTCTAGTTGGTCCTAGAATTTAGCCAGCCCGATCGATTCAGACGCATCAATGCTGTGAACCGAAAATGGGCTTTTTTTCGCATATTTTTCCTCTTTTTCGGGCTTTTCTATTTCTATTGATTTTTCACGTACAACCAATGCGTTACTAGCGAAATGTAACTCCCTTAGTTTTCATAGCAGGAAAATCGTTCTCCACTTTTGGGAATGCTCTCATTTTATCACAACATCTCATGATTCCTAATCCATTGTAGTGTCAAGGAAAGCTGATTTATTACGCTAAGTTATAAACTAATATTGCTAAGTAACCATAATGAACTAATAATGTGAAAAGAAGGCACTAGGAACATGGTAGGTATAATATTGAGTAGTGGTTACTTGTAAGCAGTAAGTACTAGACGATTGCAATTACTGGGTCTTTCCTAATCAGCTGAGTGAGCTAAAATCTCTCCTGTTCATCCTAGGAAGTTGAGATTTGATAGGGAGACTCCCTTGGACATTAGGAATTGATTGAAAAGATTAGCTCATTCTTTCTCAGCTGAATTGTCTCCTGTTTACCCTAAGAAGTTGAGATTTGATAGGGAGACTCTCTCGGGCTCTAAGAGACTATTGCAATTATTGGCTCACTCCCAATCAGCTGAGTGAACCGTAACATCGTTGTTAAACAGCTGGGATCTACGGTTTAATAAGTAAACGTTGACTAAAAACTTTGGGGAATCCGGCCCTTAATTGATGTACAGTCGTTTCAGTGAATGAAATACTTCACAATGAGTCAGTGTTTTGATTTAATTTCTTAAAAAACAAAAACAAGTTGGGTGGGCAGTATAAGCTTCCTCACACATTGTAACACGGACGTATAGAATTAGTTGAAGAACAAAGTACAAGTCGAAATGGTTGGTAAGTCGACGTTATGAGAAATGACGTTTGCGTCTGCTCACAGACTACTTTTACTCTAAAGGCAATGAAATTAATAGGGGAACGTCTGGGAAAATTTCATAAAAGTCGGTCCATTAGTCTCGGAGTTTTGTCTGTGTCGATCAATTTTAGTTTTGCGCATGCGCTATGCAGGGAATTTTTTAAGAACATTATCTACTACTCCCCGAGTTTGAACGAAATTGGACTAATAGATGATAAGAAATCGACGTTCTAACGAATTAACATTTGCGCATGAGCACAGGCTACAGTTGTTTCTACGGCATTAAAAATTACTGGGGACTGTCTAGGAGCTAACCCGCACAATCTGTGAAAATTTCATCGGAATCGGACTGAGACTTGACATGGTTTTGGGCGTGACAAACATTTACCATAGACTGACAGACAGACAGACTGACGGACAGACATCAGACAGACAGATCAAGATTGATCAGCAACCTCTGAAATGCAAAAGCAAGTGGAAATTTTGATCTTGGAGGACAAGAATGTTTTTGACTTCAATCACGAATACTAAGCGTTCCTACCTTCGATAATGAGGAAGCAAAAAGCAAGCTTCAGAAACAACAAAGGCCTGTTTCAAAACACTGCATGTATCTTGGATGGGCCTGTAGATTTCAAAAATAATCACGCATCCGGCTAATTCTACTAAATTAGGTAATTAAAAAAAAAAAAAAAAAATCAGCTGGCTCCAATCCGTGTTAGGAATTTAATTCGACCCCCACTACCCCACCAATATTGAATTTCAAACAAGCTGCCATGGATCATCACAATCGGGTAATGATCCCTGAAACGAGCAATAAAACAAATTATCGGCGACGCGTAATCTAATTAATGAATGCGCCAGAGCTCTCGGTCACGTAGCACAAAAGACCCGTGAAAAGAGTGGGTGAGCTCAGGCGAGTCCGGAGGGACCTTTTGAAAGCGTCGTGTAATGTGAATAAAATTGATACAAATGCGATTCGGAGGGAGAATAATGGAGAAGGAAGGGGAAGGACAAATAAGAGGGAGTCGGGTTGGTTGATTAACATAAAGGGTCGATCGCATCAGGGGTGGATTTGGCGGTCAGGATCATACGAGCAGGTGGATGTAGAGATCATCCGTCATTGTCTTGGTTATGCCTTCATAGTAAGGCAATGTGCATAAAATAGAAGCATATATGAGGCAGTGGATTCCTTCAACGGGGTATGAGATGTTATCTAGGGGAATTCTGAGGAGGCTTCCTCAGGCGATATCTCAGCCAATCAATTCAGACATATATAAATACCTGGTATAAAATTTTAAAAAGGAAACACCAATTCACCTTTATGAGATTCTGTCACCAATCTGACGAAATACGCACCTGATCTTGGAGTCTCCCGCCCACAATAAGATAGCGAAACCTTTCCGCAAACAGTTCACTCTAGAATTCCCAGTATCTATAATATGCATTCAAATGATTTCATTACAAAGTGAGCATTTCAGTCTAAATTAAGTAACTAAAGATTGTAATCCGCATATCCCGAGGCTGTATAAGTTTGTTCTTGAAGAAAAATAAAAAGATTGATAAATAAATAAAATTAAAAAAGTAAAATAAAATAAACGGAAAAAAAAGTAGTTCGACCCACCAGATAGACCTTGGTAATAATCAGTGTGCAGACCCTGCTGCTGCCCAAGGCCAGGATGATGATAATTTAGTTACAGTATTACTCGCCATGTCATACTAAGTCCGTGTGATTACTACACTTAGAATTGTCCACGACTGGTTATTTCAACGATTTTTTCGCACAAGTGGACGGGGACATACCAAGACGGAAGTTAATGGGGCGCCGCAAGGTCTCTGAAAGCAGCACCTTTTCAACCAAAAGAGCGGGAAGAAGAGTGACTCGAATGTAGTGATACCTAGCGGTAGAAGTGCGAACTCTGTCCGATCCAGAAAACGACTCAACACTCACTCCAAATTCAAAATACGACCAAACGATTTATTCAACTTTTCTCAGCCAATAATTGACCGATATAAATGATTCTTAGAGCCTTCGTTCTATTTTCGAAACTTGAAACGAAAACAGACCTCAAAATTTGAAAGTAAAATTGTTAAATGACATTTAAATTTGAAAATTTTGGAATTTCTCATCATAGCTGGTGGCCGAACTGGGTGAGAAATTACATGGGGGACGATTAGTAGATTTATATTTAAGCTTGGAAACTGCGCGTATTGATGGTGTAGCCAATTCATTTTTCAGGTTGAAAGATAATGGAATATTTGATCCGTGGCTTATGACCGTGTTTAGAATCTTGCAATCTTCCGTTATCTTACCAGCTTTTTCTTTATTTTGTTATTGCTTCTGAGCTTACCTGTAGATATCGGGAATATTTTTCTACTTCAGGGATGTAGAAAAAAAGAAGCTACTAGATATAAAAATTAGCAATCGCATTTTACGTTTTAGACCGTTCTGAACCACTTTGGTTTCGTCTTTGGCTGTGTATGTGTTTTTCTGTCCGTGTGTTCGTATATCCTTGTAACAAGCTTAAGTTCTACAGTTTCCATCGAATTTTAATGACATTTTTAGAGAATGTGCAGCTTGGGAAGTAAATGAGCTTTTATCAGTTTCATTGCTAAAAAACCAATACCATTCTACGCATGCGCTAACTTAAAATCTGTCAGGCATTTTCTCACGTCAGCGTCACCCTATCTCGCCCAAATTCGCAAGTTCGTAAGTAAAAAAAATATGATTTAATGATCCATTATTAATGTCAACTTGATCGTTTCTTCGGAAGATAAGGCACGGAAATAGGTACGTGCTGACATTATACCTACTTCCGCGACGATCTTCCATACTTAAAGCATTTCTGTTAAAGCTGTAACAGAGAGTCAGCTCTAGGTCTGGATGGAAAGCCGTTTGCGTATGGACTTTCATGTTCCGTAGCGGTCTTGGTTCTAAAGGAATGGCTGACTCAGAGATGCCCTGACTCCAGATATTGCGACGTGTCAGCCGGAATTCCCCGATATGAAAACGGCTGAGGGTGGCAGGAAGGTTTCCTTATTGAAAGATCTTGAAAGGTCTCAGTTGTTTAGCGATTTTCTTTCCCTTCTCTTGTCTCTCTTTTTATTCTTCTCTATCGTGCATTTACCATTACGGTTTACGCATTTGATGATGTTTATCAATGAATAGACTTCGTGATAATTAGTATGCGTATTATAGACGTTGTAAATTCAGGCAGTACAGCAATTCAAACACATTCGTCAATTACGGCATCCCATTGTATAGGTTTAAAAAAAAAAAAAAAAAAAAAAAAAAAAAAAAAAACTGCAAATTTGTACACAGTGTTTATTATTTCTGTGATAGATATCCCTTCCACGCCGATCATTGGTCTATAATTATGAAACCCCGTGAGTAATATTATATGATCAACGCATGGCATCGTGCCTACAAGAAGGGTTCACACTTTTACAGTTCCAAGACTCCACAATTTTACGCTTCACAGTAGAAATGTTAAAAAGAGAGGTCGATAGGAAAGGAAACATTATAGGTTCAGAGGCCCTTCAGCTAATCAGAGCGCCTCCGTACATCGTAATTGAGGAGCTGACATGGAAAAGCAGTTAAGTCCAAAAATCAAATTTCATAGGAACTCCCTCTGAACTCTTGTCAGATTTGTTGGACATAATCTCTTCTCCATTCAAAGGTACACATTTATTCACGGTGCGATCTAGCAAGGACGTTGGCGTGACTGTTTACTTGCACTTCGACGAAAAAAAATGTTCTTTCGATTTTATTTCGATGTCAGCTCCTCAATTGTTTCTGAGGAGTCTAGAGGAGCTCCATCTAAATAACAAACCATGATACGAATAGGAAAGAAATTAGCCTTTAAGGTTCCGAAGCTGATGTGAGTCTGAATCAGAGCTACATTTCAGGTTTCGGCATCATAAGTCGATTAAGAAACAAGTTTTTTCTTTCTTAGTCGATTTAATAATTTTAGCATGAATATGCTTTAGCCGTGACCTAACTACCGAAAAATGTCCCACGAGAGTGCAACGAAAGTAGCGCCAATAATTGTGATGATTTCCGCTTACAACCGAGTCGTTGCTAGGGATATGATACTTCGTCGTTTTTCATCCCACGAAATTCGTTGACCATTCGTTCGAAAGCTCTCGATTTATCCAACCATACTATATTAACTACTGCGAAGTGCGTGGCCAACAAGCTGAGTTATGAGCATGGTTATATGAATAATTGTTTACACACAGGTGATCATTCTCAATTATTGATATTGTGAACATGATTGCAACCGCTTGTTAATTTCTGATGATTTCATTGAGCTGGTGTTTCGATTATGTGATTCATAGCAGGTGATCCGAATATTGCGAGAACGGTTAGATTTGTGAAGCGGTGGTTAAATTATTTTAATAGGTAATTTCTATACTTTACACTATAGGAAGCTGTAATTTCGTATGTAGCCTCTTTAGCCTCTTTCTATAATAAAGTGAATGTTTACTCGCGAGTTTCTATTAGGAGATCATCATCTCACAAGAGCTCAATCGTCGTGATCATTTCTATAATAAAGTGAATGTTTACTCGCGAGTTTCTATTAGGAGATCATCATCTCACAAGAGCTCAATTGGTCGTGATCATTTCTATAATAAAGTGAGAGCGAGGAGCTAAAACATGATTCCATGTTTTAGGATTGATGGCAGAATGATAAACAGAGTTCAGAGGCCGTTGGGGGGGTCGGGTTCAGAGAATTGACGAGGAGTGAGTCGTGTACGGCTAAAGCATATTCATGTTTTTTAATTTTAGCCGTCAGGCTCAAAGGAACTGTGGAATTTTTTATTTCTTGGTTAAATTACAAAGGTTCATTATTGAAAATAACAAACGGAAATGGTGCTCGATTAGTTCCTTGTTTCATGTCAAAATGCAAATCGATCCCCTCATCTCTACTCTAGTGATCTATGTATAACGCTGCTTATTGCACTAGGCTTATTATTAACCTCAAATGGAAATAAAACGTTCCAGCCATGCACCATGACTGCATGTACGAATTCCCTCAAATTATTATTTGAATCGTTTTGAAATCTGACCATTTTGACCCCAAAGAAATGGCTAACTATAAATTTTAGGGCAAAAAAAAAAGAAAAAACAACTTGTTCTCTACAATATTCTACTTTTCAATAAAAAATCTTGGATTTAGGGTTTTTTTCATCAGTTTTCATCAACTTTTTTATCACGTATCAATAAAATTTAAGTAGGTTTATTTTATTCATAATATTTTTTATTAATCTAGGTCATAGTTGATAAACTTCTTATGAATAGTATTCCCTCCGAATATAAATAGTAGTATTTCCCTCTGTATATAAATTTAGATTTCTTTCTCTTTATATAATTTTGGTGCATTTTTAATGATTTTTTGAGCACGTTTTTTGAAATTTGGAGAACGTCATAGTTGGATAGCGCTGAGATCCCCCCCCCCCCCCTGGCAGATATTTAGGGCTATTAAGACAAACTGTTTTAACCCTTATGCATGGGTTACAAGGAGGCGAAAAAAGAATAAAGCCACTTGAAATAGAATTAATGAAATTATATTGAAATGTAACAGGATAATCTAAAAAAATATGTTTGAATACGCCATTTCAGTGTGCTTTATCCCAATTACAAATCGAGGCAACAAATACCATCTTCTTTGAACAGCGACCACATTAAATTAATACCAAGGGCATTTTGAAGGGAATGGTGCAATGGCAGATGGAGTTAACTTTTCCAATGTCGGAGGAAAAGTGGAAGATAGGGAAATATGAAAGGGGAGAACGGCGCAGATGTAACCGCGAAAACAGGTGAAAAGACAGACGAAATACGGTTTCTGAATATTGCAGGGGACTCGGTTTGGGGAGAGGGTGGAAAGTGATGGGAATCGAATGCCTCCACTCGATAAAGACTAGAGAGAGTCTGAGTGAGCCATAGCGAGCACCTGCCAGTCTTATGGCCTTTTCCCCATAGCTGACTGAAGGGGGAAATCCTTTGGTGGCAAACCTTGGAAACACCTTTGGAAAACCTCCTCCCTCAAAGCGGCTATAGTTGAGTATTCCAGGAGAGTTCCCGGAGTTTCTGGTCCCTTCCCCCATTTTATGCCGTGTGCGGGGAAAAAGCACGTGGAGGCCATAAGCTAAGGTCGCAGGTTGGACCTGAGTTTTCCCTCGTGGAAATACAACCGTAATATTCTGGCTTGGGGTTCGGAAAACGGGGGGTACGTAACCGAATCACGTGCTTTCCTTTTCCTGCCGGGTGTGCGATTCTTTATTTAGATGTATAGCTTTCGGGAGTTGTGACCGTGGCTTAGGCGTCGGGGTCGTGGTTGAACGAACGTGGTAGGTCGCCTTTCAACGTTCTTGGAAACACATATCTGAACATTCACAAATGATCACAGCGGTGTGCATCGCTTCGTGAATTTTCAAGTAGGAAACGCAGCGGGCACCTGAACGAATTCGAGTAGAATACGAAATCACACTGTGCAATAGCTGGTTTACACGGTTATTTACAAGAATAAACGGTGTAAAAAATGAATTCTACATTTAATAACTTCAAAGCCAGGTATCCGCTTTGATTAAATTATTCAAATATTAAGTCATCCTTCAATCCCACCATGAGTGTCCAAAAATACACTATGGAAGACCACTCGTCTTCACATATCACTATTCTTCTCCGATTTGCTGAGTGAGCTTCACGCAGATGGCTTCTTACTTCATAATTACAATCCAGCCGTCCTTAAAAAGCTCCTTCAATCCAAGGAATCGTTTTAAAATTGCATTTTTCATAGTTTCTGTGTTTTTGAAAGATTGTCAACATGATTGTATATTATTACAAGGCAGTTTCCAGCAGTGGAAATATGCTGAACCTCATCTGTTTTAGCTAAATTTGTTTTAAGTTAAACGGTATAGGCTACATGAAAATCAGAGCACTTCACTTTTATATATTATATATTTCACTACTGATATTATCTCAGGTTTATTAGTGACCAACGTAAAAATCACTTATTGGTTTGTTGAAGATATCAAACATGAGAACATTTGTTTAGGAGGGTGGTTTATTTTGCTGAAAAAATGGAAATTAGCGTGATAGTTTGTTACGTTTTTAAAATATTTTTTCAAGACGCACAATTTTTTCCAAATTGAAAAAATGTTGCTTACTAAAAAACATTTAATGCATAGTGTTCACTTGCACATATCGAGTTCTAAGTAAATTATTTTCAGGTTGGAATTCGAATCAATAGAAAGAATGAATATATTGAGTGCTGATTCGTTGAACAGTATTAGTCCTTCAGTATGACATAACTAATATAGTGGGCTTAAATATTTTTTGGATTCACAAGTCTTTTATATGTACATCATCCTAAAAGGTAGATGGTATGAAATGTCTTCTTTGAAATCACTACTATCCGAATGGCCCGCTCAAGTTCGTGTAGTCCAGTGAAACGTTGACAACGGCCACAACCAAAAGCCGCACCAATCACAAAATCAACATTCCACGTTACTTTTCAAGTTCTTACGAGTTCATTGCATGCACATGGAAGAAGATGAAGCAGGTATGACGAAAACGCCACTTATCCTTGCATTGTCTCAATGGGCTTGCTCTTTTCTCATCTAGTTTCTCACCATAAACCCTTCAGAAATGCATTTCATCTATGGCCTCAGTGCCTCCACAAACACATTATCGATGTGAACAAGCAGTGTCTTAGCTTGTGTCGTGTCCTATCTGTATCAGTTGTAGTTTTCTACAAATACATTTATTAGCTGAGCCGTAGGGGCGTCAGAGTAGGGCGTGTAACGTAACCCCACAGTGAGGGCAACCTGCCTGGAGGGAAAAGTATTTTATTATAGCTAAGACCTTTTCCAAGGATCATAATATAGAACTGCTCTCTTACCTAACCTAACTCCTCAGTTTGCAAATGTATTTCTTTTCATTGTTGTTATAAATCCGATCGCTCCAATTGTAGTTAGTTAGTTCTTGTTCTTATATGTTCCTTTTTTATAAAAACATCAACGGTGCTCTCATGGTCCGAAGTTAGAGCTACTGGAGCCCAAGCGGTTTGGCTATTGGTTTGCGGTACGGTGACTATTGGCGATCAGGAGCTACCGTCCGAGCTACCGACGGAGCTACCGTCCGGCTATTAGAATAGGAGGCTACGATACGTAGAGATCCGGCCAAGCACCGTATAACAGTTCCATTTAGGGTTTTATTGGTTCAGAGGTAAGCACACTATTTCAACGTCATATATTTCACAGGAGTCAAATCAATGTCTCAAATTCCAGTTCTCATCCGCACGCAGTCACAACAGCTTGCATCGATACTTGAGCTTCGTTCTCAGTGCACGTTCTCACAGTTCTCGAACTCATCAGAACTGGGACGGGAAATCTCGGGGCGTTCCGGAAATTGTGGAACCGCGTTCTGCACTGCGAACGATTTCAGAACTTGGAAGTGGAATAACCTGTGTTGTTGTTTGTAACCTCACTCAACTCGTGTTACCTTCTGGTGCTCCTTTTCAGAATATTTTTAGTTCTCGTGAATATATTACTTATTATGCCCGTGAATATTACTTAACTATTACCCCACGACAATAAAAAAAATAAATAATAATAATAGTAATTGAAAATAAAAAAATATTCCACGATGACTGAGGAGTATACTTGAAAAGATTTGAGTTTGAGTGGATGTAGACGGGCTCCAACTATAACTTCAATCTCGTCGTCATCATTTACATACCAAATACCATCGCCGAAACTATCGCTTTCCGAACTTGACGAGCTAGTTGACGTTTCGATCATAGAATAGATACTTATACTAACGTATAGAGACTACAGTATGATTAATAAGTATGATTTCGATGAAGAAGAAGAGAGTTGTTTCCTCCACGAGATCCGAAAAATTGTGAAATGAGCATGCGTTAACTACGGCCTTTTGTTTGAGTTCTGACAGAAAAAAAAGCCAGAAAACGGGGTGCCAGAACCGTTCCAAACTGGGTTCGATATACGCTGAGAAGGCCGAACTCGGCGTTCTTGGCGTTCCGGAACTGGGCGTTCTGGCACTGCGAACGACAAAACTCGACTGCGCTTGCCCAGAACCGTTCCGAACTCGCAGAACGAACACTGAGAACGAAGCTCATGAGGCGAAAGGTGTATCAGGCCAATCGCATCAGTGTATGTGTAGCGAGAGCGGGACCCTTTGAATATCGCGCTCGCTACTAATCTGCAGCCCAACTGGATGATAAGGTACGTAGTTCCAGCTCATCAGGTGACTTGAACTTCCGCAGATAGGGGGATGACCGAGAGAGCCCAACGTGCTCAACGTGGACTCTCCTTCCAGCGACCAACGAAAGAAGATCCCGTCCCCTCTCTGTTAACTTCCTCATTATATATACTACCTGTATCATAGACCTTTGTATAGAATGCCTCGGACTGTGAACCATGCCTACGACCAGTGCCCGGGCCTTGATATTTTTCATCATTCCATTCTAACAACTCGAATAATGTTTTCAAACATAGTAGAACAGTGACATCTATTGATTAATTTATACTGCAACCTTTATATTAATTTGTTTACCTTATATTTATAGTCTATTTTTTCACCTTAGTGCAAATCCTTACTTATCTATATATATATATATATATACCTATATATATACCTATATATATATATATATATATATATATATATATATATATATATATATATATATATATATATATATATTTTCATTCTAGTGTTATATTGTATTATTAACTTCTTGTATTGGGCTTGCTCGTATTGTAAATAAATAAATAACAAACATTTGCGGTGCGTACCTTAAAATATTAACAACATACTTCTCACTCGTATTGTTCTTTCCCTCTAGTACCCCAAGAATGAATACGTTGCACAGGTGTCAGAGATCCCAGTCCAGTCGAGTCCAAGTTCCCACCGCAATCGTTTACCCCCGGCTCCCCCACGTCTCCCTAGTTTGTGGCCGTAACAACTTTACCTATATTATGTTCTCGTACCCAGTAATAAATAACTATAAATAGTGGTCATATAAATTTACTGTGTTTACATCGTAACAAATCAATCAATCAAATAAACAAATAAATAAACATCAACATATAACCGAACCATCCACTTTTTAATACGTTACACTGGTGTCAGTAGTGGGGTTAGTGGGAAAGAACAATGCAATTGAACCTTCATTCAATAGAGAAGTATTTTGGTAATATTATAAGGCACACACCGCACTTGTTTGCTATTGGGAGGTGTAAGAATATCAACACTGATAAGGATTAATCTGAAGACTTGATTGACCCTTCACCCTTACTTACTTCTCCCACTTTGCTGCCTCCGCTCATCCGAGATCTAAGCACGCCAAGTCGTCCTCCGTTCTTCGTGCGCATAAACTATATCCATTTTACATTTAAAAATCGCGAGTGCCACGTGGAATTTCGTGCTGCCCATGCCTACTGATACCCAAAAGTGATTTTATCATTAACATGATCTGTTAACTATTTTTCAAATTATTCTACGAATTTGTTGAGTGAATTTAAATGAAATACGTTGACTGCGGTGGTCACCGCTTGTCCGAGACACAGAGCTGCAATATATTAGAGCGAGGTTCCCCCTTTTTTAATAGGTAGGGTCTAATGATTTTGAAAATATAAACCTAAATTTTTGGAAGTTTTCGAATACTTATTGTCCCTATTGCGAATCATTACGTTACGTAGTAATAACCGTAACAGAGGGGACGGGATCTTCTTTCGTTGGTCGCTGGCAGGAGAGTCGGGCCACGTTGGCATCAGTTTGTATCAGCGGATGCACACGCCAGCTGATGACCTATCATACAGCTGGGCTGCAGATTAGTAGATAGTAGGGAGCGCGCAATTCAAAAAGTCTCGCCACATATGAAAGGGGTCTCTTCTGTCTCAGCCATAAGTCTTCAGAGCCTTAGCAACGATGGAGCGGACTGAATGTTGACGGAATTTACGTAATTGCTCGCCAAACCCCTTGATGGTTCTGAAAGAACCAACGCCAGCATCGACGTGTAACGGGTTGACTGAAGCAAAGCCTTCCTTGCCTTTCTCTCTATCAGTACCCAAGCTTGATTTTTATTTGTGCTAACCATCACGTCACTACTTATCGATTGCAAGACATCCGATCTATTCATGTTGAGAGACGTCATATTGCTTTGGATATTCGAAGACATACATAAGCATCTACTGGTTCCATCTTTGGGGTAAGGACGATAAACTCGTAACAGAAACTGGAAAAAAACTTCATTTTTTTGTTCCAACTGGGAGGTTTTTGTTTAAAAAAAGCCTCGTTCTAAAACATCAATGGCATGCAGGAAAAAGAAAGAAAAAAGTTCTTCAAATGAACCGTGTGCGTTCGGAGTGTCCTTTGATCCAATTTCGATTGTGAGCAGAACGAGGGAGACAAAACAAGGAAAAAAAGTCCGTCCAGTGTTAAAAAAAGGAAAACCTCATGCGTCATTCACCCGCCATTCTGCGCGATTGTCAACATTCCACAAGCTCAGGGACAGAAGGGGTTACCAAACAATAGATAGGGGAAGTGTGCGCAAAAAAAAAGAAAAAAAAGGACGAATGCTGCGGATAGGGAGTATAAAGTTACGGTCACCTCCCTGTGGTATGTAGGGATCCAGGCAACCAGCGAATCATCTTCTGTACATCGAAATGGCGGTGTACGTTGAAAAACTCCACTCGGTGTTTCATAATTTCATAAGAGCTTATTTTCAAAATGGGAAAAGGATCAAGGAACATGATAGCAACAGGCAACGCCGATAGCTGACTCTGCGTAATATTTGAGAATGACTCTCGGTACAATTAAAATGGAACGAGCACCTCAAAAAGAAACTCGAGGAGTTGAACATAGATTTTAGAACATTGTTTTCATTACTACGTAGACATTCTAAGTTTTTCTTGCAACTAATTGCTAATATACAAACAATTATGGAATTCAGCATGGGACTGAAAGAAGGAATCGAACATCAAGCTTATATAAACTTGAACGAGCTGACTAGAACTTTATTCTAAAATAATAAATATACATTATGTATTTATTGTATTATAAAATATAAATAATACGTAATGATTTATTATAAAATAAACGTAATGTATTTATTTATATAATACGGGACAAGTCAAATTTCACACACACACACACACACACACACACACACACACACACACACACACACACACACACACACACACACACACACACACACACACACACACACACACACACACACACACACACACACACACATTGTTATGCAAAAAAGCTAAAAATCCAGATTCTTTTTTTAATTGAACGAGTTGCATTGCCATAAAATTGGTAGTGAACAACTTCATTTCACTTGAAGTTTAGAAATTTCAAAACAATTTAACATAATGTAGTACGATAATTTACGAAAATTCGCTCATACGATCGTGCTGCACGTCTGGAACTTCTTTTTAGTTCTATCTTCCTAGTCACTTTCACGGTGTTTTTTCTGCAGTTATCCATTGTTTTTAGTTGATTCATTATTATTTTATTTTGTTGGGTAAATCGTCCAGTTATAATTCGATAATGCACCATAGACTCAGTTTGATAGGTAATTTTTTATGGACCAGTGTTCTGCTTAGAACGGCTATCTAATAACAAAATAATAACTCTTTGTGTAATAATTGGCAGCGTTTTTCTTCATAATGGCATGATTATAATTTATTCAGTATTGAAAATTTATTTCAATCTGATATTTCTCTCTTAGCTGGAAGCTTGGAATATCACGTGCGCTTTGTTGAATATTGTGAATTTGTTGTAAAGGGTCACTATAGTTTAATAGTCTGGTAGAACATCTGGGATAAGATAGCATAATGAAAACATGAAAGGAAAGTATCAATCACGGCATCAGAATTTCTTGTGTCACACTTGTTGAAGAAGAGTCACCTGCTAATCAAAAATTCATTACACTTTATGACACTTCTTTCTAGGGAAGGGCTATTGAATTACCTAAGGTTCCGGAGAGCGTTTTATTAAACACTACCCTTTATCCGTGAGGACCCCCAAGTCCCTTGACAAGAGTTTTGATGGGTGAAGGGGATTTTATGAACAAAAAGGGAGACAAAAGGCAAGTGCTTGTTGTATCGATTGACGGAGTGTTCTTTATTGGGCTGAGGAGGCAATATAGGACGGATCAAGCTGTTTATTTAAATTGAAATAGCCGATAGCCCCTGCAAACAGAAGCCAAGGCGGATGTTTGCCCTTTGTACCCCTCTACCCAGTCAATATCACTACTGCGCTGAAGGGAGGCTGATCAGGGGTTGGGGGCGGTCCAATATGAAGGCTGAAGCGGAGCCCTCCCTTGTAGTAGATCAATAGGCCTAAGGGCTGCACTTTTCTTGGGGAAGTCTTCATAAATGCCCCAGCAAGGGCTCCCTTACCCTTTTGCAAGAGCTTCTTTCTCTGTTGAATGGCCCCAGGGGTAAACACCGACTCCAGGGATGAAAGTCCCGGCAAACGTTTGCTTCCCCTTCCAAACTGGGGGTTGGTGCCAATATCGCGAGAGGGTTTTTGACCGGGGGCTTTCTTCCAGGAGTTTGCTGGGCTTTGGAGCATAAATATACGTGAAAAGGCGGAGGAAAGACTTCTATGTTGACAGACGTTGACAATGGAAAGCGTTGGTCTGAAAGACTAACTTCTCAGTCGGGGTCTCGAGATGATATTCTCGAACCCTTAGCCCTAGTTGCTTCATAGTATCATAGATGAGGGAAACGTTCCAGTACGATCGTTTTCCGTAAAATGTAAAATGTAAAAGTATCGTATTTTAAGTATAGTATTCATGATATTCATGTAAATTTTAAAGAATTTAATCACTTTGTTTAAGAGCAATATCATAATTTTCAGTAAATAATGGACAGTTTAAACTATTTTATTTTATCCATCCGCTGAGCGACCTCGAAGAGAACTTTCCAAAAGGTTCGATATATGAATGGTATCGGATTATTACGAGTGGCAAATGAGTGGCTTGGAGAAAGCTAAATGACGTTATAAAGACCTTACCCGCGTACACTTCAGTGTGACGGGGGGGGGGGGGGGGGGGGCGCCTATGACGCCAATTTAGTTTCTATCGGCTTTTTGTGCAAACCATTTGGAATTTTCTTTTAAAAATGTAGTAGTAGGGGGTTTTCAAGAGTACAGAAACCCGAAAAATGAGAAATCCCCACGAAAGTGGCGTGGCCTATTATCAAGATTATAAGAAAACTGCACGCCTCGTGCTCCTGGATTCCCAGTTTTACACGTTTTAGCAAATCTCATTAAACAAAACGCTTTATGATGAAGGCATCAGCTGATCACTACGGCATCCTCTGGTTGATGAATTTTTAACAGCCTGTGATTGAGGTTAACGCATCTAAACTTATTCGCCCAACCAGATCCCCAGTTTATTCAGTGACGTTCAAGATACCTCATTCCACCCCTCCCCCCACCACCACCCTCAAAGAAAACAACCCTATGGGGCAGATTTGAAAAATTTCAAGTAGCCTGTGATTTAAGTTAGAATAATCCAAACATCCTAACCACAAAATACACGTTATGGTTCAGATTTGAACATGTCCAGTAGTTTGTGATTCAAGTTAGAGTATTCCAAGCATATTTAATCTATCAGGTCCTCAGCTTATTCAGTGATGTCCAAGATACCTCATTCCACCCCCCCCCCCACCACCCTCCTCTAAGAAAACAACCCTTTGGGGCAGATTTGAAAAATTTCAAGTAGCCTGTGATTTAAGTTAGAATAATCCAAACATATTAACCAATCAGAACCCCAGTTCGTTCAATGGAGTCCAAGATACCCCCCCGTTTCCCCCCCTCCCCCTCCCCCTAAACTCCCTCTTTGGCTCAAATTTTAAAAACTTCAAATAGAATATAGTTAGAATTAGAGTAATCCAAACATATTCCAACTCTCCAATCCCCAGTTTTTTCAATAATCACAAAGATACCCCATCCCCCCCCCCCACCCATAATACACCCCCTCTGGCTTAAATTTTAAAACTTCAAATAGCCTATAATTTATGTTGAACTGTTACAGACATTTCCCCTCTCTCATATCAGTTGTCCAATGACCCCTGTAACCATGAAAAGCGGACAAACGTACGGAAAGTCAGACAGACAGACAGAGAGAGAAAAAATGAGAAAATGGTACCAATCGTCTACAAACAGCATGAAACGGAAAAGAAAGGCAAAATTTCATGGATCTAATCAATGTTAAGACAGATACTCACAATTTTATTAATAGATATAGATTAACTAGGACATTAAGAAAAAATTTCTCAAAATTGTGCTGAAAAACGTACTTAAATTGCATAAATATTTGCTGAAAAATCTATAAAAACTGCAAAAAAAAAAAAAAAAAAAAAATTCATTCAGTCATCAAATTTTGATTACTGAGTTTTTTCTGCCATTAAATTGGTTTTTAACAATTCATTCCTACTAAAATTTTTGAAATTTCAATGCAAACAATTTACCATTTTCCACACGATGGGTGATTTAAGAAAATTTGCTCATACAATCTTGCTGCATGACTGGAACTTTTTCTTTTTTTTCCTTACTGAGCAAGTTTATGTGTAGGCAGCTTCAGTCCTTCAATTCAGATTTGCCTAATTTAGGGGGTTGTTATTGATGATTGCTGTAATTCGTGTACAGAATAGTACATCAGATGTGAATGATTGAATTCCTTCTTTCTTCCTCCCCCCTCTCTTCCTCTCACTCTCTCTCTCTTTCTCTTTATATATCTTCTATCTGGTTCTGATTTCTTTCTCTTATCTTGCAGTTGCAATTTAATGCTGTAAATAGCAGTTGCCTCCATCCGCCACTTCCAGGAGGACTGCCCAGACTTTACGAAACCCTCAGTGGGTGACGTTTTATCTGGGCCAGGCAAGGTCCAGTCCTCATTGTCGAAAGCCACCGAGCTCTACTACAAACTGTGATATCTGATCTGCGATATATTAATGTGCAATCTAGTCATAGTTTTATTTCACTTAGCTGATTATATATTATAGTAACATGTATTTAGGTAATAGCCTATTCTAGATCTAGTTTTAGTTGTATTATTTTATTTTTGGGGTTTTTATCCTCTTTAGGGGCTAAACAATGGTCATCACTAGAGTTCGGATCGATATGTACTTTAAAACCTCAAAATATGCAATTTAAAACCTCCGAAATATGAATAAATATGCACGTATCCCAAATACATACATTGAAATATTCACTTATCCCTAACATATCAAGCCGTATATATATTTCGAATAGTGCTAGGTATGTAAATCACAATGCGAGGGATTAAAACCACTAAAAAATTGAGATTATTTGTACGGAAGACGGGAGAATACGCAAGAATAACCATCAAAAGTAGAATAACTTAATTTTTACAATTTCAATAAAAATGAATCTGTTGTACTATCACAAAAATTAGTTCGTTTGTTCTCCAAATTGTATACTTTATAACTACGCCTTCGGTCTGAAAGGACCATTTTTAAATATGAAAATGTTCTTTCCACATCACACGACACAACTATGAAAGACTATGGATCTAGATCCATACACATGGAAGTAGAGCAGCCATGGACATTCCCCTGCATAAATTCGTAACAATCTTAATACTCTGGTGAAAGGTAACGTGTGAATTCAATCTAGTCACAGTCTTCTCCTAAGTGCTCCCGTATAATCCGATTATAAGGACAGCTGTAATGTGAATGTCTACCTAGCTTATAATGGCAGCAGTCGTTGTCTGCAGTGTTAATCTGGATTTAGTCGAAAAACAACCTGCGTACGGAATCAACCAGTACCTGCTATGCCTTTAGCCTGTCATTTACCTCGTATTCTGAAAAGGTTTTGGATAGGTACCTTCCTTGAAGATATATGTGACGAGAAGCGTGAAAATTTCTTTCAAAAACTAGAATATGTTTGCAAAACGCCGAAAATATGCAGTTATACGCACTTACACCCTAAATATGCACTTATATGTACAAATGCCCAGAATATGCAAAAATATGCATTTTAAATTTGAATTTAAAGTAGCCTACAAACACCCAAACATCATAATTCGTCGAGAAAAATCTCTTTGGGCAATAAAAAAGTAATATGCAAAATCCGAGCTCTAGTCATCACTGTACCCCTCATTTTCCCCCCTTCGATTTGCCAGTGGTGTCCATGATGGCGCACCGCCAGTATGGCTCCCCTTAGATCGTGCCTGCCACTTGCAGGGTCCCTTTGGACAGCTTGCCCAAAGCCGCTAATGACCCTTCTGGTTAAGGTGCGGCTTAAACCATTAAGATGAAGCCTATATAGTAGTTGCCATCGAAATATTCTCCTCTACCTAATATTAATGCAGTAGTGAAGCATATTCATTCCATCAATGCCATTTATAACTCTAGAGCTATCCCTCTTCTGACATTGAGCTTAAAGTTCTTAATACCTCCTACCAACGGCTCACATAAATATCCATATTTCAATTTCATTTCCTTCTTGTTTTCTATCGACAACGCCCCAGGACCAAAACTAGGAAATAATTCTACTGATTGACACGCCGTAAAGGCGGGATCCGCTGTCACCCACAATAACCTATTATTGCACATCCCGCCTGTAGTCTTCCGAGAAACGATCGGGAAACCGGCAGTCACGCTCCGCGGTAAACGCCGCAGGATTAAGCCGCCTGCCGCTAATGCGCTGCCAAGGGGAGGGGCGTCCCCTATGGAAATTATATTTAATTCAATACGACCGACTTCGGTGGAAACTTGCGGGGAATAGGGACCTTTATTAACATTCAGTGGTTCAGCTGCGAAGTAGCCCATGAATAATAGCGATCTCACCCCTCACCCACTTTCCACCCAAGAAACATTGGGGTCAGTTCCAATGATGAATAACATTCCGGGGTCCAGACCGCAGCCACCTTGGGGGACCTTGGGTCAACATTTAATTATGTTCCGGCGTAAGCATCCTTCCGCATAGCTTCTTAGTGGCTGTTTTGTCGCCGGTCACGCGTGAGGCTTTTCGGAAATTTCACTATAAATATTTGGGTGTGTAGTAGATTGAAGGCATTCAGAGCGATGGGGCTGGGACAGATCCCCTAACGACTTGGGGACTCTTGACATGTGGATATTACTTCTGAAATACCAAGATACCTATGACAGTCATCATCGGACATCATCCATCATGGTGATATAATTAATCAAATGTAAGATTAGTGGAACTTTTCGATTTAACCTAGGTATCTATTCAATATGAGATATGTGTTCTTACCTAAATCAAATAGTAAACGTTAGCTAAATGAACTGTGACGAAGAGTTCGCGTCTCAAGAGGGATCAAAATTTTACATAAGTTAAAAATGTGAACACGACTGTGAATCGCAAAGCGTCTTTCAGATACATGAGTAGGCTCAAATTCAGCTGATTCTGGTCAATGCAATGCAATTTTCTCGTTTAAACCGTCCATGCTGGTGTGTATTACTGCATCAACATAAATGGTTTGACTGAGTGGTGCAGAACCAATAACCTTTCCCTGAACATCTCTAAATGTTATATAATGTCTTTTCACCGCTCACTTTACTTCAAGCTAAATCGCTTTGAGCAAGCAATGGACCTTGGAGTCATATTTGACACAACACTTTCGTTTTCCACACATACTGACTCTGGTCTGTCGAGCAATGAGCGCTCTAGGTTATCTTAAGAGGAACACTGCTGAGTTTTACAGCATCCCAGCACTTGTATCACTGTACTCAATGATCGTAAGGCCAATAATGGAGTTTTGCTCAATCGTATGGTCACCACATTATCAAACTTACAAAGATCGGCTAGATCGGGTTCAGCGGAGGTTCGTGAGATACCTGGATTATAAATTACGCATACCACAAGAAGAATATAGCTCCAGAACCCTAGCCGATCGCTGCGGACTCACCAGCCTTGAAGAGCGTCGCATTGTATCTGACATGCTATTCCTTTTCAACTTGTTGAACAACCGAATTGACTGTCCCGAACTCATCTCCGAAATCAACCTACATATTCCAGCTTTTTACTCCCGTAACCAACCCATTTTCCATATTCAATTCTCCACTACTAATTACCTGTATGAACAGCCTCTCAATAGAATCCCTCGTCAGGCCAACCATATACTCCAACGAAATCCTGCCTTAGACTTTTTCCAAGATCAGCCTTCTCGAACCTTCCGCTCAAAAATATTACGCACCATCCACCGTCCACCCTGAAAACTTCTGTCCACATAGCCCTAAACTCATCTCAGCTACAAGAAGTGTTTGTTTGTGATTTTGACCTTATAATTACACATTACACATACATTTTGTTTCCTCATCAAGAGACGAATTTATTTTGTTAATAATATTGTAATTGGGCATCGCCCGTTTTGTAAATAAATAAATAAATTAGCTAGGTAAATGGGAAACTAGATTGTGTAATGGATGTATTCAAAGTTTGTATAGGTACACCAGTGTTCTGTGGAGAATCGCCACCTAATACGGAAATAATAAGCCATTTGTAATTGTTTGTTGTGGTTTTACGCGTTCTTTTCTTTCATAAATATGTAAGGAATTGATCGTGAGAATAGTGATTTCTACAGCAAAACACTATATAAGTAGGTATATACAAATATTACTCGTATCATTCCCGTGTTTGATAGCGTTTCCAGGCAAATAACCCTAATATAGGTAACTATTGTTAAACAATGTCTAGGTAATCGAAATATAACTACATTGACATATACTGTGACATTGTCAGCACCAACTTAAAAAAAAAAAAAAAAAAAAAAAAAACTAGGTTACATTTTACCCTCTGCAGATATAGGACTACATCATTATCTACGTACTACGGTACGTCATCACCAGAGCCCTTCAAGTGCCATTTTGCCATGGCGCCATCCTTAAGTGCCATGTTTGGCCAATTTTTGGGTAAAAAGCCATTTTTTGCCAATTTCTGGGAAAATGCCACGTTTGTGCATTTTTCGCCTGATTTTCTTGAAAATTCGTGAAAAAAGATGCTGCTCACAACATCTGTGGAGAAGATGGAAAACATTTCGAAGATGGACTATCCAGGAGCTGTCGGGGAGAAGATTAAAGAAAAGGTGAAGGCCGTCCTCTCCAGGAATTGTGGATGGGAGGAGATGAAGAACGTAGCTGCCAATCTGGTAGGGGAGGTAGCCATTTCCTCTCAATGAAGTATGCGCCGTCAACATCAGCTGACGTAGGAGGTCATTTTCAAAATTGAAATATATTTTAAGTGACCGACGCCTTGGTTTCTGCATGGATAGCATCTCGGCCCACCTGAAATTGTTCTACAACAATTATCCCAGAGGAAGAGATTCTTCATTCTCCTATATAGATTTAAATTCAATTGTTGGTAGTCGATATGCAATTTGTAAGCATGCTCTTTGTACGAGTAAATAAAGTACATAATGTAATTAAAATGGCAAGTTTTAATTTTCCTATCATTGGGGGAAAAAAATAAAAAATAATAAAGTTAGGATTTTGAAGAATAAATGCCATGTTTGGCCAAAATAAAAGCCGTTTGGCCAAAATAAGTGCCATTTTGCCATGTGTTTTAGAGCAACGTTTGGTAAAAATAAATGCCATGTTGTGAAGGGCTCTGGTCATTACCTAACTAAATGTGTAGATAACTACATAAATGTAGGCACGTAATTTCATTGTTGTCGTGCGCAACTTATGTAAAATATAGTAGGTATCACTCAATAAACAGATGTAAAACCAATCAGCCTGCATCCAGGAGCCTGACAAGTAACGCAGGGAGAGTAGGGTGACAAATCCAGGAGAGGGAGATCTCGGCACTATAAAACTGCTTGCAGGCCGAGCGGGTGTACTATTCTCGCATTCCAACTCGTCTTGTTCTTTACACACGTCACCTTCAATCACATTCATCACTTTTTCTAGCTGTCGGTGTCCATCAGGACTCCGGGTGTTCCATTTCCAGAAGTTTATCAGAGTACGAGGCCCTGAAAACAGGCTCTGGAGACTTGCTCCTTCCTACCATCAGAAATCATTATGATGTTGCTCTTAAGTGGGGTCGTGTTGATATCCAAAATCTACCTCATCCTCTGATCATTTTTCCGGTGGTGCCCTAGTTGCTCTGGGGAAAACGATCAACCTCCTTCTATTTTAGTAGTTTTCTTTAGTTTTAGTATTTTTATAGTCCAATAGGGCTTCACTTGGCACGAGATTCTTCTCGCCAGAATCACTAAGATCAATTTCAAATTTTATTTCTTGAACTTTTCTTGTACGCACATATCCCATCAATCGCAATATCAACCTTAATTCGATCGACGTAGTTTATAAGGGAATTTTCACTATGTTTACTCGGGGTTTCATTAACACTTATGTTGACGTCCTTTTGACCTGCCAAAGGTCTAGCCCGAACAGCGATCCTGGTGTTCTCATTCGATTCTTTGAAACGGTATAAATAGCGAACAAATAAAATAGGTACTATGCATACATCTGATTTGTTAATATTTCAACCCATCAATTTTATTCTGAAGGATTGCTTGGAAGTGAAGCCGATTATAAATTCAGCCCAAATTCAGTCAGTCAGGATTCTCACTTATGTTGACGTTTTTTCCACTACCAAAGAGAGAGAGAGTGAGAGAATGCATGAACGTACAAAGATTCGGGTGGTTTAATTCGATTTATTAAATTATACACAAACATATAAGTTTTCGATTTCTTAATATTTCAACCCTTTAATTTTAGGTATCTTTGATCGAAGATGATGCCGGTGCTATTAACATGTATCATGTTTTAGCCCTGGGGTCCTAGCGAATTTTGCGAGTCAATTTTTTTCCGCGCACGAAATTAATTACAGTGATTTCCGCCTACAACCGAGTCGTTGCTAGGGAAATGGTACTTCGTCGTTTTTCATCCCACAAAATTCGTTGACCATTCGTTCGAAAGCTCTCGATTTATCCAACAATATTATGTTAACTACGGCGAAGTGCGTGTCCAACAAACTGAGTTATGAGCATGGTTATATAAATAATTGTTTACACACAGGTGATCATTCTCAATAATTGATATTGTGAACATGATTGCAACCGCTTGTTAATTTCTGATGTTTTCATAGAATTTCGAATCAATATCGAGGAGAAAACATGATACATGGTTGAAATTTTTGGTTCTAGAACAGAAATAAGTTTTTTATAGGCCCCTGGCTGATGTATGATTTTTGAACGATATTTCTTTATATTATTCCTTTATAACTTCGGTCCAACAGTTTGGGAGGGTGGACGGTCCACAGACGGAAGGATTATTTATATTCGACTCTTAGAATCAACATACCTCGAAACGTAAACCAACAAATACTGCGAGGGGGATATTGTTTGTTTCTTGTTCAATTACAAAGGATCATTATTGAAAATAATAGACCAAAAAATAAAGAAACAATTCTCGGATTTTGCAATATGCATTTAAAGAGTTTAAATATGCATCTAATACATGTAGGTTTTGATAGTACCTCTAATTACATGAATTAAATGAATTTAAATTACGATTTCAGCTGAAACAAGTCTTGTGTGGATGTACGTTTGAAATAGATAAACTCATCCCGAACGATCCGATTCTTTCTCTCTTTCTTTCATGATCATTTCATTGAGAATAGTTAATCCTTTAGCTTTGGATTTCGTTATAAGTAATATAAATAATAGGTAGATAAATGCGATGTTTTATGACGTACTTCTATTGGAATTGCCTGAATTTGAATTACGGTTTGCATTCAAACGATACAAGACTCGTGGGAGTGCAAGTTCGAAATGTAAAAACAACTCTGAACGACGTGTGTGAAACCGCGAGCCAAAACACCTAATGAAAGTATGAAAGGAACTAAACGATCTCGACCTCATGAATTTGCATACTGAAACAATAACTTTTCTTGCGGCTGTACGTTCACTGGGGCCTCCTGCCCCCGCCCAGCCGTCAATGTTAAGCTCCGGGATAACGTTAATAGTCGGCAAAGTGTGGCCTTAACTGCGGCTGCAGCGTCGGTATTGTGCCGTAAATGCGGTCTGGGAGGGTGCGAACGGGCAATAGTTGCTACATTCCTTCGGCCCGTCAAAAGAGGCGCGCGTGGCGCGGCGATCATCATTCCCTGGCGTACTGGCATTTCCCTCCCCTACAACATGAAGCTTCCTTTCTGCTATTTATGTTTGACTGCTCTAATAGGTTTCGAACGACGGAATTAATAAATGAAATCGGGAGTAAATAGAAAGGGGAAGGCGTACTGCTCGTATTAACTGGCGTGAGAAACGAGAAAGACCCTAGCAAATTCATTTGTATTGTTTGCCGTTGTTAACTCAGTTTTGTTTCTGAGCAGGTGGTATTTCCTTAGAAATTACTTAAGTGAACTTAAATGTCTTCAATTTAAGAGGAAACGGTCAATCCAAAATCATCCCTTCAGCTACCTACCTCCTGGTCCATTACCTACCCATCAGCAATAGAGAAATCAATCTTACACTAATCAGCCACTCACAAGTCCTTCGCCTACTCATCAGCTGCTCAGAAGTCCAACATCTGACCATCAGCTTCCAGGAAGTCTTATGCCTTTCCAACCAGAATCTGAAACTTCCAGACGACTGCCAGTTTCTGAGAGTATCATGCACCCAGATACGCAGGCACCTTCTTTGAGAAGGAGCTCCAAAACTTTGATGCCACCTTCCTATCCACCTAGAGGACAATGTTTGTTTCTGAGGAGAGGGTGAATTTGGTATAGTTAGTAGCATCACCCTTGACTATAACTACGAGTTAAACCGTTACCTTGTTCACGCTTCCTTAGTTTATCTAATGCATCTTAGATCTCAAATTTTTTTTTCGGTTGAATTTCGTAGAATAAAGCCTTTCTAAAGGTAATTCTGTTAATCTCATTCACCACAGTATCTTCCAGCACTGCTAACGCATCAAACGTATGTATATGCATACTTCCTTTTTGAGGCTTAAACCTTTTAGCACTAAATGGTGTGAAACAATGTATTACTAAGTGTCACGAATTAGCCAGGTTTGGGGGGGGGGGGGGGTGCTTGAATTTCTGATACCCGGATCAATTCCCAACTATACGCTGATGACATTGTTCTGATTGCGTATTCGCCCAGCATCTCCCAAGAGATGATTGCCCGTCTAGGGAGTACGTGGAGGCCTGGAGATAAATTTGGGCAAGTCGCAGATCGTGGTGTTCAGACTCCACTGGGGTCGTCTGGCATCGCATGATAGGGTGGAGTCTAGGTGACCAAAACATCGATGTGTTCGATTCCTGCAAGTATCATGGGGTCAATCTTTCATATAATCTCCAATTGAAGAGGCATTTCATCGAAATGTCCAGGGCTGCTCGTACTGGTATAAATACTGTTGGGTCAGGTCTCTTCTAGGCTGCTGACGTTCCAACCGAGTCGCAGCTTTGAGGTTGCGACTCTGGCTACTGTTTGCTATGGAGCCCAATTTTGGGGGCACACTGCTTTCGAGGAAATTAAGAAAATGAAGCGCTTCATCCTCAAGAAACTGTTTAAACTGTCTAGGAATATTGTCCAAATTATACTGTTTACAGCGAGATGAAGCAGGAATCAGTATTTCTATCAACGTTGTAGATTAATGAAGACTATCTGTCGAGGATTTTCAAGCATCTCGATAGCCAATTCACAAAGATTGCTGCACTTGAGTAGACGAATGATCAGGTGGGCAGTGGTGTGGCTAGATTTGATTACTCCGTACCTGGAAGTTCCTTCTGCGAGCCCGTTTGATCCTCATGCTTTTAGAGAGCTGTCGAAGAAGGTCCTGGAGGCCCCAAAAGAGGAATTTCATAAAAAGTATTCCGGAAAAAAGCCAATAATGCAAATACCATATTCTATTCCGTCATCTAAACCAGCAGTGAACTACGTGAGTACATCGAGCCTGTGCCAGACAGGGCTGTCGCACTAGGGGGGTTGATGCATCGTTAGAATACTTACTAGCTGAGTGCCCAATCCTGAATTACGTGCTCAATAGATGCTTTGGCCGAATGACCTTGTTCAGGGAGGAGTTATTAACAGTCCTGGATGGATCGAATTGGCCGGAGCTTAACTCAAAGTTTTGAGAACTATATAGATAATTTATTATATATGAATTTAATTATTATAATAATAATATATGTAATTATCCCTCTCCTCGATTTATCCTCACTGTTTAGTCCCACTGTTCATTCCTTGATATAAAACATTTGTACTTACTGTATGTATGTAACATTATATTTTAAGTAATGTATTAAAGTGTAGTTCGGGATCTTTGATTATTTGATTGCGTGCATTTATTCTAGTAAATGTGTTGAATTGTTGACGGTTCTTCCGATGATAGTGATAACACCAAAGCGTGCCATGTATGTATTAGCCTGTTGTACTAAAGAGAATAAACATGTTTTCATTCATTCATTCAAGAGCCATGTAATTATTGTTTTCAGGATGTACGGCAGGAAATGTTTGGGCTGTGGCGAAGCGGTGAAAACCAACGAACTGGTGATGAGAGCGAGCGAAGCTGTGTTCCACATCAGGTGCTTCCTGTGCGTCGTGTGCGGCGTCAGACTCCAAAAAGGGGACCAGTTTGTGGTGAAACAAGGTCAACTGTTTTGCCGACCAGACTACGAGAAAGAAGTTGAAATGTTCCAAGGATACAACCAAGGTAAATCCATCTGACAAATCTACACCACACAGGAACACACACAAAAACAAAAAATGCATGCGAAGGGATAACTGAGTTGATAAAATGGTCAATGAGCTCATCCACGTGTTGGCTGTCGTCTGGGGAATGAGGTTTGCTTGATAGAGAATTTGAGGAATCCAGAGTTTTGCAGAACAAGATAGGACTGAGGTTTGGGAGGAGTGCGGTTGTGCATGGGGGTTGAAGAAGAGGATGGAAACTAGGCTTCAAGACCTTGATTTTCTTATTTTTCCTAGTAATTTCATGTGGTTTGTAATGAAACGCTCTTGCCTCTTACTTGAAAACGCACTTACCCCACCGTCAAAAAAGAGGGGCAAGGGCGTTTTATTAAATTACTGCAGCAATTTTTGTAGCCTCGAAGTTATCAAGTGCACAGTTCTTGCAGAGACAAAAGGTTGAAAGATAGACAGTGAAATAAAGAGGAAAGGAAGGGTTTTAGACAAGAAACCATTGAAAACTGCACCACCCTCAGTTTCAAACTCTGATATCGGACGAAGGCTTCGAGAAAAATGGTTCCAATTACGCTTATTGGTCACTGAGGTGGTTAAAATATTTATCAGGTGATCATTAACACCTGTTCTATCATTTGCTAAGAAACTTATTAAAATAGAGAGGCCTCATAGCGAAATAAAACGAAGAGACGCACTTGCCCCGGAAACGCAATTACCACCCCAGACCCTAGGTAAAGGTAGCAATAGTGGAAAGCTTATGGCTCTTATGTCGAAAATGCCTCCCATTTTTTGTCGTATTTTTTAACTCTACAATAGTGAGATTTTTGTGCCACCAGGAAACCTGTATATTATTATTATTTTTACCTGCATGTTATAATTTGTACATTATTGTCACCAAAATCATTAATTCACAAACCAGACATAGAGACACCTATGCATCGCATGTATTACTTGCCAATAGGTTTTTTCCTAATAGCCTAACTGAAACGTGAAATTGAAACAGTCTGAATTACTAATGATTTCAGGGGATGTCGTAGGAGATGAGATGATGACGGTGAGGCCTACAGACGGCCGAAGGGGCCCCAAAAGACCGAGGACGATCCTCAACACTCAGCAGAGGAGAGCGTTCAAAGCTTCATTCGAAATCAGTCCCAAACCCTGCAGGAAAGTGAGGGAAGGTCTAGCCAAAGATACGGGACTGTCCGTCAGAATCGTCCAGGTAAGAATTCTATCATTCCAATTATATTTTGAGGTGCTGAATACATTTTATTGCTTCCAAGTCTAAGTCTAGCTTTCAAAAGCACTGTTCTCATTTTCGGGACATCAAAAGTTTTTTTTCTCGCCAAACCAAAATTCCATTTCGCATTTTACAGTCTTGATCATACTGAACAGCTTTGGTTTCATATGTGAGTGTGTGTGTGTGTGTGTCGAATTCAAAGAGGATTCACGGCACAAACGATGACGCTCGTAACAGCTGATTTAATTCCAATGGAATTCTGACTTCACGAATTTGAGTTTATTAAAATTCTTGTCACTCATGGAAGAACTAGTGAAGCGTAGGTAGGTGTTTTATTTTTTCATTAATTTTCAGTTGGCAGGTGCCTACGTCAATGTTGATATAGTATTCAGATTCCGTAGTATTATTTCACCTAGATATCAGCTCTTGGAACGAACAGAAGGACTAGTAATGTGTAGGTGTTTTATTTGATTTCATTAAATCATCATCCGTACGATCAACGTGTAATAATTACGTTTAATAATCAATCTAATAATAATAATGATAAATTATAATAAATGATTATAGTTAACTACGTTTTATAATTTATAGTCCAGTGATCAACGTTAAGTAAAAGGCTATCTAATACCGAAATAATAAATCTTTGTGTAATAATTTCAGCGTTTTCATTATGTTGTGTCTCTTTTTCCCTCTAAGCTGAGGATTTGTTGAAAAATAGACGGATTATTGGTCAGTAGCCTTCAATATTTGTTAATAAAATGGAGCAATAAATTCACCATCTACTTGTACCCCTAATGCACCAACAACGAACTTCCAATCAAGCCTCTAAATTAAATACTGGGTTTATTTAAATTCTGAACATTCTAATAACAGTCAAGTAGGTTAGGTATATATAATAAAAAAATGCGAAAAAACTTCAATAAAAATCCTCTGTTAGGAATTAGACATTGAGCACACTTCCCTTTTATTTCAATCCTGATTTCAATAGCCTTTTATTTATTAAAGTGCAGAATAATTGAATTTCTATCCTCGAGACCTCGGCTAATAAAATTCTCGTTTATGCGCTTGACGGAGTATCAGATTTTTTTTATTGAACTTTGATTGGAGAGTGGGCCTTCATAAAATGCAATTACCTGAAGGGTGTTCTCCGCTGTGCCGTTTTAATCAACGGCGTAAAATGAAAACTCGGCTCCTTTTGATGAACGAGTGTTGCCAATAAGTAGAAATGAGAACGCGGTGACCTGAATAGTTTTATTGGAAAGCTGACTAAGGGAGGTATTGCCATGCAGCTGTTTGATTCAAATGGAGACTAAAAGGCTATTATAGCTCATACCACTTTGCGAACAGGCAATCATGAGTTTGTAGCGTTGATAACTACTATAATGCTCACAAATTTTACCTTCATGTATGCTGAATCGCAAAGAAATTACCTCTGGCGATCACAAGGCAGGTGACGGGCCAATTTTTTGTTAGTTGACAATATTCGGTAAGAAGCTCTCCATAAAAACGTTCAAAGAAATTAGTTCATTAGCAAAGGAATTACTCGTAGCTTCACTGATCACAAGGCAACGGAATACAAACCTTCTTGTACTTATATACAGTTGTTACGTGTCATTTTGCTTTCGATTCTACCTAAACGTAGCGAAAGCATTGTTTCCACTTTCGAGAGAATAACAATTTTTGGTATCCAAAATCAAAATTTCTACTCGCATTTACGTTTTAGACCATTCTGAACAACTTTGGTTCCGTGTGTCTGTGCGTGTGTGTGTGTGTGTGTCTGTCGTGTGTCCGCAAACCCTTGTAACAAGCATATTTTCCTCAGTTTTCATCCGATTAGGATGAAAATTTCAGGGGATGTGCGGGCTAGAAGGTAGACGGTCTCCTGTCAGTTTCATCGTTTTTGACTCAATACCTCACTCTGCGCATGCGCAAACGTAAATTCCACTAAGCATCATTTTCTTACGCCCTAGTCGTCCGATCTTGCTCAAATTCGGATAATAGTTGGGGGATGACGGGTTGTTCATCCCATCTATATTTCAACATGATTGTATCATTAATAGCTACTGCACTCGCGCCTATCAATTTTGAGTTTGAGATACTCGCTCAATAGTTTTTCTCTCATCTAGGTATGTGCGGTTCATCCTGCGTAATAAATGGGTTTATTTTGTAAGAAACTGCCACAATCGAGATATTCACTCCCTCCCAGATCATGTATTCTACTACTTACGTACCCACGATTCCTCACATGTGAACATTCCTTTGGTAACTATCTACTAATGATGAATTCTCTTGCAGGTGTGGTTTCAGAATCAGAGAGCGAAAATGAAAAAAATCCAAAAGAAGGCGAGAATGGATGCAAAGAACAACAATTCCGGAGGTCACGGTGGGAGAAGCGACAGCGATGCGGCAGATGTCTTGAACAACGAGCGGATAAAGGACGAAGAACATAGTGAGTATCTCTTTAGACACTAACTTAAGAATTTTGCAACCTATTAATTCCGTATCATAATATTAAATATCCATAACAAACGCAGAAACTACGACCTACTAAGTATACTCGTTAAACTATTTTGTTTCCCAAGCTGCTACAAGAGTGTGTTGGCACTGTTATACTCATTCCTATGCCAGAGTTCTAATACTTACGTTACGCAATAAACTGCGGTTATTAATCATTGTTATGCTTGATTTCTCGACGTCTTGTATGATAATAGAGAGTTTTTGTTCTTCTCGTATTTATTTTTTCGTACAAGAAAATGGCGACGAGGGGTTTTCGTTACGTGGAAACACTTTTCGAAACGGGAAGAGTCAGCTTTACTCGTGACAACTTGACCTTTCTCTAGGATAACCCTAACTGCCTAACTTGGCAACTATCATGCAGTTGGCACGGACACACATCGTCTTTCTTTCGTGCTCTTTCCCCGCACCTCAACCAGAAGGGTGATTAGCGGCATTTTGTTCTTGTTTTCGATGTTTTATCGACGATTTCAGCTTTTTCATTCTCAAGATTTCGTTTCAAGATTCAGTTTACACTTTTTAAAGATTTGAGTTCTTCACGTCAGAATCTGTTTTGTATGATGTAGAGGTAAGTGGTCGTTGTTTCTTACTTCACGTTGTATTTTGGAAATTGTCTACTGTGAGTTTTGAGTAGTGATTCACTACAAGAGTCACGTTAACGTCTCTTTAAGAGTTCTTTTTCTATCGGGCTTACGAAAACGCTACGAGAAATCAATGCGAAAAGGTTAGCATTCATCGTGCTCAATCTAACTAACAGCTTGTTTTCTTGTTTACGAGAAATACCAATACGAGAAATACAAAAATTCTCCATTGAAGCTGAGGGTTACCGATAGCTAGTTAATAATCCAATCATTCTTTTAGGCCGAAGTTTCGCTATACTTGAACAGCGTCTTCAGGCTACATTGCAACATAGTACGAAAAATGGTACAATTTTGGCACAACTTAGATTAAAGTATATTGTATAGTATCAGATGTTCCCTGCTACACTTCGCTGTCGCACATTGTGGTTTCATCGCTAGTCCCATTATATACAAAGCTCAGCCAGCTGAACTCCAAGTGGTCCACCAATTGTAATTATACAAAAGATACTAAACCTAGAGGGGTCATTTCAAAACTTCAGTAGAATGGGTTGAATAGGAACAAAATCAGTCGCTGAGCTCCCACCGCTGTTTATAGTGACTTACCATTTATAGAGGTAACCAGTGACTTTGTCCCGTTACCCGTATTTTGTCCCCTTAGCGGTAGTTTGTCCCGTCATTCATGAACCATTCGAATGTAAATACTAGAGGTAGCTGCTGGTTTTGTTTCCGCTATTTTTTTCAGTCCCGCGTAAACACGAACGCGAAGTTTACCCCCTCGTGGTTTGTCCCGTTTCCGTGACTTGTCTCGTTACCAGTAGTTGTCACGTTACCCTCAATTTATCCAGTTACCCATGGTTTACGAACTAAATCACTCGCGACCACATTTCAAATCGGTAATTAGTGAAAAATCGTTGTCTATTTCCACAACAAATAAAGAGTTACAATGTTAAATCGATTTCGACGGTTAAATCTTCAACTGTTTCATGTTATATAAGGAATTTAGGTGCCCCCCCCCCCCCCAGAGGTGCAATGGGGGCCTAAATCCTCATAAATCAGGTAGAGGAGGTAACAGGCATCCCGTCAGAGAGATACCACCCCTACTAATAGCTTTTAATGAGCCATGTTCGGGGAAGGTTAGTTTTCCAGTCGCCTGGAATTCCATCCAACGCCAAACCCAGCTTCGAAAATGATCGAGACAGCCCGCAGCGCCCATTGATTCATCAAACGCCGACAGCGCTATCTCTGGTGCTCTGACGGGAGCTTGATGGACCTCTCAGGAGGTAACTCTGTTACAGTTACTACGTTACTTGGTGGCATGCGCCAATGTGAAATACTTGTAATGACCTTAATTTCCACAGTTTTTGTCCGATTTTGATGAAATTGACAGCAAATGCACTGTTTATTTTGTAGATAGTCCCGTACCTATTTCATTGTTTTCAACTCATCAGTTGCGCTTGCACAAAATTACATCGAGAATAATGTTTTCGTTGCTCAATTGACCAATTATGACGTTCCACGCTACTTCTTAATTTACTATTTTCTGCAATGGAATATTTCAAGATCATTTAATACTTTTGAATGATCTATAATGATACGTAAACAAGGAAGCTATGTGCCACACCTAACTTGGCAGACTTTTTTTATTTTTTTATTGGCATTAATGTGATATTATACAGCTATAGGTAAACGTTAATTTGTTACAACGATAATTATGTATGACATGCTTCCATATATTGATACAAACCTTGATATATTTCTATTTTATTTATTGCATGTAAGTATGTATAGCTGATCGGTTGATCAGTTATTGGTGATAATTTTTCAAATACAAGGTCTCTCTCTATGTAAAATAATGGACACTTCATGAAAAGGTGTTCGATATTCCCGGTTGGGTTTCCAAATCCATTGCACTGAGGTTCGTCCTGAAGGTTGAACCTATGCTGGTACGTGTCGCAGACTCCATGATTTGACCTCATCCTGGTGATGGCTTCGCAAAAGGGTTTTGTGACGTTATGATGAATGTCAACAGTCGGGAATGGGGTCAGAACTAATAAAGCGCCTCTATCGCCGAGCTTTCGAAAAATATATTTCCTTCATCAGGGCTCAAGGGCTCCTAGTGCTGATGAGAAGCTCCACCCCTCATCCTCACAGTCATAACAGAAGAAAAACCAAAAGAAGAAGAAGAATAATCCAGGCTATTGCAGGTAATGTGAAACAAAAATATAAGCACCAGCTATTCAATAAAAATATTCAACACACTCAATAAATCTATGTATAAAACAACAATTATTTTAACTCAACAAACATATTAGGCATAGGCTTAAACAAATAGATATATATATAAAAATATAGGCAGGAGCATACTATTTAACCACTAGTTAAAATTTGACTATGTTATTGCATTTAATTGTTCCCTCGATGTTAATACATCGTTTTATGAAAAAAAAAAAAAAAAAAAAAAAAAAAATTTCTCAAATTCTTTGCTACCGGGTCCCCTTAAGGACTTCCGAGTCCAGCATCAGCCCCTTCAGTGGGTTGACGTTTTATCCGGACCAGACGAGGTCCGATCCTGGTTGTTGTACCTGAGTGCCGCTGAGCTTTACTACGAACTGTGATATCTGTATCTGTATTTATGTACATCTAGTCGTAGTTTTATTTCACTTTGCTGATTGTATATACTCGTAGTAGCATGTATATCGTTATTAGCCGGTTTTTTAAAATCCACTTTGGGGGCTAAACAGTGGTCATCACTGTATCCCTCATTTTTTTCCCCGCTCCGAGTTGCCTGTGAAATCCATGATGGCGCTCCTTTTTAGTCAAGGATGGCAACATGGGTCCCCTTAGAATCGTACCACTTCCAGTGTTCCTTTAGACACCTTGTTCAATGCCGCCAATGACCCTTCTGGTTGAGGTGCGGCTTAAATCTTAAAAAAAAAAAAAAAAAAAAAAAAAATTGGGAAATGATTAAACACCAAAAATTGTTTAAGAATGCCTCAAAACGGATTTTGGCTCAACATTACTTTTTATTTTTGAATATCCTGAAATAATTGCATCTAACGTTTACGGGGCTCTGGGGATTGGCAAACCATGGTTGTAAACCCCTTTGGGTAATGTTGGAACCGTTGGAAACAACCGTTGGAAACCGTTTGGCAACGTTGGAGCCTTGGTCGTGTGGGTGGCTTTGGTTGTATTCATCTTTACAACAAATCTTTGAAGACTAAATCTTTAAAGGTCTACATATTATGGAATAATGAGTATCTTTAAAGACTAAATCTTTTAAGAACTACACATTATGGAATAATGTGGGAAAAGGTTAAACACCAAGAATCGTTTAAGAATGCCTGAAAACGGATTTTGGCTCAACATTACTTTTCATTTTTGAATATCTTGAAATCATTGTATCTATCCTTTACGGGGCTCTGGGAATTGAAAACCTTGGTGGTAAACCCCTTTGAGTAATGTTAGGTGCCGTAGCGCAGTCACGTCTTCAAACAGTCCGTCCCTCCCCGGAGTATTGACTCGAAAAGAAAATGGGTTTCCTTCCTCCATTTCTTTACCGCTGAAAGACATGGCGGATCCCCACACACGCCCTTTGGAAGGATCCGGCCTTCAAAGATCACAATGGTCGTGGTAAGAAAAGAAGAAAAAAGCGAGCGAAAAAAAAGAGGCGTCTACACAAGGCGATATCTTCTCGGGTAGTCCCGGCACGTAGTTGGGCAGCTGGATGAGACCAAGACTAACAAAAGGCTTCAAGGAGAGGTGCTTAAGATGGGAGGAGGTCCTGACGTTGCTATGGAGACCCCTCCCCGCTCCATGGCGATCATTTACTTTCTGGATTCATCCTGGCTCGGATCACGCTCCCACAAGCCTTGGAGACTCGCTGTGCTGCTTCCTTCACACTACATGAAACGTACCTATAGGCTTCAAACTTCGTCCGTTTTAAACTTATTCTGGAATTCGGAAGAAGAAACACAGACTGCTTTTTGTTTTTTTGCGAATGCTTTCGGGAGATACGGTGCTCCCTTCCTCAGACTCTGTAATTTATTAACGTCCACAATATGAAATACACTATAATAGAATAGGACTTCTGAAAAATTTTTAATCGCAAACAACGCCCCAGTCACTTAATTTCCAAACAATCAACTCATGCCTACCAATGTTGATTGTTTGGAGAATAAAGGTATTGAATATTTTCACATTGCCAAGGTCTAGTTTTAATTTATTTTGAATAAATAAACCTCCACAATAGAAAAACGCTGCAAATTTTTACACAAAAATTTATCATTTTTGTAATGCACAGTCATTCACTTTTAGTCAGTAGTATATAAATGGTGTTTTTAGGATTTAGGATCCGATAAACTTCTGCAATAAAGTTTAAAACGGCCTAATTCCCCGTCAAATCACTGTAAACTTGAAAATAAGTACACAAAGGAGGTTAGGTTCTTTTTCCAGTAAAATATGCCATGACATATATTTAAAAGCTTATTCAGCTGAAAAAAAAAAGTGGATTCAAAAGAGAACTTATCTCAAATTTTCAAAATTATTTTTGCTTCTTCACTACTGACGGTAGGAAGGGAAGCTTTGTTTTCGAGCGAGAATTCAAAAAAAGTTCTGTCCTCGAAAGTTCTTTTTTTTTTAAAAATTTTATTTGGCATTAGCAAAGAAAACTATACAGCCATGTCATGCTGGAGTGATTACAATAGTAAAATTAATAAATAGTAATTAATTAATTAAAAATTAATTATTTAAATAGTAAAATTATACAACTTCAAACACAATAAACCAATTAATATCATTATAATAAATCAGGCTAATAATAAGGTAATTCTATAGTATAGTGGCCTCAGCACCGATCTTTTTCATATTCATACACAATAAAGTAGAATGCATGAAACACGATATTTGATAAGAATTGGACCCCGCAAAGCAGTTTTAGACATGTGCGGAGCCTAATCAGATAATAGCAGGCAAAGTACAACTGATTAGACCGGCCGGCCACTGAGCGCAACTGTTCAGTGGCCTTGGATCAGTGTGCTTGGATCAGTGGTCTGGATGCTCCTCGCTACGCTCGCATCTCAAAGGTACATAACATCAAGTAGTCAATCCCTCAGTAAAAATTCAGATTAGTTGGTCAGGGTCTAGTCTCGTGACTCGACTTGATTGTTCGAGAACGTCTCGTGCAGACCTATCCTCATATATTAAAACTCGGTTTGTTTCTATCTGTGTTCTCCGTACATGTCTAAAACTGCTTTGCGGGTCCAATTCTTATCAAATATCGTGTTTCATGCATTCTACTTTATTGTGTATGAATATGGAAAAGATTGGTGCTGAGGCCACTAAAGTTTAGAGGTAAACATAAAAAGTTGTAGATAATATTCACCTTAAATACTTCGATTCATATTTTGAAGAAATATATACAAATATTCATAAATTTCTAGGTTATTCAAGTGACATATTATTCAAGTGACATAGGTTGAGAATTTATTCTAGCTGTTAACTTGGTGAAAAGCTCTGTTCTCTCGAAATCGTAGGCATCACATTTCTATGTGAAAACAAAGTTTCCACTTGATTTTTGCGTTTTGGAGCTTCCCTAATCAATTTTAGTTCCGTGTCTGTTTGACTGAGGTAACATTTTGTCACGCCTGAACTATACCAAGTTTTAGTCTGATTTTGATGAAATTTTCAGGAATTAAGTGGATTAGCTCTTGGATGATTCTCTTTAAATTTCAGTGCCGTTCGGATCGATAATAGCCTATGCGCAAGTAAAAACATGAATTTCATTTAAGACAAATTTTCATCATCTATTGGTCCGATTCTATTCAAACATCGGGGCCAGTTGGGTATATGTTCCAGAATACTGTCCTATTAAATGTATAGCTAAGTTAACTAGCTATACTATTGCCCATTCGGAACCATAAAATTGGTTCACACAGGTAAAACTACGGAACCAATGAACCGATTTTGACGAAAATTTTAAGGTTTGTGGGAGTTAACCGTAGAAAATCTTCTCCCATTAATCCCATCGATATCGGACAAATAGTACGCATGCGCAAACGTAAATTTTCCGAAACATCGAATGCTCACGGCTAATTATTGGTCCGATTTTGTTCAAATTAAGGGGTTACTTGGGTACAAGTCTTGGGATGGTATCCCTTGAATTTCGTTGCCATTGGTGGTAGTAAATATTGGACATGCGTGAACCTGACATTGGTTGTTCTGGACGAAATTCCGAAACTAATAGACCGATTTTTATGAAATGGTCGGGTATTGTGGCAGTTGGATCTTAGTTGGTCCTGCACTCACCTTGGATAGTGATTGGCTTTGGATTGATGATAGGGTGTGTGCATGTTAAAACATGAATTAAAGCCTTATTTTGCATATTTTGGAGAGACTTTTGTACTCTATCATTGTGTACCTAGAAATATTCGCAATAGTTCAAAATTCTTTATGAACGAGGAGGAGTGACTGGAGCGATGAGGAGTACTCCTCAACAGTGTTGGAGTCTCCCTTTTTGGGCTTTTTGGGCATAGCAACTAAAAATCACCATTCTCTCTTCTTATAGGGAAGAGAACCAGGAACCCAGGAACCACTTATCCCACTTATTTAGTATTACTTCAGGATAGTTCCCTTTTTTGGTCACTCTGGCTCCTCATCTCTATATGTCTTCTTTATTCCCAGGATCTATCCTGCTCCTTGGCTTTTGGGACTGCAAAAATATATGTTGCCACCGCGTCACAGTTATTCTTCTCGGCTACCATTTTGTTGACGATGGTCTCCGGTGCAATCTCTCCTACTCTCTCCTCCAGGACTCGACGAGCACCTCCCCACTTTGGGCACACGAAAAATGTGTGATGGAAATTTCATTCCCCTGTCGGCAGGAGCTGTATCCTTGATCCTCCGTCTTTCCTACCTTTGCGAGGAATGAACGGAAGTAACCATGGCCAGTGAGGAACTAATAATAATTCACCTCACCGTGCTCCCTATTCACCCAGACATTCAGGCGATGTCCAGAAGCCTCGGGTCTCATCCTCCCATATAGCCTGCCATTTCCTCAGTGTTTATCCTCTTTCATCTTTCTTGATGTTCCGCACTGGGTTCTCTCCCTTCCGCAGGTAGATCCTCCTTTGCTACTCAGTAAGGAGATCTATTGGGACTATCCCGCAATAACCTGAGCAGTGGGGCCAGAAACTGTCCTGTATGCACTGCATATCCAGAGAGCTCTTCTTCTTTGGATTGCCTCCAAAATAGTTTAAAGGCTACGACGACTGATTAGTACCTATATATGTGTACATTGCTCCAACTACATTACGAAAGAGACCTTGTTGAGAATCGCGACTTATAAGATGTGGTGTGGTGCAAGCATGGGCTAAATAAAAATCGGCATATCCACTTCCAATAAAAACTCTATCTTTTAAACACTAATCGTGTAGAGGTAAAAGTATATTAGTAATAGTATTTTGCCTTATCATTATTTCTTAATTGTAATTATTGTTTCAATTCAAAAAATATAGATATCCGTCTGACTTACCTACTAATGAGAAAATCGCTTTGTGCTTTTAATAATACCCGGAAGATTTATCAGACCATTTACACAATCTTCAAGTTTCGAATAATGACAATAATTATGTACTGTCGTAATATATAACTGATATTGCGACCTTACTAAAAAATATATGTTATCAAATTTTTGTATAAAAATTCTCATGAAAATGGTCATTTTACACAATAAACATTTATTTTAATTTTATTATTATTATTATTATTATTTTTTTTTTTTGAGTTGGGGAAATTTTTGGTTCAGTTGGGAATTCCATGATACTTCCCCCCCCACAATATTTTTGTCTAGCGACGCCCCTGCGGTCTTGGGTGACCTACTGGTGGGCCAGAATTACTTATCCTATCGGGCAGACGTTTCAGTTTCTCTTCATTGTTTTTGTATCAGTTGTTGGACGTTTAACTGTTGCAGGCCGCGGTTATTTGGGCGACAGCTGTAGCGACTCGGAGGGAATTTCTGCCACGGAGCCCCGAGATTATTCCTGTCACAAGGAGTTCGTTCCTCTCAAAGAAGAATCCATGGACAAAGACGAAACAGCTTTTTACCGCAATATGTACGGAGCACACAACCAGCATCTCAACTTTAAACGTAAGATGAATGTTCCTCATTAGTTCGGTTTTATTATATCTTACATGTAACTGTGAGTGGCTTTCTGAATTTGAAATATTTAGAATCATTACAAAACCAATTACTAATAAGGTAATAAGAGACAACGGATTTATGCGAATTTTTGAAAAAATAAAAAAAATGAAGCTTTGTCAACGGCTCCAAAAATTTTAAAATTCAAACTCTCCAAAATTTTCTCCATAGAATTTGGTTTTGAGGCATTCTGAAACAATAATTCTTGAATTTTACCGCTTATTATCATCCCAGGAGATAAATACTGTTAGAAGTTATATAAAAAATCCATTCTATCGCCATAATATCAGGCATTCTAAATGAAAGGTTGAGTTCATTGGACACTGGACAGCCCTTTAAACACAATAAAGTAATAATTCTAGTTGCTTATTCGGGTTTTGAAGCTATTAACGGGTTTTCATGTTGCATCATACTTCTATTCAGAGACTTGTACATTTCTTTGACGACGGTGTTCATTAGGGGGACGTCGAGGTCAGTGTGCAGCCTCGAGTTGCGCACATACCAAGGAACACCTGTTATCATCCTTAGCACCCGATTTTGTATGACTTGAATTTTATGTGAGATGCAGCAGCACATCCCCACAACCCACACGAGTAGCTCCAGATCGGCCGGATAAGTGAAAGATACCCAGCCTTTTGGTGTCTAAGTTTATCGGCGAGTCCGGGCTCATCAGTGGTCTGAGTTGCCGGATGCGTTCGCGAATCCTTCCAACCAGATGTGAAATGTGGCGCTTCCATGTCCACTTGGCATGGAGTAACGTTACCCAGGTAACGGACTGACGAGTCAACGGATATTAACTGCCTTGCCAAGTGAGAGCTGATCTCTGTACGGCTGTCTGCGTTAGGGTGAAAGAAATAATTACTGATTTTTGTGGGTTCAGGCTGATTCGACACTCCTTTCACCAGTTACTTATCTCTTCTAGAGAACCAAGTAGAGCATTGCTTGCTTCTGGGAATGTTTCTGCTACCTGCAGTAAAGCTAAATCATCCGCAAACTGGGCTGTAGTGTTACCGTCGAGATGTGCGAATTCCTTTGTACGAATTTTGATTGTTATCATGATTAGTGGATTTTGGATTATAGTGGGGATTTGGTCAGGGGATATGACGATGTGAAGATGTCCAAGAGGTGAGGAATCGGGCAACCAAATTCAATGGCTGGAATCGATGTCGGTGAATCCGATGGGAAGTTCATACTTGTTTGCTCATACTTGTTGCTCATACTTGTTTCCTCAGCTCGGCATTAAATAATATTAAGGATGAGATTATGAGGGTTGAGTATGTTTTATAAGCAACGTTTCTTTATATAGTTAAAACTATTACACGGTCTTATAGAAAAGGCTTTATTGTCCCTAAATAGGATTTTTAAAATTGATATCCAACGTTTCTCCCTAGGAAATGGGGCTTCTTCTGAGAGACAAAACTTAATATATCAAATTTAAAAATGTAAAATGTCTATCGTTTTCGTTTTGTGATAAAAAATCAAATTTAAGTTTATCAGTTTATGAGATTCAAATTTGAAATTTCGATTCTCTAAAATGTTGTAAATTTGATTTTTAATCACAAAAAGGAAACGATAGATATTTTAAAATTTCAAATTTGATAATCTGAATTTAATTTTTGTCTTCTTGAAGAAGAGTTCTTGGGGAAAACGTGGAGATAAATAAAAAACCAATTTAAGGTCAGAAATCCCTTTTTTGTAATTTCTTAGAAGAGCAGACTTGTGGAAGGGGGCAACAGGAATACGAAAGGGATTATTTGGGATCGGTAGGGGAGTAATAGGAATGAGGAGGAACTGATAGCATCCTATGCAAATTGGTTATGTTCGAGTGATATTTATATTAATTCGGAAATTATTGGGTCAGAGGATATGAAGTTAAGAGATGTCCGAGAGGTGAGAAATTGGGACAACCCAATTCCAAGATTGTCATCAAAGTTGGTGAATCCTATGTGAAGGTTCATCCTTGATTCCCGTATTAAATTCCACAGCTCAGCACTGAATAATGTTAAGAAGGAGATTTTAAGGGCGCAGTATATTATTAGGAGAGCGGGATTGTGAAGGGGGTAATGGGACTAGGAAAGAGGTAATAGGGAATGGCAGGGGGGTAATAGGAGTAAGGAGGGGTAGTAGGAATAAGGAGAGGAGGGGGTAAGATACGAGTGGAATCAGGGGTGGGTTTCCAACCCTCGGGTTTGTTATGGACACTAAAACTGATGCCGTTATTGAGGGGGGGAGGTTAGAGGTCACAAAACTCCCCCACCCCTTCGCCACCTCTTAACGTTTCTTCCCCTTTTCGTCGTAAAACCGGGGAGGGAAAAAATGGGGGGGAAAAAACTCACCCTTTACCCCGGGACGCAGATGACGGAGGGTTGTGGGGGGCGATGGTGGATACGAGGGGGGCAATAGGAGATACGAAGGGGGGCGATAGGAGATACGAAGGGGAGGGGGGTGGTAGGAGATACAGATGGTGGAGATACGGCGGAGGACCCGAGGGGATGATATTCCCCCCCTCCCCCCCAACCACCGTCACTGCCGCCTTCTCGCTATTTCCCGTTATTGTTTACGTGCCTCACTCGACATATTGGCGGTCTCTCGATATTGCCTCCAGCCAACGCCTCCACAATTTTTTTCCTCTCTCTCCTTTTTTTTTAATACTCCATTTTCACTTTTTTTTGTCGATGGAAATGACAAATATGTGCGATCATTGCAAAAAAACCTCTTTGTCAAAAACATGAGATATTTCAACTCATTGGGCACTCATCTATGAACACATCTAGGTAGTGGTCTAATTATAAGCAGTGAAATTTTACCAAAAAGGTTCTGAGCCGCTACCAAGAATGATTATTTATGTATCTATCACTTTTTTCAATCTCTATATTCTGATTTACTATAGAGCGATATATTTCTTATATTGGAGTGTGTTGTTGGTTTAAAACCAGCAAAAACGCGGCAGGCCGCTTTTAGTTTCTTTCTTATGAGAGAAGAGCTATGAGCATTGAAAATGTCTCTGTAATTTCATTTTTTTAAAATTGTTTTAAATAAAATAACAATTAGATACATAAAATAATTATTGACACACACAATTACTGAATTTGCTGTAAGCCAGTCTCGACGATGTCCAACTCTACCAAAAATAGATAAAACGCTGTAAAAATGATATCGAGGATCGGAGTTACTACTATGAATCAGCCTGCATTTGCGTAAGCAACTTATCATTTCAGACGATGTGTGTCTCTCCCTTTAAAAATTGCATTTTTCTCAATTTAAGCACAAAATTTACCCTAGTAACATCACCAAACATAACTGGTCATGACCAAGATGTTCAAGGAGGCATCCTAACTTTTACTTAAAAATTATACAGATCATCAATCAAATAATACGCTCTGAACCAACCCAACCTACTATGATTCAATCATGTTGAAATAAACATGAAATAATTAAACCATCTTCCCTAACTATGCACCAAATTTGAGCGAGATTGGACGACTAGGGCGTGATAAAAATTAATGCCAACCGTCCAGGATCATCCAGACCCCAAATGTGATTTTTAACACAAGTTTCATATACAGTAGAACCCCGATTATCTGCGGAATTGGGTGGTATGGGCGGCGCGGATAGCAAAAATCGCGGATAATCCGAAAAATGAGGTGAAAACGAAAAAAACAACTGAAGCTTAATGATATAAAGTAAATCACCTACCTACGCTTCACAGCTCCATTTATAGGTGACAAAAGTTATAATAATCTGAATTCCTTTGGAATTATATCAGCTGATACGATCGCCATAGTTTATTAGGTAATTTTTACTATGTCTCCACCTGTTGCGATTCATCCCATGTTGATTTTTTTCCATGTTAAAGTTTCTATCGATTCTTTGGGGTGATATCTATGAATTATTATTAAACCCCGTATATAGTAAAACTTTATTAGTTAGCCGATCACAACAGAAGACTGGTCCAACAAAAATTACCTGCCAAACTAAGTCTAAGGTGCATTATCGAAATATAACTGGATGGTGTCACCTACCAAAAGAAAAACTACACTACATGCAGATACATCGGTACATGGGGTATGCCTTGTTTTCCCCCCTGTGAAATATGTTTGTGTCTCTTGTTAAAAATGTCTCAATTAAATTAGCTATGTCAGCTGATCAGAAAAGACCCAATCAATTCAATCGTCTCATAGTGCCCCAGAAGACAGTCTCCATATGTAATTTAAACTTCCTAGGACGAACAGGAGAGATTTTAGATCACTCAGCTGATTAGTAAGGAGCCAATAACTGCAATCGGCTCTTAGTAGAGACTTTTTGCAGTCGTCCCATGAACGAAACCACCCAAACCGTTGTCCCCGAGATAAGGCAATCACATGGATGCTAACTGGATCTTTTATTTTTTTTGGACAGTTTTGTGACAACCGCGACGGCCGTAGAAGTGACGTTTAGAGTGACTTAAAGCTTGAAGTTTATGAAAATTAAATGGCTGAACCATTGAAGTCAAAGGCAGCCAGTCTTTTAGTGTTTTGTCACTCTTTGCTGTCCAACTGACATTCCGATTATACCTTGGTTCCGAATCGGACAACCAAGGTAACAAATAAATCAGCCAATTAAAATCAGAACAAATGCAGTTGAGTATAGCTGAAAATATTTTTTAACATTCGCTAGAAATTAGAAGTTCTTTGTGAGCGGTACCTACCTATAGTTTCTTCATACCCGTCAACTGAACATATTCTTCATTCAAACTGAAATATCCGGTAGGCAGTATGATTTCCATCTGTATTTCCAATAAATTTAGCACTAGAGGTTGGTGCTCCCATTGAGATCTTAACATTAAAACGATCTCTTCGTCCGTCAGTTGCTCTGAGCTGAACTCGCCAAACCTCTCACGCCGGAACCCTCCTCTCCACATATAACTGTGATATGTCTATCAAAAGCTTCGTCCATATCCCCTCCATTAATCAACCCTTCATTGAAAAGCCGAAACAGGCGATTGGGTTCATCCATTATCGAAAAATACCTAATTGATGCGGTAATTACATGATACAGACTACTATGTGACGATTTATTTTTTATTCAATAGTTTGAGCCGCACCTCAACCAGAACGGTCATATGTATAGGTATGATGTTATATTATATATATGATAAGGTAAGATCATATGAATATGAATGAAAAAATTGAATCGAAAATGTAACACTGAGGACTGAGACACCGACAAAAAGTAAATAAGTAATGGTACTGTTCATAAAGTGTCAGGTTAGGTAGCTCAACACGGTGTGAACTCGTCGTGGAGAAGCCGTCATGGAAGCGGATTGCGGTTTTGCACGGCGTGTGATGACGAGACGCCCGGCTGTTTGTACGTCGCGCATGCGCATTAACCATTTCGCTGAATACGGTAGCGTAGTAGGCCGCCTCTTGGTGGCTGCAAAAAGTCTCTAGTGTCTCAGAGAGTCTCCCAATCGAATATCAACTTCTTAGGATAAACAGAAGACCATTCAGCTCATTCAGCTGAGTATAAGAATGAGCCAATCTTTTCAATCGATTTCTAATGTCCCAGGGAGTCTCCCTATCAAATCTCAACTTCCTTAGATGAACAGGAGAGATTTTAGCTCACTCAGCTGATTAGGAAACTCCCAATAATTGCAACCGTCTAGTACCTCCTACTGATAACAAGTACCTACTCATCAGTTGATATACAGGGTGCGGCAGAGAGGACGGACGGTTTTGTTTACTCAAAAAGAAATTCATTGATGCAATAAGGTTCGCAAGGAAATAGCATTTGAGACATTCAAGTGTGAAAAATTACATCAGGCATGTGGTGGCCGAAATCGTTGATGTAGTGCTGGAGGCGTTCTTGGAAGTTTGCGTAGACTCTCTCCAACACAGCTCTCTCAACTTGGGCGACTTCCACGTGAATTGCGTCCTTCAATTCGTCCAGAGTTCGGGGCTTGTTCTCGTATACCCTAGCCTTGAGGTGTCCCCATAAGAAAAAATAGCATATGGATAAATCTGGGGACCGAGGAGGCCGATGAACATCGCCAAACCTGGAAATAAAGCAAACAGGGAAGAGAGGGTGAATAACGTCCATTGATGCTGTGTGGGCGGTCGCCCCATCCTGCTGGAACCACACACGTCGGGTTGGAACACGTCGCCGTTATAATTCGGGGAAAAAGAAGTTGGAGATCATTTCGACGTAGAGCTCTGAGTTCACGGTAACAGCGTACTTCCAAGAACGCCTCCAGCACTGCACCAACAATTTCGGCCACCACATACCTGATGTGATTTTTCACACTTGAATGTCTCAAATGCTATTTCCTTGCAAACCTGATTACATCAATGAATTTGTTTTTGAGTAAAAATGAACTATTTTATGAGTTTTTTAAAACCGTCCGTCCTCTCTGCCGCACCCTGTAGTTCCATTGGAATTTATTGTAACGGTGCAAAATCGAGTTTAATAACTACTGTCCGTGCGGATGTACCTACTAGTGAAGTATTGGTACCTAAATGCTAAAATTCATCTCTTAAATTGCTCCCAAGTCTACCTATAGGTGGTGGAAGCATTGTTTTCACTTTCGAGAGATTTAATAGTTGTGGTCTCCACTAAAATCAAACGGTTCTTGTTTTTTAGCACGCTCATCTTTCCGTCTGTCTATCTGTCCGTTCTATTGAGATCTCGGCCCCGCATTTGTTGGAATTTGTTTTTTAAATGACTTATGATGCTGAAACCTGAAATGCACTCCTTTTTGGAGATCCGTAATACATTTACAAAGTATGGAGGGACTCAGTTCAGCTTCGGAACCTCCAAAGCGAACTTTCCTATTCGACTCACGGTGTTGTTATTTAGATGGAGCTCCTCTGGGACTCCTCGGAAACAATTACGAGGAATGGAGGCGAACTGATCAGCTGAGGGGTCTCTGAACCTATATTATTTCCTTACATATCGACCTTTTTTCAAACTTTTTTATTGTGAAGAGTAAAATTGCGGAGTCTTGGGACTGTAAAAGTGTGAACCCTTATCAGAGGCACGATGCACCATGTTCTGATCATATATTACATACGGGGTTTAACAATTATAGACCAATGATCTGCGTAGAACGGATAACTAACACAGAAATAATAAACCATTGTGTAATAATTCGCAGCGTTTTTTCGTAGTTGTTCAATAAATTATTTACTTATTTTATAACCAGAATTTGTATTTAAAATTATTTATCATTTATTTTATACTTTATTTTTCCTTGTTGATCGTGGGTTTCCTACACCTTCAACGAAAACTTTGCACCGTTGAGGGGGAAATGTTGTAAAAACCGGTTCGTGGGGGTGGGGAACAGACCGTTTTTATCACCATCCGACCAACCCCAGGAAGGTGGCTTTTCGCTGTATTTTTGTTTATCCCCGTTTTAGGTATCAACTAACATCCTGGTTAATAGGTTCTTCCAACCCCCTAATGTCTGAAGAGATGATATTGCAACGGAATCAAAAGCTCCGACGAAGTGGAAGCCTCGTCTTCAGGAATGAAAAATCGATGGGCTAAGTCGCGAGGAATAAAAGGTTATGAATGCTGTTAAAACATTTTCTGAAGGGAGGGAGAATCCCCCTGGTGAACTATAAAGGAACTCAAAGACGCTTATTGTAGCAGAATAATTTCCTCGGGGCTCATAAAAGAGAATAGGAGAATAGACAGATTCCCCTAAATATCACATTCATAAGTGGTATGTTGTAAATAAGGGTACTAGGAAGATCTTCAAAATGAAACGTATAAAATCTGAAATAGAAACATTTTGATGAGTTTCCCGCCCGGGTCGGAAACTTGTCAAAACTCCTTGGACGATGAATCCATCCAAAAACTGCGATTTATCCGTAAATATTAGTTAGTAATGAGTTTGCATTTATTTTTCTTTCGACTGCTGTGTAGTAGCACCTTCTGGACACTCCTCGAAAACTGGCTTCAGGCCACCATTCTAAAGAAAGAGCAGTCGGGACACTCATCGAATTATGGTTGATGGGAAACTCGCCACCATCGTGTCAACCCTGAACTACCAGCAGGTCACCATGAATACTAGGCCAAACCCCTTCCATTCTATAGAACAGACGTATATACTCATTTCGGATGGCGTACTGGTTCATTGGGGTTCAACAAAACACTAATACCTAGTCTCTATGATTCCATACGACATTACTGAACAGAACAACCCATGATATGCTTTGAGGAGTACACATAAAGAAAAATTTGAAGCGAGACGTCTTGGTAGAAAAAGGTTCGTTGAAAGCTTTGAGTGAACACAATCCAAATGAGCTGATCATTGCACCTCTGTACCTTGTTTTCTAGGTGTACCAAAGGAGCTCCATCTAAAAGTACAGCACCGCGAGTCGATTAGGAATGAAATAAACCTCTAAGGTCTCACATCAGCTGATCAGAGCCCCATCATACTCTGTATTCTAAATATCCCAAAGGAGTTTAATTTCATGTTTCAGTACCTTTAGTCGATCAAGAAACAATTAAGGCTCAAATGTCCCTCCGTTGATCAGTGTTCCATCATACTTTGTATTCTAGATGTCCCAAAGAAGCTTCATTTCATGTTTCAGCACCATTAGTCAATTAAGAAACAATTACGGCTCAGACGTCCTTGAGCCGATTAGTGCGACTCCGTGCACTTTAATTATCCCAAAGGAGTTCCATTACACATTTTATGACAGAAGGTTGATTAAGAAAGTAGTAGCTTCTTGGGCTACAGGGGTGGGTCCCTTTGCGTAAAGCACGTTCGTAACTAATTTGCGTAATAAAATTTTGTGGTGCTCAGGTGAAAGATTGACTTTGCCAACAATATGCCTACGCAGGTGGCTAAGGGGCATGCTACATTGAGGGGATGTGACAATACAATACACGCACGCAATAATAATAATATGCACAAGGTACAGACGCATACAAGAACTCGGCCTCGTTACAAAGACGGCAAATCCAGAGGGTGAAAGTGGCTACACTGGTCGTTTGGATTTGCAATTGCAGGACGCTGTATACTTGTACAAGAACTATGTAGCAGACGATTCCCAGTATCCTCCGATGCTCTGGGCATGCAAACCCGCCGACGTCACCAGAACGGAAAATGCGTGTGAGGCGTTTCACGCACATTTCAATAGGGAATTGGTTCGCCACTACACCAATATTTACAACCTTGTTGAGGTCCTTCTCGAGGTGCCAACCGACTCGTGAATAATAAACGTGATGAACGAAATTTTTTCGTTGAATGGTGTCAATGGACACTCCATTTCTTCTATGACGGGTGTCAGTGGACAATCCTATTTCGTCAGAGGTGTGTCAGTGAATAGGAAAGGGCTGTCAGTGGACACAGTTATTGAGCCTCGGGTGTCAGTAAACGGAATCCCGGTATAGGCGCCTCTTCTGTCCAAATTCCAGCCCTTGAGGAGAGCGATTGGATTAACGTACAGTGTTGTTTTCATGTTAAAATTTACAATCAATATTGCGAAAGGGGCCGTGAAAAAACGTATGTAGAATGATTTGGAGATTTAGAGGGTGTGTGGAGGGTGATGGGAAAAGTAGGAGCGGAGAGGGGGGGTTTGGGGCAACAGCTCGCACTTATTGCCATCTCAGCTCCCGTTATTAATCACGTCGGGAGTCGAGACGCTTGTTAGCGCCGCTGGAATGCGACCATTCAAGTCTCCCCGCCGACTCGCAGGACCTCCCCTTTGGGCCGTTCTCTCCAAATGCCCTCTGATTAATCGAAAAATATCTCTGTGTCATCAGAACCCCCCGAGAGAGGGGAGCGGAGGAATGCGGAAAGAACGAGCCTTGTTGAGAAGGTAACGTATAACGGGGTAGCGTTTAAAAGAGGCTCGCGAGATCCATTGAAACCAGAAGAGGAGCCTCAAAGAGGAAATACCTTGATTGGTAAAGTGAGCTTGTAGAACGAACTGGAATCTCTTGATCTGATTGCATGAATTGCAGCGAGAATGGAAGAGTGTCGAAATCGAGAAATTGATTTGGTATAATGGTTGCTGCATTTTACAATATTAGTTGTTCTTATTTGTAGGACAACTAAGATGCAAAACTTGAGGTTGACTTCGTTGTTTTTTTTTCTAAGCGTATTTTTGTACAAAATGAAGCTATTGCAATGGCTCGGAAAATTTTAAAATCAAAAATTCCGAAAAATGTCTTTATTGAAATCCGTTTTGAAGCATTCTGAAACGATTCCTGGAGTTTGCGCTTTTTCATATATATGTTACTGTAAAAGCCCGAAGTGCGGTAAATGTTAGGGTTTACCAGAAAATCCTAGCATTTCCCAATATTGTTGGTGAAAGCCCGAAACTATATGAAAAACAGGCATTTACCGCTTGACAGTTGGTTAATCTTAGGATTGACTGACCAATTTGGTGAATGCCCAAAAAACCTTGTGTGAATGAGGCATTTCGGACATTTACCAATTTGGCAACCTTGGCAAATGTGCGGATTCCCCACGACTCGTTGGTAAATGCAGTACATACAAAGGCTTGTATGCAGAGGAATGGGCTCGTATGGATCGTATTTCAACTGATTTGTGCCGAGACCTTCGTATACCCTGATGAAGAAATTAGCCTTCGTACCGCGGTTCGGAAACAATCATTGGTCGGCTGCCAGGATTTCAAGAAATGCAATTGTTTTAAAATGTATTCCCCTAATAAATGCCTCTGCAATTCTCTACCTTGTTGCAACAAGTAATTTATTGTAAGTTCCTTGCTTTCATTTTACTTGATTTAACTACGTGAAAATAAAGTTTAGATGTTTATAATGTTAGCACATTTACATAGTTGATTTACAAGTTTTCGAAGTGGAAATAAAGTTTACAAAGTTGGTATCGTTCACCTTTATTTCAGCTTTTACCGCCTAACTCTGGGAAACGTTGAAATTTACCACAATCAGTTGGTAAAAGTCCGAAACACGCTTTCTAACTGAAATAATGCTACCTTTATCTAGCCTCTTGGAAAATCCTAAGATTTAGGAAAAAGTCCGGTTTGAGTGCCAACACTGGGCTTTTACCAACAATAATGGGAAATGCTAGGATTTTCTGGTAAATCCTAGCATTTACCTCACTTCGGGTTTTTACAGTAACATATATATGAAACGGGTATTTTGAGGGAGGGGTGGGGGTGGAATAGGGGTATCTTGAACATCACTGCATAAACTGAGGACCTGATTGATAAAATATGTTCGGATAACACTAAAAAACCACAGAATAGAAATTTTCAATTCCAACCCATAGTTTTTGGGGGAGGGGGTTTGGAAAGGAGTATCTTTGATATCACTGAACAAACTGGGGTACCTATCTGGTTGGGCGAACATGTTTAGACTACGCCAACCTCAACCATAGGGAAGTGTTTGTGGTAAAGAAAAAAGGGAAGCGGGGAGGGGGTGGTTAAATGGAATAATTTGGTCATCATCGAACGAACTCGTGATCTGATATTCGGACGAATGAAATTGGATTAGTCTCAACGTTCTTTTGGGTTACCCATCAAGAATATTTTTAATCTGAAATATGGGGGGGGGGGGGGGGTATTTGTGGAAAGGGAGTGGGGGTTGATTTCATTAGTCTGGTTCCAGTAGGTAATTTATAAGTAAGTACTTTTAAGTAAGGACGTTTTTGAATCAGATCCATAGGGGTGTCCCGAAACGTGTTTTGCGAGGGGGGGGGGGGGACGGCTTGCGTACATTCAAGTCAAACTGTGCAACGCGCGGGTGAACCAGCTTATATATTTCTATATATATATAACGTTCGATGACTGTTTCGGCATAAAAGTTTTGAGAAAAAATGAAACCCCACGAGAACAAGAGACTGCTTCATGAATCAGAGAAAGCACATAGCAACGTTTTGGGTGCTTACGATCCTCCATGCCTCAACATAAGACGATGATACCAAATCCAAAGTTACCGAAATTCCTTGTCAACGTTGTACACAAATTTCCCACAATTATTCAATTTCTTTGTTAGTTTGAAAAAGGCAAACAGCCGAAATATAGAAATAGTTTTGTGACGTTTTTTCTGTTATCTTTTCTAATTTTGTGAATATAATCAAGCTCTCCTAGAGTCATTTTTGCGCGCAAAAAAGCGTTGAATTGTAGTATTTGTTCCAGAATGTCTCAAAACGGATTTCAATGGAGAAAAGTTTTAAATTTTCGTTATTATTGCATTGACTTCATTTTCTACAATAGTCGCTAAAAGCATTAGAAAACCAAACAGTACATTAAAAATGCGGTATTGTGACCTTTTCCGTCGTTTTACCCATCCTTTTCGTTAGTCAATAGGTAGTTGTCATTCGACAAAGAGAATAAATAAACCATTGAGTAATAATTTGCACCGTTTTTCTTTTCTCTTTCTTTTCAGATTTTACAAACAAAAAAGAAGAAGAGCCGATCTACGAGCACATGCAAGGCTCCCCTTTCCCGTCACCGTTCCAACACAGATTTCTCTTGAGAGAAAATTCCACCACCGCCAATCCGATAGATCGACTGTACTCTATGCAAAACTCGTACTTCTGCCCGGAAGAACCCCAAGAAAATCACTGATGAATACATTCATAAACCAAAAAGCACAACGAAAATATATCATGACAGTCCAAGATAGTGTTCATCTTTTAACTGATAAAATGTATTCATGATGTATGTGAGATTAAGGCAAAAAGGTGCAATGAATTGTGTTCAGTAAGAGGTTGAAATTGAGGTGAATGTAATCGATATTTCTTGTTTAATTTTCCTGTTGGTATTTTTATAAGCTTTCCTACGTCAAATCTTACCTACAATTCTAGTGATTGTAAGTTAAGTTCGATAGAGGGTCAAATGAGTAATTCATCTTTGAAAAATTGTTTCTAATCCTTCTTCGCTATTTATTACATGGTTCAAGATTCATCTTTACATCACATTAGAATCCCCGTTTATAATTTCAGCTTAATCAGGTGGACAATTTCGCTTTTATAATCAAATAATAGAAGAATCAAGCATTTTCCGTCAGTTTTGCACTGCGTAAAACATTAATTTAACAGGCTACAAAGAAGTTAGAAAATCAGACATACTTTCCTTCGGTTGAATATTGGGTTAGAAAAAAATATCCACGTTAAAATGACCAAGAAGTAGAAGTGTGTGAAATTTTTTGTCAATTTCTCTTGATAAAAACAATGCTCTCCAACTGTCATTTCTCAACATACTTGGATTATATTTGGTAAGTAATTAGCACCTATGTGCGACCTAGCCTTTATATTTTAACACGTCTTAGATCATGTTAAAAAACCCATTTTGGAGAGTATTATAGCCAAGGTGTGTAAACGATAAACTTATTTTTGAGTAATTAATGGAAATCAAGATGCCCTTGTAATAGTGTACCTAAGTGTAGAAATTTATCATAAGCTTTTTGAACAGTTTGATTCCACAATTGACCCTCACCCTGCTGCATACTCTAACCAAACCTAACCCTTGTCAGTTATCAAATTATAATACTTAGGACCGCTTTATCCAAAAAACCGTGAACTTGGTTTATCTGGGTCCAATTTCAATGTACATAAACCATGGATTCATCTCGGGTTGAATTCATTTCGGTTTCGCCAAGTTGAACTGAGTTCCCAGGAACGAGTTTTCGACTGAACTCGGATCACTAGCTTCATTCTCAGAGTGGGTTCTGCCAGTTCGGAACAGTTCTGGGCAAGCGCAGTCGAGTTTTGTCGTTCGCAGTGCCAGAACGCCCAGTTTCGGAACGCCGAAAACGCCGAGTCCGGCCTTTGCAGTGTTTTGCGATTCCAGTTCCGAACGTAGTTAACGCATGCGCATTTCACAATTTTTTGGAGCTCGTGGAGTAAACAATACGCTCTCTTTAGCTTTGGTTGCCTGGGTTCCCTGTAATTTTCCCTGTAAAATTTCGCTTTGTTCTGTTGTTCGCTGATCTTCATTTGAATTTCTTCATCGAAATGTCAACAAGTAGCTCGTCAAGTTTGGAAAGCGATAGTTTCGACGATGGTGGTGAAGGACGAGATTGAAGTAGTAGTTGGGTCTCGTCTACATCCACGAAACTCGAATTTTTTCGACGAAATTGTGTCAAGATTCGACGACCAAGAGTTTGTTTACCATTTTAGAATAAGCCGTGGGCTCGCGGAGGAGTAAGCCCACCGTTATCAGGACAGCACCCTCTACCATTACCGTTCTGAAATCGATCGCAGTGCAAAACGCGGTTCCACAAGTTCTGGAACGCCCCAGTATTTTCCGTCCCAGTTCTGATGAGTTCGAGAACTGTCAGAATTCGCACTGAGAACGAAGCTACTGATAACTCCAGTTGAACCACTGTTGATCCAAGGTCGTAGGTTGAACCTCCAGTGGTCCGGTGATATGGAGAAGAGATGCCATATCTCGGGAGCGGGAAGGTTGGTCTTTCATTCTTTTTCTTCTCTTTTTACACTCATCATGAAAAACCGCGCTTCTTCCATGAGGGCTATTATTTTCTCTTTCATGTTGTTGAACTGCTGAGTAGCAAGCTGATTTCTAAGGCAAAATCCAAGTCATCAACTCTACCTTAGTCCTCACTAAATGCCTCATTTTCTTTTCCCGACAGTTCTCAAACCACGATCCAGCACGAGCCGAATCAGAATCAGCAAGTGTCCACCCCCGCCGAACCACAGAGGAATCCAAAAAATTAAATCTCTCAAAAATTAAGCCCTGAGTAGAGAGTACAAGTTTTTTTTCCCCCCACATACAAGCGTAGGTAGGTACATCCATCAGGTTTGGATTCAGAATGGTCTGAAACGGACCATATAATTCATACTCTTGGTAAAGTCCTGGCTTGCGTAAAAGTATACTCTATTTTAATTTTCATATTATCGTTTAGTTTAGAGAACCCCGCTTATATGGTGATCGTGACGAATAAGATCTATAATAAGTTCCACCATTCCTCCTACATTCAGTAAACCGTTTCTCTTTTAGAGTTCGAATTCATGCCACATGTTTTTTCATGGGATAATCTAATTGTATATATGTATTTTCATTCGTATATACCTAACACTGTACTTTAATCTAGTCAACATAAATTCCTATGAATGAAGCATTTTATTTTGAATTATTCTTTAATCACCCTCTATTCCCATTTATTTATCTGCGGAGAATATGTTAACTGTATCACCAGCCCGTCCTTGGGTATCAAAACGGTCGTGGTTGATGTTGAGCGAAGCTAAGTGAGTCTACCTTGCGCTGGCGTGAACTTCAAATGTTTGAACTTTTTACTAAGCCTAACTTAATAAAACCTTAATGCCTTGTCATCTCAGTGTTTTTGCCCGATCACATGAAAGAGGAAGCACTCTAAGCACTTGAGGGAGACTGGCCCAGTGCTCTCGCCCCGCCCCGTGGGGCGACGTGGGCACAGTGGGGTCTGGTACATCCTTCCTGATACTATTCTCCTATTGATCGTGTTTAAGGGTGCTTTTTCAGAAATGGATGAACACCCTCGGGAGGCCGCCAAGGTGGGTCGGGTCCGGGATCGGCCGGGACGGCCCGGCCGAGCCGCCGTTTTGGGCGGATGAATGCATGTGGCCAGCATCTTTGCATAGTTATTTATGTGGGTGCATCAGTTGGTCTCTACTTCATTTTTATCTGAGTTTATTAATTATTATAACCAATATTTTTATTTTATTGTTAAGAGCTGACAATTGTCAAACAAATTAATGTGACGGCAAATAAATAAAATAATAAAATAAACGGCCTTTTTGAGGGACATTGCCAAAAAAAAAAAACCAACGGGTTCGGGCCGCATATATTCTGAATATATATAAACTGTATATATATAAACTGTATATATATATATATATATATATATATATATATATATATATATATATATATATATATATAATATACATATGAAATACATCTGAAAGCGAATTTTCAATTTTTTAAACTACTTCCTTACCCCAGTTTCGAGGTGTCACTCGGCAAAAAACAGAAAAATGGTTTTCGAAGTACCCAATACTTCCCCCCTTTGAGTAGTCCGAAAATTTTTGAACTTTTCCTTATTTTCATTTGGAACATAGTATCAGGCACCCCAAAAACGCTATCCAAGTTTCACTTGGTTATCTCAAAAATTTTGGGAAAAAGTGGGGGGGGGGGGGGGGGGTTAACTTTTGGGGGGACACCCTGTATAGGCTCTATCACCCTTCCTTCGACTCTAATCGGAAAATAGACCTCACCATTCGATTCAGCGTGAACAAATACTTCTAAAATGACCAAGTTAAACACTTTAGTACGAGTATTAACGGACGAAAACAGCATGTCCTCCAAAAAGGCCGTTTCGTCCCAGTGTGCGTCGGCCAGAGGACTGTTGGGTATTTTTTCTAAGTTTTTTCTAAGAGTGCCGAGACCCCGTCAAAGTAGAGAAGGTAAAGGTACCTATGGAAGTGATGTAGGTAGTTGGTAATTTGAAATCAATAATTGAAATACGAGTAGGTACCATCGTCGGCTCGGAAGCAGGTTTTGTAGCTATTTGAGAGATGTGGTTCTCTAGATGAGGTGACTTTAGTATGTGTCACGTGATCTGTCTTGGAATTCGCAACTTTCAAGTCGACGCTTCCTATTTATTAGTTAAAATTATAGTTGATACAAGTCGGGCACGAAAATAACTATAGCTAATCTTCGTAGTATCGAAAATCATAGATATGTGCACCTATCAAAGAAAATGAAATAAATCACCTACCTACGCTTCATTATCCTTAGGTTAGATAAGAAATAAGGAACTCGTTAGGTATCTTAAAACTCGAATTCCATCGTATTTGTGTTAAGTAGCAGGCTCGATGATCGGAGTTGATAAATGAATGGTTACTACGCCAAAACGATGGATTCGTTTCTATTATAAAATACTTTTTAAGACCAGAATAAATCCTGAATATTTCCAAGATGTGGTACCAAGAAGTAGTTGTGGGGTTTTGTTCAGGAAGCGGTTAAGTTCATTTTGGTGTAAAACAAATTCAAACGAGTTAGTGGATAAAAGTGCAGCTCGAGGCAAATCGGTACACATCATTCTGTATTTCGTAACTTCTTCATGGGAACTGAATCAAAACTGGATTTCCCTGACGGTGGCAGACGATACCTGTTGGACGGCCGGGGCTGTTTGATGGGACTCTGGATATCCGAGTAAAATCACCTTGCAGTTCCTGTTGTACCAATTGAACCAGTGCAGAAAGTGGTACTGAATCCTGATCAGCGCCCAGGTCATTATACCTGCGTCCAGCGTTACGGTGGCGGTGACCATGGCCATCTGGAGGAATCTGGTGTAGGCCAGTACGATACCCTGCACAGAAAGGCGGTCGTACTGCGATAAAGTGTAGTATATACATACCCTTCACGGATACGAAGGCCGTTGAATGATATTAATAAGGTGCAGTGTATATATGTATACCCTGAGTGTATATATGTATATCCTGCACAAATACAAGGTCGTACAAGGATTAGTATAATCTGCTGTATGTACGAACCCAGTACAGATACTAGGCCGTTCTATGATAAGTATAATCTGTAGTGTGAACGTATCCTGCACAGATCCATGGCCGAATTACGCTAAGATTAAACTGAGGCATATACATACCCTGCACAAATACATGGCCGTACTACGATAAGCATGTTATACATACTTACCCTGCACAGATACAAGGCCATACTACGATAAGTATAACCTGATGACCTGTAGTTTATACACTCCCTGCACAGTTAATGCCGCTCTACCAGAAGTGTAGGTAATCTATAATATACACGTACCTACCCTGCAGAGATACTAGGACGAACTACAATAATTGTGAGCTATTGTATAAGTACACATACCTATCCTCCACACATACAAGGCTATGATATGACACATATGATAAGTATGATCTGCAGTGAACATACCTTGTAAAGATACAAGGCCGTACTACGATAAACGAAGCTGTAGTATATTTAATATATACCCTGCAAGGTAAATAACGATAAGTACAATCTGTAGGATATGTAACCTGCACAGGTACAAGGCCATACTAATAAGTAGGTATAACCTGTTGTATACACATATCTTGTTCAGATAGAAGGCCCTACTTCGCTAAGTATAACCTGTAGTCCTATGTACATACTCTGTATAGGTACAAAGCCATACTAAGGTAAGCATAAGCTGTAGTACATGCATACCCTGCATAGATTCAAGGCGATACTACGGTTCATCTCGTTCTGCTCCTCATTCATTCTATTTTCGATAGAGTTATCGGTTTTTCCAGCTAAATTTTTGCCCACTGTGCGGTGAAGGAACGGATTTTTTTCAATTCAATTGTTGGAATCTACAGATCAAGAAACGAACCAACGAATCTGAGGGGTTATTTTATTTTCTTTTTTTAGTATCATTTTATGTTTTCTTGACTTCTTATCCTCCTTTCTCATTGCAAATAGATAAATAAAACTTTATTGCGTTATAGTTAATTTAAAGTTTTTTTTTAAGTTTTTTTATTTTTTGTAAAAACAATTCTTCTTGGAAATCCAGCTACATGATGTGTTTATTCTACTGATCACAAAACAACTGATCCACCTTCTCCGAACCTCCACTAGGGCGTACTGGCGTCGTTTCATCTCTCATTCCCACGCCAAAAGTGCAATACTTTGCTTCTACACTCTGGGTCAATTGAAGAATGTAAACTAAGAAAACACAAAACAACTGATCCACCTTCTCCGAACCTCCACTAGGGCGTACTGGCGTCGTTTCATCTCTCATTCCCACGCCGTATGTATATTTTCTTCAATGGACAGAAATATAAAATTCCTATACTGAGTCAATTGCTCTCTCCTCGCGCCGACAAAATTCTCTCGCTCCTTCCTGCTAGCAGTGACACCTGATGTTGATGATTACAACGCAATACATATGGAGGATCAGCTTGAACCACGATGGTCTCGTCAATGGAAGATCAATGGAGTCAACGATTAATCAGACCAAGACAGCCTAGTCATTATGAAAATGAAGATTCCGTTTCTCGAAAATTCTAATAAAACTATTTCATACTATTTCATTACCTATTTTAAATATACAATTTTAGTGTAGAAACGTGTTTGTTGAAACGATACCTTATGTTGGCAATAGGGCATATGTGGAAGCTTTTAATGGTTCCACTTCTTGGCAAGGATCAATGGGATCACGCCTCCCATTCGAGTGAATAAAAATTATTAGATCATGTACAAACATAACAACTTCAATTGCCCTTCATTCAAGTTTAAGAAAAAGAAAAAGTGGAGAGTTTTCGGTTACTTTTACCCTCCTTCCTCATTCTCAAGTCCAAGTAAGTTTCCGGTTGGGCACAGTTTTCTAGTTACAAGGATCAAGATGAAGGGAATTAGTGCTATATTGTTTACTACAGCCCCCAAAATCCCATTTCCGATTAATTATGGATTTGCTTTACTAACAGTCATGGTACCGACGACGTCTTTAGATAGAACCTTCATCCCAAGAGATGTTCCCAAAAGGGCCAGCGGCACGAGGAGCGTGAGGCTGAAAAGATCCCACAGCAGCAGCCTGCGCTCTCTGCCGTTCCCAGAAGCCAACAGCCATGCAAAAACTGAGCCAAGCGCATTGTGCCTGCAACCGTAATGGAGAAAATCAATAACCTTCAATCAATAAATTAGACGTTATTTGTAAAAAAGAAAGATCCTATACAAAGATTAGATAATCAAATAATGGTACTAGTGCATTATGGTGCCGGAAGGTTATATTATCGAGATCATCGAAAGAAACGATTATATACATAGATCTGTACAGATTAGATATTCTGACGTTTTCCAGCAATTCACTACTATTTTACCATTTTGATATATAATCGATACATAATCGCATTTTTCGATTATCTCGATAATCGAAACTTTCGGTTCTATCATGCGATCAAGAGGATGATGTTCCTACACTTTTTAGAAATAAGTTTATCACTATTTTGTTAGTGGGTGGCCATTCAGCCTGCATGGTAGGGGTGGTTATAGCATGGTCACTACCACAAGTTACCATGCCCTTCGAATGGATAACCACTACCTACACAATCCAGCCCCCAGCAATGGTGAGTAATAAAACCTAACCATCCCACAATACAAGGTTAGCATTCCTACTGTAATTATTTACTCATAGCTACCAATCCATAATTCCTCGGAGGAACCATGTAGTGAGCAGCCTTTATCATGGATAAAGCACAAAACAATACTTTCACTACAAATGATAGTATAGTAGGTAACCTATCTAATTAAGTCCAACTCCTAGGTAACCAGGATATTGGTTGTATGATGACTTACCTAGTTCTAAGAATACCCCAATGATTAATTCCAGTTCCCTGATGAGGCCTAATAGGCGAAAGTACTTGGAAAACTAATTAAAAATGATGAGAAAAAGCTGGACCTAACAGTCATCCCCTCCCCCCCCCCACCTCATTAATACTATCAGAAATGGACCGTTCAGCATGGCTATATCAGTCAATTTTTGGAAGTCCTTTCGACAGTGTTTTGATAGGTCGTGAAGGACTTGAGTGAAGGAAAAAAACCCGTATTATGTACCAGTTCCTACAATAATAAAGGTAGAGGAGGTTGTTAAAATCTTATTGGAGCATAATGTGCTGCTATCTAGAGTTACCTTCCTTGGTTATTCGAGGCTGATTATCCCCAATTACTGCATCTAAAGAATGTATGTTCGACACTAGATGTACGTTGAACCCTCTATTACCAGTGCCTCTTAGATCCAATTCTTCTTTATATTCGACTTCCAAAGCATCATCTGTTTGCCCAACTAATCTGTATTTTACTAAAAGGATTGATTTAGATATTTCTTATTTTTGGGATGCGAGCTTGCGAGCATCCCGACCACTCAACTATTATACACATCAGTCTGATCTATTACGCAGGCCTGTTTCAGTAAACGGAGGCCGATTATTGTTTAAGAGGAGGCCAGTTTAATATACGGAGGCTGGTGGTGGGGAGGTATGACGGTGCTCGTTTAAGTAAAGTATGCTATGCTCGACGCGTGATTGGCGCATTCTGTTGAATGTGATGCGAACCGTCACAAGGTTTCTACGAAAAGTAATTTGATACTCACGTGGTCAGTGTCACTTTTTTGGGGTGTTCAAAATCGCAGGAACCCGGAAAGTTGAAAGGGGCGGACCATGCGATGCTTTTTTTGTATCTGAACTCTTGCACTCGCGAAAACTTGGAAAACTGCTTTGCGGACCTATTTTCAACTACCATACTCAGGTCCTCACCATACTAATAATAAGAAAGTTCGAGAAACTTATCCTAATAACACATAACCTAAGTACCTATAAGGTTGATACATTTTCAGTGGTATCTTGGACATCTACACAGATGATGTTGATTGGCAACAAGATAAATGTTTGCATGGTATTTTATTTTAAAGAATCAATAATAATAGTAGGATGTAGTGTATTGTAAAAATTTTGATACCTTTCTAAAAATAAATAATGACTACTATACCTACTAATATTAGAACAATATTAAAATATTTAGTGTATGGCAAAACAAGTAATAGGTATAGATTAAAATTTCAATAATATTGTCTCATCTTATGAGGAAATTACATTTCTCTTCACAACAACCGCACTGCTTCCGAGTCAACCTATACATACATAGCGGAACCATTGCTTTTGCTTTGAGGAAAAAAGAAAAAAATTCCCCGACATCTAATTTTTACTTACGTTTTACACCATTCTGAACGACTTTCGTTTCGTGTCTGTGTATGTCCGTGTGTCTGCAAATCATTGGATGACGCGTAGCGTCTATCGTTTTCACTCAATTTGGAATAAAATCTCATAGAAACTGTGGGTTAGGCTTTAGGTACATCGTCTTCTATCAGTTTCATTGCTCAAAAACCAATTCACTACCATCAACCATTATTTTCTCGTCCAATAGTCGGAGGGTAGTAGGGAATGTGAGATTCAGTCATCCCATATCAGTTTTAACACGATCGTATCATTAGAAGCTGGTTGGGCAAAGTGGTTAGAAAGTGCGGTTTAAGCTAAGTTGAAAGTTTTACTGCACATGCGCAAACAACATCCATCATCCGTCATTTTCTGGTCTATGAGATCCGTCATTTGTCAGATCTCGCACACATTTGAAGAGTGGTTGGAAGATAACAATGTGATTACCCTATATATGAGTTTCATCACGATCGCATCATTAGTCACTTTTACGCACATGCGAACCTCAAATCCCTGCAACGAGGTTGACTTTTACAATTTTCGTTTGATTTCGTTAAATTTTAAAGGATTGAATGTTTATCTTTTATTTTATCTAAAACATTTCATTGTTTTACATATTCGTGTAACCGATTGGAGGAAGCTCTGTGCCACACCCAAATTAGCTGGCGTGTTTAATTCACTTTTTGAAATCTGAGTTTTGAAATGTACATTAACAAATTTTGCGGGAGGAGAGGTTGTAGAAATCTTGAAAAAAGGTAAATCTGAGGTTGTGGGGATCTGGGTATATTTCCTATCAAATCCTGTAGGAATCTGAATTTAGTGAGACAAACAAACATGGAATTATTTGAAGAAAAAATTGAAGTTTTTCGTTATTAATTTAAAAAAAAACGGAGAATAATTAACTTTTAAATTAACCATTTATTTCATAATTAGAACAGCTAAAAGAAACTTGCAGACCTTGAACACGATAGTTGGAACTCAGATTTGCTTAAAGTAAGATATCTGCTCATTAAAGTTCTTCTCTTTTCAATCTTCCTTTTCGATCACGGTATTTCAATTCCACTGTAGCAGTTTTACAAACATATGCAAGTAGCAAAGGGTATTTCGCCTTTCCGGTATATCGTATAGGGTCAGATTTATTGTTTTTGGGAACCCAATACAACGTGAAAGGAAAAACAACTGGGAAGTTTTTAGGGACGTCATTTTTGGTGTAGTCCATTTTGAGAATGTCGACGTTTTCGCCTTCCAGTTCGTCGGCGAGGTCATACCAAGTGGCTTCGAACTCCATGCTTTCCCTGTGGTTAGAAGAGTGCAGCAAAAGGAAAGAGTCTCTACCCGAGTTCAAGACCATTTCGTCGAATGTCGAAGCGACGACGATTTTTACTGGATTCTTTGGATTCACTGGAGGCTTTTCCGCAGATCTCACGTACACCGATGCATCTCCGATGACCAATTTATACATGAATTTCTCAAACGCTTCGACGGTGAAAGTTTCGTTCAGTTTGAATTTGCCTGTGGAATTCCTAGCTAAAATAATCGGCTCTTTTCGCTTTTCAAGGGGAGTGCTGAAACCAAACGAGGCAAAGTCTTGCGGGAAATCGGATTTCTTACTGATAGCAAATTTGTAAAGATGCGTGTACTTCCTGGCGACCTTCAATATCCGGTTTCTCCAGTAGTGAGTGCCCTTGGGATTATTCTTGAAGTCCACGTCGTAATATGCTATGATGACCGGTGGAGAGAAGTCCCGTACGTTGGCTGGAGTCCTTAAACCAACAATGCCGTGTTTTATGTTATTCATCCACTTGTCCAACGCATCCTTTGATTCCTCACCGGCATACCGCACTTCGTCTGGTTCAAATTTACTCCTCAACAACCTATTCCGAATGAAGACGACGCCATGTTGTGGACAGTGTTTTGCGATCAATTCAGGATTTTGAGAAATCCCCATACGCAAGTATCCTCTCACCTCCTCGGCTAGATTCAAAAATGCGTTTTTCAGAGCATTGTCTTTAGTCCCTTTTTTGAAAAACGCTACAAAGGCGTTGTCATCGGACGCAAGCTCTTCCAGATGTGCTTCGGTCTTGACTTCTGCCGGACATGGCTTAGCGTGATTGGTCATATACTCAGCGATCCCTTTCGCAGTTCGGGCGCCATCATATTCCTTCCAAAACTTCTTCCCTCTGAAGATCTTCAAAGTCGGGTAACCGGTTATTGATTTCCTTCTACACGTCTTCTTCCCTTTGCTCGTGCAGTCAACATATGCTACAAATACCGCATACGGGGAAGTCTGCAACATTTTGGCAGCGCTGTGTACTTGCGGACGTAGCTTTTGGCAATGACCGCACCACGGTGCTAGGAACATCACCAGCGACATTGCATTCTTCGAAAGGACTTTATTGAACGTTTTATCAGTCAATTCCTTGAAATAAGGGGATGGTGCCATTTCTTCGGACGTGACGCCTCCAAAAAATATGAGAGCCAGAGAACATATTGAAAGTTCCGTCTGCATAGCCGAACTTCCGAAATCTTGAAATTTCAATAACAGAACTCACCAGAATGGTGATTGAATTATCCGCTAAATGCCTCACCGATTATTCTATTTCTAATCAGTACAAGTAGAACGGAATAATCATACTTGATTGTAAGTATTTAAACACGATAAGGCAAAACTTTACGGAATAGGTATCACTGTTCACACAAGAAGAAGTACCGGAAATCGAACCGAGTAAACATTAAACTTACATTCTCTATTGGCCAGCTGATTGATAACACATGAGTCATGGTTTTATACTGGGCTTCACTGGATGCCATACTTATTTCAAATAATTCTTCACAATGACAGTATGGAATCGAGGAGTAAAGAATTAAGTATGTACCTTCGTTCCACAAATAAAATCATCCGCGGCAACCTATTTCAATGAGAGCAATTTGAATCACGAAAAAACTTAGTCCACTTTTAGGGAATTTTCGGAGAAAAAAAATTTGAATTGAAATTCTCCAAATTTTCTACTCAAGTATACTGGGTACCTAACGTTTTGGGATTGAGATTTTAAAAAAATCATTTTTTTCTTTCTGAAAAATGCATTTCAAAAGGAACAATGAGTTTATTTGAGCTCAATAAATTGCACAAATATAAAAAAATGTGCTTAGAATCCAATAAAAATACAAGAAAATTAACTAAAAATAGTTAAATTTTGATTATTCAGCAGGTTACTACTATTTAAGAAGAATTTTGTTGACTATGAACAAGAGCATCCTAAATTAATGCACCAAATTGTGCAGGAAATGAACTTAAATTACATACAAATGTGCTATAAACTGCAAAAAACACTGCAAATTATTACACAAAGGTTTATTATTTCTGTATTGGATAGCCTTACTACACAAAACTCCTGTAACAACAGCAGCTCAAACATGGACATATTTGAAAAAATAAAATTACTGAAAATCATTAAAACGTTACAATAAATTTAGAAAAAAAAAAAAATCCAGGAAATTGGCAAATCTTATGAAAACTGCTTCATTTAATACTCCTTCCACGTCATAGTAAATTTTACTTTTACTTAGCTATTTACGGGAGAAACTTTTGTTTAAGTAAATGCTAAAAAAGAACTGTAACGTTTTAAAGATTTTCAAAAATTTCATCTTTCCAAATTTTTCTTTATTCGAGCTGCAGTTGTGGTCTGTAGATGAACATTTCCTGAAAATATATATCTAGATAATAAATAACTTGAGAACGGATTGAGATAAAAATATGCTGTTGGCGGTATTTTACTCAATTTTTGAAGTAATTTTACGCAAATTATTTTGCATCTCCGAGCAGTTCACCCTGTATTATAAGCAACAATGGTAAGTATAGTGCATACTCAAAATCAAAATTGGTCCGAGAGTAATGGAAGTGTGTGGATTAGCTCCTAGATGGTCTCGTATAGCAGTGCGTGCGTACATAAAACCATGAATTTGTGATAGTGTCGATTTTTCGTAATTGGTTATATCGGCTAAATTCATACGTCCATGTTACAATAAGTCAGGTAGCTATATATACTGCCCACTCAGCTTGGCAGACGTAATTCAAATTCTTAGAGAGAGTGTACCTATGTCGAGAAAAGCTGTTAAAATGTGTTCAAAAATGTTGACAACTTCTGAATGTGAAGAAGGTAACTTACTTCGGGAGACGTCTGGTGAGATACTCGTAACCGCAGAGTTCGCAAAGGCTCGAGTTGCTTTCGGCCAACCACCGCTCCAAACAATGTTTGTGAACGAGCGACAGAGACCCCTTGCAGTCGCAAGGCGAGATGAAAAGATCGCTAGACCCAACTTCGTGACAGATGCGGCAGAATACGGAAGACTCGTATCTTCTATGAACAATGATATACGCCCATTATAAAACGTTTCAATTTGAGAAGGGAAGTTAAAATCCCCTCAAATTGAACGATTAAATATGGCATTATGCATACAATAATTTATTTATAACATCATATTATATTTTTGGAAAAAATACTATATAAAAAATAATATAGTATCAAAAGGTACTATATTTTCAGTGTTTGAAAGAATCTAAATTTGTTATTGATATTAAAAAGTTTTCATAGTAGAAGTAAGTAGGTAGGTAACCTTTTTGAAGTTGCGGACGACTAACAGACCATCAAGGACCACTTGAGTTTTGGGACTTGAGAAGGCGGAATAAACAGAAAATAAAGATGAACCTTCCTTTCTATGGTATCATGTACTTACTGGGTGTCTCACCATCACTTGAGAACCATTGAATTAATTTCTGAACAAGTCATAACAAAATAGTTAATCCAATACATTTTTCTTTCTTTAGTGGATTCAAAATAAAAATGCACAATATGCAAATACAATTAGTGTATACGATCTGTGTTATTAAAAGATTTTGAATCTACGAAAAATTCCATGAGAAAGCCCATCACTTTGCTTTGTAGTGCGTAAAATCGTGCGGAAATGTAAAATTGTTGCAATTATGGGGGTGTGTGTAATTCTATTCGTTTAATGGGTTATATTTTAATGTGCTAAGTGGAATAGAAATAGATGTGAATAAACACTTATCAAAAGAAATATAAATATTATTTACCCTTGGAACCGACTCTTTGGCTTGTTCTGTCCATCTGGGAGGGTCTGTTGGACATCAGCGGTCGCCGTGACAGGTACTACTATAAGAAAAGGAAAAAAAAAGAATGCTTGTTTAGTATTTTGCTTTTGTGTTTTGGAATAATTATTATATTAACGCATAATTGTATTCGTCAATACTATTAGTAAGTACCTACTTTAACCTGGATTTTATTGTAATTCCTTACTGTTATCAACTGCAGCAGCTGTTCTACTCGTGAAATTCATAAAATGACATTGTGATTCATGATATTGTGATATAAAAAACCAGCCGCTAATTGCTGAAGGCAGCTAGGTACAGATATTTATGAACGACATTAGATAAATTTTATGCTGGCGGTATGGAATGATCCATGGTGATGGAATGCTGTAGCGATGAATATAGTGATGAAGATTAATCTATAACTGTTACTGATTAACCTGTGCCCATTACAGTGTATTTAAGGCTAAAAAAGACGATAAGTGTGCTGGAGAAACATATAAGACAGAAACATTAAAACTTTTCCTTTAATAAATGAAATTTTAAAAGTCGTTAAAGTATTTGAATTTAAAAGTTTTCTCGGCAAACAAGTCGCCAATTCTCAATCTGTAAAATCTCTTCGCTCGCTCGCTCAAGGCCTTAATGTAGATCACAGTGACCGTCATAGATATTTCCTATCTTTTATATAGAAAAATCATTTGCAATTATTTGCAGAAAAATAGTACCTGGAACTAAGTTTATCTTAAGTTGAATAGGAACAAAGTTAGTTACGGACATCACTCTCAAGCTGAGAATGGTTCATCTTGTTAAAATTATACTCGTTCACACAGAAAGAGGCCCCATTCCAAATTTCAGCATCTCAAGTTGAATACCAATAAAAGTAGCTGCAGATTTCACTCGGCTGATCAGAGTGATTTCTCAAGTTGCGATTTGACTCTACTATACCATTAAGGGCCCCGTTTCAATTTCCAGAGCTGAAGTGAATTCCAGCTTTGGAACGAATTCTTCCATTATAATCTAGAAGATAGCTATGCCCGCTTGCTTTTCTCAGTTCACTCGTCTTAGATATAGATCATCACGTACCATTACCATCATAATTATATAGGAGTATGTTTCAAATCATTTTGGCTAATACGCTATGAAATCGGTCCAGCCGTTCTGAATAGATGCTATTGCATTCCGCACGGTTGATTTTGATTTATATCTGATCTATACCCAGGTGCAAAAAGTAATATCCTCTCGTTTTTGACTGGGTTACTGTCTAAACTCATTCAGAGGCAGTGTTTAGATCTCTCAACGGTAGGGAATTGTGTCGAGACGAGATCATGTTTCATTGCCTCCCACTTTCACGTTATCTTCCGATGTGCGATTATATTGTTCATCTCTTCCACAGTAGTCCTATAGGAGCGAGTGTTTTCTTGTATTTTGAGATCATTTAAACAAAAAAAAAAAAAAAAAAAAAAACCAATTTAAGAGAGAAAAACTGTCTTTCTCACCGGAAATGGTCGCTCAAGCTGTAGCTCTCATTAATTATGGAAGGTCACTGATATATGCCGCTCGAATGCTAGGAAGACCTTATGAAACCGTCCGTGCCGCTGTTAGACGTTTTCGAGAGACGGGATTGTACTCTAGGAGGCAGGGTTCTGGCCGCCCAAGAAAAACAACAGAAACCGACAATTAACTGCTTTACAAGGTCTTAACTCACTTGAAAATGCTACGGGGGTGGATGTAAGTGTTTGGACAGTTCGGAGACGATGGCGGGATCGGCATTTGTCTGCCAGAAGACCCGCCCGCGTTCCAAGTTTAACCCGTCAGCACAGGATGTTGCGACATCAGTTTGTGCTTGGGAACTTGAAGAGTGGAGGGATGTCGTTTTCAGCGAGGAGTGTAGGTTCAACCTATCGGGCCCAGATGGTCGTGAAAGAGTGTGGAGAAGGCTCAGAGAAAGGTTTCTTCCTGCCACAATGACTGGAAGAGAGCCTTATTAAGGTTCCCAAGTCACATCCACCCCCGTTGCACTTTCAATTGAGTAACGGCCTTGTGAAGCAGTTAATCGTCGATTTCTTCTTAAAGCTAAGGTGTACAAGTACCTGTATTGTGTGGCTGTTGTTTTTCTTGGGCGGCCAGAACCCTGCCTTCTAGAGTACGATCCCGTCTCTCGAAAACGTCTAACAGCGGCACGGACGGTTTCATAAGAACGTCCTAGCATTCGAGCGGCATACCTCAGTGACCTTCCATCATTAATGAGAGCTACAGCTTGCGCGACCATTTCCGGTGAGAAAGACATTTTTTTCTCTTAAATTGATTTTTTTGGTTGGAATGCGCTCATCGAACAAGAAAACACTCGCTCCTATCCTACTGTGGAAGAGATGAACAACATAATCGCTGTTTGAAGATAACGTGAAAGTGGGAGGGGAAAAAAAAGCCTCTGGATGAGTTCAGGCAGTAAACCAGTCGACAGTCGAAAGTTAAAAACAAGTGGATATTAGTAGGCCAAATTATTTGCACCTGAGTGTGCGTAAATATTATTTCATGATTCAGTATGTTATATGACTATACGGTAACGCTAAGGTCAATAAATAAATTAGACAGTGTGAATTTTATGCGTGGTTAATAGTGGGCTCAGACAAATTCTGGAACTCTTCAGAACTGGTACCAATCGATCCTGAACTATTAGAACAGTTTTCAGCACTATGATCGGTTTTAGAACTCTATGGAACGACGCCGACTCGTTTTAGTTCCGACAGTCCCGGAAAAAACGGGAATTGTCACAACTGTTTGGAACTCCTTTCTCGTCTTTTAGAACTGCGGGTTCAACCACTGAGAACGGTCAAACTTAATTGAGCTAGAGCAGAACTTTTTGGGACTGGCAAAAATTCATTTAGAGAACCAAATTAATTGAGTCTGTGTTCATAATAATTATGATAACTACAGGCGTGCCGTCATATGAACAATGAATGGATTGTAATTAACACTCGGGTTAAACGATCCTAGTTTTAATAATGTTAGTACATAGCTTCGGATCTGATCTTTCAATCTAGGTATGTTTCGTTGAATTCAAACGTTTACCGAATTTATAAAAAAAAAGTATAAGTTTTCAGACCTGATTGTTTCGTGGTGTCTTCGATTTGAGGCGGTGGTCTTGCATAATTTTTCTCGCCGGGTGTGACGTATCTAGTTCCTATTAACAGTAGAATATCAACTGGCCGTATCCAGTATTTCTACATATATATTTCGCGAAGTAAACATGTTTGTATGTTTAATAATAATTTTAAAGTTTTCTGACCTGATTGTTTCGTGGAGTCATCGATTTGAGATGGTTGTTTCGAATTATTCTCCTCTCCGGGCGACGGCATCATCAAGAAAACGGCTCCTTCGCGATATGGTACGTTCAATTTATCCATCAACATGATCTCGTCGTTTGTCGCAGGCCTACGGTTGGCGCCACTCAGATCGATTACTGATGGCATTTCGTGCATTGCAATACTACCAGAGCTGCTCTCGGACGCCACGACGGACGAGTCGATCTGAGAAACGCACAGATTGAAAGGTAGTTCCAACTTCAAATGTATAGGCACCATTACGATGAGTAACTAAAGTAATTTCAGCTTCTACCGTGATGTTATATCTTGGGCAATTCATTCATTCTTATAAAATCTCTTTTCTGTGTGAGGAAAAGGTTTCTTATCTTACAATATTCTTGTACTGATTCTTCAAATGAAGAATGGAAACCTGATATCAATCGGTGCGAAACTAGGTCGTTACTTCGTAACCTGTTGATTGGGTACAGCCGCAGTGTTTATCGCGTTACAACAGCTAGGTGCTGACTCACCTCTGCGACGTGTATGAATAAAGAAACAGCGGCGTTCACTGCAACGCTTAATCTACACTTTAGTGAGTAGGTAGGGAAAAATAGCGTGGATATTTTTGGTATCCAGTCACAGCATAATAGTTGAATAGGTCTCATGAACCTAACATTGCCCCGTTCTTACGTAACCCATTGGTGCAAAAGATTGAAACAAATTGAAAGAAATCGTTAACAAACATTACATTTTCATATGAGGAGCAAACATGACCATTTTTTCCACAAAATGTGATGGATATCTATTCCATTCAATTGGGCTTAGTTACTAGTGTTTATTAGACTTTTATTTATTTTATTTTTTTAAGTGTGCTAATAAATTTCTAGGAATAGCTGAAAATGATTAAATTTGATTTTTGTTACAGAATTTTCCTAATCCGTGAAAAATAATATTGTTCAACCGTAAATCAGAATGTAGGAATGTAACACAAACAAACAGTAACAATCAGAAATTGTTGCAGTAACAACCTTGAATAATGTAGGGGCCAATCGGTTACCGATTTGGGATTTTTGACCCTAGTTTTATAAAGTTAGGCTAAGTAATTTTGGAGAGACGGTGGACGGACACATGTTTTTAATTTCGTTAGATTTTTGGATTCTACGCATCTTGAAGTGTAAACCTACAAATTTTTAGGGGGGGGGGGGGGGGGGGGGTTAAAATAATGTTCCTTTGTCGATTACAAAGGTTCGTTTTTGATAATAATAAACCAAAGGCGACAAAGGAAAAATATTTGTACCACATTATTGCTCTCTTATTGGCGAAGAAGTTGTTAAATAGAATGAACGGGCACATAATAAATTATTGGGTAGGCTGTGCATTCCCCCCACTCAAGACTGATAAGTTTGTGATAAGTGATTTTGCTCAGCGTACTCGTCTAATTCAAAGTGTTTTACCAAAAGTCATTTGTGTAACATAATAATAATAAAAGCGTTTCCCGAGTTTTCAATACTCATAAGATCGAATTCGCTTTCTACGATAAGTAAATTATCCTTTGCTCACTGAAATATATTCGCGGGGAATTTCACTCGGAGAATGACTTATCCATACGTAAGCCAATTACTTACCAATTTAATTGTAAATCTCCGCGTTACTTTACGTGAGGTCACAAAAATTTACACCAAGTGTGGTTACAGAATCTATAATCTACCTGTATAATATACCTAACAGCCATGCTGTCGAAACGTATTGAGATCGGCTATTATTTTTCCATCATCAATAGGCATCAATATCATAATATTGATATTGATGATAATAAAATAACATGTTATAACATTGATATTGTGCCTACCGCGAATTGGGATGGTTCCGATGTTTCGTTGTCGGTTGTCGCCCTAGAATCGATTCGGGTAGGAATTCGTCGCTCGGAATTCGAGGAGGTCGAAGCACGTGATCTTGCTATAACAATTCTCGGCTTTTTCTTGGTTGCTCCAAGAGCTGATCTGAAATTTGAGATCACAAATTAAAGAGCAAAATCAGAGCACGTCCTAGTTTTTACACCAGGAGTTTCCGAAATGGGCTCCAAAACTCAAATAGCACAAAAACTGTTGACGATAAAATTTATGGGAAACAAACTTTTCCAAATAAAATTCTACAATAAACACATGTTTTAGTCATTTACCCAATAACTGTTTCATTTTATAAATTATTTTAGCAATTTTACTAATTGTAATTTGTTGAACTTTTCCCATAAATTTTGTGCGAAAGAAATGTACAGGAAAATGCATGTCAAACAAACTTTTTCCAATGCGTAGTATTTGAATGCAATGAAGACAAATTTTAATCATTTTAGTTAACCCATTGGGATTTCGTAATACATTTTTTGAATTTTGAGCACACAAAGCGCCGCTGTCTGAACTCATCTTTTCATTCGGAATGGTTGGTTTTTTGTTTGTGGAAAGAACGGATCACTATTCCAAGAAGTATTTTTGCTGAAAATAACGTATATTTTGACCCAAAAACGAGTTCTATTTTGGAAATTTTGAGCATTTTTTCTTATCAAATTTTTACAAGCAATGACGTTCAGTAGACTCAAATAAGCTGTAACAGCAACAAATTGTACACATTCTAAAATTCGTTTGTATGGCAGAATATTATTCAGAAAAAGTTCCTAAATTTGATCGTTAACAAGTTTTTTGTTCACAGAGGTCTCAAATTTTGAGTATTTGTACAAACCTTAGGTCCTCCTGCATGACAATACGTTTTGGACTTTTAAAAACGTTGATTTCGTGTCAGCTAATTGCTGTCACGAGAAAAACTATACTAATAATTTGCAGACGATTTGGATTTGGAATTCAGCAGGTTGCATCCAAGATAAACCCCCTATAAATTAAATTCCTTTACTTTAGGTTAATTAGTAGTTTATGCGCATGCACAAACGTGGAATCTTCGTAATAATAATAAATTTGCATTTTTCATTTGTTTTTGAATAAATAGCTCAACTCTCAGGGATCGTTTTATGGGGACCAGATAATTTTGATTCTCAAAAGACTTGTGGAGTTCAGTAGATTTTGAATCCTAGGTATCACTTTCCATAAACCATTAATGGAGGAATTAAAAGGCCCGAAAAAAACGGTCCAAAAACGGTTTCGAAATTGAAAACGGTGCATAATAAAACATCATAAAAATGCTCATAAAAGCTAAGACCATAGACCTATAATAGGCATTATGTCGGTCTGTGGCTACGACGCTCGGACCAGCTGATATGATTACAACGGAATTCCTCTTTCTAGAATTCGATTTTGCCTTACCTACATAACCATTTACCATTTGCTGTATGATCTAGTTCAGGTAGTGCCAAAATCTCTGATTCCTCATAGATCCTCTGAAACTCTATTCATCCAAGCAAACATGAATGTTATTTTAATACAAAAAACTGACTGTAGATCGAAAAACTTTAGCAAATGAAATTGATTATGATTAGTATTATTTGTTATCTAGTTTTTTAACTAAAAAAATTGAAACATTCAATCAATTAATCAGATTATATTATGGTTGTTGCGTCGTCACGCCGATGCAACGGCCTGTTAGATGATCCAACAAGGATAGTGACAGTTCTCATATTTTCCGAAAAGTGCGACAAAACGGACAGAAGATAGAAATGTGTTGTTCTGTTAATAGGAAAATCGCTGCAAATTATTACACATAGGTTTATTATTTCTGTATAAGATAGCCCTTTTATGCAGAACACTGGTCCTTCAAAAATTACCTATCAAACTCAGTTTATGGTGCATTATAGAAATTTAACTAAACAAGCCACCTACCTAAAGGAAATACACGAATTAACTAAAAATATGAAAGAATAAAATATGCCTCCCCCCCCCTTCGCCAACTCACCAACTCGTTCCACCACTGCGCATCGCCTCTCCTCTCCAGCACGCTCCCCTCCATCTGTACCTTACCTAGCGTTCCCCCCCTTCCCACTTTCCTTTCTCAACCCAGCGAAGCGGAGTCCAAGACACCAAACTGGACAGGGGTTCAAATACAGATCAGGAAACATATTTTTTTAAACTTATTTCAAGAAAAAATTTCATTTTAATTTTAATTATTTCTGCAATTCTGAATATATCATAACAATGTCTAGAAATGAGCCCAAAAATACTATTGTTTCCTGGAAATTTTCTGAGATCTCGAACTTTTAATATTTCAGCCCTTAATTACTGCCCTTTAGGGTTGATCAAAATTGATGCCGATGTTACTGGAATATCCCCGGTCGATTTATGATTTTTGAGTCAAATTTCATAACCTTTTTTCCCGTAGTTTCGGAGAAAAGCTGAGGACGACGGACTGGCGGATTTTTTTTTGAAATTCGATTTTTGGGTTCTACACATCATGGTCGATTACAAAGGTTCATTGTTGAAAATAATAAACCAAAATTAAGTCCAAAAAAATTCGAACTCTCACGAACTAGGCAAAGGGTCTTTCTTTTTTGAAAGAAACATGTTTCCTATATAGCAGCTGCCGCTTCATAGTATACATCTTCTTGGGTTCCTAAATCTTGCAACACTCACGTATTAATTTAGCCAGGAATTACTGAGTACACAATACCAATGGAATGGAGACTTACCAAATTCTTTTCATTGGTCAAAGTTCAGTGATTTTTTCGTTCTACTGATATGTGTTAACATTTCCAGTTCAACGAAATTAATCTTGGGTAGTTTTAACCAATAGTGGTAGGAAAACAATGGGTATACTTCCCGTTCAGAAATCACATCTGCCGACTTTACATACCTTTCGGAGAAGTCCGTCGTCACTAGCAAGTTGAGTACCGGGAGTAAGAGCTTTTGACGTAATGACATTATTATTAGGTCTACTACAGTAGGACTAGTACAGTACTAGTACTGTTTAAACGGCCTGATGATGGTGTATTTACATCGAAACCGCGCGCCCCCGGTATTCAACTTGCTGGTGTCAACAACACACTCCTCTGATAGGTATGTAAATGATAACTTTACTATAACTACAAGTTTCAATAACCGTTTAGATGTAATACATTATGAACTTAAACTAAAGCAAAAATAAACGACCTAAATTAAAATCAAAGTTGTGATAACCCATTTCAATTAAGGACGTTTTATAATTTTAAGAAAATGAAAAGTTAGAATGTTGAATCGACTTCGACGGTTAAGTCATAATCAGTAACAAATGGTTGGTTGGTTAGTTGTTTTGATCTATTTTATGTTCGCAAAGTGTTTTCTTTTTGTGAGCATACGTTGAATTATTACTTTACTTTTGTTTGCCAGCTCTTTTTCTTGACTCGTGTTTCACTACAAACAACACAGTAATTAATGTCCCTATTCCTTCTTCTTATTCCTTCCTATGGCTTGTGTCTTGGACTGGTTATCTCTATAAAAACAGGTAGAAATGTTCGCAAAGCATTGAGTAAGTGTTATAAAACATAGAAAATTAGGGTTATTGTGCTGTTTGACCTGACACCCGTCCATAGCTACCCAAGCAAACTCGTGTTCTCCTGAAAGGGTACTCTCGTGTGCGTCTTGTGCGCTTGGCCTTTTGACAGCACAGTGAAGCGGAGGCAGGTGTTTTATTTAATTTGATCAAATTTCTAACGTTTTATGTTACGTCTATGTGAGTAACTAGTTATTATACTTGAACAATGATGAATCGTAGTCTCCCTTTAGCAGTTATCTGGCCAGTCGTTTGGCCATTGGTTGTATATAGCGGCCTAATACAGAAGTAATACCTTTGTACCTTTGTGTAACAATTCTCACCGTTCTTTCTTCATGCTCAGCAGATCCTTCTAAGCCCTACTTACGATTCTTTCGAAATCTGATGCAAAAGGTGTACATTTTCTATAATAAAGAGGAAGAACTGTATACAGTTTTTGAATGGAAGTAAAATATCATTTGCTTCGGATAGATCAGATATCTATACAATACCTGAAACCTAAAAAACAAACCGTTGTATACAAATTTGGAGGGCTGCCTTCTTAGGTACTTAATTCAAATTCAGCCTTAATTCCAAGACTGCCAATAAGTCCCTCAACTTTACTTACGAGGATCGTTTGTTATCCATTCAACTTTTGACTGGATAGTTGCAGAAGGTTGAAGATGATCGAGGTTGATGGTGGGGTGTTTAAAATGTTTTTGAAAAATGAGTTACTTGTACAAAAATACCCTTGGTCGAAACATTGCCATTTTAAACCTTCCAAATTTCGTCAACAAAACTCGTCACTAAAGACGTCGCTGGTAAATAGCTGCGTATGTCAAAAAAGTAGGTATAGAGGTGTAGAGTGTCTTCACGAGTGATTGTCAACTGTTGAATAATGAGGTAATTATTGCTACTAACCAACTATCGACTAAACTACCTATAGGTAGTAATTTACTTCAGATAATGTATGAAAATTCAAAATTCTCTGAAACTGGAACCAACACGAATTCCAAAATTTAAAGGGGGGAAAAACGGACTATTTATCGCGATAAAAATGTGTCACGGAAGAAGCGGGAAAATAGTAGCTTTATAATCCTGATAAAATTATGGGCTCTTTCCTGATCACTTGAGCAAGCTAAATTTCCTCCTGTTCATCTTATCAAATTGAAATTTGATAAAGAGATTCTCCGGGACTTGAGTGACGAATTAATTCTTTCCTCTCTTTCCTGATCAGCTTAGTCAGCTAAATTCTCTCCTAGTCACCCTAGGATGTTGAAAGTTGATTGGCAGCTTCTTTGAGACATCAAAAGACAAATAAAATGATGGGTTATTCCCTGATCAGCTGAGTTAGCCTAATTTTTTCCTTTTTTTTAACAAAAAGTTGAAATTTGATTAGGAGCCTCTCTGAGACATTAGGAGTTGAATGAAATGACGGGTTCCATCCTGATCCGCTGAGTGCGCTAAACTCTCTCGTGTTCACCCCAGGAATTTTAAATTCAATAGGAAGCCTCTCGACAACGAATCAAGGACTTCAAGAGACGAATAAAATGAAGGGCTGTTTCCTGACCAACTGAGTGAGCTAAATTTTCTCCTGTTCGCCCTTGGATGTTGAAATTTGGTAAGGAGCAACTACTATTGACACTAAAGGTAAAAACCGAACGTTAATCCCACGTAAATCCGACGTTTTTCAATGTTTACCCACCGTTAGACTCTGGCTGGAATCAAAGAGGGATCCACACCTCGGCTAGGCGTGGAGCACCGTGTTTTACTGTATAAAATCTTGTCAGATCCTAAATGTCCAAAATTCATGTTTCACGCGTTAATAATATAAATAACTTTCAAGAACCTACAAAGGTACTTCTTTGGTACCTACCTATATAAAAAAAGACATACTTACACCTGAAAAATGTAATTGGTCATCCTTCATCAGGACCCGTCTCTATTTTTATCAAAGATGGGCGCATGAGGGTAAATGATCGGCATACATCGGTAATCGGTATGCAGGTTTCAGCCTATAAAAATTTGGAAAATAGAATATTTCCACACTTTTTCAAGGAAACGATTCCTGGTTTTTTTACTTTAGACTACCCAAATCACCTTATCCAGACCGTTCAAAATTTTACAAGGACCCTCTCTGAGACATCGAGAAACGAATAGAATGATGGGCTCTTTCCTGATCAGCTGAGTGACTAAATTCTCTCCTTTTCACCCTAGGAATGTGGAATATGACAGGAAGCCTCTCTACGACATTAAGAGATTAATGCAATGACGGGTTCCAACCAGATCAGCTGAAAACGGAAGTTAGTGAAAAACGTTGTCTATTTCCACGAAAAATAAAGAGTTACAATGTTGAATCGATTTCGACGGTTAGGCCATCATCAGTAACAAACAATGTTACTGATGATGGCCTAACCGTCGAAATCGATTTAACATTGTAACTCTTTATTTTTCGTGGAAATAGACAACGTTTTTCACTAACTTCCGTTTTGTAATGGGTTTCCACAACTTCGTCGCGAGTGATTTAGTTCAGATCAGCTGACTTAGGTATATTCTCTCCTATTCACCCTAGGAATTTGAAATTTGATAAGGAGCCTCTCTGTGACATCGAGAAATGAATAAAATGATGAACACATTCCTGATCAGATGAGTGAGATAAATGCTCTCCTGTTCACTCTGGGACGTTCCAATTTTTCAGGTACCCTCTCTGAAACAACACGAGTTGAATGAAATGACACAACCCATCCTGATCATCTGAGTAAGCTCAATTCAGTAAATTACCTGCAACTGCGAGAAAACTGTTTTTTCTGTTCTTTCTCATTTTGTTCTTTCTCAACTTTGGATGCTGAACATTGGAATGGAATTCCGTTAGGTGTAGTATAGAGTTATCAGATGGAAAAACACGATTGGAGGACTTGAGAGAGGGCAAAACATCCAAATGGGAGACAAATGTTCCAAGATTGAGAAAATCATAAATAACTTCAAATGTATTCAAACATATAAAAATAAATTCGTAACCGCAGGACTTTTGCTATTTTGATGTTAATTTTGTTAATTATGATAATCAATTTTGTTTGATAATTTCAAGTGTATTAAAATACTAGACGTTCAACAGCACGGCCAACCCCCCATCACCAGTGCCATCTAGATTCAATTCTTCTTCATATTCGACCTCCGTAACATCATTTTAGGGGTAAATATGATCTGTTTGTCTAACTAATCTATATTTTGCTAAAAGGATTGATTTAGGATATTTTTTTATTTTTGAGATGCGAGCTTGCGAGCATCCAGACCACCAAACTATAAAAATCAGTCATATCTATTACGTAGGCCTGTTTCGTTATACGGAGGCTGAATATTACACGGAGGCCGATTATGATTTTTAAGGAGGCCTTTTTATTACACGGAGGCCGATTATGGTTTATAAGGAGGTCGGTTTATTATACGGAGGCTGGTGGTGGGGGGTATTACGGTGCTCTTGAACGCCAAGTTATTAAAATTTACAAATTTCCTTTCACATAAAGTATGTCAATTTTTCTAAAAATGGAAACTCGTAAACGAGTTCCACTATCTGCTATACAAGCAGATACCATGTTACATGGATATGTCTTTGATTGGGGATTTCATAACGGTTGTCCTCAACTGTTGTCAAGAGGATGAAAATGTTTCCTATGGAGTGGAGTAAATGATGCTATTGCTTTACGTTAAGAATATTGTAACCGGCTTATTAAAATTGTTTATAGTCCAATCAACTTAGTTTAGGAATGTAGCCAGGTACGTAAGGAGGGGGAAATTGGTAGCTTAAGATGTGAACATTTATCACATAAATTGAGCGCTTTCCAACGAGTGGCGAACGATTTCTGTGCGATGAAAACTGCAGAAGTTCCATTCCCCTAGCAACGGCTGGGTTCTACGTGAAAAACACTGAAATTGTGACACAAATTTTGCTTCACGGAAATTTTTGGTTGACCCCCCAGAGCAAAGACATATCCATGTCAAAATCAGAAATAAAGCACTTTTAAAACAAACTTATCAAAAATATTAATACCTAACTGTCTGTGTTTTGATTCTCATTTCTCATCCATACAACCACAATGTGCCACAGCGAAGCCTGGCAGTTTCTTTCTTGTAGCACCATAAAGAATTCGTTGAGTGAACATATCCAAGTACCTATCATTATCCTTCAGCCCTATTTGGTAATTAAAATACAGATATATAATCAAATACATGGTCACGACAATCTTTAGACTGTCATCAATTTTAAACATATTTTGAGCTATATTGGAATAGGATTTTTAGTATCTTAGGAATTTTTCTAAAATGAATGAGTTTTTCTCTTCCCACCTATGAATTAACTCGTCGAGTTTTGTTTTTATATACCTATTCTCACACATAAACTTGAATACAGCTTTTATAGCTCTGCCAGATGCCATTCCGCTGTTGTCTTCCGATGTTCAAGATGGAAACTTGCATTTCCAATTAGATAGTTTTGAGCGAGAAGCAAACGTGTTTCCTTCGCTCCCTCCTAGAGTTGGATGGCAGGCCGAGCACCGCCAACTCCAGTCGCCTCTCACCCCAACTGGAACGTCTTTCCCTCGACATCCTCCCAGGCGAAGGAGGCGCCACATAACTTGTACTCCCAAGTGTTCCCCTTCTGCTTCAACTTTCTCGAGGCTCCTGATCCGAAATCCAGAGGAAACTCCGGAGCTGGGAGGGAGCGAAGCTTGTCTTCCATTTCCGCGAGATTTGTGAAACATTATTTTCAAGTTGGAAAAGGGGGTCGGGAAAGCCCCTCCTTCCCCTTGTTTTACATCCGGCTAAAAGGGTGAAGATAATTCAAAGTTTCTCAATTGACAGGATTTGTAGGGGCTTTCCAATGGCAAAACCGCCTAAGCATGTTAAAAATATATTGTTGGTCGGTTAAAAACGCGTGTCTTTGCAGCTTTTTTAAGTATTTTCGTAGAACATGAAGCTATAGCGTAGGAAATCAATTTTGAGGCATCCTGAAAAGATTTCTGTTTGTCTTGAACTCTTTTCCTGGATGTCTATTTACTGACAAAAGAGAATTTGTTTCAGTAGACCGGTATTTCACGATCCGGCAAACATGAATCCAAAACTGAGTTTTTTTTACAGTGATCCCTTAATTTTTCACAGCAGTGTATATATATATATATATACACTTGATTAGTGATTGTTCTACTGCGCTATATATATCAAGAGAACATATATTGATACACAATTCACAACCATACAGATGAAAGAATGATTTGATATTTCGATTAGGTAGGCCTTTTTCAAAAGTCGAAGATTAGATAATGATTTTTTCTGAACACGGGGACATGGAGTGTATTTTGGAAGCTTGTAACCATTTAAGCATTTATGGATTATTTACTTTTAGTCCAGCGCGGCTCAATCGTTAAGATTGAGACCAGGAGGCCTAATTTATCCCAGTACCCATCTATAACCCCTTCAGACTGCCAGTCTCTCGTTCGTTGGTTGTGGCATCTACTTCAAAACTTTCGCTCGGGAGCAATCGTTAAATGCCACTGTAGGATCGTATGACCCCTCATGCAGATTTAATGGCAGCCGGGCCATGATTTAAGGAAGCTATATGGTTGTTCTCAAATTTAGTTGAGTTGCTTTCCCAACATAGACGCTACGATGCTGATCTTTTTCACACTGCTTACTGATCAGCTGGTAGACACAAATTCGTGATTGACATTGTACGCACCCATGACAAGTGTTAGCATTGACTCGTATCAGGAGCGGTTCAGTGAAAGTCCAGGTCGACCAATGGGGCTCCGAATATCACAAGGACCTCATCGATTTGCTCTCCCTGTGTTCCATATGACCGCAGTCGTGACGGACTTAATTTTGTTTTTTTCCGGTTTTTTGTTTGTTCGTATTTCTTTATTATATCACGTTGTTTATTAATATTACAATTCTCATTTTCGTTGGTGTTGCGGGGGAACGAATTGTTGAGCGAAAAGGGGTGTATCAACAAGGTATCAACAAAGGGGAAATTCATGTCAACCACCATGTGCCTAAAAATATAATTTACGTACCTTTTGGAGGAATCCTTCGTCACGAGCAAGTCGAGTACCGGGGCGAGGGCTTTCGATGCGTACATCATCATCGAAACAAAACTGTAGATGTAGATGTAGATTCCAACAATCAATTACACCTACAATCATGCTTTGGATTTTTGCTTCACTCAACTTGGCAGGTTCAAAAATGTTTTTATATGGATGTGGTACCGATTAGAATTTTATAGTGGCCGTATGAGGAAAGTCAAGTGTTAGAGGTATTGCAGAAATGTGAGATTTCATTTTGCCGTAGGTAGAGTTCTTCAAATTGATCCGCTTTCTTCGAGTGAGGCTAAAATGTTTTTTTATGCTTTGGCAAACCAAGATCAACCCGCCAGCAACAAGTGGGGATCTTTCGAATAATTAGACAGAAATACACTTATTACTTTCTATTGTTAGTTAAGAGGGTCAGATGTGTTGAGTCAAAGGTAATTTGTACTTTCCTGGGGTTCCTTTACTTGTAATATTCATTAGGTATACCGCAGTAATAACTCAGAAAAGACCGTATCTTTCCAGTGAAAGAAAGATAATACAAATATATGAAGCGAACAAGTTACCAGAAGAACAGTTGAATTGGGGTGGCTCTCCCTCTATCGTCTATTTCCCGAAACAAGGGAAGGGAAAGCTTAATAAATGAAAGCCTTCCCTTGATACCCGCTAATGAAACAACGCCGAGCAATATTCTCTTGCTATGGGGGTGCTTTCACCCCGTGATTTCTAGGGGTGAAGGCGGGAAGGATTAAGCCGGCGTGAAAGGGGGTAGGTGAAAGGTAGGGAGGGTGAAAGGCGTGGTGAAATGCGGGGTGAAAGGGGATTAGAGGGCCCACCCGGTGGGCACCTAAGTCCCTGGGTGGGATTTAAATATCTTTCCGAGAGTAAAAGGGCCCCTGAAAAGAGAACGGAAGCCCAGGGGCAACTTTTGCCTTTATTAACTACACGAAGGGCAGGGGGAGGGGGTAAACCGGAAGAAGGGGTATGTATAAAAGTGAAAGAGTATGCGTTTCTGACTCCTTTAATACGAGCTATTATGCGACAAGAATAGTTTTTTAATCTACTTGTTGGTCCTTCCAAGATAATTAGCCATATGTGTTTAGTATTCAAACAACCCCCTTATTTACATTTAAACGGCTTTTGCTCCAACTAATTATTAGGAACCTACCTATTGTGAGTGTTTTGGTTAGTTTTTTCAATAATACTCTTGTAATTGGCCAAGAAAAAAATTGTTAACCCCTCTCAAAAATTGTTGGTTTACGTTCCTAGATGTATAAAATCCAAATCGATGCAAATTATTACTCAGTGGCTATTATTTCTGTATTAGATAGCTCATCAACGAAGACAAATAGTCTATAGTTATCACTGGCATGCGACCAAAACAGTTTTTGCGCCATTCCACCTAGTCCTCATGTCTCTTGGTGCGCTGTATCTAAAAATGACATTTGTTTTGCACCACCATCCACTAGTTTTCTACAAAACACAAAACGCAGACCTTATTATTCAGTTTTATTTCTCAACTATGGCTCTCATGTAACAACGTACCTATCAAACGTTCTGGTGGCACAAAACCCCACACAGTGTCAACCAGAATCGGTTAACGCGGGAAAAACAGCAGATTGAAGACGATTGTGTTGCCGTGGCAACCTGTCTACACCACTTTTCCCTTGTAATACCCACTAATTCCACTATTCAGGGACATTTGCTATGAAATGGTGGGTTATGGAGAAAGATGGGTGTCACTGTTGGACCCACCTCTCCAAAGAAACCCAAAATGTAGGTGCAATGGTCAAAACGTGTTCAAAAAATAGAGTTTTGCAGGTATGAGATTGAAATCCGTATACAGTGGTTAATACAGTAGGTATACCATCAAAACCTGGCGCTTCGCGCCTCCCTTTACAACTCCAAAACACCACGATTTCACGCATTTGTAAAAAAATGTAACAAAAAGTTAAAAAAAAAATATCTAACCCCCCCTCAAAATTTGTTGGTTTACGTTTCAAGATGAGTAGAATCCAAAAATAAATAAAAAATCCGTCCGTCCACCGTAGGCCGTCCAAAGCTTTTCTCAGAAACTACTGGACCATACTTTATGGAATTTGGCTTAAAAATCATAATTCGGCCGGGAATGTGCCAATAGCATCCCGCAACACGTTCGATGAACCTTAATGGGTTCAAAAAGTGCTGAAATATTCTAAACTGAGATCTCATTAACTTTTAAGTTAGCAGCAGGTCATGATTTCTAGGGTTGCATTGTTAGATATCCGCCCAATGAATCGAACTAAACCACCCCGGTCGCTCTTCTTTCATCCATTTGCTCTCCCTAGTGGCTAAAACATTGACAAGAAAAAAGACCTCAACACGGGTGTGAATCGCAACCAGCACAACGTAGCGAAAATCGCCTAAAAACTACGCCAATGTTATCAGCTGATATGATTCCAATGGAATTCTCACTTTACGAGATTATTATAACTTCTCTATTCTATACATGGATTTGTGATGTGTGGGTAGGTGATCACCTCATTGATTTTCAGTTGGCAGGCGTTCAGCTCCTGTTATGTGCAGAAGAACTAGTAGAGTGTAGGTTTTCTATTTGATCTTAATTAAAATCTCCTCGGTAGGTGTTAACAGCTATGTAATTACATTAAGGAAGGTATTGTATAATAGATTTCGTTTAATGATTATAGACAAGACAATATTCTGCGTTTAGGATTCTACGAAACGTAAACCATATACAACAATTTACATCTACAATATAATTGCAAATTAGGGGGGACTCTGATCAGCTGTGGGACTTCTGAGGCAAGTTCATTTTCTAATCCACTGACGGTGCTGAAGTTCCTCTCTTGAGAAAACTCAAAACCAATTAATTAGGTATGAGGCATTGAGGCGCACTAATCAGCACAGAGGCTGAGAGTCTAATATCTCTCCCAATCGACTTACAATGATGAACATTGAAATGGAGCTCTTCTGGAACACACAGAATACATTTACAAGTTATCAAGGCGGGGTGTTCAGCTGAGGGACCTCACAGGCTAAATTCTGTCCTTGTCGACCTACGGTGCTGCAAGTTGGAATAGAGCACCTTTGGAGCCACATATACCCACATGTTTTTATATATCAGATATAATTCTAAGAGTAAATACACTAACAGCACTCTTCTACGACAATTAGTTTTCTTTCTATGACTTTTCAATGTTCTGACAAGAAACTACGTCATCGCATCGCTCCCACCTGGGGGGGCCCTGCTGCGATGTGTGCCAACACTGTTTGCCGAAAATTTAACGAAGCAGAAAAAGCAAACCACCTATCTTAGGAAAATGCAAATGGAGTCAAAATGGGTTTTCTTTACTATATCCCCTCATCTTCAACATGACATTTCTCCCATTCAAATCATCGCTATCTCATTTTGAAAATACTGTATCGATTTTTAAAACTTCCTCTTTTTAACGCATTTTCTTTTACAAAAGGAAAAATGTGTTGTATTCCCGACATTCGATTTTGATTAAACTTGGTATAGATGTAATCTGTAACATGGCAAGTGTAAAGATGTACCAGGGGCCGCTGACGCATGATCAGTTGAGTGTGCTCTAAAGCCATTTTGTCTCATATTCCACGCAGGGAGCTGAAATTAGGGAGGCTCAAGGGAGAATGCTGAAGCACCAAAACGTTACTTTCGTCATCATTAAAGTTCTCGGTCTAACAGCCGTAGCTGATTCAGCAGGAAGCTGAAATTTTAGAGGGAGGCTCAAGGGAGAACATCGAAGTCACTGAGTGAGCTCCAAAGCCATTTGTCTCCTATTCAACGCAGGAAGCGTCTATTTCACTCGGATCTCCTTACAAGAAAAAGAGTCATTATGTGACTCACTTCGTGAGCCCTGATCTACTTGTTTACTATAGTTTTTGGCTAGTGAAAAACTTTACTACTGCCACCCTCTTTTTAACAGCGGAGTAAAACAAAACAGGACTGTCTGATGAAGCAAATGTACACTTTGTTCGAAAGTTAAGTGATTGAGAGTTTATAAACTTAAACGGGTATTATATGGCTGGACTACTCCTCGTCCGATCTCAAGAAAGTCTGGGGTGTTAACCCCCAATGAAATAAATGGATCTATTTATCCAACTAACCTATATTTTACCGAAGGGATTGATTTAGGGTACTTTTTATTTCTGAGATGCGAGTTTTACACATCATTAAGAGCAATGCAAGATTAGGAATTTATAAAAAAATATATAAAATATTTATGTGTTTAATTGGATGTACCTATGTGATGAGAGTGCTGTGTATGATTCGGTGGTCGAAAGCTCGAATCTCAATCATAAAAAGATTTCCAAAATAAATCCTGCTAGTAAATATCGGATTAATTGGAAAATAGGTCGGAATGTTGTTTATAGTACGGGGGATGGATACTCACAAACTCGTATCCCAAGAATAAAAAACAATACCAATTCTTTGTATGAAACAGATTAGTTGGCAAAATATATCCAAATCTGTGGTTGGAATAGAGATCCAGTCTCTTGAACAGGGCCTAGTCCAATAGCTACTACCCGACTACTTGCTTGACGGGGAGTTTTTCAAATATTGTTTAAATTTCAGCCCTGGGGGGCAATAGTAATTTTTTTGCCAAGTGAAAAGCATAGGTAATAATGTTATTAATACTTGGTATTTATGAGCGATCCAACTCTCAGAATGAAAGATTTTTTCCCGTAAACCATTATTACCTCATGGAATGTAGTTATGCTTTTCCCAAGGATATAAATTGTCAATCTTTGATTAGGAAAAGGCGAGGAAAAAATTTGCAAACCTTATTGAATAACTACTTCTTCCCTAAGTCTCACTCAGAAGTTACGTGGGATTAGTACATTTTTTTATAAAAGGAACCAAAATTACGTTATAAAATTTTCGAACTGCTCTAATCAATCAACTAAGTAAGTTCCTCTCATTTTAGTGGAATGGTGACGGTATCTAGAGGATGTGTAAGGATATGCAGACACACCCACACACACACACACACACACACACACACACACACACACACACACACACACACACACACACACACACACACACACACACACACAAAAGCAGACAGACAGACACGAAACGTTGTCCAGGATGATCTAAAACGTAAAATGTGAGTGGAAATATGGAATTCGGAGAAAATATTTTTTTCATCTCCTGAACAATATTTCAGCTACCTATAGATAGGTATAGAGTTTGAAGCAAAATTGAACTCGGGGTTTGAAGTCAGAACAGGTTAGCACTGCGTGGAAGACGATGAAGAGGACGATTATGCTGGTAAGTCGTAGACGAAACTGAAATGCGAAAAATTATTTATTCGAACTTTAAGAACTGGCTTTTTTCTTCGAAAGTATGAGTTCCGTATGAGTTCCGAAATGTCAAAAACTGGTTGACTCTGCGATTCGTCATCCCTTGATCGGAGTCCAGCCAACGGAATGAACTTGTTAGGTCTTCCATGTTTATGTGTATCCACCGAAACCCAAACCACCAACCGAAACTGGAACTACTAATACTTCGCCTGACACGATAGCCTCGTTCCCTCTCAAACCGGTCCGAAATAAATCAACTACATACTTTCATTAAAGTGGAGTCTGAATAAATGATTCCAAGGTATTGTGTAGGGGATCTTGGGTGACAGTAGGGAGGACTGACGAGGGGAGAGAAGCCCAAGTATTCACAGAATTCAGAGCGGCGGCCGAGCCCAGAGCCTTCAGGCATGTCGTCGTCTCGGATCAATACTGGAAGCATTTTTTCTCTCCCTTCCTCCTATCATTTGGCCACTTATTCCTTTCGGATCGAGACTTTTTTGTGTGCGTTTTTAAAAATTTCATTTCAGTCTGTTTCAAGTCTGATGGGACTCATCATTGAGTGATTTTCAAGAGCGAGGATGTAATGTAATGTTTGTTTTTGGTGGGGGGGAGGGGGGGGGGGGGGGTCTCATTTATAGACATTATCCCAAACGAACGGATGAAATCTCCCGGATCACTATACGCTCATCCGTTTGCTCCCCCCAAGGGCTAGAACTTTGGCAGGATAAAAAAATTTGGAAAAAATACCATCATAGGAGCAAATTTGTTAGGTGCTGGTGGAACATAGCAAAAATCGCCTTGTAACTTCTACGCTCGAATCAGCTGATATAATTCCAATCGAATTTTAATGTCACGAAACCGGCTTTATTATAACATTTTTGACCTGTAGATAAGACTTGTAAAGCATTGGGTGGGTGATTAATTCCTTATGAATAATTTTCAACTGGTTGGTCTGCTCGCGCTGAATACTAGGAAAGTGAGGTGTGTTATTTAATTAAATTAGTTCCTCTTCCGAGGGGGTTTATACCTTCGCAGATATATTAAGATACCTTCGTTTGCTAATTACAGAAAAATTTTCTGGATAAAAGAGCTACCCAATACAGAAATAATAAACCATGGTGACATAATTTGCAGCTTTTTTTAACGAAAGTAATTGAAAGCATAACAAAGCAGTAATTTTAAGCATTAGCAAATGAGAATAGCAGGTAGTGCCGGTTTTAAGGTATGGGTGGAGTCATTTGTAGATTTAATGGATCTTCTCAGCTTGTCAAGTAAGAAAGCCGGTGGCATATGAGGTAGTATAGTATGTCCTGTACTACAGTGGCCAGTGGACACCTGTCCGTATATAATGCTTTCATCGGGTGATGATCCTACCACTCTACCACCTGTCGGCTCTCGAAGCTGCGGGTGGCGCCAAATCCGCGGATGATCCTTCCTAGCTTCACAATGACATTTTATTAAGGGGTGTCCGAAGACGAGCCACACCTGGCTCATTGGGGATCGGACTTCTGAAGGATCGCAACAAAAAGGCCCCCCCACAGTCAAAGAGCATCAAATCTGTAAACAAAACTGGTATAACAAAACGATTTCACGGTAATCTTATTATGGCATACAATACACCAAGCTATTGTTGGTTCAATAAAACGCAGAAAATTATTGTTAAGCCTAATCAAAACCTTCAGCGTAGATCGCTCTTCTTCCTTCATTAGATAGGTTGATAATAAATAGGTTGATGAAATATATTCTTATTTTTCATTATAGAATATTAGACGATAAACATACAGAAATATAGGTACTCACGATAATTAGCAAGCTAGCGAGTGACCTAAGAAAGAAATATCATGTATCGGGTCCGTCGATTTAACTCTGACCCAATTAATTCATTAGGTATTTGAAATGTCAGGTAAAATGTACAAACTGTATTTTCCAATAATGAACCTTTGTAATAGACCGAGAAAGATATTTTTAACCCCCTCCCCATCGCCCAATTCGTTGGTTTCACAATGCGTAGAATTATTAAAAAAAAAAAAAAAAAATCTTCCGTACTCCGCACAGTGGAGCAAGAGTGGAAATAACCCCTAAAATAGAAGTATATACCTACTATAGGACTCTGTTTTGAACGTTATTTTGCTCCTCGATTGTCAATGAATGGTGTAACAAGTCGCTTTTTACCGCTGAACTTTGTTTTCAACCAAGGGGAAGTGACAGTTTTCAAGCAGTCAGAGTAATTCAATACTATAAAGGCTTTACTTCCGAGGCAGTGTGTACGAATTCAAGACTTGAAATCCTATCTGCTATTATCATTTACGTACCTTTCCGGAGGAGTCCTTAGTCACTAGCAAGGCGAGTACGGGGGCCAAGTGCTTTGGGTGTGTAGATATAGACATCATCATCAGGCCTACTAGTACCAGTACTGTTTCGACGGCCTGATGATGGTGTCTTTACATCGAAAGAACTCACCCCCCCGTACTCGCCTTGCTAGTGACGACAGACTCCTTCGAAAGGTACGTAAATGACGTACGTAATAGTAGATGATGTTAATATTACTACCATTTCTCAAAACCAATTTTTTTTTTTTTTTTTTTTGCCTTGAGAGACTCAGTTCGCCGTGAATTGGAGAGACTCCAAAAACTGGACATGATTGCTCCTGTTTCTTCATCCAAAAGGGCTTCTCCTTTGGTTGTGGTGTCAAAAAAGTCTGGATAAATTCGTTTGTGTGTTGACCTGAAAAAGTCGGTTAACAGCAATTCACAGTCGGAGGAGGAATTCACAGACTCAGAGGAGAAGCGGTTGATGAAACTTTTCAGTGAAATCGAGCTGGGTGACAAAATCCGACTCAGCTACTGAGGGAAATGGTCAATCTATCGGCTGGTAGGGTAAGTGACATCCTTATGGCTTCAACGATTACCGACACTAGAAGAGGCTATTTTAACATGTAAAGATTAGTTGTAATTAATTTGAAAAAGATGATTTGATATTATTCTTCAAAACTGGAAGGCTATTAGAAAATGAATCAATACCTGGGTTATTTGACGAAAGAAAATTATAATGTATTTCCATACGAGAAATTAGGTTATTAAACAAATAATTGAACGGAGCAAAAGGGGTGGAAAATAAATGCTGTCGACGCCTTTGTAGGGTAGCTCGGCGCCCGCAAATCAAAAAAGGATAATAAAAGTGGGCAGTCGATATTATCGTTGAATATCTTGACCTTACTTAATTTAAACAGTTTTCATCCCATTAGGATGAAATTGTCACGAAATGCGCGGTTTAGGTTATGGTTCAACATCAGTTTCATTGTTGCCGAATTAATACTTCACTCTGCGCATGTGCAAACGTGAATTCCACCATGCTCCATTTTCTCACGCCCTAGTCGTCCTATCTCGCTCAAATTTTGATGATAGTTGGGAAATGAAAATTTTATCATCCCATATCAATTTCAATATGATTGTATCCATTAATAGATACTGCGCATGCACCAATATGCAAATCTTGTAACGACCTTAATTTTCACAGTTTTCATCCAATTTTGATGAAATTGTCAGAGAATGCGCAAGTTAGGTTGTAGATGATGCTCTATCAGTTTCATTGTCGCCAAATCAATGCTCCGCTCTGCGCATGCGCAAACGTAGATTCTACAATGCATCATTATTTCACGCTCTAGTCGTCCGGTCTCGCTCAAATTCGGATGAAAATTGGGAGATGACGATTTGATCATCCCATATAAATTTCTACATGATTGTACCATCTGTGCCAATAAAAAATAATTTATTAAACATGATTGTATCATTGAGAGCAACTGCGCAAGCTCCAATGTGAAATATTTGTATTTATTTATTGAACTGGCAAAAAGCCCAAATACCACAAGAAATGTTCTATGATTTTGCTCTTTAAGATAATCTTGGTTGATGAGACATTCAGAAAAATTGTATTTTTATGTGTGGCCGTTGTAGACTAGCTTCAAGCTTAAGCAGCATACAGTAAACTTGTAATCGTCAGTGCATGAGTGGGTTAGGTTGTAAATGGTCCCGTACCTATTTCATTGATCTCAACTCATCAGTTCATTCTGCGCATGTGCAAACGTAAATTACATTGAGTATTGTTTTTTCGTTTCTTAATTTACCAATTATGACGTTTCACACTACTTCTTGATTTACTCTTTTCCGCTATGAAATTTTTCAAGATCATTTGAACCTTTTCTATGATCTATACATTCATCTTACTTAAACGACGAAGTTATGTTCCACACCCACTTGGCAGACATTTGTTTGATGCTTTTCATTCCATTCAGATCAAAGCTGCATTATTTGTCATTGTATTCCATGGGAAAACCAAAACGGTAGCACACAATACCCTAACTGTAACGTCTAGCAGTGAAAATAACTGGGATTTGATGAGGCCCATAAAATCGCTATAATTATTGATTCCCTCCGCACCTAAGCTTTTATAGGAACGGTATTAAAACCGAAATACGCTATAAGAAAGATTCACGGCCTTTTCAGCCTTCCCAAAGCCCAAACTTCCACGACGAACTGGATTTAACTGCTGTATTTTCCCCTCGCTCGTTCCACCCGCCTCACTCCGGGACAATTTAAGCGCCTTGGGTGATTTATTTTTGAATATACATGCGGGTTAGTTGAGAAACTTTCCTTATAAGCTATTACATGACCCCAGATACTCCCCTTGAAAAGGCTTGCTACTTTCCAAGCCCTTCCTGCCGCCATATTCATCACGACCACCTCCCAGTATAAATAACGTTTTACGGGCTTATCATCTCAGGGTAACCATCATTCCCGCGGCTGCTGCGGAGTCTTAAAAGTTTTGCGGGGTCTTAATAAATTCTGTGGGTGGATTACGTAACCTAGTGAGTATTAACCATCTCACCAGACAATATCCCTGTCACTCTTAATCAATAATTAACCACAAGACACAAAATTTAAGGGCTGAACTTTTTTGCATTAATCGGGTTTGTGGCTTGTTTCTGCTGGATTGGTTGGTTGATTATTTTCAGTAAAAAACCATTGCAATTGGCGAATAGAACTAAATTTTTACCCTCAACATTTGTTAGTACACAGTGTTACAGTATTTATTAAGGGGATCCGTCAAGATCGTCCAACTGAAGTGATAAATACTGTAATAACACGCTCAAGGTAATGATACTGGGACGTGGAAATCCCTTCAACCCAAACATTCGCTCAGAACCGTGACTAAAGGTTGACTGTCCAACATGGACAATACTATTCTATTGATCCCTCCCAAAGCAATGGGTATAATCTTGATAGCACGTAATCGCTTCCATATCATTTAGCATGATACCCATGAATTTTTGGAATATCAATGATGACCAGGGGTGGATTCAGGATTTACATTTGGTGGGGGGGGGGGGGGGGGGGGGGGGCACTAGAAAGGAGGGAGTCTGAGGTATGGTATAGGAATAATAAATTACAAAGTGCATAATAATGAGTTTTTATTCATCTATCTTCAAATATGAAAATAATACTTAGATATATGGAAATAATATAACTATTATTTGATAATAATAATGAATAATCTAATTATAATATTTAATAATAATAATACTTATATGAAAATAATAACAGCCCTGTCGGCGCTTGTTCGCTCTAATCACAGAGTAACATCCCTTTATCATTTGTAATTAAAGTGTTATGTCGACCATTTATATGAATTCATTATTTGTGTTTTTGTTAAGATTCGGCCCAGAAGGAAAAAATGCAATCGCAACATTGTTCTAATAATTTTATTGGTCTTTTGGGTTTTTATTCAGCACCGTGGCCATCATCGGAAAGAATTGAATGATGTGCCCTCAATGAGGGCAGCGTCGGACACGGGAGGGAACAGTAAATAATTCATCTTTTAAATACTCATTCGACGCGTAATTTAATGTTCTTTCATGTTGATAATGGACGACATTTCGATAGGGTGCGCTATTTTCAAGGTAGTTAGTTTGAGGTCTTATGGTAAATTTCAGGCTGATCACAAATATCAAGGGTCCCTGAATAAATCTTGACCACTTTTTTGGGGAAAAAATCAAAAGAAAAGAAAACGAAACGCTTGCATAGGAGTCTGCAACACATTGGGACATTTTATGTCTTTAGTTGCAGACTCGTGTCCGGACCCTGGGCATCGTCAAGTAAATGTCCTAAAGTGGCTACATACGAAATTACAGCTTCCTAGAGTGTAAAGCATAGAAATTAGCTTTAAGAGCCACTCATCTGATCCGGACCCTGGGCATCGTCAAGTAAATGTCCTAAAGAGGCTACATACGAAATTACAGCTTCCTAGAGTGTAAAGTATAGAAATTACCTATTAAAATGATTTAACCACCGCTTCACAAATCAAACCGTTCTCACAATATTCGGATCACCTGCTGTGAATCAAATCATCGAAACACCAGCTCAATGAAATCATCAGATATTAACAAGCGGTTGAAATCATGCTCACAATACCCAATTATTGAGAATTATCACCTGAGTGTACACAATTATTCAAAGAACGGTCAACGAATTTAGTGTAATGAAAAACGACGAAGTACCATTTCCCTAGCAACGACTCGGTTGTAAGCGGAAATCATCAGAATATTTTTGTGAGCAATTTTCGTCATTCAATTTCCGTGACGTTTTTTTAGTTTATGTGCCATAGCAAAGACATAAAATGGCAAAATGCAGTGGAGTAAATAAATGGACATTTACGTGTTACTATCTAAATCATGCGAAAAGTATCACACTAAAAAAAAAAGGGGGGGGGGGTTTACCAGTATTACATATTAATAGCAATACCTGTCAAACTCCCTTTTTAAGATGAAACTTGAGGGGCATATGAAACCTCGTAGTTTAGAAATTGTTTTCTAGATGTCTTAATGAAGCTTTGTCTTAAATTTCAGTACCGTAGGTACATAAGAAGATAAATAGGCGTCAGAGGTCCCTCATATGATAAGATTCCCTCCAAACTTTGCAATTGTGTTTTAGATGTCCCCAAGGAGCTCCAATACAAATGTTAGCACCTTAGATTGAATAAGAGTGAATTCAGCTTCACGGGTTTCTTACCGTAACGCAACTTCGTACATAACTCACCGATTTTGATTCGCTCGTCGACGCTATTGTTTCCTGTAACAGTTTAGCCTTTAAGGAGGGCAAACAAATGAATGTATGGCAATTCGGGTGGTTTTATTCAATTTTTTGGGACGATGAATAAAAAAATAAAATAAAATAAAAAAAAAAAAAAAATTAAAAAAAACCTTGTTACTTTGAAAGTTTCCGAGGACAGATGCGATGAAGTACGAAAAAATACCAAAAAATACCAATGCCGAAGACTGGTCTTACATCCCTGGCGTTTATAATGCTGCAGACCTGCTTTCACGAGGATGTAGTCCTAAGAATTATTAAAGAGCCAATGGTGTGGGGGGCCAGAGTGGTAAAAGCTTTCACTAGACCAATGGCCACGTTCTGAGGTAGTGATTCAATCAGATATGGTGGATTCATAGAGGCGTAAAACCGCCATCACTTCTGCAATCACTGGCAAAGAAGAATCATTTCCCCTAGATTCTTTTATTTCTCTAAGTACTCTAAAATAGTAAGATGTATGCCATGTATGGCGTGGATCGTTCGCTCAGAACATTCGGAGTATGAGACTTCGAATATACAATTTCAAATGAAACTTTTAATACAGACTGATAAACAAAGCAATCGGTATTGGAAAACCATTCGTGTACCAGAATTATCTTCAAGGGAAGTGGAATATACCGAAAAGAAGATAATGTCAGTCATACAGAAAGAACACATTAATTCAAAAATGGGCAATCAACAAATTTCAAAATTGAAGTATATGACTGACAATGAGGGAATAATTTGAGTAGAGGCAAAACTACGAGCTTGTGGTTTTCCTCTCAATTTTAGAACCCCGATTTTGATTCCTGGAAATAGTGAAATAATTCGTAGAATGAGTTTTCAAACTCACACAGATCACTGCCATGCCCTGACACTTCTGTGCATTATAAGGGGAAAATTGTGGTTAGTTCGTGGGAGAAAAATATTATTAGTTCGATAATATCACGATGTATAAAGTGTCACCGATTTCTTGCCACACACGCTGAGGCCCCACCTGCACCACTACCTGAAGAAAGAATTCGCTGTGAAGCTGTGTTCGAGTCAACAGGAGTGGACCTCACTGGACCACCCAATCTCAGAGGGGGCCAATAGTCTTGGATAGCTATCTTCACATGTGCTACTATTATGTCTCCGTTTTAAAATAACTCTCTTCAGAATTATTATATCACCTGTTTGTTTCCATAAGGACCGTTGTCATTATGTTAATGTGATTCAATTCTTCTGTTGTCATTCTGGAATATAATATTCGCTCGTTCTAATATGTTTTGATGTGTTTAAGTTAATCAGAGACACAATAGTATTGGCGACGAAGAAGGTTTTACTGGGTTAAGCCAGTAGAACAGTATTCTACTTACCAACGATTACCAGGTCCAGAGTTTTAATTAATTTTGTCTCAGTTCTTCAAATTGTTCAACCATGGACGCAGCCCAATTCGCAGAATTGATGAAATCGTTTCAGACTTCTCAGGAAGCCATACTCAAGACAATATTGGCTCAGCAGAGTTCTTCGAAATCACATTCAAGTCATCAAGAAACCTCAAGTATGGTGCCATTCGAGCATTTTGATGCATCTACAGAGAAATTCTCATCTTACTTGGAAAGGTTTGAAAACTATTTGCTGATTAAAAATGTCACAAGCGAAACTAAAAAAGCCCAACTTTTGAACGCGTCAATTGGTTCTTCTCACTACAACAACCTTTCGGCTTTCTTAGGTCCAGATAACCCCATCAAAAACCGTTCGTACAGTGATCTTGTCAGGGATTTCAAGAAAATGTTGATGCCACATAGAAGCACGGTCGTGTCACAACATTATTTTCTTAATGTAGTTCAAAAAGAACAAGAAACTATCGCCGAATTCGTGGTTTCTTTACGCTCAAATTTGGCTGATTGTGAATTTCATGTGAAATGTACGTGTCAAGCATCGGTATCAATCGCAGACCTTTTCTTACGCGCTCAATTTATCAGAAGTCTCAGAGACAATTGGATTAGGGAGCAACTTCTCCAGTCTGATAAAACAACATTTGACGAGTTCGTCACTCTAGCCTCGGCTCTAGAAGCATCAAGAATAGATAGTAAAATTCTTATGAATCAAATGTCACTCGACCCTCAAGTTGACACACATAAAATTGCATATTCTCAGCGCGCAGGACGTTCTCGAAGCTCGGACCACTCACACTCATTTCAACAAACCTATCGTGGCAGAGAGAAATCCATAAACCGTTCTAATCGAATCGATTTCCATTCTCTTGGCATTGGAAACCTTTGTGTGCGGTGTGGCAATCCTAGCCATCGTGTCCGTGAATGTACAATCCCTCGGGAGTCCCTGAAATGTAGGGTATGTCATAAAATTGGTCACATTGATAAAGTTTGTATAACTTCCCTGCTCCAGAAGAAGGGTTCAAGAACGGAAGGGGCAAAACATGTGCAAGACTGCCAAGAACATGACAATCCAGATTATGAGCATGGAGTAAACATAGATAAGCTCGAAACAACAGTTGATCTGTACGAAATTCAATCAGAGTCGGACAAGTACTATGCTCAAGTTCTGTTAAACGGAGTTCTACAGAAATTTGAAGTAGACTAAGGCGCCAGATGCTGTTATCTGAAAATGATTTTGAGGCACTCCAGCTGAATACACACCTTGAACCTACTGGTATCTCCTTCCGATCGTACTCTGATCATATAATCAAACCACTGGGAAAAGTCTCATTGGCAGTTTCGTACAAAAATAAATCTATTGTCGGTGAATTATTTATCGTTCCTCGAGGACATGATCCTCTACTCGGCCGTGTTTGGATTCGTGGCTTGGGTATCGAGTTGAGAGAACTAGACTGTCGAAATCAGCATGATCAATCATTAACGGCACCCATCAATGCGGTAGCTTCCCTGGAATCAATTTTACAAGAATTCAAATCAGTTTTTGAAGAGAGAATTGGATGTGTACCCAATTACAAAGTTCAACTCCAACTAAGACCGAATGTAAAACCAATTTTCTTCAGGGTAAGAGATGTTCCTTATGCCCTTCGTGAACGTGTGGAAAAGGAGCTCGACTCTCTTGAGACTCAAGGTGTTATAACCCCTGTGGCTGTGAGTGACTGGGGGTCCCCTCTCGTCGTCATTCCAAAACCTGATGGTGGAGTTAGGTTATGTGTAGACTACAAGTGCGGTGTAAATGAAAGACTGGTTTCAGCAAATACCCCAATTCGACGTATAGACGACGTTCTCAATAGTCTTAGAAACTCGAAATTCTTTTGTAAACTTGACCTTCATAAGGCGTATCTACATTTACAAGTTGACGATGAAAGTGCCAAGATTCAAACGATATCCACTCACAGAGGAACTTACAAGATGAATCGATTGAGTTTTGGTATCAAGACTGCTCCGTCTGAGTTCAATAGGATCCTTTCACAAATACTGAAGGACTTGCCTAAAACAGAAGCATACTTTGATGATATTATCTGCCATGGTGCGTCAAAAGAAGAATGCGCGATAAATCTCCGAACGTGCCTGAAACGTCTAACTGAATATGATCTTCATGTCACTAAATCTAAATGTTCATTTTTCAAGGAAAATATCGATTACCTTGGCCACGTTATCTCACATAATAAAATCAGGAAATCTCCAGAAAAAGTCGAAGCTGTCACTAGAATGAGGACCCCTACGAATGCTGATGATGTGAGACGATTCCTCGGCTTAGTAACTTACTATTCGAGGTTCATTCCAAATTTTTCCTCAATGTCATACCCGCTTCGATGCCTATTAAAGAAAAACCAACGTTTCTCCTGGTCGCGTAGCTGTGACTTGGCGTTTGCAGCTCTCAAGAGCGAAATTTGTTCTGACCGTGTCCTAATACCTTACGATCCAACACTGCCACTGATTTTAACAACCGACGCAAGTCCTACTGGTATTGCAGCTGTCATCAGCCACAAAATCAATGGACAAGAAAGGCCCATTTCGTATGCATCACGATCGTTGTCTGCTGCTGAAATCAACTATAGCCAGCTTGATAGGGAAGCAACAGCAATTGTTTATGGAGTTAATCACTTCTACAGTTATTTATTCGGCCGTAATTTCATTTTGATCACTGACAATGAGCCCTTAACCCGCATTTTCCATCAAAGTGAAGCCTTGCCTAAAATGACATCTGGCAGACTGCTGAGATATGCATCTTTTCTATCTGGGTTTGACTACTCTGTGAAATTTAAGAAAGGCGTAGACAACAAAAATGTAGATTGCCTGTCGCGAGCTCCAGTGTTCCAGCCAAAACATTCAGAAACAGCAATTTGTGCGGAAGTCAACCGATTGTGTGAAGAAACGCTATTCCAAATATCAGTAGGTGTAATCACAGCAGACTCCATCCGCTCAGAAACTTCAAAAGACCCTGAACTGAGCCAGATTCTACTTCACCTCGACACACAATCAACTCATGAGCCATACACGATCAACAATGGAATATTGTTTCGACAAGATCGTGTCGTTGTACCCACTAGCCTACGTCAAGCAGTTCTCGCTGAACTTCATGCTACTCATCTTGGTATCGTGAAAACAAAACAACTCGCTAGAAGGTATGTCTATTGGCCTAAAATTGATCATGATATTGAAGTTCTAGTTAAATCATGTGAAAGTTGCGCTCTATCTCAGAATAACCCTCCTAAAGCTCCGCCACATCCCTGGGTAGACCCAGAAGAGAACTGGGAGCGCGTCCATATAGATTATGCTGGACCATTCCAGAATCATTACTTCCTTGTGTGCGTGGATGCCAAATCTAAATGGGCAGAAATAAAGGTAGTCAGGGATGCTCCAACCAGTTCTTCTACAATGTCTTTACTCGAAGAAATTTTTTCAATGCACGGCTACCCTTTCGTTTTAGTTTCAGACAATGCCACAATCTTTACCAGCGATGTTTTCAAAAAATATTGTACTGAAAGAGGAATTTTCCAGAAACTTATAGCCCCGGGACACCCCTCGACAAACGGATTGGCTGAACGCAATGTACAAACATTGAAGCAACGATTACGCACCGCTGCAAACGATTCCACTCCCATGAATGTCAAGGTTCGTAATATCCTGTTCCGCTATAGAGCTACACCTTTAGCCTGTGGTGAGTCCCCGGCTGACAAATATCTACACCGTCGGTTACGCATTCGTTTGGATGCTCTAATGCCGAATCCACATAGCCTAAAACCGTCGATCGTATATTCTACACCGGCTCGATCATTCAAAAAAGGGGAGAGAGTCATGGTACGCCTCTACATGAATAATAAGGAAGTCTGGCAATTTGGCACCATTTCTCAAAAACTTGGACAGCTCCACTACGAGGTCACACTGGACTCGGGCCGGATACTGAAACGTCATCTGGACCAACTGAAATCGACTCTGGTTCAAGGAAAACGAGTACAATTCTTTCCAACAGTCGAGACCCACAGCATGCCATCATCAGTACCTCATCACTCCTTACATGGCGTCCCTTTACCGAATTCAATAGTTTCGAACTCTCAACCAGTTTCTCAACCAATAGTTACTTCTGAGATACCAATACCAGCATCACCACCACAAGCAAACCACCACGAGTCTACCCTTCGCCGCTCCAACCGCACAAGACAGCCGCCGAAGTATCTTGAAGATTACCAAATGTAAAGTTTAAAATTCAATGTGTATCAAACTTCAATGCAAAATCAAAATTTTCCTGTAGTTCTATGTTAAGGGGGGAGAATTATTATGTCTCCGTTTTAAAATAACTCTCTTCAGAATTATTATATCACCTGTTTGTTTCCATAAGGACCGTTGTCATTATGTTAATGTGATTCAATTCTTCTGTTGTCATTCTGGAATATAATATTCGCTCGTTCTAATATGTTTTGATGTGTTTAAGTTAATCAGAGACACAATAGCTACCTATCGTGCCGTTCATTTTGAATCATTATTGTCTTTAAGCACTGAATCTTTTCTGAACGCATTGAGGAGCTTTATTTCTAGAAGAGGCCGGATTAAAACTCTTTTCGCCGAAAATGGGAGTAACTTTGTTGGTGCTTCGAATGCTCTCAAATTGTTGGACTGGGAAATATAGTGAGAGAAACTTCTGTGCAGAAAATATCCTGGAAGTTCAATCCTCCATCTGCAATCAGGTGGCGAGGATGGTGGGAGTACTTGGAGTGTTAAAAGACCTACTTAGAAGAAACTTGGGAAATTGTGTATTGATTACGAGGAGCTTTATACTATAATGGTTGACTGTGAAGCAGTGATGATTGCTCGACCATTGACTTATGTTTCTAATGAAAATGAAGATCTGATACCTCTCAGCCAACTCTCTTTTTGAAGGATATAGTTGAGCGTGCCTGATCTGGATTTGCTAGATTCGATGTCACTGAAGGAAAGAGTAACGTATATGAAAACCCTAAGAAAAAAAACCTTCGTGATCGGTTCACACGCGAATATATGGAAGAAGAAAGATGAAAGAATCGGACCTTCAAGTCGGTCACAAAAAAAAAAAAAAAAAAAAAAAAAAAAAAAAAAAAAAAAAAAAAAAAAAAAAAAAAAAAAAAAAAAAGGATGCAATGGCCACTAGCCAAAATCGTAGCACTATTTGATGGGAGAGATCGTAACCGACGACGGGTGGTTAGAATGAAGACAGCCTCCGGGGAACTTATTCGTACAATTCAAAGGATCTATCCCCTGGAGATTTCGACAGCTGAGTCCAGGTCACTTCAAAACGTACATTTGGCTACTACAGAGGAAAACCCATTATTTTCATTAAATAAAGAATAGCCACCAATGTCTCTGGACAACCTTCAAGATTGGGCTTGTACACGTGAGATGTATCTTAAATATTTGAAACTTAATTTGTTGCAATTTAGTCTTAAACTGCAAGGTGGGAGGATGTCAGCGATCTATAACTCCATGGTTTCTAAGGCTACTTGTGTTATTCGGGTTACGTAAAATTTTGAAAACTTTTGTGATTATTAAAATTATTGTTCTAACTGCTCATACATTTGAAACCCGCATTTGTACGAATATTCATGAAATATACCTAGGTTTCACTAACTTTTAACGACTGACTCTATTGGATCCTGATTTAAAACCTGTTGCTCACTTCACCATAGTATTCCAGCTACGGTTTATCCGCATCTACGGAACACAACACTGATGGGAGTGTCGTATTTATCAATCAAGCAACTGATGTTCAGGATTTCTACTGGTATGTGATGTTTCATTCATTTACTGGAAATGTCCATGGAATTCCTCATGCTTTATAACTTAGAAGGTTGCATACAATCATGATGTTTCATGTACCATTCTTCAACTCATCTTTATCTTCTCATTTTTCTATGATCCTCATAACATCATGGAAGACATCATTATGAACTCTTACCCCAGTAGTCAGAGTTCAACTTGCTGGTGAATATCACCTGATAACTCCTGGCACTCTGCTTCATATCTTTGTTATTATTAGTTAATTCTGTTTATACTTTTGTACCATATCAGTGAGTACCGATTTAGCTGTTCGAATACATATTCATGGCCATGGTAGGTAGGGTTCATACAGCTCGGTTAACACATATTTTCATTATAAATTTTTCAAAATAACATATTTATTTGTGTTGTTATTTGGCAACCTGCAACTAGTCAATTTATATGATTCTAGGCATTTCGCATATATATGAAATCTAGTCAACTTTATTCCAGTCACTTACAGAACTTATTCTAGTCAATTTCACATTAGGGTACCTACCTTAAATTATTATCAAATATCTATCTATACCTACATATTTATTTTTTATTTTTTTCTTACCACAACTTATCAGTGTCTTCAGTCAATTAAATACTGCAGTGGTCCTTCGAAGGTTGTCTGTTGTTTGGCTAATCTATTGGTTGACACACTAATGATTAGTCATTCGAGCTCGAGCGGTTAAGTTTAACTGGCCCCCTACTATCTTAGGATAAGGTCCAAAACTAACCCAACCAAAATTTTATGGAGCCTTTGCAATATTTTCATTTTTTACAAAAACTCGCAAAAAGTGGGTGACCAATAACTGCTTCTCTTACTAGCTACAAGGTTCATAATGTTTTAAGCAAATTTTAAGATTGGGATAAAACGGGGGACCTGTTATTCCGTATTAGTTATTGTTCTGGATGAAGTAAATACGAACTGGGGTTAAACGGCTTATACAGGTGAAGGGACCGTGTAAAACACCTGGCTTAGAGGCATCTCTATTCTGTTGGGGGACCGTGTTAACGGCCGAGGGAAACAGGCCTTAGATCGTTATTGTTCCTGACCTTAAGATTAAATTAATGGCCGCGGGAGACCTCCAGGGGGTTAATGAAGGCTCGGGGCATTGAAACTTTACCGACTTGCCGGGGGTCAGGTTTATGGTGACAGTAACGAAGGCCATCTGCGGTTTAACTGTTTCAGTTCATCACCGATTTAAGCCTCGTGCTACGCGAGGGCGAATGCTGGCTCATCTCTTGAGTCTCTGTTGGAACAGAAATGAAAATCCAAGAACACCTACTTTTAATATAACAGCATAAATCTGCTGATTAGGGAGTTGAAAGAGCATGGAGGTGCCCATCAAAAATGTATGTTTCTATTTGAAATAATCATTTAAACTTTGATTTATTATCGTTATTATTTATTGTTTCCAAGTCTACCAAAGGTAGCGGAGGAATTGGTTTCAGTTTTGGCAGAAGAAACATTTTGTGTCTCCAAAATCACATAATGCACAGCCTCTTAGGGACCTGTGGAAGTGCTTTATGCCAGATCAGCTATACGAGCGCTAAAGGTAACTTATACAACCTAGAACCCTGAAAATCGGTATAGCCTTTGTGGGAGCGCTAAAATCGAGTGCGAGGAAGTCTGATCAGCTGGGTCTCATTTTCTTTATATTGTGAGAAACCTGGGAACAAGAATTGATCCTTAGCGACAAGATAGTTGTGAGATCCCTCGGCAACAAGCACGAAAACCCAATTTTGATTATTGTTGTCTTGAATGTTGTTGAATTATGTTGATTTAAATACTAAAGTTGAGTTTTGGTGATTTCCGTGTTTCTATCTTCTTTCGTACACTTGTACTTTTTGACAATATTCTTGCTCTTAAGAATTAAAGTACTAAATGCCTCCATGGATTTCTTTCCTTTACACAATATCATAGTTTCTCGTTTTAGGCTGAACCTGTAAACGACTCTGTCGACTAACTATGACGTTTGCGCGGTACACAAAATATTTGGATATTAAAAAATGAAATCAGATGAAATTCTGAGATTACAGGTATCAACTTCACTCATTTCTAACAAGTTAGTCTTATTGAAAATTCAAATTGAGAATGGTTTGCTATTCCTCACCTGTATATATTGCTCTTTGAATTACACCATTCGCAATTTGAATTTGTTTTGAATTTTCCACAAAAACTTACTTAACATTTTTGTTCTTTTCTTCACTTGTCACTAATGCGGATATTTCTGTTTTGAATTTATATTGTATTAATCAATGTATATTTATGTTGTTTTGGGCTATACGTCTATTAATTATTTTATTTGATACAATTTATATTTTCTCTCTTCACTTGGCAGAATTTGGTCAGGGCTTTGACCTGGCCGACTCCTTGATGTTTAGCGGTTTCAAAAACTTTGAAGGGAAAGGCTATCGACGTCAGCTCTCTCCGTCCGTGCACCTACCATAGAAAAGAAGAAAAATCGGAAGCAGGAGAGGCAGTGGGGGAGGTTTGGAGAGAAAAAAAAGTGGCAAACTGTGGGGTTGGTGTGGGGGTGGGAGTAAGGTTAGGCGGTCTCGAGTTTTTAATAAAACTCTTGTCTGTTCTGGCGATGGTGCGGTGGAGAGAGAGGGGGCTGATGGATGGCTCGGGTAGAAGGAGAGGGGGAAAGCAGTACGATATTAAACCGGGGTTTCTCCACGTAACCTCTCCTCGGTGTTTTTCCTCTTCACCCCTATCTCTCTCTCGCACATCTTCTCCGTCATTCCCTCTCGTATTTTCCATTTTTCTTTTCTTCAAGGTCAACATAACGCTGGGCACACGAGGATTTTGTGGTTGGGGAGGTCCCTCGTAGGGCAGAAGTGTGGTGAGTGAGCCTGAGTGTGGTGACTGAGCCTGAGGGAGTGAGGTACGAGTATAATGTGGAGTTGCGCCAATTGAAAAACGCTGTAAATGATTACTAAAGGTTTATTATTTCTTCCGAGTCTACCTATAGGTAGCGGAAGCATTATTTTCACTTTCGAGAGAAAAAAATTTTTGGTCTGCAAAATCAAAACTTTCACTCGCATCTTCTTACGTTTTAGTCCATTCTGAACAACTCTGGTTCCGTGTCTGCCCGTCTGTGTGTGTGTGTGTGTGTCTGGGAGTGTGTGTGTGTCTACCGTGTGTCTGCAAATCCTTCAAGCTTATTTTCCACAGTTTTCATTCGATTTGGATGACATTTTCAGGGAATGTGCGGGCTAGAGGTTAGACGGTTCACCTATCAGTTTCATCGTTCTTGACTCAATACCTCACTCTGCGCATGCACCAACGTAAATTCTACCAAGCATCATTTTCTCTCGCTCAAATTTGGATGATAGTTGGGGGATGACAATTTGATCATCTTATATAAATTTCAACATGGTTGTATCATTAATAGCTACTGCGCATGCGCCAATATGAAATCCTTGTAACAAGCTTATTTTCCACAGTTTTCATCCGATCTGGATGAAATTTTCAGGGAATGTGCGGGCTAGAGGGTAGACGGTCCCCTGTCAGTTTCATTGTTGCCAAATTAATACTTCATTATGCGCATGTCGTGTCCGAGACCTCGGAGAGGAAACATCGCGCTCGAGATATTCGGAAGTTTGTTTCGCTAATGTGAATTATCAGTGAAAAATGAACCCACCGGACGCCGCCCGGTCGGTGACCCTTCGTGAAGTTATTGAAGAAACTGAGGCGACAGTTGCGAAAATAAAGGCTGAGTTGAACGTGTTTACCGAACAACTACAAGATTCACCGCTCGTTCATCCAATTGGTGAGTTATTTAAAACCGTTTCTACTCTAATTTCATTTCTGAGTGAGACAAACGAAGTGGTCTTGGAGGAGAAAAGAAAGGTGACTCTGCAGTCAGGGTTATTAAAGCAGCGCGATGAGCAAATCGAATGTCTCAAGGAGAAAATCGAACAACTAGGCTCACAAAAATCGCTGAAGCCACAACAGTCGACTGTGCGCTATTATTCAGACGAGAGCGAAGATGTCGACGAATCAGAAAAGGAATTCTCTGATCCCCAAAAGCGTAAAAGGAAGAAATCCAAGGGTAATATTCCAACGCAGAATAAAACAAAACAAATTTTAAAAACCAAGGACCCGAAACCCCCACCAATCTACTTGCATAAAATCACCGATAATTATAAAACGATTGAGGAAGCGGTGCATGAACATGCTCCAAATTCCAAAGTCACTGTTATGAGGGATAATCAGGTTAAGATTAACCCATCTACCTCGGATGGATTTCGGAACCTAAGTGAATTCCTTCGAAACGAAAAATGTGAATTTCACACGTACCAAGATAAACAGACTAGACCCTATTCAGTCATGATCAAGGGTATACATAAATCTCTGTCTGAAACAGAGATAGAGCGCCGATTCCAAGTAGAATACCCTGATCTCGGAAAAGTAAAGGTCACACGCAAACTAGGGTGGAAAACGAAAAACGCCCTGGACATGTGCATAGTTGCCTTTGAAAATGGGACTAACATAAAAGATATACATGCAATTACATCCTTACATGGAGCGAAAATTGCTGTGGACAGTCTTAAGTCTCCTAACCTTGTTGCACAATGCAAAAACTGTCAAGGTTTTGCACATACGAAGAATTATTGTGTCCTTGAGACAAAATGTGTCAAATGTGGTAAAAACCATGCGACAAAAGATTGCCCCAAGCCCGTTTCAATACATCCAAAATGTGTCAATTGTAACTCAAACGAACATCCCGCAAGCTACAGAGGATGCATAGTTGCGATCGAGGCCCAAAAGAAGTATAAGGAGAACACTCGAAAACAGCAAAGTGCAAAATTCACTGTCAAGACACCGTCACAAGTTCTTCGGGAAAAAAATGCAACTCCCTACTTACAAGGAGAAGGGGGAGAAAACTTAAAAACATACGCGCAAGTCCTCAAAAACGTCCAAACGCTTCAGCAAAAACCTACGTTGAATGAGAAACATGCTGACCCATTAACTGTTATTCTTGATCGTCTAAACCAAATTGATCAACGATTCACTGAATTCAATAGAAGAATCGGAGCACTGGAAAGTAAACTCCAATCCAAATCGAAGAAATAACCATGAAATATCTCAACATTATGTCATGGAATGCAAATGGGCTCATATCTAGAAAAAGTGAGCTCCAATTAGTGCTTGAGATAAATAAAATTGACATTTGTCTTGTGTCAGAAACACATTTTACTAAAGAATCTTATTGCAAAATAAGGGGCTACAAATGCTACCATGCACTTCACCCAAGCAATGCTGCTCAAGGAGGAAGTGCTGTTTTCATAAAAGAAAATCTCTCCCATCACGAATTCACTAAGATTGAAACAGAAATGTTCCAGATTAGTGCAATAGAGGTAAAAATGGAGTCATTCTCAACCATAGTAGCGAGCATCTATATACCACCAAAACACACTGTCAAAGAAGAAGATTTTGCTGATGCGTTTGAGCACCTGGGAAATCGGTTTATCATCGGAGGGGACTTCAACGCCAAAAACACATACTGGGGCTCCCGAATTACCTCTACACGAGGAAGAGAACTGTACCAGTACACATCTAATCATAACTGTGAACCACATTCAACAGGCAAACCAACATACTGGCCAACAGACAGAAAGAAACTTCCTGACCTCATTGATTTCTTCATTACCAAAAACATATCAACAAACTATCTGTTAGTACAAGAATGTTTTGACTTAAGTTCAGATCACTCGCCCATTATTCTTACGTTAAGTGACTGGATCATCCAAGCTCAACAAAATCCGACACTTACTAACAACAAAACAGACTGGCTCAACTTCAGAATTGAAATAAACCAAGAAATTGATCTCAACGATTCTCTAGACACCCCAGAAGAAATAGACAGTGAACTAGCAAAACTCGTTTGTAGCATACAAACAGTAGTCAGCCGCAACACACCAATTATAAAAAAGCGACAAAAAGGCTTGAACTATCCAAGGGAAATAATGAAAGCTATTATGAGAAAACGCAAAGCAAGAAAAAAATGGCAAGAAACACGAAGCCGAGTGCACAAAGCTGCTTGGTATAAAGCTGCAAATGAGCTGAGACAGATGGTCAAGGAGATAAATGATGCAACCATGGAGAACCTTGTTTCATCTCTAACCAACTGTAGGGATACAGACTACTCCCTTTGGAAAGCTACCAAACACTTAAAAAGACCAATTGTGCAAGCTCCGCCCCTTAATAACGAACTAACAGGTAGGTGGATAAGGAGCAATCAAGAAAAAGCAGATGTCTTTGCAAATCATCTGGCTGATATTTTCACAACAAACCCTGGAGTGCCTGATGAAGAACCTCTTGAAGTGGTCCAGCCGTCGGAACCAGATATTTCCATTCCATTTGTCACTGTCAAAGAAGTACAAAGAACAATTCAGAAGGAGATTAACCCAAAAAAAGCACCGGGATATGACTTGATCACTGGTTTAATCCTGAAATATCTTCCCCGAAAGACCATAGTCAAGTTAACAAAAATCATAAATAGTGCCATTAAATTTCGTTACGTCCCTCAGTTATGGAAAATAGCAGAAGTAATCATGATTCCCAAGCCAGGCAAACCGGCAAATGAGTTAAAGTCCTACAGGCCTATTTCACTCCTACCTGTGCTTTCAAAACTATTTGAAAAACTCCTTCATAAGAGACTACTAGTAGTTGTAGAGGAACGAAAACTTATTCCAAAGCACCAATTTGGCTTCAGAAAACAGCATTCCACCATAGACCAAGTCCACAGAATTACAAGTCTCATTGAAAAAGCATTCGAAGAGAAAAAAGTGTGCTCTGCAGCCTTTCTGGATGTGTCACAGGCATTTGATAAAGTGTGGCATGAAGGGCTTATTCACAAACTTCGCAAAATTCTACCAGCATGCTATGCAGCAATTCTGGAGTCTTATCTGACCGACCGATACTTCCGAATCAAACAAGACGACGCTTTCTCGAAACCTTTGAAGATTCATGCTGGAGTGCCACAAGGCAGTGTACTAGGCCCACTACTGTACCTGCTTTACACTCGAGATCTACCAGAAACTGAGGAAAATATAACTGCGACGTTTGCAGATGACACCGCAATTTTGGCGACAGGAGAAACCAACATCGAATCAGTTACAAAATTAAACCACTCCATCCTCCGCGTCCATGAATGGACAAAAAGATGGAGAATTAGATTGAATGAAGCGAAGTCTGTACATGTTGATTTCACAAATAAAAGGATCAACTACGTGCCAGCCTTCCTTGACAACAAGGCGATTCCTTATGCCAATGAAGCTAAATATCTTGGGATGACACTCGATGCCAAACTGAGGTGGAAATCACATGTTAAAAAGAAAAAGTCTGAACTAGTTATCAAATTCAGGAAAATGTACTGGCTTATGGGAAGACACTCAAAACTGTCTATCCACAATAAGCTCATATTGTACAACCAAGTCCTCAAACCTGTCTGGACATATGGTGCGCAACTGTGGGGGTGTACTGCACAAAGTAACCGCAACATTATTCAGCGCTTTCAGAATAATGTTTTGCGTACCTGCGTTGATGCATACAGATACTTCAGAAACGACAGATTACACTATGAGTTGAAAGTTGAATCTGTCAATGAGGTTATCCGCAAACAAGCCGTCAATCATCTTTTGAGGCTTAGAGATCATGTTAACGAGGATGTCGTTCAGCTCCTTGACACCGAAGATCTACTTAGAAGACTTAAAAGAACTAAACCGCATGAACTAAGTGAAATAAAATGAACGTCAAGACTAGTGAATCAATAATCAGAACAATAAGTCTAAAGTGAAGTATATTAGATCTTAAGAAAATGTATATATAAAGTAACCACATGAATATTGCTTATAAGTTGTTATTACTTGGCGCAATAAAACTTGTCAAAAAAAAAAAAAAAAAAAAAAAAAAATTATGCGCATGCGCAAACGTAAATTCCATTATGCTTCATTTAGGTAAACGAGGAAGCTATGTGTCCCACCCAACTTGGCAGACGTTTTCTGTAGTAGAGAGCTCTTTTGTGCCGATTACTGGCCGCTTATATCAGACATCACATGCGTATAGATAGTTTCAAAGAAAACCAAAAATGGTATTCGCTGGACAGACGGATTTTAAAAATTCTTAATTCCGATTTTTCGAATTTTCGTAATGATCTTGAAACGAAATCCTACAAATTTTGAGGTGGTTAATGTTTTTTCTTAAAACTAGCTATGAAGTATTTTAAGTGTGAATTATTATAGTCAAATGTTATGTAAATAAGACGTTGCAAAATTATTAAACAACTGTAAATAAAACGTTGCAATTATTACGCAACATTGCCGCACAGATATCTCGTCCCCCTCCCCCTTCCATCGCCCTTATCATTTGTCAGGCTTACCTTCTTACAACCAAATAACTAGTACACAGATGATGAACAGTGCATGACGTAAAAAAAGGGTTCAGTAAAAGAGATTTTGGGTGAGAATATACACATTGGAAGAACGGGCGACTTTCGTGCGTTGAATTTCACTTTTTTTTAAATCGAAGAATTTAATTTTGTACCCTTGAAATCCCCCCGACTGCAAATTTACAGGTCAAACATCCAAATATGGTTTGGGCAAAAAGCCAATAAATTAAAACTAAATTGACGTCATTGGTGGATGGCGCGGAGGTTCACCACCAGGTGGTCGTGAGGGTTAGGGCGTTCCTCGATGACGTCATTCAGCTTAATTTCCACCACTGTTTTGGCCACTTCCAATCATCTGATACCCTCCACATTGCACCTTCGAGTAATGTGAAATGATCTTTCAGCTGATGGAATAACACGAATTAGGTGAGATTACCCATTGTCAACCGTGGGAGTGTGATGCAGGTTGGACGGACAGAGGCTTTTGGCCACCACTTGCTTCAAGGTGGTTTCTTACTAATCAATCTAGGAATAGAAAAAGTTTTTTTTTTTTTCTACTTTTTCACATTGTTACTATAATAGTGTTATTACCATTGAAAATTATAAAACATATTGGTAAGTAATGCATGCATTACTGGAACGTCCCTATGAATGGATTTTATTTAATTTTTGTGAGAGTTGAGATAAGAGAAAAACAAAAATATCATGACTGCTCGGACCCCCCCCCCCCCATTACATCCCTCCACCGACAGCGAATTCCTATCATAAGTATGAAATTTGAAACTCCTGACATAATTTCCAAAACTAGACCAAATTGATAATTAAATTTTAGAAAAATGATCACGGAAATCTGACTAGAATAGTTAAAACATCATGATTTATTACTATAACCCCCTCCATTCATCCTCTTCCATGATGAAATTTGAAACTCTTGATATACTTTCCACAACTTTATCAAATTGTTAATGGAACAAAAAAAGAATCACGAAAAGCGGTGGAGGATTGTTAAAACACTTTATTTATCAGTATTACCCCCTCCGTTCACCACCTCCACATTGGCCGGGGACGTGCCAGTAACATCGGCATCAGTTTTGATCAACCCTAAAGGGTAGTGATACACGGCTAACGTGTTCAAAAATCGAGATTCAGAAAACTTTCAAGGTCACAGTGATGATTTTTTGCTTGTAAATGATGAATGTAATCCCAAAGAATCGATTAAAACTATTGGCAACGCTGTAGGTTGAACCGCTCATTTTCCAAGAGCGCAAGAACTTCGAAATACAAACTAACGGAATTAACTTTCGGAATTCTAAGCGCGAGACCATGTGCTGCTAGCGAATCTAACGATTAGCCTATCAAACTTTAAATTCCATTAATGGTCGCTAGAAAGTGGGACCGGAAGACATAGAAATTGCCTTGTAAATATCAGCTGATATAATTAATGCCAATATTGCAATTATAAGGTGATTTGGTTCCAATGGAATTTATTATTTAACTTTACGAAATCGAGTTTATCAACTATTGTCAGTTCCGATGTACCTACTAGTGAAGCATTGGTACCTAGCTGCTTAATTTCATCTCATAAATTGCCAAATCAAAAATATACCGATCTATCTGAATGGCAGAGTCATCCCTTATGCCAATGAGGCAAAATATTTGGGTATGACTCTGGATACAAGGCTCCGCTGGAGAGCGCATGTAAAAAATAAAAAAAGAGAATTGGAAATCAAATTCCGAAAAATGTATTGGTTGATTGGTAGACAATCTAAATTGTAAATCCAAAATAAATTAACTTTATACAATCAGGACCTTAAGCCAGTCTGGACATATGGTGCACAGCTCCGGGGCTGCACTTCTCAAAGTAATCGTGATATTATACAGCGATTCCAGAACAAAGTACTGCGGTCATGCGTCGATGCGTACCGCTACTCGACCGAAAATGATATCCATAACGACCTCAAAATTCCCACAATAAATGAAGTAATAAAAACTCAAGCGATAGCCCACAATCAGAGGCTCCGAGGTCATATCAACGAGGAGGTTGTGAAGCTGCAGGACGTTGATGATCTGCTCAGACGACCGAAAAGACGAAAACCTCACGACCTGTGGTAATAGGGAGTGATGTGTTCATGAAAGTTTGTTCAGTGAATGTAGTGCTGTGCGCTCCTGCAAATTGTGTTCATTTAAGACACTAAATTGCTGAAATAATGTATAGGATGTGTTATGTATCACAGTCTTGTTTCAGTCACCGATTATTCATTGCCAAAGAAATGTTGCTAATAAGTTGTATTACTTGGTGCAATAAATATTATGAAAAAAAAAAAAATGAATAAATAAATAAATTGCGTCTAAGTCTACTAATAGGTAGGTGAAGCATTGCTTTTGCTTTTGAGAGATTGAAGAGTTTTAGACTCCAAAATTTAAACTTATTGGTAATTATCTGCGGAGAAGAGCTATCTAACACAGAAATAATAAACCTTTGTGTAATAATTTGCAGCGTTTTTTCTCTCCTGAAACTTGCTCTCGTTGTTCGAAGGACTCGTCTAGTCCAACAACTCTCCGCCCTTGAGACGTCAAGTTCTCTTCCCTATTCGCAGCGCGCGTCAACTACGTCAGGCGACGACCGGATATTACGGCGCCTTCCGCAACGAATGGGGCGTCTTGTCCTTTCGGATAATGTCCTCCTCCCCCACCACCTTCAGTAGGTATTAAAAGAATCTTTATACTGTGGCAATATGCTAAGAATTTTAATTTCCTTTCCCCAACAAGGGAGAAAAAGCTTCAAGAAAAACCCCGTCCTCTCTCACCCACGCCCCCCTCACCCTCCACCATTATAAATCAAGGGTTTTTTTGAATATTCACAAGGACGAAAAAGGGGCCTCTTTCGAAGGATATTAACAATTCTCCAGTGGAGACATTTTTAATTTTGACCTCCTGCGTTTTTGAATCCCGAAAAACGGGTAGTGCTACAAAGTTCCTTTTGGTCTCCCTCTCGCTCCATCGTCCTGCAGCGTATTTTCTTTGAAATTCTTCTCTCGGATTTTCAGCCCCCTCCTTCATTCCTTCCACTTCATTTTAAAAGATAATTGACAGCTAAACGGTTTTAAATAAGAGCTATTCTAAATGTTAATAACTTTTATTGCGTTTGAAGGGCTCGGATTTTCTCTGAAGACGTTTTTACGACGAAGGGAATAACGGGAAAATTCTTTTATGTGAAACTCATTGTGAGAGTTCATTTCTGATTCATCTTCATTAAGAACACAAAACAGGTAAGAAGGTGATAAAAATTTTTAGCCGTGCAGCATGACCATATGTTCTAGCTTTTGTTATTGGGATATTTTTTAAATATTTATGAAAAATAATTTTAAAATGTTTGAAGTACTCAAACTTGGCTTCCATAGAAACTAAAAATGTTATGACAAATCTTACAAAATAGAATATTCTACTATACCATCAATTTTTCGAATTTTACAATTTTTCTGCAGTTTTTTAAATTGGTTTTTAGCTTGCTATGATCAAATTCAAACACATTTGACAGTACTATCACATTTCGAGTAGGTAATAATTTCTTTCGGGTTCACAGTTGAAAAACTTTTTCCATTCAGTTTGCTGAAAAATACAAATTTTAAAAATGTGTTGTCATTTTTCATGATTTATTTGTTAAGCAAGTTTTTAATTTGAGCCTATTGTTGTGCTCAAAACGTCCTGTACAACAAACTCATATTTTCATTGAGAATTTTTTTTTTTTTTTTTTCGATAGCACGGATTTTTTAATCTCAATCTTAAGAATGGGGCTTATTATATTTGGGAAGCCCCTAGATAGAGGTCTGGTATTTTTTAATGCACAGAACTTTTATATGAGTTTCATTGAAATCGATTCGAGCAGCCGATAGAGAAATCTCCCGATTAGAGAGAGAGAGAGAGAGTTTAATTCTCTCTACCCTGTCTGTACGCTGTCCGAAGTTTTACAACTGGACTAAACTATGTGAAATTTGGCTCAAGTGAAATTTGGCTAAAAAATCATATTTCGGCAAGGGGTTATGCCAGTAGGGGCAGTAGGTAACATTGGGATCAGGTTTGATCAACACTAAGGTGTCGAATCTAAGGGCTGAAATATTAAAAAATCGAGATCTCGAAAACTTTAAAGTAATGTTTCAGTAGATATCAGTAATGTTTTTTTGTGTTTCATTTATTCCTATTCCCCCAAAAACGCTAATGAAACCACCCAGGTTTATCCATATGTACGTTTATCCGTTTGCTATTCCTAAGGGCTAAAAAATTGACTAGGAAAAATACAGCGAGTGAATCACAACTGATATACCTAATGCCAATGGAATTTCCACTGCGAGAAATCAAGTTTATTAAACATTTTGTCAACTCGAATCGTTTTGGACTTGTAAATCATAGGTAAGGTGATTTATTCTACCCAATCAATTTTCAGATGGCAGTTCAGCTCTTGTAAAACACAGATGAACTAGTAAAGTGTAGGTATTTTATTTAATTCAAGTAATCTCTCCACGGTAGGCGTCAATACCTATGCAGTTACATTTACAGATATTGAATAGTAGATTTTGCTTGATAATTACAGACAAGATAGTGTTCTGTGTTTTGGATTACACACATTTTGAAACGTAAACCATCTACATCCAATTACAAAGTATGGTGGGGCTTTAGGACCACTGAGGCTAACTCATTTTCTAATCCATTGACAGTGCTGAAATTTAAGATGGAGCTCCTTTGGGACACCTCGAAAACAATTAATAGGCAGGAACGTAGACCAATCAGCTGAGGGACCTTATAGGCTAATTTCTGGCCTGGTCGATCTACGGTGCTGAAATTTGAATAAAGCGCCTTTGGAACGCCTTGAAAACAGAATTACTAAATACGGTTCTAACACAGTAATAATAAACCAATGTGTAAGAATTCGCAGTGTTTTTCTTTCTTCTCGAGGACCCAAAGTCCCATTTGTACGAAAGTCCTAATCGTACGTATTAGAGAGTCGAATTAAAAAAAAAAAAAAAAAAAAGTAAAACGTCATTAAAAGATTCATCGAGATCAGACGGATTAGATACATCCTTTGTGACTGCAACTTTGAGACGATATTCTGGAAGTGTTCATTTTCCAAAGATGATAACAGCAGTGGTAAACAAGAAATAGCAAACAAATGGAGATGGAGCTCGTTGTATTCAAATACGTCAGATTAGAAACAAGGACTCTGAGGCTCCCTGGCCGAAACATCCTAATTTCAACACAATAAATCCTGAATTGTTCAGCTGTGGTAAGTAAATTTATTAGGATTCGATATTCCCTTCGAGTTTAGAAAAACAGTCTTAACTTGTTTGTCACACGCCGCCCACGCGTCTTGTTTACACTAATGCTGAAAGACAGGGGACAGCTCAGATCCTGGGAACTGAGATTAGCTCTCCTGAAAAACGGGGATATGAAGCGCCGTGACCAACATTCCCCGAGGCCAAGGTAAACAGAACATTAGGAGCTTCAGTCACCAGCTCCGAACCCCCCACGTGGGGTAGGGCGTTGGTGAGACACGTGTCGCCAACTCGGGACACGTGCGAGCCTCTTTTCAAAGCCTACAAACTGCCTTCACTCCCTCTTCTGTTCGTCTCTATTAATACTCCGGTGTATCCCAGAATCTTCTTCCCCCCAAGTCTTTATTGCTTTTGAGCCTACCCCTCCTTTTCGCGGCGAAGCGTGAGATTTGATATTCATACTTTGTCAATCATTACCCTAACATCTATCTACTTCTGTTATCTTGCCGTTAATGGGGAGACGTCCTCTGGTATTTCCCTCTTTGATGTTTGATGAATAACCCTGTGTTCAAGTTTCACTGTACATGAGACAATAAAGTATATGATATTCTTGATTCAAATACAGATTGACATCTACCTATCTTATTAATTTGGGTCTCAACGCACGGGACAGATCCCTCAAGTGACAAACTGGTTGCATACACACAAAAAAAAAAAAAAGTTTTGGTATTATGCATCGAAATCCAGAGCAAAATGTTTTGGAATCTTGGAAGCTCCAATATATGCCAACAGTGCTGAAAACCGAATTCCTGGTGTTTTTGCAATTTCTGTATAACAGAAGAAGTTAAGAAATTGAAGTTACAAGTTGAAAAATTGAAATTTTTGTATATTTGAATTCGTCTTGTTGAGACCTCACGTTCTCTTACGACCCTTTCGCCCTCTATTACGTCCCAAACAAACTGTTCAACAGAAAGGTCAGCAACCAACTTTATATCTCAGTTTTCAAATTCTGCAGTTACCAGGTAAGTGCCGTTGAATATCACGGACATGGAGCTACAGTAGTTAGCTAGGTACGCAAATTTCAAAAGATTAGATAAGAAAGACCACAACCCCCCCCCCCCCCTCAACCTGCTCATATAGCAGTTGAGTAACAATATTGGCGTTCATCTGTTGGTGGGCAGAATACTTCATTCGAAATAAATAGAACCAACTTTCCTGACTAGCTGAGTGAAATCTTTTCTTTTCGCTGTAGAATGTTGAAATTTGACATGGAGCCTCTCTGGAACATCAAGAGACGAATAGAATTGAAATGCAAAATTATAGGCTCTTTTCTGATCAGCTGAGTGTGGTAATTTCTATGCTCACATTTTGTCAGGGTAGTTATTTACATGTGGGTAGTTAATTACATGAGGGTAGTTGATGACATGTAGAGGTCATGGAGACCTATCAAATAATTACCTAATTTGAAATAATTTAAGTTTCTGTTATCATCTGAGTGAGCTCCAGAGAATTTCTTTGCTATTCAACCAATGAACCTGAAATTTTGTAGGCATGAAACATTATCCGTTTTTTGTTTAAAACTGAATCACGAATTCTCATTCTAAAAACCACTGATAGTTGATAGTTCGCTAATATATGCCTGCTCTTCATGTCTCTCGTTCTTGACGATAGTTTCATGCCCCGTATTTCATTTCGTGTACTTGTATACCTAATGAAATTGTGAAATATGAAAGAATTCGTGATAACCAGAAAAAGAGTTATTCATGCTAAAGTAATAATGTAGGATACACCTACATTAGAGAGGCGCCCACAGATATGATTTTGATACAGTAAGTCTGATAAACTAGTACATATATATAATTAGCATAGCGCTCCCCAGTTCATTGGTACCTATTCTTATATATAGTAGTTTTTAACGCTCTGATTAGTTTTGTACCAATATTTTTTCTAAATAATAGGCATTATGCTTTAATAATCAATTGGTAATAATGTGAATATAAAAACGTACGAGATTTAATGTAATGACGAAAAACTTAAATACCTATTTGAACATTTGACACTTCATTATACAGTCCTTGTATATACAACTGCAAATAAGAACTATAACATAATACTAAAAATGTAAAATAAAATCTTTGACTGTTGCTGTTACGCCATTCAACTGAATTTGGTACGAAAGATAATGAAACAGTAAATTTTGGCTGACCCTACACTGTCAAAAAAGTGCCTGTGTACAGCTCTCATTCTATTATATTGAGGTCTTCTACAATGGCAGAGGAGAGTGTTACAGCATCAAACAGCGAAAAAATCTATCACTTGCCGTTCGATGTATAGAGGAGACCGCTAACGAGTAATACAGGCATAGATCGTCCTCCTTTCCAGAGTTTCGTGTGGTAGGTACGTACCAACACTCCCATATTGGCCTGAAACTCACCTCACACTATAAATGTACCTACAGTGATGTTTTTCTGGTCGCTTGAATAATGTCAGTTTACAATAATCTTCTCTGTCGCTTCAGGAGGCCACAGGTTTTTCTTGACAAAGGGCTCCAAGCTGCGCGATTGGTGACCCCCGCGGGTAAAGCGCCCACTTGGCTACATGAGGCAGGAGTGCGGCTAATATTCATTTGCATGACATCACTGAAAAAGAACCCCCGAGAAATATCGAAAGGGATGTGATCCCTCGTCCTCGGGATTATCGAAGTATTATTGTTTGCTTACCCGCGGGACATATCCGACCAGTTTTGAAGAGTTTGTAGAACGGCTGAACGAGTACTATGAACGATCATTTCGAAGTGCTAGGAGTGGTTAACGCTTGAAAAGGGTGATATTTCAAACAAATGTCACATCGTGTCGACGAATGACAAATGTGCACCCTTGGGCTGCATTGCGACGTGCTCACTCGATAGAACATTAGCGACCTTGGTGGCGATCTAAGTAAAACCTCAACGCGGCCAAGTCGTGGTGGCCCATGAAAAGGCGAAAAGAGCAAGAGGTCCAGAACCTTGTAAAATAGTTTAAAAAAAAAAACAGCAAACTGTCATCCCCACTCGGACTTGGAAGTTGAAATATTTGACCGACTTTTGGATGAATGTGTATTCACGTGAAGGCCTACATTATTGGCAATTCAACGTAAAAAAAAGATATATTTATGTATAAATGTGTGTGTGTGTGTGTGTGTGTGTGTGTGTGTGTGTGTGTGTGTGTCTGTGTATTTGTGTGCATCGCGTGAAAAAAAAAACTGTACTTAAGTGACACAGTTATGAGTAAGATTTAAATTATATATAAGAACAAAATTTAAATATAATGTTTATAATAGTATATTAGGTATAGCTATACATAATAGGAATATAGTTTTGCTTTGATTAGGGTGGTCTTGACTTTTTTTGTGAACGATCGAATAGGGAGAGCCTTTATTTGGTTTGTCAAATTATGTATAGCTTGACAAGAGAGAGGAGAGAAATGGGGTTGCGAATTACATTTTAACGAACTTCCATTATTGGAAATAATAATCCATAGCATGTTGGATTCAATTCGAAAAGTCAACCTTCAAGCGCGATAACTTTTGAAGAAATTTTACTCGTTATGTTATTACAATTATTCTTTCTTTATCCTTGTAATAATTTTTGTTATATTACGCACTGCATTATAAATAAAGGAAGTTGATTCGAGTTATAGTATCATAATATTTATGTACCACCCATGGTTATTTTGAGATTTTGAATGTAACATGGCCTAATGTTCCAAATTATTGCGGTTATCCATGACTGATAGATCGATTGATTAATAAGATGATTTTTTATTAAATAATCTAACCAAAATTCAAAAGATTGTTACAATTCCAAAAGGGAAGTTTTCATTACTTCCATTAATTTATGATCGACCTTCGATGCTGAAATATAAAACTGATACCATCTAAGCCAGGAGTAGCTCTATAAAGTTGAGTCAGCACTTTTCCACCACTTGGCATCAGAAAATATTAATTAACATAAGATCCCACAACTCTAAATGTAAATAACCACAACGTGGATATGCCTAATATTATATTGAAGTATCTAGGATATTACGGTGCTTCTGTTTACACGAAAGCATTATTCTTATGCTATAATGTTTATATGGTATCTATTTCTTTTTTAATACTAACCAGATAAAGTTCGAAAATGGCAAAGTCGGTAAGGCGTTCGGAAAAACCTGTGCTAACTCTGGATGACCAGCTGAAATTAAATGCTCTCGTTAGGCTGACTGAGCAGGTGAAGCACAAAAAGTCTGAAATCAACGCAAAACGGAATCAGGTGCTTTCAGTTGAAGAGGCGTTGGAAGAAATGGAAATGTTGACAGAAGGAGACAACGTGATGCACGCAGTGGCTGATAATTTTGTGGAACTCGGAACGTCAGAATCTACCCAAAAATTATCACAATTGAAAAGTAAGCTCATGCGTGAAATAGCCGAGCACGAATCTGAGCTCTCTGAACTCAGCAGGCTTATCAAAAACATCAAGAGGGAACTAGAAAAGAAGTTCGGAAACGATTTAAACTTGTTATCTGACAGCACAGTAGTATTTAGTGTTCTGTAAAGCCTTGTTTAGAATTGGAACGATAAAATACAGAAAATATTGGTGAAATAAATGGGAGAAGGTATATACACTGTTTTTCTTCCTCTCGCGAAGTCAGGACACTAGGATGAGTATAGGAAGGCCCTTTCGTTGATCTGAGGGGAATACATTTCGCTTTTCAAAAACAAGAAATTCCATCACACGAAAGTTGCTGATGTCGGCATTGAATAGTAAATACTTACATATTCTTTTTCTGAGCTTCTCCCGCAGATTGCCAGACATTTTAATAAATTATGGGTAGTTTAATCGATTTTTTAAACTTATCCTCGGTAGGTGTCTATATGTCAATTAGTTACGTTAATTATTAGAAAAGTTTATTTATAAAAATGTTGAAATCATTGCAATATGTTGCTCCATTTTCATCGAAAAATCTTTAAAACTTCTCTTGAGCATTAAAAGACATCAGCATTATTACTCGACAAAGTCTTACAACTTTATTCGTAGTATACATGCAGTAATATCCGACTAGGGTGGTGTGGCCTAACACCGACCACAGCTATTACCAAGTTGTGAGGTTCACGTCGCTTTCCTTCGGTATGGGAAACTGCCGCAGAAAGGCTTTGGAAGGGGGATGTGAAGACTCTGCAAGTCTTCCACTCCCTTCCACCACCTTAAAGAGTGTTATGTCCTAAGGAGAACACCATCCGACCCATCCCGGCATTCTTGGCCCGACTCGAGGGCCTCCTAAACTTTCCTCTGAAGGGGTCCGTCGTTTCTCCCCCTTCGCTTCACTTTGGAAAGGACTCTCGTCCGCCATGTTGGGGGTCTCACATGGCCTCTTTGCCTCATTCCTTGCGTCTCCCTCCTCTGCCCCTTGCCAGTCCATTCTCCTCGTCTCAAGTCTTTCTCCTCTACACTCTCCCCACCCTTCGCCCCGCATTGTTGTGTAGATAAATTTGATGCTCCACACCCCCTTTCCTTGCTGATAGCTTCCTCCACTCTTCACATCTGAACTTTTAAGAGGTTGGGTAGTTGTACCGAGGAACAGACACCAACATTGAATTCGGATTTTTTCGAATTGGATGACACTTAATCGATCCCGTCTATCAACATCATCTACCTATCTAAATCAATTTTGTCAATCCCACCAAGAAAATAGAAACCGCGATTATACTATGCCGCACGCAGTGAGGCCCTGTTTCAAATTCTTACTTAGGATATGAACAAAATTAGCCACAGCTCTTAGGTATTAGAACGTTTCCCCGGATTGAGATTATAGTCTATAATAACACCTAGAGTTTAAATCCTCTCAAAAGTTGACATCTCAAATTGAATAGGATCAAAATTAACTACAAAGCTGACTCAGCTGATTACTGTGGTTCACCATTTTTAATTATACCCTAGCACATCCAAAAGGAACCCGTTCCAAATTCAGACCTCATATGTTGGATATGAACGAAATTAGCCGCAGGGCTTGTTCAGCTGATAAGTGTGGTTCCCCAAGTAAATGAATTATATATGTAGGTACATAATTTATCACATCCAGAGCGGCACCATTCCAAAGTTTAACATCTCCAGTTGAATATAAAAAATGTACTACAAGTTCACTCTACGTATTATAGTGGTTTATAGTTTAAATATTCTCTACCAAACCCAGAGGGGCCCCGCTCGAGGCGAGGACTGAAGATTTGTCACAACGTATCAGTGACCAGCCTTAGTTCCTTCAGCACATTCTCAGAAAATGAAGGTATCTAGTCACGTGATCTTACCAAAAATCCAGTCACTCTGATGCTGTGGAGACCCAATGTTTCTCTGTAGTAGGGGATGGATGGAATATTTAAATTTCTTTCTTCTCTACGTCCATGTCGTTTGTCTGATTTTTATTGGCTTCGATCCAGATCGTTGAATCCAAAATCATGTCGTTTGTTTGGCCAGATTTGTTCAGGATTATATTAATTCGTCTGCGGCTGCACCCTGTGCTGAACGATGCACTTCCTTTTGTACGCTGGATCTACAGAATCCCCAACCAACGTAACCGTGGCAGCACATAATTGGATATTACGGGCGGCACATATGTGCTGTAAAAACACTACATACGCTTAGTGACCCATGAACCCTATTTCTTTCTTAATTACCTGAAAATTAAAATAAAGCTTCTTTTGGATATCTAGAATACAATTCTACTGCACAGAGGCGCATTGATCAATTGACGGACCCCTGGGCCTAATTTGTTTCGTACGTTATTTATCGTGTTGAAACTATCTGAGGCTAATTTCTGTCGTTATAGACCTATGGAGATGAAATTTGGAATAATGAGCTTTTGAAACACGTAGAATAAAATTACAAGGTAGGTATAGAGGTGAACTGATCAGCTGGGCTACCTCAGAGGCTAATTTATTTTCTGATCGAACTACGGTGCTGGAATTTGAAGTTTACTTAGCGCCCTTGGGACACCTTGAAAATAATTTCACTAGATTTGGAGGATCACTTACTAGCTGTGGGTCCTCTGAGACTGATTTATTTTCTAATTTACCAACTGAAATGTATTAGGTAATTGCAATTAGAGAGTTTTTGCAATACTCAGTCGCAGAATGGAGGAGCATCAAATAGAAAAATCCTATTGGTAACTAAAAGAAAGCCGAATACAGCTCCATACGCATTTTACCTTCCATGACAGGTGGCGTGGCATGCAAATTGTAATATTCATGATTTATAAATAAGGTGGGTGGATTTCAGGGTTCATCCTCACTTAAATTATACTGATTTTAATTTGCCCCCTATAATTGGATTCTAAAGCTTCACGATCTCCGATTTCGTTCAAATTGTAGGGTATTAGGGTACAAGTCTCAGGATGGCATCCTACCAGTTTCGTTGAAAAAGGTAACTATTCCACATGCGCAAACCTGAGATTGGTTGTTATAGACGGAGCTCTGATACTGAAAGATCGATTTTGATGAGAAGGGTAGGAACTGTGCCACTTAGGAGAAGATAGGCACTGCAGTATACACCTCTTCAATATTGGTTCATTATTTTCAATAATGAAACGTAATTGGCCAAGAGAAAAAAGTGTAAAATACGTACATGTGTAGTAGGCACAGGTGGGTTCATATATATAATGTACATCTTGATCGTTAATCATGTTGAAGTTCCCAAATTAGATTCTCCTAACCCATGGCGAATTTCGATGTTGCCTTAACAAGTACTTACCCTTCCAAGTTCCCTTCTTTCTTCTAGCACATCTATCTCTAGTGAAAAATTAAACTTCATAGATAAATTTGTTGATAATTTCTTCCATTACGAAAGAATACATAGGTAGTAAGTATTCCATGGCTTGGGTTTAAACGAAGATCTAAATTGTAGTGAAGCAACGTTAGTGTGACCTTTGAATCATTTCATTCAATTGTACACCGGTTCCCTATTTGTACAGTACGTCTCACCGCAAGCTTCTTGTGTGCTTGCACTAGAAAAAACCTCTCTTCATACAGCTGAACGACTCGGATGGAAAGCTACAAAAACTCCATCTTAAGGACTTTATGTGCTAGAAACATAGTTTCAAATCAATATGCAGTCCACGCAACCGTTCTATCCGATTGATGATAACATAGGTCATAACACGAAGAATTGAGGGATCCTGGCGCTGTAAAGTGGTGAACCCATTATCAGTATACGTAGTATCATATACGGGGTTTAATATTGTAGACCAGTGATCTGCGTACAAGGGCTATCTAATACAGAAATAACAAACCTTTGTGTTATAATTTGCACCATTTTTTACAAGTCTTTGGGTTTGTTCATACGACCTTAGCTCTCTGTGGATAGTAACGAATAATGAATTTCGGACTGTGGATTGTCAACGATAATCTCGGTCTTGGTGCAATAATATTTCCTGTGACTGCACACATTGTTGTATTCGTTGAATTTCGTATTGAATCTATCACTTCTGGATGCTTATGGACCATTAAAATTGAATGTTTATATATTGCCTTATGGTAAATATCTTTTCAATAACAAATTATACATTTGGAGATTACGTCCCAGGTGTGGTAATGGCATTATTTGTAGACGCAGTTATTTCTAGCAAAACTTTGTTCTTTGTTCAGTAGGTATACTTCAATGAAAACTCGGGATTGAAAATTGAGCTGCTCGATAGTGAACCAAAACGTAGGGAATGGGAAAATAAAGAGTTTCTCAGGAAATGTCAACCGAGAGCGATTCTGGATGCGTTGTATCCCAGTGGTACCCAACGGTTTCAATTGAATCTCCAACCGTCGCTCCTAAATGTTTCATCGTGGCCCAGGCCCTTTGAAGAGGTTCCTCTCCCTTCATACCGAAGGTAAATATTTGTCTCCAGTCCGTAGAGACATATTGGCGAGGTCTGGTGACCCTGTTTGCTCAGAGCGGCCCGTAACCCCGTTTCTATGCTGGATTTTACCCCTGCGGGCCTCCTCTCTTATGGGAAGGCGATCCAGCGGAAGAATAACAACAGTTTAATAGCTGGAGCGGCGCTCTGAGTTTCTACTTCTTTTCATTCTTTGGTCGCATAGTGTTGATCAAACTTGGAGAACTCACTTTCCCACCCAGTCGGAATGGCATTCAGACCCGTGAACAACATCTATCGACCTTTGCAGAGTGATATATGGGGACAAAATTTGTCACTATTTCAAGGAACTATCCATCAATAAATTGCCCCAAAATGCCACCAAAATTTGGACTAAGCATCTTTACAGCTTGCAGAAACAGTTCCAAACCCTAGCAACATCAGGCCATCCAACGAGCATCCATTTTCAAGAATTCTTGTTCAATTTACAAATTCGTAAATGGAGGAACCAAATTGTCTAGATTTCATGGTTCTGAAATCTAAGATCCAGATTCGACGCTCGTATTGTACAAGGAAATAAACGAAAATGTCAACCAAAAAATTGGTTCTTACTTGGTTAATATCTTATAATATTATCACAATGAAGATTAAGCTTTGAGCAGTGCCAATTCCTTCGATTCAGCATTCCACTGGATCCTCTGACCCAAGTTAATGCATGCACTGGAATAATTACGTTGGTAATCATTTTCCGTAATGAAAATAAAAACATCTATAAAATATCATTAAAATTCATAATAAACTTTAGGGTTGTAAATTATGGCAAATCATGGGCATTGACTTCAAGGATACAACCCGCGCATTATGCGGACGACCTATTGGATTATTGTTGTTCTCAGACCACTTGAGATTATTGAGGCCGCGCTCCAAGTAGCTCCTTGATGTCTGTTAGCTAATCCAACCCCAAGCTCCGCTGAGCCCGCGATCAACACAAGATATTGCTCTCGTGATCCCGCTTGTCCGGTCGGACTATCGAGCGAGTTATGAGTGAGCAGGAACGCCAATATTATCGGTTCCTAGTGGAGTAATAACACCGGGCCTCCGGCTAGGCAACTAGGGTAATATTGAGTCACAATGCCCTTCCATTGAGTTTAATACCTTTATACTCTATAAAAACTAATACATCATCAATATATTTACAGTATGTATTCAACGAATATTCACCCGAATAATCGACAGGGATATTGGTTGCACCAAAAACAATGCTGTCAGAGCAGGGGTTCTCAAACCATTTTACTGTTGGGCCATTTTTCCATGTGATAATCCACGGCGGACCCTCTGTCAGTCAAAAGCGCAGTAGGTAACTGTAGAAATTCAACTCGAATCCCATGGGAACTGAATGCTTAACTGAGTCAAGTGTAGTAGGTAACTGTAGAAATTCAACTCGAATCCCATGGGAACTGAATGCTTAACTGAGTCAAGTGTAGTAGGTAACTGTAGAAATTCAACTCGAATCCCATGGGAACTGAATGCTTAACTGAGTCAAACGCAGTAGGTAACTGTAGAAATTCAACTCAAATCCCATGGGAATTGAATGCTTACTAATACAAGTGCGATTTTTCCACTAACCCCACGAGTTAGGAGTCTTTGGTTTATTCTTGGTTTATGTTTAATATTGGTTTTTTGGTTTTTTTGGTTGTAAACGACTGTATGTAACAAACGACGTTTAAATTTGTCTGCATTCTCACTATGTTCAGATACTTGTTGGGTTAAGTCCAACTTTTTTTTTTTTTTTTTTTTTGCAGTGGGAAAAAATTTCTGACGTGATCGTATTTTCTGCATTCCATCAAGATATGCTCCACATATTCCAAGATCCCGCATTCCTCATAGAGTTGAGAAATCGCATATTGATATAGGAACAAAGTCCTATTAAACAAACCATGTCCCGTTCTCAACCTGATAAGAGTTGAGAGTTTTCGTCGTCCAAGTTCCCATTTTCTGTGCCATGGCTTGAGGTGTACCGTTGGCGTAATGGTAAAATGAAAGTAACCTTTTTCGAGGGAGTTTAGCTCGTAGGCTAACTGCCATTCTTTAACCATAATCTTTTTACATAGGTTCTCGATGTCTCCGATAGTTATAGACGTTGGAGAGTCCAATGTTATATCAAACTGACAAGGGTTTTTGGGTCATTCATCGGCTTTGTCGTGGTTAGAAAGACCTATGTGTCCCGGAATCCATTGAATTATCACTCCAGGTCGTATGTTCCCTAGAATTTGATAGAGGATGAAATTTTTGGAAGGTTTGCATGAAATTTGTTTCAATAGTTGGCATGCACTGAAGGAATTCGTAAATATAGCGTTCGTTATACCCAATTCACTAATGTAGGTGATACCCATTCGAATAGCTGTTAGTTCAGCATTTGCAATGGAATAGTCATCATGCAGCCTGATACCTTTTGAATTTTTGGTCAGTGGGTCGTAGATCCCTATTCCACACGCCATATTTGGTTATTTGGACGCATCGGTGTATAGGGTATAAATTCAAATATTTGCCCGTGATCAAGCTCAGTACATTCGCTTTTAATTCAGATGGAGGAATGTCCTTCTTTCGGCCAGGAGCTCCAGGTATCTTGGTTCTAACCACAGGTCTTAGGAAGGTTGGAGGACATGGCAATGAGAAACTTGGGTGGCCTGATTGTTAATAAATGGACTTCAACAACAATGGACTCCAACTTGTTCAACGCATTAAGCATGTCACAATTCTAATTGAGTGGGAGGGAATACGATGCAAATGAAAGCAACATTGGTTGCAAACTTTTGTTGTACTTTGCTCAGTTCTAGCACAATAACTCCGAATATGCTACTTCATTTGATTCTTCATTTGGTCTTCCTCCATCCTGAAAATTTTCAACTGGCCCTTCTTGCTGTGAATCCGATGGAGAAATTGCTAGCTTCAAAAAATTGCTTAAAAAACTGCTGTTTCCTTTATTAAATTACATCGAAAAACTATACAAATTATTACACAAGGGCTTATTATTTCAGAGTTAGATAGCCCTTCTACGCACATGATTAATCTATAATTATTAAACCCCGTATGTAATATATTATGATCAGGACATGGCCCATCGTGCCTTCCAAAAGGGTTCACACCTTTGAAGTTCTAGGGCCCCGGAATTTTACTCTTTACAGTATAAAAGTAAACGCCGGTCGATAGATAAGGAAAGAATTTAGCCTCAGAGGCCCCTCAGCTGCTCAGTGCGCCTTCGTACCTCAAAAATTGTTTCCGAGGCGCCCCAAAGAAGCTCCATCTAAATAAAATTACCGTGAGTAGATTAGGAATGAAATTAGCCTAAGAGGTTCCTAAGCTGATTTGAGTTCCTCTACACTTTCTAATCGTATTCCAGATCTCCAAAAAGGAGCTGCATTTCAGGTTTCAGCATCATAAGTCAATTAAGAAACAAATTAGGCTCAGAGGCTCCACAGCAGATCAGTTTTCTCTGATATTGAATTCTTGATATTACAAAAGAGGTCCATTTAAAATTGCAGATTCGTAGGTTGATATAAATATGCCTACGTAGATATAGGAAACTGTAGAGGGAAGATTAATGCAATTAATTAGAACAACTTACACGTTACTAGACCACCAGATCTCGCAGTATAACGATATTTAAGTAAGTAGGTACCTGCCAACTGAAAATAACATAGAAGTACAGATCAATGAAATGGTCTTAATAGTCATTAAAAACTCCATAGAGGAATAATAGTCAATCAAGATGTAGGTAACGTAATACGTCGAAATCGGTCATTTAAAAACGGGAAAACGATGCTTGAAGTAATTTACGTTAGCGCATGCGCAGAATGGAGTAATGATTCGGGAGAAATGAACTTGGTAGGGGACAATCTACAGCCTTACCCGCACATTCCCAGAAAATGTCATCAAAATCTGATGAAAACGGGAAATTAACCTTGTTCCCGGGGTTAAACTTTCGCGTATGAACAGGAGCTACTAATGATGAAATTATGTTGAAATTAATATAGAATAATTGAACCGTCGTCCCCCCACTATGCACCAAATTTGAACAAGGTTGGGCGTAACGACTTGGGCGTAAGGAAATTATGCTTGAAGTAATTTTTTGAGAGAATGAAGTAATAATTTGAGAAGTATGAAATTATTAGGGGAAAATTTACAACCTGTCCCGCGCATTCCCTGAAAATTTCATCAAAAGCGATTAAAAATGTTGAGATTATGCTCGTTAAAAGGAATAGACATTCGCGATACTGAAGATAGGATTATGTTGAAATTGCTAGGGAATGCTCGAATTAATCTCTTCCACCTATCCTTCGAATTTGAGCGAGATCGGACGACTGGGGCGTGAGAAAATGATGCTTGGTGGAATCTAAGTTTGCGCATGCGCTGAGTGAAGTGTTGATTTGGAAACAACGAAGCTAATAGGGGACTATTTACACTCTAACCCGCACATTGCGAGAACATTTCATAAAAATCGATTGAAAATTGTGGAATTAAGCTTGTTAAAAGGATTTGCGGATACTCAACAGACACATATAGGTAAACACACAAAAATGAGACACTAAGATTTTGATTTATTTATTTTATTTTATTAATTTATGTGTTTATTTTTTTGTAATTCCTAGGTCTGTGAGGTCTGTGAATTCATTGAAGTTATGTTTATTAATAACAAAAAGAAAAACGCTATTATTATCTAAAAATTTTCCAAATCCCGATTTTTTGGGATATCTGAACCTTAAATCCGAGAATGGAAACTCCTAATAGCTGCACATTATGTAATATATCGTTTTAACGGAGCGGTCATATCCTTGTACTTTTTATTGATGTCGGATTTCGTGATGAAGACCGTGCCCCTTCCTCGGTAAAAGTGAATTTTACTGGAATGAAATTCGAACGCCCATAAGCTTGGTGGACCTGTAATGGTATAACTGTTTCGGTAATAATGAAAATAATAAATTATAGCTTTCCCCTTTGCGAATCATAATTTAATTCATATTTCTTCGTCTAGTAGACCTGAAAAATTAACCGATCGATTTGAAACGAGTCAAATATTAATATTTGGAAATGAAGCGGGGTGACGAACTCTGAATTGAGATTGAATGGCGTGGCCGGGGGAGGGGGCTCGGCAATAACCTTTGAAGCTTCGACAGAGAGTTTAACCCTTTGCCTCCGCGCCGGTGTGTGATGAAGGAATCAGTTTCCGACCGAGTTGCCCCAAACTGGGAGTCAGCGCCTGTCTGTTCCAGGGGTTACCTTTGCCCGGCCAACCGTGTGGAAAACCTTTGGGATATGGTTTGCCTTTGGCCTACAGAGTGAGAGCAACGAGCAACATTCAAACACCCCCCCTGTTCCGCGTCAAGTCACTCCCTTCATTTCGGCATTTCGGCGGCGCTTTCCATCCCTGAAAAAAAGTCTCTCGGCTTTGGAATGGCGTGGATGGTAATTGTGCGATAAATTTATGGAGCGATCAAGTCGGCCGTGAGCTCGTAATTAATGGGAAATCTTCGTACTTCGGTGCATCCCAGAAATCCTTTGGGGAAGCTGACAAGCGTTTTGTAGCCACCGATGCTTTGCTTCTCTGGTGGATCTCGTGGCTTAATGGGGAAGTCGTTCGCGTGTAGCTTTCAGCTGTGTTCTCACACCAGTTACATCACTTCCAGTTGGAAAACTCGTTCAACTCATCTGTTTCAAGATTAATCATTTTAAATTATGGAATTAGGTGAAGAAACCTCGAAAAAGCGTGATGAAGAATAGTAGGGTGTGTACCAACCATTCAATCGAACATGTCTTCGCAATGTCCCAACAGTTCCTCCCAGGTGGTTTTGCTGTAAGAACAGAGATCATCAACAACCATCACTTTCCCCTTAACGACCTTAACCCTTAACGTTTACAACTTGTATACAGGGTGGTCCTTAATGAACGTACCACCCTTTCAATTTCGTTGGTTGTGGAGAAATCAAAAAACTTGTCGAAGTAACCACCCCTCATTTTTTGCAAAGAATTCAAAAATTGCAGTTTGAAGCGTCGCGCATGCGCGCAAATGCGCGCTGCGCGCACCAACTTTGTTTTTTCAAATAGAACCCCCCAATTTTTATTGCAGATTCGCATTCTACATCAAATTTCATGAACATTTTACTTCGACAACTTTTTTTTCCACTGCGCGAAACGGGCGCCAGGAGCGTTCAAAGTTGCTAAAGTCATCAAAATTGCGCAAAACATGGATTATGGTAAACCCCAAGTGTGGCACATGACTTTACATTGTTTTTCAGCGCTGATTCACGTGGTGCTGTCAGTTTTTAGATTTAGCTTAGTTTTTTTTCGATTTATAAGCTTAATCTACATCTTTTGGTGAAATATTACAGTTTTTCCGAAGTATCAACTTTGGCAGTAGATTTATTTTCCCTCGCCCTTTCGCAACCCGGGCGTGGGACCGGCTAAGGCAGCCTTACAAATAAATCACGTGGAGTTTTTTTATTGGACTTGATGAATCCGAAATAACAGCCCGAAACATGGTCGTTTTTTAAAGAAAAAGGTGGCTTGGTTCCTGCACCCAGAAGGATACTCTGAGAAATCATGAATATTATGGTACTAAAAGCGTTTGAATACGATTGAATCACAAGAGGTAAACAACTCGGATTTCTCGATTCTCGGACTGCTTATCTGCTGCACTTTGTGACGAGACGTCACTAACCCCTCACGTTACAACTTCAACTCCAAGTTGATCTGTACGAGTTATCATATTTATTTTGTCTTTAATCGTGAGAAGCAACTGATCCGGTTAATAGTCTCACTGTGAACGTTCTTGAGTGCGTATCATGCCGCGTTTTACCCAAAACGAACTGACCGAGATGGTGCGGTTGTACTACACGCACGACGGAAATGCTTGACTAACTGCAGCCGCTTGTCAGCGAGTGTTTAATCGGTGTGTTTACCACCAGGCGATATTACGAATGGTTTGGCGTTTTGCTCGCACGGGCAGAGTTGTCGTTCGTCGTCCACCCAGAAGACCTTCCGCTGTACGCTCCTTCAACTTTGATTTGGACGTGTTGCTGTATCAACAGGAAAATCCCCACTCTTCCGAACGTCAGACGGCTCGAGTAGTTGGTTGCAGCAAAACCACAGTTCATCGGGTCCTTCACACCTATGGCATGAGGCCATTTAGGTCTCATGTCGTTCATGGCCAGCGCGAAGGGGATAAGGAAAGGCGGCTGCTTTTCCTCGCACACATGGAGGCGCTCCGCGAACAGGTCCCACACTTGGCCACCGCTCTTTTGTGGACCGACGAGTCCACATTTTCAAACAATGGACTCTTCAATCGTTGGAATTTTCGAACGTGGGCTGACGAGAATCCACGATTATCGTATTCCACCAGGCACCAGGTGCGTTTCACGGTAAATGTATGGTGTGGGTTGGTCGGTAACCACCTCATTGGGCCACATTTCTTGACCGGTGGTAGCCTCAACGGGGAGAGATACCTTCAGTTTCTTCAGGAGGTTCTGCCTGAATTGTTGGAGGACGTCCCTCTCGCCACCAGGCAGGCAATGTGGTTCCAACATGATGGTTGTCCTGCCCACAACGCACGGGCTGTTACACGCCATTTGGATGCCCAATTCCGTTCTCGGTGGATTGGCAATCGGAGCCTGATTTCTTGGCCACCCCGTTCTCCGGACTTGACTCCACTAGATTATTTTTTATGGGGTTACCTGAAGAACAAGGTCTACGATGCTTCCCTTCCTCCTATCGCAAGTGCTGCCGAATTGCAACAGCGGATCATCGACGCCTGCAAATCGGTATCTCCGGCATCCATGTTCGAAGCAGTCACCACCGAATGGGATCGTCGAGCTGCCGCCTGTTTGGAGGACGATGGCGGTCCATTTGAACGACTACTGTGAACGATTTATTTTTTTAATTATTTTTTTCTTTTATTCTTTTTTAAAAAGGAAGGAATTGTTTTTGTTGTATTTTAGCAGAAAAATTATCGAGGAGTGTGATTTATTTTTAAGGCCGCCTTAGCCGGTCCCAAGCCCGGGTTGCGAAAGGGCGAGGGAAAATAAATCTACTGCCAAAGTTGATACTTCGGAAAAACTGTAATATTTCACCAAAAGACGTAGATTAAGCTTATAAAATCGAAAAACCTGAGCTAAATCTAAAAACTGACAGCACCACTTGAATCAGCGCTGAAAAACAATGTAAAGTCATGTGCCACACTTTGGATTTACCATAATCCATGTTTTGCGCAATTTTGATGACTTTAGCAACTTTGAACGCTCCCGGCGCCCGTTTCGCGCAGTGGAAAAAAAAAGTTGTCGAAGTAAAATGTTTATGAAATTTGATGTAGAATGCGAATCTGCAATAAAAATTGGGGGGTTCCATATGAAAAAACAAAGTTGGTGCGCGCAGCGCGCATTTGCGCGCATGCGCGACGCTTCAAACTGCAATTTTTGAGTTCTTTGCAAAAAAATAAGGGGAGGTTACTTCGACAAGTTTTTGATTTCTCCACAACCAACGAAATTGAAAGGGTGGTACATTTATTAAGGACCACCCTGTATATGTTACAGGCAAAGTATGAAATGTAGGCATTGCATAAAAAGGCTAGGCAATGTACACAATGCCTAGGCAGTGTAGGTATATAAATAATGCCTACCATTGATTTAGTCAAAATATAAATACTCATCATTCTGACCTATGTATCCAACAAATCTCAATTTCTACCAAGGGATTGACTACTTGATGTTTTGTATTTTTGAGATGCGAGCTTGCGAGCAACCAGAACACCAAACTATACACATCATTCTGATCTAGATCTCCAACAAAGGTGCCCAGACCAGGTAAGGATTGATCAAGTAGTCAATCCCTTGGTAGGAATTCAGATTTGTTGGACATATAGGTCAGAATGATGAGTATTTATACTTTGACTAAATCAATGGTAGGCATTATTTATATACACTGTGTGACAAAATAAAACTAAACTTCAACAGTGGGGATGAACCCAAGGATATAATATTCAAACATGAACTCTCAAATCTTGTTTCAGCGAATTTTATTCCGCCAAAATGAAGAAAATAAATTTGCTTGTTTACAAACCAAAAAAAAAAAAAAAATGTATATACAAGAAAATCGGAAATACTCAAGGATCGGAACGTTACAGGTATAATAAATGCGGTAATACGGTAAAGATACGAAGTCAAATTCGGGAAGTTACAAAATCGCTAGTTCGTGGTAAGGTATAACGCTGACGCTTACTTAAATTCCGACGATTACTTAAATTCCGACGATCATGGAAATACTCAACAATATATTCTATTTTATACGTTACACTAGGCAGTAGGTAAGAACTGTAGGTGAGGAAGGGAAGGACAGACAGCAGGCTGGTAGGGAACCGCAATCGATTTCCGATTTTTTTGAAAATCGATTCTTTCTTGTAAAATAATCGGTTTTTTGAACCGATTTTTGTTGATAGGATAAAATCGAAAATCGATACTTTTATTCCCATTTGTCTAGAAATCGAGATTTAAAAAAAATCGATTTTTAACCTAGTTTTGAAAATTATTGTCCTCGTTTAAGCATTTACTTTCTCCCATTTAAAATGAGGGATGAATTTTAGAATTTGAATTGATTCTGGACCGGCTTCAAAGAATCGATTCTCAAAAAATTGTTTAGAGGAGGTTTGGGTTTTCCTGAGATTGCTTCAAAACTATTATTTTTGCAGGATGTGGAGGAGGAAATGTGGTTTGCTTGAATATTGAAAACATTTATTTCCTTTTTTGTGCATTTTTGAGTATTAATTGTAAAAGAACCAAATAAAAAAGATTTGAATTTGAAAGTATTTTTTCGCACATTTACCTAGTTACTTATTACACAGGTAATACATTTAAGTATATTAGAATCCTCGAACAATATACCTATATTTGTTCATTTCTACAGTTGATTGGTTTATTTAATATGATCGAGTTTGATCCCTAGAAAAGTAAAAATCGCTAAAAACCCGATTTTGAAAAAAATCGATACTTGAAAGGAACGATTTTTTGTAAATCGGTTGTTTGAAACCGATTGAGAATCGATTCAAAAAATCGATACTTTTTTACCGATTGCTGTTCCCTAGTAGGCAGCAGCAGCTCTCAGGTGAAAAGTAGTCCCCATGTGTTTGGAAAATAAATTCTTCATTTACCAATAATGTAATTTCCATTCCTTTAAACAATAATAAAAACAAAACGGTATCAGTTTGCGAAGAACTCATTCCATTACAGCTGTCTTCAGAATAATTATCGGTGGAGCTGTCGCTTGCAGAGTCCGACTATGGGAGGCAGTTGATAGAGGCCAACCTCACACCGCGTAAATTCAAACGTGGCGGGAGATTTAAATCTTTCACGGTACAACTGCCTAGGCATTGTGTACATTGCCTAGCCTTTGTATGCAATGCCTGCATTTCATACTTTTCCGGTAACATATACAATGATTTAAATATAATATTATGCATGAAAATCGCGGTTTTTCACATCTCTTGGATCAGAAAAACCACGGGTTACGAAACGTTGGTTTAAGGATGTATTTAGGTTGTCGTATATTATATTGACGAACCTGCAGTGAAAGTTTCAGCTATCGATACCTGACGATTCGGTCGTTATCATCATTCAAGTAGAATAGCGACAGGAATTATGATGCTGTTGGATGTAAACACAAAATCACTGATGAAGGCAAAAACAGACGAAAAATTGCAACTTTTTTCTTAAATTTCTATTTATACCCAGAATAAAAACCATAATTTAGATCATAATCAATTGTTATCACATTAGTTTACAAAATTATGCACATTTTTGCGCATAATTTGCTGTTTTTCCTACAAACGATTCAATTTTTGGTCTAAACATTTGATTGTTCAGAATTCTGGGATCTATTATACAATTTGGTATTTTTGCCATTTTATCGTTTTTTAAAAACATTTTTGGGCCTTTTTCCATACAAAAATTCACTAATTTCCTGCTTTGACGGAAAATTGTCATTAGAAAAAAAAAAGAAAAAAACATTCTTTTCTAATGTATTCTTTCTTCTTGGCTTGAATAAAACCATTTTCAAGTCAATATAACGATTCATTTTCATGATACTGAGTTTGTCCGTTTTTTTTTTGGCCATTTTGCTCCATTGTATGGCGCTGCCCCCGATCTTCTTAAGTAAGTAGGTACGTACTAATAAGGATGTACGTACATGAACATGTGTATATATGGTCATGAACCTATTCATCCTACTGGTGATTCTCTAATTTTCTCGCCGTGTTCTGAACGTGCGACCCTCACTGGTTCATATTGTTATAAGAATGCAACGAATTGAGCTCGACTGGTTCAACGGATTAAAAGCTCTTCCTCCACCTTGAGCTCATCCGGTGAACCCCCGCATAGACCGATCTCCGTAGAAGATCATCTATACAGAAATAGTATAATACATACAGGAATAATATACAGAAAGGCTATCGGACGTTTGGGAGAAACAAAAATCCATAGTAAATGGTTGGTTACGGGTTAGATTGGCTTTTGCGGTCCTACGTTCTAGTAGCATGTGCTTTCGAGGAACCCCCGAAATTAGCGAAGCGCAGAAACACTGTTAGGAATACAGATGGGCTTAAAGATGTCAACACCAACAACAAAAACTCGAATAATGGAAAAGAAAAACACTCGGAATTACGTCAAAGAATACCCATCACGTGACCAAGAATATTTTTCCACTCTTGCTCGATTCGTTAAATAAATTTTTTTTCTCGTTGAAAAATAGAAAAAAATTAAAGCATCCCATTGATTGCACAGAGAAAAGTTGAAAATTATATTCATCCTATAACTCTCTTTGAAGGGATGATTCTCAAGACAACTTAATAAATTCCGTTTGAATAAAACAGGGGCAAAAGGAATAAAGAATGCATCCGAAAGTCAGTTCCTCCCATGTTGTCTCCTCGAGTCAAATATACAGGGGAAACTGTTAAACAAGCAAGTGAATTTGTTTTCAACCAACTTCAAACTTTTCACCGGAGGGGAATGTTGTAAGATGGATTGCGTATGAAACGTCAGCCTCGACAAAAGTCCCTGATGTACAAACCTTTTGGGGAAATAATTCCAACGTTGGATCTACTTCAGTAACGATGTATGCAATTGGTGACTTTACAAGGAGTATGGGGACAATCAAGTTGTTTTCACAACCAAAAAAGTTCAGGAAATCATATTGAAACTCTGAAACTAAATTTGTGAAACTCAGCCTGGATCTTGCTCACCCTGAGCCCATATTTACTCGTTTTAAACAAATTCATGTATAATTGGAGTATAATGAGCTCCTGAAGAATAACATAATTTATATAGTACAAATATAGGGGGTCCCGACTCAAGGTCAAATCTCTTTTTTATTGCTAATATCATTTATTGCTTTTATTTATTGCTTTTTTTTATAACTGGACTGAACTTTCGATCAGGAATGAGCTCTAGAATTGACACTTATTATAGAGTTTGATGAACTTAAGTTGGTACACTCTGTATATTTGATTCAATTCAATTCCTTCAAACAGTGTAGCTGGTTCACTTCAGTTGGCGGCTGAAGAAATTGGAAATGACTTATTATCTATAATAAACTCTGAATATTGAGACAAACTCAATCAAATATCGCAGTCAATATATAAACATAGGATTCGGTGAAGCTAATAAAATGTCCTTTTTTCACTTTGAGGAGAAAACCAGCATTTCCAAAAAAGGCTCCAATTCAAATTCCAGCAATCCAGTTTCAACTTGTATCTAATTAATTTGTTGACCAATTGCCCCCACAATATATCCAACTCAAATATAACCTTAGTTACGTTAAAACGCTTCCCGACGAGCATTGCTGCAGTTAAGGCGTTTTTAATATCAAAATTTGAAGATCTATCTATACAAATACAACCTGTTAGGCTCAACCCACCAAAATCATTTTGGTATCGTTCCATTTATTATCGAAAGTTCTTTGCACATAACTTCCCCCCCCCCCCCCCATCCACATTCGACGTGAAAAGTGAAAAGTACGACGCATGTCCGGGTTTTCCTTAATTACAAAGTTGTTCACCCGGGAGTAGGAAAAAGCCTAGTTCTCGTTGAAGGAATAAGTCAATATAGTCTAAGTTCTATTCCGGAACTTACTCGTAATTCGTGCCTACCGTCATGAAAATCGGTGCAGTCGTTTGGCCTTGATGCTTGGACAGGAAAACAGGCATTGGAATTTATATATTAATCGGATAGGATAGGTAGGGACAGGATAGGATAGGATATGAAAGGATGGGATTGGAAAGGAATAAGATAGGATAGGATATGAGGGTAATCATGATGTTTTTACTACCAACGGAAAGCCCGATTTTGCCGGATCTTGCTCACCCTGAACCTTTTACTAGTGCTCACCTTATTTACTTGTTTTGTGGGTTAGTATGTGTTGCGCGGGTTAGAATACCCTGCTCCGTGTTGGCCCCTGGCCCAGAACATACTAATTTCCTCTACTTTGGTTGTTAATAGTTGGGATTCATCCTTTGTACAAGTATAATATTTTATTACCTTTTATATCACCTATTAGTTATTTCATTTCAACTTGTCTCGACATTAGCGTCTTCTTCCAATTCAAGAAATGTTAGGATTTTATAACTGGTTTTTTCTCCTTCAAGGTGTTTATTTATTTGCATATTTTAATACTTTGTATGTTTCCTGGATGAATAAAATTTATGAACTGGTGAATTGAGGGGGTCACTATTATAGGTTTTCCTGAAGATGACCCAAGGTGTGGTCTTAAAAGTTAATTAAAATTAATTGCAGAAATGATGTGAGACTTAGTTTTATCAATCTTGGCTGAATAATAAAATTTATGAAGTGATGATTTGAAGGGTCATTATTATGGGTTTTCCTGAAGATGACCCAAGGTATGGTCTTAAAAGTTAATCAAAATAAATTGCAGAAGTGAAGTGAGACTTAGTTCTACCAATCTTAGCTGAATCCCAACGATTAATTCGTACATTATTGTTATCGGTAGATGTGATTTTGGATGGTATAGAAACATGAGTATATCCGGAATCATTGTAAAATTTCGTACAAGAATAATTGGCTCATTTGATGAACCTTGGTTTGCTATTACCTCCACCTACAGGCATTCAATCTTGCTTACTGCCATTAAATCTCGATGAGATGAGGACATCAATCAGAATTACCTATCACAAGGAACACTGGCGAAATTCTCCCGACAAGTGTGTCGTAAATGGTCTTAATGAAAACTTGATAAAGTCGATACATCAAAATATATGAAGTCATGAACGCCACGGCGGAGGCCTTTGGAAGTAATGGCGCTTTCTAAAAGCGGATTATTTCGTCACAACAAAGCCTTTTGTTTTACGGTAAAATACGAGCACATACGACCCAACACGGGGTCCCTTTTGTCTCGTGTTAATTCAGTAATAAAGAGAAAATACGGAAAAGTGGAGGGGGTAAAGTGAGAGCGCGGGTCCAATAAAACACCTGAAGGTATAGCGTGGAAATATGATGAGTGGGGGTGTGGAGGGGTGTGGAGTGTAGTGCACTAAATCAAAAGAGAAATAATAGGCTCTTTGACGTGTATGGAGGCTATTTTGAAGTGTTCAGAGAACCCGGGGATCGCGTGGGCCGTGTTTTGTAAATAAATTTCCCGCCTCAAGTGGATTGGGAGGGAGATCGTATTGTCGGTTTGAAAGAACCATAAGTTCAATTTGAGGGAGAAAGGGGGGTAGAGGTTTTTCAATCCCCATTACAAAGGGCGAGAGCATCGTTTCGAGTGCGCGGCAGATGTCATTTGTAATGGGATACACCTGGCATTCATTGACTGCACTTGTCGGCGATGGACATACCGATGGGTTTTCGGGCGTCTGGATTCAACCACTCCGTTCAACCGAATTGGTTATTCAATCCGAACGATTTTCATATACTTCTCCGTCAAATCGTCATACATTCGACGGATCGCCTCTTTTTTATTAAACCTTTTATTGCACCGAGTGAAATCATTAACATTATTACTCGTAATTTGACGTATTTTAGTAATATACACTCAGGTGCAGAAAATTTGGCCCACTCTCCAAAATGGAATATTTTATAAGTTGGGACTAATATTCTCATGTTTTCAACTGGGTTACTGTCTTAACTCATTCAGAGGTACTGTTTGTTGTTTTTCAGCTAGGCGGATGAAATCGTTTTGATCTCTCAACGATAAGGAATCGTGTCGAGACGTGATCGTGTTTCATTGCCTCCCACTTTCACGTTATCTTCCAAACTGTTGTTCATCTCTTCCACAGTAGTCCTCAGCCGAGGGGCGAGTGTTTTCCTGTACATTGAGTGCATGCCTCACAAAATAATCGCTTTAACAGAAAAAAAGTCTTTCCCACCGGAAATGGTCGCGCAAACTGTAGCTCTTATGAATGATTGAAGGTCACTGAGATATGCCCTTGAATGTTTGGACGGCGGGCTCTCTTTCAGTCATTGTGGTAGGAACAAACCTTTCTCCAGGCCTTCTCCACTCTCTTCCACGACCATCTGGGTGCTGCAGGCTGAGCCTAGAGTCATCGCTGAAAATGACATCCCTCCACTCTTCAAGTTCCCAAGCACTGTGATTTCGAGCAAACTGAAGGCGCAACATCCTGTGCTGACGGGTTAAACTTGGAACGCGAGCGGGTCTTCTGGCAGACAAATGCCGATCCCACCATCGTCTCCGAACTTTCCAAACACCTAAATCCTCTCCCGTTGCATTTTCATGTGAGTTACGACCTTGTGAAGCAGTTAATCGTTGATTTCATAAAGCTAAGGTGTACAAGTAACTGTCTTGAGCTGCTATTGTTTTTCTTGGGCGGCTAGCCAACCCTGCCTTCTAGAGTACGATCCCGTCTCTCAAAAACGTCTAACAGTGGCACAGACGGTTTCATAAGGCCGTCCTAGCATTTAAGCGGCATATCTCATTGACCTTCCATCATTAATGAGAGCTACAGCTTCCGCAACCATTTCCGGTGAGAAAAACATTTTTTTTCTCTTAAATTGATTTTTTTTTTTTTTTTTTTTTTTTTTTTGAGTCGGAATCCACTCAACGTACAGGAAAACACTCACTCTTCAGCTGAGGACTACTGCGGAAGAGATGAAAAACATAATCGCAGTTCGGAAGACAACGTGAAAGTAGGAGGCAATGAAACACGATCACGTTTCGATACGATTCCCTACCGTTGAGAGATAAAAACAATTTCATCCGTCTGGCTAGAAAACAACAAACAATGCCTCTGAATGAGTTCAGACAGTAAACCAGTCGAAAACAAGAGAATAATAGTCGCAACTTCATAAAATCTTCCGTCTTAGAGAGTGGGCCAAATTTTTTGCACCTGACTGTAGTTACGTGTTTTAGGGGTTAAGATGCGTAACCTACCATAACTTTTATGTGGGTGCTGAGCCATAGGTATTCATGACAATGAAAATTATGGTGCTTCACACATTAGTCATTGGTGATAACTCCATCGAGATGTTGTCTATGCGCTTTAAGGATACAATCTACATGCAACTGTGATGGATAGGAGTAGTTCCTCCTTTTCGATTCTTGAGATTGTTACATCTAAGGGGATATTTCCTGGGCTATCAGCGTTCAGTACATCCTCTTGGTGTCGCCAGTTAATCTGAAAGAGGAACTACTACATTTCCATCATATCCATTGTCATACAACATAAAGCCAATTCCTCTGGCATGAGCAATGGTAGCATGAGGAGACTGTGTCTGCTGCTGATGACTTGTGCCCGGTGGGCCCTTTTGTAATCCAAATTCCAACGAGGGACCGAATAGTGGTCAATCGGGTAGCCACTGGGCATACCCGTCTTACTCTCCGATGGCCGCTCGACATGTTTTGTGTGGGAGATAGGGAGTGGATCTGTCCATCCGTCACATCCTGAAGGACTGCCCAGACCTTATGGGCATCCGAGTCCAGCATAGGCCCCCTCAGTGGATTGACATTTTATTACAACCAGACAAGTTCCAGGCCCTGAGAGTTGTAACTTTGATCTCTTATATGTGATACATTTATTTGCATCTAGTGATAGTTGTATTTCACTTTGCTGATTATATACAGTAACATGTACAACTTAGAAGAAAGACTATTCTTCATCTAGTCTTAGTTGTATTATTTTATTTCAGGGTATTTTTGACCGCGTTAGAGACTAAACAGTGGTCATAGCTGTACCCCTCATTTTTTCCACTCCGATTCACGAGTAGAGTCCATGATGGCATTCCGTTTAAGAGGCGACATGGCTCCCCTTGCAATGCGACTTGCATTCCACTTCCCCTTCTGGTTGAGGTGCGGCTTAAAGCAATAAGTAAATGAATGAATAAAAATAATGAAAAAAACGGTGCAAATTATTACACAATGGTTTATTATTTCTGTGTTGATAGCTCTTCTGCGTGGATCATTGGTCTATAATTGTTAAACCCCTTATTAAATATATGATCAGAACATGGCGCATCGTGCCTCCGAGAAGGGTTCACACTTTTACAGTTCCAAGACCCCGCAATTTTACGCTTCACAGTAAAAATATTTAAAAAAAAAAAAAAAAAGTCGATAGGTAAGGAAAGAGTATTGGTTCAGAGGCCCTTCAGCTGATCAGTGCGCCTCCGTATCTTGTAACTGTTTCCGAGGAGTCCCAGAGGAGCTCCATCTAAATAACAATACCGTGAATCGATTAGGAAAGTTAGCCTCGGAGATTCCGAAGCTGATCTGAGTCCCTCCATATTTTGTAATTGCATTCCGAATCTCCAAAAAGTAGCTACATTTCAGGTTTCAGGTCAATTAAAAAATTAATGAAGCTCTGAGGCCCCACAGCTGATTAGTGTTCAATGATACTGAATAATTGATACCATTGATTCTTCCCTCCTTCCATTCTCGATTCTTGAGGTCCATTTCAAATTGCAGATCCGAAGGTTGACACCAATATGCCTGCCTAGATATAGGCACCTGTAGAGAGAAAATGTAATGCAATTAATTAAAACTATCTACATTTTACTAGTCCACCTAATCACAGTATGCCGTATATAAGTTGGTAGGTGCCTACCGATTGAAAATAACATACATTTATAGATCATTTGAATGGTTTTCATAATCATTAAAAACTCCATAGTGGAGTGATAAATCACGTCGGAGCCCCCCCCCCCCCCCAATTCACCACCTGTCGGTGCCGCTCAGATGTCGCCATAGTCCTCATTGAGCCTGACCTACTACTTCTATACATTTATATAATAGTCGTGTACTATGATTCACAAATATACTATTTTAAAATAAGTGCCCTGCACAGTACGAAAACAGCATTATATTGGAAGTTAACTAAATATATTAAAAATTAAAATAAGTATGTAAATAAAAAAAAATAAATAAATCGGATATGTGTAAGAATAAGAATTACATGTATCTGAAGCATGAATATGTCTACAACCACGTTCGCTCTAGTTAACTTCGTGAAAGGCCGATACAAGTAGAGCTTTCTATGTGGATGCGTTAAACTGAACTGTTCTGTTCCTTCCAAAGCTCTATAAGGTCGATTAATTCGGTTGAGAGTGACAAATCACGTCGGAGCCTCCTTTCCCCTACTACCCCGCTCACCACCTTCCGATGCCGCTCAGATGACGCCAGCATCCTCACTGAGCAGGTTCACATGACTCACTACTTGTATTCATTTATATAATACTGTCGTACAATATTTTACAAATATACCTACTATTTAAATATGAGTACTCTGCACAGTACGAAAACAGCATTATTTTGGAAGTTAACCCTGTATATTAAAAATTAAAATAAATAAGTAAAAAAATTGCTTAGGGATCATGAGATGTTGGGAGAAAATTAGAGCATTCCAAAAAGTGGCGAACGATTTTCCTGCTATGGAAACTAAGGGAGTTACATTTCGCTAGTAACGCATTGGTTGTACGTAAAAATCAATAGAAAACTACAGACCATAATAATCAGAAACGCTTGCATACGAGTCTGCAACACATTGGGACATTTTATGTCTTCAGTTGCAGACTCGTATGTGTTGCAGACTCTTATGCAACCTCTAAGAGCCACTCGGCATCGTCATGTAATTGTCCTAAAGAGGCTACATACGAAATTACAGCTTCCTAGAGTATAAAGCATAGAAATCAGCTTTAAGATCCACTCATCTGACCCGGACCCTGGGCATCATCAAGTAAATGTCCTGAAGACGCTACATACGAAATTACAGCTTCCTAGAGTGTAAAGCATAGAAATTAGCTGCAAGAGCCACTCATCTGATCCGGACCCTGGGCATCGTCATGTAAATGTCCTAAAGAGGCTACATACGAAATTACAGCTTCCTAGAGTGTAAAGCATAGAAATTAGCTTGAAGAGCGACTCATCTGATTCGTACCCTGGGCATCATCAAGTAAATGTCGTAAAGAGGCTACATACGAAATTACAGCTTCCTAGAGTGTAAAGCATAGAAATTAGCTGCAAGAGCCACTCATCTGATCCGGACCCTGGGCATCGTCAAGTAAATGTCCTAAAGAGGCTACATGCGAAATTACAGCTTTCTAGAGTGTAAAGTATAGAAATTACCTATTAAAATGATTTAACCACCGCTTCACAAATCAAACCGTTCTCTCGTTAAAATCCAGCTCAATGAAATCATCAGAAATTAACAAGCGGTTGCAATCATGTTCACAATATCAATTATTGAGAATGATCACCTGTGTGTAAACAATTATTATTCATATAACCATGCTCATAACTCAGCTTGTTGGCCACGCACTTCGCAGTAGTTAACATAATATGGTTGGATAAATCGAGAGCTTTCGAACGAATGGTCAACGAATTTTGAGGGATGAAAAACGACGAAGTACCATTTCCCTAGCAACGACTCGGTTGTAAGCGGAAATCATCAAAATTATTTGGTAACAAATTTGGTACCTAACGGTTTTCGAGTTATGTGCCAGAGCAAAGACATAAAATCTCAAAAATAACTAAATCGGATATGTAAGAATTACATTTATCTGAAGCATGAGTATGTCTTCAACCACGTTCGCTCTAGTTAACTTCGTGAAAGGCCGATACAAGTAGAGCTTTCTACGTGGATGCGTTCAACTGAACTGTTCTGTTCCTTTCAAGCTCAATAGCGTTGATTAACTCGGCTGAGAGTGATAAATCACGTCGGAGCCTCCTTTCCGTCGCTCTCCGCTTGCCGGTGCCGCTCAGGTGACGCCAGCGTCCTCACTGAGCAGGTTCACCTATCGTACAATATTTTACAAATATACCTACTATTTAAATATGAGTACTCTGCACAGTACGAAAACAGCATTATTTTGGAAGTTAACCCTGTATATTAAAAATTAAAATAAATAAGTAAATAAAAAATAACTAAATCGGATATGTAAGAATTACATTTATCTGAAGCATGAGTATGTCTTCAACCACGTTCGCTCTAGTTAACTTCGTGAAAGGCCGATACAAGTAGAGCTTTCTACGTGGATGCGTTCAACTGAACTGTTCTGTTCCTTTCAAGCTCAATAGCGTTGATTAACTCGGCTGAGAGTGATAAATCACGTCGGAGCCTCCTCTCCCCCGCTCTCCGCCTGCCGGTGCCGCTCAGGTGACGCCGGCGTCTGTCTCATTGAGCAGGTTAAGTCATCTACACAGGCCGACAATCGGAGTCACGTGCCGGAGTTTAATAATCCTCCCTTCAAACCCGCGATAGACTTCCCTCCCCTGGCGCTAAATACCCGTGGAAACTTCGGAGGGCGTTTTAAGCCGCCGTCATGGGGCCGCCGCCTGTACGTGGGAACCAGGTAATCTCCGGACACGCGCCTTCCGACCGACTTCAACCGGAATTTGTCGGCGTTATCATCTCCCGTTCGATCAAGAGGACATCGTTATCTGTGACATAAAAACTTTTATATCAAAATAGAAGCATGCAAAGTAATGAAATCACACGACCCGTAAAATGACGGCGAATAAAGGTCTCACTATGACGACAAGTCGTGTCGGTGCAGTGCCGTGCCGTTTCGTTAAGAGAGTTCACTACACAACTACATCCCAACAACAACATAACGATACCTCACAATGCTACAATGTAATTCCTATGATGAATGTCAGCAATCGGGAATGGGGTCAGAACTAATAGAACGCCTCTATCGCCGAGCTTTCGATTGATTTACGTAGGGAAGGCCGAAACCCAACTTGAGGGTTAACAATCATCGAGCATCTGTGGTGAGTGCTAATGAAGACCTGCCTGTAAGCCACCATGCCACAACCCATAACACAACGTTCAATGACTGTTTCGGCATAAAAGTTTTAAAAAAATGAAACCCCACGAGAACAAGAGACTGCTTCACGAATCAGAAAAAGCACATAGCAACGTTTTGGGTGCTTACGATCCTCCAGGCCTTAACATAAAACTATGATTCCAAATCCAAAGTTACCAAAATTCCTTGTCAACGTTGTACACAAATTTCCCACAATTATTCAATTTCTTTGTTAGTTTGAAAAAGGCAAAAAGCCGAAATATAAAAATAGTTTTGTGACGTTTTTTCTGTTATCTTTTCTAATTTTGTGAATATATATATATATATATATATTTATATATAATTTATATATATATGTGGGCGCTGGATTTGAAGAACAAATGGATCTACCTACCAGGATTGGAGAGGTTCTCGGTTGCCCAGCGAGAGCGCAGCAACGCATGATTATTGTTGATGTTGGTAGCTAGGAGATCTCGAGAAAAATAACTGAGCTGGTGTTAACTGAGCACGACTGAGAGTTCGCGTAATAAAGTGTTAAACTAGAATGAACAATACTGTGTAGATTATTATGTTGCTACCTGAGGACAACCAGGATCCAAAATCAGAAGTGGGATACGATGCGACGCCCAGAAGGAGAAAAACAAATTTGCCGACACTGGTATCCCAACTTGAGTTACAAAATCATACCATGCATACCCTTATAATGTGAATGTTTTTCAAACCAAATGATAATCGAATCACGCTTCCTACATTCAACCCAGGGGCGGAAGGATTGGATCCTAAATCTATCGGAAAATCGGGCCCCATGAATCTGAATGTATTATTTTCGATCACAACCAGCTCCCTGTACCCAGATACCACACCCACACGCAAAGCTCTATGCACCATTAATCTGAATGTATTATTTTCGGTCACAACCAGCATCCGCTACCCAGTCACTACACCCACACACAAAGCGCCAACTCTAGACTCTACATCGTCAACTTCCACAATAGGAAATGACCTGCTACAATGCTAAAGGAAAGGACTCATACCTATTCGTTGCCCTTTGAAGAAATCTGATTTTGGAAGCAGAGAAACAAGACCTAGTAAAAATTAGTTGCTGTCAAAGTATTCTCTTCTAGTAGAATATCTCAGCCCAAAATTTCGAGGTCAAATCCATTCAACTGAGATTTTACTTACTAGTTTGGGTTCTTCTGCTATTAAATGTACTTGTAAGCTTTAAGTACCAGCACAAATAGACACTTTTTTGTTCCAGATAGTACCAAACAATTCCATGACTTTTCGTATAATCATTGGTAGAGAAATATTGAATCCTGAGATGCTTATGTTAATAACTGAAAAAGTACATGTTATGAACCTACACTCAATTCAACAAAATTACGGATATCGAAGTTAGGGTCAGGGCAAACTCAATTAGTGTGGTTATTGCTGATGATGATCAGCCACAAATGCCAATCAGTGAGTTTGAGTTCTTTGCAGGCATTTGCAGAAACATGTGGTTTTGGCCATTGACGTCAAACCAAAATTATTAGAAATCTCGGATATGTATTCAGAATACTCCAAAACTGGTATTCCTGGTTTACGAAACTGGTACAGTACCTACTGGTTTCACCCACACGGGCGTAAGAATATTTAGATACTAGTCAGTCATTACAAAATTTCAGTATACAAGTGAACTTTGTTACCACAGTACCTATCATCAGATTGGCTTCTTGCGGTGCAGCAGCGTGATTCCTTTGTACCTAGGTGAAATAGTCACTAAATTGAAAGAAAAAGATATCGATGAATAAATTCTAGTTATCTACGCTATCCAGTTTGGTATCCTTTGTTCAAAAATCCAACGCAATTCGCGTTCTCGTTTCTTCCCATAGTTCCCCACTCTCTTCGATGGTCTGTCACAAATAATATCCACAGCTCGATATTTTACCTAGGGTGGTAGAAAACGTTGGAAACAATGTACAACCATTATTGGTTTGAACCCATATCAAAGTGGGTTCAGAAACGGCGAAGCGCGATTCTAGTAAAATACAAGTTGTATTACATCCCATCTCCAAAGTGACTATGCCATAAAAGACTGTTCATTTGGATAACATATTAGGAAAATCGAGTGGAATGATGGACACTTATCTTTGTGTTGTCGATTCCTCTACCAAATATTGTCTTGTATCACTTACTCATAAATAAACTTTAAGGACCTAACGCTATAAATGTATGAAATGCACTATTAGGACCAATGAATCGGGTAGTGGTAGATCGAGGATGCTGTTTTGCATCTATGGATCTTCAAGAGTTTTTGGAACGTTTCAAATAGACTTACATTTTATAGCTACGGGATCGAGTGGGCTGAGTGGTATGTTGATTATGATGGGTACTTTGAAATTTCTAAGTAAGCTGATTATTCCAAAGAATAATTCGATAAGGGTTTGGCAAAAATTGCGAATTTTAAGGTGGGATATTTGATATACCTTAAATACGCCCTCAATCGTCTTAGAAAAGTTCCAACCGCTTTGGATATAAGAATGTTGATTGATGACAGTTAACTAGTGGATGACGACTGAAATTTAAGCCAAACTTACACAATTTCACTTCTGATGACCCTCCAGAGTGAATCATCTCGAATGAATCATTCGCGTTTACACGTTTCATTCGTTTTGCCCGCCTAAATCGTTCACTTTCGTCCGTATTGGTTTTAAAGTTATTTTTCCATTCTGTGCATTCTCGTCCTGATGTTTCGTTTAAGAGATAGGACTAGGAGGTCACCCTCGATAATGCCCCGATCCCAAAAAATAATTTTTGATTGAATTCGTTTATCCTTCACTTTCGATGGAGTGTAAGTGAAATGCAGTTTGCATTGTTCACTTTGGATGATCATTCACAGTAGACGAGTCAAAATGGGCCTTTACGTATTTGAAACCTTATAATCGATTATTAATATCTGTCGTTATGAGAGACCTCTTGGCAATCGCTCTCTTTTTGCTGTTTTGCTGAAATACCTGCTCAGCCTTAAACTGACCTCGTTAAATTAAAGCATGTATATTAATTAAAGTCTGAAAAAAGACCAAGTATATTCTATATCAATTTAAACATATAAAAACTGAAAGTAAATAAAGCATTTAAATTAATATAAGTCTGCCAAAAGAGGAGGTACCCCTGTTGGGAGGTATTAGTAAATACCGAAATGACGGTTGCACCAACAGGAGGCAGACAATTATTGCAACAATAATAAAAACTGAAAGTAATAAAGCATTTAAATTAATATAAGTCTGTCAAAAGAGGAGGTACCCCTGTTGGGAGGTATTAGTAAATACCGAAATGACGGTTGCACCAACAGGAGGCAGACAATTATTGCAATAATAATAAAAAATGAATGTAATAAAGCATTTAAATTAATATAAGTCTGTCAAAAGAGGAGGTACCCCTGTTGGGAGGTATTAGTAAATACCGAAATGACGGTTGCACCAACAGGAGGCAGACAATTATTGCAATAATAATAAAAACTGAAAGTAATAAAGCATTTAAATTAATATAAGTCAGTCAAAAGAGGAGGTACCCCTGTTGGGAGGTATTAGTGAATACCGAAATGACGGTTGCACCAACAGGAGGCAGACGAGTATTATTTGTTGCAATAACAATAAAAACTGAATGTAATAAAGCATTAAAATTAGTATAAGTCTGTCAGAAGAGGAGGTACCCCTGTTGGGAGGTATTAGTGAATACCGAAACGACGGTTGCACCAACAGGAGGCAGACAAGTACTATTTGTTCATCTATCAATTTAAATATATAGGTAAATTGAATTAAAAAAAAAAAAAAAAACACAAGTGGGAGGTACTATTTGAATTAAAGAGAACTGAAAGGACAATATTGCACCAAGAGGAGACTCAATAAAAAAAGTTGTAATAGTAATAAATAAATGAATATGTAAATAAAAACAAAATAAAAATTTGCAAAAAGACAGTAAGAAGTAAAATAAAAAGGAAAAGTAATATAAAATACATGATACATTAAGTTGATACAGTAAGAAGTAATATAAAAATGGAAAAGTAATATAAAATATATAATACATTTATAATATACCTATACATGATTTAAAATTTGAGTAGGTAAGTACCTGTATACTGAATAAAAGATTCATCATTTTTTGTATAAATTAACTTAACGTTTAGGTACGTACCTACCGAACAGTGTACAAGAAATTTAGGCACCTCGCTAAATCAGGTATTTGTATGTATGGCTTCAACTAGATGATTCTAGTTCACCACATATTTCACATTTATTTAGAGTTGATGCTGCGCCAAGCTTCTTTCATTTACAGGATCGCAGGGCCGCGATCAGTGTCAGGCTGGCCGTGTGGGCGCTGGATTTGAAGAACAAATGGATCTACCTACCAAGATTGGAGAGGTTCTCGGTTGCCCAGCGAGAGCGCAGCAACGCATGATTATGGTTGATGTTGGTAGCTAGGAGATCTCGAGAAAAATAACTGAGCTGGTGTTCCGAAATCATTGACGACTGAGAGTTCGCGTAATAAAGTGTTAAACTAGAATGAACAATACTGTGTAGATTATTATGTTGCTACCTGAGGACAACCAGGATCCAAAAAAAAAAAAAAAAAAAAAAAATATATATATATATATATATATATATTTGTTTAAGCATGTGCCTAATGATAGTGATATGTTTTGTTGAATAGTTATAATAGTTGTGTTGTTTTATTCATTGAGTAGTTGTTGATAGCCAGTGCTCATTTTCATTTTCACACTACCTGCAATAGCTTGGATTCTTCTTCTTCTTTGGGGTTTCCTTCTTCTCTTATGACTGTGAGGATGAGAGGTGGCGCTTCTCATCAGCATTAGGAGCGAAAGCCCTGATGAAGAAATATATTTTTCAAAAATAGAGGCGATAAATATATTTTTCTCGGCGAGAGATGCGTTTTATTAGTTCTGACCCCATTCCCGATTGTTGACACTTATCACTCATAGTGGGTCGATCTTGACATCATTTGTCATTTCTGTGGACTATTGTTGATCCATCTCCTGCTGGTGATCATCTTCCTCCGTGCGTGGAAAGTTTTTATTCCGTTTTTAGACACAAAGAATGTTGTACTTATGCTCTGCCATTATGGTGGTTTTTAGTTGGTATGCCCCCAAAAAAAGAGACTCCATTACTATTGAGGAGTACAGTCACTCCTCTTCGTTCAGAAAGAATTTTCCCCACTCCACCAAAAAAAAAAAAAAGCTCTGCCACAACCAGAGAGATTTCGTCCCGAAGTTCAGCATCTTAAGTTGAATATGAACAAAATTAGTTATTTATATTAGGTAGGTATATAAAACATAGCCCACTCGCTTCTCTCGCATGTTCACTATCGCAACCACCGTAATTATATGTTTCAAATTTAAATTTTATTCAATATTCATTTAAAAATATATCTATAGAATTATTATAACAAATACGCCTAATGTAACCATGCAATACACAGTTGCATCCTACGACATGTATTTGGCGACAGCATTTTCACGCTATTGCAGGAAAAAAACTTAGATACCCTAATAAAATATGCTTGGCTTAAGAGGTGGAAATCGTTTTTGTTAGATTGTGGTGTAAAATTCTTTTTAGCGACCTACTTTGTAAAAATTTTATGATGTAAGTTTTGCTACGGGAATTGAATTCCTTGATTAGTGAGTTGTTCACCCGGACGACCTTGATAGGTTTTTCTCTGTTAAGGATGTTACTGAATGGGGGATTTGAATGTACCCCATGTCCGTACCAGGAACTCGCTGGAAATTTCGGGAAAAACCGTATCGAAATTGGTCCGGCCGTTTAGGAATATTTACTTGACACCATAGATATGTATACCTAGATGGTATACCTATACCTTTGTATACCAAGATACATATCAATGCTTGAAACACACATACGCACAAGGCGGAAGGTGCACACGTTTAAACGAAAAAACCTAATTGAAAGAGTGGGGAGGTCGCTCATGTTCACCCGACGATCAAGGATGTCGGGAAGAAGAGGGGGAGGAGGGTGAGTGGAATGAAAGGAAGATCCCCTATAAAATTACCGCCAGTTCAAGTAAAAACCCCTCAGTACACGGGTGGTGATACCGCAGAGCACTCCCGCCGAGATGCCCAACTCAACTAACCCCGGGGCACTTTTCCCGCATCACACACACACACACACACACACACACACCCACCAAAATCTTGTCAGATGAGATAATTTTAATTGACCGCAAAACAATTTTCTATAAAAACAGAACGATAGTTATTCTTCTGAAATTGATGAAATTAAATATCAATAAAATGAGAACTTGTACTTGTTAAAAAAGGGCCTTTTCCGGTAATCTACCATTCATTCATTCTGACCTGTATGTCCAACTAATCAGTTTTTTACTCAGGTATTGACTACTTGATGTAATGTATTTTTGAGATGCGAGCTTGCGAGCATCCAGACCACCAAACTATACACAGCATTCTGATCTATTTTACCACAGTGGATGTATATAAATGATTGGGGAACATTTTTTAGAACAATTGAACATATATGAAGCGTTTCTGTTTCTGTAGAAAATTGTTTTGCGGTTGGATAACAGAAATGACAGTACGTGGTCGTATAGCAAAAAAGGCCCGAGTTTTCATTTCAATAAACTGAGTTTATCATAACGTTATAACGTTGGTATTTTGCAACGAATGTGTCGATAAGCTTAGATTATGAGTTACAAGTGTACTTAGATTTTAGCTCTAGTTACGATCAGAAAGGCTAGTATGATGAATTTTTAATTTCATTTTTTTTTTTTTTTTTTTTTTTTTTTTTTTTTTTTTTTTTTTTTTTTTTTTTTATTTTTGTGTCAACGTCTATGCAGTTATATTGAAATATGGTGATACCATAGTGTGACAGTGTGAAAAGGCACCAATGTTATTCATTTATCTATAAAATTCTCATAGGTCTCTAACTTTTTGACAAATCCCAAAGCACTAAACAATAAAGAAATAAAAAAAAGTAAAAAAATAAAATAAAATAAAAAACAAGAAAATTTTCTTGACTTCTTTAATTGGTTGCTTATATTTAGTTCCAAGTTTTTTTCTAACAACAGATTTAGTTTAATAAATATAAACCAGTAATCTGCGTGGGAGGGCTATCTAATACAGAAATAATGAACCTTTGAGTAATAATTTGCAGCTCTTTTGTTTGATTATGTCAAATCGACGCAGTGTTGGCAATAATGGAGTAAAAACGGGGTGTTAGCACTCCAAGGTTAAACATTTTTGTACAGCAAGGGCAAGAAGATCCTAAATACTTTTTTGATGTTGATTTGAATAAAGCGACGTTCAGCTCACAAAACCTACTCACTCAAAAGGAGCTCAAGTGGCCTAATGAAGGGGAGGGCTGGGGTAGATAGTAGATAATCTGTCCTATCAACAAAGTGCGCCAGAGTCAACAGTTGCCAGCGTGGGAAGCGAAGGTGGACGGCAACCCCCGTTCAACAGATATGATCGCGAGGGTGATTTGTTTAGTTCGTCAGTTTACTTTCGCAAAGTGCTCGACAAACTCGGCCGTTTAATAGCGCCGATAAGCGGAGGGGAGGAGGGATTTTAAGATAGCCGCGACGCACCGATCGATTGTAGTTTTATGCGTTTTGAAGAAACCGGAACGCAAGAGCATTTTTAATCGTTAGAGAATCTGCTCTCAGCCCATCCACCTAAAATTTGAACGAGTTTAAACTCGAAGGGGTTAGAATTTAACGGAGATTACCGATTCACTCGTTCACCAGATAATTACAACAGTTCAAACTCCGATTGAGGCGTGTTCACGTAAACACCCGAAATCTGGCAAATTAACCTCGCTAATTCTGTTAGTCGTGGTATCAATATAGCCAAGTAGCTTTTATGTGTGGTTGTGATTTCTACTTATCAAATTATGATGATTGTGTGATAGATAGCCCTTCTCCGCAGAACATTGGTCTACAATTATTAAACCCCGTGTGTAATATATGATCATAACATGGCGCATCGTGCCTCCGATAAGGGTTCACACTTTTACTGTTCAAAGACCCCGGAATTTTATGCTTCACAGTAAAGATGTTAAAAAAAACGGGAAAATGATGCTTAATTATAAGTTAATTAATAAGTTAGTTATGTATAGTTGGTTAATAAATAACATAGTTAAAAATAGATTATGGAAGGAGTGTGGAAGAAAACGTGCGATACTGAGAGGAGTCATAAAAAGTGTGGAAATTCCAAGTTCTGTTTTATTTTAGGGGAACTTTTATTCGAGTATTTTTGCGATCTTTTTCATTTGTTGACTGTAATTAGTAAATCGAATATTACAAAACTGGATGAAATTTATGACGGATGCTTAACCCCTAATTTTGGATAACTCTTGTGTTGATACATAGGTGCAACGTAAGTGTCAGTTTCTGATTCACTTACATTTACGTAATTATTCAAAGTAGGTACATTCTGTTTCTAGAATAAAGCAGAACCCAAACACTGAAACTGAATCGAAAACCCACCCAGAAACTGATTTCGAAACCTTTTTTGGATGCTGCGTCCAAAAATACGTGGAGATAGCCTTGTCTAGCTTCGAAATTGAAAAATAAGAATGACTTTTTCCCATGTTTTCCGTACGAACAAAGCACAGTGCGAGGCGTCTAATTGTCCAATTTACTACGTAATTTACCAGCAATTTTTGTTAGTTAGATAATCTCTGTTATTCCAAACTGGGTTTAACAGAAATTAGGGTTTATGAAATCATCAAAAATTGTAAAAAAAATTGTGGGGGGGGGGGTTATTTTGTAGGTATACAATTTCCAGCGCTTAAATCGGATATAACTCGAAATGCTGTCTATATATATATATGTATATATGTATATATATACCTATATATATATATATATATAAATTTTTTTGTTGCCCAAAGACATTTTTGATTATTGGGGCTTCCTTTGAAAGCTATCTTGTGAGCATAGTTTCATAAGAATTCAATGAAATCCAAATCCCATAAGAATAGTTCCAGGTCTTTTGTCGATCGAAGCTCAGCCCATCGTCTCAAATTCGTTTATACATATATAGGTATAGAAAAGTAACATGAACCTATTTAAAAAGTTATAATTTATAAATAGAAACTTACGCATGATTTTAGAAAGTTACATAGTACATGCGATGATTCACATCAGACTTTCAGAAGATGACATGAAGATTAAAACGCCTCTTACTGATGAGAATGAGATGCGCTATCTATCGTCAGACATCATGTTAGCGCTCAATAACGGCGGGTCCTCCCGGAGCTTTAAACCTGTTGACCGAACAATAAAACGCTTATCGAGATGACTGGAGAGGCGAGCGGCGGACGCTCGAGGGGAACGCAAATCGTTGGTGGATGTTCCCATGGGCGTCCCGCTGCGACATTCTCCCTTGTCCGTGTGGGAAACGGTTTGATTGAGCTACTGATCAGCTTCCAGCTCCCTGGGAGCTCTGCCGAAAGCCCTGTCAAGCATCAAGAGTGACGCCACCCTACTGCCCGTACTCTCGTGACGTCACACGAGGAATTGGCCAATGTTTTGGCCATGGTCCAGCATGGCATCTAAAGGCATAGGGTACGAAACCAGTTTAGTGCTCACTTTACTTTTAAACTGCTTGTCTTTTATACTGAATGCAGTATATGCCAGGAGTACACGTTCTTAAACGGCGCTCATAGTTTGTGATAAGAGCTAAGCTTTGCTTAAAATTGAACGGCCGTCGAGGGCCATTTTAACTCGGTTCTATGGGTTTTTAGTGTAGAATTTTTCTAGCAAGTTTTATTATTTAGGAAAGATAGTACAGACTAGAAGATGTTTCTAATAATGAATGCATTGTGGAATCGATGGAAGTATTTTCAAGGCAGCCACGTATCTTCCAGGAAAGTCCAAATCATTTCGCGAATGGATTGACACACACACACACACACATACATACACGCGCGCGCACACACACACACACACACACACAAGGTCTATCCCGCAACAGTAGCAGATAATTACTTACTGCTGATTAACAGCAACAAGATGCGGAGGCTCTTTGATCACCTGAGTAAGCATCGGTACGATCCGAAAAAAACATCTTCCATGTTTCAAATAATTACAACCAACAGAATTCGGATGAGAAACTTTCAGAGGGAGAAACTATTTCTGAAAGGCGTGAAGTGCCACATTTCAGCAATACTTAGCTGGAATTCATCAATTCTACGAGTAAGTATAAAAAACCATGTAATTTTAAAGTTGAGTATCTATACTTCTTTTTTTTTTAACTCATTTATTTAGATAGGTATTGTAATACAAAAAAGTTACACAAATCAGGAAATGCTACTCCAACACCCCCACTATAAATCGTAGACTTGTGCTGTGGGGAGGAGTAATATATAATCAGAACACTCATTCAATACCTTATTCAATTATCATCTTGTGAGTAAATATAGGTAAATTAGAATCAAGAGGTATACATCGGGTAAATTAGAATACATAGGAATTATTCAGTTACCATCTTAAAGTTTAAATATTATCTAATGGGTCTCAGATTGCCTCATTATTATATGTTTTTTAAGCTCTTTTTTGAACTTTTCCATTTTAGAAAGAGAGCGGAGCTCATGGGGTAGGGCCTTGAACAGTTTTGCTCCCCGGTAATCATACGCCCGATGGCCATGGTCAGTCTACGGAAAAGCAGTTTAGAAAGAAATTGTCCACAAGTTTTTGTTTTTCCCTCATCTAAAAATTTCAGGTGGTTGCTATGTAAATCCTTATATATTTTAATTATAGTTATCTTGTCATTCAGCTCTCCCAATTTGAGTACTGCGAACACTTTAAAGAGAGCTTCTGTCGAATATCTTGTCCTTTTTTTCAAGTAATACTTTGATTAAGAGCTTCTGGGTCAGGAATAACGAATCAAGAAGAGACGCGCTACATCCTCTCCAACCAGATGCACCATAGATCATGAGCGACTGAATGAGCGCATAGTATACCACTACGTGTATCAATATCTAAAAAGTTCCTCAGCTCCCTACTATGCAGATACATTACATGCAGATACATCGGTAAATGGATATGTCTTATTTTTCCCTCTGTGAAATATGTGTTTTGTGTCTCAAGTTAAAAAATGTCTCAATTAAATTAGCTCAGCCAGCTGATCAGGAAATACCCAATCATTTCAATCGTCTCCCTATTTCTCAGGGAGTCTCCCGATCAAATCTCAACTTCCTAGAATGAATAGGAGAGATTTTAGCTCACTCAGCCGATTAGGAAAGAGCCAATAATATTTCAATCGCCTCCTAGTGTTTCAGAGAGTCTTCCAATCACGGGGACCGGCGATTCCTTCCCGACCTTCAAAAAGCATGGCGATTCCTTCCCCTTAAATTGTTGGCGATTCCTTCCGGTTACTCAATTCCTTCCGCCGTGCAATCGTCGATTCCTTCCCGTTACTCAATTGCTTCCCGCCCAGGTGTTGGTTAGTTTTGAAGCAAAAATTAACTATTTATAGGACTAAACCCTTAATTGCACAATTAAGTACTTAAAACCCAAATCAAAGTATTACAATCACCAAGTATTAAAATCACAATAATCACAAAATAAAAAATCCGTCGTAAAGTTCACGTCTCAATTTCATTTGCTCAAAAATCCCCCCAAATTTAACACTGACCCTTTTAGCAAATTGTTCTGGGTCATCGTTGGGAGTTTGCCGAGCGATGAGTTGATGATTGCCACTACAAAACCACCTTTTAGTGCCACCAACCAGATCTTTTCGAAGAGTAAATTTAAAACTATATCTAAAAATAATGGTGCGATTTTTCTCGCTACCTTCCGTGACAAAAACACTGTCGGCAGAGCCAGGATCCATCATCTATTATAACTAAACTAAACTTGCAACTTGTTGTTTTGCGACTCCTCCTGACGGGCCTTATCACTTTGAGATTGGAGGGGAAGGAATCGCCGAACCTCGGCTCACTGGCCGGTCTTACACCGGTAGGAATCGCCATCTCCCTCGGGTCGCAAGGTCCAACTTTCACTTTGACGGGAAGGAATCGCCGGTTCCCCTCCAATCATTTCAATTGTCTCTTAATTTCAGATTCAGTGAATAAATACGGTAGAAATTATCAGCCTTTAGGAGCACATCAGCTGATCAGAGGTCTATGCATCGTCTAGTACCTACGGTTTCAAGTACCTACCTTGTACCATTGCCTTCTTTTCACATTATTAGTTCATTATGGTTACTTTGCAATATTAGTCTATTACTTAGCGTAATAAATGAGCTTTCCTTGACACTATAACGGCTTAGGAATTTTGAGATGTTGTGATAAAATGAGAGCATTCCAAAAAGTAGCGAACGATATTCCTGCTATGAAACGAACTAAATCACTCGCGACGAAGTTGTGGAAATCCATTTAAAAACGGAAGTTAGTGAAAAACGTTGTCCTTTTCCACGAAAAATAAAGAGTTACACTGTTGAATCAATTTCGACGGTTAGGCCATCATCAGTAACAAACAATAACTGAAGATACATTACAAAGGACACAGCTTTTATAGTGACAGGTGAAGGGAGATTGAATCCCATTGGTCAAGAGAAAGGAAAGAGGCAGGAGGTACAACCAATGAAGTGCAAACAAGGTGACGGGGGATTATAGCTAATTAGATGAAATGAAAGGGGGGAAATAACTAAATATGGTTTCAACATTGTGAAGGGATAATTCCAAGCTTTATAAAAATGGACCTATTAGTGGTGAAATATATTGAGGTATATCCTCATTTAAACATTTACCAGATCTTTCACTATTGATAATTTCGAACTTTTCAAGTACATTCAACATACCTCCCTTCGGACAAAAATGAAGAAATTCTACAAACTGTCTATCTGTCAAATCAAAATTGTAACTATGATTGGATTCCTTAAGATGTTTCGCAAATGCAGACTTACCCTTATTTTCCCTGAAATCCTCCTGATGCTCGTCTATTCCTTCCCTGAATTTCCTACCAGTTTGACCGCAATATTCGTAGCCACAAGAAAATTCTAGTTTATAAACCCCACTTTTATCCTGAACGTTGATTTTGTCCTTAACGTATCCTAGTAATGCTTTAAGACTATTTTTAGTTCTAAAACCTAATTTGTAACCTCTCGACGATAGAATTTTGCCGATTTTATCCGAAATTTTCCCATAATAAGGTATACTTATCCATTGCTTTTCTTCTAAATTTACATCTTCCCTGGCCAGATTGGAAACTTTTTCCCTACTCTTTTTCCTAAGAACATTATCCCATATGGTATCAACGAGATCTCCTCCATATCCGTTACTAGCCGCTATGCTTTTGATAATGGATTTTTCTTTTGATAAATTTTGTTCACTCATTGGAATAGACAGTGCTCGGTTAATCATACTATGGAAGGCTGCATGCTTATGGACTAAAGGGTGATTTGAAGTACTATGGATAGTTATATCGCTATATGCCGCTATATCCTGCTGTGAAAACTAAGGGAGTTACACTTTGCTAGTAACGCATTGGTTGTTCGTGAAAATCAATAGAGATAGAAAATTCGGTCGTGTTGGAAATCGATTAATAGAAATCTATGCGTTCATGTTCCTATCAAACGAAAATTTCTTTCATAGTCCGATCAAATTAGTTTAGGAACATTTCCCTATCAACGGGTTGGTTGTACGTGAAAATTGACCGAAATAGGAACGTTGCATTGTTTTCGCGTTATATTTTCACAGGTAGACCCCCACGCCTAAGACATATCCATGTCAATAACGGAATTCGAAGCAAATTAGGGCGAAACATATTTTCTGCTTGAGGTGAATGAGAACAGCCCATCTTAGTTATAGAATGGTTTATTCCAGGGTGGTTCCATCGGGTACCGCAAGCCCTATTGGCCTATTGTCCAATCATAGGACACTTTATTAGGGCCAACGAGAAGCCAGCAGAGCCCTTTGTGATCGAAAAGTGGACTAGATGACATCCTTCCCTTCGATAGTTAAGTGGTAACATGGTACATGTAAAAAAGGTCACTAGCTACATCAGTACTATTCCATTTCCTTAAGGTTAGGTGAACGATATAAGCCGATCCAGTTCCATCTCTTGCCAAAAACAAATCAACTGGAGAACAGCCTTGGGAGAGAAGGAAAGCATTTTGGTATTCGCTTAATAAATGAAACCGAAAGCTCGAGACTCGTGAAAACCCATCCATCAAACTGGGGTGCGGATTTCCTCGGCGTACGAATTGGGGAAAAAGCACGGTGCTGCTTGCACAAGACAGATTTATAAAGGACCAAGTCCCTTTTTCTGTAGGTTGAATACGTGACGACTCGGGTATCGGCACAGCTGCTAGCGCTACGGGTGTCTGATTAATGAATCAAACTTAATTAAAAGTAAAATTACTAGCGAGTGAGGACGGCGACTGTTCTTCGCTCTCAAGGGGTTCTCTGCGAGACAAATCCTGGCCATTAGTACAGTTTCGTTTGAGCTGAGACGCCTCTTTCCCTCCCCTTTTGCCAGTCAGTTGCCTAACAATCAGCATGCAGTATTTTTCATCCCACCCCGGAGTTTTCCCACCAGGAGAGAAGTTTTCTCGAGTTTTCGCGAAGAGGGTGGAAGCAAGTGTAATATAGCAAGTCCCTTTTCGAAGGGAACAGAAAAGAAGAAGGGGGGAAAAATCTAATTAATTTGAAGTTATTCGCCTGTAGATCTTCTTTTTTTTCGTTCCTAAGGTCATTCCAGTTGCCACGGAACTTCCGTAAATGCATTTGATATAAAGTAAACAACCGTTCCAGGTTGGGGCTTTTCGTCCGAATGCCTCGGGCGTCACGGACGTCATCAGCTGTCCACCAAATGGAGGATCAGAATTTGGTCTGATGATTTCGCTTAAAGCTACTCATTGCCTCGCCCCCTTGAGTAAAGAGAGTTTCGCCATACAGAAGCGAGAAAACTACTTAGTAGGAAGATCGTTACCTGGGTGGTCACCCAACCAAGTACTCACCACGATCGACGTTGCTTAACTTCGCTAATCGCATGACAAAAGGTTCATTGCAAAGCCTAACCCGTACGGCAGAAATGACATGAAACAAAATGAACTCAGTTAATGATGCAAGCAACCCACCTATGAATATAGTGCATTTGATATAATATGTTCCTGAAATCGTTAGATCATGAGCATATATGAATATGCTAACCTCGTGAGGGACCAGATAAGAAAAACTGTATATTTAACGCTGTTGCGTAGACAAGTCATTTTTTACAGAAGGGCAACACTCTAGGATTTCATTTTATTATATAATAAGTATTAATCTATGTATTTGTAGTTGCATATATAGATATATAGATTATTAAAATATATTTGATTAACCAACTAATTAGAACGTTAAAAACCTACTATAAATAGAGTACTTATGGAGGAGCACTAGGCTTATAAATTTTGTTGATTACATATTATAAGGCTTATTAGTAGTTTAAATGCCAGCGAAATATATCTCTCATACAGCTTTAACCTCTATTGATAGTTCAATGCGAAAAACACATTGATAAACTCGAATTCTTTTGTATGGCATAATGTCATTGTATAACTACGCGACGTAAAATATGGAACATGAAACGACGAAGAACTAAAGAATATCAAAATATAAACAAGCGACTTCCTGGGACAGAGTTGAAGCATTGCTACGTTAGATTGTTTTAACCATTTCCGTCGATTATTTCAATAACCATTCCTGGCTTCTATTTATTATATTTTACCTTTATTTAAAAGGGACTTCATCCATAAATCTATTATATTAATGAGAATGTTGATTTGTATTTTTAACTCTCTCTCACTGGATATTTTGCTAGCGGATTTTAATGTGGGTTTTCCCGAAATTATCAGCAAGGTCCCCGGATGATTTTAGGCTATAATAAAATCCTCTAGACTAACCCCTTCACCGAGAACACAGTTTTTTCTGACGACGCACAGTGTTTCGACTAATGTGTTTCAGGTGGAAAGAAGTCAAGATAAAAGTTTTTGAAAAAAAAAAAAAAAAACGTCTTCAGCATCCAGGGTGGTAGGTAAAGGTCTCAAATCGATTATATTTACATGAAATACGAGAAGCATGAGAGGTCATTGATCAGCAGAGTGAACTCCGAAGCCATTTTGTCCCCTATTCGACGCAAGAAGCTAAAATTTGAGAGGGAAGCTGAAGAGAGAATGCTGGAGACGACAGAGAGGTCATCAATCAGCTGATTGTGCTCCAAAGTCGTTTTGTCTCCTATTCAACGGAGGAAGCGTCAATTTCACGCGGATCTCCTCTTACAAGAAAATAAGCTTTCAAGTGACTCACTTCGAGAGCACTGATATACATGTTTGGGTATCTCGTAGTTAAAACTGTCTTTGTCTGACTTTATAGATAGATTATAAACAAGTGATCTGCACAGAAGAGGTACGTACCTACCTGAAACAGAAATAATGAACCATTTGGTAACCTTATCAGGGTAATTCTGTGCCCATGCTTGAAAGCATCAAATAGAAAGCTACTGTGAGGAACCCCTTAGAACATTATTCCACTGAAATCTAATATTTAATTTTTTGCCTTCTTCTGATCAACTTGGTTTGTACAGGAATGATTCTCCTGAATGCTTAAGCGAATAATATTCTCAACATTCGAATGTTAATTTTTAATTTATATCTTTTCTTATCAGAAAATGGATATTGAAAACCATAGGCATAAAGTCGTCGATGTAAAAAAATTTATAAGCAGATACCATGTTACATGGATATGTCTTTGATTGGGGATTTCATAACGGTTGTCCTCGAGTTGTCCTCGACTGTTGTCAAGAGGATGAAAATGTTTCCTATGGAGTGGAGAATATTGTACCCGGCTTATTAAAATTGTTTATAGTCCAATCAACTTAGTTTTGGAATGTAGCCAGGTACGTAAGGAGGGGGAAATTGGTAGCTTGAGATGTGAACATTTATCACATAAATCAAGTGCTTTCCAACGAGTGGCGAACGATTTTTGTGCGATGAAAACTGCGGAAGTTCCATTCCCCTAGCAACTGCTGGTTGTACGTGAAAAACACTGAAATTGTGACACAAATTTTGCATCACGGAAATTTTTGGTTGACCCCCCAGAGCAAAGACATATCCATGTCAATATGAGTACCGGTTCGTCAAGTCTCGAAACTAGAATGTTATGTCTTCACAGAATGTGATGCAGAATCAGCATTTTCAACCTGTTTATCCCGCAAACCTCTGCAAATGTTGATTTTCTTTAATTGTTGGTGTCATTGTGCATCATTTAAAACCACGAGTTTTTATTTAAAAATGACTGTCAAACAAAAAAGTCGAGTACCTTTCTAGTTTCTAAATATAATATGAAATTGAATATCCCATGGGTTTTAATAAAATTAATGCAAAATTACCATCCATTAGACCAAAATAACGTTAATATTATTTTTAGCTAACTTCTTCAATGAATCGATTAGGCCTTAAAATGATTTTTTTCTTCTCTATTTATTTCATTTCTATTAGTTTCCGCCATTAGTTAGGATAATAGAACCGCAATTTTCATTACTATCAAATTTCGTGGTTTCGGAATTTTTTTCACCTAAACCACCAGGTCGAAACACTGTGCTACGGCGCGCGAGTAAACAACTTTGTAATTGAGGAAAAACCGGATATGCGTCGAAATTTTCACTAAGCAATTCGAAAGGGGGAATCACAAAATTTCACGTTTCAGTTGAACAATTAAGAAAACAACAAACAGGTCGATTAGGTATAGGTATGATTAAAATATTTATTACTAGGTAGTAGTTCGTCCAGAATGGTACTTATGTACTTGTGAAGTGGTTTGAAACGAGAAGTTTAGAACGGGTGACAAAGTGAATCCACGCAGACTTATCGGGTGAATCTCGTGATAACCGCAGCTAATCCGCCTTTACGATTTCCCGATCCCTAGAAAACCCAAACTTGGGCTATTGGAGGGGCCAATATAATCGTCCGCGGTTCCGTAGCGAAAAGCCGTGACTTCCATGTTGGCTAACAATGCCCGCCCCCCTTTCGAAGCAAAAGGGAGTACGGAGAAGGAACTGGTTCGGCTCACAGCACCTGCTGACAACAGCAGATGTCCCGTTGCGTAGCGACCACTTAGCGTCATCGCAGTTTTATAGGCTTGTTAGCGGCGGGAAGAGCGTGACGAGCCGAAAGCGGGCCTGCGAGGTTTAAAGGGATCTGCTGTAAAGGGCTTCTTTCAGAACAGGAGCACAAGGTTGCTTTATGATTCCAGTCCAGAAACATAGATTAATGAGAGAATTTTATATAGGTCGCAAGATTGTTGACAACAAGCACATGATAGGGTAGTGAGACATATTATAAACTAGCGTAGATTTCTCACTCACTTCGTTCGCTCGGGCGAAATGTATAGATGCGATGAGATGTATATGATGCTTACTGTTGACTTCATCTCGAGTCTGTAGGAAGAACCCCGTTGAAATCCAACATGAATAGACAGGCGAATTGACAGTGGGAATTGAAAAAATACGCATTCAACTGGGTCCCACTTCCCTCCAGCCCGTGGTTCGGGTGGGGGTAGGAAATTTGAAAATTGCTTACAATTGCTTTCGAACTCACCCGAGAAGATCTCAATACTCGTAGATGGAATAGGTTCAGCCGTTTGGCCTTGAATAGCGCGGACAGACATACAGACAGAGTTTCATTCTTATAATATATCACTAGTATAGTTTTCTCTGTAGTGTTAAATACTAGGAAAGTGTAGGGGGTGTTGTTTATTGTAATTAATTTCTCTTCGGTAAGCATCTACACCTATGCAGATATTTTTAGATACGTAACGCATAATATACTCCGTATAATAATTGAAGACGTTCAGGTACAAAGGGCCTAGGTAAGTTCCATCTCGGAAGTTTTTCATTTTGTCCATATTCGATACCTATGTGCCAAAGGGGATACATCTAGAAAAGTCCTATATTCCAACTGATATCTATCCGGTTTGAAATCGACCGCCAAAAAGCAGGGTTGCCAATATTTACCTCCTTTTTTTCAAGATATGCCAACCCGTTTTCGGGAAACACTGCAATCGTTTGATGCTTTGACTTCTTTATTCTTTGGTTGATGTTGTTCACAACTCTTGATTAGTTGATTGGATCGGGGACCAATCATTTCAACATAAGGTTAGGTCAATAGTCATTGATAGAGAAACTAATGGCACATAGACGCTCTTGGGAAACTGGGGTGGTACATTTCCCCTTTTGAGCTTTTTAAAAACAATATCATTTTTTTATATTAATCGTAAAGAAGTCCTATGAAGCTGTTGGCTGCGGGAAATAAAAGCACTTACAACAAAGGTAACTTAAGAAATATTTCAGGAATTCTGAATGCATAGTGAATACAGTTTAGAGATTATGAAATTTTAAAATTGCGATAACTTTTTTGAAGTTTTTGGCTCTTAGGCTCTTTATACCTGAAGGTCTTCAATTGTAGGCAGGTGTCATACTTAGAAAGGCTATCCAATACAGAAATAATATACCAAAATAACATATCTTTGTATTATAGTTTGCAGGGTTTTTTAGATTAAACTTCATCTCTCTCCCCTCTCCTTTTCCCCCTTCTCTATTCTTTTGAAAAAATCAGTTTTTAGTTGTGACAATAGAGTGCGGGTGCAACGATGATGATATTATCCGCATAATCACGTACAATCAATCAAGTTGTGAATACCCGATAAGTCGACGAAGCCGCAAATGACCCTGCGAGGGTGAACCGCACAACCCTCAGAGTCCCCATTGTTCATCTTCGGAGCGTTGAAAGAAAGTTTAATGTCTTGGAATACGATTGTGAAGGGACGAAGGGGGTAGTTAGCGGAAGGGCTGGGTGGAAGGGTTGAGTGGAGGCCCCACAGCCCCTGAATGCCTCATTGTTCATAGGGGTCAGTGCAGCAGATGTAGGACCTCAACCACAGGTGCCAACACGGTATGACCACGATGATCATCGCTGACGACGTGATATTCATCTAATGATCTATTGCTGATCAAAAACACTGCAAATCTTTACACAATGGTTTATTATTTCTGTACCAGATAGCCCTTCTACTCAGATCATTGGTCTATAATTATGAATAACCCTCCGTATATAGTAAACGATCAAAACTGGCGCATCGTGCCCCCCAAAAGTATACGATATTATATTATGATAAGTTGAAATTTTAGTGAATTTCCGTAGAAAACTAAACTATTGCAATAGCGTGTGCGTGTGTGATTCCAAAACATCACTCTAGTGGGATTGAGGTGAAAATTCTGTTCTCGCAAAAAATCAAGCTTTATAAATGAAAAGATGAGTTCGGGTGTCACTTTTTGAGCTATTTTCTTTAGCACTTTTCGAGCACATTAGTAGCTCAAATTTAAAAAATCTTCTTGAAGCAAAATCACTAAAAATGGCTAATAATCGTTAATTTTTTTTAAACAAATTTTTAGAAATTAAACAAAAAATCATCAATAATGAACTAGAACATTAATCAAGGTAAGTATACACAAAATTATGCTAAAAGGTGCATGCACTTGTATTTGGCAAAAATCGATCGGAATTGATGAAAAAAGGTGAAAGTCCAAAATCTTGTTTGAATTGTTAGGTATTTAGAAAATCCCCCCCCCATAAAATTATTATTTAAAAAAAATTTTTGAACTTAAAGTGCTCAAACTTCAAAACAATGAAGCACAATATAATACGATAATAAATTTACGAAAATATGATATGATATAATCATGCTGCATAACAAGAACTTATTTATTTATTTCAAATAGCGTTTTACAAAATTCTGCAGCTCAGTACCTACTACTAGTAGTTTCCATCATTTTGGTCACAGGGACCAATTTCGGTAAGTAGTGTGACCAAAATGATTATTTCGTGTTTGACACGCCATTTTGAAAATGATGAAGGGAAGATTGTTAAAATGGCTTGGTCTCATGCCACTATGCAAAGGAAGCAATCAATTCACCAAGTTTGAAAGACTCATTGTAATAAAAAGAAGTGTGGCAAGAATGATGCAGAGTAAAAACACTCACTAATTATTGACCAGATAAATGGAAACCAAAACAAACACAATTATGAAAACTCACCTTCAAGTGTCCATGCTCATGGCCACGTTGTAACCAAAGATGAAGAAGGGCGCAGAAGTGATATTTGTTGGCTCCTCAAATAACCAGCGCGCGCGAAATTCTTGGTACGAAAACTGATGCTGGATTTCGGGACAAGTGTTTATTTCTTCTTCGTCTTCCACAAATTCAGTGACTCGACTCATTCAGGATATAATTTGAGATATGCAGTTAACATTATCATGGGTGTCCAAACCTCACTATGTCATTCCCAATGCATTGATTTTCAAAATTGAATATCAGTGCAGTTGTGAAGTTTTAGGTTGTGACCAATAAGTGGTCAAAATGACGGATTTCAACTTGGAATTTAAATTTCTTGTAATAAAATGGTACATTTTTCTCTAAAAAGCAATCGACAAGGTTGATCGTGTTAAATACTACATAAACAATTGTTTTGAGAGATTTTGATAAAACTTAACTACCTTGTGTACTGGAGATATCAAAGTGTCCCACTATGCGTAAAAGGACCCGTGTCCCGAAATTCTTATTTCGTCATTCTGTGTGAAACACGAATCTAAGTAACCCGAAAGTGGGCTTAACGTGCTTAACTACGTGAGTTCTGACTTAATTTTTTTTTAGTGTATTTATGTTAGCCTATTATGGTATTTATGGCTTTTCTATTGTCATATCTCGACAACTACAAATAAAAAACTTTTGGCTTTCCGTCATATAATTTTCCCCATTACGTCAACTTCATTTCCAACAAGTATATAAGTTCAAATACTTAATGACGTCGATTGTCTGACAGATTCGAGAATGAATCAAAATAAATCCTCCGGTCGATCAACTTGGCGTTGCTTTTCTCTCAAAAATCTACTTTACTTCTTTTTTTTTTTACTCTTCTATTTACTCCTCAAAACTTTTTTTATTGGAGAAATCCTCCTTTTTTTCCCCTACCTTCCCTTACTGTTCCCTTCCTTGAGTTCCTGGGAGTTTACCCTTGATACCGATCCCGGGTTAATTCTTTAAATATTTATGAAACGAACCTTAGCCTTTTCCCCTTGTTCTTATTGGATTTCCAGACCTCACTCATCCAAGCGAATATTTTATTGGAATTTTTAATCGAAGGGTATCCTTTTCCCCCCATTCACTCAATGTTCCTCCGAAATCCAATAAGTGAGTCGGAGAAGGCCTCCCGTTCTCATTAGATCGTGACTTTAAAAAATAATCCGGGTTGGAAAGAAAACAAAGATGTAAAACAGAAAGTGTTTCTCACGAGCTGGAGTAGTCACTATTAGAAATTTTTCGTCTATTTTCACCTAAAAATTCCTTATTTCAGAACCTAATGAAAACATTCATCTTTTTTTCATTCGTCCAACGTCTTGAGATGTTAGAACAGGGTTTATTTTAATAGATTATCCTAAATATATGTTTTCAAGAGAATAAAAGATAAAATGGTTTTCAGCACCAAAGTTCGACACAGGAATTCCAATTTTCGACAGGGGTATTAACGTGTTGACATCAAGATTTAGATATAAGATATAAAGATCAAGGTGGCAAGCTCAGGTATTGAAAATGTGATTCTTATTAATTAGGTATATTCACAGTGTTCTGCAACTTTCAATATTATGGGTGAAGAGAAAAATTGTATTTATTAGTTTTCCTGGGTTATGTTATGGATGCTCCCTCAATGTTTGTTCAAGACCTGATGCTGAGTTACGGTGAAATTTCTCAACACCAGTTATACTTGGTCTTGTACAGATAATGAAAATAAGAACTTTATTAGTTATATCGTATCATACATCTATAATTACATTCCTCAGCTTATAATGTTAAAGATCGAGAGAGAAAGTGTATATATTTCCTGATGTCCTATGTTAGCCCCCACACCTGCACGTTACTCAAGAAGCTGTTTAGAGCTGGAGACGTTGGAGCACAGTCTTACATGAGTATACATTACATCAACAAATTAGCCTGATCCTTCAAAAATGAACCGGTGTATTAACAGCACCTGTTTATTTCCGCTGATCAGTGGCGGATAAATAGTCCTAGATAATCCTAGATAGTTGCAAACCGAGATCGGTTCCAAAAAATGTTCTGTCATCGTAAGTCATACCAAATCTACCACCTGAAGTATCCTCGTCGCGACTGCTCCCATTCCAATACGAGGATTATGGATATTGGGAAGTTGTGTGTAGTTATAAATCAATATACTGGGCAGAAGAAGTCTACTTTGTCGCATCATCCTAGCAAACAGATGCAAAAGTATTGATATGTGGATTGATGGTACATCACCGGTGCTTCTTGCATGCTTGTTGGAAGACGGTTCACTTACTCAATGTTAATGGCGACCACCCATGAAGCAACTGAAGCGTCAGCATAAGTTCCCCTCTTTTAAATCAGAAATTAAATGCGGATAGAGCTGGTAATCGTCTATTTTTTCTTGAGGACCTTTGTCTTCTTGGTTGTGATATGCAGACAGCAGCCTACTCCTAGCTCTCCCATCTCTTGGCTGAGGTATATTTGACAGGGATGTTTCAGATGTGGTCCGATATCCGAATCTTCAGTGTCTTTCATGTCTTGTCAGTCATTAAGGTCACCCTATGAAATTACCTAAGCTAAGGGAGTGGCGACCAATACCATTATGGTCATGACCGCAACCGTGTCATGCGCAGGGTGTGGTGTGAGAAATGTGCAAAACCCGAGTTGAACATCTCGGCGGGAGTGCTTCGTGGTACTACCACCCGCGTCCTAACTCTCAACTGGTGGTCATATTCTAGGGGCACTTTCTTTCATCCCTCTCTCTCCCTCTCTCTTCTTCTTCCCCTGCAACTTCCTTCGTCACTAGATCTGGTGTCAGGTAAATCTGAGCGTCCTTCTCACTTATTCATTTATTTTTCTATTTAATGGTATGCTCTCTCCACCTTTAAGAGAAGTTTTATTTAAAAAGAAAAAAAAGAAGAAGAAAAAAAAGTGTGTCAAGCCTGGAAAAAAAGAAGATTGAAAAAAAGCAGTTTTGGGGAAAATATTAAGAAAAGGGGGTCTATTAATTGAGAGCTTCGGGAGCAGGACCAAAACCAATTCGGATGAAGGAAAACCGATCCGGGAAGATTGATAGATAGAAGGACTGCAAAAAAGGACACCACGCAATCAGAATTGAAGGTACGCAATTCAAGTAACACCTAGTATATAAGTACCTGGAATTGTCGTCATAAGTAGGAGATTGGAGGTGTTTGGCAGGATCGAGAAACACTATTGAAGTCTCCATTGAGTTATTTGGAGGAAAAGCTTGGATGTTAATGATAATGCAGGAATGTTATTCATGTTATCAAATGTTGAAAGTATGTTATCCAGAATTAATTCACAACTGAATTTGTGTGTAACTGCTGCAAATATAACGTTAAATGAAACATTGATGTAGTTCGTCAGAGTTACTTCAATTCTCCCTTTCCAATTTTTACAGGATGGGCTGTAGCGATTTGGTGGCATGTGGCTCCTGCCTGACCAACTGTACGCGGTATAGGACGTCTGGGTGGAAAGTTGCTCATGACGTATGGATATGCTCGAGGTAGCTTCTCACATATGCATATGGAGGCCTACAGCAGGGGCTTGGCGTGATTGTTCAGCTCTAGATATCAAGGTGGCGAGCACAGGTAAATCTTATTAATCAGGTATGTCTTACATCTACAAAAGCATTCCACAGTTTTCAATGCTGAATATGAAGAGAAAAAGCGTTTGTATTTCCTTTCCTGTGTTATGTTATGAATTTTCCAACAATGTTTGATGAAGACTTGTAGAAGAAGAATGGTGACATTGCTTAATTTCAGTTATTAAGGTGGAATTGCCATTGTGACAAGTACAGATACCGAAAATGAATCTTATTAGTTCTATATCCTACGCCTACAGTTACATTCCGCAGCTTATAATAGAGAGATGAAGGTATAATATAAGAGATAAAGCGTATATATTTCCTGTCCTATGTAAGCGCTCAGTCCTCCTCGTTACTCCAGAAGCTGTTAGGAGCTGAAGACGTTGAAGCGCAGTCTTACATCGGTACATTTCATCAAAAAATTAGCCGGACTCTAAAAAATGATCCCATCTATCAACAGCTCATGTTTAATTGTACATATCAGTGGTGGATGCTTCACAAATAGTTCTAGATATCGCAAACTTCGATCGGTTTCAAACTATTTTCTCAGTTATCCTAAACCATTCCAAATCTACCACCTGAATTACTCTCGTCCAGACTTTTCCCATCCCAATACAATCTGCTATTGTAGTGAGAGGTTTTAGGATATTTGGAAGTAGTTTGTAGTTCTGAGTATGTTGGGCACAAAACTCTAATCTGTTGCATCATACCAGCAAACAGATGCAAATGTATTGATGTGTGGATTGGTGTATCTTCTTACATGCTTGTTGAATCTGGACCCCTTATCAATGGCGACTACCAATGAAGCTACTGGTGCGCCACCATAGCAAATACTTTAGTCTTTAGTGTTATCGTGACTAAGTGGTCCCTCTTACAGCCAGGTTAAAACTTCAAGAGACGACAAAGGGCTCATAGCTCCTTGTTGCAGATGATCCATCAGGAGTAAACAACACTGTAGAACACAATTGTTTAAAGAATTAACAATAGCCTGTTACGAATCTTATTATCAAATTTGAAGCAATGCTTATATTACACCGACGTCCCAATATGCCATCTTCGTAGTAGAAATCTATGTTATCCTAGCTTTCCAGACTAACTAGCTTTAACTGGATTCGTCGTGATTAATTAGTTGCTTCAATTAACCTAAAAACCAAGAAATTCTAAAAAAAAAAAAAAAAAAAAAAAAACTCTTCCCAAAAAAGAAGCACACAAATCGGTTATATAAGAATAGAGTAAATCTACATTCTCCCCAAAATAAATTTCCCATTCCATCTCTCCTCCTAACCATCAATCCGTCATCGAAATGAAATGATTGTTTTGTTGCTCATCTAAACCAAAAGATTATTTGAAATTACCGTGATTTATTGGAATAATCTCCTCCTTCCAGATCATTGAACCCCACCACTAACCCAGGATCTCTACTGTACCCCCATCAAAGTTGAAACTCCGTGCACCCCGTCAAACTTCTCTTCCAAACGATTTGCTTTGGGCCCCGTTCTCTCCGACCAACTACATGTACTTGTAATTACATTACTGTAACTAGTAGTTATTACAATAGTATAGTGTATAATATTGATGTAATTAATGTCTCGATTCCATATTTACGACGAAGAACTGCACTTCTCCTTACTTGAGAGAAACCTGACAATGACTATGGAACACACGATTTACCATGTTTAATCTCCTTTTCGTTGAGCAGTTACTTTATTTTCATTTAACTTTTATTGAAAATACATACTTAAGTTGTTATTTCTAATTATCCATTGAATTGGGCTTGCCCGTATTGAAAATAAACGAATAAATAAATACATTTTAAACTTCCACGATTTTGTCATAACTGACATAAAGCGTTAGATGAGAATAGAGAAAAATTATTAATTTATCAGTATTACCTCTTTCCGTTCGCCCTTTTGTATGATACAATTTGCGTCAGTGCAATTGAATGCGTAGGGCAATGGTAAATTCCTAAAAATCTTTTAAAAATCACTGATTTGGTATGAAGGTATTGAACACGGAATACTACAGGTTCATCTCACCAGAAACATATAAACCACTTCTTCGCTACATTTTTCAAGTTTTTTGGATTGCTACTCAGATGAAAGTAGTTATCAAAATCATCGCATTATATGTGCGTTTCATATGACTTGAAGAAACCTAGACTGTCTTAATGACATTCTATCCTGTCACAAGGCATTCAAATACGCAACAGCGCAGACTGTATAAAAATGGGAGCAACACTCGAACCTGCTGCCCCCCACCGATCAGCTGTTACTCATCTTTGCATGACAATACAGACTCAGGGGCGCGTGCACGTGCGAGGACCACGTGTTCGGGCAATCACACCCCTCGTTTGGCGGCGTGGCGTATCGCTTTCACGAACATGAGGCTCTGGAGGGGAGCTTTGAGTCCTATCCGAAGGGGGAAGAAAGGCATTTTCATTGGGGAGGCATTTAAATATCTCTCTTATTGTGTTTCTCGTTCTCATTACGCATCGTGATGTTTGACTTTAAGCTTTGATAAGTACTCCGTCTCTAGAATGTTTCAAGGTTCTCTTTTCAAAGTTTGTTCCTTGTATTCTCACTTTTTCAACACTCTAAATGAGTGAAAGATAGTTGTGTTATTGAACTTACAACTAAGTACAGAGTCAAGAGGAATAAGGCGAACTTGATGCATATACAGGATGGTTCACGGAAATGTCATCAAAATCCAATAGTCATAACGGAAGTTTTAGTCATGCAACCATTTTAGATATATTTTATTGTAGACAAATCACATCGATCAAATGACACCCATTTTGTTCGGAGCTAGTGGCAAGATGATAAGTTTTGGTGTTTGCGCGCCTGCAGATCTCCTTCAATGGACATAGGTACTTTTGTGATGATAGCATCTCTAAAGGCGTCCATGGTGCGGGGATGAGCAGAACGTAGACAAAGCCTGAGTGAGTGTGTTCACTCACACTTACCTAAATGGTGGGTCACCCTCGACTCACCTATTATAATTCGTAGTCGAGTGGGGTGGTTCACTCAGCAGTTCACTCAGATTACACGAGTTTAACAGTGCACTCAGGGGACACTCATCGCTTTTTCAACTTAAGTTGGCAGCTCTGACAGTAGGAAGTTCCCCTGGTTTGAGGGAAAACTTGACATCCCTGCTACTGTGCTGGGATAGTTTCACCGAGAATGAGGACTTGAGGTCGTACATGGACCATGTTTTTTATCGCTATACTTAATAACAAATTTCAAATAATTTGTGACGAAGGTGACCACTGCGACCAGAATTTACATGTATGCAGCATTGACAAATGAATACGATGAACTCAGTACTATTCATTTACATGCATTTTATTCTCGATTTCAAATATGAATAGCCCTTTATTTGATTGTTGAATTACCTATAAGTGTATGAAGAAAAGGTTTGAAAAGGTTGTGCCCAGTTGGCCGGCACCACGTTGGGATTCCTGTACCCAGTTGGGCTGTAACTTTTTGCCCAGTTGGATCACAACTACCCACGTTTTTACCCAGTTGGGAACCACCCGTTGATTGTGTAACATTTGAATGGGATCTGTTGGTCACATCTCACCTACCTACTCTCATGTGCCGTTCTTGAATCTGATTATATGATTCATCTATTGCCAAGCATTTATTCAAATCTTCGAAATCTAACGATTAATAACAATAAATTCCGAACAAAATAAATAACGTGTGCTCTATTTTATTACCAGTACCTACGTAAATATAATAATAAAAAAACCTCAATACTTGAGTGGCCTCCTGCCGTCACTCAGGATATTACACCGTTGAGCTGAGGATGACACTCAACTCCACACCGTTTTTTGTTTATGAATCCCGTTGAGTGTGCATTTGGATTGCCCCCTCAGTGCGCCCTCAATGTCGCCCTCAAATAGCGTCTGAGAATAGCGCTGAGTGCATGATACACTTAGGGGCCCCCTCAGATTCAATCCCCGTCTATGAATTCCGCCGTTAGATGCATAAAAACGAGACTTCAGGTATTCTCAAAGACAAAAGTCACGTTTTGTTAAGTCTGGCGACCAAGGAGGCGACAACACGTTCCCAAAACGTAAAACGAGGCTGTCAGGAAACATCTCGCTTACCAGGGCGATCGTGTTGATTGAAGTGTAATGACGGGCCCCATCTTGAAACCCAAGATCTCTTATGTTGACGACTCGCCTTCTTCCAAATCTCAGGTCTCAACAAGATATACCTCATACTGTGAATCAGAAAATTTAATTTTCTGACAACTCAAACCGCTCTCTACCATTATTTAGCACAAAATAATAAAAATAAATAAAGAATGTAAGTGGATAAAATGATTGTTAAATGGGAAAGAAAGTTTTGTGAATTCAATCACTCGCAATCGAAATGAAAGCAAAGTGATAAAAATCACAACTCATATTCTAAAATGACAATGGAGATTTTCGACTAAATTGTGGAAAGAGGTTTTTTATTATTCCTTCCTTTTTTATTATTATTCCCTTCGTTTTTTATTATTTTGTACTAAATAATACAAGAGCGATAAGTCAGCAACTCAGATTTTCTGAATCACATCATGAAAGCAAGTTAAAAAGTTTCAGTCATGCAGCATGATCGTATAAGCGAAATTTCGTAAATTATCGTTCAATATTATGTTACATTTTTTGAAAATTGAGGACTGAGAGCAAATAAATTGTTATTTACCAATTTTATGGCAAAAAAACCATTCTAAATATTAATTCGCTATTCAAAAAGAGATAAAAAACATAGATTAATCAATTTTTAGCCGTTTTTTGCTATTTTTAGTGATTATTTCAGCACTTTTTTTTATTTGAAATTTGACCAATTTAAAAGGTTTAAAAGTCAAAAGATGTAAAAGTAAAAAAAATGCTGGCCAACAAACTCATCCTTTCGTTTGGAAAGCTGAATTTTTTGGCGCAAGAACGGAATTTTTATCTCAATCCTAAGGAGAGTTATCGTCTGGAATGACATACATGTACATATACTTATATATATACTTATGAAAAAGCATTAAACTCTAGAATTCGTTTCAGAATGCCTCAAAACGGATTTCAATTATGTAAATTGTCGAGAATTTTGATTTTAAAATTCTTGGAGCCATTGCAATACCTTCATTTTCTACGAAAATTCGCTAATGAAACACCAAGTTAAATAGGAACGCTTCAAAAGCCTGGGTACAGTGTTGTGCACTGGTCTACGAAGCATTTACGCGTTTCAACAAATACACAATTTGTAGCGCATTTTCTTTAAAAAAATGGGCTATTGCATTCACTTTGTCCGTTATGTATGTAGGTATGTATGTCCTCGTAAAAGCGCTGCAACTCGAGAACGGCTGAACCGAATTTGACTGGATGGGTCGCACAATGATGAGCTAGTCATTCAAAATAAAGTGGTCGACAAAATCATCATGATAATAAGTAGCGTGAGCTGATTTTCTGATTCAAAATATCCAATGTCTATTATTTTTATCCTACGAAGATAAAATGGAACCGTTCCTTTGTGAGCCAAGTTGGATAGGATGATAACTTGCCGAACCACCCTAATCAGCTGAGTGAACTCTTAACGCTAATTTCTATGCAATTTATCCTACGACGCTAAAATTTGGAACGGAACCTCTGTGAGACAGGTAGAATAGGATTTTAGCTTGCCGAACCACCCCAACCACCCAGTTCAAGCGTTGGACGTGGCCCCCCGAATTGTTATTTCGTCATTCTTTGTGAAACACTAATCTATTTAAATGAAAATGCGCCAACATGTGGCTCACTCCGTGAGTACCTACTGATGTCTATTTTGCTTTAGTATTTTCAATAATGAACCTTTCTAATCGACCCAGAAAAAATTGCAATCCCTCTCTAAAAATTTGTTGGCCTACGTCTCAAGGTGCATAGAATCTAAAAATCTAATTTAAAAAAAATAAATAAATAAATAAATAAATAAAGATAAAAAATAAAATCCGTCCATCTGCCGGACGCCTTCCAGAGCTTTTCTCCAAAACCACTGGACCAAAGTTTATGAAATTTGGTCCCACGTAGGCTGGGAATGTGTCAGTAACATCTGCATCAATTTTGATTAGCTCTAGAGGGTTGTACTGGAATAGGGTTGAGGGCTGAAATATTGAAAAATCATGATCTCGAAAACTTGTAAGGTAATACATATATTTTCCCAACAAATCGAATGAAATCATCCTGAGAACCATAGGGTTATTCTTTTTCCCACAACAAGCTATAATGGAGCAGCGGCCCTATTATTATTCGCGGGAGGACTACCTAAATTTCATCAATGACCGCTAGATTGTGTTTGGCTTGCAGCCAGCAAACGGCATTTCGAGGCATTCACACCGCCGCTGCGGTTTTGCCAATTCACGGCACTTAATCATTAGCTCGAGTAAGGAATGTTTAGGTGAGTTATTTTATTTTATTAATTTATTTTCAGTAGGCATCTACACCTATGCAGAGACATAAGATACCTATCTAGTGATTCGTTTGGTAGTATGGACAAGTGTTCTGCGTACGCTAGCTATACGCTATCTATATATATAGAAATAATTAACCTCTGTGTAATAATTTGCAGCGTTTTTTCTCCCGTACCGCATTAGCGTCACCGACACTCCAACATTCGTTTTCCTCGCACGGCGTGAGGCTCGCAGTGGAGCCTCTGTAATCTTCTCTGTATTCTGGGTTTGAGTACCTATATCATGTTGTGTTAACAAGTGGAATTAGTTTTCGTCCCTCCTGTAAAATTTAGAAAAATGAGATATGCGATGTTAGAACATCAACGACCAAATTTAAGAGCAGCGTAAATGGATATGTAATTGGTATGCCGCTCAAGAGCCACATATGATTGAGCTAATACAATAGTTTTCGGATCGGGTTATTCATGAGTCGTACAAAACCACGCTGAACTGCAAATGCACCCCCAGAAACTCGGAAAAGTCCCATTTCCAACGTCATTCGGTGGAGAGATATGGGTCAGTATACGGCTTTAGGATGCCGCTATTGACAGAATTTGCCCTCCGCTCAACCCTCCTTCTCTGATCAATCGCTCAAGGGTTGAATGTAAACAGTTAGGCGGGGCCGAGCAACCGACCAATGGCTGTGGAGGTGGGCGTGGCTTAAAAATACCCTCAAACGCCGCGGCGCGCATGCGTTTTGGCTTTGAGACCCTCAGGACAGGACATTTTCTCCCCTCCCGAACTTTTTTTTTCCCCGACGTCAACCGAACTCGTCTCGAAGCGACAGTGACCATCATGTCAGTGTAACTTACGCATTGTGCCATGTTAGAGTTCCTTCCCTGCACCATGGTACAAAGCATGGAGGCAATAAGGCCCTGCAACCAAGCCTCTGGTAAGTTTTAAAACCATTTAATCTTGTAAATTATTTTTTAATTCCGCCAAGAATGTAGGTACGAAAATTCCTCACACTTACAATTCCGTCTTACTGCATTTCCTCATGAACACTACCATTCTTCTGACTATTGAATCGCCTTTTTTTCTATTCTTTCACCAGACCCTTCAGACTGTAATTAACGCAACACGAACCACCAAGCAAATTAAAACTCTTAATATATATATATATATATATATATATATATCTGTGTCATTAAATACTGCAAAGAAGGCTTTCTTCGTGCGAACCCTACATTGAAGCTGTTAGGTAACGAACTGACAGTGTAACCCATCCTGTAGTGCCAGTACCGAATTGTTAGATGCAATAAAATTCAAGTAGAGCATGATTGAGTGAACCTGTTTAGAAACTGAATCCATAACTGCATTTACCTCCATTGTACAGAGATTTGTTCAAAAAGAGTCATTGTGTCATACATTTCATCAACATTAATGCATTGTGACAGATTGTCACGCATCATGAAGACATTGCCTTCCAATGCATTCGTATTATTTCTTGCGACTTCTTTTCCATGCAGAGATTCCGCTGGAATCTGGTTAACGAGAGGATTATTTTTGTTGATTAGAAGATAAACATGCAAACTGCTTCTCGAGTGACACTCCTCTAGGTAAACAAGACCTCTTCATCGTGTGGGTAGCAGTCATATAGGTTTGCATTCATATAATGTCTTCCAAATCGGAAATGAAAGTCGATGAAAAATGACAACACTTACAGGTGAAATTTAATTACAATCACCACTACACTGACATCACAAAAATATATTAATTATCTATTGAGAATGCGGTTAATAGGAAGGTACAGAGGAAAGTCTTATTTTCCTTGGATTGAGGGTTTCAAACTAAATCGTCCAATAATCTTGGAGAAGACTGCCGGGTTATACACCCGACACACTTGAACACTTTTATAGTGTTCAAGTTAATTTTTATGGGTTTCAGGATGTCTTTATAAGTTTGTCGTTCAGGAAATTGTGGAAGATATGCGATAGCTAGTCGTATTAAAAAAAACCAAGGACTTGTTATATAATTCATTAAATTTAATCACTTAAGGTTAAGTCACCAGCAATACACCAGCTTTAAGAAGTAACTTTTTTTTCTGCATCATGCACAATTTCTATTGAATTTAGAGCGTTTTCAAGCATAATAATGGAATTATCCTGTTTTCTAGTTCCGATCTGACTGAAATTTGTCTACAGTAATAAAAAAATGTATTTTATTATTTTTGTTAACTAGCCGTAGACATAAATTCGTATACGATATAGTATAAGACGTACATTTGTATGCGACCGGCACAATGTAGGTGGGTTCAGTGATAGACCATTTGGGGCTAGTAACGGGCCACAAAATAAATTGCCAACAGAAATTATATTGAAGAACTTAAAAAAGGTTTTTTCTTATGAGCCTAGGTGGTTTTGAAATTGCTGATACAAATCAATATTGATTTCAGCCTTCACATGATTACAAAAGGATATCTTTGTCAACCTCTGAGTAGTGCTATTAAAATCACTCAAAAATTCAATTGAAAAAATACATAAATGAATCGAAAATCATATTAAATAATGTGGGAAAGGAAAGAACACCCTGCAGATAGTTAGTACTTTGAGTGTTATAAAGTACTTTCAGCACTCCCCAAGATTCTGTGTGCCAGATTTCAGGGCTCCAGGATGTGCAGGAGAGTAGTTAGCTTAATCGCTTTCACAGCTGAATTGACTTCTTTGCAATCACTTTCAGCGCTCCCCAAGAAGCTGTGTACCATATTTTAAGGCTCTAGGATGTACATTAGAGATATTAGCTTCAATGCTCTGCTGATCAAACTTCCTCACGATCAGTTCCACATGTCCTCAAGATGCTGTGTACCAAATTTCAGAGCTCTAGGATGTACTGTTACCTTAATCGTTAGCACAGCTGATTTGACTTGCTTGCAATCACTTCCAGTGCTCCCCGAGAAGCTGAGTACCAGACATTAAGGCTCCCGGATGTACATTAGAGAAGATAGCTTCATATCTCATTCAGCTGATCTTCCTCAGACCCTCAAGAGGCCGAATTTCAGTGCTTTAGGATATTCAGAAGAGAACCAGCTTTATCGCTCATACAACTGATCTGAATTCCTCGTTATCACTTCCAGAAGCTGAGTATCGAATTTCAGGGCTCTGAGATAAGCAAGAGAAAAGATAGCTCCGTCGCTCACACAGCTAATATCACTTAATCCAAATAGCTTCCAGTGATCCCCAATAGGCTTTGTACCAAATTTCTGCATTCTAAGCTGTACAGGAGAGAACTTACCATTATCGCTCATCTAATTAGTCTAGCTTCCTTGCAATCACGTCCACCTGACCCCAAGAAGCTGTGTACTAAATTTTATGGTCCCAGGATGTAAAGGAGAAAATTAGCTTTATAGCTAACACAGCAGATCTAACTTCCTCGCATCCACTTCCACATGTCTCAAGGAAGCTATGTTGTACCAGATTTCAAGGCTCTAATAGTCTGTAGAACTTTAGAATTATAAGAAATAGCAATTTAAGTCAGATTTTCGTAATGGTCAATTGGTGAGGGATTTTCGTAACCCAATTTTCTATACTTTAGACCCCGATACTTTTGAAACTTTAGACCTCGCGTATCGTAGCTCTCGACTATGAAACCGGCGAAAACCAAGAAGCTTACAGCGAGAGCGTTTACTGTTGATCACTAAAGAAACATCACAGCAAGCTTCCTAATAAGTACTCGAAAAGTTCTTGAATCAAAATGAATTCATTAAAAACATGTCGTGAAGCTCGAACAATTTGGTGAAACGTGTTGTCAATCAATGGTGAATGATATAAATAATGGCAACAAGAGTTTGATCTCTAGCTAACTTCGAATTCTAATGAAGTTCTTTGCTAAGTTTGTACTTGAAACCTTCTTCTAGAAGGTTATCTGTTGCTAGGGACGTTGGTGGGACGCCCTACAGGATTTCCTATGATTTGCATTTATAGAAGAAACCGATGCATCTTACCATACAGTAACAGTACAAATTGTCCAATTTATGAGTGAATAAAAAAACCAATGCTTATAATAATTTCACAGAAGTTTCTCTCTTCCTCCTGAATGTCAAGTTATCGTGCACCATTGATGGAGACCGTACCTTGTTGATGAACGAAGTGAGTCTCTACTTTGAAGCTTTTTGTCAGCGTGCGTGCGTGTGTGTTTCGGGCTACAGGCTGTAATTTTAGAGCTATCAACTTGGAATTTGGTATACAGACTTCTTACAGATCAGGAATCAGCTGCATCGGTTTTAGTGGTGATACGACGACAGAAACTTGTCAGCAACGACGATCGTCGTCAAATCAACCAAAAATATAGTTTGGTATCATTTTCCAAAGTTTTCGCCGCACAGAATCCACTGAAACCACTGTAAAAGCTTTAAAAGTTGTTTTTGACGACAATACGACTTCGTCGTCACTGACGTCAGTCATTTTTAAATCATTAAAAATCTAGTTTGGTGGCGAAAATTTGTACATTACCTCCAACTTCGAGGGGCACCTAGTCAGCGGACCCACTAGTTCTATGCATGACATTTACATGAACCTAGTCAGTGAGTGACATGCTTCTGGATGACTAGTTACTTCAAAATTCACATTCATAGTTTACAATTTAGTAATTGGTTTTGGTGGAATGTGATATGATGGTACCTGAATACTCCCTTAAGGCTCAGCTCATAAGGGGCGTATAAGAGCGTGTGGGGAAGGGGGGAATATTTGAAAAATGCCCCTAATTTTAACATGGTGTTGATTTTAACCAAATTTACATTTCAGTTCTTTTATAAATAGTGAACAAAAAGCTATCCAATACCTCCAGCCTCACAAGCGTGCTAGTATAATATTTAAGACACTAATTTCTCCCGGCTTACTCAACAATTACCAATACAGCCATCAGTGAATCTTAAATACAGTTATATAGGAAATGCAGTGTGAAGCCTTGTACAATATGATTTCAGTACTAACTACCCTGCATGATAGTTCCAGAAAGATGGTTGATCAATGGTACGTTTTACGAGAAAGTCCCAACTGTTCCAAATCCTCACGCCATTCCTGGTTTGGACATCTCATTTACATCTCTTCAACTGAATATGGGGAGGACGTTTGTTTTGTTGGGTTTCAAGTGTCGATTTGAAAGTGCACTCTCGTGTACCGAACTGAAGTGAAATTGACCCTTTTAACACCGGTGTCTTCCAGGTCGCTCGTATTGAAATTCAATCCAATGGTAGGTAGGTACACAAAAATAAATTGATGCTCTGACCGAATTCATTTTCAGGTATTGATTCGCCAAGTACACCCAAACAATCATGTGGTTTTAATCAATACCGAGATACTATTATAACAAATACTTGGATCCCACACTGAATCACTATAAACTAAACAAACTTGCGGTGTATCGTGATAACGTAACTTATTGTAATCTGAAAGGTATCCCAAGAACAGATAATAGGGCGAAGATGGCCGAACTTTTGTTGATCCATGCGATAAGTACGTTGCCAAAGGGAATGAGGCCCATCCTCGGCCCATGTGCGATTTCTGATCCAACGCTAAATTTTGTCGAACGGGGTACGAATGGGATTTTTCTTCGGTTTATGGGATCCGCACATCTTCGAACATAAACCAACACATTTTTATGGTAGGCTACAATTAATAATATATTCGGGTGTTCATTAATGAAAATAATAAACCACAATAGTTCATTACGGTTAATGAATTATTATATCATATACTGTTACTATATTGAAGAGCATGGCCGAATACATGGGCCTGTTACATCTTTCCCGGGACTGAGTTATTGGTACCAAACGTTTTTTTGAGATCTCATCTGATAGTTTATTGAAAAAACCCCAATTTCACATGTGCTCGTTGTTATCCCTGTTCAGAGAAGCAAAATCGTTGCTATTTTCTGCTTTGAACAGGGATCCACGATTGCTTTTGCCTAGCGACCGTACCTCAAGTATCCCATTCAATATTTTATTTCTCCTGGGTTTTCTTCCGTGTTCATGTCATATAAGTTTTTTCCCTAACTTGTAACTTTCCCTTTCACGGATATGTATTTTCCTATTATGACCTATTAGGACCAAACCCCCCACTCCCTCTCCACAAACACCTCCCATATTTCAGGTTAAAAATATTCTTGATAGGTAACCCAAAAGAACGTTCAGGCTAATCCAATTTCATTCGTCCGAACATCAGATCACCAGTTCGTTCGGTGATGACCAAATTATTCCACTTAACCAACCCCTCCCACTGTCATTATTTTGTCCTTACCACAAACACCTCCCTATGGTTGAGACTAGAAAACATTTTAATAGCCTTTGATTGAAGTTGACCCCAACAACCCAACAAAAACATATTCGACCAATAAGATCCCCAGTTTGTTCAGTGATATCAAAAATACCCCTTCCCTAACCTCCTCCACCAAAAACACCCCAATGGGTCGGAATTGAAGTAGGCTGTGGTTTAATAGTGTTATCCAAACATATTTTATCAATCAGGTCCTCAGTTTATACAGTGATGTCCAAGATACCTCATTTCGACCCCCTCCCACCACCCACCGCTAAGAAAACACCCCCTTTGGGCCAGATTTGAAATTTTTCAAGTAGCCTGTGGTTTGAGTTAGTGTAATTCAAAATATTTTACCAATCACGTCTCCAGTTTATTCAGTGATGTCCATGACACCCCATCCCCCCCATCCCTTCCATAAAACACTCCGTATGGGTTGGATTAGAAAACTTTTTTATTTTAATTTATTTCTACTTTAAAATAATAAATTTTGTTGTCATTTTATTGATTTTTTTATTTATAGAACTAACAGATCTTTGTCATTTAATTGAATTAAGGAGGCGACTGTTTATGATGAAAGCCGAATGATGACGAATGCGTATTTTATTATAGATGGAATAAAGATTTATATTATACTCGACCGCTGCAGTTTCTTGTATTGTGGTATTAACGGGGTTTTTTTTTTTTTTTTTGATCTCTTGTATAATTTAATTTATGTGGCATAGACCCATATTCAACCGAGGACTTTTTGCTGTAACATGTGCACATCTTGAAACGTAAACCAACAAATTTTTACTGTGGGTTACAATTTGTATTCTATTCGAAGTTCCATTAATGAGAATAACAATAAACCACTATCATTCATTGATTTTATTGAAGTATTATACTACACACTATTACTATTAAACATGCCTTCATATTTATAATGTATGCACGTCATGCAAAATTGAGCTTCAATTATGTTGAGTTTTATGTTAGGTGTTTCAATAGTAACTTACTCACAAAATTGGAACATGTTTCAGGAATAGAAATACATAAAATTCTGTCCATAAAACATCCATGTTTAAGATTTAAATTACATACATATTTTACATGATAACCGGAACCAGAGTGCATATGAATTTGTCCGTAGTTCATCTATTACTCATATGAAATCACTTAGTTCAAGAATGTCAAGGACGTTCCATGTCAAATATTTTCATTTATTTATTATTTTATAAAATGTAGGTACGTTGTTATAACTGTGGTTTTACTTCGCTTTTTAATGACCGACTTCCTACTATCGGCTTTTTCCAAGTGGACTAATTAGTCCTACTCAAGGAAGTCAAATGTTCCATAAACCTACCATGAAAAATAAATTATGTCGGAAGACCGAAATGAGAAAAAATTGATACTTTCAGTAATTAATAAATTTCTGCGTAGAACGCGTTTCTACTGGGACCAAACAAGTGAAATATGTCACAAAATATAGAGTTTTTGTACTTCTCGTATTCATTTTCTCGTATACGAAAATAGCCTCTCCAAAACGAGAAGAGGTTTTCATTACGTGGAAACGCTTTTCGGAACGGGAAGAGTCAGCTTTTCTCGTGCTCAGATTCTCGGAATCGTAATTACCAGACGACAACATGACCTTTCTCCAGGATAACCCTAACTTAGCAACCACTACGCAGTTGGTATGGACACACACATACATTCTCCAGCATGGACTCACCGACGAAATCGCCATACGCTTTGGTTCTATGTTGGTTTTTTTACCGCACATCATTTAGAAAGGACATTAGCGACATTTTATTCGTGCTTTCGACATTCGGCGTTTTAACGCGACGATTTCTGCATTTTCATCTCAAGATTTCGTTTTAAAATATGAGCTTCCAAGATTTATTTTACATGTTTTAAAGATTTGTGTTCTTCGTGGCTGAATCTTTTTAGTATGATGTAGAGGTAAGTGGTCGTTGTTTCTTGTTTCACGTTATATTTTGGAAATTGTCTACTGCAAGTTTTAAACAGTGACTCACTACAAGAGTCACGTTAACTTCATTATAAGAGTTTTCTTTCTCTCGGGCTTACGAAAACGCTACGAAAAATCAATGCGAAAAAGGTTAGCATTCATCGTGCTCGCTTTACCAGCTTGTTTTCGTGTTTACGAAAAATACGAATACGAGAAGTACAAAAACTCTCCAATATTGTCACGAAAAAACGAGACTATAGAAGCGACGGATCTAATTCCTTTGCTAGTCAACCTATTAAGACGGGATTTGAATTGGTGAACTCTTGGGACATCTAGAAACGAATCGCAAAGTTTGAAGCTCCCATGATCAGCTGAGTGAGATCCGAAGCTAAGTTCTTTGCTATTCAGCCTATAAAGCTGAAATTTGAAATGGGGCGTGTTCCATGTTCCTCCAATGTTCAACCGAGGCTCGAGGTGAACACAAAAGGAGGACTGGGGTCCTTGCTAGGCAGCGCAGAGTTTTAGAAAATTGTATAATTCCAGCGTGCGTATGAATTTTAATGTTGTGATAGGTACCTACCAGAAGAAAGACAAATCGCAACATAGAAAAAATAACACCGGTACATAGGAACTAGTGAGGCTTCGAATATGAGAGGCTACTTTTCGCCTATTAATTAATCACTCAACCATCGTAAAGTGTGAGATAAACTAAAGAAAACTGATAATGAAAAAAGAGATTTAAAAATTTGAATAGATTTGGTCAGTGGTTTCTAATTTTGTTGTCTGTGGACGTCAGTGGTTATCCATATGTAGTAAATAATACCTTTTTCTTTCTTGTATGTTTCATCATTATAATCATCTATTTATTACTAATATGATTCTCATTTTGACCATTATTGATGAGGATGATGGTAGAATCGAAGAGCGAAAAAGGGTGACGCAAGGTAAGGTATCAACAAGGGAACAGTCATGTCACCTACCAAGTTCCAAAGGTCCATGGCTCCCTAAAGCTTATAGCGGCGGACCTTGTTTTCGAAGCCCCATTGTCTAGTTCTAGTCGATGGTATCTTTACATGCCCGCACAACTTCCCGGTTATGAATGTAGTGTATAACTCTTGCCCCTTAATTTTTGAGCGTCCATCATTTTCAATGTGGCTTTGAACCTAAGCTTCTGTTATGTGCGCTGATGACTTTCTCTCCGAACTCGATTTCAAATCCAAAGAATTTTTAGCTTCCGTTCTTGTTTCGCAGTCATTATTATTTGTTTCATTTCCAACGACATTTCCTGGTCGAATTTTGGGAGTAAGAGAACTATGGCTGTAACAAGTGCTTTCATGAAAGCAAAATTAAATATAGGTAGGGTATTTAGAAAGCTCTTGAATGTCGTTACTTTCCGTTTTTTCAAATCAGGATGAATTTTATTATTCTTTCTCCCGTTCGTTTGCCCGTTCGTCACCTTTGTTTTGGTTCCCCTTCACTTCAAGAAACTACCTTCGGCACCCTCCAATCAGTAGAATTCCTCGATCAGCCACCTATTTCTTGAAATTTATTCTGATTTTGATTTTTCTCGTAACTCATTGGTATCTCCAAGTCTTCATTAATTTCTTCATCCATCTCTTTTGCCTATGTTTTAATCATTCTCTACACTGCATAAATGTTAACTGTTATTTTTATAAATTAATATATCTCTTTAATTTCAAATTTGTATATAACTGAACAAAGTTCTTATTTTTATTTATTTATGTTTGGTATGCATCTGTATTATTGACTTTTATTTATTGTATATTGAATTGTAGTTCAATTGTTTAATAGGCTTGCCCAGGTAATTTCATATAAACTAATAAACAAAGTAGTTTTCATAAATTTTTCAAGTATGATTGGAACTGGAGTCCAACTGAAAACTCTTACTTCCTTCGACGAGCATTCGAATGTTCTACTTACCAAATTCAACAGGGGTAAGAAAACGATTAACGGGCGCAGGCGGTTGAAAAGTTGCAGTCAGTGCTCAGGAAAACCCGGAAACACTGGGATGTGTTTGATTTTTTTTTTTTTTTTTTCGTTTTTTCGTGTTTTAATTGGAAATATCCATACTGAAGATATCAATGGTATATTTAATATACCTAAGTATCATCTTTAAAAAAGTAAAAGGAGTTTTTAGTCCGAGGAGTTGTGAATTTTCAGTCGGAGCAGTTAAGAAATTTCTAGCTTCACCCCCAAACTTTGTGTTGACCTAAGGTGGCTCGGACTTTACGATCTACATCGACCTTCTCATAATCCACACTGCTGGAGATCGGCTGTAGGGTGCTAATGTAAAAACAGATATTCGCTATATTCATAGATCCTTACATAACTGATGATAAAAACGCCCAAAATGTAAAAATGGTGAAAAAAGAGCTTTCGAGTCTTTAGAAGCTAGCATAACTCAAGTGAGGATTGAAACCTGGAAACCAACCACCTTTTTTGAAAATCACGACTATTACAATGTGAATGTCATGTCTCCTCGAAACAGAAATAAAAAATTATTTCTGTTATGGAAGGTTACATGTGTATTCGGCTTCCCTAGAGGTTTTCTATTAGTCCAACAATTTGACAGCTAACCAATAAGATTTTGCGCGCATGCGCAATGCTCTATTTCTATTTGTAGTTTCTCCCACTTGACCACGACTCGGCGTTGCAAAAACTTGCAAAAACTTTCTATTCAGAGTTAGTATGCACGAGCAAAAAAGTATAAAGTGCTCCGTTGAAGATTGCAACTGTCTTCCCAAGTCCCCTACGCTAAATATAATTCATACCTTTTTTTCATTCTCGAATCTCAAACTTCCGCTCTTAATGACGTGGAAAATGATCCCTCTTAAGTTATGTAACATTAGCATCTTCTTCTTCGACTCTTTCCCATGAATAACTCATAATGTAAAGTCACTAAGATAGATCGAGCTGCTGCCTCAATCTTATCCAAGCGTCCCCACCATTCCCTAAGATTATAATGCAATCCATTATATATTCACGGGAGGGGACTCAATGGGTAACTTAATCGCCTGATTTTTTATTTATTTCATTTCAACGTAGAATACGTTTTTATGGATACCTTGCGGAAAATTTTCGTTTAACAACCGCAACGAAAAATGACACGTAACGACGACATAGAAGGTTTGTGTTACCGGTGTCTTGTGATCTTCGAAGCTAATTTCTTTGATAATTTACATTTGAAGTTAAAATTTGAAATGGAGAACCCTTGTAACGTGAAGAAACGAATCATAAAGTCTAAAGCTCAAGGGAACATGATACATCTAGAACGAATCATGACGTCTGAAGCCCCCTAGATCAGCAGTGAGAGCTATGAATCTAATTTTATTGCTAGTCAACATATGAAGCAAAAATCTCCTTGAAGAAGCTCCTGTTCCTGGGGAGAAACGTAAGAGAACAATAAAAAACAAATGTACGGACAAAAGGCCTTTTTTTAATGAAGTTTTGTAATAATTTCAACTGTCCAAAAAAAGAAACGTCACAAAAATATGACCGTCTAGGCACCGACCCACTTAATCGCTGAAAATTTATTCGATATTGATTATTTAAATTGGAAAAGTTATCAATGTTAGAAGGACAACATTTGTGTGCATGTACATAGCTCTGCCCTAGGGAGAGCATGAGGCGAATGTGATATTACATTATTACGTGTAGGTAAGATAATTATATCTGGATAATATGTGTTGTCTTTACAATTACCTACTTATTCTAATTATTATCATAGTTACATATTACAGTTTTAAAAAAACATTATCTATTCATCTCTTCTAGGTATTAGGTATATTCGAAGTATCCAGAAATTGAAATAAGTCTCTAGAATTATTTGCTGTCTGGCCGTAACAGATAGTGAGTTGTTGGATCCTTCTTCTTCGCCGAGGACTCTGAAGAAACCACATATTTCCGGTAGAGTGGAGAAAACTCATAAAACGCTTTGCTTAAAAAAAGTAAGAGGGAAGCTACGCTGTTGAGCCAGCGTTGAAGCGGTAAACGATCTTTGTGCTCTGCTGCCAACCCCTCATATTCACGGGTTCTTTCAACGGTGTCTTTATATAGAAAAAGATGGTAGGGTTTCTGAGAGGGATGGATGCTCCTTTTAAGAGTCCAGCGAGGGAAGCGAAGCGCTGTTGCGAGGAGCCGAGAAAGGAACAATAACGCTTGATTAGGTCCTATAAAAATATCTGAGCGGAAAAGGTGTGTTCCAGTTGAACACTTCGTGATTCTTTGCAGCAAAACATTCCGGAGCCGGCAGGTAGCGGATTGGAGGAAATATGGAGGGAAAATCGTTATTAATAATTTCACCTAACGTTACAGTTGCATCAAATAGGGCCCGTTTATCAATCACAGCGGTAACTTCTAGACAAACCTCAGGTAGATACCTTGAGGTTACCGCAACCTATCGAACAGATTCGGTAGGGCGTTTGTCAATCAACTTTATGCAGTCAGGTAGCTTACCTACAGATAGCTAACTGCTCAGATAACTTCGTCTGTGGGAAAAAGGGTACCACTACTACAAAGATGATTTCCACACAAAACAGCCAAACAACTCAATGGTATTTTCAGTTCTTCTTTACGTTCATGGGTAAAAAGTTGATAGGTATAGCACAACACAACAACAACAACACTCCAGTCCTTTCGGTTTCATCTCTGAAGCCAAGGGATCTCGATTGTCATTTTATGCTACATTATTAGGTAGCAACTACTCACCATGACCATACAATCTGAGTGTAAGGAAAAGTTTTGTGATCTGCGATATGAAGTTGCTTCTGTCACAGCGGGATTCTAATTTCCCTTCAATCAACTCCAGCACCAACATCGCTGTTTCTTTTGATAGTCGGAAACACGGAATATGTTTTATCGTTTTTGATGCCCATCCGACAAGGTTGAACAAACCTCTTCAGAAATACGTGTTTGGTGTGAATTTTGATAGTTTTTGATGTGTTGAATCGATTGTCAAGACATTCAGAGCGATCCCATCCTACACAACGACGATATTATCGTGTTTAACCGTTCACGATATTGGACAACGAATGTCTCTCTCTCTCTCTCTCTGTCTCTCTCTCTCTCTCTCTCTGTCTCTCTCTCTCTCTCTCTCTCTCTCTCTCTCTCTCTCTCTCTCTCTCTCTCTCTCTCTCTCTCTCTCTCTCTCTCTCTCTCTCTCTCTCTCTCTCTCTCTCTCTCTCTCTCTCTCTCTCTCTCTCTCTCTCTCTCTCTCTCTCTCTCTCTCTCTCTCTCTCTCTCACTCGCTCTCTCTTTTAATAGGAAAACATGTATCTCACTCAGCTGATCAGCAAAGAGCCCATAATTTTATTCGCCTTTTTGATATCCCAAAGATACTCCCTGTTGGATGCTTCTATTCTCGAAGAGGTTTCGCAGCAACTGTTTTTCCGCTACTTCCGCGCAACATTTCGATCTCGAGAAAAAGACTCGGTTTTCAGCAATAGGTTGCTATAATAGTCCAGTCAAAACAAGGCTTAACCTCCTGAAAAATCCGAAAGTTTTGAAACTTCGCACACTTATTTAAAGGTACCTAGGGATGAATATACCAAAAGTCCTCATGAATATGAGGCGAGCTCTAGCGGCAATTAGCGAAAACAGGTCACTTTTTTTGGTTTTTTGTTAATATCTCGAGAACCTTTGGTCGGAGGTAAAAGTGTACCATATACATAATTGAAGCTTATTAAACTTGCAACAAAAATGATTATATACATTGTTCTTGTATTCCTAATGGTTACCGAGTTATAGGGCGCTAAATGATAGCGTTTTTTGAAAAATCGCGCTAGCGTGGTACAATATATGGCATTTCTTATAATAGTTTACAATGTTTTACCACTTTTTTTTGTATAACAAGGATGATTGATGAGATAAACTTTACAGCTTTGTATAAAAAGAAAGACATGATGTACATATTAAACAATGAAATACATAAACAAAAAATGCTGGGGACATTCCAAGAAAAATTGCGTGCAGAAAAATCAACCAACTCTTGATTGTTTTTTGGTAGAAGGCTCTGCAATCTGCTCATCTTGGTCTGCTTCTGAACTTGCAACCTGAAACACAGTAAGAAGAGGTAAATGTGCAGCATGAGATGATGATGTGAGAGAACCATTATACGGATAAGAACATGTAGGTAAGCGAGCAGAAAAACAACGTATGAACATTACGACCGATTCATGTATAATATTGCAAGGTATCAATAAAAACATATTTAAAAAAATACAAAAGTGCAATATCACCTGACTTCTGGCTGTCTCTGTTTCTTCAAGTTTTATGACATCGGGATCATCAGGGTCATCAAAGTCTTCTGGGAGGGTGGAAGTAACACCATTTAAGCATTCGCCATGGCAGTTGTGACAAACGCTTGTACACATTATTCCCGACTTTCGACAACCACATCTGTTCCCACATCCACCTGTACATTTGCAACAAATGAGGTTGAGGAAAGCTTCAGGTGCTGCTGGATCCTCTGTTGTCACAGTCGGGTTTAGCATTAGATACAGAATTGGTGAATGCATTATAGCGGTGCATGTTAAGAGAGGTTTTCTTCCTGGGCGCATTGTACAATGCCAGGAATATTAAGTTTCCAGCAGCAGCTACAGCCTCACAGGATGAACTTGGGCTCTTAAATATACCTTGCAGTTCAGCCTCCTTCTTGAACGATTTGAAACAGGAGAGTTTCCCTTTTAGATATGCAGCCAAAGCTGTATCACATCTTTTGAGCGCATGCACAAGAAGTATGCTGTCCTTCATTCTCAAAGTGTGCAATTGCTGGATTGAATATACTTTCCTTCCTACTTTGCCATGACTTGATTTCACAAATAATGTTTTTTTCAGTTGGAGTTAAGGCCATGAGGAGAATAATAAGATCTACATCTTCACCGACTATTGCTACTTTGTCACAAGTGAAGGATTTCGCGCGTGCTGTTCAGACGATCAATGTGTCAGCATCACTGGATGCTTGTTCTGTTTCAACTCCATGGCTGGTAAGGGCAGTTGTGACGAAAGAAATTAGTATAGATTTATTCTTTTCGTTAGAAAGAAAATCGTCCTGTTTGACTGTTACTACTGTTTTTTCTCCAAAGTTAACGTCAACTGACCTCTTTGATTTGTACCTTCGGCTTTTTCAGATCTCTTTCTACTGGAAAGGGCGGCTGAATAACCATCAAACACCACCGTGCAGCTGTTGCCACCATAATGCTTGAGAACATAGACTACATAACACTGGCTGATGGTTGAGATTATTGGCGAATCTTTGGGCCACACCACCTTGTGTAATAGTAAGCCTCCATCCAAAACAATGTCAAAATTGACTAGGTTAACTTTTTCTTGTAATGGAGTGAAGGCATCATACAAGGTACATTCCTTTGTCTTCCGCATTCCTGCCCCCTCAAATAAAGACAGTGGGTACGGGGCAAGCTCATGCTGTAAGTAGAACTTCAAATCCTCATCACTCTACTTGTTGATGGCAATCCTCTGAAAGATTGTGAAAGGGTTGATAACCTCCAGGAGCACGTATTTCGAGTGTACCACCAATTTCAATTTTGGCTTGGGAATGAACTTCCTCCTGTACTTCCTGGGGTCGGAAGTTGGAAAGCGATCTGCTGATCACTGTGACAACAGAGGACCCAGCAGCATCTGAAGCTGTCCTCAACCTCATTTGTTGCAAATGTACAGGTGGATGTGGGAACAGATGTGGTTGTCGAAAGTCAGGAATAATGTGTACAAGCGTTTGTCACAACTGCCATGGCGAATGCTTAAATTGTGTTACTTCCACCCTCGCAGAAGACTTTGATGACCCCGATGATCCCGATGTCATAAACCTTGAAGAAACAGAGACAGCCAGAAGTCAGGTGATATTGCACTTTTGTATTTTTTTTAATATGTTTTTATTGATATCTTGCAATAGTATACATGAATCGGTCGTAATGTTCATACGTTGTTTTTCTGCTCGCTTACCTACATGTTCTTATCCGTATAATGGTTCTCTCACATCATCATCTCATGCACATTTACCTCTTCTTACTGTGTTTCAGGTTGCAAGTTCAGAAGCAGACCAAGATGAGCAGATTGCAGAGCCTTCTAACACAAAACAATCAAGAGTTGGTTGATTTTTCTGCACGCAATTTTTCTTGGAATGTCCCCAGCATTTTTTGTTCATGTAGGTATTTCATTGTTTAATATACATCATGTCTTTCTTTTTATACAAAGCTGTAAAGTTTATCTCATCAATCATCCTTGTTATACAAAAAAAAGTGGTAAAACATTGTAAACTATTATAAGAAATGCCATATATTGTACCACGCTAGCGCGATTTTTCAAAAAACGCTATCATTTAGCGCCCTATAACTTGGTAACCATTAGGAATACAAGAAAAATTTCTATAATCATTTTTATTGCAAATTTAATAAGATTCAATTATGTATACGGTACACTTTTACCTCCGACCAAAGGTTCTCGAGATAAACAAAAAACCAAAAAAAGTGACCTGTTTTCGCTAATTGCCGCTAGAGCTCGCCTCATATTCGTGAGGACTTTTGGTATATTCATCCCTATTTACCTTCAAATAAGTGTGCGAAGTTTCAAAAGTTTCGGATTTTTTAGGAGGTTGGGTCATTTTTTTAGGTTTTTTGACTGGACTATAAAGGTGTTCCACTTAAAAGGTTTTCGACTTTTTATGTTATAGGTATTAGTTAGCTAAATTAGGTTGTTTGGTCTTGAAAACCGGCAAGCAAATTTTCACCTGATTCCCAGCCCAAAAACACAATATATCCATGTTAACAGAGTAGCTTCATTTTTTTCAGCTACATTAGGTTGCGACTGCATTTCGTGTTTGGGCTGAATCAATCAGGAAAATACCAAAAAGCACCGGACACATATCTCTGCTGAGCTCGATTACAGCGCCGGGTTTTCCTGGAATGTTCGCGATGAGAGCCCAAATGAAATTATCGGCCGCAATAATGAAGTGATAAACTGAACGAAATCATTTTTAATTAACATTCAATGCATTCCCTGGCCCTCTCCGATGTGCGGAAGCTGAAAAAAAAAACCTGGGGAGTCGGGCGTTCGGAGAATACCGCGCTCTGGCTCGCAGTTTCCGAGGTGACGTCGGAGTGTTGGGGTGAAACGAGTTGGAATTCGCAAAATGAAGGGTCGCCAGAAGAGTGGCGAGTTCTCCCATCGGCTCTCGTTCGCTTGTCAAACTGTGAAATTTCATTGGGAACAACGAAACTTGGAAACTTCTGGTAGGGGTTCAGGAGTGCATACTCATTAGCAAATCTTCGTAGAAAATAAAGCTATTGCAACGGCTCAAAAAATATTTAAATCGAAATTTTCCTAAATTCTTCATTAAAATCCGTTTTGAAGCATTCTGAAACAAATCCTTGAGTTTAACGCTTTTTCATATGTATATATATATATTTATTTATCTAGACTAGACGATAACTCTCCTTAAGATTGAGATGAAATTCCGTTTTTGCGCCAAAAAATCAAGGTTTCCAAAAGAAAAGGCGATTTTGTTGGCCAGTATTTTTTTAGCACATTAAATTAGTCAAATTTCAAAAAAAGTGCCGAATAAATTACTAAAAAGAGCAAAACACAGCTAAAATTAATTACATTTATAATGTTTAGCAGTATATGGAGAAAGTGAAGTTTATTAACTATAAAATAGAACATTCAAAAATGTATGTACAAAACTATGCTGAAAAATGTACTTAAATTTCATGAAAATGTGCTCAAAATCGATGAAAACTGCAAAATAAATTTTAAAAAATCCAAAATCTCTTTTTGAATAGCAGATTATTATTTAGAACGAGTTGTTTGCCAAAAATTGGTAGTTAACAATTTCTTTTCACTTGAAGTCCGCAATTTACACAATAGGTATAGTACGACAGTTTACGAAAATTCGCTCATACGCTGTGTAGAATGATGGGATACTATCGTGAGTGAGAGCAGGTAAAGAACTTACGGTAATTTGAGAGGCCAAAGAATCTGGGGTCTAATGTGAAATAGGATCTTGCAGGAACTTGGTGACGTTGATGTTCTGAGGGTTTTTATGGGATATCAATTGCCACTTGCTTAACAAACTCACACAACCAATCCACTTGTTTGCCAACTGGTAGGCAGGTATTCACATTTATCTTATAGGTAAGTATTAATGAAAATTATCATGTAAGGAAATACCTTACAGTTTTAAAATGCAGTTATACAAATTGTGTTTAGGATAAATTTAATATAGAATGAGTTTTAGAATAGAAATTAATGTTCCTTTAGCATGAGTTTTAATAGGAGTTATTGTGGGCATTTTCAACATTCCCGTGTACGTACAAAAACTGAAAACCTAACTGCACATGCGCGAATTTTTGGGTCTACGAGAAGAAAACTGCGTGTGCGGGAAGAGGGGTTATAAGAACAAATTAATCCTGTCTTGAAGAAAGGGCTATGTAAGAATAGGAGCTCCAATGGGTTTGTGCGGCGTTATTTCAAACGTTCCTAGTTACAGTTCCTACAACCGATTTCTATCATTGATCCAGAACTGTTATACAGGTCTCTTAATGATAGCAAGCTTTCATTGTCAATATGCTATCTTAAACAGTTAATATCGACTTATTGCAGCAATGAATCGTTACGTGGTTATTTGGGATTTTATTTTCCTCAAACACAACAGGGGCTTTGTATATCTCTCTTTCGTATGTTTACACAACCCTGAACGACATCCAAGCACAAAAAAACCCACGCCCGTTCTCGGATACTTGCTAGCAGGTACATATGTTTCGGCGTATTTGCTCTAGATAAAAAGCCGTGGAGTTAACGTCAAGTGAACGTCACCAAGATCATTTTGAGTGACAGGATTCAATAAGTGGGCTGGGTGTTTCTGATGTCAGAGGGGGCCGTATCGAGGCTTGATAACAGGATCGGTGATATAGGAAGGCTTTAGATTAAGTTCCCTGCTGGCCCTAAACCCTCTTTTGTCAATAGAGGGATTAGCATTGGCTTTGGACTGCAAAAGTCACATTCGACCATCCGGATATTTCATCGTATGGCCACAGCTTTTTAAATAAAAGTAGAAATCGAATAACTTTAATTATTGACGAACGATGCTTTGTATGCTTGATGCATGCGTATGTGATCCGCGCTACAGGCGCAATGGGACTTGGAACTACAAGGTCCGCCGGTATGAGCACTAGTGGGCGAAGGACCTTAGGAACATGGTATTTGACATTAATTTCCCCTCGTTGACACTTTGCCCTATTTTCGGCGACGACAATCGTCGTCAAATCAACCAAAAATTGAATTTGGTCTAGTTTTCAATCATTTTCGCCTCATAGAATCGACTGAAAACCACTATAAAAGCTTTAAGCGTTATCCTTGACAGCAATACCACGTCGTCGTCTTCACTGAAGTCAGTCATTGTCAAATCATCAAAAATCAAGTTTTATATAGTTGTCCATTGTTTTTTAACGTTCTGTTTAAACAAGTTTTGACCATACGTATTTGATGGGAAAAACAGTAATTGCCACCACAATGTGATTATAAATAAGTGTATAAATAGATTCGAGTATATCACCAGTTTGTCAAACTTCCTCAGAAAATGTTTGCTATCTACTATACGAACTAAATTAACTAACTGAAACTTGTAAGAATTAAAACAATAAAACATTCTTTCCACAAATTATCCTGAAAATATGCTTAAATTTCTTGAAAATGTGCTAAAAATCTAAAACAACTCAAAAAAATATTAAACATTTTGAAACTGGTAGGTTTAGGCGACTAATATTTAGAAAAAGTTTCTTCTCTCCATCATTTAATGTTGAACGTTTTCTAGGCACCCAACTGTTCAAATTTTGAAGCAATTTAAAAAGATTATGAGGAAACTACGAAGATTCACTAGTGAATGGTCATCCTACATGACTAGAAATTTTATGAAATGGACAGAGATCGTCCCGGTTAGCTCTTAGTTGGCTCCTATGGAATTATTATTATTATTTTTATCGTTGATGGATTGATAGTTAAAAGTGCGCATGTGCACTCTTCTATTTTGCAATCGATCTCGGCTCGTACGTTATTCTTCAAATAATTTCATGCGTTCATGTTACTATGAGTGAGGAAGCTATACTGCTCACCAACTTGGCAAACGTTTGTTGGAAGAGTAGTATCGTTCTAAAAATTTTAATAAATATAATTTTCTTCCAAATTGTACACATTTGAACTGGTGTTATGACCATTAGATGTTACTTTATAAGAATGACAGTACACTGTATTTATAAGAACTTTAACGCCTAGTCTGATAATGTAGTCAAAAGTTGAAATAATTTTTTAAATTAAAGGGGAGAAGTTTTGGTTTTAAGGGAAAAAGTTTTTCTGAAAATCCTTTGAAAGAGTTTATCTCAAGAACGGTTAGAAAAAAAAATATTGGTTAGCTGTAATACAAGTTAGTACACAGGCTCGTAGTCATATCCAAAAGCCAAGGCCGAAAATGGGTAGTAATTTCAGGTGAATGTTGAGATTAGATTTTGAAAATTTAGTCCGTTCTGATTGAGGAAATCTTTGTTTGCCATCTCGAAATTGGTGGAATGCGAAATGGCTGCCTTATAAAGATGGCATAATTTGCCCAGTTTTTCTCTAATAATTCCTAAACCGTCCATACATCTTAAAATAAGCGAATTACATACAATTGACAATTGGGCTAATTTTGGGCCTGCCCTTTCCTCCCCCTCCGTCAAGACTTTTGCCCTTCAAAATTATCTGATGGCGTTAATATTGGTCTTATTTCAGTCTGCTAAATCTCATTCCACTCAAGATTTAACTAAGTTCAATTCAATTCAATTCAATTTTATTGTATAGCCCGTAGGTATTACAAGGAGTTCCTTAAATACATATTAAAAAATAGCACATGATATCTTGCCTTCATTTTTGCCTCAAAAAACAATGTTAGAATTTTAGGTATGATGTATCAAAAATTACTTAAATAGGTCTACATAATTTACGTATAATAAATGAGCACTGCATAGTTAACATAGGTCACACTGAGTAATGCCTTCACTCCACTGCCAAATTTCAATAATAATCCCAAGTCATTGCCAAAATTTCCCAAGCGGTGTTGATATTCGTTCTATCTCTTGTAGATTTCATCTTCTTCTTGACCTGTTTTTCGGAAATTTTGGGAGGGGGCGGAGGAGGAGTACTCAGATAACCTCCACTTCTGACCCAGTAGATGTAGAATCCTCCAACGCACATCGTCCATAGTGAATGATAAGTTTTTTATCCATCAACCAGTTATTAATCTCCAATCAAGATGGCATGCTTCCTGTCTTTTCTTGCTTGAAAAAACTTGGGCAAGAGATGCTTCCTAAACTCCCGTGTTCGTCTGTCGCTGAACTCGGATGTATCAAATTGGAGTCCCTTGAACTTGTAAATGTTCTGGCGTACTTTAGATTAAGAGAAATTATTAGCAAAATGAATGTGAACTTGTCTACTTCTAGAAGGTTGGATGGTGCCTAAACGTCTTACACCCATAACTTCATAATCCTCAAGAACGCAATTTATTTCCGTTCTAAAAAGGTCCATCACCTTCCTCTTGAGAATATTCATATTTTCTTTCCCTTCTATAACGTTATGAAGAATAATATCGTTTCTGTTGTCCGTGTGCCGGTTCTGTTTCGTATTATTATTATTATTTTTTTTTTTTTTTTCAGATAATGCTAGATTTTCTCCTATACTGTCAATTCTCTTATTGATTTTTTTATGAGCAAGATAGTTTTTTGGCTGTAAGCAATTTCTTGCGACAGAGCATGCAAATGTGTATTCAAAACATTTGTATGTCCCTTCAAAATGCAGCCGCAGTTTTTACGTTTGGTTGTCAAGGCATTGAATTACCTGATGTAACTCGGAGGTCGACATTCTCGTAGTTGCAATTATTCGACACGACACCGGTCAGCTCTTCGAGTGCTACTGACTAAGTAATACGGTATTCGGTCGAGTGAATAGTCCTTTCCCTTCGGTAAACAACAAATCACTAACCAAACTCGCAAAAATGACCTTTTTCCAGACATCTACCCGCTAAAAATTTATGAAAATTGATATTGCTGAGGGTTAATCAAAGAGCAACCACAAAAAACAAAGACTGAAACGAAATTCACAATACAACCCTGCTAAATCAATACTTAATACAAAGCTCGCAAAAAACATGTGCGCTCGGCTCGGCTACCTAACTGTAACTCCCTCTCTCATGTTTATATCGAGCATATTTTATCCGAGATCTTTCCCCATTGACTTACAACCGAAATCATGAATTTTATTCATTTTACACATAAATTTCCCAAAAACAGCCTACTTAAGTGAGAAATGGTCTGAGCAAAAACTTGCTCGACATGAACTTCGGAAAGTATTTAACCCTGAATCGAATGAGGTTTAGCAAACTGAAATCAGACAGATGTTGTGGCCGCTAGGTGATTTTGAAGGGCAAAACTCTTGAGGGTCGGAGGAGGGGACCCTTCTAAAATTATCCCGATTTTCGATTGTCCTCAATTTCCTTAGTTCGGGAGATAATTCATACTTTTTGGGTCGAATCGCTTTGATTTTTCATTCTCTGCATCTTTGCTAGGTTTCTGTAGGACGTACGGTTTAGGAAATAATAGAGAACTATTTTAAACGGGAAAATTAAGCCATCATTATGAGTCCGCCATTTTGTAGTCCACCAATTTCGAGATGGCAGACTAAGATTTCCTCACTCTGAACGGTATACATTTTCTAAATTTAATCTGAAACCTTCTCCTGAAATTACTATCTATTTTCGGCCCATGGAGTTTGAAGATCCAAGCTTGTCGAGGCCCGGTCAGTTGTGCGCGGTGTTTCCGCGTTGGTCCGGTCCCGCTCCTCATCCTTCTCCCCACCACCACCTTTCTACCACCTACCTGTATAAACCCGAGATTGATTTGAATAAATCACTTAATTATTCGTGCTCTGAAGTTGTTATTAATACCCGGAAACCCTTTAAAAAGGGTTACGAAAATGGTGTTACAATCACGGTATTTTATTATGTTTTTTCAGATGTTTATTATGTGTAAACGTGAAAAATCGTTAACTCAGGAAGATTTTTTCGGGACTTCATATCCACCATGAAAGCTCTTTAATATTCATCTTTTTATGATTTTCTTGTGATAACTTTTTTCTTTCATTTTTACATTACATTACTGGATATCATCATCTTTATTGGCTTTCGACATCAAACATTGATATGAAAAGTCTAACATGGAAAGTCTTGGAACAAATTTGTTTTATGGGTGTCTTTCTAGCGTTGCCCAACTTTATAGCGCTTGAAAAGTTGATAAGAGAAGTCGTATCGGTTTGACTGTCCATAACAGTAACCAGCGTCCTTTTGTTGTGAGGAATCATTAATTTCCTGGATCGTCGTATTCCATGAACAATGGGTGATCCCAAGGTGTCTGCAAGTGGGACGATTTCATTTTGTCATTGTGCTGGGTCAGTCTTGTATGATAAATCCCCTGATGTGAAGATAGTTGAGAGTAAATGTTTCCTTCTTCCATTTTACGGAGCTCGTTTTGGCTCTGCGCTGGAACCAACTTATGTAATGTATATATTTCAGCATACTAAACTAATCTTTAAATTTCCCAGTTGGTCAAATGCTCCAGAAAATTCTTCATCTTCTATGGTTTGCCTTGGCGTAATGTAAACTCTCGCAATAGCAGCTTCATCAGATTTGTTCTAAATAATCTGAAACTTTTCTTTCTCTATTTTTACACCTTCATGATGTTCAAGGGTTAACCAGTACTGGCCTGCCCTCCCTTGCTTTGTTACTAGGATGGAGAGCATTGTTGCACTTGTGTCCTATGGTTTAAAAATATGACTCCTTGGTGAAGTGAGATTCAGAAATTAAAGGAATACCTACAATGTTAAAATTAGGAAACTCCTCTAGCTGTAGTCATAATGCCCACTAGGCATTCCAGCACATAATTCTTAGGCTTTTTCACCTAGCTATAGAGCTAGCGCAGAGTTTTAGTCTCATGGCACTTTCGAGTACTGAGATTCTGGTCTGAACGGAAGGTAATAGAAATATGACCGCGCACACCGCTTACAAAGCTGGGATTAGGGCAAATGGTCAGGCAGCGCACAGTGGAGCAGAACACCCAAATTCACATCTGAAGATGGTCAACAAGATAAGAAAATAAATAACGAAGTATGAAGAACTGAATTAATCAGTAATACAAAGTAATTATTAAGTAACTACATAAAGCAATCAAGTAACAGTAAAGAATAAACTGGGGAATAAACTTAATTTGTTCAACTAGAGTCAGTAAAGAAGTTGAAAGTGAGGTTGGCAGTTAAAACCAAATTTGCTAAATGCGCGAGTCTGCATATAGGTTGATGCCGCGCGGGACGTAAATTTCTGGTGAGAAAGGGCCATCGAACACTGCTGGAGAAAATCGAGAACGTGGAGAAATTCTGGGAGTCCGAAAGCCAACTCCGACAAACTCAACAACTTATGAAAAGAGTGAGATCGGTGATGGGTTGCTCAGTGGATGTAGGTGACACAGCTTCAGCAAATTTGTGTGATTAATATCACCAAATTGCGTTTCAATCATCTCTGTATAATAGCGGAGAAACCTTTGTTGAACAATTTCCATGAAAGGAATAATTGTGGACAGCTTATAGGTACATAGAGCATTTTGCAGGGTTCAGGGCCTGGTCTTATTTTGGGCACAACTGAAGTACAGCAGCAGGCGTGCAGGCTCAAGCAGTGAGGTCTTTGGTCCAAAAACTCATACTGAGCAATGCAACTTTTTTTGTACCACAATAATGTAAGGTGAATATAAGTATGGCTTTCCTTATTTCAGTACTGGGGAAGCATAACAGTCGTATTGTTGCGTTCATGGTGCGGGTCTTACGGATGTGCCCCATTGTAAAATGAGAGAGGGACTATGCGCTAAAATCATGGTAAGTAGAGGGTAGACGTGCATTTCAAACAGCCGGGGAGAGCGAGGTCAACCCAACGAGGGAAAGACCGAACAAGGGGGGTCACGATGCGTAACATTAATGAGGGTGTTAATGAACCACCTGATTGTTGCTCTTAATCACCACAACCACCGCGGCCAAATCCCATTAACAGGCTCAACTTCACCTCCGAGTACATTCATTTGCCATACGTTGCAGAACTGCAACGGTAAACTTTCTTGTTTATCAGCAAGAAGGAGAGACGGAAAGTTACAGTAAATAATTCGTAGAGCTCGTGTTATTGAATATGCTTAGAAATATTTATCTACGAGTATTTAGGACTGTTCTACTTTCTCACAACCGAAGGTCTTGTGTTCGTGCTAGAGATAGAACAAATTTTTGTCCTCAAGAAGTGTGTGTTTCAGAGCCTGCTGATCAATTTTGGCTCCCTGTCTGTATTTGCCAATTCCTTGTCACGCCTGAAAATATACTAAGTTCCAGTCCAATTTTGATGAAATTATCAAAGATTGTGCTGGTTAGCTCCTAGATGGCTCCTATAAATTCCCATCGGATCAATCGCAGCGGGTGCGCATGCGTAATCATGGATTTCCGATAACGTTGATTCGATCGTAATCGGTTCTTTCAACTAAATCTTTACGTCCATATTACAATAAATGAAGATGCTATCCTGCTAACTCAACTTGGCAGAGGTTTTGATGGATTGTTTTCAATAATGAACCTTTGTAATCGATCAAGAAAAAAATCTCTACCCTAACCCTCTAACCCTCCCTCAAAATTTGTCGGTTTACATTTAAAAATGCTCAGAATCCCAAAATCGAATAAAAACCCGGCTCTGTGCGCTTGACCCCGCTGGGGAGGCCAAAGACCCCTTTTTTCTATCACCTTGAGCATCGGCTAGACAATGGAGAAACGTGGAACATGCTCCATTTCAAATTTCAGCTTCTTACGCTGAATAGCACAGAACTTAGCGCGGGATCTCATTCAGCTTATCTGGGGGGATCTGGACTTGACGAATCGTTTCTTGACGTCCATATCAAATTTAAGATTCATACGTTGAAAAACAACGAAATTAAATCCGCCGCTACTTTAGTCTCGTTAGTTATAAAGCCCACTATACCTACTGTACTGTATAAGTACTGTATAAACAGTGCTTGAAGGAGGTAGAACTCCCTCAACTGTCCAAGACGCTTTTCAGCATGCCTACTGGCTTGAAAATAGAAACAAAAAATTTCTGAAACGTCGGCAAATCAAAGCATTTGTGATTCAACCGACCGATCCTCAAGAACCTATATACCTACACATATATATAACTATATCAAACATATATTATAGCAATAAAAACATATATCAAACATTATAATACACAATATAGATGTATATATACATGAAAAAGCGTTGAAATCCAGGTATTGTTTAAGAATTTTATTTTTAAACTTTAGAAGCCATTGCAATACCTTGGTTTTCTACGAAAATTCGCTAATTGTTGACAAAAGTCAAAACATGAAGTGCGCGTGGACATTTTAATTTTGGTGGAAATTTCTTCGTTTAGCGAGAAAGGTGAACATAACTACCTACCATTTTCGGGTGAAGTTGAAACGAAGTTGTCTACCAGCTTGGAGCTTCCCCACCTCGGGGGTCGCCTTCCCTCGTCCTTTTCTTGACGATCAATAAGTTCCTCCTTCTTGAGCTCCGCCAACTTAAAGTGACATCGAAGGGGTTGCATGTATACCTAATACTCGTACATGTAGGGTTCCCATGTAACACTCGTGCATATCGGAGGCACAAAGCCAAAACCTCGTATCTGCAAAATTGTTTTGAGAAAAACGTCTTCAAAGCTTTGGAGGTCAACAAAAAACCGACTTTTTCCATTACATACCTACTAAGAAATGCTTCATTGATATTCGTAATGACAAACTTGGCTATCCAAACTTTTTTTTTTCAGATTTGTAGTTTTTGCGTAGTAGTGATGTCTCATCAACATCTCACTTTCACCAAACGGCTTATTCTTAAATAACCACTTACATTCCTTTCGGAGAAGTTGTCACTAGCAAGCCGAGTACCGGGGGCAATCGCTTTTGATGTGAGAACATCATCATCAGGCCGTCGAAATAGTGCGTCATATTGTCACTTTACATTATTGCTGTCTTCACTGTTTCACGAAACTCACAATACTACGTTGCCATGCAAAGCCAAAACCGCGAAAGTACCTTGAGTCGTAGTAGTTTTGGCTTTGCAAGATATGGAAATTTTGTAAATTCATGCAACGGTCAACGATAGTATAGGCTGCTAAGCAACAGATGGAGGATTGGGGTCCACGCAGTGAATAGAGGAACGAAGTTAAATTACGCATTAAATAAAAAATGTCCTAAAATGCAGATTCGAGGTTTTGGCTTGGTGCCTACAATATATGATGCGCTCTGAACCCCCTCTCATTTCACTAATCGTTTTACGTTTCCAATTTGAGTTGGACATTTTCTGAAAATTGCACTGAACTTGTTTCATATCAAACAAAATTTTCAAACCGGATTCGACTTATCCAGAACCATTCGGACATCGTTCAAATGAAATTCGACATTTTTAACTCACACTGGACAAGGTAATTGTTCATTACATCATTGGTTTTGTTTGAAAATTTTGTATTCGTTACAAACAGTAATTAAGTAAGGAGTGGCAAGGTCAACTTCAAATTGTTAAAGTCCAATACGGTTAGAATTATGTCCAACTGGTTTGGGAAATGTTTGAATTAGTAAGAAAAACGTCCGATTCGACTTGGAAATTTTCCATATCAATATGCTAATGCTGAATAAAATGCTATACCCGAGTTCAAACGTATCCCTCGGGTTTGGCTTAATCTCCTACCTGAGGAATGAGGGGTAGGTAATACCACCAACCTAAGGTTAATTTACTCTGTTGCCTCAACTTTTCCGTTTATTTTTACCGTTTGTCCTTCATTTGACATAATACTAACCAACCCGTCAATTGCGGGTTACTGATAAACCAATTTCACGTTTCCAGTATTGGGAATATGAGCAATTCAAAACCTTCGAACTGACGGTAGCGCCCACCACGGCATTGCATTACGCAAATCGTATACGAAGATGTGTGACACTAAGGGGCCAGTGAAGGTGATTTCTTTCTTAATCAACCTACGGTGCTGAAATTTGAAATGGAGCTGCTTTGGGATATCTAGAATATGCATAATTAATATTGACATTGGTCAGCTGTGGGACCTCTGAGGCCAATTTCTCTCCTTTTAGACCTACCTTTTTTCGACATATTTTCTAAATGTTTTGACATTTACTATAAAGCTGTAAAGGTTTGATCCCTTATGGGAGGCGTGAATTCTGCTTTCATGAAAGAACTTTTAGAATTTTTGGACCTCTATTAGTTTTTCTTATGATTGGCTCATAATGTCATGCTGCCTGAGTAGGAATTCTCCAAAATATTCTTCCTTTCTTTTCTGATGTATTTTTTTCTTCGGGAATTGAATAAAGCCATTCCCAAGTCAATATGAAGATCCGTTATCAAAATACGGAGTTTTCTCCAGTTTTTTTTTTTTTTTTTTTTTTTTTTTTTTTTTTTTTTTTTTTTTTTTTTTTTCTCTATTTGGTCACACTATGGGACGGACGGATAGATATAATTTTCGATTAGAAAAAATTTGCAGCGATAATTCAAGTAAGTCAGAATCGTGAAAATATTATGAATCTCCACCATTGGCCAGATTTGAACTTGAACAATAACACCGCAAATGCATTCCAGATTGCTAATTTTAAAAAATATACACAATAAGATAACATTTTCTCATTCAAAACCACGTACTTTATTTATTGTTTATCTTGATATTTATTTTTGTATAGCAATGAGCGTTACCCACGTAGGTATTCGTTTTATATTTTTAGATGAAAAAAGATTCAATTCTAAGGAATTTTACACCATTCAAACTCCCCTACGATGTTTTACGAATGTTTTCGTTCTGTGATTTTTCAAACTATCCTGCACTGGTGACGTCAAATTCAAATAGTTTATTTGTATAGACCCTTTGGGTATTACAATAACGGATTTATGTTTTTCTTTTTTTAAATTTTGCGCGTGATAACAGAAACATTTAATAAGAATATTACTCCATCACAGACCATCACAGACCATCTGCAGTCATAAAATCTCTCTTCCACTTTTCTTTAAACAATACAGCTATTTCATTACAATAACGACTGAGCGCATAATTATGTTAATTACCTAAATATTCATATTATACATTATCATAAACTATGTTGTAATACGAATCGAAATCACTCCCCCATCATTGTTCAAATGGAAATTAAGTGAGAGGTCTGAAAATATAATGCAATGTGGTATTATGGATTTAAAAAACTTAAATCTACGTTACCAGGGAATTAGAGAACTGAGGGAGAAATCTGATTCTACTTACTCAGAGAAAAAGCTATTAATTGTATAGCTTCCACACAATAGCCAAATATATCTATAAACTTCTATGGATTGCCATCCCAAGCTAGCAGTTCTTCTAACTGATACTGGATACACTCTGTAGGTATAGTGCTACTTTTAAAGTGATTCGGTATATACTTAGCCAGATAATGATTCCGAAATGGCTTGTATATCAGACTTAGGAATAAAAAATGAATCAAAGTCTCCTGCTCCCGTTTATCACAGATCACACACAGCCCTGAACAATCCAACTCATATAAGCATCTTTTATGATATATTTTCAGTTCATATAAGCATCTTTTATGATATATTTTCAGTTTACCCTTGTAGGCCAATCGTAAATAATTGTGCTATGACTTTTTCCATGTAGAATATATAACCTGGAAAACCAATATAGGGGGCAGCACTCGAGCCATAATTGCATATTTTTGAGAAATATGCGTTATAATCCGATTTCAAGCAACTCTCAACATCAATGGAAAACCAAAGATTCTCCCATCGCTCATATACTCGTATATCTGAGCCTCTAGATCTGATCATCTTGACATCCATTTGAGATAGTATATTACTGCTATCAATCACTGTCAGCAGAGTACGTAGCTGCCACTGATGAAGTCACATTGAACAGGTAGTCCCGCCCAGGCAGTAGGGGTGCTTTGACGTCATCAGTGTGTGAAACTTCGAAAAATTATGGAATGAAAACTACTCATAATAGAAGAGTGAGGTTGATGCCAAAATTCTTAGGATGAAAATTTTTTCCATTTAAAAATAGCTACAGTACCTTTTCTACGCTCATGGTTATCGCTCATTTAGACTATATCATGCTATAACGAATCATTAACTTTTGTTACAGACGTCACAAATTCTCAGGGGAAACACGAAAAGACGTACGAGGTTTGTGAAGGTTGCGGGCAGAAAATTCACGACAGGTACCTGATGAGAGTAATAGACGCCAGTTGGCATGAGCAGTGCCTTTCATGCAGTGTTTGCGGAGCGCTTTTATCCCATTCGTGTTATTGTCGAAACGGAAAACTTTACTGCAAACCAGACTACGACAGGTGATTTACCAAAGAAATTATTATATTCAATATTAATTCAATATTAGGGATTAGAACAAGTTAAGTCAATATTGAGCAATAGAAAAACCAGTATGTAAAGTGTTCAAGCAACATTGCAGTCTCATTTCCAACGTCTTGCCTAATCAGTCTTCTATTTTTATATTGTTTACTAATATTTTCAGTCTATGTCGCATGTTATTACCATACCTACTACCCGTATGATCTATGTGGATATCTGCAGGATATCTATGAGGAGATCTAATCTAGGTAGGAGACCTATTGATAGAACACATGGACAATTCACGTCAAAATTAAATAATTTATTTTACTTAACAAAACTAGTAGTCAAGTAGAAAAATTGGCTAATCAAGTCCTTCCACGAGGTAAAGATGCCGGTTGATCTAATGATTAAGATGAGAGAAGCCTCACCATGAAGTTAGCTTACAAACAGGTGGCTTATAAACAGCTGTGATGATGTACATCATGCGCTCGAACAGTGGCTATTGATTCAAACATGATATTGCTGCTCGTAGGTCTAACTGTAACGATCTCCGAAAATTGTACCGAAATAGGACGACAATGAGCGTTACCCACGTAATAATTTTATATTTTTTAATGAAAATAGATTCCATTCTAAGAAATTTGATACCTTCCGCACTCTCCTACGATGAATAATTTTCTTTCTATGATTTGTCAAAGTTTTGCGCCGGTGACGTCACTCTTACAGGCAGGCGGGTCCCGCCCAAGCAGGAGGGGTGCTATGACGTCACCAGTGTGCTAAACTGAAAAATCATAGAAAGAAAACTACTCATCGTAGAAGAAAACTCTTGATGCCAAACTTCTTTGGGTGGAATCTTCTTCCATTTAAAAATAGTTAGGATACATTTTTCTCACCCATGGGTAACGATCATTATAATATTAGTTAGCTGTGTTAGAAAAAACCCACACGATCGCAATGATTGATGAAGCAAAATCCATAAAAGATTATAACGGAAAATTTCTTGTAATTGTAAAAAGTTACGCAGTCACTAGTGATGTTTCATTGCGCTATCATTGATTTGAGTCCGTTGAAAATCATTTGGGACATAGCTCACAACATTTCTGGGAATTTAGAAATTTATTCAGGGGGTTTCCGTCGTAGATGCAGAAAGACCCTACAACAAAAACGGGGTTAAAATACAAAAACCTCATCATTATTTTCAAATCGTAACCTTTTTAAATTTTCAATAATGAAAAAAAGCCAAATAATGAAAAAATGCAGTCTCAGTTTCTCGCCCATTACAACTGAACCAAAGTTTATGGAAATGCTCATAATCCCGCTTGGTTGGTCCTCGTTTTTCTTTATTTTTTCGTTGGTTATTGGTTGATATCATTTCAGAGTCCTATGACTCTTCCTCCCCCCACCCAGATTGCTAAACCTCCTTTCGTTCTATACGTTCGATCTCCTAACGGCAGGAATAAAAAACGTCAACATGAGTGTTAGTGATAGATTTTTAAATTGTCTCTAGAAAACCGCAATGTTCTTCTAAAGTTTCCTCTCTTGATTTTAAACTTTGGCCCAATTTTTGAAATTCGTATTATATTTACTACGAGCGTACTTTGTTTTCGTGTTTTCAATAAATTAATATTCGTTAGGTATGTAATTCGCGAACTTTAATTTTCAGATTATTCGGAGTTAAATGCTCGCGGTGCGGGGACCGGTTACTCCCACACGAAATGGTGATGCGGGCTCAGACTCACGTGTTTCACCTGCCATGTTTCACCTGCGTCGTCTGCTGCCAACCGCTCCAGAAAGGCGAACAGTTCGTTATGAGGAGCGGCCAGCTGTTTTGTCGACAAGACTTCGAAAAAGAAATGTTCCTACTCCAGCAATCCACGTCTCCATCAGGTTATTACAACGCCTTTTTTCATAGAAGCTGTTTTTATTATTGTTTACATGAATGTGTTATATCTGGAGGTCGAACAATAGCTTTGTTCCAACAAGGACAAAAGGGCGCCCTAGCGGAGCTAAGAGCTGGAAATTGCGTTCCAACAAGGTTGTGGGGTTGAGAGCTCCGTGTTCCAACAGATCTTAGAGCGCCTCTAGAGCTGCTCCGGGGGTCCCCCCAAGCAGCACCACACTTTTGACGGGGTCTCATCGAGAGTTCCGAGCCCTACGCGTGCGCATTTTGAAATAACCTGATACCCTTGGGTAAAGTACATATCCGCGTAACCTTCTCTAAAATGTTTTCACCTTCTCTACTACGTTTGTCATCACATCTCACTCACGTTTGTTATCACATCTGCGTTGCGTCAATCTTCAACAACCGTTAACACGTTTTGAACTCTCGGTTGAGCTCCAAACTGTTCCAACAACCATGAAAATGGTCGAGCTTGGAGCTAACCCTACGGCAACTCTGAGGAACCCCGGGGGTCGCTCTCTAAGCGTTGTTGGAACAAAGTTAATATTCATTATAGTGATTTATTCCATTCATCCGTTAATGAAAGGATCTTTTATAATGGTCATTACATAGGTGCAACCTATGTATATGCAGATTTATTTCCATTCGTTTTACGAATATTGTTCTCCGGGTGCTAAAAAGCTCTTGATTTGGCTAAAAAAAAAGTGGTAAATCTTCAATTTCCAACTAGTTGTACCTATAGGTAGATAAAATGGTGAAATCTAAGTTATTTGTGTCTGAAGAGAGGAAATGCACCTATCAGGCGGTCTAGCGTGCGTTTCCAGTCTTTTACATGCAGTAATTAGGGATGCTTCAACTTTTAATAGTTAACCGAGACGGGGTCAACCTCCTGATGGCAGGACATTATGTACCTACTATTAAGGTGTCAACCTCGTTTATTGTCACCCTTAATATATTAATCCCTTCACATTGGTCCGTCATTGAGTCACTAGGATGCGAAATCACGGTAATGTCGGTAATGTCCATTATTAGAAATATTATTATATACTGAAAGTGCGGTAATCACAAATAACTTGAGTGATTTTTGCTGCAATTAGGTGATCATTAAATAAATTCCAGTCGTGCAGCATGACGTTTTGAGGGATTTTTCGCATATTTCACGCAATGAATTCGGATTTTTTTTTCCAAAAAAATGAGCACAGTGTGCACTTTAAAATATAGGTAAATATGGCAAACAACGTTTTCTATGCAAACCAAAGTTTTTGATCAACTTGTTGTAGTTTTCATCGTATTTTTAACATAATTTAATGAAAATTAAGAAGGGAAATTTTTGTTTTATACTCCAGGAGTCGTTTCAGACTGCCTCGAAAAGGATTTCTACGAAGAGAATCTTGGAAATTTTATTTTCAATATTTTTAGAGCCACTACAATTACTTCGTTTTCCTCGAAAATGTTCTAAAATGTTCATCAAGTTAATAAAGGGAATGTACAAAAAAAAAAAATTCCAGTCATGCAGCATGACCCCATGAGCGAATTTTTGAAGAAATCTTCGACATTTCAGTCGCTATTGATCGTGTAGAGAAATTTTAGTTTATGATTTTGATAGACAAACATGGAATCAAATTATTAAAAATAATTAGGAGGTACTCATACTTTATTATTATTAAACTAATCTTGTAGATTTAAAGACAAATGTAGGTAAATATTCATAGATTTCGATGTAGGGAGGCCTTGAGATTAACGTTACTGACGGCCGAGCGGAGCGAGGCCTCGGGTCTGCGTGCTAGTACGTACATAAATAGAACTTCTTCATAATTTCATGGCTGATATTTTCTAAGCCACAGTCAGTATTAAAGCTACATCAAGTCCTAAAACAGTTGAGCGTAAAACATCAAAGAGAGTGATTGAGAGAATCGGAGGACGGAATATTTCACAGAGTAAACTCATCAGTTGTGATTAGGTACTTTTTTTTTTTTTTTTTTTTTTTTTTTTTTACAAGCACCTACTACCTACGTTTTAAACAACATGGTTCTAGGATTGGTTATACAGGGATACTTCCATAAGAGTAGTTCAATCTGAATTTGGACAATGTTTCATGCAAATATTACCGATTTTTACAACTAGTACAGCATTATTCCGATTTTTGACTGATTTTTCAACTTTGAAATTTTTGGAAACTTGATACATATTCTTATAGGAAATTTTACGCTGATTCCGAATATACCACATGTTAGTATGCTGAAAAAATTATTTCGCACAACAAATCGCAAAAAACAGGCTATTTTGAAATTTTCGACTACATTTTTGAAAATTTCAACCCGAAGGTGTAATCCGATCATGCTGGCCAACAAACTTGAACTTTCGTTTTGTATCCTTAACATTTTAAAATTTGTTTGAAGTTTCTAGCACAATTCTACGGACAGTTATCGTCTGGAATGACACATACATATATACATACATACATACATACATATTTTTTTACACACATGCATGTGTGTACACTGTACACATATATATATATATATATACATATATACATACATACATACATTTAAAAATGCGTTAAACTTCAAGATATGATTCAGAATAGCCTGAAACGGATTTCTGCATAAATTTTTTTCAAAAATTCACATTCTACAAATTTTTAGGCGAGAGCAATAACTTAATTTTCTTCGAAAATTCGTTAATAGGGATATATTCTTGACTATAAGATAATACAAGACAAGACATATACGACAATACAAAGACAGGTCAAAAATGGAGAAATATCTTCATTTTTCACATAATTTGAATAATCAATAATCATTTGCGCCCCCCCCCCCCCCCCCCATCGATATTCCTTGAATATGCATATCTCAAAAATTCGGCTACGAAGTTTAAACTAGAATTTTTTACGAGCTGAAAAAAAAAAATTATTATGAATTAGTAAGACACTTTTCTTCTTTTTTTTAAATCAATTTCTAGAGGAACGAAATTGATCTACTTGAAGGTTAATACAAACTTCTGTTTAAACGTTTTGTTGAAGTAACTCTTACACACGTGCTTTCCCATTACGGTTTTGTTTGTTCTGGATGAAATCATTCAATTAATAAATATACCTTTTTTTCTACAGATGAAATGATGATGGATGAAAACAGCAGGCCCAGAGACGGAAGGAGAGGACCCAAACGCCCTAGAACGATACTGACGTCGGCGCAACGGAGACAATTCAAAGCGTCGTTCGAAGTTAGCCCTAAGCCCTGTCGAAAGGTGAAAGATCTAAATATTTCATATTTCCACCACTCATTTCTACAAAATATTTTAATATTTTCCGAGCCATTGCAATAGCAGCATTTTCTATCAAAGTTCGATAAAAATCACAGTGGCTACTGACATTACTAATCGGCAGAAACACCAAAAATATCATCTAAAGTTGGTAAATTGTCTGTAAATGTTGATGAGAAAGAAAAAACTTCCAGCCGTACAGCTTGACCGTATGACCAAAATTCGTTTATTACCCGTTTTTCGTACACGTATTAATGCATTTAGTTTGAGACTTTGCGGCCTTGTACTACTGTAACTTTTGCTTCCATTCAGAAGGAATATTTTTAGAAATTTTGCTTGGAGTGCGAGGGGCGTCCAATCTAAGGTATATATTAGTGATAGAAACTAAATTGCAAGCATTCTCTAGGGGGGCGCAGCCCCGACATTTTTTGTTGGGGAGCCAAAAAGCCCTGTTTTCTAACCGATTTTAAACCAAATTTAACATTGATAGATATATGTTTTTGGGCTGGGGGTCAGGTGAAAATTTGCGTGACCAGTTTTTTAAGACCAAACAACTAATAAGCATTTTAGAGTCATCATCTAAAAACTTAGCTGACTGGATACGAAAATAGATCACTTTTGCGTTGAAAACGCTTTTACAGGTACCTATTGCTAAAAGAAACGAACCTTTTATTGCAGGGCCGAATTGCGAGATCAAAATTTGTAATGGAAGTAGCGGAACAGTCGCTGCCTAAAACTCTGTGAAAGTAAAAACGTTTGGTAGGGAACCCCCCCTGGTACATCTAGATATTAATAAAATGATGGGCTCTGCTGAGTGACCTAAATTTGCGCTTGTTCACCATAGGAAATTTGAATTTGATGGGGAGACTCTCTGGGACATCACGATGTGTTGAAAACGTCCATGATTCCATGATTTCTATGAAGTGGAGAAAATCAGCTATGTTGGGATAAGCTGGAGGACATGATAAAGGAATGTCGGTGATCAAGTTTTGTTGTATTTTTGTGATCTAGAATACCAAACTATACCTTTTCCAGGGTTAAAGATAATTAATACATTTTCCCCCCAGTCGCACAATCGTCGGACGTGTGGAAACCCGGATTTTAAAGGACTTTTGCTATAAGTTCAAGTAGCATAGTGAAGCCTTGTAAGATATGCTAGTACATGCTGTTGTACGACATTGTTGTACCTAAAAATTGAAGAGTTTCCCTTATCGAGAAAGAATGAGTTCAAGATATGAAAAAATCATTAAAATATGACCATTTACTAATAATATCTGTTGTGGAATATAATGGAGATCAAGCTATTTTATTTACGTTTAATAAGACAGACAATGAGTACCTAAACATATGTAGTATTTTGGTTTATTACTTTCAATAATGAACCTTTGTAATCGATCAAGAAAAGTTCAAGCATCAGTTTCCCCGTTTTCTAAATGACAGATTTCGAAGTTTTACGTTATCTACATTTTGATTGACGATATTCTGCTATGGAGTTTTCGTGATTATTAAAATCATTTCAGTGATCTATACATTAATTTATTTTCAGTTGGTAGGTACGTACTTACATAAATATCGTTATATTGAGAACAGGGGACTAGTAAAATGTAGTGCATTAATTTTCCCTCTGCATGTGCCCATATCCATGCAGGCACGTTAATGTCAACCTAAGCATCTGCAATTTGAAATGGACCTCCTTTGTAATATCGAGAATTTTATATCAGTGCACACTGTGATCAGCTGTGGGGCCTCTGAGCCTTAATTGTTTTTAATCGGCTTATGGTACTGAAACCTGAAATGCAGCTCCTTTTTTGAGATCTGGAATACAATAATTACAAAGTATTGAGGAGCTCAGATCAGCTTCGGAATCTCTGAGGCTAATTTCTTTCCTAATCGACTCAGTGTGCTGTTATTTAGATGGAGCTCCTTCGGGACCCCTCGGAAACAAATTACGAGGTATGGAGGCGCACTGATCAGTAGAGGAGCCTCTGTACCTATACTCTTGCCTTGCCTATTGACCTTTTTTTAACATTTACTGTGAAGCGTAAAATTGCGGGGTCTTGGAACTGTAAAGGAGTTAACCCTTTTGGGAGGTACGATGCGTCATGTTCTGGTCATATATTACACACGGCATTTAATAATTTTAGACCAACGCTCTGCGTAGAAGGGATATCTAACACAGAAATAATAAACCATTGTGTAATAATATGCAGCATTTTTTCAATTTGAAACTTGGTCATTAGTCCAAGATGAAAATGTTTGAAACATCACTGTATTTTTTTCAGGTAAGAGAAGCTTTAGCCAAAGAAACGGGTCTCAGTGTCCGGGTCGTGCAAGTTTGGTTTCAAAACCAGAGGGCGAAAATGAAAAAGATTCAACGAAAAGCAAAACAAGAGGACAAATCTCCTGGAGAAAAAGAAGACAAGAGAGAAAAATGTATAAAGCAAGAACCGTTATCGTCTGATCACAGTAAGTAGGAACGATATTGCCTATACATTCATTCAACTATTTTTATTCATTTAATGAGTGTAAATTATCTGATATTCTGCATGTTATTTGTATCATGTATGTTTCTAACATATATCGAACGAGGTATCAGTTAGCTCTTCTCTAAGATGTTAGAACGTTGCTGTGTGGGGCGTCATTGACGCAACTCTAAGTCAAACACTTGATATCTAGATTGAGACTTGTTAAAAACGTTCCAAAATGTCTCTAATCATCTAGAATAGTATGTTGTTATTTGCGTTTCCTGAGAGACCCTTTACCTCACACAGCTGAGATATGTCACTGATATCTCAAATACATCCAAAATGAAATGTGGCACATACGCAAAACATCACAGACTTGCTGAGTGAGACGCAAAAATAAATCATTATGTCCGCGGCTTTGGAATCTATAATGCATCTCAAATACTCATGCTAAGACATATTATGTACTTAACATGGTAGTAAAATCAGGGATGTTTCTTAAACTTGACGTTGTTATTTGAAACTTCTCACAGAGACTCACACTCCCAAACTGTTGAAGCAATTTTCCTGTATGCCTCGGATGAGATGTGAATTGTCTGTGAAAAATAGCTGTTGAAGACGTCTTAGGTTCATCCAGAGTCCACACTCAAGGCGTTTAAGGGCATTTCTAAGTCGAAAAATCGGTTGACCTAAAAATTTTACTTTTTGGTACTATTAAATTCTCCGTTGTGTACAGATCAACGTGATACGCAACACTATGGGGTTCTGGAAACCAAACGGGTTCAAAATGCAAAAACATAAACCGTGATTTCCTACTTGAAATCTCGCTTTATGACGCTATCCCGCTAAAAAAAAAAAAAAAAAAGTGACTGCGATTACAACAACCTGTACCTCTGAAACCTGTCATTCTTCTCCTCCTTAACAATTTTTCATCCGCAAGTAGATTGAAAGCAAAGTTGAGTTCCACTTATCTCTTTTTTTTTATCTTTAGAGGAACAGTTGTTGAACAGATTGAAATTTTTTTAACCACTAAATTCGTTGATTCCAACCAAAACAAATGAGTGCAAATTCAAAAAAGAGGGTGGGAGTTTCGGTTCCATAGATTCGGTTACTGAGCGGGAAGGGTAAAAAAATGTCAGATTAGAGAGTAGATGTGACTGTACAGAACTGTAAAAATCATGAATTTAGCTCCAGTGGTTAAGGAGAAAAGGTACCTCGACGACCATCCAAATTTCATCGACTTAAGAAGGCCCTTAAAGATCCTTGTTGACTTGCTTAGACACGATTTTTGACAGGCATTTCATATGTGCTGGGAACTCAAAATTTGTTATTTGAGACTTCTCAGAGTCCAATACCCGCTCAGCCGAGCTACAGCTCAGATATATGTCTAATACACCCTCAAGTGAGATATGATAAAACTGTACAAAACAACTAAGTTAGACGTGTTAGAATCATTATAAGGATCCATGCTTAATCATGCTAAGGGCGAAGACATCAAGGCAGGTACTTGAGATTTTTCTGACCTCGATGGTTGTGTTTGAGACTTCTCAGAGACTAACTGTGAGTCTGAGCCACATCTCTGAAATGTGCATCATACGGAATGAGAGTCGCAAGAAATTGCTAAGAGTGACATCTTAGGTATATCCCTTTGTCAATTATTTACAAATTTCAGAGGTCCATGCTCGGTCTTAGATGTACGAAGACAGGTTGCAAGGATGTTCCTAACGATTTTATTGCTTCAAATTCAGAGACTCATAGGAGACACATCATTTTCCAACGAATGCTAATGTCTAGACATTCCGAAGATTCCCCAGTTGCTACAAAATAAATATGAACAAACAAAAAACTGTAGTGAAGCTTTGAACGTAAACCTTTAAACCATAAATTGAAATTATCATGTACCTCATCACCACACATGTGAGTTATTGCAGTCTTAGGAATTGGTACTCTCACCTAATGATTTGAAATACCATAATTGTTTTTGGATAGTATGAGTTAAGAACTTATTCCACTTTGAAGCCACTCAGTGATTTTTTTTTTTTTTTTTGCAGTGGCTGTTTTACTTGTTGTTGCAAGCTACAGCCTTTCCGCTTTTCCCATGTGTGGCACAGACTTGAAAAATGTCTCTAGCATGTTCTCAATGAGTTCTGCTCTTGATGTTTCAATAGCAACTATATGCTCCAAAAGTATCTGAAATTTCTCTGGGATATCAATCGTTGTTAGGGCAAAACTTAGTAACTCGTCAAGATCAGAAAAATATTATAATTGAATTTTTGATTATTCCAGGTCATTACTTAGGACTGAATAGCTTGTCAATGCACGATTCTTCGGACTCTGCGTACCCAACTTCTAGCACGCAACCGCTCAACCCCAATCACCCATATTCGCCTGACGGTGAGTCTACTGCCTACTACTTACCACGTTATTGTATTAAATTAGCCGTTACAAATCACAAATGTCAAACACCTCTGCTTTTCATCTGTGAACAGTACCTATCTACCATAGTAAAAACATTAGCCCGGGGGTCGTTAATCAATGTATGAAACAGCTGGGTAGGAAACATGTAGGATGTGAAGTTATTACTGGCTCAAACCTTCGTAATGTAGGGCCAAGTTGTTTCACTATCGATCTTATGATGATACAATTATTTCTACGAAATTAATTCCGAATCTATGTCCTAGATTTAAGTAAAATCGGACTTTTAGATCACGAGAAATTGTCGTAGGGATATATAGGAGATTCTACTTTTCCTCATGTCGTGAGCCACTTCTTTATTCATGAGCGCTGATTTTTTATGAACTCCTCCACAAATCCCTGCGAATTTCATCAAAATCAGATAGAACATAGTACAAGTAGACCTCTAAAACAGTACATAATATCCCACTTCCTCGAAAGACTCGAGAAAAACACTTCATTTTCAGAAGTAGATAATATCACCAGAGGCTCCAACTCCTCACTAATACGTAGATATAATTTCTACCCAATAATCCACTATGACCTCTTAGTTTCTCACTTTGTTCATGTATAAGCAGTGTCTATTTTTAATGTCATTATGATAAATAAAACTCACAGAGAAACATCAGATGTACATTACCCAACAGTCCTTCGAATTTGAACAAAATGTTTTAAATTTATCGAGAATATGACGTTTTGAAAGTTCAACGTTTGCATTGCGAAAAACTCCTTTCAATTCTCGAGCAAAATTTTAAATGCAGTCCTAGGGTCCACTCTGATTTTATTCCCAAACCCTGTATATTGTTGGTCACTGCAGAGAGGTTGATTCTAGGTTTTGTTAACACCTCCAACTGTAATATCACACTGTAAACTTGTCTAATAAGTACTGCAATCATCTTTACAGATGCCTACCCTGCGCACTCCGGAGAAAGTTTCTGCAGTTCGGACATCTCCCTGGACGACTCGACAAATCTCGACGAAGGGGGGTCGGATACTCTGTCACTGGAACTGGGCCCCCCGCCAAGCCACGAAAACATGCTTCAGCATCCCATGGGCCACATCAACCCCATCGATAAGCTCTACCTGATGCAGAACTCGTATTTTAGCAGCTCAGAGCAGTAACAATATGATTGCTTTCCATGCACCGCGATTAGTAACAACGTCATTGCCTAGTCAAGCGAAATACTTTAACCACTGGAATTGAAACAATCAAACAACTAAAGAGTCTACTGTAATTAGTATTGTAGGCTTATTGCGGAATCTACAGCGTTTTTGAGGAATGCCCAGCGAATTTTCTTCATGAAATACGGTTTTGTACAGGATATATTAACATAAAACATGTTAGTGATGTTCCTCGTCAACTACAATGCTATGAAAGAAAAATTTGGAGAATGCATTTTAAGAACAAGCATTATTCCGGATAAGCTCTATCTGATGTAGTGTCCTTACTTCAGCAGCAGAGAACGATTTCCTTGCGCTGCAATACCACTGTTAATAATAAAAAGCTGTTATGAATCTAGAATTGAAGTGAAAATACAATTGAACTGCCACATATTGAACTTCACGTTTTCACTTAAGACCGTGGCTTCCTTCAACTCTTAGACGATCAGCGGTAAAGTCAGAAGAATAGAATTATCATTCTTTTTAGAGAGTAACTTTTCCATTCAACAGATCCTAAACTCCGATATGATGGCATTACTTTCTCTGTATATCATTTTCTTACTTATTATTGTGATACCAACTCTCTAATATTCATCTTAATTTCTTCCAATTAAGTCGCAGTGTAAATGGATTTTGAGGGTTCATTTGTTTGAGTTTATTGAACTTATTATGCCAAAAGATGAACCAAAACTGTTATCTGCGCCCTACCTTGACACCTAGTCATCCATTCAAATAAAAAATTTTATTTTTATTATTTTCCAAAATTATTTATCTAATAGCAGCTCAATAATTATCTTCGCATTGGTTCCTTTTTATGCTAATCTACAGTAAAGATGATTATATATTAATTACCTATTGTTATACTATTTCATTTTCGTTAAATTTAATTTTGTTATAGGTACACTGTGATTTTCATAATTTTAAGAGCTCATTAGAGTCACGCCTTCAGGAACCTTATCTAGTCACCTACATTTCTATCCACATTTACGTTGATTAAAAACGAGAAAAACTCAGCATTGTGCACACATAACTTACGTCTTATTTAAACTAATAATTGTCTTGAGACAGAAAGAAATTTTATTTCTGTATGAGTGTAATCCATTCTTTCCTGAATGCATTATGCAGTTAAAAAGCGTTCTAAATATTACTTACAGAACATTATTCAACCTCTGAACCATTGAATTGAAGTATGAATTATTGAGCTTGAAGGAATTCTTCTAAACAATTTCCACATAAAGATCTCTCATAGAATGAGAAATCACCAAAAATTTATCAGCACTATTCGCTCAAGTTCAATAATTCATCACTCAATGATTAGTTGTCATTGCTTAACAGCTTCGATATTCATTAGAAAACAGATGAAATAATCTCTGATGGTATTTTTTGACAAAAACTGGCAAAAATTTGAGAAAAAACAAGTTCATTTTCATAAGATCCGCTAAGCCAGAACCATTTTCTATCGATGAGTACAATTATCGCTCTTAACGGATGTATGTTAAGTTACCATGAGGCAGGGAAAATAAAAATACCTACCACAATATTTTTGTTCCTATCACCGATACATTTGCGTTTCATGCTTGCTTTATCCAAAGTTGCATGAAAGTACAATTGCAAGTTTCTTCTTCAAAACGAATGGTGGTGCTTAATGAAGCTCCTTATCGATGAATCTATACCAAATTACTTTGCGAAAAACAAAGAATTGGTCTTACGTGACTAAATTGATTCTTAAAACATACCCAAAACGCCTTTCTGAACATGACCACTATCGTACTCACTTAGTTTCACCCACGAGGTCCCGGAAACGGAATTGTAAATAAATATTTGAAAATAATTTAATAAATTTTGAGCGTCATCTTTACAATATCGTCCTTCGTCTGTACATAATAATACATAATAGCGTAGCATTTTGTAATGGACATGTTAAACTATTCAGCCTCGTTTATTATTGAATCATTCAAAAGTACTTCCGTTCATTTGTACGTTGTATAAAATTTATTGTATAATCAAACCCATGCATTTAAATGTAACGAAATAATAGCCGTGATATCATAAATATATTACTGTTCAAAAAATCTTTGGTGGCTTGTATATTTATGACTTTGTAAATAATTTTCAGTGAGCAACTGTACCTACCGGAAATGCTTATTTCGAGATCTATTACAAAATGAGTTATCAAACGTACCTAATCTTGTGTTCTGTTTCCCTTTTTACCAGTATGGAAATTATTATTATTATTATTTTTTTTTTTTTTTTACTACTTGAAATTTTTCAAATCTGCACCATAGGGGGTGTATTAGGGGAGGAGGGGGGGGGGGGTATATTTGTCATCACTGAACGAACTGGGGATTTAATTGTCGAATATGTTTTTATTACTCCAATTCAAGTCAAATACTACTTTTTTAGATTTTTTTCAAATCTGACCCCGAGCGGAGGGGGGAGGGGTGAGGATGTTAAAGTGTTTTGAACGTCACTGAATAAACTGGGGATCTGAGTGAGCCAATATATCAGAATTACTTTAACTTGGGTCACAGGCCATTTGATAATGTTAAATCTCGACCCAGTGGGGCTTTAGGGGTGTCCCGAAATGTGATGGGTAAGGGGGGCTTGAAAATTTATTTATTTTTTATTTATTTATTTATTGGCACTCGTTACACAAGCCTCAAGGGCTCTCTTAGTCGTAACATAAAAAAATTAACTTATTAGATAAATCCATTTTGACCTTAAAATAAAAGGCTGCACTAATAAAATAAAAAATACAGAAAACAATTGAATTATACATGAATGACAATATAAAAAAAAAACTTCTCTGAACAAAACGTATAAAGAAAAAATTAAATAAATAAATAATAATAGTAAAAAAAAACTAATAAGTTCAACTGGGTGGGTGTGGAGATCGCTAATATCCTGTGATGCCATAGTGCCGCTCAATAAGATTCCGAAAGGTGGAAAGCTCTGTAGCAGACCTACAAGCCAGGGGTAGGGAATTCCATACTCTTGAGCCTGAAATCCTCAGAGAATGACCCATAGAGTTGGACATGTGGGGCACCACATTTAAGGCGTGTAGCCGCACCGAGCGCCCAAAAATAAGAAGCCTTCAAGGTACTCGGGGCTGGGTGTGTCCCCATGCAACAGCTTGAAAATGAATACACAAAACCTTATGTTGAAATGATTCCTCAAAGAACATCCAACTAGAGCCTCAGCATATGGTGATACATGTTCAAAGCGACTCACATTGTATGCACACCTTGCGATTGAATTCCATGCTACTTGTAGCCGGTGAAACTGGGTACCATTAAGACTGGTAGAAAACATTTCAGAGCAATAATCAAAGAATGGAATTAACAGAGATTTAGCAAGGATAAGTTTAAGAAATGGTGGTGTGAAATTTCGCAATCGCCTCAATGTTCGTAAAGATCAATAGACCCTCTGAACGATCCGGGAAACATGCACAGTCCATTTGAGCTGGGGATCAAGGAAGACAGCCAGGTCTTGAGCAGAATCACAAGGAGCAACTCGAAAACCATCAACAAATAGTGGAGGGAGGTCTTGATAGTTATCACATGGGTGCTTAGAAAATACAACAAACTGTGTCTTCTGAGGATTAATGACAGTAGCATTATTCCTAGCCCATTCTACAACACTATCCATATCATCATTAAGGTCAGACACACCAGCACTTATGTTAAAGAGAGGAGCCTGAGAGAAAGCCTGGACATCATCCGCGAAGAGGTGGCAACTAGACTTGAGGAATGACTGAGGGATGTCATTAATAAACAAGGAAAATAGAATTGGACCCAAGATAGAGCCCTGAGGGACTTCCATTGATAAAGGCAGAACACCTGATGCAACCGACTGGGCCACCACATATTGGGTTCTTCCAAACAAAAACGACTTTATCAGCCCACAGGCATTGCTCTCAAAACCAAAATAGTGATGTAACTTGAGCAACAGCAAGTCATGGTTCACCGAGCCAAAAGCATTCTGGAAATCCAGGAGTGCTAGACAAGTGCATTTGCCACTATCAAAACCAGTGTGAACTGCATCAATAAGGCTTGCCAATAGTGTTACAGAACTGTGACCTGTTCGAAATCCAGACTGGCGGCAGGATATGAGGTGGTTTGACTGAACGTGCTGCATAATCTGCGAATTCATCAGAGATTCCAATGGCTTAGAATGTGCAGGTAACACACTGATGGGACGCAGATCAGACTTGGATAAAACATTAGAAGATTTTGGAATAGGGGTTACTTTTGCGCACTTCCATGACGATGGGAATGTTGAAGAAGTTATTGAGCAATTATACAAGTGGGTAATATGAGGGAGAACAATAGGGAGCAGGAGTCTAATGAACTTCATTGGAACCTCATCGTAGCCTAAAGCATTGGATTTTATTTTAGAAAACGCATAAAAAACATCATCTTCTGTAACATTAGTAAAAGAAAAGCTGAATGGGCAGTCCTGGTTCGGTGGAGTAATTATTAGTCCTAGTAGTATTAGTAATTATTAGAAGTAGTATATTAAAGTCAAACTGTGCAACGCTTGGGTGAACCAGCTAGTACTAACATAAAAATTTGACCGTTTTTGGACGTTCTTGTCCCAATTTCGTAATACATTTTTTTTGAATTTTATAAAATCAATTTAGGTATATTAATGAAGTGAACCAACAAACCCTTCCTTTTCATACTTGATTTTTTGTTTTTTTTTTTTTTTAGAATGAATTTTTATTTCGATTTTAAGTAGGGTTAGAATAAGACATAAATTGTTAAATAAAGTACTCTAGATCATTTTAATGTGGTTACTAGCAATGTTTCATCCAAAATAAACTGAAATTAAATGGTCGAAAAAAACACCAAAATTAGAAATAAATAAAAATCATCATCATACCTTAGCTCTAATTATCGGTGGTTACCGTACTGCTATCTAATAGCTAGACCACTTGGGCACTAGTAGATTCAACTGACTCCATAAATGCATCATTAATATTTATTACAATGAAGGTAAACATATAAACACGAACTTATCAACTAAAATTGGAACTATCAGATATCTAACACCGATGAAAAGGAAAAGAAATACTTTTGCAAAGTAGAGGAGTTCGGATTGGTAAGAGAGAAATATGTTTCTTGTTTGAGTTTGAACTGTAGAAGAGGGTCCTAGGAGAAGGTCTCGGCTATTTTATACCACTTCTCCCCCCAGACAGGTTGCCTTGATACTGGGGTTACATCCCCTTCGCTAACGCTGGGTTCTGCTCTTAAGGATCATCTAATAAATTTATTTGGAGAGAACTACAATTAATACAGATCGTGCACAAAATGTGATATGATATCACAAAATGAAAAGCAGTCAACTCTAGACTATTCTCAGAAAGCCTCAAAACGGATTTTAATTAAGAAAAGTTTCAAAAATTGTTATTTTAAAATTTTTGGAGCCATTGCAATAACTTCATATTCTACGAATATTCGCTAAATGTGAAAATAAAGAGAAGAAGGGATAGAAATTGGAAAATTGGAAATTAAATCACAATTATTAGTTTATTACATGCAGAAACAAACCTGAAGAACACAGCACCGTGTTTTCATCCGTTTCTTCACCCGCTCTCCTCATATGTTTTCAATTTACTTCATATCTACAACTTATTACAACATCTTGAAATGGCGATGATGACTTTTCGTCAATTTCGATGAAACGAGTATTAGGTATATTGAGTGCAATGAGTGAAAGCGTTATTGGGATTATGATAAAATGCATTGACTCCACTTTGACGCATCGGAGGGTGTCTTTGATGGCTTCGAGGATTTTGACTCTGGGGACGTAGACCGCTTGGGTGTCTGTGATGGCTTCGAGGATTTTGACTCTGGGGACGGAGACCGCTGGGGTGGCGACGGGGGCGACGTGGGCGGTGAGCTACCACCTTGAACTAGGAATGCATTTACTTATTTGAATTCACAATCGCCAACCCAATAAACAAAAGAAATATAAATTTAATTGTACAAAGGGTGCCGGTTCAGTACGCGCCCCACATTGTGTTTCTGGTTCAATACGCGCCCCACAAAAAATAAAAAAAAAAAAAAAAATGAAAATGTGCATGGGGCTCGCCTAGATGTCAAAATGATCAGAAGCTGCTTCGTCGATTTGTGGCACGGGATTAGGACCGATACACCTCCTTCACGTCCTTCAGGAAGGCCATGAATAGATCTGGATCATCTTTTCTCAATTGCCGAAAGCAAAACGTGTCGTGAGACAGCTCCCGCGTCGTCCCTCTCTTTTTCTTTAAAATATTAATTTTTCGTCGAGCCAGGATCGTTCGATGCTCTGTGTGGGGGCACTGACTGGGTCGCTCGGCATGTTCTGACAGTGCACTTCAGTATTCGACGGTACTCTCCATTCCTCTCACGTTTTCGCGACTCCGTCATTCCGCCACCGCACTTATGACAAGGTCCTTCCGGTTCCGAATCCAAAATATCGTGTTCACGTGAAAAAATAATCGCACAATCATCGTTTTTCCCTATACGTTCGTAAAAGTCACGGAGCAGCATAGCGGACCGGTTGAATTCAGAAGATAACTGATCACTCTGTGGGGCGAGTATTGAACCGGTACCGTACAAAGTTTCAACCACAGAAGAAAGCAAGTAATGAAAGTGAATTACAATACTTACAGAAAGTTCCAATCTTGCAGCATGATCGTATGAACTAATTTTCGTAATTTTCCGTTTCATTTTTATCTCAACTATAAAACATTTCCATGGCGAAAAACATTTTCTAAGTAATCTTCAGCTTGACGATAACAAAGTTTTGGATTTGTTGAACAGTTTTTATCGATTGTTTGATATACTTTAATGAAGTGTAAGTAATTTTTTTGTTATTAAATCTAGCGTAAATTGTTCTATAACCTTGCTCTTAGTCGATCAACTTTTTATGTCTTTTATATATATATATATGTTTTAAATGTTTTTATATCTTCCCAAAATGATAAATTTACCGAAAAAGAACGAAGTTTTTAGTTTCAGTCCTAAAAGTCATTGGCATGCATTAAAGCTAAAAACGGCTAAAATCTTTAAATTTATATTTTTAATAGAATTTTAGTCAAAAGAAGTTTACCAACTATGAATTCGAATATTTTAAAAAATTGCACGAAATTACGCTGTACTTACTTAAATTTTATTGATATTTCCTGAAAAAACTATAAAAACTGAGAAAAAATGTTAACAGTTCAAAATCTTTTTTGAATTGAAGAATATTGTTGAAAACGAGTTGCATTGGTATCTTTAATAATTTCTTTGCACTCAAAGTGCTCAAATATCAAAAGAAATTAACATAATATAATTCGATAGTTCACAAAAATTCGCTCGTACAATAACGGCTCCATGACTGCTTTTTTAAAGAATTTTTATCAATTTTCTGGTACAATTTTATGAAATTTAAGTAAATACCTAGGTAATTCATCCATATTTTGTCCTAAAATGTTCAATGTTCATTTCCAATATTGATATACTCTTTGTGAGAGGGTATTCGGCTTATAAATATAAATTTAACGACCTTTACCAGTATTTAGCCATTTCTAATGATTTTACAAGTAGGTAATTTTTTTTTTAAGCTTGAGCAATTTACTGCACTCAAAAATTGCTGACCAACATTCTCATCTTTTCTTTTGGAATGCTTGATTTTTTTTTTTTTTTTTTTTTAACACAGAATGTGTTTTAGCCATGGACTAACTAGCCGAAAATGGAACGCGGGATGGGAACGAAATGTGTGACGGACGATTTTCACGTACAACCGAGCCGTTGGTAGGGAAATAGAATTTCCGCCATTTTAATCACACAGAAATCGTTCACCATTCGTTGGAAAGCTCTTGATTTATCACGAAATCATTTCGTATTTTTTTCGTAGTTTCATACTATAACTATATAAATTGATGTTATAAATGAATAGTAAACAATGACGCTTGTTTGGTTGTCACTTGGTTGCGCGACAACGCAATTTTCGTAGTTTCATACTATCTATACTATCTATACTATTAATAAGAACGAAACTCCGTCTGTTTGTCTGTTTGTTTGTCTGTCTGTCGTGTCTATGCACGGCCAAACGGCTGAGTGGGGGGAGTGTACGAGTGGGGGGATCTTCTTGAGATTTTCCAAAAGTGGGAGCGAGCGAATTTAAAATTGTTTAATCCCACCCGAACCATGGGCCGTAGGGCGGGAGGGGGGTCGAAGTAAGAATTAATGTGCGCTTTTTGGACTTCCCCGCTTCCCCTACCCCTCTAAACGGCCGTTGACAATTCCGGAAAAATACGGGTTTCGTAGGTTTTTGAACGAGGAAGACGACGGCGCGATCGGATCGCGAAAAAAGTATCGGGAAATGCGTTAAAAAAATGCGAGAGTACGGACCCGTTTTCTCGAAAAGTCTGACAAAAAACTTGGTTTTTTCTGATTAAAATATACCCCATAAAGGTACGTTTTTCGGAACGGTTTTCGCGGGCGAAATACAGCTTTGGGTCCGCCGAATCTGAATCCGAAATCGGATATCGAAAAAAGTGACGAGAACTCGGTCAAATCGCGAGCGGAAGCGAGGCGAATCGTTAAAATTACATTTTTAATCGACCCGGGCCGCCGTTACACAACGTTGCTTACCTGAAAGGGACTGGATGACTCACAGGGGACTCACTACGCACTTGACTCATTTCAACATATGCAGCAATACCTTGTGAGCGAAGCGAGCAACATTCCCTAATAAACTTTTCGTGGTTCCACGTAGTTTTATAAGATTTAATTTGTTTGTAAGAATTTCCAACAGAAAAAAACGTCTGCCAAGTTGGGTGGGCAGTATAACTTCCTCAAGCGAGCGAAGCGAGTAGCATCCCCTACAGAAGTTAAACCTACCCTTAGGGATCTACTGTTTGCGAGCGAAGCGAGCAGCATCCCCTACAGAAGTTAAACCTACCCTTAGAGATCTACCGTTTGCGAGCAAAGCAAGCAACATCCCCTACATTTTTCAATTGCGAGCAAAGCGAGCAACATTCCCTACATACCACACTTTGCGAGCGAAGCGAGCAACATTCCCTACATGCCACACTTTGCGAGCGAAGCGAGCAACATTCCCTACATGCCACACTTTGCGAGCGAAGCGAGCAATTTAATGGGGGGTCCGGGGGGCTTGCCCCCCGTCTGGACGTGGAGGCGAACGTAGCGAGCCGGAGCGGCTAGTATACTATATAAATTGATGTTATAAATGAACAGTAAACAATGACGCTTGTTTGGTTGTCACTTGGTTGCGCGACAACGCAAACACATTCTGTGTTTCAATAATTTCGTCCGAAGTATGTAAATAGAGGTAACCGGGGGTCCAGGGGGCTTGCCCCCTGGCGAGGCGCGGAGCGCCAAGTTTTTTTTTTTTTTTTTTTTTTTTTTTTTTGGCGCAAGATCGGGATATTTATTTCAATCCTAAGGAGAGTTATCGTATGGAATGACACACACACACGGGCGCGCGAGTACTCGCACTCATACATTTTATTTTTCATATATTTTTTAAATAAAACTTCCCTCAAAGGCGGAGCGTGACGCCATTAAACAGAAAAAACGAAAAATGTAAATTGAAAGAGTGGGGAGGGCGCCCAGGTTTACCCAACGCCGGCCCTTGGGATCAAGGAATTAAAAAAAGGAGGAGGGAGAGTGGGAGGAAACGAAGTGCCCCTATAAAATGACCACCCCTTACGATTATGTAAGACCCCTCAGGACGCGGGTGGTGGTACTTGTGCCACACTACAATGAGAGTATCTCGGCCATGACCTTTATTTAGCTCAGATATCGCTTGCTGCAGATCATCATTTATTTCATGTTTACTAATCTTAACCCTCCAGGTCTGCTCCGTGTCCATGCTGCCACAATGTCAGGCTTGATGGCAACAATTTCCGGCTTCTTGCTCTAGTCACTCATCATTTTATAGTCACTCTATTTCAAGATCCCAACCACTGGATGAATAAGCGTCACGGCTCACAGTCCGAGGACACGGCTGCATAACATGATACAGGTTCTCATTTTCACTCCGATAGTCACGGCAAAGGGTTTCCACTATCCCGCGTTTACTCAGTGATCACGTCACCGAGATGGGTAATGTAGCCACCCGGTCAGTGTGAAATCGGCGATACCCGCAGGCCCTAATGCCTTCTGAAGCCCATTCCACCAATTGAAGAGAAATCGGGGCATTGTCGAAGTTCTTTACCATTTGTTGGGACATATAGTCCAGTAGTGAACTCAGCAGATGAGCTGGGTTTTGGAGCACTTGGTATTGCTTAGTAGCACCATGTCATCTACCTGCTGCCTGATGAAGTCCAAGCCTGCAGCAGAGTGGGCAAGCTCCCAGCTCAAACCCTTATGGGCATACAGGTGATGGCGGCAAAAACATGGGATGCTGGCTGCGAGAGAGACTATACTCCCTGGCCTTGACTGGTGCGTTAATTTTGGCACTTGAGACACCAAGTGGGAAGCCTAGCCAAGAGCCCAAAGCAAAGCAAACTTTACGATCTAACTCAAGCTGCCTCGCCACAACCGAACCTTAACCAAAAGGTTAGCATTGGCGGTAAGTACGTACGAAGGAGGCGCAGCTTCTGCTATGGCTACAATGGAGCATTGGTGACTAAGGGTTGCTGCAATGGTGGACTACACTCATGAAGTCAACTCCAAGATACCCCCAAGCATCTAGCACAGATTGGGTGGGGATGGGTGACTGTACTATGACAAAACACTCCCCATCCACCACATTTACCTGATGCTGGCAACCCGATGGGGCCGAGGAGACTGACCCATACTTATCTGGGCAGACCACCGAACCACACCTGGCTAGCTGCTCAGCATTGAGGGCGATGTACAAGCCCTCACAGGTTTTGGCGAGTAGGATGACATAATTTATTGACAAATGCCAATGTACCTCCTCACTCCCCAGGGGAGAGAACAAACCCTATTTCAGCTCCACTAGAGTGTTTTTAAGATTCCTTTCTGCTCTGGTAATGATAAGACCTGCGTGCGAGAACGCATTTTAATTACTCCAGAAGGCTTTGAATTGTGGATTGATCATGTGAACTAATTGAGCTTGGAATGGACGAGAACCCTACGTAGCCAGCAATAAATCGTAACCTCCTACTCAATAGCCTAATGACCGATTAGCCGGAAATGTTAAGTGCGAACTTGAGATTTAGTTTTAAGGATGGTGTTTAGAGAAGCAGGTTGTAGAGCTGGCTGGTGAACAGAAGTATTTATGTGGTTTCTCCTTTTCCTTGCAGCTCTCTCTCTCCTTTCTATGTTCTGCTCGCTTGTTAGGCTCCGGACCTAATTGGAGAAACTAAATAAGATACATTGCCAGGCATGATAAGTCATCCTTACCTTGTGCTACATCCTTCCCCTGACTCGACGTGTGACTTTTCTTTGGCGCGACTGTAGCTAGCGTTGAATGTGATGACGCAGCAGTGACTCTGCCCGAAGATGGCGTCCGGTAACTCTCGCGCGACCTCATAGGAGTCATATCAGCCACACTGAGATTCGACATCGTCGGGTATCTCGATGTTTTGAAATGAAAATGCAGCTCTTCGCCGAAGCTCATTCTGTACTTGCGTTTCATTTTGTGCCTCTTCATAAGGTTTGACAATCTCTGACAGTACGATTCCTTCTCGACTTTAATCCAAGGATATGCTATGTGACACTTTTTATTTTTACCATGTGCTAACTCCAGTCCTTCTTTGATGGTCTCTGCTCTTTCTTGAGCGACTCGCTCACACTCCAGGATATGAATAGGTGCCTTTGCTGTTACCGAGGATATCCAAGGCGATTCTACTATTTCTTGAAGAGATAACCTCAAGAGCGGATTGGGCTCCAGCATATCATTGACCATTTTAATTGCTTGATTCGAGATGAAAGGTAACATTTGTTTTTTAAACGAGAAACTCCTTGCCATTTGGTCTGTGTATTGGAGTTCACAGCAGTGAGCTGTGAAAGGGAAAGTACCATTGAGCATAACAAATAGAACGATTCCTAACGACCAAATGTCTGAGTACTTGGGGTTGTACGGGCTGCCACGGATGATCTCAGGTGCAACGTATGGCATCGAGCCGCAGTGCGTGTGCAAATATTTAGGCCCATGGTGAAAACAGGAATAACCAAAATCAGATAGCTTAACGTTGTAGCTCTCCGTTAGTAAGACATTATCACAGGATATGTCTCTATGGGCAATACTCATGGTGTGCAAGTAGATCAACGCTAGTGTCAACTGACGGAGCCACCGTTGGACAACTGCATCTTTAACTGGACCATATTGCATGATATATTCACACAAATTTCCCCGGTCTGCTAATCTGAAACAGTCATTTTTATGACAAAAAAGCCCCTGTCGAGGTAGTTACATACTTATTTTATTGCTATTTGTTTGAAATAATTGTTACTACACGTTTTTTGCATTTGAGCATTATCTTACAAAACAATAATGAATGGGTAACATTGAAATCTATGCAAACTAATTATTTTTAACTACTACTAGTTCTTCTCTTTTTTCTACAAGTTTCTTAGCCAATGTTGCCCTTTTCAGTACCTACGCATATATTATGTAGATTGGGTATTTTGAAAAAATGATTGTACTATTTCTCGTAGCATCCGGCAGTGTGATAGGATTTTGAGTGAAACTCGCCGAAATAATATCAAAATTCTAATATTCGTGGACAGCAAACTCCAGAGAGGTGATACTTGAAAAACCCCATTCTTCATTAATGATTTTTTGAAAAATATAAGTACTATCTTTTTAATGTGCTGGATAATTTCAATTCGATCCCTACACATTGACTTGAGTGAAAAGCCTAGACGTAAAAGTCAGGCAGAAATTCGATCGTGCATGTATCTCAATTAAAACATCAAAAGTTGGTTACTTGGTGGTGATTGGTCTTGGTGGTTGGTTGGTTGCTTCTAAAAGCCTAACGATTCCTAAATTTATTGAAAGGTATATTGCGGGTTTCCTTAGAATTGTTGGCACTTTATCCAGTGATGTCGTAAGCCCTATTTTACGTGATCTGCATTCTGGCCTGCCAGGGACATAAATTAGAAAATCCCTATACACGAGTCTCATGATTTTTTATGTATAACTGGTGTGAGTTTCATTAAAATTGGTTCAATCATGTGGGAGCAGCATTAGATACGTGAACGTCAAAATGAGTGATTTTTCTATCTTTTTTGTTTTTTCTCGAAACTACAAGGACCCATTTCGTCAAACGGCAAAATACGTGCCGACTCATTTTTGATGTACTAACTCCAGTAAACAATTCATGAGATTGGCGACGGACTCACCGCGTACTCCTCTTGTTAGTTGAAATGCCTAGGTTCTGGCACACAGAATCGATGAGTAAGCACCAACCTAGCCAACCATGGTACTAAGCTCACCCTTGTGTGGTATGAAAGATGGAGCTGCTTTTACCTAACTCTACAAATGATTGTATTTCTACACAATGCTCTCACAGCCCGAGTTTCTTTCTCCATTTTCTTTTTCTTGTTACCAGGGGCGTCGCTATAGGGGGGGGGGGGGATAGAGGGGGGAGCCTCCCCCCACAGATTTCAACGATTCGGGAGAAGTTGGGAAAATTTAGAAGGTGGCAATAAAACCCTTAATTCGAAAAGACCTATTTGGAAGTCTAATCCTTATTAAATTCTGATTTTCCCAACTGTTGGTACCTGGTATCTATAAAATACTTGAGTTATTCTCATTTGTGCATAAAACTGGCATTTTTCGTTCAAAATTTTCCAAATTTCTTCAGCATTTTTTAATTATGCTGTATCTCCAAAAAAACGATTAAGATCGAAAACTGCGCTTGACGGCGTTTTACTCTATTTTCGGTCTACTCACCCAAAAACATTTTTCACACTCATCCGAAACCACCCAGTAGTTCAATGGAAAAATTCAGTATTTTGAAACATATGAAAAATGGTTTAAAGGCTACAATGACTGATTAGTGCCTATATGTCCATTGCTCCCAATTACAGTACTAAAGAGACCTTGTTAAGAATCGCGACATATAAGATGTGGTATGGTAAAGGCATGGGCTAAATAAAAATCGGCTTAATCTCTTCCAATAAAAACTCTACCTTTTAAACACTAATCGCGTCGAGATAAAAGTAAATAAGTAATAGTATTTTGCCTTATCATTATTTCTTAATTGTAATTATTGTTTCAATTCAAAAAATATAAATGTATCTGATTTATCTACTAATGAGCAAATCGCTTTGTGCTTTCAATAATATCTGGAAGATTTATCAGGTCATTCACGCAATCTTTAAGTTTCAAATAGCGACAATAATTACTGTCGTAATCTATAACTGATATTGCAGTCTTACTAAAAAATATATATGTTACCAAATTTTCGTGCAGCAACTCACATGAAAATGGTCATTTTACAGAATACACATTTCACGCATGAGATAAAACCAATGCATGTCGAACGTTAGAAAAAAAAGATTAGGTATTGTAATCCTATGAACCACTTATTTGAACTCACGTCATAAAAACCATAAATTTCGGTCCTTTTCTAAGTATACTATGCAGGGCAGGGAGGTAAGGGTGCTGCAACTTTGTCATGATGTTTAACTCAGTCTGGAGAAACCGGTGTGGATAATCTTTGGGCATTCTGTAGGACTTTTCCGTCACTTTGCACGCTAAATTGTCCATAGGTTGTTTCTTCACAGTCAAGAACGTGGCGGCGCTCCAAACGGAAGAAGTGCGGCGCATGCGCGGCGTCAAGGACGCCACGGAAGGAGCTCGAGCTGGATTGAATGAAGCCATGTAGACCTTGGAAAACGAACCTTGTCCGATCTTGCTGTAAATGTTGTAACCAAAATAGTGTAAGTCCTCCACGTCCTTTTCCGAGAGCTCCGAACATCTACTCATCGTATGCTGTGACTTAAATAAATTATAGGATGACAAGATTTGGCATAAAGAGCACCTTGGTTAATTCCACTGTTTTCAATAATGGTGATATCACTGGTGGTGGTCACTGCTTTGTATCCAATAATTAGTAAGTTACCTAGACACCATTGCAGTGTTGTCAGACCAAATAATTAAAAGTCGTTACCGAGTATGCCAAAAGTTCACACTGTGTGGTAGCGTGCCTAGACAGTTACCTATAGGCTAGATACCTACCTATATCATTATCAACCAGGTGCTGTGTTGATGGCGACGGAGGAAAAAAACTCGTAACTAGGGATATATATTCAGAGTTCGGAGAACTGATAATTTTTGTGTTATAGATTAATATAATCTTCTACGTGATTAATTGGTATATTTGTGTTAGCATAAACAATCTATTCCAGACAGTGATACTACACACACCTAGTTCGCTCCTGATGTACAAAGATCGTACTATGAAAACCGAAATTTGTCCACTTTTTTAGCATCCTCATCACATTCCCGAACAAACAGCTGATTAAATTGTTATAACACACACATTGATAGATATTTTCTGCCAAGATGGACATTTTTAACGCAATAGTGGGAGCTATATTATGTTAAAGTATGGGGGAATCGGGAATATGATTCTGTGAAGCGTGTACTGCTGCTTTTTGAAAGAGACTGTTTCACCTGTCACCATTTTCACCAAACTATATAGTTTACTTGGAGACCGAATTAGATACCTTGTTAGTGGTCACAATAAGACTCCACTTCGGGTACCTCTTGAAAATTTGTTGAATGCCTGAATCTCGTCTTCCTAGAGTTGTTGCTGGCAAGATGGTGGGAGGCGGTTCAGGATTTGCTGGGCTGTATGCAACTATCTGTGCCGAATATGGAATACCTAATAACCTGTCACTCTTAAACGGCCGGACCCTGAAGTTGGACATGGAGCGAGTATTGGATGCATGGAGAGCAGGCAGGAGATTAGGTTTTCAGAGGCATGTGACTGAGTCCAGCTTCTTCACACTTTACCGGGAGCTCGATCCGGCAGTGAAATGTGCCAGCCTTGTCAATAGAGAGTTCCTAGTGGATCCTTAAAACACAATACGTCGTGCGGTATTGACAATCCGGCGCCGTAACTCTGACGCAATGAGTTACAGTGACGCATCCTTCCGTACAGATACGTTAATGGATCGCTATCCGGAAAAAACGTAATCGTGTAAAATAACCTCCTTCCATGGACTCAAATAACCTCCTTGGGATAATTTCCTCCTTCCATGGATTTTTTTTTTTTTTTTTTTTTTTTTTTTTTTTTTTTTAATTCATTTATTGGTTATATACAATTTGTACATGTACCAGGACTAAGTATAGAATGTGTATGTTGGCGAATAGGTGAGATGGGGATGCTGAATGGGTATATCTTGAATTTATTGTTGTCTGCATGGTTCGGAAATCCTTTTCTTTTTTTGTTTGGTTTTGTTTATGGTGCTGTATGCTCTGGTCCTGTAGTCCTGTTGCTGTGGTCCTGTAGTTCTATTTTCTGTATATTTTTCCGCGTGAAGAGGTCCTCGCCTCCGTGTTTGGCCGGTCAGGGCCGGAGGGCCCCGACCGGCCCGGACCCACCCACCATGACGGCTCCCGGGGCCACCTGCCCATTTCTGAACAGACGGCCCTTAAAGGATGTTGTGGAGACTCTCCACACATCCTGGAGAACTAATCGTCAAGGGGGCCGCCCCCGGACCGGCCGGAATCCCCGACCCCTCCCAGCTGTTTCCTCTTGCTTTTCTACATTTTTTCCTTCTTTCTTCTATTCCAAAACGCATTGAATTGCTTGAACAATTTTGAGACTTCAGTACTTTTCGAAAAGGCAAACTCAAATATCTATCACACATTTTTCCAAAAATTCAACTAAAGAAGATATAACACACGAATTCAGAGAGTAAACAATGCTATCAAAATTGAACGGACGAGGTAAATTTTCAAGAGAATCAAAAAATAACTTTCTTCTTCCATTATATTTCCGACAAGACATAATGATGTGCTCTAACTTTTCATATTCTCCACATGAGGTGCAGAGCGGAGAGGAGACAGCTTTGATTCGGTGCAGATATGCATTACATAAGCCTACATTCATTCGAAGTCTTTCCAGTTTTTTCATTATTCTCCTGCCATAATTTTGTTGTATCTTCCAGAAAGGTTTAGTTAAAACATTCGTTACGTTTTTGAAGTACCGATTGGAGGATGACCTTGAGTTTTGAATATATATCTTTTTCCACTCTGATCGTGCTACTTTTGCTACATTTATTACACAATCTTCTTTTGTCACTGGGAGGTTGAGTCTTGGACCTTCGAGAGCCATGTACCTTGCTAGAGCATCTGCCTTTTCATTTCCTTGAATCCCCGAGTGACCTCTTGACCATGCAAACACTACTTGTTTTCCAGATGATCGGAGTTTTCCCACTTGAGTGAGAATATTTCCTGCTATCCGATTAAGTTTCCTGGTCTTGAATGCTCCTTCTAATGATTTTATTGCACTCTGGCTGTCTGAAATTACAACTGCTCCTGTAAAGTTGCTATTCGAATAAAATTCTAGCGATAAAAATATAGCAGTGAGTTCGGCTGAATATATTGAGTAAAGACTTGGTAGCTTGAATCCGCGTTCAACACCCTCTGTGGGTATGACGAACGCACAACCAACAGAGCCTTCTATGATTGAGCCATCAGTGTATATAGCAATATATCCAGGCCACCTGTCAAGTATATAATTCTCATGGTCTCTATTCGCTAACCTTTCTTTACTTAGATGGCCTTCAAGATAAACCACCTCCAACTTTTGGAAACGATCGCCGTATTTCATCGTATGGATTATATCTCTGCTGTCTGAATTCATACATGTAACTAGGTCTGCAGTTCTTACAAAGCTGTTAACCAGTAGAGGACTAGCTTTTTTCTTCCAGTATTTATGCGTCATATTCCATACAGTCAGTTTTTGCAATTTTTCCACTACCCTACTCTGCTGACTTGCTAATGTTAGAAAAAACCTGTCGGCTAACATCTGGTATCTGACTTTTAACGGCGAAAGGTGTGTTTCATTCTCCATTGCTTGGATTGGAGAGCTACTTAAAACACCTAAACATAACCGCATGCATTTGTTTTGGACTTTGATGAGTGCCTGAAATTGCGTTTTGGATGCTTGTGAGTAAAAGATGCTTCCGAATTCCAACCTTGCCCGAACAAAAACTTTGTAGAACAGGAAACTGGTTCCTGGATGTGCTTTGTAACAAAAACTTCTCATCATGTTCACAGCTTTTTCACATTTAACTACCACCGCTGCAATATGTGGCTTCCATAATAACTTCCTGTCTATGGTGAGTCCTAAAAATTTGACGGTATGATGTACGTGGAATGTGTTACTCGCCAATCGTATACAATTACCAATAGTCTCTCTTCTACGTGTGAAAGGCATGATTTTAGTCTTCTCTGTTGACAGAGATGAGCCGTTTCTATTACACCACCTCAAAAACGACGTCATAGATCCATTCATTTTCAAGCGACAATCTTCCAAGGTGGCACCTACAGTGTATAAACACGTGTCATCAGCATATTGGATAACTGTTGTGTGGTGGGGAAGGGCCTCCTTCACATCTTGGACGTATATAGCATACAAGAGGGGGCTCAAAATCCCTCCTTGAGGTACCCCACAGTTAGCTGTTCGAGGTCCGTAAAGTGATCCGTTTATCCTCAGATATAGTTGTCTATGATTAATGAGCAGTATAATATTTCTTACAAACGCTGTTGGAAGACCTAACAACAGCATTTTCTTCGACAGCAACTCAATATTGACATTATCGTACGCGCCTGCAATATCCAAGAATACCACCATTGCTGAGAGATTCTGCGTCAAGGCGAGCTGTACATCCGTGACCAACAACGCCTGAGCATGCATCACAGATTTGCAGCGTCGGAATCCAAATTGGTTATCTGGGAGTTTTTGATTTCTTTCCAGCCACCATTCCAACCGAAATTTTATCATTCTTTCACAAGTTTTGAGCACGCATGAAGTTAGAGATATTGGCTGATATGACTCACTTTCCTCGGGATGTTTATTAGGTTTAAGGATTGGGACCACTATAACTTCTTTCCATTCTTCAGGGAAATCTCCTGTCGACCACATTCGATTGATCAATTGAAGGAACATAGTTAGGCACTTGGTTGTCAGATTTGAAAGGGTTAAATAATGAATTTGATCATTACCTGGTGACGTATCTGCTGAGGTTTTTATGCTTGCCAACAACTCTTTCATAGTGAATGGCGCGTTGAGTTCGTGATTCTCATCCATTTGACGCATCCCTTGTATATTTGAAAGGTACTCAGTTATAGCACCTGGGGGACAAATCTTGTCGAAGAATTCCTCTATCCATGGTCCTTCTGATATTTGTGTTGAATGGTTCTGATGAGCGTATTTAATTTTTCTAAACATACTCCACACTTCTCGCATTGGTGTTTGAGGCGTGAGTTTTTCGCAGAAAGAATGCCATGATAGTCTCTTTGTTTTTCTAATTAACCGTTTAGCATAGGCACTTTTCTTCTGATAGAGGACAAAATTGTTGAAATTTAGATCTTTTTTCAGAGTTCTATAAGCTTTTTTCCTTTCCTCTACAGCTTCTTCACACTCACGGTTCCACCATATATTGTTCTTGAAATGAGCATGTGCAGTATTAGTGTACTGGGGTATAGACTCTTCACACGCTGCATTCACTACATCCGTAAACTGCTTGTATGTCTCAAAAATCTCTTTATTATCCAGCTGTCTATTCAACGAATCTCTAAACTTTGTCCAGTCCGCCTTCTTTACCTTCCATTTCTTGTTCTGGATCTGAAGCCTCTTTGGTCGAATGGCTGTTGTACTAAATACTATTGGTAGGTGGTCCGATCCAAGTGGATCGTTGGTAACCCTCCACTCAAAATGACTCGCCAACTGAGGTGTCACTAAAGTTATGTCAATAGCCTGAGGAATCTGTGAGGTAACTCTGTTGACAAACGTAGGAGAACCGTCATTGAGGAAACTCAAACCTTGATGGTCGAGACTAACAAGAAAATCTCTACCTTTATTGTCTGAATACCCACAGCCGAAGACTTGATGATGAACATTGAAATCACCTGCTACTATCACTGGCTTGGGTATGCGAGCGAATAGTGTATCCCATTGTTGTGTATTTAGTGAATGTCTAGGGTTGCAGTATAAAGATACTACGTGCACATGCTGATTTTCCATTATTATCTTGGCCCCTACGGCAATTATATCCTTACTTTGTGAAGCTATCCTAATCTCAGAAAATGCGATACTCTGATGGATTAGAATCGCCACACCTCCATACCCATGTTCCCCATCGACTCGGATTATATTATAATTGGTGAACTTGATTGTGTGTGTTGATCGAAACCATGTTTCTTGAAGGCAAACTATGTCTGCTTTTTCTCCCAAGAGAAAATTCTCAAGACTTCCTTTATTAGATATTACACTTCGACCATTCCACTGTATAAATTTCATTTAATGTTAATAAGAGATTCCAAGCTGTTGCACAGCTTGGGTGCTTTTATATTGAAGGTTTTATGTTTTCGAAATGAAATATTTTGTTTTATCTTGAGCAGATCATTATGTTTGTCACGTTGTTTTTGAGTGCTATTAGACTTTCCTTTATCCAAAGAAACGTCTCCATCCCTACAAGAGTTTAGTGTGTTTTGATGATTGTTTTCTCTCCTTTCTACATTGGTTTTAGCGTTCCATGGATTTAGCATTACAACTAGATCCGTTAAGGACTTTACGTGACTTCAAGGTGCGGTAAAGTTTCTCGTTACCGCACGCCGTATTGAGACTGACGGATCTCTAGGAACTCTCTAATGAAGCTGGGATCCCTTTATCGGTGGCACGTTGGACTTTCAAAATCAGAGAGCTTAAGACTGACTGTTGAGCCTTAAGAGTCTGACCGTGCACAGGACTGCCCTCTATGCAATCTAATGAGCGTGAGAATGTATTCCACCTCTTCAGCTTGAGCCTGGTTCTCTCGGAGTTTCGTTTAGCTGCCTTCGGTAGCTGCACTGGTCGCGTCTTGAAAAATTTTGTAGATCGGCTTGGCAATATAGGAAGTTTATGGTTAAGGAGTTTAACTTCTGAAGGCGAGTTTTAAACCAGAAAAGTATTTTATTTTATAGTTTTTTTTGTACTACATCTCTATCAGTATTCTATTTTATACGAATGAAACTCCGTCTGTCAGTCTGCCTGTGTCGCTTTCACGGCCAAACGGACAAAGGGATTCGAACGGGGGGTTTTTTTTTATCGTGACCGGTCAGAATACATGCTATTTTGAAAATTTCTAATCCCATCCGAACCATGGGCTGGAGGGCGGGAGAGGGGTGGAAGCCCCTTTTAATGCACGTTTTTTCCCGAGCACCCGATCTTCTATCCGGTGCCACATTCAAATTTGATCGAGAACACTTTGTATGTCAGCCACAAAGTTACGTTTTAGGACCCGTAGAACACGATGGTGCCGTCAAAATCGCTGAAAGATGCTGTCTTCCCAGAGAAATCAGCGAGAGGATGCGGAAAAGGACGAAAAAAATGTGTTCCCTGTTATGGTTTTTTCCGCTTTAGACCGAGTAGGTAAATTCCGACGGTTTATGCTCGGGTTGCTCTTTAAAATAAATGTTCGTTGAAGTTCAAATTTGATCCCATGCGAGTTTCAAGACGTGATTTTTTTTTTTTTTTTTTTCAATTGTACCTAGTGAACGAAGATGTTGATGAAAACGTTGGTTTTTATACCTTATTCCGTCGAAACGTAGTTGCTCTGAACTTTGTATTCGTAACCTCAGAAAACAATCGCGACGGGGGGAGCATTAGAATCCTTAATGAACGTAGTCCAATCATAACGTAAAGAAAAACAACACTCAATAAGCTTCTTAGTTTTCACTTGTCTCACACGATGTTTTAAGAAGTGATGGTTATAGAACCGTTCCGTCGGCTGTCAGAGCGTGTCAGCTGAACGTATTGCAGGCCTTAGATACGGGACGCATCGAGATACGTCACATCGTTACCTAGGTTTCGGCCAACGAATACGGATGCGTTTGCGGATGCGTCGCACATTGAACTCAAATACGATTTTGCTGACGAGTGCTGATTCGGAATATACCCCTTGTCCTAGTACCTAAAACGGCTCCTTTATGCATTTTTCGTGGAAAAACCACGATTTTCAAGATATTTTTCAACTTTTTTCGTACAAATAGGATTCAAAACAATTTTTGTTCTATATAAAAATGTTAGAGGATCAAATTCTGCGTCGACTGACCACTATAAACTCTTGAATAGTTTGATTTCTAAGAGAGTAATTGTATTTCAGTGGTTATAGTACTCGGAAAACACCCCTTTTAGATAAAGGAACAAGAGTTCAGAATCAGAGCAAAAGTTCTTATAAAAATAGCTTCAAATAATTATTTCCACCTAGAATTGCATTTTGACTATCCGTGAGTTGTTGCGATTCATTCAATAGCCGCATCACGCGGCAGATGTTTAAAAGTCTCTACTGCTGAGAGATTGAGTTGTATGTTACGGTACCGGAACTCCCTGCTAAAAATCAACATATTTCTTATTGTCGGGGTCCAGACAGGCCGTTATTTGAATATATTGCTAACAGAACACTTGTTGAACACGTATTCGAGAAGCAGAAGTTTTGTATTTGTTTACAATTTTTTTAAATTAAAAATTAAATTTTTTTTTTTTTAAGTTTTAAATTAAGGACAAAAAAAACCTCTCAAATCGTTACGATGTATAATGTTTCTACTCACCTTGAGTTAATACTTCCATCGAAAAAATAACGATAAAGAAGTGATCTGGATCAGCAACTCTATCGAACGTGGTACCCATTCAAACTTGCATTCCGGTAACTTTGCTTTTTCCAGCTAAATATCCAATCTAGCCCACTGTGCGTCGTCGGTTTTGTGCCATTAAAACTCTCTAATAACTCCTTGATTCTCAAAAGGTTTTTCATTACACCAACCATACGTAATACACACACGCACCAAACAAGGGGCGTTTTCACTCAGTGAGACGGTTCTCTCGGTCAATAGTGCGTAATTTTGGTCTACTAACTTTAGCGAGAATGAATATTATCAGCTACGGTGGCATCTGGATGGTCACTAGATTTGTAATCACCATCAGGGAGAGGAGGTCAAAGAAAGCCCCCTTGGGGCGTAGAAATCACGCAATATTGGAAATTCAGTTAATCGATCTACGATGCTGAAATTTAAAATGGTCCTCAATGTCCGGACGCTCCTACAGGGGACTATCTAGAGCCTAACCCACTCAACACTTGGAAATTCCAATAAAATTGGATGACAATTGAGGGATTCGGATGCCAAATATTTCCAGAAACAGACATGGACGAAAAAAAACGTGTTCAAAAACCCATAATATTCAAATAGCGAGTTGAAATTCTTACTTTATTGGACTAAAATTACCTCTTATATAGTTTTCGAATGGCTTTCATAACCCTTACTGACCTTGACTGACTCAAAACCCAATAAAAAATTTTAAAAAGACACATTTATTTTGACTTTAAAATAACAGTATATTTGGTGATTCACATGACATTAAAATTGGTATGTACGTAGAAGGAAACGTATAAATTGGAAACACCTAGTGTGTACCTCATAACTAAACAAACAATGGTTATTGGTTCAATGGGTCCAGCTAACTATTTCGATACTTAATCCACAATTTTTCACGAAGATTTTTGGAAAGCTTCCACTTATAATATGTAATCTTATTTAAAGTGAAATCTCAATTTTATTCAACATTTAACATAGTAATTATTAACATTTGTATTCTGAATTCTGACTAAAATTATTACATTCAATATAATATATTCACTTTATTCTAAAATATAACAAATATATAAATTTATGTATAGCCTAAGCATAATTTATCATGTATCCATATATAATATATATATAGCTTTATTTTGTTAAAATATATTCTAAAGGCCGGAAATAATTAGGATAAATACATCTCGAAAACAAAATATATAAAAATAAAATCACACAAAGGAGTAATCATGAATACATCGAAAACAACTATTTAAAAAAAACCCTAATTTGTACATCAGTTGAAGAAGAAGAGCACCATTATTCGTGACGTCAGACCAAATTTTGGAAATGTGATTCAAGAGAAATTCCGGACGCCGTTCTCGTTCGCTTAAAATCTTACCTATCCATCACTTCATGTATACATATTACACATCCTTTCTTTTTAACATCATCATTTTAAGAAAATACTTGATATTTTTTTTGCGTATTATGTTCGTAGAAACTGGTGTTCTGCCTCAAATTACATAGCTATACTTTATTTCAAACGCATCGTTTTCACTTTTTTAATTTTTCAGAAAGCTATACATTAAAATTAATTGACAGCCTGAAAATCTAAATGTCGGTCTCAGCCGCGCAGAAAATAGAACTGGTAACTTTATGTACGATTCGCTCGATCTTTCAAACTCATCTATTGATATATTAATTTTATTCTGATTACAGTTTTTGGTTAGGTTTTCATTTACTGACAAACTTCACACATATACCCACGAAAAATACATTATTATAATATTTGTACACCAAATAAAAGCAATCCTGAGGATTATGGGGATATCTGTATGCATTTGAAGCAAACTCACTTTACAATAGTTTTGATATAAAAGTCTGTGGGTTATTCATAGTACAATAAATTGAATCACGTATTTTTTCGATTTAGGTGCAAGTCTAACAAAATGTTATTCAGACCTTCATTTTCCTCAGTTTATACAACAAACTGTTTTGTGAATCACATCAAAATTCGTTAAGTACATCAAACATCAACCCAGAAATAACAAACTACATTTAGTACCTAGTACTTACGACGGATGCACCACGTCAACACGTTATTGGAAGCTTGTGCGATTTTTAACGAATTCATACAGCATTAACAAAAAATGGAAGTTGTTATATTGGTAACCATATTTCTTAAACACTGATCCTAGGTATCTCAGTCATACATCACATTCGACATCATTCTTAGCAATAGATAATCTACGAAATTCAACGCTGTTTTAAAAAAAAGAGGTATCTATAATGGATAAATTAAACATGGATAATGAATACCAATAATCGATTGAAGGAATGGATTTATTACAGAATCCCAGTTCATAATATGTTTTGAAAACCAGTAATTTATTAGAACCATGGGGCTCCATGTTGCATATTAACAATTAATTTATTCATCATCGAAAATAATTAATCAATCTTTTAATTGCCTGATATTCATCGTTAGTGAGCTTGACTCTCTCTTGACCGGCCGTACTTTCTACGAAAGCGAGGATGGGAAATATTTTCTAAATTTTTTTCAGTTAGTTGCTTACGATGTTTTGGCCTTTTAGCCGATAAGTTAGCTATACGAAATATATTTCACTCGTTCAACTCGTGCATGGAGAAATGGTTTATGGAAGAAAAAATTAGGTAAGTTAATTTAAAAAATAAATAAAAAACGTAAAACTACGAAGATGTACTCGTGACCAATAAATATTTACAAATTAGTACTTACTATTCTCTTTAAAGTGGGTACTTCCGAGTGTAAAGACATATACCTATTTTACATTCATACATACTAAAACTGCACACAATAAAACTGCATAAGCAAATGAATTAATTTTGATGAAGGGTATGCTACATATATTTAAATATGCACTTATTATCTACCTATGCAAAACAAACCTATGCTATTGATTTTTCCCACGGATTATCGGGTCAAAACGCTAACAGGTCTCGAAGTCGCCGGTCAAGAGAAAGAGTCAGTCCTCTGTAAGTTCTAACTACTAATTAAAAAATTTGATTGGAAAATTAAAAATTTCCCCCAGTTATTCATGACTGTGGGTTATTACTACATTAAAACTAAATTAGGCAAGAGCTACGAGAAGCTACAGCGTAGGCCTGAACATTTATTTCTCTCATAAACTCAACATTGAACATTAACTTTGGTCCTCATAACATTATACACAACCACAAATCAATTATAAATTTTCATGCATTATTTTATTGATTGTTATCAATATATCTGCGCCGCTGAGACATTGAACCATCAAAATAATACTATAAAATTAGCTTTTATGTGTCTAGCTATCATTTTGAGGCCTACTGCTGAAAGATTCATTAACAACGGGGTAGGGAATTTTGATTTTTCTAAACTACCTCTACCGAGGGTGTGCCGTGCAGTTCAGGTGATTTCTAAAATGTGATCACTTTGTTTTGATTTCTGTATATTATTCTCGAAAATATTCTACAAATGAATGAAATGATATTTAAGGGAAAGATACGACAATAGGTATTTGGCTAGGAGGGATCTATAGAATTTGATAGGTAACAGAAATATAAATGAAATAATTTTATTAAAAATCTTATTTACAATGTTTATTTTTTTGCTTTTTTTTAGGTTTTTCAATTTTTTAAAATGTTAACACCATGCATTTGGAGTCCGCAATTATCTAGCTCTACTTTTTTTTCACGATAAATTTCGCAATATGATGACACTTGCAGTCCAGGAGATTTTATCGTTTGAAGAAAAAATTCTTAATTTGACGATAAAATTTACCGTTTTAAACAGGTGCCGGTCAAATTATGCAGATATCAAGCTAGTAGGAATTCATTTGATAAAAAGGTTTTTTTGTCAAGTCTTCCGTAGAGCTAAGGTGTTCTGTTATTGATTTTGTTTAAACGTAAAAGTGACGACAAAGATTACGTTACACCACGTCATTTATTGATATTCACTTATGATTTAACATGAAGGTGTGTGAAGTAATGACATTGCACATGTTTTTGACTCCATGCAACGTTTTCATAGTGTCAAGATATTTTAATACGGTGTTCGTCATATCTACGGGTAGGTATAACGAGTAGTACGGTTCATAAAATCGATTTTTAAGGTAGATTCGTTGTCAGTCGCGTACTACAATCACATTTTCTTGGCTGCTCTAAACCAAAGATTTTCCTACACTTTCCTCATCTCTATTATTTGTTCCCTGGTTTCCCGATCTCGTGATTTGTACGTTTTATAGAGGTAACATGAATAAATTTGTTTTTATCGGCGTTCTTTAATATTCATAATGTGACCATTGAACCTATTTATTTTCCATTATCATCGTTCTTCAGCGAATAAATGCTCAAAATATTAGTTACAACGAAGGTAACATTCTTTTAATCAGTCTTCATGGTGAAAAGCTAAACATTATTATTAATGTTACCCAATAACTGCGTTCTGTCCTTTTCGCTATCACATAAATCTTCCGATTGAGAACATAATTTCTTTTAATTCTTTATTGATTTATTTTATTTTTTTTTTTTTTTTAACAATAAAGTTCTACATTAACTTTTTCAAGATTTTCCGTCATTATGACCTACAAATACAAATAGAGTCAAAAATTGAAGGTATTAAGTACAGCAGGTCTCCATTATAACAATACCGACATGAGGTTTTAACTCTAACAATAAGTCTAGTTCTTTTTATCGAATTCTATGATTTCCTCCGCATTCATTGAATTCTAAATTTGAATTGAAGGTATGAAGTCTACTTCTTATAAAAACTTCGTGAATCGACAAGATACTAATGATGTTAATAGTTCACACAGATATTCCTAATTTCGTTTTGATTGAAATAAAACATTTTTAAACCCTGTGGAATACAACTTTTCATTGAGAGTGACAATGATCTGAAAGTATTGAAAATGACTCAAAATTTTGTTAAGTAATTTAGTTCTTTTTTATTTATAAGAATTGACTTCAGTTTTCCTCAAATGATTTGTTTTCTCAAAAAAGCTAATTTATATTTAAAAAAAAAAAAAAGGCAGGTGACAACGAAATGGGGGAGATAATTTCTCGCCATGCAGAAGTTTAATGATGAATTTTAAATCATTACAACTTTATAGATAATGAGGTAGAGAGAAATTGAGAAGGAGTTAACTAAAAAAGAACACCGGCACAACGAAAGACTTTGCCCTCCATCGCGGATCAGTTCAAACGCGGGATGAAGGAGAAAAAGTGCTTCTGAGGGGCCTTTGGTAGTGGTACTTTTATATTATGGTAGACATATTATATAATTTTATATATATATACATCTATACATAAAACATAAACTTGTATAGGCATAGCATATAACTATGGTGATAAGGAACGAAGATGCTCCTTTAGTAGGGTTATACCAGGGGGGAAGGGGTCAGGGAAGGAGGATGATATGGAAGATTTTGAGAATGGGAATTGAATGATAAATTTTTTCCGTGAGTTGTTTTTCTTGTGGGGGATTCGAACCATCGACCTTTTACTTCTTTTCGGCTGGGGGCTGCTCCCCTCCCACGGCGCCCTCTGCTGCTCCGTCCGCTTGCTCGTTGGTGGTGGCTGGCGTTGGGTCGTCTTGGAACAGCGGGTTCTTCACCTCCATTTCACCAGTCTACAAATAAAGATAGGTCATCACAATGTACATAGCTGAAGTTTGATTTGTAATTTCAATAAACATCGTAACATTAGCAACTGGTGGTATTGCCAAAAAGTTAACATCTCTGGCTTTACCTGGCGTCCCTTTCATCATGACAGGAGCAAATCCAGATGGGGAGGATCCGGATGGGGACGCACGCCCCCTCCTCAGACTTTGCAAAAAATGTATTGCTACTTTTCTCTCAGTTCTGACATAAAAGTATTTACTCTAACTCCCGCAACCTTTAAACTGCAGAAGACGTTCTAACGAGCATTCCAATAGTATAATGTTGAGTCCAAGGACGATAGTGCTGAATGTCCAAAGGCTGATATTGGATTTGTAGGGGGAAAAAAATTCTAGTCATCAGCATGATCATATGAGCGAATTTTCGTAAATTATCGTACTCTATAAATTATGCCACATTTCTTTGAAAATTGAGGACTTTAGGTGAAAAGAATTTGTTAACCACCAATTTTATGGCAAAAAACTCGTTCTAAATAATAATCTGCTACTCAAGAAAAGATTTTGGATTTTTAAAATTTTTCAGTTTTATCGACTTTTTGGCACATTTTGATGAAATTTAAGTTCATTTTTGACATTTCATGTCTTTGCTATGGCACACAACCAAATTTTCGTTATGTTACGTTACGTTACGTTATGCTCAATGTTCTGATGATTTCCGCTTACAACCGAGTCGTTGCTAGGGAAATGGTACTTCGTCGTTTTTCATCCCACAAAATTCGTTGACCATTCGTTCGAAAGCTCTCGATTTATCCAACCATATTATGTTAACTACTGCGAAGTGCGTGGCCAACAAGCTGAGTTATGAGCATGGTTATATATGAATAATTGTTTACACACAGGTGATCATTCTCAATTATTGATATTGTGAACATGATTGCAACCGCTTGTTAATTTCTGATGATTTCATTGAGCTGGTGTTTCGATGATTTGATTCATAGCAGGTGATCCGAATATTGCGAGACCGGTTTGATTTGTGAAGCGGTTGTTAAATCATTTAATAGGTAATCATTTTAATAGACGAGTCTGCAACTAAAGACATGAAATGTCCCAATGTGTTGCAGACTAGTATGCAAGCGTTACTGATGATTATCGTTTGCTTGCTCACGGTTTCAATTGAGTATGATCGTAGTTTTAGTTGGCTAGCGTACGTCATAAGGCCCGTCCAGACTCCTCGGCGTGTCCTACTTCGAATTGCCACAACCTATACTTCTATAATTATATACGCATGTTTATATTTCTCGATTTGAGCTCCTATCAATTCAAATAGTTATTGCCTTAATAATATCATTATCTAAGTACGTACGAAAAGTCGAGAGGATATGTTATTAAATATGCAAAGGAAAAGCTTTGGTATTAACACACAAATATGACCTTGAAAAAACGCTGCAAATTATTTCACATTTAGCATAATTTTGTACATTAATTTTTTTATGTTCTATTTTATAGTTAATTAACTTAAATTGAGCAATATTCTGTAATATTGCAGCAATAATATATTGTAGACTCACATCTCCAGCCTATAGTTCAGTGCCAACCATCCTTCATCAAGGACACACAACACTTTCTCAGTATTCTACAACACACAAGAGTTCTCTTCTGTGAAGATTCTTGCTACTGTTGACGTGAACTCATTGTATACTGAGATACCGCAAGATGAAAGGCAACAAGTGCTAACGGGGTTTTTACAGGAGTGCCCTGAGCCTAGAACCCCATCAACCAAATTCTTGGTGAAATTAGCTTAATTTTTACTGACAATTAACGTTTTCAAGTTTGGAAATCAGATATACCTCCAAAAAAGAAGCACTGAAATGGGAACTGGGGTGGCACCATCCTATGCAAATCTCTTTATGGCACGTCTAGAAAACAGTTTTCTATCGCCCAGAGATGAAATTCCCCTGATCTGGAAACGATTCATAGATGATATTTTCTTGATATGGACACATGGCGAAGAAGAATTGCTAATATTCCTGGAGGCACTAAATTCTCAATTCTCTGTAACATTCACATGGTCATACAGCAGAACGGTGGCAACATTTCTCGATGTTGATATCACACTGAACAATGGAGAATTCGTCACAGGAGTACATGTGAAAAGTACGAATAAACATTTGTATCTCCATTACACTAGCTGCCATCCCCCACATACCAATCGGTCGATTCCTAGATCACTTTCAATCAGAGGTCACCGAATTTGCAAAAAAGAGAATATGGAAGGATATTTATCTGGTTTAAGAAACAAGTTGTTGGAGAGAGGTTATCCAGAAAACCTTGTGCATGATAGAATCGTCCCAGCGCAAATCAACTACCAACAAAGCTCACGAGAATCAACGGACAGGCCTTTGCTGGTGGCAACCTCCTTCTTCGGGGCTCAAAAAATCAATGCGATTCTTCGGGAACTCCAATCGGTCCTAGCATCGAGCCCACAGACAAGAGAAATCTTCCGTGAAACACCGCGAGTAGCCTAACGCCAAGGCAAGAATATAGGGAACATTTTGTCCCATTGCCATCCCCAATCACACCCTTCGCAGCCACTTCAACATGGATTGTTTCCATGTAGGCGTCCGAGGTGCAAGCTGTGCAATTTCGTTATTGAAGAGCCTACTTTCACTTCGGCCAATACATCACATATCTACAGATGTCAAGGATACGCAGAATGCCAATTGAAGAACTGTGTCTATCAACTGATATGCAAGAAATGCGAAGATGGACCAGCTTTTTACGTGGGAAAAGCCACAACCCTGAATCTGCGGATGAACAATCACAGGGCCTCAGTTCACCAACCCAGAACACTTCTAGTTAGAGTCCATGCGCGATCTCATGATGTTTTGCGCGATCTCTTTTAATGTTTGCAATGTCAGATTAGACTGTGCCTCGAATTTTGAAGAAGCGTGAATTGGTGGAAGGGGAATGCCTCGAGGGACATGGGAAACTCAAACTTATGCGACAGTCTGAATTCCCCGAGCAAGAGAAATGCCTAGCGGAAAGGATAAAGCAAAGTAACAGCATGGCAATGCCGATCATCGGTGCTCTAATAAAGCAGAAGGCTCACTCGTTTGCACACATGCTGAAAGTTGGTGACAAATTTAACGCTAGTAATGGATGGCTTGAGGGGTATAAAAAAAGACATGACATCGTATTCCGAAGAATTTGTGGAGAAAGCAAGGAAGTGGTTCAAACTGTAACTTCACATTAGATTAAGGACCTCGAATATTCTGCAGGGTTATTACCCACACGATGTATTCAACGCCGATGAGACTGGCTTGTTTTTCAATTGTCTCCAAATGCGACTAACACTTTGAAGGACTAAGAATGTCACGGCGGGAAGATGAGCAAAGAACGAATGACCTTCTATGCATCAACTCTTCTGGAAATGAAAAACTTCCCCTGCTAGTGGTTGGAAAATTTGCCAATCCCCGGTGCTTCAAGAATTTAAAACACTTACCAGTCACCTACCGCAATAACAAAAAAGCCTAGCCGACAAGAGTACTGTTTGATGATTGGCTGAAATCTGTAGATTGGCAAAGGACATTGAAAAACAGGAAAATTGCCCTTTTTATCGATAATCGTACAGTTCACGCTGAAATTCTTGGTCTTGAACATGTAAAAGTGATTTCTTTACCAGCTAACACCACCCAGGAGTGGAGAATGGGCCAACTTTTGAAGAGTGTGTTGCTGTTGGCGACCGGGTGACTGTTACTGGAGAACTGACTGAAGAAGATATAGTCAATCTGGTGTCTTCAAAATCAGACGACAAGGAAAAGCAAGAAGAGCAAAACAATGGCGAATACCCGGTAGTACACTTAAACAAAATCGACGCATTAAAAGCTTTGGAAACGGTGATGCGGTTCGCAGAAAGTGTAGAAGGTGAAGATGATTCCAACCTGCTGTGGGACAAGTTGCTTGGTGTGGAGCAATTCGTCAGAAATGTGCAACCCACCAAACAAATGAAGATAACCGATTTCTTCAACCTAAAAGTTGGACACTGAATTTTAACTTATTGATTTAAGATGATATGTTTGTTTAAAATGGCATATAAACTGAATAATTGACGAATTGAGCCTCCAAAACCTGGCTAATTGAAAAACCTGGTTAATTGACAATTTGTGGAGGGTCTCAGGAGTCGTCAATTATACAGATTTTACAGTAAATAATTTGAGGTTGAGGTTGAGGTTGTTATAATCTCACCGGAGCTAATCCGGGACACTCGTAAACAGTGTAATCTCCTTCTTCATTATCATCGTCGCTATCTGCTTCCGAGATGGAACCGCGCCTTTCGCCAGTTGCTCCTCTGTTGCTGTAAGAAGATAAAAATCAATAAGATATCAGTAGGAACCTTGATGATAATTTGATTTGAATGCTTCTCACCCCGAATCTTAGGAGTTTTACAACTCAGGTGGTAGAACAGGCACATATATATAAACGTTCTAATACATTTCTGTAAGATATAAATGGAAGGATGCCTACGTAAAAAAGAAGAACATCGAATTGATTTGTCTGATTATGTATACAGTGTGTCTCACTTACTATGCACCAGCGGCTTATCTCCAACAAGTCAAAATACAAAGTTCCAGTCATGCAGCATGATCGTATGAGCGAATTTTCGTAAACTGCCGTACTATGTTATGTTACATTGTTTTGAAAATTAAGGACTTTGAGGGAAAAGAAATTGTTAACTACCAATTCTTTGGCTAAAAACTCGTTATAAATAATATTCTGCGATTCAAAAAGAGATTTTGGATTTTTAACTTTATTGCAGTTTTTATCGATTTTTTAGCACATGTAAATGTAAATGTAATTAAATTGCATTAAAAATTTAATTACATTTTCAGCATAATTTTGCACATAAAGTTTTTAATGTTCTATTTTATATTTAATAATCTTCATCAAATTCGCTAAAAAAAACGAAAAAAATTGTACCTTCTATAATTTTTTGCAACGAATTAAACCGTGACAATTTTGCGTACCGCGCTATTGCGTGACCACGAGCAATTATAAAACCAACTTTGTTTTTTCAAACAGAAACTCCCTTTTTTATTGCAATTTTGGATTTTACTCAGAATTTCATGAACAAATTATCCATCACTTGAATTTTTGAGAGCACAAGAGAGTTTGAGAGAACTAGATTACTCGATAGAATACAAATGGTGAAATATCGTGTTTTTGAAAATATTCAATTGCCTCGTGTTATACATGATTTTGGGTTACTTTTTCACGCTGAATCGTGTAGTGATGTTCATTTATTGATATTCGTAACATCAACTTTGTTATGGATATGGGCAGTTCCGCTTTCTCGATTCTTGCAAATCATCCATGGGTGATAGTTCCTGGGATATCAGCCTTCAGCATATCCTCTGGGTGTGGCAGATTAATAGCATCTCCCCTTTGAAGGAGTACCTAATCCACTTCCATAACCTCTATTGTCACAACTTGCGAAACCCAGAAAAACGGTCAGAACTGCACACTTTCCACTGATTTCCACACAGCGCAAAGCGAACAAAAATTTCGTTTGTTTCCGTTTTTTTCCAATTCGGTATTGCGAATATCATTAAATCAACATCACTACACAATTCAGCGTAAAAAAATACCTTCAAATCTTGAATTACACGTGTTAATTGAATATCTTCATACACTCGACATTTTCTGAGCTCGTTTTTGCGCTCTCATAATCAAGTGATGGGTAATTTTTCCATGAAATTTTGTGTGAAATTCAAATCTGCAATAAAAATTGCGGAGAAAACAAGGTTGTTTTTGATCGCGCATGGTTGCGCATTTGAGCGTTGTGCGAAATCGTCATGGTTGAACTTGAAAAAATTACGGGGTATTTTAGCGCGGAATACGCTTTTCCCGGTACCTCAAGTGTAAAAGTCACGAAAAAAACGAGCCTAAAATAGCGGCAAGGATTTAATTTCTTTACTATTCAGCGTATGAAGCTGAAATTTGAAATAGAGAACCCTTGGGACGTCTAGTAACGAATCTCGAAGTCTAAATCCCCCCCAGATCTGCTGAATGAGATCCGGAGCTGAGTTCTTTGGTATTCAACGAATGAAGCTGAAATTCGAAATGGAACTCGAAAATGAGGTCAGATGTAAAACTTCTAATTGGGTGGGACGGTCATTACTCTTTTCCATCTCTTCCATCTCTGTCGGGATCAGAATAGATATTAATTATTGGAAAATACAAACAATAAGATAATCATGAATTGTTAAGAAGTTCGTTAGAATCATCAACGCTTTCCATTATTTTTTTAGGGTCCGATAAACTAATAATGATTATGTTAACTGTGATGTTTGCCATAGTTTGAAAGTGTTTATTCACGCAGCCGATCCAGCAGCTTCAAGCACGACTGAATGGAGAAGTTGAGATTATATACCTGTGCACCTTTCGTTCGATTGAACAAAATACACACTAGGCGCTATTTTTTTTTTTTTTTTTTTTTTTTTTTTGCGGCACCTTTAAGAACTCTCACTTCACATTATATTCATGTACCTACGTAGTTTAATTATGCTGAAATTTCTTTACCTCTCCATCGCGATTATCTGCTGCTTTGTCAACTGGTAATGGTACATTTGGGCAGAATGAGCCAATCTTCTGTCACCTGTTGGAGTCGACTCCTTGTTTGGCCCTGTGACTCCATAAGCTGGATACTCAACATCTGCTGCTGCTTTGGCGTTTCTTTGTAACCTGAAAGCATCCATTATTCATAGAGACATACCTACGTCATTGTTATCATTTGCTCTAAACGTTATTTTGTGAAAATTAACAATAAAACGTAAAAGTATACCTACTTATAAAACGTGCAGACATGTGGTTTTTTTGTTTTTTTTTTTTAAACTAAAGCAGACTTTTTTTGTTTTGTAAACGAAGACTTACCTACCTAATGCGGGTATCCTGAAAGGTACATTTTTTGTAATTCTAGAGTCTATGATATTCCTTTGACGCGTCTTCCATAGTCTGTTAAAGATAGTACAGGTTCACCATGTGATTCACAATGTGATGTGTGATCAAAGGCAGTTTTTGCAGGAATCGCACAACACACTCTACTTTGTTTTGGTTTTGTTGTTGTTGACATTATCGGATGAAATCATGAAATACAAATATTTTCTACATGTTTTTCTGATTCGAAGTTATTTTAAAACATCTAGTACTGTCCGATGTTAGTCTGGCAAATCAAAACATTGATTTTTTGTTGATTTTAGAGGGGTATCCGAAGTTACTCCATGTATTGAAGTAACTCCAGACATATTAAATTTAAAAAATATATACGTACTAGGCCCATTAAAAAAAATATTGCTTCTTGAATTGATTACGGAGATGTGATGGATTCTAATTTATTTTTTGTGGAATTTTTTGGAATGTTTAAATGTATGAAAATCGTAAAAAACCTCCAAAATCTTCCGAAGTTAGTCCAGTTGACTGCATAATGCGTTATTACAGTATGCTACTTCATTATTTAGCAATATATTCTGATCGTCAAGCGTCAACAGTTGTTCCTTGTCAATCACATCGATGATTCCTTATTTTTCCTCCGAGGCTGGATATTTCCGCAACCGTTCGGAACTTTGAATACCAAAGTTTATTTTCCTCTCAGTTCGTTTTAGTATTCTCTGTCCGTCAGGAGTTTTTCTTTGTTTTGGTATTCCCATCATGCTCCGACTTTAAGTGGACACCCACGCGCGGGAGGTCCGCATGCGTAATTAGAAAGTGAGGTGTAGCGAGACAGAAGGCCTTTGCCAGCCCTCGCTCTGGGGGAGGAGGAGAAAATAATTTATTTACGAACTCGAAATTGCAGCAGAAGCTGAGTGCCGCTAAACCGGTTGGTTATGAGATCTCCCCACCTTGCGTAATCAAGATAGATCACAAAGTACCCCGTACCGTTTTTGTCCGAAATAATTTAAATATAATAAAACATAATCTGAGCACCTGAATAATCAGAGCTGCTTCAAACGAGAATTGGATACTGTTATGAATTTTGCTCTTCATTAAATTGAAGGTCCTGAAAATATGTTAGTCTAGAAGATTTTTCAATAAACAGAAAAGACATGAGTTTAAGCGTCGGGTCGTCCCGAGGAGCCGGGAAGGGTTTCTCAGAGCCCCTATATAAGCCCGTCGGAATGTACACATCACCAGACTTGCCTGATATCGGATCATCTGCGAGGAGACCGGCCTCAGCAGTGACCCCACCTCGAAAACGCCGATCGACCGAGGATTTATAAGACCCACGAGCGCCGAAATCCGGCATCTTTCGTCACTGGACTGTCAATGCTTGGTAACGGTTGGCCTTCGTTATCCTACACCGTGAGTTGAATCCGGGACGAATAGCTACCGTCTCGTCAACAACAGTGCCCTATTGGAAGCCCTCTTCTCAGTGTCGCTCTGCTGCACGAAGGCGCCTAGCGCTTTTACATCTTCAAGCCTCTACGAGAACCAAGGTACAACGAGGTGAGATTTTAGGGTGGATTAGGGTTAAAAAAGATTGAATCAATAAAGGGGGGAAATTTATCACTCTCCTTGTTTAGTATCAACGGTTCCCTAAATTCCTAATCTAGTTCTGAATTGGGCACAAACACTAACCTCTTGTCCCGTCCATACCGACTCTTACTTAGCGATCTTCTTAACAACGAAACTCCCCAGGTGTGCAGCTGGCTTGCCGTGCTACATGTTCTAATTCTGAGTGAGTTATTTTCCACTAAAAAGGAAGTACTTCATATTTGCATCTCGAATTTAAACCAGTGAAGCTGTGATCCCGTTCAGGAAATTACTCGTCCCTGAGAAAGTAGAATAGTTGTTCCCCTTTTGAAAAACTACTTGTATCACACACTTGGTGTAGCTTTTTTGTAGCTTTCTTTGTAGCTTTTTTAGGCTAAGTACTTATTTAGCATTCGTGGTGTAGCTCTTTTCCCTTTAACCAAAGTACCTTTTTCCCGCACGTGGTGCAGCAGCTTTTTGCTTCATCGAAAGTACTTGTCTCCCAATACTTGTGGTAGTAGTCTTTCCCTTGGAGAAAAGTTCCCACGTATCTCCCTTTCATGGTAGCTGGTTTTGCCTTATCGAAAGTACTTGTCTCCTCCTATTGGTGCAGCTTTGGTTCTTTAAACTAAAGTATTTGTATCCGACTCGTGGTGCAGCACTTTTCCCCTTTAACTGAAGTAGTTGTCTCCCACACGTGGTGCAGCAGCTTTTTGCTTCATCGAAAGTACTTGTCTCCCACACGTGGTGTAGCTGTTCCTCCTTTAGCGAAATTGCTTGTCTCCCACTTGAGGTGAAGCCGTTTCTCCTTTTAGCGAAAGTTTCTTCCACTCGTGGTAGCTATTTTTCCTTTTGAGGAAAGTACATATCTCCCACTCGTGGTAGCTGTTTTTCCCTTGGAAGAAAGTACTTGTCGCTCAAACGAGGTGTAGCTGTTTTTAAGTATAAGGAAAGTAGTTGTCCCCTACGCTGGGTGAAGCTGTTTTTCCCTCTCGTTAAAATACAAGCCTCCCAGTAGTGGTGTAGCTGTTTTTCCTTTTAAGACAAGTAAGTAATTAGCTCTCACATGTGGCGTAGGTGTTTTCACCTACAGAGAAAGTAGTAGACGTCAAACTCATAAGCATCAAACTCAAAAACCATCTTTCTGGAGCCCAATAACTACCTCATCCGTTTCAATCACCTCGAATAGACCCTATTTGATTTGGTTAAAATAGGTATGTACCTACATTATAAATTTAAAAAAATAAAATTAATTAATATAACTAAAATTGTGTTGATAAGAAACTCACTTTATGAAGCCGTAAATCAGAAGTGCCACTCCTGCCACAACTCCAGTACTGCAACCAGCAACTAAAGCTGAAAGTACGCATTATTTTGAAATATTTCAGTATAAAACAATAAGTAAATCACGGAAGAAAAACAGTAATATCGACACTATACTCGCTGTACTTGTACGATAGAAGTGCGTTCTTACTTGTCTGTGCTTGCTAATATTTCTATTTACCACCAGTTTTTATGTAATTAAAATGTAATAAAATAGTTCTCATTAAGTATTCGTAAATTGAAGGTAGCCTTTGCGCATGCGCTAACAACAAGTTTTTACCACCAAAAAATTAATATTTCTTTATAATCATTTTATCCAGATCAAATTTTCCAATGACCCTACACTAGTGTGCCATGTAACAACAGAAAGTTTTTGTTTTTTCACTAGCCATAATTTTTACGTAAAATGGAAATGAGCGTTCTTTTCCACGCGCTTGAGCAAAACGAGAGCAAATTAACTCTCAACTTTTGTTAGTGTGCAAAATGCAATATCGGCAAAAAATGAAAATACACCAAGCTTTTAATGTATATAATGTAGGCAATTTCTGCACATGATACATGATTTTGGAGCATTTTTTGAGCTGAACCACGTAATGATGTTGATTTATTTATATTCATTGTACCAATTGGGAAAAGCAAAGAAAAAACTACCAGTATAACACATTTCTCCATCAAAAATTCTCAATAGCAAAAACCAATATAATATTTTGTGTTTCCAAGAGCTATTGTGAATATAAATAAATAAATATCACTATCCCGAAACCATTTCTCACATGTAGGTAAGTACCTACTTTTATGATTGGAATTCGGACTTCGCGAAATCGAGTTTATCATAACTCTAGTCACCTGCAGATGGATCTCATCAATTTTCTGATAGTGAGTAACTAGGTACGTAAATGTCGTTATTCTTAGATCAGGGGTACTAGTAAAGTTAAGACCTATTATAATTAATTTCATTAATTTCCACTCTGATGCTGCCTATCTACGCAGACATGTTGATGACAAAGTTAACCTTTTGCCCGACCACCATGAAATTGCACTCGTTACTCAAACTGTTTACAAAGGCGTGTTGCGCTAAGGGACCCATGGAGCTCATTTCGTTCTTAATCAACCATGGGAGCTGAAATGTGAAATGGGGCTCGTTTGGAACTTTTAGAACACAAATCCAACGTATGGGAAGGCTCTGATCAGCTACAGTATCTCTGAGGCTAATATCTTTCCTAGCCGACTTACGGTGCTGAAATTTAGATGGAGCTCCTTTGGGACACGTCGAAAACAATTATGAGGTATGGAGAAGTACTGATCAGCAGAGGGGCCTCTGAGGCCAATTGCTTTCCTATTTCTACCGCTTTTCGAAATTTTTTCTGATTTTTTTTTACATACGGGCTTAACAATTACATAAACATATACGGAGCTTGACAATTTGTAGACCAATGATCTGCGTAGAAGGGCTATCTAATACAGAAATAATAAACCATTGTGTAATCATTTACAGCGTTTTATTCTTCCTTACCAAGGATCAAAGGTTCAAAAATTGTGCATGAACAATATCATCAGTCGCACAATCACCAACAGCTTTTTAAGACATTTCAGGGATATTGCGGGGATGAGAGTCAATAAATCAGGTTAGACCACTGTTCAAAGCAGAGCGACTATCTAATGCGGAAATAATGAAATTTATTTGTTAAGTTATTTTCTCCATTGTCATAGCTGCATTTTAGTATAATTTAATAAAAATTTTATTAACTTTATGAAAATATTTAAGCTTAAGACGAATTTGGACGTCAAAACAGGGCCCACCTCACTAAATTCAACACCAATAAACCGATAGCAGCAGGAGGTACTTTCCTGGGTTATTCAAGGTTGATATATTATATTGTTGGTCCTACAAGGATCAAGAAGTATAATTCAGCTTCGCGATCGATCGCGAGCTCGCGAGGTAGGCGAACTCTCTTGCCTAATAAGGGAACCGTTTGTTATACGATGAAAACTCGAATTGAGTATTATTGGTTGTCCTGTAGATGACGTGTTACTGAATTGATGATGACTTAGATTCGGCATTACTGAACCTAATGTATACATTAATTTGAACGTTTCGTTTTACAAACGGAGTAAATTAACGCATACTGTGTGTGACTAATTAATTACATCTTCCCATTAATGCCAAATCCCTGAGTAATTATATGTTCTGTATCAACAATCTGAGCCTATATCGAGGTTCGCATGAAAATCACGTTATTGGGGCTAAAATAGTCTTTTTCACCAATCACATTATCGTTGAGCTCGCTTCATCATTCTAAATGTTGATTTTGCAGAGCGGTTGGAGATGAGCAAATAGCCGAAACGGTTAAGTACATTTTCACTTCGGACAGCGGTGAAATTCGCCGTTTAGCCTTCCAGCCCATTCATTCCCAAAATAACAACTTCAAACTGGGAAAATCGATTCATTAGACATGACAGTTGATTTGGAGATAGTCGATTGGGGAGTAGACGTTCCGTCGCCCAAACACTGGTCCCAATCTGATTAGAACCCACGTCAATTTTTCATTAATCATATGTTTCCGTGAAGTTTTTCCCCATTCTGTTCCAACATAAACATTAACTCTAAAGGGTTATTTCCAATAGTAGTATAAGTAAAATTATCATTTAAGTATCTTTCAGAGGAATCTGTCGTCACTAGCAAAGTACCGGGGCTTTCGGTGCAAAAACGATTCATTTTTTTACTAGTTCTTTCGAAACAGTAGATACTAATGATGTTTTTACATCGAAACAAGACTTTACATAAAAGTAAGTTCTGTCCTTAAATTGGTTTTTATTCATCTCCAACGTTTCTCACCAGGAATTGGGGCTTCTTCAGCGAGGTGAAATTTAAATTCAAAATATCAAATTCAAAATTGTAAAATTTTACTTATCGTTTTCTTTCCGTGATAAAAAATCGAATGCAAAGTGATCAGTTCATGAAAATCAGATTTGAAATTGATTTTCATAAACTGATAACATTGAATTCGATTTTTTACCCCAAAAAGAAAACGATAAGTTCATATTTTACAATTATGAATTAGATATTTTGAATTAAATTTTCGTCTCCCTAAAGAAGCCCCAGTTCCTGGTCTGAAGCACCTAACAAATCTCTCCCCCACAACCCACTACCTATTGAGGAATATGACACACTACCATACGAAAATGTATTGTAATCTTTTTTCATTTGAAATAGGTACCCGAAATCAAAGGAAATCACACCTACAGAGATAAATGATATGTACCTAACTGAAGTGTAAATAATTCCAAATTAAGTAATAAGGTAAGTGAAGTGAAAATACATTGAAACAAACTTGACTCAATAAATTCTAAATTTTATTGTTAGTTGGGTCAAGTGGGGCTTCGCAATTATTGTGCAGGGAGGGGGGGGAGGGGGACAGCTCGTCTCATGCCCGTAGGGGGAGAAAACGGAAATCCGGGCGATTCTGAATTCCCCATAAAGGATTTTTTTTTTAATTCGCTGATAAAATCATGCCCCGTGAGTGAAAATTTTAAAATTATTAAATGTATTTGTTATTTTTTCTTACCTATTAATATGATGTTTTCTTTGTTCGCCTCAATATCTATGTGCCTTGCAACAATCTCATCATCTCTGCTATCTATTGGAATCGGGGCCTCTTGCCTGAAATGCAGTTTCCCTTTCATGTTTTCCAAGTCGTGCACAGCAGCCTCAGTGTCTTCCGTCACGACGTCCTGCTCCCGTTTGGTCACCATCGGTTCGTACTGAGGGTCGCCTTAAAATTCAAGGTTACTTTACAATGTTGAGGTGTAGGTATTTGAAACTCAATCAATTAGGTATTGATTTTTATTCAACAGAATTTATATTCTATCCATGAATCGGTCGGGCTAGCACCTCAAAAATAGAAACAACCTTATCAAATCATATCATTCATAAAAATATAGATGAGTGTTGGTGGATGGGGTGGGAGGGGAAGGTGGGGCAAAATCCTGCATGGCACAAAGCTCAGAATTAAGATTTAATTAATGAATTTATCTTAATCAGGTAGTTAATTAGCTAGGAAACTTTGAATTAAGAACTTATCACTAAGAAGCTGTTGGGATTCGGAGATTAAATCTGTTTTGTTATTAAACGCAACGCGTCTAGGTTAGTAGGCCGAGAAATGAGATGTTTGTTTTTTATGTTTTTGATATAGGTAGGTAGTGTTTTTGAAACTTGTACAATATTTTGCGAGATAGAATTGCTCCATACCTATGTCCAAATCCAGTAATATACAAAACATATTTAATGTTGTGGACTAATGTAAGCTGCACTTCACCACCTTACTTTACCGGTAGTGTACGCCATTTGCAAACGCACCGAATGGGACAAGTCTACGATGGTTCTTTGGGATGAGTCCTTCCGTTTCTCGAGAGCTTTGCCTTATTTAGTACCTTATCATATTTTGACATTGAATTCATCATCTAACCTGTTTTTATCCATTAATCTCGAATTTGACTTTTTTGAATTCTCGTTCGCCACACTAAAAACTAAGATTTGTTTTTATTTCCAACACTTTACAGTTAAAATATTTATAATTCATCATCTTTCAAATAGGTGTTTAAGCTCTAAATTCTGAGCTTAATCTTAATCTTATGACTCTTTGTCTTCCTAAGAATCAGCGGCATAGAGGCTATGTTCAGGCAGAGGACCGACAAGGTTGTTCAGAAGAGTCTATCCTTTTCTGAAACTCGCATCTCCGTGCATCTCCAAGCGGAGTGGAAAGGATATTCCTGAACCCCATTAAAGGCGGAATTCTCAATTCGAGGATCTGGAATAGAAACGCTAGCACCAGGCTGGTTAGGTTCCTCTGTACTGCAGCACCACCAGTGAAGTGGAGCATTCCAGCCATGGGGGACAGAAGTACCCCAGTATGGAAAGGCAGCATGGGACATATTCCATCGGATCGAATTCCTTCACGATGAGACATCCTCCCACCCTATCACGAGTTTGGTTACCCAATTCGCCGCAAAGTAACGTCTTGAAATGAGCCTATTTTGTAACTACATTTAATATCTTGTGAATGGAGAGCTATATCCGTTCAGTAAAAGCCGTTCGGTTGGATTGGGCACTTTTGTATGTAATAACTATATTTCAGATTTATGCTATTCAAATTATAGGTTCTTGCAAATCAAATAGGGGTTGGAAATCAAAATTGTGAAAATTGGTCAAATACAGCTATGAAGCTAGTGATGAAGATACAGGAAATTCCAATAGACTTTGAAATTTGATTGTGATCTCATCATCTTCAGTATAAAACTGGTTCAGTTAAGTGGTGGGAATCTCTAATAATTTGGATGAAAACTCAATATCGTATATTCTATTGACGTACTGATTGGAAATCCACAAATAGTGGACAAATAATTATTAGCGTCCTCTTTACACGAAGTGTTGTAAGTATACATTTCACTCCATAAGTGCTGTCATTTGTTGAAAAAGTTATCATTAAAATTGGAGATATTTAGCCGTAATACCGCTGAGCTACACTCGAGGCTAGTGTAGGGCTTCAACTACAACCATAGACACAGTAGCTTTGTCCCAACAAGGACAAAAGGGCGCCCTAGAGGAGCTCAGAGCTCGAAATTGCGTTCCAGGTTGTGGGGTCGAGAGCTCCGACAGCTCCCCAAGCAGCCCCACACTTTTGACGGGGTTTCATCGAAAGCTTCGAGCGCTACGCGTGCGCATTTTGAAATAACCTGATACCCTTGGGTAGACCGCATAACCTTCTCTAAACTGTTTTCACCTTCTCTACTATGTTTTTTATCACATATCTCTCCGAAATGTTCCAACTAACACGGAAGTGGGCGCCCTTGGAGGTAAACCCCACGGCAACTCGGAAGGAGCCCCAGGGTTCGATCTTGAAGCTTTGTAGGAACAAATCTAATGAATCCTGCCTAGTCAAGGCCAGACGGCTTTTGTTCGTCAGGCTACAGTTTTCAGCAGCCCACCGAATTGCATCACCAAACAGAGACGGATTCATGAATATGGTTTAGAGATTGCACCACTTACCATCGCCGTAGTTCTGGATCGGGAGCGGCGTCTGGAAGAACCTCGGGTCCGTCGGAGGAACAGCGAAATTCGACTGTTTCTCGGTCAGTTCCGGTCGGGATTCTCGGGTGTCGTCGGCGTCGTGGGGGACGCCGAATACCTGATCTGTCATCACCCGACGATAGAATCCGTCGGGGTCCCTCCCGTAGCCCAAGCTGGGCCTGTGTCTCGAGTAAAGCGGCACGGGCTCGTCGTCTTGGCCGAGGTAGTTGCCGCCCCCCGAGCCCCAGGGGACGCCCATCTCCATCTCGTCCCGTCGGATGCCACCGAGGAGGAAGTTCAGATACTCCCGAAGTGCTTCTGTAATGAAAACAAACAGAAAATGGTATCAGACTATACCAGAGACCATTTTTAAAAACCATCATATATCAGCAAATTTTCAAAGAAAAAATGATCTATTTAGATAGCTTTGAAATTTTAGAATGGGTTTGAAGGGTCGGGGACCCCTTAAAAATCCGTTTCATACATTAAAGAACACAATTCTAAATTTTAACGTCGCATTGATTAATTTATTTATAGGGAATATTTCCAGACGATAACTTCCTTTAAAAACGGCGTAAAAATCTGTCTTGGGAAAAGACAGGTCAAGTTCGTTGGCCAGCCCGATCGCTCCAGAATAATTTTAGGCTCAAATTCACAATTTAATGGCCCAAAAAATGCTGAACATTCGGTTTTCTGACAAAAGGGAATGTGCGGTGTCACAGCCGAAGTATTTTTCAGTGCTGAGTCGATTGCGACCATCAAATTAAATGAGAGATTTCTAGGTAGAAAATGCCAATAATTTACCAAATTGTAGAGTTTGGCTGCGTGATCTAAAATTTTCTTTGCGATCTCGTCACACGGCTGTCCCCTCAGTTTTATTCAGTACATGGTTGGCCTCAATTATCAGAATCTAAGTGCCAAATTTAATGTTCTGCGCAACTTTTCTTTGAAAACAAATGCAAAAATTGCCGTGCGTTGTAATTTTTCATTTTTGATCAAAGAAACGGATTCTACGCCCTTGAAAACCCCTGACTCCAATGGTTTGAACAAAAAGCCAATAGATAGAAACTGAATTGACGTCGTAAGAGGAAAAGAACACAGGGGCAAGAGTGTTTCCGAATTATCGACAAAATAATATGGAATTTGACAAACCGTTAGAGGGATTCTGTGGAGATCTCCATCAACAACCTCTATTTACAACAACAACAATAGCTATTTACAAACGGAGAAGAACAATGGCAAGATGAAACTTATACCCGCACTTTACGTTATCTGGTTTCCCGCATTATAAAGTAGACTATACTAATCCTATCTGGAATTCATACTACCTATGGCGAATGAATAAAAATAACAAAAAAGCAATTTCTTCTGAGAAACTTCCAGGGAATAATTCAAATTATAAAGTACATTACACAAAGTTCAATCTAAACCAACTTTCTGTAAGTCGTTATTGAGTGTCTGTAAGTTTACGGTACAACAGAGTTTACGGAATTTTAGAGGATTAGTTGATTCTGAAAATGTTCTTTTCTCGTTTCCTTTGATCCGTCCAACTAAAAGTTTTGCTCCCCCATCACATTTAAATCTCGCACAGTGATCACACTACGACAGTTCAACAAAACTTATAACAGGCTTATAGCTATTAGATCGTTGACATACTACTTAGTTGATTATTTTCCAGCTATTTCACTCAACTCATGGAACTTTGTCATACTATTTTTTCAAGTTTTAGCCCATATTTAGGGAGAGCAAATGGATTCACGTACAGAGTTTTGGATGGTTTTATTCGATTCTTTGAGATTATAACTATGTATGACATTAAAAAAAGCAATACCGTTAACTCCGAAGTGGTCGAGATCTCGAAATTTTAGATTGAGTTAAACAACATTTATGCCAATGTTACTGCCACATCCCTGGCTGATCATTTTTGAGCCAAATTTCATAAAGTCCGAATTAATTGTTTCGGAGAAAAGCTTTGAACGGCGTACAGCTGACTTTTTTTTTCTTTTTTTTTTTAGCAAGGAACATATATTTAGTCTTGGACGAACTAGCAAAAAACGTTACGCGGATGTGTCACGGAATTTTAGACATTTTTTGTCTTTGCTCTGGCACATAACTCGAAAACTGTTACCAAATATTCTGATGATTTCCGCCTACAACCGAGTCGTTGCTAGGAGAATGGTACTTCGTCGTTTTTCATCCCACAAAATTCGTTGACCATTCGTTCGAAAGCTCTCGATTTATCCAACCATATTATGTTAACTACTGCGAAGTGCGTGGCCAACAAGCTGAGTTATGAGCATGGTTATATGAATAATTGTTTACACACAGGTGATCATTTTCAATAATTGATATTGTGAACATGACTGCAACCGCTTGTTAATTTCTGATGATTTCATTGAGCTGGTGTTTCGATGATGTGATTCATAGCAGGTGATCCGAATATTGCGAGAACGGTTTGATTTGTGAAGCGGTGGTTAAATCATTTTAATAGGTAATTTCTATGCTTTACACTCTAGGAAGCTGTAATTTCGTATGTAGCCTCTTTAGGACATTTACTTGACGATGCCCAGGGTCCGGATCAGATGAGTGGCTCTTAAAGCTAATTTCTATGCTTTACACTCTAGGAAGCTGTAATTTTGTATGTAGCCTCTTTAGGACATTTACTTGACGATGCCCAGGGTCCGGATCAGATGAGTGGCTCTTAGAGCTTGCATACGAGTCTGCAGCTAAAGACATAAAATGTCCCAATGTGTTGCAGACTCGTATGCAAGCGTTTCTTTATACACTAAATAAGCAGCAACTTTGCCGAAGCGAATAGATGAGACCGACAACTCAAACGGATCCAGCCGAAATGACATTCGTTTTTATACCATTGTTAGACCACCTGAAGAAATCACCCGTTTTTTTAACGCTTTTTATGGTTGCAGTTAAATACAGTACCTACCATTCCAGGTGTCTTTATTTTCGGGAGACCTATTGATATTGATATCTCTTAGCTCTAGTTTCTTTTGATTTCCACGTACAACCAAGCCGTTGCTGGGGAAATTAAACTTCTTTCGTTTTCACCGGACAAAAATCGTTCTCCACTCGTTGGAAAGCTCTCGATTAATCACGCATTTCTTTCGTTCTTGTTCTTCTATTCATGTCGTAGTTTTATATTTATTTATGTTGTAGATGGATATGGTAAACGAAGCCGCTTGTTTTGTTGTCACTTGGTTGAGAAGTTAATCTTGGTTATAGTAATTGTTGACGCGCACCATAACAGAAAACTACCTACCTAGGTACTCAGTTCTAATTTCGATTAGTAAAATATTTATGTCGTAGTTTTAAATTTATTTACATTTATGAATTAGCGGGAAGAAAGCATGTTCCATGTTATAGCATTTTAGCAGAAGGCTCAAATTGAAAAGCAACCAGGGGGTACAGAGGGCGAAGCCCCCTCGCGGGGTCAAAGAGCGGAGCCCGAAAAGCCAATTTTTTTTTTCTTTTTTGAATTTTGGAATCTACATAGTATATTGAAACTTATTATTATTTAGACATAAATACATACATTTTTTCTTTTAAGGGCAAGTTGATAAAGTATTATATTTACCTCCATACTGCGGTAAGGTAGTTAATAGTTATTCAAACAACGCCATCATGAAGGCAACCAAAGGAAACGTCATTACTTATTTCTTAGTATTGAAATATATTCTTGCCAGAAAACATTTGAATAAATAAAATCTCTAACGAATGTTTGATAAACAACCTTTGATGTTAGCTTAATCTCTGCCTAGACAGCTCACCATTTATAATTGGACAACTTACGAGAAACGGGAGATAAACCATTTCGTTCCAAATGAGCTTGTCTAGTAACAAAATTCTATCAAACAAAATCCCTTTGGACCTCCGATTCACGGTCACGGTGAATTCCTTTTTCTTCTTTCCATTAAATTTTCATCTCTACCGCCTGAAATATTCCCCTGGTGGGAATAGCTAAATACTATTCACGAAAACGAAGCTTTCGAAGGTAATTTGTTTCTTTGGTAAAATATAGGAAATTCAGAACCTGAAACGGATTACCAACGAAATCTCTTTGAGAAATATTGCCTGAATCCTTTGCCGCAATCTTAAATTGAGAATGAGAAAATAATATCAATAATTTTAGTTCCTCTTAGTTCAGACTTCCAACGTTTCAAATTTAAAAGTAATGTATGCCAGTAGCACCATTACAGTTTCTTGCATACCCACTAAGCCATATGGTTTGTAATTATGTAGCAAAAACAAAATAATAGTAATAACTGCACACACTTTAGACTTTTTTTTTCATTTAAATCCTCGATAATCATTTCATTTCATGATCTTACTTATTATTAGGTATGAGGTTTTAAAACTACGTATTAAGTGTTCTGTTGAAGAGAAATTTATTACGATTATCTACAACTTCAGAAGTGCTACAACTAACATGTATAAGGTAGATAAACTTTGTTAATATACAATTCAAAATAGGTTATCTACATGTAGTAGTATCATCACTTTCATAATAAGTTAACATTTCGCAAGAGTTTCCATACCGTGTATTGGGATTAAGAGTGGAGCTTTTTCCAGATATTCACATTTGACGCTTTGCCTACCGTTAATTTTTTGAAGCGCCAAGTTTTTCTCCCTCCTAGCTGTTCTTCTAAATTACTAGACCCAGATTTACGAAACTTGGATCGAAAATAAATAAAAAATACACTGCCAAGGAAATGGCACATTAGCTTCCTCGTGACCTTCACAGTACGTCACCATTAAATTCCAGAAAACTAGAAACGACCGGTTCTGGCATCAGCGAATTAATCCCTGAAAATCTGAAGAAATCCGTTCACAATTGCCTGAGTTATGACCGAAACAAGAAAATTTTGTTGAGGCTACCGTTGATTCGATCATGACGGAACTGATAGGGGACCATGTAGAGCTATACCCGCACGATCCCTAAAAATTTGAAGAAAATCGCATCAAAATTGTGGAAATTACGGCTGTTGCAAGGAAACTCAAGGGACCTTACCCACATCATCCCTGAAAATCTGACCGAAATCCGTTCAACATTGACCGAGTTATGACCGTCACAAGGAATTCACGTTAGCGCCTGCGCAGAAGCTACCGTTGATTCGATCATGATGAAGTTGATAGGGGACCATCTAGAGCTTAACCCGCACGATCCCTGAAAATTTGGTTAAAATCGGATCAAAATTGTGGAAGTTATGGCTGTTACAAGGAAATGTGGACGGACAGACGGACAGACAGACACGGAACCAAATTTGTTCAGGAGGCTCTGAAACGCAAAATGCAAGTGGAAATTTTGATTTTGGAGCAAAAAAAATTTTTTTCATTTCGAAAGTGAAAACAAAGCTTCCGCTGCCTTGCAGTCTCGGAAGCAATATGTGCCTAGTTGGTCCTGAAATCTCGATATCACATTTTTTGATCAAGGGTTGAAACAAGAAAATTTGTAGAGAGGGGGGGGGGGGGGGCACTAGGCTTCCTCACTAGCTGTATCATGTAGTTAAGATTTCTTATGCAAATGTTTACAAGACGGATTTCTCCGAAATGTGCGTAAATTATAATATTCCTATTACTACTAGCGAAAATAACCCTTTTGACTTTCAGCTGTCCATATACTGTATTGTATATGACAGTGTAAGATTGTCCTATAACTAAATTTTCAACGTAGTAGTAGTAAGTTTTTTATTGTATTAAATCAACGATTATTACAAAGAGTTCAGGTCCACTTACACATTATCATTAGAAAATATATAATAGCTAAGAAATAAGTCAAATATCTTCTTCCTAATCTAGTTAACAGGGCATTACAGCTTAATGAAATACATGCAAAATAAACGAGGTAATCGATATGAAATTAATATAAATAATAATAATCCGTTATGAATCCATAACATCCACGCTATACCTGTGGTACTCGTACAATATCCACAACAAGCCTATCCTGTTGTACACTATACAATGCTAATGCTGTACATATCAGACACCTATTCGGTGAGCGCAATTGATCGAAGTGCTAGTGCACTAGTAACAAAATGAAATAAATTTAACATTTTCTCCCTATCATTACCAAAATCGAGCAAATTAGCCAGACGATCCTCATCCTCAACCACTGGGAGCCCACAGATGTATTTCGCAATGAATTGCCTTCGGTACGGTTCTAAGATCGGGCAACGTAGACAAAAATGGCAGAGGGTGTCAGCTTCTTTCATATTGCATAAGCTCTCGCTTCTAAACTTATGAGAAGTACCTCTATAATAAACAGTTACGAAAAACTTTGAAGACAGACGCAACTGGCACAACACCCTCTCAATCTGGACATTTTGAATAAGTCCCAAATATTTCTGCCTACCTGAATAGTCCGCTATCCTCCTATAGAACATATTAAATCTGGCACTGTAAACCAGATTGATGTCCTGGCACCAAAAATGGTTGTAGAGTTTTTCGATTAGTGACGGTAGGATTAAATTTCACTAGGCTTCCTCACTAACTGAATCATGTAGTAACGATTTCTTATGCAAATGTTTAAAGGACGGATTTATCCGAAATGTACGTAAATGATAATTTTACTATTATTATTAGCGGAAATAACCCTTTCGTCTTTCAGCTCTCCAAATACCGTATTGTATATGACAGTGTAAGATTGTCCTATAACTAAATTTTCAACGATCTGACGAGCCAGCCATTTTGTCAGCAATCTCATTCCCGCTAACGCCTAGATGTGTGATCTTGTCTACAGGCTCACTATATACCATCCCGAGACCAACCGAGGCCACTCTAATTTCGAAAAACTTGGATCCACGATAGAATGTGAGAAATCAATTTTGGGGAATTTACTTTTGCGCTTCTATTCACCTGACTGTGGAAATTTTTCAAGGGTTAACCCACACAATGCCTGAAAATTTTATCAAAACCGGTCCTTCAGTCACGGATTTTTATCTGCGCCAGCCAATTTTAGTTTTACGTTTACGCAATACTTATTACTAAACGAATCGTGATTAAATTAATTGGTAGTTGTTGTGGCAAATAGAAAAAAAAAAGTTCTAGTCATGCAGCATTATCGTATGAGCAAATTTTTTTAAATTAACTATCGTATTATAACGTTAAACTAGGGGGCCAACCCCCGCCATTGCAGCCTGACAGGCCGCCCGTTTTGGCCTGACAGGCCGACCATTGCGCTCTGACAGAGCGCCCATTGTAGCCTGATGGGCCACCCATTTCGACCTGACAGGTCGACCATTGCGGCCTGACAGGCCGACCATTGCGCTCTGACGTCAATCAGTATCCAATAATACTGTTTAATAATAATCCAATTTATACTGCCCAACCCAATGGCGATAATTATACTGCCCACTTCCTTTGCGGGATTTCTACTACCCACTCCATTGGCGAGATTTATACTGCCTACCTCCTTGGCGAGATTTATTCTGACTGAGCCTGACAGAGCGGCCTGACGGACCGGAGGTGTCGGCGGGAGAGCAGGCAAGCAGGTGGCGGGCGGAGAAAGTCGAGATTATCCCACTCATCAAACGATGGGGGCCACCCTTTGTTTTGCTCGGGTCCCTATGTTTTACTCCCCGCTCGCCTAAATGCCATCGTTTTACTCCCCAACTGAAACTCCAGATCTTGTCGTTTCACTCCCGGGATTGCGTTGGGCTCCCGGAATGAAACAGGCGGCGTGCCCGGCTCCTGACGTTCTACTCCCCAGATTATGTGGGCTATTAACGTTACCCAGGGGACATCTCGAGGAGATTGCTCATGTTTCCCCCGTATCAGTGGCAAGAGCCACTTCGTCAAATCATAATAATAAAAAGGATCAGTGGCAAGAGCCACCTCGTCAACATAGATAGATGTACAATAAAACATACAATGAAAACAATTACAATTTGCCCCTAATAACGTCTGCTCTCATTTGAGTCAAAGGGCAGTGAAACTGGCTGAACAAACTTGTACAGGGGAAGGCCTCGCTGCTGCCTGTAGATGAGCTGTCGGATCCACTCTTGCTTTTTGATTCGTTTAGTTCTGATATGTATGAAATTCGATGGTAAATCGTTTAGTCTTACCAACTTTGAGCTAAGTGAAATCTGCACCCAACCACCAAAGGATGAGGCCAAACTGCTGCAACTGCATTGTGCATGGATTTTTCGAAGTCCATAACGTGGGGAGTAGAACGCTATCATCGGCGGGCGACCTTTCACTTTTCCTGTTTCATGGGGAGTAAAACGTACGACCCCCGTTTTGCTTCCGAGACTGCAAGGCTCACTTCACTTTCAAAATGAAAAAAAAATTTTTTGCTCCAAAATCAAAATTTTCACTCGCATTTTGCTTTTCAGAGTCTCCTGAACAAATTTGGTTCCGTGTCTGTCTGTCTGTCTGTCCGTCCACATTTCCTTGTAACAGCCATAACTTCCACAATTTTGATCCGATTTTAACCAAATTTTCAGGGATCGTGCGGGTTAAGCTCTAGATGGTCCCCTATCAACTTCATCATGATCGAATCAACGGTAGCTTCTGCGCAGGCGCTAACGTGAATTCCTTGTGACGGTCATAACTCGGTCAATGTTGAACGGATTTCGGTCAGATTTTCAGGGATGATGTGGGTAAGGTCCCTTGAGGTCCCATAAGACAATCATCATAATTTACGGTCCTTGCAACAGCCGTAATTTCCACAATTTTGATGCGATTTTCTTCGAATTTTTAGGGATTGTGCGGGTATAGCTCTACATGGTCCCCTATCAGTTCCGTCATGATCGAATTAACGGTAGCCTCTGCGCAGGCGCAAACAAAATTTTCTTGTTTCGGTCATAACTCAGGCAATTGTGATCGGATTTCGGTCAGATTTTCAGGGATGATGCGGGCAAGGTTTCTTGAGGTCCCGTATCACATTCTTCGCTTTAGGGATCGTGCGGGTATAGCTCTACATGGTCCCCTATCAGTTCGTCATGATCGAATCAACGGTAGCCTCTGCGCAGGCGCAAACAAAATTTTCTTGTTTCGGTCATAACTCAGGCAATTGTGAACGGATTTCGGTCAGATTTTCAGGGATGATGCGGGCAAGGTTTCTTGAGGTCCCGTTTCACATTCTTCGCGATCATCAGCAGCGGTACGCTAGGCGCGTTTTTGTTACGGTCACAGCTTAGTTAATTTTATCGGATTTTGTTCAAATTTTCGGAGATGATCCCGGTAGAGTCTCATGCTGGCCAAAAAATATCCCCAAGGATGTTTTAATCATGAATTTAGATCAAAATATTAATGAAATCCTTAATCAATTAAAAACTTTTTCAGTTTTGATCCGATTTAGACGAAATTTTCAGGGAACATGTGCGGACTACATCCTGAATGGTCCCATATTAAAATCAAATTTTTTCTTATTAATTTCATTTATTATATGTACCATTCAGCTTCCGATTTCCCACCTTATTAATTCCCTGATGCCAGAACCGGTCGTTTCTAGTTTTCTGGAATTTAATGGTGACGTACTGTGAAGGTCACGAGGAAGCTCATGTGCCATTTCCTTGGCAGTGTATTTTTATCTAACCACGTTTTTTGACAAAATTTCGCAATTTAAACGAATACATGCGCGGCTAAGTGAATATTTAGGTGCGGTGCTTAAACTGATGCGGTAAATGTTTCTCGTAACCGCACGCCGTATTGAGACCGACGAATCTACTAGGAACTCTCTACGAACGTTAACAATACGAGAATACTAAAAAGAACTACCTACTATGAACGAACCAGTGATCAATCTAATACGAGAGTAATAAATCTTTGAGGTATAATTTGCAGCGTTTCTGTTTTGAATTCTTGCAGATCCGTGACAAGAAGAAGATGCCTAAATCGAAGTTTTCGATAACCACTGGGAAGTTCTCTCCTCCAGCTGACCCGGGGCTTTCTCTGGCTGATTCAAACCAAAGCAAGAGACTGAACCATAAATATAAATCAAGGGTGAGAGTCTTCCGTATGTGAAATACCTCTAAACGTACAATACATTAATAGTCGCAATAAATTCAAAACTCCAGGTAATTTATTAAGAATAATTTAGCTGACAAAATCATCGAACGGGTAAACTACTAATTTAAAAAAAAAAGAAAAAAAAAATCCCAGTCGTCAACAATGACATTAGGACCGTTGCCTAGTTATTTATTTTATTCTATTGCATTTTATTATTATTTTTTAATGATATTTTTACAAACTGTTTGGAATTTGACAAGGTACATTATTATTCGAAAAATTAGCTGCTCTAGGACTTTTTATTTTATATTTTACAGTTTTTTTCCCATAAAATTGATAGTTGACTATTTCTTTGCGCTCAAACTATTCACATTTTAAAACAATTTACCATAAATATAATACAATATAATTCATTAAAATTAGATCATACAAACATGCTGCATAATTATATTTTTTTACTTATTTTTTATTTTCATTTTTAACTTGTTTACAGCACGGAAAAGACGTGTCATTTCCAGCATTCGCAAGAGCAATAGAAAGGGGAGATGCGGCGTTCGTTGACAGAGCAATTGAAATGGCACCAATACTCGTTGATTTCAGAGGTAAGTTAGAAAATTACTGTAATACCTTCAGGAATTTGAAATGTTGCCTTGCAAGTCACGGCTGCTATAATTTTTCGGAATTTGAGAGTTTTGATTAGGATCATTGTACTCTGTCCAACTAAAGAACAACACCGTGATCCGGTCAAAGCTACAACTAGCGACGAAGAGCAAACCAATAATGATGAAACACTGATTAACTTAACTTATGAAGATGATTAACTTGCAATAATTACATGTTATTCCAGACAATAACGTAAATCATTATACGTTATGATAGTTTCCTTGGGATTGAGATAAAACGTTGGTATTAATGTAAGCATTACAAGTACGTCCCATGTCTGGTACTTATATATGATTCTGGTGAGAATTGCGAATAGATTCTGAACTTACTACACTTAACAGCAAAAAAACCGGGGCACCCTATATTTTGTTATTTTTTCACCTTAGCTTCAATTGGTTAATTTTTTTTTGCATGTGCCAAGTAAAGTCGGTATCTTATGAGAGAACAGCAAGAAACAGAGTGGCAAATAAAAAATAGCCGTTTGAAAAAATCAGCTTTATTCACAAAACTTCGATGTTTGGACAAAAGTAACAAAACATTCTTCTGTAGTTATCGTGTGAAAAAAAATTGAAAAATGATTTTTTTTTTTTTTTTTTTTTTTTAATAAATTTTTTTATTATCGGGTGGTACCTTCCCTTGCTTGTACCACCGCCTGTATTCTTCTCGGCATGCTGTTGATCAAATTTGAAACCCTTTCTTGTCTGATGAGGTCCCATTCTGCGAGGACCGCTGTCCTGAGGTCTTGGAGGTTTACAGGAGGGTCCGTTGCTTTCGGATGCACCTCTCTAGCTCGTCCCATAGATGTTCTATGGGATTGAGGTCGGGGCTGCGAGCTGGCCATTGAAGGGTGCGCATGCCAACCTCTTCGAGATAGACAGTAACCACGTTTGCTACGTGTGACCGCGCGTTATTGTCCATAAAAATAAAATTATCCCTGGTGTAAGGGGCGAATGGCACTACATAAGCTTCCAGGATGTCATAAATGTACCTCAGTGTCGTTAGACTCCCTCGGGGGTACACATGGAGTTCCGTATTCGCCTCTGAAGTGATTCCACCACAAACCATTTCAGAGTACCCTTTCAGAAATATTGCACTGAGCGAAATGCTGCCCTCGTCTCCTCCACCCTCTAACACGACGATCTGAAGCGAATAGTGAGAACCTGGACTCATCGGAAAACATTAAGAGTGCTGAAAGTGTGCCTTACGGGAGTGGGTTTGAAATGGTTTGAGGTGGAATCACTTCAGAGGCGAAAACGGAACTCCATGTGTATCCCCGAGGGAGTCTAACCACACTGAGGTACATTTCTGACATCCTGGAAGATTATGTAGTGCCATTCGCCCCTTACACCGGCGGTCATTTTATTTTTATGTACGATAACGCGCGGTCACACGTAGCAAACGTGGTTACTGACTACCTCGAAGAGGTAGGCATGCGCACCCTACAATGGCCAGCTCGCAGCCCCGACCTCAATCCCGTAGAACATCTATGGGACGAGCTAGAGAGGTGCATCCGAAAGAGACCGAACCCTCCTGTAAACCTCCAAGACCTCAGGACAGCGGTCCTCGCAGAATGGGACCTCATCAGACAAGAAAGGGTGTCAAATTTGATCAACAGCATGCCGAGAAGAATACAGGCGGTGGTACAAGCAAGGGAAGGTACCACCCGATAATAAAAAAATTTGTTTTCCAAAAAGAAATTCATTTTTTCAATTTTTTTTCACACGATAACTACAGAAGAATGTTTTGTTACTTTTGTCCAAACATCGAAGTTTTGTGAATAAAGCTGATTTTTATAAACGGCTATTTTTTATTTGCCACTCTGTTCCTTGCTGTTCTCTCATAAGATACCGACTTTACTTGGCACATGCAAAAAAAAAAAAAAAAAAAAAAAATTAACCAATTGAAGCTAAGGTGAAAAAATAACAAAATATAGGGTGCGCCGTTTTTTTTGCTGTTAAGTTTAGATGAATTCTTTCATTATAACCTAACATTAACATTCTACATGCAACCCCCCTCCCTCCACCACACCCATATAAATTTCTACGTTTAGGAAAAATCTAAAAAATCTTACTAGGAAAGATTAATGAAAATATTACATCATTCTTTATTGCTCCCTCCACCCCCATCATTATAAATTTCCAATTCATTGAAAATTGTGTCACAGAGAGATCTAAAACTTCGCATTGTGACTATGAGAGTGATGGAAATTGAGTGGTTCTTCCCTCAAAGGGAAGAGGCTTAACCTGCTACACCCAACGGATATCTTGAAGGTCGAATCAACCTCAGGCGCTTTCAAGAATCGAGAAGGAGGAACTACTCCTATCCATCACAGAATGTATTACTAAAATAATCGAACAAAAAAGAAGAATGATTGAAATTGTTTGAAAATAGTGCAAATAACACGGTTCATTTCTGCCTCATCACAAACAATCTTTCATCAAATTTAAATACCTGCTGTTGGTACATCTAAGCCAAATGATTTTTGTAAAATTGGTGTGAAAACAAAAATATCATGATTTATTGGAATTACTCCCTCTATTTACCTCACAGGTTATAAAATTAAACTTCTCAAGGTTTGTTGCATATTTGCGTAACTACACTGAAATCTCGATCAAACCACCAAACAGACACGGTAATCGTGAAAATATCAAGATTTATCAGTATTTCTCCCTTCATTCACTTCCTTCCATAATGAAATTTGTAACTCCTAAAATATTATGTACCAAAACTTGGCTAAAATTCTAATTAAATACAAAAAATTACAGAAATCTGTTGAGAATCACTAGCAGCGCTTACAATTATCGGTAATTACTAATTACTCCTCCATGCTCCCTCTCATGCCCTTTATTCTGTTTTGTATTACCCCCGTTTTCTTCCTTTCGTCATGAAAATAGATTGATAAATAAACAAATAAAATAAAAAAGTGGGGAGGACGCCCAGGTTTACCCGACGCCGGCTCTAGGGATAAGGAAAATTGTAGGACGAGGAGGAAACCATGGACCACCAGTTCAAGTAAGAACCCCTCAGGACGCGGGTGGTGATACCACGGAGTACTCCTACCGAGATGCCCAACTCGAGTAACTCCGTGGCGCTTTTCCCTCACCACACCCCGCGCCATGTTACGGTCGCGGCAATGACCTTGATGTTATGAGGTGCCACTCCTTTTAGCTCAGATATCGCTTGGCGCAGATCATTTCTATCATATTTACTTTTCTTAGCCCGCCAGGTCTGCTCCATGTCCACGCTGCCACTGACAACCTGGACATCCAGGATTATGGCAGACCCATCGGGCTTGATCGCAACGATATCTGGCTTCTTGCCCCGGTCACTCGGCATGTGGTATAGTACGCTCACACACACACACACGCACACACACATACACACGCGCGCGCGCACACACACACACACAGGTACCTGTTGTTTTTTCACGTATTCGTTCTTAGTATTCACTGAAACGGATTTTCATTAAGTTCCATAAAGTTATGTTTTTTCTCTCATGCTTGGGTTGTCCCACATCTACCCGGATCAACTTCAATAGACCGCACCATTATCAACAAAGCCTTTCCTATAATCTGAGCTTTGAGCGTAAAATTTATACTAAATTTATTCAATAATATGGAGAGATATTGCTCTTATTTCAACGTTGTTTTCCTGTCAGTTGAGACGTGCCGCTGGCGTCACGCTGGACCAGGAAAATTACGCTTTCCACCACGCATCTGCTTGTATTACGCAATAACGCGTAGTGGATATTGGTTAACTATTAAATCACAAAACATCCTGCGTCGAACAACTTGAGTAGGTATATTCAAATACGATTGATAGAAAACTATAATAGGTACCACAGAATACAGTACCTATTAACGGTTAACGTCTTATATGGCATCAGCTGACCGGTGTACGGTCATCTTGAGTCGTGTATTTTACATGGTCCATCGTGACAAAAGCGGCACCTATGGTTCGACGACTTTATACTCAAAGATTATGACCTTTCTTCGGAGGGACGCCCAGAATATCTTTTCTTTCGCTAAAAAAATTAAGCACCCCAAAAGGAATGATATGTTCGTTGGACAGCACTTTTGAGCACAGCAAATTGTTCGAAATTAAAAAAAATCCTAAACAGTAACTAAAACAGGAAATTTTTTCTCAAAATATGATCTGAAAAATGAACTTAAATTTAATTAATGTAGAAAAATCGCTTAACGAAATGTTTAAAATCCTAAAACTGGTTTGTATTACAGATATTAAAACATCAGCAGATTATTACCCCATAAATTTGATACCTAACAATATATATGCAGATAGAGTGCTCAAATTATTATTTTTCTCCAAATCAATATCCCTCACTTCTGAGGGACGTCCAACAAAGAGAATTATCTAAAACTTATTGAAGTGTGATGAAATAAGAGACGATTTAGGGTGGTATTTTCCTACGGACTATTCCGACGTTAAGTACTAAATAAATTGATTTATAATTTCTACTTCTGTATTGGGCTCAATGTTTAACATCATTCTTAACGTTTCGGATTTACTTTTGTTGTGTAGATATGATGTCCGGCACGTCGATCCTCCACATCGCTGCGCGATATCCTCACGCCCTAGCATCACTGGAAAAACTTCTCAAACACCCCCACGTCATATCCTTGATAGATGCGCCAGACAACCGAGGGGCCACTCCACTGATCGTAGCTGTGTGGTACGAAAATTCGGATGCAGTTCGTTTATTGCTCCAGAACGGAGCCAAAACCAGGACTTCTCTTCACGAGTGTGGGCAAACGGCCCTCCACATCGCTTCAACACTGAGCAACTCATCCATCTTGGAACAAATTCTCGACTACAACGATTCGCCGTTTTTTCTCAACTGGTTCGACAAAAGTGGGAATACAGCTTTATTGACGAGTGTTAAATTTGATACGAAGTGTACTGAACGTTTATTGAAGTCTGGGGCCAATCATCGTGTCAAGAATAAGAATACTGGAAGAAACATTCTGCATTTGGCGGTATTGTACCAAAGAAAGGAACTGTTGGAATACCTAGTTACTGCGTATCCTGAAATATCATTTATCACTGCGCTGGATGCCAATGGGGATTCCTCTTTGAAGCTTTCTCTTGAACTAAGAGATGCTGCATCAGCAACGATTCTTGTGAAATCTATTGCAGGAGAGAAGTTGGTATCAGAAATCCCTGATTGCTTGATTCTGGCAATACAAATTGGTAAAGAAGAGCTTTTCAATCAAGTATTAAAACTCTCCAACGTCGAAAAAGTGTCATCTTACTACAACGAGGAAGGGGAAACTGCTTTGACCGTGGCAGTACGTGAAAACCGGATTCACTTTGTTGAGAAGTTGTTGCAGAGTGGTGTGAAACCTACTGGTGGCACCAAATGCATAGTTGACGGCGTTATAGTGAACCTGAGAGACCTCAACATAACCAAACTCTTTCTTGACGTAAAGTTGTTAGAACTTGACGATATCTGTGATGTGGAATTGTTGACTCTGTTTGAACTGATATTACGCAAATCCTCACTTGTGAATTTCATAGCATTCCGACAATCGGCCTTGTTTGATCGGATCGATAACTTCAATGAAAGCCCATTATTCACCGCAGCTAGAATGGGAAATTATGGGGCAGTTCTTTTTTTGCTGTTGTCGGAAGGTTGTTCACAGAACGAATGGATCAGTTTTAATTCGTCTTCACCAAGTAAAAATGATTTGGTTAGACTTCATCTGAAACAAGAAATATACAGCTCAGATATTTTCATTTTCACAGGAGCTCTACCGGAAAACCCTTCAACGAAACTCTATCCGACGCAAGCTCACTTATTCAGAAACACCAAAGATGGGAGAAACATTTTTCACGCCTGCGCATTAGGGGGTTGCTTGAATACAGCGATTTTTTTGTATGAATACTGTAATTTGTTCCACCCAAAAGAGTGTCGGAAACTGGATAGGCCTGATTGCGTGGGTTCCACCCCTCTTCTGTTAGCTATTCTAAACAAACACAAAGATGTTGCAGCGTTCCTTGTTCAAAAGGGGGCCAATTTGATCAAAGGAAATTCTGCAGGGGAAAATCCAATCAGGGCCATCGTAGAACGCATTCCCGATCACAAAAATCTTCTCATAGAAGCCATGACTCAATGCATTGTTGGGGACCGAACCACGGTGAAAGATGGACAGAAACACTTGAGCTTTTCACTTAATTTATACATGATATGTCCCAAAGATGCTAAATGTGTCACTGATGTGGCCCGCGAAATTTCCAGGTTAGATTATTACGAATATCAAGAAATACTCTGCCATCCGTTATTGGATTATTTCGTTTGGCATTTATGGGAACAGGTGGGGCCTATGATGAAATTGAGGTTTTATATAAGTGTGGTGTCAACCATTTTGTTTTCTTTGTACGTCACAGTGGAATATAGTGTGGTGACAGGCCGGACTGTGAATATACTAATTCTCTTTCTTTGGTGGTTGTGTTTATGGTTCGCTAAATTGTGCCTATTTTTCCATTTACCCATTCTTTGCGCACAGTCGGGGTTCGGCCGGAGATTGTTGTTGATTTCTACGGTAGTTGTACCACTTATGGAGATGATTTACTTGATGAAATTCACTGGAGATGATCGCACATCACTGGAGATTGGAGGGACCTCCATTTTAGCTTCTTGGTTGATTATTTTTTTCCACGGCGTCGCGACCCCAAATGACGGAATCCGGATCGTAACTTTCTGGATGATATTCCAAGAGATGTGCACTGTCATACCATCGTTTTTCATCATCACGTTCGCGTTCACTTTGTATTTTTTCACACTTTTCAACGAATACCTCAGTTTCAACAATCCGTTCCACGCGTTTCTATTCACGGCTTTTCAACTCCCGCTAGGAGCTATTGATATTGTACCTTCTTTGTCTGAGGAGCAGACCTCTAAACCCTACTCTTCTTCAAACATTATAACTGGCCATTGTCCTTTAAACGGAACAGTCGGTGAACCTATCCGCCCTGTAACGGAATTTCGAACGATGATTGTGGAAGGAGTTACCGTTCTGGCTTACCTTTTGATCGCCACCGCTTTAACAAACATGTTGACCGCTCTGGCCATCAGAGCTGGAGAAAAGCACTTGGTCGCATACCAAGCCAAAACCATTTCACGCAAAATTAGCCGGATTCACGAATGGGAAGAGTTCCTTAATAGCAAGTTTCACACCTTCCTTTTCAAATGTAAAGCGCTGTGGGTCGTTGGCGTCCACCCAAATTTCAAAAAGCACTTTGTCGTGCCTCAGGTCGTTTACCCTGTGAAAACGCGGGAAGGATATGATATTTTCAGGATGAAAGCGTTTCTCACGAAAACAAAGGATCTCGTCTCCAACACAAAGATACCTTACCTTCTAAAACTTTTAAAGCGTGAAATTCAGCCCGAAGAATAATTGTAAAACGCGTTGGACGAGAATTTTCATCTGCCGGAACTTGAAATGATTGGATTTACAAAATGTAACCTTGGTGAATTATGACTACCGACACAGAGATTTCCTATAAAACACGGAGACCATACTAAGTTAATCAAACAAATTTGAAGGTTTCCTGTAAATAAAATAAAACGTCAAATAAAAAAACCCTGCCTTCTGTGATGTATTATCTTTAGAACAACACAATTGATAAAGAATGCAGAGAAAGAAGAAAAGGAAAGAAGTAGAAAATGAAGTAGAATGCCACCAATCGCACCTTTATGTCTCAATCCGTTGCCAAGGTGTGATTTTTTTATAGTTTAAATTTTCATTTATTTATTTTATATTTTATTAATATATTCATTTTTTATTCTTCAGTAAACCAAGTTTTTTTATATATATTAAACCCCACATTTCTCCCTTTTAAATCAACTTTGCCCGATTTTGGACCACATTTTTGGAATTACCGCCAAGTTTTCATAAGAAAAAGACGATCTCCATATTAACTCATCATTAAAAACCATTTATTAATAATTTAATAAAATATATTCATTCTTTTAGAGATTGGGAATTTTAAAAAATGTTGAAAAATTAGTGACTCCCTCAAAACGTTGAAACTGTCAGCATTCACAAAAACGGCTTCATTTTATAACTTTCCAACGATTAATTTCACTTTTACATTGTTAATTAAAGTACCTAGAAATTTGTTTTAATGTTGAAATCGAGGTTTTTTCATCCAAATCATGGGTTTTCCTGAAACATTACCATCTACTACAAGTTTAGGGTCTTTTGACTTATTTCTTTACACGGAATCGAATTGTAACACTAGTAAATCTCTCTAGTTATATCATAACCGAGTACACACTTTAACCCACAAATTTTGAGTTTATTGTGCTTAATTGTATATGTTTTAGGGGTAAAACTTGTTACCTAATTGAAGTGAAAAATTCGGTTATAATAGAGTTGGAGAGATCAGCAAAGTTACAACTCATTTCAGTGTAAAATAATACGTAGACCCTGATTCCAAACTCGTTGGTTCATTTCCAGAAAACTCGCGATTTCATTTTAAAAAGCACGTTTTTTAACATTAAAACATGATATTTCCCCTATTCACCAAAGCAATAGTAAATTTTGCTATACTGTTGGAAAGCGTATCAAATAAAGCTGTTTGTGTAAAACTTGTCGGTATCTAAAATTAACTTTGAGAGAGTGGCTAATTAGTAAACAGTGGTTCGAAAAGAATGTTTCAATAAATGAGTTATGATGGTGTTGAAACTGTGTTCCAAGTTATTCATATGGTTAGGGAGTACATGAATACTTGAAACCCTCTTTGCTTGTAACGAATCCTAATATCTCAAACTTTCAGGTGGGAAGGTATGGCTCCCACAGGTAAGTCCGAGAATGGCTAGAAGATTAAGAAACTTATCCCCCACACCAGATTGAATCATAAACGCTTGCATACGAGTCTGCAACACATTGGGACATTTTATGTCTTTAGTTGCAGACTCGTATACAAGCTCTAAGAGCCACTCAGCTGATCCGGACCCTGGGCATCGTCAAGTAAATGTCCTAAGGAGACTACATACGAAATTACAGCTTCCTAGAGTGTAAAGTACAGAAATTACCAATTAAAATGATTTAACCGCCGCTTCGCAAATCAAACCGTTCTCGCAATATTCGGATCACCTGCTATGAATCAAATCATCGAAACACCAGCTCAATGAAATCATCATAAATTAACAAGCGGTTGCAATCATATTCACAATATCAATTATTGAGAATGATCACCTGAGTATACACAATTATTCAAATAACCACGCTCATAACTCAGCTTGTTGGCCACGCACTTTGCAGTAGTTAACTTAACATGGTTGGGAGCATTCAAGCGAATGGTCAACGAATTTTGTGGGATGAGAAACGACGGAGTACCATTTCCCTAGCAACGACTCGGTTGTAAGCGGAAATCATCAGAAAACCAACCGTAACGCTTTTTCTTAACGCGTTTCGTTAACGCTTTTTTCGTTTATGTGCCAAAGTAAAGACGTAAAATGTCAAGAGTATAAAAATTATCAGTTCTTTAAGACAATTTAACGTTGATTCGGAAAATGTAGTCAACAGTTATGAAAGGTTTATTTAAAGGGGAGCAATGTTGGTTTTATATTATTTTTAAACGGTAGGAGTTCGCAAAACAATTAAATCTCTAAAAAATCACAAATTGGCAACAGCCGCAGTCTACCCTCCATTTCCTGTCTAGCTGCCCCGATTTCCAACAGGGAGCAATACTTAAGGCGCTACATTTCTAAGAATTTCTTCAGGTTTAAAAAAATTAATGAACCCAAATTTGGATATATTGTGTAAACCTTCACGTTTGAAACGCCTTTGCTTGACCAATCACTTTGAGACTACTCTTCTATTTGGGGTGACTTTGGCCGATTGAGATTGGATAATTTATTGGTATTTATGGTTATGGATCGTAACAAGCCCTTTCTTTCACCAAAAAACCGAGAATTCTGAGAGTGGATGAGTTCCTGGGAGAGCTCACGTTTTGAGTAAGAAGTGCTATAAAAAAAATAAATAAATAAATAAAAACACCATTTAGAAATTTGTGCACAAGATTGTATCGAAAAATTGATAAAAACAGTTGAAATCTGATAATGGTTTATTAGGATATGCATTATTTGAAAAAGTTTTTATGGCAAATTTAACTGTTAACCATTTCTGTGCAGAAAAAGTTATCAAATTATACGTTAAACCAACAGGTATTTGGTGCCTAGTAATTTTAATGGCAACCATGTTTTAATTAACACCATAATTTAATGTCATGACGTTAGAAGATAATCAGCAGAGAAAAATTGCATTTGCTGGATAATTGTAATTGCATTTTCTGAAAATCTTATGTTCTTCGCGAGAAAACTCCTAATTTAATTATAATATCCATTCTAAAGAAGCTCCCACGAACCTTCAGCCGTTTTCACAATTGTATCTGACACATTATTGTTCATTACCTCGTACATCAAAATTCTTACATATTCTCACTACTGGAGTTTTATTATATCCTCGATTTACAAATATCATATGATTATTGGTTCAAATCATTTGAGCGACAACCAAATAATAGTTTTTAAAACATTAGGGTAGTTTTCTTAGGCAGAAAATCTTTCGTTTTACCGGGCATTGTTTACTTCAGAACGCTTTTGCCATTTCTTAAATCGATTTATAGAACATAAAATTTAATCACATCTCTAGGTAGTTAGGTATCTTTTACAAACATCCTTAAACCTGCACTACAATTTCCAACTGATCTTCTCTTCAAGAAAGGTTTGTACGATTTGATAATATTGTCATTTTCGCGTTCTTATCGAATGGCTTCGGAACATGAAAGTTGTTTTTATCTGTTTAATATATTTTGTGAGTATTTTAATTGTAAGAATCCACATAGGTACATCGACATCACCTAGTTAGAAAACCTGAAAATATGAAACGTTAAATTTAATTTAAAGAATAATAACATGATCTTGCAATTCTGTTCATTCATAGGAAACACTAGTTTTATAGGTTATAGGATGCTATTTTTAGACCATAGAACCATTTAGAGTATATTGAGTATATTTAGAGTATATTGAACCAATATGCTATAAATAGGTACACTGTACACGTACAAATGTGTATTGCAGCAATATTTTCACAGTAAACAACTATACGTAAATTTTATTTTTTTGCAGAAAAAATGTCAGGTGACAAGAAAAAACTAATCAAATCAAAACTCACGGAAGCTGGAAAAAGCTCCTCAACCTCGGCTGACCCTCGAGGTTTCCGATCATCACAAGTCAGAGGTTCTTTCAAATTAAGAGTAAGACTATATTTGAACAATTGAACCAAAGCTTCAAAACATTCACAAATCCTCACAACTCACACAAACTCACAAATTTGAGTTCATTTGGTATGATAAATTTGATGTTTTTAGGTAAGCTAACGAGTAAAACTTGGTAATAACTGAGTTGTTTATGCGAGGGTTACCATTCGATTCAGCGTAGAAAAATACTTAGAAACAGACCACGAAATCGTATTTTTCATTCAAGGTATTTTTTCAAAAACCCTCGAATTCAGTGAAAAAACAACGATTTTCAACATTGAAACATATTTAGTTTCCTTCCCTAATTATCAAAGTGAAAGTAAAATTGACTACAACATTGAAAAGGTGAAATATTGGCGCAATTTTTACCGTTCTTCTGTTTTGAATGAATATTGGCTCTCATCGTTCAATTCCCGATTGAAAAACTCAAGGTTTCCCAATAGGTAAAATTTGTTTTTCGGTGGGCTTTTTCATGTCTCGAATCATGATTCAAAAGAAAGCTAAGGCATCTATCCGATACAAAATTTAACGCTCTTTCCAACGGTATCCTCAGATTTGAATTTACGCAGCTAATCAAGGGAGTTATGATCGCTTAAGTGTCAAAAGATTGAAAACACGAAAAAATTTTAAAAATTAAGTTACCCGAAAACTTTTTTTTTTTTTTAATCTCTAAGAAGAAGGTTCGATCAGAAATAAGCTCTATATTTGACCCCTGAAGTACTGACCACCTTATGCGGGACACGAACTAAACTAAAAACGAGCTAAATCACTCGCGACGAAGTTGTGGAAACCTATATCAAAACGAAAGCTAGTGAAAAAAGTTGTTTATTTCTACGAAAAAAATAAAGAGTTACAATGTTAAATGGATTTCGACGGTTAGGTCATCATCATAACAAACAATAATTGTTGTTGTTATCGTTTGTTACAGATGATGGCCTAACCGTCGAACTCGATTTAACTTCTGTAACTCTTTATTTTTTCGTAGAAATAGACAACGTTTTAAACTAACTTCCGTTTTTATGCGGGACACCCATAAAAAAAGCGTTCTAATCCAGGAACGCATCCAGAATGTCTCAAAACGAATTTCCCTGAAGTACGTTTTGGAAAATATTATTTTAAAATTTATGGAGCCATTGAAATATTCATTTGACACAAAGATTCGCTAAAAACATGGATGACAATAACCCATTGCTCAACGAACTGCAAAGTAGACAGGTACGGATGCATATTTTTGTGTGATTTACAAATGTTGTTTTCAGTTTGGTCCAACTTCCCTAAAACTTTCAAAACTTAGAGCTGTAAGACAATCAGAGGGCTGAATTTTTGACAAGGGAAATGCTACCTAACGATATTTCCGCCGTTATTGAGGTAGACAAGAAAAGTTTACAATTCGTCTTCAAGTAATTCCTAGTGAGGGGGTGGTTTTCTACCCTCTCAGCGAAATTATAAAATACAAGTTAGACAGAGGGAACGAAAACAAAATTAGAACTTACTTTGAATTGCCAAAGTGACTTTTTTAATGACTTGGTAATCGTGACGTAGAGTATTATGTATGAGTCATCAATAAGTAATTACTCAATCTGCATAATTCAGGCTTTACAAATAATGTCTTGTCATTGTGTATAGTGACAGACGGTAAAATATAATAATGATGTATGATATGTATCTATATTTTAAAACTTACACAGTTATGTATGACAATTTGACTACTTATTAGAAGAAGAAGAAGAAAAACGCATTTATTTTACAAAACGCATGTTGCATAATCGGTGCAATAATAAGATAACAATAATACAACAATAATAATAATTAAATTTCAAAAATTATTGTAATGCAACGTTCAGTTAACAAATTTCCAAAACATAATGTAATACGACTAGGCAATTTGTCCGTCTGTCGGGGTGAAGCAAGCCGCCGAAAGATGAATAAATTTGGAAAATGACAACAAACACCGAAGATCTAAATCAGATGGGTTCAGAAATGCGCCAGGCTATAAGGGGACTCCTAAACAATTAAATTCAGTAACCACAGCAGCTCTATATCTCCATGCCAGAGTGCCAAACCTTGCCAGTGCCAACCAGTTACCCTCATCAAGTAGCCTCACCATAGCACTCATATCTAATGTGCCATTTCCGAAATATCTCACTCTAAACCCCTTAGAGCTGGACTGACACCCAAAAAGTGAGGGATATCTTTTTGCATCCTCAAGTTGCAAAGCGAGCAATTGGTGTTGGGGCCATCGTCCTGGTCGTAAGGCTCACTGTGGAGCTGGAAAAGGGTCCCCCTGAAACGCAGGACCCAGAGCACCACCCATAATAGTACTCCCCTTTCTTAAGGTAATGAAGCTGGTCTGTGTTCATGATCCAGTAAGCTGTAAACGCGACTTGACTGCTTCGCTCTCAAGACCATGTCATTTCACCAGGCATCCCTTACGCTGCATACTGCACTTTCCAACTGGGTCCTCCAGTTCTCCAGGCTGTCCAGGTCCATCAAACCTACAATCGTGCCTCCCTGCCAGCACCATGAGGTCCTTGTACCAGAATACTTGCTTTCTGACAATTCCGGCAGCCATGAGTCGTCGATATCTATTCTCAGGCATACTTAAAGCTTATAAAAAATATCCACGAGCGATGGTTTATTGTGTAGGCAAAGATTTTTTCCACTCCTGTTTCCAAATATACAAAATACTCGTAGTTGAGGCAGTTCATTGGGAGACCCACAACAATTTTGATAAAATGACACAACTCTCGTTCTACCACGTCCGACAGATTGCAGTCCCAATCCTGTGCACCATAGCATAGAATAGCTCTGGAGACAGCGTTAATGTATGAAGTTTATTGATTGAAACGGTTTTCTTTTCATGTTTTCTCAGTTTATTTTCACGTAATTACAATTCTTTGCAGACCAAATGATTTTCCCCATTACCAATAAATGTCAATACTACTAGTATGTTAAATGTTTTTATCAAATAGTTAGCCAAAAGAACCACGGAAATTTTATAAATAATTAGAGACAAGACACATGAACATCAAAGTTTTCAAAGCAAGGAAAAATTTAGAAGTGTCTAGAACATGCCAACACGTGAAAATACAAGATCATACCTGAAAGAAATATCTATAACTAGGTAACACGCATGGTGGTTTTAGGTATTATTGTCTTGTATAATTTCACACCTTGGTCATAACATATGTATATTGGAATGCTTGCCAAGTACAGAATGGAAACTGGCAATCCCAATTCAGTATAGGTATTCATTCATGAACGCATGATCATGCATAATGATTGATATTTTCTTAATGTTTTTTTACCATTTTCTTAATGTCCATAATGTTCATTGTATCTCTTCTCTGGGGTGTACTTTAGTTCTGCCCTCCATTTTCAATACGATATTACTCCACTTCAAACCATCGTTTTTCTAATTTTGCAAATATGATTTGGAATTGTTAGAATCCCCGTTTTTTTGTCGTTGACATTTGAAACTTCCTAAAATATATTTACATAACTTAATTTTATTTTAAAAAGTTGGGGGCAGCACTACAGTTTTTGCCTTAAAGACCACCAAACTATTCACATGATCTATTTTTCCAATTAATCTAATTTTACCAAAAGGATTGGTTGACATTTTTTTTTTTAATTTTATTAAGCTTGCAAGCATCTAAGACTACCAATTATACACAACATCATTCTGATATATTTTCCAAATATTCTATGCTAGTCTGAGATGCGAGCTTGTGAACATACTGACCTCTAAATTAAAAAAATAGAAAATCGCCCGGTTCTCCCGAGATTGAACAGGGTCGAGTCCAATAGTAATTCCTCAACTAATTGCTTGACGGGGACGAGTCCAATAACTCCCTCAGTGGTTACTATTTATTATATATATTATTGCATCTAAACCTCACAACTTTCGATCAGAGTGAGTATCTGTGTCATCGGTGTGTCGTGTGTTATAGTTTCTGGTTTTTACTACCAATTAGTGAGGGTTGGGCTAAAGTTTTTGACTGGGCAAAAACTCAAAAAGTTTTTCGTTAGGTTGTTTCAAATATCAACGATGAGAAAGAGGGGACTCTAACGATTCCAAATCATATTTTTAAAATTAGAAAACGAAAGTTTGAAGTGAAAGAATATCGTTTAGTAAATGGGGGGGGGGGTGGGGGGCAGGACTAAAGTACACCCTTGGACTTCACCCGTAATAAATAAATAAAATGGAACGGATTATGAAATAATTGTTTACGTGTTACAGGCTGGTAAAGACGTGTTTTTTCCTTCATTGAGTCGAGCTATCCAAAATGGAGACACAAGAATCATTGATCGAGCCTTGGATATGGAACCAATCCGCGTTGGATTCAGAGGTGATGAAGCGATTTCTGGTATTATTAAAAACACATTAATTTCAAACTGTTCCCGTTAAGAAAGATCTGGACACCTAACGAAAATAGTTAACAGTAGATCTTTCTAGTCGCAGAACAACGCTTCTTTGCAGAAAAAAAGTCCGCCATGTTGGGCGGGGGGGGGGGCGGGGGGCAGCATAGCTTCCATTCACTTATTGTCAAATTACAATCAAAATAGCATTGAAAATTTAATACCTATTAGGTATATTATTACTACTAGTAATATATAAATATAAATGCAAATAATACGAGAAATTCGGCTAAAATTCATGTTTGCATAAGCGCACACCCTACCATTAAGCGAACGGCATTCACGATATAGGTAAGGTAGCTATATAGAGGACCAGCTAAAGAGCTAAAAGGCACAATCTCTGACTTTTCAAAATCAGTTCCATTAGTACCAGTTCCGTCAGTGATGACTGTAATAACCAATTACAGGTGTTCAGCGATAGTAATTCCCCAACCAACCACGATTCATTATTGATAGATTACTTAACCAATAGCACTATTTAACCTACGTTAAAGGATTTGATACAGGGTTGCCTTGAGGTTAGCACGTACAATGCCTGAAATTTTTATCGAAATCGGTCGATTAGTCTGAAACTTTTGCCTGAAGCAATTTTAGTTGTACGCATGCACGATAGTTAAAAATCGCAATAAAATTGATAGGGCATGATCCTGGGACCTACACCTAACTAACCACCGGACTAAGAATTCCGATTGACCTAAAGAGTATTAGGGAGTTATAGGGAGTTCACATTAGCGTACGAATATAAGATACTGTAGTTCCGACACCAATGAAATTTACAGGGGACCGTCTAGGAACTAATTTGAACAGTCTTGAAGAATTTAATCATAATCAGAATGACTTTATGCGTAAGGAAATAGTTTCCCCCAGCACCTCAAAATGCATCTTTTCTTCGATAAATTTTACGGAACAGTAGTATTTATGACAATTAATTATAAGGAATCTGACAATAAATTATAAGGAGAGGATGCTCATTGTTATCAACCAAATATTTATTTTGGGTTCTACTGCTCCAACCATCCTATTAACAATCAATCCTATTATGGTTATGTTATTAATGGCTCCTTAAAATGACGACATAGCACCTAGAAATAATATAAATTGTGTGTCTGTTTTTTAAGCAGATTTTTGTAGAATTGAATGTTTCCTCTTTTTTAACAATATCTTTCTGCATTTGAGCAATTTTTTCAGGGCCAGAGTGCGAATTAAATACCCGTAACCCGCTCATATTACGATTTTTACATCGAGTGAAGGCAATTTTATTCTAATCTGACATTACCTCTATTCACCATATCTACATTTGGAATCTATTCACAGGATATTTTTTAATTGTAAAATATTATGTGCAAAATGTTTGCTGAACCTAAATTTGGACGTCCTACATTCTCGACCGTACAAATGAATTCAAACCTTAATAAAACATGCCCATAAATCGTTTTAAAACCTTGCATATTTTTTAGCGAATTTTCGTAGAAAATGAAGCTATTGCAATGGCTCCAAAAAGTTTAAAATCAAAATTTTCGAAAATTGTCTTCATTGAAATCCGTTTTGAGGCATTCTGAAGCGAATCCTAGAGTTTAACATACATTTTTCATATATATATATATATATGTGTGTGTGTGTGTGTGTGTCCTTCCAGACGATAACTCTCCTTGGGATTGAGATAAAAATTCCGTTCTTGCACCAATAAATCAAGCTTCCAAAACAAAAGGGATTCATTTTCTGAGAACATTAAATTGGTCAAATTTCAAAAAGTGCTGAAAAAATCACTAAAAATAACAAAAAACTGTTAAAAATAGTTAAATTTATATTTTTTTAGCAAAATATGGCTCAAATAAAGTTTATTAACTATAAAATAGAACCCATCAAGTTAAAAAAGTTATGTACAAAATCATGCTGAAAATGTACATACATTTCATTGTAATATGCTATAAAATCGATAAAAACTACAAAAAAGTTAAAGACCCAAAATCTCTTTATGAATTGCAGAATGTTATTTAGAACGAGTGTATTGCCATAAAATTAGTAGTTAACAATTGTTTCCCCTCATAGTCCTTAATTTTCAAACCATTGTACTCGTAACAATTATAGTGCTCATACAATAATTTGGGAAGATTTGCTCATGCGATCATGCTGCATGACTGAAACTTTTTATCATCGCAACATCATTTTTGTTATTGGTGGAAGTTGTTTGTCATTGTAGCATTACCGTATTATAGAATACGTACGAGTATATTGATGTGGTACACATTTTATTCCAACATTTTGTAATTTTTCACGATATAGATATGATGAGTGGGACGTCCGTTCTGCACATTGCTGCAGGATACTCACACGCTCCGCTGGACAAGCTTCTAAGACATCCGCCCACCAAAATTCTGATTGATGCGGCTGATAACCGAGGAGCCACCCCTCTGATTGTTGCTGTAGCCAATGGGAACGTTGATGGAGTTCGGTTACTTCTTGAAAACGGAGCTAAAACCAGAAACCATATGCATGAAACTGGAGAGACTGCACTTCACATTGCGTCAACACTGAAGGACTCATCCATCTTGAAGCTAATACTGAAGTACAACGATTCGCAATCTTTTCTGGACTGGTTTGATAGAAGTGGAAATACAGCCCTGCTGACGAGTACTGAATTCGAAGCAAGGTGTACGGAAACTTTACTAAAAGCAGGAGCTAATCATTTAGCCAAAAATAGGAAGACTGGAAGGAACTCTCTCCACCTTGCCGTACTGCATCAGAGGAGGGAACTAGTCGAATCGCTTGTAACTAGATTTCCAGAGGTTCCTTTTATCTCAGCAACCGACGAAAACGGAGATTCTCCCTTTAAACTTGCCATGGAACTAAAAGATACTGAATCAGCAATGATTCTTCTGAAATCTATCGCTGGAAAAAAATTAGTGCTGGACTTTCCTGATTCACTTATAACTGCGATCCGAATCGGCAAATTCGAGCTTTTCAACGCCATTCTTGAACGTTCAAACACACAAGAAGTAACGTCTTATTGTAACGATGATGGAGAGTCAGCGCTAGCAGTCGCAGCTAACCAAGAACGTGTTGACATGGTGGAGAAGTTGATACAGAAAGGGGTTAAACCTATTATTCAAAGTGACGGCGACTGCAAAAGCATACTAGAAACCATTGAAAGCCTGAATAACATCCAGATAACGAAAACCTTGCTTGCTGCATATATTAAAGAGCTTAAAGAGGTGGATGACGAAAATAAAGAAGCTCTGTTAGAAATTATCATACGCAAATCGACTATACGAACATTCATCTTATTCCAGCAATCGGGTTTGTTCAATTTTATTGACGGAGAGTTCACTAGTCCTGTATTAATGGCTGCAAGAATGAAAAATTATAATGCTTTACTTTTTTTGCTCCTGTCACCAGGTTGCTCGCGTTGGGACTGGTCAAGTTTCCAAATTCCCCAAAAAAACGATCTTCTTCGGATGTATCTCAAAGAAGAAATATATGCTTCAGATATTTATGTTCTTAGTGGGGTCCGTCCGGAAAATCCTGAATTAAAATCGTGCCCATCTCAGATGCACTTGTTCAAAAATAGTAGATACAATCGTAATATTTTTCACGCCTGCGCTTTAGGTGGATGTTTGGACACGGTTATTTTTCTTTTCCGTTACTGTCAACTTTTTCACCCAGAACAATGTAAGAAACTTGACGAGCCAGATGACACAGGGTTAACGCCGCTTCTGCTATCCATTAAAAGTAAAAATGGAGACGTTGCCATTTTCTTTATTCAAAAAGGAGCAGACCTAATCAAAACTGATTCAACAGGAGAGAGCCCATTAAAAGCGCTGAAAAAATATATCCCGGATCACAAAATCTTTCTAATGAACATCATGACTCAGTGCATAGTGAAGGAACGCAGAAAGCTCAAGAAAGGCCCAAAAAATGAGCTTAACTTTGCCCTTCAACTGTACGTACTGTGCCCTGAAGGAGCGAAAAACATTACTGATGTCGGAATGGAAATTTGCCAAATGGATTACTACAAATATAAAGAAGTCCTTTGTCATCCATTGCTCGATTATTTCGTTTGGTATCTCTGGCAGAGAGTTGGGACATTAATGAAGGTACGATTTTATATTGCAGCCATCTCTACCGTCCTATTTTCGGTATACATTACTGTAAAATATAGCAGGACCGACGGTGCAAAAGAGACTGTGATTGAGATGTTCTTGTGGTGGATATCATTATGGTCAGCGAAATTGTCTTTGTTTTTCCATTTACCAATATTTTACGTTCGCGCAAATTTCGGTCGTAGGATCTTATTGATGTCCACAGTTTTCGTTCCTCTTCTCGTAATGATTTACTTGCTGCTTTTAAATGCAGCTGACAGAACTTCATTGGAAGTTGGCGGATCTGCCGTTTTAATATCTTGGTTGAGTCTTCTTTTCCACGGGGTAGCCACTCCTAATGATGGCGTCACCATTCAGACTATTTGGATGATTTTTCAAAAAATGTGTTTTGCTATACCGATTTTCCTCATCATTACGGTCGCATTCACTCTATATCTGTTCACGCTTTTTAACCGACTTCTAATATATAACAATCCATTCCACGCCTTTATCTACACAGCATACCATATTAACCAAGGCTCCGTTGAGGTACCTTCATTTCTGTATCAAAAAGAAACTAACGAAACTGATTCAGTAACCAACGCAACCGAGGAAGACGCTTTAAATAATATGATGAACAGCACTGCTGATGAACACATCAGTAAAAAAACGGAACTTAGAACGATGCTTGTAGAAGGGATAACAGTCCTATTTTACACATTGGTCGCTTCTGCTTTAACCAATATGCTGACTACTGTAGCTATACGAGCAGGAAGGGAACATTTAACAGCGAAAGACGGCAAAACCATTGCACGTAAATTGAGCAGAATTCATGAATGGGCATTATTCATGAACGGGAAATTTCACGCAGTCTTGTTGCAGTTCAAAGCTTTATGGCTGGTCGGTCTTGATCCTGGAACTAAAGACGCATTCGTCGTTCCCAAAGAATTGCATCCTGTTAGAACGGTGGGTGGATTTGACTTGTTCAAGATGAAAGACTTTCTAACCGAAAACGAGGATCTCCTATGTAACAAAGAAATACCTTACCTACTCAAACTTCTGGAACAAGAATCTATAAAGCTGTCCGAGACTACAAACCAGTAAAAAATATTAACAACACTATGAACTATGAACCTACAAAATAAGATTTCTAAGGATTGCGAGTTGAAAGGTAACTTTGGTTACCGGTAAGCACGGAAACCGAATGGTCTTAATTGACTCAATATAAAACCAGCCAGTTCATATTCTGGTTGAAGCCGTTTTAATAAGCATTTATAATAGGCGTGAGAAAATGTAATCATCCAAAACTCGTCGTACATCAACCAAAACTGTTTCATGAATAGTGGAAGTTGTACAACGTGAACAAGGTATTGTTGGGGACTTTTTATGAAGATGAGATTCTCTTTTCATCCGTTCTCGCTTCTCGTTCGATATTCCTGAGGGTTGGATGTTGTTGAGAGGAAGTCTGACAAAAACTGGGGCGAGTCGCAATTTTCTGGCCACCTGACCGCGAAAGCTCTTTCCCACTCCTGCAAGGATCTCCCATACAACAGTATTATGCTCCTTGGTCCCTTTCTTTGGGGTTTGATATGTCTATTGAATGGTTTTTTCAAAGAATCATGAGCCGGAGCAAAAGCATGGAATTATCAAGACAGGGTTGTTCACAGTTCTGAACGTAATTCGTACTTTTTAAATATACTACGGTTAATGAAAAAGATGGCAATTTTCACTTTTACATTATCACTATGCAATTTGTAGGGCAAGTAAAGTTTAAAAAAAGCAGAATACGAACGTTCGTAAAATTGTACATACCCATATTATTTATTTACTTTTAGTAATAAGCAGTTGACGAATCTAAGGGACAAAGCAGTGACAAAGATCTCACTAAAGTGGAGACCTTTAAGATCATAGATATGTCATCATGATGGAAATTTGGTACCACAATTATTATTATTATTTACAACTATTATTTAGAATACGTTTTTTGTCATAAAATTAGTAATTAACCATTTCTTTGCACTCGAAGTGCTCAAATTTCGAAACGATGTAACATAATACAGGTAATACAATATTTTACGAAATGATGCTGCGAAACCCGGATAACCCACGTATTGTACGGGGATCATATTGCAAGCTATTTGCGAGTGATAGTAAAGGTCGATAGGTTAAACAATGACCACCGGCCTATTGTGACGTCATAAGCCGCTTGAAGCCCTGAAAACTGGTTAGAGCTCCACCGTCCCTTCAATGATCGAGGAGCCTCCCCTTAATTTCCTCTCAGAATGAACTTCGGAGCGGCCCTTAATTAACGACTAACCACCGCATCCTGTTATTCCGTTTAGGAGTGAGGCTGTTCAAAAGAAGCGAATTCGAGCGAAATCAAAGGGGCGGCTTTGCGTTTAGACACATCAGAGATTTCGTGCACCACGTTTGAAAACCATAGCAGGCGAAAACGCAGATGAAAACCGAGGGTAAATTAAGAGTGTGCATATTATAATCTTTATATAAAATAGAGTGTTATTATGCGAAACGTAGGGATAGGCCGGAAATCTCCGATTTTAGAGTCCTGGTTTATCGTAGTAAAGGCAATATAGGGAATATAAATTAGAAATACTGTCTCTTTTAAACTGTTTTGCTCCCCAAGCTGCTACTAGATTGAGTTGGTGTCACCACTCCAGTATGTAGCAACTAAGAATATATGTGTTACGGAGACAATACCGCTGTCAATCGAACAGAAATTTATTAATTTAAGAACAACACAAAATAGCAATTAAACTCAAAATATTTAGCGCTCTTCGTCTCACACTCAATTCAAAAATTTATAGACCAGCCAAAACAATATTTTCGTAAAGTAAAGCGTCGTTGCAAACGAGTGGGTTAGTGCAACATATGGTTCGGAACATCCTACCGCAATTTTGAATTTAACTCTTTTTGACATCTTTGACTCTTTTTTTAACTTTTGTGACATAAGAGACGAATGAAATGACGGGATCTATCCTGATCAGCTGAGTTAGCTAAATTCTCTCCTTTTCACCCTAGGAATGTGAAATTTGATTGGGCGCCAGATTCGGATGATATCATGCATTTTGTGGCTTGGCATCTTTTGTACGCAGAGCATCGTTTTGGGGGGCTATTATTAACTAGCCGCTACGGCTCGCTTCGCTCGCCTCCACGCCTCAATCGGGAAGAATATTCCTCTGGTCTCGAATATTCCATAATTCTTTTTCTCTATTCCAATGTATGGTTTCATGTAGGTAGGTATGATTTTTAGTGTTCACTCTTTCATTGAAAACCATAAAGATATACTTATAATCAATTTCGAATGAAGTGTCAGGAATGAAAAAAGAATTCGAATGACAAATCCATTCATTCAAATGATGAGAATGATCTAGATAATCGAATAGGTACTTTCTTCGATGGCCCATCTACTGAAATACATACCTACTAAATCAATTTGTACATTTTGATCTATGCCATAGATCGAAATCTCCAAATTAATTTAGAACGTTTCAACTAGAAATCTTGTTGATTTGAACTCCGTACTTCCTTCTGAACCAGAGCTATAGAGAAGACATCGATCTTCGCAAATTATCTGGTGAGGATCTTTCAGCAGATTTTCAGGAGGATTGTTGATAAATATTCGGACCAACTTCACTCAAGATCTCTGGAATCTGTTTTAGAAGATGACCTCCTTCAGTCATTCAAGTGCTTCCCTTTAATTTCCTCTCGCTCTAATCCCACCAGAGCTTGCTAAGGAGCGGCTCTTAATTAGCAAATATCCACCGCATTCTGTTTTTCCGTGTAAACTCCACAGCTAGCGGCCAGTCGGCCATGATTCCCCTTGACCCTCGATTAGCGCTCCTACCGGCCGTTCTCGGATAGTAACAACTGAAACCCTTCGCAGAGTTTTGCCCCAATTAGCACCCTTAAGGCTCACCAACTATTTCTAACGTGGACTTTGCCCTTTGCCCAGCCATGGTGTAAGTCTGCTAGCTACTCTACTTAATTAAGACCCCTCCAGGGACGGCTAACTTCACCGTGGGCATCTTGTCTACCACTCCCGTTATTAAGCGAGGCTCCAAGTTTGGAAGGTTTTTCGGGAAAAGTTTTAATAACGGTAGGAAATCGGATTAAGGGCACGGGGTGTTAATTACCACCAGAAAGGCAAACTCAACGTGCGAAATGACGTAAACGCCTGACTTTCATAGGTAATCAGTCACAGGCCCAACCCAGTATGAAATTATTTCTTGAATGTCAGATTGAAAGTGACGTATAGGCCGGGGCTGAGAAACATGGGGTTCAAAGCATCGTTATTAGCAAATTTTCGTAGAGAATTGCTATTGCAAAGGCTCCAAATATTTTAAAATCAACATTTTTGAAAATTTTCCACATTGAAATACGTTTTGAGACATTTTAAAATAAATCTTCTTAGGATTGAGATAAAAATTCCGTTCTTGTGCCAACAAATCATGTTTTCCAAACCAAAAGATGAATTCGTTGGCCAGAATTTTTTGAGTTCATAAAATTGGTCATATTTCAAAAAATGTGTTCTAAGAAAATCCCTCAAAAGGGCTGAAATCCATTAAACTTGCAAAATTTTAATAAAATAAGTTCAGCACCAAATAACAAAACCATCGAAAAATGTATGCTGAAAAATGCACTTAAATTTCATTAACGAAAAATGGAAAAAACTACAAAAAAGTTGGAAATCTCTTCTTTTTTGAGTCGCTGAACATTTCGTATCTTGAACTAGTATTTTTGCCATGAAATTGGTAGTTAACAATTTGTTTTCACTCCAAGTCCTGAATTTTCAGAACAATGTAACATAGCATTGTACGAAAATTCGCTCATACGATCATGCTGCATGCCTGGAACTTTTTTGTATTATAATAGTAGTAGTTCACATGGTAGGATTTGTTGTGAGAACTTGAACTTGAGAATGACTATGAAAACAGATCGTATTCGGCAAATGATTCCGAATTTATAATGGTGATTGCCCAACCAAAATCATTCCCTGTCGTTGCCAAACCACGTCATATTGGTGATACGGCGCTTCCACATCCTCAAAGATCATTTAAGTCTGTGTGTGCATGCTCATGATTTTTGCAGTGCGTCCTTGATAGGGCACAGTTATTTATTGACCATTAACAATCATAAAGGTGTGTAGTAGGCTACCCGTTGAAAATGTACATCGAATTAGATGCTGAAGATACTTCATGATGATCTCTACTACTATGATATATTAGAGTTAAATGAACTGTGTAATAAATTGTGTTTTCTACTATCTTCGTATTCGGTAAGCCTGTGCGAACATAATATTGGAATAACTATTGTTGTTTTCATTATTGCTTCCGAGTCTTCCTATAGATTGCGAAAGCTTTTTTTTCACTTCCGGGAGAAAAAAATTGTTAGTCTCCAAAATCAAAATTTCCATTCGCATTTTACGTTTTAGACTATTCTGAACAACTTTGGTCTCGTATCTGTCTGTGTGTGTGTGTGTGTGTGTTCTGTTGTGTGTCCGTAAATCCTTGTAACAAGCTTAATTTCCACCGTTTTCATCCGAGTTAGATGAAATTTTCAGGAAATGTGCGAGCTAGAGGGTAGACGGCCCCCTATCAGTTCATAGTTCGTGACTCAATAATTCACTCTGCGTATGCACAAAAGTAAATTCTACCAAGCGTCATTTATTTTCTCACGTCCTAGTGGTCCGATCTCCCTCAAATTTGGATGATAGTTGGGAGAAGACGATTTGATTGCCTCATATCAATTTCTACACGATAGTATCATTAATAGCGACTGCGCATGCCCCCGTTAGTGAAATACTTGTAACGACCTTATTTTCCAGTTTTCATCCGATTTTGATGAAATTGTCAGTGAATGCGCGGGTTAGGTTGTGTATGGTCCCGTACCTATTTCAATGTTCTCAACTCATCAGTTCATTCTTCGCATTCGCAAATGTAAATTACATTAGTATAATTACTTAATTGGTCAATTACGGCGTTTCATGCTTCTTCTTGATTTCCTCTTTCATTATTTAATACTTTTCAATCATCTATACATTCATGATACTTAAATGAGCAAGCTCTGTGCCACACCCAACTGGCAGACGTTTTGTTAAAAGGGCAAACCAGCGCGGTCATACATTCATACCGACTCTTCAGATACTTGCAAAACTCCAATCTTGAAGAGCCAGTCGCAAATTATTCGTTAGTAATCGATCATCTTTTCCAGTCTTTTTTGTAGTTCCAATCAACTTGATGATATATTATATTTAAAATTCTAAATTTGCGGCCACCACTTTGTTGTAAGCGTTAATTGCTGTACCATCACTTAGTAGTAGTTAGTGAGTTTTCAGGCAAACGACTGAAAACACGCACTATCATCAATTCACATAAGATTTGCCGTTTCTGCACCATTTCATTCATTTGTTTTCGTAGTTATAACTAATTAGGCCCCAAAGTTTCTTATTTTAATAAAATTATTACTATCTTATTACACTTTTGTTATTTAATTTTGCAATAAACACTCTACTAAAACCTAATCTAGTTTTACAATTTTCTTCTTTATTTTGCCTAAAAACCGCTTGACGTTTGGTATTAGCTTACCTACTTAATTTACTAAACTTTATACTTTTTACCGACCTTTTACGTACCTAATGATACATAGCTCGCACATGCAGTTAGGTTGTTTGTGGATCTTTTCCCTTCTGTTCTCTATAACATGGGTATTATTGACACGAAAGGATTTTAAGAGAGACCGTAGATATTTTGGTTTGGGACCGCCCATAATCTTGGGATAAAAGATGTGACAATATCGCGACCCCACGCTCGCCCTTCTTACATTCCAACCCCCTGTGACCTCGGGCATCGTCATACGGCCCTGAACCCCGTTGTTTGTCATGTTACGAGGTAACTTTCGATCTTGGCTAGAGAAAATAAACCGAATCCCTCAACGTTTGAACCTGAAAACCGCTATTTCATAGATTTATGTATCTTACCTACCTATGAGTTTCAGTCATATCCTACTTTTCCGATGCCTGTGCTCTTTGGCTACGACCAGACTTGCAACAAACATAAATTGTTAAGTAATGCATACAGTAAAGTGATGTCCCCCTGGCTGGTTAGTAGTAGCAAATCTAAATTATCATCGCTTTGCTAACTGGAAGAGTTGTGATTAATTGGCTACTTTAACTTATTTTTACACACACACATATATATATATATATTTTATTTTTGATTTTTTTTTCGTAAATTATATTTTCCGACCACCTGCCTCAAAATATTTCACGCGACTGTTTTCTACCTTCACAAAAACTACAAATGTATTTATATATATACATGGATGGTTAGAAATAATCACGAACAGCCAGCAACGGTTAGGGCGATTACATATTTCATCCCGATGGAAACAACAAAAATATAAGTCCTGATAACAAAAATAGCTCAATATTGTAGATAACAAAAATTGAACTTGAATTTATGACGAATTTCCAATACGACGTGGTAACTCAACTGATAGGAACCGCTTCATTGATAGCTCAGCTGACGGGAAAGATGACCTCGGCCCACGAATGCACGGTTTAATACACAGTTTAAACATACACGTGATTAAGCCCAAGTCTCGATATTACGCAAATAGTTCTACTCCACTAGTCCTTGAATAAGAATTTGTCATTAACTTAAAACAATGCAGAGGAAAATGCAACAAATTATTACACAATGGTTTATTATTACTGTATTTTGTAACTCTTCAACGCGATCACCTCGTCTATAACACTGCCCAAAAAAAGTGTCCTCAGTCGTGCCTTCAAGAAACTGGTACTGGTGGGTGCTGAATCCGAATCCGAAGCCCGTTTTTCACTTAGACGTATGATTTTTGAGGTAGGGCACCTGTATTTTTTTTAAATTTCTTGAATTCCAGGTTAATTTATGTTCCATTAAAAGGTAATATTCTTGTAGGAAATTTAACGCTGAACACGCATATACCACATATGATATGTCTGAAATGTCTCCTAAATGTGTCTTTTGCCTAAAAATGTGGTAATGTGGTTTTTCGCTGATTTTTTACGATTTTTCCTACAGTTTTTTTTTTTTTTTTTACAGTTTTTTTTTTTATAAATTACACGAGTTGAAGACCTGAAAAAAATTGTGCTATTACTTGGACTATTTTTGCGTCTAATGAGACCCCCACCAGACGTAGAGGTGTGATAATTGATATTTTGCAATTGTTGATAAATTCTTAATTCTCAGTATATTACCAAAATACACGTAGCTGCTGGTGGTCTCATTCGAAGAAAAATATTCCTAGTAAAAGCCTTCGGGTCGCCAAGTTGTGTAATTTGTACAAAAAAATATTTCAAAAAACTGTGGAAAAACCGTCAAAAATCGGTGAAAAACCACGTTTTTTTACAGTTGTTAGGCCAAAGACACGTTCAGGAAGCATTTCAGTCCCATCTTATATGTGGTATAGATGGGGTTCAGCGTTAAATTTCCAACAAAAATATCACCTCTTAATCAAACATAAATAGTCTTGGAATTTAAGAGATTTTTTCTTTAAATGCAGGTACCGTACCTCAAAAATTAGGCGTCTGCGTGAAAAATGTGCTTTGGATTCGGATTCAGTACCCTCAAAACCCCCAGGACCAGTATCAGTTTCGTGCACGACATTTTTTTAAAACTTGTTTATTATTAATAATCAGTATAATTATTATCATTAGGTATGGTGCCCCAGCATCACCTTGAATTCCTCAAGTGAAGTTTTACATATAGTAAAACCTGTTTAATTGGAACCTCTGAAATTGATAAAACTGTATAATTGACAAAATCGTGGTCACAACTCCTTGGAGGGCCCTCTCTAATTGACAGAAGCCCTACCTCCTTAATTGACGAAGATATGTTCTCCGAGGACCTCTAGTACTGACGAGACAGGCACCCCCCTACACTCCTTGAGATGTTTTGAATTGATGAATCAATATCCGTGTGACCTTTTTTCATAAGTTCTGTTCATCAAACGATTTCCTGTTCAGTGCGAATAACAATTTCTAAGCGAAAACACACCGGTTTGGATCTCAGGGTTGGGTCAGTGAATTTTGTCAAATGTTTGCATTTTCAGAATCAACTATGCCCCGAATTTTGAGGAAACGTGAGTTGGTGAAGCGGAATGCGTCGAGGGACACGGGAAACTCAAACGTATGCGACCATCTGAATTCCCCGAACTAGAGAAATGCCTAACGGAATGGATAAAGCAGTGTAAGAGCAAACAATGCCGATCATCGGCGCTCTAATAAAAGAGAAGACTCACTCGCTTGCACACAAGCTGAAAGTTAGTGACAAAGTTAACGCTAATAATGGATGGCTTGAGGGGTATAAAAAAAGACATGACATCGTATCCCGAAGAATTTGTGGACAAAGCAAGGAAGTGGATCAAACTGTAACTTCACATTGGATTAAGGACCTCTCGAATATTCTGCAGGATTATTTTCCACACGATGTATTCAACGCCAATGAGACCGGCTTGTTTTCAAGTGTCTACCAAATGCTTTGAAGGACCAAGAATGTCACGGCGGGAAGATGAGCAAAGAACGAATGACCTTCTATGCACCAACTCTCCTCGAAATGAGAAATTTCACCTGCTGGTGGTTGGAAAATCTGCCAAGCCACGGTGCTTCAAGAATGTAAAACACTTACCAGTCACCTACCGCAATAACAAAAAATCCTGGACGACGAGAGTCGTTTGAGGATGGCTCAAATCTGTAAATCGGCAAATGAAATTGGAGAACAGGAAAATTTTCTTTTTATATCGACATGTGTACAGCTCACACTGAAATTCTCGCTCTTCAACATGTAAAAGTGATTTTTTTTACCAGAAACACCACAAGTGTTTTGCAGATTCGTGACCAAGGCATAATTCAAAATTTCAAGTATCATTACAGAAAAGAAATTGTTTGGTACATCGATCGTTGCATGTCGGAAGGAAATAATGATGGTTATGACATTTCTCTCCTTCAAGCCATTCGTTTCGTGAAAAAAGCTTAGTTTTATGTTACATTCAGTACAGTTTCAAACTGTTTCCGTAAATGTGGATTCAACTGCGGAGATGAGTGAAGAAGTACAAGAAATTTTGAAAACGTAATTGGAGTGGAGAATGGACCAACTTTTGAGGAGCACGTTGCTGTTGACGACCGGTGACTGTTACTGGAGAACTGACTGAAGCATATATAGTCAACCTGGTGTCTTCAAAATCAGACGACGAGGAAAAGGAAGAAGATCCGGACAATGGCAAAAACCCGGTAGTACACGTAAACAAAATCAACGCATTAAAAGCTTTGGAAACGGTGAATGCCAGCGATGCCACTAGTAGTTGTCACTTCCTTTGTTAATAGGTATTGGTTAAGACAGTAAAAGCCTGTCTTATGTCGATGTTGTGTTGTTTGGAGGGATACAGTATTTTCCTACCTCAATAAATTAACTTACCTACATGAATAAATATTTTTCATTCAATAATAGGTTAGTAACTCACCTCGTGTTTTCCATGCGTAATCATCCTCTCGCTCCGATGGATCTGAAACTATTACGTCACAAGAATTAATAAAATTTCAACACAATGACGAATGAACTACCAAATGAATTATTGAACTGATCTAAACTATTGACTTTATTGACATTATCTGTGTAGTTGCAGGTAGCAAGTTGTTAAAATTGTTGCACTGCATCTGAAAACCCTTTCAAAACAAGATGAATTCAATGTGTCAATAATCAGAATGATCTATGCCGAACCTAAGTTTTTACAATGTAAATATAAGTAGCAACTTGGAAAAACCATACGGAACTTATATAACATCATGTAAGCTCTTCTTCATCAAAGAGCAGTAATATAATGAAGTAAAATAGCAAGGAAGAAATTAGAAGACGTGTTTGAAGAGAGAAAAGTAGAAGAGCCATGCTACAGTGCTGGAGGATATCGAGTTTGAATTTTATTACTATTTTCATTTTCATTATCCCTCTCCTTCTCCTTGGATTTATGAATATTCACTTGGGTGTGTCATTTGCTTTAAAAAAAAAATTTTAAAACAGAGATGAGTTCTGTTCATTTTGCGTCGCGTTCCCTGTAAAGCAGCGATTCAAGAGCGCCTTTGAAAGCGCCCACCTACTACTTACTTTGGTCAAATAAACCGCGGTAAGTTGAAAAATGAGCTGAGAAACATCTGGAATAAAAAATGAGAAAACAGAATTTTTTTACTATTTTTCCGATTCAAAAATCTCATTTGACACACAAGATGCATGTGGACATGGGCTTTATTAGGCCAAGACGAAAGTCACTCGGGCTCCCGTATTTGAAAATTTTTTGCATGTGATGTATGCAAATATAATATTCTTCCTGTGTATGTAATTCTGGAACCATGATATTGTGGTTCATCCTCTCACTGACAAGCAAAGGGAGTGGAATCAAATAAGACTCCGGAAGCGCCGCAAACCAAACAAACCTTCCAACTATTTCAGCAGGATCGCATTAGGGAGAAAAACCTCGCTACTCTCTCTAATGTACATAATGTAGGAATATATTCACATATCCTCCATACATAAGGAAAGAACGATAGCTCACAGAGTTGGGACAATGAAACCGGCGGAGTTAGTAAGTCATAGGATTCATACGAGACGAAAGGGTGTTATTAATGTCTAGCGTGTATGGATGTATGCCCGCTACGGTCGCTAATCAAAAAGGTGCAAATTTTCACACAAAGTTTAAAATTTCTGTGGTTAGTGAATTGGTGTTCTCCCAAGTTCAATACGAGTTTCTTCATAGGTAGGCAGTTCATAAATATCAATGAAGCTTAGACAATCATATTCAAAATCATTTTTCCGTTGTTGATGGGTCATCACTTTTTGCTCTTTGAGGCTTATTTCTTCACAATCGACCGACGGTGCTCCTTTGTGACACCTGGGAGGCGTTCCGCAATGGGGGTTAATCTCGACTCGGGAGTTATAACTTAAAAACGGCAGTGAAATAACTGGATTAACTCTGGATTAGTTCATGATCCTCCGTGGTGGTACGGGTCCCTAGAAAACAATAACGAGGAATGAAGTCGCACAGATCAGCTGAAGGGTCTCTGAGACTCTTTTCTTTCCTAATCGACCTACGGTGACGAAGTTTGAAATGAAGCTCTTCTGGGAAACGCAGAATACGATTACAACATATGGAGGCGAACTGAACAGCTGAAGGACCTAAGAGGCTAAAACCTAAACCGTTCGGAAACGTACTTGGCCCACTCCTGTACCTACTCTACACCAGTGAACTACCTGAAATCAGTGGAAACACAACCGCCACTTTCGCAGATGATACTGAAGTGCTGGCTGTGGGATAAATATTATTGACACTTCTATTCATAAGCTCAATCGATCTATTTCACAAATCTGAATATGGACGCCGAAATGGAAAATAAAAATAAATGAGGCAAAGTCGGTGAATATTGATATTACAAACCTTCAAATCTGCTACTTTCCCGCTTACCTCAATGGCAAACTCATCCTTTACGCCAATTAAGCAAAATATCTGGAGATGACGTTGGATGCAAAGTTGCGATGGAAATCGCACGTGAATGATAGACATAATGCATCATTATCTAAATGTGGAAATCATTAATGAAACTATGAAGAAAATTTTCATCACTCACCAAGGGCGACTACCCACCCCCACCCCTTCCCCCCAGGAAGTTCCCGTTGCTTGATGTAAGCGATTTGTTTAGAAGAATGAAAAGAAGGAAAACGAACGAGCTAACACAGTGAATGTAAAATAATGAAATAATTAGTTCATCTAAGTTCATCAGCTATCAGACTTTGTCAAAACACGTTCTGTATCTTTGTTTTGGATTGAATATGTAGTAAATCAGATCAAAATTAAATTACTAATAAGTTTTCAACTTAGTTTAATAAAAAATGTAAAAATAAATATAAAACGTGTGTTATTCTTTTGAAATGGTGAAGCGTCGTCATGCGTTTCATATCAACATTCTACTTCCCGAGTCCCAAAATACAGATAAGGACATGAAGATGCCAAAATGTGCTGTATATATTTATATTTTTTAAAACAACGCAGTAAGATATATGAGACTTTTCACGAGCGGAAAAGAACAAAGGCTATTGGCGGAGATTAATCCTGCTGAGAGGGCGAATGTTGAAGGATTCTGTTCTCTCGTCCCACGCCCGGGTCAAAAGGAGTCTAGAGGATTCTGTGCCGACTAATTAGATCGAGATTGCGTCTCGCTCCTCTTAAAACACTCTCGGCGGCAGAAGAGCTCGAAGAAAGGCTGGAGAAGCGACTCCAGACAGTAATTCAGTTCTTCCCTTAGAAATGCGCTAACCTAATGCTCCAAAGTACAATCTATGGAGGCATGATGGCAAGCAGGTCCGTTGGAAATGGACCCAAAGTAGGTAAACTTTGGAATTGGAAAAGCAACGTCTCTTGGCATCTTCTCGCTCGCTCATACCAGTCAGTGCGCAGTGACAGTAAGCCAAATGCGATTCTAACTTAGCGAAAATGTTGAACATTTATGTATAATGGTAAATTTAGAATCATTTCCGCTCACAACGGAGCCGTTCTTAAAAAAATAACTCCGTCATTTTGCATCCAACAGAAATGGTTCCCCACTCATTAGGAAGATTGTAATTGACACAAAAGCCTGCCCAAACCGCTATTAAAATAAAGGTAGCTGAGCTATACGCAGTCATTAATGAACTAAACAATCTTCGTGGTACAATAACAACGTGGTTAGATAGTAAACTACTACATAATTATCATTTGGTTCAGCAAACTGATGCGTACTACCTCTACTGTACGGAAGTACATGGAAATGTCGATATGAATCGACATTCACGCCATGAGATGTGGATATATTCTTATGGATTGTCGTGGATTATGGTTGCCAAATTCTTGAGTTATGTGGACCTGGTGATGATGAACTCGAGGTATGTGAATCTAGGGAGTTGAATAACAAATTTGAACTAATAAAGAGAGTATTGGAACCTGAACCGATGAAGCCCTATCGACTCATGACTATATCTTACACCAACATGAATAGATGGAGGTTGATTCTTTTCTCCGAAGCAACCGGGGAACCTATGGACAAATGATCAGAGTATGCTGGTGCTGGTGGACAGTAACCCGGCACCATCGTAACGATATCTGGATAGGACAAGACTCCGGAGCCCGATTACCTACGAGAAGTACCGGAGGCACTCGAGGGGATACTTGGAGTCAAAACACAAATCCCAGGAGCCTTGATGAATTCTTGATTGATAAGTCAAGCCACCGTTTGTTCTTGTTATATAGAAGGACAAAGCTCCGAAGCCCTGATGATTAATCATTGCACCATCGTCTTTGATAATAAAGGAAGAAGCTGGGGGGCTTTGGATAGGGAGATGAACACGCAGAGTCTTAGACAGACACCAACGGATAGGAAGTTAGCGTAGGTGGTGCTGGTAGCTAGCAAATGAAGAATTCGAGTTTGAGTGCGAGAATTGGTGGTCCCTGACCGTGGAAGTAGCTTTATGTTCTCGATGTCTCCCTTCTTATAGGCTTTTTGTCCTTTCCCTCTCTGCTTGCAAGACGGTCGTTTTCTTATCTGTTTATTGAGTGAAAACTATATTAAGTATGAGTTGGACAAGGTATGGATGTTCCCATGTACTCCTATGCAGTAAAAGTACTCGACATCAGGCTACAGATGCAAATGAGAACTAAGAACTTTGATCTAAAAATCAGGTTCGGCGCCCCTGAATCCCCCCACCCCCTTCCACCCCTTCGCTTCTCTCCTCTCCTCCACTGCAAATTTTCAGCTCAAACCTCAAATAGTTTCGATTAAGAAGCGATTTTTTACCGTCTCACAGGAAATTTTACGCTGATTTTACACACCTTTCTTTTTCTTTAAGGAAATTGCACAGATAGTTACAAAAGGTGCGAGGGCCGCTTTAGAGTTCAATTTATAAACCGTAGTCTAAGTAAATCGACAGGGTTCTGCAGAAGGTGGAGGAACTATGTTGGTGAGGTCTGGTGAAACCAGAAACCTCACTTAATTGAAATTTCCACAACGCGGTGAGGTACGATGGAAGGGGGACGGTCAGATCACCTCCGGCCAGAGTTATGCCAACCATTTTATTATTACACTGAAAACCAGCAGCGTTCCAATTAATGAAACAAACCTGATATACCGCGATCGTTGGGCTTTATTAAGAGAGATCTAAATGCGGGTGGTTTCATTTATGCGGTGTATCAAGTTAGTAACAACAAATTATGTTTAGATAAAAGGTGAATCGGTAAGAATATGTATGTACCAACTTGTATAATAGGTAGCTATTACACCAGTGCACTGTGGGTGTTTGAACAGGGTTAAAGATTAGGAGAAACGCCATAGACGATGGAAAGGCGCTGTACTTACGATGGGTCGTTAAAGATTTCACATTACGAAAAATATGCAACTTTTCTGGTGGCTGAGATAATATGAGTATAATTCTGTAATTCATTACTGACGAACAATGCAGAAAATGAAACTGTGTTCTCTATAGGACACGTCGAATAGAATTACAACGTGTGGAACAACCCAGATCATCTGCGTGAACTGTGAGGCTGATTTCTCTCTCATTCTAATCCTACTCGTAATCTCGGTGTTGTTTGAAACAGAGTATCACACGAGAAGTAATGTTGCGAAACATACAAAAATTAGTAGAAAACCCCTTCAACTACGAATATCTATTACTGAAGAAGAACAGCAATGCTTGGAACGAAATTATTAAATTCATAAATAACACTAACATCAAAATTTAAGACCACGAGTATTATACATATAACGAAATAAGTTTAACTATATTCAATGGAAACAAATATGTTTAAATATAAGAAAATCAGTTGTACTATTATTATCTGACGTTTTGGAACACAAATATGTATATATTATGATTAATTTGTAACGTAAAATATAACCTAGTATAAGATGATATTGTAATTATTATGGCTGAATGTAAATAAATACTATGCCAATAAATAAATAAATAAATTTAAAAAAAAAGTATAAAACTCCGAGATCTGCAAGTGTTGCCATTCGATTCAGCGTAGAAAAAAATACATAGAAATCGGCCCTAAAATTGCATTTTCATTTGCATTTTCAGGGTAATTTTTCACTACAACCCTTGATTTCGTAGAAAAAACCAAGTTTTTTGACATGCGAACATAATTTTCTCCCCCAATTAGCAAAGTAAACGTAAAATATTCCATGACGCTTAAAAGCTGACAGTTTGAGGAAGTTTTTTCCGAAGAGTGCACACCGAAAAATTCCCAAACCGGTAGGTAGCAGAACAACGGGCAGAAAAAACGTCGATTTTAAATATTTTTTCTGATGTTCTACTTTGGTCTTTTTTTAACCAATAAAAACTAACTAAAACAACTTTATTTTATATCAGGGTTATAGGAAATTTAACGGTGTTTTCAAAAGTGTTCTTAGTTTTGAGTTTACTGTGATTCTTGGGGGAGTTATGGCCGTTTTATTGTCATAAGGTACAAAACACGAAAAAAATCTTTAAAATTGCATAACATGAAAACAACGTTTAAAAATAAATCTCTTCAAGCAACTTTCGATCAGAAATGAGTTCTGAAATCGATTCCTTGAGTTTGTTCCATAATTTATGTAGACACCTTGTATAATATAGGTGTGTCATTCCAGACGATAACTCTCTTAAGGATTGACATAAAAATCCCGTTATAGTGCCAAAAAATCAAGCTTTCCAAATGAAAGGATGAGTTCTTAGGCCAGCATGTTTTGAGCACAATAAATTGGACACATTTCAAAAATTGTGTGCTTAAAAAATCACTAAAAATGGCTAAAATTCTCCAAGAATTTATAATTTTTAGCAGAATTTCTCCTCAAGAAAACTTGAAAATTTAATTAAAATTTTAAAAACTGCGAATGATTTGTGAACAGAATAGCAACTTATGAAACCGTAACATGAGTAGGAGGATGTAACTAGTCAGATCTGTAGGTGGTGTTGGGGGGGAGGGGGGCGGGTCGGTGCGAATGAGCTCCGTGGGTTTGCATTAAAGTACACAACAGGTGTTGAGCGCTGGATTCCGCCCACACTCCTGCCAGTGACACCTGTCTCGAGCAAAGCTCTTGTTGTGCAAAGTACTGTGGATATCACGAGGTGTAATCTATTTTAACAGATCGATCACGTGTTTGTAAGCTAATGATTATTATAATAAACGATTGCTTCACAGGTATGTGATGCTTCCGAATCTGACAAAGGTTATTTGGTTTATCATTTTCAGTAACAAACCTATGTAATCGACCAAGAAAAAAAGCTGTGAATGATGTGAAAAAGTTTTGCTTCTCTTGTAAAGCTGAAAAAAAAGAGATAATAAGCGAGGTTAGAACTTCAAAGATGGTTTTGTTTTTCTTATGAAAGAAAATATAGCGAAGTAACCGAAGCCACTGGCAGTAAAGTGTTGAATGAATAGGTTTCTATTAAATGTTTTAAAAAAACGCAATAAACGCGCCTCATTCCATATTACCAAGACTCACTCAAACTTATTGTGATGATAGACATTAGGTTTTTAGAGCTAACTCAATGTTATAATGGTCTCATGTTCTATTCTTCAGAGTTGTATAGTAAACATCCACCCGTCAATTTCTTCTTTATCATTCCATCAATCAATCAATCATTATTTATTGTAAAGAGCAAACTGTGCAATGAGTTCTATAAAAAAATAATTATCAGTACAAAATTAATTAGATTTCTTCAAGTTCGCAATAAATTCAGTACATCTTCATGATTCAATATGAGAAGGCATATGTACCGTAAGGGGAACAAAAATTACATTCATAATTTACATTCAGTACCACTTTGGTTTTCTTTGAGATGCCCTTACGTACATTCAGAACAACTTCAATAACTAATAAATTACATTAATGATGAGAATAATGAATTCCAAATTAATTTCAAGGTTTTCCACCAAATAATAATAATAATGGTGATAATGAATATGTTTCAAATGGATTCCGGTGCTCTACATCCTTCATTAAACTACACAGAAACACTCTTAATGAACCCAGCATTAATGTTTCCCCCTTGGCCCTACATTTCAGCACCACGTTCAAAACTGACGAGGTACTTAGGAACCCACTCCCAAAATATCTCAGTCTTTGATTACTCGGTCGGGGGCATTCACTTATTATATGGAGAACACTCAGATTTCTTTGTAGTGTATAAAATACATGCTTTAGATCTTTCAATAAAAAAGAACTTATTACCGAAACTACAATGGAAAAATTTGTCGCTTGGAAGCCTGATCAATGTGACGCTTTATCGAAATTGGTATATTTTGAGTGAGATGGGGGATCGGGGATCGTGGGGTCTCTGGTTCGTGATCGGGATCTAATCTCTATTATAGGAAGAGGGCAGTACTCTCTCCATATCCTGGTACCTATTCCTCAAGCAGAAAGTGTTTACCATGGAATCACCGAGGGGTCCTGATTTTCCCATACTCTCCGATGCCAATATCTTCCAAGATTTTTTTTCAGCTGGAGTTCCCAGTTATATTTATAAATACTGACACTGTGTTCTATGGTGGCTAATAACTGGTTACAGCACATTCGAGAGTATTTCTCTCCCATTCTCAAAATTATTTCCCACCAACCAATCACTCTATCTAGGATTACAACTTCAAAGCGTGACCTCCCCGGCTCTGTACGGATCCCTGTAATCCCGAACTACTGTCTGAGCAGCAACAAGTTCTTAATAAAATTGGATTAATGACACCAATGTCCTCCAATATCACAAACTCCACACCTCTGTCGCATAAAGAAGTACAGAATGAACTAGAGAGTCGAATATTTGACATGTGTGGCCATATTTTCCATTGTGTTTTGGTATTTGCCGTCAACCAATATTTTTCTAGCACTACCCAAAACTTTCATCGCTTTAGAAACAAAAATACAAAAAATAATAATAATACTGTAGAGCACACCTTTACCATTCTGTTAAGGTAACTGGTGTGATACGGGTTGTAAAATAAATGTGCACAAAATTCGTCTAATTCATTGCTCACATTCTGCCGTCCAATGTGTATTAGAACTGAATGTGTAGCTTTATTTTTATCGTGACTTTCTCGAGATCAGGCGCTCTGCTACATCCCCACCTTTGACATTTCCTTCCACCCTAACTGCCAAGTTCAACTGTTTGCTTGACTCCCAAGGGGGGTGACCCACTGAGAAAGCTGTTTTCGAGAGGGGAACAATATTCTCCAACACGGGGTGTGGCACTACGGAGTCATTTAGCTTGATTATTGTTCATTCAAAGTTATGAAGTTATAAAGCTTCCCGTACCGTAAAACGAATCTAACCAATGAACTAACCCTTACCCAATAACACATGGTAGCCGAACAAGATTTTACCTTGCCCACATGCCACTAAACTTAAGAATGCCAAACGTTCGCCATATTAAGTTTCATCAGATTACCGTATTAAACATACGCATGTATCCAATACTTGAAACTCAGGTCATTTGAGACGTGGAGATGAATTTATTGTTCAGTTGAAGACTTTCGTCTATGAATAAATACTCTTTTATTTTAGTTTATTAAGGGCCCGCTGTAGCCTGAAAACGTCAAAACTACTCCAGCACTGTCACTGTCTCGGTTGTGCGGAAATGTAACAAACCTCTCAACCCGAAAATCCTTATGCATTCACATTTTTCCTCAGCGCAGGTGACCTAGATACCTGGGTAACTCTATTTAGCACCACAATAGCACAGTGATCCTACGGGGCTGACGTCTGGATGATTGAACTCTCGTAGTAGGTTTTAACTGATCGTCACTCGAAATGTACAGCCAAACGCATTGAAGCTGTATTTACAATTGATTGTAATAGGTATGCAATAAAAACTTCAGTTTTTACAAACTTCAGAGGGGTTGATTTAGAGGTCTTTTACGCAATGAAAGTTCCTCTTCAAACTTTTTTCTTTTTACACTTTGTTTCAGAATTTGTACATTATTTTATTTTTAAGATTTTTTTCGTATTTTCTACCTTACGTCATTAAACGGCAACAGCCAGCAACCGCCCTTAAGATTTCTCTAAAATCAATCATAAGGGTACCTTTAAAAAAAGCATTGGATTTCCTATCTCATTGATTTCAAACCACTAATTATGTGAAAAAGGAGGCTAATTATTAACAAGTAGCGACGTTATTTACGTAAAAAATTTACTATGATGTACTAAATATGTACTATGATGTAAATAATGATGTAAAATTTAATGTACTATAATTGTATTATATGATGTGGCTATATGGGTTAAATGTAACCAACTGTCGATAATAATTTTAAAGAAGTTAAAAAGTTAATCATCACAATTCGCTGGTAGATTCTATATATCTTACGCTCCTTTCACTCCGCAGTTTTATTATTATTACAATAATTATACCGATCTTAATTTATTACTATTAGTATATTTTGTGAAATATAATAAAATGATAACTTCATGATTCTTTTTTTTCTCCATTATTATTTTATTTTATTTATTTATTTTTAATGAAAAATGAAAAGTTTATCAGCTTTTTATGATAAATATCATAGAAATTTCTCGGCTGATTCGAATTCGGACCTATTTCACCTATCTCATAGAGGCTCCGTTCCAAATACACAAGATAAAATTACGATTTAGGTGTTTGAAGCTTAGGTTGAGAATCTGCTCCTATGAAGTGATTTCTTTCTACTTGTTTCAAATACCCTACACTTTGAATTGTTTAAGCTCGCCAGGATCTTTCAGCTAACACAATAAAAGAAAACGGTTGAAAATGCCCAATGACTATTCTCTATAAGTGTTCTAAAATTTAAATATGTCATCAGCATGATCTCATTCAAAAAGTTTGTGTCATCAAGTCCTTGAGAGGAACTTAATAAAGCCAAACAAAAATCGATCAACCAAATATTTAGTGTGACATAAGTTAATTACCTGCACTAGCTTGATCGGGCTTGTTGGTTTACTCTGGAAGGAAGAAGTTTTAATGAATCAAATATCTTAATTAAACTTCTTCCTTATCCGATCTATCTATAGGAACTGCTTTTCCAGAGAAATCCTTACCGCAAAACAATATAGGGCTTGGAGGTTCGTCGCAAGAGGGAATTAATTACTTCCTGCCTTTAACGATAGATAAACCCGATTAGCTTTGAAACCTCACGTGTGTTTGCTAAAAGCAAAGAGCAGAGTTGCTAGACTCTGTATTGCACGTTTGATTCCGAGAGGTACCTGGTTGATGTTACGGATGACTGTTGGTGCCATTGGACATCCTTTACTTGTCTGCTTTGATGTAACTAATCTAGGCCAATCTGCATTCACGATGATCTCTTGCGTTTGCATTGAAGGAAGATGATAATAATGCTTAACAGTAATAATCTTGCTATTATGTTTTGAACAAATAATTAATGTTCAACATATTTAAATTTGTTTAAATTACTGGTTAAATAATATCAATAATATAGTAGATGAGTAGATAATAATCATTTATTTTCTAAAGCACATGACTGAGCAGGAAAATTGTCAAAACAACTTATAAGGGAGGAAATTGAAAAACGTCTGCCAAGTTGAGTGTGGCACATAAGCTTCCTCGTTTACCTATTATGAATTTATAGATCAATGAAAAGTTTTAAGTGATCTTGAAAAACCAGCGGAAAATACTAGAGCAAGAAGTAGCGTGAAATTGGTCAACTAAGAAACGAAAAAATGATACACAATGTAATTTATGTTTGCACAAGCGCAGAATGAACTGATGAGTTGAAAACAATGAAATAGGTAGGGGACCATCTACAACCTAAACCACACATTCCTTAAAAATTCCATCCAGATCGGATGAAAACTGTGTAAAATAAGCTAATTACAGGATTTAATATTGCCGCATGCGCAGTAGCTATTATTGATACAATTGTGTTGAATTTGATACAAGATGATCAAGTAGTCATTCTCCAACTATCATCCACGAGATCGGAAGACTAGGGCGTGAGAAAATGATGCTTAGTAGAATTTGCGTTTGCGCATGCGCAGAGTAAGATACCGAGTCAAGAACAGTGAAACTTATAGGGGATCGTTTACCCCTCAGTCCGCACATTCCCCCAAAATTTCATCAAAATCAGATCAAAATTGTGGGAAAAAAGCTTGTTACAAGTTTTTGCGGACACACAGCAGACAGACAGACAGACACAAACACACACACACACAAAAGCTAAATTCTAGTTTGAGAAAAATAAGAATTTAAAAAAATGCCAGCCGAGATGCTTGCCCAACCGAAAAACTGCTTGGCCGGGGAGTCCCAGCCGAGCCTGGACCCGACCTACCATGGCGGCCTCCAGAGGGCACTCACCCTTTTTTTTGGAGGAGCACCCCTAGACACGATTAAATCAATCGCTCCACTAGCACCAGGCGAGACCGGAAGACCAAAAGCCCCAAGCAGAAACCTAAAAAAAGATGAGATGAGATCCAAGTGGCTTCATTGTTCAACAGTTTACATTATATCTCTTCATATCTCTCCAGAATCTGCAACTTTAGTGGAAGCCTCGCTATTACCAGCGGATGGTTAAAGAAGGACTCCATATTCAAATGATTGACCCCGACAAAAAACTCAACAAAAGAATCTGAAAATTTTTGTACCCAATTACCATCACTTTTTTGATAGCTACACTCCAACATACATGAAAATATCACCAAGCTAACACACAACACTTTAAAAAGTTCCAGTCATGCAGCATGATCGTATGAGCGAATTTTCATAAACGGTCGTATTACATTTATGTTAAATTCTGTTGAAATTTGAGCACTTTGGGGACAAATAAAAATTTCATTATACATTTTGTAGCAAATTAACTTTTTGTCAGTAATATTCCAATGAACAAACGATTTTGTGGATTTTTACGATTTTTTCAAGTGTTCCTATCGATTTTTAGCTTATTTTAATGAAATTCAAGTACATTTTTCAGTACAATTTTGTGCTTACATTTTTAAATGTCCATGTTCATGTTCGATTAATTTTTTTCGAGTAGCATTCTGCTAAAAAATAGAAATTTGTTAATTTTTAGCAGTTTTTTGCCTTTTTTAGTGATTTTTCAAGTACATTTTCTGAAATTTGACCAATTTAATGTGCTCAAAAAGTGTTGTCCAACGAACTCATCCTTTTTTTTTTGAAATGCTTGATTTTTTGGGGAAAGAACGAAGTTTTTATCTCAATTCTATCGAGAGTTATCGTCTGGAATGACACATACATATATATACATATATATATATATATATATATATATATATATATATATATATATATATAAATTTGGATATGAGAGAAAGAAGACAGATTTAGACACACAAAATTTCTGTAAAAGGGAAAATAAATATATGGTACCTCAATATTTCGGCTATTTGTGCCGTGATCACGAGTAGAAAGTATATATATATATATATATATATATATATATATATATATATAAAAGCGTTAAAATCCAGGAATCATTTCAGAATGCCTCAAAACAGATTTCGATGAAGAAAATTTTTGAAAACTTTTATTTTAAAATTTTTGGAGCCATTGCAATAGCTTTATTTTCTAAGAAAATTCGCTAAAAGCAATTTCCAAGATTTTAAATTTATTTCATTATCTCCTGACGAAGAAAACAAACAGTTTCTGAAAGCTTGAGAATTAAAAGTGTTAACCATCATTCGTTAAACCCTTGAAAAATAATTCTTAATTATATCTCATGACCAGCCGATTACCCGTGCCTTGCATAGGCCCATATGTACGGGTTCGTCAGTGTTTAGACTACTGAAATAACCATTCCCAAACTGTATTAAGAACAGGGGAGACTAACCTTAGTTGCGTTGAATCTAATCCCGACCAACATTGCTGCAGTTAACAAGGCGTTCTGAATATATATTTTTGAAGATCTATCTTTACGAATAAAAACTGTTCGGCTCAATCCACTAAAATAGTTTTGGTATCGTTGAATTCGATATCGAAAGTTCTCTATGCGTGAACCCAACCTATCCATATTTGAAGTTAAAAGTTCGACGCATGACAGATTTTTTCCATAATTACTAAGTTGTAAACCAGGGCGACGTCGTTAGGGAAAGCCGATTTCTGGATTAAGGAATAAGTATAGAAGATTGTAAGAATGCCTAAAACCATTCCATTAACTTGCTGATAATTTTGGGAAAACCCGCGTTATAATCTGTTGACCCATTTGGCCAGCAAGTTGGGAGAAACAAAACTGCAGTCTCATTTATATAGGTAACTAGCCGGTTACCCACGTGTGCGGGTTAGTTGGCGCTTAGACTGCTGAATAGGAGAGAATTAAGCTCACTCTGCTGATCAGGAAAGAGACCATCATTTCAATCGTCTCTTAATGACCCAGAGAGTTAGGGGTCTAGGAAGTTAGGGGTCAGGAGCTTCAAACTTCACGATGAAATGGGGTGAATGGAGAGGGTAATAGCGATAAATCGTTTACCTTCTTTCACTTCTGGAATCAATTGGAATATTTGGCTCACTCTTACGTTGGATTGAGTCCTACCTCATCGGAAGACGACTTTGTATCAGAGTGGCCATCTCTTCATCGTTCGTGGCATCATCTGGAGTTCCCCAGGGAAGCCATATCGGACCTTGGTTCTTCCTGTTGGCGATCAACAGTGTTGTTGATTATCTTGTGCCTGATGTTCAGTGTTTATTGTACGCAGATAATCTGAAATTGTACCGGCATGTCGAGTCTCTTCTTGACGGTGAAATCCTGCAACGGGCGGTGGCTCGTTTGAGTGTTTGGTGCACCAAGAACAGTTTGCGACAACCCGGCTAAGTGCTCTGTAGTTTCCTTTCATCGTTCTGTTAGCACATGCCAATTCCCATATATTCTGGAAGGCTCTCCTCTCTCTCGAGCGACCGAGACTATGGACCTGGGGGTCTTGTTCGATGACCGACTCTCTTTCTCCAGGCATATTGGCACAGTGGCAAGCCATGCCATGCAAGCGTTAGGCTTTCTGAAGCGTCACACCCGCGAATTTTTTTTTTTTTTTTTTTTTTTTTTTTTTATTTTTTTTTTTTTTTTTTAATTTATTAATGCCATTTATTAAAAAAAGAATGTAAGTACATATTTATACACACAAAAAGATAAGGAAGTATTTGATACTTCGATCCATGGAAAAAACAACACATCTTAATTAAAGTTGGCAGTTACTGATCTCCAAAATTTATAAAAATTGTCTGGAGATCAGGAGTTTAAAAAACAAAAACAGAAAATAAGACAAGTGCAATGATTTCACAAATATGAACCATTTCATGACTTAATTAAAGATAAGGGAATAAGATCTTACATGGCACAACAAGTACGTACTATATTCCATCTGACAAAATAAATTTCAAATAAAACATACTGTCAAAAAAAAAACAAAAAACAAAACGAAAACTCTTTAGATGATGACAAAATTGCTAAATAAAGCTAAAAAAAGAAATAAAATTATCGTTTTGATAGAGATTCCTGGAAAATATGTTAATATTTTTTTTAAATTGAATAAAATTGTTTATGAGCTTAATGTGAACTGGCAACTCAACAAAAAATCTAGGGCCTAAAAAAGAAAGTTGTCGCTTGAAAAAATCACATTTAGGGTATGGGATTGGAATCGTGATATATGAATTTAAACGCGTAATACCTTGTAAAGGGGGGATACCTGGAAGTTCATGTTTAAAATAATACTTTAATACTTCTACCACATATGTTAGTCGAGGAGGGAGAATATTTAATTTAGAAAATAAAGGTTTACTTGGGCTTGCATAGCCAGTTTTGAAAATGAGGCGTAAGACTGACTTAATTGCCACCTCAATTTCCTTAAAGGACCTTTCATAAGCACCACCCCATACCGGAAGACAGTAGATCATAATAGAATAAACATATGCATGGAAAGTCATTTTGATAACAGATAGCGGCAGAACTTTATTTAGAAAAGAAAAAATGAAAGACGATCTTCTAATTGTATTACTGACATGATAAATGTGATGTTTCCACTTCAGGAATTTGTCAACTATAATACCTAGGTATCGTTGACAATCCACCTGCTGGATAGAAGGGCATATACAGGGGATAGAAGAGCATCCACTAGAATGAATGTGAAACGGAATAGCAGACGATTCAGGCTGACCTGCCTCTGTAATGGAATGTGTAATGTATGATGTTTTTTGTGTATTTACAGTTAACGCATTATGGACAAACCAATCAGATATTGTAGCTACTGCATAAGCAGCAAGATTGTGAACATTTATCCAAGAATCAGCCACAATAACAAGAGCCAGATCATCGGCAAAACCAATCAGTGAACCGCCCGTATTCAAATCAAAAACGTCATTCACATATAATATAAACAAAATAGGACCCAAGACAGAACCTTGAGGAACACCAATTGATATGTGCATAAGTTCACTTCGTTCACCGTTTATCTCAACGAATTGGCTTCTGTTCGTTAAATACGAGGAAAACCAACTCAACGCATTATCATCCAAGCCCATCCGACGTAATTTATTTAGCAGTCGTTCATAGTTTATTGTATCAAAGGCCTTTGTCAAATCGAAGTATATACTCAGGACTTTATCGCCCGAATTGAGGGCATTACTAATCAGAGAACTAACCAAAGCTACAGCATCCTGACAACTACGACCTGAACGAAAACCAAATTGATTGTTAGAAAGTAACATATTTTTGTCTAAATAATCCATCAACTGCTTTTTAACTAATTTCTCAAAAATCTTGGAGAAGGTCGACAACAAAGAAATAGGTCGATAATTTTCAACATAAAGTCGTGAACCTTTCTTATATAATGGCTTGACTTTCGCTAACTTAAGTGAATCTGGAAAAATTCCATTTGTAAGACTTAAATTGATCAAATAAACCAAAGGCTCCTTGATCCAATCAACAATTCTTTTCACCAAATTCGAACTGAATACATCCGTCCCAGAACCCTTATTAGGTTTCAGATCATTGACACACTTCAGGACGTCATCTAAAACAACTGGACTAAAAGACATTACACAATTAACCTTTTTGGGTAACTCATAACTAGGATTGAAATTTTTAAATTGTCTGAATAGGGAGTTGCCAACATTTACAAAATAGTCATTGAATTTATTTGCAATATCAGTAGGACTAGTGAAAACCTCACTCTGAGTACACAGCTTATTAATCGGTGTATCTTTCGTTTCACTTTGAGTCATCTCTTTTATGACCCGCCATATCTTGCGTGGACAATTATTCGCGATCGAGATTTTATTTCGATAGTAAGAATACTTGCACGATTGAATCAGATTTCTCAACTTGGAGCAATATTTTTCATATAATTCTTTCAAAGTAGTATTGAACGGTTGCTTTTTAATTTTTTTAGCCAACTTATCCCTCTTGTTGATAGATGTAACCAGCCCAACCGTGATCCACGGCTTAATTTTCTTTATAGGTTTAGTTATATGAGCTATATTGTTGACAGGTGCGTAAGAAGATTCAATTGCTGAAGATAGAGTATTGATAAATTCATTAAAAGCCAAATTAGTATCTTTCAAAGCGTACACTGAGGATTCCCAATCAATTTTCTCAAGATTCTCAAATAACTTGTTATAATCAAGTTTTTTCAGAGATTGAATTGACGTATCTGACGAAGCACTTTTAGGAGAATCGATGATTTTATGGAATTTAAGAAAAACGGCATTGTGATCAGTCACATTAGAGGTCCAACGACAAGATTCACAGTTTCTCAATAAAGACAGTTCAAATTTTACAAAAATATGATCTAAACATGAAACTGCGGTAGTTGGGGAGTTGATCAAACTTACAAACCCATAAGATGTTAAAAAATTTTGGTAATTCGAAATCTTATCCCTTTTATGACCATTATTTTCATTTGATATATCGATGTTTATATCTCCACATAGTACTACATTATTAGATTTAAACACGGAGTCTAATTCACATATTAAATTATTAATAAAAGTATCAATATCTGACGAATAACATCTGTATATTGAAATTAGTGATATTTCTTTACCCTCAAATACAAATTTCAGCAACAACACAGATGCATTCTGTACATTAACCTCCTTTACCTCTTTCACACAAATCCTACTATCTGTATACACTACTACACCACAGTTTTGATTATAATCAACCTCCGAATTATGCAGATTATACCCTTCAATATTGTATAAATTTTTATAGTCAACAAGCCTATTATACCATATTTCGCTAAGTACAATAATGTTTGGTTTATCTTTTAACTGAGAAATAGAAGATAAAAACTCATCAAAATTATGATTTATGCTACGGATGTTTTGGTGACAAATTGAAAAAGAAGCATCCTCCAAAAAAGCGTTTAAAGTAGGTATATCATCGCAATACTTTTCACGAACATTAGAAATTGAAATTAGATAATCGGAAATATCCATAAGAAAAATTAGGTAACAGTATTGAAATCACCAAGCAGCACGTTTCAACCAACTCAAATGCGATCAAGATCATCCAAGGAGCGTATAACCTTAACTGGCTCACCATCAGTTCTCCTCACATGAATGATGCTGTTTTTGACCCACACATATTTAAGACCCTTGTCCTTTGCTTTAGACTTGGTTTTTCTTAGTAAATCCGCGCGGTAAGTTGTAAGATTTTCGTTCAGGTATATATGATCTTCAGACCATTTATCGAAAATTTTCTTCGCCGTGATTATCCCCGATGTTTTTGCTGTGTCACGCGCAGCTTGGGAATCCAAAACGACTAAGAATTTTCGTGGACTTTCAGAGCGGACTTGACCAGTTCTAAAAGCCTTCATAATATGACACTCCACATTCAATAAATTTGAAATTGCCCGCATGATATCAACACAGCTCTCGTTCCGTGATTCAGGAATTCCATGGAGCTCAAGGTTAACATTTCTTGAACTTTGTTCTAAGAAATCGACTTTTAATTGAAGTTCAGCGACGGTTGATTTCAAAACAGAATTTTCCTTTGATAATTCCCCCACAGAAACTTTCAAATCAGAGACATCTTTAACCAGATCGTCGAACTGGGTGCTCATAAAGCTTACAGACTCCTTCAGGTCCTTCAAGTCTTCCTTTATAGACTGCAACATCCCCAGCTTAATATTAATCTGTTCCAGAGTCGAATTACCCGACGCCTGGCTCTCCTCCTCATCATCAAGATCCTCAACATCCGATAAGATTGATGCATCGGTTTCTTTAGCTTTCCTACCCGTACATTTGTCACATTTCCATCTTCCTCGCGCCTCTTTATTTAATTTCCTATATGCATCAACTGATTTTAGCCGCGTGCAAGATGGATGATACGAAGATTTGCACTCCGAACAGACAGCAGTCTTCCTCGGAGAATACAGTTCACGAGCACACTTGGCACAGTCCATTATCAGATAGGGTAGCGGATAAATATAGATAGGACAAAGAGTAAGCTGGAAAGAGCAATCCACTGATCGCGATTAGGAAAAATGCGATTAGATACAAGGTTCCGAATAGAGCGAGCGAGACACAAAATCCAATGAAAAAAGACGGCAGAACGCGATAAAACATACGACACGAGTGAAAAATTCACTGATATTAAGCCGATAGTTGTGCTGTATAAGGCGTTGGTTCTCCCAAAACTTGAATACGCATCAACGGTGTGGAGCCCTTTTTATACAGTCCACCGACATGCCCTCGAGAGAGTTCAGAATAAATTCCTGAGGTACGTCGGATTTAAGTTGGGGATTCCGTCCGACGAGATTAATTATTCTTCCCTGTTGGAGACCTGCAGAGCCCAACCACTGGACAAAAGAAGAATTCTTGCCGATTTGGTGTTCCTGCATAAGCTGCTAAATAATAAAATCAATTGCCCATCTCTACTTGCCAAGTTCCAGCTTTCCACTCCTCGTCTTACCAGTCGCCATCCCACCTTGTTTCACGTCCCGTTCTCAGCATCTAATTATTTAATAAATTCCCCCTTAAACCGTATCCGCCGTTCAGCCAATTTACTTCTCCACCTTCATCCCGATTTTGACTTTTTCAATAGCTCTGTATCCCAACTTAGATCACTTGTATTATCATCCCCTGTTTTATTTTGATTTTAAATGTTTATCGAATTTCAATAGTATGTATATATTTTTCTTCCATTTTTCATTCACTTGACACACTGTTTTTTTTTTTTTTCTTGAATATCTGTATTATTTTTTTTTTTTTTTTTTTTTTTTTTCAACTCTGTATCATGTTTTTCCTTGTAAATTGGGCTTGCCCGTACTCATAATAAATAAATCGTGATATTGTTACTATATTTATCTGATTTCCGTGATGTTTTTATTCTTTGTTTGATCCAGTTTTTAGACCAGTCTCTCGACCTTGGAAGTTTCAAATTTACAGTCGGTGGAGAGGGTAAATGGGGAGAGGGGTTATTCCGAGAAACCGTGATATCAATTTTTTTTTTCTCTCTTTTTTTTAAATTATCACTAAAACTACATACAATATATTCATAGTGACCTCCCTGAAATGCATGCATTACCAATATGTTTTAGGGGTGAACGAGCGAATCAAGCGGTCTTTCTAGTGGTAATAGACCTATTTGAATGGACAGGTACCGTCGTTAAATAATCTGGTCTTGAATAACGGGCGTACATGTGTACATTGCACGCTATTACGGAATTCCGAATACCTAGTAAATAAACAATAAAACGTATATATATGTGACAATTAAGCCATACTCAAGAATTTATGTCACGTCCTCTCGCATTGCCTTAAGACCTAAAGTGATACCTCTACGTGCAATATCCCGAGAGGCGGGATTACTATTAAAACCCGAGGACTGGCGCCAGGGGGCTCTATCTTCATCTCCCCCGCTTCGCAAACCCCATTAGTAATAACGTAATTTGCAGTTCGATTGGATATACCTTGGCAAAGCCTACCCACCTTGACGTCACTTGATTTTACGTGTTTTAAGCTTAGCCGATGATCTATCAAAATGCGGATTCTCAAATTGGAAGGCACAGACATGAATAGAATGTATTATTAACAGACTATACGATCCACATCACAATAGTGAGTGACTATTGTGTTACACCTTCTTTAATTGTTCATTGAAGGTTTTAAACTAATAATAATTGAAACTTACTGGGGATAAATTGAAACACTGTACCACTGGTTATAGATATTATAGTTTATTGAAAACCCCTAGCATGTGAGAAGGGGACCCTTCTCACGTGCATCCTAACTATCTAACCCTAATCTACCCACTACGACCCGAATGAATTATCGACGTCTCACCAGTGTCATCTTCATCCGTGTGACCTGATTTCCCAATCTCTTACAACGGATATTGACACATCACCCTTCCAAAGACAGAGCCGCATCTGATATAACCTACTCAGTAACCTGCTGATCACAGGCAGTTCCCAGCTTCGTTCTCTTGGTTTTATTGCCGCGACAGGTGGTACCGGACATCGTGCGGTAAAATTGACAACAATTGACTATTCCAATCGTTCCACTACGCATGCGCAACTAAATTATGCACTTTAGTGACAAAACGCTGCAAATTAATACACTACGATTTATTATTTCTCTATTAGATAGCCCTTCTACGAAGATTACTGGTCCGTACAACATTAACTATTATACTGAGTATATTCAGTGACTGAGATACTCGCGGTAACTGAGTGTACTCGGGTTGTGCATTATCAAATATAACTGACGATATATAACGATGTCACCTACAGGAAGAAAATATATGAATAAACTAAAAATTAAATAAATACCATTGATATAAAGCAGTAAAAGCAAAAAGAGAAGAAGTCGTTTTCAATTTTTAGACCCCGAAGGGAGGCGAACCCTAGCCGCCCGCGTGACAGTACAAAGCTCTACCACGAAACCACAGATGAGTTGTAAAATATTTACCTACTTCCTTTGAGGTACATAGGCTGGGACTCAATATATCCCCTTATTATGGGGAACGAACGGATAAACGAATATCAACCCAGATGGTCTCATTCGATTTATTGAACCAGTTTGTCCATAAATTTGCGAACAGACTACAGCCACACACATACAGACAGACACGATTTGTTCAGAATGGTCTAAAACTTAAAATGCTAGAGGGAATTTTGGTTTTGGAGACAAAAAACTGTCATCTCCCGAAAGTCAAAACAATGCTTTAGCCTATCGGTAGGCTCGGAAGCTTTTTTTTAGATGTATTTATTGAAAACAAAAGAAATTTAAATTGCATGACAGTAAATTTGCTTGGAACTTACTGAATGTCGCGTGGGAGTTCTTAGGATTAAAATAAATTATTGAGAAAATGACTGAGCATATAATTCAGTACCGACGTGAACGCAGAATATTCTGAATTTCCTCTACAGGGAACATTCAAGTCATTTTTGGAAATCCTTACACCATGTCATTCCTATGTGGAGGGGGCGATCAACGTAAAATCCACTCCATCCAACAATATCGCAGATATTCAATTGAATTCCCAGCGACCCTTTGAAACCGGCTCTACCGGTTATATTTCCCTCCGGAGACGAGAAATACGTCATCGAGAAATAAAACAACACCCTGCCCTCAACATCCGAACCCTTCCTCAGCACCTGTGGCTGCAGCCTTGAACCTCCTGAGCCAGGGGCGGGATCGATTCCGCCGCCGTCACAAGAAAGATGGAGGAAGGGGTATGAAACTTTACCCCTTTCAGGAATCGGTGATGAAAAGAGCCCTCAGAGGAATTGGGAGGCTTCCCCCTCTCGAAGCAACAATGATGGAGTGACAATGGAATTATGTCAATCATTCACCCTTTTATACCGTTTTCCGAGGACTTTTTTCCCGAGGAAGAGGCCCAGAAAGGAAAATCCTTCCGCTGCCGGACATCTATCAACGTAGTATACCTATACCTAGCGAAAAAAGTTCCAATGCTGCAGGGTCGAATGAATAGTACTATCTAAATGGTATATAGCTTTACAATAAATTTGTTTCAATGTTTTAACCGCTTTTGTGGAAACTCAAAAAAGTAAAAAACCAGATAGGTAACCTCGCCACAACAAAAACAATCGCGACCGGTTGAGCAAAAGGACCCCCCCCCCCCCCCTCCTTCGGTACGTTTGGACGAGTGCACCAACGCTCCTGTACCTTGATTGGTACTTTCATTTTTCTCTTTATATCCAAATAACTACTGTACACTTGTAGAAAAGCGGATATTGAGGTTGAATAAATAACGCAACTATTAAGGTTGCTGAGCTTAAAGGTAATTAACACAATCTGTTCCAAGAAAGTCAACATTTGAGTCCAAGTTTGAACATTTTCAAACGAAAGATCGAAATACACAGAAAATATAGCGTTGTTACAAACGGTTGAAAATACGGTTTACGAAGTTTATAAATGTGAATGGTATGACGGTGTTACTTCGACTGACTCCAAAAAGCTAAAGCCTGGAGTTTAAATACGAAAATGAAACCTATCGAACAAAGTTGAAAGAGAAGGGTCTGGGAAAATTCCCAGTTAGCTGCTGGAGACTGAGGTAAGTAAGTAGGTATTTAGGCTTAGGGAAAAACCCAGAGAGGCCTCAACTATTGAAGGAATGAAGGGATAGTATTTATGCATTGAGTGCTTGTCTTGACCATGTCAACTGGGTTTTGACCACTAGTCAGTTATTTTACCGTTACGAAGTAACAACTACCTATAAATACATACCTAGGTACCTATAATAATTTTTCTGTTGGTAAAATATTAAGTACCCTAGCTGTCAGAATGTGCAACTGTACAGTGTGAGTTCAGTGTAATGTTTTAATTAAGCATACCGAAAGTGTATTTTTAGCCTTATTGCGGGTTGGTATAACGAACATACCTTTCTTGTTATTGAATGTTATTATAATTGGTATTGAATATATTCTTATCTTGTAAAAACCAAATGTTATGACAATAAACCCTATTCATTCATCATTAGCTTCATTTGCAATTTACTAGATGTTCTGTTTTCCATTGACTCAACTGTCGTTACGTACATATTGGCGACAATCGGCGCATGCGCCTCGTGTGCGCCGCAGTGTGTACACTCATTTATATGCAAGACTTTGATGTGAGGGACACAATATTAAAATTGATCCAGGGAGTGAGTGGGGCAACCCTAACATGAGAGAGAAAACGACGTCATCCAAATCTGTTTCAGAACATGCAAGAACTCAAAAATTATATTTTTCACATCAAAACAACGATGAACTCGAAAAATATGGATTTATTTATTACCTACGTAAAAATTTATTTGACCGTTTGTTATTAGGGATTCCGTGAAATAAAAGAAAGCGTTCATGTATGAATTCGTGAGAGGTATATTTTCTACCTACGGGTTTCAATAAATGTATACATGTACAAACACCGTGGCATAATTTCCATCTTTTCCATTTTGTGGACTACGCCGTTGCCAGAACTGTTTGGATGAATATCAATTTACCTTTTACCTCAACGTTAAATCTCCTCTAACCTCCAGATGTTGTTCCCGTTAGATTTTCCCGTAAGCGCTCTCAGAATGTTTGGCGCTCCGATCGAATTGTTTCATCAAAGGATGGATCGCGGGCTCCGCTGGGGAAGACCATCCATTAGGATATTCCCGAGCGAGAGACTGGAATCCTCGTCCCAGTTCACTTTACATGCTAATCCGACGCTGTTACAAGGCTACTACATCACCTTCTCTGCACTCCTTGCTACGTGGGAGGGAATACATGCGTCCAGAGAAATTGATTTCACTGGTCGGTTCCCCAAAACCTAGGAAGAAAAGTACAAGTCAAAACATACAGATATTGTATAGAAGGATACTACATCATCTTTCCTGCACTTATTACTGCGTGGAAGGGTATTCACGTTGGTTAGGAGAATCTAATTTGACTTGAGTTGTCGATATTCCGGATCTGGGAGGACAAAATTCGAGTCATATATATCCAGATTTTGTGCATAAGGCTACTACATCACGTACGCCGCACTCCTTACTACGTGGATGATTATTTATGTGCGTACGGAAAATTTCATTTCAGAGATCGTTTTTCTAATAGATTAACATCAAGATTTTGTTTACAGGGCTGGTACTTTCCACGAAAGGTAAAGTTTCTGTCATGCAGCAGGACCACATGAGCGAATTTTTGCCACACTAGAGTTTCACGTTTTCAACTGTCACATTCTACAACAAATACCTTTCCTAAGCAACATTCTGCAATACCACCAACTTTTCAAACTTATAGTATTTTTCATTTTTATCGACTTAAAGCAATTTTTGAGAAAAAAATAAACTATTGCTATTTTAAAAACTTCAACTATTGCTAAGGCTCCAAAAGTTTTAAAAAATTATTAACTTTTTCATTTTTTTTTTTTTTTTCGTGACAATCTGTTTTTATCCGTTTTTTGCTAGATATTATCTACATAGTTCATAGTTGACAAGCATCTTTAAGCTTGTAAGAAATACTTATTAATTTAACGGTTTATAGATTTTTTGGCCAATCCGAGTGGTTTTTATAGCACATTTTTTGAAAATCGAGATATTCTTCCGGAAATGGATGAACAAGCTCAAAACATATTCAGCGGATTGAGCATTGAGACAGCAGGTTCCGAATCTAGAATTCTTAGGCGCACGTTGCGCCCAACACACACACACACGATAAAGCGTTAAACTTTAGGATTTGTTTTCAAAATGCCCCATAACCGACATCAATGACGAAAAGTTTCGACAATTTGGATTAGGTTATAACGTTTTCAGACCCATCGCAATAGCTTCACTTCCTACAAAAATTTCGCAAAAACATCTAATAATAATCATTAGAAACGCTTGCATACAAGTCTGCAACACATTGGCACATTTTATGTCTTTAGCTGCAGACTCGTATGTGTTGCAGACTCGTATGCAAGCTCTAAGGGCCACTCTGCTGATCCGGACCCTAGGCATCGTCAAGTAAATGTCCTAAAGAGGCTACATACGAAATTACAGCTTCATAAAGTGTAAAGCATAGAAATTAGCTTTAAGAGCCACTCATCTGATCCTGACCCTGGGCATCGTCAAGTAAATGTCCTAAAGAGGCTACATACGAAATTACAGCTTCCTAGAGTGTAAAGTATAGAAATTATCTATTAAAATGATTTAACCACCGCTTCAAAAATCAAACCGTTCTCGCAATATTCGGATCACCTGCCAAATCAATCAAATCATCGAAACACCAGCTCAATAAAATCATCAGAAATTAACAAGCGGTTGCAATCATTTTCACAATATAAATTATTGAGAATAATCAACTGTGTGTAAACAATTATTCATATAAGCATGCTCATAACTCAGCTTGTGGTCACGCACTTCGCTGTACTTAACATAATATGGTTGGATAAATGGAGAGCTTTCGAACGACGAAGTACCATTTCCCTATCATCGACTCGGTTGTAAGCGGAAATCATCAGAAAACCAACCATAACGCTTTTTTCTAACGCATTTTTTTTTAACGCTTTTTTCGTTTATGTGCCAAAGCGAAGACATAAAATGTCAATATCTAATAGGTTCAGAGAGAAACATTCGAAAAAAATTCATTATATCAGCTCAAGTCACTTTTTTGGTCGTAAGAAATTGGATAGGTGCGTGGCAGAATTAAACTGACTGACGTCCACCGCCATGGCTCCGGAAGGATTGCGGCTGGGGCTCTCCATTGCTCGGTGGGCTGGGGGATTGCGTGTTGAAATGGTTAATGGAACGTCAATCAGCCACCGGGTCATCCGTGAGGGAGGTGAGAAACGAGCTGTTTTCTCATCACGTCCAGTAAGAACCTTCCGACCACTGGAAAACAAAGAGTTATTTACTCCGTTGTTCTTGGTTCCTAAGTTCCACGGTTACGTCATAGACTGAGTCCACTAAGGAAACGGGAGCTCGAAGTTCACATTTGAGAGGTTGGACGACAAGCGAAAAGAAACAACTCAAATCGAATACAAATCGAGGAGATGAACAATTTCACCTACCTATTTTTTAAATTTTAATCCATCAGCTGAAAGATCATGACAAAAGTTTTCGAAAAAGGTGCAATATGGAGGGTTTCAGGTGATTGGAAGTGGCCGAAACAGCGGAGTAACGAAAGCTGAATGGTATCATACGGGAAACGACCTCACTCCCGCGTCAACCGGGGGGAACCACAGCCCCAGAAACCTATGACGTCAATTCAGTTTCTTTCACTTCGCCTTTTGTCCAAACCATTTGAAGTTTTCAGCTGAAAACGTACAATATGGGATTCCCCAATGCAAAAAATCCTACTCTTCGATGAAAAATGAGAAGTTATAACACACAACGTTTGCCCATTGCGACTGCACATTTAGCTATTATTTAGTTAATCTTCGTATTATTCCCGTTTTGAAATAATAATAAAAAAAAGCCACAGTTCCTTTGAGCCTGACGGCTAAAATTAAAAAACATGAATATGCTTTAGCCGTACACGACTCACTCCTCGTCGATTCTCTGAACCCGACCCCCCATCGGCCTCTGAACTCTGTTTATCATTCTGCCATCAATCCTAAAACATGGAATCATGTTTTAGCTCCTCGCTCTCACTTTATTATAGAAATGATCACGACCATTGAGCTCTTGTGAGATGATGATCTCCTAATAGAAACTCGCGAGTAAACATTCACTTTATTATAGAAATGATCACGACGATTGAGCTCTTGTGAGATGATGATCTCCTAATAGAAACTCGCGAGTAAACATTCACTTTATTATAGAAAGAGGCTAAAGAGGCTACATACGAAATTACAGCTTCCTATAGTGTAAAGTATAGAAATTACCTATTAAAATAATTTAACGACCGCTTCACAAATCTAACCGTTCTCGCAATATTCGGATCACCTGCTATGAATCACATAATCGAAACACTAGCTCATTGAAATCATCAGAAATTAACAAGCGGTTGCAATCGTGTTCACAATATCAATTATTGAGAATGATCACCTGTGTGTAAACAATTATTCATTTAACCATGCTCATAACTCAGCTTGTTGGCCACGCACTTCGCAGTAGTTAATATAGTATGGTTGGATAAATTGAGAGCTTTCGAACGAATGGTCAACGAATTTTGTGGGATGAAAAACGACGAAGTATCATATCCCTAGCAACGACTCGGTTGTAAGCGGAAATCGTCACAATTATTGGCGCTACTTTCGTTGCACTCTCGTGGGACATTTTTCGGTAGTTAGGTCACGGCTAAAGCATATTCATGCTAAAAGGTATTGCTCTTCTACATCTGTTCCTTATATACCCAAGATAGACACATAATATACCTCATCCATTCAAGGACTCCAAAATCGACGCTATTGTAGATTGAATCTCTTTTTAAGCCAACTGATACGGATTCAGCTGTAAGAACCAAGTGTTGACTGGTTCCTTTTGCACGAAATAGACGCAGTATTAGGTAAGTAGTATTAAGGATCGCTGCGGTGGCTCGCAAATCCTAGGATTCTCCTACGCTTGGATAATGATATGAACGCGCACCAAAACATGAAAATCACTTCTAAGGTGTTGGCAACCAAATATGGTAAATGGGGAAACCGAAGTCAGTGGTTCTCTTTCGTGGAACACAATCATTCGCATTCTGCCGGAACTAGCGAACTATTGATCTGTAGAGAGTTTTACCGAATGCTCCAGAATGGTGTAGGTGAACGCCTAGTGCCCCCAACTGACGTCCTCCCAATGCTCTAGCAATGGCCTAGTGCTCCGATGTAATATTCTCCCAGACTTTGTTACAAATTTTCATTCCCGATTCCACGGACTAAGGACTGTCTGCAAGCTAAGACTTTCAACTTGCAGGTATGGTTAGAAACTTGAGGTGTTGGCCATCCCAGATTAAATGTTGTCATAACAACAAAAAAGATAAAACCTAAACAATAAATTACTATGGTGGTCGTCATGTTCTCACATTAGAAATGATCGTGAAACAATGGAACTATTTAAATAGTTGGGTTAAAGAGGGGGCGCTTCAAATGTTGGACATAATTTTAATAAAAAGGAGGGTTTTCCATTCTTAACAAAAATGAGGTTTTTTGCTTCATTTCTAAGAGTATCGAAAGTTGCTAGGCGACCGGATTCGTATAATATAAGGTTACCAGGTGGTATCCTTTGTCATGTCCTCCACTGAACTGAAATGTCCTCCATTTTCGGAGCTTTCCAAAGAAAAGGAAAAACCTAAGCTACGCGTACCTGCTAAAATGGCAATATTATTTTGGTGTTTCTGGGCATAACACCCAATTTGCCCGATTTGGACCCAGATTTACATTTTGGAAGGCGCACAAAAGTACTTTCCAAACCAATGACTCAACCTCTCCTTCGATCCTTTTATAACAATCGGATGCGTTAATCACAAACTGCCAATTGAACAACAATGATATTGTGCTCACGGTATAACGATCTTCCTGTAACTAAGGATGTTCAAATTAACTGCATCCTCAAACGTAAAAATAATACAAATGGTTGGAAATTTAATATCTGTGAAGAATGGAGCCATATATCGATTTCGGAGCGCCGGCCTCCTGACCTCTCGACATATCGGAGGTGTCATGAAGGATTGGAAATCCTCCTGCGTTTGACACTTGGTGGGGCAACAAAGGTCGGCAAATTAATGGATTCGTGCTTTCTGATGAAAGTTTCAAGGCTGGATCCGGAGAGCACAAAAGCTCGGGGGTTGTTGAAATATGCACCCCTTACGCCCCCTAGGAGAATGCTTGTCTTTGTGAACACGGATGTAAAGATCTATTATGGCATTTGTCAGATAAGTGTCAAAGTTCCAACATTTCTACAAAATTTTGTAAGAAAAAAGCTATTGTTCCAAAATTTAAAAAAAAATTTCAAAATTTTCTACAAGGAAATCTGTTTGAAACGGTTCCTGGATGTCAACGAACTTTTATATATACAGGGTGTTAAACACTTCTTGTTTGAAACCATCAAGCGATTGATTCTACAACAAATTTGGCACGTAATCAGGATGGGAAACGTCCCCGCTACCGAATCTGACGGCAGTTGTTAAAGGTGAGTAGGTACCCGACGTAGCTTTTAAATTTAACCGAATACACAGACAAAGTTAAAAGTTTATCCAATCCAACGGGTCGAGAAAACATACCTACTGAAAACGACCTACATCTTATTTATTTTAGTTAGAATTACGTTCAAAAATATGTTTCGAAATTCGAAAAACAACTGGTGGTCTAGGGAAATTGACCTAAAGACCTTTTGCCAAGGAACCCAGCTCTTTATCCTCACGGCCACAGAAGGCCTTGATAGATAATTCACAACACTACCGCACTCTAAATCCAAGCGAAAATATCTAGTGTGAACTTCCACTTCCTACATAAACCAAACGGTGACGAGAAACTGTTTCGAATCGTTCTAAAAATAGAACGGAAAGACATGCGCTACTAGCGGATTCATTAGAAAACAGCTCAAGATTTGAGCTCTCCCAATTTTCTCCTCCCTCTTCGTGGGGGGGGGGGGGAAGAGAGAGAGAGAGACAGAGAGAGAGAGAGATCTTATCATATTAGATCCCATATCAAAAGGTCAATGTCGGCCCTTTGTACTCCCGTACAGTCGTGTGTTCTCCAGAAAGTGGATATTCCATTTTTTTGATCAGCAAAGGCTTCAAGCGTGGAGTTGTTCTTTCGCGATTATCTGATATAGAAAAATACCCCCCTTTCCCTTCGCGGAAATCAAAGAGGATTGAACTCCTTTGTTTCGTCCAAATTCCAATAACCCAGTAAGTGCTTAATCTTGTTTCCTTGAGAGAGAGGGAAGGTCGATGTTTTCCAATAAAAGAACCAGATCAAGATGGAGACGTCGAATAATTTATTTCTCTTCCTTTCTCTGGAACGTTTTCCGATGTATTTTGTTTTTAGAAGAAAGAGCATTGGCTTCCGTTAATTCTCTGTAATTTAGATGGTTCTGAAGAAAAGTGGATTGTGCGGAGGTTTCAATGAAGATCGACGACTAATCAAAAAGATTAGGTTGTCGCTTTTTGTTGGATGTGTGTTCGACATTCTAGTCCCAGTGTGTTGTCTGTTATAGATGGTTACTGCTACTTGTACCATGACCGATGGTAGCAGTACATACTCGATTTATGTGTCAATCTTTTCCACTAGCTTATTTTTTGTTCTGCCTCAATACCAAACGAAAATTCGGCAAATAATTGCACAAAGGTTTACCATTTCCGTATTAGATTACCATTCTAATATGGTTTACAAACATCATGCTCAAGATAAAATGAGATCAGCCAGATCGTGCAGATCAAGATAGGGCACGGTTAACCAACTCTGTGCGTATTTTGAACGTACCAAATCCTCCAAACTGCAACCACTGTCACGAAAAAGAATAAAACGTAGAACACGAACTACTAAAGTGCCCAATTTACGAAATAAAAGAGACTGGCTTGCTTTACCAACAAAATATATTACATTTTATGAGGAATCAACAGCTAAAATCTTTACTACATTTTCTAAAACACTTCGGGTCGCGATTTTAAGGGTGACTTCATTTCAACAAGCTTTCAGTTAACTTGGAAAGTGAACGTTACTTGCAATGAATTGTTCAATTTAAGTTACCAGTACCTATACATGATGTAAATTTAACTCATTTTTGACTATTGAAGATTTTCACCTACTTTCAGAAAAAATAAAATTCTTCTGCGCTGATCAGTGAGCTACCCTGATTAATCTGCTCGCCACCAATTCCTGAGAAATTTCTTCAGAGTCTGACGAAGATGGAGTGCGCAAAGCGTATTGCCAGTATTCCATTCAGGCACTGAGGAATTTCGGTGCTTGCATTCGCGTTTATTCAAACGTAATTAAATCCACCCAGGAAAATTTGTTCATTTACAGGCGAGTCATTTCCGAAACTGGTACGCCGATCCAAATACACTTTCCTCTGACGCGATTGCACGAATTCGGCCATACCTAACTATTACAAGGATAACTTAGCTTCACAGAAGATAAAACTCTTCTAAAAACGCAACAACCTCTGCTAACAGACAGCCTCTGAATGGAACGAAAAAGACCAGCAAATGCTTGAAAAAGTGAGCAAAAGGTGAGTTTTATTCACCTGATTTCTAGCATTACCCAGCAAACTGCTGATTTATAGCAAAGTCTTGTGCTAGTTTTCTCTTGAGCATTTGCTTGTATCGGTTAGATTAGCATAACGTTTGTTTTTCTTATTCACTTAATTGCTAGCATTACTTGAAAGAACCCAAGAGTTAGCATTTGCTTGGTTTTATTCACATGATCCAATGTACAGTGTCAAGTCAAAGCAGGATATACACGTGAACTGGTATTTCCGAATCCAACATGGCCATGGCAGGACCCAAGAGCAACCTATCAGCAAACCATTTACAATCTATTGGATTGTAGACGAACGAAGAGAGTCTCTACTTTGACTCGGATAGCATTTTTTGTCAGCGTGTGTGCGTGCGTGAGTCTGTGTTCAACGCTACAGACCGCGATTTTGGAGCTACCTATCTACTTGAAATTCGGTTGGTTGACTCTTAGACATCCGGAATTAGCTAGCATAATTCATAGCGATGGCATTAGCACCATGTTATAAATATACTTTTCAAGTCTTTATGCTTTTAAACTGCATCAAACTATCTCCAGCACTAAACTGGTGACATGGATTGACGCTATTTCTCGAAAAGTATGAGTTGGTATCATTTCCCTTGGTATTGAGGTCGGTAAATCGAATGGTACAATTTCCTTATCGACTTGAAATTTTGTAGGTAGACCCCTGGAGACCCACAGAATCGGCTGTAGTTTTCGGTGGCACCTCTGTACAGTTCAAACTTCGTGAGGAACCTGGTCAGCGGACCAACTAGTGTAGGAACTGTCTCCTATGGCCACCTAAAATGACCACAGCCAACTGAATATGCAGCAGCATCCAAGCACAATAAGTACGAGGAAGCTTCTGAAGACTTGAGAGCATCGCTTAGCACGTTTGTGCTTGCAATGGAGCTCTTGGAATGAATTTCAACGCTTCCAACGATAACTTGTCAGTGTTCAGCAAGCAATGGTCCGCCCGTATTCGCAGGTGATCACTTGGGTGAAGGGTTAGAACTCGTCACAATTCGCTCCGTAGCTCTGCATCTCAAGCCTCTCAGCGAAAACTTCGAGGTCCAGGACTTGAAGATCGCTCCAGTTCTGGGATGATTAGGCAAACAGCTGTAGTTATATTTTTGTTATTTATACATATTTACTTTCCCCAGACATTTCAATAGTATATTAGGTATTTGTTAGTTTGGTTTCAATAAAAGAACAAAAGTCTATTGGAAATATCATATTGCAAGAAGGGCAAGCATATTATAATAAATTCAACTGTAGTTAGAAGTCCATTAACCAGAATATTTGTACTAGCCGAGTAGCCACACTGACTTAAGCAAAAATAAACAGGTAGACAGCAACAGAGATGAATTTGTTATTCAAAGAGGATGTATCTTATCTGAAAATGTATTCAGTTTCATACGATCCATTGAGAACTTTTTCTCGCTCATCTTTCTTTTCATAATATTTATATTTATATAGTCTCAGAGAAATGGACCCAGAGTTTGTCAATATAAAAAGCGAGGGGGGAAAGAAAATGAATGAATGATAAAAAATGATGCCGAGCCGGGAGTATAATGCTTGTCTGATAAGGCCTGTACCGACAGCATAAATTGCGTCAGTTTTGACACTTAAGGCTGACAGGGGCGTCGACCTCTGAACACAACTTTATTCGGAGGGAGAGGCAAGCGGGGGGGTAACCACCTCGGAAGGTTACGGTTGGGCTTTACATCGGGAGACGAGAAAATTGAGGATGACAGACCTCGGGGTAGAGAGGTTGAAGCTCTAGGGTTTGTAGACCTCTCCATGTCACGCGAGTGCTGAGGGTTAAAAGAGCTTCCGGCGATTAATAGGCTTTACGCGAGAAACCGCATCTCTCGCAGTATATATTGTTTAGGTTTAACTACCAAGGTCAAAGTACTGGGTTTTCTTGGGAGAAGCACTTATGGAAACCAACAGGATGTACAATTTATTGGACACAATTCAACTGAAGCCTTGATCAGTTGAGAGCTTAAAAAGAAAAGAACTGTTTTATGATTCGTTTTTAAGCATCCAGGTTCATAAATCTAAATTAACTAAGGCACCATGATTTAGCAATATTCTCTAATAATTACTATCTCCCCTCCATTCTAGCATCAATGCACCGTATTTGACAAAGGTGAATGAAACTAAACTAATGAATTAAATTAAACGGATTCAACTCTGATGAAACTCTGAATTAGATTTAAACTGAGATAACTAGTGAGGTAATAAAAAAATGGTTCGGAATTCCTGACGAGTAGACTGAGCCACTGCATTGGCATGAAGTACCAATTCTAGATGAAAGTAGAAGAGGTTTGAGAATAGTAACAGTGGAACCACAGCATCGCAGTTGACTAGGTCACTGATGAATACAGCTAGTGAGGGATACTGTTCAGAAACTGAGATAGGTACCCACTCGTGTTCTATAGGATTGGGCTTGAATTTCACTCTCAATCAACGACGAAAAGGCTTTCGCCCTCATTGCGGAGCCAACATTGTTTACAGCCACCTGCCCGTGTTCAGCCGAACGGTACAAGCCAATGACTAGGGTTTGACACCGATTGCGAAGAGGAGGCCAGCATATGGGATAGGAGACGAACCATCACAAGGATGAGGTAGCGAACCATCACAAGCACTGTACCTTGAATGTTGAAATTCAAGAAGAGCAGCATGAGCAGATAAGCAAATTTTCAAAGTTTTACGCAATAGTTAGTTTTCAAAAATTGAGCATATTGTGTTCACTGCATGTAACCTACCTATCAATTTTATTACAAAAAAAAAAAAAAAACTTTGCGAGGTTAATAATATTAGCTCAACAAATCAACTTGAAGCACATTTTTCAGTTTTCTAATTTTTATTTTAGCAAATTTTCATAGAACAATTAAGCTATTTCATTGGCTCCAAAATGATCGTATGAGCGAATTTTCGTAAATTATCGTTCTATATTATGTTACATTGTTTTGAAAATTAAGGACTTTGCGGGAAAAGAAATTGTTAACTACCGATTCTAAGGCGAAAAAATTCGTTCGGTAAAATAATATTCTGCGATTCAAAAAAAGGTTTTGGGTTTTTAACTTTTTGCAGTTTTTATTGATTTTTAGCAAATTTTCTTAGAAAAAAAGCGATTACAATGGCTCGGAAATTTTTAAAATCGAAATTTTTGAATAATTTCTTCATTGAAATCCGTTTTTATGCATTCTGAAACAAATCCTAGTGTTTGACGCTTTTTCATATATAAATTTTTTTTTTCATATATATATATATATATATATATATATATATATATATATATATATATATATATATATATATATATATGTATATATATATTTATTTATATATAAAAGCGTCAAACTCTAGGATTTGTTTCAGAATGCCTCAAAACGGATTTCAATTAAGAAAGTTTTCGAAGATTTTGATTATAAAATGTATGGGGCCATTGCAATAGCTTCATTTTCTATGAAAATTCGCTTATTATTGTCATTCTATATATTTGTTCAATAACAGTCCAAGCCAGTTACAACAGCATAACAATAACATAACCCACTAACAATCCTGGCAGTCAAAAGCCCAGAACACAAAAGGAGAAAACCTTTTGTGTACTTCACAGATAACGACCTACCCACCTCAACCTATCAAGAAGACGGCGAAGAAGGTTCTCTTTCCTTCAAGACAGAGTAGTCGTGCGGTTTAGCCTACATCCCTTGGTGCGCAAGCAGTATTTCCGAGTTGCGCTCGTTTTGAACGTCTCTCTGTAGCTGGGTCATATAGACAAGGCTTCGTGTATTAGAGGGACGATCTATTGGAATTAATCCAACAGGGCAGGCGACAACCCAAGCATGAGAAAAAAAATAACCGAATACAAATCCGTTTCAGACCATTTTAAGTCCGAATTCGTAAAAATTGTTAATGAAATTTAAGACAATTTTTCAGCATGATTTTGTACATAAATTTTTTAATGTTCTATTTTATAGTTAATAAACTTTATTTGAGCAATATTCTGTTGAAACTAAATCTCGACAGAACATGGAACATGTTCCTTGGGAGAACAGGAGGGAATTTAGGTCACTCAGCTGATTGGGAAAGAGCCCATAATTTCAATCGTCTCTAAATGTCACAGAAAGTCTCCCTATCAGATTTTAACTTTCAAATTTATTTCCGCTGGGTTGTACCTTCCTTCACGTTCCATGTTAATTAGGCAAAGCCTACTATATACTTTGAGCAAAACTGTAGTATTCTATGAATAATAAAGTTATCATTTATTTAAAAAAAAAAAAAAATTTATTTCCAGTCTAATAGTGGTTGCAGTCATGTTAACAAGATTAACTGAGAAGGATCACCTGTATGTAAACAATTATTAATGACAACCACACTCATAACTCACGTTGTTAGCACGCAGTGGTTAGCATAATACGGTTATGTTAAAAGGTAAATCAAGAGCTTTCCAACGACTGGTGAACGATTTTTGTACGATGATAAATACCTAAGATACAGCTCCATACAACAATTTGGTTGTAAGCAATATAACATCAGAAACCTGGGAAGCAATTTGACTAGGAAGTTTTAGAATATATTCTTAACAACTTTTGTTCCGTGTCTTTCTCTCTATCTCTGTGTGTATCCGCAAATCCTTGTAACAACCTTAATTGTCACAATATTCAACCAAAATTTATGAAATGTTCGTGGAATGTGTGGGTTAGGGTAAAGATGATCCCTTATGATTTTTGTTGTTCCCAAATCAATACTTCACTCGGCGCATGCGCAAACGTAAATTCCATCAAGCATCATTTTCTCACGCCCCCGTCGTCCTACCTCGCTCAAATTTGGAGGTTGGGTGGAAGACGTAAATTTGAGCATTTCCTTACAATTTAAACATAATCCTATCATTATTAGCTAATGCGCATGTGTGGATGTGTATTCCTTTTTAAACGAGCCAAATTTCAACAGTTTTCATCCGATTTTGATTAAATTTTCTGGGCATGAGCGGGTTAGACTGTAAGTGGTCCACTAATAATTCCATACTTCTTAAATCATAACTTCATTTTGCTCATGCGCAAACGCAAATTCCTTCAAGCATCATTTTTTTACGTCTTAGTCGTCCAATCCCGCTGAAATTTGGTGCTTAGTTGGGGGACAATGGTTTAATTATTCCATGTTAATTTCAACATAATTGCATCATTATTAGCTTCAGCACATGCGCAAAAGTGTACTCCCAGGAACAAAGTCTAGTTTTCATCAGATTTTGATTTCATTTTCTGGGAATTTGTGGGTTAGGCAGTAGACTGTTCTCTACCAATTTCATTTTTCTCAAATCATTGCTACATACTGCGCATGCAATTACATAAATTACTTCAAGCGTCATTTTCTCGTTTTTTTAAACATCTTTACTGTGAAGCGTGAAATTGCGGGGTATCGGAACTGTAAATGTGTTAACTCTTCCCGGAGGCACGATGCGCCATGTTCTAATCGGATCGTGTATTACATACGGGGGTTTAATAATTATAGACCTATGATCTGCGTAGAAGGGCTATCTAACACAGAAATAATAAACTATAGTGTAATAATTTGCAGCGATTTTTTTTTTTCTTTTCTTCAATGAAATAAACGTTTTCCTGTAAGATGACCTGCCATGAAAATACGAGTTTGGGGTTGGAAAATACGAGTACTTTTTTACGCTAAATCGAATGGTAACATTTGCATATCTCCCAAACCCCGTTATTACCGAACTTTACGCTTTAGCTACCTATAAAAACTCATGTTATTCATCATACCAAATGAACTCAAATTAGTTAGTTAAAGGATGTAGGACTAGACGTCCAACAACCCCCCATCACCAGTGCCATCTAGGCGTAAATCTGATCTGTTTGTCCACCTAATCTGTATTTTGCTAAAAGGATTGATTTAGGATATTTTTATTTTTGAGATGCGAGCTTGCGAGCATCCAGACCAACAAACTATAAAAATCAGTCTTATCTATTACGTAGGCCTGTTTCATTATACGGCGGCTGGTGGTGAGGGGTATGACGGTGCTCTTGAACGCCAAGTGGGTGTAGGTAACTTGGTTATAACGGGGTTGGGGAGATATCCAAGTGTTAACATTCGATTCACAGCGTAAAAAAATACGAAGAAACCGGAACCATACTCGCATTTGCATAGAAATAACTTTTCAGGAAAACCCTCATTTTCATTGAGGAAACAATGTTTTTCAACATTGAAACATAATTTTCTCCACTAATTATCAAAGTAAAATTGGCTACTCCGTTGGAAAGGTGAGATCTTGCCCCAGTTTTGGTTCCCATTGTTCTGCTATTGAATATTATATACCAACATTTTCAGAAATGAATGTGAACCCTAATGGAGAAAAAATTAAAATGTAACTTTTCGCATAGCCCTTTTTTACCTACCATGAGTCCCTTTAAAGTCAGTATTCAAGGACGATATTGGAAAGCCACGATGCATGCGTGAGAAGGAAATTAATCTGGTTTATTACATGGCAGGCACCGTGAATCTGAAATGAAATTTTCCCTACCGCAATATAGTCTTGTGTAAAGCTATATCCATAACTAAAGCCTGTGTAACTACCGCTTTCAAAGCCTTTTTTTCTTGTCTTGCTACTTCCCACATACGAGGGTTCGGATTTCAATACCAACCAACCTATGTTGGATTCAGGAAGCAATAAGAAATGCAACTTGAACTAGATTTCAAACTAACCTAAGTGTTTTTTTCCCCAAGTATTATTGCATTTTTACGGGGCTACTAGGTATAGGAACTACATTTGCTCAGTTATAATGCCGCTGTTTAGTTTTGAGGTTAGCAGTACGTATATTTCTCCCATATCGCTGTATTGACATGGGTTTGTTTTGGTTTATTATTTTCAGTAATAAACCTTTGTAATCGGTTAAGAAGAAAAATGTTCATACCACTCAAAATAAGTTGGTTTGTTTAAATCCCTCAAAATTTGGGAAATCATGTTTTTACAAACCCATCTGTCCGCCAAGCCGCAAAGTGGGGCGAAACACCAAATGCCGAACGACATCGGACCAAAAAAAAATTGTTCTTCTCAATAACAATAAAAAATAGAAGCGTGTGGTCTTTACCTTCAAGAGTGTGCGAGAAAGCAGGAAATCCAATGAAAATAGTACGATTAGTGGTGATTCTGTACATAAGTACATATGAACTGAGAATAACGTCAAATTTTGGCGTTTTACCTGAATTTTTGATATTTCGTACAGTACCTACCTATTTTTTGGAGGAGAAAATTTGGCTTTCCGTATTACCCATTTCCATTGTAGACAAGAAAAATAAGTTCCAGTCATGCAGCATGATCGCATGAGCGAGTTTTAGTAAATTATCGTATTGTGTAGCTTTTTGAGCGCAATTAAATTCTTAACTATTAATTTTATTGCAAAAAACGTATTCTAAATGGTGATCTCCGGTTACAATAGAGGTTTTGGATTTTTAGATTATTTTGCAGTTTTTATCGATTTTTTAGCAAATTTTAATAAATTCTAAGTACATTTTACAGCATAATTTTGTACATAAATTTTTGAATGTTATAATTCATAGTTTACTTGAGCAACTTTATTTGAGCAATATTCTAACAAAAATATAAATAAAACGATTTTTTGCCGTTTTTAACCATTGTTAGTGATTTTTTTAGTACATTTTTACAGTTTTAGTACTAAAAATCAATATATACAGGGTATGCAACCCTTTGAATTGGTGGGAAGATGACATAGTGATAGATCGTTTTATTAATTAACTTTACTGAAAAGCATAAAATTGTCGTCCTGGTGCTGTAACGCAGTGAACCCATTTGGGGTTTATTAATTAGGTATAGACCAGTGATCTGTGCATAGTATGGCTATCTAATACAGAAATAATAAACCTTTGCGTAATAATTTGCTGCGTTTTTTCTGTTTTCTTTTCAAAAAGAACATTGATCTGCGACAAAAGTGTGACCGTTTGTGTATAAGACATATACTTTATAGGAGAGCTCCATTTCCTCTGTCTTACTGTTTAGTTGGAGTGCGCTATTGTGTAATAAATTTTGTGTCCGGAGCTCCCAACTCCCAAGACTCAACAACTAGAGCAATTCCACCTTCGAGCTGCCGCGACTTAATCTCCAAGTCAGGTCACGTACGGACCGTCATCTCTACCTCTCTATTTCACCTTAATCTTGAGTTTAGGATGGCCTCCAAACGTTTAGCCGATCCGACTTCACCAGCTCAACTAGCTTTTTCTGATTCCTAAATGTTTCCTGATACGATGACCTTCGATCGCATTGCGGGGGTTTCATCATGGATACTGTCTAATGGTTCAGTAAAACAATTTGTAACGACACGAAATGTGTTTCAAAACAACTAATAGACAACTTTGGCTTTCGGCACGGTTTAGTAATAATGAGCTTTGTAATTGATCAATAAAAACAAAATTTTAAACACCCCTCAAATTTTGTTGGTTTCCGTTTTAAGATACGAGAATATCGAATAAATTTAATATTCACTATGTTCTATATTAATCAAAGCCCAGCTTGAGGTTATTTGCTGTTTCTGACCGAAATTAAATGTTCTCCACTTCATAAGAAAACATTGAATTATGAATATGTTTCTGGGCATAGTATTTTCCTATCTACATTTCAATGGAATTGTGGCTGCATGTGATTAATTCAGTTGAGTGACCATTTGTTTGAAGACGCGAAAATAGATTTTTTCACAAAATGTGTTCTTGGTTTACTGCGGACTGGAAAATTCTATTGAGCTTGGATTCGTAGTAAACTCTTTTTCTGGATGTCTGTTTACCGAAAAATGAGAATTTGTCTCAGTGGCCACCACGAATCCGAAACTGAGTTTTTCCGATAGTGATCCCTTAATATTTCACAACAGTGTAATTGTTGGAGAACGAATTGTTTTACATTACATGGGGTCTTCATCTATTTAGTAAACGGGATTCGTCGGAAGAAACAATTTCACTACGCAGGGAGAATCACGAATCGGGTTCTTCTAATTAACTTAATTGATTCCTTAAGCTCAGATACAACAATTGCCAACCCTTTCTCGTGTCACGTATTCGCCATTGAATTTGTACCGTCGGTTTCAATTGAATACTAACCCAACATCATCCAGAGGCATAAAAAAAGTTACGCAGCAGTTATGCAGCATGACAATAGAGCGAATTTTCTTTTGGTAATACAACGTAAAATTACCTTAAATTTGCGTACTTTGTGAGATCCGATTTTCGTATTCCGTTTTTAACACGTAGGTATATTTATGTTTTTGGGCTGGAGACCAGGTAAAAATTCGCGTCACATTTTTTTAAGGCCAAATACCTATACGCAATAAGCAATGGGGAGTTGTCACCTAGAAACGGAAGTAGAAAACTTGTTTCTACTAGGTATATGGTTTAACGAGACCTTCTCGAACGATCAAGTTTGTCCCCCACCCCGGCAACTAATTGGAACCGTTCCCTACGAGAAGAACTATGAGTTCTTGAATGAATTCTCACAAGTGGAATGCACATGAATTCGCACAAATAGATCAGAATGCTGTGTATAGGTTGGTGGTCTGGATGCTCGCAAGCTCGCATCTCAAAATTACATAACATCAAGTAGTCAATCCCTTAGTAAAAATACAGATCAGTTGGACATGTAGGTCAGAATGTCGAAACAGGTTGAACGGAATTGAAGATTCTTGTAGGGTGATTCTGTGATTCTTGTAGGGAACGGTTCCAAGTAGTTGCCTGGGTGGGGGACAAACTTGATCGTTCGAGAAGGTCTTGTTATGGTTTACAGTGAGGTTCACAGATTACTACCTAAACACGTAGTTGCTGTTGGTGAATGAATGGTGAAAACGGTGTATTTAGAACTACTATGGTGTGAAAACTGTGAAAGAGTCAGAATAATGTCGTCCACCAAACGTTGTCTATACAAACAATTTTTGGACTCTCAGAATACGATTACAAGGTGCGGATGCAACCTGATCAGCTGATGGACGCATGAGGCCAAATTCTCTTCTAATTGACCTACAGTGCTGAAATTTGTAATGGAACGTCTTTTGGATTTTTAGAATACAATTATAATGCACGAAGCCGCGCTGATCAGCAGTTATGCCAGATTGGGCGGTTTCCCGCCGTTTGGGCTAGAAAAGTAGCTGAATATGCGGGGAAAAAATCTGATTCGCGGAATTCCGCCAATTGGGCTAGTCATCTCAAAACATTGGGCGGTTTGGGCTAGAAGACAAATTTTTTGTGAATTGAGAAAATAATTAATTTTTTTATTTTGTACCCTTTGTGATTGTTTTTTATTATTACTTGAAAAGTATTAAACATTTTTATTATAATAAAGTATATTATTTCAATAAACACTTGTTTTCAAATTTTCATTACAAAAATATGCAAATAGGCGATTGGGCGGTTTTGGGCTACTTCTTCGCCATCTGTCGGCGGTATAAGGTTCAGAGCATCTGGCAACTCTGCTGATCAGCTGAGCGACCCCTGGGGCTAATTTCTTTCCTGATCGACTACGGTGATGCATAATGGAAAAGTGCGTCTTTGAAACTTCTAGATAAGAATAAAGGTACGGAGGCCCACTGATAGCTGATAGACCCCTGATGATGATGATGTCTTTACATCGATAGATCTCGGCCCCGGTACTCGACATACTAGTGACGACAGACTCCCCCGAAAGGTATGTAAATGATAATTTTAGCGTGTGATGCTTGTTACAAGGATTTTAAATTTGGCATGCGCAACAGCTATTAATGATACGAGTCTGTTAAAATTGGTTTGGGATTATTAAACCGTATTTTCCCGAATTTTGGAGTTTACGTTTGCTCGAGTGTAAGTATCAATTTGTTAGCAATGAAGAGGGTAGGAGACCATCTATTGCCTAACCCGCACATTCCTTGAAAATTTCATCAAAATGTTAAGGAAATTGTCGGAATTGAAGATGTTACAAGGAATTTGAATAACTAGACAGACGCACAGGTAGAAACGAAACCAAAGTTGTTGTTCAGAATGGTCTAAATCGTAAAATGTAAGTGGAAATTTTGATTTTTTTCCCCCCAATGAAAAAAATCGATCAATGTCCAAAAATGTGAAACTATGCTACCATCAGGTAGACCCGGGAAAAGGAAAAAATTGATCGGAAATCAATTTAAAAAGGGTTGTTTTGTTTTGACGTCTTAAAGGACAACAATAAATGGCACCGTCCACTCACGAAATGAAAGAAATTACTAGGTGTGTGCCGGGTTTTTGTTGAACTGGTATTTTCGTAGATACATTCATACTCCTATCCACTGAGCAGTTCATTCCTGAATATTCGACAACAAAATACCATTTTGGGAGTTTATATGTTTAGAATTTTATGTACTAGAAGTTAAAAATTTCTTCATCCGAAAATGGACGATAGAAGTGCAAATGACGGAGGTCTTAATATAGGTAGATTGCTGTATTTCTAGGTTCCCAAATACGCATCAGCTCAATGGGATCCAAGAATAGACCTTTTGTTTATAAATGCCACCTACGAACTAAGACGGAGCACGTTCTTCAGACTGAGGCTATTGTGTATTGCGGAATAGCTGGTGGGATGTTGATTCCATTCAGCAGCCATATTGAATGGTTTCATTGTAATGAGAAAGCTCCATTTGACGCGTTTGATTTTCGTACCTCTTCACAAAGTTTTGAGAGAAAATTGAGATAGGAAACTAGGCCATTAGTAAAGTCCCTCAATTGCTTTTGTAAGTACCGTCAAGGTTCATACAACATCTTCAAGTAGTCTTAGAATGTAATAAATAAAAGGTATTTAAGAGCTCCAACAAAACATAATCCAAAGTCTGAACATATTAATTTGATTTGGCCGCTATTTCGTTCCCATTATTTTTATTTATTACTCAATAGCTGGGAGGTACATCGCTTAGAGGAAGATGAGAAGCGGATAGGTTCTCAATGAAAAGTATTAACTTTTACTTCAGTGTACAGTTAAAAAAAATATATATATATATATATACTTCTTGATAAAATAAACTGTTCTACTGAACTATATAATTTGTTTTGAATTATTAATAGATAAACGAAGAAAGGAAAAAGATGTTTTTGATATTTCGAATAAATCTTGTTCACAAGTTAGAAGTTGAAAATGAAAATGAAAAAATAATTTCTAAATTGTTCGGGTGATGGGATTGTGTAGATTATTTCAATCAATAGGTGGAGATAATTTCAATCGTTAATGTTGAGGCCGGGAGGTACGTTTGCTTTCAAAACCCACTTGTGTGCTTTTTCGGATTGGTGGAGAAGTCGGTCGTTGGTGGAACCTGGTGGCATTTTCTTCAAAACCTTCACCCCAAAACATTGATCAAATGATGCATCATGAGATCTTGCGTGTTCGTTGATTGGGAGTGGCTGGTTATGGATAACTGAAGCACGATGGTTATTCATCCGCAGATTCATTTGCGATGCTTTGCCAACGTCGAAAGCTTGTTGATAGTTCGAGCATTTCTGGCATATTAATTGGTAAACACACATTTTGGATTGGCACTCTGCTGAGTTTACAGCTTTGTAGGAATGTGTGGTGTTTGCCGAAGTAAAATGTGTGTTTTCAATCACAAGGTTGCAAAGTTTGCATCTGAGTCGACCGCAAGGGTGTAACCCAGGTTGCCCTGTAGACTGTGTCGGTTGAGGGTGACGGTGCGACAAGATTTCACCAATATTTTTTCCTTGACGATACGTCACTCGTGGTGTTTCTTGGAAAATTTCTCTTGTCTGTGAGTTGGCTGTCAAAATGGGCTGTAGCTCACGAAGTAAACTATTTAATTTTTGGGCTCCAAAGAAGAACGTAGTGACTAGTGGCACTCGGTCCGTAGTAGCCTGTGGCGTTGCTGTGTACTGTACGTCTGTAAACGATCTTTAACAAATTTCCCATGGAAAGAATAAACTCTTTGTCAGTGATTCCACATGTATCCCCGAAGTAGCGCTAGTGGCGAGCTTAGGCAGCTCGGGGTCAAGCTTCCTTTAAAAATATGCGGTTGGTGGCATTTTACGTCATTTTTTATGTAGTTTTACACACAAAAAACTGTTTGTATCTACGAGCAGTAGATAGTAGTATTTGTAAAAAAGTCATTATTCAGAAATGAATCAAAAATCAATGAGTTGGGTACCTACGTAGTTTTACGTTGTCACATTAATTGGACACTGAAGTGTGAAAACGGTCCTTTTTGAAACACGCATTCAGGGAAGGTGCCGACATTGTCCCGACCCAACTCGCTCTCTCCCACTGTTTTATTAACTCCCGGAGAGAAAAACAGCTTCAGTGGAAACGGCTAGAGTGCGAAGATGGCAACAGCTCTGGAATAAGCCCGTCCCAAGGCCGACACTACTTAATAATTCCTAAGAACTGCAGAAAAAAAGCTAAGAAACGAAAGGGGAAAAATACCAACATTTTTGAGAAAAAAACAATTCAGATGTCTTCCTTTTCGTGCTCGTGAATTTTTTATGTTTTAAGGGTTTTCCACCAAGTTTTCAGGTTTCAGTTCCTATACATATGTGTACTAGCCAAAGTTGTGGATATTACCAAACTAGTGGGTCCGCTCTCCGCTGACGAGTCACGATGTTCTAAAACAGTTTGATAGGGAGACTCTCTAGGATACTAAGAGACGATTGAATCGATTGGTCTTTCCTGATCAGCTGACTGATCTAATTTAATTGAGACGTCTTGACATGGATCACTTGTATTTTTTCACCTGTCATGGTTCATTTTGCATCTTCAATTTGGAATATGTATTGAAAATCAAACAGGCATATCCATGCCACGATTTTTTTTCCGTGTTAGCGGTAAAAATTGACATCTTCATATTTCGATGTAGGCTTGTTTTCTTCCATGTAGGTACTTATTGGTATTTAATTCTGTTGTGAGAAAACAATTGGACCACCGTTGGTTATAAACCTGACATGTTTCTTGAATGCCGTAAATGGACTTCAAGTAAGCCACGTACATAAAAATATTACCACAACTTTTATGACATTTGGAAGGTCAGCACGAGCACATCTATTTTTAGACCAATAATTGGATAATGAGGGTTACCCATTGGTCTGAAAATATTGCGTTTTGATATTTCGAATTAGTCTTAGTCAAAATTACAAGAAGAAAGAGTGTTTTTGAATATTTCCTGGAACCGAGCTTGTATCCAACGTTTCATGGTTCTACTGGACTCATCCGCAATCATTGAGTAAATCCCCATGAAATCCCCATTGAGTATAACAACCATGAAACGTTGGATACAAGCTAGGTTCCAGGTAATATTCAAAAACACTTCTTCTAATTTTGACAAAGAATAATTCGAAATATCAGAAACCTTTCCCCCTTTATTTCTATACAAATTTCATTACCTAACTTTAATTAATGTATAGTGCAGTAGCACAGTGTCCACAATCAAGTGCATATATGTATATAGATTTGCAATCTAAATATTTTTCAAACATGAAAAAACTACGCATTGGGATCAACTTCGTTATTTTAAATGAGATTCCCCATTTTTTTAGTGCAGAAATGAACGTAGAATTCAAATCTGCAATAAAAAAAAATGGGGGTTTCTCATTTAAAATAATGATCTTTATGTCAATTGCGCACGTTTGCACACATCTAAACACATTAAGATCGAAAAAAATTATTTTTTGACCCCTTATTAATGGTTTTAGCAGGGGGAAACGTTTTAGGGGACACCCTATATACATATGAAAAAGCATTAAACTCTAGGATTCTTTTCAGAAAGTCTCAAAACTAATTTCAATGAAGAAATAATTTTTGAAAATTTCGATTTTAAAATTGCAATTTCTGCGGTAATTAGCTAAAACTGTGTCATATGAGAAGTATTGAGTTTTTGAAAATATTCAATTGCTACTTTTATTATGAGTTTGGGGTTGTTTTCATGCAGCATCACGTAGTAATGTTAATTTATTTATAGTCGCAAAATCAACTTGGAAAAAGACTGAAATATGGCCAGAATTGAACATTTTCCCACTCATTTTCACACAGCCTTAAAAAAAGTGTTTTTGATGTTATTCCAAGTTGGAATTGCGAATATCAACAAATGAATATCACTAGTTGGTTCAGCGGAAAAAAATACCCCAAAATCATGTACCACGTGTGGCAATCGACTATCTTAAAAAATTCGATATTTCACTATTGGCGCGTAATTGAGCCCGTTTTTGCCAGGAAATTAATTCGAGTGATGGAGATTTTTCTTATATTTTATTTATATTTAAAGATTTTTCTTATATAATTAAAAAATGTTTATATCATCAAAAATACAAAAAATAAATGGCTGGTCCATTAAATTTTAGACACCTATATACCTATACATCATGAACCTTTATTCTACCTCTTTTATTAAGAGAACAAAATCCTTGTTAGGTACGCGAATTAAATTATTCCGCACGGTATCGCACTCGCAGGTTTAGTATTACCGTCGAATCCATTCGTTATTTCTTTCAGAATATGCTAACATCATTCGCACACGTTCCACCATTGTATTTTCATAACAAAAGGGGAGCTTCAGGAAAGCCTAACAACTACCCGGAATTAACACAATGGATAAAATTTCAAATCTAATTTTGAAAACAATACAAAAATAATCCTCTCTCCGTTTTTCACGAGTTTCGTCCGAGTATGAAAATAAATGAGCTCATTTCACCCCTTGGCAAGGAGGGCGGAACAGATTCATCAGAATCTGCCCTGCAATTAGGGAAACCAAACAATGCGGTAACCTGTTTTTTCTGTTTTTATGAAATATTATATTTTTAATGGTTGACTTTCCACCAAAATTACAATAGAATCCACTTCAGCAACAAATAGTTGTAGTGAGTAACCACCTAAACGGTATAAATGTACCGAGTACCGTACTGAGTTAGAAAGTCAACACAAACATTCACAGGTCATTATGAAATTATCTCCCCATGAGCGATTAGTTCGCATGTTGAATGGTTAAACCCATATTGGTTGATACAAAAAAAGAAGAATAAAGATTTATTAGGCAGATGGCAATAATCTATCCAAGAGTCAATTTCAAAGAGCTGTTGTCTAATGCTAGATCTTCCTGCTTGTGATTGTTATGGTGACCGATTGATACGAACTAAATCACTCACGACGAAGTTGTGGAAACCCATTTCAAAACGGAAGTTAGTGAAAAACGTTGCCTATTTCCACGAAAAATAATGAGTTACAATGTTAAATCGATTTAGACGGTTAGACCATCATCAGTAACAAACAATAACTGTTATTGTTTGTTACTGATGATGGCCTAACCGTCGAAATCGATTCACCATTGCAACTCTTTATTTTTCGTGGAAATAGACAACGTTTTTCACTAACTTCCGTTTTGACCGAATGATAGTTACACATGCGCCAAACTGTGAAAAGTCTTGTCAAACATGGGCACGATAAGTGTGCACATATGGCAGGACTGGAATAGTCAGGAGTCTCTTCAGAGACTCCATGACGCAACCCAGAGAAATTGCTGATATAAAATTATCATTTACATACCTACCTTTCAAAGGATTTCGTCGTCACTAGCATGTAGATTACCGGAGGCGAGCGCTTTCGATGAAAAGACATCTTCATCTGGCCATCAAAACAGAGCTGAGTATAAACACCCACCATAGTACAAGCAGAAGTTTGTATCCAGTATCATGTATTGTTGTCGCTTATCGGTAAAAGGTATGTGAATGATAATTTTACTATTACAACTCTCTGAAATAACCCTTTAGATGTAATGCTGATATAAAGGCTCACAGTGTTTGGGACAATGAGATGGAGGCTTACATTGATGTGAGCATCACAAATGCTGACGCGTTCTCCACGCCATTGACCAAACCACAGCACACGCCAAACATTTAAATTATAATCCTGCAGCAGAATACCACCGAGGAATCTTTCACCCTTCTGATAATGTCATGTGAAGGGGTGCTGCATAAATTTCAATGCGCTCCTAAAGCTTATGGTGAATACGCTGGCAGAAAATTGGACCAGGCCTCTATCCAAGGTCATGGAGACGGGTTATAGACCAAGTAATAGACGGGTTGTAGAATCCAAGTTATATACGGGTGAACCCCAATAACAATCGTAATGTTTACCACAGACAGATAATCATTTTAGTGCACAATCTCATTTTAATCAATGGCAATATCACTTTTTCATTTTATTCCATCAGCTGAATGATCATACCGGGAGCTTACCAAAAAAATGCGATGTTGAGGGTACCGGATGAATGAAGGAGCCAAAACAACTGTGTAAAGGAAACTGAATGACGTCATAATGAAACGACCTCACCACCTAGTTACCACAATTCAATTTCATTCTATCAGCTTTTTGTCCAAACCATTTGGGGTATTGAGCTTGAAGTTTGCGATCAGAGGTTTCCAAGAGCGCAAAGTCCGATTTTTAGATGAAAAATGAGAAATGCCAACACACGAAAGTTGCCTATTAAAACTAAAAACTCAACAATTACTGGCGGAAAACAAACAAAAAATCTTGGTTTCTTCCTTGAGCCTAACCGCTGAAAATTAAAGAACGTGTAGTAGAGGCTCCCTTTCAATTAAACTTGTAATTATATTAGTTAAAGGACAGAATTGATCTTAATCAGCTGATCGTAGAGGAGTCCGTCATTCCATTAGACTACTCTTGTTGCCCCAGAAAAGCTCTCTTCAAATTTTGAGTTTACTCAGCAGGATAGTCGATTCCATTCGTCTCTTGTTGTACCAGAGAGTCTTCCTGTCAAATTTCAACTTCCTAGGGTGAACAGGAGAGAATTTTGCTCACTCAGCTGATCTGGATGGGCTCCATCATTTTATTCGTCTCTTGATGTTCCAAAGAGGCTCCCTGGTCCCTACCTATTGCTTGTATTTTCGGAGAGGTTTAGGCTCATTTTTTTACCAATAGGTTCAGGCAAAATCGTCTACCACGCTTAAAGAATCTCAAGAAATAAATCAAATGAAAACTTCTCGAAACGAAAATTACTTACGAGCACGATAGATCACGAACGAGCGTCTCCTATGAAATCACCAAAATCGACACTGAATATTTCAATCTTAAAAAGGTCTGGTTTCGTTATCCAAGCAATATCCCAACGATTTAGAGGGTTCTAGAGTATAGTGAGGAGTCTGGAATCCGACAATTGCATCCTTCTGTCACTACCTCATTGGTGAGAAAATTAGGAAATTCGAACAGAAGTCATCACCAGGGGGTGAGATGAATAACCTTTACTAGAGCTCTCTGCCATAATTAAATAAGAGATATCTCCCAATTAATTTGCGAAATTACATTTAATTGGTGAGACGAGACATGACAACAGGCGTTGGCGGACGAGGGTTCTATCTGTGCTTGACGGTCCATCAAATACTACAATATTAAGACACTGTTCAATAAATGCTTGTATTGCGTAGACTGCCAGACAGAGCCAGGCCAATCAATATAGATCTTAATTCACCGAGCGACGCCTAGGAGCCATCCGAAACAGAAAGGATCCCCCTCATCAATTTGACAGATTTGAAGGAGCTCCGTGAATCTGCATTAATCAGATGAGGCGAGCCCAATGTGGCTGAGAAGTCATCAGTCTCCGCTTTGCCTCGACCGTATTTGTTGGAAAGGAGGCTGTAAATTATCTGCCGTTGACGGCTAATTACTCCGCTTTTAGCCTCTTGAAGAATCAACAAATTGCCTTTGTGTGAAAGTGGAAAAAAATTGCAAATTATCCCACAAACGATTATTATATCTGTGTTAGACACTGTATTTTAAATATGCGTGGATCGCTTGTCAATAGGTAATGATAAAACGGAGCCTACGCTACATTATTATCTACATTTGCAACCTTTGGAAGAAAACTATTGAAATAACATATAATATATTAACTTATGCTAACCCGTCTGTAGCCAATACAAACTATATTATAATCTCGACTTTTGAGTCTGGAAGAGGTAAAAAAATTGATGAAAAAAGCGAATTTACTAGAATCTGCAAAACATCAGATTGTATGAAAACATGATATGTCAAATTCTAATGGTTCCTCTCGATGGATGAGAAACCTCTTGAATGACTCGAACGCGTAGCGGTTCACACCATAATTATATAGCACAAATGAAGATAACGTTGCAAATTTATAAGACCTAATGTCTGCCTATTATATTCGTACGGGAGGTTTTGAGTTTAAATATTGATGTTCTCAGGGACATCAAGTTGAAATGAATCTGCGGATCTTGAAGTTTGAGTGGAGGGATGAGTAGGAAATTCAAAGTAGAATCCATTAATGAACACTTGGTAATCAATTACCTGGAAATCAAAAATACTAGAAATTCAAAACGGGAGTTAGCAAAGAACGTTGTCTGTTTCCACAAGAAATGAAGTAATACAACATTAAATCAATTTCGACGGTTAGGTCATCATCTGTAACAATTAATAACTGAACACACATTAGAAAGGACAAAGCTCACATAGTCACAGGTGAAAGAGATTGAATCCCATCGGTAGAGAAAGGAAAGGGCCAGGAGATACAACCAATTAAGTGCAACTAAAGTATAAGGATGAAAGGGGGGTTATAAGGGATATAGTAAAGGGGATTACAGCAAATCAGATGAAGTCAAGGGAGGGGAAGAATTACTCAATCTGGATTTAACTGTGTGAAATGCATTATTAAAAGCATAGCGGCTATAGTAACGGATAAAGGAAGAGATCTCGTTGATACCATATGGTATAAGGTCTTATGAAAAAGAGTAGAGGTAATTTTTCCTAACTGGTTAGGGAAGATGTAACTTTAGAAGAAAAACAATGGGTAAGTATCCCTTATTAAGAGAACATGCCTGATAAAATCGGCAAAACTCTATATCATCGAGGGGTTACGAAGTGGGTTTTAAAACTTAAAATAGACTTGAAGCATTACTTGATTCCGTTAAAGATTAAATCAATCTTCAGGGTTAAAATGGGGTCGATAAATTAAAATGTTCTTGTGGCTTCGAATATAGCGGTAAAAGTGGTAAGAAATTCAGTAAAACAATAGACGAGCGTGAGGAGGATTTCAGAGAAAATAAGGGTAATCTACATTTTTTTAAACATCTTAAGGAATCCAATCATAATTGCAATTGTGTTTTGACAGATACCTAGAAAGTTTGTAAAATTTCTTAATTTTTGCCCTAAAGGAGGTATGTTGAATGTACTTGGAAAATTCGAAATTATCAGAAGGGGCAGATCTGATAAATGTTTAAAGGAGGATATCCCTCAATATATTTCACTACTGATAAGTCTATTTCTCACTTCACTACCAATTGAGTAATTCTTTCCCTCCCTTCACTTCATCTGATTAGCTATAATCCCCTTCACTTTGCTTTCACTTAATTGCACCCTTTTCTTTCTCTCAACCAATAGGATTCAATCTCTGACCTGTGACTTTATGAGCTGTGTCCATTCTAATACGTGTTTAGTAATTGTTTGTTACTGATCCCCTCGAAATCGATTTAAAATTGTAACTCTTTATTTTTCGTGGATATAGTACAACATTTTTCTCTAAATTCCGATTTGAAATGGGTTTCTACAGCTTCATCGCGAGTGATCTAGTTCATATACCATAAATTATTGTAAACGACAAACTTGATGTGCAAATTTAGAGTAGAATTTATGGAATATATTCCTTCCGATTCTTTGGACCAAAGATTCAAAACCTACGGTATCGAAAGCGTTGTTTTTTACATTTATGGGGGGGGGGGGGGTAACCTATTTTTGCCAAAAGAGATACCCTTTATATAACGGGTTAAATTTTTTTAAATGTTTAACCCCCTTCCGAATTTGTTGAGTAACGTTTGAAGCTGCGAGGAACCCAAGACGTCGCGTAAACATATCATAGTCGGCCGATTCATTATAAAACGATAAACTATTAAATTATGTACAGAAAAACAACCAAGCAGGTGTTTCGTACTTTTGTTCTTTTAGAGTAATAATATAAAAAAAAGATGGCACAGCTGGTCTGCCTTCCCCGCAATAACTGGTACAGGTTCCTATAAGAGGCTATGTACCAAATTTCAGGGATCTACGATGTACATGAGAGAAGTTAGCTTCATTGCTGACATATCTGATCTGACTTCCTTACGATCACTTCCACAATTCCCCAAGAGGCTGTATACTAGGTTTCAGGGCTTTGGTAGTCTGTCGAACTCTTGTATGGTAAGAAATAAAAATTCGTGATGGATTTTTGAAACGCTCAATTTGTGACAGATTTTTGAGACGCAATTTTCCGTGTCACTTCTCATACTTTCGACCACGCTTATCGACTACGAAATCAGTCCGTACGCTACTCGCCGTCTGGAGTGTTTCCGAAACTATACCAGACCCAAGTTTCATGAAAGAAATCTCAAAAACTTTCGAAATAAGACTGGTATTTTTATATTGTTTTAATTATAGAAATAACTTCAATGTATCGAAGTACCTTGCACAATCCATTTGCACTCCCTAATGGATAACTTTGACAGGAAGTACATCGTCAACATGAGTGTGAATGAAAACTGGTGCGAACATCGTAAAAGTCGTCATATAAACTACGATAATATCGACTGATATACTTTGAATTGAATCGCATTTCACGAAGTCTACTTTATTATAGAGCTTTTGTGTTCCATAGATGGATTAGTGAAGCATGATTTATGTTATCTCACAAATTTCTATTTGCTGAGTGCCTACATCTGTGTTGATATATGTGTAGGAGTGCCCACATCTCGTACTTAGATTCTGACGTGCCAGACTTCTTAGATCTCACCTCACGTTCTACATACAGATTGACTAGTAAAGTGTAAAAATGTACGATTGACTTCGTTTAATAATTACCAATATACTTTGAAGGGCTATCTAATACAAAAATAAACCTTTGTGTAATAATTTGCAGAATTTTTTCCTCGGGTGATCACAAAAGTTCATTTATAGTTTGACTGAAAAGGATTTGAGTTGTATCTATATAAGTAGGTAGGCATACATGTCATGTGTATAGTTGAAACAAAAAGATATTCAGATTATTCGAAACCCCCCCACATCAAAAGACTCGATTGTTCAGCGGCGGCATCTAACTGTTTTTACCGTAAATACAATAAGAGGAATGAAGAGGTAAAACATAATTTTCAACCTCAAAGGGGAAACGGTAGAAACGATTACCCTTCACTCCAGGGGGCTCCAGCCCACAAAACCCTTTCTCAGAGTGCCTCAAAATATATTCCGGCTAGCGAAGGTCAGTGATTGGTGAATGGAAGTGAAAGGCGCAGGCGCGGGAGGGGGTGAGGGGGAGGTTGTGTTGATTCAAACCCCGAGAAACCATTTTCGTTCAGCCCCGTATCAAATTCGCTTTTGATGTCTTCAAAAATAATTCTTTGCCACCGACCAATGACAAAAGAGGTACGAGCTCGAACACAAAAATAAGAAAAAGAAATGAAGGGGTTATCATCGGAAAATATTTTTTAAAGTACAAATATATACGTAGGTACCTATATATATAGTATATATATGTATAATTATCTTTTTTTTCTTGAAGTGAGTAGTCTCATTGAAGCTGCGACGTCCCACTGTATGAGGGATGACGTCCATCTTAAGGCCTCGACGGAAAGATCGTTAATTTGTCCGCCATTTCCCCTTCTCTTATAATTCTGTTATTTACCGAAGCAAAGTTATAAACCTATTCATACCTAAAGATAACGAAATCATGAACCCCATCCAACAACCCAAACATGAGTCAAAAACCAAACCAAGTGTTGTACAGTTTTAAAATTTATAACTAAGGTTAAAGCAACATTATTGGAAACCATTAAATTTTGCAAGATGAACCAATGCTGCAATCAGGAAATTGGATCTCAATCTCATTTCTAGGCTATCGGTGAATCAAACAAATAAACATGATACAATTAAAATAAATAGGTACCTTATGCAGACCTTTCACTGAATGCCCAGGACAGGACACATTATAGACAATGCAGTCTTATATAAATATGCATAAAGCATTATGCATTATTACTGGCTTTGTGATGTTGGGCAATCAGATGAGCACTGTATGTGACAATTTAATACAGAAGGGAAAATTGTGTGGTCCTTCTATAAATTTGTAACCTTGGGTGAGATTGATTGTTTCTTTATTTAATACAGAAATTTAATAGCGAAGTGGGAATATTTTTAAATGGAAAGCTAATGAACATAACTGACATGGTTCGATGGGTCGGGGGCTGACGACTTATCTGTAAACTGACATTATCGCAGGAAGCCCACCGGCCAGCGATAGGCGGTTGTCTAAAACGCTTGCAGCAGGACAGGTGGAGGAGGAACGTAGAAAACAAATATTTCACTAAGCTGATTTTTCTGGACGGTTTAAAGCAAATTACAATAATTCGCGGCAGTGTTAATTATTTAGGTTTTAATTAAGAAGTGTAACATACTGTCCATTAATTATAAGTCGAAACAATTTTCTAATTATAGAACAGCTGTTTGGTTTAATTAAAAGTATCGTATTCTGATACTTGGATTCAGTCCGTAGAGATTTATTAGGGTGTTATTTGATGGTGTTTACGATGAATTTTAGTGGAATTATGAGGTGGCACCGCGGTACAGACGTAAGCAGATGGTGCGCCCGCGAATGTATTTTTGTGAAGTAAAACAAGGGGACTTACCTCTCATCGTGAACGAGCGTTGAGCGGCGTAGATGAGCAGCAACAAGCAGCACGCCCTAAACATGATGTGCGATACCAAAAAAGCAGCAAAAAACACGGAGCCAAAAAGTCGAAAAAATAAAACTTTTTTTAAGGATTAATCCTAGGAAACCCTCAGCGAGCTCACCATCTTCGAGGGGCGCACGTCTTTCTGTGCTCGCTAAAACCCGACCCGCGGAATCAATACTGACTAAGTTTCCAGGCTTGGCCGATAGTAGCGCTGCCTCCTCTCTCCCATTCATGCCTTCAGTAAATGACCTTTTTTTCCATAGCTCAGACCTCCCTTATCGTTTATAGGGTATCAATTTCCTATACATCATCTTGTTTACGTCTCGTCCTCATCTAATATGTTGAGGCTTGAGGTAGTTTTATTCTGACGGACGTCCGAGACGAGTCATTTTTCAAGGCTTTGTTGCGAGCTTTTCCGCTGTCTTTTACCTCCCCCACCACCACAGGGTTTATTGAGCTTGAAATTACCGACAGCTGATAGGGTCGAAATACTTCGTTGTGTTATGCTCTTTTGTTTTGCAAACACGCGAATTACCCACCCGAGGTCATTAAGTTTCCTAAAACAGTTCGTTCCTCGATTAGGTACCTATTTCCAAATATTGTACTAGGTAACTTATATCTAGCAAAGCTTCACCTTACTATTGTAAGTTATTGGGTAGTATATACTTACATAGGTATATACATTAGGAGTTGGCATCCAGGCTCATCTATAGTGATTGAAATCGCCCTCATATTGTTCACCTCGAGCACGAAAGAAAACTTGACCTTGACCAAATAAACGAATTTCACTTCCGCACTTCTAAAGGATATGAGAAGCATTTCACCCGTGCTGTAGGTCGAGAAATTTTCTATCCTTCAAGTGCGATTCATGGCTTTTTGGCAAATTTTGGTTCCGTGTCTGTCTATGGTAGATCCTTTTTCCGGAAAACCCCCATTTTAAATGCTCAGGTATGAGAGAGAGAGAGAGTGTGTGTGTGTGTGTGTGTGTTTGACTGTTTTATTTATAAATCTGATACAATTAGGACCTTCAGGTCCTCTCTTACATCATACAAGAAAAATTAAGATATAAATTCAAGCAAATTGACTGTCTTCTAAACATTTCTATAGTTAGTTGTTATGAAAAGTGTGGTAATCAACGGTTAAAATGATTAATTTTAATGATGTAAGTAATTATACTGAGTAATAGCTTAATTATTCATATCTATATTATCTTGTTGTGACATATTAAAAACGACAAAACAAAACGAATCTTTATCTACAATTGATACTTGTTAGCGATTCCGGTTTGAAATCTTTCTTAAATGATGAAACAGATTTATTGATATCAAACATTTCAGGATTAGTTGAAAATGCGGATCGCTTGTTCTTGGAACGATTGGCCTAAGAATTGTGTCTTATGCATCGGGATTTGCATCAAATTAGAAGAATTTCTTGTAACATAATTGTGAATTTGTGACATAAATTCAAAATGTTCAATTAAATATGTTGGTCTTTTAAATTTAAATATTTAGAAGAGTAATAAATCAATTCGATAGGTTCTCCATTCCTCTATAAAGAGAGAGGGGGGGGGGGGTAGAGAGGGAAAGGAGGGGAGGGGGTAGAGAAGAGCGAGAGAGAGAGGAGGAGAGATTGAATATGTTAATCACCCGTATAAAAATGGATCACACCTTTTGGATCTCTCTACCTTTTGCTTCCTCACTAGCGAAGGTAGGGAAGCTTTGTGTTCTTGATAGAAGTACAAAAAATATTCCTCCAAAATCAAAATTTCAACTTGCTTTTTGCGTTTCAGAGCTTGCTGATCAATTTTGGTACCATGTCTGTACATGGTAAATCTTTGTCATGCCCAAAACTATACCAAGTTCAAGACCGATTTCGATGACATCTTCAGGAATTGAGCGGGTTAGCTTCTAGACGGTCTCCTGTGATTTTCAATGCCGTCAGATCAACAGTAGCCCGTGCGCATGCGAAAACGTGTATTTCTGATCAACGTCGATTTCTTGTTATCATCTGTTGGCCCGCTTTTGTTCAAAATCGGTAGATGATTGGGTACATGCTCTAGAAAAACGCCCCATAAATAAATAAACGCAATTGGTGGAGTAATAACCATTGCGCATGCGCAGAACTAATATCGACTGACTCAGGCAAAAACACTCCGAGTCTAATGGTACGATTATGATGAAATTTGATTGCAGTCCTATAAATTTCATTGCAGTTGGATAAATAGTGGTCTGTGTGCATTGGCAAACGTTAATTTCTTTCTTGTCATCTATTAGTCCAATTTCGATTAAACTCGAGAGTTTGTTGGGTCTAAAATGATGCCCTTTATACTTTATCGCATTTGCTTGAATAATAACTATTGCGCACACAATACCAATATTGGATAACTCTCCGAGAATAATGAATCGATTTTGATGAAATTTTCAATTAGGTATTGGTTGGGATAGCCTGTAGACAATTTCTGCAGAAGCAAACATGAATTACCTATAGCCCTAATTTTCATTCTAGCATGTAAACACATGTATTAGATACCTACTGTTATATTTTGCATTCAACCATTTCGACTCGTACTTCAACTAATTCTTTACGTTCATGTTAAGTACATTATCTGAGGAAACTATACTGCCCACCTAACTTGGCAGTCGTTTTTAGAGGATACGGCGTATAAAGTTTAGAATAATAGATCTAGTTTTCTATATCATTATACAATTAATAAATTGTGGCTTTTCTAGGCTGCAGTGGTTCTTCAAGACGTAATTATATTCAAGTTGTCTCTGAGAGGCATCAATCAAAATTCTGCCGCGTAGAGCGATAAGGAAAGTTATTTACCATAAGCTCAACCGGCTGATCAAAGGTGGTTCCACACATTGGAATTCTATTCCACTGGACCTAGAGACACTCAGTTTCAAATTTCAGCCTTGTAGGGCGATTAAGAAAGAAATTGACCTCAAGCTCACTAAGCTAATCAGGGTGGTTCTGCGGGTTGTAATTCTATTCAACGAGTCTTAAAGCGGCTCAGTTTTGAATTTCAGGCTCAAAGGGCGTTTGTAATATAGGTAGCCTAAGTTTTAATCCGGCACTTGCTCGCCAATTCGCGTCCACCACCCGCATGGAAATGGGCGCAACCGTTTAGGCTTTAGCGCGGACAAGCAAACAAACTAATTTTCTTTTTTTATAATATATACAGGGATAATAGCCGGTTAACCATGCGTTGCACGGACCCACATCTAGGTACTCGTCATTTTTACCGGGTCATTTTATCCAAATGTCCCTTGTCATTTTTATCCAGCAGTACAAAAGGCTTCAATTCAAATTTCAGCAATCATGTTTCAAGTTGTATACTTAATTAAATTTTCAACTGTATCCTCTCAATATAAGCTTAGTTACTTGAAAACTATTCCCAACCAACATTGCTGCAGTTAAAGCGTTCTGAACATCAAGTTTTGAACATCTATCTTAACGAATAAAAACTCTGCTCCACCCACCAAAATTGTTTTTATCGTTTGAATTCGTTATCGAAAGTTCTTTAACGCGTGAACCCACCCCATCCTCATTTGACGGGAAAAGTTGACGAAAGTCATATTTTTCCTTAATTACGAAGTTTTATACCCGGGCGACGTCGTTAGGCAAAGCCGAGTTCTCCATGAAGAATTTAGCCTGGTGGATTGTAATATAGCTTATGTGTTAACCAGGGACCCTAAGAATGTCCATGTACAATTTCGACTCAATGGGACCAGTAGTTTTTACGTGAATGAGTAACACACAGACAGACACCATTAGATTTTTATATAACAGTATATTTATGTATAATTCTAAACGGTTCATTCGAATCAGCACGGCGCAAATACAAACACACATTCTTTGCAAAATTGTCGTCGATCGTCGCTATACCCGACTTGATCGTGTTCTAGGCGATCCTTATAAACGATAGTTGTTTATAAGCTGTGGCGGTAGCAACAGTTTCCATCAATTCCATCAACATAGAGCTGAAAAAGAAGATGAATTGCTGCAGGACACCTTGGAATCGATTCCAGCTGATAAGAGAAGGGCAATTGAGCGTTCAGTGGTTCAGATCTCAGGGTCGAAGTCATCAGGGTGGCTCTCAGTACTACCCCTCAGAAAGCACAATTTCGACCTCTTTCCTTCAGAGAAGAGTGTCAGTGAGGCACAAACGGACACCAACCAATATGCCGACTTCTTGTGATGGATGTGGTTCAAGAATTTTCAGCTTGGAACACGCATTAAGCTGTAAAACGGGAGGCCTAATCACTCGGCGACATAGGTAATGAAGTTACGGATCTCTTAGGAGAGCTCATGACAGAAGCATGGGGCAACTGTGTAAAGGAGCCGATCATCATAGAAGCCACTGAGCAATCTCCAGGCCTCAAAGGGGGTATGCAGAGGGGTGTGGGAACCACAGAGGGAGGCGTTATTTAACGTTTGTGTCCCAGACACCCCTCTTACGTTTCCCGTCCTGTAGCATCCATTTTTACTGCTGCAGATGAAGAGAAAAAGAGAAAATACATGGAAGCTTGTGAAGATAGACGATCTTCATTCACCCCCCTGGTCTGTTCGGTTGATGGCCATTTTGCACCACAGATGGTGAGTTTTCTGAAAGTGTTGGCTGAGCGACTGAGTGATCGATGGGGACAACCGCAAAGTGTAGTGCGTGGATGGATTCGCGCGAGATTGGCTTTTGCGTGCATCAAGCATGTGCGTGCATGGAGCCCGAAAACGCTGGCGAAGCTGTGAAGAACTAATAGGGTTCTACGATGGTGCAGCAACGCGACTGCAATAAAAAATACCAAACACAACGTAGAACGTCAACAGAGGCAGAGTTTCACTCTTTCTACAAGAATTTTGTTACCACCTTTCTATAGATAATAAATACCTACATTGTTTATTTAAAAAAAAAAAAGTACATACTTAACGCGTAGGCGGTCCATATCTATGAAAGTTACTTCCAAACCGTTTTTGAAATTGTGAAGACCGATTTCTCTGTTAGACGGCTCGGGTTACGAATAAATCGCTCAAAACCTTCTTTGCATCGATGATTCACTCGTTACGCGTCTTTGGAGAAGATTTTTCACATGATTCAATAATGCATACAGGTTTGACCTATATTGATACTTACTATAAAGTACTCAGTTCTTCTTAGGAACTACTGTTATACTGGCTAGATTGGGGCTTTTCAAGCCCTAACAGGTCCCTAGTATACAGGGTGTTCACACTAACTTAACCTCCTAAGGGTCGATTCTCCAACTAATTTCCAGCAAAAAGTTCCTCCTCGCAATTCTTTAAACCCTCGATTTTTAGTGTTTTTGTTTTTTCACTTTTAGGTTTTTCTTGTGTGTGTTTTCGATTTTACATCCCTAAAATGGCCATATCTCCCCTAACTGTCAATGTAATCATAAAAATAGATATATTGTCGGAAAGAGCGTTAAATTTTCCATCTTTCTAAGGTATTTGGATACTTTTCACAGTAGGTCTCATAGGCGAAAAAATGAACTAAACACGAGAATTTCTCACTTTTTGAAAATTACTGTTTTTTAAGTTACGTTGAGTATTGAAACAAAATTGGAAAAAACTGTACGTGTTGCAGGAAAAACTTGCCCAAAATCTCAGCTTTCCAACGGTACAATCAATTTTTATTTTACATTGTTAATGGGAAATTTTCATGGTTATTTTTTATTTGCTCACTAGGAAGGTCTGAACGTGAGCTTTCCAAAAAAGTGCTATATGACGGGTATCTGACCAGTGATTGGTCTCATGAAATTCATTTGCATGATGACGTCACGGCCCCCGCCCGCCTGGGGGGGACCCTCAGTTCCCTTGCACTACTACGTCACGCCTGATCCCCCGTTTATTGGTCAAACTAAACGGTCTTTTGAGCTGAAAATTGGTACATAGAGGTTTTCAAGTGAGCTGAATTCGAATCTGAGGTCAAAAGTGTGAAATTTCAACACATGAATATTCCCCTTCGAGGGAGAAAAATATGTTTGTAAGCCCTACCAGAGGTCTAAAATGGAATAATAATACGCACTTTCAGTTCTTAATAATCCAATGTGAGTATAATCACACAAACATACCTACCTTTATTTCACCGGTCTATTAGGTACCTATTTTTACATAAATATAAAATTGCATACAGTGGCTAGCATCGGACAACTGTATCAGCCACTTATATTCGTTATCTGATAATTGCTGGCATAGCTCAGTTGGTAGAGTGCTCAGTTCATAATCGGAAAGTCGCTTGTCCGATTCCCGGTTATCGCCAAATAAGATTTTGATCTTACGATATATCGACGTGCAATGTACAGTAAACATTTGATTTACGTGTTGTGTGGGCTTAGTTACTTACCTGCCTGTGTTTGGAACCTGTGCCAGAACGTACCTTTTTCCTCTACTCAGCCAGTTGGCCACTCACTTTACAGTAGTTAACATAATAGGGTTGAACGAATGGTAAACGAATTTCGTGTGATGAAAAATGACGAAGTACCTACCAACCATTTCTCTAGCAACGACTCGGTTAGAAGTGGAAATCATCAGAAATTGTTGCAAATATTTTCGTTGCACATTTTCGTTAGACGTAAACGTTTCGTTTTCGGTTGGAGATGCCAAGACTAAAACGCATTCTGTGTTAAATTGCAATGAGGAACTTTTTGTTGGAAATTAGTTTTGGAATCGATTCTTAAGAGGTTAACAATCTTAAGTGTGAACACCCTATTATGTATAATTGTTGGGGCGGGGTAGCGATCATTGAAAAATATTCCACTAGCGTTGAAAACAAAACAAGGAAATTGGCTCAAACTTGAATAAATGCGAAAGAAGCTTCCTACCTTCTCGTCGATGTCGGAGGGCCCCTTGAAAGCCTCTGCAGTAGCTGCCTTTGTAGTTACGGTGAAATCCGCTGAAATTCGCAACAAAACAAGATGGAGCCGACGTACGCGAAGTTCAGGTGGTGTATAAAATGCACCGATTCAATATAAGAGTAGAATATTCCAATAATTATGAAAAACAAAAGGTTTTGTGGGAGACAAAAGCGGGCGACGATTTGTGAACAAGAAGACTGGCGGCCCTTTTTTAAGGGGATTTAAATATGAATTAGATGATGAAGAGTTTCATCGATAAACCGCCCACCCTAAATATACAAATTCAAATAAATTCGGATTTTTAGCGAATATGAAAGAGTGAGCGTGTAACCAAATGTTTTACTAATTTAATAAGTGTAGAAAATCAGTTTTAAACAAATACGAAATTCTGCAAACAAGTTAGCTAACGTGCGACAAATAAAAATGGTACCAACTTGCGTTAGTAGGAACAAGATTAATTATTTTTTTATTTAATATGACTAGGATTCGTAGGAAAAGGAAGGCATATCAAATAAATCAGTTGGTGTGAGCGGTATTGCTGTCCACCAAGGAGTGCAATTAATTTTTGCACTGGTTGAACACAAGTTCCTTTCGGGGAACGAATTCTTGCGTTTCGCATCACATTGTCTTGGCCTGGATAAGTTTCCATCACTTTTCTGATCAGCCAATGAAGTGGAGCAGTGATGGGTATTTGGACATATACACCAACTTGTTCGTTGCGTTGAGGTCTTAACCACTTTTCACTTGGTATAAGGGTCCATAAATAATCCTTTGACCACCTTTTCCAAAAACACTGGCGTATAAAAACAATCCAAAATTGCGTTTCAATAGTGCCTGGGTTAATCGTGGACCACCGTGCAAAGTTATTTTGAGATAATAATCAAAAAGCAGAGCGGCTAGGTGTGATTCACGTGGCAGAATAAGCAGGTGCTTGGTAGCATAGGGAAGGGTTGACCTTCTCAACCTTCCGCCCACCCCGGTGCACACGAGCGTCAAAATGACCCTTGACGCCGCGTCATTTCTTGGAATCGCTATCTGCGTCCTATCTGAGTTTCAATGCACACGAGCGGCAAAAGGACGCAGGACGCCGCGTCATGACGTGTCAGTCACTCGCTCGCCAACTACGAGGATGGATCTGTACCCAGATATTGAAGAAGAAAGTGGTTTTTTCGTATTTGGTGCACAAGTACGTATTTCGCAAAGAAGAGGGCAGAAATCGGAAGTACTGAAGAAGCGAATATTATTGAAATTAAAGTACCTACGTTTTTCAGCATAACTTTGAGCAAAACTTATTAAATGTCCTAGTTAATCGTTTATAGTTTAGTTTTGACTAAAATTGTGCTAAAACTTATAAATGTAACGCTTTTTGGCTGTTTTTAGCCATTTTTAGTGATTTTTTTAGTACATTTTTCGAAATTTGCCAATTTAATGGGCTAAAAAATACGTAGTTGACCAACAAACTCATCCTTTCGTTTGGAATGCTTGAATTGTTGGCCCAAGAACGGTATTTTTATCTCAATCCTAAGGAGAGTTATCGTCTGGAATGATGTAGGTATATATATATATATATATATATATATATATATATATATATATAGGTATATATATAATCAATTGCTGAAATTTCGATACAATTTAGCATAATATAATAAGACATGTAATTTAAGAAAATTCGCTCATTCGATCATACTGCATGACTGGAACTTTTTCTAAATAACATCCCCATACTCCCACATACATGCCCATATGTATACGTATATGAAATTGATATGAATATGGATTTTGGTTGGGGTTGGACGAAAAGTTGGAAGGACCTCGGAGCTAGGACTCGGATTTCAATGAAGAATGTTTTCGAAAATTGTTATTTTATAATTGCAGTAGCAATTTTCTGCGAAGATTCGCTAAAAACGGCATGTTGGGCATAGCACGTAGCTTTCTCGTATCCTTTGACAATGAATCAATGTGCAGAAAATTGAAGTTTTTCAAAAAATCGTGGGCCGAAATCTTCAAAATGATGGTTGACGCGAAGTGACGCAGCTGCACGTGTGCACCGGACGATTGACTGCTGAGTACTGCTAGGGGTATCGGGCGGCAAGATACCTATCGCCCGCAACGCGCGTCCCACAGAAACCTGCGTCAACTTTGATACCTATCCGCGTCAACGCCAGCTGCAGATAGGTATCGGCGTCCCGTGTGCACCGCACCATGCTCCGCTGTGTATCTCTAGTTATCCGATTGAAAATGACGCGGCGTCAAGCGTCATTTTGACGCTCGTGTGCACCGGGGCTAAGGAAACCCAGGTTGGCGAGGAAAAGGGGTGTTTCCTAAGAATGGGTGAGACTTCCAAATTTCGTTTTCAATTTGCCATTTCCTGACTATAATGAAATTCCTGTGTTACTTTCACACACGCAAGTAAAGCGTCTTGCAGTTCGGAGGGTGTGAGCGGTCCATCTATTGCGATTTCATTAATTTTGCGAGCTTTGAAATTTCGAACAGTGCGTAAAATGCGGGCAATGATGCGCTGAAGAACCATCAAATTCGATATTCGTTCAATTAAACAAATTATGGCAGGTTTCCCGCGTGTGTAAGCGTGTAGAGTTTGTTTTATAGGGTTTTTTATGTTCAGAGGTTGCCTTTTCAGTGTCTGAATCCAAAAATGGAAGCAACCTCGATTCGATAGGTTTGTGGATGAAGGTCGGTCCTTTCTACCACAAATCAACTAAGTATAGGTATTCGTGCAGATAGCCATTACTTCTCACGGGAATACTGGTATGAGGTAAGATCCACGGAGCACATGGCCCTAAATGATAAAAACGAGTTCCACTATCCGCTTTACAAGCAGATACCATGTTACATGGATATGTCTTTGATTGGGGATTTCATAACGGTTGTCCTCGACTGTTGTCAAGAGGATGAAAATGTTTCCTATGGAGTGGAGTAAATAATGCTATTGCTTTACGTTAAGAATATTGTAACCGGCTTATTAAAATTGTTTATAGTCCAATCAACTTAGTTTTGGAATGTAGCCAGGTACGTAAGGAGGGAGAAATTGGTAGCTTGAGATGTGAACATTTATCACATAAATCAAGCGCTTTCCAACGAGTGGCGAACGATTTTTGTGCGATGAAAACTGCGGAAGTTCCATTCCCCTAGCAACGGCTGGGTTGTACGTGAAAAACACTGAAATTGTGACACAAATTTTGCGTCACGGAAATTTTTGGTTGACCCCCAGAGCAAAGACATATCCATGTCAAAACCACAAGTGGTATCAGTTTCGGTAGTGAAAAGTAATCTTCCCACATAAAAATCATAAAATCATATTATTTTACATATAATAACTAGAACCCGCATTAAATCAATTACATTTCTGAAAAAATACATATATATTAGAGATGAGTCGATACCAAAATTTATCGATTCCCGATACCGATACCTAAAAAATCGATTCCCGATTCTCGATACCGATACCATCGGCGCATAATACCTAACTTACTTGTAGGTGAAAAACAATAATTCATCTTGAACTAGTAATATATATTAAATTTATTTTGTACAACATATAACTTATACTTACAAAAAATTGATCCCAATATATTTGCAAATGAGGTAATTTTTAAATAAAAATAGGAGTTCTTGTTCCAATGAAGCTTTAATGCTTTAGTTACTTGTTAAAATTAAATAAATTTTAAAGATTAATTCTTATTACAAATTCCAAATTTCAGATTTATATTTTCATTCAAGGCTTTAGTTCATTTGATTTGAGCAAATACAAAATTTGATATTTTTTGTTATCTATCGAGTATCAATTAATAAGCAACTTTTATTGCCTAGGATTGATTTCTTTCTGAATAAAACAAGTTAATCAGACTGACTTGGTTTTTTAGTTTTTCGTCGGTAACTGTAAGGTATTTCCAAATAAGACTGGCTCTAGGCTTTTATACTTGGAAAACATAGCTTTGTCTAATGCTTCTGTTGTCACAGACAATATAAGACAAGCCTACTTGTAAACAAAGTTATAATTGTAAGTTGTGTTTTGGACAATTCATGTTTCTCAACTGCTAACTTCACACAACCGTTGCACGGTACAACCATCTTCGTTGTTGGATGGTTGCAATAGTACCGTGGTGTAATAAAACGCACATCACAGGGCGGTATCGGCTTTAGGCGATCGATTCTCGATACCGATACCAATGCCTAAGAATCGGTGGTATCGAGAATCGGTATCAGGAATCGACTCATCCCTAATATATATATAGGGTAATTCACTGCCATGCAGGATTTCATCATTCTTCTCCCTAAAAATGTAACTCTTTCTTTTTCTCATGTTCTCGGTTAATTTTATTGTTGTTTCAATATTTGGTAGTTTCTTGGCAACAGTAAATTGAAACAAAATCACATTGTTTCAAAATCACATTGATAATAACTTAAATTAAATTGACAAGGAAAATCATTTAATATTTTATTGACCCTGGATTCGTTGTCATTTTATGCAGACGTTCAATAGTATATAGTATATATAAATATTTATATATATATATATATATATATATATATATATATATATATATATATATATATATATATATATATATATATATATATATATATATATTGTTTTTTAAAAACACTTGTAAGGTTTCCCATATTAAATTTCAAATTTTCGAAAATTTATAGTATAACTAACTTTTTCTTCGCGAAAATTTGATAAATTAAAATGTACGCCAGCATGAACTCGTGTGCAAAATTCCAGATCGATTGGATATCGGGAAGTGGGTTAAAAATCGATCTGAAATTTTGTCTCAAGAAAGAAAGCAAGAGCTCAAGAAGAGAATCGAAGTTAAAAGAAAGAGTTAAAAAACCACAAGTGGTTTCAGTTTCAGTAGTGAAAAGTAATCTTCCCACATAAAAATCTTATTATTTTATAGAAGCCGTATACCTTCCAGCCTCATAACAGTATTCTCGTGATCAACTAAGGCATTTGGTAATTTTTTATATGAAACCAGGCAGGTGTTGAACATTCAAGAATGAAGTATAGTAGGGTATAAAAACAACAATACAGGTATGATAACTTTTCAAGCTATTTAACAGCTGTATTATGATGCAATAGCTAATAACAAAAGCACAATGTACATTTCTTTGGCAAAACTGAAATTTAAAAAACATCTAAACAAACAAAAAATAAAAATAATGAATAAAATAAACTGCGAAATATAAATTACAAATAGCCAATATCAACTTAAATAACATCACAAACGAATAACATATTCAAAAGATTAACACGATGATCTACATTGGACGAAAAGTTTTAAAATACAGAAGATATAGCACCGCTGAATAAATCATACATGACTATTAGAAACGACTTATACAGCAAACACGTGATTGAGTGTGTGAATTGTTGGTTCAAAGAACGTAATTGTTGGTATTTCCATATAAAGAACGTAAGTAGGTAACCATTGACGATGATTGAGACGTGAAAATACACAAAACTAAAACATCTTAGAAAGTTAAAACGTAACAATTGGTAATTACCGTAGTTAGATTTTCATTTGAGTAGAATATAGTGAGAAGAAAAACATCGGAGTAAGGTCGTGATGGTAAAAATACCTAGGTAATTGTCTTGCATTAAGGAAAGATTAGATAAACAATATGGAATTACAAAGATTACAACGAACAATAAAATAACTGATTAATGTATCTTAATCACGTAACTGAAAGCTCACGAACTCAGCGTTAGGTACCGTCAGAAATTCGAATGAATCAAATTTCCGGGACTGTACCCAAACAGTGCCATTAATAAATAATTCTCCTTTATTCTACTATACCGATATAATACATAATTTCAATATTTCATCACAAACGTTTAAACTGACTCGATCCAAATGCGACACGAGGGGATAGTCAGTTCATTAAAACCGCCAACAAACAGTTTTCCATTCACAGAATTCATACGTGGAGCAAGCAAAGAAAAATATATATTCTTATTTGACCTTTTCTCTGTTAATTCATTGTTTGTAAATTTTATACGATAAGAATTGCACTTTTTAACGCTCAGTGAAAATTCGAGTAAGCCTCATATTATAGCGACTAAATGCTATTAGAAACAATTTTAATAAAACTGTTCCTCCTTGATTTAAGATGAAGGTATAAGCCGAAAAACAAAAAACGGGTTTTACAGTAATGGAAGGGATGATATAATACATGGGGCTCAGGGGGGAAGGGGGCGCGAAAGTTCATGGTCGGGCCCAATAAACGGGGGAATGTTTCTGGGAATTAAAATTTTCAACCATGTTTTCTCTAAGGACTGGCAAAATCCCGATTCCTTGTTGATCTGACAGACGCGAATCCTAATTAATTTTAATGTATTATCAATATTCATTAGTTCAATGCAAGAATTAGCGACATTAATAAATGTAGCTTGTGCATGTGATGGTAGTTAAGACAAAAATTAGGGAGATATTTGAAGTTGATGATGAATAAGCAATGATTCGAATAGCAGTAATCAACAAAACCACCTAGTTGCTAAACATTCGTTCGACCGTTGACATTCACTTTCAAAAACTACCTAACTTCTAAAGTTTTCATTCAAACTTTCCTGTACCACTTAATTTCGAACATTCTGGGAAATCAAACGATTTTTTTCTTGAAGAATGACAATATTTTAGACAAGCATACAAAAAATAAAATAAAAACTTTTTATTGTAAATACTAAAATAAAAGCAAAAGTTAAGGATAATTTTATATCTGAACGATATGGGAGTTCGCTTGTAGTTACCGGACACTTATTTAATGTTATTGGCATTCACGCATAAATTAATGAAGTTATATATAGGTACCGTACGAAACTAAAGAAATCATACTCGAAATATTGTGAAAAACGGCAACATTTCTGAGATCTAGGTAGTTAACTTTACCGTACACAATCATACAATAAAATAATCATATTAAATTTTTGAATTTGATTGAATCTGTAATGTTCAGATTATGGACAGTAAAATATAAACAGGTACCAATTGTAATGGCAGTACTATAGATACTTCACCTTCCCTTAACCCAAATATTCGAATATTTAATTACGGATATTTTAAAAAAACTTTCGGAGGTCATGAATAATAATAACTGGAAAATCGGTCGGCGAAAAAAATAAATTATCCATGAACAAATGACCAAGATGTCAAGTGACACCAATGCCAAAGTGAACAAAATTATCAAAACCTGAATAAAGGTTAGCAACGCTGTGTTTCATCTGTTGATATAATATCGAGGGAAACGATGGGATGTGACAAAAATGAGGGAGGAATTGGATTCGCGCGTGCCTGAGGCCCGATGTCGGTAAAATTCTGTCAAATCAATACAATGAACGCTGCACTATCCCGTCAACCAATATCATTTTAGTTAGATTGCCAAAAAATGAGGATGAGTAGACAAATCAAGACGACAGCTGGGACGATCATCACCATGAATTTGCATTTCCGGAGTTTGTTCTGAAATGTCCAGAAAACAATAAATTTAACATCAAACCACTATTAGTTTACACACAATGAGTTAAGGTTTCAAGCTTTCCTAGACAATCAGGCTAGTTGATTTTGGGAAAAATTAATTATTAGAAATATGCTTTTGCGAGCTGAAATGTTTAACTTATGAAGGGGTAATAATTTGCTAGTTGTAACTATAAAGATAGGGAGTTTTTGCAATCTCCCATCTGAGTCGTAGTACGAAAAGATGTTTTTATGGCGCAAGCAAGAGCCAGAAGCTGAACAAATTACATTTTGTATAAAATTACGTTTCAAATAAAGCGGCCCATTCACGATCCTGGTGCAGGAGGTGGGGAGTGCAACGAAGTTCCCCTCTTCACTCTCCTGCCTCAGAGTGCGTTCTCCATACACGGTCCGTCATTCCCAGCTCAAACCGAAGGTTTCTCGCCAGTATACGGAATTCTGTGGTAATCCTGTGTTGGCGGGTGATTAGAATATGGAATGTCTTCCGGCAGCTCCACACACGATCGGACCTAGCAGGTTGATAGGGTGGGGGACCCCAGACCGCAGGATGGACCAATGGGAAACCCATCCGACGAGCTTTGCAGGACACCTGCAGCAGGAAGGCCTCCACACACGTTCTGCACGCCTCCCGTGCAAGAAGAGAGGGAATTTTTAGGTTCCCCCTCACTTCCTGCATCAGGATCGTGAATGGGCGGCTTAATGTTGACTTGCATGTTAAGACATTTGTGATGGTGAGATACAACACTGAAATTATATTCTCACTTTGCAGGGCTTAAGAACAAAAGAGGTAGGTAGATACGTACTTTGTATCTACTGGCTTCTCGAAGATTTTCAGTTCCTTGAGAGACGTAGATCTTGGCTCCTTCAATTTGGGATTCTATACTGTCGACAATCTCACCCTGACCATGGACCAACGCTCCGAAGTCTTTGAATATGTCGTTAACGGTCATGATGTCTTCCTGTATCAAGAAAAGAAATAATCAGTTTTACAGTGTTGCCTTAACCCCCCCCCCCCTCTTCCCCAACCCTTTTCCGTCAACATCGACTTTCAACCAAATAAAAAGGAAAGTATGGAAACACAAATTGAATGTTTTATTTATTTAGATTTTGGGGATTTATTTATTGCATTTAATTTGTAAAAATATTTACAGACTGATATTGCAACATAACAAATGTTCTACACACCTCTAGCTGCCTGATCGATGCCTCTTGTTCTTCAATCAAGCGCAAATCCGCTTCATCTTGTTGGATTTGCAGCTGCACTTCTCGTTGTTGTGTGGGGGATGTCAATTCAATCAATTGTTCACCTGCACACGAAATGACATTTCAAATAATAAAGGTAACTCACGCTGAGAAATCGGCCATTTTCAAAGAGTTAGATGATAGAAGGGGTGTAACAGAGAAGGAAATAAATGAATAAAGACTCCATCCCTCTCTGATCTAGGATATCCAATGGGATAGCGATGGCTACCCACATTGGTGATCTATAAGTAATAAATACTAGGTATCTGTCTTATACTCAGCACCTGATGTAGTCTACATCATAAACATGAGCAGGCTGGCTGGACATGTCATGAGATTGGACAAGGCCGACAGTGCAAGAAAAGCTCCAGTGCCCAGTCCTAGAGGCAGGAGAAGAAGAGGGAGACCCACGACCTGAAGAGGGGACGATGTGGACGAGGAAGTCGCAAGAATTGGTAGGAAAGGGTGGAATTCGATGGCCATGGGCCGATCAACCTGGCAAAGGCTTTAGAAGAAGGTCAAGGCCCACCCCAGGCTGTACCAATTGGATGGATGAATAGAATCAATTGAAACCCTTTTCGATGATCTAAAATGTAACCGATACAATGCAGTGATGATATCATCAAAGATGTGGGATGGCACCTACATCTCAGAACCGTAATCAATTTGAGGTTGTTATATTTACTTGTAGGGAACTGAATCAAATCGGATTACTTCACAGCTACATTTATCATCCTTGCCTCGAAACCACCGTTGGTAGCAAAAATGTGTATATTACCTCAAACTTCCGAGGCATTTGGTCAGCGGACCCAGTAGTATACATTTTTAGGGTAAAAACACAGTTGAGCCGGGTTGGTGGCAGGGCTAGTCGCATAGGTTAACTGGGGATAAGAGTGCACAGCGAATGTTCCAAGAGCCCAAGTGGATTTCAATTCCCTACCAGCGGGCAGAGCATCCACAAATGTGCCCTTAGTACTCATATGAACTTTGGCGGAGCCATGTTGAAGCATTAATCTAATTCAAATTGTTGACCTAATTTTTTGGCTACTGTAAGGGGTGCCTGTGTTAAAACAAATAGAGCTTGTGGCTTTGTCCGTGATGCAATCAAAACAAGAGGTTTTAAAATTTCTATTTCTCACTGAACTTGAGGTGATTGTAATCACTTAAAGACCTGTTGCGCCTGCCAAAAGAAAAAGGGTGACGCGTATTCATACCCCAGAGCTGCGTTCTCATGGAATAAATTTCCATAATGTCGTTGCATACTTATACCTCAGGGCTGCGTTATTTGTCCATAGCATGAGGTAAAAGTACTCTTTGTAAAGGTTCGGTAAAATTGGTTGCTAATGTTGCCAGGGAGTTGCTGTTTCGACAGAATGTGAGGCTCGATGTCTTGCTAAACATTTCCAAAACCCCGATTCTGATAAGAGCATTCCCATAATGTCCCAAAAACTGGAAAATGCGGACTCTTACCCCCAGCTACCCTACTCGCTTACCGCCTTCTAGAATTACCCTCACTGGTAGGCACACAGTAGCACCTGACAGTTAGCCGAGATGGTAGCAGTGAGCTATGCTCTAAGTGGGAATAATTGTCAAGTCGATTGTTTACATATCAGTAGCGGGGATGGCCCAACTCACGCATGCGCTGTATCAATTGGTAACCCACTCTCTCTTACAGACCTCTTCACTCTGAGTTGATAATGCACAAACAAGCTGCCAACTGAGTGCCATTAGTATGATGTACGGCTTCCCACAAGGTAACTACCTAGGCTACCACTGGGTAAGCAAGTATGCCTTCCAGCCCAGCTGCATTGTATTCATCCCTATAAAAAGAGTTTTAAACACAACTTTTGCACAATGGGCTGACTGGGTTACGAGCCACACCTTTATCCTCCATGGAAACGTTCTGAAATTAATATTATACAACAAAGTACACTACAAAGAAGCTTAAAAAGTTCAATTTATTGTTATTTTTACCTCCTCCATGACTGTTCCACCTGGACTGAGGGGGTGGAGCGATCCCTTGATTAATCCCACTGTTCACTTTCCGTTGATACACATCATCTTTCTCTTTCTGACAAGCCAACCGCTGTATCTCTTGAAACTTATTTAAAGCATCTGTTAAATCGTCCATCAGCCTCTCTTTCTGCATTTTGTACTCTCGCTACAAACATAAGAAACATCAGTTGCAACCAAACTGAAATTGTAATAAGTAGACATTAGAGGTTTGACCCTCGGTAGCTAATACAACAACGAAAGAATTCTTGGTAAAATGCCTTGAGTAAACAGGGTTTAACGCACTAGATACCTTCTATCTATATCTATATTCTATCTATACTCCTGCTCAAAATTAGAGCATCACCATCCATGTCTTCGTTTGTCCCCTTCGGTTTTCCCTCATTAAGTTTTTATTCATTTGCACACATTGTTTGCAAACACAGAAGGAATACAGTAACCAAAAAAGGCACAAATTCTTGAAGAAAAGATGTTATGGATAAAATTAAAGAAAAATGTACCTTGTGGTAAAATTATAAAAATTGTAAATGTGAAAAAAAGAATGTCAGTTTTGCTTTTCAATACTTCATATTACCTCCTCTAGCTCGTATGAGGGCTTGGAGCCTTCGGCCTATGTCTCTAATCAAGTTTTGGTTGATAGTTGATAAGGGAAGACACAAGGGGACAAACGAAGAAATGGATGGTGGTGCGCTAATTTTGAGCAGGAGTGTATATAGACCCAGGAAGTTGGACCTAGAAAATATTTTTATAAAATAAATTTCTTTGACCATCAAAATCTCAACAAAAATACAACCAAATTGAAACAAAAAATCTATCTAGGTAGATCTCTCTCAGGTTTTAGAAGTGCACAAGGAGCAGGGACAGGGCTGAAGCTGGCGAAGCGAGACTGGGCCGTTCGTGGCCCCCTCCATTTTTCTTCCCCTCTAATAGGTGAATTCGCTGATCGTGTAATTCGCAGTTTCCTTCACCGAAAGCTCCCCTGCGATTCACGATCCACGAATTCATCTATGGGAGGGGCAAGATGAGGGGAAAGGGCTGCGAACCGCTCAGTCTCGCATCAGCCTGTCACTGCCTCATCCTGCTCCATGTGCACTTCTAAAACCTGAGAGAGCTCTACCTTTCAAAACAGGAAATTGTGTTAAGCGAGGAATGCTAGTTTTCAGAGTGCTCCATTTGGACAGACCTGTCGGTAGTGTTTCACTCCATTAGGTTTTTGATGATAAATTATATGTACCTAAACAGATTAAATCTAAAGGGTTTTCTGCTAGTAGTAATAGTAAAATTATCATTTACATACCTTTCGGAGGAGTCCTACGTCACTAGCAAGTCGAGTACCGGGGGCAAGCACTTAGGATGTAAAGATACCATCATAGGGCCGTTGTAACAATAACTGTTTCGATGGCCTGATGATGCTGTCTTTACATCGAAAGTGCTCACCCCTGGCACTTGCTAGTGACGACAAACTCAGTTATGTTAGTGATAATTTTATGATTAGGTAGTTTTGGAGTCACAATCTTGGCATTTAGTTGCTTCATTAAATACTTTCTAATTTTTCAGTTTCAATTTTACTTAGTCCATACAAATTAATTACATTTCGCCTAAGCTCAAGTTTATCGAGATTTTAGAGAGTTCCTAGAGGTCCGTTGGTCTCAATAGAGCGTGTGGTAACAAGAAACATTTACCACACCTTAAAGTCACGCCAAGTCCTTAACGGATCTAGTTGTAACGCTAAATCCATGGAAGGAGGAAATAATCCCTAGGAGGTGGAAGGTTATTTTAGACTATTACGTTTTTTTCCGGATTGTGATCTGTTAACGTATCTGCACGGAAGGATGCGTCACCGTAACTCATTGTGTTAGAGTTGCGGCGCCGGATCGTCGATACCGCACCACTTGTTTTACGGATCTACCAAGAACTCTCTATTTTTGGCTACGGCAGTTCAAGTTTCTTTGGTAGTAATCATTGAAGGAAGCACCACTTGTGTTTGGGAGAAAATACATTGAGAGTTGAGGAGTGAAAAAAGAAAAGAAATTATATATATCAGGTTTTCTGGGTTGAAACTCACGTTTTCTGATGGTGACTGCGGTATGGGATACTTGCTTAGTTTGAGAAGATTCTCAGACGTATCCTTAGCAAGTGTGTTTGTATAATGTTGGATCTTGTGCCTGAAATGAATGGCAGTAATTTATTAAATACAAGGGAAATACATTTTAAAAACACAAGTAATCAAAAGAAGTGATCACTATCGATTCAATTACGGATATTTTATTTATACATAGTTGAATTGAAAGAAGAAGGTGATTACCCAATTTTTTAATCAATTATGCATTAAATCATTTTTTTGTGGGTGTACTTCAGAGTTTCCCACCTTTAGGTAGAATTGATTGATTGAGCAGCACTATGGCATCATGTACTAATCAGTTTCAGTCAGCAATGCACACACCCACAAAGATGAATTTATTTTTTCATTTTATTCTGAGAAATTCAACTATATCTAAGCTATTCAACTACCTAACTACACTACCTAACTATTTAAGCATAATTCAAAGTTTTATAGCCCACGAAGCTATGAAACGCAGCCAAGTTCTTATTCTTGTTCATCTTTTTATAGTCAAAATTTTGAATAAATTATTGAATTGTGTTTTCAATTCCTCCTCCGTACTTACAGTTTTTGTCTTAGCTCCTGGGAGTCTTGCGGCGTGCCCAACAGATTGACCATTTTCTTCATAGAAACCACTGCAAGCAACATTGAAATCACATCAGTCACTCTCGTCAAGTATAATTATTTCATTACTCTTAATTGTTCTGAAAACATTAAAAACTTCAACTTACAGATTTTTTTGGTTACAATGCATTCTTTTTTAAGTTATTGGCCGATACGTATTACTGTATCAAGAAGGTCAGGTGCTTCAATTTTATCTTCAATTCCAGGCGAAATTGTCTACTATTCGATTTAAAAGACGCGGTCTCTACTAATATTTCAATTTTCTTTTTTGTAAGCTGACCAATCCATTACAATCATAGTGTGAAATATTATATATATATATATATATATATATATATATATATTCTGCTGAAAGACTTTTCGAAAACCAGATGGCACACATTTCGAGTTTGAAAAATTAAATATTGGTGCACTTGTCACCATTCTGAAACCCGTTCTCACATCATCCATTTCAGATGTATTGTTGAATCTTTGCCACATTGATACCGATTAGGTATACAACCATAAAGTGTAGAAGTGAGACTCGAGCTAAAACAACAAATCATTTCATAATGTGTGCAAGAAAATTCATTTAAATTTTTTGTCTTCTTTAGCGTTGCCAAGCTGGTAAACCTGCCTCGTGAATATCACTTTGAGTAGATAACTCAAAATCTTTGAATTTTTGAAAAACAGAAATTGCAGTTTGGCCTGCAGGAAAAATTTATAGATAATTGAGGATGTCAAAAAACAATTCAATACGTGCTGGGATTCGAACCCGTGATCTCAATGAGACAGCATCAGGTCACATTAGACTAAAGAGCCCTTCATAGGTAGCGACTGATTGAATATACAGCAACTCAGACAGATTGCCTCGTTCAATTCCTTGAATATCTATTAAAATTGGTAGAAAAAATACCTGTCTGATTCAACGATTTTTCTTATAAGTATCTTTTTTTAAATCTCTCAGGCAGTAGGTATACTGGTAAGTTATCAATCATTCTTAATTTGTTATGTTCGGCATTTTAGTGTTTGTTAAATTCAATGGCTGTGGGCTGTGGTCTTGGCCTGACATCTGAGGTTGAGGAAGGTAGTTTAGGAATAGGTTTCCCGTCAGTGTTTCAGAGGTTCAGCCCATGAACTGAAAAATTCTGGAACTCACCCTCACCAGGCGTCTATGCAGGTGACAGGGAAGTATCGTTGAAATCGGAGCAATAGCCTGCTATACCTTAGTTATAGTTACTCAAAGAATTGTTCGAAAAGTACAGAAAGTAAGCAGTAGCTCTTCATTTCATATAATACTAGAAGGGCTTTCCAATTATTCAATTCTTACCTTCAACTCCTTCGTTTCAGTACTTACAGTAAGCCAGTTAATTTTCAAGTCTGCAGGTGGAACACACCTTATATTTCAGTTCATGAATATTCAACAAACATGTTTAATTGATTTTACATCCACGCACCGACGTGTGATCTGTCTTCTTTATAAGGAAGGCTGTGATATACAAATAAACGAAGTTGATCTGACTACAATGACGAAAATATGGCAGCTTAAGTAAAATATGTATGCGACACCCTAACCAAACTGGACGGTATAACCCATCTGTAATAGTTAGGCATCCATAATAAATGAATCATTTTCAAGCGAACGACGAAGAAAGTAGAACTAGATCTAAACACACAGCTACCAACCCAAATACAAATCAATGTAAATGTCATTATTATACTACCTAGTTGGTATACATGTAAGTACCCAAGTAGAGTCATTCGAGCAACAAACAAGCATATTCGAGCTAATGTTGAAATATTTTCCAACATACCATCGCGCTGACAACGAATTTGTCATCAGTTTGGTGGACGAACCTAAAAGTATGACTACCAGACGTGTCAAGTATACGTAAAGTATTCACATACCAAGAAGAAACTAGTTTACGTACTTAAACCAATCAATACTAACCATTTTGGGAGATTTTCTGAATACTAGAACCAACATTCAGAGCCATTTGGTTGAAGTCTTTCTTCTCCATCCCGTTTTGATATGACGAAAAGCTATCCATCGCTAAGAGGTGGCCTTTGACAACTGAGTTTTCACAGCACAAGTGCAGCAACGGCAGAGCCGAGAAGATCAAGCGTCTCTGATGTTATTATATAAGAAACCAACCAAGTATTTAACGATTAACAAGATTTTCGTTCTGCTCAAACGGAAAATGACGCATCAAACCAAACGAGATTATAGAGACAGAAATGCCAAGAGTGGGTTATATCAAGATGTCACCGAGATTCCCTATACCTACGCACGAACCGAAAAATGCAAAAGCTTTTGAAGAAATCTATCTCATAGACTTGAAGTTAACTATGCCAATTTGAGACCACTTTAACTAAATCATATAAATAAATATGGATAATTTCACAAGTTGCCAAGTAAAGAACTAAATAAAATACGAAAGACACTTGACAAGGGGACAATAAATGGAAATGATGATAAATATAAATGCTGAATGTCTGGGGAGAATCACAATGACAGTCAAGAAATCATTTTCCTTCTACACACTTTTCAGTAATAAATTATATCCATGAAAGTATATAGATAGTAAAATTTTTGGGAAATAAATCCAATAGATTGTGGAGCTTCTTTGCGATTTTTTAAATTTAAGTAATTCAGACGTAATGTGCTCTCCTTAGTTCCGTAAAAATTAGCTTCATCCCCAGGATTTGCCGCTCAAATTCAAATTTCTTGTCTATGGATGTTCTTGTACTAGTCATGGACCTGTAAAAAAGGATGGACTCATACTTGACGTTGGGTACACAACATGTACCGCTGTGCGCGCCCCTACCAAGCTGAATTGTAACTACGTTCCCCCTTAGTCTTTTCGCACGAATAGGTTCCGTTGAATGAATTGGCGCCTCAACTTTTATTAATCTATGGCAGCTGCTAAAATATAGATAAGTTGGACAAATAGATCAGAATGATTTGTACAGTTAGATGGTCTGGATGCTCGCAAGCTCGCATCTCAAAAGTACATAACATCAAGTAGTCAATCCCACAGTAAAATACAGATTAGACGAATAGATCAAAATGACGTTTTAAAGTATGATTTAAAACATTTATAATAATGACGTTTAAAAATATGTTTCAGAGGTTGAATTCAAATTCCTAATTGTCGAAAATTCGAATTCGAATTGTCCTAAGATTGGGATCGAATTCCTGTCCATCAACTTAGAAATTTGATATGCTATCCACTACATCACGGAGGTCTTTGGCAACAAATGAATAATCACAGAACTTAGCTACCCATGAGGGAGCTTATTTCCATTGCCAGTTGACGCTAGGTCGAATTTAGATCGGCACAGCATAACATGTTGTGTACCTAGTGTCTAGTGGAACCCATCTTTGTAATCCTTGTGAAGGCCAAGATGAGCTCCATCAAATTACTTACCCGAATGAAAATTTAAAAAATGAAATTAAATAAAAAACAAATAAATAGTCAGGTACCTTAGGATTTAAGAAGGAATTTTAACCTCATGAGAAATGAAAACCGCTTTCTTCCTTCTATAGGACTCCGACTGCAAAAAACCAAAGAAATCCAAAATCTTTTTTGAATCGCCGAATATTATTTCTAACGAGTATTTTGCCATACAATTGGTCTCTGCAGAATCAAGAATTTGAAAAACAGAAGAAAAAAAAAAATGAAGGAAGAGGAAGTTGTCTGCTCCTGTAATTGTTTGATAGTAAAGGCAAATTTCAAGGTTACAACAACAACAACAATCAAAAGCAATTATTGTTGGTCTGGCTTTGACAAGTGACAGCATCTTCTCTTTAGTCTGGAAATAATTGAGTTATTTACCTAGGTATTATATATCTTCAGTACTACTTTATAAAAAGTGCTTTTACGGATCATTGTGAACTTGAAATCGGCTGTATCCTGAGAAATGGGTTGTGATGGTGGAACTATCCCCAAAAGGGACGAGCTCGTCCGGACCAAGAAGAAAGCTGAGCAAGTTTGTCCCTTCTGCTCTCTAAATTAATACGAATGCTTATCTCTAGGAACTATAATAGATAAATATTATATAATGTAATATAGATAAATCTTGCAAGACCTCTACTAACTGTTTATTTGCCAAATTGAAATTGTAACGACGATAGGATTCTATATTTTCCGTGAAATCCTTTCCAAGTTCGTCTATTCTTTCCCTAAATTTCCTATCAGTTTGACCAGGATACTCCTGGCCGCAAGAATCTTTTATATAAATCCTACTTTTGTCCTGTACTCCGATATTTATTGAAGTTAAGTGGCTACTACTGTATTTGGTTCGGTACCTAGTTGGTTTTTGATATTTTCATGTCTTTCATATGGCACATAACAAAAAAATCGTCACGAAAAAAATTGTCCCAAGTGGCCACAACGATGATTATGACCATCAGAAATGACGTTGACCATTCATAGGTAAACACATGAAAATTTCCCAATGCGTTGCAGACTCGTATGCAAGCGTTAGGAAAATTCTTTTCTGGTGATTTCCGCTTACAACCGAGTCGTTGCTAGGGAAATGGTACTTTTATTTTTCATCATTATTATTTTTTCTTGATTATTCATTTTAGATTTAAAACCCCGCAATACACAGAGCTTATCAAGTACCCCCTGGAATTCGTCCATACACCCCCAGAGGTACACGTACCCCACTTTAAGAAACACAATGCTAAAACATTCAACTGCTTCTTACTCTGGTACCTGCAATAGTTGGCCCTTACTTTGGTTGAGATTAGTTCGGGTTGCCATATATTAGTGCTCGAGGTACATGTCATATCAACTCGTACCACTTTTTCATATGTTGTGTACATTGGATACAATAAAGTTCAGTCGTTGGAAAAACTTCAAATTGACCACTTATTCTAATATTTAAAATTAATATTCTAGTTTAGGTACTCGACACAGTGAACAACACAAATTCCATTGCTCAATTAACTACTGCTTTAACTGGTTATGGTCACCAGCACGGACTTGTAGGCAAACACGATGTCACAAGGAGATGCAGGAGCGGTTTTCCCGTCACCTGCTGCTGGAGCTAGTGTTGTAGTGTCGTGTTAGGAGCATTGCCGAATATTAAGAAGTTATCCGGTTCAGAAAATTATGCGAACTGGAAATTCGGCATGGAAATGTTCTAAATAGCAGAGGATTTGTGGTCAGTGGTAAACGGTAACGAAAATGATACAAGGAAAGACGCTAAAGCCCGGTCTAAAATATGCCTCATGGTTGAAGAAGCCTTGTATCCAATTGTTCGAGGTTTAAAGACGTCTAGGGCGGTTTGGGAGAAACTAGAGACAAACTATGAGAGCAAAGGTTTATCTAGGAGGTTGAGTTTGTTGAGAAATCTATTCTCTCTGGAGCTGAAGCAGTTCTCGTCGATGGAAGAATATCTCAATCAGATTCTCAGCTTATCCCAAAAGTTAGAGTCCATCAATGCTGGACTTGAGGATGAGTTTGTTGGGGTGCATGTTGAAAGGTTTGGGTGAAGAATACAGGCCCATGATCATGGCACTCGAGAGCTCCGGAGCGAAGATCACCAGCGATCATGTTCGCATCTTATTGAGCCAACAAGACCAGCCCCAATTGGGGGCTGATAAAGCCTTAGTAGTCAAAAGAGACTCAAGAAAGAAGTATTTCGTGCCCAAGTATTACACTTGTCATGAGAAAGGACATGTGTCTTCTCAGTGCAAGGAGAAGAAGAGAAATGATGCAAATCATAAAAATGAGCAAGTCACATCAATGGCTTTGGCCCTTGTGAAACTGAGTAGAGATGAATGGATCATAGACTCAGGTGCTACGTCGCATTTCACAAAGAGAGATGACTGGCTAGAGGATCAACGCCCTGTAAATAGGGAAATAAGGGTAGCAAACGATAATAAAATCATGGCCAAAAGTTGTGGTACAGTTCGAGTCAAAATACCAGGCACAGATGGAAATACTGACATCATAGATACATTGTCCAGTCCAGATCTAAACACCAATTTGCTATCTGTTGGGAAAATGGTAGAGAAGGGCTTGAAGGTAGTGTTCTCAGAAGATGGTTGTAAAATAATGGATCCAAGAACCAAAATCAAAGGGAAAGTTCTTATCCGGGGTAAATTTGAGTCGGGAGTTTTCAAAATCGTACCGAACAAAGAACAGGCCAATGCTATCAACTGTGAAAATTCCCAAATGCTTTGGCATAAGAGGTTGGGTCATTTGAATCAAAGGTCTATGCTACTTTTGCGAAACAAGTTAGCTCATGGTGTGAAATTCAGTAAAATAGAGTTTCAACCTTGCGAAGCCTGTGTGAAAGGAAAAATGACCAGACAACCTTTCTCAAGCAGCCAGTCAAAGTCAAGAGAATTGTTGGAATTGATCCACTCAGATGTTTGTGGACCGATGCCTGAAGATAGTTGGGGTGGGAAAAGGTACGCCTTAACTTTTACCGATGATTTTTCGAAGAAAACGTTCATATACCTCATCAGACAGAAGAGTGAGGTGAAAAACGTATTCCGAGAATTCAAAGAACTCGTAGAAAATCAGACAGGCAAACGAATCAAGATTCTTAGAACAGACAATGGTTCGGAATATGTAAACAACACGCTAATAAACTTTCTAAGGGAGAATGGGATAAGACATCAAACCACAGTGCCTTACACGCCCGAACAACTAGGTGTTGCTGAGAGAGTAAATAGAACAGCCATTGAAAAAGCAAGATGCATGCTCCAAGAGGCTGGACTCAGCCAAAAATACTGGGCAGAAGCAATGAGTACTGCTATATATCTAAAAAATAGATCTCCAACGTCAGCAGTGAAAAGGAAAACTCCCGAAGAAGTGTGGACAGGGAGGAAGGTTGTGCTATCCCATCTCCGAGTTTTTGGATGTAAAGCTTTTGTGCATGTTCCGAAACAGAAGAGAAAAAAGTGGGATCCAAAAGGAAAAGAATTTATATTTGTAGGTTATTGTGAAGATACTAAAGGGAGGCTTTTGAGTGATCCCACAAACCCCACCATAGTGACCAGAGCACGAGATGTGGTGTTCTTTGAGACCCAAAAAGTGTCACCACGAAAATTTGAAAATGAAACGTCGGAAATAACCAATGCTGAAAACATAGTGGGGATATCTAGTCTGGGGCATCCTCAGTCAGACCAGCCACATGAAGCGGAGGTTCAAATTTCTGACATTCCAGTTGAGCAGAACTTGGAAGAATCAGAGCAAGAAGTCTGGTTTCCAGCAGAAGCACTGATTCCCGAAGCTGAACCACTCGTCAATCAATCAGTTCCAAACACAAGCACAGTGGAAGTTCGAAGATCAAGTCGAATCCCGAAGCCAAAGGAATGGCACTGTTGTGTAGCGACAATGGGTGATGAACTTGATGAACCCGAATCATATAAAGATGTGCTCAAAAGTGACGAAAAAGAGAAGTGGTTAGCAGCAATGAAAGAGGAAAAGAGGAATATGAAGCTCTGATGAAACTGAATGTTTGGGAGTTAGTTGACCGTCCTAGCAACGGTCAGGTTGTTAAATAAAAATCGAGTGGATGGAAAGTTTTCAAAATTTAAAGCCAGGCTTGTTGCCAAGGGTTTTTCTCAGTGATACGGAATTGATTATTATGAAACCTTTTCGCCAGTTGTTAGGAGTTCGTCACTTCGTTTTTTGTTTGGATCGGCAACAGAAAAAACTTTGAATGTTTATCAAATGGACATTGATACCGCATTTTTAAATGGAGAGTTGAGTGAAACAGTGTATATGGAGCAGCCTGATGGTTTCAAACAAGGAGGAAAAGTCTGCCTACTAAAAAAAGCTATCTATGGACTCAAACAAGCTCCACGAAGTTGGAATATAAAGTTGCACCAGTCTCTGACGAAGATGGGTATGATGCAATCAAAGTACGACAAATGCGTATATTATTTCAATCTGAAAGGTAGGAATGTTTTCATCCTAGCAGTCTATGTTGATGATTTGCTGATTTTCACCAATGACGTATGCAAAAAAGACGAGGTCAAGAAGAACCTGCAAGAAGAATTCGGTGTCAAGGACTTGGGAGAGGCAAGTTACTGTCTAGGTTGGAGAATCCAACAGGACAAAGAAAAGAATACGATTCGACTTGACCAAGAAAATTATATTAACAAGTTGTTGAAGAAATTTAATATGGTTAGTGCTAATCCTGTGTCAACTCCAATGGAGACTGGTTTGACGTTGAAGAAGGCAGAATCAGGGGGAGATCTGGATATTCCCTATCAACAGATGATTGGATCGCTGATGCACTTAGTAGTCAGCACGCGTCCAGACATAGCGCACGCCTGTAGCATTTTGAGTCAGTTCAATAGTTGCTATGATTCCTCACACTGGAAAGCAGCTAAAAGGGTACTGCGCTACCTGAAAGGAACAAAGCATCATTGCCTGGAATATAAGAAGTCAGGACATAAAATTGAAGGGTTTTCTGATGCTGATTGGGGCAATGACAAACATGGCAGACGTTCTTACACAGGATACCTAATGAAATTTGCAGGTGCAGCTGTTTCCCGGGAGTCAAGGAAGCAAAAAAGTAAAAGATTGAAAGGAAAACGCTTGCATACGAGTCTGCAACGCATTGGGCATTTTCATGTGTTTACCTATGAATGGTCAACGTCATTTCTGATGGTCATAATCATCGTTGTGGCCACTTGGGACAATTTTTTTCGTGACGATTTTTTTGTTATGTGCCATATGAAAGACATGAAAATGTCAAAAACTGTTGCTTTGTCAAGTTGTGAGGCAGAGTACATGGCTCTCACGGAAGCATGCAAGGAGGCTATTTCACTGAAGTGGTTGGCAGAAGAACTTGGTGTGGAACAAGGCCAACTGAAACTCAACAGTGACAATCAAGGTGCAATATCGTTATCTGAAAACCCAGTTCACCACAGAAGAACGAAGCATATTGATATGCGACACCATTTTATCAGGGAAGTAGTTGAAAGAGGTGACGTTCGTGTGCAGCATCTGGAATCAGACAAAGCCTCTACCTAGACCAAAGTTTGAGGTTCATCGGAACTTGTTAGGAGTAGTACCCACTTAAGGGGGAGTATTGAAGTTAAGTGGCTACTACTGTATTTGGTTCGGTAGTTGGTTTTTTCATATGTTGTGTACATTAGATACAATAAAGTTCAGTCGTTGGAAAAACTTCAAAGTGACCACTTATTCTAATATTTGAAATTAATATTCTAGTTTAGGTACTCGACGCAGTGAACAACACAAATTCCATTGCTCAATTAACTACTGCTTTAACTATATTGTCTTAGTGAAGCTTTAAGATTATTTTTATAAACCATTCTGTAAGCCCTCGATGAAGTAATTTTACCTGCTTTATCAGAATTTTTCCCATAATGAGGTATACGTATCCGTTGATTCTCTTCCAAAGTTACCTTTTCCTCAGCCAAACTGGAGACTTTTGTCCCTACTCTTTTTCCTCAAAACCGTATCCCATATGGTATCAACGAGATCTCCCCCGTATCCATTACTTGCTGCTATGTATTTAATAAGTGACTTTTCTTTTGATGTATTTTTTTCACTCATTGGAATAGATAGGTTGATCATACTATGGATGGCCGCATGCTTTTGATCCAAAGAGGGTGACTCACCTGTGACTATATAAACTATCCATTTTAATGTAGGGTTCAGTTATTGTTTGTTACTGATGATGACCTAACTGTCGAAATCGATTTAACATTGTTAATAATTCTTTATTTTCGTGCGATTAGACAAAGTTCTTCTTTAACTTCCGTTTTTTATTGAAATGGCTTTCCCAACTTCGTCGCGAGTGATTTAGTTCGTGGCAGGGGTTCCTGGAAGTATTTTTTTGACACAGAATAGGTGATTTTTTCTTAATGTTTACTCCCCCCCTCTTCCCCCGTAATGTTATTTATTAGATACCATAATAATATATTGAGTGATATATTATAATAATTAGGTATATTAAATATAATATTTAATATACAAATAATATATTTCTGGCGTCTCCGAACAGCGAAATAAAAGAATGTTCCCTCTAGATGTTCCTACTAACCACTAGGTTGGATGAAAGCTAATTCTTTCTTTGACCCTGAGAAATAATTTTCTCTGACCTAATCATCCTATGTATGTCACTTTTGCTTGTACGATTTCAGAAAGACAAGGTCTCAGAGTTGAATTTCTTATGGCAACATTGCTCGATCTCGCAAACCCCATTGAGGGAACCTATTGTTGCCTGTGGTCTCGGAAAACTGTACAACAAAGATGCCGTAATAATGGGAATTTTGGACAAATCTACCATGCCAGAAACCGCCAAACACATCAAAAGCATGAAGGTTATAATTTTCACGTAAACAACGTATTGATTAATTTCTAAAGCTGGATTCACATGGAGCGGAACGAGCGCAGAAAGCGGAAGGACGGAAAGACCAGTAAAGGGAGTGGCGGAGTCGGAAAGATTGTTCACATGAAGCGGTCTCCTTGGTGAATGGAATCATAACCTTCCTACTGAAAGCCTCTCTCATCTGAAACCTCTATTTGTGGTTATCAACATTCCTGTCCAATGAGCTTGTGAGGAGCTAACGCCGAAACAGTATAAAGATGGTTTCATATAGAGCGGAACGAGCGTAGAAAGACGGAAAGACTGAACGCAATCTGATTGGCTGTTGGGACAACAGTTGAGGATGGTGGCTGCCATGTTGCCGGAATGGGCGGTCTGCGGACGGCGGTAGAAATGTTTATACCGTTGCCGCGTTCCGTCGAGCGGAGCGCAAGCTCATTGGACAGGAATGTTGATAACCGCAAGTAGAGGTTTCAGATCAGAGAGGGTTTCAGTAGGAAGGTTATGATTCCGTTCACCAAGGAGACCACTGCATGTGAACCATCTTTCCGACTCTGCTGCCCCTCCACTGGTTTTTCTGTCCTTCCGTCTTTCCGTGCTCGTTCCGCTCTATGTGAATCCAGCCTAAGTTTAACCATTTCATTTGTAAGAGGGTATATTACTTTTCTGTGTTAGTTAACATTCAACTTGAAAATCTCGAACAGTAAAATTTGTCAGCTGTCCAATTCGATTTGTGCATAGAAGCCTGTGATTGACGTTGATCAAAATGTACAACAATTTAATAATCCACAATTTATCTACTGAAGGTTCGATATAGAGGTATTTATGGTTCATTTCAAAAATCGAATCATCAAATATTGAATTAATCAAAAATTGATGTTATCATGAGGCTCTCTGGTTGAAACGTCGAAAATCAAAATGCTAAGTAGCTCTGTTGCGGGAATTGGTGAAATCCAAATCAGTGCTGGTTACCTCTTAATCAGTTTATAAATAATAAAATTATTTGTAAAACAATAAACGTAAGGCTTAACTATCTATAAATTTAAAACTGAATTTGAACTGTGAATTTGAACTACTCATTGACCCGTAATAAGATCTAAATAAAGAAAATCATAATTGTGTTTTATTGATAAGGATGTTTCGCCATGCAGCCAGTATTATCGTAGCTACCTTTTCTAAATCCAATTGTCGTAAAAGTATTAAAACAAAGAATTACTGGTGGTTATTTGACAGGAAAGATAACTACTTGTACCATTCATTGTTCTTACCCACTACGTAAAATGGCTCATAGTAAGTACATAGTGGTGGGTATGTTTTAAAGCCCCTCTACACAATGGCCAATACCACAAGCCTCGATCACATCGCGCAATGCCGATTGTGTGGACGCAAAATGACCTTGAAAAAACTGCCGATGTCTGTCCATGGGGAGCCACAGCAGTTAATACTCGTAGCTTGGTTTCTGCTGGCTGAAATCGCAATCGAAGGGCTACTCCTAGAAAAATCCTTTTTGCTTCAATAATTGGAGCATTGGTATCGATTTAACCAACACATTTACTGCTAGGATCAAGTAGGTTCACTATGATCGTGATTCAAATCAGACTCTTATCTGTTTTCATGTGCTACACATCTTAGTTACTGTGCTTCTTTACTTTTGATCTTGTGCCAGTGAGAACTAAAACTACTCCATCAACCTTAATAATTAAGGTTGATTATTAATTAATTAATTATTAATATTAATTAATTAATTTTAATTAATAATTAATTAATATTAATAATTAATTAATTATTAGATATTAATAATTAATTATTAATAATTTATTATCAATAGATATCATTGTCCATAGCTTCTATTTCATAATTTTTTAATCCAAGTATCACATTATTATATCACATTGCAGGAAGTGAAAGAATTGAAATTGACCAAGAACCCTTCCTACGCTAGTGGAGCTACCAAAGGTGACTCCTATGATGATCACCAGGATGCACCTTACATCTGCCCAGTTCTAGGGCTCGAAATGAATGGCAGATTTAAATTTTGCTTCTATTGGTCCTGCGGCTGTGTGTTTTCTGAGAGGGCATTGAAAGGTCTAAAAGCGGTCAACTGCCACAAGGTACTATAAAACTCAGTAAATTATAGATAGGAGTGGAGAATAGGACTGAAAGACACTGCATACCTTAACAATGTTGTAATAGGTAGATAATGCATATGTTTTTCAATGATATTTGCACTTTTTAATCAAAATTTTGATTTTTTTTTTTCAGTGCCAGAAACCCGTTGAAGAATCTGAAATTGTAACAATTAATGCAGTGGATGATGATTTGGACATGAACAGAGCACGAATGGAGGACAGACAAACCAGATTGAAATTGGCAAAGAAAGTGAAAAAAACTGAAACTATCAAAACTGAAATCAAAGATGAACCAAATGAAGAGTGTTGTAATTCTAATGGTATTCCCAGCTCTTCTGTTGGTCCCAATGCTTCAACTTCTAAACTTATTGTAGATAAACCTGTGAAGGAAGAGGATTCAAAAAAGTCGATAGCACCTGGCTCAAAATTGATTGGAAATTTCATAAAACCCAAAAACGGGGATGGTAAGGTTGATCCACTTTTTTATATTATATAAATACGTATACTAAGAATTTAACGTATCACAGACAAATCATATCTAGGAGCACTAGAGGGTGTTTTAACAATGTAGCGGCCCTCAGCCACATATCGGACAGAGCTGGTTTCAAAGGAATTCAAAAAACTCGGCGCTCCGCGCCTCGCCAGGGGGCAAGCCCCCTGGACCCCCGGATACCTCTATTTACATACTTCGGACGAAATTATTGAAACACAGAATGTGTTTGCGTTGTCGCGCAACCAAGTGACAACCAAACAAGCGTCATTGTTTACTATTCATGCTCATAACTCAGGTTGATGGCCACGCACTTCACAGTAGTTAACATAATATGGTTGGATAAATCAGGAGCTTTCCAACGAATGGTGAACGATTTCTGTGCGATTAAAATTGCGGAAGTTCCATTTCCCTACCAACGGCTCGGTTGTACGTGAAAATCATAAGAAAATTTACAAGCGGTTGCAATCATGTTGACAATATCAATGATTGAGAATGATCATCTGTGTGTAAACAATTGATTCAAATAACCATGCTCATAACTCAGGTTGATGGCCACGCACTTCGCAGTAGCTAACATAATATGGTTGGATAAATCAGGAGCTTTCCAACGAATGGTGAACGATTTCTGTGCGATTAAAATTGCGGAAGTTCCATTTCCCTACCAACGGCTCGGTTGTACGTGAAAATCATAAGAAAATTTACAAGCGGTTGCAATCATGTTGACAATATCAATTATTGAGAATGATCATCTGTGTGTAAACAATTGATTCAAATAACCATGCTCATAACTCAGGTTGATGGCCACGCACTTCGCAGTAGTTAACATAATATGGTTGGATAAATCAGGAGCTTTCCAACGAATGGTGAACGATTTCTGTGCGATTAAAATTGCGGAAGTTCCATTTCCCTAGCAACGACTCGGTTGTACGTGAAAATCATCCGTCACACATTTCGTTACAATCCCGCGTTCCATTTTCGGCTAGTTAGTCCATGGCTAAAACACATTCTGTGTTAAAATAGCGGGATGGGCGCCTGCAGGAAGGTCGTATCAAACCGGTATTTTGCAAAGCCATGTTGGTAGCACTGTCCGGGCCATCTGCTTCCACAATTGTTTCTCAGCTCGCGTTGCGTTCAGAGCTCTGACGACCAAAGAGCACGAGCCAGGGACCCTCGCGCGCACCGCTATAGTGTCCACAGTACGTGTCTAGAATCCTTGCGAGGTTACCAGTGTAAAATTTTTTTCTATTTTTGTGATATGAACAACTTACTTCTTTCAAATAATGCAGCAATGCTTTATTACTTGGCAAAGAAGAATTCGTCGAGACGGAAGCCAGTTTCGGCTATTTATTCAATGAGGGAACAATACAGTGAGTTCCACCATTTGTTCACGCAACTCAGTTTACTGAATATTTTATGCAAAGAAATTGAAACTATACCAGATAGATTTGTTGAATAAATCAGTTGAATAAATTATATTTTTTTCTATTACACCTAACCTAATACCTACCTAAATAAATCATTCCTATCTAATTATTCTACTTAATTGATGCTAGCAACACAGGCGATGTTTTTACCCGCTTACCAGCTTATTTTATTAATAAAAGTCCATAATAAGAAGTAAATAATATCACTTACTTGGCAAGTTCAATAGATTTGCGACCTCTTCCCACGATGCTTCTGCCAAAAATCTGTTTTAGTACAATTTACTGCGCTTGTTCCACAACGCTTCTCTTTTTTGAATTTCACTAATAAACAGATCGCAGTCAATACCAGCCATTTCCAGGGAAAGAATTATAAAAATACGGGAACACAAACAAAACTTGAAAACACAAATATAACCTCCCGGCAGAGCGACCAGGCGAGCGCGCGACCAAAATCAAACCGGTTTGAAAATCAAACCTGAGCGTGCGACCTCAGCCCGAATCGCGGCGTCGGGCGGTGGCACGTAGGACACTTCGTTTGGTTTACCTTGTTTGAAATCAGCTGGTCGCTCGCTCGCACGCGTGGGTCGCTCGCTCGCGCGCTTTGGTCGTCCACGTAGGACACGGCCTGAGGCTTCTCATTTCAAACTTTCTATAAGTATTTCACTAACTATCGAAACAGTTCCTTTTCGGTTTTTCCGTGCAAGTGTCGGGATTTTCCGTGGGCGTTGTAGTTGCGAATTTTCACAACTACAACAAGTTATTACAAAAAGGTTTGTTTCTGTATTGGATAGCCCCTCCAAGCAGAAAACCCTCAGAGGGGAAATTATTTAAATTGAATAACACAGCCTACACCTATTAGTCCTTCTGTATGTATTTAACAGGTTTAACAGGACCCATTAACTGAAAATGAGTTACCTATATAAAACAATTCTTACGCTTCTCACGTACATCTATAAGTGACAAAAGTTATGATAAACTCGATTCCGTGAAGTGAAAATTCCATTGGAATAATATCACCTGATTGTAGGAGTTTTAAGGCGAATTTTACAATGTTCTGACCAACACTCATGTTTTTTTCGACGTTAGCGACCTGGGTGTGTCATCAGATTCTTTGGGAATGAGTCCCAAAAAACATACTGTTACCTTGATAGTTCTCGAGTTTTTTAAAATATTAAGTATTGTTTTAATATAATTTTTTTTTTATTTCAGCTCTTTTCATGGTTGAATACGAAGGTTCATTATTGTAAATAATAAACCAAAATTATAATTGATATAATTTATCCACAGGCTTGATAAAGCAATATTCATTATTCAAATTATTACGTCTGTAACTGACTCTTTTCCATTTACTTTCCAGCAAACGGTTTAAAAAGATCAGCCAGCTCCCTGGGGATGCAAACAAAAGATTACAAGAAAACTAAAGGAGACTACTCAGTAGCTTCTGACCCCAACGCCTCAGACGTATTGAAGTCCCTTTTCACTTCCAGTCGTGCTGCGAAAAATCAAGAGAAAGCCCATTGGATTACGTACAACCCATTTTATAATTAACATTGAAGTTTGTTGAGATAACAAGTACCAGGTATACATTAAGAAATATTCCAGTTTTACTTAACATTAAACACGTTATTTAATATTTTGTTATCTATTAATCACATCCCTTTCACTCATTTTCAGTAAGAAACTCACATCTTCTAACTGTTCGACTGAAAAGGGAAATTTCATCTTTTGCCCATAAATTACCTAGCTGGAAACCCTCTTTAGGGCTTTCGAAAAAGTTGCAACGTGGAGGGTATTTTATCAGTTAATCAGAAACACCAGAAGAATTAAAGGATTAGGGAGGGTCCTCACCCTTGATTAGCCTCATGGTGATGAACCCTCAGCACGTATAACGTTTTTCTTTTGATTCGTTTTTGTTTGAACAATGCGGAATTTTGGGTTGAAAGCCAGTGGCGGCTCCTGCCCTGAAACTCAGGGGGTGCACAGAGATCAACAGAGGCCTATCGCAAAGGGGATGGAAGAGGTGCTTTTCTCAGCTAAATAGAAATTAAAACCATATACAAGGGGATAAATCTTAGTAACTTTCTCATCTTCAAATTACTAACAATAGGTACTAAATAGGTACGCACAATTTTGACATTGTATGGCACAAACTATTGTCAACTTTGGCACATAAACGAAAAAAGCGTTTACGGTTGGTTTTTTGATGATTTCCGCTTACAACCGAGTCGTTGCTAGGGAAATGATACTTCGTCGTTTTTCATCCCTCAAAATTCGTTGACCGTTCGTTCGAAAGCTCTCGATTTATCCAACCATATTATGTTAACTACTGCGAAGTGCGTGGCCAACAAGCTGAATTATGAGATTGGTTATTTAAATAATTGTGTACACTCAGGTGATCATTCTCAATAATTGATATTGTGAACATGATTGCAACCGCTTGTTAATTTCTGATGATTTCATTAAGCTGGTGTTTTGAAGATTTGATTCATAGCAGGTGGTTTGATTTGTGAAGCGGCGGTTAAATCATTTTAATAGGTAATTTCTATGCTTTACACTCTAGGAAGCTGTAATTTCGTATGTGGGCTCTTTAGGACATTTACTTGACGATGCACAGGGTCCGGATCAGCTGAGTGGCTGAGTGGGACATAAAATGTCCCAATGTGTTGCAGACTCGTATGCAAGCGTTTTCTTAATTAAATTAAACTCCAACGTTTTTCCCCACGAACTGGGACTTCTTATGGGAGATTTTTCAATGAAATCGATGGTTTTATGTACAGAAGGTACACGACGATATGCAAGCGTTTTCTTATATTTAATTAACCAACGTTTCTCCCAACGAACTGGGGCTTTTTATGGGAGATTTTTTCAATGAAATCTGTGTATACTTCCAATTTCACCGATTTAAAATCCAGCCAGTAACACCCTAGCTTGATAAATCAAGTGAAGATGAATTTTATTTATTTATTGTTACAACTGTGTACACTTCTAGTAATTTCACTTTGGTGTCTATATATTTAGCGTTTTGTGGTCCATAGATACCACTCCATGCATCTACTACCACTCATCACATCACTTCAGTGGGCTGTGACTAAGTCCAGAGTCAAATATGTAAATAGACACGAACAATGTTCTCTAATGGAAAACAGAAATTCTGAAATACATAGGAGTCCAAGAAATGCATACCAGTCTATCTTTTTATAATATTCGGTGTTGAAGTTAAGGCATGAATCTGCACGGTTTTTTAATTTCAATGTCTACTGCAGACTTGGCAAGGGGCAACCAATGTTGCGAATATTCTTTTCTTCCACTGACAAACGGGTATAGTTGTATTTGCGAACTACACTGAATTATTTATCGAACATAAACTCATAACACTTCAACAATTCATGAGTAGGAAACAAGATAACTCATGAATGAAAACAAGAAAAGGACTAGGATGTTACAAAACACCAAGTACCCAACCAAAGGGCAAAAATCTCTGATCAGCTTGGTTTATCCAACTCCGATTCGTTAAGAAAGAATGCATTGCAGCCCCCTTGCGGCAGAGCAGACAACTAAGGCTGCTCGTTCTGTGACTTTTCTCACCCTTGGATTGGTCAATCTCACATGCCCTCCTCAATTCAAACAGAAAATCCACTCCGGAGATATGCATGTTAGTGTGAGCTCTGAGAAGGATAGCAGTGTTGCTCTGGCCCACTTCTGATTGGTGAAGTTGGGTGAGCTTCCCCCTCTTGATCGCATTCCACCTTCCCTCTGCTCTGTTTCGAGCGTAGATTCAACTAGTACAGCACGTATAATCGTGTCTTCCGTCACTAACCAACTTACTCTTCAAATGAGGATGAATGAAATTTGAAATATTATTATTTATTTTTTGTTTATTGGCAGGGAGTGCACATGTGCCTATATCAGTAGCCTCCCCTGGTTCATGAATTACGTAATAAGATGAATATGATTTGAGTTAAAATTATTTGTTGACCAGCAACAACTATACAGGGTGATTCCCTCGCAGATGCAAAAAAAAAAAAAAAAAAAAAAAAAAAAATTTGGGTGAAACTACATCAAAAATAGAGTAAAATACCGCCAACCGCATATTTTTATCTCAATCCGTACTCAAGATATGATTTTTTAAAGGTTTTTTCAGGAATACCGTGTTTTTTCATTTTAAACTCGGATTTCTCCACTTTGCCTCATTTAGTTTTAACTTTCAACCTCATTTTCGGTATCAGCATTAAATTTTCTATAAGAATAGTGTACTTGGGTTCTTAAAAAGTACCATCCGAAGTCCATCACATCAGCTCAAACATTGACGATTTTGAAAAAATAATATTTCTGAAAATCTTTAAAACTTTACTACTCTTTTAAAAAGAGTCCTGGAAACTGGCAAATCTCATGAAAACTGCTTCATCTAATATGCTTTCCAACGGTATTATCAATTTTACTTTTATTTTGTTATTTAGGGGAGAAAATAATGTTTTAATGTTAAAAAATGTGGGGTTTTCAATGAAATTGTTGGTTTTCTCGAAAGATGACCCTCCATGAACCGACGAGTATGGGGTCGGTTTCTATGTATTTTTTCTCGCTGGATCGATAGGAAACTCTTGCAGATCTCTCAACTACGTTATAATCGAGTTTTACACTTTAATTAACTAGTTTTACCCCTTAACACACATACATTTAATCGTAACAAACAAACTAAACATTTGCGATTTAAAGTGTAAAACTCGGTTATAACGGAGTTGGAGAGATCTGCTAATGTTACCATTCAATACAGCGTGAAAAAATACGTAGAAACCTACCCCTTACTCGTTGGTTCATGGAGGGTCATCTTTCAAGAAAACCAACAATTTCATTGAAAAACCCACATTTTTTAACATTAAAACATCATTTTCTCCACTAAATAACAAAATAAAAGTAAACTTGATTATACCGTTGGAAAGAGTATTAGACGAAGCAGCTTTTATGAGATTTGCCAGTTTCTAGGATTCTTTTTAAAAAAGTAGTAAAGTTTTAAAGATTTTCAGAAATATTATTTTTTCAAAATCGTCAATGTTTGAGCTGATGTGAGGGCCTTTGGATGGTACTTTTCAAGAACCCAAGTACACTATTCTTATAGTAAATTTAGTGCTGATTTCGAAAATGTGGTCAAAAATTAAAATTAAATGAAGTAAAGTGAAGAAAGTTGAGTTTAAAAGGAAAAAACACGGTTTTCCTGAAAAAACCTTTAAAAAATCATATCTCGAGAACAGATTGAGATAAAAATATGCAGTTGGCGGTATTTTACTCCATTTTTGATGAAGTTTCACCCAAATATTTTTTTGCATCTGCGAGGGAATCACCCTGTATATCTTTATACTGTCTTGTTTCCCAAACTGCTACGAGAGTGAGTTGATGTCGCCATGACTCCCTCTTTACTCTGTGGCCATGACTGATATGCATGTCAGAAATCTATAGGAAATGACTCATAAGGTCATGCTGCACGGCTGATTTTTCTTTCTTTCATACTAGCGACAAGGGTAGAGACAAATGATAATCCTGAATATCATTATTTTTTTTTTATTAACAAACCTTTTTTTTGTTTTTAGTATAACCAAGATGTAAGATACAGTTTTTCAGCTTAAGCACATACAAATGTCTTCACTTCATTGACCATGTTCTAAAAATGTCAATACATTTTAAAGGGGATGGAAAACACTTCTTACGGTAACATATATTCAAATACACCGCCTATCTTCGTAATTAGAGAATCCGACAACGACGCTCGCATTATGCAGTACAGGGTGCGACATGGGAACAGAAACAGGACGATTTGAAAAAATTATCAAAACTCTAAAAATTAAGATTTTTTGCAAAACTCATGAAACGAAAGTAGAGGAATGGAATTGTATGTTACTACGGTCAAAGTCCTAAATTTTGAAAATAATGTCAGTCAGATGGTGGCCATTGTTCTGGTCCTGGAGCCAAGGCCGAAAATGGACAGTAATTTCAGGAGAAGGTTTGAGATTAGATTTTGAAAATTTAGTCCGTTCTGAGAGAGCAAATCTTTGTCTGCCATTTCGTAATTGGTGGAATACAAAACCTCATAAAGATAGTTTTACAACAGTTCTTCTCTAATAATTCCTAAACCGTATATTTTATACAAATTAGTATACGTAGCTAAGTTGTAGAGCATAAAAAACAAAACTCTGAGTTATCTCTTAGAGCATAAGAACAATTGAAAATCGGGCTAATTGTGGGTCAGTCCTCTCCTCACCCCGTCTAGACTTTTGCCTTTCAAAATCACCTAGTGGCGTTAATATTGATCTGATTTTAGTCTGCCAAAGCTCATTATACTCAGCATTAAATACTTTCCAAAGTTCATATCGAGCATACTTTACCTGAGACCTTTCCCCATAGACTTACAGAAGAACTCACGAGTTTTAGTACATTTTACACAAAAGTTTTCAAAAACGACCTTTTACCTTGTACTCTTATGGGAAACGGTCTGAGCAAAAACTTGCTTTATATGAACTTTAGAAAGTATTTAACCCTGAATCGAATGAGGTTTTGAAGACCTGAATCAGACCAATATTAAGGCTGCAAGGTGATTTTGAGAGGCAAAAGTCTAGATGAGGGGAGGAGGACCCTCCCAAAATAAGCCCGATTTTTGATTGCCCTTAATTCCCTTATTTTGGGAGATAATTCCTAGTTTTTGGGTCGAATCACTTTGGTTTTTTATGCTCTACATTTTTGTTACGTATCACGATTTCTATAGAGAGTACGGTTTAGGGATTATTACTGAAAAACTTTAAAAATGGGCAAAAATACGCCATCTTTATGAGGCCACCATTTTGTATTCCACCAATTTCGAAATGCAGACAAGGATTTTCACTCAGACGGACTAAATTTTCAAAATCTAATCTCAAACCCTCTCCTGAAATTACATATATATATATAATATATAAAAATCAGCAGAAATCAACGATATTCAGCAAGAAATATTGCGTGATGTGATGGGCTCAATGCATGCAAAATGACAGCCACAATCGGAGTGATACCTACTATTTTCATAACATAAAACATTAAATTCCATTATCTAATTTCAGTTATGAGTTCAAACGCAATAATTCATTTTCAGAGCTTCGATAATTTTATCAAATCTCCCTGTCACTGTGCCACACCCTGTATAACTACCCCATCGTCAGAATAAGAACGTTTTTATACGTGGTAAAACGATTGTAAGCACACCATAAATTCGTCAACTCCTTTTATTTCGAGTGAAGAAATAACGTTAATAAGCAAAATACCTAGGCATAATACTAACACGAACGCTGATTCAAGTCCAATGAGTCGGGGGGGCCTTTTTTCCAAGGATACAAAAAATAAAAGGTTTCGATATATAAATTCGTTTGACGACAAGCAGAACCAAAACATTTGAGTTCAATTTTTCAACATTTGTTAAATAATTTGTAGCATTCTTTTCAGTCTAACAATGGAGCGAAACAGTACATGTATAACCTTACGTTTAAAGGACATCCGAGACATTTTTAATGGTGGGCCAATCTTAAAAGTTCTATCTCCGAGGATTTTCAAAAATCCACACATCCACGACACAAATTCTAAATCCATCGTGGGCAGTGAAGTCATTTGTGACGAGTTCAACTTTACCCCAGGTCGGGAGATTCTTTGCAATTAATCCAATTTTTTCCCCACAACAAGACCTGTAAATTTCATTGAACAGCGAACTTGATAATACAATAGTGAAATTTAAAGTTTTCCCTCCTTTCTAGTGTAAATTAAATTGTGATGTGAAATTTTATAACCTTGTAGAGGGCATGGAACAAATTCATCCGGTATCATCGAGCTTGGTGAGTTTTTCCGTTGGTTATACAAGGAAATGTAAAAGGTCCTTCTCGTATAAAAGTTTTGGCACATCTCAAATTTGTACAAAACTTAAGGAATTCATTAGGCTGTGAGAGGTATTGACAAGTTACGACAGGAAGAATATTATTAAACAGGTATTCGGCATTTAGTTAAATTGAATAACACAGAAACTAGGTATCATACTTTTTCTAACTAGCCAAAGTCTCTTTTTCCGGAACATTATATCACTTTCTTCATAGGGAACTTGGAAGTTGGCAGTTTGAAATTTCAACGAGCTAAAACTATGGAACAAAAGCAGTTTCGTTTCAACAAAAAGACTACACAACTCAAGTGTACAATTTTTCATTAATAATATCGAAAGTTTGCCGAATCAAAATGGAAGTGTGGATCGAAACCTTAGCAACACAACTTGACGAGTGACTTCAGATATCATTGTGATTGTGAAATTTCAAAATATAATTTTTCTGCAAATTTTTTGAGCAGGGCAGTTCAATTCCTTCTGACGCGTTTTACGAGATTGGGCTGTTATCAGGGTTTTCAATTCAAACAGGTAAATGATAATCGGTAGCACTGACAGCTATTACATTTTTACAAGTATTTTCATAACGAAAGCTTTAAGCCTACACACACCTCGATGCTTTCAGGTTTATTAATCACTGGGATTAAAATGAGTGTATGAGTAATATATACCTATATTAATGTGGGGAAATTTTAAAATGATTCTTATAACACAATATACTGTACATATTCACATATTTATCAAACTTGGATTTTAACTTACTCCACGTTACAAGGCCTTTTTCTCGCCTTATTTTGAATATTTACAGAAAAAAGTATCGGCCTATCGCTATATTAATAGGTACCTACCTACACATATAAATGTTAACAAAAAATCATTTCAAATGTTACCATTACAAGCGTCGAAACATCAATAGTACCTACTTCGTACTATCAAATGTATCGGATACTAGGGAAAATGGACAAATCTCTAAACGCACTAAAAAAATAAAATAAAATGAAAAATATATAAATAAAGTCATTTAGGTACTCGAAAATCTATAATAGAACAGCGTACCGAAGTTATAAAATTATATAGTTACATAACTGAAAATGTAAGAGCTAGATAAACTTGAGCCAGAGGTTAGAATAGGTACCTACTCATCGTATCGGACAATCTGTAAGAGCAGTAGTGAACGATTTCTCTTATAAAAAAAGGTGAGAAAATTAGGTGTTCCCCAACAGTCACATCTTGACTTCAAAAAGTCAACAACACTGTTGACGCTCTCAGCCGGAATGTAAGATGGACAAGTCAAAGTAGATGTTATTTGAAACATGCAGGTGCCCAACAAAATTTGTCTTTTCTTACGACATCAAAACGGGTTTTCTCTTAGTAGTAAAGACACCTCAGTCTAGGTTTACATCGGCAGTTCTACGATGTGAAGTATCACTCAATGAATTCGATCGTGTTTATAATTAGGTTCGGGAGTCGCCCACAATGTTTGCTATGATAGTTCTGCAGAGAATTCCTTCTTGTTTACAAAGAGAATTCAAATGTGAGATCTTGTTGGGTATCATGCGCGCTGAACAATATTAACACAATAATATGTATTATTACTGCATGTGTTGTGTATATAGTACCTACACCTAAAACAATTTTCGAGGAAATTTGAGAGAGAGACCAGTCGTTTTCCCATACAGTTTCTACGAAACTTGATTAAGAATACATTTCTGGTTGGACTAGAAACGAACTCCGATAATTATTATCCAATAAACACTGAATAGAACCTACATTTTTAGGGATAAGCGAATCGTGAATTTTATAAGAAGGCAATAATTCCCTGTAATAATGGCCATTATTCATTTGGGTCGGAATCGCACCATGCCTTTTGTATAATATTTTACGTATCAGAAAAACTAATTTTCAATCAATGATTGCAGCAAACTGCGCGAGGTTGCGGGTATTTAAAGTACCTAAACAAATCAGGAGTCTAGAAGTGATTACGAAAAAGGATGATTCCAGAATATCATACATATTATATATGATACATCAAACGCCTCTTAGAGGTTCAATAAACATCTTTAGGTAGGAAAACAGTATTATAATCAACAATACAATAACCAATGCATCTACCAGGATTATATAAAAGCTATGTACAACAAAATCAAAAAACAGTCATAAAAAAATAAACCGAGACGCATTCGATGCAATACTTGCGTATTTACAAGTCAATATACTTATATATGAATAAAAATGGAAGTTGGTAGGACAATCCCGTTTGACTACTAAGTCGGGACAAAAATAAAACCTTAAAAAATAAAGGTTAATAGGATAACAAAAGAGGTTTGAGACAGATTACATAACTTTTCAACAGCGCATGTTGGGACAGAAATTGTGATTTGTACCAGTACAATAGTGTAAGAACTCAATCACCGCCTTGAGACTGTTCTAACGCACATAAACTTACGAAAATGAAGAAAATCCACAAGGGATGCAACCGTACAGAACTTCTTGGGCGTTCGAATGGATAATGACTTGAAATACATCGAAGTTTTGATAATATCAATGTTCCATGGGAGGTGTTTACGCTTCATTCGATCTAATAGTTGGCTAGCTTGATGCATTGCCCTGAGGCTTCACTATCGTCAACAATCGGACTATAATTATAAGCCTGTAAGGGGACAGGATGGAATAATACGGGATGGGATACCGAATGAGTTGAATATCAAGCAATGGTTTAATAGCATTATTCTATTGCGCTAGAACCTAGACAACCTTGATCGAAATTCCCTCGGAATAACCATGACCAAATAGAATTAAAAAAAGATTTCAAAAATAAATTTGATAGAACACCAGAACTTAATTGAACATAGTCACTGATGCACTCGTATCCTCGGGAAACTGAAGAAGTTCGATTCTTTTCCGAACGAATTAGGTCGACACATACCTATTGGTCATTCATGTCATAATTTACGCTCAGAGTACTTGAGGTACAACTTAATCACAACTACAGTTTTGTTTAAACAAGAAATAAAACGAGTCATGATAACGGGCAAGAAAAACCAGTTGCGCTCTGGATGAGCGCTAAATTGGTCATCTTGTACTATTGTAAATTACCAAACTCCTACGTAGGGGTTGGAGTAAAAACTCATTCTCGATATTTACAAGAGAAACAGAGAAATAACACGAAACAATCGTCTTTCAACCACTTCCTACATTTTGAGTACTTCTGACGCGTTGAGGTTAGCAAGCGTTTTCTTTATTCGAAGTGCAGTCAGACGAGCAGCAGCATTATTATACCAGCACTCCTTCATGACACGCGACATGGCCTGCAACGCCTGAAATAAAGATGAAAAAATTTATTAACTCCAAAACTAAATTGCAGTGGATTTTTGTAATAATTTCTTCAAAACGAATGGTGGAGAAATAGCTACTGTGGTACACTTCCATGCAAGTTCAAGCTATCATAATAGAGAGTTTTTGGTGACCACTAACGTACCCTTAACGTCACCTCAACGTACCCAAGAGTACGTGACCTTGAGGGGACGTTAGCAACGTCGTACGTTAGATCGGCTCATTTAACGTCATCCGTTTGGGGACCTAAAGGCACACGACACCAGCCTAACCTTCCTGTAAATGTAACCCTACTGCTCATCTCAAAATTACTCGAATACTGCTGAAGTAAATATAATAGTTTTTCTTTTCAAATGCCTCATTACCAACTAATTATGTTGATGTAGAGGGTAGGTTTTTGAACACCCCTCAAACTCGGTTACGTTTCAAGTAGCGTAGAAACCGAATGTGCCATCCGAAGTCCGCCTCCGCTGTCCAGCTTTACTAGCCTTCAACTCGATCGAAAAGTTCCGTTCTTTTGCGCTCAGGCTCTATTTGGTCTATTAGAGCCTTGTTTCTATTACTATTTCACATATTTTAAATGAGAAAACTGAGTTTCAAGACACTACTTCGCAGTATTGTTCTTAGTTTACCTGAACTCTCAGCTATTTTCTCGTGAAGATTGCGTGAAGTGCTGCCTCCACTGATGATTTTGTCAGGTAAAATCCTGTTTCATTGTCATAGAGATAAATACTTTTTAATACTTGTTGATAATTTGCCCAACGGAAAACCCAAAAACATGAAGTTCGTAACGACTATAAGAGTAACTAAACCGCGGTGTTCCACACTTGAGGCTTACTATCCATCCCCTGTTTACGAATTGAAAACTAAAAATGAGAAATTAGCCCGTATTTGTATTGAAACTAACATGAAATTCGAATTCAGGATTGAAAATCGGCGTTTCATATCGAAATGAAGAAATTGATTAGTCAACCAGTAGACAACAAGACAGCTGGAGGGAAAATATCGCGTTACCCAACCACCGTTAACGTGACATCAAAATTAAGGCAACCGTTCTCCCGGTTCCATTTGGGTTAGCATCTTCGTTTGCTCCCTCAAGACTGCGGTAACGGGTGACGTTAAGTTGAAGTCGCCAAAAACTCTCTAATAACACCCTGACAACTTTTAGTTACGGCGAAACCACCAGCAAGGAGGGTAGCAGCGGCGATCAATTGTTATGATCAAGGAAAATAACACACAGTTGAAGAGGTTTGACTACATTGACCTCATTGCTCAACCCGTTGGACTGTTGCAACTAAAGGGAAATTTCCCCTTAGTAGTAAGGACGCGAGTTTGAACTCCTGTCGAGGTATAAAATATTTTTGGGCCTAAGAGTGGCGCCGACCCGAGTGGGTAGGACCCGAAATAATACGAAACAATAATTAACTAAATCCCTCTTGAGCCAAAAGGCTGTAAACATCAAATTCTCTGACGTAGCATCTTTCACTTCCTCACTTAATTGAGTCAAAACACACTGTGACAATGACCTCGCTTGAGTGCTGAACTTCTTCCTACAAGCATCTGCTGAGTTAGTGGCCAGCAGTTTCACTTCGTCATTTCGTCCGACCCCAAACCAGCCGAGACGCCTGATATTTGACTCGGGGGGATTCGTTATGTTCAAGGAAAATAACCCACGGTAGAAGACGTTTGGTTACATTGGCTCATAGCTCAACCCGTTCAAGTGTTGCAACTAAAGGCAAATTTTCCCTTAGTAGTGAGGAAACGAGTTAGAACTCCACCTGAGGTATCAAATATTTTTGGACAGTAAGACAATCATGGCAGCACTGAACAACAGTGTGGCTTAGCAATGCGTTGAATTGTGAGGAATCCATAGTAATTTCACAGCAGTTGAAAGTAAAGAGTGAACAAGTTCACAAATTACAGCTCAACCAAAAATTTTGGTAAGAACAAAACATCTGAAGCCCAACATGAACGATCTGGCCGGACTGCAAATCCAGCCGGGAGCTGGTCGGAAGTCCGGCACATCGTTGAACAGCAAATCCCCAATTTAAAAAAATAGAGCACTTTGGTGCCTTCTGACCAGTCTGATGTTCGAAGGAAATTTTTTTGGCACAATGACAACTGCATTATTAAAATAACAGTTTGTGGTCTCTCAATGGGGCTGTTGTTATGCATGTAAAATCACAATATCTTTTTTGTTAGACAAGGCACAGCATTTCCCTTGGATTATTATTGGGGTGATTCGTTCTTGACTGTAGTCCTTCTTAAAAATTACATGATTTTGCCTTTCAAGATGTGCAAACAATAGGGACCAATGTTACAAACTGAACTTACTGGGCAAGCCTGCCATCTGTTGGGGATGCTTGGCATGAGGCGGTCAATACAAACGACTCTCCTCATTTCATCAATGGTTGGATCCGAGGGTACGACATCATAAAAAGGTAGTTGGTATTCATCATATATCCCACCAACGTTACATCTCCGCCCGATTTCCCATAACATCAAACCAAAAGCGTAAACATCAGCTCGTTTGAATGAATCAAAATGGTTCATGTTCATGGACTCGTCCAACACCTGTAATTAAAAAAAATAATAATGCTAAAATAATGACAAGTCTTAATTATTATTGTTCAAGAATTAAGATTTAACTTTTTATTTTCAAAATAGGCCCTCATATGGTTGAAAAAGTTTTATTCAAGATAATTGTAAATTAAATCATATGTTGTCAGAACCAAAACCACCTCAATTTCTCATGTATTATGACGCCCTTATACAAGCGGTTCATGTTACCTCTTACAGAAAGCCAAGCGAGGCGTCGATGAAATGATAAACTCAAATTTTAAACTCTAACGAAAAAACTACCGTTTTATAATTCCATCACTTGTGTTTTATACCTGTTCCCTAGAAGTTTTCAAATTAAAACAAATTGTATCTGTATTCCTTGGGGAAAATAGGAAGGAAATAGTGTAATAGATCACTCACCTCTGGTGCCATGTATCTTTTAGTGCCAACTCGATTATTGAGAGGTATATCAACCGTGTCTGTCGCAACATCATGCCTGACGGCCAAGCCCAAATCTCCAATTGCGCAAGTGCCATTGGACTTGACCAAAATATTTTTCGACTTGAGATCTCTGTGAGCTATGGCGGGTTTGCCTGGAATAAGTTCACAAAGCAATTATTCACAAAGAATACAAGTTCGGGAACAGAATATTTATGAAAATATACCAAAGAAATCAATAGAATCATTGAGGGATCCCACTACCTACAGATTGGGAGTTAATAATTTGTAAGTTTACTTGCATAAAAACTAGCAAAATATATAAATACCTCTAAGAAATATTATGTAGTATTATATAGGTACCTTGAGTTCCAACAATTTCCATATGTAAATGAGCAAGCCCTGTTGAAATGGAAAGTGCCATACGTATCATGCCAGGTACATCAACTGTGGTTCGGTTTAGATAATCGAAAAGAGAGCCATGTTCGTGGTAATCAGTGATCAACCACAATTGAGTCCATGTCCCGTTATCTGAAACATAATTGCAAATAAATAACGAGATTGTGACGTTTTCAATCAACCTTCGAAAAATCATTAGCACAGGGAAATTCATTAATCAAGTACAGAATTTGCACTATTATTCCAATCATTGCTATATTCTTAAGATCTTCTCATGGACTTAGTCTCATGTTTGATTTAAGTCCCAAACAAAATAATTGAATTACCTTTATTATCAGCTGCGATGAATCCCAAGATATTGTCATGTCTCAACATGACAGTTTGGTAGATTTCAGCTTCTCTGAACCAAGAGCGCTCTTCGCGAGATGAGAATATCTTGACTGCGACATTTTCCCCTCGCCAACGCCCTCTCCACACTTCCCCAAAGCGTCCTTTACCGATAGTTTCAACTAATTGGATCTGACGGGCAATGCTTCTTTGGACCAATAATGGCAGCCCTAAACAAAATCAAGATGTCATCAAGATCAGGGTGTCATCAACCTACGGTATTGAATGCTTTGTTGATTGGAAGAAAAGTATAGTGCAAAAGTGTTTTAGGAGTTCATAAATGGCACTTTTTCGGGCTAATAGAAGTACACAAAGCCTTATTGATTAAAACACTTGATTATGTGAAAACCTCCAACTAACCATTCAATCCATTCAAGGGATCGAAAGCACAAAATCTCAAATTCAGTGCCACATTACAAAGTTATTCTACCTACTTCCAGCTACAATTAGAATGCCAAGTTCTCACCAGACCATCATGCCTGATTTTATTCGTAGCTATCCATTATCTGTCACTAAGTACCTTACAGATCTACTGTACGGTAAGCAGGTACCTATAACTTCAGCTATACAGGTAATATAGCATAGTTTTCCGTATTCCTCACCACCAAAGTACATGGGGATTTATGGATCCCTCTCTTTTCCTAGTGCTCAGCATTCTAATCACAGCTTGGCGATACTTCTGATCCCTTTATCAAAGCATATAACATCTTACCAGAACCAGATCCAGAAGTTGTCATGTCGATCATATCTCTCAAAGAGACGTTCGCCAAGATGCTCTGGTGAGGATCGTCAAGAGATTCAGGGCAGTGATATCGAGATCGAGACCTCTTGTGCTGGCCCCAGAGCGTCAGTGCCACCATAATCACCATGCAGATCATCCCAATTGGGATTGCTATGGCACCTGCCAGTTCCCAAGTACTGAGGCTGCCTTCTGCAGGTGCTTTGGAAATTTCCCAATCTTAATCACAATATAACTAAATCAGAATTATACAAAACAATAGATTTAAAATGAAAATTGATGGCTAAATTAAGCGTAAAAAGGTTCCACTAAAAATTAACCAAATAAACATTCAATCATTATAACTCATTTGATGTAAAATAATTAACAGTGCACTGATAACTACTTCAAAGTAGGTACATATAAACTGTGAAATCATCAAAATATGAACAAATAAATTTAAGGTAGGTGATTGAAAAATAATGGAATTTATGGCACATAAGTTTATACAATAAATATGCAACAACTTAGTATTTTTAGGAAATGTAAGCTAATTAGTGAATCGCTCAACAACCACCAAAGAGGAAATATTACCTGCAGCAATTATACAAAAAAGTCAAATGACCTTGTTTGTCAATAGAGATGTTAATCATACGGCATAAATTCAGGCGTGCTAAATGCATGGGTGGTAAATCAAAGAATTGATAGAAGTAAATTAATAATCATGCCTGAAGAAAGAACAGCATGCACAATTGACCGTGAAGAGTGGGAGTTAATAAACGCTTAAAAATATTTGAATAAATATTCGCATTAATTAAAAATTGTCAAAGAAATTGACGAATTATTTCAGAAAAACGTAATACGTTTGTTCAGTAATCATTAACGAATCATGAATATTTTAAGAGAAGGGATGTGTACACCAGTCCAACTGCTATGTCATAAAGCATCCTAGGTAGTAAATGGCACATAAAAAACGACCAAGCCAAGATTGTATTCAGTAAGGCACACTTCTTGTGAGTACATTACAAAGCAGTGTGATACAGTATTTCCAGTGCAGAACCAGTGACATTGGTATGCATTAAGCAGTGTAGGTAGCATTTATTTGTGTGACTCTCCACTTTAGTGTGTGTGGGCTTGTCTAATCTAATGATTATTAGATCATCACCGGCATCATCACTGCGTGGGACAACTTGATGGAACAATTGGTTTCTCCTTGATTACTAGTTTTTTGTTTAGTGAAAATGAATCATTGTGATTTTGACCGTAAACTGTGAGTGTTTGTGTTCTAACAGTCTCGCCATAGATCATACAGGTAAAACAGCGAATACTTTATAAGGGACCCAGTCTGAAATACATAGGAAGAAATTAAAGATGATACTTATTAGAATCAGTCGCAAATCTGTAAAGTTGTTTGAACAGAGTGGATTGCAGTTTACCTTGTTCTTAAAAACACGAAAACTTAAGTAGTTTCTACAGTTTCTGGAAATGACATTATACGATGCCAACGGACTGCAGGTGTGAATATATAAACCCACCCTACTTGGTTTCTACCTAGCTGGCATTTATCTAGAACAAGATTCGCTCAGTTCTTGTTGCTTCTTTCTTTTAAGTTACCTTAAAAAGGAAAATAGTTCAAGATTCAACACAAGTGTGAGGGGAAATGCCGGGTTTTACTACCGTCCACCACATGAAACTGGAATGCACTGACTAGAATATGGCCGACTTCCTCGAACAAACTTGTTTGGAGCAAAATGTATAGGAGGGAGAAATCAAAATATGCTTCACCACAAAGTTATGAAGGGATTCAGTTAGCTCTGAGCCATACCAACATATTATGTCAAAAGACTGCTAGAATAATATGATGCCAACAATGTTGAAAGGGTTCCACACACAATCGTTCAAGATGTCAACTTCCCTCGCCCTTCCACAATGTCCACCTAATGCATATATGCAGGGAACTGGTAACACTGGTGTTACTGGAATCACCTTGAGGCGTCTCCATAACCTATCCAAGACATTATGATCAGTTATAGCCTCAAGAAAGTGACATGCGCCGATTGTGCATTGTCTATTCTTGAACCCTTTAGATTACTACAAAAGTAATCTGACTAGATTTTGGGGTAAAGGTAAAATATTTCATTCACGCCTTATCTACAAGAATAAAGTAATGGTAGGTGCTCAAGTCATAATATTATACGTATGCTACCATTTCTCTCTGCCTAGGAGAAGTTTGATGAAAATAGGGTGGTTTCATGAGCAAATAAGGAAGACAAGTAGCTCAAGACTTGAAACCTTTAAATCAGGCTTCACGTATATAAGAGCAACTAGGTGATTATGAAACTATTGGGAAAGTTGGAGGATTTTACCCCAGCAAAGGTCAAACTAGTAACATCATAGAGAGCTGCAAAAAAATAGGCCGCCTTTTGAATCATACAGCAACTAACATCAGCCAGCCTATGATTAATCAAACTCACATGTAGAGGGAGTCATCCTTATGTGACGTCTAAAGTCAAATTTCAGCCGTACTTGGATGGATTGAGAGCAGGTCAATTACGGTGTAGCAACAACAATCAGTAATTGACTTGCTAAGGCTTGAAATCAGAAATAATAATAGAGACTCGGATTTGCCCCCATAGTACATAGATGATACTGATTCTTTATTCTGTTTTATGAAGTTGAGATTGAGCAAACCAACAATTTCGGATGCTCATGGTAGCAGCGAAGAAAAATATGGAACAGTATTTTGGAAACCCAAGCATCTTAATACTTCGTACTAGGTTTTCATGGCTCCCATAATTCATAACCAATTCATCCTATCACAGACTTTCAAAGGTGCAGATCATGTTCATCGCAAGAGATAAAAAATTAAAATAAATAAATAAAATGAACAAATATAAAATAATTGATTGATTTACTGCAAATAATCGGCCACATGTTTCCAACTTAATTTTGCCCGATTAGAGTGCATTGTCTTTTGAATACCTGCACAGTATTTATTACGTCAGAATGAAGTGGTACCTAATAAAGATGTGCCAGTATTTAAGAAAATAGATCAAAAATCGTAACATAGATGAATATTGAAATGGGTAAGGGTAAAATATACAATTCATATGAAACATCTACACATGCATTCGTGCATTGGATTCAAACGGAAGGGAACTGGGAGGGAAAAGTTATATATACCTTCCTAAAACAATAATTTACCATTGCTGAGTGGATATCTGGTCATCTTCATGGCTACATAGCTTGGAGGGAGCCTATTTATTTATGTTAATTTCAACACAGAAGAAAATCGAAACAACACGAAGGAGTTATTGTTGTAGGAGAAAGAGAAGGCTAGTAATCTATTACTTACTTTTCTAGACATCAAAGCAGATTTTCGCGCAACTAACAGGTGGACACCAAAGATAAAGATGACGACTGGTTATACGAGTGACAAAAGATGAAATCGGATATTATCCATATTAAAGTAACTATTTCTTGAGCAGTATCTAGGTATTCATATTTAGGTAATAAAACAAACAATTAAAAAATCTTCATGAGATTCTAAACCAAAAGTTTAGTAATAAATGGCCTCTTTTTCGAATCCTTCAGTATTTAATTTTTTTCTCAATAGCCCTGGCCAAGAAAATGTATCCCAGGGCAATAACCCACCCTGATCAGCTTTCCTTCTTCCAGGCACTTACCGGATGGAATAGTGGCTTCCAGGACGCAGTAATCTGCATTATTGCAACAAGTGATGATACTACATTCTACAGCATCTGTTGTACAACTGGAGTGATGGCCACAAGAGCGAGGATCGCCAGGAGGGAAGTGTCCTTTTTTGTCAAAACACCTATCGTGTCGATAGTTCAGAATAACAACAATGTTAACTTGGCAAGCAAAGATTTAAACAAAAGAGAGAGCAAATTCAATTGCTTCGCTACACATGAAGGTTCATCTTGAATTATTACGTGAAGATACCATCCAAGAATTTAAGTGAATTTCAGTTTGTTTTTGTGATCAGCTTCAATACCACACCTTTATTCTCACCAGCAACTAACTTACTCAAGATCAAGAATAACTTTATAATTCAAGAAGAACCACGAATAAGTGAAAAATAAGTAAATATTAGAAATAGAAGAAGAGAGTCATGAGAAATAAGCAAGAGCAGTGATGAAGAACTACTGATGGATTAAAATGACATGCACAACCTTGTTAGATCATGCACAGAGGGCATGCTTCAGCAGGTTTCTCCTCATCCAGTGGAGAGCCCCTTCTACAGTGAGCAGGTACAGTCGAAGACAGCAAAAAGAAATGCTATGAATGTACGAATACAGTTGACTTTCACTTTTAAGGGGACTGTCCTCAGGAGACTTACCTGGGAGTTTGGGACGTTCGAGAGAAGGGTTGAGGTGCCTGTTGCAGTGGTCAGTATTTTTGCAGCAAGCGATGACAAACGAATGATTTCGTTTACCGTTGTGATGACACATGATGGGGTTTTCGGGAGGCTGAATCTGATCCTTCTCCAGGCATCTTTACCAAAAATCAGGGCGAATTGTGGTGGAAGGGAAGGAAGAACACACACAACACATGTTAGAGGGTATTGTTAGCTTAAACCAACACAACACACAGCACAAAATTACTTTTATAACCAACAGCAACGCCTTGAAAAAATGACAGGTTTATTTTCTCCAGGGGAAATAAAAAAACCAAATATTTTTCATGGGATTCTCACAAGAGAGCAAATGACAGAGTTGCAGTTCTTTCAATGACTGAAATATGAAGGTTTGAGAAAGAGAACTGTGCAGAAATCGCCTGTGAGTTCCAATTAGAGTAATTTTTTAAAAATTAAATAAAGTAGGACGAGAGCACAACAATGAGGCAGTATGAGTGCAAATATCATGATTTTTTAATTTAATTTGGTTGCACACATTATTAGAATATTTGCGTACGTTAAAATGTTGAACTGTTATAATAGGGAGCTGTGAGAATTTATTTACACCTTTCCTAATTTTTCATAAATCTCTAAAAATCCAGATTTCAAAATAGAGAAGAGAAAAGATGAAAAATGCACCAACGATGTAGTGAGGTAATCACATGGTGATAGGCAGTGACTTTGACCAAGTTTAACCAAAAGGCTGAAGCCTGTGTCTACTGCGTATACACAACATTCATGATTAGTGAGTGTGTTCCCAACTTTTCAATTGGATTCTCTCAGACGTAAATCAAGATAATTGGTCATTTAAATTCAATTGAATGGATGATTTTCTCAGGCTCGACATTATTGCACATTTTGGAGAGGATAGTCTTATTGGATTACTCTTTTCATTAGTTGACAAGAACGAGACCTGCAATCCCTATGTTCAAAGATGCTTTCTTGTAGAGGGGAGTTTAGAGAGCGGGGGTTGACCAGGTTAAGCGTGAGCAGAACTTTTACAATATAATGGTTTCCAAGCCGTTACCTTCGCTGCTTCCAGACGGTTTATGGATGGGATAACGGTTGCCCAGGGCATTTTCAGAAGGGATCGACTCAGGGACAGCGTACTTTTTGGGATACAATTTAGGTAGATTGGAAATGGGAGGAGGTTCGGACTGGTTGTTGGGAAATGTGGGCTTCAGGTGCTTCGGCAAGTTGCACAATTCTGTATCGCAGCAGTAGGTTTCCGCCCAGCTACACGCACGTGGGGATTCAGGTGGGAACCAACGCTCCCGATCCAAGCACCGTGTCACAGTATTTCTTGACCAACACATAATCCCTTTTACCCAGTGACATGAATTGAATGATTACACTAGCCAACAAGGTTTTTGCAGGAGCCTGGCAATTGTGTGGACCTCATTTTCTCACACTGAATTCTGATTTGAAACCCTCAAGGATTTTACGCTATGAGTTTGCAAAAGTATCATTATTTTTTAAAACATCAACCATAAAATAAGATGCAACTAAGAACAAATGAACCAAGTTCCAAGCTTGTAGCATTTGAAACTCTGCTTAAATTTAAACTTTTTTTTTTTTTTCAACCAAAAAAGTATAATTTTGCAAAATGGCATAATTGTGGGAGCAAAAATGCTATTTATTGTGAAAAAATATGTGATAGGAAATTCCTATAAGATCCACATTTAGCTGCTGCAAGATGAACTTTTTTTGTTGTTGTTGGCTAATGTTATATATTATAGTATTATGTAGATTATATTGGTAATTAATACCTCTTTCCAGAGCATAATGCAGATTCAATAAATGCATAAGCTGTAACATCACAATGCTCTCCGTCCCTCTTTAAGTATTTGAAAAAATTAAATAAATAACAACTTTTGGCACAAAAATGTTGAATGTTAACCACATTCAACTCGTGGGAACGAGCGGCTCAGGTGTGTTTGGAGGGCATAGGGCGATATAGGAGCCCCTATACACCCGTTGAGCACCATTTGCCATTTACCTCCATTGGAGGGTAACCTACACACATGATTTATTTTATTTATGTTATAACGTTTATGCACATCCGTTTATGTCAACAGCTCTATTTGACTCTCCATTGAGCATCATTTACTCCCATTACGGAGTGACCTACACACATGATTTAGGCATGTGTTATTTTCTTGTTGCAAGTTTATGCTTTACTCGTTATGCTAGCATAATAAATGTCCTACTATCAGGCATATGTGCCCTTCTCGTATATAAGGTCTCAATTTGAATATCCATGGGACACCATCTGTCCCAGCTGTCATTACCCATTGTCATTTCCTATACTTAGCTGACACAATAAACTAGGGATGAATCGATTCCCGATACCGATTCTCGATACCACCGATTCTTAGGCATTGGTATCTGTACCGAGAATCGATCGCCTAAAGCCGATACCGATACCGCCCGGTGATGGTCGTTTTATTACACTACGGTACTATTGCAACCATCTAACAACGAAGATGGTTGTACCGTGCAACCGTTGTGTGAAGTTAGTAGTTGCGAAACATGAATTGTCCAAAAAATTGTCCAATTATAACTTTGTTTACAAGTAGGCTTTTGTTATTTTGTTTGTGACAACAGAAGCATTAGACAAAGCTGTTTTCAAGTATAAAAGCCTAGAGCCAGTCTTATTTGGAAATACCTTACAGTTACCGACGAAAAACTAAAAAACCAAGTCAGTCTGCTTAACTTGTTTTATTCAGAAAGAAATCAATCCTAGGCAATAAAAGTTGCCTATCAATTGATACTTGATAGATAACAAAAAAATATCAAATTTTGTATTTGCACAAATCAAATTAACTAAAGCCTTGAATGAAAATATAAATCTGAAATTTAGAATTTGTAATAAGAATTAATCTTTAAAATTTATTTAATTTTAATAAGTAACTAAAGTACTAAAGCATTAAAGCTTCATTGGAACAAGAACTCCTAATGACAATAAATAGAGATGGAAAATATATTAGCTAATTAGACTAATAACTTCATCTACGACGGAACGGTAAGCTATTGGTGCCAGTATTCATTGCGAGAGGCTATCGATAGATGTGCAGTAACAACTTGCGGAACGTTGAATATATTTGAATTTGAATATATTACTAGTTCAAGAGGAATTTTTGTTTTTCACCTACAGGTAAGTTAGGTATTATGCGCCGATGGTATTGGTATCGGGAATCGATAAATTTTGGTATCGACTCATCTCTACAATGAACCCATGGTTACCATAAATCAGTTGCGGTGGATCGGCCATCAGCCCCCCCCCCCCCATCCTCTTTTTATCTCTTCCCTGATCACACCTCAGGGGGCGAGAAGGGGGGGGGGGGGGGGGGGACAAATAGTGGTTCTGGTGGATCGGCCCTTGGCCTCCCCTCTCCCCAGGTCAGGAATGCTACATACTGCGGCTCAGGTGGACTACTAGTGAATTTTTTGTCTGGATTTACTCCTGGGAGCTCTCTCGCACCTTCACCACCTCCCCAAGCCAGCAGGTGAATGATATTTCTAAATGGGCTGCATAAGTAAACCGTCTTCTACGAAGACCGTACTATAATTACTAACTCAACTTACCTTCGGGAAAGATTGAGTACAATTATAGTAGGTCGAGGAGAAGACTGTTTAGTGCCGTCCCTAGGCTGGCACCTTTCGTCAAAGACCCAGTCATTCACCTGCACCATCCAATAATCTTTCAACTAAAGTGACGAGAAATTCTACATCTCCCAAGATGGCGGAGCGTGGAGAAGCGTACAGGGTAGCCAACGTAGGGGAGCATAAACTCTGGAGGCTTTTCAAAAAATCCGCGGTTCCGCGGGTTTTTTCAAATATTTTTCTCTGAAAAGTCACCACTCTCGATGTGAAACATGCCGCTGCATAATTAAACAGACTTCTCCTCAAACTCCTATAATTGCACTCAATCTTTCCCGAAGGTAAGTTGAGTTAATAATTAGTGTTCTTAATTTTTGAACATACATTTGAAAAAAGAAGAAAAAAAATGTGTTCCCTGAAATACTTTTGATTTGGAATTTTTTTGGCATTTCAGATTTTTTGAATAATTGTTCAACTACTGAATAATCGCTCACTAGTCCTTTGAATTTCGTGGACTTTGAAACTCTTTGGGTTGGCAGATTCCGTATATACCTGTATCACCTGATATATCCAGTTTCCACCGTTTTCAACCACAAAATTTATTCAAATTGATTAATTCGTGTAAACGTTTATGGCATGGCATGGGTTTGACTTGAAAATTGTAAAATGCGACTGTAACGCAAAACCATTGGCTAACCTAACTTAGCCTTACACAAACTTGTCAGACAGTGGAAAATATGTACAAAACAAAATTGCCAACATAAATTCTGGTAATTGGATCTGCGTTATGCTCTTACGGAAAGTAATTAAAATGTACACATATAATTGAATGATTCCATAAAAACGACTACACAATGATGACAACCACAAATGATTGGCATGGCGATGTTGGACAATAATTTATTTAAACACCATTATCATAATGGTTTGGGAATTAATAGATCAACTTAACAAAATAATTTATTAACAAATTATAACCAGCAATGTGAACACCCACGATTTTTCTAATCCCTGTTAATACTAATGAATACAAATGACGTTCGACACCATAAACGAAACATGCAGATTTCTAACATGTCAATTTATAATTTCAATGAGATTTTGAGTGATTGATTCTAGAGTATTTTCAAGTCATCCGTGCGTACGAATTTCCAAAACATTTATGTTTTACTTTTTGGCTCATGTTTTGAGGGAGCTCCAGAAAGACTAGGCAAGACGGTTTCAATCTTCTCATTCTCTTCGGAGACGATCGGAAATGAGGAAATATTAAATTTAGAAGGGGGTGGCTTTTCAGCATCTTCAATTTGCCTGAGCTCTATTCAGCAAAGAAGGTACCTTGTCAATAATACACGATTGTCAACAATAGTTTTACGGTTGTACAACTTAAATGAAATCGACTAAATGATGGATTGTAGTACCACAAGCGCATTCATCTATATTATTTACAAGCATCGTAAAATCAAATACCAACATTGATGTTTCATAGTACAAAAGTACCAAGATTATTCGGTGTGAATCTGTAGAAAGTTCCGCGTAAAGGGAGATAAAAACACGGATCTCACCACCCACTGATCAAGTAATGTACAAATGCTTGGTAGCAATGAATAAAACCTAGAACAATATATTCAGTGATCAACAGAAGAGAAGGGAAAAAAATTATCAGAAATACCTGTAGGAACGTTTGATGTTCCCGGTGCTCCTCTCGAGTGTGGTTGCAGTGAAACAGTATCCATCTGTGCTGCAGGTGAAATTCGTGTCAGAGCATATGTCACAGTGACACAGTAAGCCTGGACAAGGGAAGAAAACATGACTTATGGCTGTTTTAAAGTGAAAAGAGTGACAAAATAGGTATTCATTAATTTTCAACTTCTCAGAACAACGAAGGTAGGTAAGTGTAACGCTTAAAATCACTCTCTCCAGTCTAAAAAATGCTGCTGGTATCAAAGAAGACACTGTCAGCCGAAAACCCGATTTTGGGGCTTCGTCACTTCCATCTCATGCAATATGTAATGAACTTAGGCGCCCGGTGGTGCAATGGGGGCCTAAATCCACACTCATAGATAGAGAGAGGGGTGTGACAGTACCATAAGAGATACAACTCGTACTAATAGCATATATGCTACGTTCGGAGAAGATAGGTTTTCCAGTTCTAGGATCACCCATCCATCGCCAAACGCGGGCTTTCGAAAACACGGGAAGAAGCGCCCGACGCCCGTTGGGAAACAACGGAGCGACGACAGCGCATTCCCTTGGATCTCGCGGGAATGTCCCCCCCCCCCCCCCCCCCTCCCCTTAAAAAACATACTTGATTGAAGAGCAAGTATGTAAACTAGGTGGAATAGTTTACTGGTTGAAAACTGATGCTCACTAATAAATAGCTGCATTGGCGATTGAGGATAAAAAGGTGAAATTAAAACAGGATGGATTGTCAATGAATCTTCATATGAAGTATTCATTAGGTAGTTAACCCCCAATCTAAGATTGGAACAATCGGGAATAATATAACTTGCTGAACCAGGAGACTTACAGTAAGGAGCTGCCCACTTTGCTGGGGAATTAACTTGCTCAACTTTAGAGACTTACAGTGGAAGGTGCCCACTATGGGGACTTATGTAATAGGGAACGATGCCCTGGGTTTGGGAACAATGCCCTTGAAAATTAAGTATTTTAAATAGAAATTATATGAGGGGATAAATTGAGAAATTAATAATCAAGAACCAATGAAAGTATTTATGTTTCCAAGGGAGTATAATGGGTATTCCTTCTGGAAACCCGGGCCATGTTTCTTCTGAAACATTAACGCCCCAAAAATAGTGGATCGGATTACTAGGCGTCAGCCGTGCATAATCCTAACCACGCTCTGCTACCATGTAATGAACTTAGGCGCCCCGTGGTGCAATGGGGGCCTAAATCCACACTCATAGATAGAGAGGGGAGAGTGACAGTACCATAAGAGATACAACTTGTACTAATAGCATATATGCTACGTTCGGAGAAGATAGGTTTTCCAGTTCTAGGATCACCCATCCATCGCCAAACGCGGGCTTTCGAAAACACGGGAAGAAGCGCCCGACGCCCGTTGGGAAACAACGGAGCGACGGCAGCGCATTCCCTTGGATCTCGCGGGAACTGTCACAAATATCTGTAATTCTGACTGAACTATTTTCAATCTTAGATACAAAACCTAATTTTGGTTCATTATTTTCAATTGTAATCGACCAAGAATTTTTTTTTTTTTTTGTTTAGCCCCAAATTTGTTGGTACGTTTCAAGTGCGTAGAATCCAAAACTTGGAGAGAAAAAAAATCCGTCCGTTCGTCGTACGAAGTTTTTTATTTGGCTAAAAACCATACAATGGCCGAGGACGTGCCAGAGACATTGGCATCAATTTAGCTCAAACCTAACCTGAATCCATCACAGCATAAAATGACCTCTCTGTTCCTGTTATGCCAACTAAGGCTCCATCCATTCAAGATTCAGAAGATCCTCACATCCTCGTCACATAAAAACCCCACATCTCAATCAGCACAAAACTCAGAATCTGGAAACGCTCTGCCACTCACTTACAGAGGGGTTGTATATGTAAAAGGTTTATCTGAACAGATCTTAAAAAACTATCAGGCAAAGTAGCACGTAAAATAGCCCATGGCAATAAGCACACTATAAATAACCTAGTCTTTAGTAAATTAAAGTCACAAATTCCCAAAGAGCTGAGAAGTAACACAATTTATAGTTTGTCTTGCAATCAATGTGAATCCAAGTACTTAGGCCAGAGTAAAAAATGTCTAAAAAAAATAGGCTTAGCAAGCACAGGTCAGATATTAATCATTTCGATAGTAGATGTGCATCCGCAAAACACGCACTGGAAGAAAATCATACGTGGAACTATGAAGTTTGCCAAATTTTAGACTCTGAGAAATATTTGAAGAAAAAAAAAATTAAAAAATATATTAAAAAGAAGAAGAAAAATTAAATTATATATATATATATATATATATATATATATATATATATATATATATATATATATATATATATATAACACCAAATACATGTACTGGAAGAACGGATACAGATAATTGAAGCAGACTATAATAGTCAATTCACGGGAAAGGTGAATTGCCTTTTGCAATTCCTGCAAAATTTCTGTAAATATTGTATATTTATACCATAAGGACTGTAATACTCGTGACATACCTAGTTAAATGTGATAATTTTGAGACAGAAAGTTAGAGATTTAATCCCTATGAATTGATTGTTGGTAATAGGTACCTACCTACAGTAGTTAAGTATATAGATACCTAGCAGTAGTAGGTTGATAGATACCAACCTACTAGATACCTAGCAGTAGTAGGTTGATAGATACCAACCTACTATGTTTCCATGAACGACCATGGATACCTACCATAATTCTAAGCAATATACCTAAACCTAGATTTAAAATGTGATACAAAGTTAGATGGAATTTTTGTTAGTAGTAGGTACCACCACCATTCAAGCACATTATTTTCAGTAATGAGACAACTGCCTCAACACAGATGGTTCTCTGTTCACCAACAATCAAACCACCTGAAGCACAATCCAACAGTTACCTTCCTATATTCATCACCGGATTTTGACCAACACGTGCTTTTCTTCATTCTAGTTCAATTATTTTCATACAACTTCTTAATTTTTCTGCAATGATTCTAATACAGTTAATGTCTGCCTAGTTATAGTTAAGTTAAAACCACCAGTTGCTGTACCACCATGGTTGAGGTTTAATTCCACATTCTATAGTATTCCTGATCTCTGTAAATAATTGGACCAGCGATGCGACCATAATTTGCCACAGCGAAGCGTGGCAGGGTACAACTAAATCTTACTATTTTCGTTAAAGTATAAAAATACAAATAGATTTCTGACATACATTGAATCGATTTTCGATGTAGGTTCGAATAGTTGGAACAACACGAATTTCACCCAGTTATAAATAACTTTCCCGTTTACGGTTGAATCAATCTCCTTTTCCCAAGTAGAGAATCGTAGTAGGGTGGGAAGTTTGATTGGATTACGCACATTGAAAATGTTTTCATAAACAGTTCTAGATTTGAAGAAGGCCGGACCACTTTTAGACCATGTTTCGTGCGTCAGATGTTTACTGTTGTAGACCAATGTGATGGAGGAAAGAGATGTTGAAACATTTGGATTAAGTGCTCAGAAGTGAGGAATTTTAGAAACGAAATCCCTGATTGTTCGTTGTAGGTTGTCAGTTTGATGTTAATTTAGAAAGAACAAAATGTCCGAAAAATCTGGTGTGATACACCAGCATCTACGGAAACAGCAGGTGGGAAACAGTCGGAAATTGGGAAAGTAGAAAGCTATTGAATATTTATTGAATGTACATATATGATTGAGCTACTACCTAATATCTAATGAGTAGTATAACTATGCATAAAAAATTTATTGAGTACAATGTGCACTGGAAGAATGAAATAACACATCGACGAACCCCGGAGCAGTGGTCCTGAACAACATATATAAAAAACAAAAACGCTGCAAATTATTACACAAAGGTTTATTATTTATGTATTAGACAGCCCTTCTACGTAGATCTCTAGTCCATAATTTATTATTAAACGCCGCTTATAGTATATTTAGTATCGTAACTCGGAGCTTCGGACCTCACAAATGGGTTCAATCCATTACAGCAGCGGAATCTCACAATTTTACGCTTTTTAATATATTTGATAAATATAAAAATTTATTACCAAGCCATCTTTCCAACACATATAAGTGTTAATTACCTATACTGTATATTGATATCATTTAATTGGTCAAATTTCAAAAAAATGTGCTGACAAAATCACTGAAAATGGCTAAGAATCTTCAAATTGATATTTTTTAACATAAGATTGGTCAAATGAAGTTTATTAACTATGAAATAGAACATTCAACAATTTATGTATGAAATTATGCTAAAAACTTGAACTTCATCAAATTTTGTTTTAAAAAATCAATAAAATTGCAAAAAATAGCCTAAAATCCAAAATCTCTTCTTGAATAGAAGAGTATCATTTAGTATACTTTTTTTTCCATAAAATTAATAGCTAACATTTTCTTTTCACTCATAAATCACCAATTCCTATACAACTTGAAATATACACAAAAAAAAAGACACTTTTTCACCTATTTTTGGCTCATAGCACCCATGGGTGTGGAGCGATCGAGCTGGCGAGAAGTTAGGACCAACTAGACCCCAAGTGGAGTCTATGTGCGAAAGAACAGATTTTTTAAGTCAATTCTAAGGCCTTTTATGGCCCGGACGGCGGACGGCGAACGGACATTTCAAATTTGGATTCTAAGCACCTTGAAACGTAAAGTGACAAAGTTTAAGGGGGGGTTATAAAAATTCTTCGCTATACGATCACATAGGCTTATTATTGGAAATAATAAACCAAAAACTGACCAACTACAAGTTTTTCTGCTCATTTTAACAGCCCCAAACTGGTCATACCTACTGATAAAACTAATTTCTTCCTCCTTCCTCGAAATTTATGCAACACAAGACACGAACATTCAATATACTCGGCCATGAAAACACAAATGTGAAAAAAGAGAAAAACGCGAAGCAAACTGATTCAACATTTTTCGAGAATGATGAGTCTCAAGACAAAATTGATCTCCTTGGCGTTTACGGGGCGGTTAGATACGAGTACAAAAACGATTGTGATGTTTTGATACATAAGATATTAGTGAGTTTTAGCGGCACAAATCCGACGACGTATCCGCAAACGCAACCGTAATCGTAGGCCGGAAACGTAGCGCACCGAGGTTACGATGTGACGTATCTCGATGCGTCCCATATCTCAGGCCTTCAATACGTTCAGATGTTACGTCCTGACAGCCGACGGAGCGGTTCTATAAACTTCAAAATAAGAATAAAATTGAGCTATTGCTCTCGCCTCAAAATTTGTAGAATGTGAATTTTTGAAAAATGTTTATGCAGAAATCCGTTTCAGGCTATTCTGAATCATATTCTGAAGTTTAACGCATTTTTTTGTATGTATGTATGTGTCATTCCAGACGATAACTGTCCGTAGAATTGTGCTAGAAACTTCACACAAATTTTAAAATGTTAAGGACACAAAACGAAAGTTCAAGTTCGTTGGCCAGCATGATCGGACTACATCTTCGGGTTGAAATTTTCAAAAATGTAGTCAAAAATTTCTAAATAGCCTATTTTTTGCGATTTGTTATGCGAAATAATTTTTCAGCATACAGACATGTGGTATATTCGGAATCAGCGTAAAATTTCCTATAAGAATATGTATCAAGTTTTCAAAAATTTCAAAGTTGAAAAATCAGTCAAAAATCGAAATAATGCCGTTCGCTAGTTGTAAAAATCGGTAATATTTGTTCGAAACAGAGACTACATTTTGTCTGTCAATTTCGCTGTGGGAGACTAGATTCGAATGCAACTGACTTTATATCACTCGAAATAAAGCCTCATCATCGATTGGCTGTGGAAATACGTTTCTTTCATATGACGTCGGTATGTTATTTTATTTTATGTCAAGATTTGATGATGTTATGATAGTATACTGTTAAGATTTCAACTGCCTTCAATACTGACCACATTGGACATCGAAATCTATGAATATTTACCTACATTTGTCTTTAAATCTACAAGATTAGTTTAATAATAATAAAGTATGAGTACCTCCTAATTATTTTTAATAATTTGATTCCATGTTTGTCTATCAAAATCATAAACTAAAATTTCTCTTCACGATCTTCACGATCAATAGCGACTGAAATGTCGAAGATTTCTTCAAAAATTCGCTCATGGGGTCATGCTGCATGACTGGACTTTTTTTATTCGATTTTTTGGATTCTACGCATCTTCAAACGTAACAAATTTTGAGGGGGGGGGGGGGGGTTAATAAAAAAATGTTTTCTTGGTCAATTACAAAGGTTCATTATTGAAGATAATAAACCAAGGAAATCCGTCCGTCCGCCGTCCAGAGCTTTTCTCTAAACTGCTGGACCAAAGTTGATGAAATTTGGCTCAAAAATCATACATCTAACAGGGATGTGCCAGTAACATCGGCATCTATTTTCATCAACCCATAGGAGGAGTAATTGAGGGCTAAAATATTGAAAAATCGAGATCTCGAAAACTTTCAAGTTAACAGTAATATTTTTTTCTATTTATATAGCTCCAACGAAGAATCGGATGAAACCACCATTTCATCTGTTTGCTCTCCCTATGTGCTAGAACTTTGGCAGGAAAAAATCTACAACATGGGAGCAAATCATTTACTGGTAGAATCTAGCGAAAATCGCTTTGTAACTTCAACGCTCGTATCAGCTGATATAATTCCAATGGACTTCTGAAGCTAAGGTAGGTGATATAATATATTATATAATTGATTTTAGGTTGGTAGGCCAACTCGTGTTAAATACTAGGAAAGTGAACAAAGGTGTATTACTTAATTTATTCTATATTTCTCTTCTGTAGGCATCTAGACCTAGGCAGACATATTTAGATATCTAATATAGGTACAATAGACGTTTTTAATAATTATAGACAGGCCTTATGAGTAGAATACTATCCAATCAAAACAGAAGTTAGTGAAAAACGTTGTCTTTTTCCACGAAAAATAAAAGAGTTACACTGTTAAATCGATTTCGACGGTTAGGCCATCATCAGTAACAAACAATAGTTATTGTCATCATCAGTAACAAACAATAGTTATTGTTTGTTACTGATGATGGCCTAACCGTCGAAATCGATTTAACAGTGTAACTCTTTTATTTTTCGTGGAAATAGACAACGTTTTTCACTAACTTCCGTTTTGAAATGGGTTTCCACAACTTTGTCGCGAGTGATTTAGTTCGTTTTAGGTTTTTAGTTTTAGTTTAGTTCGTACTATCCAATACAGAATAATAAGCTTGTGTAATAATTCGCAGCGATTAGAGCATCGATTTTTTTCATAACGACACCCATTTCTAATATGATGGCAATATGCATGTATGAAGGGATAACCCATACAGGGTAAGGGATAACTAATACAGACATGATAGTATAATCCTTTCTGAATTAATTTGCAGCGTTTTCATCAATAAATTCCGAAGCTCTATATTGTCACCATTGATTCATTAAGGAATAGTATTCAGGAACATACCCACCATTTTAATGGTAGGTATCTCAGGTTTCAGAAGTGCAAAAGGAGCGAGACGGGGCTGCAGCAGGCCTATGCAAGACTGGGACGTTCATGGCCCCCTCCCCTTCTCATTGGTGAATTTTCGGATCGTGATCTGCAGTTACTTCTTCACCACGGGCTCCTGTGAATCACTATCCGCGAGTTTACCTATGAGAGGAGGACGAGAAGGGAAGGAAGCTGTGAATGGCGCAGTCTCGCATCAGCCAACTGCAGTCCCGTCCCACTCCTTTTGCACTTCTAAAACCTGAGAGCTCTACAAACCTACTTAATATCTATTTTTATCCATTCAAGATTCAATTCCAAGAAACTGTGAAGTACGATTATGTAATGCATTGAACGTCCGGCTATTATTTAATATTTTCCGTGCCCAAGATAAACAGGTTTTTATCCCCCATCTCAACAAGGTCAGATGCGTTTCAGTTGAACTTTGTGAGAAGAAAAACGCAAAGTTTTATTATTCCTGTATTAGGTAGTCCTCCTGCGTTAGGTATTGATCTACAGATAAATAATTATTAAATTGAATCCAAGATATCATTAACAACGTAGACTAATGGGTCGTAAACGATAGACAAGACAAATAAATGGAATAAGAAACGCCTAACTACGCTTCACTAGTTCGCCTGAAAGTGTGAAACAAAAGCTGTGATACATCATTTTCTACACACTGCATTCTAATAGATCATTCTCTAAGTAGGTATATTACCATCAAAGTCGTAGTATGCCCATGCTAAAATAAACATTTGGAAGAAAAAACTCGGCGCTTTACACCTCGGCAGGGGGTTTGCCCCCTGTACCCCCCCCCCCCCCCTCTGGAAGTTCCTATTTAGAGAATGCGTCTATGTATATACTTTGGCCTCTTCTTTTTTTTCTGATTCGTTGACTGCTGATTCTCGGAATGGTGGTTTATTATGCTGTACAGCATGTCAAGCTGTAGATCATACAACGTGAAATATTGATTTGGCTAAATTTCGTTTGGGGAACGTAAAATCAATGATCGGAGAATGCGGAATATCGATTAGACAACGCTTCCTATAACTCACCTTGTAGCAAAATAACGTTGCCGTTGGGGGTGTCTAGCCGCCAGTGGTTTGTGTTCATGATGGTACATTTATTGTAAAATGAAATCTGGGGGACACCCCCAGACCCCCGGATTGTTAATGTTAGGATCAAGGATCAAACCAATGAAACACAGAATGTGTATTTCGGGGATTCCCCGAGGGCTGGTGGCATTCTGGTAAGTTCGGCCGAAGTTCATTCCGCGTTCTTGGAATCCAGCGCCTTGGATTGTAGACCTACGTGACGTAGACCCTTCCCGGGGATACATATAAACGTTTTATAAGGTGGCAACCCTGTGACCAATTGTGGTGTGAACTTATGAGTTCCAAAGACGAATAGAAGCATGGAGGCTCAGGTAAGTCGTTGAAAAATCCAACTATCGTCTGTTTACTAATTTTCAATAAAATGGGAGCAGTGTTAAAAAAGTCGTTAAGCATGTTAGGCATGGACCTATGTTTCACAACTCAATGTCCACTTATTGCAACGCATTATACTTCTCAATAATGAAATCTCCCTTCTTCCTTCGATGATTTTCCATGTAAGCCATTACTTTGGGCCTAGGTGACCGACTGCTCGTCCCCTCCAAGGAAGGGTAGGGATGGTTAGTTGTGTTTTTGTGTTTTGCAATTATACTTAAAAATTCCGTTTAATTGTGTCTTTAATTAAAACACCCACTTCCTGATGAATTAGTGAAATAATCATAAAGATTACAAGCAATCCAACTATCGTCTGATTACTAACTGTCAATGAAATGGAAGCAGTACGTACTGGTCTTTCTTACCTACCGGCTTATTTATAATAATATTATAATAATGCTTGCCACTATGTATTATATTATATGAATATTATATTATGGATATCGTTTTTCTAGCCAAGCAAAAAAAGGAAACCCAAGCCCCAAAAGAAAAGAATGAAGAAGGAGGAAGTTAAAGTGGAAACAAAAACGGAGCAGAAGGATGCAACAGTAGGTGGTGGAGCGGACGCGCAGTGGGGCTAGCAGCTCGTACGGGAGAGGGTTGGGGTTCGGGGGGGGGGGGGGGGAGATCTTACGGGACGGACGCCATCAAACCACATAACCCTCCGGACGCGCGGTGGGAGTAGCAGCTCGTACGGGAGGGGGGGGGGGTTCGGGGGGATCTTACGGGACAGACGCCTTCAAACCAAATAACCCTCCGTAAAAACACATTCTGAGTTAAGTCACAAAAAATACGTAAGGGGGTGTTGGTAAATTTGATAATATCATTATTGTGGGAGGGGGAGGATCGATTCCATATTGTTGCAACAACTTGGATTCACTTTAGCTCACCTAGCTCATCAGGAAAGAGGCCATAATTTAAATAGTTTCGAAGAGTCTCAAATGACCCAAAGAGTCTGTTCTCTAACAAAGTTTATAATTTCCAAGGGTGAACAAGAGAGAATTTAGCTCACTCAACTCATCAGGAAAAAGCCCATAATTTAAATCGTCTCTTAATTACCCAAAGAGTCTCCCTATCAAATTTCAACTTCCTAGGGTGAAGGAGAGAATTTAGCTCACTTAACTTCATCGGATCACCGTAAGAGGTCACTTTACACCCGTTAACAAAATCATAGTTTGACACGTTGCTCTATAATCCGATCTTATCGCACTGAAGATACCTTGCTCAAAAACAATGCTCACCGGCATGCTAGGTGAGTGGCTGCAGTGGGTATTAGGCTTGCCACTACTTGATTCTTTAGGTAGGTTGGGTAAAGGCCTCTTCAACGTTCTAAAAAGCGCGAAAGTACTCAGCTGGCAATAAACAGATAAAAACAACGAGAAGCCTTCAATATTTCGTCTTCTACCAAACCTACCTAAATAAGGAAGATGGCAACCAACGATAAATCTATTCGATTCTTCTGAAGTCGGAGATGGCTACTGTAGTGGCCACTCATATGCCCGTTCTCAATGAAGCAGTGGTGAAGTTCATCCAGTACTTGCATAACAATTACGTCCAAAATAATTCCGCCTTCCCTCAGCTTTATGGGAGTCCGCAACTGCAGATGCCAACCGTACCACCAAAGGCTGTGAGTCATTCCACACCAAGTTTGCCTCAAACTTTTCTCCTTCCAAGTAGCCCAACATTTGTGTATTTCTTCATGACCTTTTGTCCGTGCAAGCCGACATTTATGGAAATGTATGGTCTGCGATGGATGACAGTGAACGAGTTGTACCCAGTGGGCCGCCTAAGGAGAACACCATCAGTCTTGCCAGACCCCGTCCAACAAAAAGGGGTACTGTAGATCTTAAAAAGGGATATGAAGGGGGACCTGAGGATTCCAAAAGGGGTACATTTGGCTAATTGGCAACTTAACTTCATCTTGTAAATCTTATGACCACCTATGGAGGTAGTGAATGTTTACTACAGTTAGAGTGGAGAAGAGTGAAGCCATAAGGCCTATTTACACTGAGCGTGCATCGTTTGCAAACAGGGTTTGTGAACGGTAACGAACATGGTGCGCGCTCAGTGAAAATGGGCCTTTACAGAACTGCCGGAGAAATAATTTTCAGCAAAACATGGAGGTATTTTTCAACTTGGAGGCTTACAGAACACACGGAGAAATTCTCCAAGGCAAAGATGGCGGCGTTTCTCCACAGTGGTTCAGTTTTTCACAACTAATAAAAATACATACCCCCACCCGTAAGTGTGTGTGTGGGAGGGGGGGGGGGTTGCTTGGAAGGTTCCTGCAGTGATTTCTACCACATTAGAACCATACCCCCCCCCCTCCCTCTTCCAAGTGCACAAGCTGCCACCAAAGCCCAAGATTATATGACTGACCCATTGGGCTTGATGGCAACGATAATCTGGCTTTCATGCGGTTGCGTATGTCAACCATCTCTCTTCCCAATTACCAGTCGCTTAGTATTTACTTATTTATTTACATACACATAGGAAACTTGGTCCTAGAGTGTGCATACCATAAAAATAGGGTTGAACATCACGTTGTAATAAAGACTCATTTTTAAAATAAAGAAATTAAAAAACAGTTTAACAAAGAAAACGTGAATAAATGTCCAAAAGTACTTAAGAGAAAAAAAGAGGGAAAATTGAAAAATAAAATAACTAAAACCACAATGACGTTGTGAGTTGTTAAAAACGGAAATGGAATGGCGTATTGGGTGTATATATATGTATATATATATATATATATATATATATATATATATATATATATATATATATATATTTATCACTTGATTAGAGGCTCTAAGAGAGCTAATATATGAAGCAAAGAGAAGAACACACAGAAATACACTACACAGACTAGTTTTAATATTTCGGCTTGGAAAGGGAGAAACGCAACTGAACCTGAGAGTGAACAATCATCGGGCATCCGTGGTCAGTTCCAACGAGGACCTGCCAGTGAGCAGGCATGCTATGGTCCATGGTTCATCGTTCGATGATTGTTTCGGGATAAAAGTTTTAAAGAAAATGGGACCCAAAGACAACAAGCGGTTGCTTCACCAGTCCGAAAAGGCGCATAGCAACGTTTTGAGAGCCTACGATCCACCAGGACTAAATATTAGGAGATAATGCAACTGTCCTAAGCAACTCAAGTTTCTTTGCCAACGTTGTAATTCTGTAAATTAACTCTTCAAAAAAATTTATTTTTCTCTTGTATTCTGAAAAAGGCATCCAAGCCGAAATATTAAAACTAGTCTGTGTAGTGTATTTCTGTGTGTTCTTCTCTTTGTTTCATATATATATATTCACAAAATTAGGAAAGATAACAGAAAAAACGTCACAAAACTATTTTTATATTTCGGCTTTTTGCCTTTTTCAAACTAACAAAGAAATTGAATAATTGTGGGAAATTTGTGTACAACGTTGACAAGGAATTTTGGTAACTTTGGATTTGGAATCATCGTTTTATGAGCAGCGAAATATAAAATTAGTTTTGTGACGTTTCATAATTTTGTGAATATAATCAAGCTCTCCTAGAGTCATTTTCAATACGTGAGATATATATATATATATATATATATATATATATATATATATATATATATATATATATGTTCTGCACATGTAATTAGGGGGGAAAATGCATTCAAGGAGGGTATTAAAGACAAGGAAGCGTTGAAAACTAGTGTAGGATTTAGGAAAGAAAAAGTAAGGAGATCAGCAAGTGTGCCATTCAGATAAAACTTTCCCAAAGCGCCCAAGGATTGGGAGAGCACGAACACTTAATGGCAGTGCATTCCAGAGTCTCGCCCCAGCAACCTTGAGAGAAACATAATATTTATGCCATACAGGAGGTATGGGTCTGGATAATCGTTCTATTAGCCTCCCACATCTACATAATTAATTTATAATTAAATGGAATATTACTATAGTTCAAAAGTTGATATTTTATCCTGTATATATGATGTTACATCACCAACCAATATTTTGGTTTTAGAACCAGAAATATGGACACCCTTTTCTTGAGATTGAACAAAAATCTACTACAAGTAGTCACAGCAACTTGTAATCTCCTAGACGATTCAGAGTCTATCTAGTTATTTCAAAATAATCTGATCGTAGAACTGTGCCCAGCTTTGGGAACAGCCCAGTTTAAAAGGGTGGCTACCGCAGAAAAATCAATGAAATAAATAGGTATTACATTCATCTTTATCTCTACTTCCTCCCACATTAGGTAATCATCGATATGTGTGCCTGGATATTCTAATCAGTACACTCTAGTTTGAGCTATACTAGTATTCACAGCAACTTGTAATCTCCTAGATGATTCGGAGTCTAGAGAGAGGGAGAACACAGGGCTGGCGTAAGCTATGCATGGGATCACAAGAGTCTTGATTAGGATCAACCTTAGAGTTTCAGTTGTGTAATAACAGAGCTTGCGAAGAGAGTGTAGGATGCCATAGACTTAACGACATCAGCTAGTCTATCAAGTGAGCAATGAAAGTAAAACTGAAAGTAATCAGCGAAAAGATGGTGACTTGGGAGGAGATCATTGATAAACGTTAATGAGAGAATGGTACATGCCAAGAATTGAACCCTGAGGTAGACCAGCATAATCTGGCCTGGCTGGTGATTCAGAGTTACCAGAACTGACCACCTGAGACGGGTTCCTTAGGAAGTAGGCAATGAACCAGGCTGATGAACCGTCCAACAAAATCTGTACAGCTTTGAAATGAGAAGGCCATGATCGACTGCACCAAGCGCGTTTTCAAAATCAACCAAATCAAGAATGGGACAAAATTTCCTATCCAGTTGTTGCGGACATCTTCTTTTACTCAGAGCAATGCTGAGGTATAACTGTGACCGACTCTAAATCCTGAATAGAAAGGTGATATAAATCGACTGACAGTTGTATCTCCGTAGCTGATTTTATAAAATTATTTCGAGAATCTTGGATAACGCGATAATAATTGGGCAGTAATCACCTGCTGACTTAGGGCCAGAACATTTAGGCAAGGCCAGTATAGTAAACGAAGGACCTACTTGCAACCGGATCATGACTTTTGAACTCGGTAGCAAGAATTTATGACCTTTTTTCAAACATCCTACCTTAAATTGTGAGACTTTTAATTTGTAATTTATCTGGAAAAATGCTCTCATACTATCGCAAATATTACTAGTGATATTATCATTATCTCGGTATAACATTACTAGTGAGCGGATGTCCAAGAATGTTCTACTATTGACATCACTATTAACATTTTTTTATTGCATTGTGGTTCCATCCGTTATTTGAGTGGACATCACCTATAACAAGAATAAAATACACCTCTGAAACCTGTTGCCCACCTTCCACTACACCATCAACTCTTTCTCATCTTAATAATCAAGTATGATGAAAATTAACCACAAAACTTTGGAGACTTTCTTGTAAAACATAACAAATTAACACATACCATATTATGTACAATATAGGCAGGTACGTAAGGAAAGGAGTATATGTACCTAGGTTTCAAAAAAAAAGTAAAAAGTGGGATATATATAAAGAATTGGGTACTTATACCCAGAAGAATTAAATTAGGAACCAAGTTTAACTATGCGTGTTGACTGATAATTGAAACCAATAATCTGCTTATAATCATTAACATGGATTCGAAGCTTTCATGTTACGTTAGTTATGAATTATTTCAATTTATTTAGATCGTAGAATTGTCCCCAGCTTTAACGTGGGAACAGCCTAGTTTGAAAGGGTGGTTACCGCAGATAAATCAATGGCACAAATAGGTATTACATTCATCTTTATCTCTACTTCCTCCCACATTAGGTAATCATCAATATGGGTGCCTGGATATTATAATCAGTACACTCTAGTTTGAGCTGTAGGCAACATACGTTGGAACTACGTACGCAGCAAGCGTGATTGGCACTCAAAACATGTCAGAAAGCGTGAATAAGTTAGACTTGAAGCAAAGCTTAGTGTAGTGATAATGGTTCAATATTGTTGATTTTTTCCAACATTCCCCCGACAAATTAGCGTATTTTGAAATACTTACCGAGTACTGATGAAGAAATGAACAAAATAAGAACGAAGTAAATGGTGATAAGCGAGGAAGACATCATGTTTCTCATCTTGTTTAGGAACTTGTTATTCACTACCTACATCTCAATGTTTTTACCGAGAGATGCCTTATGAAACCGAAGGCACCTAGACACGTAAATAACGCGAATACACATCATTCAAAGTAATTATAACAATCACAATACATCCATTTCAAGATCACTTGTCGCCATTTTACGGAATTCTCATAACTTTTTCGATCACAACAAGAAAAGAAAACCATGAGAAGAATGAAGGCCATCAGTCGGTATCGTTCGAGGAGGCTCAGTGTTGCCATCTAGCACAGTACGTGAATACCTTCTTTATGTAATTCTCACTAAAAAGCTAGAACTTAAATATGAACCGAACCCCGATGTATGGAGCTATCATGGATCGGAAAGGGAAGTCTGTATTTTATGAGAGAATCAGGAGAACCATTAATCTTGAACCGTTTTTGGAAAAATCCGCTAGTAACGCTGGCATATCACTTTTATCTGTAGGACTTGGGACAGAGTACCTACCTACTGAGGATGAGGCACGCAAGATATTTTTGGTTGTATGTAGTAGTGTTGTTGATTATTGATATTGATTGTGGCCAGAAGGCTAAAACGCTGGATTCCCATGCAGAAGGTCTTCTGCTCAACCCCTCAAGGCCATCAGTTCTATATTTCCCAAACATATTTTTGAGCAATTTGTTTGAGCTAGTCATCTATATATTACTAGAAGGATCTGTTTATGATATTTTGACAAGTTTCTTGTCTCTAGGATGGTCCAGGGGACCATTTGCCATTTTTGCAGGGCTAATTTGGCAGTTACATTAAAATAGGGCGATTTTGGTTACAGCATCAGCAGATTTAGATTTTAGCTGGGGATCCCCTAATTCCGGCCATTTTTAGCAGTTTTTCCTCATTTTCAATATGTTGGTTTTGAGTGAAAAATTAATTCAATCTTTCTCACTCTTCCTCTTTCTAGTGCCGTTTTGAGTGCTACGATATCGGAATTTCACCGCCACCACCTTCTTAAAACATCACAATCAGAAACCGAACTCCGGCCACTTAGAATTTTTTGAAAGGTTTCCGCCCAAAGGGCGATGGAAAAAATATTAAAACAACGAAAAATACGTATATTTGTAACAAAAATTACGTTAGGTAGGTATTTAGGTTTCTGAACTGTCTCAACTTCTCATTTTTCCACCGAAACGGTCATTTACACTGTTACAATGTAGGTATATTAGTATTATGTAGGTAAATTAGATATTGAAATGAATATTAAAGATAGGTACTTCAGGTACGATAGGTAAATCAAATGAAAAAAGTTCTTTCTTTCTCCAAATCTTCGTAGGTTACGTATGTGAATGTAGAAGGTAGGTTACCTCTACCTATGAAAAATGCTATTGAATTGTTGCATGTACTAATGAAGTGCTCATAAAACTTGAACATACAAAACATGTATTTTCTGGAAAATGAAAGTACCTATGTTTCTTTTTTTCCTTCTTTCTGAGGAATTTTATCTTTACCTACTGATTGTGCTTTGGAGCTCAACATCTGTCCAGCATAATGGCAGATTACATTATTTTCCATTTTAAATTCTATTAATACAAAATCCCCAACACAATTCAACTTGCATCGAAGTATTGGTGATGCAATACATCCTGAGCCATGGCCGAAATCACCCGCAACATTTACGAAAAAGTACATTATAGTGTGCTATTCATTACCCGTTAGCTTTAGAGACTTGGTTTTTGGATATGTTGTACATGGAGAGATGATAATTAAAAGTACCTAATTAAGTTCCACTCTAAAATTGGCTCTTGGTTTTCAAAAATAATTTTGAACAACATATCCTGGATTGGTAGAAAACCTGTGATTTAATTCTGCTGATTTGAACTGCTAGTCTACATGCAATACAAAACGGCTAATCACGATTTTGCGCAAAAATATGAAAATAGCCGGAAATCGGCGTCCCGCCCAGAATTAATGGATTAACGCTAGGTACCTACCTACCAACCAAAAAATGTTGGGAATCTCGGAAAAATCGCCCTGGAACATTTTGTCAATCACTCCAAAATAATGAGAAATCAATGGCAGCCTCAGAATTGTCAGATTCTACTCGCTGAGCTCAAAATTTGGAATTAGGTAAAACTATCTCGGCAAAACCAAGGGAAATTTGCACTGGATATGGAAATGCGAAATGTTTTAGGCCAATTTTCCCTTGGTTTTTTTCTAAGTTTTCCAAAAATTTTCGGTACTAAAATTCATAGCTTGGCGTGTAGAATCTAAATCCACTGAGACTGTTTTTTAGGGAGACTGAAAAAATTCAGATCATTCTAATGTGAATTTTCCAAGGTTTTCCAGGATGTTTTAGTAGGTACCTAAAAAAATTCTCAGCTCGGCGCACAATGGGTCAGAAACTGATTCTAGAATAAATTTTTGCTTAAAATTTTGGCTTGAAAATCTCAAGATATTTGATGATCTGAACCTCTGGGTAGCAATCTCATTCTACACAGTATAATTGAGAACCATTAGGCACCAAATTTGTCGCGATCCCCAGCGGACCCTGGTAGTAATTGCTTTTTGAAATCAAAAAGGAGCATCGTAAAATTGTAATATTTCTGGTTGATTTATTAAAACACACAATTCAACCAACTTTGCGAAACGTTATCTATGATGTCGACTTCAAGGGAAAAAACACTGCCAAGGAAATGGCACATGAGCTTCCTCGTGACCTTCACAGTAAGGTTTGGTATAGGGGACCATGTAGACCTATACCCGCACGATCCCTAAAAATTTAAAAAAAATCGCTTCAAAATTGTGGAAATTACGACTGTTGCAAGGACCGTAACAAGAATATTTCGTTCACGCATGCGCAGACCGTACCGCTAATGCAATTATGATGATTGTCTTATGGGACATCAAGGGACCTTACCCACATCATCCCTGAAAATCTGACCGAAATCCGTTCAACATTGACCGAGTTATGACCGTCACAAGGAATTCACGTTAGCGCCTGCGCAGAAGCTACCGTTGATTCGATCATGATGAAGTTGATAGGGGAACATCTAAAGCTTAACCCGCACGATCCCTGAAAATTTGGTTAAAATCGGATCAAAATTGTGGAAGTTATGGCTGTTACAAGTAAATGTGGACGGACAGACAGACAGACACGGAACCAAATTTGCTCAGGAGGCTTTGAAACGCAAAATGCGAGTGGAAATTTTGATTTTGGAGCAAACAATTTATTTTCATTTCGAAAGTGAAAACAAAGCTTCCGCTGCCTTGCAGTCTCGGAATCAAAATCACGAGCCAGCCTGGACAGCTGTATAACCAAAATAAATAGGTATCCCATTGTAGCACAATCGTTAGATTCACTGACCGAGAAAACATTTTATACCAGTTGGAACCTGTGTTGGTGATTCTCCAACAACCTCTAAAACAGCTCCGGATATCAAACTACTCCTTCCAAAGACTTTCGACTTTTTGATTTTTGGCCAGGAAAAAGGGGGTTCTGAACCACAGTGCGGCTTGTAGAATCTAAGTCCGCTGAAACTGTCCTCCTTTTTTAATGATACCGGCAAAATCCGCTCGAGACTGGCAAATTAGGGAGACCCCCATCTAAGCAATAATATTTAGCATGAACCTACTGCTCCTCATATAAGTATTAATATGCATCATCATATAAGTATGTAGGTAGGTATATACAAGTCGTTCTACAAATAAAACGGATATGAAGCGCTACAAGCGAAATATCCAGAAAATGTCTTAAGGTTCTCTCTCTCTCTTTCATGCCCCTACTCCCTATCTAGGGATGGAACTGCGATATTTTACTACCGATATCCGATATTTTAATATAGATATTGTACTTACGATAATATCGGAGTATCGATAGGTATGTTCCACCCCAATATCGATGTTCAATACCTATTTTTCCTGTAAATTATGATTTTCAGAAATCAACTACGAACCATAGTTAAAACAGTGTTTCGGGAAAGGTTTTCAAAAATGCAACATTTCACACGAAAATGAACCCTTTCTATGATTTTTGGTTTATTATTTTCAATAATGAACCTTTGTAATCGACCAAGAAAAAAACAAATTTTTAACACCCTCTAAAAATTTTTTGGTTTACCTACGTTTCAAGATGCGTAGAATCCAAAAATCGAATAAAAGACCCTTCCGTCCGCCGTTTTTCTCCAAAAATACTAGACCAAACTATATGAAACTTGTGTTGAAAATCACATTTGGGGTCTAAATGGCCCTAGAAGATCGGCATCCATTTTTATCAACCCTAAAGGGTTGTATTAAAGGGCTAAACATTGAAAAGATCGAGATCTCGAAATCTTTCTGAGTAACAGTTATCATTTTTTTGCTTTTCAATGATAAATTTAATCCCAAAGAATCGTCTAAAACCAGCCGCAACGCTGTACGTTGAATAGTTTGCTTTCCCTAAGGGCTTGAACATCGAAAAAAAACCTTCGAATTTCTAAGCGCGAGTAGATGGAGAAATCACGTGCTGCTAGCGGATCTATAGAATAGACAATAGACGATCAGACTCGAAACTCCCATCAAAAATCGCTAGATAGTGATACTGGGATACATAAAAATTGATTTGTAAATTTCAGCTGATATATGATGCCAATATTGGAATAATCAGGTGATTTAGTTCCAATGGAGTTTAATATAACGTCGCGAAATCGATTTTAGTAGGTAACTATAGTCCGTGCGATGTACCTACTAGTGAAGTATTGGTACCTGAATAGTAAATTTCATCTCTTAAATTGCTCCCATGTCTACCTATAGGTAGCGGAAGCATTGTTTACACTTTCGAGAGATTTAAAAGTTGTGGCCTCCACTAAAATTAAACGGCTGTTTTTATTGTATTTTATTTATGTTGGAATTACAATCTCCATCAGCACTCCATGAAATCCATCCGACAGAATCCGGTGTGGTGGCAGGACTGCGTCTGCCACCAAGCCAAGCGGCGAATCTCGTTTGGCGGCCTTTCTCGTTCCTGTGCTCGAATAAGACGACCGTTGCAGTACGACGATTTTACCATCCAGCTAATCCTAGCTAAATATCAAGCCATCTATAACCATCTCTAATTACGAAGGTACTTAAATCTCTATATTACTAAATTCAGTAATGAGCCGATATGTATACATGGCGGAGCAATTGGGGTTTGCTCACTTGTTGGGCTGTGCATAGGTTAAATTCTCGTTTTTCGGAATCAGTAATTTGTGACTTATTACTGAGGGTAATCGAACAGTTATTTTCTCTGGATATGGAATTTCAGAAAGTTACGATGAAAAAGTCATAATCCGGAGAAGTCACATAAAACGGAAATACGATTTTAAACGAGGTTATGAAGTTATTGAACTTGACATAATCGAAATTTTTGGGTTGACTTTTTCGTGAATTACGGAATTCAGTAAGGCTCGAGCATGAAAATACGGCTGTGTAAAATCCCAAAGTACGGAATAACGGTTTTGAATAAATATTACGATGAGTACGGATGTTCGAAACGAGAAAAATTATTTTCGAAGTAAATTACGGAATTTCTCGATTTTCAGTACAGCGCCATATTGCATACTGTGACATGGCGAGATGAATTCGAAGCTGAAACCCTTGGCCCTCCAATAATACGTCATGGTGGAAACTCTCGAGTGTGGATAAGTTTATTTATAAGTTTATTCTAAGTTTTAAACTAATGTAGAATTATGACGGTGTTGTCCACACTCAGAGTAAATTACGATGCCAGATTGATGTGTTGGAGATGTCAATGTTTGACAGTCAGTGGTGCCAACTACGTTGGTTGAAATACGGAGGACACACAAAGTTTTGTTGGTAGATTACCATGTCTACGGATTTTTTGTTTTTCGTTAGAATTCGAAGTTACCATGGTTTCCGTTAGCTCCGACTACGATTCGAAAATGTAGTTACTCAACATTACGATTTGATTTCGATATTTTATACTATTGATTGAACTAATACGAAAAGTTGAGTATGTATCTTAGAAACAAGAAACATGAATCGGACGAGGAATTGGAGATATCAGTACTACTTACTGTGATCACTAATATATCTAGTTTTTACTAGTGTTAACATAATTTAAGCATAGTAGTAATCCTACTTATAATTAAGTTTATATTAATTCTGGTCGCAGTGGTGGACTGTTTCCTTTTTCTCCTTCGTTGTGTTGAATGTTTGTATTGATAATTCTTGCAAACGAACGTTATAATATCTTGTAAAGTCAAAAGATCGATGAAAATTCAGGTGAGCTGAACGGAGCATGGATGTTTATTCGGCTGCAAAATAAATTCATTGTTGCTTGCGAATTGTACCTAATATGAATACGATTTATACGGTTTTAATACGCTATGCACACCCCAACATGACAAGCCAAGGCTGAAATAAGGTGGAAACACTCATAAGAATAAAGAAGTACGAAAGTTAGCTAGAACTTTGTGCGAATGAGCGAATTATTAATTTACGATTTACAGTTCAAGAATGAAATACGATTTAATAGTACGGCAGTGGTGAGCGGATTTGCAGCGGGATAGTCTTCTTGTAAGCGTGTCGCTGGGAGATTAGATGGTCGAAGGCTCTGTTACCTACGCACAGCGTGCATGTCTCGGAGAGACAGTACCTTCTCTAAGGAAGCGAAATCGACAGACCGGTAGCGGGGCATATGTGATAACCCCAAGACCGCACTCCAATTTATGCGTGGCAATCGAGGCGCATTCAAATCCTAACACCATGTTGATAGAACGTTATGAGTGATTCCACTAAGGCTTAAATAAATCCGGAAATGAGATGTGTTTTTAGAACGGAGTACATAAATCCGGATGATACGAAGTTTAGAGATGTGTTTGTAGAACGGAGTACATAAATCCGGATGATACTAGGATTAGGGATGTGTTTATAAAACGAAGGTCGTGAATTCGGAGTAACTCGTCTCTTGGTCTAATTACAGAGAACAATGAACACGGAAGAGATCAAGAGATTTATTAACGAGGAAGTCGAGAGGAGGGAAGTTGCGATCAGGGCTCGGCTCGAGACTGAGTACGCTCAAAGGTATGAGATGATGCAAAATCAGATCAAACAGTTTGCGGAGGAGTCTGTTCTGAAATTCGCGGCTCTGGCTTCGATGACCATGGGTCCACCTCCAACATCGAGGTCAGAGATGGTGGTGGAAGAGCAGGGCTCTGGTAGATCTGAGGATGCTCCTCGCACACTTGAGGTTCCCCTAGATAATCCGGTTGTAAACACAACGGCGAGTGGATCTGACTCGGTGGGCACTTGTGCCTGTAAGATCCACAAAGAACCCGGAGTGGCCGCAAGGCCAATTACGAATTTAAAGTACGGAGGCAATCCACTGAAGGAAGGGTCGATCGCCGTGTGGAAACGAAGGGTAATGTTGGATTTGGCGAGTGGTGACTATCAATTTCTCGTCGATCCCAACATAAAACCGGCAGTAAACTACACGGAGAGAGAGCTTCATCAGTTGAAGTGTATCGTACTCTCGTACATAATTTCCAATATTGATCACGGTTTGCAATCGATGATCAAAGATGTGAACGAGCCATCAATTGCATTGAGCATGATTGAGAAGGCGGTCGATCCGCCTACTCAGGCGAAGGAACATGCAATGCAAATCGAATTCATGAATACTCGATTTAACCCGGCGCTGGAAACAGTACTCGAGTTTCAAAATCGATTTGAGGGTCTTGTGGAGGGTATTCGGAAGTTCCCTGAGGCTGAGCTGACAGATAGGTCAATCCGGAGAAATTTAATTAATGCTATCTCGGAAGCATGCCCCAGGATAGCTGAAGATGCACTCCAGGAGAACTCTAAAATGAGGGTTCGGGACATCTTTGATCGGATGTTCGCAATGTATGATATGATGTCGGAAAATAGTAGGAGAGAGCAGGCTGTAGGAAAAGCCTTCCTTAGCAGGGGGCCTTCCTTCAGCAAACGGCGGAAAAATTCGACCCAATCCGGAGGGGGAAGTGGGGTCAAAAAGGAATTTCAGTTCATTTGATGGACGGTTTTGGTGGCTCAATTTCTCTCTCCCCTTGTCAAAACTTAGTACGGAGGAAAAACGGAAATTGTTGAAATTAGGTCACGGTGGATCGTTAATGACTAATCCGGAGAAACAACTAAAGGGAATTAAACGTAAACAAGATACGAATTTTGACGAAATTACAGATACTTGTTTAGGGGGGAGAATCACTGATCAACCCGGTGAAAAATTCATCAAAATTTCGGATACTAGTTTAGAGGGGAGAACTGACACTGATCACGGAGAAAACCCGGCTGAAACTTTACAATTACGGAATGACATAGGATTGGCATGGCATTACAGGCTTAACCATGCCTCAAAGAAATATCTCGAAATAGCTGGTAAAGTTCTCCCTGAATTAAAAAATGTAAAATTCGGTGTAAACATTCTCGATTGTCCTGACTGTAAGATGGCGAAAGCAAAAAGAAAGCCATGTTCGGAAGTCAGACATAGGGCCGAAATACCATTTCAGAGACTGCACTCTGATTTAATGGGACCTTTAAAACCAGGAGCATTTAGGTCTCAGGCCAAATATATTGTCACATTTACGGATGACGCGAGTAGATATGCATTTGCTTACGAACTCGGAAGTAAAATGGGAGTCAATATGGCTTTGCTCTCATGTCTAAAAGAAATTAGAAGATTGACGGGGGAAACCACTAAGGTGTCAGAAATACGGACGGACGGAGGTTTAGAATTTAGAACGGAAGAAATGAAATTTTTGTTACATAGGGAAAATATATCCTTGACGGTTTGTGAACCATATACTCCTCAATTGAATGGAACGGCTGAAAGATTCAATTTAGAATTAGAGGAGAAAATCCGGGTTAACTTGATTTCATCAGGAATTCCTACTCATTTTTGGGCATATGCCATGAGACATGTCGTGCATATACACAATAGGACGCCCAACAAATCGTTGGAATTCAAAACCCCGTTTGAACTGGCACTAAAACGGCTTCCGTCACTAAAATACATAAAACGGTTTGGCTGCGAATGTTATATTTTAGACACCCAAAGCACGTCAAAGTTCGCTCCTAGAGCTAATTTGGGTTTCTTATTAGAATGCGGTGAAACAGGTTACAATTTACTGCATTTCCAAAATAAAACGGTGGTGAGATCGAAACATGTAGATTTTGTAGAAAGTAGGACTTACGCGGATTATTTGAGAGACAAGTCAATTGCTAAATCGCCACTTGATCAAGTTGAATTTTCATTAGAAAATTCATTTAAATCCGGCTTTGAACAAGTGCAAGATGTCTCTGTTGAATCCGGACGAGAAACAGACAAGACATCAAACCCGGTTTTAATTCACGAAAATGATGAATGCGAATTTTACGAAGAATTCGATAATGCAGAAAATCTGGCGTGTTTCCTACAAAATTCTGCAGACGAATTAGGGGAGGACCCAATTACCTATTCACAAGCACTGGCTTCGCCAGACGCAGATGCTTGGTTAGAAGCAATTGAAACGGAGTTTCAGTCTTTGGAAAATTGCAACACCTGGAAAATCATTCCTCGAAATACGGTACCGAAAGGTGTGAGGGTAATGAAAACTAGGTGGGTTCACAAAAAGAAAACGGAGGCAGACGGTTCAATAAGATATAGGAGCAGACTTGTAGTAAAAGGCTTTGCCGATAATAATAAGTATGATATATCTGAAATCTACGCTCCAGTAGCAAGATTACCAGATGTCAAATTTTTATTAATACTTGCAGCCAAATTCGATTTAGATCTTGCTCAGTACGATGTAAAAACGGCTTTTCTAAACGGTTCCTTAGACAAACTCGTATATATAGAAATTCCCGATGGGTATGCAGAATACTTACAAACCGGTGATGATATAAAGAGTCATAGTGTATGTGAAGTACACAGAGCTCTTTACGGTCTTAAAGTGTATCCAAGGAGATGGTTCATAAGATTCCAGGAGGCTGTGGAAAGAATGGATTTTAAACCCTATCCTTTCCAACCCTGCCTGTTTGTTTGGAAATCCGGAGATCAAATTGCTATAATGTTGCTATATGTCGATGATATTTTACTAGCAACAAATAGTAATCAAAAACGCAAACAAGTAAAATCTATATTAGAAAAGGAATTCTCGATAACTGATCTGGGAGAACCAAGAAAATTCCTAGGATTAGAAATCATACGAAACCGGAGGAACAAAACTATCGGTCTTACTCAGAGGTCTCACATAGAATCGATGTTAAAGAAATTTGACCCTCATTGTGATAGAACGGTGTCTACACCAATGATTGTTGATAGGAATGGAGTCAATGAAAAATTGAAACAACCCGGTGACTTGAATTCGATTCCTTACCGACAAGCTATTGGATCATTATTGTACATACAAGGGGGAGTCAGACCAGATATTTCATATGCTACTAATATTCTGAGTAGACGACAGTCAAATTTTACGATGGAGGACTGGCAAGCAGTAATACGGATAATGAGATATTTAAGAGGTACGAAAGATTTTGGACTTATGTTCTCCGATAAGGGGGATGGAATAGATTGTTACGTGGATGCATCCCTAGGACTCTCGGCCGAAGGGGGTTTCTCCACGACTGGTTACATAATCTACCTTTTCGGTAATCCGGTAGCTTGGAGAACTAAGCGTCAGAATCACATAGCTCTCTCCTCAGCAGAGAGCGAATTCGTTGCAATGAGTACGGCGTGCAGAGAATTAGCCGCAATACGTACAATGTGTTCAGAGTTAGCGGGGATCAAAATAATACCGACAATCCATGAAGATTCTAAACCGGCAATCCGCTTAGCGGAAGTAGATGATTCGTCTACTCTGAAACATTTGGTTAGGCTATCCTATCTTTACGTACGACAGGAGCACCGTAAAGGGAACATCAAAATCCGGTGGATATCTACTAATGATCAAATTGCGGACACACTGACGAAGTCACTAAACAAGTCTAGATTTATTAAATTTAGGAATTTTATGTTATTCCAGCACTAATCGGAATGTGTGTATGTGAATTGTACTGTTGCAGATCGAATTGAATGAGAAGGTTTCTTCTCATTCACTCCCTCAATTCTCACAATCATTACTAAACCCGGAGATACGCCTGAATACGGAGAAGTGCCTGGATGGAAGCTTGGAGGGGAGTGTTGGAATTACAATCTCCATCAGCACTCCATGAAATCCATCCGACAGAATCCGGTGTGGTGGCAGGACTGCGTCTGCCACCAAGCCAAGCGGCGAATCTCGTTTGGCGGCCTTTCTCGTTCCTGTGCTCGAATAAGACGACCGTTGCAGTACGACGATTTTACCATCCAGCTAATCCTAGCTAAATATCAAGCCATCTATAACCATCTCTAATTACGAAGGTACTTAAATCTCTATATTACTAAATTCAGTAATGAGCCGATAATTTGTTTATTTATTTATTTTTTTTTTTCAGTTGTGTAATAACATAATAAGCTTATCTAACATATGTTCATATCTATCACGTGTTCATATCTATCATATGTTATCTAATCTATCACATTTCTCTATAAATACATCCATTCTCGTTACGCATCTTGTCGTGATTATTCACTAGACCTCAGTTACTTATTTCTGTACCAATGAACTATACGTATTAACATTACATGGTGTCAGGTCGTGCCCGCGATCCGCGAAAATGCCGCCGAAAAAACAAAAACAACCGGAGTTCCGCGAGTTGGGAGAAAATGACGCCAGTACCAGTCGCTTCGTCCCGTCTAATCTGCGTCCTCCGAAACCGCTCGAAATCCCTTCCGATAACCCAAGGGCATGGACGCTGTGGAAACAACAATTCGAATTCTACGCCACTGCAAGTCGTCTTGATGCTCAATCGGAATCAGTAAAGGTAGCAACCTTAATGTCAATAATCGGGCCAGATGCCCTACATATTTATAATACTTTTACTATTAATTTCGAGGAACCTACACTAGACGAGGTTTTGGGAGAATTTTCCAATTATTTTCTTCCTAAATGTAATATCACCTATGAGCGATTCGTTTTCAATATGTTACATCAACATGATGGTGAAGGTTTTGACGGATTTCTTGTCAGAATAAAAACTCAAGCAAAAAAGTGTGATTTCGGTACCCTAGAGCAAAGCTTAATTAGAGATAGGATAGTTGTTGGAATCAACGACAACGAGGTCCGCAAGAAATTGTTGATTGTCAGAAAATTGACACTCGATGAAGCAACCCAACTTTGTAGAACAGCTGCTCAAGCAAACATCCAGCTTTCGAAAATGAAAATCAGTTCATCCACAAATATCGATGCTGTCCATGTTCCATCAACCTCAAAACAATCTAAAATAGTGAAAGATTGCGGTTATTGCGGAGGATCCCATCCTGTTCGTAAATGCCCTGCATTCATGGCCATTTGCGAAAATTGTAACCGTAAAGGTCACTATAAACAACTTTGCCGCTCATCGAATCAAAATAAAAAGCATCATCAACAGTCATCACCTTCAAAATTGGTAAACACTGTTGATGAGGACGAGGAACTATCGGTCAATGCCATTCATTCATCAGATGACGAATGGCTAGAAAAAGTCCAGTTGAAAAATTCCTCATTCAGTTTCTCTGTCAAACTTGACACGGGTGCACAATGTAACGTATTGCCCTACAAAATATACAGACATCTACAAACACCTCTCGAACCTTCACGAACCAAACGTTTGACGACGTACAATCGTGAGTGCAAAATCGACGTACTAGGTCAATGCACAGTCCCACTAGTGGTTCGAGGTAGGATATTCAACGTAATTTTCAGAGTTATTAAAGAAAATTTCCAACCAATATTTGGACAAAACGCATGTACGATGACCGGTTTAATCAAACGCATCGATGACATTGAAGCCACGGAATTTAACTGCATTTCTGACTTTGAGTATGATATTGACTTAGTTCCTAATCCCCAATTCAAAATACTGCCTCCAAGACGCATCCCGTACTCGATCCGCGATCAAATCAAGTCTGAAATTGACAATCTCGTTAAAATTAAAATATTACGCCCAATTACGGAACCCACACCTGCCGCATCACCTTTACTAATAGTGAAACAAGGTGATAAATTACGGATATGCATGGACCCATCCGATTTGAATAGAAACATAGTTCGTCGGCCATATCCTCTCAAAACAATTGAGGAAATCGCTACTAAATTGTCGGGATCAAAATATTTCACGAAACTTGATTGTGAAAAAGGTTTCTGGCAGGTTAAAGTTTCCGAAAGAACTCAAAAATACCTCACGGTTTCAACTCCTTGGGGTAGGTATTGTTTTCTCCGTCTTCCATTTGGTATTACATCCGCCCCGGAAGTATTTCAACAAATCATGTCATCATTACTCAGTGAATTTGACAATGTTGAAGTAGCAATGGATGACATCTTAATACATGCAAAATCTGAACCAGAGCTTAAGCACACCACAGAAAAGGTACTTGCCAAACTTCAACAGAAAGGAATTCGCCTAAATAAATCCAAATGCGTTTTCAACGTTCAACAAGTCAAATTTCTGGGTCATGTTTTATCCGAAGAAGGTATTCACGCCGATCCAGATAAAATTTCTGCTATACAATCAATAAAAACACCAACAAACGTGAAAGAAGTACAACACATCTTGGGAGTCGCAGCCTATCTCGGAAAGTTCATCAATAACCTTTCCGAATTAACAAGTCCATTGCGGCTGCTGACTGAAAAGAACACCGAATGGTTCTGGGGACCAGAACACTCTGCCAGCTTAAAAAAATTAAAAGAAACACTAATGAGCACTCCCGTCTTGGCATACTTCAACCCAAAGAAAGAAATTTTACTTTCAGTCGATGCTTCCAGTACAGCTATGGGAGCAGTTCTTTTGCAAGATGGTCAACCCATTGCATATGCTACAAAAGCATTTTCAAAAGGACAACAATTATACCCACAAATCGAAAAAGAAGCGTTGGCGGTGCGTTTCGGTCTTAAGAAATTTCACGTATACGTGTACGGTCGTCCGGTTCACGTACAATCAGACCACAAGCCTCTAGAAATCATATTTAAGAGATCCATACATTCAGCACCTCCTAGACTTCAACGTATTCTGTATGAAATTCTTCCCTATGATGTTTCACTGACTTACACGAAAGGTCAAGATTTACCCATTGCAGATACTCTCAGCCGAGACTGCAACAATACACCAGTAGACGACAATGAAGATGAACTGGAAGTCTTCTATATTGCTCCAGTTACAATTTCCGCACAACAACGTTTCAAAGACTCTATACAGAACGACATCGTTTTTCAAGCACTAACCACTGTTATCCAGAACGGCTGGCCTAACAGCATCGATGATGTTCCAGATCTAGCCAAACCATACTTCACGTTTCGACAGGATTTATCCATTCATGATCACTACATTTTGAAAGGAGATCAAATCTTAGTTCCTACTAGTGAACGCAAAAATGTTTTAGATATTTTACATTCAGGACATCCTGGAATTAGTCGTATGCTCTCTAGAGCTCGCGGTTTCGTTTTCTGGCCAAAGTATACATCAGATATATCAGAATATTGCTCAAGATGTTCCGTATGCGGTTCTCACCAGCGGCAAAACATGAATGAACCAATATTGTCCAAACCAATTCCCCAACGTGCTTGGGAACGAGTGGCATCAGACGCTTTCTCGATCGGAAACAAGAATTACCTACTAATATGTGACAGCTACTCAGGATACTATGATTTTGCCAAAATGCCATGTCTCAGTTCTAAGAATGTAATAGAACAATTTAAAAAATGGTTTGCAGTGCACGGGATTCCCGAAACGCTAGAAACCGACGGTGGAACTTATTATACATCCTATGAATTTACCAATTTCGCAAATGAGTGGAATTTCATCCATCAAATATCGTCACCTCATTATCCAAAAAGCAACGGACTTGCAGAAAAGTATGTTTCGACCGCCAAAACCTTGATCAAAAAATGTGAAGCCGACAATTCAGACATTTATCGTGCGTTGCTTCTTGACAGAAATACTCCCAGAGATGATCTTGGCAGCCCTGCTCAACGTTTGTATAATCGATCTCAGAAAACACCTCTTCCAACCATTCGAGAATCACTCAACCCCAACTTTAAGTCGTCAGTGACATCCAGCCTCGCCCAAAAACGGATGAATCAAGCAGCTTATGCCGATCGCACTGCCAGATCCAACTCGATGTCATTTGCACCTGGAGAAAGAGTTCGCTATTGGGACTCCCCACGATCTTGGAAACCAGCCACCATCATTCGAGCTGCTGCGCAGCCTCGTTCATACTTTATAGCACCAGATGACTCTGCAGGAGAACTCCGACGGAATACGAAACATCTTCGACGCTCATTGAATTAGCAACATAAATTTTGTTATTAAAAAAAAAAAAAAAAAAAAAAGAGTTGTAATAACATAATAAGCTTATCTAACATATGTTCATATCTATCACGTGTTCATGTTCATATCTATCATATGTTATCTAATCTATCACATTTCTCTATAAATACATCCATTCTCGTTACGCATCTTGTCGTGATTATTCACTAGACCTCAGTTACTTATTTCTGTACCAATGAACTATACGTATTAACATTACAAGTGGTAAAATTTTTACTCGTACTTTACGTTTTAGACTATTCTGAACAACTTTCGTTCCATGTTTTTCTCTCTCTATCTCTGTGTGTCTGCGTGCAAATCCCGGTTCTTATGAAATTTTCATGGTACGTGCTGGTTAGGGTGAAAATGATCCCCTATGAGTTTCGTTGTTCCCAAATTAATACGTCGTTTGTTCCTTTCTTTCCAAATGATGTACCTACCTACCTACGATGTTGGAAATATTAGTGGTCTCGAAAATACTATTTTTAGTATGAAGTACCTACGTATAAATTTAGTTAATGAGACTGGTTCGTTTTTTTATTTATTTTTATTATTATTATTATATATATATATATATATTTTTTTTTTTTGAAATACTTGAAGTTGTAAACCTTTACTAAGCAGGAAAAAATCCGTATGAAGCCATACCGTGGTCACGTTTTACCAAGTTATGTAGGTACCTACTACTTTTTGGAGACAGCAGCATTGAATCGTCTCGGTAGGTACCTATGTATAGCATTTACAATAAACCAGCATCGTTGTGCTTCAACCGTAACTTCTCCTGACGGTTTGAATTGCACTCCTTTTGAGATTTAATACAGGTAAAGCCACCTATTTAGATAGAATCTACCTAAAGCTAAAAACTGTCTAGACTGTGGCAGCTGTTTTGCAGCTACCAAGACTTAAGTTTACGTTTCCCATCATGTTGGTACAGTCTATTTTATGTACTCAATGCTCTAACATCCATTGACCTATAAATTCTGTGGCATAAGTTCGATGTAGATGCTGATACATTATCAGTTTTATCCCGATATTCAAAGTGTGCAGTCCACATAAAAAACAACACGATTGTTGTGTTAAAGCAAATAATTTTAATAACAGTGATTTCAAAAATGCTTGACATAGTTCTAATTTGTTCTTTCATATGACGCTTCTGCATAAGTCAAGTCAGCTGTATTTAGTGTAGGTACCATTGAAACCAGTTAAACCTCTTAAATATAGATAAGCTCCAGCTGATTTCCGATCAGTTACCCTTGTGCGGATTTTCATTCTAGTCTGTGAAGGATTACAGAAGGAAACTGGATTTACATCATTCGCCCTAAAAAGTCGCTCCTTTTACTGATAGTCTTGTTTAGAATGAAGAATAGGCCTGGGTAGGAATTTGATATTTTTTTGTGATCATAACAGGATTCAATAGATACCATCAGAATCCTGAAGTGAAAATATCCAAGCTCCAATATCCTAATGACCTTCAAATCTCAAGGAAAGAAACAATTCGTAACATTCCAAGTCTCTAATAATTCACTCGGTATTCTTGAGTGTGTAGGAAAGATTAATAACTATATTGTAGGGCTTATGGAAATACAGAGAAAAGGCTGGATAAATATACCAACAATCCTTTCAAAAATGCATTTTTTTTTTTTCAAAATTCATTCTTGTATATTATTATCACAGTAATTATTCTTTGAACAAGTAGGTAGTTACTACAAATCGATGCTCAGAAACCTAAATGGGATTACTTATATATCAAATGGTGTAAGTCACGGAGACGAAATAATAATAATTCCGAGATTTTAGAAAGAAACCTATCAATAAAACCTCATCAATATAATCTGATTGGTAAGATATATTGGTAAGATATTGGTAAGAAGTAAACACGATTATTAGGTTAGGGGAATAATTCAAATTTAATTTAAAAAAAGTATCTTTATTACAATTAGTCGTAGTCTATATATAAAAGTAACAAAGCAAACGACCAGTGTTTGATGTAATATAAGCCAACAATGAAAGTTTCGGCGATGTTCAATATAGGTAGGTATGTAAGGTACATAGATTCCTACCTGTAACTACCACGAATTAAAATCGTCCTTCTCCCCTTCTCAAACAATCAAAAGTGTACGTTTTTTCAAAAATGTTATGTTTTTACTTTGTTTCCCAGTTGTTCATTGCAAATAAAAGAGGCAAATAAACATTATTAAAATACTTCAACATTATTGATACTTAAATCATAAACGTTTTTGATAAGTATGAACAACATTGCGACGTAGATAGATAAGCTAAATCGTCCTATTTTTGAATCATCTAAACATTCGATTGATCAAATGTAATACGGTGAAAATAAATTCTTTTAAATTAATCTTTATAGAGGATGCTCTCAAGTAATGAGAATCGTACCTACCGATAAATCCAAAATGTGTATAGTTCATAAACTGATAGAATTTACAAAATCTTACACATTTGGCACTAATCAAAGCGTTTACTAACACGAATCTTGTTAATATTGTTCTCCTCAAAATATACTTCAAAGTGACCTACAAATAGAGAGTTTCAATTTCATAATTACAATAATTGATATCATTAAGTTATCACATGTGGACAACAATGTTGCATTTTAATAATTTGTATTGATGAACTATTGGTGGGTACCTACCTGCAAAAACCTATTTGTCAACTATACGTATTACGTGGGTAGATACCTCCCAGTAAATGTATACAAAGTTTCATTATCAATAAATAGTCTCAAAAATGAGATAAATAATTGATATTTAATATGTCATAGTTATTCCACATTGATGCTCAAGTGCTTAATGTAAGCAGGTTTAATTTGAAGTAGTATCTTCACTTGAAATTTGTAGGTACTAACTAATTGCTGAAAATGTTGTTTGGTTTTGAACTTTGATTGTACGAACCCATTCCATAAACAATAAGTGCCTATGTTACTTTGTTTTTGACGTTTTGAATCCCTTAGCTACATATATCGAAACTTCTTGAGTCATCATTGGTATGATTTTAAAGATCCAAGTTGAGAAAACTGGATGCCCTTTACAATCACTCTCAACTAGATCTTTAATATTACATAACGTATAATTAATTAAAGTATTTTGGACGAATTATCAGTCCACTTCAAGTTTTCTGAAACTGCCGGTGATGCACATGTCTTCTATAGCTTTGCGCGACCTCTCAGTCCCTCCGTTCCTGCGCTTGAGTATGCTGCTGTTGTCGAGGATTTTCATTTTATCCAGGGCTAGCAGTGATTCTCGCTTGCTGGCCAATTCCTGCTTCCACGATTCTTTCAGAAAAAGAAAACAAAAAAACGCCAAATATTAGCAAATAATCATGCTCAAGTATTCCATTAATTGTTTCCAAGAATTTATTCTCATATTTACCTAATACCTATGTGGTAGGCACCTATTTATGCTCAAATATGTAGCTACCTACCTTACCTAACTAATACATAAAAAGCATTAGGTTGTAATATCTCACTAAATAGGTCGGTACCTATAATTCTCCTACATGAAATAATAATTCTACGAATATAGTACGAACAATAATTCTACGAATATTGTACGAATAATAATTCTAAGAGCATGGGAAGGCCGTCAGGTCCGGCACCTTTACATTCATATCCAATGATTTAATTTCTCACGCAACAACAAAATACTATGTTGCTCAAACAGAAATCCCCTTGAGACCGTTGTAGTGGTTGGTGTAACCTCACGTCTGTGTGTACCTCCCTCGAAAAATAACGAGAGAAAGTTTTGGCAATATCCTAGGGTTTATCAAAGATATTGTTTTCAAACTCCATTGAATTGGGTATTCTGTAATTAGCATGAATGGAATTATACCAAACTGCCAAAAAGGCTTTAAATTATTCGTGCTTACCTATACAAAATTCAGTATCATTATTACTACCCATACAACATTTGATGAGATACAAGTGCAGAGAGAACGAAGTTGGGACAATTTTTAGGTCCCGGCAAAAGCGTGTTCCACGTTAGAAGGTTGATGAATTAGAAAAACATTGTAATTGATTTTGAAATATTATCAATATCAATACTATCCATTTATATACTATCTGAATAGCATATAAATACACTTTACATAAATACATTATAAAACATACATAAATAAATTTTGCATTATAAAGCCATTATTTGTATAACGTTAATGCACCCTTCTTTGGAGGAACTGAAATCTGATCATCTTATTCATGTAGTTAGCATACATACTATAATGAAGATGGTAGGTAGGTATATGTAATGAATTTTAAGGAATTACATGGTCAATAATATATGTAAGAAAGCCCCTCAAATCCTACGTATTTATGAATAACAATATCTACATTTTTGTAGGTTGTAATACTTTCACCAAATCGTAATTTACTTTCAAATTCTTACCAATCATATCCGCCATCGGGATGACGCCACCCCATTCCTTTGGGAGAACACTAGGGTCAACTTTTGAATGGAGAGATGCAATCGAAGTGTGAATCTATAACAATGTCAAATGTGAAGTTGAAATCGTATTACTTCTTAAAACTCAGCCAACCGAGTGAACATAAATATATACAATTGCACCAAAAAGTCTCAAAATATCACAACTAGGTAGCTTCAAATAAACTGCTTTACAAGGTCAACCTAATTGTATGACAAAAGGCTATCACCGGCAGATTCTGCCAGAAGGCTATACAAACTTCTGCGAAGTTTCCCTCCTATTTATTGACTATGTTTCGGATCATCAGTGGACCCATCATCAAACTAAATTTAAATTGTTTTTCATATCCCCAATTTGTCTTATGAAAATTTTAATGTCATAGCTTGTTTCTTGCTATAGCTTGTTGTCGTTCTATCCAATTTTTCCTGTATTTTGTTAAGCACGGCCTGGAAATTCCTCCGTCTGGATGTCTTTGATGATACTTTATTTATCTACTTGGAAGAGGGAAGGGAACACCATCCACTAGGCCCATCTCCACCACATCTACCCCTATTGCAGATCTTGGCAGCAAGTTAGGGAATACGCTTGAATTGTTGCAATTCGCAATTTGGTCTTGGCAAACACTGCAATGGCAGAACGGGGTATATCCCATTTAGTAGCCACAGTAGAAGTTGCCTGCTTTGTAACCGGAAACCCGTTTCAAATACGGATTTTTTTAGGCCAGGATCTGAGGCTGTGACATCAAGCATTGGCTCAACGTTGATGCCTCTATAAGGGTAGCACATCCCTGATCTGATCATGGCCCCTTTCAACCAGCTCCCTATGCATGTAATTTAGAGCGTAGTTTACTGTCATCTCTTCATGATTTACATTGCATAGCCCCATAAATTGAAAGATATGTCTGAAAAGGGAGTTTGAGCCCCCTGCTCCTTCAGGAAACAAGGTTTATCAATTTTTTCAAATGGTAGGCATGTTTGTTCTGGTGATGTGTCCAGTGATGCTCCGAAACGTCGACGGTAGGTAAATAATATGAAAACGCACTTTTTCCCATTCTCATGATTGGTTCTTCATGGAAATGTATTGAAGTGAAGATTTAAAAATTGCGGGAGCATGACTTGAAACGCGTAATGGATCAGAAATCGCAGTGGATCCTAGGTATTGAACAGTAATGAAGATCATAATAGGATGTCCGGCCCTCAACTCGAACTTTGATAGGAATTATTGTAGTTATGCGTGTTAAAAGGATTTTATATTTGCGCTTGCACAGTAACTACTATTGAGCTGTAGAAAATGAAACTCATAGGAAAACTTCTAGTCCTCAAACCGTACAATCCTTAGAAATCAAACGGTATATATGTATAGTTTTAACCGTTATATGGATTAGCAGACCTATAAACAGGCCGACACCAAACCAAATTTGTTCATTGAGGTAAAAACTTAAACTGCGAGTGGGGGTCATCTCACTAGTATTTCAGTAGATACCAATTGTATTTCCAGAACTTGTTTTACATACTTACTTTCTGCACAATACGTATCCAATAAGGTCTAATTACTCATCTATTCTGTACTGTTATCTCATTCATTTATTTTAACTAGATTAAATTTACTTACATGAGCTCTTTCCCGGATTTTCGGACTTAGCCTTCCGCTGCAGAAATCGTAGACGTACTTGTAGGGAGATGGGATGTTGACGATGTGAATTTCTTTGTGTCTCATAGGAACTGATTGCTGTCGGAAAGAATCGTGCAGAAAAACAAAAAGTTATATCTTTCCCCATAGCGTGTATTGGTGAGCAATTATATTACATTTGTTCAGGATTGTGTAACTGTACACTTCTTTTGCTAATTTGGGGTGATGAATGAAACTTCATGTGAAGAATCATGACTAATCACTATAATCACATTCTATGTACAGGGTGACTCCTTTGAAATAAACGGAGTTTAATCAGAAATTGGTCACAAAAGTTTATAGAAAAACTAGATACACTCATTTTCATGGAATCATTCATGGCGAGTTTGAAATCGTCCGTTGAGTTCGAACTCTAACAAGGCATTAACTATTTCAGGGCGGTTACATTGGCGTAGTCAGTAGGACCCAGACTTTAATATGAAACAACTCGAGCCAGACTGAATACATTCCCTGACTGACATTCGTTTGACTGCGACTTTTTCCTGCAAGCATCTGCAGAAACAGTTGCCCGAAATGTCACTTTGTCGTTCATCCTATCCCCAACCAGCCGGGACATCTGGTTTGACTCCGGGGAAACGTTGCGTTCAAGGAATATCCCCGTAGTCAAAGAGGTTTGATTATATTGGCCTCATAGCTCAACCCGTTTGAGGACTGTTTCTTTCAGAGAATTTCTCCTAGAAGTGCTCTAGTAAGGACATTAGTTGGAACTCTGTCGAGGTATAAAATATTTTTGGGATTACTCTACTGACTTAAAATTTCTATAAATTTCATTCAAGAAAATTGTCTATTAAATGCCTCCCCAGGAAGACTGAATGTGATTTCTTCGAGCCAGCAATCTGCTGAAGACGAAGAAATATTCATAACTTTTGGTTCTACGTAATAAAACGATGATAACGCACAGACGGAAGTATCGCTGATGAATGCAGATTCTGAGCTTAACCACTCGTTTTGGCAATCTGGCGTGACCTCCTTGATCATCTGATAAGTTCCGCGTAGGTAGGTATATCATATTATGAAACCCCAGAATTGGACTGAGTTAAGAGATGAAATGAGAAATGAAATTTATTTGGTGGACTGCCTATTACAGTTGAGAGTGATGGCCAATTTCAAACTTCGCTTAGAAAGCAGCTCTCAAAAAATGAGCAACATATTACGCACATTTTCCATATTCAAGTAGGTACCTATCTTATCAGGCTTGGTATTGACATAAAATTTATGGGGGAAAAAATCTGACTTTCCCAAAAGTCGTTTTCTTCCTCTTTTCCATTCAAATTTTGACTACCGAAATTCACTCTGCATAAAACTAATGGGTAGGTAATTACCGTATTGTGTACAGTGAAGCAGTTTTAAGACCAGCATTATTTTTGTGCTGTTTTCACCAATGTCCAAGAGTGTTTATACACTAAGGTACATAATTATATCCATGAGTTAGTTTTAGTTGTTTAATGGAGTGAATCAATCATTGTAATTTTTGAGGGCGATGAAAGGTAACATTTTGTCAGTAAATTAACGACATGCTTGCATGATACATGGTAGCAGACAGCTGAATACCTGAACTGAGCAGGCAATTGAATAGTTGATGGAATGAATTCCCAATAAATAACGTGCCATGCTCCGAAATTCTGAAAGGATTATGGTGTTGGTATATTCAATTTTCAACCAAACCCTTTTGTTCCAATTCGATCAGTAATGAATTCACAACGAACGATAGTACTAGTTTAAGTATGTAGTTGTAAATCTATTAGGGTGGGATTAATAGAACCTATTTGTAAATTCAATTGAACTTTTTTCTGATTAATCTTCATCAATCTTAGCAGATAATCTTTTAGCAAATTTAATTAATCTTGCCCGCTGCAGTTCGATTCATCTACAAAAGGTAGGTGTGCAACTTCATTTACCAAAATATACGGATAATCATAAAATAATAATTCTAGTCATCCAGAACGATCGCATGAGCGAATTCTTGTAAATTATCTTATAATATATTACATTGGTTTGACATTTGAGCACTTAGAGTGCAAAAAAAAGAAATAAGCTAGGCACTAATTTCATAGCAAACAAAAAAAACTCGTTCTAAATAATATCCAACAATTCAAACTAGATTTCGGATTTGTAGACTTTGCAGTATTTATAGATTTTTCAGCGAAGTTATTGAAATTTAAGTACATTATTCAGCCCAATTTCGTACACAAATTTTTAATGTTCTAGCCCATAGTTGATAAACTTCTTTTGACTAAAATCTTGACACAAAACATAAATTTAATTACTTATTTTCAGTCAATTTTATTTTTTTGGCACAGTTTTTAATTGTTCAAACCTCTCTGGCAGCCAACATTTAAGAGCACGTCCATACGATCGGTGAACTCGATTATGGATCACTCATTTTAATTTATGTGAAATGCAATGCACTTGTATAAATTAGACAAATCACGGAACTTTATGTCGGGATAGGAAGGCGCCGAAAAATATATCAAAATGCTAACTCCAAATAGAAGGGATTTGACACTACTCCACAAAAATGATTAGAAGTAGGTAGGTATCTCTTGACAAAAGATATTCAATAACACAGATATTAAATTCAAATCAACGCCGGGTATCATCACTACTTGCAGGGAGAAAATTGAATTTTAATGGCAGAAAGATTAATTTTATTTGCGAAAAGTTCAATTTAATTAGTAAATCTAAAATAATGATGGTTTGCATCCCATTAATAATATGCATGAATCATTTAGGTGAATCACTTGCTACATGATTTCTATGCGTTTTTACCAAGTAATGGTAAGGCACATAGGTGGGTCCATAAATTGCATTTTCCCCCGCCACTTTTTTCAGAATGTGCAATAAATTAATGCAGTGCAATCAAGGGGCTTGAGTGTAATGATGTACATTGAAATGCTCATCATTCCTAAATGTATATACCTACGAGTGCTATAATATTATTTACACTATTCAATACATTTATAAACAGTTATAATATACATTTATACAATAAGTTATTAAAACCTACTTAAACTATGTGTGTACAAAGAGTTTTATGAAAATGTAAAGGTACAGTATACTTTTCGTACTGCGGTCGTGAATGAATAGGTAGGTACGTCTCTCATAGTAAGTTCCTCGAATTCGCTTTATGCTTTACAACATTTATTGAATCTTTACATTCCTACAGGTGAAAATGTCCCGAAAATATCCTGTTTATTATTATTAATTTTTATTTTTTTATAAGTTACTCTTGTGCAGGGTTTCCCTTAACCTCAATTTTAAAAAATACCCTCATTTCTGATTGTATTAAAATATCCGTAGATGTTTGATGATTGGACACTCACCTAGTTTATTGAGTTTGAGAGATTATTACGACAAAATTTACACCCTCTGTAAAATTAATATACTTATGGGGCGAGGCTTAATAATAATTTAAAAAAGCTTAAAAAATAATTTAAAAACCGAATCCGTGAAAAAACCCCCCCTTAGGTGTATTGCTCTTCTCTCTCTCTCTCTCACTCTCTCTCTCTCTCTCTCTCTCTCTCTCTCTCTCTCTCTCTCTCTCTCTCTCTCTCTCTCTCTCTCTCTCTCTCTTTCTCTCTCTCCCCGACGGTGCCCACAATTCCCAACTGATTTTCGAGATTCTTTCTTTGTTCGATCTCAATTTTAAATCTAGTTGGGCCTCGGAAATGTTGACTTTTATGATGGAAGGGGGGAAATGGAGGGAGTATAGCCGAAAAATCGTGCTTTTCTACGACAAATTTTATTGTCGCTGCTCAGGCTACAATTCATACTCGTACCTAACCTATTTTCGTGATTCTTATTTTATTCGATGCCAATTTTAGTCTAACTGTGCTAGAAACCTTGGGAATTCCGGATTTATGGTAGGGATGGGGAGTAGGGTGGAGGGGGTAGTTACCAATTCATTCAATCGCTGCCCAAACTACAATTCTCGAGCGATTTTTATGATTATTTTTTGTTCATTTAAGAATTCGGTCTTTTATGATAAGTATAATATATAATGTCAGGAGTTTCAAAATTCATGATGGATGGGAGTGAATGGGGGGGTTAATACTGATAAATCGAGATGTTTACACAATTCTCATCTCATCATTGTGATTCTTTTTTTAGTTCAATCAAGAATTCGGTCTAGTTTTGGAATAACTATGTTGGGAGTTTCAATTTTATTGTGAAACATGTGAATTGAGTGGTTAATAATGATAAATCGTTGTTTCCACTTTTTTCATCTGATTTCCGTCACCATTTTTTCGTTCAATTCGGATTTCAGTCCAGTTATTTAACAAACCTTGGAAGGTTCAATTGTACTGACGGTGGGGGTAAATAGAGGGGATAATTCTGATAAATCGTGATATTTTCGCTTGCTCTCTTTTTTTTTAATCTTTCAGTTTAAATGTATTAAATATTGGAGATTTCATTTTGATGACGGATTTTTGTGAAGAGGAGTGATAGAGGGGGAAGTGAAACCTTCTATTTATGCTTTTTTCAACTGATTTTGATGTTTTTTCCGACTATTTTACAGTGTTGCTCAAAGTATTTGGTTTCGGTGGAATTCATGGAACCGGAATTAAATTTTCATAATGTAATGACCGGGGGGTTCAATACCGATATACCCAATAGTTTCAACCAATTTGTAAAAGCAGTTCATACTTCTTTTATGGTTTTGAGTGGAGGAGTTGGCGATTGGATTTTTTTCTATGTTAAGGTATAATTGAGGTAAGAGGGGGGGGGGGGGGGGTTGCATACAGTACATTCACGATCTATTCACTGTTCACACCAAAACATTATACAACCCATACGCAGGGATCCCTGTAATGCAGGCATTATTTACCAATATTATGATCTATTTTAATGTTTAAATTCATTGGGGGATCTCCATGGGGTCTAATGGGTAAGGTAAGGTTTCGAACTCCTTATGATGAAAAAGTAGGACGACCCCCTAGTTTACTGATTTTTGTTTAACGAAAAGCGCTGCAAAAAACCTGTCAATCGCAAAATTAATAAAATGAAATTCCATCATATAACAAATATTATATAGCTAGTTGACAGGTACCATACAAGATTACAGTCTAGGTAGCTATTACTTTCATTATCACTGTGCTTAGAAAAGGTAGCCATTACAACACCTTTCTACTCGCTGGTCATTGAAACACCTTTCCACTCGCTGGTGTATTTGAAGGTAGGTACTAAACGTTTTCGTGTCCCCTAACAAAGAAACCTTCATCTCAAAAAGCAGGACAAAAGCGGGACATTTATTAGCGGGATGGAGGTTAAAAAAAAAAACAGGACAACTACTCACTTTACTCAATAAGGATATCAATTACTTAAGGTCTCCTTACACATATTTTGTCAATTTTTTTTTCTGTTACAGTATCCTAAATTATTTAAATCCTTTCTTCGTACGGTTATTACGTTTAGATATAGTAAAGAACCATGATTTGGGGGATTAGGTACCGAGAAAATAATTTTCTGATCAATTGCGTACTTAACAATTTCGGATTGTTGAAACAGTTTATTACCGAATATTCTCTTTAATTCAATTTGATGTTACGTAAGTTAGAATGATATCTACATGGCTGAGACACGTGTTTGTCCTGTAGACTTTAATCGTATCTTCCATGGTACAATGGTGCGCATAGTAGGTAACAGTTTCGTAATTACAATTTAGTGAAATTTGTGAAAATAATATTGAAGCGCCAAGTTGGAAATTCATGTTTGTTAAAGGATCGCTCAGTTATAGGACTAGCGATTTAGAACTCAAATAAGTAAATTCCAAATACTTAATGGCACAATCAGGTTTCTCACAAATCAACAGTAGGATGTTAACACGCCTCCAAGCTCTTATGGCAATCTGTATAATAATTAAGTAGCTACAAGGCGAGTTCGAAAATAACTCTCGTGGTTAATCTCTTTCGTATACGAGTTATTACACGACCTTATTTAACATGACCTATATTTTTCATTACTAAATAAACAATATACCAACTTGTTTAATTTGTTCACGTCGGGTTAGACATGATACACTATTTTGTTTAATTTGGAAATTGGTTATCTGAGATATTTTTAGATGTTTCGCCGTCTTCTACAATTCCCGATGCGTTTGACCTAATACCAATAACTGTTGGTTTGGTCAAGTCAATAATAGAAAATTCCGACCCATGCAAATTTCCTATTTATTTTGAGCTTGACTGCTATATCTGGCTCCGTCCTCTTCCTTGACTCGATGAACTTCTCGTATACAATGAGATAATTATACGAAAAAGTCCGATACGAAAAATCGAATTTCACTGGAATTCACTGATCAGTTCACAAAATACTATAAAGCCATTGGAGTTGTAAATGTTTAATATTAGGAATACTTTCCTTTCACACCATTATATTTTTGTTCCGATTGTGTCTTAAAACCATTGCAAACTATTTGTGATACTCTCAAACTTGATAAACGTTGATTAAGTGGGCATTTAAAATCGGGTTTTATTCCATTTACAGCAGTGTACTTGTACGTTGAAGTCAAGTACGATTTTATTATGTATTTATTAATTAACCATTCGAAAAGTTTGATAGTCCTGCATCTAATGAGTCCAATCACGTTTTCCAATATGCATAATTATTATTATTATTTTTTTTTTTTTTTCAAGCCTAATTACCCATATTACCTGTTACTTCATACTATGACGTCAGGAAACTAGATTTTTTGGAAAATGCACACACACAACCCTCAGAAAAAATACTTATTCTCAAAACGCATTTAATGGCATTTTTGGTTGTTTTGTAAAATTCTCTAAAATGCTCTCTAATTTATGCCGTAGTTATTCCATGATTTCCGAATTTGATCGTACGAACAGTACCTACCCATGTTTTGTACACACATAACCGCAGCGATATTGTGGCTAGTTTCTCTGGAAAGATACGTACCTCTCCCCATTTAAATATTGTAGCGATTTCGGTAACAGACCACATTGTGATGTGAGCGGCTTGACCTGCTTTGACATCGCCGATATGATTGTAACCGAAAACGTGGTTGTCTTCGTCCTCCATGAGCGTCTCGTACGTGATCATGTGCACCTTCGCTTGGGTGATGCAGTCGTACTTATGAGGGTCGAGGGCGGCTGAAAACATAGGAGTGGAACATTATAGCATAATAAATAATAACGTTATGAAGTCAAAGTGTCACCTTTTAGCAGTCAAGGAGCCAATGTTGTATTGTTACTGGGTATGCCTCCATTACGCGCTCGCCGAGGCGGCTCGTTAGCGAGGCAACAGGGCGAGTGACCCCTAGGTCGTCACTCGATTCAGTAAGCCTCTAACTGAAAAAGTTAGGGAATTCTTTGAGTCGAGAAAAGTTGGAGAAATAGCTTGGAGGATGAGCATTGAAGAATCCAGTTATGTCAGCTGGAACTAGTTGTGAGACTTCCATAATAATCATCTCTGTTAGTTTCAAGTATAGCAACAGGAGTTGAATTTATGGGAGAAAATCATAAACGGCATGTGGGCTCTGAATTACAAGATGAAAAATTGGCTCGAAATCAAAAGGACCTATAGCGATGCCCAGTAGTTTTAAAATCTCTAAGCCGAGATGTGAAATTACGATAACTCGGATCATCGAAGGAAAAACGAAAGAAAAGCCTTGGTTGTCAGTGATCCCACTCACAGCAGATAAACTATATCTAACAGCAACGCTGTTCAAGGATGCCCTTGCTCTCTAACTCGGCCTCAATTATTGTCAACTGAATAGCCGGTTTCCATTATAATTATTTTCATTCAAATAACTTCTAACAAAACAAAAAAACAAATAACGAAACAAAAAAATAAAAACTGAATACGTTATGATTAGAGTATATTTGCGTTTAGACTCAAAACTCTTTGTTTGAAAAATTATTCCCTTCACATGACTCTTTGACGGGTAAAATTAAAAGAGCTTGACTTTGTTGTTACTTTTATTTTTTGCTTACCTGCGTTCCCGATAATAACTCTTCTTCCGTACTTATCTCGTACTGGTGATGGAACGAGATATCTGTCAAGGAATAAATAAAGTAAAATTAGAATAAGATACCCACGTACGTTGTAATACGACTAGGCTTTTTTTTTTTTTTTTTTTTTTTTTTTTTTTTTTTTTTTTTTTTTTTTTTGTCACTTCAGTTGAGGCTTAACATATTATATTATAATAAATTTGAAAAAATACTTCGCGCATACCCCAAAAGTCATGTATTGTCGATTAAGGAAAATTTCAAAATCTACAACTCTTTTCACTATAACGTAAAAACAATGATGACTCATGACTTCTTTAATCAATACGCGAAGCTTTATGATGTCCAAGACACTGAAATAGCAAATAAACAGCTTGAATTTCAGCACCGTAGGTCGATTGGGAATTAGCTCTCTCTCTCTCTCTCTCTCTCTCTCTCTCTCTCTCTCTCTCTCTCTCTCTCTCTCTCTCTCTCTCTCTCTCTCTCTCTCTCTCACGCTGTGCTTGTCTGTGTGATGTCCGCAAATTCTCGTAACAAGCCTAATTTCCACAATATTCAACCGATTCTTATGAAATGTCCAGGTAATGTGCGGATTAGGCTGGAAATGGTCCACTATCAATTTCATACTTCTCAAATCATTACTTCATTTTGCCCATACGCAAACGTAAATTACTTGAAGCATAATTTCATTACGCCCTAGTCGTCCAATCCCGCTCAAATTTGGTGCATAGTTGGAGGACAATGGCTTAATTATTCCACGTTAATTTCAACATGATTTTATCATTATTAGCTCCTGCGCATGAGCGAAAGTGTACTCCAAGGAATGAGGTCTAGTTTCCATCAGATTCTGATTAAATTTTCTGGGACTTTGTGGGTTGGGCTGTAGATTTTTCCGATCCAATTTTATTTTTCTCAAATATTACTCCCTTCTGCGCATGCGCTAACTAAATTACTTCAAGCATCATTTTCCCGTTTCCTAAATGGCCGATTTCGAAGTTGTACGTTACCTACATCTTGATTGACTATATTCCGCTATGGTGTTTTTAATGATTATTAAAACCATTTCAATGATCTTTACTTTTATGATATTTTCAATTGGTAGGTACCTACTTAGTTAAATATCGTTATATACTGAGATCAGGGGGACTAGTAAAATGTAGATGTTTTAAGTAATTGCATTAATTTTCCCCTCTGCAGGTTCTTATATCTACGCAGGCATATTGATGTCAACCTTCGGATTTTCAATTTGAAATGGACCTCCTTTGTAATATCGAGAATTCAGAATCAGTGTACACTAATCAGCTGTGAGGCCTCTGAGCCTCAGTAGTTTTTTAATTGACTTATAATGCTGAAACCTGAAATGTAGGTCCTTTTTGGAGATCTGGAATATAATTTCTAAATATGTGGAGAGTCAGATCAGCTTCGGAACCTCCTTGGCTAACTTTCCTATTCGACGCACGGTGTTGTTATTTAGATGGAGCTCCTCTGGGACTGCTCGGAAACAACTACAATGTACGGAGGCGCTCTTATCAGCTGAGAGGCCTCTGAACCTATATGCATTCCTTACCTATCGGCATTTTTCTAAAGACTTTTACTGTGAAGCGTAAAATTGCGGGGTCTTGGAACTGTAAATGTGTGAACCCTACTCAGAGATGCGCCATGTTCTGTTCATATATTACATACAGCGTTAGATCGATGATCTGCGTAGGACAGCTATCTAATACGAACTAAATCACTCGCGACGAAGTTGTGGAAACCCATTACAAAACGGAATTTAGTGAAAAACGTTTTCTATTTCCACGAAAAATAAAGAGTTACAATGTTAAATCGATTTCGACGGCAAGGCCATCATCAGTAACAAATAATAACTGAAAACACATTAGTTGTAATTAGATGTAATTAGATTAATTAGATGTAACTGTAGAAGAAAAGCAATGGATAAGTTTACCTTATTATGGGAAAATTTCTGATAAAATTGGCAAAATTCTATCATCGAGAGGTTATAAAGTAGGTTTTAAAACTAAAAATAGTCTTAAAGCATTACTAGGATCCGTTAAGGACAAAATTAGTGTGCAGGATAAAAGTGGAGTTTATAAATTAAAATGTTCTTGTGGCTACGAATATTGCGGTCAGACTGGTAGGAAATTTAGGGAAAGAATAGACGAGCATATGGAGGATTTCAGGGAAGATAAGGGTAAGTCTACATTTGCAAAACATAAAACGGAAGTTAGTGAAAAACGTTGTCTATTTCCACGAAAAATAAAGAGTTACAATGTTAAATCGATTTCGACGGTTAGGCCATCATCAGTAACAAACAATAACTAATTTTTTTTGTTACTGATGATGGCCTAACCGTCGAAATCGATTTAACATTTTAACTCTTTATTTTTCGTGGAAATAGACAACGTTTTTCACTAACTTCCGTTTTATAATGGGTTTCCACAACTTCGTCGCGAGTGATTTAGTTCGTTTGCAAAACATCTTAAGGAATCTAATCATAGTTACAATTTTGATTTGACAGACAGACAGTTTGTAGAATTTCTTCATTTTTGCCCAAAGGGAGGTATGTTGAATGTACTTGAAAAATTCGAAATTATCAAAAGTGATATGTCTGGTAAATGTTTAAATGAGGATATACCTCAATATATTTCACCACTGATAGGTCCATTTCTGTAAACCTTGGAATTATCCCTTCACACTGTTGAAACCCTATTTAGTTATTTCCCCCCTTTCACTTCATCTGACTAGCTATAATCCCCCTTTCACTTTGTATGCACTTGATTGGTTGTACCTCCTGCCCCTTTCCTTTTTCTCGACCAATGGGATTCAATCTCCCTTTCACTTTGTATGCACTTGATTGGTTGTACCTCCTGCCCCTTTCCTTTCCCTCGACCAATGGGATTCAATCTCCCTTCACATGTCTCTATATAAGCTGTGTCCTTTCTAATGTGTCTTCAGTTATTATTTGTTACTGATGATGGCCTAACAGTCGATATCGATTTAACATTGTAACTCTTTATTTTTCGTGGAAATAGACAATTCACTAAATTCCAGCTTATCTAACATGGAATAATAAACCATTGTGTAATAATTTGCAGCGTTTACTTTTTTCCGTACACAACAATAGTTAATTATTATAAAGCGCTGAGACGAGTTTCGTACGTGCTACCTTGGGTCGAACTAAATCCAGACTCTGTACACTATACATCATCAACATCATACACCAGACATTTTACAGGTGCATGATTACAACGATAAAAATGATCTAAGCGAATGATAAAATAGTATTTGATTCTTTTCAATGTACAGGTATAATTTTTAGTTTTATTACCCTTCGTTGATGAGTTCCAACACAGGTGGAAGGAGGTAATCCAGGTTCATGAGCATGTGCGAAAACGTTTGTCGAAGGTTGAGATATTTCAGGAGCATGTTTTCAGCCATCGGGAGACTGAATTTCTTCGCTCGGAGAAATCTGAGAAGGAAAGCGTTATCTGCAAAGGAAATCAAATCGATATGTGCTATTATAATATACGGCTAAATTAGTATAGAAAAATGCATTTTTTTTTTTTTTTTTTTTTTTTTTTTTTTTTTTTTTTAAGTTAGGTACTTGAAGTGGAATAATTTATTTTTTCCAAAATGTATGTATTACTTTTGTGGAGCATGTTGTTTTTGTCTTAAAAGAAAAGAAAAAAACCCTGGTTACACCAAACTACCTCATTTCTAGCTACCCCAATTTGTTTGTGACGCTACATTATTTTGATGAGGATAAATTTGATTGACCCCAAGCCATAAGATATATACATATATCTATGTCAAAACAGACATTTTCTCAACTGTTTTGCGATTTTTGGAGAAAAAATTAAAAATACTGGTCTCGTGTCTGTTATCGCAAACCCGCCATATGAATAACCTCTCTTTCAGTTTTCAAAGAATTTTAGAACTTTGAATAATTAGGAGAACCCCTCCAACTCTTCCACCATCAACACCCGAAGAAAGAGTAGATTTTGAAGCAAATCAGAGCGAGCTGAAAAATATTCAAGTCCAACAAAATCCCAAACTGTGATAATTATGTTTTTTTTTTTATGCAAAATTTTACAAACTTTGGTACTGCAGTTAAGGAGAAAATCTTCGGGCTTCGGGTTGAGGTGAATGGCGGACTGTGGGTTTTTCTTGGTGTTTGGAATCAATGTATCTTGAAATGTAAACCAACAAATTTTGAGTGGGGAATTGAATTTTTCTTCTTGATCCATTCAAAGGTTGGACTAAGGTGAAGTTAAATAAGCCCAAAACTGTCCACGATGTGGGTTTTCTGACATGTTTTCACTGGTGCAGCGCATCCTCCCAAAACCTAGCAATGATTTCCAAAGGTAGGGGTCGCTCGGTCACTAATAGTAAAGTTGTTGCTGAAGCAACCGACCAAGCAAGATTACAACTTTCGATAAAAGGGAGATCAGTTACATGATTTCAATTCGTAAAGCATTTGTTGAAGACGTTTGATTTGACGGATTGCCCTTTAAAAAAAGGGACTGCTGGTTGACAGTTAGCATCCCTGACGTAACATTCCTTCGGGATTGGGCCAACGAGGAAGTCACGACCCCTTGCGGTGCACGGGAGAATGCAAATTAAGAAAGATCCCTCGAAGAAGATTTTTGTCGCTGGATAACAAACAGAGGCTCTCGAATGGCGGGCGTTTCAAGATGGACTTAAATCAACAGGTCGGCTCTCCGCTCGGTTGTGGAGATAACGAACCATAACGGCAATTACATAATGCGTGTATAATTATTAACGAGATTGTTATGGGGCGAGAGCCACTCGCCGGTTCCTTTCAGGGCTGCCCGTTGAAAAATGTTTTCTCTGCTCCTTAAATGAGTTATTATAAATCGTCCTGTGTCTGCTCGCCATTCCAAATTCCTTTATTACATTCGTGAGCTGAAACTATTCTAGTAGATTCCGATTGCGTAAGTAAATAATCGAATTGGCTCAATACATCCCGATGTTCCTTTGAATTTACGATCTTCACGGTTTTAACCAAATTACGCAACGTTATCCCAACAAAATTAAACGATGAAACGGATGTATACAAATATATATATATATGTATATATTATATACAGCACGACGAATTTATCTGGAAAATTCACTCAGTGTCTCCAAGAGGACAGCTTACTTCTTTTCCCAAAATAATAATTTTAGCTCATTTTTGAAAAAAATAAACCAATCGCAATGGCTCTAAACTTTTGGTGTCATCTGAAACAATTTCAGAAGTCTTTCACGTATATTTTTCCTGAAACTCTCCCCCTCCCCCACCAACTTCATTACCCTTACTCTTACCACCACCCTTCTTAAAGCCGGTAACAACTATCTTCTGAGTTAGAACGAAATCTGACCAATAGATCGTAAGATATGGACGCGATAAGAAAAAAATGAAATATAACTTTGTTCCTGGAGAGTGTAAGATACAAAATAATAGACAAAATGAAGAAAAATAGAGCATGTACAAGGAATAACTAAATCAAGTGTAGGAACTATCCAACTCAATTGAAAATTCTGTGTTGAGTGGGAAGTCGCCGTTAGTCGAAAGTCAAAGCACACCGAAATCTTTCCAAATTAAATTAAAATAATAACAATTTCTACATTGTCCAATGATCAGAAAGAACAACATAACACCAGTAGGATGACATTTATAATACGACCGAAGTGAAGTTACATTTTATGTGCACTATTGAACAGTAATTTACAATTCAAAATATCTTGTTTAAAAAGCCAAGAGAATATTTGTTTTTTATGCAGCGAGCAGGAGAACATTGATGGATCTTGCAGTAGGGAGTTTTTATTCCATAGGAGGAGAGGCAGGCAAAAATATATGTGCCTATCAGTGCTGAATAAACGTGATTATAAATCATGGATTAGAGATTGGGTAGATGGGCGAACTTCATAAGAGTGGTGGCATTTCGGGATAAAGAAACACTCTGGGTGCTTGTGGAAGAAAGATAATGCTGATTTGATGTTCAGTTGACCGATGGAGAACACAAACGCTTCTTGAAAAGTGCAGATGAGGGGAAACGAGGAGGAAAAGTTATCAGGTGGATAACTTTAAGGATGGATTCTTGAAATTCGCGTTTGTGCATGCGCTCACACCATCATTAATCCGACGGCAATGAAATTTGTAGGAACAATCTAGGAGCTAATCCGCATAATCCCTGAAAATGTCATCAAAATCGGACTATAACTTGCTATAGTTTTGGGCGTGACAAGGAATTGGCCCCGACACACAGAGAGACAGAGCCAAAATTGATCAGCAAGCTCTGAAACGCAAAAGCCAATTAAAAATTTTGATTTTGAAAGAACATTTTTTTTTAACTTCTTGCACGGACACAAAGATTATCTATCTTTAGTCATGTGGAAGCAAACACCCATAATAGTCTCTTAATTATTTTTGTAGAATCCAAATATTAAATTTTTGCGAACTTGAATATGCGTAAAAGCGCAATGAGCACTAACATGTTTTCTTTCTTTATTTAATTTTTTTCAAAATAGAAACCCCTTTTTTATAGCTGATTCGGAATCTACGTCTAAGTTCACGAGGAAAAGAATCACCACTCGAATAGTTGAGTGCGTGAAAACGTGCGTAATAATGCCATAAATGCAAAATATGCATCGTATTTTTGGAGACCACATGAAATACATGAATTTATGGTATTAGGTAGGAAATTTGATTCCATAGATGTTATGTCCCGCGAAAAAATCTTGTGTATTTTTCGTTATATACGATATACGAGCATACGGTCTTTTTTGCTATACAACCACAAAACAATTTTACATAGAAACAGAACGATACCTAGTTGTTTTTCTGAAATTAATTAAATTGTCCATAAAATTAAAACTCGTGCTTGTTTAAAAAAAGGACTTTTTCCGTTTATTCACTTCCATTCATTCATTCTGACCTCTATGTCCAACCTAATCTGTATTTTTACTAAGGGACTGACTACTTGATGTTATGTATTTTTGAGATGCGAGCTTGAGAGCATCCAGACCACCAAACTATACACAGCATTCAGATCTATTTTACCACAGTGGACGTAAAAATTATTGGGGACCAGTTTTTAGAACAATGGAACATAATATATCAAGCGTTTCTGTTTCTATATAAAATTGTTTTAACGAATAACGAAAAGACACAAAATCTTGAAGCGCCAAGATCAGAAATGGTGGCAAGAAACTGATGTTTGACGACCAATTCTCTCATTCTGAGAACTTTGAACTCTGTACCTCAGAACCTATTCGTCTACCAAAAAACTCATAGGGACCGAAAAAGTAGGAAATTTGTTTCTCTTCGACTCTAGGGTTGGTCAAAATCCTCAAAAACTTATGGTCTAGGAATATTTCATAGGCCATAAACTGAAAAAGTTCCAGTCATGCAGCATGATCTTATGAGCGAATTTTTGTAAACTATCGTATTATATGTATGTTAAATTGTTTAAAGATATGAGCACTTAGGTTTCAAAGAAATGGTTAACTATCAATTTCTTAACAAAAAAAGAAAAAAATCCTACTTAATGATAATCTGGTATTCAAACAAAGATCCAGGATTTTAAGAATTTGCAGATTTATCGATTGTTTTCTTTTTAGTACATACTAATGAAATTTAAGTACAGTTTTCAGCATAACTGAAACGAGCAAGCTGCGCGGCAAGTGAGTGTTAGGTCACAAACATTTTGAAAAATCGTGAAAGGTGGAGGAAGAGAGTGAGAGAGCTGGCAGTCTCGTTCGATGCAGAATTCTAATTTCTACAACTTTTTCCTGTAAAAAGAAAAAACATGTGTTCGAACAAACCCACACAGCCGGTGTCGCCGGTTATGAAATGTATACAGGAAAATGAGGTTAATATAGATCAGTTAATATATTAATTCAATATCTAGGGAACAAGTTATTGGCCGGCGGGAGGCAGCGCCGTTTGATGTACACATCTATGAATATGTGCAAATCTTTTTACTGTCTGTCATCTCTGTTATTTATCTTTGCGGATTAGTGAATGCGTGAACCGGTTATTTAGTTTTTTTTTAAGTCACCTAGTGGGTAACTATGTATAACAGCGCAGTTGGGCAATGGAAATGCCCTGGTGGGAAATGTAAATGAACTAAATAAGGGTCGTACATCAAGAGTTGTCCGGGCCGTCCTCAGGGGTGTGCGACGCACACCTTAAAACGGCAAAAACCGCCTAAAATGACCCAGAAGGGTTGACAAAATCTGAAATTTGGCACAAAGGTTTGGTTTGGTCCTTAGTTGATTCAAACATCTCGCCAACCCGATTCCTCCACACCTAGGGGTGAACCATAGGTGTAAAAATGGGTTTTCGGCATTTTTTGATACATAGGCATGTGGGGTGTCGTTTTCGATGTTATTTTGGACGTAGAATAGATTTAGGTGGGTTTAAGTCGACCACTCCTGTTTAATTTTATTGAAATGTTATCAATTTCAGAAGAAAGAAATTTTAGAAACCAATTTTATCGCAAAAAAACTCATACTAAATAAAATTCGGTGATTCAAAAGAGATTTTGGATTTTTAGAAATGTGAGTCTTGCAAACTTGCAATTTTCGCCTTAGGTCGGCCCTGATAGTTGTATATATGGATTTAGCGAAAGCCTTTGACGCAGTGTCACACTTTCAACTTGTTCATGTAACTTTTGGAACAATGGGTTTTGAAAACAATTTTTCCGATTGGATCGAAACTTGCTTGGATGGAAGGAAGCAGAGGGTGAACATTTCGGAAACACTTAGTGACGAGCAATCTTTCCCTTATTCAATTCCTCAGGAATTAATTTTTGGGCCTATCTTTTTCGTACTATTTTTAAATTGTGTTTTTAATTTGAAGCTCCATAGAAAAATTATCTTGTTTTGCAGTTGATACAGCACTTATAGTATCTTGGTGAATTAGGCCGTATCTCTATCTCTATTATATTATAAAAATGAAACTCTTTATACGAGTGGGGTGGATCTTCTTGGATTTCTCCGAAAGGGTGCATAAGCGATTTTAAAATTTTCTACTCCCACCCGAACCATGGGCTTGATGGCGGAAGGGGGATGGGAGCCCCTTTTGATGCGTGTTTTTTGGCTGAGCGCTCGATCTTCTATTGGCTGCCACTTTAAAATTTGATCGAGAGCACTTCGTATGTCAGTGACAAAGTTACGTTCCTGAACCCGTAGAACACGATGGTACCATCAAAATTGCCCCAAGATGCTGCATTCCCGATCCATTGGGATTGTCAGTCGAAAGAAGAGAATTTAAGCACATTATTTCACTTCCTTACGAGATTGAAAATATCTTGAAACTTAATAAATTTAAAAAGGCACTATACACTTTTTTGCTGATCAGTAGACAATAGTCACAATTATGTAAAATCTTCTTAGGTATTCCAATTGTGAATCCGAAATTTGCAATGTGTAAATCGTCGAATTATTGCAATTCTTATCCTTTCCCATTTGGATCTACATATTTTTCTTTTCTATGCTTCCAAACTCTATTAATTTTAACCTTTTCTTCTTACCACATTGGAATCTAATTTAAGGTACATAATTATTATGGATTTATTTTCAGAGCGTGCTGGATTCAAAGACTCATACCCTTTTCGCAAGCTTGCTCTTAGCAATATTAGCATTGAGAAATTGTTTTATGAAATTTTTACTACGCTCAAGTGTTTTTACATAGTCGTGTATTGTAATTAATAAATTCGAATAAATGCATAAAAATTACCTGTTCGAACGTTCTCGATGTCTTTATTTTTCTTTACCCACTCCCTCAGGTGCATGAGTGCGTGGGACCTGGTAGCCTCATCTTCTCTCAACTCTCTCATCGCAACCCTCGCGGCTTCTTCGCTGAGGTTCGTCTGGCTCAGGATTTCTTCTTCCTGGATCTCTTCCCCGTGTGGGCTCGCCCACGGCCGCACTACCATGACTCTTGTTGCTGCCATCCGTCTGTAATAACAAAAATAACTATATTAATAATATTGTAGTTTGTTATTTTCAAATCCAATCCAATTCACCTATATTAATATTGATGGTACGTATGTACGTGTGTTTGCTGTATAATGTGGCAAATGCGACCATGCTAAAATGGCTGGGTCGATTTAAATGAGAATTTATGCTAAATTATCTACTAGTTCTTAAGATTATTTTTAGCCTTATTAAAATCCTCTAACACTCCAGTTACATTGCACATCAGTAAAAGCCTAACAACGACGTCCGAGTAAACAACAACGTAATTAGGGAAGTTGTTTACTTTCTTTTAGTTCCGAGCGGCTCCACAACCGTAATTAACGAAGTGGCTTCAAACTGCACAAGTGCACATGCAAAGTAAGATTATAAATGAAACTGTTCACCCTAGGAATTCGAAATGAAATATCCTAGTATAGCATTTCCGAATTTAGTTAAACTTTTTCCATTTAGGTTTAGTTCTTTTCCATTTAGGTTTAAACCTTTTCCACTTAGGTTTAGACCTTTTCCATTTAGATTTAAACCTTTTCCATTTGGATTTAGACCTTTTTCATTTAGATTTAAACCTTTTCCATTTGGATTTAAACCTTTTCCATTTGGATTTAAACTCAGGAAATTATCGTGGAGTTAGAGGTAAAAGTACCGAAGAGGTAAATTCATATTGTGCGAAACTCAAATTAAAATTTCAAAAGTTATTTTGGTAAATATGGTAATTCATTATTTTCTTAGGTTGGATACATAGTTTGATGATATTGATCACCAATAATAACAACAGTTAAATAATCATATTATTCTGCATTTGATTTTCCCACGTGTTGAATTTGTGACTTGGGTACTTTTACCTCTAACTCCACGATAATTTCCTGAGTTTAAATCAAAATGGAAAAGGTTTAAATCCAAATGGAAAAGGTCTAAACCTAAATGGAAAAGGTTTAAACCAAAATGAAAAAGGACTAAACCTAAATGGAAAAAGTTTAACTCAATTCGGAAATGCTATATATAGTTTGATAGGGATCCTCTCTGGGACATCAAGAGACGAAATAAATAAGGAGCTCCATCCTGATCAGCCGAGTGAGCTAAATTATCTTGTTCAACCAAGGAATTTCAAATTTGATAGGGAGCCTCTGAAATGACACGAGATGAATGAAATTACAGTTCCATCCTTATCAGCTCTGCGAGCAAAATTACTCCTATTCACCATAGGATGCCGAAATTTGATGGGAAGCCTCTATGGAACAACAAGAGATGAATAAATTGACGTGATCTTCCCTGATCAGCAAATAAGCTAAAACGTTTCCTGTTCACCCTAAGAATTCGAAATTCTATAGGGTACCTCTGGGACAAGAGTCGAATGAAATGACGGGCTCCATCCTAATTAGCTGAGAGAGGAACATTCTCTCTTTTTCACCAAAGAAATAGAAATTTGATCTGGGACAAAATCTTGAAGCCAGTCGGCGAAAAGGACTACCTTGGATATACATACACTTTCGGATTTGCCGATTCAGGCGGCGAGAGTAATTCGACAAGTCCATTATTGATCATTTACCGGTTGGCAAATAAATTTTGTAAATAATAAAAATCTTTCCGTACAAACCCGTGTACAGCACATTCATAAATTTCTACAGTTGTAACTCATTGTAGAGAGTCATTTCTCCCATCCTCATAGTATCAATGAAAACCGGAAGTTGAAGTAGCACTTGGTCTAATTCCAAGAAAATAAGGGGTTACAATGTTAGTTCGATTTTGACGGTTAGGTCATCATCAGTTACAAACAATAACTACAATTTTTACAACTTTGTCACGAGGGATTTAGTCCATCTCATAGTATTGTCTGGGATAAAAATGAGTTAGGCACACGATATTTAAAAATAGAAAAGATATTTAAAAAATCTAAATTTGGAAAAGAAGGAAGTGTGCCTTAGCAGCACTACAGAGCAGTAACTCTATATGTCTTCTTAACTAATATATGTAATAGGTAGGCATATTTTCAATAAATAAAAACAACATAGTTTATATAAATTAAGGCTTAACTTCGTTTATATAAACAATGTTGTATTTATTTACTAAAGATATAACTGCCGACCTACTGCATAAATATTACATCTTCACTTGATTCAAATACCATCGTTAAGCAATATTTTGATCTTCATTCCATTTAAAAATAAATGAGTATGTACCTACCATCCTGGTAGGAAATTTGAAATTACTAAGTAGTTTTAACGATAGGTAGAGATCCTGTTATCAAAAACATAGAATTTCAACTTGAATATTCTCTACGTAGAAATATTGAAGTGTTGATAGTTTATTAATGACTACCAAAACCAAGTGATGACCATCGACAGTTTTGATAGTCGATTTTAAGTGGGAGATAATGCTATTTAAAAGCAGATTACTGGTTCTTACTTATTTGAAACATTCTACTCAAAGATTAAATAACATGAGTTGGTTGGACAATAAATTAAGTGCCCCATAAAAACCGTGAGTTGTCCAAACCTTGAACGTCTCTTTGTTAAATCAAGTCAGCTGTTCATTAAATGTATGTGAATGATAATATTTTAATCCGATCATATAATTGACGTGCACCTTTTGACTATTCCATTAAAACCATTGTCGTATGAATTTAAACTCTTAGCAATCCAATCTTTTAAATTTAATTTAATTATAATTTAAACTTTTAAAGTATATCTAAAGATAGGGCGAATGAAATGAAACTCTAAGTTTAATTTCATTTACCAAAAGCTGAAATTTATTTGCCTCAAATTTGATTTTCCAGAGCGGCCAAATAGAACAGTACCGGTATGTCGGAAACATTTTGAGATAATGTTACTATTAGTTCCACAAATTCAAGTTCAAATAAATAAAAAAGAAATTAAATTTTTTTAAATATATTTTTTTATGATCAAAATAGGAGGTAGGTAACCACTGTTGTCCATTTTCTGCAGCGTCGAGAAATTCTATCACGTTCTCGAGAATCTATTAGAACCTGCAACCAGTGAATCCACCCATCCAACGTTGTTATGACGATTTGTTGGAACGAATCCTTCAGAACCAAAGTTCGTCAGATACGCATCCGTATAATAACCTTAACTAGTAAGTAAACTGCCCACTTGCTCAAACTGCTTCTACTTTCTCTCGATTCTGAAATGTTGACGACTAAAAATCTTTATTGCATGTCTCCAACGATGTTATTGCTATGAAGTTGCTTCACGTGCACCGGAGAAGGGAACAGGATCAATCAGCTGGTAAAGCAATATGTAATTACATGTTTGGAAGCATCGCGTGTTTTTTGTGGTCGAGACGTATTACAAAACCCATTGAGAGTTCTGGTCTAACAGAATACTGTGGCACTAGGTCATCCTGTTCACCTGGGATGCGGTCACCAATGCAGGCCGACCTTGCATCAAGGTTACTTCACTCATCCTCTTCGATCTTTCGAAAGTCATGGATCCCAAATAGATAGTTCGAAAGCTCGGAAATAAATCAATGGAACATCGCCAAAATACCTAATCGTGCTTAAAATTTCGAGGAGCGTCCATCGGTCAGTTCGGATATTCGGTTTCCCTTTCACTCGTTCACGACATAAACTCGCGCTACTTGCAGCCTCCCTACATTTAAGAATTTGAGATTACGGACGTGGTACGGTCATTTGTTGGGCTTGGATCAATCTTGCTTCACGCGAGACTATAGGAGGACATTCTTGTATTGCAATATACCGCGTTCCCGCTGTACCGGAATGTGACCTACTGCTCCTCCTGGAGCAGTTTTCTCTTCTGGACATCACAATTCTTGACGGTACAATTCTTGCATTTGGTGATTTTCTTATAAAGTCAACATACGACTAATGGACCGATTTTGATGAAATTTTCAAGGATTGCGCGGTTTCTAGAATCCATCGCCTTATACATCCGTTAGAAGGTGAATGCCGTTGTAGTGATGGAACAGTACGCGCATGCGCAAACATGATAGTCAGCCCCATTTTGTAGATTAACAAGTATATTATGTCACTGTTAATGTGTGAAATCAGTTAGTATATAAAACAACTGAATTACATACGCTAACGGGAGCATATAGATACAATATCACTCATTATTTGGTATTCAATCATTTCGGTTTGTACTTTGTTCTTAATCTAATGCTGTAACGTTACAATATGTGAAAAAACTATATTGCCCACCCAACTTGGCTGACGAATTTTCTTGAGAAGGTGAAGACCTCGTCCTTCACGAAGTGATGAAGACAGTACTCGCGTGATAAAGATCCAATTGCTAACTTTCGTCTTCCCATTCTTTTACCGCCGCTAATGCTTCAATTGAAGATGAGGAAATTGGGATTAATGAAGCAACGCTCAGATCTGATGTGAGTCGTTCGAAAGCAAATGAGATCGCTCGATCGGTGCGGACTAGATTACACAACTATTACGAAAGTCAGATCTTGAAAACGAATCTATTCTTTTAAGGCTTGATACAATGTAGACACTGTGAACACATCTGGTGAGAGGCTACGCACCACTTTCCAGACATAATATGTAAACTTGATGCGACATGAATCATGACCTCCAGAAATATCAGGATGAATAACACTTCCCCCCCAAACAAAGTCGTCCCCTCACGAAACTGGTACTGGTTCTGGGGGGTTTTCGAGGGTGTGAATCCGAATCCCAAGCCCGTTTTTCACGTAGACGTATAATTATTGAGGCACGGCACCTGCATTTTTGAAAAAATCTGTTAAATTCCAGGATAATTCATGTTCAATTAAAAGGTGATATTCTTGTAGAAAATTTAACGCTGAGCACGCTTATACAACGTATGATCGGTCTTTTGCCTAAAAACTGCCAAAAAACGTGTTTTTACCGATTTTTGACGATTTTTCTGAAGTTTTTAAAAATAGTTTTGTACATATACTTTTGTACATAGGTACTTGGCGACCTGAAAAAAAATTATGCTATCACTTGGACTTTTTCTGCGTCGAAAGAGACCGAATGCGAATTGCGATTTTTAACTACCGCAAAACGTGTTTTTTGGGAATATACCTAGAAAAAATAAGTTGTCATAAACCTGACAAGATTATGCTGGTGGCCTCATTCGACACAGAAAGAGTCCACGTGATAGCGATCTGAAAAAAATTTTCAGATCGCCAAGCAGTGTAATTTGTTCAAAAACTAAAATCTATTAGAAAAAAACTGTTGAAAAATCGTCAAAAATCGGTAAAACTCCCCGTTTTTGGCAGTTTTTATGACGAAAAAAACTTTGATTTTTTTTTGGTAGTGTAAGAGAAGGGGAGTAGTTCCGTATATGTTCAGGATAGGTCCCTATGAATTTTATCGCGATAGGTTGAGTAATAAATATTGAACATGGAAAAACTAGAGCTAGTTGACTTAGATAAAACTACGAGACTAATGCTCCGATTTTTGTGAAATTTGCAGGGTTTGTTGTGCGGGTTAACCCGCTTTATGAACCGTTAAAATACAGGAATTTTTTCGGAATGCATCAAAACGGATTTCCACAAAGAAAGTTTTCAAACAAGTATTTGAAATTTTCCGAGTCATTTTACTAGCTCCATTTTCTACGAAAATTTACAAAAACGTCAAGTTCTAGAAAATTTTCCATGTATTCATTTCAACCACATTTTTTTGTAGACGTACTAAGACGTCTAAAAAATATTTGGTATCAAAGAGCTAGGAAATTTAGCGCTTTTTCAAGGGTGTTCTTATTTTTGATATTACAGTGATCCAAGTGGTTGTTCCGTTTTAATGTCATAAAGTAAAAACACAAAACAAATCTTAAAAATTAAATTACTCGGAAACAACGCATTTAAAAAAAAAAATCTCGAGGAGGAACTTTCGATCAGGAATGAGTGTATAATCGACGCCTAAACTTTGTACTAAGTATTAGGTTTGCGGCACCCTGTATAAAATATTACTGTTATTCTTTACTTTCATTCGTACTGTTCTACAACTAATTCGAAGCACTTAATGGAAATAATTAATCAAAATCGATAGTAGACGCTCTAGCATATTTTTGATAATGACATTCTTAAGGAACCGAACAGCTGATATTTGGCCCGAATCCGAACCTGGCAAAAACAAGGAGAAATAAAAATAAAAAAATAAATGAACGGATCACGAGGTTGAACGGAACGAGTTTTACAGCCCAGGAAGAAGGCGGGCAACATTGCAACACCCCAAGAGCATTATGTAGGTAAGATACACGGAGCTGAAGGTTCGAGCCACGAATGAAGGAGACCTGACCCTTTCGGTTATATAAAGCCTGTACGTCTGTTGAATCCATCAAGCACGTACAGCCGTGTACTAAGATGCTGTTACGTCCTTTACTACGAAAAACGAGATTCTTAGTGATTGAGCTCAGCTTGAACTACGTGAAGAACACAGTTGTTTCCAACACACATGTTGCATGTGCATTGTGCACATCATGGACGATTGAATGGGCATTGGATGAGAGATTTGAAGAGGATTAGTCAGAAAATTTTGCGTATACTATTTTTAAATTAAAGTAATCGTCATCGTGAAATGTTTCGCTTTTTGCACTTTCCAACGTTGAGCGGATTTTTATGGTTTTTCAAATTTTCGCCCAAATGTGACGTCACTCCAGGCAGTAGGGTATCGCCTGGTACAACGATGCAGAGGGTATAGGTAGTTGATAAATGAAATTAGAATCACGACATTTTGGCGTCTTCTGTGGCGGATCAGAAGCCATTTGGATGGGGGTACGATTCTCGGACTGATAACGAAATTTACCCCCGGCCTATGAGCCAATAACTGCGCGATTTAGTGAATCAAACTATTAGCTATAAATTGAGATAGGTAGGTACGGTAACCTTTGACGCTAAACTCAAAGGAACGAAATTTAATTTCTTTGTAATTACACCATAAGAGTTTTATCACGATCGTATCTTTAGTAACTGCTAATCATGCGCTAACCTCAAATCCATGAAACAAGATTGACTTCTACAGGTTTTTTCCAATTTCGATGATATTTTCAGGAATTGAATGATTTGTCTTCTATGATTAAATATATGGGTCATTTCACGCGAACGGCCAAACTTTTTTTTCGATATTTTTTAAAAGTCCTGATTTTCTAGTATGCTGTACCCATTGGTAATACAAGCTAGGAGCCAAATTTTCAGACCCCTTCTTCGCCCAGCCTTTTCTCAACAACTGTCCGAAGTTTAGGGGTGTGCGCCAAACACTAACTTTTGTTTTAATTGCTCAACCGTTATTGTGCCCAAAAAAATAAGTAAGGTGGCCAATTCTTATGGTAAATCGTCTGCTCTTTCTGGTAGTCATGTCTAAATTTACAAAAAACTTGAGCTTCATCATGAAAACTCAAAATAAAAACTTCTTTTTCACATTTCATCAATTTCGCATTTTTTGAGAAAAAAAATTTTTGATCTTAAATCATACCTACTAGTATGTAGAATACGAGGTTAAGAGGACGTAATGGGCCGACAAACGGTTTGTCGCCAGTGATACTTAATGTACGGCCTGAACTCCCAAAAAACGTAAGCTTCCCCAAGAAAACTCTACAATTCATCAATTTCGCATTTTATTGAAAAAAAAATTTTTTTTTAATCTCAAATCATACCTACTAGTATGTAGAATACGAGGTTAAGAGGACGTAATGGACCGACAAATGGTTTGTCGCCAGTGGTAATTAATGTACGGCCTGTAACTCTCAAAAAATGTAAGCTTCCCCATGAAATCAAAATAAAAATTCATTTTTCACATTTCATCAATTTCGCATTTTTTGAGAAAAAAAATTTTTTGATCCTAAATCATACCTATCAGTATGTAGAATACGAGGTTAAGAGAACTTAATGGGCCGACAAACGGTTTGACGCCAGCGGTACTCAATGTACGGTCTGTACTGCCAAAAAACGTAAGCTTCCTCACGAAAACTCAAAATAAAAACTTCTTTTTCACATTCATCAATTTCGCATTTTTTGAAGGAAAATGAATATTTTGATCTTAATTGATATCTATATAACAAATTTCTATAATCTGTACATCCACGCTACGGATACGTGAAAGTTATGTACCACACACGCAACCCAGCAGTTTTATTTTTTTCATCATGATTGTTGATTTTTTTTTTTTCTCCATTATGAGGTAGATTTCGGGAATAAACCCTTCACTTCGCAGTCCGGTCACTTCAATCTTGCAAGCTCTTCATTATTTTTTGGAGCAGTTGGTCAGTCGCGTTCCCGTTTCAAGTCTACTTCCTACACCCTCTGCCCCAGGCTGCGGGACGGGTGAAGAAATCTCTCGCAGCTATGAGGTCAAGTGGACACCAGAGGCTGAAAAGGTTCACTAGGTAGCTATTAAAGCTCCTAAGGAATTTAATGCAGATAGCGTCTCTTTATAAAACGCCTGCGAAACATAGTGTTAGAAACGCTCGACAGCATGTTTGAACGATACTACATTATATTAGCGATTCTTAGAAGAAAGTTCAACCTCTTGTTGCCTCCTAATCTGGCATTTTACTTGGTGGCTATAGATGTTGTGGTATTTAGTAAAATGATTAGGAAGTTACGCCAACTTTTACATCTTTCTCTCGTTATGGGGGTGGGATCTGACAGGGTTGCGTTAGAATGCCTTGAGCTAGGCGTAAAATTTTTAATACTTTTTTTTTTTTTTTTTACTTAACTTTTTGAAGAAAAGGGGTTATTACAACCGTCGGCAGGGCGGCACTTGGGGGTGGGGATGCATTTTCTTTGCTTTTCAGACATACAGATAGACACGGAACCAAAGTTGTTCAGAATGGTCTAAAACGTAAAATGCGAGTGAAAATTTTGATTTTGTAGACCAACATTTTTTTTCTCCCGAATGTGAAAACAATGCTTCCGCTACCTTTAGGTGGACTCGGAAGAAAAATCAAGTGGGGTAATGTCACATGATTTCGCAGGCCAGTTTTGGTCACCGTTGCGGAGAGAATCCGATCTTGGAATTTTCCCGCAAAAGATCGATTTTGTTTGACGAGCTGTGTGACAAGTCTTGTTGGAACCACATTCTGTTGATACTCACATTCATGTTCTCTGAAAATGGAAATAATCGTTCACTTATCATGCTGCGGACCTTTCTCTGTTGACAGTTGAGGCATTCTCATTCTCATCCTCAAAGAAAAATGGTACAATAATGTCCCCACTCCAAAAACGGCAGCACCATACTGTTACCCTCTGTGGATAACAGAGTAACAGAATAATCTGCAGTTTTGCTTATTTACATAGCCATTTATATGAAAAAAGGCCTCATCGCTGAAGATTATGTTCATATGGAAATCGAAGTTATTACGCTACATTTCCAAGAACAAATCAACCAACTCTTGGCGTTTACCGTGATTAGTAATCTTGAGCTCATGAGTCAGTTGAATTTTGAATGGATGAATTGTCAAGTCTTTCTTCAAAATTCGATGCATGGAACTCACTGGGATCCCCAACTCCTGCGAGCGACACCGAACAGATTTTTGCGGATTGACCAAAACATTATCGAGAACGAGCTCTTGATTGAAGAGAGATTGGCGACTTCGTGAAGGTTGCGGAGTTGTAACATCTTTCAACGAACCTGTTTTTTCGAATTTGGTCATCAATCGACGCACAGTTGACTCGTTTGGACCTCACTTCGACCCATGATTGGCTTGAGTTAACGCACCGTTGCCATGGCACTCTCACCATTCTGATACCTGATAACCTTTTCACTACCAAGACCCGTTGCTCAGTACGTAGTAAGACGTAAACGCGTAGTAAAATCAAACAAAACACCTTAAACACATGCAAATCGACCTGACAAAACACCTGACTATCTTATATTGCTGGTTTGGCTGAAGATGAGATAAGATTGATAAGATAGATGTAATAACTGGCATCTTAACGGTAAGGAAATTCTGTGTGATTGAAATTCGGCGCAGAAAACGAAACGTAGCAACTAAGGCTACGTTTCCATTCCTACAAGTCGCGGGGACTTGTGCCGGGCACATGTCCCCGGCACATGTAGCACGGTTTTGTTTTACTGTTTCCATTTCCTTGAGACATGTCCCTCCCCCCCCAAATAAAAATATTTTTAAATATATGTTATATAAGCAATTTTGACAAAATTAATCCGATAGGTTTCGAATAAAAATTTTAAGCTGGAATAGTTCGTTAATTTAAGGGATGTTTTTTAATGCATCACATATGTAAGTTTCATAGGTTACAAACTTGAGTATCAAAACTTCATTCCTTAAGTTATCAGTGTCCAAATGCGTAAAAAAGCTAATCATTGGACTTTATAATAAACCATGGATTTTATACTATTATTTTATACCTCCACGGTTAATAGCGGTTACTTTGTTTACATTGATAGGGTCGATTGAGTAGGTTATTGAGTTTACATTGATAGGTACGATTGAGAGGGTCGGCCATGTACGTCCTGGAGTTCAGTTGAAATTGGCTTCAAGAAAATCAACTATCGCTCCCTCCACTCCCTTCCTAGCTCCATGGTCAGAAGGATGTAAACAGTGGTCTGCGCATTCGCAAGTCCCGGGCACAAGTCGGAGGCCGTTTCCATTCTCCGGGCACAAGTTGCGGGCACATGTTTTGTCGCGCAGTCGGCTGCAACATTTTTGTCAAGGGCACTTGTGACGCGACGTGTGCCAGACCGTTTCCATTCTGCAACTTGTGCCGGGCACATGTGCCCGGCACAAGTTGCAGGGAGTTTTGTTGTAATGGAAACGGGGCTTAAGAAACAAATTTATTGTAGAAAGATTGTGTTGCTACCAGCTACACCTGGGTTGAATTTCACGTATTATAAATTAGGAATAAAATTAAGAAATTGGTTTCATTTGATAATTATTACCAAATTACCATACTCATCTCATTCAACATACATTGGGAGAAAATACTGAAGACGCATGAGAGGTCATCGATCAGCTGATTGACCGTCAAAGCCATTTAGTCACCCATTCAACGCAGGTAGGATAAAAAAAAAACTTTGTAAGCACAGACCTACTTGTTTAAATAAAGGATGGGGAATATGATCAATGATAAATAGGTACCTAATGAGTGAAACAGACAAAGGTTCAACATCGAAAGAAATCCCAAGTTGGGTCGGGGGGTAGGTAGGTCGTATGTCGACCAACTAGGTATCTTGACTCTCTGTTCCTTCATGTGTCACCAAGCTCTGACACGTCTTTCTGAAAGAAATTGTTACATAATACGACCTAATAAGCTCAAGAAGACCTGAATCAAGTCAATGCCTTCAGTATCTACTAATAATTGTAACACACAAGTTCAAAAATGTCAGTGGGTTACGTCATTCTCAACAAGATTCGAACGTAATTGAGCGTGATATGTGGTTCAGAGAATGAACGGCGGTTGATTTGGATCATTAGGGTTATTTCTCAACACATTTGAGATACCATAGGGCTGACGTTGGATTATTAAACCCATTGTTCAGCATAGAAAATGTAACCTTTTTTGTTATCACACGTACAAATTAACCTTCAATGCATTCTAATCACCCGCCATTTACATACTCACTAGCAAGTCAAGTCAACGCATAGTGGGGCGAGTGTAAGGGAGAGTTGTACATTGGGGGATGGCGGGGGGGGGGGGGGGGGGGGGTGAAAATATCCTATATATTGCTACCTACATGCATTCTGCGAGTCGCCCCCCAATATTTTTCACTTTGCATAATTAGCTCGTAAGGGTGATCTGTCCATTCAACACTTCCTGGAGGACTGCCCAGCCTTTACGGACCTCCGAGTCCAGCATCAGCCCCCCCCCGTGGGTTGACGTTTTATCCTGATCAGACAAGGTCCGATCCCTGTTGTTGTACCTGAGAGCCGCTAAGCTTTACTACGAACTGTGATATCTGATCTGTGATATATTTATGATTTATATATCTAGTCCTAGTTTTATTTCACTTTGCTAGTTGTATAAAGTATTCAATGCTGAGTTTAGTGAGCTTTAGCAGACTCCAATAGGATCAATATTAAGATCCTAATTGATTTTGAAGTGCGAAAGTCTAGATGGAAGGGAGAGGAGAACACACCCAAAATGTTTAGGTTATTAACTGTACTCGCAAGTAGACAGCACCTGCTCTCCACCGGACACCTGTAGGGGTCTTTCAGAGGTTGTCTCGGCTTTTTCGCTTCATTTTTGAAATCTGATAATGTATGAGTCGGGCCAAGGTGAGTTATTTTTCTCGGTTCACGGATTAACTAAATCAAGTCTCGCATCAACACTATGCATGAAGGTGTCGAGAGATACTCTTGGAATTATTTAGCTCCGCTTCTCCGCCTCCAACTCTCTTAAAAATTATGATTTCACCATCAAAAGAGGATTGATAGTCTGTCCCATCAAGCAACCAACATCGGAGCTAGGCAGATCACATTGCATTCATAAAGTTGTTTCTCTCTCAAAAAGCTTACCTTTTTGTCAATGTTTTCCGCTTGAGTAAAGAAACCCTATCACAAAGCAGGATTTCGTTAAATCATCGGACTTGATGGGGTCGAACTTCATTCCCGACTGCAGAAAGATCGACATTTTCCTGATTCGTAAAGATACATTTTCAGTTCGATTACGAACCTATATCACTGTCTCGGGAATTCCTCGGAATTCAAGAATGTTATCCAGTCCAACTAAATAACTTATATGTTGTGCTATTTGTTTATACTGTATGGCTAACATTCTGTAAATGCCTATACTTACAGTCAAGCATCCACGTCGTTATTAATTTTACGCTACACGCATTTCTATCTCGTTGAAGGCATCTTACCCAAGGTATTCAGAACTAACGCAAACTCGTATTTCGAAACATTCCATGCTCTAGGACGAAACGATTCTTCAAATTCTTCCCTCACCTAAAGGCTGTGACGACACCTATAAAAACCAAGATCCATCTCCCATCCGATCCACCATGGCCTCTTGAACGCCAATTACAGGTTCAACGTCAAATGCCGGTTGTGCGCAGTTTTTTCTAAGTCGGATCAATTCATGATAAAAAAATTCAAATCCAAGTGGGATGCGATTGAAGAGAACAGAACATCACCAATAACACGACAAACTCCACTAGCGAGCTCGGCAATTGGATTGTTTGCCACGTTAAATAGCCATTTAGTTAAGAATTCAATGACAATTAATCAAAAGAGGAAATGATTTCATTAGAGTCAATTAGTGAGTTCATTATCACCATACGAAACCGATTTATATCTAAATTTAATTCCTCTTACTTTTCGCTAATCGTCAATCTTGGGAAAATCCAATTGCCTTATATCAAAAATGCATATATTATTGTATGCTGGTTTGAAGCTGAGGCTGCAATGTAGAGAAATTTTTGAACTGGAAGATCTTGAGGAAATTGAAGAGCCTAGAGCTCAAAACTATTGTTGAAAAGGGTACATTTTCATGGTTCTGGTAAAATACCTATGACATCCATTAGACTCGTACTGACGACCGTAAAAGTTTTTATACAAATAAGTAGAAATAACGGTTCAAATGAGATAAATAATTCCACTTACAATAACACCTTCTCCAGATTCTCACCTTTCGGTATATATAGGCTATATAATTTGCAAATTTATTTCAACCCTTTACAAAATAATTTAAACCCTTCACATAACATTTTCAATCTTTCCCAAATGTATAAGCCTTTTACAAAATTATTACAACCCTTAACATATTATTTTAACCTCCACTTATGCAATAGTTGTAAAATATAATATATTTTTATAATGTCGATTGTCAATGCATTTCTTATGCCTTCGGATTTTCACGCCGTTAGTGAAATCTTTAAAATTTTGTTCACTAGATCACTGAAAGTTCATTGTTTACTCTAGACTAGGTCACTCTTGTTTTCTCGCTCTTCAATTCGACACCTTTTGATACCGGTTTTCTTCCGGTTATGTTTCAGTTTCGATGTACAACTGTATGAAGCCTCGGGTCCACCTGAACTGTGAATAGTGATAATTTCTGCTAATTATACTGCGTAATGTAGCACTCGTCGCAAGCATGTTTTCGGTGTGACATTCGTAACGTCTTAGACAAAGGTCACTGATGGTTTAAATCCCAGCAGTTAGAAATCTCAAGCTGTTATTCCCAACGAAACTTCTTATCTCTTTAATCGTTGATACTTTCCCCTGTTACAATGTTCGCAAACACCAATAAGAATGTCTTTGTGGTGACAATGGATAGAATGGACTCAGTGACTGTAGATGATCCCGAACTGTCGGAAATTAAAGAAAACATCGTTCTTGCTATGAATGGCCTTGGCCTTGACCCTCTCGACATAAAATCGCATCACCTTACTCAGACCGTAACTAGATTCTTCCCTGCGGTGAATGGGTGAATGACCGTCTTGACGAACTGCACGGCGTTAAATGTCAAGTCCTTTGGTCCTAGGTGTAATATGTAATATATATATATATATATATATATATATATATATATATATATATATATATATATATATATATATATATATTCATTGCTGACTTGTGGTTGTTGTATTGCACGGCGTTAAATGTCAAGTCCTTTGGTTCTAGGTGTAATATGTAATATATATATTCATTGCTGACTTGTGGTTGTTGTATTTCACTAGATAACATGTTATATATTTTTATTCTATACGTCTGACCATTGCTATGCAATATTTTTTGTGACAGCAAATAAAACGTTATCAATCTATCTAAAAGTACACTCACTGATTTTAGTTACAAGAGAAAACAGAAACCCCAAGTAGGTACCTCTACCTAATTCATTAGGCCGTAGTTTCACGGAAGAGTGACCCTGTCACGTGCAGCCCAACACTTTCCTTCTGCGATTTACGGGTACCTATATCAAATTTCAAGACGGAAAGCCCGTGATTCGCCTTAATGGTGACATTTGCGCTTCATCACTTCTAAATGTCAATTTACATAACATGGAAGTTCTAAGTCTGGAGCGATGGCAAGATGAGCGCAAATCGTCGATTCCGCCTTATACGAAATATACAATAGCTGTGCACCCATGCTCCGCTACGGGCAATTTGTGGTAATTATATAATTACTCTACAGGTGACAAAAGTTATAAAAGACTCGATTTCGTGAAGTGAGAATTCCATTGGAATTCTATTAGCTGATACGATCGTTGTGGTTGGATAATAATCAGGGTGGCTTTGTACCTTGTATTTTTCATCCAGCAGTCCCAAAAAGGCACCATTTGAAATTTCAGCAATCAAGTTCAACTTGTAGGTACTTAATAATTTTCAACCAACCGTCCCCGTTTCTTTCTAAATAATTAAACCTTAGTTACGTCAACTATTGCGACCAAAATTGCTGCAGTTAATAAGGCGTTTTCTAATCAATTTTTATAGATCCATTGTTACAAATAAAAACTGCTCGGCGCTATTCTGTCATTGAATTTGTTGTAGAAAGTTCCTTACGCGTGATCAGACCCCATCCACATTTCATGTGAAAAGTTTGACGCATGTCCGGTTTTTCCTTAGTCAAAAAGCTGGTTTATACGTGCAAAGTCGTTAGGGAAAGTCGAATTCTCGATGAAGGAGTAAGTCTAGAGGATTGTAATGTGAGAAATTATTTGTTGGTCCAAAATTCGGCGAAGGCCGAATGCGTTTTATTGACAAACAGAAATTTTGAAAATACAAGAGAGGGGGTGACTTGAGTTCGCCTAGTCACACCCTGTATATCGTTAACATGAATGTAAATCATGAGGTTATCTTCTATATAAATCCGATTAGGTAGCATCAACAGATCCAGCGTGATCATACTCATTTTATTTATACTTCTATTTTGTTTCGAAATAATAAAAGGTTGGTTTAAACTTCTAATATTGCTAAAAGCAAGAAAAAGTATCCTAATGTACATCTATCAGTAGTTTACCAACCGAAAGGAATATTACTAGATGGCAAATTATTTCGAACTGGGAAGATCAGGGTTCCAATCTAAGAGAAAGTGTTATCAATGCAGAGCTTGGGATCTGCCGTAATATCACTTTTCAGCAAAGAGTACCTATAAAACGTTGTGATATAATATTATTTTAACTTGGAAGAGTTTCTCAACTAACGACAACAGAACGGGAAAGCCTTGAGGAGCTGTTAGGTGTTGATTGCACGAACTGTTAGATGCCTACACAGGTAAACTTTCTACGTATTAATGTGTTAATGGTTTTAAAATGGACTGGCCGTCTGGAAAAACTCCTAATAACTCGAAGGGAAAACGTCCCCGCGATTATAGGTAAATAATTAGGTGTTTGAAGATTCAATCGGTCACCTACAGTATGATATAAATCAGGCATTTCCCTACTTGTTAATATTAAACTGTGTTGTACTGGCGGAGGGGAGCGAGAGGAGATAAGACCTATTAGATATCCTACTTCAGGAATTATAGATCGTTTAACTAATATGAGCATGGAACATGTTTTAGTCATGAGCTCACTATACAAAAATGTCGCAAAATCTTGTTAATTACATAAGTTTTGTAATGAAGTTTTTCACTTACAACCAATCGTTGCTAGGCTATGGCGAATGTAACCGCCTCAGAGAAGCTCCATCTTCAACCCTAATGCTTTTCAGTTTCAAAGCGCTCTTTACTTCTCCCCTTACTTCTGATTAGCAGAGATATAATCCGGATAGTACCAAACTGCATCATCCTTCTCATCCAGCTATGACTTGGCTGAGTGGCCTTTCTCATTTACCAGACAGTGAGCTTCTTAGCCGTTTGAGGAAAACATCAAACTACTTGTGGGGTACACCTTCGATAGTTACTACTAGTGGAATGAATGATCCTCTAAGGTCTTCCACAGCCTGATCATGTTTGCGGTGCTTTTCGTTTGCTGCATGCTGAAGAATGGCTCAGCAGTCGCGAGATAAGTACGAGCGCTGACATATTTACGATTGTGACATCAAAGAACGCCACCCTCTCTCTATCCCAAACTCCAGCTGCCTTTACACCAGCTTTCCATCCTCCGCCTCCCTCATAACTGGTTTAGTGACTAACCCCCCCTAAATGCAATATCAAATCTGCAAACTCGTTCCTCAGGTAGTAAGGCCATGTTTCACCAAGCCTCCCTTTTTTATGACGTCCCTTTGAAGCAAGGTCATATAGGCAAGGCTTCGTATTGATCCAGGGGGTGGGGAAAATCCAGTATGAGAAAAAATAATACAAATCCGTTTAAGACCATTCTAAGATCGAATTCGTGAAAAACCCATAAATGTGTGAGTGTGTTTGTGTATGAAAAATTATGTCGACGCAGCCCAGGCCACAATTATCAACATTTTTCTATGTTCCATTTCAATTTCAACCTAGGTATGCAAGCAACAAACCTTGGAAATTTTGAATTTCATACCGGACAGGTGAAAATGGAGGTAGTATATCAGAAAAAACATGCTTTTCTACGACGAATTTCTTCGACGCTGCCCACGCTACAATTCTCAACCTATTTTCGTGACTCTTACTTTGTCCGATCCTAATTTTAGTCTAGTTGTGCAACAAACCTTGGGAATACCGGATTTGCGGTTGGGATGGGGACCGGATGTTCATGTATGAACAGGAGTTCCAAATGTTATTATGGAAGAAGGTGAATGGAGGGGTAATAGTAAGAAATCGGAATGTCCACAATTTTTCATCTGTTTTCCATCACTTTGTTTTTTGCCCAATCCAGATTTTAGTCCAGTTACTAAAAAAAACGTGGAAGTTTCATTTTACTAAGGGGAGGGGGTAAATAGAGAGAGAATTATGCTAAATTACAATTTTTTTCTGAAAATTAGGGTTTTGATTTTGGTGATGGATTTTTGTGTAGAGCAGTGATAAAGGGGGAAGTGAAACCTACTATCTTTTCTCAACCAATTTTATTGATATATATATATATATATATATATATATATATATATATATATATATATATATATATATATATATATATATATATATATATATATATATATATATAATATATATTTACCTTAATTTCTACAGTTTTTATCCGATTTTGACGAAATCGTCAGCAAATGCGCGAATGAGGTTGTAGATGGTCCCTTACCTACTTCATTGTTTTCAACTCATCAGTTCATTCTGCGCTAAATTTTACGTGAATTACATTGATAAAAAATTTTCGTTTCTCAATTGACCTATTATGACATATCACGCTACTTCTTTATTTACTCTTTTCCGCAACGTAATTTTTCAAGATCATTTAAAGGTTTTCAATAAATAATCTATACATTCATGATAGGTTTTTCGACTATTTTACTATGTTGCTTGAATTATTTCGTCTCTTGGTAGAACCACTCTCTGTAAATTAAATTTTCATAATGGAGGGTGTGGGGACACCGATTGTCTCGATAGTTTCAACTGTGATTCGTAAAAGCAGTTCGTACTTTAGTAGGGAGGGAGGGGGGGGGGGGGATCTGGATTGTACATCCAGTACAATCACGATCTATTCATTATTCACACCAAAGTCATATGCATCCCATACTTGGAGGCGTCCCTGTAATGCATGTATTACTTACCAATATGTTTACAATTGGTAAGTAATGTGTTTTGGTTACATTAGCGATGCGCTGTGCCATGTCCAATGTGTGCCTTGCGTTATGGCCGAGACGAGCATTGAGGTCGCATTGTAACATGCGATATACTTCACGTTAGGAAGTAGGTTTGGTGGGATCCTCTATTGCATACTCTCCAAATTTCACAGGAAATGCCACCTTCTCGTGTTCTGGTGGTCCTAAATCGTATCCCAATAAGGCTGGAGTGAGAACTCACCGAATAGCAACACGGTTGGGGTGATATGTTCAAGGTTACTTAAAATATTTCAATGATGTATATATTCATTTATAGGATGAACGAGGAAGCTATGTGCAACACAGACCTTGTCAAACGCTTTTTATTTTGCCATCCTTATCTCACCAAAACGTCCGTAACTACATTAAAGTACTCACTAAATTGAAAATTTATTGATGATCTAAGAAATAGCAACAAATTTTCCATCACTTTGGAATAGAGGAGTAAATTTGGATGTGATTGGTTTCTGTGAGAAATAGATAGGTGGACCTACCGCATGTATTCCTTCATTCGGTGATGAGTCCACTGATGATTTTGAGAAAAAAGTGTTCACGACTGAACCAAAATCAAATTCTAGTCAAATTTTAAAGACCCTGAATTAAATTAAAATTAGCCTAGTCTATCTTTGTTTTATCAAAAATTTAATTACCTACCAATCAAATATATTTAAAACAGACAAATAGAACTATATAGAATGTCATAAAACCGTTCACGTTAATGTCACTACAGATTTAAGTACTCTTTTCTCCTACGTTTCTTCCCGTTTATATTAACCATCCATTCACGTAACAAGAAGGTGTGGAGGATCAAAAATACTGTCTACCAAGTTGAAGACTTGCAACTGAGAGAGTCAGAGAATTATTGGAGTTTGTATAGGTGAAATTGATGGCAAACTATATATAATTACGGCCGTCCTTTAAAATTAAGTCGAAATATCCGGTCGATTGCTTGACCAAGTGTGACATCATTATATCATTCCATGTATCTTGAACACATCCATTATGAACACCCATCTAACTTTTCCCAATCATCCACCTCAATAAACATTACTCTCACATTACCAACCAAATTACCGCCTAAGACTGCAAAATAAAAACGGCTTCATCTCATTGATGATATGCTATCAAGATAAGTTAATCGAACAAATTATAATCATGAGGACCAGGGTGTGGATTAAGCTGGGGAAAGGATGTCAAGGCACAGATAATGAATCAGGAAAATGAGAATGTTTTGAGTGAATGAGTCCAACAGAGCGTCTCATGCTCACTTTCCCAGGTGCCATATGTGCCAGATGAAAGTATTCCAATCAGCCTGACAAACCTTTTTCTGGAATGCCGCAATAACTACTCAATAAATAAGTCAACTCTCAATCACAACTCGTACTTTTATATAATGTGATTTTCTTGCTCTCCTATTCAGTTATTTCCATAACTAACATATGGATCTTACGAACTAATTTATTGGTAGAAGGTATGTTGCTCTGGGTATAGAAATCGGATTATGAGGGGAATGTATACTACATCTGAATCTGCCAAGGAAGAGGAAGCATTGTTTTCACTTTCAAAAAAAAAAAAAAAAAAAAAAAAAAAAAAAAAAAAAAAAAAAGGTTTGTCAAAATCATACTTTTTACTCGCATTTTACATTTTAGCAAATTTTTGTCGAAAATTAAGCTATTGAAAAGGATCTAAAAATTAAAAAACATATTTCCATGATGTTCTTCAAGGAAATCCGTTTTGAGGCATTCTGAAACGAATCTTGGAGTTACTTTTTCATATGTGCCAAATATAATTATATTTCATATATACGCCATATTTATGTGTTATGTAATTATCGATGTATTTATGTATATATGGATGAGTTCGTTGAGCAGCACTTGTTTAGCACAATAAATTGGTCATATTTAAAAAAATGGGCTGAAAAAATCACCAGAATGGCAAAAAATAAAGGAATAAAAATTGTTAGTTCATATTCTTTAGTTGCATATTCTTTCTTTTTTTGTGTACGTGTGCACATTTATTTTATTTTATCTTTCATTTTACCAATTTCTTGTGCTAACAAAATATACTGTCCCTCGAACTCATCCTCTCTCTTATGAAATGATTGATTTTTTGGAAAAAGAACGGACTTTTTATCTCGATCCTAAGGAGAATTATCGTATGGAATGACACATACAATATACTCATATAAATACGGGTTCAACGAAAATGCGTTAGACTCCAGGAATCTTTTCAGAATATCTTAAAACGGATTTCCATAAAGAAAATACTGTGAAATTTTCATTTTAAAATTGTGGGCTATTGCAATAGTTTCATTTTTTACGAAATTTCACTATATGGTTTTTCCCGAAGATTAGAGTGAACAAGCTTCTCGTCTTAAGCAAATATTAGTCATTAGGAAGCCAATTAGCCCTAATGCCACTTCATAACGGGATGACAAACAACGGTTTGAAAAATTATCCTCTGTATATAGACACAAAAATCGAGTTGTGTTGTGTTATATATAGACCAGTAATCAGCGCAGAAGTGCGATCTAATACAGAAATGATAAACCTTTGTGTAATAGTTCACAGCGTTTTTTTTTCTTTTTTTTTTTTTAGACTCTATGCATTTTGTGGAGGGGTTCAACATTTTTTACCTTGGTCAGTTATAAAGGTTTATATGGTGGTTTGCCTTATTCCTTATAAAGGTGGGTAGATTGTGAGGGTGAGAATTTGATAGACTTCTCTTTTTGTAGGGATTTATTAGCTTAGTACTTCCCCAGAGCTGAAGGCCTTATCAGAACTTTTGGATATGTATGTAATAGGATAGCATCAAAAGTATTCTCCCTTGAAAATGTGCTCCACCCACTAAATTTTGCATTTTTCTCCATTTAAAACTAAAATTAACTGCAGCAAGGCAGCTAAAACCAACTGGCAGCTAGGTACATGCATGATGAAGAAGGAAGACACCCTTACTATAAAAAAAAAAAAAAAACCAACAATGCTATCCTATTATACACACCAAAAGCTCTTGTGAGACCTTGGAGGCGAAAGTACTAAGCTAATAAACTCCAACAAAAAGAGAAGCCTATCTAATTCTCACCCTCACTATCTACAATTATAAAGGTTCATTATTGAGAACAATAAGCCTGAAATTGGGCAAATTAAATAATATCTCGAAATCTTGATGAGATGGGAAAAAACGTGCTTAGGGTTCGTGTTCTGCATACTCGGGAACCCTTAGATTTGAAAATGAGACACGGAACATGACTAATTTTTTTATTAAGCCTGCGTTATCAGTTGAGATCAGTTGGACAGTTATAGAAAAGTCTCAAGAATTAGTAGCACTTATTAGATCGTCATCCTTGACAGAGCGCTAGATCGCTCTTTTGATGCAACTCAGAAACGAGTGTTTTCACCCTACCTTGCTATTACAGGTTGTGTGAGGCAGTAGTTCTCGTCAACCTACGGATTTAGCAACGGTGGAATATCGCAGGTATTTTCCTGTTAAGGTTTCCCCAGAAGGCATTCGGTTAGATCGCGTGATTCTCGTTTTGCGCAGAGTCCATGTGGTTTGGAAAACCGAATTATTGTTTCACTATTCTAGTTGGATTGGAGGAAATATCTACCATGCAAACCGTAGAGCAATTCCCAGTGCATTAAGGTGTCCCAACATGGTGGTTTACGATTATAAATCACTGGAATCGAATCGAAACCACATCTGCCGCACCCCTCGAGGAAAGGAGTAATTATTATTCCATCTTCCACGATTTTCTTCCTACTACCTGGAAAGTATTTCTTTTTTTGTCGGAAGTAGCCTCTTTCGGCAGGACAGCCCAAAGTTTCCAAGTTATTGTTTTTATTATTTATTCATTATTGATATTTTTGTATATATATATATATATAAATATCGCTTTGTACTTTTAATAATACCTAGAAGATTTAACCATGTCATTTACTCATACTTTAGGTTGACAATAATTATCGTCTTAACCTATACTAACTAATATTGCTGTCTTACTAGAGAAGATATCAAATTTGCGAACCTATAACAACTCACATGAAAATGGACATTTCACAGAAGTTATAAGTATGTGTATTAATAGCTAGATAATTATAGGCAATAGATATCAACTGTATATAGCAGGTGTCATTTATGAGTGAACTACACATTTCCTTCTTTTTATTTCCCTTTTTCTAAGTTGGGAAAACTTTTGGTTTAGTTGGGTATTTCACGATTCTTCCCCTCTCACAATTTTATTCTGGCGACGCCCTTGGCCGTGCATATACGAATGAAGCTTTTTTTTCGGCGTTTCGGCGTTCAACTTGCCGTAGTGCTTGTAATACGCGTGTGTTTCGTTCAGTTGCGTATCACATCATGTACACCAGATCGACACCAATTTGTTCTCAGCATTTTCGGTACTTCACGTTTCCCAAAATTGACTGCATGCTGGACGGGCTCCCTGTCAATTTACATTACCATATAAAGCATTATTCACCGCTTAAATGTGAACAGGTTTTTGCTCGATTCTCCATTCAACAGTCAGCTTTCTCCCAATGACCTTCACTGGAAACGGATCAACTCCAAATGACCACATCATGAAATCGTCGTCTTTACGGACGGGTCAAAATCAAAGGAAGGAGTTGGATCTGGATTTTGGAACTCCACAGACAGAATTAGAAAAACCTTCAAGCTTAAAGACCATGCTCATTCACAGCAGAGGTACTTGCTATAAAGATGGGGTCTAACACGTTTTGAAAGGCACAGCGCGGGCGCCGGGTGCGGTGATCATTATGTGTTTTAACTCATTGAGTGTAGTTAGGCTTCTGCAGAACCCGGCTCCAAGCAATGCCAATAATCACATCGTTGCTGATACACTTATTTTAATGGATGATTGCAAGGTGAAATCAATAAAGGTTATAGTAATGTGTGTGACGACCCACTTTGGTATAACTGGCAACAATAATAAAGATGCGCTTGCAAGAGAAGGAGCAAAAGTTGGTTCTTATTTGATTATTTCTCTTCTGAAAGGTGACATATACGCTGTAATCAAAAACGCATTTTGTCGCTAGATGGCTGCTGGTGCACTTTGAGAATAAATCAATACCATTTTACAAAATGCATCAACCAACGCTACCAAAGAAGAAATGGAAGAGCTTAGTTCCATGGAAGCGACAACAATATTGAGAATTATCTCGATTGAGAATGGGAGTGTTGGTGTGCCCAGCAATAATGCCAACAACAACAAAAAAACTTGGGGCTGCACTCCTTGACCCTGCTGGGGGGGTCTCAGACTCACTTTTGCTTTCACTTTGAGCCTCGGCTAAACATTGTGGAAACGTGAAACTCGTTCCATTTAAATTTTCAGCTTCATAGGTTAAATAGCTCTAGATCTCACGCAGCTGATCTTGGGGGTATTAGACTTTATGATTCGTTTCTAGACGTCCCAAGAGGACATTTCTAGACTTTCTCTATTTCAAATTTTAGCTTTAAAGGTTGAGTAGCAAAGTATCAAGGAGGTGCATATTATAAAAATTTAATTTCTATTTTATTTGAATGCTAATGAGAATTCACATAATTTCATAGCATATTGTAAAAAATGAATCGTAAAATGAAGACGAATTCATGGCGATGGCTTTTAGAACCCCCCACCCCCTCCCATACAACATTCAAAACCTTAATAAAGTACTGCTTTTACAAACTGGTTGAAAATATCAGGATATGTCGGTATCCCCCTCCCCTCCCCTCGTCACGAAATTTGTATTTGCAGCGAATGGTTCAGACCAGTTTATAGAGAGACCAAATTCATTGAGTTACATAGAAAAATTGTCAATCAAAAAAAGAATAATCAAAATCGGTTGAGAATAGCGTGAATAGTAGGTACATTTCATTTTCCCCTCCATCACTCCTCATCACGAAATTCCGTCATTGAAATCAAACTCCCGATTTTTAGCACATCTAAACAAAAAGATTTTTTTTTAAATTAAATTAAATTAAAAAGAGGTCGCAAGTAAAAATATATTGATTTATCGGAATTACCCTCTTTATTTACCCCACCGACAGTAAATTTGAAACTTCCAAGGTTTTTTGCATATCTGGACTTAAATCTGAGTGTAACGAAAAATACTCACTGAAATCAGATGGTAGTAGTGAGAACAACACGATTTATCACTGTTACCCCATCCATTCACCCCTTTTTACAATGAAATTTGGAACTCCGGACATATGTTCCGTAACTAGCCCAAATTCTCAACTGAGTGATAAGAGAATCACGATAATCGGTCGTCAATTATAGCCTGAGCAGCGCCTGAATAAATCAGTAACTACCCCTTCCACCCATCATCCTGAATTAGAATTAACATTAAAATTAGAGTCGAACAAAATCACGTACATAATATGTTGAGAATTGTAGCGAGGGAGCGTCGAAAAAATTTATCGAAAAGAAAAACTCATTTTTTTGGGTCCCTCTATTTTTTCCCTTCCATCATGAAATTAAAAATTTCCGCTGTTGTTGCACACCTATTCTAAACATATAAATAAGTATAAATTAAATTTCACAACATTAAATTTCGAAATAAAAAATAAAAGAAGTAAGGAGGACACCCAGGTTTACCCGACGCCGGCTACAGGGATGAGGGAAGTTGCAGAAGGAAGAAGAGGAGGAAGAAAGAGATGAAAATAAGTCACACACATACACACACACACTCACACACGCAGACGAATACCAATTATTCACGGATTCGCTCTTGGAATAGTCTGAAACGGATTCACACGCGTTATTTATTTATTGTTTCATTGTTATTTATTTTCTATTTATTTGTTTATTTTTTTTGTTGTTTTTTGTTTCGTTTCTTCACATTCTTAGGTTGTTCCAAGCTCCCTGATCTTAGTAGGTCGTCCCTCTTATATCCGAAGCATCGCTTATTTGACCTAGCTTCAGAAGGACGTCCTCAAAACGGGTCGGCGGCGTATGCACAAGTTTTAAATGTCCCTTCAAGAAACACGAATCTCCAGTAATTCGTACGACTGGATAAAAGCGGTCAAGCAACTGCGTATTGAACCTGAACCCGCCACCTGCCCCGTAAGCCAACTTATTACATCATTCGGTCATCATCATAATCTACCCAACATCCGAAAATAATTCACGCAGGAAAGAAATGAATGAATAGTTTTTAGGACGTTCCTCTGAATCGAGGCAAGGCTTCGTCTATGGAGGGACGCCTATTAGAATTGATCCAGGGGGATGTAGGAAACCGAAAGCATGAGAAAAGTTCCAGTCATCCAGCATGATCGTATGAGCGAATTTTCGTAAATTATTCTATCATAATATGTTACATTGTTATGAAATTTAAGCACATTGGGAGCAAAGAAATTGTTAACTACCAATTTCATGGCGAAAAACTAGTTCTATTTAGTAGTTTAAATAAAACTAGTTCTGCGAGTAATATACATATGAAAAAGCGTTACACTCTAGGATTCGTTTCAAAATTACTCAAAACGGGCTTCAATAAAGAAATTTTTCGAACGTTTTTATTTTAAAAATTTTGGAGCCATTGCAATAGTTTCATTTTCTACGAAAATTCTGTTAAAAAAAAAAAAAAAAAAAAAAAAAAAAAATAATTATAATAATAATAATAAAATAATTAAAATAACCGAATACAAATCTGATTGAGACCACTCAACACCGAATCTGTACACCGAAACCAAATGTGTACGTGACAAATTTAGTCGACGATGGCCAGGCTACAAATCTCATCCGATTTCCGTGATTATTAATTTTTTCTATTCCAAATTTAGCTTAGTTGTGCTAAAAAACTCAGAAATTTTGAATTTCAAAGCCGAAAGGAAAAAGCAAAGGGGGGGAGGGGGGATGCAAAAAAAAAAAAAAAACATGATTTCATCGCCAAATTTTGTCGACGCTACCCGGGCTACACTTCCCAAACGATATTCGTAATTTTTACTTTTTAGATATTTCAATTTTAGACTAGTTCTGCAACGACTAATTACCGATTCTTTTAAGCGCTGACCGAGCTACGATTCTCAACAGATTTTCGTAGTTCTTTTCAAGTTCAGTTAAGAATTCTGTCTAGTTTAGGATAGTTTGCCAGGAGTTTAAAATTTCATGGTGAAAGGGGTGAGTGCAGGGGGTAATACTGATAAATTGTTAAGTTTTCTCTATTCTCTCTGTTTTCTGCGATTAGGGAGTTTCAAATTTCTGATCGGTGGAGTTAAGTGGAGGGGGTGATTCGGAAGAATCGTATTTTATATTTTCTCATCTTTTTTTAAACTTTTGATCAAGACGTGCGAAATTTTTGAAAATTTGGGTTCTATTTTGATGATGAAATGCATGTCAGAAGGAGTGATGGAGGAGGTAATGAACTATTGAGGCCCGATCACACAGGACGCGTTATAACGCGACGTTAGGCGTTCCAGTAACGTCGCGTTACCGAGATACGGTACATTGCATCACCCCCGTCACACACACGGCGGTACCTCTCAGCGATACTTTCAGTAACGCGACGTCAGCCAAGCGGGTTGTACAAAATTACAAAATATTGCGCGCTGAGGGTGTTCTCCTCGGTCCTTCTGGTTATCTTCAGGATATTCACCGCTAGTAGTTCATGTAGGTCCTAGAAATTTTGTCTCGACATGCGGAAATAGTTCTCAAAACGATCTTCATATGAGCGCAACTCCCGACATAGACGGTGGTATTCCGCAAGCTCTTCCCTCCTTTGATTGATTGGGTGCACCCAATACCGTCTATTCCTGCGATCTACTAGCGCTAGAAGAAGTAGAGCTTCTTCCTCATCATAGTCATTTTCAGAAATCATTATAGATTAGATAAATTATAGACGCTGGGAACCGCGAACCCCTTGAGTAGCACAAACAAGACTGGGTCTCGCGCCCTGATAACGCCCAATAATGACGCGGTGTCTGTGACGTTGCTATATCGCCGAACGTCGGGGGGAACGCGCCTGTGTGATCGGGCCTTTACTATAAGGTACTCTAAAAAAAAAAAAAAAAAAAATTCGTGAGTACAGGGGGAGGGGGGGAGCTAAACCTATAATTCGTGATATTTTCAACCTATTACTGTGTATCTTTCTTTGCTCGATTTAGCAGTTCGTCATTAATTACGGCTGTGTGAGTGAGAAGGGAGGGAGATCGCTCCTAGCTCATTCATGTTAGATTATAATTGAACGAGTACATCCAGTATAATTTTTGAACTTACCATTATTTTCATCAAAATCATGTACAAACTAGAAATAAGGATGTCCATGTAATGCATGTATTACTTATCAATAGGTACGTTTATCTTCGAACCTATTGAACAGCTATTCCGATGTTTTACACTATTAAAATCTAATTTTTGGTTTGAAATTCCTTGAAAAAGAAATCCTCATCTGATTTTAAATTTTAGAATCTACTCGATTACATCGACCCAAAATATTAGAAAAAGGGGAGTTAGTATATAAATACCTAAAGGTTTCACAGAACAACCACTCGACCTAACGAATTCGTAAACAAGCCTGCTTCTAGATTTTAGCATAGCAGCCAAAGCCTAATCCTGGAAAAAGATCGAAGGGAAGCTTTGTCCGCAACCAACAAGACGCAAATCGCACGTTCGCGACTCGGTGCTAAATATAATGTGATATTAACAAGACTTCGACACTAGCGCATCCTTGCATCAAGGCAAGGCTAAAAACCTAATATTGTCGAAGTTATTTCACCTTGTTGTCATGGTGAAGAGACTATATTGCTAGAGAAATTGTAAAATTCCGTAAGTCTGAAAAACCAAATTTTACAGGAGAGCCAAAAAACTGTATCACAGCGTGCTTCAATAAATTTGATTCACCTAGGGGCCGGTTAATCAATACCTGATCACTGTTCGATCATCGAGAAGCTTCGATCAAACCACCGGTCAACTCAGTAGGCTCGTTTATCAATGCACTGATCGAGCCTTCAACTCTTGATAGTTGATCAACTTTGACCGATGCCTCCGTTCTCCGATTAACCTCAAAATCAGCCGATCATAGCATTATGGGACTTTGGTTGAATTGACACTTTCTATTTACTACAATATTACTTTCGCCAAACAAAACTGATGAAAAATGTCGTTATAACAACGAATTAGGTTGATTTAAGATGGCAAACTTATTGTGAAAAATAGAGTTGCAATTTACTGATAGTGTCGACATGGTGGACCTTGGCAGAAACACTAACTACTCCAGGCGTTACGTCGCGAGAATATGGGCTACTGATCCAACGGTGATGATGGCTACGGGGGACCATATAGGGGGATGACCCGCACGATCTTTAAAAATTTCATCAATTGGATTAATCAAATTGGATCAATTTCATCAATTGGACACTATACCAACATTGTTCAGATAGCAGTGAAACAAAAAATCTAAGTAAATTTGTGTTTTTAGAATGAGAGTAGTTTGTTTGAAATCGAAACGCAAGGATCAGGAAGAGAATCTAGCAAAGTAGGTTACCATGAACTTACTTGTTCAGTTCATAAATCTCGTAGTTACATGCGGGCGGAAAAAATCTATAACTCAAATCACTTGTAAATGTTGAACCCGCATACGTACCTACTCCTAGTTTCGCGTTACATAAATGCCCTTCGAATAACACGACACAAAACCTTGAAATCTTCGCAGTTGAAGTTGTAAATAGTTAAAACCTTCCAGGGGTATCTACATTAAATTACTATACGACAGAAGCCTTTGTGAACAATTCCAAGCATCATATCTCATCGTTATTCATGGGTTATATTAGAAATAAGTTCAAAATCGCTGCAAACAGCCAAATTTTACAAACAGCAGATGTCCAGTCTTTCCCAGTGTGCACCGTTCGCTGCCGGAAACGTTCCTCTCATACTACTAAGTATATTAATGTATATACCTACTAATTATATATTTTAATACCTCATACTACTAATTTTATAAGTCACATGTCATCAGACCCATGTCAGTTTACACATATGTATCAATAAACACACACACAAACACATTTTATATATATATATATATATATATATATATATATATATATATATATATATTATATATATATATATTATATAAGAGTTAAACTCTAGGATTCGTTTCAGAATGCTTTAAAAACGGATTTCAATGATGAATGATTCAATGAATGATTTTGATTTTAAAATTTTCCGAGCCATTGAAATAGTTCATTTTCCACGAAAATTCGCTAACAGGTAGCTTTTTAATAGTAATTCATTTTGAAAAACATTTGTTGTCATAAAATTGATAGTTTCCTAGCAAAACAATTCACCATACCTAGATTTAATTCGAAAAAGATAAATTGCTAAAATTTTCTCGTAACGCATGAATGAACTTTTGAAACTTTTTATATATTTTTTATCAAGAGTTTGAATGGTCCTGAAAAAACTGAGATAATGATATGGGTAAACCCGTTTTAGGGAACGAGATGGATTCCAACGTGCGTTTCCAAAGGTCTTGCCACAGAAAGTTGGGCAATTTGAAAGGTGATTCGCCTCAAAAATCACACATCGGCAGGGGGTGTTTCTGAGAGCTCTGCATCATTTTCAGTTAGCTCCAAAGGAAGAAATAGCATACCTAGTTGAAATGTGAGAAAATCATTATCTCAAAAACTTCTAAAAAACGCTGCAAATTATTACACAAAGGTTTATTATTTCTATGTTTGATAGCCCTTTCTACGCAGATCACTGGTCTGTAATAATTAAACCTCGTTTATAGTATATTTACTATCGAAACTCGAGAGTTCATTGCATTACAGAACCAGGATCCCATAATTTTACGCTTTCTAGTAAAGTTAAGGAACAAACACTATACACAGTATATTGTTTTGAAACTGTGTTTGTACATTGCACATTGATTAAAATTAAGTATTTCGGTAGGTTGATTATAGAAAACATTAGTCTCAGAGGATCCTATAATTTGTCTTCCGTAACATTGTTTTCAAGCTGTTTTAAAGGCGCTCTATTCCAAATTTCAGCACAATAGGTCGATCAGGACAAAATTTTGCCGTGGAGCCCCTCAGCTGAACACTCCGCCTCCATAACTTGCAAATTAATTCTACGTGTTTCAGAAGCACTCAATTTAAAATTTAATCATTGCAAGTCTAGTAGGAAAGAAATTAGCCGTTCAGGCTACTCAGCTGATCAGTGCGTCTCTTTACATCGTAATTGTTATCGAGGTGTCCCAAAGGAGCTCCATCTTAAATTTCAGCACCGTCAATGGATTGGAGAGGGAATTAGCTTTAGGAGTCCCAGAGCTAATCAGAGTCCCTCCATAATTTGTGATTTTATTGTAGATGTAATTGTTGTAGATGGTTTACATTTCGTGATGCGTAGAATTCAAAATGCAGAACACTATTTTTCTACAATCATTAAACGAAATCGACTAAACACACGATGTCTAAATAAATGTAACTGCATAGCGGTAGACCCCTACCAAGGAGACATTACTTAAATTAAATATAACTCCTACACCTTACTAGTCCTTCTGAATACAACAGCTGACCAACTGAAAATCAATGAGGTGATAACCCACCTACACTTCACAAGTCCATCTATAGGATGCCATAGGGTACACAAATTATAATAAACTCGATTTCGAAAAGTCAGAATTCCAATGGAATTATATTAGCTGATACAACTGCCATAGTTTTCAGGGTGATTTTTGATACGTTTTGAAACGGACAAACGCTCTGCGACCAGAGTGCTTTCATTCAACTCTTTAGGCGTGTATCTATAAATGAAACTTTAAAAAAATTACTGTTGCATCGAAAATTTATAGATCTCGATTTTTTAACATTTCAGTCCTTAGGTTGATGATAATTTTAGGGTTGATTAAACGTGATGCCGATGTTACTGGCACATCCTCGGCCAAAGTATGTTTTTTGAGCCACATTTTTTAAAGTTTGGTCCAATACTTTCTGGGTAGTGTTATCATTAGTTTAACTGTTTATGAACGAAACAAAAAATTATCAAACTATGCCAATTTGGAACGGGAATATGAGTACCTGAACTGAGGACTCTCTCTCTCTCTCTCTCTCTCTCTCTCTCTCTCTCTCTCTCTCTCTCTCTCTCTCTCTCTCTCTCTCTCTCTCTCTCTCTCTCTCTCTCTCTCTCTCTCTCTCTCTCTCTCTCTCTCTCTCTCTCTCTTCCTTAGGACTTTTGACAGACGAATTTACAAAACTGTAGTCTATTTTTTTTAAAGAAATAAAAATGTGAAGTTTTGCAGTTGACATTTTTCTATCCATAAACAGTAAGACTCAAAATATTACTGAAACCCCCTTGTCTAACGATTTTCAAAAAAGGCGGTAAAAGTAGGGAAGAGACGGGTTTTCCCCGATGATGAAAACGCTTTGCCTTCGATGAGTTCTGGGACACCGCATTCTTTGACATCTTCCCAAGCCATCTCTGAAAATTGTCGACGTTGAAGAGTACGATGAATATACCGTCGACACAGAGTATGATAATGTTATGGTTCACTACGAAAATCGCGATCACCTGTTGGTTGTTAGAGAGAGATTGAAGATATTGAAAACTACTTTTCGTTTGATCTTTTGATCGATAAAACTGTATGTTTATTGTCTAGTGTAATCCATTATTATAAACAGTGTAAGAACATTACAATATATTGATAACTTTTTAAGCTCTAAAATGATTTAGGATCTAAAATTCCTCTGATTTGTTCCCGAACCGTACCAGGAATAAGAAAGTCGTTCACTATAGTGGGCGAAACGGGCAGCCTCTATTCCGCACCTTGAGACGAATAACTTCAAGTTCAATTTTCTCAGGCTTCAACTCCATAAATCATCAAGTCTTTATACCAAATTGTTCAGAATTGAGTAGAGAATAATAATAAAATATTTTTAGAAATTCGAAAAAGAAATTGTTATTTTTTTGGTAGGTACCAACTGACTCCTCTTGAGTATTGAGATAAGAAAATATCGTCTATGCAGGGCTGAGACTCGCAAAACGACTTGGACACAGGAGTACTTATTATAGGCTGAACTTCAGGTAATAGGTTTTAATTTTTTGAATTGTGTATGCATACGATGCCAGACTGCGTTAATCTGCGCGAAAGGGTCATCTAATGAGGAAATAATAACCCTTTGTTAATAATTTGCAATGGTTTTGGAATTGCTTCAATTCAAAAGTATGGATTAACAATGACAGTTTTAGGAATCTGAAAAAATTTCTACATACATAGGTACCTACTGTCGGTCTGAAAGGAACCAGTGTTGCCAGATGTCCCTTTTTGCAGGTACATGTCCCGCTTCTCAGTCACTAATACCCCCGATCCCCAATACCTTGGGGGGACAATGAAAAATACCCCTTTTTGGTCTAAAGGCCCTTTTAGTCCCTCTTTACAGGATTCTTTTCCATAATTTTCTCTCGTTGAACTACATGCTAGGATAAAATTTGGTAGGTACATCAGGAGATGAGAGTCGAGAAAGAAAAAAACAAACATACATAGGTGAGTGCTCCATGCTTTATCCATACATGTATTTATGTCTTTGGAATTTTTTTCGAGGGTTGGTGAGTGCGAAGGATCTAGAATCAGCCATGGAAGAAGAGAAATGGAACAGTAAATTAAATTTGCAATAGAACAGCCTGGTGCCTGCAGTTCCTTCTCTTTCACTTCATGAACACTTTGCATATTATTGAAAGAAGAATCTTCATCAAGTGGCAAATTCTCCTCGTAGATCTTCATTATTTACTAGGTAGCAGAATTTCTGAAGACAGATTCCTTTTTCAATTTCGGTCAATTCACTAGTAAATTCTGACAAAAGAGATAATTTATTCTCAATCTCCAACTTCCAAACGTGTTGGTTGTAAAAGAATTCAGAAAACAATATACAAAAGTGCAACATTTTTTACCAAGTAAAATTGATTTGTTGTTAATGTAATTATTGGTCGTATGTAGAACTTGACAAGTTTCGACTCCGTTATTAAGGGCTAAATAAAATATAGTACAGAAGCGTGATGAATCAATAATCTCAGAAACTTAATATAATTTACTTTCTCTGATTCTTCCATACATTAACAAGAATCACTTATTCAAATTCAACGACAAATTGATACACGAGTGCATTTTGTAATTATCAAAAAAATGTACCCCTTTTGGAATCCTTAGGTCCCTCTGTATACCCCTTTTTACGATCTACAATACCCCTTCTTGTTGGTAGGTGTCTGGCAACATTACAAGGAACCCAAAAGTGGATGTGAGACTTTTTCGAAAAGTTGATACAATACGTAACAGTACAGAAGGTGAGTGGAGAAAACGAGAAGGTAAGTTAGTTTACCTGTAATGGTGAACCAACGAACGGCAGTTGTAACAAGTGTTATTCCCCAATCGATAAAGTGGTCGAAAACATAAAAGTGTAATCATCAAATTAAAAAATTGTTGTCGAAAATGTCAAATATATACTGTAAAACCTTCGCGAATAACACATAGTGTTAAAAATTACTATAGCAATAGGTAATTACTTTTTTTTTTTTAAATCAAGTGGTACGTGAAAACCTTTAATCCATATTAGTGTTCAGCCAATCAGACCCCTGCGCTAAAGGATCCGTGAGGTCTTTTTCACCATTCAACTTTCTTAATCAACTTTCGGTGCTGTAATTTTAAAGGACCTCCTTTGGGATATCTGGAATGCAATTACTGTGCGCGAAGGCGCACTGATCATCTAAGGGGCCTCTGAGTCTAATTTGTTTCATAATCGACCTATGGTGGTGAAACCTGAAAAGGAGCTTTTTTGAGAAATGTAGAATTACAATAATGAGGTAGGGAGGGGCTCTGATCAGATGAGGAACATAAGGGGCTAATTTCTTTTCCCTTATTGACATAAGGTATTGAAATTTGAAATGAAGCTCCTTTGGAATATATGTACAATATAATAACAGTGCATGGAGAGGTACTGATCAGGTGAGAGATCCCTGATCTCAATTCGTTCCATAATCGAACTATAGTGATAAAACTGAAGTGAGCTCATTCGGGACATCTAGAATACAATTACGAAGTAGAGATGGACCTATGGGGATAATTTCGTTCGTAATAGACCTACTGCGATGAAACTTAAAATCGAGCGCTTTTGGAACGCGTTGAATACTATTACGAGTACGATGGGTGGATGAGAACTGATCAGCTGAGAGACCTTATAGGCAGTAATTTCTCTTATTGATGTATTATTTACTATGGGCTTAATTATATTATTGACCAGTGATCTGTGTAGGAGAGCTTTCTAAATAGGAAAGAATCAACCTTTGTGTAATAAATTGCAGCCTTTTACATAAGTATCGTCCTCTACGTTTATTATTGTGTTTTATATTGCAATATATGCATCTCGAGCCAGCTTTCAACTCAGCACTATTATTCTTTATATTTATTATATTAATAAACTTCGAGCAAGACCAATAATTACTGTAATAACAGAAGTAGGTTGGTAGGTATACATTAAAATACTAAGTTAATATACGTTAAAGTGAAATGTAAGCGAATCAAGAATTAATTCAAGATGTTTGGTATGGAGCCATGTACCTACTCGCTGAAGGCTCTCCTATGGGCATTCGCATAGCTCTGGTGAGATTTGACAAGGTTACCTATATCAAGTTTTCTCGTATGGCTATACATTATACAAGGGCCTATACAAAAAAGGCTAAACAAGAAACTCTATACCTTCCTATCATGAGAATAGGGTTAGCTAAGATACATAATGGTATTACAAGCTCACTGGTTATCCTTGTGATGTGCAGAATGATTTGCAGGATAACAGATTCTACTATAACAGTCATGATGGTGATTTTGTGAGACAGTTTTCGAGATTTTTAGGCCGTCCGTCTGAAGCTATGTCACATATGTCACATAAGAGGGACGGTCTATTAAAATTGATCCAGGGGGTTTGGGACAACCTAAAACTGAATCCATGGAGAAAAAAAACCATAGGTAGGTGTGTTCAATTTTTATGAGCACCATCCAAGTTCTCAACTCATTTTCGTGATCATTTTATGTTCGATCCCAATTTGAAGTTGAATTTGTCGTCGGAATCGGGGGGGGGGGGGGGGGGGGGGGTTAAACCGATAATTTCAAGCGCTGCTCAACTACAAATCTCGAACGATTATCGTTTTTTTCCCCCCAATTAGGAATTTGGTCCGGTTATGATACGAATGCTTTTCAACTTTATTGTCAGTGGGGGTTATTCCAATAATTCCTTATTTATCTTTTGGTTAAGATGTGCTAAAAATCAGGGATTTCATTTTGATCCGAATGCCCTCCTATCTAACCATATAAGAAATTCAATCCCTAGTCCTGTATCCTCCCTCAAGCCAACTTTTGCCACCTCTCTCTGCTCCAGCAAAAGTGATGTCTTACAAATCAATATTTCTGTACCTCAGAGGTCGATTATCGTAAGTGACATTTTGGCGATTTTACAGGAGAGCCAAAAGAAGTTGTGGGCACACCTATTTTGATCCCTATGGCCCATTCTGATGACTTTATCATGCTCAAATTAATTAATTTGAGCATGATAAAGTCATCAGAATGGGCCATAGGGATCAAAATAGGTGTGCCCACAACTTCTTTTGGCTCTCCTGTAAAATCGCCAAAATGTCACTTACGATAATCGACCTCTGAGGTACAGATTTATAAATTGTTTTTAAAGTGTGTCGAATCATTGATTCGGTTAGAAAAACCACTCAATTCGCTTTAAAAAAATTTGAATCTATTTAATAATACGTATATATTTAGGTGTTGAACGGGGAGAATTAGAGATTATGTAATTTGAGAACAGATAGACGATGTCGGCAAATTGTCCGTTGGCCAAAAATTGTATTTTTTATTATAATTATTATAATATAATATTTATCAGGTTCCACACTTGTGGCGAATTTTTGAAGAAAATGAAGCTATTGCAATGACTCCAAACATTTTAAAATGAAAAATTCTAAAATTGTCATAAAAAATCCGTTTTGAGGCATTCTCAAATGATTCCCAAATTTTAATACTCTCGTATATTCATGTTATTTTATTCATCCTGAAGATATACAGTGTATTGTGCCATACGATAACTTTCCTTAGGATCGAAATAAACAATCTGTTCTATTCCAAAAGAAAAGATAACATCACTTATTGAGCACATAAAACAGCTCAAATTTAAAAACATAATCTTAAAAAATTTCTAAAATAGCGAACAATCTATATATCATTGTTTTTGTATGTATTTTTTTATTTAAGCAGGATTTCATTAATAAATCAACTATGAACAAGGACAGTCAGATTTTATTGCACAAAATCGAGCCAAAAATGGATTTATTTTAATGAAAATGTGCTCAAAATTAATTTAAATATTGCTAAAAATTCGTAAAATGCAAATGTTTTTTTATTATCTCGTAGCAGGATATTATTTAGAAAATGATTTTTTTATGTAAATTATGATAGTTGATGTTTCTTTGTGCCCACCAAGTACTCTAATTTCAAATAATTCAACATTAATACAATTTAAAACATTACGCAAATTCGCTCAAACGGTCATACTAAATTACATTTTTTTTAATTTGAAGGAAAAGTTGTATAGGTACATTGCGTTGCTGGAAAGGAATACCCCTTTGTAAAACAGTATGTACGATTATAGCTAATATAAAGGAAATATAATCGTTGAAGGTATAGGCGGAACAATATGAATAGTGCTTAGCTTGTCTACACATACTAAGGGTCTTGTAAATTATCTATAACTTGATGATCAATTTTAATTAAATTGTGAGAATTTTAAGAATTTTCAGTTCTTTACCTACTACTTGTGTGATTGTGTGACTATATTTGTTGATAGGTAATCTTGGTGCGTGGTGCTTACGGTTAAGTACATACAATGGTCAAGTGTTGACCTTATGGGTGGTGAATGTCTAGGTCGGGGAAGCTTGAAGGTACTCACAGACGATTTAGAAGAGATTTCAGACGAAAAGCCGATAGTTACTGCGGTACCAACAATACTACTTGTTCTACTCTACAACTGGGCCGGTTCTGGCGGAGTCAGTTTGGTTCACGGCGGGGGTTGGATCCGCGGTTGTCCCACTACCCTCTCAATGAAGCAACGCCCGGGCGATCCCGGGGGTGGGGGCGCGGTGGTGCGTTGCCATCTGTGTATCCTGTCAGCTGATAGGGGCATCCGAATTGAGAAGCTAGTGGCAAAGGCACATCAACATTCTCCGTAGACCGAACACCAAGGCGTAAGGGCGGCAGAAATAATTCGAAAATGGAAATTATTAATGATTAATGATTAATGATTTTCACAGTATTATAACTACATAATCTCAGTACGGATGGATGCTGGAGCACAACTAAAGTCCCCTCAAAAGTCGTTCAAATCCAATGTTATGAAAGTTGAGCAAATGTCAAGGGTGTCAGAAATGTCAACGCGAAGTGAGAAAAAAGCGTCTGCCAAGTTGAGTGGGCAGAAAAATTCCTCATTATTTAACATTGACGTATAGAATTTGTTGAAAGGACCGATTACGGCCAAATCAGAAATTCTTGGTTGTGCATGAACATAGGCTACTTCTGGTCCTCCAACAATGAAATTTGTAGGTGACCATCTAGGAGCTAACACGGAAAATTTCATGAAAATCAGTTCATCAGTTTCACAGGGTGGCCCCCAACTGGAAAAATCAGGGAAAACCTGGAATCGTCTGGGAATTCTTCGCGTCGGGAAAAGTCAGGGAAATGTCAGAGAATATTTTTAATGAAAACTTGGTGTAATAATTTAAAGCGTTTTTAGGTATATTATAACTCCTAAACAATCAAACTTCAATAGCGTACTTTATCATATTATTTTATAGGTGAGTCATAGGAATGACAAAAATAATTATCAAGAGTTGTGGTTAAACCGTTCAAAAGTAACAACGCTACACGCACATAAAAAGTGAATAATATCAGTGAGAACAATCAACTGAGTATTGAACTAGGGAGAAAAAACCCAGCAGAGTAGTGGATCGGTCCTGTACGAGTCCCAAAACTAGTTTCTATACATAACCTAGGACTTCTCGTGTTATAAATTCACAGAGCAACTTTCCAACGAACGATTTTTGTGGGATGAGAAATTAGGAAGTTATACTCTCTCTGGCAACGATTGGTAGTAGGTGAAAAAAAGCGGGACATTTTTTGCTGTCGGACGAAAATTTTGAATTATCCCCAGAGCAAAGAAGGAAAATATACTTCAACAAATAGCTTCAGATCACAAATTGAGAGACCATAAAATCTATATCTATAAAAGAGGATGTATGTATGTATGTATGTTGCCTATAGACTCCGAAACCGCTCGACAGATTGTAATGAAACTTTCAGGTATTATTAGGCATGATTCAAGGATTGTTCCTGTAAAGTTTGGTGCAAATCCGTTCAAAGGGCTCTGACCCAGAGGGCATAAAAGGGTGCAGTGTCAGGTTTTAGAAATTTATTTAACTACCCAAGCCAAGACCGAAGGCAGAGTGAGGCCGAGGGTGAGGCCAAAGGATGAGGATGATGATGAGGGAGGATGATGAGGAGGAGGATGAGGGAGGAGGAGGAGGAGGGAGGAGGAGGAGGAGGAGGGAGGAGGAGGAGGAGGGAGGAGGAGGAGGAGGGAGGAGGAGGAGGGAGGAGGAGGAGGGAGGAGGAGGAGGGAGGAGGAGGAGGGAGGAGGAGGAGGGAGGAGGAGGAGGGAGGAGGAGGAGGGAGGAGGAGGAGGAGGGAGGAGGAGGAGGGAGGAGGAGGAGGGAGGAGGAGGATGAGGGAGGGGAGGAGGGAGGAGGAGGGAGGAGGATGAGGGGGAGGGAGGAGGAGGGAGGAGGAGGAGGGAGGAGGAGGAGGAGGAGGAGAAGGGAGGAGGAGGATACTATTGAACGTCTGCATAAAATGACAACGAATCCAGGGTCATTGTAGACACCAAAGGCAGAAACCAAAGGCTAAGCTTCCGTCCATCAAATCACCTCTTAATAACAGTTTAAAATTACGATCAATAAACAAATTTAATTTGGGCGCAGCAACGCTCGCGGGGGGAACGCTAGTATTAAATAAAAAGTCATGCAGCATGATCGTATGGGTGAATTTTCGTAAATTATCGTATTACATTTAGGTTAAATTGTTATGATATTTAAGCACTTCGAGGGCAATGAAATTGTTAAATATAAGTAGACTACATATAAGTAGAATTATTTTTTAAGTATACGATTTTTGTTTTAGAAGCATTAAAGATACAATAAAATGACGAGAAAAAAATTGAATTTGATATTTTTTGTCAGGGAAATCTGAAGTTCGGTCAGGGAAATGTCAGGGAAATTAAAAATTTCCATTTGGGGGCCACCCTGTTTCAGAGTCTCACGTGTGCCAACCAACTTTATTTTTGCGCATGCGCAATAGTATTACTTACAAGGCCACGATAAAATGCATAGGGAACCTTCGTTATACTCCAACTACCAACGAGTCCAACTACCCTTCGAGTTTGAACGAAATCGTACCAATAGGTCCTAAGAAATTGTTATAAGAAACTGTGCATACGCACACACCGTCATTGAGTTGATCCAACGGCAATGAAAATTATAGAACCGTTTCCGAGCTAAACTAGGTACATAATTCCCGAAAATTTCATCAAAGTCGATCCTTTAGTAACGGACTTTCATGTGTGTCAATGAACTTATGATTTGTGCATGCGTAGTTATATCTCAATCATTCACGATAAAACTCATAGGGCACCTCCTTTCAATATATACTATACCCGAGTTCGAATGAAATATGACTGATAAATCATGAGAAATCGACATTATAAGAAATTCATGTTAGCGGTTGCAAAAACGTAACATGCAATTTATAGGGGACCATTCAGGAGATAATCAGCACAGTCGCTGGATATTTCATCAAAATCAAACCAAAACTTAGTATAGCTATGGATGACAAGGAATTGGTACAGACACACAGACAGGCAGAAATTGTACCAAAATTGATCGGCAAGCTCTGAAACGCGAAAACCAAGAGGAAATTTTGATTTCGGAAGACCGATGTTTGTGGACTTCTAGCACGAACACAAAGCTTCCCAACCATCAGTAGTCAGGAAGCGAAATTAAACATGGTCTCCTTTCTTCTCTAACACTAGGGTTTCATGACAATCCAATCCAGTAGGTAGTTAAAACCTAAAGCAAAAAATTTACTTCTTTTGCTTGCTAAAACATCGAAAGCAGCAGACCTACAAAAAGCTTAATTAGCGAATTTTCGTAGAAAATGAAGCTATTGCAATGGCTCCAAAAATGTTAAAATCAAAAATTTCGAAAATTTTTATCATTGAAATACCTACGTTTCGAGACGTTCTGAAACAAATCCTAGAGTTTAACACAACACACACACACACACACATATATATATATATTTTTTTATATATATATATATATATATATATATATATATATATATATATATATGTGTGTGTGTGTGTGTGTGTGTGTGTGTGTGTGTGTGTGTGTGTGTGTGTGTGTGTGTGTGTGTGTGTGTGTGTGTGTGTGTGTGTGTGTGTGTGTGTGTGTGTGTGTGTGTGTGTGTGTGTGTGTGTGTGTGTGTGTGTGTGTGTGTGTGTGTGTGTGTGTGTGTGTGTGTGTGTGTGTGTGTGTGTGTGTGTGTGTGTGTGTGTGTGTGTGTGTGTGTGTGTGTGTGTGTGTGTGTGTGTGTGTGTGTGTGTGTGTGTGTGTGTGTGTGTGTGTGTGTGTGTGTGTGTGTGTGTGTGTGTGTGTGTGTGTGTGTGTGTGTGTGTGTGTGTGTGTGTGTGTGTGTGTGTGTGTGTGTGTGTGTGTGTGTGTGTGTGTGTGTGTGTGTGTGTGTGTGTGTGTGTGTGTGTGTGTGTGTGTGTGTGTGTGTGTGTGTGTGTGTGTGTGTGTGTGTGTGTGTGTGTGTGTGTGTGTGTGTGTGTGTGTGTGTGTGTGTGTGTGTGTGTGTGTGTGTGTGTGTGTGAGTGTGTCATCCCAGACGACAACTCTCCTTAGGATTGAGCTAAAAATGCCGTTCTTGAGCCGAAAAAACAAGCTTTCCAAATGAAAGGACGAGTTTTGAATCACTAAAAATGGCAAAAATCGGCTGAAATTCGTTGAATTTATACTTTTAGCAGAATTTTGCTCAAATAAAGTTTATTGACTATAAAATAAAACATTAAGAAATTTATGAAACAAATTATTCTGAAAAAATGTAGTTAAATTTCATTAAAATAAGCTGAAAAATCTATGTAAACTGCAAAAAAGTTGAAAATTCAAAATCTCTTTTTGAATTGCAGATTATTCAGAACGAGTTTTTGCCATAAAATCGGTAGTTACAAATTAATTTTCCCTTAAAGTCTTTCATTTTCAAAACAGTGTAACATAATATACTCGTAGTACGATAATTTACGTAAATTTGCTCATACGATCGTGCTTCATGACTGAAACTTTTTTTCTTTTAGATTTAGGAATGTTTCCTTTCACTGTTGACAATTGCTTCCTCGTATCCGTTACATGAATGTATCTCATAATTGAAATTTTAAACAATCTTGAAGTAAGAACCATTTAATCTCAAAAATTATGATCGAAATCAGATGAAAACTGTAGAAGTTATGGTTGTTACAAATATTTAAGGTTCGCACGCATGCGAAGCCGATTCTAATGACACAATCGCGTTAAAACTCACGGGTAATAAAATCGTCATTTCCCAACCACCCTTCAAATTTAAGCAACATCGGACGAACGGGCCATGAAAAACCGACGTTTGATGGATTTACGTTTGCGCATGCGCAGCCTCTTCTAGAGATACGATCGTAATGAAATTAATATAGGAAGATGAAATTGTATTTTCCTAGCTTGGTGCACTCCCAATTTGAGCTAGATCGACGATTAGAACGAGAGATATTGAAGCTTGATGGAATCAACTTTAGCGTCAGCGCAGACCAGTTGTACTTATTCAGAATTGAAACAGATTGGGGACCATCTGCGGCCTAACCCGCAGATTCCCTTATAATTTCATCAAAATTGGATGAAAACTGGAAGGTTAAATTCGCGTGTTGCAAGAATTTGCGGACACACGAAAGTTGCTCAGAATGGTCTTAAATGTAATAAGCGAGTGGAAAAAATTTTAATTTTGGAGACAAAAATCTATTATTTTCTCGAAAGTGAAAAATAATGCTTCCACTACCCCAAACAATAACTGACCGTAAAAATCGATCTCACATTTAACTCAGTATTTTCGTGGAAAAAGACAAGATTCTTCATCTTTCTTCATTCTTCACTTCCGTTTCCTTCATCGAAATGGGTTTCGAGTGATTTATTTTGTACCTGAAGGTAGACGCGGAAGCAAAAATTTTTCGTTCCATACTTTTGGGTAAAGTTCTTAAACTCTGTTCTTAAACTCCCGTGAAGAGACTTGAATAATCAGTTTCATTACCTTCAAATAAGCACCGTCTAATGGGGCTTCTGGAAATGTTGTCCTTTCAAACTAAAATCACCACAATGGAAAAAATCATTTTTTCAAAATTCATTTTTTTTTGGAAAGGTCTTGCAGTTTAAAATTTAAAAATCCTCCGATTGGGGGGGGGGGCTATATATATATTTTTAATAGCGCTCCCAATTGCCCCGCGAAAGGGATAATTTTGGAATACACTATTTCTGTAGTTCTTGCATATATAAGTAACTCTTTGGAGCTATTGCGGACAACGTTTCAAGTTTTTTAAAAATATTTCTGATGGAAAAAAATGAAAACTAGTGTCAAAATTTTCTTATTTAACGTCAATATCGAACATACAATTTAAAATATAAATCTTCACTCTCTGAAGGAACAGGTTTGCTTAAATCCTGTTCACTATTTTTTAGGAACTTCTCACAACATATTTGAGCTGATGTTGTCAATACCAGCTTGAAACCTTTGGGGTTTAGTTTTTTCTTTGAAAATTCGACGGAATAACATATCTCACCTTCCTCCTTAGTTTTGACGATCACAAAGCGAATTTCAAAGATAAATTGCTGAAATTCTCACAGATAAAATGTGGATAAAAAACAGATAAAAAACTCTAAGTCATTCTTAGAGAAATTATTGCGAGGAAGTCTAGGGAGTCTGACTACCTCACAAAAACTTGGCTGACACCACTAAGGGAAATAATAAGCCACCATTTTTCCCGCCTAAGTCATCAAATCAGAACACCTGAATCTTCACACAAAACGTTGACTCAATGTTATGGAAGGATCGTATCCTCACTTATGTGGGTTTGAAGATAATGAAACAATTGATTCCCAAATTACCCCAGCATTCTCAAATAGCCCCATTTGACGGCACCTACATAATTTTGTGCAAGCACAAACGTTAAATAATCCATCAAACATAATTTTTTCACGGCCTGTTCGTTCGCACAGCGGTCAGGAACTTGACAAAAGTTCGGCTGCGATGCCGACGAAAACCCATGGTGGAAAACGATACTTTGAAGTACCAGAAAACCAAAAATTCAAACCCCAAAATCAAAGCGGTGCATCTCCAAAGACGGCGCATGAATTGAGAATGTATCCGTTACAACATTTTTTGACGTTCGATTTATGACCCAAGCACAACGATAGAGTGGTTCAAAACGAAAAAAAGTTCTGGGATTTCTTGTCCCCATTGTTCTTTTGCTTCCTCGGTATGTCAGGATGACACTCCTAAATTTTTAGCAAAAAATATTAATCCTAATCACTTTACCTGGGTCGATTTTGGCCAGTTATCGACCGCTATCGTAAACCAACCTCTAAATTGGTGCCGAGGTGATGATTTGACGGACGGATTTCAATTTTTTAGGTCAATTTATGGGTTTTCGCATGCGCTGAACGCGGTGAACTTATTTATTTTACGCTCCGTCCACTAGTTATCCGGTAAACTGGCAGAGGGCGCCAGTTTATTTTACTTAATTTTACTTGAAGATAAGTAAAAATCGAAAATTTCACCGAAAATGCTGTCGCCTGGTTAAGAATTGTACTAGAAACATGCTAAAATGGTCGGATAATATGCTTTGGCATGTTCTGAACATGATTCCGTTTTTTACTATACTTTTCCGCCGATGATTGCTTCGTTTATAGGCCATAAAGCTCAAATTAATAGTAGGGTAATAGACAAATTCACCCTAATTTCACCTGAAATTATGTCGCGTTGATAATTTAAGGTTCTAAAATACCTTGTGCCGATAAAATTTGGTATTTTCCAGGATGCATTGTACTTATTCGCTTAACGACCCGATACCATTGTACAAGCTTTTACACATGACCGATACCGCTGACAATATTTAACCCTACGCTCAAACGATCCAATCACAGTTCAGACAATTCAGAACTACGAATTTGACCCCGGAAAACCGATGGAACTAAGGAATTTTACAGAAAAATTGGAAAATTTTAGCTATTTTCTCCATTTTGCCGCTATATTTGGCAAATAAGTACAATGCCGGTTCAAGTCCTTGCCAAATTACCAACGGCTTTGTACCGATTATCCTGGAAAATACCAAATTTTATCGGCACAAGGTATTTCAGAACCTTAAATTATCAACGCGACATAATTTCCGGTGAAATAAGGGTGAATTTGTCTATTACCCTACTATTAATTTGAGATGTATGGCCGATAAACGAAGCAATCATCGGCGGAAAAGTATAGTAAAAACGGAATCATGTTCAGAACATGCCAAAGCATATTATCCGACCATTTTAGCATGTTTCCAGTACAATTTTTTACCAGGCGACAGCATTTTCGGTGAAATTTTCGATTTTTACTTATCTTCAAGTAAAATCAAGTAAAATAAACTGGCGCCCTCTGTCAGTTTACCGGATAACTAGTGGACGGAGCGTAAAATAAATAGGTTCACCGCGTTCAGCGCATGCGAAAACCCATAAATTGACCTAAAAAAATTGAAATCCGTCCGTCAAATCATCACCTCGGCACCGATTTAGAGGTTGGTTTACGATAGCGGTCGATAACTGGCCAAAATCGACCCAGGTAAAGTGATTAGGATTAATATTTTTTGCTAAAAATTTAGGAGTGTCATCCTGACATACCGAGGAAGCAAAAAAACAATGGGGACAAGAAATCCCAGAACTTTTTTTTTGTTTTGAACCACTCTATCGTTGCGCTTGGGTCATAATCGAACGTCAAAAATTGTTGTAACCGATACATTCTCAATTCATGCGCCGTTTTTGGAGATGCACCGCTTTGATTTTGGGGTTTGAATTTTTGGTTTTCTGGTACTTCAAAGTATCGTTTTTCACCATGGGTTTTCGTCGGCATCGTAGCCGAACTTTTGTCTAGTTCCTGACCGCTGTGTTCGATCTCGCTCAATTTTGAAGGGTACCTAGTAAGGAAATGACGAAGCAACTAATTACCCAATTGGTACGAACTAAATCACTCGCGACGAAGTTGTGGAAACCTATTTCAAAACGGAGGTTAGTGAAAAAACGTCTATTTCCACGAAAAATAAAGCGTTACAATGTTAAATCGATTTCGACGGTTGGGCCATCATCAGTTATTGTTTGTTATGATGGCCTAACCGTCGTAATCGATTTAACATTGTAACTCTTTATTTTTCGCGGAAATAGACGACGATTTTTCACTAACTTCCGTTCCCAATTGGTATGTGTTTCATGACGATCGTATCATTAGTAGCTGCTACGCGTGTGTGTAAATCAAATCAATGTAACGAGCATGACTTTTTACAGTTTTCATCAGATTTCGATCATATTTTCAAGGATTGGATTATTTCGTTTATCAAGATTATTTGAAACATTTCAACGATCTATACGCTCATGTTACGTATATGGGGAAGCTGTGAGCCATTCAGACAGTATTCTCTTCCATCCACATTGTAACCTCATCACCCTATGCACGGTTATGACCTGAGGAGAGAGGAGACAGTTCGTGACTTGGGGATCATATTGGACCCGCAGTTGCACTTCGGTCGTCATATTGATTATACCACATCTAGAGCAATGAGGCCTCTTGAAGCGAAATACAAGAGAATTCAAAAGTATTCGTGTAACTCTCTACGTATCCCTGGTTAGGTCGCTGCTGGAGTATGGATTGGTTATTTAGAGCCCATACTTTGCGGTTTATCGGGAGCAGATCGAAAGGGTACATGTCTTCCTTAGATACATTGGTTTTAAAATGGATCTGCCTTCTGATCAGATTGCTTACCAAGAAATGGAAAGCCATACCGGTCTCGCCACCCTTCATGCCCGTAGAATCACCAGTGACATGAGCCTCGTTCACACGCTGTTCAACGGTGCTATTGATTGCCAAGAAAATTAGCATACTAGTACCTCAGTACAATAGCCGCAACCAAACTCTTCTCCATGTACCATTTGCGGCAACAAATTACTCCCGGAATCGCCCATTAACACGCTTATCTAGAGGACTGAATATGGTCCTCCAAAATGCATCTTCCGCCGACGAATTCCACCAATCTTTGCCTTCGTTTAAGAAGATCTTAAGGAACCTCCCAGTTTATATGAACTTTTGTTAACATTATTTGGTTTTGTGTTATGATTTTTTGCTGTAAATTCTAAATCTATTTACATTTTGTTTACTGTTGCTCCTTCAATATATAGTTAAATAACGGGATTTGGATATTATATTTTGTAATTGGCTTAGTCCTGTATTGATAATAAATAAATGAATTACGCACCGTTACCTCTACGAGGTGTTTCCTGTGTATTTTAATAAGGAAACTAGTATTTTGAATGAAGCATTAAGGTGCTATGTAATGAGCATAAATCGTCCATGGCAAAGCATGGACACATGCAGCTAGTACCTGAATAGTCATCGTTACTGTTCGGAGACTTACCTACAAACAAGGAATACATTAGCACAAGGTGTTATTAGCCCAAATCGTCCATGGCAAAACATGGACACATGCAGCTAGTACCTGAATATTCTTCGTTACTGTTCGGAGACTTACCTACAAACAGAAATTGATTGGCACTCCCCTACGGGAAACAGTACCATAGGTAATACTCTTCAGAAACTTCCACGCCAAGAAATTGATTGAGACACGAAATTAAGTGCTGTCCGAATTTCGGCAATGGTTGTGTCCGGAGGGTTTCGTTATGGTTTTGATGGGACGCCGACGGGTGTCATCAACTCAGCCGCTCATCGTGACGCCCGCGCACCACAGCCGCTTCCCCGCATTCCCAAGGTAACGGCGCGCCGAGCGCGAAAAAAACTTAACTTTCCCGCTTCACGAAATCTTCAGTGTGTCAATGGTGACTGGGAGAGGTGTGAGTTGACTATAATATAATAAAGAAGTCCTATTGACGAAATTTCGAACGAAAAATTCAACTAGTGCAATGACTACAAACATTTTGCTTCCGAGACTGCAAGGTAGTGGAAGCTTTGTTTTCACTTTCGAAATGAAAAAAAATTTTTTTGCTACAAAATCAAAATTTCCACTCGCATTTTGCGTTTCAGAGCCTTCTGAACAAATTTGGTTCCGTGTCTGTCTGTCTGTCTGTCCGTCCACATTTCCTTGTAACAGCCATAACTTCCACAATTTTGATCCGATTTTCTTCAAATTTTTAGGGATCGTGCGGGTATAGCTCTACATGGTCCCCTATCAGTTCCATCATGATCGAATCAACGGTAGCCTCTGCGCAGGCGCAAACAAAATTTTCTTGTTTCGGTCATAACGCATAATAATTTCCCACCTTATTAATTCCCTAATGCCAGAACCGGTCGTTTCTAGTTTTCTGGAATTTAATGGTGACGTACTGTGAAGGTCACGAGGAAGCTCATGTGCCATTTCCTTGGCAGTGTATTTAACATAAAAATCTTGAACAGTTTCACCATAGAAATCTGTTTTGAGGCACTCTGAAACGATTCCAGGGGCCTATTTCATAAAGAAACAAGTGACAAGATACAAGTCGAATTTATGTACAAATTGTAAAAAATGAGTGTGCAAGCGTTTCATAAAGGTACAAGTGTAGACTTGTAAAGCACAGTGAAAATTAACAAGTGTACATGCGAATTTGGACAAGTTACAAGTGTTTCCCCATCATTTTGTACAAGTCATTGTTTTACAGTTGTGAAAAATGGCCGATTTTTAACCTACGTCCATTCACCTGCAAACTTGTTATTTTCCAGCATTGTGAGTTGACTATTTTTCGGTGTTTAATATGTGGGAATCATCTTCTGCTGAATAATACAAACAAGAAGCATTCAGCGTAGAAGACGCCAACGATTTTTTCGGTCATGAATAAACGCTTTTTTCGTGGGTATTTTCGAGTTTAAGGAGAGATTTAGGATGTCTTCCAAGACCCTTGAATGATTCAAATGCTGCGTGACCCTGTGCAATTTTTCCTAATCAGGTATTGAGGATCTCCTATCATTAAAGAACAAAGTGAAGATAATTTCGAAGTTACAGTTGACATTCTTAACCCAATAGCATTAAGACTTGATGGACTGATCAATCGTTTCCGCTGAATGAAGAGGAAAAATCCGATTAAGCCAGCCATCAGAATAAGTTGAAATCAAATACACACTTTTTCCACTTTTCAGTTTATAATTTGTCTGTCTTCCAATCATTACACTTAGTCATGTACGATAAACATCCTATCGTGTACTTAGGACCGTTTTTACTTTATGATTCGCTGACAAAACTTCAATTTTGGCATCCCGCTAGACGTTATTCATTTCGTTAGTTCCCATACGCCATTTTTCTTTTCTGCTACACTTACAAACTTAGCTTCTACAAGTATAACTTTTCTACACTTGTACTCTATGTTTTGGTGAAACACTTGTTCTAGTTTACCGTGCATTACAAGTACATTTACTTGTTAACTTGTTCACTTGTAACTTGTTGTTTTATGAAATGGGCCCCTGGATTTCGATACTTTTTCATACAGATCTAGAGAACCCTGGGGACGTCTAAAAACGAATCATGAAGTCTAGAGCCCAAATCAACTGACAATGAGAGATCCGGAAATTATTTGTTTGCTATTCAATCTATGAAGCTGAAATTTGAAATGGAGGCCTCTTGGAACATTTAGAAATAAATTATGAATTCTGAAGCCCCTGGATTAGCTAAGTGAGTGCCGGAGCTAATTTCTTTTCTTTTCAATCTATGAAGCTGACATTTAAAATGGAGGACCCTTGGCACATCTAGACGAATAATTACGTCTGGAGCTCCCTAGATGAGCTTCGGATCTAGTTTCATTACGATTGAACATATGAAGCTAAAATTTGGAATGGGAGCCCCTTGGAACATCAAGAAACGAATCATAAGGTCTGATGCCCCTTAGAGTAGCTGCCTTATCTCCCGAGCTAATTCCTTTGCTATTCAACCTATGAATCTGTTCACATAGAAAGTGTTTACATAGAAAACGTAAAACGCTGTAAATTATTACACAGAGGTTTATTATTTCTGTATTTTATAGCTCTTCTACGCCGAAAACTTGTCTATATGGTTAAACTTTTTAGTTTTTCACCTACAAAAACTACCTCCATACATTTTTGCAGAAAACGCAAGGTGAGTATCCTCTCTCAATAGGTGGGGTGACAATACCTTATTCCACTCTCACACGTTTCCTCGGACTTATAGTTGACTGTAAGCTGCAGTGGATACAGCATATTGAGTACTTGCGCCATGGTACTATGCGGGGTTAGGGTGGTTAAAAAAAAAAAAGTTCTGGGATTTCTTGTCCCCATTGTTTTTTTGCTTCCTCGGTATGTCAGGATGACCCTCCTAAATTTTTAGCAAAAAATATTAATCCTAACCACTTTACCTGGGTCGATTTCGGCCAGTTATCGACCCCTATCGTAAACCAACCTCTAAATTGGTGCCGAGGTGATGATTAGAAGGACGGATTTCAATTTTTTAGGGATTTGCATGCGCTGAACACGATGAACTTATTTATTTTACGCTCCGTCCACTAGTTATCCGGTAAACTGGCAGAAGGCGCTGCTAGAAGATAGGTAAAAATCGAAAATTTCACCGAAAATGCAGTCACCTGGTTAAGAATTGTTCTAGAAACATGCTATTATGGTCGGTTAATATGGTTTAGCATGTTTCGAACATGATCCCGTTTATTACTATAATTTTCCGCAAATGATTGCTACGTTTATTGGCCATAAACCTCAAATTAACTGTAGGGTAATAGACAAATTCACCCTAATTTCACCGAAAATTATGTCGCGTTGATAATTTAAGGTCCCCAAATATCTTGTGCCGATAAAATTTGGTATTTTCCAGGATACTCGGTACAAAGCCGTTGGTAATTTGGCAAGGACTTGAACTGGCATTGTACTTATGAGACATTATAAAGAAATAATGGAGTAAGAAAAGTAAAGCTGTGAAGTTTATGTTCTCCTTCTGAAGGAAAGCACAGGGCTGAGGCATTTTACCGATTTATACACGAGCCAACTGGTGTAGATATTTGGCGATGCGGGAGCGCGCGAGAAAAAAGTAAACAAACATGGGGTTCATGTGAATACCCGGAGAACTTGCGCATAGGTAAACTCAATTGTAGATATTACTTGACATTTTTCGAGCTCTTTATGAACGTACGTACTATACCTATATATGGTGAGAATATATATATATATATATATATATATATATATATATATATATAAAAGGGTTTTTGGCGACATACAGAATTCTAATTTTTGTATTGGAGTTCGCAAAACATCTATGTGCGTTTCACGTTCTCGACATTACTTGAGTCGAGCTTTTACACGTGACCGCTACCGCTGACAGCAGCTAACCCTACGCTAAAACGATCCAATCACAGTTCAGGCAATTCAGAACTACGAATTTGACCCCGGAAAACCGAATTTTAGCTATTTTCTCCATTTTGCCACTATATTTGGCGAATAAGTACAATGCCGGTTCAAGTCCCAAATTACCAACGGCTTTGTACCGAGTATCCTGAAAAATAGGTACCAAATTTTATCGGCAGAAGGTATTTTTTGACCTTAAATTATCAACGCGACATAATTTTCGGTGAAATTAGGGTGAATTTGTCTATTACCCTACAGTCAATTTGAGGTTTATAGCCGACAAACGAAGCAATCATTGGCGGAAAAGTATAGTAAAAAACGGGATCATATTCAGAACATGCCAAAGCATATTATCCGACCATAATAGGTTTCTAGTAAGACAGTTGTTTAAGGCTCTTTCGAACTATAGTTGGGGCGCCCAGCAGGACGTCCTTCTAAGGATTTTCCATGCAGTGGTGCGATCACGCATAGATTATGGGTCTGCATTTTATGGGTGAGCAAGAAAGTCCTTACTGCGTAAATTGGAACCTAAGTATATTGAACAAGGGTCTTCGTCTGGCTACTGGGGCCTCCCGCACTACCCCTACAACCTCCTTTCAGGTGCTTGGGCATACCCAGCCACTCAGGATTCGTCGGAATCTGCGTATAGGCAACATATCGATCGAGTTATCACCGATGACTCTCCTTGGAAGGGCATCAGCACACTCGTTGCCATGAATACGAGTGTTAACTGAGACTTAATGATGTGCTTACTGAGACTTAATCATTCGTCTAGATGTGCCAAGGGGCTTCCATTTTAAATTTCAGCGCTCGGGCGCTCACTTAGCTAATCTGGGCTTCAGAATTTATAATTTATTTCTAAATGTCCCAAGAGGCCTCCATTTCAAATTTCAGATCCATAGGTTGAATAGCAAACAAATAATATCTGGATCTCACTAATTGTCAGTTGGTTTCTGGGTGTAGCAAACCAACCCATTAAACTAAAACTAAAATTATCAAGATTCAGAATGAGATGATACACATATATATATATATTATATATTACGACCATGTTTCAGGCTGTAATTTTGGTTTAATCATGTCAAATGATAAAACTGACATTACCACATGATTCAGCGTCTAAAAATAATGAAATCTCATCTACCACATTTTGGGTTTCCCAATAATCAGATTTTGCGCAATTTCACAGTTGCGCGGTTTTGGGAGCTAGCTGGTCGGATTGCGCGTTGTAAAACATTAATCGATTGAGATATCAAATTTTCATGAAATTTTGCGTAGAACCCGGATCAATAATAAAACATGGGGGTTGCCATCTGAAAAAAACAAAGTTGGTATTGATTGCGTACGAAAATATGTTATTTGAATTCCTCGTACAAAAATATGTGGGGCACCGTTTGAAAAATTTGTTGTTCATGCTTGGGTTGTCTCCCACCCCCCTAGATCTATTCCAATAGGGCGTCCTTCTAATATACGAAGCCTTGCCTATTTACCTAACTTCAGAAGGAAGTCCTTAAAATACACCTAGTATTCCGACAGACTATTGTAACAACCTTTTACACAATCACTGCTACGCATTACTCCTTCACCTATGTATCTGAAATGGAGTTTTCGGTCGGATGGGTTTTTTTCGGTCTAGCTTGCGATAAAGATCAAAAACCCGCTTGATGACTGCGACACCTTGCTGGAGAAGCATTTCCCAAGAGGAAGCAATGTTCTCGGTTCGATCTCCACTATACAACCGCCTGCTCCAGTTTTCCATTCACCCGCCCGTCGCACCTCGTTAACGCCAAAGCGATATAGGACATCTAGGAAATTCGCGGCGTTCTACTCACAACAAGACCGACCTAGCATTGAAACCTGCAGAGTGTGACGTGTTCCATGACGTGTTCCAATGTCACCACCGATGGGTGATTTTGATCGTTTTGTATCGAGCCTGCCCGAATGCTGTACAAAACACCAACAGGCTGTGAAATCAGGGAGAGACCTAGTTTTTTTCCGCTTGCCAGTAGAATGTGGTTGCCAACTCATCTCGCGTTGGTAAAAAGGACTGAAAGTAGGTATCTTACTCAATATGAGCCAATCCATCAAAGAGCTTCATAATCGTTGGTACATACTGATAGACAAGGGCGCCAAGAACTTTATTTTTCTCCATATTACTTTCCTCTCAACTGATAGATAATGATGAAGTTAAGTAATCAGGTAGAAAATTTTTAGCATGCACATGCTTTAGCCTTGTGTCCCCCAAACCGAAAACGTCACAAAAATGTCTCGCACAGAGGAGTTGCGAACGTACCGATATTTTAACTTATCGATAGGCAAGAAAAACGTGTCTTTTAGACACGAAATTCCATTAAATACCTTCCTACTTAAGATATTTTATACCAAATAGGTAGGTGGGTATTTATATTTTAGCTAGAAGCTTGTTGGAGCTTCAAAAAGTCCAATCTAGAAAAAAAAGTCCATCATGCAGCATGACCCCATGAGCGAATTTTTGAAGAAATCTTCGACATTTCAGTCGCTATTGATCGTGTAGAGAAGTTTTAGTTTATGATTTTGATAGACAAACATGGAATCAAATTATTACAAATCATTAGGAGGTACTCATACTTTATTATTATTAAACTAATCTTGTAGATTTAAAGACAAATGTAGGTAAATATTCATAGATTTCGATGTCCAATGTGGTCAGTATTGAAGGCAGTTGGTTATACAGGGATACTTTCATAAGAGTAGTTCAATCTGAATTCGGACAATGTTTCATGCAAATATTACCGATTTTTACAACTAGCGAACGGCATTATTTCGATTTTTGACTGATTTTTCAACTTTGAAATTTTTGAAAACTTGATACATATTCTTATAGGAAATTTTACGCTGATTCCGAATATACCACATGTTAGTATGCTGAAAAAATTATTTCGCACAACAAATCGCAAAAAACAGGCTATTTTGAAATTGTTGACTACATTTTTGAAAATTTCAACCCGAAGATGTATTCCGATCATGCTGGCCAACGAACTTGAACTTTCGTTTTGTGTCCTTAACATTTTAAAATTTGTTTGAAGTTTCTAGCACAATTCTACGGACAGTTATCGTCTGGAATGACACATACATATTTACATACATACATTAAAAAATGCGTTAAACTTCAGAATATAATTCAGAATAGCCTGAAACGGATTTCTGCATAAAAATTTTTCAAAAATTCACATTCTACAAATTTTGAGGCGAGAGCAATAGCTTAATTTTCTTCAAAAATTCGCTAAAAGTACTAAGTATGTCATGCAGCATGGCCAATAGAGTGAATTTAAAAAAATTTGTGGATAACATTAAATTCAGCACTTAAATTCTGATCATGGAGGCCAACCATGTCCTGAATAAAATTGAGGGGAGAGCAGTGTGATGACTGATGACATTGCAGATGAAATTTCAGGACACGCAGTGCCGAGTTTTTGAAACTCCCCGTGGAAGTGTATTTTCACGATTAAAAGAAACGTAGGTACCTACGTGACATACCTATGTAGGTACCTGTGTGGTTAGTGAAGGGGTCCGTTTCTGTTTTACAGTTTCTGATAGATAATGAGTGAATTCTCTAAATAACATCCTAAATCGGGAAAAGCATAACTTCAACGTCCTCATGGGAGTAATTAACACCGTAATTAGGGGAGTTATTTACTTTATCTCAGTTGTTACTGCTCCATTACTGTAATTAACTTAATTTCGTAGTTTCATGCGTATAGTACATCCCTCCCAAAAAGACGCTCCGCGTATAAAAGATGCCAAGCCACAAAATACAAACATGGTATCATCCAATTCTGGCCAAGCCAGTAGCCGGACTAGTACAGACTATCTCACAATCGTCTCAACTAGTACAGTAAATTTTCAAGAGAATGCCACTCACAATGGAATGGAAATAGTTTAACAAAATTGGATTAGAAAGGGATGAAACATTATTATACCAACGTGTACTACTGGTCTTGTGTTAAAGTTGTAGACCTCTTCAAAAGCAAACATGGCAGAGGTCATGGATTCTATTCCTTACATAGAAATGAAATGAAAATCAGGGAAGTCCATTCAAAGCAGATATTCCCACACCACATTTGTAGAACAACAATGATGTTTAAATTCTGTAGTTGGCAAAAATCGGCCAAGCCAACTCACTCCCAAAAGCATTCAAAAAGGGTGAGACAATGAACGCACTGTACAAGGAATCGGCGATCCGACTATTGGTTTGCCCCAAATTGAATGATGTTTTGAGAGAGAGAGAGAGAGAGAGAGAGAGAGAGAGAGAACAAAAAATTATTTACAAAATGTTTAGGGAGCGTCTTTTTGGGGGATATCACACACGTTTGGTGGTCTAGGAGGAAAATTACAGGCTGCTCAGGATGGAGCTTGAGAGACGCTCCCGTCAAATTTAAAATTTCTAGGGTGAACACAAGAGAATTCAATTCACTCAACTAATCAGGAAAGAACCACTCCGTTTGTTCGTCTCTTGATGTCATAGAGTGGTTTCCTATCAAATTTCTAATTTCTAGGGTGAACGGAAGTTAGTGAAAAAAATTGTAAATTTCTACGAAAAATAGAGTTACAATGTTATATTGATTTCGACAGTGAGGTCATCATCAGTAACTAACATTGTTTTTGTTTGTTACTGATGATGACCTAACCGTCGAAATGAATATAACATTCTTAGCATTCTTTTTTATTTTCGCGGATATAGACAACGTTTCTCACTAACTTCCGCTTTGAAATGGATTTCCACAATTTCATCGCAAGTGTAGCTTTATGACCTAGAGAGTCTTACCTACTATCAAATTTCAATTTCTTCGGGTGAACAGGAGAGAATTTCCTATTTACCTCCTCCCTTACAACCTTCCACATGTGGCCTAGCGGCTCCATAACCTCAAACGACACTTCTTCAGGTCAAACGTAGCCTATGTGTTATATTTTATCAAAATTGACCGAGGAGAACTGGTAGAAGTGGGTAGGCAAAAATAAGGCGAAATGAGAAAAAATAAACGAAGCCCAAAAACATGCATTTTGACGTCTCGTCTTAGCTTTTATAGACTCGATCTACCGTTATAGGCGACTCAATAGGCGATAGGCCACAATAGGCGACTCAGGGAGCAGGCCCCTCCCAGGATATGTAAAGAAAATCAAGTTTCAGCCGATAGTGTGAGGTCGGGAGGAAGCTAATGTTGTTCCGAAGTTCTACTTTGTTCGTTATCTCGGCGCATCTCGTTGCAATGGTTTCTGAAAGACGAGACCTCACTCTTCTTTTGATTTCCTCCTAAATCAGTCGTTTGAATCACTGTACCCCAGGTGAAATCGTAGTAACACCAGGTCGGCTGTAGAAACAACCACAGGAGTGGCAGCCTGTGAAATGGTTCCCACATTGATCAACTCGGAAGACGGGCTGAATGTCTCAAGTGCGATATTTCCAATTATTCAAATCATAGACGTTTTATGAGGTGACTGTGAAATGTCGGTGGATCATAAAAGAGTAAGGACGTGTGGTGAGTTCAACAAACTTTGCAATAGGCCCCCTACCTCTACCTGCACTAAAGCTTTTTATGACCACAAGTTGTTAGGCCCTATGTACCTTGTAGTAGGAAATACGTTCATACGATCATGATGCATGACTGCAACTTTTTCTTCTGAATTTTATAAAAAATTAGGTACGCTGTTTACAACAGAGTTAATTCTGTTCAAAGTGAGACGTCTTGATAGGTCTCAAAGTTGTACCTATTGTGATATTATTTATAAGCTAGCTAAATATCCCGCTTTTTTAATAAAGTTGTTCGAGAGAAACATTATTTTGTCTGCATGTAAGCTTGCAAAAAACTTTTTTACTGTAACTTACTTTTTTACAAATAAAAATATTAAATAAAACATGGATAATCGTAACATGGATTGACTAATGACCTTCAAGTATTCTTGGTGATAATCTTGCATTAAACGAATCAAATCTGATGATGAGTCATGACTTACAGTAGGGAAAGTGTATGGTTTCCTCATTCTCCTGAACTCAACACTCATTCTTCTGGACAGAACTATTTTAAAAGCCTGTTGATTGATGATGCGTCTGCTCTGCCATTTCCAGGATTCAATTAGAGTCCTAGTAGGAACACAAAAGAGAGAAAAATCCTCCCCAATCGACGGGTTTGATACCACGAGAAAACTGGAGTAAAAAAAGGCACACTTTTGTGGAATGACCCAGGTAGGAAATTTCTAGGATAAGCTTACTTGATGTTTATGAAATCGAACGATTAGATAGGGTTATGGAGTTGCTATATTGTGATCTTCTATACCCTGTTCCATCTTGATGCGAAGTGACAAGTTAGGCAGATATGAATCTTCATCACACTGAATCAGGTCCCTTTGATCTGTCATCATCGTTCCGCAAACAAATCCCTTCAACGACGTCCATGCCGTAGCTGGTCGTCGCCGCCACCCAGTCAGTCTGCGTCCTAATTCGCTCCCTATTTTCTCACCTCAATCAATTATAATAATATCTATAGCTGTATCTAATACTGTTCTCAAGCTACTAAAATCGTGCAGATTTGGAATTTTTCTAGATCGCGGATTCATCTTTCTCTCTAGAACGAATTCGTGCCACCTCCACGGACTAGATCTCGGTCTCCTGCCGTCCTCATCTTGCCGGAGAATCCACAAATCAACTTATCAAGAGCCATTCATCAACCTGATTATCTCTTCATCAGCTAGTAAGAACGTATCATTAAGTACGTGGTAGTTACATAATTATGTTCTCTGGCGATTTCAAAACCCAAAAATTTATCCCTACTCCAAATGTATCGCATTTCCTTCAACGGGAACTTTAGCGATCTACCTACCACCTTCTAACCCATGTATTAAGGAAGTTAAGGGGCGAGTGGAGGGGGGGGGGGGGTATTCGTTATCCGGGACACCCTGTATAATATATATTAGGTATATATATATTATACCTAAGTGTGTGTTTGTGGGTCCAGGCAGGGCCGCCACATCTCCAAGTCGGGCCCGGGACCAGATTCTGTTCACGGGCCTCTCTCTCTCTCTCTCTCTCTCTCTCCCCCTTTTTTTTGTCGCGCCACTTTTACTAGAGATGACTATGATAATTGTTTAAAAAAAAACTTTTAAATATTCTCTAACCAAACGAAAAATCATTTATACTTCCTACCAAGGTTCAGTGTTCGAATAAGCACACTTGAGGGGCTGAACTCTTACTACTTCACTACGTTTTATTCAACATTTAATCAAAATTAAAGTGTAACTTAAGAATTGAAAATTCAAGTATTCATACTCTAGTAATTACCAACCAATTACAAAACCATAAAAATGCCATAAATTACCTTGAAACAAAAATTCTATATCCAATCAGTCATAGGATTTTTATTTTAACTACTTTAAATACAATTGTTTGTGAATAGAGGGCGTATTCAGATAAGTTCCAATTTACTCATTTCTCAATTGGACGATTGTGGCAGAAATTATGATTGACTAAATTTCATATAATCATTAATCAACACATACAATTAACTTTATTTTAATGTTATGGACGGATTAAAAAGGAAAGTCTCTGTATACAAGATGGCTGAAGGAATTAATTGAAACAATGATTATGTTTGAAAGAATACATTCATTAATTTTGGAAAAAATCTACAAAAATATAATTGTTTCATTACAGTTTATCTACTTGTAATGAAGCTATGCAGCAAAGAATTAGATTTATAACAACAAAAGATACAAGAATTATTCAGTGAAAAACTATCAAAAATATGATTTAGTAAAATGAGAAATTTGTTTTGTTGAGTTATAAAAGCATTCTTCAATTGTAATTATAATTGTGGAAAACTTTTTAAATATAGAAAACTGTAATAGGCTATAATTTCATGTTTTATAAAATGAAATATTTTAAAACTAATAAGTTGAGAAGAAAAGTGTATTTGCATTTGAAAAATACAAGACAAAACACTTAAAACTTTCGCGCCTTTTTAAGTGAAAATTATTTTATAACCTTAGAAAAGTCAAGTTTGGATGCTAACTTGTACTTAATGCTGAGAATGGCAAGGGAATTCAACCTTTCTTAGCCCATGGATGCTCTCTCCCAAGTCTTCAGTCGAGTGCCTACTGGTAAAGACGGTAAAGGGTAAAGAGTACAGTCTGGTGTAGTAAATCAAATGTAATCTGATCAGGGCCCGTCAAGTGTAATACACTCTGTTTTATGTAGGCCTAAAAATTCTAAAATTCTTTATTTACTAAACACAGGACCGGACCGGGCCCCCCCTGGGCCCGGGCCCGGGGCAACAGTACCCACTCCCCCCCCCCCCCCCCCCCATGTGGCGGCCCTGGGTCCAGGCGATAACCATATACAGGGTTGAGATATAAAAATCTGATCTTCCGCCAAAAAAATCAAGCATTCAAAATTAAAGGATGATTTAGTTGTACAGAACTTTTTAACCACAGTAACTATGTAATTGCTCAAATTTCTAAAAATAGGTAAACTAAAAAATTAAAAAGAGCAAATGACGAGATAAAATCGATAAAAATTACCAGAATATACAAGCGGAATATTCCCTACTCATAAAAGTGTATAAACTGTTGAAAAAAAAAATGCAAAACGTTATTATGAAAATGTAATTAAATTACATTAAAATATGCTAAAAAAGTTGGTACGAAAATGGAGAAAATCCATGAAGTCATACAATTCATCCCTAACAACTTTTGTACACACAAAATGCACAGATATCATAACAATTCAACATAAATACCAATAATATGAAAATTTGTTCATACTATCATGCTGCACGACTGGCACTTTTTAGAAATCTTTTTAAGGCTGCAATTTCGTATTCCATACTGTGAAGTGCATTGAATTTTGTATACAATAAGTTAGGTAGGAACCAACCTAAACAAATAGTATGACATAATAGGAAGGTAAACAACTGTTTAAGTATATGAATATATGTATAACTGTGATAGTTTTTTGTATGTTATTCAAAAACGAATCAGATGTATTTTTGGCACTGGGCAACACGTAACGTTTTTAGCCGGACTATCCACACAAAAGGGATGTTATGCTACTCAGCTTACGCGTGAGCCCGCCGGCCGCTTCAGTGCGTCTTCTAATGACTGGAATTGCCATAGAACTAAATCCCTTGCTCAACCTCTGCTGGTATCTCATTTTCTGCAAGGTGGCCCGAAAGTTCGACATCATTTTTTGCGGGCCCTCTATTGTTTTGAAACTGCGGAGGAAATCCTCCTTCTAGTCCTTATAAGAACAACGAGGAGGATCAAGTAGATGGTCGCCTAATACAAAGATAATGAGGCTATTATGATTAGCAAAATGCATAGTAGATATATTATCCGATGGTGAATTCATAGAAACAATCGAGACAGTCACGCGAGGACAATGCAAAAAGTTGTAGTCATGCACCATGATCGTATGATGAGCGAATTTTCGTAAATTATCATATTGTATAATGTTAAATCGTTTTAAAAGTTGAGCTTTTTGTGTGCAAAGAAACTGTTAACTATTAATTTTATGACCAAAAACGTATTCTAAATAACAATCCGCCATTCAAAAAGAGATTTTGGGTTTTTAGCAATTTTTGCTATTCTATCGATTTTTTAGCAGATTTTAATGAAATTTAAGTATATTTTTCAGCATAATTTTGTACATACAATTTCAAATGTCCTAATTTATAGTTGATAAACTATTTGAGCAATATTCTGCTTTAAAAAAAAATCAATTTAACAATTTTTAGCCGTTATTAGCCATTTTTAGTGATTTTTTCAGCACATTTTTTGAAATTTGACCAATTTAATGTGCTCAAAAATGCTGGCCAACGAACTCATCCTTTCATTTGGAAAGCTTGATTTTTTGGCGCAAGAACGGAATTTTTATCTCAATCCTAAGGAGAGTTATCGTCTTGAGTGACACACACACACACACACACACACACACACATCTATATATATATATATATATATATATATATATATATATATATATATATATATATATATATATATATACTTCAGGAATCGTTTCAGAATGCCTCAAAACGGTTTTTAATAAAGAAATTATTCAAAAATTTTTATTTAAAAATTTACCGAGCCATTGCAATAGTTTCACTTTCTACAAAAATTCGCTAAAAAGCATATCATTTATCCTATTTGGCAATCTTGTATTAATGTGTTTTGGAACAAACAATGGTTTGGTTTATAGCTCAAGAAGCTTTGGCTAACATTTCAGGAAACTCTAGTAAGTAGATAGGTACCTACCTACCTAGCTGTAGGTATGTTCTTATAGCTACTTTGTACCTAGTTTTTAGGGAGGTATAGTAAGCACAAGAATGCAAACTTCGAGTACCTCGGTATTTACCTACGTGTGGATCTTGTACGTATAGGGTGCTTCCATACAATAAGTAGGTAGGTACCTATATACATATAGTAGACACTATAGGGTAACTTACAGGAGGCATGGAATTTGTTTGTGTGCAGGTATGTATTAGTATACATGGTGGCCCACTGACATTGCACACCCAATTTATTCCAACTGATAATGCATTTAATCGAGGAAAACATTAATTGGGTAGGTGCCTACTATAAAAATAATGATTGCTGAGCATATTTTGCTTCCTCACGAAGGTAGGGAAGCTTTTTGTTCTTGCAAGAAGTCGAAAAAATTGTTATCCTGTAAAAACAAAATTCCCCTCGCTCATTACGTTTCAGAGCTAGCTGATCAATTTCGTTACCGTGTCTATCTGATGTCTGTCAGTAGTAAATCCTTATGACGCCCAAAACTATACCAAGGTACCTATTGTTGAAATTATCATGGATTGTGAGGGTTATCCGCTAGATGGTATCCTGTAACAGTCATTGCGGTCGGATCAATGTAGTAGGTACCTAGCTTGTGCACATACGCATACATGAGTTTCTTATAACATCTATTTCTCATCATCTATTGGTTTGATTTCATTCAAACTCGCAGGGTAGTTGGATGTTCAAGAAAAAAGCTCAATAGATTAGGTAAGTCGCGATTGGTTGATTATGGCGCATGCGCAAAACAGATTGGTTAACACAGGCAAAACTCCGAGACTAATGGACCGATTTCGGTGACATTTTCAGGGATAAGCTCCTAAATGATTTCCTACCGATTTCATTTCCGACGGATCAATCGATATTTCTTATAAGGCTGATTTCTCATCATTCTTCAGTCCGATTTCGTTTAAACTCGAGGAATATTTGTAGCCCAGTCAAATTAGACCAAAAAGAGGCAAATAGGAGAAAAAATTCATAGTAAAGAAATTTCTTCACCAGGCTCTTCCTTCACACGTCTTGAATCATATCTCAAAAGTCCCCTAGTATGGGGGGTGAGCTCGACGACGGGGGGGGGGGGGGGTGTTTTTCTCCTTTTTTTCGACTTTTTTTCGGTTTTTTGTCTATAACTCGAAAAGTAAGCGTTTTAGCGACTTGTTACCTATTTTCCAGAATTAACGTGCATAAAATTTCCTATAATTTTCACTCCTGAATTCATTCTCTACGATTAGGCGTTCCGCCGCTAGAGCGGGTTGAAAAGTAGGTATCATTTCAAAAAATCAGCAAAAAGGCCTTTATGCTCTTTTTACGCAGAAATCATTCGTATGTAGCTTCTGGGTGACTTAGAATACATCATGACTTGTTCTCCGAACGTCAGTGATACTCGGACAGTGGTTTGAGTAGGTTTCATGTACGTCTTTTTTTTCTGTTCTTCGGTTACATCCTGGAAACTGTGATAACCATAACATATTTTCAGCACCCTTACCGACTCACTGTGAATTATCAGTGAATATATATGTATATAAAACACAGTGGCTCTAAAAAAGAAAAGAAAAAAAAAGGAACTAAAGAAAATGAGCTGTGTTTCACCAAAAAATGTTTAATGTGCAGGTACAGTATAACCCATGTTAAAGTAATATTCACAAAAGGAGTGGGAGGGGGAAGGGGTCATCAATCTTCACAGGTATCTGCTCTTCATCCATTGAGAATAACCATCCACAGTCAAACTCAAAATTCAAAATCGGATTACAGTGAGGTGCATATAATCTTATATTGATAGATAGATGAAATTCATGCAGATGATTAGGATGAAACTTACATAGCGATGGCATATGTGTTGAGTGGGTAGTCTTATGGTTCCATGTCTGTTTCATCATCTTCTGTAGATGAACCGTCGTCAGCAAGTGGTGGGTTGTTTGTGCAGGAACCTGAACAGTTGGAGCAGAGTGTTGAGCAGTGGATGCCAGCTCTGCGGCATCCACATCGACCACTACCGCAGTTTTTGGTGCAGCTGCAAAATATATTCTATAGAATTGGGGCTGGAGTAGGGGAGACGATGGCTTCCTCAAACCAATCCCAATCGAGCACTGCTTTTGGTGTAGCTGCAAAATATATTCTGCAGAATTTCAGATGTTGCTGGTGGATCCAAAGTTGGGATTGTTTTGAGGAAGCCATCGTTTCCCCTACTCCAGCCCCAATTCTGCAGAATATATTTTGCAGCTGCACCAAAAACTGCGGTAGTGGTCGATGTGGATGCCGCAGAGCTGGCATCCACTGCTCAACACTCTGCTCCAACTGTTCAGGTTCCTGCACAAATAACCCACCACTTGCTGACGACGGTTCATCTACAGAAGATGATGAAACAGACATGGAAACATAAGACTACCCACTCAACACATATGTCATCGCCCTGCAAGTTTCATCCCAATCATCTGCATGAACTTCATCAATCTATCAATATAAGATTATATGCACCTCACTGTAATCCGATTTTGAATTTTCAGTTTGACTGTGGATGGTTATTCTCAATGGATGGAGAGTAGACACCTGTGAAGATTGATGACCCCTTCCCTCTCCTACTCCTTTTGTGAATATTACTTTAACATGGGTTATACTGTTCCTGCACATTAAATATTTTTTGGTGAAACACAGCTCATTTAATTTAGTTTCTTTTTTTTCTTTTCTTTATTAAAGCCAATGTATTTTATATACATTTATATTCACTGATAATTCACAGTGAGTTGGTAAGGGTGCTTAAAATATGTTAAGGTTATCACAGTTTCCAGGATGTAAACAAAGAACAGAAAAAAAGACATACATGAAACCTGCTCAAACCACTGTCCGAGCATCACTGATGTTCGGAAAAGAAGTCATGATGTATTCTAAGTCACCCAGAAGCTACATACGAATGATTTCTGCGTAAAATGAGCATAAAGGCCATTTTGCCGATTTTTTTGAAATGATACCTACTTTTCAACTCGCACTAGCGGCGGAACGCCTAATCGTAGAGAATGAAGTCAGGAGTGAAAATTGTAGGAAATTGTATGCACTTTAATTCTGGTAATAGTAAACAAGTCGCTAGAACGCTTACTTTTCGAGTTATAGGCAAAAAACCGAAAAAAAAGTCGAAAAAAATGAGAAACCCCCCCCCCCCCCCTCGTCCAGCTCACCCCCCATACAAGGGGACTTTTGAGATATGATTCAATACTTGTGAAAGAAGAGCTTAGTGAAGAAATTTCTTTACTATGAATTTTTTCTCCTGTTTCCTCTAATTTGACTGGGCTATTGGGTACCTACACCTATATGGTTGAGGATGTTGAGCCACAGACTTTATCGTGATTGGTTGAGTAATAACTATTGCACTTGCGCTAACCTACGAGTAAAATTGGTTGTTACGGATGAAACTCCTAGACTAATGGTCCATTTCGTTCCGTGCCTTTCTGAGTGAGAGTGTATACACCTGTGTGTGTGTCTGTCGTGTATACACAAATCCTTGTAACAAGCTTAATTTTTTTCCACAATATTCAACCTATTTTTATGAAATGAACATGGACTGTGCGGTTAAGGTGAAGATGGTCCCCCATGAGTTTCGTTGTTCCCAATCAATACTTCACTCTGCGCATGCGCAAACGTAAATTCCATCAAACATTATTTTCTTACGCCTCCGTCATTTTATTTCGCTCAAATTTGGAGTATAGGTGGAAGAGATCAGTTTGAGCATTCCCTAGCAATTTCAACATAATCCTATCATTAGTAGCTAGGTACTGCGCAGATATGTATTCCTTTTTAAACGAGCATTATTCCAAGTTTTCATGCGATTTTGATGAAATTTTCAGGGAATGTGCGGGTTAGGCTGGAATGTGTTGGCCACTATTAATATCCTACTTCTCAAATCATTACTTCATTTTGCGCATGCGCAAAAGTAAGTTCCATCAAGTACCTATTATTTTTTCACGCCCTAGTCGTCCAATTCCGCTCAAATTTAGTACAAATTTGGGGGGACGATGATTTAAGTAATTATTCCATGTTCATTTCAACATGATTGCATAATTATTAGCTCCTGCGCATGCCCGATAGTGTACTCTCAGGAACCACGGTAATTTCTAGTTTTCATCAGATTTTGATTACATTTTCTGGGAATTTGTGGGTTAGACTGTAGATTGTTCCCTACCAACTTAATTTTTCTCAAATCATAAGGTACTCCATTCTGCGCGCATACGCTAACGTAGATTACTTCATTTTCCCGTTTCCTAAATGACCGATTTCGAAGTTTAACGTTACATACATCTTGAATGACTATATTCCGCTATGGAGTTTTTCATGAAGACTAAAACCATTTCAATGATCTATATACATTTATGATATTTTCATTGGTAGGTAGGTACCTACTTACATATGTAATACTGAGATCATGGGGACTAGAAAAATTTAGGTAGATGTTTTAATTATTTGCATTAATTTTCCCTCAGCAGGTTTCTATATCTACGCAGGCATATTGATGTCAACCTTCGGATCTGCAATTTGAAACAGACCTCCTTTGCAATACCAAGAATCTGAGCCTAATTTGTTTTTTAATTGACTTGTGATGCTAAAACCTGAAATCTAGCTCCTTTTTGGAGATCTGGAATACAATTACAAAGTATGGAGGGACTCAGACCAGCTTCGGAACCTCTGAGGCTAATTTCTTTCCTAATCGACTCTTGGTGCTGTTATTTAGATGGAGCTCCTTTGGGGTTCCTCGAAAACAATTAAGAGGTAGGTACCTATGGAGGCGCACTGATCAGTTGAGCGACCTTTGAACCTCTCATTATAGGTTGCATGTTCGGAATGCACGTGAAATGTTATGAAAAAATTACACATCACTTAAACTATTGACGGTGAAAACATATTCTACGTATTCATCACTCTTTAGCTTTTAGGCGCAAGTTTTGTTCCTATTTCTTCATTTCTTGCTCCCTGATAATACCATAATAGACATGTTCTTCCCTAAATTCCGTTTTTTCATTGAAATCGGTTTCTACAACTTCGTCAAGTGTGATTTAGTTCACTTTAATTTTAGTTCCTCAACAATATTTTCGAGTCATAGTTACAAATATTGAAGTTCGACCAGTGGAAGAAATAAACAACGACAAAGTGCAAGGGAAGTCAGCCTTAGGATAAGGGAGTGGGTGAGCTACCTTAACGGAGGAGGAAAATAATAGGAGACAAATAAATACAAAAACGCCAGAAGTACACTATTTACATTACGTGTTTTATTTGCTTATTGTACAAATCTTCAAACACAATCCTCCTCAAACTCACAATTCCCAAATTACCAATGTCTCTCGTAAAATTAAAACGAAAAACTTAATTAAACCGAAATTATAATTGTTGAATCAATTCAACTTCAGCATTTGGATTGTTATAATATTGAAACATCAGGTTTTATTCTAGGTAACTAAGCACATAGGTACGTACATTCTGCTAATTAGAATCTTAGACGAGACGTTCGCGAACAATCAAGTTGAGACACAAGACTCTAGACCCAGACTTACTCTTCAATTCGACTACCCACTGCGTGGCATTCCCAGTGCTCCAGTCGCCGAGAGATTTTACACAGATCAGTTTTCTGCTTAGATTAGTGGTCTGGATTAGCATCTCAAAAATACATAACATCAAGTAGTCAATCCCTTAGTAAGAATTTAGATTAGTTGGTCAGGATCTAGAGTCTCGTGTCTCAAATTGATTGTTCGCGAACGTCTCGTGAATCTTGGATTCATAGAACCACAATGAGTGGGATCCTTTTTATAATTTTTACTTCCTAATTTAAACTCAACATAAATTAAGAAATGTGGAAGATTTATTTATTTGTTAAATGCAAGATAACGAATAAAAATGCGAGCTAAATGGGCAAGCAGGACTAGACTGTCATCCTTTACACATGGCTCAAGAGTGGAATCTAGAAAGACAATCAGGACAAGTACGATCATTTACAGCCCAGATCTGGTATAGGGCTTCGCTTTGGATGAGCATACCACTGTCTTCCAAAGTGAGCTTATATGCCATTGACAGAAGTGTATACAGCGTATTAAAGAACAACACAAGAACAAATAGTAATAAATACAAACATCAGCCTGCATCAAAGAACTTATGAATTCTGGTACAACCTCCAAGTTGATAAAAGAAGCCCGAAGTTAAATGACCACACTAGGTGCACCCCAGCATTGCACTATAAATTGCATTAGACTGGAGTCGTCCAGGGAATACTGGCAGCTCTAGCACTAGGCATCACAAGGAATACAAGCAAGATTAAGGCCAACACCTGGACCATAAAGGATCAAACAAAATTATGGACACAAGAGAACAAATATAGACAGGCTAGGTTGTGTGTAGAGCACAAGTTAGATAAATGATCGGGGTCCACATGAGACATTTAAACTTCAAGAGGATCCTGTTTCTAATTCTCTTCAATTTGCGAATGTGATAAAGGGGAAGTCAAAGCTGAGCACTTTCTGTGCGACTGCAAAATATTTTGGAGATCTAGGTAAGAGATCCTGGACATCATAATAATCAAAAAGGACTCCCTCAGAGACCTGTAAAAAGATGTGTTGAGTTGAGCAGCAAAGTTAATATGAAGCAACCGTAGAATCGCAAATTAACAAGGGGTCCATACTGGGGAAGTATAAGCCACTAGGCCTGAGATTTCTTTCTACGGCAGCCCCACTCAGTTAGTCAATCAATGGGTAAGCAGTGAAGTTGCACGCCTTTTCGAACCACCAATAAGAAAAGGAAATTGATTATTCCTCAACGCCGAATTCGCAAAATAAAATGATATAAGCAGACATTCGGGAATAGGAAGAGTACATGAACAAATATCCTTCTATTACACATTCCCACGTACTTACACAAGGAAATTGCCACACATGCACTCAAGGGCATGCCACTATGTTAACTCATATATAAGTTCTCGGAACGGTAATAATCCGGTAAGAACTTCCTTTGCAATACATATCCAATTTGGTCAATTCCGCTGCATTGATTTTGGGTTTTTTCGCGAAGTTCCTGCACAGTTATTGTGAAAAATTGTATATTCTAACTAACCTCTTCCAGTGAGAAGCTGACGTCACACAAGTTAACTACCTCCATACATAAGAAAGTATCGCCACTTTTTATGTAGGTAGGTACAAATCAAATTCTGTTGCGGATCTCTTCACAAAATGAATCCATCAACAAGAAACAGACTGACGATCTATAGGGATATTATTTGTAAACCTAACAATCTATCTAAACAATCGATAACTTGAGTTGAGTTCAACGTTGAAACTGCTGGACTGTGAATAGGTAGGCATCGACCCCTAATGTCAGCTGGGTCGATTTAAGTGACAATTTCTATTCACAATCAAAAACCAATTGAAATTAAGCTGCTCAACTGGAATTCGGTAAGTGACACATTCATCTTAACTTCCACTTTGAACTGTGTCTTGTATACAAGACGTTCCTCCTCAGCCTGACATGAGCACTGAGCGTTCTAGTGGCTACTCTGCTCGACTACACCCCACCACTTATTTTACAGTTGCGATCCATTTCAATGACTAACCCTCTTGTCTAAGGGGATGCGTATAGGGGTGGAAACCTAGTTTTCCCTTGTTGAAATCCCTGACGGTAGACCTTTTTTCCGTTTCAAACCACAACATTTTTTATCTACTTGTCCAAATAATACATATTTCAGTAAAAATATTGATTTAAAATATTTTTATGGTGGTGATGCAAGCCTGACTGCGAAACTATACACTTCACTTATATATAAATCTAACTGATACATATTTTATTTAAAAGGACTGATTTTAGTTGTCATTGTTTTATTAATTTTTATTCCAAGATACAAATTTATTATTTATGTTTGTAAAGACTTCTGATTCTGAGTGGAGTAGGAGGAGCAGCCGCTAGGAGGCTTACGTCAGGTAGGGGTTACAGAACGTCGATTGTCTTATATCATCTGATTCTAGCAACAAACCAAGATCGTCTCTAATTAGTAGGTATATGTCAATCAGTAATCAGTATCGCAGTTTTACATTTGTTTGATGGGGGTTGTAAATCTTTGACTAACCCCCAGCCCATAAAACATCCTCGTCGAAGCCAAAAAAACAATTTATTGGTATATGAAGGGTGGAAAAATGATAAATTATCAAGAGTTACGTAGCAGCACTATTTTTCACTAGTCCCGAGGCGTAGTTGAATTCAAAAAAACCAAATTACCTTAAAATATAACTAGCTCAACATTCCGCTGAAACTTATTTCTAAGAAGTCACAGAAACCCGTATTTTCCTATTAATAAATAAAGTTAATACCTACGAAACATTCGACAAGAATTCTTAGATGGTCACTATAGGCAGATCACAGAGGGCCAGAGATGATCTGCGGGCGAAGTCTGCTGGAGAAAATTTGACTACAACACATTTTAGGGACGTAGTTAAGGTTGCCTCAACGAGTATTTAAATTGTTCTGCCGCCCAGGGGACGCCCTAGAATGCAGATCACTGTGGTTGACCTATCGTATAGTTATATTGGAGAACTTATCTACTCAATATTCCTATTTCCTAACTGTAGTGCTTGGTGTAGTTGTGGAGTTCAATACGAATACTAGAAATTGTTAACCTCAGGTGTAGGCTACTCGTAAATGTCATGTCTCAGCACGAACATTATCTCAGGGCGTTACATTTACATTATCTTCTAAGAGACGAATCTATTTACGTACTCGGTCATTGGAACGTAAAATAGATTCGGTTTTCATTAATCACAAAACAGACTAATAACGCACTAACTGTTTTGTAGATTTTTATATATCGTTTATAAACGATATTACCAAACAATGAGCATTATTAAGAGTCAGTATCTCTGTACAATTTTCTAAAATAAATATTTTAATATATACAGTTTGATGTTGAAATGCAAAATACTCCGTAAATCATAGCGACATGTTTCGGTAAAGCAAAAAAGTTCGTTGCGATCGAGTAGATTAGTTAATAGCTCTACGAAGAAACTGTACAGGCAATGTACATATCAGACATGAAGAGCGTGGAGGAATCATAGTATCGCCCTAATACGTATTTCAATTTTTGTCGAATAATTCAGGAGTCTCCAACCTTTGGCACGCCAAGCTCTTAGAACCGGTTCGCGAAGATGTTCGATCTATTGAAGGTGTACGGACTTCAAACATACCTACCATCTACTTTACTAGGTGAGCAGGCTTTTTCAAACAATGAAATAAGTGGAATACTCGATGCAGAGCCAACTTAACAGGCAATGTGCATTTAAAAGCGACGTCGTATTGGATCAAACAAATTTGGTCAGAACTTTAAACTCATTATTTCTCAAAAGCAGTTCGAAATTTCGCATTAAAAACCGCACTATTTCTTCACTATTTTTCTTCAGTGAATTGATAGTTTCATTGTCACTGAATAGAAATCAACCATTCTCTTTACGTCTAGTCTAAACAACAACTTACAACTTAGGCCTGCGTTGTAACGCAACTCCCACGCACCTCACCATAAAGAAAAGTTGGAGACTCCCGGTATAGTTGATCAAAGAATATACATTCGTGCAGACTGCTATTTCCTCCAATTGAACAAATTCCGACTTCAACAGCACTTTATAATAATATATTGTGTCGAAAAGTGGCAAATAGCAATATTTGTACCCAATATAGTTGCTCCTAGTGTTGAGCTCTTCTCATTTTCCGCTCCAGTTTCTTCTGTTTCTTTTCATCCACTTCAGGTTGCTCGGGGGCGGATTGGAAGAAGTAGGGGGACAGAATGTTTTTCCACAAGAACCACATACCTCGCCCAGGAGCCTGGAAAACAAAATATGCAAATTATACCCATCATCAATAACGAGATGTTTGCTTCCGAATCTATAGCATTTCCAAGCCAAATGAAACCTTTTCCAAGTCAAATGAAACCTTTTCCAAGTCAAATGAAACCTTTTCCAAGTCAAATGAAACCTTTTCCAAGTCAAATGAAACCTTTTCCAAACCAAATGAAACCTTTTCCATATCAAATGAAACCTTTTCCAAACCAAATGAAACCTTTTCCAAACCAAATGAAACCTTTTCCAAATCAAATGAAACTTTTTCCAAACCAAATGAAACCTATTGAAAAATGAGTGAACTGAGGTACCTTGATAGGTAGGTACCCACTCACATTCAACAGTCAGAAATTTCTCAAACTTACTTGTTTCCTATTCTACTAAGGTGAGATCCACTTCGGTAATCCTATGCCTGAAATTCATCGAATTTTCATTTTGTCAACGTCTTTCTATGATAGGTACAATTGTATCTACCTGCAACTTGCAGGGTACCTACCTATCTAGGTACCTCAGTTCACTCATTAGCGAATTTTTGAAGAAAATTAAGCTATTGTTCTCGCCTCAAAATTTGTAGAATGTGAATTTTTGAAAAAATTTTATGCAGAAATCCGTTTCAGGCTATTCTGAATCATATTCTGAAGTTTAACGCATTTTTTTAATGTATGTATGTATGTGTCATTCCAGGCGATAACTGTCCGTAGAATTGTGCTAGAAACTTCAAACAAATTTTTAAATGTTAAGGACACAAAACGAAAGTTCAAGTTCGTTGGCCAGCATGATCGGATCACATCTTCGGGTTGAAATTTTCAAAAATGTAGTCAAAAATTTCAAAATAGCCTGTTTTTTGCGATTTGTTGTGCGAAATAATTTTTTCAGCATACTAACATGTGGTATATTCGGAATCAGCGTAAAATTTTTCTATAAGAATATGTATCAAGTTTTCAAAAATTTCAAAGTTGAAAAATCAGTCAAAAATCGAAATAATGCCGTTCGCTAGTTGTAAAAATCGGTAATATTTGCATGAAACATTGTCCAAATTCAGATTGAACTACTCTTATGTAGCGACTGAAATGTCGAAGATTTCTTCAAAAATTCGCTCATGGGGTCTTGCTGCATGACTGGACTTTTTTCTCAATAGGTTTCATTTGGTTTGGAAAAAGTTTCATTTGATTTGGAAAAAGTTTCATTTGGTTTGGAAAAGGTTTCATTTGGTTTGGAAAAGGTTTCATTTGGTTTGGAAAAGGTTTCATTTGATATGGAAAAGGTTTCATTTGGTTTGGAAAAGGTTTCATTTGACTTGCAAAAGGTTTCATTTGACTTGGAAAAGGTTTCATTTGGGTTGGAAATGCTATATATATAGTTAGAAAACCTGTAAATACCGAGTTCTCAGAAAATATATGGGAAAATGCCCAAAACCAACGCTACAGTTAGAGAGTCTATTCATAAGCAATCTAACCCGTGAGGGGCAGTCCTACAGTACAATACCACATCCAAATTGACTATGCCACTCCTCATCAAAGAGAGATTTTTGACTCTAAGTCGACCTATAGGTAGCAAAAGACGATAGAAAGCGTTGGAATCATTCTCGCGAGACGAACAGCACATTTCCCCCCAAACCTCCACTCACATTCTACCTTCCTGAAGAATTTTGGATTATGAGCTAATTTTGTGATATTGAGTGATAATCGAAATCGAAGTTGAGAAGACCGTTGACTATTTGCACGAAAAAATAAAGAGTGACAATGTTAACCACCTCAAGGCGTCACCAAGAAATCGATCTAACCACCCTCACTCACGACATCGTCATTTACGCCAAAATTCAACATTTTGTAAGGCTCAAAACGCCCACGGCTGACACCATACGAGCTTGACTCAAACTGATGCTATGAACCCCTCATGAAGACGACACTTTCAGCTCTTCCATCAGTAAGTAATAGTGGAGGGCCTCTGAGAGGGCTCTTGTCATCTATTGAATACATCCGTCATTGGCGCGGGCTCTCCTTGCCACCAATAAATGACAAACACGTTGGTGTGATTATATCAATTTTGAGGGTTATGTCATCATCAGTGACAAACAATAACTGTCATTGTTTGTTACTGATCATGACCTAAATGTTAAAATCGATTCAACACTGTAACTCTTTATTTTTTATTTATTTGGGGGGGGGGGGGGGGGGGGGGGGGGAATAGACTTCACTAACTTTCGTTTTGAAATGGGTTTCTCCAACTTCGTCGCGAGTGATTTATTTCGAAGTGACAATCCTTATAGCGGGCAAAGACAAACAGATATCATCCGTTTCTGGCGGAATTTTCAAGGTATGTGCTGGAGCCTCGAGATAGTTTCGTTGTTTCTACTTGAAGTTTACCTTGTACACATGCGAAAAAGTAAAACTTCTGAGATGCATACCTAGTAAGTACATACCTAGTTGTAGCATTTTACAGATTTGGATTTTTTTTTTTTAAATTTGTACGATGGGTAAGGGTCGATATGGACATATATGCATGTAATTGTTACTGAATCAAAGTCGAAATCGTAACTTGTGATAAACCCTTCTGACTCAGACGATTATCTAGAAAAAGAACTGCCTTATCTATAAAAAGAACTGCCTCCATCTAATTTCCCTCGACAATAAATTGATGGGCAGCATATCCCGTACTCCAGAACAGTTAAAAATCTTGGAGTCATCTTTAATAGTACACTTTCATAATTAAGTTTAATGATCATTCCTCTATATCAGTTCTTATGTGTTCTACATGTTGTTATCCGTATTTCAATTAAAACAAGTACATCAAACCATTAGAACAATTAGAACCATGCTTAAGACAAAGAATAATTACGAAAATCTACTGATAACAGATAGTACATAATAATTATATACATTAAAAAATATATACTAAGAGTTTAGCAAATTGGTCAAGAGAACTCCATCACTTTTTCCAACACCGTTTCCGTGTTTAAGTCCAATATTCCGTCCATAAATCCAATAGGCAAGTATAGTAAATAAAATTATTATAATTAAATCTACATGCTTTCACATATCTTAAAACTTCTCTGGAACTTACTTTGAATTCAGGTATAACTAACGTACATACCTAATCATTTCCTACATAATTGCAACGTTAAAATAATTATTATTCTTATAACATATTGCAAGCTCATACTCACCAGCAACATCAGCAGCCAGAAATAATTTGATAATAATGAAAGAAGTTGTGAACCAGAAGTCAGAATCACCATGTCTTTTACATGCCTGGAAGAGAAACATTACAATGAGTTGGAATAATCGTTATCTTAGATAACACTCTCAGATTAAGTTGGTCCTTTTCCATGCCACAGTTTTAAATTGAATTTATAACTATTTCGTACATTAAAAACAGCACCAACGGTAAAAGGGTTGTAATGCAATAACGTTTAAAAATCAAAATTTACTCTAACCTGAATATATTTCTCTAGGTAAGAGAACTAACAAGTAATATAGACTAAAGTATATTTCTCAGTCTTGAGCATTCCTATTGTCACCCCATCAAGTAATAGCTCCCTTGGCCAACATTCAATTAAATTATACCCTCCTACCGACATAAATAAGTAGGTACCAGATGACTCCTGTGGCTGTGAGAAGACCACAACGAACTGACAAAGAGATAGGTCAGACACATTATTGTTCGAGTAAAAAGAAGTGCTTGCTTCAGGCTTTTGCCTATAGCCTGTATTCTCGTGACGTCATGCCTGGAGTAGTTTTGTGTTTCCGCCAAGCCCACCATGACGGCACTATGACAGTAAATCGCAACTCAACCAATCTCATTTTCACAAAAAATTTGCCGTCTTAAAAGTAGCGGGTAACTACCGATACTCAGGGCGATTTTCAGATATAATTTTCTGAGTTGCAGTTACGCAAATTTTAGGGACAAACAAATTTAAGTACGTACTTACTTCGGTTTTTGTCTATGAAATTAATACATGAACAACAAGTAATAATATACGGAAAAGTACGTAAGTAGGTATACCTACCCTCCAGGTACTCACCTTTCCAAATGCGATAACTACCTAATATTCCTGTCTAAAGCAGAGCTTCATATATATACACATAATGATTTAAAAGATTAAATATATATATAACCCCTTTACCCATGTTTTCTATTTTACCGTATTTTCGGGTAGACATGGTAATGAGATTACTACTGTACACCATACTTGCATCAAAATTACCATTTATTTACGACACCTAATTACCGTAATGGTGGCAACCCTAGTACAGATAGATATGGTTACAATGAATAGGTATTACAAAGTATATTACATTATAAGTACTCACTCTGCTATCCCGCCTTCCATATTCAAATCAACTCCACAGTCGACTACTTGATTTTTTTCGTTGAACGTAGCTCTAGCCATGTAGCTCATAAAATACAAACAAGCGAAGTAAGTTAACGACGTCATCACAAGCATAGCCTGTAAGAAAAATGGTCAGATTAATGAAAAGTAGATATCTACTACCAGAATAATTTTGTTGAGTTAACATTATTAAGAATGAACTCGAAATAGACAGGTATGCAACTGTTTTTGTTTCTTAACTAAAACTGGAGCTGACAAAAGAAGACATGGCATTTTCTTAATTCAAGCAAGAAAGATCTAAAAATAATAATAAAATACACCAATTACACATTATTTTCTCGTTCCCTTATTCACAGATTTCTGAGGTTTTACGCTACTTATCCTGATTTTCTATTTTCGGCTAAGGAATTTTCTAAGACCATTTTAAACATTAAAACAATTTATACAATCATGTTGCGGATACGAGGAAGCTATGTGCCACACCCACCTTGGCAGAAGTTTAAATCTTGAAAAGTATATTGATGGGTATCGTTGGAAAGCTCATAAAATTGTCCTTCAGAATAAGGTAATTAATTTGAAACTTGAGTGGTTTGAAATCCTGATACCTAATCACTTATCTAATAAGCTTAAGCGGCCCGTTCACGATCCTGCAGCAGGAGGTGGGGAGTGCAACGAAGTTTCCCCCTTTGCTCTCCTGCCTCAGAGTGCGTACTCCATACACGATCCGTCATTCCCAGCTCAAACCGAAGGTTTCCCGTGTTACGGTTTTCAGTGTTTACCTTCTGCGTTCTCCATTCTTCAATGGCTCCTTATTTAAACAAAACCCAGAAGGTCTTCAGGCAGCACCACACATGCTCGGACCTAGCAGGTTGATAGGGTGGGGAACCCCGGACCGCAGAATGGTCCGATGGGAAACCCATCCGACGAGCTCTGCAGGACACCTGCAGCAGGAAGGCCTCCAAACACGTCCTGCACGCCTCCCGTGCAAGAAGAGAGGGAAGTTTTTGGTTCCCCTCACTTCCTGCAGCAGGATCGTGAATAGGCCGCTTTAGGTGAACGTATCTAGATCCCACTTGCCGGTGACTGGAAGAGCTTCCTCAGGACCTCAGCAGTGTTGCCAGACCCCGTCCAACAAAAAAGGGGTATAGTAGATGTTAAAAAGGGGTACAAAGGGGGACCTGAGGATTCCAAAAGGGGGTACATTTAGGGGTAAGTACATGTTTTTTGGCTAATTACACAAAGCTCACATGTATAAATTTGTAGCTGAATTTGAATAAGTGATTTTAGTTGATGCTTGATGTAAGGAAGAATCAAATAAAGTATGTTAAGTTTCTGAAATCATTGATTCAGGGACTTTGGGTATTTTTTAAAGTGCTGAATAACGAAAAAACTTGCCAAGGTCAACATGAGACCAATAATTATATTAAAATATTAAAAAATAAATTTTAGTAAATTTGTAGCTTTTTTTACGCTGTTTTCGGAATTATTTTACCACCAACACGTTTGAAGGTTAGAGATTGAGAGTAAATTATCTTTTTTACCAGAATTTACTAGTGAATTGACCAAAATAGAAAAGTAATCTCTCTTCAGAAATTCCAAAAGGGGGACCAGTCACTTGATGAAGATTATTCTTTCAATAATAACAGAAGTGATCAAGATATGAAAGAGGCGGAACTACAAGCATCAGACAATTATATTGCAAATTTAATTGCTGTTTTTTTCTGTTCTTCCATGGCTTATTCTTGAACTCTCCCTCTAACCAACCCTCGAAAACAATCCCAAAGACGCAAATACAGGTAAGGATAAAGCATGGAACTCTCACCCATGTTTGTTTTTACCTTTCTCAAGTCTCAACTCTACACTAATGTCTACAAGGGACATAGAAGCCCGCAGACAGAAAAATAGATCCAACCAACCAATGGGTTTCACGCTGAATAGAATGGTAACATTTGCAGTTCTTTCCCACGCAGATATTATAACCGAGTTTCTCACAAAATTTTTTGGTTAATTTGTATTATTTTATATGTTTGTAGGAGTAAAACTAGTTAGTTAATGTGCAAACCCCTTTTTCCTGTAACCTGCAAATGGGATTTAGGTACTTTTGCGGTGAAATATCGTCAATATTTGAAACACACAAAATTTCCGTTTTAAAACGTGAATATCAAAAGTACTTATATAAGATATGGTTTCAAATCACTCAAAAATTATTATATTAAATTCATTATTCTCAAAAGAAAATGTAATCAACTTTTCAACGACAACCATCAATTTATTTTTTTGAGGTTTAAAAATGGATGTTCCAGTTGATTTTAGACGAAAGAACGTGATTTTCGAGATAAAAGAAGAAAAATGCTAAAAAACATAAAACTACTTAAGGGTTTAAAAATTGAAGAAGTGAAAATTGCTTTGTGACACTCTCAATTGGAACAGTCATCAAATCTATTTTTGGGATCTTTCAGAATGTTCCCAGTTCACCCTGTGTACGAGTAATTTTATATAATTTTTATGTACCAATACCACATTAACTCGGTTGAAGGATGAAAGGTGCCTCTCGATCGACACTTTTTTAAAAATTCAAAATTTTGTTAACTTTATCATGTTCGAATGTGACAATACGAGAATTCACTTAAAAACAGAATAAAAAATAAGAAAAATATAATTTATTGAAAACAACTTACTATATTGAAAAAACTGAATAAATCGAAGAAAACTAGAGTTACGGCAACAAAAATGCCATTGGCTCCCAGAACCATCATTCTATAAAATTTCAGAGTGTCCTGGTTCTCCTCCACTATTTGTTTCTGCCCTTTAGTGCCTTCCTTTCCTTTTTTAGGCTGAAAATTGTACACAAATATTTTAACACGAGAATAAACAAAGATAAACATGATATATGTGGGCAGAAGGTAATTACCAAGTTCATCAACGATACTATTTTCCAACTTCGAATTCACACAATTTGAATGATTCTGCAAGTTTGGCTCGTATTTTGATTAGGTATCTCTTAACTACGTCACTGTAGCTTTACAGAAAACAGTGACAACGATAGTCGACAGTTCCAAGGGCCCATAAAAAAATGACTGCGTACCGTAAGTTGACAGCAAATATAGCATTCATACTTACAGGCATCTTGATGTTCTCAGGTGTGTACTGATGAAATGAATACGGGCTACTTCAAGCTAACTTTGCCACTTTTCGCTTCCACGTCAACTTGAGATTTTGATGTGTTCATTTGGTTATCAATTTTATCAATCAGCCCGTGTCTTATCTGATAATGGCAAACTTCTTCTTCCAGATTGCAATTATGCCTAGAACTCTGAACTCATGTAATCTTCAAACACTTTCATGTTTCTCATGGGAGAAGTCTTCTTCCATGCATGTTTCCTTGACATGATGCTTCAATATTAATGAGAAATTTGAGACGAAGAGGTGGTGGCATGGAATAGTTATCCCTTCGTTGGGCCGAGGCGATCAGCCTGCAACACTAGGGATGCAATAACGAAACAAAATATGAAGTGTGAACTTAATTTTCTTGTTGAAGTCACGTTGAAGCGTCTGTGCCATGTTCTGATGCCACTAGGCTGTCCAAAAACCACATACGAATAGTGAACTTACCTACTTACTGAGATAGGGATAAAAAAATATGCTCAAAATCATAAAAAAATTCCTTTAATTAATTGTCTAACCATTAGGTTTGTTTGCTGAGGCGGTTAGCAGTGACTTGCAAACCGTTCCAAACTGGTTGGAGATTGGTCAAAACGCAAGCTCGACTTCTGCCAATTTTCGAAGTGATTTCAAACTGCTTGGGGATTGGAGTCTATCCATTTTATGATTGAATGTTTGAACATATTACTCAGAGGTGTGAAACAGCGGCAAAATAAAGGATAGAATTCGAATGATTTCTTTGGCTGCCTTGAATTTTGAATGGAGGGCGCAAACAGTCAGAAAGTGATCAGGTGGAAAAACCTCGGACCAATTTGATGATCCACAACCGGTTGGAAAACAGTTTGGAAACCACTGCGAACAAACCGTGACCAAGGGTAGGGGGGCACCCTAATGATCAGAGAACTCAGGGAACGCCTCAAGTGGGTTTTTAACACGTTTCGAGCGGAATGGATCGATCGATGCAGGCGCCCTCGTTCGATTCACCCAGAGTGGATCGATGGATCCAGCTACAGAGAGCACATAGGCTCCTACGTTCAACCTTTTGACGAGATTACCACGCATTCTGTTGGCTGTGGAGTTTAACACACTTATTGTAGATGATCAGGCCTCCGAAAGAATGCGTTCCATTTCGTTCCCCATTGGTATCAAGGCCCCCGTTTGGTAACATTTTCGCGCCTTTTTCATTAATTAGGGATGTTTTCGAGTGCAACGTTCAATTTTATTGTTTATTTTTATTATTTTTTTTTTTAATTTATTTACTAGGCAGATGAGATGTAGGCAGTGCCAAATAGAGACTACTATTGTAAACAAAACGTGCTGGAACAGTCCTACATGTCCCGAGCAACCAGGTCTGTGCCACAAACCATGTTTTGAAAACTGGCACAAGAATGTAAGTATTATTTGTAGACGAAGATACAGAGATGTGAATACCTATTCCATCATCCGACAACATCTCTCTCTTAGTTTAGTAGTACTATATTGTCAATTTTTTATTCAAATTTATAAACATGGACCTGTATGTTTCATTCCTACCTAATTATACAATATGTTTTATATCAAAATGAGTTATATTTTATCGTTCCATGAAATATATCTTTATAAAAATCACTCATAGGGCCCGTTTTCAGTTTCATGTTAAAATTATAATTTCCTAATAGTACAATAATAATAATGATAAATTCCTGTATAGATTCATCTGCCTACAAACATTGCGGTTCTGTTTAGAAATATAATATAATAATCCTAGGTTTGGTATATGGGAACATCATTTGGACGACTAGGAGGGACAAAAAATGAAACATTAGGGATAAAAAATGGGAAAACGTGTATTGTTCTTACCGGGATTTGAAACCGAGGCCTCAAAAGAACACGCAAGCATTGCGGGTTGCATAACCAGCGGTACATTACTGCCGATCTGGATCGATCGATCCAACTTCTAAAACTCCGCGATATTCATCAAATTTCGGTTCCGCATCGTTGTTTTCGTCAATTGCTAGTCATAATAAGCAGGTATCATCAATCATCTCGAAAAAACAGGTCCCGTCACAAGGAGTTTCCACCAAAATCGGTGCCGCAATCAAACAAACCAATTGTGTAAATAATAATACCTACTTCCTCTTGCTAAAACCATATTTTTTGCTCCTTAGGTAAAAAACGATTCCTTCCTAGGCACCTTCTTCCACAAACAATATCGTCTCAACAAATCAATATCCGGCATTCAACAGTCGTTCAATAAAAATTTCAGCTCAAGCAGAGCTACCTTCCTCCCTAACAAAGGGCGGTTGTAATAGCGTCAAATAATATTTGTGGGGGAAGATCATCTGCTACTCGAGACCCTCTCGAACGATCAAGTTTGTCCCCCACCCCGGCAACTACTTGGAACCGTTCCCTACAAGAAGAACTGTGAGTTCTTCAATTCCGTTCAACGCGGAGCAGCTCATAAGTCACAAATGAAAAGTCACATTTACGTTTCTAAACTGTTATGTGATCGTGTTATGAGACCACGAAACTATACACTTCATTCTGATCTACATAGCCAGCTAATCTGCATTTTTACTAAGGGATTGACTACTTGATGTTATGTATTTTTGAGATGCGAGCTTGCGAGCATCCAGACCACCAAACTATGCACTTCATTCTGACCTACATGTCCACTAAACAGGTTGAACGGAATTGAAGAACTCACAGTTCTTCTTGTAGGGAACGGTTCCAAGTAGTTGCCGGGGTGAGGGACAAACTTGATCGTTCGAGAGGGTCTCGTATCTGCTACAGGTTGCACGGTGTAACCTTGCTGGTTTCTTTATTAAAACTACTCAGAGAAACCGGCAAGTTTACAATGTGCAATCTATACCTCTACCTGCAACTTCTCTTCAATCATATATGGTTCACGTTGTAAAACAGTAAGCCATTCGCCAGTCATATTGAAGACCAGACAGACATTGTAGTGCCAGTACATGCAGAAAAATACTGTATGTACCTATAGTGAGGTGGTTCATCTCTAGGCGCTCCTCCCGCCCGCCAAAATGATCTGGCCAAACCGAAGGAGAGGTGGCGTTGAAATCAAACAGCAAGATCTTCAGTCTTGGTTTAGAAGTCAGTAGCAGAGGTCCTCAAGCGTACAGTTTCATGGCAGAAACACAGACAGGAATAATGGGGGGGGGGGGGGTCCTTCTTTAACTGTAATTCAATACACTACCCAATAGAGGTAACTTAAAACTATAAGTAGGTACCTTTAAGATTAGCTTTAAACTAAAATTATGACTATACAAATTTTTACAGCTTTGATGAGGCCGACAGGCGGAGGTACTTACTTAACCAAATACAAGCAATTAACATTCTACATAAGAGAAGCTTTTCGAAAATTCTCTCCCTCACAACCTACCTACCCATATTAATGTTGTAGATATGCGCAGTGAGTGCTCTATGTTCAATCACGCTTCTGTTTATACTTGTGGAGATGGCTTACTTCAAGGCGAACTGGCTCATCAACTTTATTTAGTGGAAAAATATATGTAGGTACCAAACTACCTACCAAGGTTTTGACTCATTTTCGTAGGTATTTGCAATGCTGCACGACTGAGACGATAATTAAAATAAATAAATATACATTGACAAATGTTATCTATGGAATCAAGAAAAACAACGATCGGTTTCGCACGAATGATGTATTTTTGTCAACATCAAATTATTTAAATTTTCACAACTCATCACGATTTCAAATAATAATGTACTTGAGAATAAACTAGACATCTAAACAATACCGCGATGTTTGAAGTAAGAAATAAATAATAACAAACAATAATGAACTATATAATTTAAAACAATGATAAGCATAGAATAATTCCTAATCCGTACAGTATGAAAGTGTTAGGTACCCAATTTATAGTACAGGACATTTACATCTTAGTTATACTGAAGGCAAGATCCATTCAGATACGTACAATATAATAGTTGCGCTGGTAGGATTAAGTAGGTGCGGGTGGGATTAAGTAGGTAGGTAAGTAGGTAGACTGACAGAGGAACATGATAACAGAATAATCTAACAAGACAAAACTCAAAAACGAGGAACAGTATCGTGATGTTTCAAGTCAATTCTGTGGGGTCGGTAATTTATTTCTATCCTAAAGAGTAAAGTTTGCGGTGAAATGTCATGGAGGAGGATAGTAAGTATGGATATATTAATTTATATAAATACTGAAATTTTGTATGTGAACAACAAAGAACCAAGTGTATTTTCGATCTCAGCATAACCAAAATAAGTTGAGAAACAAAACTCGTTCATGTCCCATGTCTTCGGAGAGGGGGTGTAGTTGTCACAGCTGGAGGCCAATGCGATTTTATACCTGTAACAAACAGACTATAGTTGATAAGTCGGTTTCGTCATTATGTTTTTAGAAATTAACGGACGTCTATTATGTAATTAAATTAATAAGGCACAAATGTGTAGTATTTTAATTTCTAGTGCGTCATATATTGTAGCCTACTTATGTACAACCATGTTTAGTATTTCCTGTGGTTGTAGTGTGCAATTATGGATTTGTATCTAGTCCGTAGCACAATAAATTATTATAACAAATTAATACAACTACAAAACTGGAACTGTCTCTTGAAAACTCGGTAAAAACTGTTCTTCTGTGTAAGTTACATATCCCTAGCAATGGGTTGTAAGGTTTGATTGGATGCATTGCTCAACACTTTTGACATGGATGATGCAATATTAAATCATGAGCTCTCCGAACAGTCGGAAACTTTTAAATTACCGCTTGCAACTTAAGCTCCATCTAAAAATCATGAGGTAGTATTTCTCTTCTTTGGTTCCCTAACTACACCACAGAATGCGCCAATTACATCTCAACATGTTATTGATGGAGATCCCCCAAACTTGAGAACAAACACAATAATTATCACTAGGTTTGTTCCATCCACCTCACCGCGGTTAACCCGTGGTCCACAGCCTCTATGATCGCGGTTGGACGACCGTAACCACGATCCAACCATGGATGGAACGCTCAACCGCAAGTGAGGTGAAATAGCGTTACACCAGTCATTTCGTGTGACTTAATTCTCGATGTTACTAGATCGCAACTCAACCGACCTATTTTTCACTAGAAGTTTGCCATCGTATGTCAACCTAATACGTTGTTTTACATTTTTCAACAGTTTTGTTTTGCGAAAGTAATATAAAGTTTCAATTCAAATAAATGGTTGCAGTAATGCCTGCCAGCGCGATTATTGGTTGTAGACGATACCGATCTAGTAGTGAACGAGTTTTTATTTGGACTAGGGACTATTATAGGAAATCAGTGTCCGAAAACTAAAGAACTTCATTCGTTTAGACTGAGAATAAATAAACTGGAAAATAATGGAGAAAAAATAATTGAAAATTCCTCAGATCTCTGTACTGCGGTGTAGGTACTACATAACCATTGCCCTGGCAGTTTCATCAGCGTTTTAGACATGTTCTTATTACTATACCTGAGGCAGCTTTACTTATTTTATTGAATGAATGAAAGGATAGATTTGGTAGTTTGTCGAAGTCAGGTAGGCAGGTTGTTGCTCCACCAAAAAACGGAACTACATACGTAGGTACGTACAGCCTACCAAATTCGCTGTTGGTCAAAAGTAAACTAAGTAAGTAGATTGTTGCTCTGCCAACGAATTTCAACTGCTTATCAGGAAATGTGCAACATGAATTATAAACCAGCTGTAAGGAAAAACCTTGAAATTCATTCTTCTGAAGGTAAGACTTCATTAATCTTTCCAGTTGATTCATTTTCAAGTTCTCAACTTCACACACAATTACAGAGTATAAAAACTAGACACGACGTACAACGAGTAGGTTGAGGTTCTAGGTTGTTCCATGGAAGAACAACTCTCTTCTTCCATGGTCGTTCTTTGGAGACCCACCCACCGAACTCGAATTTCCAATGAGGAAGGTTGTGAGTAGGTTTTAATTGCATGAGGATTCCTATAACAACCGGAATGAACTGCACTCCATCGGGCGGTCAGTTTTGGTTCGACCGCGGTCGACCCGTGGTCGACCACGCTGCTATGATGGAACAGCGGTTCAACCGTTGTGTTGAGCTGATTGTTGGGATGGAACAGCGGTTGACGTTAATGCGCATGAGGCGGTCGAACATGGTCGGCGGTTAGGTGGATGGAACAAACCTTATTTCTGCACTTATTTCTGCGTTTGAAGTGGGGAAATCTCTGATTGTATAGCATTGTGGTCCGTTTGCAGTGACCACCTAACCCGTTTGAACCAGGTTGTGAATGGGTTTGACCGATCATTGAAATGAATTACATCTATCACAAATGATGCACAATACTTAGTTGTGAAATTACTTAATGGATGTTGGAAATAGCACAGAAACTAATACTGGTGAAATATTACCTGAAGAGAGATATTGACCAGGAAGGGGTAGAGGAACCGTTGATCCCCCACGCTAGAAGTCGCTTCCAGTTGTCAACTTGTTAGAACTTCGTGTTCTTCCCTTCTCTCAGCTGGATCCAGTGGCTTGCTACCGAAGACCCTGACATAAAAATATATGATATAATAAATATTTCTGGATGAGGAATCCCATCCGTATACTCGTATTTGATTCTAACCGATTTTTAATTCTCATGTAGCACTACCATATCACTAAAACCAGGTAAATCAACACTGTTCCGCTCATTTTTCATGGAAAGTTATCTACCATTCCTCTCTATTACATTACTGTAGTGATACTGTACTTATCCAGACGTGTTAATAAAATAAAAGCAGAAGTTTAAAGGCAGACAAAATAGTATACTATTGTCGACAAGTAAATAAAAAAACCTATTATACACTTTGTCAGCAACAAGTACTGAGTGGAGGTTGAGGGGAAGTGGCCAGGCTAATTCTTTTATCAGAGATTGTCAAATATGAATGTATTGCGCCCTCGCATTGTATGACAGACGACATAGGCAGTTTCTTACCCATATACAATGCATACTTAGGGGCCCTTCGACAGAACTTGGAAACCCCAATAGCAGTGTAACCTCACCAATAGATCGGATTCTGAATAACCCTAAAATGCGTTCGACAAAGTCGATATCAGAGTGAGTCACTGTAGTAGAGATTATTCCAGGAAAATCCAAAGACTTACATTTTGGACATGGAATCACGACAAAGTCCGTGAGAATATGAAGTCTGATGCTGAGGCTATCAACAATGAAGCCAGCCTTGAAGAATCAATATCAATTGGGATAGGGATTACTCTCTACGCAATTGCTTCATAATTTCTCTAAAATTTTCTATATATCTTGGTAAACTGTCCTCACCTATGCAATTAAGTAGTTTATTTTCAGTGAGTTTCTGTCAGACCGGGACCTCTTGTAATTTGTGATACTACTAGATGATTCCAAAACTTTGCAAACTCTTAAAAATACGTAGCCCTCTCAGTTGTATTCAGAAAAAAAATCACGAGAATCGCAAATTTTCTGAAACTTGGGAGTCTCTTCAGATTTAAGGGTTATCCAGTTCTGTCAAACGGGCCCCTAGTCAGGGAAACAATCTCCTCTGCCTACACACAGACTGATCATGGCTCATTCTACTCCTATGGCCATGATAATCATGATCACCCAATGGTTTCATCCTGAAATTACTACAAATCTAGCATTTAGACCTCACAGATATCACAATGAATGAAGGATATTTCTCTAAATCCCCTATATGTCACGATGGTTTTTAAATCTATTGATAGTGACCAACGGTTATATAAAGCATAAATTTTCTGTTTAGGGAGGGGAATATAAATGCTGTTCAGGCAACATATACATGCCAGAACAGCCCAGTTCCTTGAATGTTTGCAGTTCAGCTTGTTGGCTGAGAAAAATCGAACGATTAACATGCTAAATTACCGGAAGAGGTGTCGTATTTCTCTGCAAATGTCCCTAACTCTTGGATCAACATGGCTGCAGTTTAGGAGTTCTTCAATCATCACGGCTCCATTGTCAGCCTCCAACATAGGGCAGTAACGGATAGCTGTGAATATAAAATGAGATAAATGAATAAATCATGTGTTTGACTCAACTAGAATAATTAAAGATTTAAAATGTATTTCACATGTTTATACACAAAAATGACATTTCTTACGATTTTTGGTACAAACGTGATGGATGGCCCACACTGCCCATAACTGCACTTGAGGAGCCTCACATGACAGTAAAGATATGAACGGGCAAAATGACCTGAAAATATACGTAAGATCAACCAAAATATTCTTAGAATAAAATAATATACCTAATCTACAAGGAAAACTCTGTGTAGATCAAGAACAATTGAAATCTGATTTGGAATAAATCGATAAAAAGTACTAACCTATAAGCAACCATTTCTCCCTCTGGAGGTACCCAACTAAGAACAACATCACCCAGTTCTTTAAGAACGAGTTCACGTTTAATATCACATTCGTCCCAAGCTGGGATTCCTTCTGCAGCCAAATGAGCCATGATACCAGCTGCAAAGTAGGAGACGTCTATTTGTTTCGAGTGTAGAAGACCCCTGTGGAAATAAGAAAAATTAGAATAGAAAATAAACAATTTAATCGCCCAGTTTTATCACGTTTTAACAAACTAAAGAGGTCAAACCTGAGTATTGATATGAATTGAGACTCTAGCAGTATTTTCCTAAGAGAAGGAACTTCAGCAATGTTATTGATAAGGCCTAATACTTTGGTTTCTACTGTCGCTTCTCCAGGAAAAGTTTGCAATACTTCTATAAACAGAGGGAGTCCACCAACATTCAAGAATACGGAACACGTAGTTGGGGATTCATCTGAAATTAATAAATTGTTGATTATCATATGATCTGTATCACAGTTTTAGCTCAAGATTGATGTTAAATAATATATTGAATAAACAATTCACCTGTCAGATTCCATAAAGCACTTAATGTGAATTTCATAGTAATATCAACAGTCCTAGCTTCTTTTTTCGCCCTTACTAACTTCAATAGTTTCTGCATGTATTTGGGCTCAGCTCCAAGCTTGGATGTTTCTGAAGTCGAGATTTTAGCAGCTACAAAATACAAAAAGAGGTCAAGGGCTATTCATTTAGCGGGAAAATTAAGAATTTCTGTCAAGAGGAGTTTAGTAGTCTTACCAAGAATACTGCAGATGGCCACACTCATCCGGTTCATGGACGCATCCTCGAATGTGCAAAGACAATCCAGTACCAGCCTGGCCGTGTTAAATCGGTCAATTGGCACATCTTGGAGAATTCTATCGGAGCAGAGGGTAAGCAGCGTGTTCTTTTGAAGTTGATAGTGGTTTGGGAACTGGCTCATAGCTGTAAGACAGAGACTAACGACTCTGGCCAGGATACAAGGATGGATTTTAGCTCCAAGCTCCCCTTTAGTAAGATTATAGAGGCACGCAGTGGCTGAGATTTGAACGAGAAACGTTGAGGGATGAGACTCCATCCCATCAAGAACGAGCTGAAACCATATTGTTTGGATTACTTTACTTTCTAATCAAAATTTCCAAAACAATGTATTGAAATTTACGCAATTATGAATAACCGCATAGGTAATTGAGCTACATACTTGAATTATGTCAACCCGTGCATCACTGAAAGTTTGAGTTAGTCTGAACAGATTGTAGAGACACTTTTGGACGTACATCGGGCGAGAAAGGTATTTTCGAAGTGATAACAAAATTTGTTCTTCATTGGCAACACCACCAATCTGAAACCAACCAAACATTACAATTTTCGATAAATGCCTATTTCATTGTGCAATGAAATAGGTACCTGTTGTGATGTCCAACTTAGACAGAGGATGGACCTCAGCGATAGATCTAGCAGATCTCGTATCCATCATGGAGGTAACTAATATCGAAACCTCTCCAATACCTCGTGGTATATTACCATCTTGTGATGAGACACTTATGGATCATTTCAACGATCCACATCAACAAGTAACATGCATGGAAGGTGAGATAGCCACGTTTTGTACCAGGGTTAATTCCTTGTTCTGTTTCTGGAAGCAATATTAGATGTAGAGTGGAGGGTATGCTTGGAATCAGCGCAAATGAAGACTTATGTTGGAAAATACCGTGATTTTAGCACTTTCTACTGAAATTTCTTCAATTTTCCCTCATTTTTCTTGATGAGCAAGATTCCCAGATTCTTAAGATGCATTATACAACCTCATGTGTCAAGTTCAAATCAGTATTCCAAACATGAAATTACAAACGATGAAAAGGAATCTGTTCGTGAAGAAACACCAATTCAAGAGAATGTGAAAGATTTCTGTTGAAATTCTCCACTCTGCATTAAGTACTTACAGATGTTGTGGCTGTTTCAATGTTACTGGAAATACTAAAATGAGAATACCCATAAATAAGGTACCTATAGATTAGTTGATTCTGTGGGACTCAACTCACTCTAGTAGGAGTTTGGGAAAGGCACATCAGTTGATTCTGTGAGTGCCCCCCCCCCCCCCCTCATTATATGTGACACTCACACCTGATACCTGAACAGGTGAGATTTATCGCACGAGGATGGATTATCTTTTTTGGATTCTTTGCAACTTGAAACGTAAAACAACAAAGTAGAAATGATGCAAAGTAAAATAAAGTAACATCCTCTGGTTTCTGAAACATTCTTACTTGTAGATCGCGTAAATGATCAGGGTGTTTCGGGTTGACGAAGCATTCTTCTTGACAAAGATCCAAATGAACAAGGCCAAGGTACCCAAGATTTTTATGGTGTTGAAGAAAGGTCGTGAGCTCTCTTCGCTTAATGTCTTGTTTTCCTGGGGAGAACAAACCAAACAGTCAAATTTCAAATGCTGACGTAATTCCTCGATTGGGAGTCACACATTACTCAATTGTCTTACTTGATACATAATAGTATTCTATTATAAAGAATCAAATGGAAAAAAGTATCCAACTGAACAAAAAATAGCCGCTTTATTATACAATTATGTGTAGGTACATATCATACTGAAAATTATATTATGAAAACCCAACCTACCTGATAGATCAAGAGATGATAATTGTGGAAGGGAATTGGGATGATTGAGGAAACTTATCATCTTTGCGGCTCCAGGGATGAAAATATCGAAAGTATAGTTTTCTTTTTCTTCGGACACGTCGAGGGTCCTAAGTTCATTCAGCTCAAGTAAAACATCATCGCAAGTCTGCACTTTGATGTACTGTAACCGGAAACCAATGGAAACTCATAATTCAGTACCGTTAGCCACACTGCAATGAAACGAATGGAGCTAAACCAGCACCATCCATTAGAATAAAATCCACTCCTAACAAGTAATCAAATATACATAGAATCGCAATTCTCAGAAAGCTTTGATTTTCATTACGCACATTGAAGGCTCCACTTTCTGTTATGGGGAAGCAAAAAACATGGTTCAAGTGAAGTACCTACTAAAAAATATGTGGCATATTTTCTGTGCATTTCAAATGGTTAGTATTCAAATCTAAGGTTGAAATTTTTATCTACTCATTGAGGCAAATTTACCGGGTACAAAATAATGAAGAATGTCTACGGATGAATGGTGGAGCGTTTTCTTGGGACATACAGTGAATTAATCCAATATAGAAACATATGATAAAATTGCGAATATTACGCTGTTATTGTTCTTTGCCTATTTCAATTTATGTAGTAGGTACTACCTTCATTTCCTTGGTTGTTTAGAATAGTAGTTCCTCTGCTATAGAAGGTAAGGGAAATAGGGGACAATAGTGTTTCTACATACCATCGGTCAACGATCTTCAAGGACGAAGTGGACCATACAACTCGGGGAACGCAACACAAAACCTTGTCTTCATTTTCACTCCTAGGATTTTGAAAATATACTCACTCCTATCAAATGAAGCATTCAATACCGCATTTTTCAAGATGTGAATCATAATTTTTAATTCATCTCAGCCAGAGAATTTGTGAACTGATAAAAAATTGTTGCTTCACAAAATAAATTGTGACGGTTCCTGTACTCCACGATCTTTCGCGGAGATTAATGCGCTCTTCCCACGCCTTTGACATGCAGTATTTGGGGATACCCTTACCAGAAAAATCAAGGAAGGGCATTTTTCATTGCTTCTTCTTCATAGCAAGGGTCATTCTGATAGCTGCTTACACGATTGAAGAACTACAAGAGCGCAGGCGGGGGCGTTTTCTATTATACTTTGCTACCGTTTATAGTCGGGTTTGGTGATGTGGCTCTTGCCCCTGAAACCAAATTTATATGGCAGTCAGCGTGGTTGCTTTAGGCACTGCCACTTGTTCTTCAGTGATTCAGTCAACTTAATTTTGAAGGGCCATTCCAAAGGAACATAGCTCCATTGACAAACTGGTTATATATATATATTAACTCTGCTTTGCTCCTTAGTATTAGTAACGATTCTATGTGATAGAAGCTATTGAAGGCACTGCTAATTACAACCTCCTCTCGATTGATTGTAACCAAAAACTATTCAGCTGATTCCAGATCTGCGGAAGTTAAACACATGCACGCTAACAAATGCTAGCCAGGTCAAAGTAGAGACTCATTTCGTTGGTCAATTACTTTCATCGGTTGATTCAATATTTGATTGGGGGTGAATAGCCCTATAACTAATTGGGTTGACACCGGTTTAAAAAAATTGTATATAAAGAACTTAGTTTGAGTTGAGGCGTTTCCTGAGCTGTAGATGCCCCTATCAATAACGAAAACGCCCGACCAGATCTAACTTAACCTCGCCTAATGAAGATCTAAGCAGTTGTACAGAACTAGAAACGAGGAAGGCATATCACCCAACATTTTTACCTCAAGGTAAATTATTCCCAGAGCACTTCATCAAGGGCTCCAAAGTTATTGATGCCAGTGTGAAAGGAGTTCTCTGTCCATTAATTGGAAACTTCAATAATCAACCAATGATAAATTTCAAATCTTAGGGAAGTTATGAGAAAATTTTTACCTTGAGATTATACATTGCAAGATGTTTCAATCTGTGCTTGCATTTTCGAAGTGGCGTAATATCATCTACCCTCGTGCTCGATATGTCCAGGCTCTCTAGAAGTGGAAGATCCTCAATAACGATATCTAGGGCGTGACGGTTGAATTCGGTTCCACTTACGTCCAGCGCTTGAAGTGATTTCAGCTTCGATAGAGCGATCATAACACATTGCCTTTAGGAAAAAGGAAATAATGCTGTAAATTGAATTATATTACTATTCAATAAAGTAGTTACTGGGTGTTCTTAGTATGAGCCCGGATTTGTCAATATTTATAACTCCATTCACTATTCTTCGTTCACTAAACACGACTGTCAAGTTCAGAGGGCACTACACTCAGTTGCTGTATGAGTAAAAAAGAAATCGAAGTTACTAGAAATTCACGTTTTTTCATGCACACACGCAAACTACTATTCATCCGATGGCAATGAAAGTTATAGGGGACCATCGAGGAGCTGACCGATATAATCCCTGAAAATGTCAACAAAAAGGTCTAAAACTTGGTATAGTTTTTTGGGCGTAACAAGGATTTACCCACAGTCTAGGCAAAGAACCAAAACCGATCAACAAGCTTTGAAACCCTAAAGCAAGTGGGTTGTGATTTTGGAGGACAAATTTTATATCGATTTCTTGCACGAACACAAATCTTTCCAACCTTTGGGGGTGAGGAAGCAAAAATCCATAATAAAGATAACTTTCTCTAGTTTTAACAGAAAAGTGAGGCAGCTGCAGAGACCTGTTCCAAAATCCCAGAATGCTGCCCATAAGCAAACAAGCGGTGCGAGGCCACACACGACATTCCTCACTCTACCGTTTTCAGTTAATTTATTCTGAGGTTTGATGGTGAGGATAAATTACACAGGTTTAAAAAATCAATCTCTGGGTGGAAAACCTATAAACGCTTGCTAAACTTTGAAATTTCTCCATAAATGGGAGAAACAAAAGATCATGGCTATGTCTTTCCTTAAGAACCAGAGCTATTGAAAAGGAGATGATCAGTGACGGGAGTTATGGACTAGTTTACTTTGAGTCACTCTCTGTGTAATTAAATGGATGCCTGGTTGAAGACTCTCCTGAGATGAAAGAAAACGCGTTTGCAACCAGTCCCCTGGTGACTTGCATGTCGAGCCGCCTAGTGATTTCAGTTACTAGTTTCTCGATATGAGTGATCAACTCACCAACGAACCTGTTGTTGGTAGGGGATTTCGAAAACGTTTTAATGTTAGTTCCCAAAAACTTGCTTTAGTCATAAGTTTATATAAAAAATCGCGAGCTATTTAGTAGCAACATACAACTGGTTAATTAAAGTATGGAAAACAGGAGGGGATATTAACAACCCCATCATCAACCATGTGAACTCATACAGGTTCCAACCGGAACCATATAATACGCATCTATGGGGTCAATCGTAATAATGCGATAGCCCTACAATTTCAAATGTGGGGGCTTATGAAAGAATTTAAATATTTCAAATTACAAACAAACCGTTCCCCCCCGGATGACTTGATTACCAGAAAAAGTCGGAGATACGGCTTGATCTTCCCTGGTGGGACAATGACACCCAACCTGGTCGGATACAAGCTTATTAATGACATTTGGTTAATGAAAATGGGATCCTGGGAATTTAGCAACAGATTAGGTTGGGGAATGTGAACCTCCTTCAACCAAGTCGCGATATCTGATCTGTAATTCCATGTCAGGAATTTATAATTAAACGGCTTAAGCTTTAAGACTAAACTCAAAACAACACAACCCATGAATAATCACTCAACTTTTGCGGAAAATCTGGAAAAACAAATGCGAATTGTGTTGGGAAACGCAAAATATAAAAGTTGAAAAGCACAGTGAAACTGTCACAGCACGAGCTGAAGAACAAGTGACAAGGGCCTTGGACAGTGCTGCCAACATGGCAGGGCCAACTGTCGGTGGTACGACCTCCCAAAGGCGTCCGTCCCACGATTTTTTGAATACCTTTGAAAACAGCCCTGTCCAGCAAGTGGCGAAGGCCACTATGATGGATAATAAAACACTCTCTAGTGCCTCTAAATATAATTAAATTTGTAACTAGATATACATGAACTGTTGGATTAGTGAATAATTATTTAGTAACTCCTCCCCTCCACACCACCACTTTTTATTCCGACAGTGCGTACACCTTTCGGTGAATGCGGGGAATATTGTGAAGAACACCCTAGGTTCTCATTTTTGTCAACACACAGAAGGAACGTTGTGAAATAGCCATGAAAAATAATACTTTGTGCATTCATCTGACTAAGTACAATGAAGCTCCGAAACTTACTGTTGAAAAGTGTGATAGCTTATCATCAAATAACGTCATAGTAACGACTTTTATCATGTTCACTGCATACAACTAAGAAGATCATAACTTCGACTGAAAAATTTTGCTTACCGAGATCCATCTGAAAATGTGCTTCTAGAAACATTAAGCGTTCTTAAATTGTGCAGCGTCCACTCGCCCAGACAGGTGATGAGATCGTTGGCGGTGAACTGAAGGCCACAAGTCTCCAAATCCGTTATTTTGTGTCCTTTTAGAATTTTGAGGCCTTCTTTGCTTAGTTTCTCGGCATTGGGAATTGAAACGCATCTAGAAAATAAAATATTAATATAGTTAAATAAAACATTTTTCTTTAGAGCTATAGCGTGCCCATCAATGGTAGTGAGATAGACATCAAACAATCACAAAAACAAAACCAGGCTAAAATTATGGGACATACTTTAAACTGCAAGCTCAGAAATTTCGCATTGTTTATCTGTTGCTTCTATATTACTCTACCCTACGATGAAATTATTATACCAATACATAAAAATTATAAGTTATTCTTAATCATTCATCGCTTAAAGCAACTCTCCCAGTGCTCAGCTGATATAATTGGGTCCATACCTACCTTTGTCGTGGAATAATCAGGATTGGGGCCAAACAAATGATTCCTCCTCTTTCGCCAAGCTTTCGATAAATTTATTATCTTCTTCAGGGCCTAAAATATACAATACAACAGCTGCCCTTGGAAAAACGGCGAACTCATAAAAGGTAAAAAATAAAGGCATAAACGCAAAAATACTCCAGCAAGAATACTATAGGCAAATCAGCTAACTTACTCAGAGGTGAGTATGAATCATGATATGGAGATGTTGATTTGTATAACTGTTCTATTTTAGTACCTGTTTGCAACCTGTAATGTGTTTACTGATCAGTTAGTCGCTGAGTGGTGTGATATTCACACTGTAGTTCACCTCTGAGTAAGTTAGTTGATTTGCCTATAGTATTCTTGCTGGAATATTTTTGCGTTTATGCCTTTATTTTTTACCTTTTATGAGTTCGCCGTTTTTCTAAGGGTAGCTGTTGTATTGTATATTTTAGGCCCTGACGAAGATAATAAATTTATCGAAAGCTTGGCAAAAGAGGAGGAATCATTTGTTTGGCCCCAATCCTGATTATTCCACGACAGATTACTGCGTTTGGGTCGATAATAATTTATTCTGCATTGAATCCTGGGAACAATACCTACCTTGTCAATGTTACCAAGCATAACGATGTTTTGCCATTTTCAATTATGAAATCTCATTTATGATGGTCCAAAAATGTTTGATGCCTCGATAGAGTTCGAACTCGTATCCTTCATAGTAAAGGAGAAATTACTCTTTAGTGACACTCCAATGGGGTGAGATATGAGGCCAATTTAATCAAACCTCTTAGACTGTGGAAGTTTTCCTTGAACGGATCTTTCTCTGGAGTCAAATAACAGCCGCCTCGACTGGTTTGGGGTCGGACGAACAACAAAGAGAAACTAAAGGCTGCTGGCTCAGTCCAGTAGTCGAGCAAGGTCATTGTCACAGTGTGTGTGGCGTTTAAAGTCTTGGCTCGAGAGGGATTAATTATTTTGTACCGAAGTTTGGGTCTTACTGCCTTGCACTAAACGTAACGACCCAAAAATATTTGATACATTGACAGAGTTCGAACTCAAGCCTTCAATTCCTTTTAAGGAGCCGTTTATCAATCACAGATAAAGCCCAAGCAAGCTCTGGGTAACTAGCGGTCTCGGATAACTTCGCATTGGCTGTTCATCAACTCACATTTACCTGCAAGATACCGCTATCTGCTTGGTATCCTTACCTGAGACATCTCCCTCAGCTAGCGATTTATATGGAGTTAAGGTGTTTGTAACATGTAGAAAATGCAATAGGTACTTACGAAGTTGGAATTTCATGAAGAAAATTGTAGAAAAAATGTATTTTAAAAATATTGGATCCATAGCAATAGCTTTATTTCTACGAAAATTCAATAATATACAGCATACCATCATACCTACCGATGACATTTCAAAGTATCATAAGCAATAATAGCAAACAAACACTTCGGTGCTCTTGAGTTTTTATATAGGTAATACAGCCAAATCGAAACTTTGATCAGCCTAACAAAATTCATCTGGGCTTCAGAGGGTACTATAATTTTCCATGCTTTTGTTATACAACAAAGAATTCTTCAGCCTTTCGTATTTAGGTCGTTCCTCAGTCATAAATTCTTTTTGATCTGCATGCTAGTCTAGAAACTGAACAGGAAAGATCAAGGAGAAAGAGATCGTAGGTCAATTTCCAAATTTTAGAAAAACTCCAGTAGTTTAGAAGATAATCTATAATTCTAGGAGACTTTTATGCTCTACAACTTCCGAACGCATGCAAATTCCGTAGAGCACTTGTACAGGTGCATTTCTATAATTACTCATACCAAAGACCAACCCACTTCATTCTCCGTACAACCAGAAAAGAAAAAATAATCACACAGGAAAAAACCGAAAGTTATTGCTGTGTTGTGGTAAAGTACTATCTACTTTTTGCCCTTGGACATACGAAGAAGAACGAAAAATACCATTGTTAAGACTGTTTTGTGGGGAAATCATTGTTGTTGTTTTGGTACTTCTGTTTCCCACAGAAGAGGTTATCTGAGCAGTTAGCTACCTGTAGGGGGTATAAACGCCCTATCAATTGAGGAGCTGACATGGAAAACGAGTTAAGTCCATAAATCGAAAGAACATATTTTTTCGTCGAAGTGCAAGTAAACAGTCACGCCAACGGCCTCAAGTCCTCCCGTCCTTGCTAGATCGCACCCTGAATAAATGTGTGACCTTTTCATGGAGAAGAGATTATGTCCAAAAAAGTCTGATAATAGTTCAGAGGGAGTTCCTATGAAGTTTGATTTTTGGACTTAACTCGTTTTCCATGTCAGCTCCTCAATTATGTTCGATAAGCTGAGGTATCTACCTGACGTTTGCCTGGAAGTTAGGGCTATTTCATCAATCACATTTATCCAATGGATAAGAGGGATTAATCTGAGAGATAGTGTTACCCTCCAGTTAACACGATTGGGGGTGTTTATCCATCCCTCGTTAATCCCTATCTGGAGGTTAACGAGATAATATAGAGCTTTGTAAGCTCAATCAAGTGCAGCATTCAATTATATATAAATTTTGTTTGAATCACAAGTTTGGTTGCCTTTGTTTTTTGATCCCTACAATGGATATCATTTGGGGTTTTCTTCAAAAAGCAGTGGCGACAAAGATTCTACCATAGCAGAATTCGTTGAATGGGAAAGAAGACCGTAATAATAAGATCCTGTGTAGATCACACTTAAATGGGACGAGTGCGAATTTTAATTGAGGATTCGATTGGACAAGAAGACCATTCTACATATTCTAGTGCAGCTCTCCTCCCTAAGGGCCAGAACTTCAACAGGGAAAAAATCAACATGGGATGTACCGCAACAGGCGAAACATAGTAGGTAAATATTACCTAATAAACTTTGAAAATCGTACCAGCTGATATAATCCCAAAGGAATTCAGATTATTAAAACTTTTGTCACCTATAAATGGAGCTGCAAAGAGTAGGTATATGATTTATTTTATATTATTAATTTTCAGTTGGTGGGTCAGCTTGTGTTAAATTCGAAAGACTAGTAAAATGTAGGTGTTTTTAATTTAATTTATCCTCGGTAGGCGTCTATGCCACTGCAGATATATTTAGATAATGAATAATAGACTTCGTTTAATTAAAGGGCTATCTAATACATAAATAATAAACCTTTGTGTAATAATTTGCAGCGTTTTACTTCCCAAACAGAGATGGAAGGTTAGGAATCCATTAGGTACATCTTCAGATCAAATATATATATATATATATATATATATATATATATATATATATATATATATATATATATATATATATATATATATATATATATATATACTTTGGCACAGATGTGCGGAGGAAAATATTACATATATAAAGATAAATTAAAAGGAAAACTCACGTTATAATATTTCGGCTTTTGCCTTTATCAAATAGTAGAGTAGAAGTCCTATATATATAAATAAACTTTTGCCATTTTTATTTTTCAAACAGAGAAGGAAGGTGGAAAGTATTGTAGGTACACTTCACAAGCATCTCAGGTGAAAATTGGGACGGATTAGGAATGGAATCCATTACAGCCTCAAATCAACTGTAGGTAGGAATATATTTCTCAACCATTATTACATTCCAAACAAAGTAGAAACGTGAAAATAAGGACGGATCACAGCAAGGAGAGAGGGACCTCACCCTCATGATCACTCTCACGTTTGAAGGGCAGCCCTTAAAATCTCGATGTGTGATTGGCGGAAATTCGGATGGTGTCATTGCATTGAAGGGAGGTTTGAGGATCGTTAGAGGGGCGACCCTCCGGAATAAGGGTGCCTCTCGAACGTTTGAACTAAGGGTTAACTTTTACATAGAGGAGGGAGGCCCTCAAAAGATTGAGGGTCGTTCTAGCATACCACCCTAAGGATTCCCAATCGTATTTTTAAAATTAGAAAACGATGGTTTGATGTGAAGAGATCTCGGTTTGAAAATGGGGGGCTGGACTAAAGTACAACCGAAAGAAGATTTATTCCAATGGAGGATGCAGGATGGCATCTATGGTACATACTGAATGTGAGTTGCACCATATAGGATTTAAAACTAACGCTATCGGTGACATCAACAGGCGAAAGGTTGCGTCCATGTCAAACTCGATCAAGTGATAACTGGAAACACAGGAGAACAATACCTACCTCTACCGTATTTCGTGATATAGAATTACCACTCCAAGACAACTATCTTGGAAGGATGATATTCTACAAAAGAGTATGAACAGACCCATAACTACTCTCAACCTCCTGATGACTCACGCTTCCCAAATCGTCAGAATCTTTCATCCATAGAATATATCGTAGGCATGTAGTATGGATTTATCGTAGGACATAAGTAGGACTTAAATGCGTGTAAATTTGTAATTAGTTACATATTTCTAGACGTCAATTGAAATTAACATAATCTCCTTACCGATTTATTTTTCTCGTGAACGATTTTTAAGGAACTTTGTTTACACACTGATATCTAAATGAATTAGAATACATCAAGACGATGAATGCCAGATATTCACGTCGTTGAATAATTATCCTATAACCAAGAGTACAAATCATGTAATTCTCATCACTAACGAGGATCCCATGATATTTATTATGGAAATGTGAAACAATACCTAACTCAGGCCCATTCCGCGCTTTCTCATCAGCTCATGTTGATCAAGTATGTTGTGTAATCATATAGGTCGAGACACTGCTCGGCCGCGCAGGTTGTATAACAGGCAAAGAGCGGCCTCTAATATTTTATTGGACTCAAAAAAGGATTTCCCGAAACTTGAAATCGAGTGAAACTAGTTTGTCGAGATGACGTCGAATTCGGAAATGAAACTAAGATGAAACTTGGTGAGAAGAGAAATCAATAAATCGCGGGATGGAGGAATGCAGGGGTTTCAATCGCAGGGAAGATTTTGAGAAAAGACAAGGGAGGACTCGGGTAAACAGCCAACACTTTGAATGAAGGAACATATAGCTAATGACTTGTATTTGTAAGATTTGTATAGCTAATGACGATGACAGTGAATGAAGAGACAATTGATACATACCTCAGCCTGGTGGTTAGTGGGCTGAATAACGTGAGGGTCCAATCTGTGAGCTTTCCTTTGATGCAAAGGGTTCTTAAAAGTTGTTCGGAAACTTCTGAATGAATGTATACTTCAGGATCTTTGAATGCAAGTTTGACTTCGTCGCTTGAGGACGTCTTCCCATCCAAACGAGTGTCCGGATTAGGGACGGCTTCGCAAAGGTCTTTCAAGTTCTCACAGATGAAATTCACACAGGCTTCTTGTAGAGATGAAGGGGACATGTACATTGTGCGAAGTAGTTTATAGTATTAACGTTTGTGGGTTGAAACTAAACGGAGTCGCCACTTGATCAAAACAAGGACGAACAAAACTTCTATTTATAAAGTAAATTCAGGCATAAGGGCTGATCGTGACGGGGGGAAAGTGGTGTGTGATGATGAAGAATGGTTGCGAGTTATCACATTATTGAATTTGACTGCACTGGAATGAATCGTGAAAAACATTATTATAAACGCGGAGGAATAGTATTTTAACAAAGAAATTATGAAAAAACGAGTGAATGAAAATGAGAATAACAGACCGATGTCATAAAAATAATCTGATAAACCGATGCTGCCAACATGATAAATCCAGTGGGAGCGGAGCTATAGATAAGGGTTTGTGGACGAGCTCCATGATAGTCATGGAATTTCCCGCACATTTTGAAATATGCGTCAAATTAAAATATGCTATATTTATAGCAGTTAAGAAGAACCTAGGAGGGGAACTTCCCCTCCTAGGTTCATGGCAGTCAAGGAAGTTCTCCCTGTTGTGTGGTACTTCCTTCAATGTAATTACCATTAAGAAGGAATAACTATAAGTTAACCGTGTTGAGTAACAAGGACTGAGCTGGAAAAATTAAAGTATAGTAAAGAATAAATATTTTTATTCAAGAATATTACATTTCAAGGGCGAGACGATGATCCAAATATTAAAGAGGTAGGTAGAAATTGATACTACCTACATAATAATAGTCCTTTATTATTACAACGTAATAATAAGTTTTTGTCACAAAATAAATATATCTATAGTAAATAATGCATTTTCAGTGTCTTGAAATACAATATTGCTTTGTAGTAAAACTTATATAAATTGTATAAACAAAACTCGTTAGACCAAAACTGGATGTACATTTTGATTCATCAAGTAGGTGGGAGGTATAATTCAAATTAATGGCAAACGAATAGTAAATAAGAAATGTAAGCCAATCCTATAGGTAAGAGGATACCACAGGACCATAACAATGAGATTTTAAACTTTGGTACAATCAGTAACCAATCTATTCTACTGTTTCTTAAAGCGGTGGAATTCTAATTATATATCACAGTCTTGCAAAGAAGCGAAAAAGAGATAACCACTTCTCAATGAATCAACACCCAATTGGAGGGGTGATTGTAGGCAGTTAGAATGGGCAGATGGAGGATGAATGACCAACTCTGATCCTTCAGACCTGAAGATAATTTGATCCACTCTTTTAGCCAACGTACAGTTTCATCTGCATTCATGTTTGTCGGGTTAAGTCCACGTATGAAGCAGGCCTGAACAAAGCATGCAAACGTTACAAAAGTTCAATATGATAGTATACGTAGGTACATCCTTATATATAAAACTCAAAGTTTGTTTCTAACTAGCTATGTACGTTTGTGTGTTCCCAAAAGACGGCTAAACTGCTGGACCGATTCTGTTGGGAGCAGAATGATCAAAATGATCAGCAAATTACGGCACACAACATAGGCTAGGTCTGAACCTCCAAAACATCCCTCTACACCATAAACGGCGCTACCCTTCCCAACCAATTTGTTTAGGCCCCGAAATTTTGTTATTATGGTTGCTAAAAGGCAGTTTTTTAGCGGCGGAAATTCGTGACTAGTGGAGAACCTTGAGGGGTTGCTATACAGGTGTTACGAGTGAAGCATGGGTTGAATCATTGATAGGTGATGGACCGGAATTTGATATTAAGTGAAAAAACCGATTTGTTTGGCTCCCAAAATTTTATTATGGTTGCCAACACGCAGTTTGGGGCCTATCTTCGCGATTGTTTGGTTTTGACGATTTCAATCAGCTGAGTGAGCTAAATTCTCTCCTGTTCACCCTAGGAAGTTGAAATTTAATAGGGTGACTCTCTGGGTCATAAAAGACAATTGAAATGATGGGCTCTTTCATGTTCAGCTGAGTGAGCTAAATTCTCTCCTGTTCACCCTAGGAAGTTGAAATTTAATAGGAGACTCTTGGGGACAATAAGAGACGATTGGAAATATGGGCTATTTACTGATCACTCCGGGTCTGATTTTGCTACTTTTTTTATGCTGTAATTTGGCACGCTAGTCTCCGTAGATACGACCACAGTCTGGATATGGTTGACATGTAACATAATGTTGAGCATAAATTTTGTGCTGTACTAGTTCTTGGTTTATAAACTGTTTTGAGTAATGTGCCTTTAACTCTTGATTGTAATGTGCCTCTAAGAAAACTAACTCTGATTGTTGTTTTTTTGGAATTCTTAGTGATTTTAACAGCAAATTTTGTGACATTTGACCAATTAATCGAGCTCAAAAAGTGCTAGCCAACAAACAAAAAAGTTCGGAAAATAGGTATTAATTACAAAATTTTCGGAACCATTGCAATGGCTTCATTATCTACTTTTTTTGGCGCAGTATTTTTTTTCAGGTAGGGGTTTACTTTTCGTCATATAATTCAAACACCAAAAGAATAGACTGAATTCGACGTTGAATGTAGTTTAAGATAACTGTACTCTAAACAAAAGTTAAGATAACTGCACTATTATCTTTAAATTACCGTTCTTATATCCTCTTGGTTCATGGCTTCAACACCACCTTCACGTAATATCGCCAAATCCATGTAGTATATCAATTTAGCTCGTTCGATTAGCCTTTTCCTCCTCCTCCATCCGCTGTGCATGTCGTGCATTTTTAAAAGTACTTTCTGTAATAAAAATCAGTTTTTTTTAGCTGAGGTCGTAGATACCAATATTACTTATAAGTATCTGGATACATCTGGTGCAAGGACTGGCACTACTTTTCTAAGATGTGTTCAATCTAGATGTTGGGTTACTTGTGCGACGTTCATAGTGAAAAAGAGAGGGAGGGGGGCGGTGGGATTGAGGGATTATTAGTGAGAAAATACCAACAATCCCCAAAAATTACGTTTTCCCCTACTATTACTACAGGTCGTGCGCTGTAACTTTGCTGGTTTCTCTACACCTCACAACAAAAGTTTATGCAGGTCGACTAAGATTTTCACATCCCCTCTTCTACCTTTTTCCGGGTATCTAGGAAGAAATTTTGTACGTGGAAGCTCTTTACTGATGTTTGTTGGGTGGATGAAGGGCTCTTCTCAGAGAAATTGGCAAAGTTACAGCGTGCAACCCAAGGAATCCAGAAGAGAAGGAGGGGCCACTGTCATGTCTGACTTGAGATTCCCCAGAACACTAAGTCACATCCCCTTTTATCCTGTTTCCGGATATCTAGGAAGAGACATTGTACGTGGGAGTTCTTTACTGATGTTTGTTGGGTACAGGAAGGGTCCCACTGTGTAGCCGTACTCTGCTGAGCCCTTCTCGGAGAAACCAGCAAGGTTACAGCGTGCAACCCAACGTATCTAGGAGAGAAGGAGGGGCCACAGTCATGTCTGACTTGGGATTCCCCAGAACCCCAAGTCACATCCCCTCTTCTACCTCTTTCCGGGTATCTAGGAAGAGACATTGTACGTTGGAGCTCTTTACTGATGTTTGTTGGGTACAGGAAGGGTCCCACTATGCAGCCCTACCCTTCTGAGCCCTTCTCAGAGAAACCGGCAAAGTTACAGCGTGCAACCCAAGGTATCTAGGAGAGAAGGAGGGGCCACAGTCATGTCTGACTTGGGATTCCCCAGAACCCCTGACGTCATCATGCCTACTCGAGACCCGACCTCAGTGTAAAAGTGATTTCCCGTGAGTCGCTCTTCACTGTGAAAATTCATTTTTGACATTTTATGTCTTTACTTTGGCACATGGATTCGAAAAGCGTTGCGTTATAAAAAAGCGTTACAGTTGATTTCTAATGATATACACTTACAACCAAGCCGTTTCTGGGGAAATTGTACTTCTTAAGTTTTCAACGGACAGAAATCCTTCACCATTCGTTGGAAAGCTCTCGATTTATCACGCATTTCTTTCGTACTTGTTCTTGGTATTTATGTCGCCATTTTATATTTATTAATGTTGTTAATGGATGTAGTAAACAATGCCGCTTGTTTTGTTCTGATGATTATCGCTTACAACCAAATCGTTGCTACGAAACTGTATCTTAGCCATTTATCATCGTACAAAAATCGTTCGCCAGTCGTTGGAAAGCTCTCGATTCACCAAACAATCTGAGGTAAAGCGAGATTGTCTGAATAATTGTTTACATACAGGTCTCAGTTAATTTTGTAAACGATTACAACCACTATTCGAGTGGAAAGAAACTTGCAAGTTAAAATTTGATGGGGAGGCTCTCTGGGACATTAAGAGACGATTGAAATGATGGGCTGAAGCAGAAATCCTCTCAATGAGAAAAGGATGCTGTGGGATCGCCTCGCATCAAGAGTAACCCCTGTGATGTGAATCTCATTAAAGCCAAAGGAAACTTGTGAACCAATTGAAAAGAGGGTTTTTATATATTTATTTTCTTTTCATTGGCTCAAGAAGACTTCAAAACGCCTATTGAGACAGGGAAGACTTGAAGATTGAATACAGGTTGGGAAAGTAGTGTGAAAACCTCTCATCAAATGTTTTTCTAAGCTAATTAGGAAAACTAAAACTTACTACGTGACTAGATGAAAGATTTTTCAAATCATAAATTTGATCATTCCCAAATAGATGCTGAACGTTTGCCACTTTGATAGACCCTGGGTGGAGACCGCTACCCAGCTGAGCAATACATTGGCGCCACAAATTATAAGTTTGATGTCCTTTCAGGCTAGCCAACTTTGATTGGAGAGCCCTGAAGACGGGTTTGTAGTAACCTAGGCGACGTTTTTGATCGAGTACGGAGTACTGGATCTTCTGTTGCAAGGTCCAGAAATGTCGGCAAAGCAGCTGCCTTGGAAACACGTATCTGTTTGAAAATAACAAAATATATCATGAAATGCCTTGAAATGATTTTTGGTAGCGAGCAAACCATTCAGCTCTATTTCAACATCGTTAATGAATAACCTGAGGTTTGAGACAGAAAATTAATTACTTTCCAAAACTCATTTGCAAGATTCAATAAACTTTTTGGTTCGGCACTAGATGTTTTTTTGTACACTATGATGTTATACTATACTGTTAAAAATTTCCAGTCGCAGAGCATGATTTATGAGCAACTTTTCGTAAATTATCTTATAATATATATTTATGATAACTGTTTTGAAATTTGAGCACTTCAATTGCAAAGAAATAGTACCTAATCTATCAAGCTTATGGTTAAAAAAAAAAATTGTTTGAGAAATATTTTCAATTTAGATATATAAATTTAACAATTATATTATTTAGTGACATCTCCACCGCCATCTCTCTGGTTTAACAATTTATAGCCAATTTTGATATTTTCAGTGACTTTTTTTAACCACCATCGCTCTGTTCTTTTTTGACCTTTTTTTTCTTTTTTAGACATTTGACCTTGTTGAAAATGGGAAATACTCACGCTAAAGGAAAAACGACGTAATTTGCAAAAGGCAAAGCTGAAATCAGCAGTACAGGTGCCACTCTGAACATGTCACCGGGCATTCGTAAGCTCAGTTCCAATTCTTTTCTACTTAGGCATCCCCATTCGTGGAAGTTTCGTCGTAGTTTTTTCCTAATGACTATAAGACCTTTCAAGTCTTGGTAGAAATCCTGTAATTGTGAAAATCATATATCAAAACGGGTACGACTAGACATGTAGACAAATAGAAGTTCATGGCAGGTACCTACAAGTTTTTTTTTTTTTTAAATTATGTTACTCGTATTTATTTAAACTGTCTGCTATGTTCCTTAACTGTATAGGTTCATATAAAATAAATAATGACAAAATACAATTATTATAGAAATTCGGATGTTTTTGAATGGTTAAGACGTTGGGCGCCCATGAGCGGTCTGGCCAACAGTGCCCATGACGCACAGTGTGAGTCAAATATTTTACGTATTTCAATGAGAGTTTACAACGAAGGGCATGGCCGGTAGGTTTTTTCAAAGAATGCAAAGTGGTTGGGACAATTTCTGGTACAGAGAAGTAGCAATGGTTCAAAGTTCAATTGGTTCGAATAATAACGTGTTATTCCGCCCTTGGTCCCTAAAGAATCGGGAACAGATAGATAACTTGTCTTTCAATGAAAAGATGTTTTAATATTTTTATTATCTTATTTCCTGTATTTTTGAAATTATTTACATTATGTTACGCTCCAGGAAAATAACTCTCACAGTCGAAGAGGTTTGGTCACCCTGGCCTCTTAGCTCTGGTCGAGCGTCGCAACTCCGGGAAATTAATAATAATTTCTCGTAGTTGTGACGACGCGAGTTCGAACTCCTGTCGAGGTATCAAATATTTTTAGCCCGTTACAGTGGCGCAGCCGAAATAGGACCTGAAATCATACGAAACAATAATTAATTAAATCCCTCTCGAGCCAAAAGACTGTAAACATCACATTTCCTGTTGTTATGCCTTTCATTTCCTCACTCACTTGAGTCAAAACACACCGTGACAATGACCTCGCTCGACTGCTGACTTGTTCCAGCGAGTATCTGCTGAGCCAGCGGCCTGCAGTTACACTTCGTCATTCGTCCGACCCCAAACCAGCCGAGACGGCTGGTATTTGACTCCGGGGAAATGTTACGCTCCAGGAAAATAACTCTCACAGTCGAAGAGGTTTGGTCACCCTGGCCTCTTAGCTCTGGTCGTTAGAGCGTCGCAACTCCGGGAAATTAATAATAATTTCTCGTAGTTGTGACGACGCGAGTTCGAACTCCTGTCGAGGTATCAAATATTTTTAGCCCGTTACAATTAATATGAATAAATATTCAAATAACTATGAAATTTAGTACTTCTTCTACCTATTTCTAAATTGACTCACACTGTGCGTCATGGCCATTGTAGAACCAGAAAAACTGAAAACCTGTCTAGGGACGCCCATGGCGCAGAGTGTGAGTCACAATGTCCTGTTGAGGTTAGAAACCAGTGGGCAACTTCTGTAATCCCACGATTACAGCAACGTGTTAGTTACCAAATAGAAAATAACATGATAAGTAATACCTATAATTTAACTGTGCACACTTGCCACCTATTTAACTATAGATGCAGTCCAAACGAACCTTCCTTAATCATACTACCTGGATTCTACTTGTCTAATCTAGACACGCTTATGTGTAAATATACGTTGTCTGTTAAACATAATAGGGAGTAAGTTCATCAACTTACCTTAAATCCATCTTTGAATATCCTGTAAATTCGGATGGCAGCGGGGAATTTTGCCTCGAGTTTAACGTCATAGTTCTTTAAGAACTCCAAGTAAGACGAGAAAACGTATTTTTTCAAAGGGCTGAGAGGGCCTCTCGGATCCACTTGAGGCAACTGAGCATGCCTATGAAAGATAGAAAATCATTTCAGCATAATAATTAGGATAAACTATAAAAGTGCGAATTAAATTCCAACCAAACTCATTTTCAACAACACTAGTTATTCATAGGAATCCTACCTCACAAACGATGTGTGTTGAACCACTCGTCGACACAAAATTACAGATTGTCTGCTGATAGGTAGCATAACGTAACTACGAGTTCTCAAAATCTGTCTAAGACAACCATCCTGCGAGTTAAGATCCCACGTTATTACCTTGGATGTAAATATTATTGTTTTTCCTTCGGTACCGAATGACGCACAGTAACTAAATCTGAAAAAGCAAAAAATAACACTTGAGCCCACTAGTTGTAAACAAGTTGAAGGCCGAACCCAGGTTTCCCTTGAAATGTGTGAACGGGAATAGCTTCCTGAGCGAATAGCAAATACACCCTACTCGAAGATATCGGTACTCACATTAACCATGCTGGTGACAAGAAGTGACACAATTCATATGGAGTATGGTAGGAATTAATATATTGTAAGAAGTTTACCCGAATCTGATGAAAATTTGATGGAACTGGTGATATTGATGTTGTTATCAAATCGTTATCAAGGGCCGGCCTTCAGATGGATTATCTCTAAATATAGCACCATGAATGTAGACATTTACTGCAAAACAAAAATCACCAGGAAAATGTGTATTATACGGAAACTGTGAATTTACTCAAAAGAAATTTCACGGAGAATGAAAAAATGAACAGTAGAAGAAATTTCAAATACCTACTCTAGAAATGGACTGAAAATTGCTGTTCTTTCTTGTTAGCTTTATTTGCTCCCAGCAGTCATTGTAGTGAAGAGCAGTATCCATGTACAGTATCCATGTGAAAATAGAACTTGGAAGAAAGAAGAAGAAGTAAGAGGAGAATACAACAACAACACTCCCATTATCATTGTTTTTGTTTAGCTTGGCATTGGTTTTTCCATGATGTATGGTTTATCTACCTGTAGTATATTATTTTGAATTATTATTGTTAGATATTCTTTTATTTTGAGGAATGAGTGTACCAGTATCTATTTAGAACCACCTTCTTCGTTAGTGACGTGAAGATAGGATCTTTTACGGGATTAAAATTATGTAAGTTCTTCCTTACTTATAACTTAATATTTCATCAAGTTATTAGGTAGGTATATTCAGGGTGTTTCACTTCTAGGCGCAACATGCGGAAAGTTGTTACGTTGAAGAGCAAAACAAATCTGTTAATTAAAGCAGTTTAATCTGTTGTAAGCAACAGGAAAATAGAGTGTAGTTTTGTAAACCATGTAGGTAAGTAATGGAATGTCCTGAATGTTTATTGTTCACGGCGTGCGTAGGTGTAGAATTTCAATTTATTTATTTATTTTAATCAAAAAAGGCAGGTAGGTACTTTAGAGAAAAAAAAACCACTGGAATAGCCTATTATTACATTTGGGGTTTATCATGTTATGCTATATGACACACTTCACAGAAATATTTCTTCACTGTTACAGTTCTAGACATCCCCATTGAGCAGATATGCCAAAAGTCGTATCTAGAAGCATTGCTTGTTCGGATACGAAGGATAAAGAAGAATACAATGAAGAAAAACCTTTGCACACATATTATTGTCACTGTGGGCAAATGACGATGATCCTTGGTAAGTATAAAATAATCGTACTAGATAAAAGTTTGTCTTTAACATAAATTGCTAAGCATCACCTTTTTTCTCATGTCCGTTTTTCTATACAGATTGCCCCATTGAAAAACTGCCTCTAAGGAAAAGAGATGGCGCTCGAGTATTAGATGGTTCCAAACACGCTCACAAAATCATTGCTGACCAAGATGAAACGGTTTTTATACGTCGAACTGAAGGCATTGAAAAGCAATTTCGATTAAAGTGTAAAAAGTAAGGATGCAATCTTAATATTTATGAGTTACCTCTCAAATTACTATTTTGAAATAATTTATGTTTGGTACTAGGTTGTATAGTATCTGAAGAAACGAAGGGCCAACCTATAAACGGTTGCACTGTGATGGGGTAATTACTATGAAGTAGGTGGTTACTTTTATCACAAATATTTCATTAATTCTTCACATTTCGACTTTTAGACGAATTTTCGTAGAAAATAAAGCTGTTGCAATGGCTCCAAAAATTTTAAAATCAGAATTTTTGAAATTTTTCTACATTGAAATCCGTTTTGAGACATTCTGAAACTAATTCTAGATTTTAAAATTTTTTCATGTATATATATATATATATATATATATATATATATATGTGTGTGTGTGTGTGTGTGTGTGTGTGTGTGTGGGTGTGTGTGTGTGTGTGTGTGTGTGTGTGTGTGTTTCCTTCCAGACGATAACTCTCCTTAGGATTGGATAAAAATTCCGTTCTTGCGCCAAAAAATCAAGCTTTCCAAATGAGTGGACAAGTTCGTTGGCCTGCATTTTTTGAGCACATTAAAATGGTCAAATTTCAGAAAAAGTGCCTTTTACTTTGTACTTTAATGGGAAAGGGTCTGAGCAAAAACTTTTTTGAAAAGGCAAAACTCTAGACTTCCTTAACAGATAATATCTTAAAGACGCCTAGACTTTCCCCTTCAAAAACACCTTGGGACCTCAATATTGGTATGATTCAGGTGTGCCAAACTTCATTCGATTCAGGGTTAAATCGTTTCTAAAGTTCGTTTCGAGCAAGTTTTTGCTCACTTGACGTTGGGTACACAACATGTCCTGCTGTGCGCGCCCCTACCGAGCTGAATTGTAACTACGTTCCCCCATAGTATTTTCGCACGAATAGGTTATGTTTAGAGATGAGTCGATACCAAGATTTATCAATTCCCGATACCGATACCTAAAAAATCGATTCCCGATTCTCGATGCCGATACCATCATCGCATAATACCTAACTTACCTGTAGGTGATAAACAAAAATTCCTCTTGATCTAGTAATATATTCGAATTTTTTTGTACAAAGTATAACTTATACTTACAAAAAATTGATCCCAATATATTTGCAAATGAGGTTATTTTTAAATAAAAACAAAACATGGATAATAAAACCTTTATTCTCCATCTGTTCTACTTAAGGTTTTGTTTAAGAAGACCAACACTTTTAATTCTGTCTGGGTTCAAACGATTTCTCTTCTGGTCGCAGATGCTAAAAACCGTTCCGCAAGTTGTTACTGCATTTCGAGGGGTGCTTTCGAAAAGTACCCAAGTCCATTTTTCTGATTCTCGAGTAAATTGCATTTGAAAATTCAACGTTCCCGCATAAATCGCATTTAGTTGGTAATTGTTTCTCTCTATTTTTCCTAAGTTCCTCAGTTATGTACAAACAGATTGGAGATCACTAATTTTATTAATTAGACTTTTTCTCCAAGTATGGACCGAAAAAATACGACCACTTCTGGACTTGGGTATAGCCCTGCTGCCAAAATTGGACTTGGGTACTTTTTGAGACACCTTTTGTGGGGATGGGGAAACGAACGTTAAGCGGTATTTTTCTTTGAAACAACATTTTTTATTATTAAAATTACTTCTGTTGTGGTAAAAAAGGCACTTGAAGGTATTTTGAAGTATTGGCTTAGTACATTGAGATAGGAACTAAAATTACCCGTAATAAATAGCATGTTGTTCGTCGTTAAAAACTTGGAAATTAGCGTCTTTGCTGAGAACACTAATATTAATATTGAAAAATACGTCTATGAAATTGAAGAATGACATAAAAGCACATGCACATAAAAGAGTCAATTTTCACTACATTGTCTCCTACGTAGGAATAAAATTATTGATTGAAGTTAATAGTTTCACAATTAATCATCGTCTTCTTCAGAAACGCCTTCAATGTCTGGCTTGGAAAGCCTGCTGTCCCTCTTGGACTTCTTTGATGAGTGCAGAGCTTTATACCAACTATGGCATTCGGGTGGTATAGAATTTGTTGAACAAAGCTTCAGGAGATCTTTTTTTTTTTTTTTTTTTTTTTTTTTTTTTTTTTTTCTTCTGAAATAGGTAAGTTTGATTTATAAAGTTGTGTGAGGGTGGGCTTTTTCAGCTTTACCGGTCTTCCTCGGGGCTTTTTTTCAACGTTCAATTCATTATACCCTCTACTGGAATAATGAATACATCATTGTGTATGTATCATACCCGATATACTGCAAAACTTATCATCATGAGTATCACCGCCTTTATACTGCAAAACTAAAAATCCCCACAGTAAATCAAAAACCTTGCCTGTTGCCAAAATCCATTATTTCAAAAGAACAAACCAATATGTTAAAATAAATCAAGTATTCAGTTCTTACGATTTAAACAAAACGAAGTTGATACATTATTTGTCATTATTTCTCTTTATTTTTATGCTAAATGTCCCTGTTTGATTATCCTACTTTGAAAAATTGTATGCTTGGTTTTGATGACAATTTAATAATTGAGCATATAATAAATGCTCAATCTCTTGTTGCTCATTTTGAAGAGTTCAAACATATTTTTGAAAATGAAACTGTAGACATTATTGGCGTCTCTGAGTCTTTTCTCAAGCCCAGTCTGAATTCTAAATCTTTTGAATTAGAAAACTATAATCTTCTTAGGGTAGACAGGAAAGGAATTGGTGGAGGAGGGATATGCTTATACATACACTCCTTACTCAAAAGTTACAAAAAAGTTCATGCATCGCAGTCTGAATATTCTAGATCACCAGATATTATGTTGATCGAGTTCTCCTTTCATAAAAATAAGAGCTTACTCGGATTGGTCTATAGATCCCCAAAAATCTGAGGCATTTTTACTATTTTCGAAATACCCGTATTATCTGAAATAATGCACCAATTTGAAGTAGGTAGTTTCTTTATTCAAAGTTTTCAATAGGTACTGATGTAGCCGACATAAATAACTCGAATACCTACTTCGAAATTGAACAGACTTCTCCATTCGCATAATATGATAAATCTACAATTCAAAGCCACACACCACACAAAAACTTCTGAAAGTTCAATTGAATTAGCCGTAATCAATGGCAAAGCGAAAGTAGTTAAGTTTGGACAACTTCCAGTCCCCGGACTTTCTGCGCATGATCTAATTTTTATATATTTATTAACTATCGAAAAAGAATCTTGTCCAATGAAAACTATTATGTTCGTGATATAAGAAAATTTAATCTCAAAACAATGAAAAATGATTTGAAAAATATAGATTGGTCAACTGTTCTCAATGAAAAAAATATTAACGAAAAAGTAGAATCATTTACTAACATTATTCAAAATTTATACGATAAGTATGTGCCATTAAGAAAATATAGAATTCTTTCACCATTAGATGTCAGATGACCGCAAAGAGATCAGTAGGAAGATAGAGTCAGCAGAATGTGGTGGGGTAGAAGCACCCAAGTCCCATTATTCCAACACTTTTATTCCAGTGAAACTACCCAAGTCCACTCTGCGGACTTGGGTACTTTTGCTTGCAAGTGAACATGTGCCTTATGGACTTGGGTAAATGGGCTACCTCAAAAACCGATATTAGCGCTGTAATAACGCCCAGGTCGATTTTTTTAATGAAAGAGGATGTTATTTGGGTCACGTAGGTACCAGTAACTCATTTTCGCAAAAAAGTGGACTTGGGTACTTTTCGAAAGCACCCCTCGAAATAGCTTACCGTTCCGTCGTAGATGATGTTATTAGTCTAATTAGCTAATATATTTTCCATCTCTATTTATTGTCATTGGGAGTTCTTGTTCCAATGAAGAATGCTTTAGTTACTTATTAAAATTAAATAAATTTTAAAGATTAATCTTATTACAAATTCTAAATTTCAGATTTATGTTTTCATTCAAGGCTTTGGTTAATTTGATTTGTGCAAATACAAAATTTGATATTTTTTTGTTATCTATCAAGTATCAATTAATAGGCAACTTTTATTGCCTAGGATTGATTTCTTTCTGAATAAAACAAGTTAAGCAGACTTGGTTTTTTAGTTTTTCGTCGGTAACTGTAAGGTATTTCCAAATAAGACTGGCTCTAGGCTTTTATACTTGGAAAACATAGCTTTGTCTAAGCTAACTTCACACAACGGTTGCACGGTACAACCATCTTCGTTGTTAAATGGTTGCAAAAGTACCGTAGTGTATGTAATAAAACGCCCATCACCGGGCGGTATCGGTATCGGCTTTAGGCGATCGATTCTCGATACCGATACCAATGCCTAAGAATCGGTGTTGGGAATCGAATCATCTCTAGTTACGTTGAATGAATTAGCGCCTCAATTTTTATAAATCTATATCCGCTGCTAAAATGTAGATTAGTTGGACAAACAAATAGATTAATTGGACAGATCAGAATGATTTGTGTAATTAGGTGGTCTCAAAAATACATAACATGAAGTTGTCAATCCCTTAGTAAAATACAAATTATTTAGACGAATAAATCAAAATGAGGTTTTAAAGTATGATTCAAAACATTAATAATAACGACGTTTAAAAATATGTTTCGGAGGTTGGGTTCGAATGCAAAAAAGTGGTGTCCTGAACATGGGCTTCTACCAGGGTCACTCAACTTAGAAGTCTGATATGATATCATCTACACCACGAACACTCTAGTATTAATTGAATAACCACAGAACTTGGCTACCCATAAAGGAGCTCATTTCCATTACCACTTGACGCTAGTTCAAATTCAGATCAGCAGGGGCGCGTACAGCGGGACATGTTGTGTACCTAGTGTCTGGTTTTTTGGACAGACCGTTTCCCATTAAAGTGCTAAGTAAAAGGCCGTTTTTGCGAACTTTATTTGTAAAATGACATAAAATTGTAAAGTCGGCTTTAAGTCAGTGGGGAAAGGTGATACTAGGTGATTTTGATTGGCAAAAGTGTAGAGTGGACTGGACCCAAATTGGCCCGATTTTCAATTGTTTGTAATTCGCTTATTTTGAGAGATAATTCAGAGTTTTGGGATAGAATTGTTTTGTTTTTATGCTCTACAACTTTGCTACGTATGTAAATTTCTGTAGGATGTACGGTTTAGGAATGATTAGAGAAAAACTTTAAAATGGGCAAATTAAGCCATCTTTATGAGACCACCATTTTGTATTCCACCAATTTTGAGATGGCAGTCCAAGCACGACTTTCTCACTCAAAAAGGAATAAATTTTCAAAATCAAATATCAGACGTTCTCCGCAAATTACCACCTATTTTCGCACCTGGCTCCAGGTATATAAGTGGGACCTGCATACTCAATTTATAATTTTAAATGGAAATATATTCCATTCTAAGATCTTTTGACAGCATCCACACTCTCATACAATGAGTAGTTTCCTGCAGTAGTGACGTCACACTGGGTAGGGGGGTTCTGCCCAGACTTGAAGGGTACTTTGACGTCACCAGTGTGCAAAACTTTGATAAATCATAGAAACAAGATGTCTCATTATAGGAGAGTGTGGTTGATGTCCAACTTCTCTATGATTTTATTTTACTGTACCTATCAAAGTTGATGTAAGTAGCGATTTGCAATGATTTACATTTGCGCTACGATTTTATGTGAATTACTTTTATTGCAGGTGTAGATTGACGATCTACTACAAACACAACCTAGAAAAAAATATCAGCTTTGTCATGAAAGGAGCCGTTACGAGAGGTTCTGCTGAGCGGCCTAAGATGGATATTTACAACCAAGTACCGGCTGAAGCGCCCAAGAAAATTATGGTATGTATAAGAAAGCACTGTTTCTTACTACTACTGCTAATTTATCCAATAATTACGCATTATGGTGTGGCGACACTGTAACCGAAACTGAACTGATTTGTGCCACCCATCGGACCCCATTCCGGATCTGGTGTCGTTGGGTGTTAATCTGACTTCAATTTCTCCTTTCAGAATTTCCTCCACCGCTCGCTCTTCGATTTTGAAGGGCAAAAGTGTAGACAGGGGGAGGAGAGGAAGGTGCCTCCTAAAATCAGCCCGATTTTCGATTGTCCTTATTTCCCTTATTTTGGGAGATAATTCATAATTTTTGGATCGAATCGCTTTGGTTTTTTATGCTCTACATCTTAGCTGCGTATAAAAATTTCTGTAGGATGTACGGTTTAAGAATTATTAGAGATACACTTTATAATGAGCAAACTAAGCCTTCCTTATGGTGCCGCAGTTTTGTGTTCCATCAATTTCGAGACGGCAGACAAAGATTTTCTCACTCAGAACGGACTAAATTTTCAAAATGTATTCTCAATCCTTCATCACAATCTCGATGGGTAATAAATTTTCGGCCCTGGCTCGTGGACTATCAGTACTCTTGTGGCTCTAGTCAGGTCAAGTCAACTTCGGCAGCACTGTCGCCGCACCTTTAATGTGATGGTATTTGTGGTTACTCGTACAAATCGCTGTTCCTTCAGCCTCGAGGCTGTATTCATGCTTTACAACTTTTAGGGAATTTTCGTTGGAACTGAAGCTATTGCAGTGGCTCGGAGAATTTTACAATAAACATTTTTGAAAAAAGTCTTCATTAAAAACTGTTTTGAGGCATTCTAAAACGAATCCCAGAGTTTAAAGCTTTTTCATATATATATATAATGTATTTATTTATTTATATGTTTATGTGTCATTCCAGACGATTAACTCTCCTTAGGATTGAGATAAAAATTCCGTTCTTATGCCAAAACATCATCAAACTTTCCTAAAGAAAAGATGAGTTTGTTGGCCAGCACTTTTTGAGCACATTAAATTGGCCAAATTTAAAAAAAAAAGTCCTAACTAAAAATGGCTAAAAACGGCTAAAAATCGTTAAATTTATATTTTATGGTAGAATATTGCTCAAATAAAGTTTATTAACTTAGAACATTCATAAATTTATATACAAAACTATGCTGAAAAATGTACTTAAAATTGATTGAAATATGCTAAAAAATCGATTAAAACGATCCAAAACCTCTATTTAAATAGGAGATTAATATTTATAGTACGTTTTTTGCAATAAAATTAATAGTCAACAATTTGCTTGCACTCAAAAAGCTCAAATATCAAAACAATTTAAAAGTATACGATAATTTACGAAAACTCGCTCATACTTTTTGTTCAATGAAGATGGAGTGTTCATTATATTATTTAACTTATTACTGTTTCAATTTTCGCTCAGGTCACGAAGCATACCAAAAATATGGGCAAATTCAGTTCTGTGACTGTTTCCACCATTGATGAAGAAGAAGATGAAATCGAAGCAGTGAGTGTTCAATTTATTATTTACTTTTCCTTTAAAAAATTTCATTATTCAATAATGGGGTAGAAGAGTTGCTAAATTCATGGGGTAGTAAAGTTAAAGAAAAATAACTGCGTCTAAATTGTCAGTCAGTATGTTTACTTTGAAAACTAAAAATTGAAAGACTGGGCGATGTTGCGAGATCTCTTGAAGATAGGTATATTTGTTTGTATACTCGAGTGTTAGGTGGTGTTGGGGACAGCATACCTCGTGTCTTGTTTTCTTGTTCTTCAAGATCTCTCTATTGCCGCTGTTTGTGTATTACTTGTTTATACTTAGTATGAGTAGTAGAGAGAAGTCCATTCGTTGTACCCTGTAGTCAGCATAACATCACGTAAAGGTTACCTCAGTTCAAGAATATTGGTTCTCCTCTGAACTGCCGTAACAACTTTTCCGATTTCTACTATTTGTCGGAACCTATTATAAATTTAATTGTACTAATAAATCGATAAATTGATTATGTGAACAACGTACTTCGATACATTTCGTACTACAAAGTTGTATCTACCAAAATCTTCTTAAAAATTTAGACAGTGAGTAGGTTTTTATGTTAGTGGTAGGAAAACATTTTATGGAGAGAGCCATTTGATTTGAGCCAGTGAGTTCTGTTCAATACCAAGTTGAGTAGGTTGGTACTTTGTACCTATTAAACGCTCTGATCTTGGAGATGGCGATTTGATAAAGTAGGGAAGGCACTCAAAACGAACTATTACACAAGTCCAAGGATTAAGTAAACTTGGGTAGATAAATTTAAAGAAAACTGAACGATAAAACATACATAAAAATATACCAGTGGCACTCGGTGTTTCCAGAGGGTCATCCATCCATGTATTAACCACACCCGACGTTGCTTAACTTTTGTGATCAGACGAGAACCAGTGTATTCAATGCTATAACAATTTACTTGAACCTCATCTCATGTCTATGTAAGGAAGTAAAATGAATTCAAACTTCTACTTGATCTCAAATTCAAGAGAACCGTTGGCGTTAGCGTCACAATTAATCTTGTTTGTTTCTCCGAATATATGAGTCATCAGAAGTGATCAGTGAGTGTACTGGTTCCCCATTGAAGATTTTATTTTCCATTTGCTGCATCATCATTCTAGTCATTTCATGGTATATTAATTGCTGACTCGTCCTCTAAATTTTTTTTATACCTAATTAAAGTTTTTGTCATCTGACTATGTGTGTTTCCACACAAAAATTTCAATATTTCTCAATTTAAAATTACAACTAACTACAAACACCATGACCTAACATAACTGGTCACAAACAAGATGAAGAAGGAGGACTACCCCTTATATATACTTATCAAGCCATCAATTCACCAAACTATGCTCTGATGAGGCCACTCATGGCGAAAGCTCTCGGCAAAGCCCTAATAAACAAGTACTTACCTCAACCCACCCAACCTGAATAAGGAAATGGAAGCAACCACACTGTTGGGATTCTTAATCCCGATGACTTCGTCTCGCCATAATTTAAAACATATGTAGATACTTGCCAAATCGATTAGGAACGTGTTTTGTGAAATACGGAGTAAGAGGAGGGTTTGTGTGACAACGTGACGTTTTGAGATAAATTGAGAGCTTTCCAACAAGTGGTGAACGATTTTCTTGAGGTGAAAACTAACGGAGTTGGCTCTTCCCTAGCAACGGAGCGGTTGTCAAGAAGTTTGCTAAAGACTTCTGTTAAAGCCGAATCACACTTGCAATTTTCAGTTTTTTCTCTCATTTTTAATGCTCGAACGTGAAGAAAGCAAGGTGATTTTTTTTTCCAAGGTCAGCTGTGAATGTTGAAGAGGAATAATTGCAAAAACAGCTCATTCTGGCGGAATGCAGTTTTATTAAATCTGTCAGGTTAGGGCTCCTAGGGGTTTTACATTGAATTGTTACTTTCCCAAGGGTTACGTTTTAGCATTTTTCTTGCGTCGAGGTAAAAATTAGAACATGTTCTCATTTTCCCAAGTGAGTTTAAAAATGCTCCGCCAGGATGCGCAATGGTCGAAAAAGCTGACCTTGGAAAAAAGCACTTTGCCCTCTTCGCATTCAGGCACACTTTTTCAGTCTGAAAAAAGTCGCACAATTTTTTCAAAAACATCAAACTAAAAGACATTTATCCATGTCAAAAAAAAGAGAGAGAGAGAGACCTGTAACCCCTCTGCACACATATGTAGTTCGGCATTCCTATTCGTTGTTCCTCCCACTTTTATTCTGACGCCTATACCTGTGTTATTTGTGCTCAGTTACAGTACGATTATGATTTAATATTTAACCCGTTTATTCACTAATTTATTAAAATCCCCACTAACAGATGCATAACTGTATAAATACATAGATTGACTCATATGATTGTTTCCAATTTTCCAGAGAGAAGTCGCTGATTCGTACGCTAATAACGCGCGTATCATTGAAAAACAGTTAGAACGGAAAGGAATGAATAAAAGGAAATCTGTGGTTGAAGCCAGTAATGCAGCGATAATAGCAAAGAAAGCTGCTGTCCGTGGTACACTCATTGACAAGTAATATGTATGTTTTTGTTTTTATTTATTTATTCATTTTAAATGTTTTGATTCAATTTATAAATTATCTGATACGACCAGCAAATATAGTGAAGTAGGTAACTTCAAAATTTGTAAATAAACCATTTTGTAAATAAACTATTTCATTTTGTAATATCCATCTTTCATTTTCCTAGCAATTGTAAATATCATTTGCTCCAAGATTGGTTGATAGGGAACGACATTTTAATTAAAAGACAGTTCAACTATTTTATTTACACAAGAGTTAATAAATTAAAATATTACATCCTATGAAGGTACTTACATTATATTTGTTCTAACTTAAATGATTAGTGGCAAGATGTCAGTAGAAACATTTTAAAGGCTGTTCGAGCCTCGGAATTCGTTCAGATATCATTACAGTTATAGCGATAAATCAGCGAGGAATCGTCGTTTAAATCCACCTTAATTGAATATGATTTGTATCATAAAGTCTATTCGGTAAGCTTTTCAAGGCGTTGTCGAAAAATAGCTCGGAGATTTAGGTTTAGATGAGGTACGAATATAAACATTGTTTTAACACGATTCCAACTAAACCGGCGACGGCAAATGAATTCACTCGTTATTAATTTTAATTAAAATTAGAGTAAGGAGAATTTCGCACCGTCGCTCCAAACGAAACAGCGAGCGTTTTAGAAAAATAATTACTACCTATTCAACAAATCACAGCCTAATTGTAGACGGACGTTGCCATAAAGTCCCTCGGCGAAGACGAACCTGCACAATAAATGAATAAATTTTATTTATTACCTGCAATTATATAGTATCTACCAAGGTATATACCTAGGTAGAGATTTCGATACATAGATTTTTTACGTGAAGTGCATTCAATTAACAAACATGAATAAGCTAACATTTATGAATTTTATTGCGATATGTAATTTTTATAAATGAATGGATTGATTGATTGAAATTTTTATAGATAATTTTGATTGATTGAAATTGATTTTTGATAGGTTTTGAAAAAATAAATAAAATAAATTCAAGCAGCTCGAAAGAAAGGATAACAGGGTTGTCCCTAAAGTGACCTCCCCCTTCCTAACTTCTTGCCAAAATTTTTGAGATATCAAATGAAATTCGGAGATCGTTTTCGGAGTATCTAATAGTAAATTTAAAAAAAAATCGATTTTTTTCTTATTTACCTAAGGAGGGATGGGTGATTCGGTACTTCCATATTTATTTATTTTTTCTGATTCCTTTGCTTGAAATTTAGTATCAGGCACTTCTAGAACGCTCCCCAAGTTTCACTTCGGTATCTCGAAATTTGTGGCAAAAAGTTAGGGTGAGGGCGTTTCTTTTTGGGACACCCTGTATGTTCAAAATGCAATTATTCGCGAGCACGAAACTCAATTAAAATGTCATAAAATGTGCTAAATCGGCATAAACTGACTAGAATCGTGTATTACATCATTTATGGCAGAATCTTATTCAGAAACCACCATAAATTATGAGATTTTAGTATTGTTGCATAACATGGTGCTCAAATTCTGATAAAATATGCTCCAAAACTTGCTAAAGCAGGGCAAAAATCTTGCAAATTTTTTTAGCAGACTGTTAAGCACAGAAAAAGTTGATGTGCCATACAGTTGATCGTCAAAACAAGATGTATACATAACTTTCTAAATGAGCTAAAATTATGGAAAACAATAGTAGTTGTAGAATATAATTATTTATTCTACATATTAAAAAAATTCACATAAAATACCAAAAAAATTTACTTATAATAAATAAAAAAGTAAACTTTGCTTTTTACGTCATGTGCACGACTGGAATTTGAGTTCAATTAAATATCTGTTTTGGTATTATTGGCACTAATAAGGTAAGTATATCCACTTTACCCAGTTTTGCGGTGTTTTTTCAAGTGATGAACAAAGCAAACCAAACTAAAACCAGGCCGAGGCACTTGAAATTTGCGATTGAACAAATCTAATCACTTGCACGAAAACTTGTGGATTTATTATGCGTGGAAGGTGATGCAAAAGTGTGCTGTGTGTTCACTGTATAACTTACGAATCCTGAGTCAGCTGATCGCATGTTCCACGATTTTCTATCATTCATGTTCGACAACTTTCGTTCGTCCAACTTCAAGGGGTATACGCACTCCTCCGTCCCAAACTTACGCTTCTAGTCTTAGCGAGTCTCACGGTAAGTTCTGGAGAGAATGGGCCAGAATTTATGGATAATTCAATAGGGAAGATGGTCTAATGCTTGATAATTTAAGCTCAAATTTTCTGTTTTTTAGTGATTTTACCGAATTTTTGAAGAAAATGAAGCTATTACTATGGCTCCAGAAAATTTTCAAAATTTTCTTCATTGAAATCTGTTTGAGGCATTCTGAAACGAATCCTAGAGTTTAAAGCTTTTATACAGGGAGTTAAAAAAACACCCCCCCCCCCCCTGCCCAACTCGGTATTTACGCATTGCGCACTTGAACAAACGTGCGCAATTGATCAACGGCATTTTTTGAAATAGTAGCGCCATTTTTTATTGTAGATTTGAATTGTACTTAAAATTTCATGAAGAAATGATTCAAATCTCGATTTTTTTAGTGCGCACAAACGGGCGCAATACTGCTGTAAAAATGCGCAATTCCGCTCTAAAAGGTGAAAAATTGTGTAAAAACTACTGCATTTTTGAAGATTTACAATATCCACGTGTAATACGTAATTATGGGGTTTTTTTTCGTGTTGAACCTCGTAATGATGTTGATTTATTGATATTTACAACATCAATTTGGGAAAGCACCGTAAAATCGACCAGAATTGCACTTTTCTTACTCATTTCCATACAGCACAAAGCGTACCTACTAAAATGTAGTTTATTCGGTGTTTTCCCAAGTTGGTGTTGCAAATATATCAATAAATAAACAAAATTACGAGGTTTAGCACGGAAAAATACCCCAAAACCACGTATTACATGTGGCAATGGAATATCTTCAAATATCTACTCAGTAGGTATTTCACAATTTTTGCACTTTAAGAGCAGAATCGCGCATTTTTACAGCGAGATTGTGCCCGTTCGTGTGCACTAAAAAAAAAGAGTTATGGGTCATTTCTTAATGAAGTTCATATTCTTCTGTATTTCACTTATTTAGAAATACCTACCTAGGTACTCGGTACCTCAATTTTCAGTTACTTTTGAGCTGTTTATCTAAAAGTTGGTTTCAACTGTACGTCAGATCCTAAATTATCAAGCGCGAAAAGCTTATTTGTAGAAGCTGATTGTGGAATTACAAATAGTTTACTGACTGAATTCTGCTCATTACCTACCTACGAGTAAAATAGAATTGGTTGTGATTTTATGCATTTTCGGAAGGTACAACGTGGACCTGAAGAATACCAAAGGAGAGTTGAATACCAAAGGAATCTTTTTTGGATGTAGTGATAGTGATTTCCCGCTTGAAAACTCAGTCAACTGCAACAAACGAAACTCGTGCAACCGACTTAATTTATTAAATAACCATAGGAACATTCACCCATAGGAAGTGAAAACAAAGCGATTTCAAATCCCCTTTCACATCAGTAGTTATGCTGAAAGCTGAAAAAGGCAAATTGTCGAGGGAAAATAGTCGATACTACCGTACGAAATGAGGTAGGGGAAACTAACGAGGAGACCGTAGGATGATCCTGAAACGGACTTCAACCAAATATTTAAGTTATTCTTCAGAAAAACTTGCTCTGCACAATCCAAAATCCTTGGCGCTCGTTTTTGTCGTGAAGATTCGTTGATAGAGACTTACTGACAGATACGAGGCATAGTAAGTTCAGAAAATTCTAAAAGCGATAACCCTGGTTTAGGTATATTAAGTCCTGCCCAATATTGCATGGTTATCATATCAGTATTGTTCTATTCTTAATACTTAACTGGCCCTAAAACCCAAAAATGTAGACGGCTGATACATTTATATTCAAGTAGGTTCATACCTAAAATCTAATTTCATGAATTCAACAACTAAGGGCTTGGTAATTATAGAGAGCTAAAGGGGAGTTAACCCAATAGGTATCGGGATTAAGCCTCGAAAATAGCAGTGAGATCTCGAGATTAATTCATGAACCTCTGAGGCAGCTCCTTGTACGAAATCAACCCGAAGATTAACTCTAGGATAGGCAATTTTAATAATTTATTATTGCCTCCTCTTTTAATTACAATTATTGTCTGAAATTGTGAATTCCTTTTTATTTTATTTTGTTTCTTTAATAATTATAGTTGTAGGTACGTATATTTTATTAGCACCAAGTTTACATTATCAGCGTAGACTATTTACCTGATCGGTTGATGTATTTACTTCGGGGGTGTTTAGGGCAAGTTTTCCCGTCAAGAAGGTGATTTCTCCAAGAAGCATCCGTATTCTCCACGACCATTTGACAAAACGGACATCTGACTTCTCCTGTAAAATGGAATATAAAAAAAAGTGAAAACTTAAATTTTTAATAGTTTATAATAATTACACAAAGTTTGATAATTACATTGGGGAACACAAGAAAGTGATGACGAGTAACAAAGACAGTAACAGTGAACTGGGGGGTTTTCGAGGTCGCTGAATCAGCAAATGAAAGCCGCTTTTCCAGATTTGCTCGAATTTCAAAGTTACAGCCCATACTCCTGCTTTTTCTCTCGTTCAGTAAGTAATCTGAAAAATTACAACTAAAAGTTGTGCATCGTATTTCCAGGTTCCTTTGTTTTTTGGGAAAATACATGGGGGATAGCCTTTTCTTGTGTCTCTAGTCAATAATACGGTTCTGTTCCATGTTTACTGTAGACTCAAAGCACTGTGGGACAGTAGGTATAAAACATAAAATGCGAGTGGAAATTTTGATTTCGGAGGAATTTTAACCTCCCACAAATGATGACATCGCCTCCGCTAACTTGGTCGACGAGGAAACAAAAATAATGTTTTATGGCTTACCATTACAGCTGTCAATGTGCTGAGCGTAATGGTCTTGGACCACAGCTTCCCCGCACCTTTCGCACGTTCTGTACAGATCCTTGTAGTCACAATCTTTGCTCAGGTGTTTGTGAATGCCGGTGGCTTCCAGCACCTCTTGACAGTGAACACATCGGGTCAGCATGGGGCAGTACTTCCAGTAATGGATGTTCAACCCTTCCTCAGTGAAGTTATCACAGATTTGAAAACAGAAAATGCATTGCCTGGAAAGGATGGAAAATTATCGAGTACTAGTGAATTCACATAGGTACATATTAACTTATTATGGTGTTTAGCATGCACACTAAATGTAATTACATTACATTCCAATAGGAGTGTTAAGAAGTTCGAGCATGAAATTTTGTACGAAGATGAGCTCAAAGGTCAATCAAACAATCAACAAAATCGCGACAAAACTAAAAACAATACAATTTGTTCTAGCGAATTTTGTTTTTCAGAAAACAAATCTATTGAAATGGCTCCAAAATTTTTAAAATAAATATATTCCAAAATTTCCATCATGGAAATCCGTTTTGAGGCATTCTGAAATGATTTCTGGAGTTCAACGCTTTTTCATATTTACATATTTGCGTAGAATCACCTAAGAGAAAAATTACGAAAATACGCCCGTGAGGTACTTAATGGGCTGGCTGTTGACTACTAAGTTAGGGGGCTTGTTCGAGGGGAAAATGATTTTTTACTCTTCTGAAAAGTTTCTGAAACGAAGTTGTGTTGTGATCGTTCTAAAGCGACGAAATAATTGTATTATTTGTATTATAATTCTCAATTCAATTACAAATTCTCTTACTTGTTGCTTCCTGGAAGAGAGTTGGGGGTGTCTGGACCTAATTCGACGCTGTCCGGCTGTGTGTCCACGACTGTAGAAGTAGCGTAACTGGAAACCGACGATTTCAGCGTACTTCTTTGTTGTCCGTTCATATCCCTTTTCACCTAAATATCATAGATAAATTTCTTAATATAAATATCAGTAATATTAATATTAAAACGCGGCACATTATTACATCATATAATACGAACTAAATCACTCGCGACGAAGTTGTGGAAACCCATTTCAAAACGGAAGTTAGTGAAAAAACTTTGTCTATTTCCACGAAAAATAAAGAGTTACAATGTTAAATCGATTTCGACGGTTAGGCCATCATCAGTAACAAACAATAACTGTGTTAATAACTATGTGTTAGGTATTGTTTGTTAATGATGATGGCCTAACCGTCGAAATCGAGATCTTTATTTAAAAAGTATTTTAGACCGTAAATTCTGTCTTTTAGGGTTGATCGAAACTGATGCCGATGATTCAGGATCAACTAGACCCCAAACGTAATATTTGACTCAAGTTTCATAAACATTGGCCCAGTAGTTTCGGGGAAAAGCTCTGGATTGTGTATGGATGGGTTTTAAAAAATTCATTTTTGAATTCTTCGCATCTTGAAACGTCAAACAATAAAGTTGAAGGAAAGGGCGTGAAAAAAATAGGGGTTTTCCTGGTAGAGTACTTGGTTCGTTACCTATAAAAGCTAAAACCAAAATGTCTGATAGTGGTTATATAGGTAATCTTACAACTATGTTGTCTTTTATCTCGAGAGTTGTGAGGGGTTATTAGAGAACTGAGGTGTCTGAGTATTCCATCTTTCCATCTCTCAATATTTATGAATGTTTATAGTTTGTAAAAATCAATTTTAATTCTATTATGAACGATTCAGATAACTTTTATAATAACGGTTCCTACTCGTTCTCGTGCGGACTTGTGCCCTAACTCTGTACGTCCCACGGTATCTCTTAGACATGAACCCTACAAAATGGTATCCATTTATTTAATAATTTGCCCTCAAATTTTCAAGAAACTCAAATCAATATTGATCAGTGTTGAGCTTTAAATTGTTTCTCATTATTGATCTGTTATGGTAAAAGGTAATTGTAGCATTTCTATGATCTTATCTGTTATGTTTTTGTTTTTTTAATTTATTTATACGTAAAACATGACAATCGTTATACCACTGTTGGTTGTAACAGTTAAAAATTGATTGAGTGTATGTTTTTAAGAGCCGGTCTGGGGAAATAAAACTTCAAAATAACGTCACCAACAATTAAGAGTGTAAACTGTAAAGGTATATCTAAAAACGATCAAGAACTTTACGTCACTTGCATAATGTGAATAAAGGACCTAGCTTGATATTGCTAAACGTGAATCACGTACTATCCTCTCTAAATACTTGAGATTTTTATCACAATTTAGCTCCCGGAAAATTTTAACTTTGATAAGGAACTTAATTTTAGAATTATACTACATGAGAGATGAGTCTAGTAAGAAGGATTAAGGTGCACTTACATTGAATCCGCATTAAGGATCCATTTTAGGTACATATATAGGGGCAAAGGTTATATTCGGAATCTGTGTAAAATTTCTTATAGGTATGATAGGGAACAAAATAATTTCGGCCAGCCAGAATCGCATTTTGGACTAGGGTGCGTCGGGGGTCGGATCGACTCGGGAGAAATCCAGGCCCAATGTACGTAGGTGCACCCTAAGAAAGAAGTTAAGTAGGTAATTGGCGTTCACTTACATAGTCACCCACCTCTAAGTCGATTTTATCGAATTCTTTCATCAATTGGCGGTAGAGGAGGTTCCTTCGCGTGATGTCGTCGTCTGGAGGAAGTTGCTTCCTCACCAACCTCGGGTTCACGCGGTAAACAAGAATCAGTATCCTTTCAGCAACCTGTTCGAATTGAACGGCAATTAGCAACCAAATACCAAGGTCATACCAACAACAAGTTTATAATAAAGACATTACAATTAACAAAATTGATTGACTAGGTGATCTTGAATTATGGTCTTTACAACGGACGAAAATACGATCAATCCCATCAAACCACTAAATGATTCCCTCAATTTATTGGATAAAATGTCGCCAAGAAAGTTCATGATGAAATTATTATAGTTACAATTTTGTTTGGATTGAGTTTGGTGTTTAATTGAATTAATACATAATTGAATTAATTGATTTAATGAAACTTAACACCTCTATTTATCAATGGAAATAATTTCCGACTAGATACTCGTTTAAAGGTCAAAAAAGGCAACTAGCACAACAAAATTGACACGAAGTTTATGTGACATTAATTGTTTAAATTTATAAAGACTAATTCCATTATTGTGCTTTTCAATCCATTCGTTAATCCACTGTTGTTCTCAAATAGCAGACTGTTCTCCGATTGAGTTCAGTTTTGGGTATACATCAGCCTGCATTGACCGAAACTGATTGAAGAAAGTAAATGTGTCAGATAAAAGCAAATATGTTTCTTTAGGAGATGCATGCATTATAATTGGGTGCTCAACATCACAAGTTTCCTTTTACAAACTCAGCAGTGACACCGACCCACTCTTCCATGATTCATGATAAACTGACACTATCACAGCCAGAGCTAGTACGAGATGAAGATATTATCCTTTGCAATGATCACTTGCTAGAAGGATAAGGGAATTAATCGCGCGGAACTTCGGAATCATATCGTCTAACCGACCACTTCCTTCGGGAATAAGTAAATAGTTCTTTTCGCGATCGTTTTACCTTTCTCACAGCTTCAGCTGGGTGATGGAGTCCACTGGCACCAAACTCAGCTAGTGTTCTACAAGTCATTCCCCTGTAAAATTATAAATCAGCACTTGGAAATTTATATGTTTCCAACCAATGAGAGCCAAAATACAAGAAGTTGGTAGATATCCAACGTATTTTAATACTGCATAATGGAAATGGATAACCCATTAATCTATTTGATACGCAAGCATAATAATCATTGTAAAGTTTGGAGTCATGATGAGGAGGTCGTCTTACGTTTCCTTCGACGATGAAATTCCAATGCTTAGGATCAGCTGTTCGACCATTTCCAGCTTCGACAGGGCCAGTCTCGGGTGTGAGCTCGCGGTTAGAGCTCTAGTTAGGTAAACGGGGATAATGTTGAGTTTCCTGAAATCGTGACCATCACGGTTTCACTCCAGTTTCGTAAGGAGTTTAGAAGGGTAGGGCGTCGCACAGTGGGTGAAACACCTAACTTAGTTATAGACAAAACCAACAGCTCAGAGAATAGCATAAACTCGCATAAACTGAACTCCAATGCGTTTATTTGGTGTCCAATATGGTTGACTGTAAATGTGGAGCAAAATGAGGTGAAAAAACGCGACATCCAGCATAAGATGATCAGAAAATGTTCAAAAACCCGATTTAGCTACTTTTATCCGTTTTTAGAATTGTATTCGTTAATTAGGTATGCGTACTTAGTATCCGTAAGTACCTAACTTTCGTTGAAAACTTTGAGCTTATCCTGAATATAATATGTCCAATATGTCCATATGACTAATTTAGTTATAATTCTTTGAGCCGTTCGAGGGGTAAAAGGCAAATATCTAAAAGATCTCTCCTTTTCAATGCGAGCCATTGATGATCTTAAAAACAAGAAAATTCTTGGTTAAAATTCCATATCTTTCAAAGAAGGGCGTGGAGGGATGAAAAATGAGCTTGTATTTTACCGTTTAGGGTTGAATGAAGACATAATAAGAGGTTTTGTTGTGATACAAAATTCAACTTTTTTTAGGCCTTATTTATTTTCAGCCAGAATTGATACAGAACGTATGAAATTCGTTTAAATATGAAACGTGTACACGTATACGTACATGTGTGATATACATTTTTCTTGTGGATCTAGATCAATAATATAGTCTGAAGTTGATGGGAAAAACGGAACTACATAAAGTATAGGTATGTATATTTTAGGTAGGAGACGTCAGAGGATGGAGTTTCAGTTTCGAGTAATGTCCGATATCGAACGATAATGTTGACTTTCTGCAACATTCTCATGGTGTTCATGAATCATCCTGCACACATCTCTGCATGTATTTTTACACTATTTACGACTTTACGTGTACACCTCGAGAAATTTCGTATTTTTAAGGACTTTCGTTTTTTGCCTTTTGTCCCCAGCTAATTTAGCTGTTTGACCCACTGTACGTTGTACTGGCACAAATAGATGGTGGAATAGATCAGTGAGTTTTCAAACAGAATCCCAACTGAATTTTACGTGGAAAAAGATATAGAAGTTCGAAAATAAAAATAGAATGGATCGCGGGAAAAGAAATGTGTGAACGTTATGTAGCCAAAACTGGGCCGATATCTACTTGCATAGATGGTAGGTGAGGAATGTAACGGGGAGTGTATAAAGTAGTGACTTACTGTAACTCCATTGTTGGAATGCTCACATTTAATTGCGAAACCGGATACTTCCAAAATAACCCTCTCTACTAACTGGATATTAACGGAGATCCTTTCTTTTAAATTCTAAGATAAAAATTACCTTTCACTAAATTATTGAAACTTGAAAAAACAAATTTAGGCATCAACGCTTTTTCCTGCACCACAATCTTGTTCACAAGGAAATTATTTCGATAACTGAGCGAATTGTTCAAATGGAAAGGAAGAATTATTCAAATTGGATTTATTGGAGATTTGTATACGATGTTCGCGACGCTAGAAATTATTTTTTCCTCCTAACTGCAGCAAATCTCGGAATACCATCTCTTCTAGGTGGGCTACCAAAAGCGTCAAACCTTTCCTTATGCTCATGGAGGTAAAAGTAAGTTAATTAAGTAAACAACCATTTCCTATTTCATAAAGCAACAAGTGACAAGTTACAAGCCGATTTTATGTACAAATTGTAAAAAATGATTGTGCAACCGTTTCATAAAGGTACAAGTGTAGACTAGTAATGCACTGTGAAAATTAGCAAATGTACAGGCGAATTTGGACAAGTTACAAGTAGTGTTTCCCCATCATTTTGAACAAGTCACTGTTTTACAGTTGTAAAAAATGGCCGATTTTTAACCTACGTCCACTCACTTGTTAACTTGTTCTTTTCCAGCATTGTGAGTTGACAATTTTTCGATGTTTAATATGTGGGAATCATCTTCTGCTGATGAATGCAGACAAGAAAGAAGAATTCAGCGTAGAAGACGCCAAAGATTTTTTCGGCCACGAATATACGCTCGTTTCGTATTAGCGAATTTTTGAAGAAAATTAAGCTATTGCTCTCGCCTCAAAATTTGTAGAATGTGAATTTTTGAAAAAAAATTATGCAGAAATCCGTTTCAGGCTATTCTGAATCATATTCTGAAGTTTAACGCATTTTTTTATGTATGTATATATGTATGTATGTATGTATATATGTATGTATGTATGTGTCATTCCAGACGATAACTGTTCGTAGAATTGTGCTAGAAACTTCGAACAAAATTTTAAAATGTTAAGGGCACAGAACGAAAGTTCAAGTTCGTTGGCCAGCTTGATCGGATTACATCTTCGGGTTGAAATTTTCAAAAATGTAGTCAAAAATTTCAAAATAGCCTGTTTTTTGCGATTTGTCGTGCGAAATAATTTTTTCAGCATACTAACATGTGGTATATTCGGAATAAGCGTAAAATTTCCTATAAGAATATGTATCAAGTTTTCAAAAATTTCAAAGTTGAAAAATCAGTCAAAAATCGAAATAATGCCGTTCGCTGGTTGTAAAAATCGGTAATATTCTTCAAAAATTCGCTCATGGGGTCATGCTGCATGACTGGTTCTTTATTTTTGAGTTTAACGGGAGATTTAGGATGTCTTCCGAGACCTTTGAAAGATTCAAATGGCCCTGTGCAATTTTTTCTGATCGGGTATTGAGGATCTCCCCATCATTGAAGAACAAAGTGAAGTGTGAAGATCATCTCGAAGTTACAGATGACTTTCCTAACCCAGCAGCATTAAGAATTGATGAACTGATTAATCATTTCCGCTGAATGATGGAGAAAAATCCGATTATGCCAGTCATCAAAATAAGTTGAAATCAAATACACACTTTCTCCACTTTTTAGTTTATATTTTGTTTGTCTTTCAATCATTACGATAAATATACTATCGTGTATTTAACACCGTTTTTATATTATGATTTGCTGATAAAACTTCAATTTCGGCATACTGCATGACTTTGATCATTCCGTTTGTCCCCACACGCCATTTTTGCTTCCGAGACTGCAAGGCAGCGGAAGCTTTGTTTTCACTTTCGAAATGAAAAAAATTTTTTGCTCCAAAATCAAAATTTCCACTCGCATTTTGCGTTTCAGAGCCTCCTGAACAAATTTGGTTCCGTGTCTGTCTGTCCACATTTCCTTGTAACAGCCATAACTTCCACAATTTTGATCCGATTTTAACCAAATTTTCAGGGATCGTGCGGGTTAAGCTCTAGATGGTCCCCTATCAACTTCATCATGATCGAATCAACGGTACCTTCTGCGCAGGCGCTAACGTGAATTCCTTGTGACTGTCATAACTCGGTCAATGTTGAACGGATTTCGGTCAGATTTTCAGGGATGATGTGGGTAAGGTCCCTTGAGGTCCCATAAGACAATCATCATAATTGCATTAGCGGCACGCTCTGCGCATGCGTGAACGAAATATTCATGTTACGGTCCTTGCAACAGCCGTAATTTCCACAATTTTGATGCGATTTTCTTCAAATTTTTAGGGATCGTGCGGGTATAGCTCTACATGGTCCCCTATCAGTTCCGTCATGATCGAATCAACGGTAGCCTCTGCGCAGGCGCAAACAAAATTTTCTTGTTTCGGTCATAACTCAGGCAATTGTGAACCATTCAGCTTCCAATTTCCCACCTTATTAATTCCCTGATGCCAGAACCGGTCGTTTCTAGTTTTCTGGAATTTAATGGTGACGTACTGTGAAGGTCACGAGGAAGCTCATGTGCCATTTCCTTGGCAGTGTATTTTTTTCTGCTACACTTGTAAACTTAGCTTCTACAAGTGTAACTTTTCTACACTTGTAATCTTTGTTTTGGTGAAACACTTGTTCTAGTTTACCGTGAATTACAAGTACCAGTATTTGTTAACTTGTACACTTGTAACTTGTTGTTTTATGAAATAAGTCCCTGGTTGGGACTTTTCGTCCGACTGCCTCGGGCGTCACGGACGTCAATTTTATCTGTCCTCCAAATGGAGGATCGGGCCCTAATATCATGGATCTCACAATATTGAATAACAATTTGAATTCTTCAAATATACTCTCGACAACTGATAAGACTACAGCACTTCTTCCAGGCTGTGATGCACATTCAAATCCATTAAATGCAATTATGGTAAGGGACTTATGAAGGGAACAAAGTTTCAAAATCCCGAAAAGAAAATAATCTTGATCTCCTCTCCACCATCACAAATTAGTTACTGTGTGTTCCAACAACTGCTAAATTCCAGTGAAAATTGTATAATGATTTTGAAAATTGTATACTCTTTTATTTATGTAGGTACAAAGAGTCGAATTATGAGGAAGTGGTTCACAAAAGTTGGAGACAAAAGAGTGATTCAGTTGTTTCAAAACTCATTGATTGAAATACAGGTTCTAAAAACAACAAATTATCGATTTCACCTGTTGGGTGTCGTATACCTCAATTCCGGAGCATGAGCCAAGCTCAAAATGGTGTGAACAGCCGTATTGTGTACACGAGGTGTTGGATCGCCTGATTTTGAAAAAAGTTCTGGCAACAGTTTTTCTACGCTCCTCGTCAGTTCGGAAGTTGTGATTCTAGAAATCGACAGAATAGTTATCTGTTAGGACAATATTGAGCACGTGCATGATGAACTGCAAAACATAACATTTTTGCACTGTACTTGGGATAAAAATTTTACGGGAGTACAACTCTAATCAACACAAGGAATGTGCCTACTTAAAAATTCATAACTTTGCGTTAGTCGGTCATTGATTCCTAGATGGTTGAGCGAGTTTATCATACTTCCAACAGTTACACAAAGGTTTTACACAAGTAAATCGAATAATTAAACACACAGGAGTCGTAATATTTACATCAGAAGTAATATTTATATACTTAGGTAAATATTCATCTCACCTAGGACCGACGTATTTGGTGAACAAGTGAACCGTCATCGTAGCGGCGATCGTATAAACTGAAATGACTTTATCCCTCAAGGCCCGATGTAGGAGAAACGTCGCTGCTCTAAAGACTTTATTGGTCGTCTCTTGACTCTCCAAAATGCATTCCAGGTCCCTGAGCCCGTCTTCCTTGTCCACATATTGCCTCGAGAAAAATTTCTCAACCTGATAAAAAGAGATTGATATGAAGAGGTACAGTTGAGGTCGCGAAAACATGCCATATGCTATCGCCTGCTGGACCAGAAGCTCACACAGCTGATCAGGCAGTCTCCGCACGAAGTCATTGATAACATGAAGTTCCATATAACCTCCGTCTCCGATTTCAACATCGTGGGTTGAATATAAATGAAAATATCTGTTACACCTAACCAAGCAATCAACCTTTATTTCTCATCAGAGTAAGGAGAGGGAACTTGGCAGCGTGAGATTTGGAGTAATTTTTGATAAATTAAGGGCTTGCTAACGAGTGGTGAACGATTTTAATGGGACTGAAAATGAGGAAGTTGAATATAATAGAGCAGTTGCTTGAGAAAAGCTTTACAAATTATCTGTAACGCTTTCTTTTCGAACAAATTGGTACCTATCGCTATGAAGCTTTTATACGTCGTTATTTCGATAATATTTCTAGCAGTTATGTATAAATGATGGCTGATACATGTTCCATGTTAATATTTGAGAATGTTCACAAGAACATCTAGTTCGAGGCTTCTCACTACATACCTAGCATTTGTAACAACATCCATAGGTGGTAATTGTGAGGAAGGTGCAATTTTATAGTAAAACATTGAAAACACCTGCTACAACGATACAAGTTGAAAACTATTTTTCGGAAAATGTGTGAACGCCTAACTATTGCTCAGAGGTGTGTGAATACATAATCTGGAAGTTCTTACCAAAGGGTTTCCAAACACTTGTATTGGCAAGGATGCTTGCTTCTTTTCTCTTTCATTCATTTTTAGGCACGAAGGGTTGAGATTCGTTGTAGTTTCCTTAACCGAAACCGATACGCTGCAATTTACAGATACACAAAAGTTATTCATGAAAATTCGTTGAATATTAGATTCATTCTTGCACTTGATTATCTTGTAATGTTAAATTAAATTCGAATGTACTTCTTCCTTGTCTGGAGAATAAGTGCAGCTCGCCGCGATAGGATTCGTCAATTAATTATAAATACGACAACCACCATTTTCATTGTGTTCTTATTCGTACCAACTTAACAGTCTTACTATTATGGGGTCCATCGACCAAATACATTGCAAATCCCTAGGCATCTAACTTACGAGTAAAGGATAATTGTTTGTAATGATGATGACCTAACTGTTGATATCAATCAAATAGTGAAATATTTTATTCCGTGGAAATAAACAACATTTTCATTAACTCCCGTTCTCTTCATTCAAACGGGCTCTCACATGTTAGTTTTTTAATACGTAATATTTTTATTTAACGATTTTAGCCGCGCCTAAACCAAAAGGGTCATTAGTTGCATTGAACATTGTGTCTATAAAGGGGCATTGCAAGTGGGACGATTCTAATGGGAGCCATGCTGCCATTCGTCTCCAAACGGAATGTCATAATGAACTCCTCAGGTAGATCGGAGGTGAAAAAACGAGGAGTACAGCGATTAGGTATCACTGCTTAGCTCCTACAGCGGATAAAAACACAAAAAATGAAATATTGCAACTAAGACTATAGGTGATACCCAATACACCAATATACCCATTTACCTACCGAGTTTGAACGAAATCGGACCAACAGGTGATGAGAAATCGACGTTATCAGAAATTCACGTTTGCACATGTGCACAAACTACTGTTGGTTCGGCGGCTTTGAAAATGATATGGGACTGTCTAGAACCTAACCAGCACAATCCCTGCAAATTTCATCGGAATTGGTCTGAAACTTGGTATAGTTTTGGGCGTGTTAAGACAGACAGACAGACACGGAACCAAAATTGATCAGCAAGCTCTGAAACGCAAAAAGCAAGCGGAAATTTTGATTTTGGAGGACTAAACATTTTTCAACTTCAATCCCGAACACAAAGCTTCCCTACCTTCGGTGGTGGAGAAGCAAAATCTCATCTCATCCCCATACTAGATACCTAAACATGAGTCATAATTTCAATTTTGGCAATTATTGATCTGTGGTCTTTGATGTCTGTCTGTCTGTCTTGACACGCCCAAAACTATACCAAGTTTCAGACCGATTCCGATGAAATTTTCAGGGATTAAGGAATCACTTTTCCTTGCAGACATCAAAGACCACAGATCAATTGCCAAAGTTTGATTTTGGAGGACTAAACATTTTTCAACTTCAATCCCGAACACAAAGCTTCCCTACCTTCGGTAGTGGGGAAGCAAAATCTCATCTCATCCCCATACTAGATACCTAAACATAAGACATAATTTCAACTTTGGCAATTATTGATCTGTGGTCTTTGACGTCTGCAAGGAAAAGTGATTCCTTAATCACTGAAAATTTCATCGGAATCGTACTGAAACTTGGTATAGTTTTGGGCGTGTTAAGACAGACAGACAGACACGGAACCAAAATTGATCAGCAAGCTCTGAAACGCAAAAAGCAAGCGGAAATTTTGATTTTGGAGGACTAAACATTTTTCAACTTCAATCCCGAACACAAAGCTTCCCTACCTTCGGTAGTGGGGAAGCAAAATCTCATCTCATCCCCATACTAGATACCTAAACATAAGACATAATTTCAACTTTGGCAATTACTGATCTGTGGTCTTTGATGTCTGCAATGAAAAGTGATTCCTTAATTCTTCTGAGGTCTGTAGTTTACATTTTTGTGCACAAATGTGTAGGAAAACGTGTGAAATAAACCGCATTAAGTAGGTACCTACGTTTGTTGCACGAAAGGTTTTCCCTCCCAAGATTCCCTTTCAATTTAAACAATAATCTGCTCCAAGAAAATTTGCTCATTTACAGCTATCCCAATTCATATATTTCAATAATAATTATATGAAATGTTGTTTTGGATACAAAGAACCCCAAAATATCACATCCTCTTGATTGTTGGTTGATTCGTGTTATTGAGCGCACACCACACAACGCACAGGGTTTTCCTAATCCTCAAATAAAAATAATTTTGAATACGCAACCCCACCCTAAAGTCTCCAGCACTTGATAATTTTTGAAAAATAATAATGAATTTACAGATTCATACTAAACGAAGATATTTGAAAAGCTTACATAAAAAGTTCACTCACTTTCTTTGAGCCGCTGGTATTATTCGCTCATCGTAAGCTTCGTAGCTGTTTTTCGCTGATGGAACCGTCCCAGGCTTTTTCTTTCTAAGGGAGCCCGTTCTTATGGGCTGAACTATGGTTGGCGTGGTTTTGGTGACACTAAAAAGATAAATTCTTGTATTAGGTTATAGAAATTTTTAATGAAGGATTTTGGTTGATGTAGTGGATTGAATCAAAAATAGTTTTGACATTTTCACATATATTTGGGAATAATAAACATTATTATGTTTTGGAATAATAGGTAAGGTACCTAGTTTCTATGAAATAGGGTTTCTGTCGATATCTCTGTCGATTTCCGTTCATTTCAAGTTTGTTCGAATGATGCTGTCAACATTAATTCTACCTTATTCTAAAATGGAAACACACAACCCAAAAACCTGGTGTTGTGGGTTCATGCCAGCGCATAGTTCGTAAAAAAGCGCATAGGTAGTTAAAAAAAAAAAGGATTTTTTAAAGTAAAAAATATTAGCCTTTCCTATCTTAAGTACGTAAATTCTCAAAGTTTTCAATAATACCTTCTACCATGGTCGTCGACGTTACATTTCCACAAAACTGAATTAAGTATCGAAATGAAAATATCGGAAAATCTTAAAACAATCAACCAGAAAGGGAAGATACCAATACGTGGTGTTATTTGACAGAGAACTCAAATTTTCACAATTTACCTTTTATTATATTTATAAAAAAGGAAAAAAAAGTGCAGCTCCTTGGAGTGGGTAGCAGTAACATCTTTCGAGAACGTTGACTGAGTAAAACATGCATTGAGGATGGGATTCCGGCTTGTAATTAATCAATTCGATTACGGCTTGTAATCAATTCTTTCAACAATCTATGAGTATACTAACGTGGGCGTATAATGAAGAGGAGATACAGGAGTGTTATCGAACGGAACTGGAGTGGGGACGATGTCAACTTTAGCTGCAGTGTCCGGGCTTCTGGCGAGACCTCCGTCCTCACTCAAAGTCGTATTGGAGTCAGTCACATCAGAATTGGCGGTGTCATTTTTCGCTACCATCTGCACAACAGACAATACAATTATGTTGTAATTACAGAAAGGTTTGTTAATTATTGAATAGTCTAATATGGAGACGTACAGTTTGCGAATGCAAAAGCAAACAGAGGGTCAAGGGCCAGTGGCATAATTTGAGGAGGAGCAGGGTGGGCAGAGCCCCTCCATGATCCCAGAGGATGTAGAAGTCCATCTTGCAAATGATTCTTCGTGGACAATAATTAATTTCACATTACCTACGTCAGTACCAATTACATTAAGTTCGAGGAGGCATTTCGCAAAACACGTCTGTTTTGCGGGTCCGGTTACCTTGCAACTTAGAACGCTCCTCCAAGGCTGGTTCGAGGGAGGGCCAAGTGCCGTGGGTAATATAATTGCCCCTCCGACAGAAGCGAAAAACGGTAAGCTGGATACTATAAAGATAAACTATGGGAAACTATGTCGTTTCCCCACTTCTTTTTGAGCTTTCCTTTCCTCATTTCGCTGTGGAACCCATAAGCCATTTTCCCCCTCTCTCACTTCCCCTACTTTCTCCACAAGGGGTGAGAATCATTAATTAATAGAATGAGGCCATCCAGATCACTATACGGCCAACAAAGAGCTCAAGGGACCATGAGTACCATAGTTTCATTATGAAATGGTTGAGTGTTTGTTAGATTTTGATAGATTTAATTAAGGTTAATAGAGTGAGACCATCTAGATGGCCAACAAAGAGCTCAAGGGTTGTAGACAATAAAGTTCCAAATTCCAAAAAAAAAAAAAAATCCTCAATTGAGTTTTGGCATTTTCTTACGTAGGTACTGTACAAGTTGCATTTTTCTTACATTTATACCTACAGTAGAAGATGTTATTGGCCTGTTCGATTTGTATGAAATGTATAGTATAACAAGCAAGAACATGGATTTATGAGGAAGGTTCAATTTTCATTGTGTACAACCTACAACAATTTGTATTTGTTTGTTTGTTAATTTCTATGACACGAATTGAACATGAAATGGCGGTAGTGTAGGTATTACAATGACATACTCCAGATTCCTCGAGCAGGTCAGTCACTTCTAGGTTTATGTACGTTTCGTGTCGTAGGATGTCCATCTGCTCTTTCTTTCGGTTGGCCCTGCTGTAGTCTTCGGCAGCTATCGCGTGCACTTTGCCGACCTCAAGCCGTCCCAGCCGCTCCCCGACTTCCCGCAGCGTAAGCATAGCGGCTTTCAGTTTAGCGGCGTATCTGAACCTTTCAGCTGTTAATGTAACAGAAACAGTATAATATACTCAACTAAAAATGAGGGGATTCGCTAGGTTTGTCAAGATCTTTGATAAGCACTACACATATTTCCACAAATTCACAATAAATTTGTCAATTAATCCTGGCATCAGTCATGTTATAAAAACTCACTGGAAAGCTGTGATAAGTCACAACCAACAGTCTTGTAGAATGGTGGCATATACGTGCAGAACTAGTCACGGCATTAGGTATGTAATTAGAACAGGTAACTGGGTGTGGTTATATTTTTATTACCTGATTGTTAAAGCTCAAGATCACTAGAACCACGATAACTATTTGGCCCACAAAGGTCAAATACTGAAGCCATCCCTACTGAAGCCACTCCGACTACTATATAGCTTGCTTGCTGCTAGAATGGTTTTGTAAAAATCGCTATAAAACCTCGTGGAAAATCCTCACCACGGATGTGGAAACGAAACACCAAATGCTGATTGTTTATAATAGGATATAATAACATTCAGCTGTATCATTCGGTAACTAAATTGATATGATTCTTTCATATTCTCCTCAATGCTTCTAGAATATTTATCCGATGTTAGTGCATTTAAGTTATTTATCAACTTGTAAGGACTTTTTAAGGTTTGTAAAGAGAGTGCATGAGAACCAACGCCCAAATGCTAGGACTTGAAATTTTATAACAGGGAGTTTGCCATGAAATTCACAAACAGCTCGTTTTATACAGCACAGGTTAACCCAAAGTCGGGAGATACGTACTACCTACACCAAAACAGAGGGGGGTATTCCACAAAAAACAGCTGTGGAATGCACGAGCAAGACCGTTTTCAAGCTTTAAATCTCAAGAATCAAAGCTACTCCGCAAACTTTAAACCTTTTATAAGGAAGTAAAAAGGAGCTTAACTAGTGGATCCAAACTCTAGCCCTTCCATCGAATAATGTGTCAGTGATTAGGGACTAGAACCATGGGAAAATGCGATCAATGAAATGGAACTATCGGCGGTCGTCGGAAACATCAAACATTTTGCTGATAATTGACTAAATACATCCGTCCTTCTCAGGGGTGACAGTACGATAGCCATCACGTGTAACTATTGCTAGAGTCGCAACGTTGAATAGATACCCTTCTTTTCGAGCTTCCTAAATAAAATCTAGAGAAAACAGAAAGGGCAGAGAGAAATTCTAGTACGATTTGAAGTGGAGGGAAGCTATTGAGCATGTTAACTTGGAAATTGTGATTAGCCCAGAAAAAGAAAAATATCAGAGAAGAAGCACGCGAGTGATTAACGAGGTTGTTCGAAAGATAAGACTCACAAGGCAGTGAGTCTATTAAATAGGTACGTTTAATACAATATTTATGCACTTACCAACTGTTGTGGATTGAAAATAGCATTAAGTGTCTAGCAAAGTGAATTTGAAATCAGGACACGACACCAACGTATATGTGATTTCCCTTCAGTTGAAATGTACGATATTGTATTTTAAACAATTTTTCTCAGCCTGGAGAAAATTCAACCTTCTTGTATGTAACGCTATTATTATTTTTTTGTGATGTTTCCACTATTATTGTGGATTTTACGTTATTGAGTTTGTCCAGTCTCAAAAAAATATCGAATGTATAGATTTTTAAAAAATATAAGTTCTTTTTTATATGATGAGTATGAACTACCTTTTACAGCTTCCTCTTTCTTGATTTCCATCTTCCTAATAATTTGTGCTACTTCTTTGTCGACGTACATTTCGAAAGAGAGGTCATCGAAGATGGAAGGTTCATTAGTATTCGATGTATTCGGTCCTTTTCCGTCTCCGAGTAATTGAACAGCAACAAGACCAACCTACATATAAACATCATTATATAATAATTCTGAAGCTTCAGCATTGATATTCATAATATTAGTATAATAATATATCACACGAAATTATACAGGCAATAGTCATATAATGATAAAAAAACAAGATAAAACATTCAAATTCAACTTAAAAAAAAAAAAAAAAAAAAAAAGTTTGGAAGCAAACAGTTTTATCAGTAAATAATGTAGAGTCGCAAAAAAGGAGAAGGTGGTTGTTCCACCATTTAGTAATGGGTGTTCCCTCATCTGTAATAGGTGTGATGCTGCTGTTCGTTGTTGATTCGCTGAAAATTGTTCTATTTCAAGTGAGGTTGAATTTAAGATATTACGCATACCTGTAGATCTATCTATATTAAATAACTAAGATACCTATCGCACAAAACAATTTATTGAAAACGCTGTCAGAACGTCCATGAATTGTCTATAGGTATAATAGTTTACCCTAAACGGGTCCAAAGGATTTTGACCCCGGCCTGAATTTTCTGTCTACGGCCCTGATAATGCAACACGCCTTTTAAATTGAATCGTTCATTTCAGAAACCACCTGTGCGCTTTTTTTAACTTTTGGAAAACTAAAACAAACTGTTTTGCAGCTTAAGTATAGGTCTAGTCTCCTTCAAATATTTTTTTACCAAATCAAGAACATGCTATTGGAACTATTTATTTTGTTAAATTTTTTTTTCTTCAAGTTTTTGAGTTATACATTTTTGAAAATTTTGCACATAGGTGGTTTCTGCAATAAATGAATAAATCCAAAGTGATTTTTTAAAAATTATTATTGAAATTAAGTCAAACGATTAATTTTTATCTGTTTTGGTATCAAAGGTAAGTAAGAGACACAATAAGTATAAACAAGAGTGGTTTTTACTAGTCACTAAACGGAAAATACTCGTACAAGCAGACTACACGCTTCAGTGCGCTTGGGCTACAGCGACGGCGCTTGGGTTCTTTCTGAAATAAACGGATTCTTTTCAAGGCTGTCAAATAGCATTGGTGATATGGAACATTGGTTATTTCTGCACTAAACGATGTATTCACCTCTGAAGTGAACAGTACCACTAAAACAACATTTTTTGAATTTTAGTCGCTTAGGTGGTTTCTGATTCAGGTGGTTCAATTTTTGAATGAATAATGCACCATTCTGCTTATATCTGATTAGGTAGGTACATGTTTCACAGTGCATTCTGCCATACAAACTTCCTACCTGGTTGTAGATGTTGTGGACATTTTCGTGGTTGACATGAAGCGAAAGTTTGAAAAACCCCGTGCGGTCCGGAGACGGGATAGCGACGCTTTTGAGCTCCCGACTCTTGTACGACGAGCTCCGGTTGTCCGCTAACGTGACGTAGCCCAAATACTCGAATGGAAGATCGTTGAACTCTTCGAACTCCGCCGTTTCTGGTCCCAGCCATAGCTCGATGCGAGAAGCTATCATAACATGAATCACTATTATTAGGCAGTAAAGTCATTTCTTAAACAATTTACTCATAAATCAGAAACTACCACCTCTCGGGTAGAAGTTGGTAGATTACTGTAATAATCTTTCAACAGACCAAGGTTGGTAGATTACTGTAGTAACTATCTCTCAACAGACAAAGGTGTAATTTTATTACACCTTATTATTCAATATTAGCAAAATAATGTTTTATTGGTCTACTTTAAACAAAATTATATATATCATTTATTGATCAATGATGGAATCGATAGCAAACAATATAGCAAAGAAGGCATTAAAAATAAACTCGTCCCAAAAATGAAAGTCAAAACTAAAAAAATTCCAATACTGCGAATAGTCATTTCTTGTAAGCTAAATGCTCTCAGTTCACAACTGCATCCCCAACGAAAGAGCAGCTCCATTCTGGAACCCCAACATATCATCACCTGAGATCCAATTCTTCCGGATTCCACGGACTCACATTGAGGTAGTCCTGGTAATGGCAAAGCCAAGATGAACCCTTATCCATCCTCGCACCATCCCTTGCGGCTTGCCCCATTTCTCAGCAAGTCTCAGCCAGCACATTTGTGAAGGACTCCATTTGGGGAGCATGAACTCCATCGACAGAGCAAACAAGTGGGGTGAAAGATGCATGTTGCTGCCAGGTACTTTCTTTCCTTTTCTTCTTCTGCGCCTGAAGGCCCGGTGCACACGAGCGGCAAAAGGACGCAGGACGCCGCGTCATTTTCAATCGTATAACTAGAAATACACAGCGGAGAATGGTGCGGTGCACGCTGGACGCTGATACCTATCTGCAGCTAGCGTCACCGCGGATAGGTATCGAGGTTGCTGCAGGTTTCTGTGGGACGCGCGTTGCGGGCTATAGCTATCTTGCCGCCCGATACCCCTCGCAGTACTCAACAGTCAATCGGCCGGTGCACACGTGCAGCTGCGTCACTTCGCGTCAACCATCATTTTGAAGATTTCGCCCACGATTTTTTGAAAAACTTCAATTTTCTGAACATTGCTTCATTGTCAAAGGATACGAGAAAGCTACATGCTATGCCCAAGATGCCGTTTTTAGCGAATCTTCGCAGAAAATAGGGCTACTGCAATTATAAAATAACAATTTTCGAAAACATTCTTCATTGAAATCCAAGTCCTAGCTCCGAGCTCCTTCCAACTTTTCGTCCAACCAAAATCCATATCCATATCAATTTCATATACCTATATATATATATATAGGTATGTATGTGGGAGTATGGGGATGTTATTTAGAAAAAGTTCCAGTCATGCAGTATGATCGTATGAGCGAATTTTCTTAAATTACATGTCGTATTATATTATGCTAAATTGTATCGAAATTTGAGCAATTGAAGTAGAAAGGAATTGTTAAAAACCAATGCTATGGCAGAAAAAGCTCATACTAAATAAAATTCGGTGATCCAAATAAGATTTGGGAGTTTTAGGTTTTGTTTTTGCAGTTTTTATAGATTTTTCAGCAAATATTAATGAAATGTAGGTACGTTTTAGCGAATTTTCGTCGAAAATGAAGCTATTGCAATGGCTCCAAAAATTGTAAAATCAAAATTTTTGAAAATGTTCTTCATTGAAATCCGTTTTGAGACATTCTGAAATGAATCCTAGAGTTTAACCTTTTTCATATATAATAATATACAACTATGTCCTTCCGGACGATAACTCTCCTTAGGATTGAGATAAAAATCCCGTTCTTATTTGTTAGTCAACTATTTTTGAGCACATTAAATAGGCAAATTTCGAAAAATGTACTCAAAAATCAGTAAAAATGGCTAAAAACAGCCAAAAAGCGTTACATTTTTAGCATTACGTTTTAGCACAGTTAGTTTTTAGAGTTACGTTTTAGCACAATTTTAGGTAAAACTAAACTATAAACGATTAACTAGGACATTTAATAAGTTTTGCTCAAAATTATGCTGAAAAACATAGGTACTTAAATTTTAATAATATTCGCTTCTTCTGTACTTCTAATTTCTGCCCTCTTCTTTGCGAAATACGTACTTGTGCACCAAATACGAAAAAATCACTTTCTTTCTCAATATCTAGGCGCGGGTTGACTTAGCCATCCTCGTAGGTGGCGAGCGAGTGACTGACGCGTCATGACGCGGCGTCCTTTTGCGGCTCGTGTGCATTGAAACGGAGATAGGACGCAGATAGCTATTCCTCGGAAATGACGCGGCGTCCTGCGTCCTTTTGTCGTGCTTCCCTCTGTCGTTCCCATACACCCCGACAGGCTAAATCCCCTCTGAAGCCTAGAGGTCATATGGACTCTTCTGTAATTATCGGTTGTTTTACACAGTTTCCCTAAGCAGACATCATTAACTCTCCCAATACATGCCGAATTTCGTTATGCCATCTTGTTACCAGCCCTCCTGTTTTGCAGCTCAGAGCATGCTCAAGTGTAAAACTGTGGCAACCACAGCCATCACAAGATGTTGGCATTTCTACAGACTCTCGCTTATATCGAACTGCCAATGCATCACGTATTATTGGTCTGTTGCTAATAATGGCTTAGGTGCTACGGCAGTTTTACTCGACACTGTCAATCTAATTTGGTAGTATCTAATTTTGTCCAACGTTCGAAGACAAAGAAGAAATTATCTATCATTATCCATTACTGCCTTCAATAATTATCCACAAAAGTTCATTTTCTCTAGCAATATCATTCCTTTAAATTATGTCTCCGATATTGATGAAACTGTACATTTTGCACCTGATTTATTTTTTATGTGTTCTATGTTAAGAAAAAACTAGACGCTTAGGTGACAGCTAACTGATGTAGTTGTATTTTGATTAGCTTAAAGGTAAAGGCGAAAATGATAAAACAGAAAATTTTTAGCGAATCCGTATGAGCAATGCATGTTGTCGTTGCTGATGAATGTCAGCAGTAGCCCGGAGAGAATAGGTATGGGGTGTCGACATGATGTGAAAGCCATCTATGTAAACCAGCTGGTACATACCTTACTTATCTATCTGCAAGAACCATAACGATAACTGTAAAAGGTACATTTTTAATTGAACGGCACCAAACATTGTTTATAAGTACAGCAAATCATTCACTTCTAGAGATTTCTAGAGATTGTCTAAATAAATTCAATGATTTATGATTACTTCTGTGGTATGTACCTACCTGCACGTCCTGTGTCTAGGTACTTACCTGTCTCCTTTGATCAGGCGTTTCCTCCCAATTCATGAATTTTGAACTACCGAATGTAATGTTATAGGTGTAGGTGCCTCTACATGGAAAGAAACAGGTTCCGTACCTATTCTGACTTTAATGCTATCTTTGCCACTTCTCATTATTTTTGTAATGATGTAGATACCATCATTGTTTCTCGTTGATTAAATATTCGTTTTACATAATGTATAGGTAAACATGTGTGAAAATTTCCAATTCAATTTGTAGAATGTAGAAATCAATTTGGAAACGCCATCTAGGTAGATGAATTTTGGAGGTTGGAATGTTCTTTGTTAATTACTTATCAACTAAAGACAAAAAGACATACATGACCAACGTTTTTTTATGCAAGGAGGTACCATTTACTTCAACTCGGGCAGAGATTAATGTCTAGATGCAGTTTTATCAATTTTGTATTCAAATATAATTATCCTATAATTATATCGATTACTTGAATAATATGGATTTATGTGGCGCTAGTTCATCCAAGTAAAAATAACAGAAATTCACTTCCCATAACTATTTTAAATATTTTAGTTGCTGCTTATTTCACACTACATGTAAAAAAAAAAGAAGGGAGGTTCGCTTTCAATGTTGACGTAAGAACTTGAGTTACTTTGGATCTCACATCATCAGTGTCGCGTCATGGGCCATAGCATGTTGACTCACTATTAGGTCTTCATTAGATCTGAATGCCGCGATAATCGATGATTACTGTCCACCAAGTTGAGCCGTGTTTCTGCCTTCCCTAAGTTAAAGTCAACACTATACAAACCTACTCATACGTACACGTTGGGGTCTGGAATTCTGATGATTCATAGCAAAAATATGAGTTAGTATTGCCGGGGAGCATTTCTTTCAATAATATAATTTTTTGAGCAAACTTTGTATCGGCACCTATTGTGCCAAGAAAACTATAGGGTGCAAAGGTCGAGGACGGCATCCAAGACCGATGTTGCGGTAAATTGGACCTTCTCGCTCACACTGCGAACTGCTGGGCGATAAAGTACGCGGGGTTTGATTATTCTCTTTTTACTACTCTTGCTACATATATCCTCTGCTGAGAAGTTTGCTGGACAGAATCTTCAGTTCTCTTACGGACTCTTATAAGTCTTCCTGCTGACTACAACTCGGTGTCCTCTAAATGAAAGAATTCTCGGTATGGATTGATTCGCGAAGGTGGCAATTATCAAAATGTAAGTTATAGTGAACGTCGGAACGACTGCAACGTCGAGTATGCACATGTAAATTTGAACACAAATTCGACATATAGACGGATTATATAATGCCCTCTTAGCCTTTCAGGACACGAAAAGTATTTAGTATTTTGTTTATTCATTTGGCACATCACAAAATTTCACATAAGAATCATGAGAAGAAAAGAAAAAAGAAATTACAAAACATCTGCGCTAATTAATCTCAACATCCTCAATACATTTATAATGTGCCCTCGGAAAGCTAAGTTCTCAATGAACTTGTGTTTTTCCGTGGAGTCTCAATAATACCAAACTAATCAACTATTCCTGCTGTCAGTGGCACTATGAATGATATAGGTACGCAGGAATCCTAATGATGTGAGTTCATTAATGTGTTTGAAACATGCCTTTTTAATGCCAATACGTATTTAAAATCACTAAAACTAAAATCACTAAAACATAGAAAAAATTCAGAGCAACAACATAAGCGCTTCTCCTATGTAATTCAATATTTATCTTAGGTAGTCTTAAATTAGATCTTTCTAGAGTTCTCGTGACATTTGTGCCCGTACAGGTATCTTCCACATCCACTCCCGTTTTATATACAAAAGTACAGGCCTCTCGAATAAATAAATCAGTAATACACAATGTGTCGAACTCTCTGTACAACCAACTTGCGTGGTATTTGGAGGGCTTCCCTAATATAATTTAAGGAAGTAAAATGAGACACCGGAGAGTAAAGCAAGGTCTACAGGAACCATGGCAAGGTTCCAACTTAAAGAAAAGAAAAAACTTCTCGACCAAGGTTTTACCCACCTATAGAACCTACTTCTTAATGTTAAGATTACACGGGTCGTTTTGCAATTTCTTACGTATTAGATATTGGTGAGCGAGTATCTGAACTTGACTCAGGACGGTCGGGGTTTCCAGTCGCAAGATGATTTCTTGGGGGAAGCCGCACTCTTTGGCGCTCTGCCACCCTCGAACTGTGGGCCCGTGGTCGTTAAGCTCCAAAGCCCTGAACTTGTCTTCTTCACCTTGAAAAGGGAGCAAAGCCAATTAATCTGAGGGGGAATACAAACAGTATTCAGCACCTTCCTATTACAAAAAACACAATTTACTCCTGTGTTTAGTTTGTTGTGTATGCCTGAAGATGGCTAAAATTTAGCTGAAAAGCTTTGTGTTTTTGCTTAATGCAATAAATAAGTGATAATCTAAAGGTTTTTCATTACAATTACCTAAATTATGGAGGATTATCACAAGAAGTCTTCAAAAACTCTTCTGAGATTATTGAACAATTCACTCCGATGTGCCAAAAACAACGAACTTGCAGAGTTTTATTACGAGTATTTTGATTTTTGTATATTAAAAAAAAAACCCTATTTCGATCTACATTATGTTCACAACGATAAAATCAGGTCTCATTCACGCTCAAGATGAAGTTATTTTTTTACCGTCAAAGGTCACTTATAGTGATGAAAGAAAGAAGACCTGGATGGTCTTATTCGATTCATTGAAATTAAAATGATGTATCATAATCTAACTACTCTACGGGCTTCGAACTTTTTAACCCTTGGGGTTGAGCGACAGACAATTTGGGTGGAATATGGCATAAGACCTGAGAGCCGCTGAGCTCTATTACGAACTGTGATATCTGATCTGTGATATAGTTTTGTACAATCTAGTCATAGTTTTATTCACTTTGCTAATTATATATACAGACACATATATAACACATACATAGAGACATATATATGGAGACATATATTTAGTTATTAGCCTATTCTTGGTCTAGTCTTAGTTCTATTATTTTATTTTTGAGGTTTTTTATCCGCTTTAGGGGCTAAACAGTGGCCATCAATGTTCCCCTCATTTTTTCCCACTCCAATTTGCCAGTGGAGTCCGTGATGGCACTCCTTTTGGTGACGGAGGGCAGCATGTCACCCCTTAGAATCGTGTCACTTGCAGTGTCCCTTGGGACACCTTGTTCAGTGCCGCTAATGACCCTTCTGGTTGAGGTGCGGCTTAAACCATAAAAAAAAAAAAAAAAAAAAAAAAACTTGTACGAACTAGCCTAATCAATTTCATTTGGACATTTTGTAGGGAGTCTATTAGCGTCCAAAAACAGCCAAGAGTAGTGGTTTAGTAATTGCAGCTTTTCTGAAGCCAGCACCATGATTAGCTCATAAATAACAAAGAAACTTTGGATTAGAATAGTAAATGCTAAAAAATAAAATCAAGCATTAGTGCTAAACTAAGATGGATGAAAGTTGTAGTTTAGTTTGTTGAAGCGAATGTAACTTTTCATCCATTATAAAGTCCTTCGAGAGAACCGTTTTAACCCATTCGCCGCCGAATCCACGTTACAGAATATTTTAGCGACTCCGAATTGAAAGGGAAACCCACAGGATATTCCTACGTAGGTCTCTGAAATATTTAACTTCCCAGCAGTTGAGGAAAGCTTGATGAACTTAGGCGATAAAGAAAAACACTCTTCACTTACTTACCTACCTTTCAACCTATTTGTTCCCGTTAGTAATGCGTTCTCTCCCAGCAGGGTTTGACCTGGCTACACCCTGTGCCTAGATCCGCCCTTGCCGATAAATCAACCCCTTTTGGCCTTTTGCGCGGAACACGAGCAACCCTTTAGCACTTTGTCTTTCCTTACATCTGCGCTCTTGTATGAAGAAAGACCAGCATATTTATATTTTGCAGGAAGTGCGATTATTTCGCCAACTATGAAAAGATCATGCCGACACTGGGTTCCAAATATAGTTTCCCACGATCCTAACCTCACAGTAAGTACCCAGGTACCTACTGTCCAAGAGACCATAACGTAGGAGTTGGATTCACAATTGACCTGTTCAAAATCGTATCAATAAAAATACTGTCAATGATTTGATGACTCCTACTATTCACCGAAAATTATTGTCAGACGTAACAGTAATAATTTTGAAGATTCATTGTTAGAAATAATAAACTAGCTAGTCACTACCTACACAAAACGTGCACTGCATTTTATAATTTCAGAATACATTACATGTCTTGGCCACGGCAAATATTCGAATATTGAGCTTTTTAGGTACCTAATGTTTCAGATTGCCGTTACGTTAATCCAAAATTGAAAAACGGTCACTTTTGTATTTGCGGAAACATGAATAACGACACATTATTAGGTACCAGGCTCTAGGAAAGAATAAACCAAAAATAGCGGCTCATTAAATAAAAATAAACTAAAAGTGACGTATTAGATGCCTCTCAATGGTGATAAGCATTTCTTCAGATCAAACTTACTAGTAAGTTGTTACCTACTTCCAATTCCATAATTCCAATTAGTGAATGAAAAGAATTTTATATTTATTTCGACAGAACAGGAAAACTTCGACACCGAACATATTAAAATAAATTAACGCAAAGTACCCTGCAAAGACAAACAAGCAGCTCTGTGCGTTTGGGAGAAGTTACCTACTAAATCTACTTATACAGGTATTAAGCAAGTACCTAGGTATAAACGGAAAAGTACGTAATGTTCTTGGTGGTAACAAAACAAAATAAATATCAGGTGTTTCGATTAATTAGGTCCTATAATAATCTATCAAATGAATTTACTTAATACATTAGGCATGACGATTCTGTCACAATAGGATTTATGTATAAAAGTTATTTTTAAAAAGATTATTTTAAGGAAACCAAGTTAAGAGTACCTAAGTTATAAAATTTACCGAAATATTAGGCATTAAAAATCATTATACAATATTAAAACGTTTTTTGGGTTGTAGAGGTGACTCCGGTGAATGGACAAATTTGGCCTCGCGACCTCCTGAGTTTGTCCGTCCGTCTGTCCGTGCTTCTGCAAACCATTGCAATAACCAAATTTTAATGGATTTTTCTGGTAAGATTCTCGGTCCCTTCTGAATTCCATTACAGTAGGGCTAATGCTACAGATTTTTAGAATTGGCAAAAACATGAAATTCTAGCACCATGCGTTATTTCTCACTAACCTCCGACTTTGGTAAAACTATTCTTAGGGTTTCATATGTTTGCGGTTTCCATAATTTAGCAATATCCCTCTGATGGATTGGTTTAACTGGGTTCATCGAGGACTTCTGCGGCCTAACAAGCACACTCAGATAAGTTTGAGTTCCATAGCGTTTTCCGAGACCGTCGATTTCAATACTTATTATAGGTTTGTATTGTTTGCTCCTGGATTTGAATGGTTTGTTGCCAAATTATGTTCACCAGAGATCAGCGTGAATCCTAGTCGTGTCACTCGAATTTGAGATCACTAGATTGACAAGGCACGGAACTGAAGAGTACGTTATTTCCAATTTTGGAAATAATTAATAATGAATGATTTTTAATTTCTTTGCATGGGACTACTGTGCATAATTGGAGTGTTTCAAGTCGGGTAATTACTGAATATTTCAGCCCTAGATATAATATTAATTCATAAATCTCATAGAACCGTTTCCATTTAGTTTAATAAACCCTGAAATTAATATTGTACCACTTAGTATATCTGAACTAAAACGTTCTCGCAATGACGTGCATACCTACTTCCCAACTCACTGTACCTATTCCTGTATAGTGTAGGTATAAAGACAATGAACAAAGTATGCGGAACTTCCTACCCATAGTATCTATAGCTCATCCAAGGAAGGTAACGGGATAGAGAGCAAACATGTCAACTCCATAGATAGGGACTATATTCCCAAAAATTACTTCAAACATTTATAAATTCTTTGTTAAGTTATAAATGTTAGCATGTAGAAATGTAGCAATAATTTATGAGGAAACGAAATACAAGAGGCTAAATGAAGCATCATTGTTATGAAGTCTCAAGTCCCCAGATAAAAGAATTAGGACGTTTTCTAACTACATCAATATACCTCGATAGATATCGTCGAGTAAATACCATAGGTGCAAAATGAGGTAGTCATGTAAATCAATCGTACACGACTTTGGGACGTAGTGTGAAGCCATACTTTTCTGGGATTTTAATAGATTTCCAAATATATACTGAAAACGGGTTGAATACGTCGACCTTTAAAGGTTTTTAGCTTGCTTATCTTGCATGTTTACTTCTTGTCCCACGCGGTAAGTTATAAGGCTGCTCTGCAAATACTATTGGAAAGTTGTCAGAGAAGTACCCAAAACGTAGGGCTCTGGTGTGGTAACTTTTTTCAATAATATTTTAGCCCTTGTTGTAGTTTGTTTCCAGCCGTACTCACGTAACTACGAGCATGTATAATTATTCATGTAACCATCTCATAAACATTCATCTATGGGATCTTTACGATGTCATTCTTCCCTGAACTCCTTGAAACCTCTCCATCTTTGATATCGTCTGGTATGAGGCTTGACACCACTTTCCTTACTTCTTTACAAATATATGTATGCATAACTGTAGTATAAGTGTATGTATAAATACAAGAATGTTAGGCTTCGAACTACATTTGCACACAGTTGAAGAACATTTTTTTGGTGAAAGACTCTAGGATCGTGACACTCACGTCAGTGATTATCATTATTTTCATATGTTGCTAGTGTCAAGCTAATGTTTTGGTTCGAAACTCAATGTGTTATTGTTCTGTTAGGTTGTAAAAAGATGCTCTTCCGCATTGGACAAATATTGATAAAAAGAGAGACAGCAACACACTCAAGCTTGTTACATTATAACTGGTTAGTAGTTTGTCATACCTACTTAACTACCAACTATTTCAGTCTCCTCTTAAATTGGAATTAACATGTAAAGCAAATGATGCGGGGCTTCACTCTACTGTTCAAAATTTCCATAAAATATCCTGATTAAATCACCACGGAACACGCAGGTTATAGGCTATAGATTAAATATTTTAGTTTATTTGGTTTTCTCTACTTCTTTATTAATGAAGATCAGTGTGGAATATTGGGTGAAGCTGATTGTGGAAGCTTCAAAATTTAGCTTTTCATTTCTTAAATAATTTTTTTTTCTCAGTAAACATAAATTCGCTTGACAACCATCGATAACTGTTACGAATTGTTCTACGTATAGAGTTAAGCTGTTAGGAACAGGTATAGCAAGGAAAGGTGAAATTATTGATCTGGGTGATGGGAGAAACTCATCCACCTAATGCAAGGAAGAGAGATAGAGAGTGTACTGAAATTGAAATACCCTCCCTTATGATTGACATGGATGAGGGAATAATCTATAACTTCAGGCACGATTCCGCTGCATTTTACTGCATCTGTCAAGGTGTGCAAGTAGGTACAAATATCAAGTATAGTGAGTAAGCCAAGCTGTGAAGAACGTCAACATGAAATCCCACTATCTTACACTAAGCTTTAGCTCCGCTACTTTCTCCCTTGCCATCTGTCACTTTTATCAAATGAGTCGAGCGGCATCTAGTTCTGGTACACCTATCTACCAACATCTAAGTGGTAAAGTTGGACAGAGTTTTGATATCACGCGAAAACACTTCAGAATCCCCAAGTTTCTGGGTCAAGACATCACCCCAGTTTTGTTTTTTACGCTAGTTCTATAACTGACTTGAGAGGATCAACTTTCCGCAGATCTGTGTCTTGATTACGCTGAAGCGGGAAGCGGCTTTATCGATTTCCCGGTAGCCTGGAAAGTTGGACATTTAGAAAACATCCCGATTCATAGGAAGGCAAACCGGGAGCATATAAGGTTGGCCAATCGATATGTACCTGAAACTCCAAGCTAACAATTGGAGATTTCGCAAGAAAGCATAATCAATTGAAGAGATCCCTGCTGCAAATAGCAAATAATGGATTGTATCATAGCGCGAAATATTTTGACTTCTGTTAGATTATTATAGGTTGTGCTCATTTGTGATGGGTGATCACATTATGGATGGTGATATCGCACCACTGTGAGATAAAAGAACATCAAGTCCATTTAAGAACCCCCTAAAGCTAAATTGCTAATAAAAAAATGAAATAAAAATACTTATTGCATAAATATTTTAATTTCCTCATTAAATAATCCTTCTTTGTTCTAATTTCCTTATTATATAGCCCTTCTACTAAAGTCTATGATCTACCTGCTCTGAATAATTGGTTAGCATCATTCTCTCCAACCTTTGAAATGTCCCAGCCTGAAAAATCCGATGAGTTCCGTACCAGTCTTGTGGAGATTCCTTTACCCGCGCGACATATCACAACTACAGCCCAATTTTGATATTTTTATAAAATATCAAATGTAGGTAATTGATTAAAATTTTTTTTTGAACATTCAAGATGCTTTTACCTCAACTCCTTGCACCAAAACGATTCCTATTATTTCGGGTACCTAACGAAAATTTGTTTTACGTACAAACCAGGGCTCGAAATAAAATTCCGACGAAAAATGAAGTTCCGAAAAAAACGACTCAATCTCGACTCCGTTCCGGCCCAGAGCGATATTTGGGGAGTTTTTTGCTTCCACTCTTAAGCGATAACGATCCGGAGTTCTATTTTCAGTTCTGTTTTTTTATTTTTCACATGCACCTTCCATCGATGCTTGAGTCGATATTTTGTCTGAATGGCACGAGGGAGGATCTTGTTACTTAGATAGTCTGATATAAATTAGGTTTGACGATTGGTAAAATCAACGTGGACTGATTTCGCCACATTAATTTTAATTCTCCACTTAATTGTCTAGTCATTGAGGTTTTTGATGGATCTTCCAGGTTTTGAGGTCGATTCGCGGTTGACTTCACTAACGGTAAGGACCGCAGTATCATAAGCAATTGACGCCAGGGTGTTCCCCTCACTTCAATTCAATTGTGGGAACCCGATCCAGTCGGGAGGACCAATGACACGTCTTTGCCTGATGTGGCCCCATGTCCAATCTCCGAAACTCAACAAGAGGTTTTCCCTAGTGTAAAGGACGCACAGGGATTAACCAGAGTGAAGAATGAACCACATTTTCTCCTATTCACTCTAGGAAGTTGATATTTGGTAGGGAACCTATAGTTTGGAACCACTAGATACGTATGACGGATCCCACCCCGATCGGCTAAGGTGAATTCTCTCTTATTCAGACAGTAAACTCGGACGAACCTAATTATTTTTGTTAAGTAAACCTCCCATCCTCGAAACTTGTGTGCTGCAATAAGTGAATAAATGATATCACGCCAGTTCTCCGAAACCTTCCTTTCTCCTGTGGTTAGTACGATTCGCCCTATGCTGAACTCAACGCTTCAACAATAAATATTTGAATATCCGGGAAACCTGGGAAGGATTAGATTCTATTTCTGCCTTCTGCTTGAATTTTTTAGCGCTTGCTCTCCAACTGTGAGGAGACAGTTGGATTCGGTCGGTAGATTGTTGTGATATTCAAAATTTCCTTACCAGTAGAATTTTGTATACCAACTTACAATTGTTCGTTCCAAATTTGTCAACCTCATTCCAAGTTAGATTCATTATACCAATAACAAGCTCATAAATATGCATACATGACACATCTGCACACACACACACACACACACACACCAGTGATAATCTTAAATTAGTACTTCCAGACTTGAAGCCGTAATTCTGTTCGAAAAAATACCGAGGACACGGGATTTAATTATTTGAATATTACTTGCCTATTTACTATGTTAAAAGTTCTTGAAATCTATCTATATCTAATATCTATATCTCATTAGATAATCTTATTTTACTTTATTTATCGCTGTAAGTCCTAATTAATCAATGAAACCAAAAACAACTTCCTCGTTTCCGTAACATGAATGTATTGGTCATTGAAATGTTTAAAATCATCCTAGAAAATCCATAGCGAGATATAATATAGCATATCAAGATGTAGCGTAAAACCGTAAAACCGCATGCGCAGAGCGAAGTATTGATTTGAGAACAATGAAACTGAAAGGGGACCGTGTACAGGCTAACCCGCATATTCCCTGAAAATGTCATCTAATTCGGACGAAAACTGTGGAAGTTAGCTTGTTATAAGGACTTCACATTTGCGCATGTGCAGCTCCTAATGATACAATTATGTTGAAATAAATTGATATGGAATAATCAAATCGTCTTTACCCGACTAACCATCGAATTCGAGCGAGATCGGACAACGGTTTTGTTGTCTTATGCGGCCTACGGAAGATTTGGTGTTGTATGCGACCTACAAATTACGCGTGACCTACTCAGACGAGCGGTGAGCCTACATGGCGATTCGGTGTTGTCATATGCGGCCTACATAAAACGAAAATGGCAACAAATTCAAAAACTCACCTTATGTCCTAAATTTGGTCAAAATATGAAGATCGTCTTGAGACCAGCGTGGTCAAAGATCCGTCAGTCAAAGTCGCCCGCTAAATCAGGAGATCGATGTGAAGGATCTACCAAATAAAGTATCCGGTCGGCGGCACCTGGGCACGTGATGGGAGGACTGATCCGGTGCGTTAAGCGAGGTATTAATTTATTTATAATTTATTTAATCTACGAGTATGTTCAACAGTAGTATCCCTCTTGTCATACGTAGCCCTAGCCTTTCTAACGATAGGCCTCTTTGTCTTAGATATGCCTTGAAGATGATGCTATTACATTGAAAGCTCGGCTGCACAAAAATTCCTTTTATTTCGCAACTCCCAAAACCCCTTCAACCCAGTTCGGTCATAAAAACCAGAAAGGATGGATACAGATGAAATCTATATCAAAAGTTTGGATCTGTTCTCTCAAGGGTCGATGTAGACCATCTAAAGCTTTTCTGTTCACGATGGTGCTCTGAGGATTGTGATAGACTGCAAGAGCGGATGGATGCACTTATGGATTGGTGACCGAAGAACAGCCTATCTCTCAACCCTGCTAAGTGCTCGGTGATGTCCCTTGAGAGAGAGCAGGTGATAAATAAGTATCGATACCTCATTGGCAGCTCCGCTGAACCGAATTCCGCTCAAATGCGATTTGGGTGTTCTCAATGAGCAGCATCTTTTTTTCTCCTAGCATACAGACTCGGTTTGTTACAGAGCCTTGAGAGCATTGGGTTTGCTTGAACGCAACACTCGTGATTTTAGAGACGTCAGCAATTGTTTTTCTTTCCAAGCCTACAATCCTACCACTTTTGGAGTACAGCAGCATACTTTGTTCACCATTACGATGTTCGCAGGGTTCGTTCAGAACCTGTTCAGAGTTGCGGTTATTGCTTTTAAGGACCATATACTCGTACCAAGGGACATGTTGGACCTCCTTGACCTCATGGATAAGCATGGTTTTCGGTCGCTCGAGGACTATATGGAAGAAAGGTATACTTGGAATTCTTCCACCGCCTGGTCAATGGTGGTATATCAGAGCCTGCCTTGCTTAATAAGGTTGGTATCGTTGCACCCAGATACCCAACACGATCCCACCAATCGTATCATGTCTCGTTTGCTGATCTTAATTACCTCTTCCACAGACCTCTTCCTCCGCCTGCCTCGGATGTCAAAAGATTTTAAGTCATCAAAAGACTCTGAATTCTTTACCTCTTCACCATCTGCCCGCAAATCCCTGATTCGTTCACAGACAAGATTGTTAGTATTGTTTTTCTCTTCTTCCTAATTATTACATGTTTTTTCAGACTTTTTCGAATATAAGAACATTGAGCACTCTTATTGAACTTTACTTCATTCATTTTATTCTGCTAATTTCTGAGCATGTATTTTTTAGCCCTGCGTTGCCGACTTTATTTATTTATTATTTGATTTATTGATCACTGTGTTGAGTTTATTATAATACCTATAATTGCTACTATCGTACCGTGATGTAAATAAATAGTATCCGGTTTTGCTCCCATACCACGTGAGCTAACTACTAATGATGATGATAATGATCATCATGATAACGATGATGATTGTAATGGAACTCACATGGGGTAATCAAATCATCATTTCGTAACTATCCTCCGAATTTTAGCGAGATGGGACGAATAGGGTATGGGGAAATTATACTTGATAGATTTTACGTTTGCGCATGTGCAGTGTACCAATGTTGACATTTTTCGCTCCATCTTGCTCACTATTTTTCCCAAACATAGGAACCCACTATGGATGCTTAGATTATCATTATTGTAATAATATATGTATATTTTTAAATATTTTATTATTATAAGTAAATCATTTCAATGATTACGTTGTTTCGAACACGAGGAAGCAATGGCAGAAACCAGAACCAACTTGGAATTCCTACGGAAATGGACTATTCCACTCTACTCAGAAATTCAGAGATTTTTTTCTTTGGTTGCGAGATGAAGTAACCATTGCAATCGCTTCAAAAACTTACAGTCATGCAGCATGATTATTTTTTTGTTAATTGTCGAGTCATATATTATACCTAGTGACCAGGGATATGCTGTACACACTCTCCTGTTCATGATGGCTCAAAGACACCTTATGATGTTGGCCTTGCTCTAAGGAGCCCGACTTCCAAGTCACTAGACGCTTACCACCTATCGTTCTGTGTTCACAGCAGAACTGTGGGCAGTGACACTGGCTGTTCGACACTGCCAGTTGTTGGGAGTTGGGAATTATGTTATCTGTAGCGACTCACTAAGCACCATTGAGACGATTAGGGATACATATTCTCATGGTCCTCTAATATAAAGCCTACGTGTATCCCTACAACGAGCCACAACATCGAGCTCAACCATTACTTTTATGTGGGTGCCAAGCGATGTGGGTATTCATGGCAACGAGTGTGCTGATGCCCTTGCAAGGAGAGTCATTGGTGATGAATCGATCGATATGTTGCCTATACGCATTGAGGATCAAATCTCCTACATGCAACATAAAGCCAATTCCATCTGGCATGAGCAATAGCAGGGTGAGGTCACTGGCCTGCGTGGTGTCCTTCAGGACTTGTGCCCGATAGAACCATTTGTTACCTAACTTCCAAGGAGGGACCGAATAGTGGTCAAATGTGTAGCCACTGGACATACCCGTCTTTCGCATAGACACCTGCTTAGTGGAGAAGCCCGAGATGTTGTGTGTGGATGGTGTGGGGGCGATCTGTCCATCCACCACTTCCTGGAGGATTGCTCAGACCTTATGGACCTCCGAGTCCAGCATCGGCCCCCTCAGTGGGTTGACGTTTTATCCGGACCAGACAAGGTCAAGTCCCTATTGTCGTACCTGAGAGCCGCTGAGCTCTACTGCGAACTGTGATATCTGATCTGTGATATATTTTTGTACAATCTAGTCATAGTTTTATTCACTTTGCTAATTATATATAGTTACATAGTTGGTGACACAGTTATTAGCCTATACTTGATCTAGTCTTAGTTTTATTATTTTATTTTTGAGGTTTTCTATCCGCTTTCGGGGCTAAACATTGGACATTACTGTTTCCCTCATTTTCCCCCCTCCGATTTGCAGTGGAATCCATGAAGGCACTCCGTTTGGTGACGGAGGGCAGCATGGCCCCACTTAGAATCGTGCTACCTACTGTGTCCCTTAGGACACCTTGTTTAGTGCCGCTAATGACCCTTCTGGTTGAGGTGCGGCTTAAACCATTAAAAAAATACGTATAATAATAATAAATAAATCCACAATCAATTTCATTACAAAAAACTTGAAAAGTGCTTAAAAATGCATTCATGTGCAGTTGCATGTTCGATTCAAGTTACCTTCATTGTTCCTTTACCCTAAGATACCCTCCATATCCTTTTAGGAATTCAAGAATCAGGTTCTGAGCCAAGACTGAAAATTTTCCGCTCAAAACTCGAAAAGGTTAGGACGTAAAACCTATTAAAAGAAAATTGCATATCATAGGTGGCCGGGGCTAGATTCTTAACCAGGCTGACGCGGTATCCCTACGACGTCATTACTAGGCTTTCTTTTGGGCACTACCACCATCCTACACCCTTCTAAATGCACATCATTGGAAAACTCTCTTCAAGATCTTCTAGCTGAAGGATGAAAATGCAACTGGTTAAATTGTCCTTTCTCTATCGCACTTCAATGCCCATCGTTGTCCTTCATTCATTACGTGGCCATTCGATATTGGACTCAAGACTGGTATACATAGTAAATCGCAAAGATAAAAAACGTTGTCCGATGCCTGAGCAGGTAACGACAGTTCTGGATTCGCTAAATTTTTTAATGCTTTGCAGTAGTTTCGAGGTAGTTTAATCTCTCCAGTGAGTTTAAAAACTGCTTAAAAACTTATCAAACTGGTGCTCTTACGTCCTAAGTTACAAGCTAATTAGCTGTGCAGATTCAGGTCACGTGACTGCCATTAGGATAATTCCCGCCAGCTCTGTTGGCACTATGTCTATATAATGGATATTGAGTGTCATTCTATTCTTAGTTGTTGCCCCATTTAGGTTCTAATTCTGGAATTCTAACATCGGATCGAATAATTTATTATCCTCAACTCCCTTCGGAACTATAAATTATTACATTAGAGACACAAAGCTGGTCCATATATCACACTTTGAATCGTTTAATTCAATATTTCTAAAATGAATTAAAACGAAAAAAGTACCTACCTATTTAAAGAGCAGGTTTCTTTTCACGTATATTCACATCATGAGGCTTTAGCCAATTTTGTTGAATACTCTATATTCCCAGCTCTGACAAAAACATTCCTACTCCCTTCTCTCAAAATTGTTTATTTAAACTTACATAGATTCTAAAACACATACCCCCCCTCCAAGAGTTTGAACGAAATCGGACCAATAGACCATAAGAAATCGACGGTATTAGAAATTCATGGCGCGTGTGCACACACAACTATTGATCTGACGGCAATCAAATTTGTAGAGGACCATCTAGGAGCTAATCCACACAATCCCTGGAAATTTCATTAAATTCGATCCATCAGTCTCGCAGTTTTGCTTGAGTTAAAAAATTTTTGATTGTCACATATGCAATAGTTACTATACTCAACCATAAGCCACAGGACAGTTTCCTGGAACATATACCCAACCACCCCCCGAGTTTGAGCGAAATTGGGAACTATGGGAATAGATGTTATGAGAAATTACGTTTGCGTATGCGCTCATGCTACTATCGTACGTTGGCAATGAAAGTTATACCATCTACGGACCATCTGGGTACTAACACACATAATCTCTGAAATAGAAAAAGCAAGCGGAAATTTTGATTTTGGATGGCACTCATTTTTTCGACTTCTAACACGAATACTAGGTGTTGAAAGTTATTGAGATTTTGCTTTTCGGCGGAGTAAAGCGGACTTTCGTTTTCAGGCACATTCGTAACCTTCGGTCCAGTAGCTTGGGAGGAAAGCGACAGACACTTTTATTTGTGTTATTGTTATGATATATTTTTTGTTTGATTTGTTATTATTATTTGTGACAGCAGGATGCAGGCGAATAGAAAACTCTTTGATAGATGGATATGGAATGATTTGTTGGGCCCCCTGGCCAGGTATTTATACAGTACTGCTCGGAGGGGGAGGGGGGGGGGGGGGGGGTAGCCCTCTAGCTGGGCAAGGTTTACAGTGATAAGCTCGACGGGTCTGGTTGTATACTGCATTATTATTTTTAATGATTCCTTATATGTTTTATCGTAACTGATTAAATAATAACTATTACGCAACGCAAAACTAAAATTGGTTGCCACAGGGAAACCTCCATGTTTGTGTAATGGAACGATTTCGATGATCTACCGCAGCCGGAGCACTTATGCAAACATGATCCTTATAACGTCAATTTTACGTGAACTATTGGTCCTATTAGGTTCAAATTCGAGGTGTTGAGTTTGGGCTTCTGGTCAGTACTCCATGAATTTATTCACGATCGGTTGATTAATAACTATAGCACACGTGAAAACTGAAATTGGTTGACGCAGGCGAAACTCTGTGACTAAAGCAGACCTTAATTAGATTAATGGATAGGTACTGAGGGAATTTGATTAATCTTGGCGGAATTATGTTTGTAAAATTGTAAAGTTATTCAAAACCATCAGTTATCTACCCCTCTGTTATCAAATTGGTATACATAATGTAATACTGCAAAAATGAAACTAGTAGGCCTTGTAGCAGATAGTAGCTGTTATACTGTTTGCATAAAATATGAACTGGTGAAAATTCGCTAAACTATTTTTGTATTCTACATACATCCTGATAATGATCTTGTTTCCTTTCTGTTGGACCCCGTATTTAGTGCAAGAAGATTCGGGATCATTTTCAATTTTCCAAGACCGGAGTTATCCATTCTAGAAAACGGGATAAAACGCCTATAGAGGAAATAGCAACGGATTGAACAGGGGGCGTGCAAATATGCAGCATCGTGCAGTAATAAACTGTTTTATGCCTTCGTAGAAACCATAGAATTCTAAAGAACACTAGTAATATTGATCTGTGAGTATATTTATATGGAATATTGGATAAGATCTGCGGTTTGGATTGATCTTGGAAGAATTCGTATGTAGAGTTTTTCAAAACAATCAGTTATCTACCCACTCCGTTAGCAAATTGAAACAATAAAAGATAGAAAAAATTAAACTAGTTGCATGGCCTTGCATCAGACAGTAGCAGATAAACCTATTACTTCCTATATTCTATAATATGTTTGTATTTTGCATAAATGCTGATAATGATCTCATTTCCTTTCTGTTAGCACCCGTATACTTATACCATTCAAGAGGATTTTGGATTACCCTGAATCTTCCATGATGGGAGTTACCTTCATTTTATAAAAAACCGGGTTAAACAGGGGTCGTGAAAATGTGCAGCATCGTGCAGCAACAAACTAGAATGAATTCTAATTTCAATAGTAATTGATCAGTGAGAATTTTTATCGACTAAAGAGTAGAATCTGCGAGAGTTTGATCTTGGAAGAATAATTGTGTTTCGTTGGTATAAGTTATTCTAAACTAAATTTAAGTTATTTCGATAAAAAAATTAACCCCCCCCCCCCTACATTTTATCAATCAGATACAATAAATCATTGCAAAAATTGAACTAGTTGTATGCCCTTGCATCACACAGTAAGCAGATATACCATTTGCATAATATATGAACTGGTGAAAACTTACTATAGGTAATATATTTGTATTTTGCATAAATCCCGATAATGACCTTATTTCCTTTCGGTTGGCAACCGCATTAAGTGCAAGAGGATTTTTTTATTACCCTGAATCTTCCATGATGGGAGTTACTTTTATTTCAGAAGACAGGAGTAGAACGTCTTTATAGGAAATAGTAAGTAACGGGTTAGACAGGGGTCGTGCAAACGTGCAGCATCGTGCAATAATAAAATGTTTTATGCCATCGTCAAAATCACTGAATTCTAAGGAACACTAACATTAATTGATCAGTGAGAAGATTTTTATCCGGATTAAAAGGATAGGTAGGCTGTACTACAGAGATTTGATTGATCTTGGAGGAATTATATTTCGTAGATAGAGTTACTGTACAAAACAACCAGTTATCTACCCCTCTGTTATCAAATTATAGGTACAACCAAAGATTGCAAAATTAAGCTAGTTGTATGACCAAGCAGCTGACAGTAGCAGGTAATACACCATTTGCATAATATGTGAACTAGTGAAAATTTGCTATAATATTTTTGATTTTTGCATAAATCCTGATAATGATATTATTTCCTTTTTTAGGTACCCGTATTACGTGCAAGAGGATTCGGAATTATTTTCTATCCTCCAAGAGGGGTTATCTTCCTTCCAGATTACGGGTGTAAAACGTCTATATAGGAACAGCAACGGGTTAGACAGGGGTCGTGCAAATGTGCAGCATCGTGCAGTAATAAATTGTTTTATGCCTTCGTCAAAACCAAACCCAAAAAAAACTCACTTGACGCGTATACGACGTTGAAGTTGATTTTCCTCGGCATTATAACGGGGGGAAACTCCCGTGTGCGTCAGATGGAGAGAACGTTAAAGAAACGATATTTACCGCGGGGGCCCTCAAGGGGCCGCTAAGGGCTGGAAACTATAACCTGACACAACCTCAGCTCCTTCTCATGTGAGCGGAGAAACTGACGGCCGATCAATAAAACGGGAGGACTCCGACTGCCGCCCCCGGGGGCAGACGCACTTCACCGGTTGCGAATTTGCGAGGTCCAGTGCCGCCCCCACAGATCCGATACGTCAACTCTGTGATACGATGTGCTGATGAAGCTGATCGCTTGGTCGCTATCAATCCCTATCGCGAAATTATTCAATAAGATACAAATATATTATTGACAATAATTTTGTTGCATCTTGAGTTATCTACGTAGTGGAAGCAATGCAATCACTTCCGTTTGGAGGGAAAATAGTTCCATCATGCAGCATGACGGTGTGAGCGAATTTTCGTAATTTTAGTTTGATTTCAGAATTTTGTGAGTAATGAATTGGTTAACTATAAAGTTTATGGCAAACAAAGTTTCTAAATTATACTCATCTTTGGAGATAATTTTTCGGATTTTTTCAATTTGTTGCAATTATTATTATCATTTTTAAGCCTACTTTAATGAAATTAAAATTTTCAACATAATTTTGTGCATACAATTCCATGCCACATTATTTCTCATTCCCCACTAAGACCTTTTGTAAAAACGAGACTAATTAATTTGTACAAATCCATAGCAATGGAAGAAAAACGCTTAGAAAGTCGAAACAAAGTACTGAACAAAAACTGAGATCCTGCACAGTAGGTAACTATTGCTGTTATGAACGTTTAAACTTGCTATCTTGACGTCAGTTTGGGCGGAGACATATTGGTAAGTAACGCATACAGTATAGGAACGTCCCTATGTGTATCTTGTGTTTGGTTTTGGTGAGAATTGCGAATAGATTTTGATTTCACTGGATGTATCATCTCCATTTTAACCATTCCCCTCCCCCCCCCCCCATCCCACACTCCCAACCATAATAAAGTATGAACAGCTTTTACAAATTGGTTGATTTCCACCCCTCCCCCAAGATATCATACTTCGAGCAACATAGTAAAATAGTCGAAAAAAGAGAACATCTAAATCGGCTGAGAATAGCGTGAATAGTTGGTTTCATTTCCCTCTCTATCACTCCTCTTCATAGAATCCGTCGTCAATAATAAATTCTCCGATTTTAGCACATCTAAACCAAAAGATATGAAAAAAGATGGAAAAAAGTGAAAAAAATGAAAATATTATGATTTACCGGAATATCGGAATCACTTCCTCCATTTACCTGCACCACTAGTATAATTGAACTTCCCACAGTTTGTAGAATAAGTGAACTGAAATCTGGATCGAGTAATTACGCATTTTCCACGTAAATCATGTTACACTAAGGGACCTGTGAAGCTAATTTCTTTCTTGATCAACCTATGGAGCAGCAATTTTAAATGAAGTCCCTTGGGATATCTAAAATACAATTTTAGTGCATATAGGTGAACTAATCTTACAGTTCAGTGTGAGATGGTGGTATTTGGCGCATTAGGACGAATAGGGAACTTTATGATATCAATGGTCATGAGGACATAGTTACTGACATAAAGGGACAGCGGCTGCGATGGGCTGAGCTTCTAGAGCGAACGTCAGGCAGCAGGGCACGTAAGAAAGTGGAATATTTCAAGCCTGGAGGAAGGCGGAAGAAGGTAAGATCCAGGAAACGATGGAAAGATGATGTGGAGGAGGATATAAGGAGAATGGGGATCAGGAACTGGAGAAGGAAAGCAGTTGATAGATTGGAGTGGAAGAAGGTTATTCGGTAGGCTAGAGTTCTTCTGTAGTGCCACGGAGTATAGTATAATAGGTGGACTGATTAGCTGAGGGACCTATTAGCCTAATTTGTTTCATATTCGACTTATGGTGCTAAAACCTGAAAGAAAGCTCATTTGGAACATCAAGAATACAATTGCGAAATGTGGAGGGGCTCTGATCAGCAGTGGGATCTTTGAGGCTAATTTCTTTCCCAATCGACTCACGGTGCTGAAATTAAGATGAAGCTCCTTTGGGACACCTCTAAAACAATTACGAGTTACGGAGAAGCACTGATCAGCAGATGGGCCTCTGAGGCTAATTTCTTTCCTAATCAACCAACCGTTTTTCGACCTTTCTTCTAAAATTGTCATCATTTACGCGTGAAATTGTGGGGTCCTGGAACTGTAAGGGTGTGAACCCTTTTGAGAAGCGCGAAGCACTGAGTTTCGATGATATATTATGGGTAAGGGCATACGGGTATACCCTTATATACAGGGTGTCCCATCTAAACGGGCCCATCGGGAAATTACAGCCTTACGGTGCGAGCTATCGAAAAATTGAACTGGACCTTTTTATAGTATTTCAACTCAGCTTCACGATGCGGAAGTCCGATTTTTATTTTTCCATGTTTTAGGGTCTCAAATCATTGATTGAAACTTACGGTTTCCTCTTGACCCCCCTTTTTTATTAATTTTTTCGATTTTAGGTTGAATTTGGAACAGAAAAGGCCCCCTTGAAATTTCCTTTTTGAGGCTTCGTTTCTGAGTTATTCCACTTTTTGGGGAAGTCCGATTTTTATTTTTCCATGTCTCAAATCATTGATTGAAACTTACGGTTTCCTCTTGACCCCCCTTTTTTATTGCTTTTTCCGATTCTAGGTTGAATTTGGAACAGAAAATGCCTCCTTGAAATTTTCTTTTTGGGGCTTCGTTTCTGAGTAATTCCACTTTTTGCGAAATACAGAAAATCGCCGATTTCTTTCAGACATTACCAACACTTTCTTACTATTTTTATCTTCAATTTTTGAGATGAAAAAAAAGTTTTCCAAATCATCGTTTGAAAAAAAAAAAAAAAAAAAAAAAAAAAACCCCTCAAACTGTTCAGTACACACAGAATCACTGTTCAGAATACAGTTTAAAAAATGTACCACAAGGAGACTTCGAGTCAGTTGTGTTGTGATAAATCGAAAATGCCACCTTCTCCTTCTGAAGCCTCTGCTGATTCTCGTGCAAACTATATTCAAGGGTCAAGAAAACAACAGCTTCTTGATACTTATTGTTCAGTCTACACTATGATCTTTATTATTTAAAGAACCTTTCATTAGTCCAGAATACGGCGTCTCACACGTTCTTCTAATAAATGAGTAATAGTAGGTACTGAACAGTTTGAGGGGTTTTTTTTTTTCAAACGACGATTTGGAAAACTTTTTTTAAATCGTAAGCTCGCACCTAAAAGCTGTAATTTCCCGATGGGCCTGTTTAGATGGGACACCCTGTATATGGCGGGGATAAGAGTATAGCTAATAATGTAGACCAACTAGTTGTGTACCCGCGCTCCACTATGGACAGAATATGGGAATCAAATAGTATCTACCAAGTGCCATGTAAGGTGTCCTTGTACCTAGTAATTTTTACCCAGAAGTCCCAAAAAGGCTACAATTCAAATTTCAGCAATAAACTTTCAACTTTTACCTAATTAATTTTTCAACCAACCCTTTTCTTACTAAACCTTAGTTACGTTGAAACTCTTCCCGACCAACATTGCTGCAGTTATCAAGGCGTTTCTAATATCAAGTTTTGAAGATCTATCTTTACAAATAAAAAGTGCGACGCCCAACCCACCAAAACCGTTTTGGTATCGTTGTACCTATTCGTTATTGAAAGTTTTTAACGCATCCCCTTCACATTCGATATGAAAAGTTCGAAGCATGTCCGGTTATTCCTTAATCACACAGTTGTTCACCCGGGTGTCGTCGTTTGGGAAAACCGAGTTCTCAATGAAGGAGTAATCTAAAGGATTTTAATATAGCATAAAAAAATTCTGGAACTTGCTCGACAATTTGCGCCCAACCGCATGGAAATCGGTGCAACCGTTTAAACATTTCTAGCGGACGAAAAAAAAAAAGAAAAATCTCTTTTGTAACATGTATGGGGATGGAAAAAGATTTTCAAAAATCGTGAATTTTATGATATTTGGAGCCAACGCAATAGATTCATTTTCTCCGAAAGTTCGCTAAAACGCAGGGTTCTTCATACTCTCTTAAAACAAACGCTTTCCATTATCAAGCTAACAACAAAGGCTGAACTTTTGATAATTCACGAGTGAAACATGCCTATATAAAATAATACAGACCAGTAATATGCGCAATAGGGCTAATAATACAGAAATAATGAACCTTTGTGTAATAATTTGCAGCGGTTTCTCCCAGCAACCAATCTTCTGGTATATTTATTTCACTTTAGATTAACATCCTGTGAAGTTTATCAAAATAACTCGCAAACCGTTTAAATAAGTACCTATGTTTATGAACTAAAAATATACGGTTTCCGATTGATTGCCGTTTGCCGGACGGTTTTTGACTCGTTTCATGGGATAGACACGATTTCAACCTTAGCCGTGGGTCGCGGGGACTGCATTATTCGCAAGGCGTAGCCAACAATATGGATACGCCCTTGAACTACCGGCCTGTGGGAGTGAGATGAGCTCATTACTCAACAGCCAGAAATGGGGCCAGACTTCGTTTAAAACGCAAGGATTAATTCGCGTGACGAGATTCCTTGTCATAAGATTAGTATCTATATGCATACGGTAGGTATCTTTCAAAATCCAGAAATATCTCATTTTTGTATATAAGGTCAGATCCAAAGGTACATACGTACTTCTTCATCGCTACCGAAGGTAGAGAAGCTTTTCTTTTCGTACAAGGAATCGAATCAATTTTCGTCTTTCCGAAATCAAAATTTCCCTTTTTTCAGCTAATTTTCATAGAAAATGAAGCTATTGCAATGGCTTCAAACATTTTAAAATCAATATTTTCGAAAATTTTCTTTATAGAAATCTGTTTAGTGACATTCTGAAACGAACCCTTGGGATTAAATCCTTAAGAGCTTTCTCATATATGTATATATATATATATATATATATATATATATATATATATATGTATATAAGTAGTAAGTGGGTACGTTTGGACCAACTGAGAGAAAACTAACAGTAAAATATTTAAAGTGAAAACTAACAGTAAAATATTTAAAGTGAAAACTAACAGTAAAATATTTAAAGTGAAAACTAACAGTAAAATATTTAAAGTGAAAACTAACAGTAAAAACTTTTCAACACAAAACATCAGAACCAGTGACTTTTTCATTTTGGGCGGTAAGTTAAAAGAATATTTTTTTCCCATTAGAAACTTTAGTGAAACTCTAAAAAATTACAGTAGGTTTTAATTTTTAATGACATGTATCACTAAAAATTGTATATATTAATTATACCATCAGCTCATTCTGTAAACTCTATACAATGCATTTTATTACCATTTTTAAGTGTCACTTTACCTTTATAGATCAATTTATATTTGTCTTTCACGAGTGTTTCTAAATCCCCCTCTTGGTTAAATCTATTTTTTAAAAAATGAATTGGTAACAATATGTTGGTAAAGCCACCCTCCAAGTCTACCGCTATAGTTTCGCCAAATTTAGCTTTCACCTTTTCCGCTTTAAGGATCACATAAGGTTTGTTACGTTTTAAATCATTAAACGTACTAAATTCGCTCCTACCATTGATTCTTTCCAAAAATTTATCGGCCATCTTTTATTATAAAACCCCATTCCTTTAACTCATCGTTTCAATTTTAAAAGTTGCCACAAAAACATCAGACCAAGTGACTTTTTTCATTTAACGACTTGAATCCCTGTTAATGATCCAAACGTACCCGCTTACTACTGATTTTTATATAAAGAGTTTCTTAAATGTTTACGTTTAATATCCCCAAGGTAAAGTATCGATAATATCGGTTTCTTTGTTTTCCATTATATTTCGTTTATCATATTGAAATTTAAACTCTTTTTCCACTTCTTTGTTTACTAATGTTTTATCTTTTACATTTCGAGTAATCATGTTATATTTTAGCTTAACGCTGTTTATTTCTTTTATTAACATTTTTGTGGTCTTATATCAATAATAAGACAAACTTATATTTTATAAGAAAAACACATTATTTGCCGGAAGAAAAACACGAACTGATTTATTATTGGAATATTGAACATACGATCGTAATTCAAATTAACTGGAGAGCGCAAATTGTACAAACAAAAGTGAAGCTTTGGTAGGTAGGTAACCATCACGCGAACTGCTACATCACTCCCCCCTAATGACGACATCAGAAAAACGTACTACTGGACGAATGAGTCGACCTGAGCGTGTTCTGGTGGGTTCATCTGCTGGTGGACGTTTTTCTGGTTTGATCATGGCGTCATTATCCAAAAATGTTGTAGAAGAGCAGGGATCCTCAAGTAAGAAGGCAGGCTTCAGGCGATCAGCCGACACAACGACTTGGCGATTTGGAAGCTGAATTCGAAAAGTTTTCTCTTTTCGCTCGAGTACCTTATGAGGCCCTGAATATGGTGGGGTGAGGGATGGTGTCACATGGTCACGCCGCAGAAAAACGTGAGTGGATGTGTTTAGGTCCTTATGCCTGAAACAAGTCTTGGTACTGGCACGAAATGGAGCTGGACGAACTTTTGACATGACTTCGGTGAAGTTGTGGATGAGATCTTCAGTCATGGGCTTGTTTGAAGGAATCAGAAATTCTCCCGGAAGGCAAAGAGGTTGGCCATAAACTACCTCAGCACAGCTGGAGTTAATGTCATCCCTAATAGTGGTGCGCAGTCCAAGGAGCACGATAGGCAAGACTTGAGTCCACTTTACTGAGTTGAGCTGAGTCATAATGGCGGATTTGAGCGATCGATGCCAACGTTCTACACAACCATTTGCCTGTGGGTGGTAAGCTGTTGTTCGGCAACGGTTAATCCCCAAAAGTTTGGCCAGGCTGGAGAATAACGATGACTCAAATTGTCTTCCCTGATCAGTAACCATTTTCAAGGGCACACCAAATCGAGGAATCCAGTTGTTGAAAAACGAAGTGGCCACAGTTTCAGCAGAAATGTCCACTATGGGATATGCCTCGGGCCAACGTGAAGCTCGATCGATGACTGTAAGAAGGTATCTGTAGCCTTGAGATGGTGGTAAAGGACCTACGAGATCAATATGTACCAGTTCAAATCGACCAACAGGGGCAAAACTAGATGGATATGTGGTTGTATGCCGTTGGACTTTTGATCTCTGACATGATATGCATGTACGTGTCCAGTTGGCAATATCCACGTTCATGCTTGGCCAAAAATAACGCTTAGATACCAGTTTTCTCGTAGCCCTGATCCCAGGATGGCTGAGCCCATGCAGACGCTGTACTACAGCTTGCCTTGTTGATTGGGGAAGGTAAGGGCGTGGCTTAGTTGTTGAGGTTTCGCACAGTAGTGACTTTCCCAAATTTGGCAAGAGAATTTTCTCAAATTTTAGATTGTCATTCTTGAGTAGATCAACTATTGAATCATCCTTGGCTTGCTCTTCAATGAGTGCAGATAAATCTTCCGATAAATCCAAAACCTCGATGCGAGAAAGTGCGTCAGCAACTTGATTATTTTCCCCTGCAATGTGACGAATATCAGTTGTGAATTCACTGATGAAGTTCAGTTGGTTGATGCGCCTTGGAGGAGCTGAGTCGACTCGCTGGGCAAAAGCATGAATCAAGGGCTTGTGGTCGGTGAAAATAGCAAACTGCCTTCCTTCGAGAAGATACCTAAAGTGACGCACAGCGAGATACACAGCCAGTAATTCTCGGTCATACGTAGAATAACGTTGCTGGGCTGGAGTTAAGGCTTTGCTGAAAAACCCAAGAGGCTTCCATCAAGCTTCCATCAAGTTCGATTTCCATCAAGCTGCTGTAAAACTGCTCCAACATGACTCTCAGAGGCATCAGTAGCTAAAGATATTTTAGCATCAAAAGCAGGGTGATCGAGGATGGTAGCATCCGCGATGGCTCTCTTGCAATTTTCAAATGCTGAGAGCGTTTCTGCAGTCCAATTGATAGTGGTGTTCGAATTCTTCGTTCTTCCTTTTAGCATGTTATTCAATGGTTGCTGGATGTGAGAGGAATGTGGGATGCATCGGTGATAGAAATTGAACATTCCCATAAATCGCTTGAGTTGGCGGGTAGTGGCAGGTTGTGGGAATGAGCAAATGGCATCTGTGCGTTTTTTTAGTGGAGTTACACCTTTTGGTGTGACATGATAGCCTAAAAAATCCACCTCAGGCTGAGCAAAAACGCATTTCTCCAGGTTGATGGTAATGCCAGCGTCATCCAATCGTCTGAAAACTTCGTGAAGATGCTTTCTGTGTTCTTCTTCGTTCCTTGAAGCCACAATGATGTCGTCGACGAAGACATAGACATATTGAAGATCACGAAGAAGATTGTCCATGAACCTTTGAAAAGTTTGACCACTGTTGCGGAGTCCAAAACTCATTCGAACGAATTCAAACAACCCAAATGGGGTTATGATGGCTGTCTTTGGAATGTGTGCTTCGTGAATGGGGATTTGATAGTAAGCTCGATTCAAATCGATGGTCGAGAAAATGGATGAACCATGGAGATTATTTTGGAAGTCGAGTAGGTTTGGCACAGCATATCGGTCTGGTACTGTCTTATCATTCAGTGCTCGATAATCTCCACAGGGCCGAATTTCCCCATTTTTCTTATGGACAATGTGCAGTGGGCTGGACCATGGGCTTTTTGACGGTCGACAAATACCATCGTTTACCATCTGACAGAAGAATTTTCGCACTTCATTGTACTTGTTTGGTGGTAACCGGCGAGCTCGGGAAGTGACTGGTGGTCCCTTGGTTTCAATGAAATGCTCCACAGAATGCTTTGGTGTTTTCATTAAGGCTGAAGGGCGGGTGACAGCTGGAAATTTTTTTAATAAGTCAGCACACCAGTGATTAGCGGGAATGACCTGAATCGAATGAACGGGAGTGTTAACAATCTGTCCTGTTTTACTAAGGCCAGTTTCCCTGTCAATGAGTTTCTGTCCACGGAGATCAACCATTAGCCCACAATGGAAAAGCAGATCAGCGCCAATGATAGGTTTCATGACATTAGCCAATATGAAAGTCCATGTAAAGGGTCGTCTCAAACCAAAATCAAGTGTTAGTTTGATTTCACCAAATGTAGGTATTTTACTACCGTTAGCAGCGTATAAAGAGAAATCAGTGGGTTCCAAAATTTTAGAACGTTTGGTAGCAGGATAGACTGATACAGCAGCACCAGTGTCTACCAAAAACCGCTCTCCCGTTTGACGTTCGCTGACAAATAATCGGCGGTGAGCGTTGTCAGCGACAGCCTCCGCCTCAGCCGTCGCTGCTTCTAGTTTTCCGCCTTGCTCGCGCGATATTCCCAATCGCAAGGTTTTTTGCACTTCTTGGCGCGAACATTAAACCTACGATGGTAGACACATAGCTTGTTTTTTGAGGACGAGGATGTTGAACGGACAGAAGACCGGGAGGATGAGCGGGAACGCTCACGGCGGAGGGTAAAAACCTCAGTAGTGAGTCTGCGGACTGCTGCACATAGTTCCTCTAACTGAGAAGCTGGAACCGTAACTGTTGAAGATGATGATGGGGTGGCATGAGAATAAGAAGTCATTGGAGGGTGGCTTTGAGATGGGGACGCAGCTGCAACCTCATTTAGAGTTTGTGGTTCGTATGTCTCAACGAGACGGTCGGCAACTACAGCGAGTTTGTCCAAGTCATCTTGGTCTATAGCAACCAAAATATCCTTCATGCGAGCAGGCAAACCCCTTAACCATAGGGTTCTCAACATTTCATCAGGAACTTTTCCCCCAGACAAACAGCGCATTTCACGTAAATATTGCGTAGGTTTCTGATCGCCTATTTGTTTATCCTCTAAGAGCCGTTTAATACGGGCACTCTCAGTTTCAGAGTACGTATTAACGAGACGTTTTTGGAGTTCGGAAAAAGGATCTTCAGGAGGATTGCGCACTAGATCAGCAACCTGCTTCAAGACGTCATATTCCAATTTAGAAACTGAGTCTTCAAACTTCCGTTTGGATGAGGTGATTCTAGCATTAGCGAAAACAGTTTGAGCCTGTAGAAACCATAATTCAGGATCATGTTTCCAAAATCTGGGAAGTCGGTCTGAGACGCTATACACCGCGCTAACTTCGCTTGCTGGTGCAGATGATCCGGACGCGGACACGGTGTCATCCATAGGCGAATCGTTCAGTACACTAAACACCGAAAAACACAAATTTCGCGGAAATCTATTAGCGAGAAAAGTCAAATTTCGCGAACAAAGATCAACACTCGTGTGAAAAAAATCGGCACTCGCGTATAAAGATCGAAACTTGCACGAAATATCGGGACGAAACGTCGGGGTCACCAATTTTGTGGTCTTATATCAATAATAAGACAAACTTATATTTTATAAGAAAAACACATTATTTGCCGGAAGAAAAACACGAACTGATTTATTATTGGAATATTGAACATACGATCGTAATTCAAATTAACTGGAGAGCGCAAATTGTACAAACAAAAGTGAAGCTTTGGTAGGTAGGTAACCATCACGCGAACTGCTACAACATTTTATTCATAGCTTCTCTATTTAATGATTTACCGTTTTGATAATTCAAAGTAAATCCTTTAACTTTCATAGTTTCTTTTCCTTGATTGGTTATATAAGCGTAACTCTTGGGGCCCGTACTAATCCATTCTACAATGTGATTATTTTTTCCCAATTCATCAGTCCACTCACCCAACATACAGCCAGTTTTTACAGAATTTTTCCCATCATCAATATAAACAATACTATCTGTATCATAATAAACAACATTCTTTCCTATTTTATCAAGCATATCATATAATCTTAATCTTGCATTGGAAGTGGTAAAAGCAGCTACAAAAACGTTAGTTGAAAAACTATCTTCGATGTATTGATTCAAAAATTTATAAGATATTTGCACGATATTGTCATTCAGAAATTGGCATGAACCAATTTCTAGTCTGTCATCTAAAAGTATATCGTACCATCTTGTTATATCAACAACATATTCAGATTGTGACATGTTCAATCTTTGCCCAAACTTTCCCCACAAAGAATTCAAACAAATCTTTGCTACTGCTCTTCGTCCAGGATTTGGTTTAATACTTTCTTTTTCTAAATCTATATCGAGACTTTCTTTAACGCTTTTTATATATTCTTCAATAGTTTCAAAGTCGCTTTCCCACGGGCTAGTCTCTAGTTTTATTTTCATAAATGTTTTTACATATTCTTTGAACAATTCATTACTTTTTTCTTTGAAATGCCATACTTCGTAAATTTCTTGAATCTTATAACCTTTTTCAATAGCTTTATTTACTTCATCTGTAGTCCAAGTATCAACCAGAGCTCTTTCATTTTCATCGTGTGAACAAGTATTACATTTATCTACAAAACATTTTTCGCATAAAATAAATAGAAGTTTATCTCTTTTGATCGGTAGAACTGGGTGATATAATTTTTTAGGAGGTAATATCTTACATTTGATTAAACCGTACCAATTTTCATCATATTTCTCAGGTTTATGAATTTTTGTTGGATGACCTAAGGGATAATAATCGAAATATTGAACTGTTGGATACAAACTACAAACATCGATATATCTTAATTTTTTATTTACGACTTTCAATTTACTAGCATTGGTTCTGCCACCAAAAAATGCGTCTCTAGGATTTAATGGTTCCACTATTACGTTTCCACTACTTTTTACTGCTGCTTTACCCTCTTTCGATTTAATCCAGTTACATTCCCACATTTCTACTAATTGGTATCCAGCGTCAATGATTTGTTTACTCCTTTCCTTCGTTTTTTCATACAAGTCTCCCATAGATAGATGATTTACATTATTGGGAGTATTTTCATGAAAACATGTAGGACAGCCGTGCCAAAAACACCCGTGATACTGATAAACCGTGTTAGTAATTTGATCAAAACCATCAACTTTGGCACCACAAACAGTTACTTCCCCTCCATTCAATGCGTGCTGTACATTTTTAAAAGTATTCAGCCAAGTGATAGATCCTTTGCTAAACATTTCCTTTCTGTCCTCTTTGATACTTGCTATCGTATTTTCCTGTAAATATAAGGACCGAAAAATGGCCATGCAAACACTCGCTATAGTTAAATATTGGAAAGGATCGATATTAGCTATGTCTAAAAATTGCTTCCTAAATTCAATACAACCCCTTCGCAAAATATCGACATCTGATTCACAATATTCTAATATTTCTTTCTGAAAGTCGAATATATAATTTTCCTTTACTTTTTCAGCGTGCCATTTCAAAAATGCTTTTCTTACTTCGGGTTTCATTGAATCAGCCCCATAAAATTTAGTATCAGGAATTGGCCCAACGTAATTTTGATTATCTCGAGTATTGAAATAATGGGGGAAATATCCTTTTTTTAGTTCTGTTAATCCGAACGTTTTTGGAAAAGCAGATAACGGAGATGCAACGAAGTTAGAACTATCGATTATTCTTATTATTCCTTTAATTTCTAATAACATTAGTTTAGTTCCATTATAAATAGTGTAAGGTTTCATAGTATTTTCGACGCAGTATTTCAGAATGAATTGAGAATCATATCCTTTTGCATAATGTGCTATGGCAGTGTACCCTTTGTGTTTACTTGAAATCAACCACTCGCAAAATTCCTCATTAGTTTTGAATACGAATTTAGTACCATCGTGGTAGTGAGCTATAACAAGATTTGCTTCATGGGCTCCTGTTTCCTGCATTGCTTCGTAATCAAATGTTATGTATTTTTCGGTGTAAGTACATTTTTCTGCTGTGATATCAGAACGATTATTACAAGTACAAGGTACTGTACAATACCCACCGTTTGATCGTCTTGCTAACATAAAACATTCATGACCACCTATATCGTCGAATATTTCTTGACAGTTTCGACATTTTCCAGAACCACATCTATGTTCGTCGGTTCTTTTGCAAATTTTCCCGCAGTTTAAACATTTATAGATTATTTTACAAACTTCTTTATGATTTTTAAAGCAATTATCATTATAACAATAACGGTTACAATCGTTACAGAATATTTTATTTTTATATTTTTCATCGTGTTGTATTTGTTTACAGAGTGTACAGACATCTTTATTTCTAGTCTTTTTGCATTCATGTTTCTCTTTATTATTATAGGGAGTATCACAATTTCTACAGTAATATGAGGAGGCGTAAAAGGCTGCTACACTATTAATAACATCAAAATGATTCCCATCTTTATAAAGATAAATTATAGTATCTTTCTTTTCTCCTTCGTAAATAACGGTATTGAAATTTTCGGCGCAGATAACTTTAACTTGAATGTCTAATAATTCTTCAACAACTTTGATATCTTGCAATGTGAAACCTTCCTCGGTGTATGAACCCATTTTTTCGCAAAGTTCTTTAGCTAAATCTAGTTGAATTGGGCGGCCCATTCTTATATGTTTTACATCAATTTCTGAGAGTTTCCGATTGAAAATATCCTTAGTATGATAAGTTAACGCGGTAATTATGGCTCTTGGACAGCATAAGTTATCGACATTTTTAATTTGAGTGATACATTTTTTTGTGTGTTTACTCTCAGTCAAATTTAATATTTTGACACCTTTTGCTCCTCTCGGTAAATTGATGATTTTAATGTGAAACGTAGTATTTGTTATGTCAACGTGTTCGTTTGAACTAATAATGTTGCTTACGTGTTGGATAAATTCTTTAGCTTGTATACGAGATAAAACGTTTGATTTACTACTTAAATCTTTCGATATATCATGGTGAAAATGAGGGTTTTGGGCAACGATCATAATTTTATCCCCGGTTTGGAAATTAGATTTTTCTTTAGCCAAATTTAACATAGCAAATACAGCTTTTTCGACTTGTATGATATTAGATAATTTTATACAATAATCGATTTCTGTAGTTTTAAATTTTTTAATGTATCGAGATTTAGTTTCTATAATAGTAAAAGGAGATTTTCGTTTTTCTTTGTTTTCATTAACCAAGTCATCGTCGAAATTGAACATTTTTCCTGTTTTTACTTTAAATGCATGCCCTTGTGGGTGCATTAGATGTTCGATGATATTGATTTTTTTATTCGGTTTTTTAATTTTAATATGTTTTTCTTTAGCTATTTCGCGTAGTTCTTTAACAGTTAGTTTTTCTAGATCACTTTTCTTAAAGTATACATTTTTAATATCATTTAAAGCTGTAATAAGATTATTTTTCTTCATTTTATAACCACCTTTTAAATTGTAATCTTTCGCTTCATTTCTCAAATCTTTAACTCTGAATCCTTTCTCAACGACTCTTTGTTGAGGTTTAAGAGTTTGGTTAGGGTCATTTTTTAGATGGAATGGTGCTTTTAAATGACGAGCCCAGTTTTTATATGTGATTTTTCGATCACATTTTTCACAGATTTTATCTGCATATCGTTTTTTAATAGTATCTTGCATTTTTATTATAGTAGGGGTTCTTTTAACTAACCCTTCATTTTTTTTCGTATCGTTCATTTTTATTAGAAAAGAGATTCTTTTAACTAATCCCTCAATTTTTATATTATCCACCCGCTTTTTCTTGTATGGATACTTCTTAGTATAATATTTTTGTTTTAATGGAAAATTTCCATTAAAACGTTTTTATTAATATTTAAAGGGGAGGGCGATTCGCCCCCACCTTTAATAGATTGGGTTTTAAACAAACTTGATGTTATACATGTCTCTCCCATTTATTGATTTGGTGATTCCATGGTACACTAAGCAAACACCGTACTCAACTAGAGCTTGGAGTTCATTTTTATCAAATTTTTGAATACATCTTTCTGGTATGAACACTCTAAATTCTCCTAGATTGGCTATAACAGCCTCCCACGAGTATTTCGTTGACACAAATTCAAAGTTTATAATTTTGTAAGGTTTTCCGATTTCTAGTTCAGAAAGCTTGTTTGTGTTGTTTTCAAAATTAATTTTTTTCAATAGCTGCTCCCTATTCATTTCTATTTATTATAGAATATATTCTTTTAAAACACAATTCCTTAAAGAGGGGAGGCGATTCGCCCACCCTCTTTAACGTTAAAGTAGAATACAAGTCAATTTGATTTTTAACAGTAAATAAGTAGGACCCGTCGATTCGACGGGGGGTCCTATGTAAAGACGAATACAAGTCGAGAACATTTAAAGAAGATTTTAAAAACTCTTAAAGAGGGGGAGCAAATCGCTCCCCCTCTTTAACGTTAAAGTCGAATACAAGTCGAATACATTTAAAGAAGATTTTAAAAACTCTTAAAGAGGGGGAGCAAATCGCTCCCCCTCTTTAACGTTAAAGTCGAATACAAGTCGAATACATTTAAAGAAGATTTTAAAAACTCTTAAGAGGGGAGCCAAATTGGCTCCCCTCTTTAACGTTAAAGTCGAATACAAGTCGAGAACATTTAAAGAATATTTTTAACAGTAAATAAGTAGCCCCCGTCGATTCGACGGGGGGGTCCTATGTAAAGTCGAATACAAGTCAATTGACTAAAAAAGCCGACGCTCACATGTGAGCCGCTGCTTGAATTCCAGCCGCGGCTTTTTCATTTCATACGAAATTTTGCGGCTTGAATTCCAGCCGCAAATTTTGATCTCGGTTAACAATTGTTTGGTTCTTTCGAGCCTGAACCAATAAGTTTTTTCTAGAATTCTGTTTTTTGTAGTTCTTGAGCATAGAAAGATCCTTCAATCTCTTCGTCGTTTAAATCTTTTATTTTGTAAGTAATTGGATTTGTTGGTAGAATTCCAGAAACCACAAAAATTTCTCTAGTCCATTTAGCATCATATTTATTCCCAAATGTTTTCTTAAATCTTGTTATTCGAACTCGATCTCCAAGAGAAAACTTTACTTTTTGTGAGGCTTTTTGGTTCCTAAACAATCTAACTAACACTTCATCTTCGTTATTTTTATTAACTTGTACAGGTATCATACCAATCGATCTATGGAAATCTTTAAAATTGTATTCATGAATCAAATCCTCTAGAATATCGATCCATTTCTTATTATTTCGTACTTCAAAATGGATTTTCATTTTTTCGTTTAAAGTTCTATTAAATCTTTCTATGATTGCCGATTTTTCTTCATTCTGTGTATGATACATTTTTATTTGGTGACTTTTCAGAAATTCTTTAAACATTTTATTTTCAAACTCTAAACCTTTGTCAGTGTGCAGTAAATTAGGAGCTTTATGATTTTGTGATTTGGCCTTTTCTATGATTTTCTCAAAAGCTTTTGTTACGCTTTTTCCATCCTTTTTCTTCAAGGGTAAGGTCCATGCAAATTTTGAAAATGTATCGATAACATTAAGCATATAACCGTATCCATCATTCTCTTTTTCATAATTTTTCATGATTATCAAATCAGCAGCCCACAAATCATCAATACCTTTAGTAAATATTGTCCTTTTTTGAAATTTATTTCTTATCGGCTTGTGTAATTCTTTAGCGAGAGATAATTTTTCATCAACATTCAGATCTTCTACTACAGTTGGTTCTTCAGAATTTTCTCTCTCGGGGGAAGTGATAAACTTACTCTTATTAGTTTTACATTTTGTACATTTTGCAGCCACTCTCCATCTCCCGTTTATCGTTTGTATTTTTTCTGCATCAATATTATTGGTTCTCTTCTTACACTTGTGACAGTAAATAGGATCAGTTAAATCATTATCCATTTTTATTATAGGAAAACAGGTTTTTTTAATGTGTCCGGTACCTTGCCTTCTATAGCCCAATCAAAAATGGCACGAATTGGTGCTTTTTCTCCGTTAGGATCTTGAATGAATTTGCTCTTATGAGTTCTGCATTTAACACATTTAGCTGAAATTCTCCACCTTCCGTTCACAGTTTGTACAATTTTCACGTTTATATTTTTCGTTTTTTTCTTACACTTACAGCAATAAATTTCGTTGTACATTATTTATTTTATTATAGGAAAAAAGGTTTTTTATGAGATATTTCTCATAAAAAAGAAACTCCTCACTCACTCTTCAATCAAATGCAAATAAACTGTAACATTTTCAAATTGCAGCTCATCTCCATTTTCATTTCTACATGATAGTTTAATTTCTTTAATTTCTCTAATTCCTTTTCGTAGAGAACTGTAGAGAATTTTCTTATTCGTTTCCATATAAGTAGTATTTGGGAGAATCGTTTTCTCTATCAAAGATACATGGAGTAATTCATGTACACTATGGAGATGTGAATGTTCATCATGATTAGCGAAGCTATAATCGGTAATATTGCAATGCCATTCAATTAATGAAATAGGTTTGATTAATTTTGGATTGTCTTCTGAATAATATTCCTTATTAGCATCAAAATAATCCCCAGGTGTTTTACACTGTTTAAAATCGAACAGTTCGCAGAAATTTCCATACCTTATAAACCCGATAACAACAGGAGATTTAAGATAAAATCTATTACAATTTGGACCGTAGTCTACTTTAAAAACCAAACTTTCAGGTTTTGTTTTTTTTAATGTGTCAATTTGTGATTTATAAAGTGTTTTATTCTCCTCAAATTTCTTCATGAGTTCAGTTATATAATTTTTTATTTTTAAATATAATTCTCTTTTAAACGTCTCAACAGTAAATGTGCCATCTAACACATGCTCGGTATGATACCATCCATCTATAATAAACATTTTTAATGATATCAATACATTTTTTACTTGAAATGAAAGAGAAGGTGAAGTAACTAATAACTTTACTATTCCGAGTTTATAATTTTTATTGGGATTTAGAACAATTTGTGGATCAAAAGTTATTTTTAGATCTTTGTGTTTATCAGAAATCTTTATTAGAGTCATGCTTTTATTATAGGTAAAAAGTTTTTCGTATAATAAATATGAGTAAATACAAATACGAGATTGATCCAATTTCGCATGATAAAAAAGAGGCTAGAAAAGGAATTTTACCATTACCTTTAAGATCATTAATAGTAGGAACTTCTGGTTGTGGGAAAACAACACTTCTCTATAATCTCATCACAAAGCCATGGGGAATCCCCTTTAATCATCTATATATTTTTTCAAAATCTCTGGATCAGAATGCATATGAGATTTTGAGAAGCAATTATGAAAAAATTTCTGCAAAAGATGGTGTGGAAATAGCGCAGTTTTTCAGTAATTGTGACGAACTTATAACCCTGGACGCATGTGAAGAAAAAAGTCTTATTATTTTTGATGATTGTGTAAACATTCAACATCAGAGAGAAATCAAAGATTATTTTGTGAGAGGACGTCATAAGAAAATTTCGTGCGTTTACTTGACACAATCATGGTCAAAAGTTGATAAACAACTCATTAGAAACAATATTAATTTTTTATGTGTATTTAGACAAGGACCAAGATACATGCGAGATATTTATGATGAATATGTGGGAACTGATTTCACTTATGAACGATTCAAAGAATTATGCTATTCTTGTTGGGATGAGGGCTTTGGTTTTCTAACGATTGATCTAACAAAGAAACGCAATGACGGACGTTACCGAAAGAAATTTGGTGAAATATTTTAGATTTTAAGTTTTGATTTTATAGAGAATCTCTATAAAAACGCATTGGGAAACGCTTCAAAAAACGCATTGGGAAACGCTTAAAAACGCAAAAATAGCGTTCCTAAAGCGTTTAAGCGTTTAAGCGTTTAAGCGTTTAAGCGTTTGAACGTTTTAAGGGCCTTCCTAAGTCATAGGGTAAAATTGTATCTCCTTTGAGACCCGTTTTCTCAGCAACTATATGACCTAGAATCGTATTTTTTTTTTTTTTTTTTCGTTTCCTAAATCTAGATCTGCTGTGTTTACTGAGTTTTTTTCATATATATACAATAATAAGTTATATTTTTTATCCTCATTTGCCCAAACCCTTATTTTGTGTTTCAGTTTTCCCGCCATTTATACCACTAACACAATTTTTAGGACGATGAAAAAAACTCAGTGTAGAATTTAGCTATTTGCCAACAAAACAAAACAAAAAGCAGCTCGATCGGTTCGGTAGTTTCGGAGAATTAGGGACGAACGTGTATAAAAACGTAGTTTCGAGAAAACGGGAGAAAACTTCGGGGGCGTGGAACTGCGTTGTCCGCGTGCTTCTTGCTCTACTCCCACTGACGGCTTTACTTTCACAATGAAGAAAAAATATCCATCCACATTGTAATAACTGAAGTTATTACATCTGTAGTCCATTATTGTCAATTCATGGAACTGTCATGGATGCTATGTACTCCTACTATCCTAAAAACAACAACAATTGAAGAATTCACATGTATGGTTATCTTTTTGGTCTGAACGTTGTTTTGCTTCTTTCTCAGCCTTTCATTTCATCTCATTGCTTTCTTCCAATCGAATTGAGTTTTATAAAATAATGCCCAAAAGTGGTCGTGTTTTCTAAAACCGAAAAGGGAATGGTGGGCGGAGAAAAATGAATGTGGAAGGCAGAAGAATAATCACTAACGCTTCTACATTTTTTTCCAATTTCGTTTATATATACGTACATTTTTTATGTAAATATATTTATATACCTATCTATGGTTCATGTTCATTACAGTTCACTCATTATTTACACATCGAAAGTTGTAATCCCAAGCAAAAGCTCGGAAGAATAGAGTAGAGCAGGGCGTTTGAAAAGGTGCTTCTAGAGGAGCGCTCGAGTGAAATGCTCAACTTTGAGAGCTGTTTACAGTAATTATATAGTGCCAAACCACCAACATATTGGTATCAAACGATTCAGCATTGAATAAAGAATTTTTAGAGCTAATTAAAAAAAAAAATTTTTTTTTTTCATTTTTCGACTTAGGAAGGCCCTTAACGTTTGACCGATTTTTAAAACAACTTTTTTCCTATAATAAAAACATGACAAAAATTACTTTAGAACAAGCGCTTAGACAGAAATACAAAGAAGCGCAACTTGAAATTATGAAGGAAAAAGAAGCCAAACTTAGAGAAATAAAAAAGATTGATAAACCTCCCGAAAAAGATGAACAAATATTTTTCACAAAACCAAACCGTAAACCCATGAGCGTAGCTGAAGCTGATAAATCGATTAAACTTAGAAAATATTTACAAAAATTAGCAAAACAAGAAAGGATTAACCAAGCATCTGATAAGGAGACAAAAGAAAAGGCTTATGAACCTATAACTTCACGATTAGATAAGGTAGAAAAAGCAGTGAAACAAACTGATGAAGATCTTGGTAAAAAATTAGAACTCCTTCCTGCAATAAAAACATTTAACCCCTTGGCTATCAGTTCACCTAAAAAAGTTTCTTTTCAAGATGTTGATGGCGAGGTTCAAGGTATTGATAATGATACTGAAGATACATTAAATCAAAGCTTTTCAAGTGACAATGCAGATAGGGATGATGAAATGGGATTAATATTACAAAAAAGTGTTAAATTACCAAACTCTTCTGTAGGCCCTTTAGGTATTGGACCAATTGCAGAATTATATATTCTTCATCCTGATAGGCAATTTGGAATATATCCTTTAAAAAATCATATATTTATTGGAAATAAACAGATACGGGTAAATGGCAATGATATTGAAATAGAAAAAATGAAATATTCCGGTACTGAAGGCTTATGGAAGCTCTTAACAAAACCCATAGCTTCTGATATTCCATCCAAAGATGAATACACTAATGAAGACTTTAATGCTTATGCAAAAATCCTCATTCAAACAAATAGCATGTTTCAAAATAATAATCCCGAATCTAAACAACCAAAATCAAGTGTTAGTAAAAAATGGAAAGAAATCATAAAACCAATCTGGGAGTATAGTAAAAAGAAAAAGATTGGTACTGGGTTGATTAAATATACTGAAAATCCTGTAGAATTTAAATATATAGATAATTTGAATCAACTTCAACAAAGACTATACTATTTGTATGCGCAAGAGCAGGCAGGAAATAATAATTTTCACAATGAAAAATTGGGAATTATAAATTTCATTAAAGATCAACTGGAGAAAGATATTGATAATCCCAAGGGAACTGAATACTTGATTAAAATTATTAATAATTTACCCAAAAATATGATAAAAAACGGTTCTGGTATTTTCAATACTTTGTTGAACAAACTAGACGGTTTCGTACCTGAAATGCATCTCCCAGGTGGTTATCAATATTGTGGACCATTTACTAAATTGGATAAGAGATTAAATAGAGGTGATGAAGGTATAAATAGCCTTGATAAAGCTTGTAAACAACACGACATTTTTTATAGGGATCATGAAAAAACAAGTGATAGGCATCTTGCTGATAAACAACTAGAAACAGAAGCTTATAAAATTATGAAAAGTTCAACAAATATCGGTGAAAAATTGGCTGCTGCTACTGTAACAGGTGGTATGAAAATTAAACGGGTCTTTGGGATGGGCGTATACTAATTAGTTATTATGATTGTTTTTATAGAATTTCGATTCTATAAAAAAACTTTTTTTCCTATAATAAAATGATTACACATCAAATAAATTTGTCAGAAATACAAATGAAAAAAATAAGATCTGCTTATAAAAAACGTGTTCCAGTAAAAGTACGACTGACTTTTGCAGATATTAGTGGAAAAGGAAATCATAGAATCCTGTTAAATGAAACTCAGAAAAAAAAGATAGATAAATGTATCAAAAACAAAAAAGGGTTGGAATTGGAAATGAATTATGATCAGTTGCAAATAAATCATTCAGGGGGATTTTTACCCTTACTTTTTGCAGGAATTGGCGCTCTTGGGGCATTATTGGGTGGTGGAGCTGCAGTAGCTTCTAGCGTTATTGATTCTAAGCATAAATCTGCTGAAGAAGCAGAAATCAAACGCCATAACTTGGAAATGGAGAGATTAGCACAAAACGCAAAAAGTTTAAGTATCGGTTCTGGATTGAAGAAGAAAAAAACTATTTCAAAACCTAAAAAGAAACCTAAAAAGAAACCTACCAAATCAAAAAACTAAATAGCTTCCAACCTCTTACCAATTTTGATATTGAAAGATTATCGAAAGAAATGAAAATTAAAAATTTCAAAGGAGTTTTCATGAAGGATGATTTACCAGAGAAAGTGAACCACACGGAATGTGGAATTATAAATCTAGAAAATTCTGATGAGGCTGGAAGCCACTGGACTGCATTTTATAAAAATAACAATTTAAAATATTATTTTGATTCGTATGGTAATGCACCACCACCAAGAGAACTTGTTCAATATTTAGGTTCAGAAAATTTATTTTATAATGAGGAACAAATCCAAAACCAATATGATCCTCCTATCTGTGGACATTTATGTTTATTAATTTTGAAAAAGCTATCAGAAGGACACGATTTTGAAAATAGCGTGAGAACATTGAAGAAAAATCTTAATTTCTTTTATTAAATTTTATAGTCTCGATATTTTTATAGAATTTCGATTCTATAAAAAACTTTTTTCCTATAATAAAATGATGTACACAAATAATGAAACACCTTCAGCCCCTGAAGAATTTAATCCAATAACTCATCCTAGATTATATCCAAAAATAATTTTTCCCGAGTTTAAAGAGAACAATTATAGAATCAATCGAATTATCAATCAATTTAAATTTTTAGAAGATGAAGAGAAAATGAGAAATGGTTTGAGTAAAAAATATGGAAAACTATCCAGTACTCTTTACGGTACTGAATTTTTATTTGCCCTCTCAGAACTCGGACTGACTGGTGCTTCTATAACATTACCAATAATAATTCCATTCAGTGTTCCAATTTCTGTAGGCTTGACAACCTTATCAGTAATATTAAGGACTTCAAGCGGATTTTTCAATAAAAAAATTACTAAACACTCTGAAATTGCGCTTTTGGCAAAAGCTAAATTAAATTCGATTGAAGAAAAGTTCATAAAAGCAATTAAAGACGGTAAAATATCTGATGAAGAGTTCAATGATATTGAACAAGAAATAAAAAATTATATAAATATGAAAAGTAATATTCTAAATCAATATAATAAAAATAAGAAAGAAATTAAAAGTGCGGACCCTTTCAAACTATCACTTTTGAAACATGGGGAAGTTTTCAGAACTGGATTTTAACTTTAAAGGATTTTAACTGGATTTAACTGGATTTTAACTTTACTAATTAGATTTTAAGTCAGTTTTTATAGGGATTCCCCCTCCCCTTTAATTATTCCACTATCTCGATATTTTTATAGAATTTCGATTCTATAAAAACTTTTTTTCCTATAATAAATAAGTATGAATGAAATTAAAGCAATTTACTCGAAATACGATTCTGAAATCACAAGTATTGAGTATCAAAACTATAATCCTGAAACTAATTTGGAATTTAACTCTGAGAACAAAAGAATCGTTTTCAAGTTGCTTCTAAATGATGAGTTTATTAGCAGCAATATTAAATATTCCATTACTGGAAAATACATTCCTAAAGATACCACAAAAGCATATGGAACAAATGATAGTGTAATGATGATAAACAATTTTGTAGCACATCTTTTTTCCAAAATTGAAATAAGAAAACACAGTACGCTTATTGATGAAATTGATCATCCAGGTATTGCTAGTACAGTGATGGGTATAGCTTCTTTCCCAGGCCCTGCAAACTATAATGGTAAAGTAATAAATTCAGGTTTTAATACGAAAGCTATAGGAGGTGGAAATTTCAGTGCAAGTGGTAAATTGGGTGATTTAGGCCTTGGGTTCTTCAGTGATTCAACAGTTCCAATTTACAGGGGAGGATTTGAAATTACATTCACTAGAAATTCTGATGATAATGTGCTCTTCCGTTACAAGAAAGATAATACTTCTCCTGAAGCTGTGGAGGGAAAAGTGGAAATTAAAACTTTCTACCTGCGAGTCCCGATAATCGAATATACGGGTGAATCCAAAAATAAATTAATTGCTGAACTTAGTACCGCTCCTTATTTGTTTCACTTTAAAAAATTGCAATGTATTGAAAAGCGTGTCACTAAAAATTATATCACTTATAATATTACAGATATTTATAGAAATTTACAGAATCCGATCTGGGGGTTTGTTGTATTCCAAACTGACAGAAAAAATAATCAAAAGAAAGATAATTCCAAATTTGATAATTTGAGTGTAAAAAATATTAGTTTTGAAATAGCAGGGAAAATTTTTCCTCGAGAACCTTTGAATTTAAATTGGAGTTCAGAGGAATATAACTTAGCTTACGACATGTTTACAGATTTCAAGAGAATAGTATGTCAAGATGACTCATCCCATCCATATTATGAGCCTCAGTTCTTCAAAAAGAGCTATCCAATATTCAGTGTGAATATGACTAGACAACCACAGTCCATATCTGGACAAAAAAATAATATAGTTTTACGAGCGGATTTTGAAAATGATGCACCAGAAAACACTTTTGCTTACGTAATTTTGGTTTCAGAAGTTACTCTGAACTACATGCCACTTAAAAATATAATTCGAGAGGAATTTTAAACTTGTTTAGGGTAGGGTGAATATGTTTTTATTGAGAATTCTCAATAAAAACTACTCCGAATAACGAGACACTAAAGAATTAGAACTGCAAACACAATCTACCGACTGTTCGGTGAATCTACATTATCATGAACTGGTTACATCACCGATATGAGTCAAGGAAGAGGCGATACGCAGTTCTCATTCAGAAGTGACGCTGTGTGTACAATGTCTCAACCTAAAGATTATTTGTAGTTAGCTATTGTTGAAGACTTTTATTTGGAACTTCAGAGTTACAAAACGTACCATAGTGAGTGTATTATGAGTGTATTATGAGTGTATAGACTTTATTGAGGAAGTGGAAAGTTAGGAAGTTGCAAGAACTTTAATAACAGATGGAAACATTAAGTGCTACTGACAAAAGTATCAATTAATAATGAATTATTTGTACTTCCAATAACAGTTCTACGAGTGGAATCCATGTTAAAGATTCTAGAATATAAAACATTTTGGGAAACGAATTGAAATGCGTCTGAATCAGAAGGTTGTGTTCTCCCACCCCAAGCGCTCTTCGAGGAGCGCCTTATCTACAGGAGCGCGGGACGATGTGACGTAATTCTCTGACGTGATAAGAGCGCCTCGGACTCCAGTTTGAATCACAGATAAAATGTGCCTGATTAAAAATATGAGTTCCCCCCACCTAAAGCGCTCCTCGAAGAACGCCTTATCTACAGGAGCGCTCCTCGGCCTCCAGAACTCCAGTTTGAATCAGAAGGTTGTGTTCTCCCACCCCAAGCGCTCTTCGAAGAGCGCCTTATCTTTGAGGACCGCGGGACGGTGTGACGTGATTTCCCCCTCCAAAAGCGCTCCTCGAGGAGCGCCTGGATCTAGTATTATTCTTTTATAAAACTACTCGATGTGACGTGATTTCCCCCTCCAAAAGCGCTCCTCGAAGAACGCCTTATCTACAGGAGCGCTCCTCAACGATCGCATTCGTTTCTAGCTATTCTTTTTTATGAAACTACTCGATGTGACGTGATTTCCCCCTCCAAAAGCGCTCTTCGAGGAGCGCCTGGATCTACAGAAACACTCTGAAGAGGATGAACCAGCTGTCTCAAGATTCGAGTGTAAACCTTGAAAAGACTCTGCGTTTCTAGCTATTCTTTTTTATGAAACTAAGCTGATCTACTCGATGTAAATAAACTATTTATTTTCATTTATTTTTTCTTTCTTTTAACTTACCCCTCATTGTCAATGAATTCTTAAAGGTGGGTCCGAAAAAAATATTTTCTATAATAAATAAAGAGCTATGGGTTTAGACGACGAAGCATTAGATTTATGTGAAAAACATGGAGGTTTCTGGAAGTTTGTAAAGACACCTAAATTTCAATTTTATGAAAAAAACGTTTACGCACTAGAGAATATTTTACATGAATTTAAGGAGTATAGATTTAGTAAATTGATGCTTACAGAAGGTTTATTTGGTGTCGATGGTAAACCACCACTCCGTACAAAGGAGGAAGTAAAGGCATTCCTTAATAAAAAAAATATTAAGGTTCCTAAAAATGTCACTGAACATCAACTTAGATTAGTGGCTTACATTGTGTATAAAGCTATACTGAAGAAGCAGTTTGAGGATAATTTTTACGCTTGCTAAAGCTCAGAATGCTGGGGGGAAGGAGATTTTATTTTTTAATGAGCAGTGTTCATTAAAAAATTACTTAGTTTTGTATTCCCACCCTAAAGAGTCGAATATAGCTTTACAAATTCTGTCTGTTTCATTTTTACGATCAAGAGATTTTACTGTAAGAAAATCTCCTTCGTCTAATTTATGGTTGTGTCTCAATAACAGTCTGTATAAAATAAACTTTGTATTTATAAAATTTTTTCTTTCTGAATTTGTAAATATAGACGAATATTTTTCAGAAAATTTTTCAAAATCTTTGACTAGAATGTTTTCCAGATGACTTATGTCGTTTAATTTTTGACCAGTTAAATTTGCGTGTATAAGTACATAATCGTCATAATGTTTAGTATATCCGAGTTCTTTTAAGAAATGTATAATATGAGATTTTTTTACGTTTGCAAATTTTTTAGACCTAGATTCTCGCTCGTCTTTAATTATTCCATGAAATATCAATAAGCGCTCGAGGTCTGAATAAATAGTGGGGTTTATAAAAGTATATTGCTTTCCTTGATACTTTTGAATACATTTTTTAAAGTGACTAACACGATCATATTTGTATTTTGGTACTACGACGTTATAAGATCTATTATTAAAATAAGTCGTTTGTATAACTTCTGAAAAACATACTTTGCAAATTAAAATGTCGTTTTCTAGTAGAAATTTCTCGTCGTTTTCACAATTTTGACAAAAATTTCCACTATCAAAATTAAGTTTTTGTAATGCGCTTGTACTCATTTTTATTATAAATGTTATTCTTTTAACTTACCGCCCCAAAATGAAAAAGTCACTGGTTCTGATGTTTTGTGTTGAAAAGTTTTTACTGTTAGTTTTCACTTTAAATATTTTACTGTTTGGTGTCACTTTAAATATTTTACTGTTAGTTTTCACTTTAAATATTTTACTGTTAGTTTTCTCTCATTTGATCCAAACGTACCCACTTACTACTTACATATATATATATTTACAAGGTGATTTAGATTTAGGACAAAAGCGAAAAAAAATTGGGCGAAACTCGACCCAAAATGGGGTAGAATGCCATTAACCGCACTTTTTTTTTAATCTCAACCCGTTGCCGAGATAGGTATGATTTTTAAAAGTTTTATTCGACAAAAACACGTTTTAGACCATAAAAAACCTCATTTTCTCCACTATCGATACACTTTATTCAACTTTTGACCACATCTCTGAAATTAGCGTTAAATTTCCTATAAGAATATTGTTCTCTGGATCTTCAGAAGTCCAATCCTAAAACCATAATCCTTGTTCGAACGTGAGAAAATTATAAAAACTAAGTTTCCCGAAAATCTTCGAAGCTGTACTGTCTCCCAATAAATAATCTTGGGAGTTATCAAACCTCACAAATTAATTCTTCATTTAAAGAGCTTTCAAACGATGGAGTCGCTTTTGAAATTTCCTTTCAAATTGGTGCAGTTATTTAACCTGGAAGATTAAAAAACGTGTTTTTTTCTTTATGGACGGGCTGGGATGAGGAAACAAATAAAAACACGGCAACGGAAAAAACGCAATTTCAAATAAAAATTACTCCTAGATAAAAAGAAAACAAATGTACTTATACATTATTGCTTCAAATGCAACTCACAATTTCGTATTCTCGAAGTGGCTCCCTAGACTGCGGATGCACGCTCTTGCCTTTTTTCGGACCGACCCCACCGTCACTCGCATACTAAATCCATCACGAAGTAGGTAGTCCTACGTCACTACCTACGTCACTACTTTTACCTACGTCAAAAGCCTGGAAGACTCTTCTTCGCAACTCTTCTTCGTTGAGCGTTATAAGCAGAGTGATGAGAGATAGATTTCAACTATTCAATGCGATTAGGAAGTCTTCCGTCATTTTTAACAGTCGCCGTGCTTTTATTTGTTCTCATCCCAGCCTGTCCATCAAGAAAAAATCAACCAAAAGGTAACACATTTTTTAATCTTCCAGGTTAAATAACCACCAATTTGAGAGGAAATTTCAAAAGCGACTCCATCGTTTGAAATCTCTTTAAATGAAGAATTAATTTGTGAGGTTTGATAACTCCCAAGATTATTTATTGGGAGACAGTACAGCTTCGATGATTTTCGTGAAACTTAGTTTTTATAATTTTCTCACGTTCGAATAAGGATTATGATTTTAGGATTGGACTTCTGAAGATCCATAGAACAATATTCTTATAGGAAATTTAACGCTGATTTCAGAGATGTGGTCAAAAGTTGAAAAAAGTGTATCGATAGTGGAGAAAATGAGGGTTTTCATGGTCTAAAACGTGTTTTTGTCGAATGAAAATTTTAAAAATCATACCTATCTCGGCAACGGGTTGAGATAAAAAAGTGCGGTTAGTGGCATTCTACCCCATTTTGGGTCTAGTTTCGCCCAATTTTGTTTCGCTCTTGTCCTGAATCACCCTGTATATATATATATATATATATATATATATATATATATATATATCATTCCAGACGATGATAAATATCAATAACTATACGTGGATTTAAAAAAAATAAAAAATCCGTTCTTGCGCCAAAAAATTACTCAGTATAACACTGACAAGGCTCTTCCCTCTCCATTTTCGTTCTAAATGTTACTAGTTATTCTAGGATTAAAAAAAGTCGATGCATACCTACATTCCGCCGCTCCGTTAAACGAGCCTCGTCAGGGGCCCTGGAAAAAAAAGAAAAAAAAATTAATGACGAAAAATGGCGTTTACGAAAAAGGTACCTTCCTAGTCCGGGTGCCTATCGTATTCAAACATTCATGAGTTTTTCTACATAAATTTATTAGTGACATGTAGGTACCTATAGGATTTTCCAGAAACGTTCCTGGAAGACCAGAACAAAAACCTAATTGCTATTAGCTCATTTTGCTTCCGAGACTACCCAAAGGGAGCGGAATCTTGTTTTCACTTTCTGGAGATGGGAATATATACATGTATTTATACTCCAAAATCAAAATTTATGTTTGCATTTTACGTTTTAGACCATTCTGAACAAGTTCGGTTCCGTGCCTCTCTGGGTTTTTGTGTGTTGGTGTGCCTGTCCATGTGTCATCAAATCCTTGCAACTCGCATAACTTCTTCAGTTTTCATCCGATTTTGATAAAATTTCAGGTAATGTTCAGATTAGGGCGTAGATAGTCCCCCTATCAATTTTGTAGCATATAAATCAATGCTTCGCTCTACGCATGCGCAAATGTAAATTCCATCACGCATCGTTTTCTCACGTTTTTGTTGTTCGATCTCGCTCAAATCAGGAGGGTAGTTACATTATATATATAAGCTAATATGCAAGCGCGAGATAGTTTTTACTGCGCATGAGCAAATGCAGAATTTGGCAGACGTTTTTAAACAGAATACGGTTTTACAGAGACCTTCTTGCCTTGTTGTCACTAACAACGACACCAAAAAAGTTCTAGTCATGCAGCATTTTTACGTATTATTTGCGTAATTCGTATTTTACGGATTAGGTGTAAATACATGTCTATTAACCTATTCATTAAAACGTATAAAATTCGTAAAAACGAGGTAATTATTGGGGCATGGATGACACCAGATGTGTATTCAGGTAAACTAATGGTTTTTATTTATTTTTATTTGTTTACTTTTACATAACTTTTCCTTAGGACAGTTTATCGGAAACTAAACAGCACTAGCTGTTTCGTAAACACCAATTTTCGGCATACAGTAATTTTTCAAGGATTCTAAGACTCGTTTGATCCTACAGTAAACAGCTACATTTTGTAGGAAATCGAAGAGGGAAGACCGTGAATCGTTAATTTCCAACGGCGCCATCTAAACGCGATAGGTTTTGTCCATTTGTGTAATTAGTTGCTGCCTATCTACTGTGTTTCGAAGCTTCGTGTTCGCCCTCAGACTGCGTTATGAGGCTGCTGTGATGGGATTGGGCCACACCCAGTGAGATCGAAGCAATTATTAGCCCTCAAGTATAATCCCCGATTTGAAACACAGTGTCGATACCTCACGGATGGCAACGTTTTATAAGAATCTAGTCGACATCAACTTATTTGGTGCGACGGAACACACTCATTTCCCAACATGTAGGTTATTCTCACTTATTCTCACTGGGTGAATATTACCTACTATGGAAGCGAAGTCGTATTCTTTGAAGACTTCTGGAGCCTCCAAGAGATGTTTTAATAGTACCTACCTACCTACGAGGAAAGCATTAGGTACATACATAGGTAGGTCCAATCCAACCAATCAAAATATTTTCCCTAAACTGAATTGTGGTGAAATCCACCACCTCTTTTCAACAGCCCTTTTCAGGGCTACCAAAAAGAGGTAGGCACAACACAAAAATATTTATAAGACGTCGAGTTACAACTCCGTCAAACAAAATATTTCACCAGAGAGAAAATACTAAATTCTCTCTCAAAAGTGAAATATTAAAGAATAACACGCAAGGCGACCTCCCCAAACATTTACTGGGCGAGAGAGATGCGACAAACATCTCGAAACAAGTCGCCTTGAATGAGAAACCTCAAACAGGAAAACTCAAGGTCGTTCAGCCACCCCCGGGGACCCCGTCACAGCGACGGACGCAGGGAAACCACCTCGAAAGACCAACTCAGCTATCATATGCACAGATACTGAGAAAACACTGTGCGAACCAATGAGATTGCACAGTCGAATTTATGAAATTAAGCGGACCAACCAGGAGGCGGCAGGAGGCGGCCACCTCCCTATAAATACCCCGCTGGGAGCCCTCCGAATTTCATTCCACTCTCCGCTCTCGACGACTACACTTGGAAGTACGAAGAATTCTACACGCTCTACGCTGACGAACCTTCTGCATCCCGAGTTCATCTCAAGAACGGCTTCCTACTGCTTTCTACAAGGCATACCTTCTCTCCACACAGATCTCGCATTGGCATCTACGAGTCCAGTGATTATTCATCCTGCTCATTGCCCAACGTAGTTCATCTGTCAGGACGCCACCCGGTACAGCTATCGATATTCTCTTTAGCTCGTACGCCCGAGGGACGTTCCGAGCCGTGTCGCCCGGGTTTCGTAGCATTAAGCTCGTAACCGACCGCTGTGGGCACGCCGGTAAATTACTCTGCTCCTCCGCTCTAATTTACCGTCTAAGGAAGCCTTTTTCAAGGCTACGAGGTAGGACCCTGACATACGAGCATTGGAAAGACGCTCTGTCAAGCGAGTCCACCTCCCAAACCCTCTATTTTTCACACATAGAGGCATCGAAACGAGCTAAAACTCGATCATTTCGATGGAACGTCGGCCGTCCTACTTCCCCTTGCAAGGGGAGGCGGACGACGGCGAAGCCGGGCCGAGTAGCCCACGTAGTGCTCCCTACCGGCTACACGGCGAATCCGCTGAACCCAGCGACAGCGCAAGGCGCGACCCTCACGTCCGGATCGCCTTCTCGCCCGACGTATTCGTTCAAGAAACGTTCGAGCAAGCCTCGCCTATACAAAAGATCGAGGAAACCTTTCAGACTCGCTCTGAAGCCGATCATTACGATTCGACCAAGCTGTCCGAATACCCACGATATTCGACGCAGGCTTACCCGGCCGATCCGAGTGTCAAATACACTCCAAATGCACAAAAAGCGAAGGATACTTTTCAGTACCTCAACCAAGCTCAACATATTCCCCTTTCAGATATAAATCTAAGGCCGGAATATTACAAAACGGCTCAGTACCAAACTGATCGAACCCAGCACTTGCTACGCGAGCCCAGCGCTCCACGCGGCTGCGACACGAACTATCTCCCCTTTCAGTCCGCCAAACCAGTTGACCTTGGCGGATCCGCTCACATTCCTCGCGGGAATGACCCGGGGACCAACCCGCATAACCGGGATATAAATGTCCGACTTGGCCTACCTACGCCAAGTAAAACATATCTAAATCCACTACAAATGGTGACCCCGCCTTTGAACAGGCTCAACACGGAGCATTTCGTTCCCTCTTATGAAGCTAGTGGATTTCAGGGAACCACTGCGGGCGTGCGACCCCCGCCGGGCCTCTACGCCCCACATCTCACGCAACATCCCTCTACACAAGGTGGTTTTCAAGCACTTTTAGAGGAGATGGGAGATTATCAAAAACCAATCTTCCAAAAGAAGAATATCGATCGTGCACTCGCCGAGTTCGATCAATACTGCGTGCGAAAACACCTGAGAACGCAAAACGAATGCTTCTCAGCTATATACAAGTGGGTACCAGAAGAAATGAGGGAAGCTATCGACTCAGCTTACCTCACGGCACCCCACGCACCCTACGAAGAGGCCAAACAGCGCCTCCAGCGAGAATATGGGTTGTCCTTACAGGACAGGCTCCTCGCACTCGAGGACCCCGCATCTCTCGCCAAAAAACCCAGCACCAAGTACCACGAAATGTACTCGAAAGCTGTTGGGTACTTTTCGGAAGCTCTGATCACTCAAAAGTGGAGCGAGACTCTTCCCATCGAAGCACGAGGTATGGTCGCAGCTCAGCCTACCACGACCTCCCGGCTCGACCTAGCTGATACGCTACACGCGTACAGAACAGAGAATACTTCTCTGAACATACGAGGAGTAGAATCTACTCCAAAACCCATAAATACTGGTTTCAAAAAGGCCCTCTCGAAACAAGCTGAGTTCAAACCCCAACCAGTGGAGAGTAAGCCTCACAAACCGACGGCCTATGTCTGTCGAAACCACGCACGTTTCGGTAACGAAACTCGCAAATGTGCAGACCCAGAACACTGCACTTGGAAGACGAACACTGCTTCCAAACCTAGCAGAAAGGCTGCGACTGTAAGCCAGCCTAAAACCCGGGTTTCTACCGAAAATACTCAGAGATCGGTACAAGAAAGTACCGTTCCAACCTCCGACATAGAGAGTTCGGGAAACGAATAACTGCCAGTGTATCTGAGCCTATACGCCGGCAGTCTACTGAGTATAAAAGGCTCTTTTTCAAGTGCAAACTAAATGGCACTGAATTTCTCATTGACACGGGAGCAGAAGTGAACATTCTGCCCCACAATGTCACAAAAAAATTGGGCTTGAAAATTCTTAAGTCCAACGTTAAGCTCACAGCAGCTAACGGAGCCCCTATAGACACACTAGGGCGAGCTGACACAACAATTAACATCGGCCTCGGAGACATGACCACCGAGTTTATGATCACGAAAGTTGATCTAGCGATCCTAGGTATTCCATTCCTCGAGTCTTGGGATATCGGAATACGGGTCAAACACAAGTACATTTATAAAGATAAAATAAAGTGCTATGCCGATCAAAAAATAGCTGCAGTCATGAACAAAAAGTTCACTGACGAACAAATAGCAGCTACTATCCCTCATCGTGACAATACCCCTCAACCAGAGGACGCGCAAATCACGGAGGACGAAAACATTCGCTCTATCATTGACAAATACAATGATAAAATGAGCAAAATTCAAGGTAAATGGAAAAACAACGGGGTTTACCACCGTATAACCACGGAAGGAACACCAGTACACTTCCGAGCGAGACCCATGGCGGGCGAAAAACGGGCTCAAGTCAAAAGTACTTTTGACAAAATGCTTTCAGAAGGCATAATTGCACCATCGGATTCCGAATGGGCATCCCCGTTACACTGCGTGCCAAAAAAAGACGGGTCATGGAGAATCACCGGCGACTACCGTTTCCTCAACGCGAAAACGAAGAAAGACGCCTACCCTCCTCCTCACATTCGCTCTTTCCAAGCGAATTTACATGATACGCAAATCTATTCGACAATAGATTTACAATCAGCGTATTATCATATTCCGATGCACCCAGATGACGCTCATAAAACTGCAATTATTACACCTTTCGGTCTTTATGAGTTTAAGAAAATGAGCATGGGTTTGGCCGGAGCGGCTCAAACATGGCAAAGATACATGGACAGCATTATGCGAAAATTTGATTTCGCATTTGTGTACCTAGATGACATCCTGGTGGCTTCTAAAAATTATAACGAACACATGAACCACCTCAGACAAATTTTTGACAAACTAGGGGAACACGGACTTCGAGTAGGTTTTGATAAATGCATTTTTTCAAAACCTACCGTCGATTTCCTAGGTTTCACTATCTCAAAGGAAGGGATAATTCCTAAACGAGATAAAATAGAAGCCATAGAACAATTTCCTAGGCCAGTAGACGTACGAAGTCTACGCAGATTCCTAGGTATGTGTGGTTTCTACCGAGCATGCTCAAGCAAATTCGCTCACACGGCACAACCTCTGTATGACTCCATTCAGTCAAACAAAAAAAATGACAGAACACCTATCGAATGGACATCAGAGAGAGAAAAAGCTTTCAACAGCTTAAAACAAGCAATGATCAAAGCAACATTGCATAACATTGCTCACCCGCACCCTACGGCTGAGTGGAGATTAGTCTGTGACGCATCCGACACACACATCGGAGCGGCACTAGAACAAGAAATTACAGACAAACATGGCTCGAAATCGTACCAACCATTGGGATTTTTCAGTAAAGAAATTCCAGAACAATGGAAGAACAAAGCATCGTTCGACAAGGAAATGTTCGCCGTTTACCAAGCGTGCATTCACTGGCACAACGACTTGGACGGCAGATCTTTCCATATTTGTTCGGATCACAAGCCTCTGCTAGGCACGATGCTTAAGAAGAATGCACATTTTTCTAAAATGAGATTAAGATGGCTAACATACATCTCTCAAATGACGAGTGACATTCGTCATATTTCCGGAGAGAGCAACGTCGTCGCCGACGCACTCTCCAGACCCTTCGATCCGGTTGAAATTCAAACGAAATCGATTTCAACCCAGACGGACGAGGGTCCACCCATAGCCGAAATTTCGAAAATTACGGCTGCAATAGAATGCAATCTTCTACTGCACATTTCAAATTCACAAATTCGTTCTCCCCCTACCGCGGAGGACAAATTGAAACTCACACGAGTTGAATTCTCTCAAGGAGAAATTTGGTGTAACCTAGACCTAGGACACCCTAGACCTTATATTCCAAACGAAATAAGGGAAGAAATAATAAGCCAAATTCACAATTTGGGACACCCAGGTATACACTCTACAGTGTATAAAGTTAAACAACGATATTTTTGGCACGGACTCCGTGCAGATGTCTCAAACTGGGTCCGAGCGTGCGAAACTTGCCAACGAGCAAAAATCACGCGCTCTGTGAAGCTCCCTTACTCCGAATTTGAAACGGCAAACAAATTTTCACACGTACACGTTGATATTACCGGACCCTTACCTTTAGCTAAAGGAGGGAAACGTTACATTTTGATGATGGTTGATAGAGCAACGGGTTGGCTAGAGGCAGTCCCTCTTAACAACATCGAAACAACCACAATCACAAACGCCTTTATCAATATTTGGGTAGCTTCAAAGGGCGTACCTAAATACATCACAAGTGATCAAGGCACTCAATTTGAATCAGATCTGTTCAATTCCATTATGGAACGTCTCGGAGTAAAACATACTCACACGTTACCATACAAACCATCAACAAACGGAATGGTAGAACGCAGAAATAGATCTTTGAAAGAGGCTCTCAAAGCTCAAAACGAAAATTGGCTCGACGCACTTCCCAAAGTTCTACTCGCCATGCGTACGGCAGTAGACCCGGCGACCGAAACTACGCCTTTCCAAAAAGTTTACGGAATTGACGTACCACTCCCAGGAGACATTTTCGTAACTTCTACGAACCTTTCGGAACCTCTTTTCTTCCGGCCTACGCATATTAAACATAATAATACGAAATATGCCGTAAACATGCCCAAAAATTTGGATACATGTACTCATGTCTATATCAGAGTGCCCACACAGCTCACCTCTCTGCAATGTCCTTACACGGGACCATTCAAAGTGGTTAAAAGAGATAAGTTTTCGGTTACAGTGCAAATTGGCGAACATACTAAAAAAGTTCCCAAACAGCAAATCAAGCCAGCTTATACTCTACACTCAGAAGAAGCTGTATCACAAGGACAATCTGTGTCACAAAATCAGACAGAAAGTAAGGAGAAAACTCCCCGGAAATCCGCCAGAGGGCGCGTCCCCTCTACCAAATTTGACGAGAAATGGGTGACTGCACTCAAAACAAGCCACGCCCATTTTTCTCGGGTAGGAACAGTGGGAGGTATAAATATGGAACACCCCACAGCCAGAGATCATACCAATCTCAACCATGGCAGCCTCCAGTCCTACAGACATGCTTACAGAGGAAGTGGAAGAGTTCCTCCTCGCAGAGGAGAATCTACCGGCTCCGCTCGGCCCGCTCCCGCCTTCACCGACAAGGGAGGCAGAGAAAAAGGACAGCGCTCCCAGAGAGGTAGTGTGGACAAGGCCCCGGCCTTTCCAGCCACCAGCTCCACCCGCCCAGCCACTACCTACAGCTCCACCCGCTCACCAGCTCCCAGCGATACCACGCAAGTGGATCAGCTCGGGCGACGTGCCCGTGCCTCGGTGGGAGGAGATGAGCACTGCGGGGTGGTCGGAGCCGAGCACATCTCGAGCACCTCCGCAACAGCCCAGCCGCGGCCGCGGGCCAAACCCTCGCGGGTTTGGCTCCCGTCGGCAAAGCTCGGGCCGGCCACGGCCGCCCCGCGGCGCTCGTCGAAACCGACGAGGCCGGGGCGCACCACAGGAGCGGGACGCGAGGCCTGCACCTCCGCCTCCGCCCCAACTGGCGAGGTTCTCCTACGGAGAATTCCGGGTAGACCTCCCAGTTCTCCCCCATCGGCGTCGTCGTTGATAACACGACGTCTTGGGGGGGCCCCTGTGGTGAAATCCACCACCTCTTTTCAACAGCCCTTTTCAGGGCTACCAAAAAGAGGTAGGCACAACACAAAAATATTTATAAGACGTCGAGTTACAACTCCGTCAAACAAAATATTTCACCAGAGAGAAAATACTAAATTCTCTCTCAAAAGTGAAATATTAAAGAATAACACGCAAGGCGACCTCCCCAAACATTTACTGGGCGAGAGAGATGCGACAAACATCTCGAAACAAGTCGCCTTGAATGAGAAACCTCAAACAGGAAAACTCAAGGTCGTTCAGCCACCCCCGGGGACCCCGTCACAGCGACGGACGCAGGGAAACCACCTCGAAAGACCAACTCAGCTATCATATGCACAGATACTGAGAAAACACTGTGCGAACCAATGAGATTGCACAGTCGAATTTATGAAATTAAGCGGACCAACCAGGAGGCGGCAGGAGGCGGCCACCTCCCTATAAATACCCCGCTGGGAGCCCTCCGAATTTCATTCCACTCTCCGCTCTCGACGACTACACTTGGAAGTACGAAGAATTCTACACGCTCTACGCTGACGAACCTTCTGCATCCCGAGTTCATCTCAAGAACGGCTTCCTACTGCTTTCTACAAGGCATACCTTCTCTCCACACAGATCTCGCATTGGCATCTACGAGTCCAGTGATTATTCATCCTGCTCATTGCCCAACGTAGTTCATCTGTCAGGACGCCACCCGGTACAGCTATCGATATTCTCTTTAGCTCGTACGCCCGAGGGACGTTCCGAGCCGTGTCGCCCGGGTTTCGTAGCATTAAGCTCGTAACCGACCGCTGTGGGCACGCCGGTAAATTACTCTGCTCCTCCGCTCTAATTTACCGTCTAAGGAAGCCTTTTTCAAGGCTACGAGGTAGGACCCTGACATACGAGCATTGGAAAGACGCTCTGTCAAGCGAGTCCACCTCCCAAACCCTCTATTTTTCACACATAGAGGCATCGAAACGAGCTAAAACTCGATCATTTCGATGGAACGTCGGCCGTCCTACTTCCCCTTGCAAGGGGAGGCGGACGACGGCGAAGCCGGGCCGAGTAGCCCACGTAGTGCTCCCTACCGGCTACACGGCGAATCCGCTGAACCCAGCGACAGCGCAAGGCGCGACCCTCACGTCCGGATCGCCTTCTCGCCCGACGTATTCGTTCAAGAAACGTTCGAGCAAGCCTCGCCTATACAAAAGATCGAGGAAACCTTTCAGACTCGCTCTGAAGCCGATCATTACGATTCGACCAAGCTGTCCGAATACCCACGATATTCGACGCAGGCTTACCCGGCCGATCCGAGTGTCAAATACACTCCAAATGCACAAAAAGCGAAGGATACTTTTCAGTACCTCAACCAAGCTCAACATATTCCCCTTTCAGATATAAATCTAAGGCCGGAATATTACAAAACGGCTCAGTACCAAACTGATCGAACCCAGCACTTGCTACGCGAGCCCAGCGCTCCACGCGGCTGCGACACGAACTATCTCCCCTTTCAGTCCGCCAAACCAGTTGACCTTGGCGGATCCGCTCACATTCCTCGCGGGAATGACCCGGGGACCAACCCGCATAACCGGGATATAAATGTCCGACTTGGCCTACCTACGCCAAGTAAAACATATCTAAATCCACTACATGAATATTAGCTCGGGTGAATTTTAAGTGAATTGGGTAGGTACTATTGGTCAGCCTTTCATGTTCGCCAGAGCAAATTTCACCACAGTACCTAATTAATAACAGCACACAAGCAGATGAAAGTGAGAGTACACCAAAGACTCTAAAGAGAGAGGAATCTAAGTGCTTCCCACAGGTAATCTGTATTGCTTGATTTTTGAGAGAATAAGTCTGCTTGAGTTAGCTTGAGTGACCTTATACAAAAATAACATAATTATTAGGTACATACTGTATTCGAGGGCTGAAAACCCCATGATAAGCCAGATAGTTGCTGTTCGAGTCGATCACCAAGCTAAGCTTCCTCAGGTAAAGAACATCAGCCGAAGAATGTATGTGATGTGTGTGATGTAATCCCAAGTCCTGAGTCAATATGCAGGCCCAATACCTTTGAGGTGCTTGATGCGGACCCCTGTTCTGAAAATATCACATGGAATTCTTTATTCTATGTTTTATCATTTTCCTTAATGAACCCTGGTAAGCGACCAAGATTAAAATTGAGTCTTCGACAGTAACCAGATTTATCTTTTTGTAAATCTAATAAAAAATCTCCATGTTCCATTTTTCTTGCGCGTCACAACAACTGGAAATGCCCATAGGCATGATGATTCTTCAATAACTCCTGCTTGCAGCATCTCCTTGACCAAATTCTTCACACTCTCTCGGCTTTTGCCTGATTGGAAGATTTCCAGCTACATCAATTTTATGCACACCCAATGCGCACTTTCCTAGATCATTTCCATTCAATGCAAACACATCTTGATTTCACAGAAGCAGTTCATAAAAAGCTTGCCACCCATCAGCTTTTCCATCTGATAGATCATTGATATAATGTGTTCAAATGTTCTGGCAAATTCAAAAATGCACATCCATTGCACACTTGTTTGGTTACCTGTGCACACCCACAAGGTCTGAAATGAATCTGGTGACCCACCTGCAGAAAATGGTTTCCCACAACATTTACACATTGATGTGATTGAAAAAAGTCCATATCCACCAGACTCTGTTCCTTGATTTCTGCAACAATAGAGTTATGCCACATTTATTTTTCAGCCGCATAGGCTGTGGTCCTTTGAAAAATTTAGTAAACATTTCATTCCAGTGTACTATGTGCATCCTATCATTTCTTCTTTGTTTTCTAGCCGCAATTTTCAGCTTGGTAGGTGTAATTGGTTAGCCCACAGCGTGCTGCCTCGCATCTTCAGCATCCATCTCCATTAATAGTAGTGCTGTATTGTTTCTCCCACAAATATCTTCCATTGTTAACACTAACATTTGTAAGGGTGCTAAATCTGCGTCCAATTTTTAATTGTGCACTTGTTGATTGATTCTCCACCAACCCCCAGACGGTTTCTGTGAGTGTAGCAAATTGTTGAGTTAACATCTCCAATGCAGCAAGTTGAGTTGCTTGTTGTAACTGTGCCCCCTCGACTGGTACGCCACCTCCAACGTTACTTAAGTTTTTCAACCACACCTTCTTCACCCTTGTCATTGACACTGGATGCATGATGATGACGATGGACCCTTGCAGCAACAGAGTTAGGATAACTCAGAGCAAAACGCGGGAACACGACCGTCACTTCTGACACCAAATAGTTAAGAAAAACACCAACACCATTAAACGCAAACAGGTTATTTTCAATATTTCAACAGAGAAACTTATCTTCTCAACAGGGCCGTCGCGTGCTTTGTTGGCGCCCTGGGCAAGATTTCTTTAGCCCCCCCCCCCCCCTTCTGCAGCGTGCGTGCGTAATGGCGCCCCTCATCGACAATATACTATTGATACAGAGATAATACAACAGAAAAGCTGAGGCCTACAACACAGTGCAGCATTATTAGGCTACCTATTATAACAGTATAAAGAAAGGTATGAGGGTAGGTATAACAAACAAATCCAGTGGCTCAATTGCAAATATTTATTTGTTTAATAAATACATCCAACGTAGTACAGTGTTCAAAATTCTGTTATACTCAATAAAAAAAAAAAAAAAAAAAAAAAAAAAAAAAAAAAGCTACGTGCCTCTAATTCATTTTTCATTTATTTTTTTTCTTTGCTGCTGCCGATGCCGTGGCGCAGCGGTTCCCTGGTCGCCCCACCCACGCTACGGCCTTGCTTCTGAAGTCCGAAACCGAACAACTAAGTTTTCATAACGTGACAACATAAAAAAACTATGAACACCCGTAAAGTCGTATACCAGTATGCATACTACGACGCAATGGGTCATTGCTCGTAATAAATTTACTACGAGGAGTCGGGTTCATGGACAAGAAGTACCTACCTATAATTAAGGACCCATTCAACAATCCATGGTTCGTCCAACATTCCAACTTATCAAACCGTACTAAGTATCTCCACAATAAACAGGCTTCTCATTGATTCTGGAAGAACCACAATCTTCCTTTACCTTTATAATGAAGAAGATCGATTCACCCTTCTTCCATATCCCACTACTTACTTCTGTCGGCATGGGATAGACTTCTGCGGCAAGAATCAAGAAAACCAACAACAACACAGATAACGAAGCTGTGACCGTGACGTGAGACAGCTGACTGATAAGTGAAACTGTTGCCTGGGCCGGTATTCCGGAATTTCCTAGGAGGTGATTTATTTTTATAAGTAATTAATTTACCTTTTTATAATTAACCTGTATGCTTATGCCGTAAAATCAGTATTAGGTAGTTAAATATTATGAGAAAATCTTAATCATCGTATAGATTGAGTAAGTTTCACTTTTCCATTACCTAATGAACCCAATGTTATATCGACCATAGAAACTAATTGTGTAGGTGCCTAACACTCCTCATAATTGATTAGTTCAAGATTAGATGTGGTTTAGTACTTCATACCACAAGATCAGTATACTTAATTATGAGAATGTGAGTTTCTGAAAGGGTTCAGACGTTTAGAACTTAGGTTCATCTGGCTGGCCTTAAACCATAAAAAAAGTTTCAGTCATGCATCATTATCGTAGGAGCGAATTTTCGTAAATTATCGTACTACATTATGTTGAATTGTTTCGAAAATTCAAGACTTTAAGTAAAAATGAATTGCAAACTACCAATGTTATGGCCAAAAACTCGTTCTAAATAATATTTGGCAGTTAAAAGAATATTTTGGATTTTTAGGTTTTTTGTAGTTTTTATTGATATTTCAGCAAATATTGATGAAAATCAAGTAGATATACATTTTTCAGCATAACTTAGTAAAAATTTTTAATGACCTAGGTAATTGTTGATAATTTTGTTTTGACTAAAACTGCTAAAAATTATAAATTTAACCATTCTTGGTCATTTTTAGTGATTTTTTTTTGTACAGTTTTGAAATTTGACCAATTAATGTGCTCAAAAATTGTTGGCCTACGAACTCATCCTTTCGTTCGGGAAGCTCGATTTTTTAGTTGGTAACTATTAGAGTCTGGACCTCCACTGGAAGCGTATTCAAGCGACAAGGCGATTACAGGCGACTGGGACGCGACTTAGTCGCGCGAAGTCTGTGGTGGTGTGTAGTGGGCTGCATTTATTTTTGGTGAAGTACTACACAATGGACGACATAGATAGTTATTATTTGCTGGATAATGCTCTCGTAAATTTCCTTCGGATGAGAAGGAAACGACGAATGTTCTGGATGAACCCAATATTGACAAGGAGGCAAAGTTTGGGTGAATTCAACCACCTCCACGACGAGCTGAAGGAAGATTCGGAGAAGTTTCGAAATTATTATAGGATGGACCTACAAACGGTTACATCCTGTATAGGGTCTGTGACAGTTGGAGGTGAAGAGATGTCAAGGCGGATGAGGTGGGTGGAGATGGATTACTATTAGAAACACATTACTATCTTCTTCAAATCATTATTCCGGATATATGTATATGGGTCATTTAAAAAAAAATGTCCGTTTTCTCAATTTACTGTGTCCCAAAGATTTGAAACATGATTCTGGAGCCAATTTTCAACTTATAGCAATGGGGTATGAATCAAAATGTTCTTCAGGTTATCCTTTGTAAAACCAACTATCAAACATGACGTTTTTCTAACAGTTAATAGGTTTGTCAATATCAACAGTTTTTAAAAAAGTCCAAATAGTTATGTCCCAGTGGTACTTACGATAGTTACTAAGGTTTGTAACTTTTGACTAGAAAATGTTTTTTTAGATCTGAAAAGTAATTTCTATCAGACATTATAGATAATGACTTACAAGGTTTTTAGAATTCTGAAGAGTAGAGGGCAGCTAGAAGAAAATACACCTTGTCCCAGGACTTTGGTCACAATAGTTGTGTCCCAATAGTCACGCGAGGGGTGGCGGCTGGAGAGTATTTGGAGGGGAAGTGGAGGGTCTAGCAAGTGCGTGTGACGTTCCCCTAACGCCCTTAGTTGAGTGCCACGTGCTCTGCAGCATCTTTGGTGTCCAAGGATTTTTCACCTTCATCACAATGGTAAGTGGTTTAATTCAAGGTCCCCATAGTTACTATGAATTCTCTAGGGAAACGTTAGTTTGTAAACATCATTTATTGATTAATTTATACGCCTAAATAATCTATATTTTTGCATATGTTAACCAATCGTTTTTAATGAGATTGGAGGAGTGTAGCCTTGTTTGAAGTTGAAATGTCCAGATAGTTATGATAACTATGGTGACCGACTAATTTTTTTCTGTTTCGCAGGGTGGGATACCAGGCAGTTGATGCACAGTTCGAGTATCTGAGTGCTGTGCCAATGTTGCACTGTACTCATCCGGAGAAAACACCAGTACTTTCGGGCTCCATGGCGTCCTCCACAGATTGGGCAAGGATGCTGTAGATTTATCCTCAGAATACATTCAGAAGATTGGTCACTGTTGTCACCTGATTCAATGTTACGATGGACGAACATTTTGACAGTCTTCGGACGGTTTGGTGGTGAGGGTGTAGAAGTACATTGTAAATTGTCCAGTGAGGCTTTTCTTGGTTTTGTGTTTGGCACATCGTAAGTTTGATGAACATGTGAATGGGCTTGAACCTGATATTGAAGTACTCGGTCCACCCATGCTCTCAGTGACTTGGAAATTCACAGGTGTGACTTGGATGACATTCCTGATTACATCCCTCCTATGGAATTAGTGGATGCCTCAGCAATTAAATGTGGAACCTTCGTGTTGGTGGAGCTACAAGGTGGGGAGCTACAAATATAATACTCCAACTTTGGGACATTGGTTTGGTTTTCAAGACTTCATGAATCAATTAAAATAAGTTGCTAAGTAATTGAATTGTTAATTGAGCCAGTTTCATTAAAGAACTTTATTGTAATTAGCCCTGAATAAAACTTTATCCAGTTTAATTGCCTGGCTTGAGTGTTTCGAACATGTTCAACCTATTTCCCTCACTAAGTGTCCCACGCAGCTGTAGTGTAAAAATGAGTCTGCCTCCCGTAATCCATCTTTAAAAAAAAATTGCACCGTAACTACAGTGACCAAAAAAATTGTGCTTTTTTTTTCAAATTGAAAAAAAAAAAAAAAAAATTTAGAAGTGAAAAAACTCGTGGCTTTCACATAGAACCTTATTTTAGACATCTTCAAGTATATCTGGAGCAACTCGGTGGCTAAAAAGATCAAGATTTAATTTTGACTGCTACACCACCTCAGAAATGAGAAAACGGACATTTTTTTTTAAACGACCCATATATATATATATATATATATATATATACTTATGTATATATATATATATATATATATATATATATATATATATATAGTGGTTTAAATAGCCCTACGAGAGCATAATACACTAATGCGAAAATACGAAACAAAAAGTGAAACGAAAAGGAACTTCAAAAACTAAATTTTTTACATTTAGTTCCATTTTTTGTTTCTTAATTTTGCATCAGTATTATACAGATTCGACGTACTTTTGTCCCATTGAATGTGAATATTTTGGGCTAACAACCATACCTACGTGTATATATGCCAAAAAAATATGGGAGGGGGAAGCCAGGTCGCTCGAAGCTCGTCACCTCAAAACGCGCGAGTCGCGTCGCTCGTGTAGCTTGCCACCTCTAATACGTTTTAAGCTTATGGGATTAGTCGCTTGTATACGGACAAAAACGCTTAGTCGTTCGAAAATGCTTCCAGTGGAGGACCACCCTTAAGCAACAAGCAAAATTAAAGTCCGACAAAGAATCATGTGTCATCGCGAAATTAGTAACTCACTTAGTAAATTCATTAATAACTTGGCATGTAATTCAGATGGCTTGATTTTTATAGCACTTCTAGTAGTCAAAGATTTTCTCATAAAATACAGCATTCAAACGGTGAACGATTTTCGTGGGATGGAAAATGGCGAAGTCACAGTTGCATAACAACGGTTTGGTTGTACGTGAAAAGCTTGAGAAATTTCTCGTGACATCTCGTGCTTTGTTTTGTGTGACCGAATTTTCGAATGACCCCTAGCAATGAGACACAACAGCAAAAATATCAAGAAATATAACCAATCAAAAATATAACCAATATCAAAAAATATAACCAGCAATCGCAGAAACAGCTAAATCTATAAGTTTGTCTGGTGAAACAGTCCCGAATCAGACCAGAATCGAACCAGAACCGATGGAATTGAAATGGGGATAGGACAGAGTCGTTCAGGACTGTTCCAACCTCGGTTGTCCGGACGGTTTTCGGACTAGGTACTTCGCGGGAGGCGGGGGTCTTAAATCTGTGATATGCGTGAAAACGTCTACTGCGCATGTCTCGAACTTAAAGTTCTGGCAAAAATCTTGAAACACATGAACTAGTTCTTAACGGTTCTGGACTCCTTTTCCGGACAACGAACTTGAGGTTCCAGAACTCCTCAGAACTGGTTCCGAGTCTTTCTGACCTGCTAAAACTAGTGTCACGAATGGGCGAATCTGGATTTATTTTGATTCAACATTCTTGTTTGGCACAATCTAACTGTATGACTTCAATCTAAATGTATGTATGTTATAACTACTCCAGAAATTATTATTGTCATAATTATGTCAGACTGAAATGAAGCTAGGTTTCGAGTTGGAAAAAATATAAAAATGTTGATGCGAGGAAAAAAGAGTTGAGATTTTTTGTATATTAAGAATTTTGAGTATTTAATAATAAAGGAGAATAAAGAAGAGAATCAAGAATTACAACAGCGTTTATGTCTGAAACGGTCTCTGGACAAACCTTACCGGGTATATGTTACCCTCTGAACTGTTTTGATCCCTAAACTGCTACTAGAGTTGAGTAGGTGGTCGAATGAACACTCAGAACAAGACTACCGTTTCTCTACCAAAATCAGCTATCTACTTTATGATCTAAACTGTTTTATTTCTTATACTGCTGCAAGAGTGAGCTGGCGTCGTAATTTCTGATTCTCGTGCCATAAATTAATCCAATATGTCGGTTTATGGGCCAACACTTACAATAGCTGATAGTTTAGATCAGCTAATCACATTTTTGTGCATTGGAACTAGTGTAATATCCTATCTTTCTATTAGCCGATAGCCATACATATGACGTTTTTCTCCTAAACTTCTATTATGCAACAGTTATTAATTTTGCAATTTTTGGAATTATACATAGGCTGACGATGGGTTTGAAATCTTGTCTTGTCTCTTCCTCAGTGCTGCCAACGCGGGGGATTTATCCCCACGTGGGGATTTTTAAGCTTCACTGACAATCCTTGATTTCTATTATTTTTTACTGCTTTACGTATGAATCAAAGGTGAATTTCATCATAAATACAAATGAAAAATCCCTCCACTCGTTCTCAGAACAACGACAAATGACACGCACGGACAGTGTCAAGCACGAACGTCAGTTAGCCAAACCAAATCAGACGAGAGTTAGTGAAGATGTAGGAAGGGGAAGGAGTTTGAACCCCAAGAAAAATGATTTTCTCCAAAAATTTGGAGGAAAAATAAATTGATCTTTCTACATTATGTACTGTGGGTGTACTTGTTTTTTGTTTTCCTATTTTATTTACTAGTCATACTTGTTGGCTTACATTTTTTTGGTAATCCATGTTATTTTAATGTTAACCTATTCAAATTTATTACTCGTATGAAAGTTAGTTTTTCTTTTATTGACAACATGATTCACCATAAGTAACTGCCTACTGTTGGTAACGGAGTTTCTCCTTTTTTTTTTTGTAATAATCCGCTCTTTAATTTCTTTCACATTGTTTTCCTTGTTATATGACCTTTTATCACCTACTTAATAATTCAGTTTGTGGTCAATACTGTGTCCAGAATCGCTTTTAACAGCACTTTATATTTGGGGGATTTTCTGGTTCTTCCTGGGGATTTTGGGGATTTTTTCGTGAATTTGGGGGAATTTTTTGCTGAAACGGGTTGGCAGCACTGCTCTTCCTACAAATCTTAAAGGATGAAGGAAGTTAGAAAAACTTTTGATGCGATGACTGTGCCATCTCTTAACTGCGAATCACACTAGAGGCCAGAGCCTTTAGCCTTGCGAGTTGAAATGTTCAAAAAGGTAGTTAACAAACTTCCTGCATCCATTAAAGGAAGGGTTTTGTACGAAATTAGTATTTCTGCTCATACATATTCAAACATGCACATGTACACCCTCTACAAAATTGAAAATTAATTCGTCATAATTTCCATCTTTTTCTTTCAAAGGTTCAAGACTTCGGGCCCCCATTTTGGTCCCAATCGAGCCGAAATCCCATATTGTGAAGCCAACATGCTTGAAAGGACAAAACGATGTTCACGAGAGTTTTGAATCAGAAACCTCCAATAGTCACGATTGATACGAAGAAAATCCCTACTGTTACTTCCCAGGAGCAAACTATTGTGGAAAATCAGCCTTTGTGACTAGGAACTGGCTGTTGGGTCTGAATTTGGAGGGGTGAGTACCTTGTGACTGAATTTCCTTTTACATTTCATTTTTTCTCCAACGAACACCAAATGGATGAACAGCATCCCAAAAAGTGGTGATTCTATTTGCTTTATCCCCCCCCCCCCCCTCCTCACTCAACTAAACAATAAATACGTACTTAATGATCATTTCGTTATTTCATTTTGAATAATTATTAACTCTGTAATTTAACGAACTTCTTATGCCATATTGCTTCCTTCCCTTCTATCTTAAATAATCATGAGCTTAATCAGAAAATGTTGCCACCATGTTGACCTGACCTCACACTCACCTAATCCAAAGGATAATTAAGCACAAATGATGAATAGGATGGAACACTGAGCACATCCAACAAGAAGACAGTTCAATACACAGGCCATCAAATCAGTTGTGTTGGCATTATTGAATAATTGAATTTTTTCAAGTGAGGCAATTGAAAAAGCTCATTTTGTTTTTTAAAAATTCAATAATCTTGCAGCAATGATGCAGTCTAGTAGGTATCTTGTAATGCTGGAAGGCCCCTACAAATAAATAATTTCGTTTCATTTCAAGTCAAGAAAGCCAGAGGTAGAAAAGAATTTTAGGTGGGGTTTAACCTTGCAGGGGAAGTTGTCTGGACGCACATATTTAATCTCCTATGAATAAGAATAAAAGTGCTTGAACATACCCACACCAATGACATCATAAGGGTAAGAGATACGTCACAAGGAAATTGCTTGGGTTGCATGATCTTGGAGGTTGTACAAACAATAATGAGCATGGGTACGACAATAATGACAAGTATCCACCACCAAATTCATCATCAATAATAAGATAGAAGAGTGTATCAGTTCCATTAAAACCTTAGCAACGCCTAATGTGCTGTTATTAGCACATTCAGCTCTTTACAAAAGGAGTTACTTTTCATGATAAATCCCCGACTTTGCATCCAAATTTATATGGATTATCATGATGCTTCGACTGATTTGCCCTTCTCTTCCTCTCGATCGAGGTGCACAATGACAACATATTGATAGCCTATAGCTTCATAGAGGTTGAGGCTGATTCTCAAATGGTGGGGGGGGGGGGGGGGATGGTTTACACAGAGGTTTCAATGAAAAGTGTTCCAGAAGTTCTTCCAATATTACCACATTGAATTGTTTAAAGCTATGAATCTGTTACCCATGGGTGCTAAATGGTATCCTAACTATTTTTAAGTGGAAGAAGATTCCATCCTAAGAAGTTTGGCATCAATCGCACTCTCCTTCGATGAGTAGTTTTCTTTCTATGATTTTTCAAAGTTTCGCACACTGGTGACGTCAAAGCACCCCTCCCGCCTGGGCGGGACCCCCCTGGGCGGGACCCCCCTGCCTGAGTGTGACGTCACCAGTGCAAACTGAAAAATCATAGAAAGAAAACTACTCATCGATGGAGAGTGCGGGTGGTACCAAATTTCTTAGAATGGAATCTATTTGCATTCAAAAATATAAAAATGAATACGTGGGTAACGCTCATTCATGCATACACACATTCAACATTTAAATATACATTCAAACATCAAATCACATGATTCAATTCTTAAGTGAAAAGTAGTGTCTTCTTTTGACGAATAAGATGCATTTTATTATCTCCCTATTGAATGAAAGTGATTAATTTCCTTAATGGGTTTTCAAGTTTCTATAGTATTATTTGAATTTTTAAACAAGAAATCTTGAAATATTTCAAGTTGTGTTGAGAACGATAGGTACTTCGCCGTAGTTTGAATGAACTTTGTGTTAATAGCTATGATGTAATAGCTATGTGTAAAAGCACCATTAATGATATACTAGCTGACCCGGCGGACCTCGTCCCACCTAACATATTGATACAATCATGGTTACAAAGAATAATTATTTATTCAATAAAATTCATCATTAATTTGATTGAAGCGAAAACGTTTAATATAAATAATAAAATAGTACGCATAAAGTGTGAATACGGGTATTTTAATTGGTTTCTGTTGTTGTATTGCCTAACCTTTCGGAGACGTTGAAAGAATCGTCGGACACTGTAAGTGATGGTTCATGGAAAGAATCCATCATTTTATTCGTTTTTCGATGTACAAGAGAGGCTCTCTATCACATTTCAAATTCCTAGGGTGGATAGGAGACAATTTAGCTAAGTCAGTCTCGTCATTGCATTCGTTTCTTAATGTCCTAGAGAGGCTCCTTATCAAAATTTAAATCCCTAGGGTGAATAGGAGAGAATTTAGCTGAGTCAGCTGATCTGGTTGGAACTCGGCATTGCATACGACTCTTGATGTCTTAGAAAGGCTCCATGTCAAATTTCACATTCCTAGGGTGAAAAGGAGAGAATTTAGCTCACACAGCTGATCAGGAAAGAACCCATCATTTATTCGTTTCTCGGTGTCCCAGAGAGGCTCCCTAACAAATTTCAAATTTCCAGGGTGGATAGCAGAGAATGTAGTTGAGTCAGCTGATCTGGTTGGAATCCATCCTTGCATTAGTCGCATACTGTCCTGGAGATGCTCCCTGTCAAATTTCACATTCCTAGGGTGAAAAGGAGAGAATTTAGCTCACTCAGCTGATCAGGAAAGAGACCATCATTTTATTCGTCTCTTGATGCCCCAAAGGGTCACCCTATCAAATTTCCACTCCCTTGGGTGAACAGGAGAGAATATTTAACTCTCTTTTATATAATTTTTTATTAAGGAATTGGTCTTTTTTTTAAGCAATTGGTAGTGATAAAAGCGTCCCAGTTTCTTCAAGCTCAATATAACTGAGTAAATAGCACAGGAATTAGCTTTAGAAGCTACTCAGCTGATCTAGGCCGTAGGCGTCATCAAGTTGAAGTCCCGCAGAGGCTACATGCTAAATGGTCCCTAGGCATGTCGTAGCTAATTAAGTCCTAATTCTCCTACCTACCTTTGAAAGGCTTCATTTTTTGTTTGTGAAATATATCATAGATCACTTTAATTTGATGGAACCGAAGATATGATTGGCCCTGGAAACCATAAAAAATGTACTTATGGAAGACCGGGTTCTCCATGAAGGATCCTCATGAAAATCGGTTTAGCCGTTCTTAAGTTATAAACAGCGTAACTAACACGACCTTCTTTTATGTATATAAGATTTCTCAGAGATGGGATCATTCCCATCAAATTTGAAGAAGACTGTAGAACGCAGTAATTCATATTTGCCGCTTGATATTAAAATCTCGTCGATTGTTTGGTGAACTGCTTCCCTCCTATCATCGTTCAATTTTTAAATCCCTTACCATGTGTTCCTTACCTCGCTTGTTACAGCTCTGCTCGATTAAATTTGTTTTCCCCAGTGAAGTGTTGTTTAAATATACAGAACAAACCCTGAGCCATCATTGCTGATTCAAATTACGTATGGAACAGTTTCTTCAATTCCAGAGGTTTTGAATTATTTGTCAGATAGGGTTGATTTAGAATTGAATTGGTTATGTTTTGATTTGTATTGAGACTATATAACTTATCATTATTTAACAAGGGTTGAGGTGTTAAATAAGTATAACAAAAGTTGGCATGTAAAAGTGGTCTCGAAATGTAGTCTGTACACCCTTCCAGGTGGTTTAGGTTGGTAGGTACCCACTGACTACCCTTTCCTTAAAAATACCATAGATTTTTAATGAAGGTACAACAGACAACTGTCTATGTATGTTGATGTTATTGTTTGGTCCACAATTACCGGCATTTCGTTATTTTTCTTTTAGGAAAACCCCATGAACCGTTCCTAGTTGAGGACAATGTCTTTCAACTTGCCTGTGGAGTTGTGGTATGACATATTTTCCTACCTGACTCTGGAGGACCTCTCCAGGGCTCGAGCTGTGTGCAGAACCTGGTGGAAGCTTACCAACTGTGACCACTTATGGAAGCTGAAGCTCCTAGAACGGGGAATATCTCAACATTGCGTAAATTTAAATACCTTTGGTTAGTACAATCAAATAATCATTAGTCCATGTGACAGGCATTGTCGTTATCTGTGTAAATTGGTTTTATGAAGCCAAACTAAATTCAGTCCTGAAGTGACTCCCGCTTGGAATGTTGAGTCTAAAAGGTTGGTAGGTGATATAGCGTACAAACTTCGAAAAATACCATAATTCATTAGTTAAGTCACGATTTTTTGAGTTCATAGATACCAATAGTTTGTTCTTGCTCCTACAGGTGATGATAACACTAAACCTCTCAAAAACTGCGAATGGGCCGATATCTGCATCAAGTACCAAGAAACAGTGATTCGTAATTGGGGCGTGTGGCAACCCAAACGCACGGAATGTCCGCCTTCCGTAGAATTTGTCTTGATTTGCTTGCCGTATAAGTTGACAACGTTTGACCCATACAGTGTGGTAGATGTTCAGCTTCTGTCTAATGGAGAGTTCACACCATGGGACAAAATCTCACTACCTGCGGACAATGAGGAAGGGTGCTATGAACCTCAGATGTCTGCCAGCGATGCATTTGCTATTAGCAAAAACACCTACATGATTATCTTCATGAACCGTGGAGGAGCGTTCCACTTCCGAAATGCCCTCGCCTTCACAGAATCCTTCTCCTTGGAATTCTGCTCAGATGAATCTAAAGCCTCCCGTTTTGTGCGCAACAGTTACAAAATGGTTAATAAGACCTTCGTGTCTTGCTTGGCAGTGACAAAAGGCATGGTTTGGATTTACGAAAACATTAACAACATTCTCATTGTTTGTGATTATTTAAAATCTGAAGTGAAGATGAAATTAGACGTTAGCTCAGAACCAATCCGGCTATGGCCATTGGAACCCCCTCGAGTTTACTCAACTGCAAATTTCATTTATCTCATTCTTCCTGGTGAATTGTCCATTTACTCACCAGACGGCACAAGACGATGGCTCTACGAGCCAAAACTTGGTATTACCACTAATTTCTGCTGGAATAGGTTTGGCTGTGGCTTTATTCTTGAAAATTCACTCACCTCTTGTCAAGTTGCTATTTATTATGATATTGTCAAGGCATCACTATTAACTCTGGCAGTAGAGAATCCTGTCGCTTTCACTCTAGATGAAACCGATTTTCTAGCTTATTGTCTCTGCGTTCGTGAGAAGTCTGTATTTCTGGTATGTGCATCAACTTTAACTGGTAAAGTGTTTTGGGAGTCAGTAGTTCGAACGTCTTTGAAAGTTCAGCCCAAACACTTGGATGACTATGTGAAGATGAGTGTCGTTCTGAAAAAGTACATAGTGATTCAGGGAGTGGTGGATGATTTGGACACATTTTTTTCTCCTGGATATGTCAGTGTTTACTCGAGTTCTAACGGTGAATTGGTTGAAAGTCATTCCTTCCATCCAGCAAAAGTCATCCATTTAAGTGATAATTTCATTGTAGCCAGAGGCCGGGTTCCAAGAGGTGGTTTGAGATACAAGTTCGAAATTTATAATTTTCTTTTGCCCAATAATAACAATGATGGTGACAGTGGTGATACGAAATGTCATCACTATAGATAGCAATGGCTCCATGGAGTTGGTTGATCTTGGTACACAATAAACTTGCAGCGTTGAGAAACTAACTTGGTCCAAGGTTTTGTACTTTGTTCTTCCGGACCCCAGACTCAGACAGTTTGGGCTTTCCTGCAGAAAAACTTTTAGGCCCAATAGCCTATAAATTGCTTATACAAATCCTGTATTGCATCGTTCAAATTGGATGATATAACATATCTAACTTGTTCCTACTAATATAGATTCGGATCCACATCAGTACCAAAGACTATTTGTGAAAGGGAGCATTGTTTAACACTGTCTAGTGGAGGGCAATGGGAATATTTTTCTTCTGTTCGCATTACCTGAGATGGTAATATCTACTTTGTAATATTGTGGAAAATATAATAAATTGGTGTTGATTGGAACTTATTCAGAAGCTGTGATTTGGTGTATGAGCATGCACATGCATTGTGATACGCTCCAAGCAAGTAACTCTCACAGTCAAAGAGGTTTGATTAGACCGGCCTCATAGCTCAGTCCGTTGGAGTATTGCAACCAAGGGGAAATTTCCCCGTAGTTGTAAGGACACGAGTTCAAACTCCCGTCGAGGTATCAAATATATTTGGGCCGTTACAGTGGCGCATTCTGTAGGACTCGAAATAATGCGATACAACAATAAATTAATTAAATCCCTCTCGAGCCAAAACACTGTAAACATCACATTTCCTCTCGTACCACCTTTCACTTCCTCACTCACTTGAGTCAAAACACTCTATGACAATGACCTCGCTCAACTGCTGAATTGTCCAGCAAGCATCTGCTGAGCCAGCAGCAGACGGCTGGTATTTGACTCTGGGGAAATGTTACGTGCCAGAAAAATAACTCTCACTGTCAAAGAGATTTGATTACACCGTCCTCATAGCTCAATCCATTGGAGTGTTGCAACTAAGGGGAAATTTCCCCGTTGTTGTAAGGACACGAGTTCAAACTCTCGTCGAGGTATAAAATATTTTTGGGCCGTTACAGTCTGACAGAGGCTATGTTCTTATTACCAACAGTTTGTTAAGAACTTCTCCACAATCGCAAAGCCTCTGTCGGACCTCATGAAGAAGGAGGTCGAATTTGTCTGGTCTACTAAATGTGAGGAAGCCTTCACCACACTTTAAAATATGTCTCCACAACCACCTATTTTAAGATATCCTGATTTCAGCTAGCCTTTTCTATTGGCAACAGATGGAAGTAAGGAGGGTTTGGGATGTGTACTTTCACAATCAGTAGATGGGATAGAACACCAATTAGCTTATGCATCTCACCTGACAAACCATGCGGAAGCAGCCTCTTACTGTGCCACTGATCACGAGTTGGCAGCCCTTGTGTACGGTGTAACCTACTTCCTACAATATTTGTGGGGTGTAGAGTTCACTGTGATTACCGTCCTCTCAGCTCTCAAATATCTCGATACTCACCGAGATTTGGATTCTCGCCTCACATGATGGGCCTTAATACTGCCGTTTCACAATGTATATACAGCCAATAGAGCCCACCAGAATGCAGATGCCGTGTCTCGTTGGTATGTTTGTTTCACAGCAAATACTCAGCATTTCCCCACCATTCAGATTAATGAGATCAGAAGAGAGTAGGATAAAGAGGAAGACATTAAATCACTCCTAGGGAAACCTGATCAATACAAACTGTCCTCAAGCAAGCTTGTTTGTAAGATCACTAGCTCAGGACTCAAAATCGTAGTACCCACTTCCCTGTGGTACCTCGTCCTACAGCTTCAACAATATCTCCCTCAGGCGGACCATGGAGGCATTCACCCTCACTAGGATTAGGCAATCATTCTGGTGGCCTGGGTTGCACCAGGACGTCACCAACTATGTCAAGTCCTGCCATCCTTGTGCTCAGCAGAAGTATTATTTAAGGAAAACTGCACCGCTAGGGAAACTGTCAGAGCTTCCTGGTTGTCTTGAACAACTCAGTGCTGACATTGTATGCCCATTCTCTCTCACTCATACGAGTAAGAAATACATGTTAAACATTCTGGACCAGTTTTCTAGGCATATTGAGTTTTATCTGTTACAAATCAATCCTCTGAAGCAGTAGCTCAGGCTCTGCTTCTGCATTTTGGGCGTTATGGCACTCCTCGACAGTTACTCACTGACCAAGGTACCCATTTTACGTCAGAACTCATGCACCACTTCTGTCAGTTCTTAAAGTAGGAAGAGTTTGCACTACGGCTTACCACTCAATGTCCAATGGGAGGGTAGAACGGATACATCAAACCATGCCGGGCATCTTGTCCCATTACGTGAATGCTGCTCAGAATGACTGGGATGACTGTTTATCCTTGATACAAATGGTAACTCCAACGTCCATGAGGCTACCAAGTTTGCTCCCTATCAAATTGTGTATGGCAAGCCCATGAGGTTACCAGCACCGGGTGAAATGGATTTAGGAGAGGATGTTGAACCTTACAGTTCTGTTCTATACTAAAAGACATATGGCAGAATGTGGAAGGGACCCAACAGAAGACAGTACAAAGGCAGGAGAAAACTTATAATCGTACAGTAGTAACCCGTTGTTTCAATGTTGGCAATAGGGTCTACTTGCATAACCCCACTATCAAGAGGAAGGGTAAAGAAATTCAGTAGGCCTTAAGGGCCTTAAACCATTTTGCAAGTCCCTTCCAAACTCAATGTAATTATCCAAGTCAGAGGGAAGCAGAAACGTGTTCATGTTAATAGGATTAAGCACACTGTGGCTAGGGTGAATTAACTTCTACGGCCCTCTCTATATTACCAACTGATCATTGGCCAACAATGGTTACCCCAAAATTTGACCATACCTACTGGCCCGAAGGCACCTGTCAAGACAAATCCCCTCCCTTGGGGTAGTACCTATCTTGTCATGTCCATACGGACTATGCCCCTGTACCGCTTCCAAACTCAGCCCAAGTTGAAACTGGCAAATTCCCTAATCAATATGAGCCCAAGGACGGGCTCGAGACTAAGCCCAGGGAAGTGTTTACCTTTGTGCAGTTCCCTAGGCATGGAGGAAGGAAGGAGGTAGACTTGAAGAACACGATGATAAGGTATCACTCCTTGGTGGGTGACGTCACTGATAGTGCTTCACCGACCTTTTGAGGGCTCCCATGGATTATGATGAATTTGGAAAATTTAAGTAGGTCAATTGAAATATGGTTGGAGGAGGGGAAAATTGTTGCGCGATGGGGCCACAATCCATTCCGATTGGAGAAGTATCAATACAGATCCCGATTTTACCAGTGAAACTTGTAGTTGGTCTTTTGTGAACCAGGTTCCCAATTCTGACGTTTTGGTCTATGCCTTTGATTCTCCAGCATAGCGCACTACAATTGTGATATCCATTAGAAAGGTACCTAGGTAGATATTGAACACAAATTTATGTCTGGTTGTTTCTTGGTAGTATGTTATGCTCGAATTTTGAAATGAAAGATGCTGAATAAAGTACCTCTTAAAATTGTAAGGTTGACTTCCTAGGAGCAGTGGGATCATTTCACAAATGACAAATTGAAAGTAATACTTCAACAGCTTTCAATATCAGTGTTTTATCATACTGCTAAAGGACTTCATTAATCCCTTCATTTGTGCCTATGGTAGGTTGGATTTCACTGCAATGAGGTATTTATTAAGTTTGGGACCGTTCTTAGAGAATACTTTCATCAAATTGTAATTAGTATCCAAAACTACAACATTTTGGTTGTTATCTTGCATTACTGTTCCTTAGCATGACTAAGAAGAGCAGGCGTTTTCGTGGTAAAATTGAAAGAATAGGTACCTAGGTACTTACAATGTTACTGTATTACCCTTACTACTTTTTGAGTCCTGTCCTCTATGAAAATGATTATTTTTATAAAATAAATGCATACATAATATACCTAATGTTTGTATTTGATAAAACTTACTATGATATTACAATGTGATTTTTCACCTTTCATTCTCAATGAAATAAATGATGGTGGGCTCAACATTTCTTGATTTTCAATTGTTCCTTTAACTCCCTTCAAGCCACTGCTGGAATAAAAATTATTAGTATGTCGCGGTTGGAAGGACCGGGTCAAAAACATTAAAGGTACCTACGAAATGGGTATCAGAAATCATCTAGGGCAGGGGTGCTCAAACGGTCGATCGCGATCGACCAGTCGATCGCGAGTGCTTTTTGAGTAGATCTCGAGAAGAAAAAAATTTTTAATAAGTAGGTAACTAAACTACAAAAATTTATTACGTAATAACGAGTAAATTGCAACTTATGATAGATCAACTGAAAAGAAAGGATCTGAAACATTTTCCGTCTTTGAAAGCAAGGATTCCTCAGTTGAATTATGATACGTATGAGGCTGAATTATCAAATATTTTGGGACAATTCGAAATGCGTTTTTATGATTGCAGTAAATTGGCAAATATAGCATCATTTATGAGTTATCCTTTTTCATGTAAAAACATTGAGGAATTAGCTACTGAAGTAGCAAGTCTGTTTAATATGAACTCATGTTCTGTTGAAAATGAGTTGGTGCAGATTATATCATATATACATCTCAAAGCTACAGCATCTGATACAAATTTCTGGTGTTTTATATCTGAAGATAAATATCCGAATCTAAGGCAAATCGCCCTTCAACTGACGGCAATGTTTGGGTCAACTTACTTGTGCGAGTCTGCATTTTCTGAAATGAACATAATTAAGTCAAAATATCGCAATCGACTAACTGACGATCATAACATGTCATCATGCTTGCGATTGGCACTCAGTGGTTACGCGCCATCTTATGAAAAGTATGCTGAGGACATGCAGTGCCACGCTTCAACATCCAAAGTCACTCCTTAGTTGAGTTTAACACCATATGTAACTCTTTTGTTTTGTAACAACGAATAAACTCGCAATTTTGAATAACTAGGAGTTTTTTCATTGATATTGTAGAGAAGAACTTAAGTAAACCTAACCCAAACCTTGACTAAAATAATGTAAATTGTGCGGAAAGCTAATATCTATATATGCTACGGTACACCCTACCTAGGTAGGTAGGGTGTATCGTGTATGTACGACAACCCTGCATCACACATACTTGCAGCCTCTCAGAGTCGATCGTAAGTAGTCTAAAAATATTGAGGTAGATCGCCAGCAGTTCAAGTTTGAGCACCCCTGATCTAGGGTATCTGGTCTACTTTATTGTCACGAACCTACTCCGTCCATTCAATAATATACGTTTGTGTACCTACTTACTACATTTATGGAAATATTCATAAGTAGGTCTTTAACCGTCTTATGAAGTAATGCTTGAATGATTTTATGACATTTTTCTTTAGTATAGACATCGATTTTGTGCAATCACAACAATCACTACCTTATTTATGACGAACGAAGTGAGTCTTGTAACAGTTCCAGTCGAAGGAACTGTTCCCAGTCGAGTCCAGTTCCAGTCGAAGGAACTGTTACTCAGAATGTTTCCAAAAGAATGCCTAGTTGGCCTGCTCCCCCTCTTATTTGATCATTCCTTCGCAAAAGTAAGAACTATCAAATTAACTATTATTCATACCCATTGATTTATATCTACAACCCTATTGCTATCCTCACCTACCTTCACCCTCTTGTGGTATCTTCTTACCTATTATAGGATTATATTCAATATATTTCAACATCAGATTAGTTGCAGAATCCTCCCTCTTCCTTGAAGCGCCACTAAAAGAAATTGGCATTATGTTTCCAAGTGAATAAATCTCGATCTCATTTAACAATCCTTAACCTCAATTAATAAATAAATATATATAAGTAATATATAAAATGGAGCAGAAACAAGAAATATAGACACGACAATCGCCAAGATCAGTCTTCACTTCGACTCTGTTTGTCAGTGTGCGTGAGTGTGTTTCGGTGCTACAGGCCGCAATTTTAGAACTATCTGTTTGAAAGTTGGTAGGTAGAGTATTTAGACATCAGGAAGTAGGTGTATGGTTTTGGTGACGATCCGACGACAGGAACTTGTCATCGGCGACAACAATCTTTGTCAAATCAACCAAAAATTGATTTCGATATCGTTTTCAATAGTTTTTCCCTCACAGAATCGACTGAAACCACTATAAAAGCTTTCATTTCAAGTTGTCCTTGACACCAATACGACGTCTTCATCACTACGTCTGTCATTGTCAAATCATCAAAAATCGAGTTTGTTAGCGAAGATTTGACATAACATCAAAATTCGTGTGGCATCTGGTGAGTAGACCAACTAGTTATTTAGCAACATGTTGAAGTCCGTGACGTTGATAGTAAAAATATTATGCGGTTAAAATGGAATGAACTTAGAATAGGCGCTGATGAAAGGTATTTCAATACAAATTAAACTCATTTTCTTTCAAAATTTTTTATTGGAAAATATTTATCAAACATGAAAATATACTACATTTCTGACAAATAAACTATAGATGGAGCAGAAAACAAAATAATAACACACCGTCAATAATTGTATAGAATCGCTGGGACTGGTAAATATTTCTAACGTGAAAGATGTTACAACCATTTCTAATAAGAAGGAGGTACCAACTTCGTAATTATATTTTGTTGCAACAAATAGATTATATTTGGGTAGATTGTTGTCTGGATCTATTTATTCTCAATTTATTCTGTAATGACATGCGTTTTTAATGAAGAGTAGTGTACCCTACGTTATGGTTTGGACGTGCAGATATTGAAGCTGTAAGCAATACTTGGTTTAAACAACCAATGTGTTTGAATGTATTACTTCATCATGTATATTTTAGGTATTCCTTATTTTATCATTCCAGTTAGGAATGCCTAGCCATTAATTTGCTATTAGGGATAACCTCATGTGTTTTATATTTTTTTAATGAAAGCAGATGAAATTACAAGAATATAAGTAGCTTTATTTCTATGATTTTCAAGTGTTGGAAAACAACTGCGCCGTTAAACTCTTACGTCTCTCTCCCGTGGACGGGACCTCATATTATTGTGACACTTCCCTACATGTGACGCCACATTTTGCCAAGACTTTGAAAAATCATAAAAAGCCAATCAACCTCTCACTGTAGGACAGTGCGGGTGGCATTCTCAGTATGAAATATACATTACTTTCATTTAAAACTGGTCACCGCAAATTTTTCTGACCTATGGTTGACCCTTTCCAAAGGGTAACCGGTACCTTCCAAGTGACATCGTTAGTTTGAAATCATTTTTCTAACTATTCATTGTTGTTTCTGACTAATTTGAATAACTGATTATTGTTGAATTCCCTTCATATAGCTTCATTTTGGAATACAATAGACTTTTTGAATAAATCACTTGGAGCTTCCCGTTTAGAATATTTCCATTGAAATACAAGTTTCAGCGGGTACCAACTTCTTAATTATACATTTTTACACTGTCATAATGGTATCATAACATTATCTTAAGAAGATAATTGTATGCCTACAAAGACTATGGTACGTATTAGAAGGAAAATGGAAGAACGTAGGTTGTGGAATTAATTAGTTGATTGAAGAAGTCTTTACTCAAGGTCATCAATTGCATTGATTTTGACACATTGATATTATAATGGAAGATTGTTATTGAGTAATACATTTAGGAAGACTTCATTGGCTGTAGGATGTTTTGCTCATAAAGAGCTTGGGATTTGGCCAAAGGCAAAATAATACTAAGGTATTAGGTATGACCTAGTGATTGACCGCGACATAAGCTGTTGGTGTAGGTAAGTTGGTGCTTATTAAAGGGAAGGTGGCTCGCAGCGGAGTCAAATCAACGAAAAAGACGGAGAAGAACAATGTAAGGTAGCAACAGAGGTTTCTGATCATTCTACTAGACTAACCTACATTTTTTTAGACGTTGAAAATGTCTAGATATGCTTTGTGGCAATACAGGTGGTAAGAAGAGAAAGCAACTTCATTTCCATGGTGAACTTGAGATAACTATTTTCGTCAGTCATCAATATTTGTAGGTACATCAAGCTCGGCTTGACTTTGTTTGGCATTTCTTATCTTGGTCAAATCTGGATTTTGCTATTATGTGATTTTACTATTTATGTGTACGTAAACATGTTGATTATAAAACTAAACTATTGGTACATGTTTGAAGATGATAACCGAATCCAAGACGGAGCAAGCTTTGATAGATCGATTTCACATAAATTCAAAAAACATAAAAAAAACAGTTCCAACTGCTTTTCAGTATTTCCTACACGACAAAAATCACCTACAGTAAAGAAAGACTTCTATCACACTACATTTAAATGCCGAGTCTCCTAAAAAGAAAAATTGAACATTGTAATACACTAATACGACCTAAAACATTATACTCCTACATAAGAATCTATTAATTTAAGAGTTTGCCTTCACTCTGTAAAATCAATTCAATAGGTAGGTACTAATTGCTCAATATATGAGGAAGTACGTTCATAAGTTAGAGGCAATTAATTATGACTCATTTAAACATAAGTATCTTTTTAGGCTCCAGTTACCTACGTTGGATTTGATAGGTACAAAAATTATAGGGTAGGTACCTAATGCCGTATTTGCTTTTACAATGCATTTTCGATTTGAATACGTATAATTTAAATCGATAATGAACAATTTGAAGCTATATAATTTCAAAATGAATGAAAAATTCTTATTAAGTTAAAAGGTACCTACCATCTAAAGAGATTTAATGGTGTGGAAAGTATTCCATTAGTTCCGAACCTCTGTAAAATAGTTGATTCGGTCTAAAACACGCCAAATTTAAAGGCGTGCTAAATGGCATGGTTTTATTAAAGTACAAAATACTTCATACTTGAAATGATGTGGCTCAAGTGTTCGAAAAATACATATATTTTAACAAATTCGCAATATTTGATATCAAATATGCATTTCTAATGAGATTGATAGGTTGGGGATTGACTGACTGCATGTTTATTCTGTTGGGAGGAGATATATTCGATTCATGTGTGGTAAAATGTTTTCAAAAATACAGATTTGTTCATGGGGTGTCTTCATAGAAGACGTAGCTCACAGGATCAGAATTACCAATACGCTGCACTAAACGGGATTTACAAATTGTGCATTTGGCATCGATTGATTTATTTTAGCGACTAGCATAGTACAAGTACCTACTAAATTTTTTCTTAATGAGCTAAGCTTTTTCTAAATATCGTTGTTTTTTAAACTTAATCCGTCATTTGATTTCCTATAATTATAGTTTTACTTTTAACCTCAATCTACGATAGTATATTTCTGTACAAAACAGGCTGTTCATTCAAAGGAATAGGTACCTACTAGGTTTCAGTTAGTTTTCTTTCATTCTGGTTCATGCATATAAATATTCTTAGGCATGAGTAATGCAATGCGACTGTTCCACAGAGGCGCTCAAGTACCTATATACAATTCTCAGGAAAATGTCTAGGTAGCCATTAGGCTGGATTAACGTGTATTTCCGCAAGGAAGAAATGTTATGATAGAATTATTTCTTCGGCATGTCTAACATCATTTACAAACAACTACTTCAGGTTTGATCTTGCTGGTACGACAATAGAATTTAATACACTTTTGTCCAAGGTGAAAAATTTGGAAGTATTTACTTTAGAAATTCGTCAATGTAAAGAGTAATAGCTCTGGTAAATGTCAAATAAATAAAGCGATATGTAAGGGTGACAACAAGTTTTTTTTACAATCGCTGCGATTTACATGATTGCATTGAGTACCTACCTGGGTAGTGGAAGATCCTCTATAGGTACCTAATTATGTTTCCAGATCTTCCCTCTAGATTATTAGTGTGCACAAACATGAGGTATTTATCGTGATTCACTCAACATAGTATGAGTGTTGTTGGAGTATAGTTTGTTGAAATTTTTGTTATTGCTGATTTAGCTTTACTGCCGCCGGACCACTGTCGTACACTAGTATTGTATTACATTGAGAAAACATTTGCAATCGAAGAGGTTTCATTACATTGGCCTCGGCAGCGCAGTGGATATAGCCGCGGTCTTTTAACAAGAGCTTTCTCTCTAGCATAAGAAAACGAATGAGTTCGAATTGTATCGAGATATCATAATTATAATTTTTAGGTCGTGACACAGGGCTCGCAGAACAGTGAGTTAATCTATAGATTACTTTCAATAAATTTTACACCAGTCAGTGCGGAAGCTATACCTACTGCTCACCCAATTCAGCTGGTGTTTCTTCAATGATTTCAATGATTTGTACAACAGGTATTTCAATAAAAGGAGTTTTCCGGCTTTTTTGAGTTTGATCCTACCTTTTGCAGACCACTCCGTTATATGCAATACTTACCTAATAATCTAAAATTAATCTGCATTTCGTATTTGCATCGTATTGTAATCGCCCCAAAAATTTTGACACTATAAATACGTCTGTAAATGAGACATGCTGTTAACGAATCAGCTTATTTAGCAATTAGGTATTAATTTTTCTTACCTAGAAAGGTACTATTCGCATCTATTTTAATTGTAGATCCGTGATTGATAGTGATAGTGAAATGGGCTTCACAACCTAATAAGAATAATTTCGTTTCGTAATCCTGATTATTGAAAACTATAATGAACATAGTGATGACGTGACTTTGTCACCTCATGGCGTTCAGCAAAGCTTAGAAGGGGCACTCGCCGGCCGGTCGAAGCCCACGATGTCATCCTGCTAATTACATCTAGTTCCAACGAGACTCGAGAAGTTTGCGTAAATCGACCCCTAGAAAAAAAAAATTTATTTTAAATTTTGCATTTTGAACACTTTTTTCCTAGCCAAACTATCGTACCCTCCATTCAAAACTACAATTACACTAGTACCTACATTGTTATTTACTGTTCATATAAGCAAGCTTTTGTATTTGTAACCAATACCTACTAGAAGAAGCGCGGTTTTTTCTTAAGTATTTTTGGGATTTTACCCTTTTTCAAACTACTAGGATGAATGATTAATGGGAATTTCAACATAAATATATTTTGGGGTGGGGGGTCGTCGTGAAATTTACGTCGTGACAGGAAAAGTGTAACGCGACACGTATAAACAAAAGATTTAGGTACCTACCTAAAATGTCTCTTGTGATTCGTATAAACGAAAGATTTGATGTACCTAGCTATCCTGGTGGTAGAAACAGAGAAGGAAGTAGTTTCTAGCGAAAAAACTTTTGGCTATGAAAATTCAGTGCCCTAAAACATATACACGATTCAATGTTTTCCCATGAAGTGGAGAAAATGAGTAGGTACCTACCTATTTTTGTCATGAGGATTTTTTACCTCTCAACTGCCATGGAAAAATGTGGTGACCCAGTTGATGTCCGGTTTTTGAGCCCTGGAGATCATAAACACTCCAAACTAATGTAGGTTTGTAGGTACCTAAATATATTCTAATGAATATGCTTTTTCAGATTGAAGCAACATAGCTGATTTTCGTTTTGTTCCAGTTTCTTAAAACCCTCAAGAAAAATAACCGCCTATTATGTGTATTGACTCTCATGTAAGAGCTGTCTCGTAGGATATTCTTTGTAAGTGTATGAACTCACAAGCAAATATGTGTTTGACAGTCTGCCGACGATCTGTACGGATTGGAATCGTTAGCCGACATAAACTTATTGTCTTCGTCTACAGCTATTGGGCAAATATTACTGTCCGATATGATCTCTATGAGTTTGAATATCTCCAATCGACGATGTTTGTTTGTGGTACAATGAAGACAGTTGTGGAACAAATCTTTTGGTAGTTGGATTAGCCGAGAGGAAAAACAACACAACGACATCTTTTGGTAGTTGGATAGATCTTTTGAAATGTTGTTAGTGTTTTATTGCAGTGCAGAAAAAAAAGTTTGTTAATGGAACGTTATATTTCGTGTGTCGAGTGCTGTTCATTATGGGAAGGAATAATTTTTTTGTCTCCAATTTTTACTGGGTACCTGCCCTCTTGTTACCTTACCAGTTTATCTTCCAAGTTCTTCAGGTATGTTTCTATCTATTCTAAATAACCCTTACACTCTGTATTTCCTTTACAGATACGATTACTCTTGACTGAGAGAGCTCTTGGTGAAGACCGTTTTGCGAATCGAGGGTGACAACTTTAGTGCTATTAATACAATTGCTTGTGGGTTTTATTTGTACAGAGGTGATGATGATGAAGTTTGGTGATTCTTTATTAGGATAACTGAGACAGGAAGAAATGAAAATGTAAGAAAATGAGACCCAGCGAAAATGCATGCTAATGATGCTTCAGAGAGGGCTTATTGTACGTAATGGTTGTGTGCGTTTGATCCTTCAGGGCTAAACATCGGGCGCCAACTGGGAAACCATGACAAGTGAAAAATCTCTTCTTATGTCAACATTTCTCATTAATCATTTCCCCTTAGTACTCTGAAAAAGGCTGAAACCCGAAATATAAGAAACACTTTTGTGTCTTGAATTATTGTTTTCTCAAAAGTTTATAAATAATGGAATTGTATAGCCACTTTATTGGACTGATTAAAGCCAACTAGCACAAAAATACATATCTTATAATAATAATAATAAAGTAAGAGTATTATCTTTATCTTATAAAGATAATAAAGTATCTTCAGAAAAAACCGCGCTTCTTCATGGTTCATCAGCTGTACTACGAGAACGAAATATGATATCGCCATTCTGACTTCACCGTCGTGCTCAGCGCTAAAAAATCTTGGAAATGAAGTTCCCCCCTCCCTTCCCCCTTACGTATGAAACACACATTTGAAAAAGTGTTGAAATCTAGGATTCGTTTCACAATACCTTAAAACAGATTTCAATGAAGATAATTTTCGAACTATCTGAAGTCATCGCAAAGCTTTAGTTTCGACAAAATCCGCTCTGTAAATGATATAAATATCAGGAATAGATCATACCTTGGCCAGCGAGGAAGATGGACCTCTGCGCAGCAGCGGGTTTGGTCCTGTGGCTCCTGCTGAGCCTCGAACCAGCGATTTGTTGGCACCTCTCGCCAACCCTCTTTTGGCACCAATCCACGGCACGTAGTCCTCTCTAGGACATGATTACGGATTCAAGTAAATGTCTAGTTTATTGATCGGTGATATTATAATACAATTCAATTGATCCCTTCCCATTTCAAATTTCTTTGGTGATACGTAACGTAAGTTTCTTTTATTTAGATAGGTACCTATTTGGTTTAGTGGTTTCTTCCTCTGTTCTATCTAATGACTGTAACAATTTTGTGTGGTTGCACTATTCCCTTTGCACGTCTCCCCATTTTATAGTTACAGATAAGATAATATCCAATTCTCTGAATTTCATGATGGGCACTATAATGTGAAAGGCTTAAAGGTTGTGAAAAGTTCAATTATCAACAGGAGTATTGGCAGTTAGCAGTGACGAGGCGTCCAGTCATCGCTAGATGTGGCGATGGCTAGCAGAATCTGAAGGCCATACTTTTTATTTTAATTTTGTAACCGAACGAAAGAAAAAGTTCTGGGACAGTTCTGAATTTTCCAAAAAATCGCGGGGTTGGATGATGCTGGCCAGACGGACGAGACAGAAACAATCTGAACAGGGGCATGGGAAGCGGTAGTGGTTAGGGGGGGAGGTCTTGTTTGCAAGGTCCGTCTAGATGCGCAAAGATCGGCGCTTCTCGGGTAATTTCGTTAGATATATATTTATGGACAACATTTTGTGATCACTACTCCTCCGAAAACGCTGTTCCGAAATGGAACCAACTTTGATATGATGTATTACCATGTCGGAACTTGTGCCTCGCTGACTTTGGTGAGGATCAGCTGACCACGAGCCGTAATATCAACCATAACGGTGGCAAAACCTAGCTCAAATCTCTCCTGTAGGACGTTGAAAATTGATAGGCAGCCTGTCTGGATGACAAAAGGCTGTGCAAAAGAGTGTGCTATAAGTTATGTGGTCTGTCTGATTACAATGCAATTTGATAGGGAGCCTCTCTAGGTCATCAAAGGACGAATGAAATGACGGGCTCCACCCTGAGCTCAAGTTGACCGATTGACGTGGCGTTTTTTGCAACATGCTCTGCTAACCAGCGGCGTGTAAATAGTAAAGCATTTTGTAAACAAATTTTCCAGTGATTTAGCCAAAATTAATACTAACCACGACAAACCTAGCGACAAATAATCACCGAAATTCGTTCAGTGAAACTTCCTTGCCCCTGGCAGTTAGGTGTCTTAAACTGGGAAACGCCAAAAAGGAACTTTTGAAAAAGCTGTGTGAAGCCTAGCATCAGTGAAGCTGTGGGTAAATTCAAAGGTATATACCATATTTATTGTTCACACGCTACGGTTAAATTCGCTAGTTGACTTTCGTTTAGTTAGTTCGTCAGGTCATGGATTGCAAAGAAACGGCGCATGGTTATATGAAAACATCACGACCGTACTGTCGTGCAGTTTAGTATACTCAGCCTCCTAGTATATTAGTATTGCCTCAGGCTGAATTCACACTGCCCGCGATGCGATGCGATGCGAAGCGAAGCGAATGGAGGCGCGAACTTCCAAGCGATGCGATGCGATGATGTATTCACACTGCTAGCGATTACAGGCGAGCGAATTAATTCAAAAACAAGATAATTTACAATGCACAACAAACTGGAGAGCGCAAAATCTATTACTCGCACGAATCGCTCGCTTCAAATCGCAACGTTCCTTGCGATTGCGAGAGGCCACTCGCACGAAATCGCTCGCAACCGCCCTCTACCGCTCGCAGTGTGAACACCCGTCGCCTCCTCCCATTTAAAAACCTTACTCGCGCGGCGTTTTGTCTTTTTCGCGCGTAATCGCATCGCTTCGCTTCGCTCAAATCGCGGGCAGTGTGAAAGCCGCCTCAGAGTCCACCTTTTGTGTCCAGGAGCCAAGGCCGAAAATAGGTAGTAATTTCAGGAGAAAGTGTGAGATTAGATTTTGAAAATTTAGACCGTTCTGAGTGAGAAAATCTTAATCTGCCATCTCGAAATTGGTGGAATACAAATCGGCGGCCGCATAAATATGGCTTAATTCGCCCATTTTAAAGTTTTCCTCTAATAATTCCTAAACCATTCATTCTATAGTAATTTGTATAAGTAGTAAAGTTGCAGAGCATAAAAATACAAAGCGATCCGATCCAAAAACCATGAATTATCTCCCAAAATAAGAGAATGTAAAACAATTGAAAATCGGGCTAATTTTGGGTCAGTCCTCAGTCTTTGGGGTCAGTTCAGTTTTTATTTTAAGCTTTGCATACAATGTATTTCATAACAATAGTAATTGCCTCCATAATATTATGGCATTAATAATACAAAGCTTGAACTCAACATTATAATCAAGGAGTTGTGGGGCGTGCGGTAGCCCCATGCCGGCCCCAGGCCCCATCCACAATGGCGGCTTCCCGGACCAGGCAACAGATGGGAGAGCCTCAATACCACCCCCCGGTTGTCGAGGACCAAGTGCTTCTGACGGAAACTAACATAATAAATTAGTTGGACAAATAGATCAAAATGATTTGTGCAGTTTGGTGGTCTGGATGCTCGCAAGCTCGCATCTCAAAAATACATCACATCAAGTAGTCAATCCCTTAGTAAAATACAGATTAGACGAATAGATCAAAATGACGTTTTAAAATATGACTTAAAAGATTTAAAATAATGACGTTTACGTTTAAAAACGTGTTTCGGAGGTTGAATTCAAATGCAAAATATTGTTGTTCCGATCCTGGGATCGAACTCGGGTCCCTAGTCATATAAGACAGTGACAATCTCTATTATACCACGGAGGACTATGGCGATCATCGAACAATCATAAAACTTTGCTACTCATTAGGGAGCTTATTTTCATTTCCGCTAAGAGCGCTTGGACCGCGAAAACCGGGGAGCGGGGAGACTCTCCTGGCAACTGGTGATGGAAACCGCCCGGTCAAACCGCCCGCACATGCTCATTGTGCCCCACACTTCAGGTTGTAAAGCACTTGTCGCAACAAAACTATACCATGACAACAGATCTGTACTTCTGAACAACATGGTACAGAGCAAAATTGACAGCAGATTAGATACTAGGAGTATGGACCTCCTCTGTAACATTTCAAGTTTAGACAAAACTGCTGAAGCCACAAACGACGGAAAAAACCACCAAAATTGGAAAAAGTGTCTTTCCCACGTAGAAAAGGAATGGCCGGATTGAAAGATGAGTTACTGAACTATGCTTTTACAGAAAGCATCATTAAGAGACATCGAAAGTAAATTTAGCCCGCTAGTGGGAGGTTATACTGTTGAGTGACAGGGGTTGTAGATATTCGCATTTTTGGAATTTTGTATTAGGTATCACACGGGTACCTAGTTACTTCATGAGATAAAATTTCATATTAATTGTAATATAATTTTCAATCTAAATTAGTCGGGGATCACATTTAGGCAATTTACTTACAGCAGTAGAGTTTCGTCCGGCCCTTTCAGCAAACTTGCGTCGGGTCCGTTGGGTTTAACAAGAAGCGGCGACTGGAAGACGTTTTTGGATGGGCTGTCGTTCTCATGATCGCTGCCACAACATATTTCAATATAATGAGAGCTAAGTGAGGTAGAAATAGGACTTCCCACTGCATCAACAGTATGTTAACATTGATGGTGTGACACAGTTTCGACTTCAGAGGTAAGTACCTATATTATTTCCGACAAAAACGCTGCAAATTCGTACCAAAAGATGTAAGTATTGTTATCTGTATCTATATAGGTTAGTACCTACGTATTCATCATTCCCGTTTACTGTTCGTTCATCCCCGATCAAGATCCATTGCACGGCGTGTGTTTTGTTCAGAATATGACCACATGACACGAGGATAAGACCAGAACTACAATTTCTGGACGAGAATTCGCTTGATCGACAAAGGAAACGGATTCTTTATAACAAGGCAATGGCTGATACAAAGAATAAAATAGGCACACCTATACGTACCTACGTATTGCATTTTCGGTATTTTACTTTGCCAATTTCCTTATTCCGAAGAAACCTAATACCTACCTAACCGAAATGTCTAATGGGGAAGTTTCTTAATCGTCTGAAAAGAATGTCTGAAGCCTGCCCACGATTGGCCATAAGTGGCTAATTTTTAAACATTCTTTTAAATTCCCAACTTCTAAAATAATTGACGCTTGTTTTTTAATAAATTAGTGAATGGTGTTAAATGAAAATAAAAAATTCCAGTCATGCAGCATGATCGTATGAGCGAATTTTCGTAAATTATCGTATTGTATAATGTTAAATTGTTTCGAAATTTGAGCTCTTGAGTGCAAGAGAATTGTCAATTGATAATTAAACGGCAAAAAATTATTCTAAATAATAATCTTATATTCAAATAGAGGTTTTGAATGTTTAGCTTTTTTTGCAGTTTTGCAGAAAGTACTGAATACTGAAAAATCAAGTTGGATTTTAGGAAATTTTCTCGCTTCCCCACTTTTGTGAGGAAGCGAAATACGTTTAGATGTTCTGTTAATGAAATTTTAGTGTCAGTCTACCAGCTTATGAGTAGGTAGTACTCAACTGATTCATTGAACCATCGATATTTTAAATGTGGACCTAACTGTACAAATTACTTTTACGTACATTCTTCGCGCAATGCCAATATTCTTTTCGTTTTGTATACTAGCTATGCCGGCCTTTCGGCTACGAGTGAAATTAGATAGATACAAATAAAATTTAGGAAGTCTAATAACCAATGGAATGAATGCAGATGGTGATGCTAAGGCCTGTCATTCTTATTTTGCTTTGACTAGTTGGTCCGTACCACTACAACTGACAACTTCCGTCTGTGGGATGAAGCACTTGGGGCCGGTCGGCTTCTTTCGTGAGCACTCGGGAACGATCGGCACTCGCTTCACAAGAGCAGCCAACGGTTGCCAACACTACGGCATCGCTCCGACCGGTAAATCTACGGATTTATCCATATATGCGAAGAAAAAATAGATTTATTGGTGAGGAGATTGTGTACCAGTCAATCCCTTAGTAAAAATGCAGATTAGTTGGGCATGTAGATCAGAATGATGTGTATAGTTTGGTGGTCTGGAGATGCTCGCAAGCTCGCATCTCAAAAATACATAACATCGAGTAGTCAATCCCTTAGTAAAAATGCAGATTAGTGGACATGTAGGTCAGAATATTTCGGGAGTTGTACGAGCAAAAAAAAAAAAAAAAAAAAAAAAAAAAAAGATCCATGCAATAAGATTTGAACCCACGACCTTCGTCTTTCACAACTGTTATCATATCTAATGAGCTACGACTCAGATCGTTTTGAGTTCCAATCACAGTAGGTACTAAACCATTCCGAGCCCCAAGTACTTCATCCCCCAGATGGAAATCAACTGACAGGCTGACAGCTAATATTTACAATGCACAGTGAACAACAAAGGAGTTACCTAGTAACGCAATGGGCTGTCACTGAAATAGGATGGTGCTACCTACAACTAGGCATCTACAGTTACCTAGTTGTTGCACCTTGAACTTCATGTTTTGATAGAACAACAAATAGGCAAGTCGAGTTGCCCATTTGTTGAGTTGAATGTTGTGTCTTATTTCGAGATACCCAATTTTGCTTTTGGCCTATTTGACTGTTAAACATGTGTTTTTTCGGGATATCCTTTCCTGCAACTAATCCTAAAGTAAAAGTAACTAATCCTGCCTTTGGTTCAAATGTTGAAAAAACTAAACATTTCGAGTTACCTAGTTGTTGCCCTAATCCCACGATTTGATGTCCCTATTCCACCCATGAATTTTACACGGAAAACCCCGAATTTCACACATGGAAGTACCTACAATACACGGAAAAATAGTATGAAGCCTCTCTCTAGGTGTTTTTCACTACTACCGAAGTTGGGTATTCGTACAATACCTAGGAGGATGACAATTTTTTTGTCTTCTGCAGATGAAATTTCAGTTAGCTTTTAGCGTTCCAAAGCTTTGTGCTCAATCATTTTGGTTTCACTTCCTGTTTTTAGTCAATCTTGTCTTTGGCAAGGCTATTTGTAGGTAGGCACTATCTAAATCACGATATTAATAAAATTTCTGGTGGTTGTATGGATTTGCACTTAGATAGGATCTAGCCTATAGACGGATCTGGGCTAGACCAATAGCAGGGTGTGCGCATGCGCAAACCTGAATTTAATAAATTGATCGCTCTCAACTGTTTGGATCCCGGTATAATTTTCTTCAATCTAATGATTATTTTAAGTAGGAAGGTATATTTAATCTTGAAATATTCGCTCAGCAGGTACCTACCTTTCAGAGGGCTTTTCACGGGTGATACTAATAATGCGGTCTGGTAAAAGTTACCGCAGGTACCTACCGTTAGGAAAATGGTATATAACAGGTAGGCAAGTACTTACTGATGTTCCACACAAATATTAATAACAGTAGGCACTTGAAAAGGAGACACATTCTTTTTTCAATGTGAAATGGAAACGAGCTACATTTTCAAGCAGAAATAAGAAATCGTAGTTTTTGATAAAATTTATCTATTTGGTACTTGTAAATTGACCAACAAAATTGGTAAAATTGGACCCAGTTATTAACTAGTGGTTTTCACCGATCAAAAAGGTATTGTTTCATTAATAAGGTAGGTATTGAACAGATAAGAATTCTGATTTCTACACAATAATTGATGTCATTATATCAATATCAGAAGTTGCGGGTTTTGAGATCAGAATTGGAACTTTTTGGAACATTTTGTGAGATCTGCTGATTTAGTTACTGACTTACATGTGCACATACCAATAATGTCAACGGAACTAATACTTGTGAACATTCGAAACTTAGTTGTAAGATAGATAGGAACCTAATAGATTTGTTTTTAATTATTATAATATATGTAGGCTGAGTTTGAGAATGTTCGGTATCTTAAAACGCAAAATGGAAATAGGGATGTGCTTTATTACTTACATGTGCTTTTCCTGGACTAATACTTGCCTATTATCCGGTCTGCCTTTGTGCCTTCTCTTTTGGGAGAATTTAGACGGAGTTGAATTCGGCGCGATGGGCACAGCTTCCGTCTTACACTCAGCGTCTTCTTTGATGATTTTGGGCTGTTCCACAACCTCTTCAGCGCACTCTCTTCAGGGACAGAATGTAAGTGAGGTGAAACAAGTACGTAATAGACGGTTGTAGGGCTAAACATGCTTTGTTTTGAAAAGGGGTGTTAGTGATTTTTGTTTGTTTGGTAGTTAGCATTCACATAGGTAGAGGGGAAAGTGGGGTAATATTACCACCTTATGGGAATTTCGCAACCGTAGCTCATATTAGTTTGCAGGAATCCCAAATTTCGAGGGGAACGATGAAAATCATCAAAGTTTCTAGTAGTTATTTAGAATTTATTTAGCAGAAAACAACAATTCACGAGATCCTTGTAAATGAAGGTATTACCTCAGCCTAATGGTACCTATGGTAGTACCGCTACATGGTATGGTTAATACCTCCATATTAATAGTGAGGTGAAATGGACTATCAATGGAACAGTAAGCAGGTATCTACTGTAGATAGGTAGCAAATTATAAATTACGATTAGGTAAAGCTTTACCTAACTATAAGTTCGCCGACCTATATTACTTTTCGCCTATAATTTATTCAGGTATAAAAAGATGATGAATGTTGGAAAAAAATTACACAGATTTACCATAGGATTTACCTAGGCGTCAGTCTACGTAAGAATTAATATTAAATATATATATAGGTATATATATATGCAATATATATATATACAATATATATATATATATATATATATATATATATATATATATATATATATATATATATATATATATATATATATATATACAAATATACAAAATCGAAACTCTAGGATTCGTTTCGGAACGTTTCAAAACGGATTTTGAAGAAGAAAGATTTCGAAAATTTTGATTTTGATTTTTTTTTTTTTTTTTTGGAGCCATTGCAATAACTTCATTTTCTACAAAAACTCGCTAAAAACGGATGAGAAAAACGAAAATATCATGATTTATTGGAAATAACCTCTCCATTTATCCCCAGCGTCATTCAATTTTAAACCTTCCAAGGTTTGATGTATAACTGGTCTGAAATCTGGGTCGAACAAAAACAAGTGACGGAAATCAGATAAAAAATGTCGATACATACTGATTTATTACTATCACCCCCCCCCCCCCCCCCCCCTCCCATTCAACTCTTTCCTTAATAAAATTTGAAACTCCTGACATTAGGTCGTCCCTCTTGAATACGAAGTCTAGTCTGTATGATCTAGCTTCAGAAGAACGTTCCGAAAAGGCTACGTACCACCAAATTAGCTTTACACTTATTGCCGCAAAGATGAAGATACCGACGTTAGTTTTACAAGATTTTCCACAAGCGCCACAAATAGGCAAGATACAAGTATTTCTAAGAGGAGGCGGCATTGCCTGTTCACCCCTACCCACGTTTACTAATATGGTTATAATTAAATGAAACTATAATGATATCAAGTTCTGCCATGATAATGGAAACAGTGTTGTGGCTGGTTCTGCCTGAAATCTGTCTCCGGAAGCATAGGAAATGATGCAACCAGGAAGCATTTATGTGATAAGTCTACAATATGTATAATATGCAGATAGGGACCTGCCAAAACTCGCAAACCTACATATTTGTTAGGAGCCGGCATTTTTTTTTGCAAAACAGGTTGGCTATACTTCATAGTTACGATGTCATCAAGCTTCCTATGTGATGTTAAAGAGAAAGTGAAGGAGATGCGTTTTCAAGACGGAAGCAGTAAAAAAACGGGATTATTGAACAAAGTGTGTAAGCCCCAGCTTGGTGGATTTAAATTTAGAAGATCAGTATGAAAATAACTCGCAAGAAGCCGATTAGTATCAGTTGTAATTTCAAATAAAGTAGTTAGGAAGGGTCCATGCAAAGTAGAAAATTACGGAATGAGAAATTGAAGCGAATGACGGATAATATGTCTTATTCACATACAAAAGCCACAGCCAGGTTCATTCAAAGTAATGTATAGCGATGTTCATGTACTATTAGGTATGTGGTTTCGCCGAAGGTCATTCATTTAGCTACGGGTCCGACTTGCATAGCCTGTAAGCTTCATGGATGAGTTTTTTATTCCAGGTGATATTAAGGGCGGTTCATGCTGTTAATTTACATTATCGTATAACATTATAGCACCTACCTAGGTGTGTACCTCTAATCGCCATCACAGATTCTAGAAAACTTATGGTAAACGTAATTTGCTTCAAACACAAATTCAATCAGAATTTAACCTGAATAATTTAGCCAACGAAGTAGAGCTAATGGTAATGAATACGACTAATATTAAAGGTCGAGTTTCGGTTAAATTTAGTCAGCCAATAAAATATTTGCGGACTAAGAGCAATAATTTTATGACTTTAATTTCAATATTTTTATAAAGATCTAGATGTTGTAGGTAACAACGGTATAAATTCATACTTTGGATTTTAGATATTTCGAAAGAAAAATGTTAGGTAGGCAATGATGATAATTGAATTTATTATTTATTTATTTACTATTTTGCATACCTACGCACGACATTAAAATTGAGTTTTACGGTAATATTTATCAACATTGATAACGTGGTTCTCCTTAAAATAAAGATGTAGGCAAAATTTGACTTTTTTATTAACGAAATTTCTCTTAATTTTACTGTAGTGATACTGACCTACAGCACTTGGATTCAGTGATGTGACCTAATTTTATTAGTTATACTACCAACGAAAAAATATCAAAAAATTGTTACTAACTTGTATGTTAATGTAAGAAATATTTAGGTGACATTTTTGCTTTTTAGTACCTAGACATAATATTTAAAATACTTATTTCTCGTCTAAATTATGGAGTTTAAGTTTCTAAAGCATTCAAAATATAGCTGTAAAAAATTAAGTTTTATACTATGCTCTGTCTTCCTCAAGATCGTTCAACGTAACCTCTGAATATCTTAATCTAAAACGTGGATCTATCTCTACCTCTATATCTATGTCTCGTTGGCCTGATGTTTCTCTATGTCTTGTCTATCTCTTCTGTCTAGTTGGCCCTACAGATTTTAGAAATTTCCTCTTTGCTCGTTATAGAGTGGAGCGTATCAGTTGATTTCATGTGAAGTTGATACCAAAGTTTTCATTTTAGATCTAGATAGTAGAAATAAATCAAGACTTTTAGCCCATCTAAGGAAGTTAGGATACTGACATTATTCGGCCAGTTTCGATAAGATTTTTGGAATTGATCAGACTAGTTCCAAAAAGGTCTCCAACATCTGTCAACTCTGTCATACCATTTATCGTGTGCACCTGGGCTGAAGTGATTTTGATTAAATACATGCTTCCCACGATCATTCAATTATGTTAAGACGTCCAGCACGAATGATAAAAATAAAGGTGGACGGCGGCGGAGCGGGAGTGATGTTCCCTCATGACGTCATTAATTTCTTTACATCATTGTTTTGGCCACTTCCAATCATCCGGCACCCATCATATTACACCCTTTTGAAAAGCTCTCTTCAAGATCTTTCTGCTGATGGAATAAGATAAAGTAGATGAAATCGTTCATTGTTGTCAACTTCAAATTGATCATCCTATACGCGCCACTCTTGGCGTACATTATGTCGATTGAATTTAAGGCTCAGTATCTGCTGAAAATCTACAATTATTATACAGTAGAACCAAACTAGAGCTACCATAACCCTATTTCTAGTTTATAATCCATATCAATAACGTAAATATCAACGTTTTCGTATATCGTTTTTCCAAAAGTTTTATTTAGTTATGAGGGTGCATTTGTGACTTACTTGGGTTTTTTGGGCTTCTCAGTCACCATCAGAGACAAAATGGTTTCTGCAGTGTCTTCGTTATAGGACGCGCTCTCCAATGCGATAGACACCACTCTCTCAGCAAGATCTTTGTGCTTTCTGCACATCCTTTCTTTTACTGTAAAATATGAAGATGAATATTATTCTAAAAGTTGGTAAAAGCTCTCGCGTGGTATTGATTTTTGTATCAAGGACGTTTCTTCGCAGTATCAAGGCTAAAATACGCGTGATATAACGACTGTAGTTGAGTAGTAGAACAAGACCATGTACGGAGTCCTCCATATCGTGAATCTAAGCTACCTAGTCTACCAATCTTTTGGTTTATTATTTTCAATAATAAACCTTTGTAATTGACAAAAAAATATAAGTTCTATATATATATTAAAAGAGAAAAAAAATTAATAATAACCCCCCGCCCCCTTCAAAATTAGTTGGTTTACGTTTCTAGATGCGTACGATCCGAAAATCGAATAGAAACCCATCCAAACCCACCAGGGGTGTGCCAGTAACATCGGCTTCGCGTTCGATCAACACTAAAGGGTAGAACCTAAAGGCTGAAATATTCAAAAATCGAGATGTTGAAATCTTTCTATGTAACAGTAATGATTTTTTGATTTTAAATTATAGGTATCCGCCCAAAGAATCCAACGAAATTACCTCGGTCGCTATGCGTTTATTCGTTTGCTTTCCCTGAGGGCTAAAGCGTCGACAAGAAAAAATCGTCTGCCAAGTTGAGTGGGCAGTATAGTTTCCTCACATGTTGTAACATGGACGTATTGAATAGTTGAGGAACAAAGTACGAGTCAAAATAATTGATAAGTCAACGTTATAAGAAAATAATTTTTGATTGCGCATGCGCACAGACTACTGTTAATCCAACGCCAATGAAATTTATATGGAAACGTCTAGGAGCTAAACCGCACAATCCTTGAAAATTTCATAAAAATCGGTTAATTAGTCTCGGGGTTTTGTCTGTGTCGATTAATTTTAGTTTTGCGCATGCGTTATAGTCATTACTCCGCCAATCGCGATATAATTCATAGGGAATTTTCCTGGAACATATGGGTACCCATCTACTCCCCGAGTATGAACGAAATCCAACCAACAGATGGTCAGAAATCGACGTTATAATAAATTAACGTTTGCGCATGCGCACAGACTTCTATTCATGTGACGGCAATGGAAATTATAGGGAATCGTGTACAAACTATCCCGGAAAATCCTTAAAAATTTCATCAAAATCGCTCCATTAGACTCGGAGTTATGCCTGACTCAATCGATGTTAGTTTCGCGCATGCGCAATGCTTATTACTCTACCAATCGCAATATAATTTATAGAGCGATTCCCTAGAACATATACCTAATTACCTACCGCTTTTGAACGAAATCGGACCAACAGATGGTGAGAAATCGACGTTATGAGAACTCGCGTTTGCGCATGCCCACAGGCTACTATTGATTCGACGCAATTAAAAATTATAGGGGGCCGTCTAGGGGCTAATCCGACAACCCCTGAAAATTACATTGGAGTCGGACTAAAAACTGGTATAGTTTTGGCGTGACAAGGATCGTAAGTGAATCGTAATCAGTTAATCATAAATATTATCAAAAATCGCCTTGAAAACTAAGATAATTGTACTTATCAGCAGATAATTTAATTCCAATAGAATTCTGACTTCCTAAAATCGAGTTTATTATAACTTCTGTATTCTATTGGGCTTGTGAAGCGTAGGTAGGTAATCACCTACTTCAATTATATTAATTTATTAAATTATTGATTAGTAAATACTTAGGAATTACTCTTAATTAAATTATTATTGCTACTCCAACAACAGAAGATTAATTACTTCCGAGTGTAGCAAGGTCGGAACGTTTTAGCCAATTTTCTAGGAAAATTACACTATTGCAATGAATCCAAAATTTTCTTTACGGAAACTCGTTTTGAAATTCCTTGATTTTAACGGTTTTTGATATGTGTACGTAAAGTTTGATGAAAAAGTTCTGGTTCTTTCCAATTAGCGCGCAGAGGGTCGTTGAAACTCTTCGTTTGTCTAAGCGTTACTCTTTTTGAGTAGCCTGTTTATTTTATATTACCGTAATATTCTCAGTTCTCGTGTTATTCTGATCAGCTTCGGAACCTCCGAGGCTAATTTCTTTCCTAATTGACTCACATTGATGAAATTTAATGGTGCTCGTTCGGGACACCTCAAAAACAATTACGAGGTTCGGAGGATCACTGAATAGCTTATGGGGCCTCTGGACTAATTCCTTTCCTGTTCGACCTGCCGTTTTACTAAGTTTTTTGTTTTGTTGTTTTGACATTTTTTGAAAAATTTTCAACATTCACCTACTATAAACCGTAAAATTGCGGGGTCCTGAGCTGTAAAGGTGTGAATCCTTTTGGAGGCACGATGCGTCAACTTTTGATCATTTACTAGATATATATGGGGCTTATTAATAATTATAGACCAATGCTCTGCGTAGAAGGGCTATCTAATACAAAAATAATAAACCTTTGTGTAATAATTTGTAGCGTTTTACTGAGTAAATTGTAAAAATCAAGCAGAAATATTGTACATTGTAAATCTAATATTCGTTAAACCAATGGCTGGCCTGCGGCAGCGCTGTGGGAAGTTTCAGAAATACGGCAACATTGAGGAATGGCGAGTAGGGAGGGAGATAGTGGATGTGGTGAGGAGATAGTTCAACCAATTGCTTCACAGCATCAGTCTTATGGATTAGGTACTCCTATTTTTCGCTCTTCAGCTCATTTCTTGCATTGTTCAAAGAGGGTGAATTTGATTGGTGAAAAGGTGAATTTGATCCGTAAAAGAGTAAATCTGATTTGTGACAGGGCAAATTTGACTTTAAATGTTATACACACAGCATCCACGCATGCCATCCATGATAACTAACTTACATGAATTATTCAACATACTTATTGATTTCTCTTCCGACGTCTTCTCTTTGGATGGCGGTGTAGGCTTCTTGGCTGCCTCCTCGGACTCCTTTTTCTTAAGGGACACCCTGGGCGGAGGGGTGTCTTTCTTATTGAATCCGAGATGGAGCAGTCGCTCCGTCGCGAACGTCACGTTGTTGTCCGCACTGCACAGGGTGTCGAGCAGAACGGTTTCTTCCACAACGGGAAACACACTTTTTAGGTACCTGCAAGAATCATGTTTATGAATTAAAACATACATTTGAGAAGAAACCCAAATAATCATTTCATTTGCTTTCCATTTACGCAATCTTAAATTTTAGCGAATCGTCACAAAAAACCGGGAAGACATCGAATGGAAGCCCCGGCTGATCGTGGAGAAGGGAAAGGGGGTTGAGAGCGAAGTGAAACTATTGCTGTAAACATCTCCTTTCTTACTTCCACAATGGCAAAGACAATCTGAACGGTTTTCCGTGTCAAAGATCAATTAGGTAGAGCGTTAAACCGATTCCTCATGGACAATTACAAGAAGTATTTAACCCGGCGTCGACCACGTGGGAGCAAGAATAATAGTCGCCCACGTGATGTCCACCGGGACCCCACTCACATTTCTGGCTGTGCCACCCTATTGTTGCATGGGACAAGCGTCAAAACATCATGCAATCAATTCTGAGGTGTCTACGAGGATAGTCTCCTAATATCGTGTCTATGGTAGCAAAGTTGCAGCTTGTAGCTCCGAAATTACATGGGCCAAAGAATTTCCTCATCTAAGAAAACCAAAAACGCAAGAGAAAGGAATACAAAGCAAAACGTTCAAGTCTTTTATTTATATCAGAACGAAATATAAACTTTAGTCAATTTTTTAGGCATATAAAATCTAAGAAGGCTCATTGTTTTTCAATAAAATACGGAACTTCAGCCAACACAGAACTTTTTCGAAAATTGCCTTTTCATATTGTTGGAATTACAACATCCATCAGCACTCCATGAAATCCATCCGGCAGAATCCGGTGTGGTGGCAGGACTGCGTCTGCCACCAAGCCAAGCGGCGAATCTCGTTTGGCAGCCATTCTCGTTCCTGTACTCGAATTCGACGGCCGTTGCAGTACGCTTTTACCATCCAGCTAATCCTAGCTAAATATCAAGCCATCTCTAACCATCTCTAATAATTACGAAGGTACTTAAATCCCTCTCATACTTAATTTTTCTATTGCCTGATATGTATACATGGCGGAGCAATTGGGGTTTGCTCACTTGTTGGGCTGTGCATAGGTTAAATTCTCGTTTTTCGGAATCAGTAATTTGTGACTTATTACTGAGGGTAATCGAACAGTTATTTTCTCTGGATATGGAATTTCAGAAAGTTACGATGAAAAAGTCATAATCCGGAGAAGTCACATAAAACGGAAATACGATTTTAAACGAGGTTATGAAGTTATTGAACTTGACATAATCGAAATTTTTGGGTTGACTTTTTCGTGAATTACGGAATTCAGTAAGGCTCGAGCATGAAAATACGGCTGTGTAAAATCCCAAAGTACGGAATAACGGTTTTGAATAAATATTACGATGAGTACGGATGTTCGAAACGAGAAAAATTATTTTCGAAGTAAATTACGGAATTTCTCGATTTTCAGTACAGCGCCATCTTGCATACTGTGACATGGCGAGATGAATTCGAAGCTGAAACCCTTGGCCCTCCAATAATACATCATGGTGGAAACTCTCGAGTGTGGATAAGTTTATTTATAAGTTTATTCTAAGTTTTAAACTAATGTAGAATTATGACGGTGTTGTCCACACTCAGAGTAAAATTACGAAAATACGATGCCAGATTGATGTGTTGGAGATGTCAATGTTTGACAGTCAGTGGTGCCAACTACGTTGGTTGAAATACGGAGGACACACGAAGTTTTGTTGGTAGATTACCATGTCTACGGATTTTTGTTTTTCGTTAGAATTCGAACGTCAGTTTGGTTGAATTGCGGCAATGAAGGTTACCATGGTTACCGTTAGCTCCGACTACGATTCGAAAATGTAGTTACTCAACATTACGATTTGATTTCGATATTTTATTCTATTGATTGAACTAATACGAAAAGTTGAGTATGTAACTTAGAAACAAGAAACATGAATCGGACGAGGAATTGGAGATATCAGTACTACTTACTGTGATCACTAATATATCTAGTTTTTACTAGTGTTAACATAATTTAAGCATAGTAGTAATCCTACTTATAATTAAGTTTATATTAATTCTGGTCGCAGTGGTGGACTGTTTCCTTTTTCTCCTTCGTTGTGTTGAATGTTTGTATTGATAATTCTTGCAAACGAACGTTATAATATCTTGTAAAGTCAAAAGATCGATGAAAATTCAGTTGAGCTGAACGGAGCATGGATGTTTATTCGGCTGCAAAATAAATTCATTGTTGCTTGCGAATTGTACCTAATATGAATACGATTTATACGGTTTTAATACGCTATGCACACCCCAACATGACAAGCCAAGGCTGAAATAAGGTGGAAACACTCATAAGAATGACGAAGTACGAAAGTTAGCTAGAACTTTGTGCGAATGAGCGAATTATTAATTTACGATTTACAGTTCGAGAATGAAATACGATTTAATAGTACGGCAGTGGTGAGCGGATTTGCAGCGGGATAGTCTTCTTGTAAGCGTGTCGCTGGGAGATTAGATGGTCGAAGGCTCTGTTACCTACGCACAGCGCGCATGTCTCGGAGGGACAGTACCTTCTCTAAGGAAGCGAAATCGACAGACAGGTAGCGGGGCATATGTGATAACCCCAAGACCGCACTCCAATTTATGCGTGGCAATCGAGGCGCATTCAAATCCTAACACCATGTTGATAGAACGTTATGAGTGATTCCACTAAGGCTTAAATAAATAAATCCGGAAATGATATGTGTTTTTAGAACGGAGTACATAAATCCGGATGATACGAAGTTTAGAGATGTGTTTGTAGAACGGAGTACATAAATCCGGATGATACTAGGATTAGGGATGGGTTTATAAAACGAAGGTCGTGAATTCGGAGTAACTCGTCTCTTGGTCTAATTACAGAGAACAATGAACACGGAAGAGATCAAGAGATTTATTAACGAGGAAGTCGAGAGGAGGGAAGTTGCGATCAGGGCTCGGCTTGAGACTGAGTACGCTCAAAGGTATGAGATGATGCAAAATCAGATCAAACAGTTTGCGGAGGAGTCTGTTCTGAAATTCGCGGCTCTGGCTTCGATGACCATGGGTCCACCTCCAACATCGAGGTCAGAGATGGTGGTGGAAGAGCAGGGCTCTGGTAGATCTGAGGATGCTCCTCGCACACTTGAGGTTCCCCTAGATAATCCGGTTGTAAACACAACGGCGAGTGGATCTGACTCGGTGGGCACTTGTGCCTGTAAGATCCACAAAGAACCCGGAGTGGCCGCAAGGCCAATTACGAATTTAAAGTACGGAGGCAATCCACTGAAGGAAGGGTCGATCGCCGTGTGGAAACGAAGGGTAATGTTGGATTTGGCGAGTGGTGACTATCAATTTCTCGTCGATCCCAACATAAAACCGGCAGTAAACTACACGGAGAGAGAGCTTCATCAGTTGAAGTGTATCGTACTCTCGTACATAATTTCCAATATTGATCATGGTTTGCAATCGATGATCAAAGATGTGAACGAGCCATCAATTGCATTGAGCATGATTGAGAAGGCGGTCGATCCGCCTACTCAGGCGAAGGAACATGCAATGCAAATCGAATTTGTGAATACTCGATTTAACCCGGCGCTGGAAACAGTACTCGAGTTTCAAAATCGATTTGAGGGTCTTGTGGAGGGTATTCGGAGGTTCCCTGAGGCTGAGCTGACAGATAGGTCAATCCGGAGAAATTTAATTAATGCTATCTCGGAAGCATGCCCCAGGATAGCTGAAGATGCACTCCAGGAGAACTCTAAAATGAGGGTTCGGGACATCTTTGATCGGATGTTCGCAATGTATGATATGATGTCGGAAAATAGTAGGAGAGAGCAGACTGTAGGAAAAGCCTTCCTTAGCAGGGGGCCTTCCTTCAGCAAACGGCGGAAAAATTCGACCCAATCCGGAGGGGGAAGTGGGGTCAAAAAGGCGAAATTGGTCTGCTATCAGTGTGGCATATTAGGACACACAAAGGCAGAATGTCAAAACGATAGCAAGATGTGCTATAACTGTGGACGGTTTGGACATCTGTCCATTGAATGTCGGCGTCCACAGACTGCGAGTACGAAGATGGCCTGCAGAAACAGTCGAACGAGTGACCCCATCCCCGTAATTAAACGAAGAGAACGAGCTCTATCAGCTACTAGGGATAAATCGAGGCCGGGGACTGGTCGTAACAACCCTCAAAAACGGAGTCACACGCCAGCGCAAAACCGGTTGACGACGGCGCAAAACCGGTTGACAAAGGCTGTGGCTCGTAGTAAGCGAGACGCAACTCCTCCCAGGGTGCAATTTGCGGATGTGGAGTCAGACAGTTCGGTGGGGGCAATTGCGACTCCAAGTACGGAGGAAAAACGGAAATTGTTGAAATTAGGTCACGGTGGATCGTTAATGACTAATCCGGAGAAACAACTAAAGGGAATTAAACGTAAACAAGATACGAATTTTGACGAAATTACAGATACTTGTTTAGGGGGGAGAATCACTGATCAACCCGGTGAAAAATCCATAAAAATTTCGGATACTAGTTTAGAGGGGAGAACTGACACTGAACACGGAGCAAACCCGGCTGAAACTTTACAATTACGGAATGACATAGGATTGGCATGGTATACAGGCTTAACCATGCCTCAAAGAAATATCTCGAAATAGCTGGTAAAGTTCTCCCTGAATTAAAAAATGTAAAATTCGGTGTAAACATTCTCGATTGTCCTGACTGTAAGATGGCGAAAGCAAAAAGAAAGCCATGTTCGGAAGTCAGACATAGGGCCGAAATACCATTTCAGAGACTGCACTCTGATTTAATGGGACCTTTAAAACCAGGAGCATTTAGGTCTCAGGCCAAATATATTGTCACATTTACGGATGACGCGAGTAGATATGCATTTGCTTACGAACTCGGAAGTAAAATGGGAGTCAATATGGCTTTGCTCTCATGTCTAAAAGAAATTAGAAGATTGACGGGGGAAACCACTAAGGTGTCAGAAATACGGACGGACGGAGGTTTAGAATTTAGAACGGAAGAAATGAAATTTTTGTTACATAGGGAAAATATATCCTTGACGGTTTGTGAACCATATACTCCTCAATTGAATGGAACGGCTGAAAGATTCAATTTAGAATTAGAGGAGAAAATCCGGGTTAACTTGATTTCATCAGGAATTCCTACTCATTTTTGGGCATATGCCATGAGACATGTCGTGCATATACACAATAGGAAGCCCAACAAATCGTTGGAATTCAAAACCCCGTTTGAACTGGCACTAAAACGGCTTCCGTCACTAAAATACATAAAACGGTTTGGCTGCGAATGTTATATTTTAGACACCCAAAGCACGTCAAAGTTCGCTCCTAGAGCTAATTTGGGTTTCTTATTAGAATGCGGTGAAACAGGTTACAATTTACTGCATTTCCAAAATAAAACGGTAGTGAGATCGAAACATGTAGATTTTGTAGAAAGTAGGACTTACGCGGATTATTTGAGAGACAAGTCAATTGCTAAATCGCCACTTGATCAAGTTGAATTTTCATTAGAAAATTCATTTAAATCCGGCTTTGAACAAGTGCAAGATGTCTCTGTTGAATCCGGACGAGAAACAGACAAGACATCAAACCCGGTTTTAATTCACGAAAATGATGAATGCGAATTTTACGAAGAATTCGATAATGCAGAAAATCTGGCGTTTCCTACAAAATTCTGCAGACGAATTAGGGGAGGACCCAATTACCTATTCACAAGCACTGGCTTCGCCAGACGCAGATGCTTGGTTAGAAGCAATTGAAACGGAGTTTCAGTCTTTGGAAAATTGCAACACCTGGAAAATCATTCCTCGAAATACGGTACCGAAAGGTGTGAGGGTAATGAAAACTAGGTGGGTTCACAAAAAGAAAACGGAGGCAGACGGTTCAATAAGATATAGGAGCAGACTTGTAGTAAAAGGCTTTGCCGATAATAATAAGTATGATATATCTGAAATCTACGCTCCAGTAGCAAGATTACCAGATGTCAAATTTTTATTAATACTTGCAGCCAAATTCGATTTAGATCTTGCTCAGTACGATGTGAAAACGGCTTTTCTAAACGGTTCCTTAGACAAACTCGTATATATAGAAATTCCCGATGGGTATGCAGAATACTTACAAACCGGTGATGATATAAAGAGTCATAGTGTATGTGAAGTACACAGAGCTCTTTACGGTCTTAAAGTGTCTCCAAGGAGATGGTTCATAACATTCCAGGAGGCTGTGGAAAGAATGGATTTTAAACCCTATCCTTCCAACCCTGCCTGTTTGTTTGGAAATCCGGAGATCAAATTGCTATAATGTTGTTATATGTTGATGATATTTTACTAGCAACAAATAGTAATCAAAAACGCAAACATTAACATCTATATTAGAAAAGGAATTTTCGATAACTGATCTGGGAGAACCAAGAAAATTCCTAGGATTAGAAATCATACGAAACCGGAGGAACAAAACTATCGGTCTTACACAGAGGTCTCACATAGAATCGATGTTAAAGAAATTTGACCCTCATAGTGATAGAACGGTGTCTACGCCAATGATTGTTGATAGGAATGGAGTCAATGAAAAATTGAAACAACACGGTGACTTGAATTCGATTCCTTACCGACAAGCTATTGGATCATTATTGTACATACAAGGGGGAGTCAGACCAGATATTTCATATGCTACTAATATTCTGAGTAGACGACAGTCAAATTTTACGATGGAGGACTGGCAAGCAGTAATACGGATAATGAGATATTTAAGAGGTACGAAAGATTTTGGACTTATGTTCTCCGATAAGGGGGATGGAATAGATTGTTACGTGGATGCATCCCTAGGACTCTCGGCCGAAGGGGGTTTCTCCACGACTGGTTACATCATTTACCTTTTCGGTAATCCGGTAGCTTGGAGAACTAAGCGTCAGAATCACATAGCTCTCTCCTCAGCAGAGAGCGAATTCGTTGCAATGAGTACGGCGTGCAGAGAATTAGCCTCAATACGTACAATGTGTTCAGAGTTAGCGGGGATCAAAATAATACCGACAATCTATGAGGATTCTAAACCGGCAATCCGCTTAGCGGAAGTAGATGATTCGTCTACTCTGAAACATTTGGTTAGGCTATCCTATCTTTACGTACGACAGGAGCACCGTAAAGGTAACATCATAATCCGGTGGATATCTACTGATGATCAAATTGCAGACACACTGACGAAGTCACTGAACAGATCGAAATTCATTAAATTTAGGAATTCGATGTTATTCCAGCACTAATCGGAATGTGTGTATGTGAATTGTACTGTTGCAGATCGAATTGAATGAGAAGGTTTCTTCTCATTCACTCCCTCAATTCTCACAATCATTACTAAACCCGGAGATACGCCTGAATACGGAGAAGTGCCTGGATGGAAGCTTGGAGGGGAGTGTTGGAATTACAACATCCATCAGCACTCCATGAAATCCATCCGATAGAATCCGGTGTGGTGGCAGGACTGCGTCTGCCACCAAGCCAAGCGGCGAATCTCGTTTGGCAGCCATTCTCGTTCCTGTACTCGAATTCGACGGCCGTTGCAGTACGCTTTTACCATCCAGCTAATCCTAGCTAAATATCAAGCCATCTCTAACCATCTCTAATAATTACGAAGGTACTTAAATCCCTCTCATACTTAATTTTTCTATTGCCTGATACATATTGCCTTTTTGCATGGTGCCTACGAAAGTGAATTTACATTTAGTGAGCACCTCCGCTAATACGTATAACGTGAACCAATTGTTTGCAGTCACATTGCGATTGGTATTTTTCATGTTTTCACAACAAAGAACTCGTCGGACACTGAGTCCTCGTTAGGCAAGATTTCGTCCTCCACTTCACAGTCTACTAGTATGGACAAAAAACGACTGATTCACATTCCCAGTTTTTTCCATGGTTCAAACAGGAGAACTAAGTAACCACTACGTATGTATGCTCAAACGATTGAAAATTAAAACAAAACATGTGAGTGAATGTGCCGAAATTTTTTTTTCACGGAAGTCCACGTGGGGTCTACTCAGACCCCAACAACGATTTTCATCAAACAGAAATGAATTCAAAAGGTACACTATCCTGGAGGACCATTGCTACCTCGCCATCCTCGGGAGCAGTACTGAGTAGGAAGCTACTCGAGGAGCGGGCAGTGAGGGGCAAAGTGGCTATAAGGGAGGGGGGGAAAGGTGCGCATGGGGTCCACCTGGACCCCACGTGGTCGACGTTGGGTTAAGTTTCCTTTCTCAACACCCGCCTCATAGCGTTCATTTGTAACTGCAATGAAATCAATTAAGTGGATGAGCATTAACAGGAAAACTTCTGAAGGAGAATATTTTAATATGAACCAATTTCTATTAATCCCTTCGACTTTTGTTGTTATGCATTTTCTGCATTAATGATATCCCTACTATTTTCTATTGTTTATTATATTCAACGCTTCATTTGCCATTGGATGTGTTCCCAATTCACTGGAAAAATAACACGATGATGGATGATGGAAACTGAGATGAGGTTGAAGTTGAAGGAAAATAGAGTCGTAGAAATACAAGATGGCGAATATCAGGATCAGCGAAGAGAAACACTATGAAACACTATGCTTGCACCGTAGTAACAGCCAGCGTGTTAGCAGAATTTTGATTTTCCCTAGATTCACGTACACCGTATTAGAACACCGTAGTAACCAGTAACTCTGTTCAAATCTCCCGTTCGATTTCGCAACGTTATAATACACCTGATAATCACCTGATAATTCCAATTTGACATTATATCCGCTGATATTTACAAGGCAATTTTTATGTATTCCAGTATCACTATCTACCGATTTTTTATCAAGGGAGAAATTAAAATGCTTGATTTCCCACCTACCTTTTTTAGTCTAAATTTTAATTTCTCCCTTGATGGGAAAAACAAAAGATCATGGATATGTCTAGTACCTACTGCTTACCAGTTGGTATCTACTACTCAATTGTATACCAACCATGTAGTGCCTTCTTTTCACAAGATTATTCCATTATGGTTACAAAACAATAATAGTTTTTAACTTAGAGTAATAAATCAGCATTCCTTGACACTACAATGGCTTAGAGGTCATGAAATGTCGTGGTAAAATGAGAGCATTCCAAAAAGTGGCGAACGATTTTCCTACCATGAAAACTATGGGAGTTACTCTTCCCTAGTAACGTCTTGGTTGTACGTGAAAATCAATAGAAAATGTGCCGGTCGGGAAAAAAAGTGTCGGTCTGGAAAAACTCGGCGCTCCGCGCCTCGCCAGGGGGCAAGCCCTCTGGACCCCCGGTTACCTCTATTTACATACTTCGGACGAAATTATTGAAACACAGAATGTGTTTGCGTTGTCGCGCAACCAAGTGACAACCAAACAAGCGTCATTGTTTACTATTCATTTACCATTCATGCTCATAACTCAGGTTGATGGCCACGCACTTCACAGTAGTTAACATAATATGGTTGGATAAATCAGGAGCTTTCCAACGAATGGTGAACGATTTCTGTGCGATTAAAATTGCGGAAGTTCCATTTCCCTACCAACGGCTCGGTTGTACGTGAAAATCATAAGAAAATTTACAAGCGGTTGCAATCATGTTGACAATATCAATTATTGAGAATGATCATCTGTGTGTAAACAATTGATTCAAATAACCATGCTCATAACTCAGGTTGATGGCCACGCACTTCGCAGTAGTTAACATAATATGGTTGGATAAATCAGGAGCTTTCCAACGAATGGTGAACGATTCCTGTGCGATTAAAATTGCGGAAGTTCCATTTCCCTACCAACGGCTCGGTTGTACGTGAAAATCATCACCGTCACACATTTCGTTACCATCCCGCGTTCCATTTTCGGCTAGTTAGTCCATGGCTAAAACACATTCTGTGTTAAAAAGTGTCGGTCGGGAAAAAAAAGTGTCGCGAAAAATTCCTTGACCCCCAGCCAAAAGACATATCCATGTCAATAGAGATTCCTCAAAATTTTCTCCATTTAAATCAGTTTTGAGGCATTCAGAAATCATTCCAGGATTTTAAAGCTTTTGGTTTATTGTTTTCAATAATGAACCTTTTGTAATCGACCAAGAAATTTTTTTGTTTACCCCTCTTAAAATGTGTTAGTTTACGTTTTAGGAAGCGTAGAATCCGAAACGCTGCAAAATATTACACAAAGGTTGATTATTTCTGTATTAGATAGCCCTTCTACGCAGATCATTGGATCTATCGGATCTATATTAATAAAATCGTATGTCTGTCTGTACATTGATTAGAATCATGAAATTTTGCGTTTCTTTCACATTTCATGCTATTTGTAGACGATTGTTACCATTTTCTCAATTTTTCTCATTCTGTCTGTCTGTTTGTTCTTATGTTTGTCCACTTTTCACGGCTATAGAGGTCATTGGACAACTGATACGAGTGGGAGGAAATGTCTATATCAGTCAAACTTAAATTACAGGCTATTTGAAGTTTTTGAAATTTGAGCCATAGGAGGTTTTTTGGGGAGGGGGAGAGGTGAAATGGGGTATCGGACACCATTGAACGAACTGGGGACCTGATTAGGCGAATATGTTTGGACTATTCTAACTTAAATCAAAGGCTACTTGAAAATTTTCAAATCGTCGAGTTCTTGGAATGCTGTGGTTGGCGATTGATGAGGATCCGAGAACCGGAAAACCAATCTTCTCCGAATATAGCACATTACGCTATTAGTACGAGATATCTGAGAGTTCCTAAAGCGATAGGGAGATAGAGATGAGGCACCTTATCGTGAACGTAAAACACTACTGCGCATGTGCGGGGAGATGAGGCGCCTCATCTCCAATAAGAAAAATTTATTTCACCTTAACATAAGACAATTTATCTTGAACCAACCTATCTCATCTCTTCCACCCTATCGCAAAGCAACATTACACATCGATAACGGTGATATTAATTTCTTGTTCGTATTCCTGATTCATGAGAATTATATTAATTTTCTTGTTCATTAATTTTCAAAATCTACCGTCACGAAGCCTTTTCATGAATAAGAAAAGAACCAGGAAACCTAGAAGTGCTGGAAACTGAACACACGGGATAGGCAAGAAAACCCCCTGAATGGTACAGCGTTACTTGAAGATAAGTAGCGTCACTTTAAGGTAGGACACAAATACGATCCTTTTGACTATCAGGTTAGCATCCATTGTGGCTCGTCTGAGATGATAAAACCCCCAAGCACCTTATCCCAATGACTTATCGTTAGGAACTCTCTAATTTTTATGGTACTGTCACACTCCTCTCTCTCTATGTAGCGCGGATTTAGGCCCCATGGCACCTCTGGGGAGCGACCGAAGTCTGTGACAGGTATGCAACAATGAATCACAGCCCTATTTTGTGTACCAGCATGTCGACAGATATATTAACCGCTGTTCTATTTTGCATTCTATCATTTCGACTTGTACTTTGTTCTTCAATTAATTCTATGCGTCCAAGTTGAAATATGTGAGGATGCTATACCATCCACCCAACTTGGCAGATGTTTTCTGTTTAGACCGAACCCATTGTAACAAACATTTTATTATGATTTGAATAAATTTGGTTGATAGATTTTTGTATGTCTCTCACACTTATCAGACTTCATCCGTGGAAATACAGGGTGATTCCCTCGCAGATGCAAAAAAAAAATTTGGGTGAAACTACATTAAAAATGGAGTAAAATGCCGCCAACCGCATATTTTTATCTCAATCCGTACTCGAGATATGATTTTTTAAAGGTTTTTTCAGGAATACCGTGTTTTTTCATTTTAAACTCGGATTTCTCCACTTTGCCTCATTTAATTTTAACTTTCAACCTCATTTTCGGTATCAGCATTAAATTTCCTATTAGAATAGTGTACCTACTTGGGTTCTTAAAAAGTACCATCCGAAGACCCTCACATCAGCTCAAACATTGACGATTTTGAAAAAATAATATTTCTGAAAATCTTTAAAACTTTACTACTCTTCTAAAAAGAATCCTGGAAACTGGCAAATCTCATGAAAACTGCTTCATCTAATATGCTTTCCAACGGTATTATCAATTTTACTTTTTTATATTGTTATTTAGGGGAGAAAATTATGTTTTAATGTTAAAAAATGTGGGTTTTTCAATGAAATTGTTGGTTTTCTCGAAAGATGACCCTCCATGAACCAACGAGTATGGGGTCGGTTTCTATGTATTTTTTCTCGCTGGATTAAATGGAAACTCTTGCAGATCTCTCAACTACGTTATAATGGAGTTTTACACTTTGATTAATTAGTTTTACCCCATAACACACATGCATTTAATCGTTACAAACAAACTAAACATTTGCGATTTTAAGTGTAAAACTCGGAGTTGGAGAGATCTACAAAAAAATGTTACCATTCGATACAGCGTGAAAAAATACATAGAAACCGACCCCATACTCGTAGGTTCATGGAGGGTCATCTTTTGAGAAAACCAACAATTTCATTGAAAAACCCACATTTTTTAACATTAAAACATAATTTTCTCCACTAAATAACAAAATAAAAGTAAAATTGATTACCGTTGGAAAGAGTATTAGACGAAGCAGTTTTCATGAGATTTGCCAGTTTCCAGGATTCGTTTTGGAAGAGTAGTAAAGTTTTAAAGATTTTCAGAAATACTATTTTTTCAAAAACGTCAATGTTTGAGCTGATGTGAGGGTCTTCGGATGGTACTTTTTGTAGTGTTAGCAGACATAGTAGTTATTAAAGACCTGACAACAGTTGTTATTAAACAACAATTCACAATAAAAGTTCAGTTCAGTTTTTACCTTGGAAAAGTGTAGTGCGTTATTTGTATAATATTATTTCCTAGTGTTAAGTGCATGGTGTCAGGTGTGTTGACGAACTCTTAATAATGCCTAAGAAGAAGCATCGAGGAAGGTAAAGAAGGTTGAGGACGAAATAGAGGTGGACCAAGATAACTCCCAAGTTCAAGACCTCTTGTCAAGAGGTAATGTAAGAAAAGTTTTGAGTGATGCCATGAAGGCCCTGGATTTAATGGACGAGCTGGAGCAGCAGTCAAAGGTTACACCTAAAGGTGAGCGATTCCAAACTCCAAATGTGCCGGGGAAGGTGTCACTGGCCCAGGGGGCGAGGGAACATCCGCCTTTTAGATCTTCCTCTGGTAATTTTAATGCCGATGCTGATAGAATACCCAATCGAACAACCCAGTATCTCCCTTCAACTGGAACCTTAAGCCTTTTGCCACCAGATAAGTTTGATTTCAAAAATCCTGCTTTGTGGTCCCGTTGGATTGTACGATTTGAAAGATTCCGATTGGCTTCAGAGTTGTACTTAAAACCTGATCTACAACAGATAAGTACGCTACTTTATACCTTGGGGCAAGAAGGCGAAACTATTTACCGCACGTTCAACATTCTTGAAGAAGCGTCGCTCAGATACGAAGACGTCATAGATTATTTTGATCATTATTTATCCATGAAGAAAAATATCGTGTACGAAAGGGCCAAGTTTCTCAAGCGTCGACAAGAAGCTGGTGAGCCAGTTGATAGTTTTATCAACGATTTGTTCAAATTAGCAGAGAGTTGCGAGTTTGGTCAGCTGAAAGATAGTCTGATAAGGGACCTTATAGTTATTGGCGTGAACAATGCAAAATTATCGGAAGGTATTCAGATGGATGAAACACTCACTCTTCAGAAAGCTATAAATAAAGCACGACAGTCCGAGGCTGTGGCAAAACAGCAATCCGTCATTAGGGAGACTGGAGTTAAACAGTTTCCTGACGAAGTAGAGGCCGTGAAGGCAAAAACCTCTTTTAGTCGTAATCTGGATAGATCTTTCAGATGCCGGAAATGTGGAAAATCCCACATACCTCGGCAATGCCCTGCCTACAATGAGCGTTACTCGAAGTGCAAACTTTTGGGTCATTATGCTTCGTGTTGTTCCAAGAGAATGGAGGTGAGAGAGATTCGAGAGGGAGACGAAGACTTTAACTATTTGGGAGAAATAAGTGGTAATATGGATTCACACTCTTGTCCTACAGTATTGGTACTAATAAATGATAGAGAAATATCTTTCAAAATGGACTCGGGTGCGGATGTTTCTGTCATGGGTAGGCAAATGGCGGATACCCTAGGTCTGCAGATCCACAGAACAAATAAAATACTATATGGACCCGGTAGTACCAAACTTCATACTGAAGGGGTTTGTTCAGCGAAAATCCAGTATAACGAAAAGAGGTTGGATGAAGACATTTACATCTTGGCAAGCCAACATACACCACTCTTGAGTAGGAACGCCTTGCTGAAGCTAGAACTCCTGTCATTTAATGTGAGTTTGATTGATGGGAGAAGCGTGGAACAGATGTATCCCAAAGTATTCGTTGGAATGGGTACCATGAGGCATCCATACAAGATTGTACTTCAGGAAGATGCACGCCCATACGCGGTCATGTCACCTCGTCGAGTGGCAGTTTCGCTGCATGAGCAGGGCAAAAAGGAACTGGAACGAAATACGACGAAATATGCAATGGAAAATGAACTTGTATTTTTCTAATGAAATGCACGGAATCACAACTTAAACTAGACAACAACATTTTTGTCGGTTTCCGCGTCCCTCTCGACGCGCACACATGTGTTTCCAGCACAACACTTCACCCATCCGGCGGTGAGACTGGAACGCCTGCATAGGGCGTGAGCCGGTCAATATGGACGACCTTCGGCGAGCCTGTCCTGCGCCGCACACGCACCACGACATCGTTGATTCGGCTGACCACTGTGTAGGGACCCTCCCACGGACACATCAACTTCGGGTTCCTACCTCTGGTACGTCGTGGATTATGGAGCCAAACGAGATCCCCTGTCTGGAAGTTTCTGTGGTGGCAGTCCCGGTCGTATCGACGCTTCATCTCTTCCATTTTTCCTTTGAGAGTGTCCCTTGCGATCTGATGTGCCGTGTCCAGGCGCCGTTGCAGCTCAGCGCCGTACTCTCTGACCTCTTGTGCATGTGGTGGTCGTCCGAACAGGAGGGCCAGTGGCAAGGTGAGCTCCCGTCCAAACATGAGGTACGCTGGTGAGTACCCTGTGGCAGCATGTTCTGAGGCTCGGTACGCCAGCAGTGCAAGGGGGAGCTTCTGGTCCCAGTCACGTTGGTGATCAGCAATTAGTTTGGCGAGCCATGCATTGAGGGTCCGGTGGAACCGTTCAGCTTGCCCGTCACTCTGTGGGCGCAGGGGCGTTGTTCGGGTCTTCCGCACCCCCAGCTGCTCAAGCACATTCTTGAAGAGGGCAGACTCAAAATTTCTTCCTTGGTCTGTGTGCAGTTCTCGTGGGACCCCAAAACGTGACACAACCTGATCAACAAAGGCCTGCGAGATTGTCTCTGCCTGCTGATCTGGGACGGGGATGGCTTCAGGCCACTTGGTGAAGTAATCAACGATGGTCAAGATGTACCGATTCCCACGATCTGTGGTGGGCAGGGGCCCCAACACATCTACTCCAATCCACTGAAAGGGGCAACTTGCTGCATACCGACACAGTGGCGCTCGTGTTGGACACCCTCCTCCAGTCCGGTGACCGCATGTGTCACATCCTCGTCACCACTCACGCACGTCCCGGTGGATGCCTACCCAGTATGCTACAAGCCTCAGGTTGGCCAGGGTCCTCTTCTCGCCATGGTGGGCCAGCCCATGTGCAGTCTTCAATGCAGCCTCCCGCTCTGCCTTTGGAATAAGTAGCTGTAGTTGCACAGAACGGCCATTCGCTGATTACATACACCACTCTTGAGTAGGAACGCCTTGCTGAAGCTAGAACTCCTGTCATTTAATGTGAGTTTGATTGATGGGGGAAGCGTGGAACAGAGGTATCCCAAAGTATTCGTTGGAATGGGTACCATGAGGCATCCATACAAGATTGTACTTCAGGAAGATGCACGTCCATACGCGGTCATGTCACCTCGTCGAGTGGCAGTTTCGCTGCATGAGCAGGTAAAAAAGGAATTGGATCGAATGGTCAGTGAAGGGGTGATCGAACCAATCACAGAACCAACAGATTGGTGTGCTCCAATTGTGGTTGTACCTCGAAAAGGAGGTAGGATTCGGCTTTGCGTAGATCATACCAAGCTTAATCAATATGTCAAAAGGGAACAGCTCCAACTCCCTTCAGTCGAAGAGTCCCTGTCCAAACTAGAGGCGGGGAAGTTCTTCAGTAAGCTTGATGCAGCAAACGGGTTCTGGCAAGTTCCCCTGGAAGAATCTTCTTATAAATTAACTACTTTCATAACCCCTTTTGGCCGTTTTTATTTCAAACGCTTACCCTTTGGAGTCTGTTCTGGCCCCGAAGTTTACCAAAAGAGAATTAGTCAGCTACTTACAGGTATGGAAGGGGTGGTGAATCAAGCTGACGATATACTTGTGACCGGCAAAACAGAGGAAGAACATGATGAAAGGTTGTCACAGGTACTTAGAAGGTTAGAAGAGAACGGGGTCACCCTCAATAAAAGCAAGTGTGCCTTTGGTTTAAAGAGTGTCACCTTTCTAGGTCACCTAATAACAGATAAAGGGTTGAGCCCAGATCCAGAAAAAACAAAAGCAATAGCCAATATGAAAGCACCTGAGAATGTTTCAGAATTAAGACAATTTTTGGGAATGATTAATCAAATAATGAAGTTTGTCCCAAATCTTGTGGACAAGACAGCCAGCCAATCTCCGCTGCCTACTAAAAAAAAGTTCTAATTGGTCTTGGGAAGAACCCCAAGAACGGGCTTTCAATGACCTTAAAGCAACTGCTCTGAGTCCAAAAGTCTTGGCCAGCTACAGAACTGAAGCGGACACTCGGGTAACAGCTGATGCGTCATCCTATGGCCTTGGGGCTGTAATCGAGCAGAGGGATAATGAAGAATGGAGACCTGTTGCTTTTGCGTCAAGAAGTATGACGGAAACTGAGACTCGTTATGCCCAGATAGAGAAAGAGGCTCTGAGTCTGACGTGGGCATGTGAAAAGTTTTCACATTTGATTCTTGGACGGAAATTTCAGCTGTATACTGATCACAAGCCTCTAGTGGAAATATTGGGGTTGAAACCGATTTCAGATCTATCGGCCCGACTACAAAGATTTCGCTTGAGGTTGCAAATTTTTGATTACCACATTGTTTACCTACCTGGGAAGGAAAACCACACGGCAGATTGGTTATCCCGCAACCCACAAGGTAGAGAAGACACTGTCAGAGAAGTGGAGTTTAATGCTGAATATGAAGAAGAACCCTTTGTCCGAAGCATTGTTGAAGCTCTTCCATGTTCAGACCAGCGTTTGCTCCAAATAAAAGAAGCTCAGGAAGCGGATTTGGAATGTCAAGTTTTGAAGAGGTCAATATTGGAAGCCAGCTGGAACAAAAGCAGTGTGTTTTGGAAGTACCGCAATGAACTAGTGTTAGAAGATGGCTTTATTGTGAAGGGTCGACGAATATTCATACCAAGAGCTCTCAGGAAAGATATTTTACAGAAAATTCACGAAGGGCACTTAGGGGTTGTAAAGTGTCGGCAGCGAGCACACGAATCTGTATGGTGGCCTGGTTGTTCTACAGATGTAAAGTCTCTAGTGGAAAACTGCCTAGTGTGCATAGAACATAGACAAAATAGGAGAGAACCTTTACTTCCGACACCTCTTCCGAATGAACCATGGTGTTTAATCGGAGCGGATCTGATGAAATGCAACGACAAATGGTACCTTGTCGTTCAGGATTATTACTCCAGATTCTTAGAAGTAGTTCAGCTCAGGACGTTGACATCTAATGAGGTAATCGGAAAATTAAAAAACATCTTTGCTAGACATGGCATACCCCTTCAGGTTCGCTCAGATGGAGGAACACAGTTCACCTCGGAAGAGTTTGTGGAATTTGCCAAACAGTATGGGTTTCAACCAGTGACGAGCAGCCCCCATTTTCCACAGTCAAATGGGGAAGCAGAGAATGCAGTGGCCATCGCCAAAAGAATCCTGATCAAAACTCCTATCCTACAGAACAACGGCGTTAGAGTCAGGATTATCCCCAGCTGAATTGTTGTATGGAAGGAAGCTTAGAACAACATTAGCATCCCTCAAAAACTTTGAAAAAGTCTCCGATCAGAAAATCAAACAATTTAAAGAGGAAGATATAAAGATAAAAGGTCGGACTAAGCGGAACTTTGACAAAAGAAGAGGTGTAAAGGAGTTGGAAGAATTGGAGATAGGAGCAGAAGTATGGGTGAGAGATTTGAAGAAAAAAGGAAAAATTAAACAGAAATTGGAATACCCACGATCGTACCTAGTAGCTCTGGAAAGTGGATCAGAAGTAAGGAGGAATCGTTGGCACTTGATGATGATACCGAAGGAACAGGCAGAGGAGAATACGACAGGAAGAGGAAACGCTCGAGACAACCGTATCGGAAGAATGGAAGAGGGCCAGAGACAAATAAGTAGAAGTGGAAGGGTTTCTCGACCACCGTTAAGATATTTGGACCATTGAAAAAACTATTGAGAAAAGGAGATGTAGTGTTAGCAGACATAGTAGTTATTAAAGACCTGACAACAGTTGTTATTAAACAACAATTCACAATAAAAGTTCAGTTCAGTTTTTACCTTGGAAAAGTGTAGTGCGTTATTTGTATAATATTATTTCCTAGTGTTAAGTATTACTGCACTTTTTAAGAATCCAAGTACAATATTCTTATAGAAAATTTAATGCTGATACCGAAAATGAGGTCAAAAGTTGAAATTAAATGTAGCAAAGTGGATAAATTTGAGTTGAAAGGGAAAAAACACAGTTTTCCTGAAAAAAAAAACCCTAAAAAAATGATTTCTTGAGTACGGATTGAGATTAGACATTTGCAGTTGGCGGCATTTTTCTACATTTGTGATGTAGTTTCACCCAAATTTTTTTTGCATCTGCGAGGGAATTACCCTGTATATGTCAGAGACAATGAAAATGTAACCAAAATGTCGAAAATTAACATTTTGAACTAAATTAAATTTTTGTTGTTGTTGTTTTGAAAAATTTGGATATTGAGTTTGTTGTTTTAAAGACAGTTTACTTCATGTTCACAAATAATGAAAATAACACGTCACCTACCTCAACTTCATCTTAGGTGAGTGCGGTTTCGGGAGCGGGCGGCATGCGAGGGGCGGCGGGACACGTGCACATTGCTGTCTCGCAGGCGGCGGCGTGTACGGGCCAGGGGTGGCCACTGGGAACTTCTCCACTTGGAGAGCCGAGACGACCACTGCTTCCCTCCCGTGGTACCTTCATGAATGAATTGACGGACCAATCAGTTTATTACAGTTAGATAGACGTAGGTATAGAATAATGTAGACATGCAGACAAAAAGGAAATACATTATTGGGAAGCTTTCATGACAGTTACTATCATTTGTTGATTTTAGAAAATTTTCTTAGAAACTGAAGATATTGCAATTGCTCTAAAAGTTTCTAAATAAAATATTTCCAAAATTTCGGAAGTCCGTTTTGGAACATTATGAAAGAGTTTCTGGAGTTTAACGATTTTTGTAGTCGACAGACTACGATAAGCCTCAAATAAGGTCTAAAGTATGAAAAGTGACACAAAATTGGGTTACGCAAATCCTTCAAGACCGGTTCGATATTTCTCATCTGACCAGAGTCCTGAATCGGGTAGGTACACAGCCACTTGGGGACCGCAGGAATTGATTGCAAGGAAGATAGATCTGCAGGGTTAGCGATTAAGACAATTTCTATCCTGTACAGGCTAGGGTTCTAAAATGTGGTTTACAGCCTCTTGGAGACCACAGGAAGTGATTAAGAGGAAGTCAGATCAGCTATATCAGTGATAAAGCTGACATAGACAGACAGATTTCCTCTCCTGCACGTTCTACAAATCTGAAATCTGGTACCTACACAGCCTTTTAAAGACCACAGGAAGTTTTTTTTTTTTTTAACGTAGGCAGGTGAGGAAATCTTTACAATCCTAAGGTGGTAATCGGATCTCATAAGATACCCAAGAGGGACCGCACTCCGGGTTATGTGAGATTCAAACACACTAAAACCTCACCTTCCTTTTCCCACGTTGGAACTCAGCCTAAACCTGGATTAACACATTACTTCAGGCCGAGTCCTTGAGAAATTTCTTCAGTCCTCTTTATCCATGTGCTCCCTCCTCCTCTGTCTCTCCCGTTCCAAAATGATCTTTTTCTGGAGAATGTCTTCAACGTAGGCAGCTACGAAATTCCATTTTCGCTCTCGTTCAATCATTTTGGCTACTACCACCTCCGGTGTCACGTCTTGAGGTGGTAATACCAGAGCATCCTGCAGCCTTCTTCTTTCTGTAGCCCATCGCTTGCATACAAAGAAAGTATAGAGCACATCATCGTCCATTTCCTGGCAGTGTGGACATATTGGGGAGTCTACTTTTCCCATTTTATAGAGATATGCTTAAAACAGCTCATGACCAGAAAGGAACTGAGTCAGGAAAACGTTTACTCACATTTCCTGCCATCTTGCCATTGTATATTCTCTCTCTTCAGCGGCTAAATGAGCTCTTTCTCCTTCTTCTCTTCTATCAAAGATTCGTTTGCGTTCTGCTGCCAATAGATGGATTGGGAAGCTGCTTGTAAGTACGAGTATGGCTGGCTCTGACACTGTTCTGTAGGCACATGCAATCCTCAGTCCTCCTCTTCGTTGAACTGCAATAATTCTCTTGCGAAGGAAGTGATTGAGGGGAATAGGAGCGATAAAGCTAACTTCCCTCCTGAACAACCTAGAGCTCTTAAATCCAGTACACAGCCTCTTGGGGACCGCTCCAAGTGATTGCTAGGAAGTTAGAACAGTTGCGTGAGCGATAACGATAACTTCTCCCCTGTACAGGCGAGATTGATGAAATCTGGCACAGCCTCTTGGGGACCTGCAGAAGATCAGACAGATGTCAGACCAAGTGTGGGTAATGAAGCTAACTTCTCTCCTGAACACCCTAGAGCCCTAAAATTTAGTAATAGTAAACAGCCTCTTGAGGAGCGTTGGATGTGATTGCGAGGAAGTCAGTTCAGCTGGATCTTTTTTCGTTATATTCTTACTCTTAAGAATAAAGTTACCACAAATCTTCATGGTGTTTTTTCCTTTGCATAATTTAATAGTTTCTCGATTTAGATTGGCCCTGTCAACCCTGTCGATTCGCTCTGACGTTTGCGCAGAGCGGAAAGTCTTTGGGTAATAAAAAAAATCATAATAATAAAAATAAATAAATAAAATTAACTTGCAATTAAAAAAATATGGAAAATATTCTCATTTATTTTTGATCCTCCCTAGTATACTTATAAATATTTTTATAGAAAAAAAGTTGACAAATAGGTATTATAGAACAAAAGAATGTTTTCAAATATCAGAATTTCAAATTGCTCTCGATCACGAAAATGGAAATGGAAAAATTTATTAGCTTCGTTCCTTTTGTTGTTTCAATGTGCACGGTATGCATAGCTGGTATAGAATAATTGATGGTGGAATTTCGTTGTAATTAATGTTATTAGTTGTTTATGCTTAAGGCAAGGGGGTTTATACCAGCCTGTAGGTATATCAAACACCCATCTGCGTGTTCTTTCGTTTTCAGTTTCCGGCAGCTAGCGAAGAACTTCGATGCCGAAGTATTCAAGAAATGACGCATCATGAAATCGAGCACAATCCTGTGCGTGATGGAGATTGATTCACCAAAACCCTGTGGTTGTTCATTCGCAGGTTCAGGGTTGTGGCTTTTGTTACTCAAAAAGGTGCGGATTGTCAGCAAAATTTTCGAATACCATTGTAGATGCAAATTTTTAACTGGTATTCAGCTGATCTTTGACTTCTGTTGATATGAGTGGTGTTGGCGGCACTGCTCTATTTTATATCTGCGAAACTGAGTTGAAGGTGACCTTAAAAGGTATAATGAAACGACAATTCCTATAAAATACCACTAGTATAACTACTACTAGTTCCAACTATAACTACTTGGATTAATAAATTTTGGATGACGAAAAATACGTAGAGACGTAGGTCTAAAACCGTCTTTTTTCATGACCGATTCTCAAAATCCACCGCGAAGTGTAAACCTACCTTCTTTTACGGTATATACCTATACCTAGGTATATATGTGTATACCTCTAGGTATACATTTAGAGTATACCTGCTTACTTTAAAAATCGTCTAACACTTTAGGTTCAACACTTTTCCGAGAACACTTTTCCGTGGGAATCATGTAAGTAGTCATATATAAAGTGCTCTGGAGTATGCCAAGGTTAAGCTGAAAACCCACTCAGCTTTTCGTTTGATGATCCCCCCCCCCCCTCCTCTCGCGCCCTTTCGATCCTCACCTTAGAAAACCCTTACAAGGCGACGAGATGAAAAGACTCCATTCATTTTGACCTAGACGCCCTGCAGTTAATAACACCATTGCATGTAGCAAGACAGCAACTTCCACACACACCTTCAAGTGCTGCGAAATTTAAGTTTCAGGTGATAAATTTAAGTAACCAAAAATGTACGGGAATTGCCGAACACAGTGAGGCTCTATTTTGACTTGATGTGCACTTGCATGCTTGTCTATTTTTTGTGACTCGCTGTAGGTAGCAATTTTGGACCTGTCAGCTTGGAATTTGGAGGGTTGGCTCATTATATGTCCAAAATTAGTATGTTGTAAATTTGTTGACGATGTTGCGCCAGACCCGAAAACGCCAATGCTTCACAACTTTTCAGTTTTTTTCCTATCACTCCTAAACTATATGTCTTTCGAAGATTTGGACAAAAACTTGAGGAGAACTAAATTTAATACAGTAAATTTGGCTACTCATGAGTTTTTTGGTTTATTATTTCCAATAATAAGCCTATGTGATCGTGTAGCAAAAAAATTTTATAACCCCCCCTCAAACTTTGTCACTTTACGTTTCAAGGTGCGTAGAATCCAAATTTGAAATGTCCGTCCGCCGTCCGCCGTTCGCCGTTCGCCGTCCGCCGTCCGGGCCATAAAAGGCCTAAGAATTGACTTAAAAAACCCGTTCTTTCGCACATAGACTCCATTTGGGGTCTAGTTGGTCCTAACGTTTAACCATCCCGATCGCTTTACTCGCATAGATGCTATAGGCCAAAAACGGGCAAAAAAGTGTGTTTTTCTACGCGCGCACGCCTGGCACGCTTGGCAGGGGGTCACGGTGGGTGGTGAGGGGGGGTGAGCGGGCGGTGGAGTGAGAGGAGGCGCCGGCGCCGCGGCACCTTGTGGTGGGTACGGCGCCGGCGTTCCTTCGAGGCATGAATATATGTTTTTTCAAGGTCATATTTGTGTGTTAATACCAAAGCTTTTCCTACGCATATTTAATAACATATCCTCTCGACTTTTCGTACGTGCTTAGATAATGATATTATTAAGGCAATAACTATTTGAATAGATTGGAGCTCAAATCGAGAAATATAAACATGCGTATATAATTATAGAAGTATAGGTTGTGGCAACTCGAAATAGGATACGCCGAGGAGTCTGGACGGGCCTTATGACGTACGCTAGCCAACTAAAACTATGATCATACTCAATTGAAAAAATAATAAACCTTTGTGAAATAATTTGCAGCGTTTTTTTAGACGATTAGTTTTCAAGGTATAGCCGTTCAAAGTTCCCAAAATGTGAAAATTGGTTGTCAAACGTCAGTTTCTTGCCTATAATTCATGAACTAAGTTTTAAATTTTTATTCGGGACATTACACATTGAGAATCAAATTCCCTACAAATTGAGGTCCCATCATTTTGGTTTATTATTTCCAATAATAAGCCTATGTGATCGTGTAGCAAAAAATGTTTATAACCCCCCCTCAAACTTTGTCACTTTACGTTTCAAGGTGCGTAGAATCCAAATTTGAAATGTCCGTCCGCCGTCCGCCGTTCGCCGTCCGCCGTTCGCCGTCCGCCGTTCGCCGTCCGCCGTCCGGGCCATAAAAGGCCTATGAATTGACTTAAAAAACCCGTTCTTTCGCACATAGACTCCATTTGGGGTCTAGTTGGTCCTAACGTTTAACCATCCCGATCGCTTTACTCGCATAGATGCTATGGGCAAAAAACGGGCAAAAATGTGTCTTTTTCTAAGCGCGCACGCCTGGCACGCTTGGCAGGGGGTCACGGTGGGTGGTGAGGGGGGTGAGCGGGGGGGTGGAGTGAGAGGAGGCGCCGGCGCCGCGGCACCTTGTGGTGGGTACGGCGCCGGCGTTCGTTCGAGGCATGAATATGTTTTTTTCAAGGTCATATTTGTGTGTTAATACCAAAGCTTTTCCTACGCATATTTAATAACATATCCTCTCGACTTTTCGTATGTACTTAGATAATGATATTATTAAGGCAATAACTATTTGAATAGATAGGAGCTCAAATCGAGAAATATAAACATGCGTATATAATTTTAGAAGTATAGGTTGTGGCAACTCGAAGTAGGACACGCCGAGGAGTCTGGACGGGCCTTATGACGTACGCTAGCCAACTAAAACTACGATCATACTCAATTGAAAAAATAATAAACCTTTGTGAAATAATTTGCAGCGTTTTCTCGTAGGATCAATTCATGTATACTTGTAGCATTTACACGTGATATTTGGAGGTTTTACACATCAAATTGGACGTTTCACAAATCAAATTGGAAGTATAAAACATCGATTTGGGGGTTTTTCTTTCAAATTGGACGTTTTTCATTTTAAATTGGTCATTTGTGTGGTTTTTCCATCTCTTGCATTTATGTACATTTATCTCTTCAGAGCTCCTTATTATCCCAACCCGAGGCAAGATCATACGTCGCCGTCGTGCGCTCGGATACTCTCTGGGTGAATAGAACTACCTAATGAATCGACCTCTTACCCGCCTAGCCAGAGAATTGAATCTCGTCATTCAAACAAACCCTTCCGTGGATGTCTTCCATCATTCCTTATCAATATTCAAGAACTCTATAATTAACATGCCTGAGTGTTTATAGTAAACCTAAGTAATATGTGATGTGAATTTACCTATTTTATTTATAATTTACTAGTATTTTTCGTTTTCTCTACTGCATTTCTTGTTTGTTGGACATTATTAATTTTGATTGTACTTATTCCTTGATTATATTCTTATAATATTGTTATTCAACTGGATAAATTAATTTTGATAATTTGTAATTGGGCTGTCCCGTATTAATAATAAATAAATAAATAAATAAATAGAGGGTGGCAGATTGACCCGCTAGCGATTAGGGGTGAAGCTCGTGTCAACGGGTTTCCCGTCCCTTTTAATTATGTCTCCCTCCGGACTATAATATACAAGAGCCTCATAACTCTGCCGGCTAATTGGGGTATCTGCTTTCCACTTATCTACTGTTAGTTCTAACATTCCAATAAGCTAGCGTCCATTCGCATACTTGAGCAGCAGCGCTTTGATGTGAGTCTCTGGAACGGTGGGGAACATGGCCCTGATCTTCTGAACCGTTTCTGGAACGATCGGCTGGTGGCTGTGATTCGACTGGACGGCTGACGCACCCATGAATGGCACGTTTCTCCCTCCACGATGTACGTTATCCTGTAAGTTGAATAACAAATACTTGAATTACGCTTTACCTATATTATGGTGAAAGCAATTATTATTTTCTTTCTGTATTAGAATGACTAGTGATCGTCTTTTTAATATTATTCATTGATGCTTATGATAAAATCTTCAATATCTAAGTACACTTCCATTGGCGTATGCATTTACCAAAAAAAAATTAAAAAAAAAAAAAAAAATGAAATAATTTAACTAGATATCAAGTACCAACTCAAGGATGAGTTTGTTGGCCAGTACTTTTTGAGCACATTAAATTGGTCACATTTCAAAAATGTGCTTAAAAAAAAAAAAAAAAAAAATCACTCAAAATGGCTAAAACAGCGGATAAAAATCGTTAAAATTATATTTTTTCCCGCATAGTATTGCTCAAATAAAGTTTATTAACTATAAAATAGAACATTCAAAAATTTACGTACAAAATTATGCTGAAGATGTACTTAAATTTCATTGAAATATGCTAAAAAATCGATAATGCAAAAAAAGGTTAGAATCCAAAACCTCTTTTTGAATAGTAGGTTTAGAATACGTTTTTTGCCGTAAAATTGATAGTTAACAATTTCTTTGCACTCATAAAGCTCTAATGTGAAAACAATATTTAACATTATACAATACGATAATTAACAAAAATTCGCTCATACGATCATGCTTCATGACTGAAATTTCTTTTTTAATTCTACAGTATTACTTCCCAACTGCGAAATAAGTTATGCGCTAATAAAACTATTTCTTATTTTCCTTTAATATGGAAGCTAATTAATTAGTTTTGTGGTTTTCCATTTGTATTTTCTGGATCGGAACCAGTATTGTTTTCTATCCAAATTTAACATACTTATTCTTTGAATAAGTATGATTTCCAGAGGAAGAGTGTGACGACTCCCGTCACAACAGGAAGATCGCGTTTACCCTGTGGAAGTCAAACGTTCATTTCCTGATTAATTCAAGTGGCGGTTACCCCTAAAGGTACCCGCACACTAGGTAGGATCAGGACAGGAACAGGACAGGAAGTTTATTCATATAAGTTAACGGCGGCAGGCGTCCTCTTCTGCCCCAACGTACATTAGTCAGGTCAGGAGCAGGTAGGACGGAAATGTCCGGTGCCAGGACGCGGCGTTTTCCACTCCGGGAGCGATTGCGGTGTTATCCATCCATTGCCTGGCTCTAGCCATCACCATCCCATCCTGCGGATGCCGCCACTAACGTAAATTAGATGTTCTGTCCTGTTCCTGTCTTGTGTGCGGGGACCTTAACTCAAACATTCGAGGAATATATTTCCAGACAGGTGCATATAATGCACAGTCAAGACCCGACGTAGCTGTCACACTCTTCACTGTTCTTGACATCGATTTTGACATCAATCGTCTTAAGCTCTTTATAATTCATGCGAGTGAAGTCGACTTATGCGATGTATATATTATGAATGCAAATTGGGAAACTGACGTGAGGACTTGCACCAAATTCCTTCTATTCCTATATTATCGAAAAGATTTAGATTTATGATTTTCTCACTAGCGATGTTGTAAGCTCTGAGATGACTTCCCGCCGAGAAGTGCGTCACTCATTGATCCGCGGAGCATCTCGTTCCCTCCTGATGCCCCTCCACCGAATCCACCCCTCCACTGATTTTACAACCCCCTTCGAATCCACCTTCCAACCATCCCCATTCCAACTACCCCTTATCACAGGTGTTGTCGAGTGTCCCGTCATTGACCCAGATTTTCTTGAGGCCGGCAAAGTGCAGCTCAAAACATGAGGAGCCGTTTCATTTGTTCCACCTTCCTTCGCTAACTTTTGAATTAATCTTGGCTCTACTACTTTGAATTCTTGAAGAAAAAATCAGCATGAACCACAATTTCGAACAAATTTTCGAACCATTTTCTTTTTAAAACAGTATACGATTAGGTATAATTGTTGGTATGTGAAACTAAAAGTTGAAGCATAATGACGAAATAAATGAAACGCTGACCAGCATTTCCGTTTTTATGTTAGTAGGTAACAAATGTCATAATAAACTCGATTTCGATGCAAGAGAAATCCTCTACAATTATATTAGCTGGTGAGATCTTCGTTGTTGTTAAGGGGATTTTTTCTATGTTTACTGTAAATACCTGATAATACCAATTCTGATTCACTCTCGAGTTTAGCGTTTACTGTTTTCCTACCACCTGACACGGGAAAAAATTATTATCTCACAAGGAGATTTAACAATCACCAAATGCGTTCAAAGAAAAAAATTATTAATCTGACTAGAAAATTAAGAAAAACGAATCACAAAATGATGGCATAAATTGGTAATTTAGGAAATAGTTAACCAAAATTTGTTAGCTGTATGAACGTTTCAAAATTATTCCAGGTTGATTGTTATGAATATTGGTATTTGTATACCTAGGTAGGTAACCAAGAAATAGGAAATATAAAGGTAACACAGAGAGGACGAACTGGTTACTGGTAACTCGAAACCTTGCGTTGGTGGTGGTACCTAGCGGTAAATGCTTGGAAGTTACTTAGATATTATAGTAGGCTCAAGGTAGAAGTACCAACCCAAGACAAAATATGTCTTATTGTTTGGATTTTATGGAAGATGAGGCAGAATTTATTTTTCCTCCGAATCATCATGATTCAAAATTCCCACGGAATCATCAAAATTCCCACGAATTTCCTATTTAACTTGAGTCCCACACAATTTCCCTCTGAGGTCTGAAACTGGAAAACCCTGACACATTAGAAACTATGGTCTCAACATGAGCGATCATGTGTTTCAAAGTGATTCAATCTGCTATGAGATCTGAGCAAGCGCAGACACAAAATTCATAGTCAGAGGTATTGGTCGAATCGTTTTGTTCAAGTTTGATGACATTTTAAGGAATGAACTGGGTTACCTCCAGACAAGTACCTACAAGGCACGCTATACACTAATAATAACTTGGCAAATATTTCACATCCCCATTAGTTCAATGGGGAACTTAATTTTATCCCTATGAAAGCCCACAAACGAAGCCCAGAAAAGCCTGGATTGAAATTGAAAACACTATCATGTATATAGCTACTAAGTTTTCTCAGAAGTTCCATCAACATCTTTGGAGTAGTTAGTGAAAAAAGTCTACAAAAACCCATTAAAAACCAAGATTTTACACTTTTTTAAATATTTTCCATCCCTTAAATTAAATGTGTTTTGTGGCAATAAGGCTGTCCAATCCAACTCCAGAATAAGAATTTTGATATCGTTCTTGGAGGAAGTTATGGCTTTAACCACCTACAGAAAGAGTTACGTACACTTAGAGTTAAAGAATCACTTTGATTCTTTAACAAATGATTCCAATTTAAAGTTGAAAAACCATCCGACAAAAGGAATGGTGAACTGTAGGTAAACTCTACTAATTTCTTCTGCATATTAGTTTCCACAAAATTCTTGTAATGTTCTTAAATCTCATTTTAGTACCTAGACTTTTTTTTTAAATTGGCGTTATTATGTTATATTATTGAGCAGTACTGCGGAACCGAACCTTCCGTTACGGGTCCAACTTATAGACTAACTCATAACTCTATGGTTTCATTTCTACTGTCATCTACGATTTATTCTGACAGGCAGTACGATAATAAATTGTACGGTAGAAGGTTCATACTCGTAATTCACCTTACATAACGAAGAAAATAACTCATAGAGCAGCTCCATGTCAAGAATTACATACCAACCCCGGTGTTTTGATCAAACGGTCCTCACACGCAAAGTGCCCAACGGTCTTTTAACCCTCGAACCACTTTGTCGGCACTTCGAAACACGCAATACCCTTATTACCTCCTCTACTTGCCTTCTCCCAGATTGTTATGGCTGTTATGACATAAGGAAATGAACGATGACTATCTATCTTTAAGAGTAGGTCATAATAAGTGTAATATAATGAAAAGTGGTACTCACGTGCGTGACGGATATCCCATCATTCCTGTCCTTAGCTTTGGGATCTTCAAGAGTGACGTACCTGAACAAATTTTGGCGATTTAGGTATTGCCAAGAACATTACTCCTATATTGATAGTACTGAGAGTGAATTGATGATGTTCAGGAACAAATAATATTTTTGGTAGATTTTAGCGAAGCGAAGATAAGGTTTGATGTTGCGTGATGTTTGGTAATGGTAATGTTATGGGTTGGAAAACTGCTTACCGTTTTCCGGTTCGGGGTTCGCATTTTCGGTCCGGTTGAGGATATTTTTTTACTTGATTCATGGAATATGGTGCAAATACGATGGATGAAGTTCATGAACTGTTTTAAAGTCAAATTTTGAAAATTTAAAATACAAAAAATACGTTTTCCTAAATACTGAGCGATACAGTGATAGTCGAGGTGGTTGTGATGGAAGCTGAATCCTAGCGGAGGGCGCCTGGAGCTGGAGTTGTTGCGGGGAAGATTTCAGGCGGTGGAGGGGATGAAAGGGTGAAAACGGGTCGATGGGAGGTGGCCAGGGGCGGCGGCGGAAGGGTGTCCGGGGGCAGTGGAGGCGGCTTGGGATAGTGGAGGCGGGAGGGTGGCCGGGGGCGGCTGAGGACGGTGGAGGTGGCTGGTGGTGGTGATGACGAAGGTCGGCGGCTGGAGGCCGTGAGAGGCTCGAACAGCGCCACCGAGAAAGGCGAAGGCCGAAGAGAAGGAAGTTATTAGTCATCACCTTTACTGATAGGTGTGTGTCAATTCCGTTGATAGAAGTCGGTCAATTCCACCCCTAAACTAGCCTAGTAAATTTCACCTGGTCTTCTTAGGTAGAAGTAATACGGTAACAACTTTTTAAAGAACAATATTACACATATTTTTACTCGTTTTGTAAGAACTGATCATTCAGATTAGCAAACACAGTCAAAAGATCAGTTTAGTGTTGGGAAAAATATAATAATTTAAGTGACTGGTAGATCGGCTCTGTGAAAAATGGACAAAGCCGTACAGCCAAGTATTGAGTTGGGTAAGAGTAAAAATTCAGTTTTATATCATTCGGGCTGTATCTCTAAGCTTGCGAGGACGCAGCAGGAAGTTGCGTCAACTGAGTTTTAAAGGATGGCGCTGCTGTACCTGCCATGAGTTAAGGAATATCATGAATAAACTGTCAAAAACCTCACAAAACTGTTTCAAGGAACTCTAAGCGAAGCTTCGTGCAATTCCGATTTCAATTTCGTTCCCATTCTTTTCAATAAAAGTGTTCTGTTTCCTCTTAAAAAAAGGATAACAGTAATAACTCACCAACAGACAGACTTGCTTACTCCAACTTACTTCAATTCTCATCCTCTCCAACCCTCATAACCTAGACCTTTTGGTTCTTCCCTTCCCCTCCACTCCATCCCTCACCGCCACCTCTCCTCCCTTTCCCCGTCACTAACCCCTCAATAGAATAGGCCAGACCGACTGACTGACTTCAGTACTCAGTTCTGTTTCGGCGGCCTGATGATGATGTCTTTACATCGAAACCGCTCACCCCTGGTACTCGACTTGCTAGCGACGAAGGAATTCCACAAAAGGTACGTACCTGAATGAGAATTGATTCCTTGTTTGTTGTCGTGCTGAGAATTTGTGTACATAGAGTTGTGGCGGAAAGGATGTGAGACAATGAGAATGCAATGATTTGTCAGTTAGTTTCGGGGAACAGAGATGTAGTTGAAAATATGAAGAGTTATAGGTAACTGAGACTGTTGGACAAAAAGAAGATGTGAGGTTTTGGGAAAGCTTCAAGCAATCACATTTTCTTGGAATTTTCGTTGATTATCCTGGTGGATGGAAGGTAGCTGCTTACCACCAACTCATTCACAAACCTCGATGTATCGGGAAATCATGCACTACAAAATCGGTACGTAGAAATCGTATACGATCAAAGAGCGACCAGAATTTTCAATTGTGGTGGTTATAAATCCTCTTAACTTATGTTAGGCTCCTTCAGGATAGTTGTTGTCCTTGATGATTGTTGTTGATATGACTGTGACTGCCTCTTTCCCGAATCGGAATAGTCTGCAAAACATTTCGTTGTTGATTGTATAACATTCAAATGGGATCTGTTAGTCACATCTCACATGAACCTATCTACATTTTAGGTACCTAATCTTATGTGCCAAGTTATAGTTGACGCGCATAAGTGACCTCCTGCCGCCACTCAAGATATTAGAGACTTTTTGCTGCCACCAAGAGGCGGCCTACCACAGTACCTTCTAATTAACAACAGATACAAGACACGAGGGGACAAAGAATATGTTCAGTTGACGGGTATGAAGAAACTATAGGTATAGGTACCGCTCACAAACAACTTCTCATTTTTAGCGAATGTTAAAAAATATTTTCAGCTATACTCAACTGCATTTGTTCTGATTTTAATTGGCTGATTTATTTGTTACCTTGGTTGTCCGATTTGGAATCAAGGTATAATCGGAATGTCAGGTGGACAGCAAAGAGTAACAAAACACTAAAAGACTGGCTGCCTATGACTTCAATGGTTCAGCCATTTAATTTTCATAAATTTCAAGCTTTAAGTCACGCTAAACGTCACTTCTACGGTCGTCGCGGTTGTCACAAAACCGTGCAAAGAAAAAACAAAAGATCCAGTTAGCATCCATGTGCTCGCCTTATCTCGGGGACAACGGCTCGGACGGTTTCGTTCATGACGACTACAAAAAGTCTCTATTGCACCGTTGAGCTGAGGGTGACACTCAAAACCATCTTTTGTTCATGAATCCCGTTGAGTGTGCGTTTGGATTGCCCACTCAGTGCACAATCAGGGTTGTCCTCAAATCACATCTATGAATCGTGCTATGAAATCCCTTATCGATACACTCAGGGGCCCTCTCAGACTCAATTCCCGTCTATGAATTTCGCCCATAGAGACACAGAACCGACTGCGCATCCCCAACGCCTCCGTATTCCGTGGTCAGAAACGTAGCGCCGCAACAGCCGTTGGTAACAGTAGGTAATTTTTTAAAATCTTATTTATTGACATCATCCCAAAGAATTGGATGAAACCGTCAGGTTTGCTGTACTTTAGCTGGGGGATCAAGAGAAAGGGAGCCGATTATTATGACTGATGGCATATAGCGAAAATCGCCTCACTGTGACACTCGAATCAGCAGATATAATTCACTTCACAAAACCGGGTTTATTATAACTTTAGTCTCCTGTAGATGGACCTTTGAAGCTTGTGTAGTTGATTTATTTTATATAATTAATTTTCAGTTGGCAGATCAGCTCTTGTTAAATAATAGGAAAGTGTAAGTGTGTTAATTTATTAATTTCTCTTCGGTAGGCGTCTACACCTATGCAGTATATTTAACTAGATACCAAATTATAACAGGTAGACTTCGTTTAATGATTATAGAAGATGTTTTGCGTGGAAGGGCTATCCAAGTAAAGAAATAATAAACGTTGGTGAAATAATTTGCAGCGTTTTTGTGTCGTTTTTTTCTTTCAGCCTCAAAAAAAAAAAAAAAAAAAAAAAAAAAAAAAAAAAGGCACGGAGGCGTACTGATCAACTGAAAGGCATCTGGGGCTATTTTGCTCGTTTTCGACCTACCGTTTTTGTTGACATTCTTTCTAAATTTTTGGTTTATTATTTTCAATAAAAAATGAAGATTTGTTCGACTAAGAAAACAACTTTTTTTTTTTAAGTACTCCTGAAAATTTGTTGGTTTTTGTTTCAAGATGTAGAATCCAAAACTCGAATAATAATAGTAATAAAAATTAATCCCTCCGCCGTCCGCGGTCCGCGGCTTTTTTCCAAAATTACAAGACCAAACTTTATGAAACTTGTGTTAAAAATAACATTTGGGGTCTAGATTAGGGTTGCCAGATCTACTTTAATTTAAAGTATCCTACTTTATTTTTGTTCAAAATACTGTATACTTTATAACAAATTTAAAGTAGACCAAAATACTTTATATTTGAAAAAAAGAAGAAAAGTTCAGCCCCCCACCTACTTACTAGTCAAGGACAAGGTCTAATCTACTTTTTTGCCAAGTATAAAGATTTCTTTCAAATTGTCAATTTTCAAAGTTTTCCTGAATTTTCAATTTCCACAGCTCTTTTCCGAATTTTTAATATTTTATAGTTACAGTGTTTCAGAGAAAGAAAGAGGGACTGAATGACTGTAACTTTTCGAGTTCCTAAAAAGTTCCTAACGTCCTTAGTCCTTACGTGCCCAATAGATGCACGAGATATTTTTTTTTAGTGAGAACGAGATTGAAAATGATGTTCCTAATTATATTTATGTAATATGGACTCGTTGAGATTGAAATGTCTAGTAACGTTTTCTTCGGAATAAAAATTTTGTGACCTACGTACAGTAAAAATATTACTATCCATGGTTATTTTTCAATTCCTCAAACCGAACTTTCTTATTTTCAGATTTTCTGACACATTCAGATGATGAATGAAAAATACCTCATAGTGTAAGTCGAGAACGTTAACTTTAATGTATACTTTAACTTACATTGAAACTCTTTACTTTTCCTTGGTTGCAGCCAGGATATACTTTATATGATCCGAAAAAATCTGGCAACCCTAGTCTAGATGGTCCTAAAAACTCAGCATTAATTTTTATCAACCCTAAAGGGTTGTATTGAAGGGCTAAACATTCAAAAAACGAGATCTCAAGGTAACAGTATTGATTTTTTGTTTGGTAATGATGAATTAATCGCATAGAATCGATTAAAACCAACCGCAACGCTGTACGTTGGACGGTTCGTTTTCACTCCGCGGTAGAACATCGAAAAAATACCTTCGGATTCCTAACCGCGAGAAGATAAAGAAATCATGCGCTGGTAGCGAATCTATTGATTAGCCAATCAAGCTCTAAATTCCAATAATGATAGCTAGATAGTGGGGCAGAAATACATAGAAAATGCCTTGTAAATATCAGCTGATCAATAATTATCAGGTGATAGTTCCGATGGAATTTATTCTAACGATGCGAAATCGAGTTTATTAACTATTGCCCGTACTAGTGAAGCATTGGTACCTAAATGCATAATTTCATCTCATAAATTGCTCCCAAGTATACCTATAGGTAGCGGAAGCATTGTTTTCACTTTTGGGGGAAGGAAAAGTTTCAGTCTCCAAAAAATCAAAGTAGTTGATTTGTTACAGTGGTAAAATTTCCACCCGCATTTTACGTTCTAGACCATTTTGAACACATTTGTGTGTGTTCGTGTTTTGCGCCAAGTTTTGATGATATAGGTACTACATTTAAGTATAAGTACGTCATGACCAATGGTTTGCGTGGAAGGGCTACCTAATACAGAAATATGATAATAAATAAACCTTTGTGTAATAATTTGCAAATGAATATATTTGAGTAACAGTTGCAATTGCTAAAAATTGCCTTACCTCCTGCAAATTAATGAAGGTTCCCTATTTTTCAAATTATTATGTATTTTGACAATACAAGGCAGTTTTTTAAAGCCAGACTTGCTTTTATGAAAAGAGTAAAATGAGGTCTTGGCTTTGAAGTGTAGACAAAAAAATACCTACCTTAAAAAATTTGGAAACTATACGACTGAAGATAAAATATAAACAGATTTACCTTTCCTTGATGGCTCATCGCCTATTACTTCTCCTGGCCTTCCATCTTCCCAGTAGACCCAGCTGGCGGCGGCGAGCCGGGGGCGGCATGGGTTGGTTACGGAAAGATCCGCTAGATCGGGGTAAGAGCGAGATTTCAAGTCTGGAGAGCCGGTCTGAACCTGGACCAAGCTGTTCCGGCAAGTCAATCATTATTTCCGATTTCAAAGTATTTCATTTAGTATTTCAAATTTCAAAATATTTCAATCTCTTTTTGAATAGCAGATTATTATTTAGAATACGTTTTTTGCCATAAAATTAATAGTTAACAATTTCTTAGCACTCAAAAAGCTTAAATTTCAAAACAGTTTAACATTATACAATACGATAGTTTACGAAAATTTGCTCATACGATCATGCAGCATGACTGAAACTTTGTAATAGTACAACAAAATATGCTTAATAAATAAATGACGCAACGATAGCAATTTAGCCTCTTCAATCACCCGACTACTCGAGTACCTTCGGGGCTGACCTAACATTATCTGTAGGAGAGATTTTTGAAGGATGGAGAAACTATCTATCACGGCAGAATAAGCTCCACCCAATACAACAATTCCATACTGTTGGATGGATTGGACAAGCCCGTGATAAACTCGCTTTAAATTGGCGGGACCTATCAAATGACGCGTGTTATAAAAGATAGGTACAAATTTGGGGAGTTTTGACCGCACAAAGTTCACGTGCTCCTTCTATGATAATTTGGAGTCCATCATCACACCAAGGTATTTATAGACTTCCACCCTCTCAATTTCTGCACAGGTGCATCTACCAGTTCCTATACAAGAGTGAATGACGATGAATCCATCTCTGACCTCCTTTTTCCTGCATGCCCAAACTACATGTAGGTACATAGTACGAAAAGGAGAGAATTTAGGTTACTCAACTGATCAGGAAAAAGCCCCTCAGTTTCCAGAGAGGCAGTTTCCAGAGAGAAAGCCCCTCGTTTCTTGATGTTCCAGAGAGGCTCCTTATTGAATTTCACATTCCTTGGGTGAAAAGGCGAGAATTTAGCTAACTCAGCTGATCAGAAAGGAGCCTTTCATTTCAGTTGATATAAATCAATAGGGTAAGAATAATAGTTGAATGGCTATACAAGTATTATTCATACTATAGTTGAATGGCTATACACAGAACGAGAGAGTCACCTTGTTTGAGGTCCATTCACCCGGCATTCTTTGGAACGTTCCGAGTTACAGTTCCTTCGACCAATACGTCAGTCGGGTCCGGAACTGTTACAAATTCCTAGAGTGAACAGGACATAATTTAGCTTTCTGTGTAATTCAGGATGGAACCCGTAATTCTATTCGTCTCTTGAGGTCACAGAGAGGTTCCTTATCGAATTTCACATTCCTTGGGTGAAACGGAGAGAATTTTAGCTAACTCAGCTGATCAGGATGGAGTCCGTAATTTTATTCGCCTTGTAATACTTCAGAGGGTTTTCCTATCAAACATACACTTCCTAGAGTGAACAGAAGATCTGAAAAGATTCCATCATTTCAATAGTTTTTTAATGTCCCAGAAAGTCTCCCTATAAAATTTCAACATTCTAGGGTGAACAGGAGAGAGTTTAGGCACTCAGCTGATCAGAACCCATAATTTATCAAGACCCATTTTCTACTTTCGTTTTTAGTTAGCAACGTTTCTAGGTAGGTAATGTGCTAATTGCTAATCGGTTATTTCGTCTTAAAAATTCGGTCACTCATATTTTCACATGACCCCCACCCCAAAAACACATCCACGTTAAATTAAATAAGTAATTTGTGTCATGACATGCCGCACTTATTGAGGTTTATTCAATATTGATTATAATAAACGCTAAGGTCAATTAAATCACTATTCAATCGCGGTACCGAATTTGGGCACTTAGCTTTTCTTGAACAGATAGGTAACAATGTCACGATAAATACATCCTGACCGTCTGAATGAAGCTTGGGAGAAACTAGAAAACCTAAGGTTTGACAAAACCGCATCATCAAAACCAAATATCCTAATTGAACAAATAAGTTAATTAGGTATTGTGTTAAATGAACTAAACTGCAGTCTTCTTTTTGAGTAGGTAGTCAAAAATAATAGTGCCGCAAAATGGTGGCTGAGAAAGAGTCTTCTTATTTGTCAATTGTTTATTTCAACATACTACTTGTTTGGAAAGTGGAAAAAAGGTACCATGTGAACATTCTACCGAGTTCAAAGTACTTCATTCAATAGTCGATTATTTAAGAGAATTTTACTGATTAAATATTAAATGTAGAAAGTTTTGGTTCATTGGGTGTGCATACAATTGATGTAGCAGGACATTTTCCAATCAGCCAACAGCCGAGACGGATAAGCCCGTTCCAATTAGAGAGTGTGAAGAATTTGGTGAAGGAGATGCTGCAAGCAGGAGTTATTGAAAAATCATCAAGCTCATGGGCATGACCGGTTGTTGTGGTACGCAAGAAAGATCGAACATGGAGATTTTTGATTAGATTTATAGAAAGGTAAATGCGGTTACTGTCAAAGACTCATCCACCTCCTCACTTTGCAGAGAGGCTTCGTTCACTAAAGGGTAGCCAGGGGTTTACCACCTTCAGAGTGGATATTGACCGATTCCCCTGAACCTTGAATCCAAAGCAAATAAAGTGTTTTGTACCAGGCATGGCCTTTGGCAGTTTTCATTATGCCCTTTGGGCTTTGCAATGACCCTGGTACATTTCAACGTTTGATATGGCAACTCCTGGAACTCCAGCTAACAAAGGGCGTTTTGTAAGTGTACTTGGGCGACGTATTGCTGCACACTTCCTCTATCGGAGATCATCTGCAATATTTGGAAGAAGTGTTCACTCTATTAAGGAAAAAAGGACTGGAACTAAACATTACAAAGTATCAATTCCTGAGAGAGACTGCCACATAAATAGGAAATTTGGTCACTTGTGATGGAATTTCTACAGACCCCCAAAAGCTGCAACCAATCATTGTGAGCTGGCACAGCAACACACTGTTAAGGACCTTTGCTCATTCATTGGGCTATGCTCTTACTACAGAGTTTTTAAACATCAAGGGTGAAGTTAATTTCTGTCTTGCTTAAACTAAATATTCAGTTTTAATTTTTAGGGAAGTTATTAAATAAAAGTGAGAATAAACGATGTTGCGGGAATATTTCTTGAAAATAGGAAATTAAATTTTGTAACGACTATGGTTAATGTGAAAGGGAAAATTTCTCAGTTTGACGAATTGGCTCAAAAATTATTTTACTTACTAAATTATTCTTGTTTGGACAAGGGAAATGACTAATAAAGAAACAAAACATTCAACAACACACACATTTATAATTTGTATAAATAGCGCTATCACAAATGTTATTTTTTATATTAATATATATTTCTTAGAATTCAAATGTTTACTTATATTTTTTCAAAAGATTAACTCTTTTAGTAATCACCTTAAATTCCAAAATGGCAAATAAAAAATATGTTCGCACACTCACATAGTCACATGTGAGTAAGTGAGTGCACCAATGCGCGTCATCAAGTTTTATGAATTATTGCAGAATAAAAATACGTTTAGTTGTCCAGTGCGTTTAAGAAATCTAGAGTTAGAGAGTTTATAAAGATTATACAATATACAATGAAATAAATTAGGTTATCTAAGAGATAATGGCAGTTAAAATGAAAAGTTGAGAACAATATTATATTTCACATAATCACTCAAATTGTGTTAGATAACCATTTCAAATATGATTTCGTTGATAGTTTTAAACAATAAAATGTTACACTAATGCGATGTTTTATTTACTGATGTAGGTACTAGTTGTTGATCGTTGAATATTTAAATTCATATGTCTATATAAAGAGCATCGACTTCTAGTTCCCGAGACCATTCTTGCGTTTGAGTCAATATTTCGTCAAAAACAGTAGAAACCAGTAAGGTTCAATACACATCCATTAATCGAATAAATTAGCCAATAAGATTTTTAATAATTTTCACTTCATCTTTCATTCAATGAACTTCGTTCACAAACCGAATCGAAAGACGAACTTAAATTGATTACAATGTGAATAGAGTGTTGTTGAAGTATCTGAGGGACAAGGATTCAATCAATTTCGTGATTAGTGTTCGCCTGCATCATAACGTAATCGGCAATAATAATAAATGGACTTGACTGGTTCACAATCATACTCACGATACCAACATTTCATCAGTTGTCTATAGCAGTTTGAACTATGATATAATTTTTTTAATAAAATGTACAAATATTAAAATGCATTAAAAATAATAAAATACTTATAAAATAAGATGCAACCTTTCATTAATAGTGACATTCCATTTTGGGAGTAAAAAAAAAATTGGTATTTTACTTGTTCTGTGCGTTGTAATATAGTGACCTAGAATAAGAAAATGAGTCATAATTGGTTTATGGAATAAAAACAGCGCGGTGGTTTTGAAACCGAACGTTTTACAATCGGTAAATAATGCCAGTTATTTAGCATGCCCCTGTGAGCGAATTTTTGTGATATTTTTTCATCTTATCTCATCATATTTAAGTAAATGTACGTTTTTTAAATTTAATTGAGCCTCTGTTATGCCCAGAATCGTTAAACATCCAATTAATGGAAAATACAAACTGAAAATACTATTCTGCTGAAGGTAGATACAATGTTTTTTGGGTTGTAAATGTTTTGAATGGTCTAGTTAACATTTGGTAAAACATTTTAAATAGGTAATAATCTTCTACAAAATGAAAATGTTACATTTTGAAGTTTTTTTTTGCCATTTTTAGTGATATTTTTTGTTGTTGAAATTTTATCACTTTGTAGTGCTCAAAGAACTCATTTTTCTTTCGGGATGTTTGATTTTTAGACGAAAAAATTATTTTTTATATTTACATTCTAAGGATAGCTTACAGATATTGCTTAGAATGACTCATAGTTATTTACGGATAGCTGTATATTAAATAAACGTATTTTTGAAAAATAGATTTTTATACCTTTTGGAGCAAAATTTACTTATCTTTGAAAATTCACTGCAATGGCAAAAAATAATCAACGGTAAGGTGTTTAATTAAAATTTAGTAGTGACATGAGGTAAATAAACATTGAAGTACATACCTGTAAGTATCGTGAGTGTAAGATGCAGTACACTCTAATTACATTATATAAGAATATTATTTACCGTAATGCGACTGATGGAACAAGAGATATAATATCAGATAAAAGCTAGTTATCACAACATAGGTGATGCAAATTGCAAAGTAATGATGGAGGGTGAGGCTTTGAGTATATATATATATCTTATATGAATATATTTATATATATCCTCAAAGCAGGTAATCACCGCGCTGTCCAATGGGAAAGAATAGTGAGAAAATTGGTAAGGGAAACCATGGGAGCATCGAGAAGTGGTTAACATAACTAAGGTTTCTTAGATACGTAGGTAACTGTAATCAGATCTAGAAAAATGCTCGCACAGAATAATACAGTACTATATTTACAATGACTCAATTAGAGATAAAGACACAATCAAGAAGCACCATATTTCTGAAAAATTTACAGCTGTAAAATTTTTTTACATTCTTCGTCATGGTTTGGCTAACAACCGTCGAGTTGACTCGAAAAGTGTTATTTCGTTATTATAATTTTTGCTTGTCTTTCTATTATTCAGATTAAAGGTAAGTTGGTACTACATACAAACTATTCTATCTCTACACGATGACATATATGAAAGCCTTAGAAATCACAAGAAGACAATATCAACAACACATTATGTCCTTAACTCTATAAAGGTAGATAAGTACACTACCGTACTTTTTTTCATAGAATGAAACATTCTACATAAGTATCGATGAAAATTAAGACAAGTCAGCAATTAATGCGTTGGTAAGTGAGTCAAAATCAACCAAAGTAATTTGCATTAAGACAATTTTTCGCGGAATAAGGTCACGCAAACGTTCGATTATAGCGATTTTTGATACTGAAAAATAATTTCATTATAATTAATATATACACATTCTTAGAACTTATTGGAAATTTTGCTTTATCGTTGTCGATTTAGGATTATTCCATCAAAGGTGTACAAAGTGAACTTTTATGTCTTCAACGTGGTTATTCTTAATAAAAAGATGATTTTTAAAACTGGCAAACTATCGGGGTGTAAGGATTGGCTAATAATTGATTATAAACTACGAAAGAAAAAAAAAAAAAAAAATTCTCATTTCATTGAGGAAATATAATCATCTTCAGCGATGCGAAAAGCACATAAGTAGTTATATCAATATTTTTTGAACCAAAAAACGCAATTACGATCTGTCTAGTTGTTGAGAAGTTGAGTTGTGATTTAACACCAAATTGTTGGTAAAATAAAATTTCGCTTTTAAATCGTGGAAAAGTTGAACTCATGAAAATCAAATATTATTCAAATTCGTTTATTATTGCATTTTGAAAACGAGTTTGATGGATTCAAAACAATTCCATGATTCCAAAATTAATTGGATTCCAAACTTGAAATTACATTTTCAATTTCAAATGAAACAACTTGAATATTATTTAAATAGGAAATTTTGTTTCTTTGAAACCATGAATTGAGAAATACCAACGCGGAAAACGCGTATATTTACATTAATAATTTTTATTTTGATAAACCAACTCTCAATTTTAGCTTGACTTGCAGAACTGATACGAACTAAACCACTCGCGAGGGAGTTGTGGAAACCCATTTCAAAATGGAAGTTAGTGAAGAACATTGTATATTTCCATGAAAAAATACAGGGTTGAATAGATTTCAAAAGTTAGATCATCATTAGTAAGAAATAACAAGTTACCTATTGTTGGTTACTGATGATAAACTAACCGTCGAATCAGTTCTTATCAGTTCTGAAAGTCGAGCAGAAATCACAAGTAGGTTTATCGACTTTAATAAATTGATATTTGTTTTGGTATAAGTTGATATTTGTTTATACGGTTATTGAAAATTATGGGGGGCAAGACAAATAAGACAAGCAAAACTCAGCAAAACGTAATCTGTGCAATAATAAATTAAGGTGTAGACTATTTGTGTTATGAGATGTCAATATTCGTCTAGCGCGATCCTTCACAATCTCTACAGCAATAAATTGTGCATTAAATAACACCGTTATGCACTATATCCTGGTCATTTTTTTTACCACTTGACAACTAACCAAGTAAAAAGTTCTATGGTTTTGGTTGGAGGGTGAATTCCACGCTTTCGTTTTGGTGAATTGGTGCTACATAATCTTCAGTGCATTCTTGTACACGTATAAAAAAGTACCAGAGAAGTCTACCCAAACGCAAGAACTTCAGACTCGCAATTTAATGTAAGAGCAGAATGTGTATAGATATGCAAAACACATGGGTACCGCTACATCCAACCAATGTGATTGGCAGGAAGGACCGGGGTGAGTTGATATATTTTCCCGTTTAAAAAAATATTTTCAATAGCTAGTTTGTGTTAGTCCCAATTCAAAAACTGACATAGCTTGCCTTACTGCAACTCATTGACTAGAAAACCTCACAAATATACTTTCTAGGCGTGCATTACGAAATCCGGGATCAAATCAAAGATACGAAGCCCAGCTATGCCGCCATGCCTTTGGGTAAGTAGGTAAACATACCAGTTTAGGTTGCCATATTTATGTGTCTTGGGATATTATGATGATGTTTGTTACCAATGAGTTTTATCTATAATCTAATCAGATTGTTCGAGTACACTGGCAAAATATTGAAAACCTATACCTCATGCCACGAGCTTCGAAACAAATTTTGAACTGTTCTCATAAACACATTTCATTATAAAAATGACCGCTGCTGGCCAACGAAATGCAAAAAGTTGGATTTCCAGAATAATGTTGATTAAATCTGGTAGATCCCTAGAAATATAATCATTTATTGACGACTATGTAAAGTGTAAAGCACCAGAAAACATAGGATTTACAAGAACAATTCCACTTATCATCTGAGAAACAGTTTGATCAAAGAGCAAAACAACACATTCCTCCATCATCAAGCTGACTCCTATAATTCATACTGCCACCCTTACCATCATATCAACTGTCCTCGGTCTTCCTTAGGCAATGCACGTAGCACTTGTTGACGTTTTAAAATTATAACTTTCGGTTTCTCAACCATAATTTTATTTGAGATTCATTTTAGTTGGAACAGTTCAATTATACCAATATATTTAAAACAAAATATTTGAAATCAAAACACCTAAAGGTAGGTACTTAGCATTAGTTTTTAGTCGTGGTTACTCCTTGATTCGACTACGAGGAATATACAAGAAAATGCAAACAAATATGTTTAAAAGTCATGGGCGATTAATAATAATACGACTAAACAAATTATTATGTATTCCTACAATTGCTTGTACGGATAAGTCCGTTTTTGAGAAATACTGTACAATATATCCAATAGGAGTTGAGGTCACACACGATTGGCTATTTCGGGCAAAAATATTACAGTGCGGTTGGGAAACCGGGACGGGATTACCTAGAGGGGATAGCTTGTATTTTGGTTCATCAAACTTCGACAGTGCTTGTCAAATTCAGGCTTGTCCGTTGCTTCCTTTGATAAATTCAATGACGACAGTTATGGCGACGTGATTGGTTGATACTGACAGGTTCGGAGATGAGCTTGTAAGGCCCACCGAAATATTTCCGTCAACAAAAGGCAAAGAAAACTGCATAAATTATTTGGCGCACCTCATCTTTGAGCAGGACATGGTCAAAATCTTCTTGAAAAAAGAAAAAATAACTTATCCGGACCGAATTTATATTTTGCTTTTTCTAGGGCAGTATTAGTATCGTTGCTTTTACTCAACTAAATTGATTAATAATAACTTTTCAATTAACCTTAGACACATTTCAGTATTAAAGTATATCTTTAGTGTAGGTATTGAGAGGGATATTTGACAGAATATCTGTGATAACACCTGTCGATAGAGTACAATGACTATATCTACTTTGTAATGACGTTACCGAATTTTACAGTGGCTCCTGAACTGTTAAAATCGAAATTCTTCAATCGTCATCTACAAAATTCTGCTGCCGAAACCAAGATTTTAATAAAGTGAAATGTATTTAGCTTTTTGAATTAATCCCTCTCAAATTTATCGTAGGTTGTCTATTCTACAACAAGAATATTTATATAATGTGAAAAATAACTAGTAAAATGCGGTAAGAGGTGACTTGATGTGGAATTGTAAAGTTCACACATTTATTGACTGCAGGTTCAAATTTAACGTTTTTTCCAACCTCAGAATGTTACTATTTTCATAGGTTTATGTCTTGTGAAAAATGATTGTTTTAAGATTTAAAACAAAGAATCCAAAGCGTAATAAAATATGAAGCATTTTAAACGTATCTATCACATTCAAGGTTATATTTCTAAATGTGATAAAAGCAGAAATATGAACCAACATTTCGGTGGGCCTTGAGATTTGCACATCCGAGGCGATACTCAAATAGCAAGTTACGCACAAAAGTCAACTTCTGGTTCGATTCCCTCTCAAATTTCATTTCATCAGTGATCTGATTATCAGTGATTAATTGCAATACCAATAAATTTCTGGTCTATTTATTCGATATTGTATTTTAATGTTGGATATGTTCTGCAAACTATTACACTTTATTTGATCGAATGCTTGTTTTATGAAAATAAGTAAAAAAAAAGTAATAGACAACAAAAAACTGTATGATGGCTTGCTTTGGTTCAGAAAGTCAAGGAAAAACCAAAAATTCGTCAACAAATGATTCTCGCTATAATGATTTAAAAAAAAAAAAAAAAAAAAAAAAAAAAAAAAAAAAAAAAAAAAAAAAAAATCATTATGGACATTACAGATATCAAACTATCTCAAATTGCAGACCCTCTTTCAAAATTTTCATTTGAGGTGTAAAATTACTTATTAGTTATGAGTATTTCAATAGTTTTGGGTAAGAAAGGGAAATACAAAGAAATGTCTTGAGGTATGTCTTCAACTGTATTCATGTATTATATATTAATTTATACAGAATAGAAATTGTGAGAGTATTGCATGATTCGAAAAATTAACTTTTGGGCATGCGCAGGGGCTCCTGTTGCTCTGAGTGCTGAACAATTTATAAACGACCATATTAGGTATTACCCGCATAATAGCTGAGTATTAGACTATTTAATGCAAAATGTCAGTGGCAAATTTTGATTTGGAGTTACTAGTCTTTAAATGTAGCATAGATTGCTTTTGAAGGAGATGGAAGTGAATATAAGCTCACAGAGTGCTGTTTGCTATATTTATTTATAAGAGGTGGGTACTTACTAAAGTATTGTAAAAATATTTACGTTGATTGTGTCGATTTGTCAAATTGTGTGTTAATATCATTCATGTTCAAATTTTTTAAATGTAATTCGTACTCTTCAAATGTTTCCAACATAAATATTGGTGTCAACATTTTTATTCTGTACGAATTTTCATTTTGAAGAATTTAGTTCAGTACATAACATTTTAAAACAAATTTTGAGAAAAGCACTCGCAGTGGGCCAGCGGAAACTACGAAATATGCGAATCGATTTCATATTGTGCTTCAGTGAATATGGAATCATTCGCGCAACTAAAAATTCTCAATGATTTTAAGTAATGTTTATTGAGAATTGATAGCAATATTGATGATTGCGATACAATCAAAAGCTTCATACTGCAAATTGGTTGTTGATGCAGAATCAATTAACTCGTTTCCCCAACGTAGTATTACGGGAAAACACTTAAATCTAAAACTTGAGAGTGCGTATTCCAAAAGTTTTCATAAGTTTTTAAACGAAAAGTAGAAATCAAGAATCTTATTCCTATAATAACGCATTGAATCATACCTTTGTTTATTGATTAGCAATATGAGAGGGTCACGGTACACTACCAACGATTATAGATGCCAAAGAGGAGTCCTACTTCAAAAATTTAGGCGCAGTTTTTATGGTGATGAGTACCTGTAAACTGTGTATCTAAAATTTCATTACTGCTCAGATCGTAGCAAATAATTATAGAAATTGTTCACAGACGATCAAACTTTTATTCTACCTTCTGTGTTTGAAGTCACAGTTCTACCTCTTCCACAGTTTGTAAATAGTAAATGTGCCAGCAAAGACTCTAGGCTCTACATCGTATTGCTTGCATAATGAATATCCCGGGGTTGTGACAAGACTTGCTTGATAGATGGATGTGATACATTTATTGAAAACATTTTTACACACTTTAAAAAGGGTGATTTATCTGACGGCCGCTGTGGTACACAATAGGAAAACTGAAATAAGTTCGCCAACGGTAATCCCTCCCCACTTGCTTAAGTACCCTAGGTAGTATTCCAGAGGTACTTTTGAAGAATGGAATAGTCCCAGCTATATGTTAAACAACCAAAAGAGACTGCCGGTGTTTACCGATCAAGTTTGTAAGTCACAAAATTTTCCTTAAAAGCTTATGAGCCCCCAGCCTGAAGCTTTCAGTCTGTTTTGACATCCAGCTCGCTAACCCTAGGTGTATTCGTTGAGAAATTTCAAGTACCCTAAAGACAGGAAAATGACATCAACGATTTTGAGAAGTAACCCCTCATTGTTACAGACTACAGTAGTCACTCAAACCGTAACAATTAGGCTTGCACTAGTTTTAACTACCTGAATATAAGCTATGGAACTAGGTGATGGAGAGTTATAGCTTCACCTCTGCCTAATATCAGTGACATATTTATTATTTTGTAGAATTGTCTTAGCGTTCATGTTAATAACCAAAAGAGACTGCAGATATTTACTGACCAGGTTTGTAAGTTGAAAGCAATAGTAACTTCCGAAGCTTTCAGCCTGCTCTGACGTAAGGCCAGTGACATATTTATATCTCCAAAATGTCAATGTCACAATTATTGTGATAAGTTATTTTAGCCAATTCTAGTCAAGGTAGGTAGGCTCCTACTAGTAAGAAGCCACATATTCAGCATTCGACCAGAGTTTTGTAGTTGAAAGTTATAAGACAATAATTGCAAGATTATGGTGAACGACAAATTGCAGCAGAAATTAGATTGCGCACAATTGGGTAATCGGAGCAAACTCTTTGAACTCAGCTTTACTGTAAATGGTGACATTGAATAGTCAATCTAAAGGATTCTTTATAATCATGGTCATGTATAGAACTCCCCTCCCCGTCACAATCCGAAATTTGATACATAAATTCGAACTAGGTAGATATCTAGCTCGATCTACGATCAAGATTTCCTTTGACCCTCTTTTCTCCTAGTAGAAAGTGTCTCTAGAAGATCCTGTGCACAATACATCAGAGAAATTCAACCGATATTGTGAGAACCACTAGATAATCGCATTTCCAACCTAACAATAAAGATGATGTACATATCTGTATATGAAAAACGCGTAAGCGCTCGCTAATGCATTAACCTGCCACAATTCGTCCTGCGGTTCTTTATTTCCTTCCAAAGTAGACATCACCCTCATTTTTCCGAATACTCTTGTTCCGAGTTTGAAAATGGTTGGTGGGAGTAAGAAAAATGTCCCCCATCACCAGAAAACGGGTTGAAAGTTTCGGATGATTAAAGTTCGAGTCATTACTCACTGTCTAGAACCCTACCTACTTGTTTTAATGTACAGATTCTAAGAAAGGTTTTGAAAATAGGATCAGGGAAACTCGAGAAAAAAGCAAAGGGAATCTTTCCCTTGAGAAACGACTGAACTTGAAGAGATCCCATTGTCAGCTAAACGTATTTCCTTCAAGAATAATTTTGTAGCTTCACGGCACTGGGGAAAACCTCAAGTTCAATTTAAGAAACTTTCTTCCTTTGATTTCTCGTCTTTCCATTAGTCTGAACAACAAAATGATTGCAGGATCAATTTTTCTTTCCTCTATTCTGCCGCACTAAGAATAATTCCCGTGTCTGACTAAACCCTACTTTTGGGAAAATGCGTATCTAGGTTTTGAGTAGAAATTTCCTGATATTAGCTCTATTTTACGTTGTCTCGAGCTCCAAAAGCACTCATTCCAAAGGAAATTTCTCGCTGAATCGCGTGGTGTGGCTGGAAAAACATTATTTTGGTCAGAAAATTGCAAATAAAGGTGTAGACCATATGTACTAGGCGATTTCCTCGTATCTGATGCACATTCGAGTTTTTGTTTAGCAATAAGATTGATACGTTTTTTCTAATACAAAACTAGTATCGTATATGCAGGAGAAAAAAAATACTAGGAGAAAAAATCGTGGTTCTCAACCTCCGAAAACCGTATCTGATGTGACAAGAGAAAATTCATTCGTATTATCAAAATATTGTGAAGAACAATCGTATCTGCCACTGATTCCAAAATCATATCAGACGCCACGAGTTCTAAAATACTAAGAAATAAATTCTTATCTGGAGTTTCCCAATTATATGTACCTGAATACGAATAAAATAATCGTATCAGACTCCCAGAAGCGGTTTTTGCTCTAGAAGAGGCCAGTTATGGGATTTTCATTAGTAAATCGAACCAAAACGTAGTTATTGCGATCATTGTAAGCCGTTTTTGAGGCATTTCCCGTTGAGATCCGATTTCGTTAGCAAACTAGCAAAATCGAAAGAAACCACCCCTCCCTAACGGGAAGGCACCAATAACTCAATATGAACAAAATTGCAGATACTCTATTCCTAGTACGGAAATTGTGGTTTAAAAAAAAAAAAAAAAAAAAAAACTAGGCATTTTTAAAAAATTGGTAAATACAACATTTACCACTGTATTTTATAAAGACTGTAAGACCTTAAACGTAGAATGAAATAAACATCGGGACAAGTTTTATAATAATCAGCATACCTACCTAAATATTATACCTGCTTGAGTAGGTACCTTTTATGTAAAATTTAGATAATTTAGAACTCTCTCTCTCTCTCTCTCTCTCTCTCTCTCTCTCTCTCTCTCTGTTTTTTTCTTTTCTTCACCAAACACGAACCAACTTTACATATGCGTAACTTGCTCTTTGGTACACAAATCTACGGATGAAGACGTTGACATAGATTAACCCATAAATATTAATTTATTTATAGATTAGTCATAAAATACCCGCAAAAAGTAAGTACTATGAGCTCACGTTACATTCAATAACACAAATTTCCAACCAATCATTTCACTTAACCGTAATGAGAGTTTTAAATTCCTTACTATTATCACTCTGGAAACCTCCAAATCAAAACTGAGTGTATTGTTCAGAAGATGATATTTTTATCGTCTAATAATGGTACAGGTAACAATTATAAATGAAAATGTTATAAATGGTTTTTAACGCGAACAACCAAAAGAGGATAGAAAGGTAGTATAATATCGTTCATATTATAAAATCGTGAAAAAAGAGAAATTTCAAATAGAAATTCGTTGATTTTATGTACCAAATAGTTGGATTTGTGTTTTGATTGTCTGATGCTTTTTTTCCATTTTCAGTTAAATACGGTTTTTGTCTGTTTTTACAGAATCTCACATTAAAAAAGTGAAAAATCCAGTCAGTAAAAGCGTCCCAATCTCCCGCTAGGAAGTGTTATAAAAATGTGAACGGAGCATTAGAATCAGTAATAGATAGGAAAGTGATTGTACCGGCGATTTGCTAGGAGTGAGTTAAATGAAACATCACAAATTGATGAAACATAATCCATAAAATTATAACAGTAGGCCTTAGTATTTACAATAGGGATCTCTTTTTTTTATCACCATGAAAAAATATATATTATAAATAGCCAACTTATTTGCATGTTCACTTTTTTTTTAATAATCGAAGTTTTATTTAATTTTCTTCTATTTACCTAATTGCAATTAATTTGACTTTTAAAATACAAGAAGGCTTACCAACTGGGCACCAGGGCTTAAGGCGGTCAGTGACATCTGTTGGGTTTAGGGGTGGTGGAACAAACTTACTGTATATTTTATCATATAATCGATAATGTTTTTGTAAAGCAATATACAACATTCATTTTAATTATTTCTGACTAATACATAGGTATTTTTTCTTTATTTTTTTATACATGCGGACGATACTCTTAGGTAATACAGGCCGACAACAGTTTAGAATATTTCTTCACTAATACGCTCTCCAGTGCCCAAAAATGTTTAGCATTCATTTGTTTAATTTGATTTGGGTTTTTTAATGCAATAAATCTTTAATTAAAAACAATGAACCATAACGATGCTTAATAAGCAAGTCTTTCTTCATGATTTAACATGTTTCCTTGTTAAAGCATGGTAAGGTATGCGCTTTCTACGTGTAAATATTACATTATGACTAGAAATGTTCAAACTTAACACATTTTTGTACAATTTTACCTCCGCCATCATTCCAGGAACGGTCATTTTCACGTAAAACACTTCTATGTCTTGAGACAAATCATATTTGGTCGAACTATTCCATAAGGTACTGAACGGTTTTGTAGCAATGATAGGTATCTGGGGCAAAATGAGTAATACCAAGGTGATAGTTTTCTTGACGTTTTGAAGAGAGTAAGAGATTTTTTTATGCACTATACGATTATGCCCTTCCCTGCGTTGATGACCACGATCCTCTCGCACCTAAAAAATGATTTACTGGTTAGTACATCGTTTACAGAATTTAATTTAAAAAATACGATAGTAAACTAAAATTTAATTAAAATAAACCAGGCGCGGTGCTCGTGCGGTGTAGATGGGAGTGTCGATTGTCCGTTGTTCAAATTTTGTGAGAAACTGAAGGTCCGAACAGTAAAGAGTGCGAAGAAAAATGTAAAAAGCAGGACAGTTCCATATATCTTTCGTTCCATGAATCGTTCTAGGAATGAAATCTACACCTATGGTGTGTTTCATCAATGAATCATTATCGAAGAGAAACTACCGGAAGAATTGCAAACTAGTGCTAACATCTACTGTAACAAAAGTATCATTACAATGAAGCATAGAATAAAAGTTTGAAATTTCAGGTGCTAATTAATTAGGTAGTCAGGTGACTAATTATCACTGACTGTATATTGGTAAAAGAAGAAAAAATGTGTAGCTGACTAAGAAAAAACAAAATAACTAATAAAATCATTTTTAATGAAGTAAATAATTCCATAAGTGGAATTATTCTCTTTAGTTGTGTGCTTTTACAAAATATCTTTTCAATTAAAGTCATAAAATATCTCAAATCTCTTTACTTGTATAATAATTTTATTTCAGCGCCTACATTCGATGTTTTAGAGCCTTATTCTTTAGTTTAATGTTCCTGTGAATGTAGGCAAAGACTTCATCTGTAATGACCATCGTATGCCCAACCTAAATCACAATTAGTTTTATATATTTTTTTATTTTTTTGAAAGAAGCAACAGCTGAAATATAAAACAAGGGACATTGAATCGACCCAATCTGCCCATTGCTGTAGATACTCCACATTACATAGAAGCAGCATGGAAATAATCAGAAACTGAGAAAGTGTAGCAGACCTATGGTAAAGTACGAAACCCACGGAAAAATTCATTCGAGAAGAAAGGTGGTGAGCACCCAGTGAACCAATGAAGGAATACAGGTTCTGCAAAATGAGAGCGAAGAGTATAAATATAGCTGCCTGACTCAAGAGGAAGACATCACTTCTTACCCTCTAAAGATATTGGATTCTATCCAAGGAAGTAGAAAAAGCTATAGCATACTCTGAAAGGTCCAACAAAGAAGTCATCGAAATGCTACAAAGCTACAAATGCTGAGGGAAACCCCTCTAAATGTTATGTTGGGACTTCTGAGGCGTCCTGCAGGCTTCGTCAACACAATGTTCGTAACGAGAGGTAAATTTTTATCGAACAATGAAAGTAAAGTTTTTCAACTGTGGAAAATACCAAATACCTCATCAGCTGCATTCTAGGTAAGTACGAGTAGGTACTAAGGACATTCTTTTATGCTACTACCAGCAATTCAGGCAGGAAGGAAATTTGGGCTCCATATCCTGGAAGAATTATTGTTGAGAAGACCCCTCCTTTTTTCAATTAAACGCACCCACCTACGTACAGGTGTATTCCAAGCAAACTCATCCTTTCTTGATAAAGGGGAAGACGATAAAGCGTTGACCATGTCTATGGTTATTTTCCAAACCATGAATTTACAATATTCTCGAGGCTATGGAAATAAACCAGAACCCCCAAAACTCTCTAATACTTCCATTTCTCACAATTTTGGCCACTAATTATATTGATTGATTTAATTACCTAAGCTAATAATGATAACAGCTGCAATTGGGCGGCAAATTTCAGTATAAAAATAAAATTCAAGATCGTAATTTATTATAATAGTGAGAAAGGATTTTATAAACGAATGTATGTAGTTACCTAGTTGTGAAACTGTGATATTGTAAAGAAGTTGCCTTAGAATCTGGAAAAGATATCTTCTTCATGAAACAGAAAGTAAACAAATTTTACCAACCAACCGCTTTAAAAAGGCCGTTCTTAAAGTTTAAGAGTCGTTTGAAAGCACCCCATGTTCTAGAAATCGTTATATACTACGGAACAGGGAAGATCTTTTATCCCTGAACTTTATGGTAGTCGCTTTTTCTTTTCTCAAACAAGTTTATTTTTTATTCGGCGGAAATGGCTCATTTCCTTTCAAAGGTCCCTTTCAAGAGTATTTTCTTAATCCTTTCCCGTAGCGGCTATCTATCAAGAGGTAAGGAGGGGCATCATAACCGCCTCTTCCCTTACAACCCAGGACGCTCGCCTGATATTTGGACGAGAATCTGCAACAGGTTTCATAAGAGGGTATCTGGTGCAGAACGCCCTGAGAGATAAATTGCTCGAGTATGAAAGTACGTGGATACCGTAGGGGATTTTTACTTAAAATTCCCGTTTTACTAATCAAATTCACCTTTTTATTTTCACAATAGCTAAGTCTAAGTAGAAGTTATGTTATTTGTAACACTTATGTGTTTACATTTGAACAGTAATCTTGTTTCTAAGTACGGTAAAATGTATAATAACACTAGAGTGTTCATTACATAATTGATCTGAACTTTTCTTTCTGATAGGTACTCAGACTTATAGATAAATGTGAGCCTGGCCTCAATCTGAAATCATATCTATCTATCCCATCATCATCATATCATATCTATTTAGGAAAACGTATGTGTTTGTTTGTTACTGTCTTAACCGACCAAGAGCATTCTAAACTATTCAACCGACATGAACAGATTCCTTATTGGGTCTTTCTGCTCAGGAGCAACATTGTCGAAAAACCAGTTTCCTTCAGAAGGGTTTTCTAGAAGAGGCTGAAAAGTATTGTAATACGTTGGATAGCACCGACCCCATTAAGGTGTACTACTTTTCCCACATACGACTACTAGTAACGTGATACATGTGGACGAATTAACTGACATCGATTCAGATTCATACAATCGATACTATTGCACACACGAGCCTCAGAAACCTAATATATATTCAGGAGCTAAGTTTTCTTCCATTCCAGAGTATTTATCAAATTACTATGAGAATGCTGTCTGATGCTTATTCGCATACAATATTTAAGAAGAGAAGGAGCCCCCAAGTTATTGGATGTACCTTCTTATGGGATAGTTGCTCTGTTGGGAGAAAGACCTTGCTTCACAGATAACAAGAATTAATTTGGAAATAATTGTTGGTACTTAAGTACTGCTGTTTTTGTGCTATAGTGCAACGGACACTTGGTAACGATGGAGATAATCTATGCCATTGTTGATTTAGAGAAAAACATTTCACCGCTTATTTCTTAAACAACATAAATTTGAAGTGATGTAGGTTCCTATTAATTTCTTTATGGATTGTGTCTGATCCCTAACATAGATGAGTATTTTTTCTCTGGGAAGGTTTTCCATTATGTGACATATTCAGCACTTCGTAATGTCCCTTTTGGAATTAAGTTCTATCCATGTAACTAATCCATTTTCCGCGCTGGCTATATATCAAGCGGCTAGTAGGAGCATCATAATCGCTTTTTCCCCGTAGAATCCTGTCCACTTGCCAGATTCCATTATAATATGGAAAAAGAGAATGCAACAGGTTTCAAGGAAACTCTCCGGTCCAGAACACTCTGTGAGGTTCCGCGCAAGCTCTGACTCCCACGAGATAAATTGTCCAAAAATGAAAAGTGCGTATTTCCCGTCGCCAGAACAAGTCTGGACGCGAGGGGCTGACGCGACACAATGAGAAAAATTGAATAAAAGGGCAAAAGGGCTGCAGTAATATGTTGAGTTACACACAGAAAAAAAAACCGCCGGACCGCTTTCCTTTAGATTTATGGGCTGCTGTATCCACAGAGAAGGGTTCGCCTCACGTTCCCACAATGAACACAGGAAAAGGAACCAAGCTCACTTGAGTTTAGTCTCTCCGTTTCTTCTGTATGGAAATACTCGTAATAGTACAAATGAAGGGAACGAAACAGCATTTGGAAGACCCAGAAAGGAAGTAAGGCCAACAACTGAAAAACTTATATTTTATCCAGCAATATTTTGTTCCGTTCGTCCATGTCAATCATAAAGGTTTTTGCTGGGTGAGCTTAGCTTTTCCTGTTTTTTCTGTATGAAGACACTTATAACCGTAGCAATAAAGGGAACAAAATAGCACTTCCAAGACCCAGAGAGAAAATAATGGTCAGCAACTGAAAAATTTACATTTCATTTAGCAATATTTTATTTTATTTAGTCCATTTCACTAGAAGCCTTAGGGGTTTGCAAAACCTAGTCCATTCTTTACATCTAGTAAGTCCAGTAACACTCAGTTTCACTTGTCCTTCTATTCACTCAGGACAATTAAATCTAGAGGTTAAGGGTACAAGGTAGAGGGTAGAAGGTACAGTCTTTCTTCCTGAGCATCTTGCAATTTTCTAATTTATGATGGCGTTGTACATGATTCCAGGCGTATCATGATGTTTATCGACCAATTTCATCATTCGAATGTAATTTGGGGCCTGGAGTATGCATTTTAGAAAGATTTGTGTAATAGGTATATGCAATTTTCCTGTTCAGCCCCAATGTTTCAGACAAGGCGAACAATCTGCTTTTATAATCAGTTTATGGTGGACGGCTCATCAGCTTCTTCGTATAATCTGCAACTGTTTTTTGTCGAAATTTAGATTCTTGGACATCACAAAGGAATTGAAAATGGATGTGCACACATGTAACTGCAATCTCGAAAGCAGTTGTACCAATAGATTTAGTAAACGAAAATTGACTCCATCAGAAATTTTTGACACCACTTGTTCGCTTCTCATTATTTTAAGAGACGGTAAAATGGGAAAATTGTACTTCGTAGATAGGGTGTCTCGCGTCGAGGGAATTCGCCATGGTTCTGGAAAATCTAAAACCTAAGTTAGAAAGAAGAAATGTCATGTCCTAAGAGATTCAAAAGAATGGCCGAAGTCAAAATTCAAATTCCATCTCCTTCATTTCAATTTACTAAATTAACAGCGGTTAGGTAGGTACCCATCATTCTTCTTGTATTTAGAATTCATTCTTCAACTCGTCTTTGTGAAGTACGGACTCCTTGTGTATTTCTAGGATTTTGTGAGTGAGTGATGATAAATGTGGTGGAACGTGAATTTATTGTAGTGTAGTCTAATGAACTTTAAGGTTTTCCTTCCAACTAAAAGTGGAACTATGCAGATTCATTTGAATGAATGAAACGTATTTGATCAACCTAATCCGTTGTGTTAGCTTGCAGTGGTATCTCTAATAGGAGTTGCTCTTTCGATCTTCATATCAAAATCTAATTTGCCATCGAATTTTTCTTTCGTTGATAAGAAAGTTGTGTTGCAAATTTGTGTGATGGTATATTTCATTTGTGACCTATTGTGTAGTGGATACATCTACGCTATTTCGAGTATGTGGTGTTTGGGTGTTTATGATGTACCTGACGGACGTCTCACGCTTCTTCTAAAACCGAAAGCTGAATAGAATTAGAAAAGAGAGATTAGACAAAATGGCAATAATCTTGGTTAAAAAATTAAGCAAAGCATGTTTTGAAGTGAAATTAAACGTAATTGGTGTACCTAGTCATTTGTTCAAAGTATACCTATCTGTGTGTACATACATGTTTCATTGTACCTTTTACCAAATTTTGATTAAATATATTTTCCGGCGTACAGAATACTAGAATAAGAGTTGTGAGCATTCTATAACTAAAGAATGAAACCGAATACTGTTTCAAATATTCAACCTGATACCAATAAAGGCTTAAAGGATAAAAAATATTAGGACTTTTGTTTGATATGTCTTAAAAAACTGCTGGAATTTGCGTGTAATTCATATTAAATTATAGTGAACTTCCGAAAAGGCACGACGATTAGTGAAATCAAGATGTAGAATCCCATGAAGTTTCATTGGGCATGAAGTTGGTCAATGATTACTGGTATGTGTTTGATACTATTAGTAGTCTCGGCGATATATTATAAAGCAGTATAAGAAGCCAAGTAACAGACAGTTCTATTCAGTAACAACTGACTGAAACTCTATGTACTTCTAAGGCTTGGAGGATCGAAGGACATAAATAATATGAACATTATTATTTCTTACGGCATATTTTATGATCGTTTCGGTGGTAAAATAAATAAGATCATCAGTAACAATAATGTAACTAGTTGTACGACATAACACCAAATATACTGCTCCTTCTTTCTTTGATTTCCGAGTACCCTCTTCACTCGACTTATTCTTAATACAACAGTTGAACGATTCCAAATTCAGTGTATCCGAGTTCAGTGTATTAGAAATGTTGGAAACGTTAACACATGCCCCCAAAACTTTATATAAGTCTGAATTAAAACCAACTTCATTCAATGCTCTCAACAGTTTTGCTAAGGTTCCTTGAATGACCTCCGTTTCCCATTCTTTATTAAACGGTCGCATTGAACATTCAAATCCAATTACGGAGCCAAATAAGCTAGTCGACTGAACTCCTTTTCTGTCGTTCGTTGCCGGCAATTAATAGTCGGTTGCAAACTCCATAGCGCCGCCTGGAAACGACCGGAACGCGGGTTGGTCACGGCATTGTTCTCAAATGGCGACGAATAAAATGAAAAAACACAATTAAGCACCTGAATAAAGGGGAATTCTTTTCTCTTCGAGCTTCTATTAGCTTTTCCTCGAGGTTTCCCACCTTCCTTTTAATGATGTACCTAATGTAATGAGGTACCTAACCATAATTATTGGATATTCCAATACACCGTTGAAACCGTTGATAGGGGCTACTGGTAATTGAGGTAGGAGGTGAACACGCGGTCGTTTGAAATTCAAATAGGATTACTTATTCTCTTTCCCCTTGAAACGGGACGGACGGATGGGAAAATCCATTATCCGACTTGTCCTCTCTCAATATCCCTCTCTTTCACTCCCTCTCTTTCTCCCTTACTGTCTCTCTCACTCTCCTCTTTTCTGCCCGATCGCGTTTCTCGATGCTCAAAATTCAGATTGAATGGGTAGACCTGGAACGAGCAGAAATCCAGTGAGTTGTGGCCACCGATTGAGCTCTAAATGCTTTACCCGAACGATCCATTAGGGACATTATGATATTTTAAATCCAATCTCGATTTAAAATCAAACTTTTGAAATTATCGCAAAAAAAAGCTGGATTAAACTAATCTGAAAACTCTCAATGCAAATTCATTAGGGGACATTCTGAACCCCACCCTTAAATCTAACTTTCATGATTTGATAATGGTGTTCAATAAAGCTCTGTTTCGCCTGTGATAAAAACTCTCATATTCCAGACTTTTGGCTGAGTGTTTAAAATTGACCAAGTAATTTCTGCCCCTTTCCTTTATTTAGCAAGACGGTACTTCAAAGTTGTTACCTCACAGCTTTGTTTTGCAAGGTGCCAAGATATGAAGAGAATTACGAAAGATATATTAAAAGTGATTTTATATATATATTCATACATGACATGTCTATTTCGGAAGTCCACTATTATTCCCCAAGGCAAGCTCGATATTCTTATCTTGTCCAATATAGTGTACCTAAACGTCTTGTGCAAGTTGTGCATTCCACTGTTGACGTTATCACTTGTATCCATAGGAGAATAATGATAACTTCCCCTTCAAAAATATATTCCCCTTCCTATCCACAATAAATATCGACGGCTGACTTAAATTTTACACTTCTACCAACGTAATAGATCTAGGTGTAGGTACTGTGCGTGTGATATGTTAGGGAATGGATTTGTTACATAAAGTGATGTTAGTATTAACTTTCTATAAGTTTTCCATTTCAAACAGTAAAGTTCTCGATATAGAATTGAGAACTTCCAGACCTAAAACGAGAATGTCGTACGATCCCTCCAGTGAAACCTTCCCAGAAAGTGTACCTACATTCGTCAAAAACTACAAATCTTAGAGACAAACCCTTCAGAGACAAATTGTAAACCAATAAATTTTAGTCGCGTAGCTTGTCCATATAAGTTATTGTTTTGCATTATATTTAATTTTCATTGAAATACCAGATCGTGTGCACAGGAATAAGTTGTTAGCTATAAAATTTATGCAACCAAAGTTTTCTAAATAATGTTCTAATATATAATCCTAGGAAGTCGAGGATCTCAAATATTTTTTGCAGTTTATGTGAATTTTTTAATCAAATTTGTATTAAATTCAAGTACGTATTTAAAAACAATGTTTCGCAAAACTTTCCAAACGGTCTAGTTCATAGTTGATGAAAACTTTCCAAGTAATATTTTGCTGCAATATATAAAATTACCAATTTTAAACAGTTTTTTGCCATTATGATGCTTTTTTTTTACTCCAAAATTTCCGGTATTGCAATAGCTTGGTTGCAATAACTAAATTTTCTTCGAAAATTTTTTCAATGAAATCCTCTTAATTGGGTGGAGAAGTCTCAATTGGTTTTGAAAACATTCCATTCGAAATGGAAAACCTCTCTATGTATTGTGTGACCTGAGATAGGGGTTTCGTACATGTGCGAAAAGAAGTTTCCTACTCAGATGGGGAGCTGTCCTCATCGATGAGGGGCTGAGTTTCAATTGGGGTCCCCTCAGAGTCTGTCTCATCTTCCTTCCCCTTGGGCTTAGGAGGGGTGTACAGAAGCGTATAATGTACCTGCAACCCTAATCAGGGAATTTTCAAAACATTATTTCAATTTTATGTTTGGAACGGGGGAGAATTTATGTAACTTTTGATAGTAAACACTACTACATGCCTACCAAATGTTCGACGGAATTGAACAGACTTCCATTCCGTGGTCGCCATCATGGTCAAAGAGCTTTGGTGAATCTAAAAACTCTGCATGTCTACTTCATTGAATGGAAATTGTACAACACACTGAACAATCAGTAGAAAATATTGTACGAATTGGAGAATGCATTATTCTTTAGAGTTCAAAACGGGAGGTGGACACTTTTAAGTAATAAAACAATAAAATGAACATCAAAGTTTGTAAAGAATTCATATTTTATTCAGATGTTTCTTCTTGTTCTATACTTAACATTGCTATAGTCTAATTTCTAATTCACTTCGAATTTTCGTCAAGCTCTTGAAGATTTAGAATTTTTCAGTAACTCAAGATTTGAAAAGAAATGAACATTGTAGTTTGGCCAACGTTCAAACCATTATTGGTAGCTACTGTATCGTGCATCAATGCATAATATTTTGGTTGGAGTATTTTTACGAGGGGTTCATGCTACTGAAACGTACTGGTCGATGAATAATTTTTTCTCCAAAATTAATTTCGCTGATCTCAGTAGTTCACCTCTACTCTATTTGTTTTTTGCATAATTGCTCATAGAAACTGTTCTAAGCGATAAGGTGCTAGTATTTTTTTTTCATCTGATATCAATTTTCCCTATCGCTTTTAACTCGGTTTCATATTTTTTGATTGGGATTCGCAGGGGTACAGAACATTAAAGTTATAAGGTGATGAATCGCTCAGAACTGCATTTAAATGTATTTTGAAAGTTAGGCAAGAGTTGGAACTTCTTGATTTTTACCAAGCTCAAAAGTACCACAATGACGGAAATGAGAAAATCTACGCGCAGGGTTATTGTTGGTAGGTAAAAGTTTTGATAAAACGAACAATGCTAGATAAATCTGCTCCAGGAATGGTGTTTACGATAACGTCGAAATCTTTTTTGAAATTGGTGGAGATCATAAGTCTCCGTGTATTACTGCTAATAACATGATGTGGGAGGGTGGTTTGGATGTGAATGGTGTATTTTAAGCTATCTCCGGAAGGTCATTCAGCTGACCTTAAAAGCCTCCGGCTGTTGAAAAAATTCTACATTTACTATTCCAATCATAATCTTTTTGAGCTACTTCTTTACCAAAGCAAATGGAATAAAAGTTCCCTTTCAGACCGTTGCAAAATGTTTTTCAACCATCGCGGTTATGATGTATTATGGGTGGAATGAACGAGCAACGTTGAAAGCTGCGGTGATAGACCATTCAACAGACCCTCCTAGCGGTCTTTAACATCGCGTGGTTCTAAATGAATGAAAGGAGGAAGGTGCTTAGTTTACTCTGTGAATCATTCAGAAGTATTTAGAGTTACGGGGTTTTGGGATTGTTGGAGGGAGCCGTTTGTTGTAATTCCCTTTGAGCGGACCCAAGTTCACCTTTACTGGCTCGATGCTTGTAGGAGTAGGTACTTCACAGGATTCCCCGCCCCAGGAACCTTTGTGTTTTAATCAACAATACAGCTCTCTCCGGTCTGCACCATTAACTAACATAAATATAATACTTCAATCAATAAACAAACAGAACTTTAGGGGGCCACAGATTATTCAAACTTCTATTGATATTCTATTTACCAGAATTTTTCTCGATTATTAAATACTGTCACGCATTACATGATCATCGTAATACGAAATGGTGCAAACCTTTATACAGGGTGATTCCCTCGCACATGCAAAAAACAATTTGGGTGAAACTGCATCAAAAATGGAGTAAAATGCCGCCAACCGCATATTTGTATCTCAATGCGTACTGGAGATACGATTTTTTGAAGGTTTTTTCAGGAATACCGTGTTTTTCCATTTTAAACTCGGATTTCTCCACTTTGCCTCATTTAATTTTAACTTTCAACCTCAATTTCGGTCTCAGCATTAAATTTCCTATAAGAATAGTGTACTTGGGTTCTTAAAAAGTACCATCCGAAGACCCTCACATCAGCTCAAACATTGACGATTTTGAAAAAATAATATTTCTGAAAATCTTTAAAACTTTACAACTCTTTTAAAAAGAATCCTGGAAACTGGCAAATCTCATGAAAACTGCTTCATCTAATATGCTTTTCAACGGTATTATCAATTTTACTTTAATTTCGTTATTTAGGGGAGAAAATAGTGTTTTAATGTTGAAAAATGTGGGTTTTTCAATGAAATTGTTGGTTTTCTCGAAAGATGACCCTCCATGAACCATCGAGTATGGGGTCGGTTTCTATGTATTTTTTCTCGCTGGATTAAATGGAAACTCAAGCAGATCTCTCAACTACGTTATAATCGAGTTTTACACTTTAATTAACTAGTTTTACCCCATAACACACATACATTTAATCGTAACAAACAAACTAAACATTTGCAATTTTAAGTGTAAAACTTGGTTATAACGGAGTCGGAGAGATCTACAAATGTTACCATTCGATACAGCGTGAAAAAATACATAGAAACCGACCCCATACTCGTAGGTTCATGGAGGGTCATCTTTCGAGAAAACCAACAATTTCATTGAAAAACCCACATTTTTTAACATTAAAACATTATTTTCTCCACTAAATAACAAAATAAAAGTAAACTTGATTATACCGTTGGAAAGAGTATTAGACGAAGCAGTTTTCATGAGATTTGCCAGTTTCCAGGATTCGTTTTGGAAGAGTAGTAAAGTTTTAAAGATTTTCAGAAATATTCTTTTTTCAAAATCGTCGATGTTTGAGCTGATGTGAGGGCCTTTGGATGGTACTTTTTAAGAACTCAAGTACATTATTCTTATAGTAAATTTAATGTTGATTCCGAAAATGTGGTCAAAAGTTAAAATTGAATGAAGTAAAGTGGAGAAAGTTGAGTTTAAAAGGAAAAAAACACGGTTTTCCTGAAAAAACCTTTAAAAAATCATATCTCTAGAACGGATTGAGATAAAAATATGCAGTTGGCGGCATTTTACTCCATTTTTGATGTAGTTTCACCCAATTTTTTTTGCATCTGCGAGGGAATCACCCTGTATACAGAGCGAGGATACTATCCTCATTCTGTCAATAAGGGTTTCAACCAGTGATAACATATTTGCTTATTGCGAATATCAGCATATGTTCAACTTTATTGCCCTACAATATATATTTTCCAATTCACTTTAAGCACTTTTATAAAGTTTTCTAAGGATAGCAGTAATGCTTGTGGTTTTGGACACATAAAAAGTAATTATAATGTGCTGAAAGATGAGAAGTGCTGGTAGTTGAGACGAATTTGAATAAATTACCTAATACACATTAAAGAAGTGAAATAGAAATGCAAGATTCATAGTTCCAAAACTAGGAATGTGCCGTTTTAAAAACCTATTAATAATTAAGTGAGATGAATAACTCAATGGCAGAAATTGATTTGTTAAGCAGGAGATCTGTGAACAAGAATTTGGGTGACGTTGGAAGTAGGAGTATTAAGGAAAAGATAACGCAGACTTTGGTGAATTTAGTGCAGTATCGAAATTGCAAAAAAGTTAGCCAAAGGTGAAGGTAAGTAAAGAAAATTGTGAAGCAGTTGTAATATTATAGAAATATATAGATACTAATTTAGATGTTTCTAGTATTTGGACTGACAAGGGAGTATTTCTATGGGGGTTGCTGCTTTTGGGATTTGGATGGGGGAATTTTTCGTTGTCAATTCTACATCGAAAAAAGTGGCCACGCATTTTTTCTTTCCTTCCGAAGGGCCTTCTGTAGATCAAAATAATTATTACATGAGTGTTTTTAAGGACTTTTTTTGGCTTTGAAGATTTCTACCAACCTTTAAATGTGATTGATCAAGACGTTTGAGTTTCATTTGTACCTCTATTCGTCGTTTTTCTTTGTAGATTTCAATATAAATAATTTCAATTGTACCCTGATTTGAATTCAGCACCTCAAAGTACATGCCTACATATATTTTACGTCTTCAGCATTTGACCTACATCTCACTATAGGTTCGGACGAAATTCAATTCAATCCAACCCAATTCTTTCAACTCTTTAGACCACAAATTTGGTTCTTAAAGTAAAATAGAAAGAAGGACAAGTAAAAAATTAGTATCTACACATTTAGATGACCTCTATTTCTTGGAAGTTGAAAATCAAAGTACTTTTTTTAAATTTATTTTGTGCTTTTCATTATATTCTGTTATATAAACCAAATATGTAGTCAAAATAATGCAAAATTTTCTCATTTATTGGATTCTGTCCGATCCTGTAGTGAGATCAGTGAGAACAAGTCAGCTGCTGAAGACATAAATCGTATATACTTTGGGGTGATGAATTCAGATTAGAGAAATAGAAATGCTTGGCATGTATTGATCTGCCTCATTTGAGAGTCATAGAAACCTTCCCAGAACCTTAAGAGCAGTTTAAAAAACACAAAAACATCTATCCTATCATTTAGAAGGTCCATTGGAAGGGAACGAAAAATACGTGTCGTTTTTTTCGACGTAGAATTGATTAAGAAAAATGCACCCTTCAAAATCTCCGTAGCAGTCAATGTAGACCCCTCCACCCAGGTATACCACCAAGTTTGATGAAATTAATGGTCTGTTCTGTAAACCTCAACTTTGACAAAACTCTTAGCCTAACTCATTACACTGGACGTTGAGAAGTTTTGAAAGTTTAGTTATTGCAATGAATTCCACCAGGGGTTGAATGGAGACGGATTCAATCACGAAGTTTGAGCAACCTGCGGAAAAAGGCTAATGGCACGAAGGAAAGTTAATCAACGGTCGGACAACATTGTGAAGTGGATATCTTGTGGAAATGGTGAAGGCGGAGAGACATGGAAGGAAATGGGAGGGCTCCAATGTGACATCAGGCGTGTGGGCACGTCGTTCTAATACACCGAGAACTACTGGAAACTGATTTCAATCCATGAATTGATAAAGTTTCAAAGTAGGACACATTTTCTCTCTCGAACGACAGAACAAACATTAAGGAGAGTCTCTGTAGGTAAAGACCAAAGTGATCTGGACTGTATTTCAATTTAAAGGACGTTCAATAACAGAACATTTTCAGCTTTAAAAATATAGAATGCGTATTCATCTTTCGAAGGAATCAATATTGTGAAAATTCTAACTCTTTGATTCTCTTGTCGATGAAATTGAGAACAGAAATATCATGTCATGATTAGTAATGTCTTCTATTTATTAATAGACAGTGCTTGCAACCATCAATGTGGTTGTTCTGCTTTGGAAAAAACAGACGTTGCTGCTTCACAGGAATTTTCTGTCAATAAGGGTATAAAATTAGTATTTTGTATCTCACTTTTAAAATCCAGTCCCTTCGTATTTGTAATTATTTCTTTGATATAAATACATAGGGATCTGACTTTAAAAACGAAATTTAGACTCTTCCATAAAAATGTAAAATCTATCCTTCTGCTTTCAGCAATGTTGAAAGAAACTGCTGATGTTAATGTTGGAGAACCGCTGTTGGCCAATTCAAATTGAAAATCAGTTGTTCCAACATAATCTTTAACTGTGGATCTTGGAGGGTTAACAACTATCGTTCGAGATGTAGAAATTAGGAAAATAATTGGAAGTGGGTCGTTCTGAGAGGAGTCGACGAAACTCAAGAGAGAACTTTCCCCCTCTGAATTAGGAAAAATCAATTAACGAGAAAACTGCACCGGCTTCAAAACATGGTTTTTATACCATATTATGATAATACAGATACTCTTATGACCATTAGGATTATGAGAAATTACTTATCATTAGTAAGAACAACACTTTAAAACCAATGATAGGTGCTCGGGGAAGGGAATACTTGTGGTAGTTATCAGATTTTAGAAGAATCCCTAGAATCCTAGAATTACCACTTAATAGTTTCGGCTCAAACATATCTCATATCAATGGGCTATTTGAATGGACCGGAATTTCGTATTTTCAACCTAATATTCGTATTAAGAATCTCCTGAATCTTTCCAATAAATTTAGTAGCGTCATTGAACATTTAAAAGGAGAAGGAGCAGAACTTCTCAGAAACATCATGTTCTTGGGAAGATCTAACTGAACCAGTTGAATTGAAAAATTCGTGAAATCGCTAAGTAAATTTCGCATTACGTTATTGGATTTTTGTTTCATTACTTCGCATTTCTACTACATTTCTATTTAGTACACAACTATCTTGAAAATCGATTTTTTTATCACAAAAATAAAACAATTAGTATTTATTTTGAATTTTATCTCCATGAAGAAGCCCCAGTTTCTGAGGAGAAACGTTGGAGATTATTAGAAAAAACCAATTTAAGTACAGAAAGATCTTTTTTTGTAAACTCTTGTAAAGTCAACTATCTTAAAGGCAGTATAAGGATTATTAATTTCTCTAATTTTTCATTCGATATTTACAAGAAAGAGACGGAAAATATTTACCTTGGACTCCGCGGCTTCAAAGTGAAATCAGTCTCACTGTCTACAGTTGGGACTATTTATCATCTACAAGAGGAAATCGCTGTTTGCCCAGAATATTGGGGGAGCGAGTAAAAACTATCTCGAACGGGTCATTGCCCGGAATATTGGGGGAACGGGTCACAACTATCTTGAACGGGTCAGACCACCATAATGAATCCTGGAGGTCTGACGAACAACTTCCGATATAATGGAAGAAGGATGTGGAAATTCTTAGGCTTCTGTTCTGGTTTCTTTGGCTTCTTAGTGAGTAGTCTCAAGAAAAAGAACGAAATACTAACCAAAAACTGCACCAGATAGACAAAACGTGTATATACAGGAAGAAGGGGCAGCCAATCTGTCTGGGCGAAGCAATCATATTCCTGTCTTCCGTAGGAATTGGAGAACATAAAAAGATGTTTTATCGATGTAAAAGTGATATAGATGACGTCACCATTATGCCTTTATCAACACCAATTTCCACACAAATTGTACGACTCATTTCGCAGATGTTTGAGGAATAACTGCAAAAACTGATGTTATCGATTCATTGAAAGCAATGGCCATGGCTCGGATGCCAATTTTCAGCTTGAAATTTAAACGAAGTGGACAGAAAATCTGTGTAAAACAGCTTACATCGTCGGAAACCACATTAGCTATACATCGCCCCTGAACTGTCCTCGGGTGATGAGATCACCCAAAATCAAACCCCGTCAAAATTCTCTACCCTGTTGGACCTCTTTTCCGCTCATCTGAATCTTTCATATTGAATCTTTTTGAAACGTTCTTTGTGAGAACATTCAACAAAACTAACGAAAAATAACCTATCAAATAGCCTGAAATGGTCCTGCATGTTTGCCTCAATTACTTCTCTTAGTTTTTTTTCACATTCCGTAAACAAACTTTGCAGTTCAAGGAAGATGGTGGCGGTATTTGGAGTATCTTGTCTCCTTTTATCAATCGATATTTATAAGGTGTCGGTGGAGAGTATTAATTTATATATATGTATGCATATTTTATTGTTCTTGCTGGGAAGATGCTAGGTGAGCCGAGTGCAGGTGCTCCATACCTCCGCCGCCTCCCATCGACAGGGCCTGCACTATCCGCGGGTCCGCTTTGCTTCCTTCTCGAAACTCTTCGAGGGTGAGGCGGTCGTCGTGGTTTTTGTCCATCTGGTCGAAAATCTTGTCGACTCTCCTCTGCGGCGTGTTCTCGTCTTCAGGCTGCGGCTGCTGCCCCTGTGAACACAGTAAGATTCGGTTAACATAGTTACAGTTACGATACAGTTACAACGAATGTGTGAAGGTGGGCATAATTTATAACAATGCTATGAATGCAATGTATTTATATATGCAACAATGTATGTATACTAGCATTATATACCATTTCGGGTTGAAACAACGGTTTACGGGTAGATATAACGGTTAGCTTTCATATAAATTTTACTAACTCACCTCACTTTTTGAAGCCAAAATACATAATTTATCATTCCCAGCACCAAACATATCAAAGAATGATAAATTCAGGAACTTATGCGACAGTGCAAGGGAAAAGGGAATTTAACTTGCCAAGGCTTTTTTTCAGGAGAATAAAAAGACGAAGATTGGGCCAAAATATGACTTTTTTCTGTAATATTTATTTTTTTGTGTCCCAAAACTATCTCTCTTTCGCCTACAGTCATCAAAACTCGATTTTTCTACATTTTTACTTTTATTGAGAATTGCGAAAAACTCCAGTTTTGCAAGTCTGCTGAAAATCTGCTGACACCTGCTGAAAATTTGCAATTTTCGGGCCCGCTTTTTTCAAACTTTGAAAAATCATAAATTTTGATTGGAAAATAATAGATAAAATCCAAAAAAAAAAAAAAAGATTTTGTTCAAAGTGATGTGGAGAAAAATAAAAAAATATAAACTCAAATTTGACCTTTGGCAAGTTAAGCTTCCTTTTCCTTTGTACGGTCACATATACAGGAATTAATGAGTACAGATAAACAGATATATTTCATAATACAGTACAGATATATTTCATAATAGAGGGGCTCCACCTGTTATGGGTCAAAGAAACTGCATGTTTATGATATAATTCGATCAGTCAGTACCAAAAGGAAATATTACTCTCCAAAACTCATCAACAACTACATTTACCTACTCTTGATTTATAAACCTACCTGGCCATTAATATAGTATTTCACTAATTTACTCGATTTCCAGAAAATGTCACTTGTATCAACTCATTTTTGTATAAAGGAGGATTATTGTACAATTTGAATAGGCATCCAGCTGCTGGGGGTTGTTCTGAATTCCAGTGATGTCATAGAAACACTTTCGGAGACGTTTAGAGCTCTTCGTATTTCCGCTTAATATCAATTTCATTCCTATTGGCGGCAGTATTTTAAAGTATAATTACGTTATTCTAACTTAGCGCTGCTTTAATATAATCTTCTTCTCCCTTCCCTTGCGAGTTTAATAACAAGGTAGACCAAAGGGTTTTCATTAATTAAAATTCTTCAAAGGGGCGGTCTCCAGCTTGGGTGAATAATCAAAGACCGACCGCTGCGATTGTTCCTGGGAATGAAATAACAAAGGGTGGATAGGTGTGGGAGAGAAGGAAGCCGCAACACGGCTCCCCGGTGATCTACCGCACCTGGTACAGGCAGCCTCCCCTTCTGATCTGATAACATCATCGTCGACTTGTGATGAAGTGATGAGGCTTTGGCCAACGTGAATCTAACCAGCCACTGTTCGAACAAACTGTTGATCGCGTCACCAAGGGCGTGAGCAGGATTTGTGGATTAGGCGAGTAGCTGAAAGTCAACATTCGTCAACCTATAACTTACAAACCGCAAAACTTTACCCACAATTTATTTATTTACGTCACCCAAAATGGAATACAGTGATTGTTCCGTGTTTTTTATCGAGATTGTGATGGATATGGGTAGTTACTCCTTCTCGACTCTTAAAAAAAAAAAACGCTGCAATTGGGGATATTCCTGAGGTTATTCAACCTTCAGGGGATATCCTTTGAGTGTAGCAGGCTTACCGCCTTTCCCCCTTGAAGCATTCCAAATTTTTGACGCAATCTCCTCCTTCGTCCTTCTTTATCATCCCCCCCTCCCCACTCGCCAAAACCCTACCTAATCTCTCCTCGATATCTCCAGCCGTTGTGTAATTATTCAAAGTTTGAACCCTCACCACGCCTACCCCCTAAGGGTCAGACCAGGGCCTAACCTTCGCTAATGAACTCCTTGAAAATACCCTAATTAAATCTCAATTACCAGCCCTTTCGATGGGCTAAATGTCGCCAAACTCATATTTCCTCTACCGAGAATGTAACTCCGTTCTCTGCCATCTCACGGAAATTGACCTCCCGTCTGTTATGATAATTTGGTTGATATCTTTCTTTAAATTTCAGTTAAATATGTTATGAATAATTACTATACAAACAATATGAATAATTATTGACAAACAGTGGCAGTCACATTAAGCGGCCATAAACTTCTTCTGGACTAATGATTCGACGGTGGTCTATTTTTATCCGTGTTTGTGACCTAAAAATTGGGCTCAGATGAACGATCTCGCTTGATGGCGACCATAAAGTATTTAACCTCCCCGGACGGAACATCGCCTTTTTCAACGACACGGCTATAAATATCTAAACCATCCTTAGTGTTAAGTTTCTAAGGTTGCTCAGTTTAGATCAGATGATTAGGATGATCACTTTAGGAACTCCGTAGAACATAATTTGTATAAATCTATCTTTGAATAAGTTCTCTCTGCAGTTCGATAAAGTATTTACATTCAAACAGCGAATTTAAATTTAGCATGTACCGAATGATTCGATGTGGGAGGGGGTGAGGAGTAGGGGTAATCACGTATTTATGTTATTTGAATATAAGAAGATTCAATAGTAAAACGCAACTAATTAGTTCACAACGGTTTAATGTTACGGTATTTTTTGCTTATACTGTTGTAACTAGAAAATCGAATAAGATCAAGCAGAAGTTCAGCCAAGGCCGTTAAGACCACATTACGATTTACAGTTATGTGGCGACCTATTTTCTTTCCATCAGGAAGTAGGACCCGAAATAATACGAAACTATAATTCAATAAATTCCTCTCGAGTTAAAAGTCTGTAAACGTAACATTCCCTGACGTATCATCTTTCACTCCCTCACTCACTTGAGTCAAAACGCACTGTGACAACGATCTCGCTCGACTTCCGGACGTTTTCCAGAAAGAATCTGCTGAGCGAGCGGCCTTTAGTTTCACTTTGTTGTTCATCAGAAACCCAAACGAGAAGGCTCGTACCTATTTGACTCTGGGGAAAAGTTATGATCAAGGAAAATAACTTCACCCAAATAACTTCAACCCGTTGGGGTGTTGCAAATAAAGGGAAATAAGGGGATCGCACCCAGTGGTGATCCACTTTAACAAAATGTATCAATCAATGTGTGATAGAAAGGTGCCGAGTCCGAATTCCACTTCCTCTTCCAATCGTCGTTCATTGCGAGGAGGAGGAGGATTTCTAATTATGTCTAAGAGAGCTCGTTGGAGTGCTTCCTCAATCCTTCATGGTGTCACGAACTAAATCACTCGCGACAAAGTTGTGGAAACCCATTTCAAAACGGAAGTTAGTGAAAAACGTTGTCTATTTCCACGAAAAAATAAAGAGTGACAATATTAAATCGATTTCGAGGGTTAGAACATTATCAGTAACAAACAATAACTGAACACACAATAGAAAGGACACAGCCTATACAGTCATAGGTGAAGGGAGATTGAATCCCATTGATCGAGAGAATGGAACGGGGGCTGGATGGTGGGAAGGGGGATTATAGCTAATCAGATGAAGTGAAAGGGGGAAATAACTAAATATGGTTTCAACAGTGTGAAGGGATAATTCCAAGCTTTACAGAAATGGACCTATCAGTGGTGAAATATATTGAGGTATATCCTCATTTAAACATTTACGAGACCTGTCACTTTTGATAATTTCGAATTTATCAAGTACATTCAACATACCTCCCTTTGGGCAAAAATGAAGAAATTCTACAAACTGTCTGTCTGTCAAATCAAAATCGTAACTATGATTAGATTCCTTAAGATCTTTTGCAAATGTAGACTTACCCTTATTTTCCCTGAAATCCTCCATATGCTCGTCTATTCTTTCCCTAAATTTCCTACCAGTCTGACCGCAATATTCGTAGCCACAAGAACATTTTAATTACTGACTCAAGAGGAAGAATTACTAGTTTGATCAGTTTGAAGGGATAGTTCCAAGCTTAATAAATATGGACTTATGGACTTATCACCACATTAATATTATCCACGTTAACATTGTACTCGTAACTCTTCATTTTTTCGAGGAAATAGACAACGTTTTCACTAACTTCCGTTTTTTTCATGGTGTCGCTCATAATTACTTGTTACAACTTCTTTCTCCTTTGGATCACCCAGCTCATTGTGTACGGTACTGTTTTTAATATACCTAGGAGCTCCAGTAATTAATCTGAAAATCCTGTTTTGGATTATTTGCACCCTTTTTATTTGTGGACCGGAAACATCGGAGGAATTTGATACATTTTTATTAGAATTGCGAGGGATAAATATAACATCTTTGAATTATTGCAATATTCATAGCTCTCTCAATGAGAAAATATTAGTGACAGAGTTCAGGACTAAGTGGTTTTCTAGCGGACAACCGTAGTCACGCAATAAGAGAAACTCAATACCAGAGTTCCAGAGAAATTCAGAGCGATTTCCCTATCTGAATACAATTATTGTTTACGGCCATATAAAAGAGTCGTAAATTCTCTTCCTTGATGCCGCTAGATAATTTCAGATGATTCTCGGCACTTAATGGGCGTTTAATAGATCCAATACAACAGCGTTCCGAGGGAATTGTCCAGTTAAAGGGAGGAGGCGAAAATAATGACGCCTTCGATTGCTTTTGAAGTTCGTAGTCTCTTTATACGAAAGAGATAACACTCAATTTAACATGCATCAAAAATGTTGTTTAATTATTTGCGAGGAAATTATAATTATTGCTTTTGTAAACGCGGCCATTGTCAGGTAGTGAGGGAGTGCATTGTTCCCTATCCCCTTATTTGAATAGCTTGAATGGAAAAACCAAATCAATAATTTTGTACTACAATGAACTTGAACGTTTTTATATGGGCTATTTCGGTTAGTTTATTTTGTAAGTTTAGTGAGAGAACCCAGAGTGTTCTTTCCCATCTAGACCATTTGTTTGGATTTCTTCCTCATGTATTTCATGTGTTTCTTCCTCAGATTGAATAAAGCCAGCTATGCAACATGATCTTACGAGAGAATTTCCAAGAGACATCGATTATAGTGCACAGATATTGATCTACTTTGAACGAGTACTACAATAGATATATCAATTTTATGGAACAAAAACACCTAAATTAATTTTTACCACATTATAATGAAATTTAATACAATTTTCTCAAAGTTCCAGTCCATAGTCGATCAACTTTTCTGAAAATAATTCTGTTAAAAAAATAGAAAGTTCATAGTTCTCGGTAGTTTTGCCAATTTTTAGCACGTTTTTTGAAATTCTACCAATTTATTGTGCTCAAAAAGGGCTGCTCAACAAACTCATATTTTTTCAAAACGTTTAATTTTTTGGCAAATGGCTGGATTTTTTTTAAACCTCAATCCTATAAGGAGAACGTTACCGTCTGGAGTACAGTTATTAAAAAATGAAATATAAAATGAAAAAGCGCAAACTTCAGGAATTGTTTTAGAATGCCTCAAAACGGTTTTTGATAAAGAAATGTTTGGAAAATTTCAACTCGAATATTTTTGGAGCCTATGCAATATAATTTTATACGAATATTTGCTAAAACATGCTACTTACTCTGATGGCTGCAAATAATTAGATTCGAATAATTGCAAATAAGTGAAAAAATGCTCATCTACAGGCTTAAGACTTTAGATAAATAAGAAAAAAACATACCCAAGATAGACAATTTCTAATCCTTATTCAACAATTGCGCATAACAGTTTCGAGGTTTGATGATATAACAACCCGAGTTACTCCCTTACAGGAAAAAAATTAGATCATGGATGGAACTGAAAGATTCGATATAATCAGTACCCACCTACCTATCAAAAATGATTCAGGCCGATAGGGTCAGAAATTTTGCTCTGAGATAAATCAGCAGGTCTGATTCGGTTCACAAGTGGTAATCATATACCATCTGTTTCGGTGAGACTCCTTTTCGAATTTCAGCATCATAGGCCGACTAGGAAAGAAATCAGCTACTCAGAGTGGTTTCACACATTACTAGCAATACAATTATTTCAGCATGTAGGTACGTCGATTAAGAGAGCAACTAGTCTCAAAGCAAAATCAGTTGATCTGAGTTATTTGAAACGTAAATAGTACTGTGTCTCAGAAAAGTGCTGTAGAGAGAAACTAGTCAATACCTTATATAAATAAAAAAACATTTCAAAATTCACTTATATCTGACCATTTGTATAAAAAGTGGTATGTAACTTTTCGTTCGTGGATAATACATAACGAGCGTTCTCTAACCACTCCGTGACGAAGGGCTTCCCGTTGAGGTGCAGCATTTCTCCTTGAAATTGAAAAGCATTCAACTTGAATGCTGGTCGATCTTTGGATCTGCGATCAAACTGAAAGATTTGATAAGATGGTTCAACTCTCTGTAGAGCGTGTACCTCTCCGATACTAAGGCTTTCTGCCGGGATTGGTCACTTTTGATTTCACTGAACCTTTTCAGCAGTAGCTGCACCTGTGACTATGATTAAGTTCATAATTAACCGTACAATGCTAGATCGTTGCACCATTTTTTTAGCGTGGAACATGCTTTAGCCATCACCTAATTGGCCAAAAGTGTCACGAAAAATATCAAGAAAAACTCTCACTCAAATTTTCTTATGAGTTTCACGTACAACCAAGCCGTTGGTAGGGAAATGTACACCATTCGTTGGAAAGCTCTCATTTAACTTAAGATTAGTAAGATATTTATGTCGTAGTTTTATATTAATTTACAAGATATTAATCCAATAATGCGATGTTTAAATGGTTAGTAAACAATATTATTGTGCCGCTTGTAATGCCTTGTTTTGTTGTCGCTTGGTGGCAGGCTAATTAGTTTGGCGACATTATAACTAAAGAAAACAAAATAAAATGCGATCCCGAATTAACGGGAAGGAAGCATGCCTCATGTTTTAGCATTTCAGCCGCAGGCTCAAAGCAGAAAGCAACCAGGGGGTCTTTAAGGGGACGAAGCCACATACCTAGCATGTCATAATGTACAGTAATGGGTGCAACAAGTTGCCAATTTTAGTTGGGAAGAAGATGTTCACTACTCATAAATTTTAATGATTTACTTCTATTGAATGAGAAATTAATGTATTCAGAGTGAGTTCTTGGCTAATAAATCATTTCTTAAAAGTATTCCGACGTTTTTTCAGGAACAACATGACTAGACAAGGGAATTCTCCTGGATCTTTCAATTGACGGCCCAAGCTGAGGAATCCATTAATAATTCTTTTCGCTGCCACTTGTTGATTGAAGGAATCGCGTGGGAGCGAAAAACAAACCTCATCTCAAGCGCAATTCGTCCCCATTCACCTCGTTTTACGGGACATTCCGCCGTCTGTGAATGCCGGAATCCATTTAGCGAGTTTTGTAATGGTGAAATGAGTCGACACGGCAGGTGAAACGCTAAGTGAAACGAAGCGTGCTGCATGCTAAGATATTCCTACGATGGTTCATCGGACGGGAGGCACTTTTCCGGTTGATGGGTATACTAGGCGAGTCGATGTACGAGCATTTGTGAGAACAGCGTTTTCTCATGTTCGCTCTTCAATCTTCTAACCGGAGTAACAAAGCCTTTATTGTGCTCCGAGTTCCAAGTAGGCACTGCAATATGAGTTTCCATTAGCAGGGGATCCGTTGGCATTTGCTCATTGCAAGTACAAATGTGAAACATAGCACTTTCGAAATTATCATAATCTATATGCGTAGTAACAGAATAAGTACCTATATATTGTATGATATATACTTAAAAGAAATAAAAGTATATTTAAATAACATCAAGAGCTATGAGAACTTTTGGTTTTATAAAGAGGAACACCCGTGATTTTACCAGCGTTCCAGCTCCTGTGACTCTTTTCGTATTCTGTAGTTCGACCCATTTTTGAGTACACCAGTGTAGTTTGGAGCCCTCACTACGCCATTCACGGAAAACTAATCGAACAAGTCCAGCATGTATTTCTAAGTTAGCTTTCAAACTGGGCATACATGCTGGGGGAGAGAATTAGGAGGCTGTCCAGAACCGCGTGAACCTAACTTCAGCCGCGTCGTTTCAATTTAGACATTCGTTTTCTTCACAAACTTATTAATGGGAAAGTCGAATGCCCTGCTCGTCCAGTTTTATATTTCGATAATGCACCATAGACTCAGTATGATAGGTCTCTATGGACCAGGGTTCTGCGTAGAAAGGCTATCTAATACAGAAATAATAAACCTTTGTGTAATATTTTGCAGAATTTTTCAATTGAATCGCCAGTTTTCTTGAAAAATATTCCTATGTAAACCTTTGAGATTGGGGTCGGTATTTGGGATTTGAGTTTAATAGGTAATTCCCTATGGACCAGGGTTCTGCGTAGAAAGGCTACCTAATATAGAAATAATAAACCTTTGTGCAATAATTTGCAGTGTATTCAATGGAATCGGAGTTTTCTTGAAAAATATGCCTATATGAACCTACCAGATTGGGGTCGGTTTCTACGTATTTTTTCATGATGAATCGAATAGTACGAGTAATACATGCAGAACTCTCCAATGAGCATTATCTAGGTATTTATTTTATATTTTTAAATGAAGAAAGATTCTATTCTGAGAAGTTTGATAACTTCAGCACTCTCCTACGTTCGGTAATTTTCTTCCTACGATTTTTTAAAATTCGCAATCGTGACGTCACACTATTCAGGGGAGTCCCGCCCAGGCGGTAGGGTTTGCCGTCACCAGTGCGCGAAATTTTAAAAACTCGTAGAAAGGAAACTACTCATCGTAGCAGAGTGGGGTTCTGTCCCCCCCAACATCCCCTCAATTCCCAATTATAATCACTAAACATCCTACAAGAAATGCTTGAAATAAGGCTAAAACCATTAATTTCACGGTTTTTGATGCAGTGGGGCTGTGAATGCATCATTTGTAATAATAATGATTATTATCATGTTCAAGAGGGTTCGATGATGTATTAATGCCATCTATTGGACCCCAAGGTATATTCTCGGCTGATGAACGGTTTATGCTAATGTGGCCTTTGGTTCCACCGTCAAATTACACAACACGATACACTGCATATTGTGTTACACCATTTCAATACGTGATGATGATTGGAATGAAACCACATTTCAACTCAACCTCAACGACAACATTACGTTAATTTTTCTGAAATTGCTATAGTTGGTGGAATGGTCACAACATGGAATGTATTTCCGTTCATCCGATCTTAGCTGAAAAAACTCGTAACTCGTACTCACACAGAAAACATAATAAGTTTAAATGGAGAAATAAAATAGAAAACTCTATAACCACAGGCTCTTTTAAAGTAAAATGTTGGAAATTATTAAAAAAAGGTTTATTATTACTGTATAAGTGTTCATAGGGATGTGTGTAATTAGTAAATATGGCATATAATTATTTACTTATAAGTAAATAGACCCAAAGGAAGAAATTGATTCAAATAAAATAAAATATAGTATAGATACATATGCTTTACATTTCCTTGTAGCACAACTTACTAAGTAAACCAAACTTGTTTTCTTGAGAAGGGAATTCCATTGAAGTTACATACATCAGCTACATTTGACATATACATCGTACGCTATTAGGGAATTTCCACAATGTTCGTACCAGTACTCATGTATACTCATGGCGTTATTTTTCCTTAGGGTTTTCTTGCTTTTTAAAGCCTAGGGTACCAACAAAAATATTAAAAGACAGCAATATTTATTCGCAAACTAGTCCGAATCAAATCATGTAAAATACCTTGGCCTAACACTTGATAAAAAGCTAATATGGGACAATCATGTAACATTCATCCTCCAGAAAGCAAAAACTAGAATGCACATCCTCAAACCCATGCTCTCCAGTCTATCATTAGCTCGGCACGAACCGCCTAATCTATACATCTCTGATATGGCCGATCTGGTAATATGGTTCTCAAATTAAGAAACTGCAAACATTTCAAAACAAAATCCTCAGGTTAACAACGAATGCAGATTGGTAAGTTTGGAACTCAACTCTCCACTCGGATCACGAAATACCAACGGTCGCTGAAATAATAAAAGAAACCAGTCATCGCCACTTTTCTTCATTACAAGAACACCGAGACGAAACACTCCAGCTTGGTACTTCTTGATAACAAACCACCTGAGCGAGAAAATGGAGACTTAAAAGAAAGCGTAACCAAGACTTAGTGTTATAAACATTTGAAAAAGTTGTAAATAGGAGTTATTAAACATTTATAAAACCATTGACAAAAGTATATTCTTTAACCATTTATGTTACAAAATGCAACCAAATATTGTTTATTCGTAAGAAGCGATAATTGTTAATTTACAATTAGAAGTGATAATTGTTAATCTAAATTGATGAAAAGAGTATCAGTGGATACCAACCTATCTCCATGTTCCATGTAAATTAGACTTCGTCAACTAACACTATCACAACTGATATGTAAGCTATTTACAAGTAAAATTAACATCATATTAAAAACATTATATGGGGAATCTACAATTTAAACATTCACTCACTCCAATGTCAACGATTTTTATGGGTTATAAAGATTCTAAGTATTTAGTGGGAAGTGTTTTGATTTTTGGTTGGTATAAATATCCATTTACAAAATACGTTGATTTACATTGATTCCGTTTATATGCCATTGATTTCCATTTCGACGAACTCATAGGAGTAAAAGGGGTGTGTTTCACTAGTCATGGACGGATATCACAGACTTGGTTTGCAATGGTTGAAGAGCCACTTTAAGTTTACTTTCCAGTTCGTTAGTCCATTAGCGCCGAGTTGAGAGGAGTCTACATCAAACAGCGATCGTCAAAAGCCTTGAGGCAAACGCATTCCCTCGAGTATTTACCCGAGTGGATCTTTGTACAATTACTGGTTGGTTAAATTACGATATAATTGAATATCACAAGTGAAAAGTGTGAATTGGATGCAAATTTAATGCGGCAAATGTGCGAATGGACCGTGCTTTATCACCTCTGTTCTGCATAAATACCTACTCGAAAACGTGGGAGTCGACAAAATGTTTCTTTAATGGGCTGCACATTATAAGTAAGTACCTTAGCAAAACTTCATTATCTTCCGAACAGCCCTTAGAGGTTGATGTCTACTAGCGTATCGTGGCGTCGAATCGAAGTATTATTCGTGTTCGTCTACGTTTTGGCGTTAGCCTATGTCCTAATTGGAGGTTGACGCACGGAACAAGTTCGTACGAAAAATTCGTGCGAAAAACGCTCGCACTCAATTTTTTGTACGATCGAAATGCCTGTCCTCATTGAACTTGTTAATGACGTCCGAAAGTGGGAGCTCCAGGTAGCCAGACCCATTCGCGCGAACAAAACCAGTCGTGTCCACGATGTCCTACGAAGAGGATGCCGAGTTCTTATTTTCAACAAATATGTCTCTACTCTTGTCATCTTAATTTCGTTCGTATTTTTTTTAACAACGTTCAAGTTTTTACCGTTATAGGCTCTATGGTTCGATTTTGCATCATGTACCTACCTTCGAATTACGTGTAACTAAAATATAAAAGTGTATGTAAATGTAAGTAAAATATTGTAAGTTATGGTGATGGATGATTACCTATTTTATTAATATAATTTTAAATTATATTTATAACGAAAATTAACAATAAAATTATATTTATGTACTTACGTGGTTTTCCCAAGGTTGTTGCTATCTTTTCCCACTCCTCGCGAACTTTGTCACGGTTTTTATAATGATCACTTCGCTTATCCCAAATAATTGGTCTTGACTGCACTTCCATAATCAAATTTTCCTCGTAGGCCATCGCGTATACCGTACGAAAAAAAACAAACTTGTTTGATTTTTCGACGCACGAAAACTTCGCACGCAGGAGAGAAAACCAGAAGTGGACAGATGACCTGCTCAGCACTGTTTAAAAAACCCTTTTTCGCACGGCTCGCACGAAGGGTTGGCGAAACAAACCGAGGGGGTTCGTACGGATTACTCGTGCGACGACCTCGGACGGAAAAACCAACCAATTAGGCCACTAGCTGCATTACCCAAGTTTGAAATTAGGGGCGATCTGCTAGCGACGAATTTGCACTAATCCTTTCGTACGAAAACTGCCAATTAGGACATAGCCTTATTCCTTGTTCGAGAAAATTGAAATCTGTAGACAATAAGATATCAACTTATTCTTTAGCAATATGGTTTTCACGAGGGATTATGGGTATATGAGAAGAGTAAAGACGCGCAAAAGATTGTACGGAAGAAATGGTGCTAAGCCAGAGTAATTATACGAGTAATTAAAGCAGGAGGAAGAATAGACTTAGAATTTTCATTCACTTCAGAAAGTCAACACAGAGACAAAAGGAAAAAAAGAATTAGAAGGTAGTCAGAAAGAGCTCTCTTGGAGCAATCTGAGTTGCTGGAATTACTTCCGCATAATAAGCAACATAGTTACAGAGATATTAGGTCAGAGAATTCACCACTTTACCTCAGCAAGAGAGTGGGAAGCCCTTTTGGTTAAACTAAATCAACCAAATGGATTGGAACGACCTTTGCAAAAAGTCAAATGAATCATTCAGCTTCCGCTTCTGTTAGTTGAATCTTGGAGCGAGTTAGTTTCCCATAAATAAGCAACAGAAACAGGGTGGAAATCAGGTTATAACCCCACCGCTATTGACGTCAGAGGGAGCGTGGGATGTCCCTTGTGTACATCCAAGTTTCATTGAGGCGGGAGGGAAGTTTTTCAACCCAGCGTCTCGCAACTTTCCGGGAAAAAACTCCATTTTCAGTTAAAACGAGGAATCGGCGAGTTTCAGATCTTCTAGTTATGTTCACGCCCACGAAACTGGAAATAGACAGTCCTCATACTCTGATTCCCCCCCCCCCCCTTCCCCCCACACACTACTTCATCCAACCCTTGTTTTTCGCTTTTATTGGCTAGAAAACTTTGTTGAAATACATCGCAAACTGAAGGCACACCCAAGACAATAAGTTTGATCGAACAAACACCTTCTGTGAGGGCTGGGGGATCAGATCGGTCTCGATGCTTGAGGGTAAATTCGATTTTTCATCGCAAAAGAAAACGAGATATTTTACAATTTTAAATTTGATAGGTTGTGGCACCATAGTTGTGGCATTGTCTGTGCGGGGGGTACTTGTTTAATTTTCCGCCATTTGGGTGTTACTTCTCAAACGCCCCAACACATGAGGCGTAAAAATTATATTACACTTATTTCAAACTTTGTAAAGAAACAGATCACTAGGTAGTTTGTTTAAGTCACCAACATTTTTTCCACGTCTTATCTAAGTTTTTATGGTTTTTCCTCATCTTTCTGAAGGACGATCCGACTCGGTTAGATCTAAGACGCGACCCGCGAGTTGGGAATCAAAGCTGGAGGTGGTCCCTATGAGCCTCATCGCTCCCGACCCATTTGTAGCCAATTGCATCAAACCATGCACAAACGTAACATCTATGATGCATCATTTCAGTATGGCCTAATTGAGAGATTATAGCTTTTATGTTCCATCTTAAATTACATTTCCCCCAATCATAATTTAAACCTACAACAGAACCTTTTAAGATTTTAAAAACATTTCAATGATCTATACGTACATTCATGTTACTGATACGATAGAACTTTATGCCACATGAAACTTGGATTTTTTTAAAAAATCTGATACCTTAACTTCATATACAGTGGTAAGCTTAAAGTAAATACAAGTTTGAATTTCATTTAATTGTATTACAGAGATAGTTATAGACCAAACAGCCAATGGAATTATAAAAGATAACATTGTTACATCGGGAATGCCGGAAGGAAAGTTGATGGATGAATTTACAATAGGTGGTATCAGCGTGACGTCACGATCGTGGATGGATCTTAGTGACAAAGTCGGCAAAAGGTTGGTAACAGATGATCCCCTGAACGGCCGCCATCTTGTTCCTGTTCAGATTTTGTGGTTCTGTCAAATCAACCTATCACCTACCTATTTTTGATGACCATATGCACAATATACGGTTGTTCAAGCGAATGGTAATAGAACGGAAATGTGACTGTTTGGCCTGCCGTCGACCATAAATCATTTGTGTGATTAATCGAAGAGCTCTATGGCTTGCCCGAATTAATCACAATTTCAGGAATCGTGAGCAGAAGCATCAAAGTGTGCCACAAATATTTCCTCAAAGGTAAGTTACCAACGTACCGTCTGTCCATTTGTTAAGTGCAAAGGTGTAGATGATGTTAGTGCTACGTTTGAGATGCTTCATTTACCTTTAATATTCAAATTTTAGTTACAATTTTACAGAAGATAGGCTCATAACCTTTAAGTAGGTACCTGACTTGGTACCTTCTTGCCTTTTTTTTGTCAATTATTTTCATTCGTTTGCAGTCGTACAAATATTGTAGACACGTATCTAGGTACCAAGTTCTTTGTATTGACCTGGGTAAATGCGGATTCATGGCTCTTTTCCACATTGTAATCATTAGGTACCTTTAATATTACCTAGGTACCTCTTCCAACTCGTTTTCCTTTGTCAACAAGCAAATCCATAGCCTTTTACATGCAACGTATTTTGCTTCCAGGGAAACCATCAGCACTGTTTGACCATACTTACTCGTACTAATACAAACTGGGCTCCGAGTTTGAATCCTTGGGTACGGTCGAAGCAAACATCAACTGCCCAAGCCATTAAGTCAATCGAATCAATTCCTGACGAAAAACTGTCGTCTAATCCCGAACGAACTGTGGTTATGAACCTTCTATTTGAAAAAAAATCTGTAATTCATCCTAATAAATCCTTATTTACCTTACCTGAAAATCCGTCTACGTTGTTATTTTCTCTTATCTATAAAGAATTGTTGCACCTGCACCTACTATTTTGAAATAAAATTTGAAAATTGAATAAGTCGTATTATAAGCTATAATACCAATTTATTGAGCACTGACCAAAATAAAATTTAATATTTGGAAAGAGCACTGCCAGGATAGTAGACACCTAATGAATAACAAATCACTTTCATGATTCACAAGTACCTACTTGTTTTATTTTGTTTCTTTCAAAATTTATATAAATTTTATTAATGACTAAAATAAAATAATAAATTGCACTTTCTGTTTTCACCTTGTTTCATTATAACATAGTTAGACACTTACACAGGTGACTTATTTTCAACTGTGACAGTCAATACAACGACTAGGTACTTGAGTATTGATAAAGTTTTACTGTAATTAGGAAAATTTATTTAAAATAACGAAATAGACCCCTAAAGACACAGCAGAACCGCACAGATTGGCAGTTCACAATTTCATCAGACAGGAACAAGATTGCCGAGATCTGTTTTGATATCTCATCTACTAATATCCATGCGTTAGTTACCCCACCTCAACGTTGTGCTGCGCTAGTGTTGGCAGCTGAGTCAATACCACCTATATGGGAAGAGCCAACAATATGTCAACATGGGACGAGATTACGAATGCCGGCAGTTTCCGGTGACACTCGAGCTTCACCGGCGACGTGCTGTGCTGCCTTCGCTTAGTACTCGAAAAATTCCAGTCGCTACCGATAGAAGTGAAAGATTGAGATCATTGAGCCTGATGAATGAGCCACGAACGTGATTAATCGCCCAGGGATTCATCCCGGCGGAAGAAGAGGAATTTAATGCCGGTGAGCGCCGGAGTCTGTAATTTATTCAGTGCCAGATTTCGATCACCTTTGAGTGCCACATTACTCAAATCATCAACAAGTCCCGGACTTTGAATAGGAGGGGAAAGATTACCATTGGCGATCATCCAGAAGGGAGTCCCTTACGGAGCTCGTTTGCATTTTCGATAAATCATTGGCTTTTGCGTGATAGTTCACTATTCCGCCGACTGAAACTCCTCATTGGGATTGCATTTGATTTATGAAGTGGCCACGACGTTTGTTCACGGTATGGAATTATAGTGTTCGTTAATGGGAACACAAACGAAGAAGATCGATGTTCCAAGACGGAATTCAGGACACCTTTGAGTGAGGGAGGGAGGAGTAGGTGCAATCAAAACGAGGGATCCAAGTAGAAATGTCAAAATTTAACATTGAAAAAATATTGTATTTCTATTTTGAAGCGTTTTGTATGTAAGCTGTTTAGCCACAATGCAAAACTGATTTTGTAGAACATTCTTGAGTTATATGGTTAATTTTGTGAGTACTGCAGGCAGTTTTCCAAGTGAATAGAATTGCGAACTCGCTGCGTCAACGCGTCGTGTTATTCTACAGGGTGGGACACGAGAAACGGACGTTTATCAAATAGGCATAACTTCATCAATTTCGAGTATAAAATTTATTTAAAAGCAGAAAATTAAAGCTTATTTAATACAAAAGCAATGGATTTTTTTGGGTAAAAATCACTTATTTCAAACGATTACCAGTTTAGGTTATGTAACGTTCAAAACGTTCACGAAAATCGTTCGCCACTCTCTTTAACAACCACTCTGTTTATTTCAAAAGCTCCAGGAAAATTTCGTTTTTCATCACTTTAATATCAAAGGTTTAATCTACATCAACGACCTCTCCACCGGCTCAAAGCTGCTTGTGCACTCGGGTCTTAATTTTGACTTTTTCATGTTTTTGCTTTGGCACACATCCGCAATAAGCGGTTGAGGAAATGTTTTGATGATTCTCGCTAACAACTAAATCGTTGCTACAAATCTGTATCTTCGCCATTTTTCGTCGCACAAAAATCATTTGCCAGTTGTTGGTTAAGTCTTGATTTATCTGAAACATTAACATATCTCATTTTACCATTCCCCTTCCGTACATCTCTGAAAAGCACTGGTTACGAACTGGTTACGTAGTGTGATGTCAAAAATTGTTTGATGTTTTGTTCGGGCTTAGTAACCTATCTGTTAGGTATCCAAAGCGCCATCCTTCTTTATGAAGCACTAACGATTACAAGTTACAAAGGCGTTTCGATAACGGCGACAATTTTCATTCTTTTTTTTTCTTTAATTTTATTGGTTGTGCTACAACGTAACATATAACCAGTTGAGTTGAAATTTGAGCTATTTACATATTCAGTCGCTTCATAAATAAAATTCGCTTCATAAAACTATTCCCTCTGTCTTCATATAAATAATCACTTTTTTGTAGTCACTGTTTGTTGCGTGCCGAAGGTTTAGTGTGAGGTTTTGGTCATTTTTAATGGGTGACAATGCTGCTCTTTCTTCCGCATAAAGTAGGCAATGTTCCACTCTATGAACAACATCGTCCACTGTATCTTCGCAGTAATCACAATATGGTGTATTGCTGAGGTTGATCAGAAGCGGCATCGGTTTAGTTGGCCATGTCCAGTTCTCAAACGGATTATTTGGATTAACTCTCTTCGTGGAAGTCGCATGTTGAGGAGTTTAGGCCGTTTTTCCACTCGTCCCATTAACGTATAGTGGTGGATTCCTTTTTCGAGGGAATACTTGTTATACCAATCCTGCCATTCATTTGAAATCTGTTCAATGGCCTGTAGAGCATCCGGAAGAGGAATTTGAGCGGGTAAACGTTGACAATATTCACTGGCTCCGATTTCGGCAGCATGGTCGGCTCTATCATTGCCTACTAGACCAATATGTCCAGGGATCCATTGTATATCTTTTGTATATTTATATCTTCTGGGCTGGAGGTGAGGATTTTGGCTATGTCATACACAATGAAGTTTGTAACCGTGCCTAAACGGATTCGGGAGAGTTCTTCACAGGCTGATTTGGAGTCTGTTAACATGACTGATTTTCTTTCTAAAGGTTATTTCTTCTGCAGCAACCTTTATGGACAGCAGTTCAGCACTGCTTATTAGAAATGAAGAGGTATAGTAGTTATAAATTCCAATACCATGGAGACGTGAAAATATGTTACTGCGTTGTAGACTAAACTTGTACGAAAGCTTATAATGGGTGGCTGAAGGTAATTTAACTATTAAATTTAATAATTTTTTTAACTAGATTTATTTTGACTTGACTAGACTTTGACTAGATTGATTTTTAACTAGAATTATTATGTTTAATTATTTTAACTAGGTAAATTTAATTATTTATTTTGTTTTGAAGGGAATAGTGTGGTTGTCTGTGTCGTCAGAGCGATACACCACAATGATCAATGAGTTTTTGTTGCCTGAGATTAGAAGGAGAAGTGTAAATCTTGCCTATCTGTGAGCTTCGACAAGATGGGAGCACAGCTCATACGAACACAAATTTATTGACAGTAGGTACTTGAAAGCTGTTGTGGCTGTGTTCGAGAATAATTTATTGACTCCTGAATACGTTGAGTTGTGGATTGATCTTTGAACTAATTAACTAACGGAATTAGTGGAATAAATTAAATAATGGATAAGAACCCTACCTGGATGACACTAAACTGTTACCTCCTAACCATTAGCCTATCGTCCTAATAGGTATTTGCTAAACATTCTGCCTACAGCCCTAATTGCCGGAATACCCGCAATACTGGTTTATGTTAATTTCTCGTCCCGCTCCGTTTTTCGATTAATGTAGTTAAAGTTCATTGTTGATTGCTAAAAAATGTAAAAATTCAGTCTTTTTGAATTCCGAATAATTATTTTGAATGAGTTTTTTGCCATAAAATTGGTAGTTAACGATTTATTTGCGCTCAAATATCAAAACAATGATCATCATATGAACATAATAATTCAAGATAATTTTGCGAAAATTCCCAAAAATTCGCTCATACGTTCATGCTATATTACTGGAACTTTTCCAATTTATTCAATTTGGGAGGTGGTTGGGATAATTTCAGTAATCCTCACATCATTCTTCACTGAATACAGTTTGATATATTTGAATAAATATGAATGGGGCCTGGCTGGAGCAGATAGCGGTTTTTGCATTTCCAAACTCAATCCCAATACCTAACATCATCGTCATACACTTTATCAAACAGTTTTTTATTTTTATCGCCCGGGACTTTGACGTGTGGGAATGTAGTCGACAGGTTAAGACCGCTGATCCTGGGTCGATAAAAATCCCAATTCAACCGCTCGGAAATGGAAGATACTTCACGTTCATGCCAAAGCTCGATGGATCGCGTCCCATATTTCGGTTTCCGAGCCATTGACGTCCCCTCGCCCGACCTGGAGCGTGGAATAGGTTTTTTTCTCCGCTGTTGGCGGTATTGGTTTTCCTCACCTTGTTCGAGGAGAGAAAACATTTTCACCCGCCCCATCGTTTTAAAGGGTGACCTCAAACGTTGCACGTAAACAAGCACCCGTGAATGTTCACCGCAGTTCTGCAAATTTTTCACACTCTAACGCAGAAATCACAATGTACCTACTACGTTACTTGTTCAGTTGGGGGGGGGGGGGGGGGGGGTGCAGACACACGGCCTATTGGAACTGATCGAGGGGTCCGTGGAACCACACAAGCATGAGAAAAAAGAAAAAATGGCCAAGTTGGGTGTTCATAGCTTTCTCGAAACCGTAACAGGAATGCATGGCTCATTGAATGTTTCAAATAATATTAGAAGATCCCATGTAAAGTTCCTTTTGAATTCGAGAAAAACTAGTCATTCAGCCAATGAGAAAATGAGGCTTGTCAGATAGCTGTAGTGGTCTATAGGTAGCGGAAGCATTGTTTTCAGTTTCCAGAGATTTAAAGGTTGTGGTATCCACTAAAAACAAACGGCCGTTGTTTTTTTACGGTGGTAAAACTTTCACTAGCATTTTTCGTTTTAGACTATTCTGAACAACTTTCTTTCCGTGCCTTCTCTCTCTATCTTTGTGTGTGTATCTGTGTATGTCCACAAATACTTGTAACAAACTCAATTTCCTTAATATTCAACCGGTTCTTATAAAATTTTTATGGGATGTGAGGGTTAAGGTGAAGATGGTCCCCAATCAGTTTCGTTGTTTCAAAATCAATACTTCACTCAGCGCATGCGCAAACGTAAATTCCATCAACCATAATTTTCTCACGCCCCCTTTGTCCGATCTCGCTCGACTTTGGAGGATTAGTGGTTAGTTTGGTTTCAACATAATCTTATCAATAGTAGCTATTGCGTATGCGCGAATATGTATTCCTTTTTAAACGAGCCTAATTTCAATAGTGTTCATCTGATTTTGATGAAATTTTCAGGGAATGTGCGGGTTAGTCTGTAAATGATCCACTGTTAATTCCATTCTTTTCCATTACTCCATTTTTCACAAACGCAAACGTAAATTCCTTCAAGCATCATTTTTTTACGCCCTAGTCGTCCGATCCCGCTCAAATTCGGCGCATAGTTGGGGGACGTAGGTTTAATTATTTCATGTTAATTTCAACATGATTGCATCATTATTAGCTCCTGCGCATGCGCGAAAGTGTAATCCGAGGAACAAGGCTAATGTCTAGTTTTCATCAGATTTTGGTTACTGGGGATTTGTCGTTTTGGCTGTAAGTTGTTCCCTATCAATGCCATTTTTCTCAAATCATTACCCCATTTTGCGCTTGCGCTTAACGTCATATACTTCAAGCATCATTTTTCTGTTTCCTAAATGACTGATTTTGAAGTTGTACGTTACTTACATCTTGATTGACTACACTCCAGTATGGAGTTTTTAATTGTTATTAAAACCATTCCAAAGATCTATACATTTATGTCATTTTTAATTTGTAGATACTTACATACTTACTCAAATATCGTTATACTGAGATCAGGGGGACTAGTAAAATGTTGATGTTCTAATTAATTGCAATAATTTTCCCTCTGCAGGTGCCTATATCTACGCAGGTATATTGATGAACCTTCAGGATCTTCAATTTGAAATTAACCTCCTTTGTAATATCAGGAATTCAATATCTACATTTGTGCACACTAATCAGCTGAGTGGCCTCTGAGTTTCTTTGGTTTTTTAATGGACTTATGATGCTGAAATCTAAATTATGGCTCTTTTTTGGAGATCTGGATTGGCTGATCAGCTTTGGAACCTCCGAGGCTAACTTTCCTATTCGACTCACGGTGTTGTTATTTAGATGGAGCTCCTCTGGGACTCCTCGGAAATAATTAAGTGGTAAAGGGGCACACTGATCAGCTGAGGGGCCTCTGAACCTATACTCGTCCCTCACCTATCAAACTTTTTCTGAAAATATTCACTTTGAAGCGTAACATTGCGGGGTCTTGTAACTGTAAAGTGTTAACCCTTCTCGGAGGCACAATGCGCCATGTCCTGATTAGATATTACACACGGGGTTTAACAATTATAGACCATTGACATGCGTAGAAGGGCAATGTAACACAGAAATAATAGATCACTGTGTAACAATTTGCAGCGGTTTTCTGTTTTTGTAAATGTTGTTTGTATGTATGTACTTGTATATATTGAAGTATTTGAGAGCGTTCGATAAGCAGTGCAAATTATATTCTTCACGCATAAAGGCCCAGACTGTTACCCCTGATCCTCCCAAAACGATAGCTCCCGATGCTACCTGACTTTTGATGGGCTTACGATGGAATTGAAACGGCATAATTGCCGTTGTTGATCCTCTGGGATGACTAGTTGAAGTATAATTTGATTTTATTGTCTACATTGAACTGTCTTATTTCGGCTTGTTTGAGAATCTGTCGAACTCCCATGAGAATGTGTGTAAGGTACTATTGATAGGAAATGTGATACATTACACAGTTCGACAATACGGGAATACGGTGCCTGAAACGAATGTGTTTTGTTATAATCCCAAACACTTCAGACTGAAGTCGATGAATCGAAACTCGTATATTTCATCTTCCAAGACATTTGCGATTCTCCCACCGTGCACCTCTCGGAAGAGTGGGATTCGTTTTCCCTCGTGTAGTTGTTATGAGTTTTCTTACCTTCTGCAAAAGAAAAACGTTCTTCGTGGACTGCGATCAGATCCGCGTTTGTCTTATCGAACCGTTCCTGGACTTCATTCCGTTTCAGCGACCCTTCAAAACCCCTCAGTCCGGTGAAAACATCGCTCGTATTTCCTCTCCAGCCTCACAACATGCATAATTCACATTTCACCAGTTGCAGATGTTAGTGCTCACACACTTGTTTGACTCTCCCAACCAACTTTCCTGTTCCCAAACAGATGATGCAAGAACTTTGATGGCCCTTGGGGACAGACGGTGAAGGGTTGATAAGACCGACAAAGTGATGGAAGGGTTGCCTGTTACAGCAATCTCATTTCAAGTTTGCTACCTTCTGCTTCCCAAGATCATAAAGTCAAATATATCTATTCCCTTATTTTACAACTCATTTTTATCGTTTCTCATGTAGGTACGCCCCATTCAATCTTGTCGTAATCAACAAAAATGATTCTTGTTAAGTACCTTAAAGTAGATTATTGCTCTACAGTTGTTCCTAAGAACAATAACGAAAGGCAAATTATAACTAAAAATTTTATTTTTCCAGTATTGATAGCCTTTCTGTGATGACCGGCATTAACTTGGTGCATGCCTCTCACAATCATGTTTCCTTTTAGCTAACGCAGTCAGATATATTAAAGAAAACCAAATAGACCCGAATATGTTATCAAACAGTTTCAATAAGAAATTTTTGACAGCAAAAATAGCCATGCCAAACCTCCCAACCGATTTTTGTAGCTTGTTAGTCTTGGGAATATTTTGGAATTCATGCTAGGAATTGAGAAAAATTTTCCATCCATGCAGCATGATCAAATGACTAAATCTCCATAAATCATCGTTACCTATCGTATTTTATTGAGTAAAGACATAATTCCATTGGAATCATATCAGATGAAACGATCATTTGATTTTACTAGGCAAATTTCATGTGTAACGATTTTACAAAAACGTATAAAGGCCGTATCACACTAGTATTTTTTCCGCATTTTTCTCCGTTTTTTCGGCGTTTTTAATACCTAAACGTGAAGAAGAAGTGCTTTTTTCCAAGGTCAGCTTTTTCGACCATTGCACATCCTGGCGGAGCGTTTTTAAACTCACTTGGGAAAATTAGAACACGTTCTAATTTTTACCTTGACGCAAGGAAAATGCTAAACGTAACCCTTGGGGAGGTTACATTTCAATGAAAAACCCCTAGGAGCCCTAACCTGACAGATTTAATAAAAATGCATTCCGCCAGAATGCGCTGTTTTTGCATTTATTCCTCCTCAACATCCTCAGCTGACCTTGAAAAAAAGCACTTTGCCTTCTTCACGTTTCAGCGTTTAAAATGCGAAAAAAATGCGGAAAAAATGCAAGTGTGATATGGCCTTAACATGATTTTATACACATTTAAGTACTACACTTTCTAGCGGATCATTAATGAAGTACCTGCAGCGATTGACAGCCTAATTTTTAGATTCCACTACTAGCGCATGGTTTCCCTAAGTTCTTGCGCTTAGAAGTCTGAGGTCTTTTCTTGAAGTTGAAGCCCTTAGGGAGAGCAATAACTATCAATGACAACCCTTAGATCATTACTGTTAACTTAAATGTTTTCGAGATCTCGATTTCTGCATATTCCAACCCTTAAATACTACCCTTTAGGGCTGATAAAAATTGAAACCGAGGTTCCAGGATCGCCTAGACCCCAAATTTGATTTATGACCTGAATTTCATAAACTTTGGTCGAGTAGTTTCAGAGAAAAGCTCTCGACCGCGGACGAAGAGGGATGGATTTTTTTTTAAATTAGATTTTTAGATCTAATCATCTTGAAACGTAAACCAACAAATTTTAAGGGGGGTTAGAGATTGTTTTTTTTCCTTGGTCGATTACAAAGGTTAATTATTAAATATATTAAACCAAAACTGGGTCCGGGTGAATGGGGTTATTAGTGAGTCCTTCAGTGGGTAATTTTGAAGACGAGTAATAGCAGCACTGCTGTTCATCGGATTTCTGGTTGACTAGTTGAGTTTCTGAATGACTAGTTGGGGGAGCTTTCTAAAAACAGACTGAGAAAACCTCTTGTCTATTTTCTCCTCTTTTTAATCTGCGTTACGTACTTACATGTACTAGGAAGTGAACAAAAATAAGTTAATTAACAACTTCTAGTTTTTCTTTCTATCTCTCCTATCTAACAATCGTTCTACCATAGCGGACGAAGCAAGAACTCTGATGGACCGAGAAGGAGAACGGTCGATAAGCAAGCTGTAGAAGGGGAATGATAGAGAGCAAGTATCTGGTACAGCAATATCTCATTTTCCCCCACCCTTTCTCCCCACTGAGGGTCATAAAGTCCAATATTTTCCCCAGTACTTCCACATTCCCTCGTTTTTTCCCCTCATCTCGTTAGATATTCTTATTCTAATCTCGTCTTACATCTTCAGGGTTCTGCATTCAAATTTGCCATTTTTATGATTTCTCTCTTCGCTTAGTCCTTGACAAACTGAAAATATTACCAACAGCGCAACTTTATTTTGCTGCTTTTACTCCTTTTGTTATACACTTTAAAATGCATAAAACATACAAATATTTAAAAAACGAATGGAAACTAAAATCGAACGGAGGAAGCCCCCGTCATTAGGTCTCACGTCATTTTAACTATACTTACTTCAGTAGAAGGGTTAAAGAAGGCGGGTGACAAATCTGAACATAATCTAAATTGTTGGTGTCACTATACCTGATCTCTATCTATGCGTTTCATAAAATTGTGTACTTATGTGTGTTGCATTATATATAGATGATGTATATTATTTTACTCTTGTACAAGATTGAGAACTTCTGATTCAAAATAAAAAATTTATTGAAATTTCGATAATAGAGTTCTATTCTCTTGAGTGAGAAAATCTGTAAAAATCATGTTTTAAATTACACATTTACGAAGTGGAAAATTCGGTGTAGTAGTTAATAGTAAAAACATTGTTTTAAGCCCATTTTTTTGGTTATTTGGGAATTCCTCAAAAAGAGACATTATGAAAACAACAGGAGCCATTTTTTCAGAGGTAATGAGAAATTGTTAAGCAACGCATTTCTAGGTACTTATTTACTCGAGAAATGTTAGGTACAATAGTTTCTTATTTCACGTTCATTTGTATAGTTTCAACTTTGAATTCGAGGGTTACCCTGAGATGTGAATAGAGCACCGTTAGTTAATCCGTGTGACTCAATATAACGTACTATGTATATAGTATATATATATAAGTTATGGTACTGACATACTCGTAACTAGAGTATATTCTATACAGCATATACGTCGAGCTCAACTTGGACGGATGCATACTATACATATTCCGCTAAACCATCACTGGCGAACATCATTCCCCAAGGCGGCAGATTTCATTAGCGACCCGTCCATCATATAGCTTCCCTGTGGAGTGTTATACCGGCGATTCCTTCCCCGTGCGTTTCACCTTCATTAGGTAGAGATAATTCATTTAGCTGGCTAAACCCCGCCACATGCCCGACGTCGACGTTAGGGTTAGCCGTCGTAGTAATAAGAGAGGCTTAGCCCGGCTTTGGGTCTCGTAAGCTTCTACCCTTCTCTCATCTCTACTGCTCCACTGTCTAAAGTTCCTGGACCGTAAAGTGCTTCAAGTGGCATTAAACCCAGAATTGAATCATTCAACGTTTGGCTCAAACGGGATCCAGAGCTGACCAACCGCATGAGTGAATTCAACTGGATACCTTAGTCTAGACCGACTGTCATTCTAATGGAATCAGTCCCATTATCTTTTATAATCTAGGCAGAAGGACCTCAAAATTTGAATATATAGTGCAAAACAAATTTAGTACCTGTAACGTTTGTTTATTGAATCATTGAAGACTAATAAATGCGTAAATTATTTATTGGATCATTATGAAGTCTTCATCTGTTGTTCGAAAATCTTCAAGCCTTTGGTAACATTTATTCAAAACCATGACGATTTCAGTATGGAAAAAAATTATTGTCCACTAACTGTACCAGTAGTGAAGGATCTTCCCAGGTAAAAATTATCCTTCAAATACGTTTTAGAGGAGTCCGTCGTCACTGGCAAGATTTAATAAGACCATAGGACGGCATGCCTCAGAATTCCTTAAACAAGGCTTGAAGGAGATATTGGATTTTTGTACCAATAGAGCCTATTCTACTACTAAGAGTCCCTAATATTTCTACTGCTCCTTAGGTAACATAATTTTTGCCCATCATTCCATGTTGCGACAAATTTATTTTCTACGAGTCCTCTATTCTATAGGTTTCCATAACAAGTAAATCTCTACTTCGCACCACAGTGGAAATAAGAATTGAAAGGTAAGTCACTCAAAACATAAATCACTGATATATAGCAAACAGTCTAGTGAAGCTGAACAGTCAAATAAGATCCCAACTTACTGTCCAATTTCTATGTGCTAAATAAATCCGACTCCTCAGAATTTTTTGGTACATAGGTTGGAGCTCTGAAAATGTCCTTCACGGGAAACCTAGAGTCGACAAGGTCAGAGGAGGTCGACTCCAAATCTTTGCGGCCTTAGAACAGTCAAGGCGGGGGTGGAGACGGAGCTTAGAACAGGGACAAAGTTCTTAGAACAGAGGCTTAGACCTGGGGCTGTTGGGAAGAGATCCCCTTCGGCAGTGTTACCGTCAGCACACTTCCCTTTCGCGTGTGTATTTGTGGAAGCCGGGAGACTCCTGATGGAATGGTAAACAGTTTGGAAGAGTAAGCAAAGCACGGTCGCTGGGACAGTCAACACACTCGAATGGGTGTTGCGGAGACTGGCATCCTTCAGCTAGTAAGCACGTCCAAAAGCCACGGGAAATCATTACTTGGTGCCTCTGTGTACCTAAATTAAAATTAAAATTGCCACTAAAATTTAAATGTTGACAACTTATATAATATTATATAAAATGATTAACAAAAATTAAAAAATTTGGTATGTGGAATGTTGTGACGGAATTTATTCTTAAATTCCCTCAATTCCACCCTCCAACAGCCGTTTGCCAATTACCTTAAAATTTCGGTTAGTTTGGGTAAACAGCTGACAAAAAACGTAATAGATTAAACAAAGAGCAAATGTAGTTCTAATACTCTTGTTCAACTTTCATGGGTGCAACATTATGCTTTCATGGGTGCTGCATGAGTACACGAATATACACACAAAAAAGTATCACGGTTGTATTGTATTGCATCACTTTGTCTTACAATGGATCTCTCCTATTATGAACTCTGGGGAAATGTGTGTGCAAATACGTTAGTAAAGATGGATCCCAAATGGGAATGCCAGCTGGACCAGTAGTTGGACCTCAGATCAGATGGCTTCCGTTTGACCCATTCAGTTCCCGTGCTTTCACTTTCACCGTACCAGCACAATTCCTTCCCACTTCTTGCTGACTTTGGACTGCCTACTGAACGCGATGAAGTCTCTACATATACATCCACATACAAGTATGAAGTATTTTTCAACGAATTCAAGTTCATGGCGAACGTAACAATGACAATATTGGACGGTTGGTCATTCAGGAACAAAGAATTTTCATCCTTCATAGTCATCTCGTTGTAATTATCTAAACCGACTTGAGCTTCCTCAATGGAATTCGGACGTTTTGGTAGAAACGTCGAACGACAATATTGCACACTTTCGCGAATGGGCTATATATACGTGTGAACATCACGGGCCCTTCGTGGGCATTCTGCTCGGGAGCTATTTGGGTGTCGCTTTATTGGACACCGGAGCCAAATGGGATATCACGAGACCAGTTTCACAAACTGGAGTGGAGGACTTTAACAAGCGTGGCGTCAGAAATCGAAGATCTTCAAAGTAACACATAACTAAGGATATCGAAGTGTCAAGTTTCAGCCGTTTTGGCCGAAAGTTATTTTTTGCTTTACTGTAAGTTATGGTACATAACTGGTGGTGCTTTAATAATAGGTACATGGTTTTACATAAAGCTAAAAAAAGAGCCCATAAGGTACAATTTATCAATGAGCAGATAGCTGCAGTTACAAGGATGGATCCAACCGATCTAACCTCAATAACTCGTTGGACGTTCGTGAAGCTGGTGCCGTGGAAAAGAATAATTCCCATTGAAAATGGGGGGGAAAAAAATGAATAAAAAAAATAATAAAAAAAAAAATAAAAAATAAAATAAATGAAAACAGTAAAATAGAAGATGATGATTATGAATGGATTTAATAAATGATCTGATGAATATATTATAACGGAATTTTTACAGCATATAGAGAGAGGATACCAAAATTATTGGGGTGTGAGCCTGTTTACTACCATGCAGTGTCCCCATTGGGTATATAGAGCTAAACGAACTGGGTTGCAACAGCCTTCGGTTATAGGCGGGAGCAAATATATATATACGAATATGGGCGGGAGTAATGGGAGGCGTGGGCTGCAATTAAAGAGGAATATCAAAAGTCCCGAGTCCGAGTACGGGCAACGGCTGGGGCTACAGGGCTGCTCACTGATCTCACGCAACGAATTTCCAGTGCTATCCCGAGACCACACGCTAAATCCAGTTTTATGGCAAGCAATGGTCATGACTAATTAGGCTTCCACCTCAAGGGATTAGGAGAAAAAAAGTGAATAGGGGTATAATCTTTATTGCAAAATCCATATTCACTTCAAAACGGAAGTTAGTGAAAAACGTTGTCTATTTCCACGAAAAATAAAAGAGTTACAATGTTAAATCGATTTCGACGGTTAGGCCATCATCAGTAACAAACAATAACTGAAGACACATTAGAAAGGACCCAGCTTTTATAGTAACAGGTGAAGGGAGATTGAATCCCATTGGTCAAGAGAAAGGAAAGGGGCAGGAGGTACAACCAATTAAGTGCAAACAAAGTGACGGGGGATTAACCCTATAATAGATGAAGTGAAAGGGGGAAATAACCAAATATGGTTTCAACATTGTGAAGGGATAATTCCAAGCTTTATAAAAATGGACCTATCAGTGGTGAAATATATTGAGGTATATCCTCATTTAAACATTTACCAGATCTGTCACTTTTTATAATTTCGAATTTTTCAAGTACATTCAACATACCTCCCTTCGGACATAAATGAAGAAATTCTACAAACTGTCTATCTGTCAAATCAAAATTGTAACTATGATTGGATTCCTTAAGATGTTTCGCAAATGTAGACTTACCCTTATTTTCCTGAAATCCTCTTGATGTTCGTCTATTCTTTCCCTGAATTTCCTACCAGTTTGGCCGCAATATTCGTAGCCACAAGAAAATTTTAGTATATAAACCCCACTTTTATCCTTAACATTGATTTTGTCCTTAACGGATCCTAGTAATGCTTTAAGACTATTTTTAGTTCTAAAACCTACTTTGTAACCTCTCGATGATAGAATTTTGCCGATTCTATCCAAAATTTTCCCATAATAAGGTATACTTATCCATTGCTTTTCTTCTAAATTTACATCTTCCCTGGCCAGATTGGAAACTTTTTCCCTACTCTTTTTCCTAAGAACATTATCCCATATGGTATCAACGAGATCTCCTCCATATCTGTTACTAGCCGCTATGCTTTTGATAATGGATTTTTCTTTTGATAAATTTTGTTCACTCATTGGAATAGACAGTGCTCGGTTAATCATACTGTGGAAGGCTGCATGCTTATGGACTAAAGGGTGATTTGAAGTACTATGGATAGTTATATAGCTATATTTTCTGTAAGAAGTTGCATGGCAGATTCACGAGACTTACGTGACGCAGGAGAAAAATGTATATACAATTTTCAGAGAGAAATTTTTGAGGATAATTACGTGTTTGCCGCTTCAGTACTAAGGTGGTAATGTAATAAACTCTCGGAGTGCTCGCGGAAATTTGAAAACCGTCAGAGTAGAAATGTTGGCACCTAGCTGATTTAACCAAGATATGCGAATAGGATCTCCGATTCACGTCAGGTCTGAGTGAAGATTGGTAGAGAGAGAAAATGAAGGTACCTACCTCCTTCAACACCGGAGTCGAATGGCAACGCCCTTGTAGGAAGGAATGAGGTGGCAGGCCGAGAGTGGTTATTCCTAAATGATGAGCTCGGATCAAGACTTAAGCCCAGGGGATTTACCCTTGGGAAATGACGCTGGCAACGTTTCTTCCGCTTTCCGTCGGCGCCATAAAATCTGAATGAAATGACCGCATCCCTCGACCAAGGAAAAGTAAGAAAGAGTTTTAGGACATTGCAGCCTCTTTTAGGTTGAGAAGAGGCGATCTAGCAGTAACTGAATCGCCGGTCTCCAAGCGATCCGAAAGGCCCTTCGGTAGTGGCGATGCATTGCAAGAAGCTGGTAGAAAAAAAAAAAGAAAAAAAAGAGAAGCGAAGAATCAGGAAACTGCTGGAATCGAAGGCTGAGGGAATGAATAAGTCATTGAGTCTTTTCCCTCCATTTGCGGGAATTCGTCGAAAGGTGGGTGAAAGGTTTTTATGTTATTTTTCTAACCTTTTCGAAGGTTATAAGGAAGTAATGCAAACAGCCCTTTTCAAAAATTCCTGGAACAAAAGATGGACGTCTTAAGGAATTTGAAGAAGAAGTATTTGTAAATAACGTTGTAAAGTTGTGATTGGCTTATTACAGCGTAATTTGTAGTAGTAACGAGTATTAAAAGAATTAAAAAATAGCCAAAAGTTACTATTAACAATTAAACTGGAAGGAGAGGTTTAGTGATTTTATGACCTTGAGTAGAAGTGGAAGAAATCGAAATCAAGAGTGAGAAATATTGGCACTGCGGGAGATTAAAAAAAAAAAAAAAAAAATTATTTTAATTTTTATGACGTTTATTAAGAAACAATTTGTGCTTAGCTCTCATTGTGTGAACATACAGTAGGTGCAATAGCACGCTGAGCGTGACTCACATGTAAATAGGAACCTAGTTATAAGACCGATGCCTTATCCTGGAATAGTTAGATTTTTGGTGTAGAAGAATGGAAGTGTTGAGGATCAGTGAGAGTGATAATGTTATGAGTATACGTTGATTAGGAATTATCTTGTATGATGAGGTCATTGGGATGGGATGAGCTGCTTTGGTGTATTGAGTATTGTTACGAGTGTAGCGGGTGGTTTAGAGGTCTAAATTATATGAACAATCACTCCACACGAAATGTACTTGATGTGGCTGTATTATAAATTAATATTGAACAGGTTACCACGGATTAGAACTGGCTGCGGCTAACGAGGGCTGACAAGGGGTGACAGGTTATGGGGCTCGGGAAAACGGTGGCGGTCGGAATGCAGTCTTTATGCAAGTGCACGAAAATCTTCTCTCCTACCATCTACGCACATCAGACACAAATTACAGTAGGCAGCAACTTTGTAATGCATATGCTTCCCCTCACGCCTAGAGCAGCGCCAAGGCTGCCTCCGCATTGAGGAAAAAAGGGGGAAAAAACGCTGCAAATTATTACACAGAGGTTTATCATTTCTGTATTGTATAGCACTTCTACGCAGAACACCTGTCTATATTATCAAACGAATCACTACGAATCATCTAATGTGTCTGCATAGATGTAGATGCCTACTGAACAGAAATTAATAAAATTAAATAACAAAACTAATCTTCCCTTACAAGAGCTTATGATGCAAAGCCGTGAATTGGCTAAATCACGGTGGCGGCGCACGACTCGCTTGCTGCAAGCCTAACACTATCTAGCGGTCTTTGATGAAACTTAGTTCCCCCGAAAAGTTATACGGTCGCTGCTCCATTCTAGCTGGTAGTCAGAGAACGAAAAATCGTACAGCTCTCCAGATAATTTCATTCTCTTTGTTGGGAAAATATATGTATATGACAACCAAAAAAACATTACTGTTACTTTAAAAGTTTTTGAGATCTCGATTTTTCAATATTTCAAGCTCTTGATTACTACCCTTAATGGTTTATCAAAATTGATGCAGATGTAGTAACTGGCTCATTCCCTGCCAACGTCGAAGGTCAATTACCAAGGTTCATGATTGAAAATAATAAACCAAAACTCTCAAATTCATGGCTTTGTATGAATTTCTTGCCAATTTCTTGAATCAATTATTTGTAAACGTTGGAAATTTCTTTTATTACATCTTTATGAACTATGCAGACCAATGTAATAAATTATTATTATTCTTCCATAAAAGGTATCTGCAAATCATTTTCTGGTTGAATTCAACTTTTGGTCTTTCTTTTTGAAGAACGAATTCATTTTGTAAAAGGACAATTTCATTTTGTAAATGAACGAATTCATTTTGTAAAAGGACGAATTCAAATTGTAAAAGGATGAATTCATTTTGTAAAACGACGAATTCATTTTGTGAAAAGACGAATTCAATTTGAAAATGCTATATATCACCGAAAGTTTGGTAAGTCAAGAACAAACTGGAGGATGAGGTTTGAATGAAGGGAGAAATTAATGGTTTAAGATTAAAGACCATAATGAGAACTGAAGGCTGGAGCGAAAGCTTTTATCCTTGTTCTCCCTTTCCTTGTGGACTGAAGCCACCTCTAGCTTCGGCTCCACCCTCAGGCTGTTGTTTTTTTTTTTATTATGTAAAAGTAAACATTCAAAACTACATTTCCATCATATTACGTGGTTAGAGGAACTATAAGTACAAAAAGTTTCGATAAATAAATCAATATATAGACGAAAAATTCAAAATTCTCAGTACTGGTTTAAGAAGCGTTGAAGTTGTAGGTACCTACCTACCTACTTACACCTACAATGAAAACTTGGTAATATCAATAATGAAGTTAGATTTTTCAAAAGCTCAAAAATTGTTGATACTTACTATATATTTTTAATATAAAGTATATAGTATTTTTCCCAAAAATTTAGCGTAGTCCTTTTAATTATAGTATGCCTGGCAACGCTAGCCAAGCCAATAGCCGGCTCCTAGTACAGTGCATCCATTCTCTCACCCTTCCGACTGCGTTTTGGAGTGAGACACTTCTTCGTGCAGAAAGAAGCATTCGAAGAGAAAAAAGTGTGCTCTGCAGCCTTTCTGGATGTGTCACAGGCGTTTGATAAAGTGTGGCATGAAGGGCTTATTCACAAACTTCGCAAAATTCTACCAGCATGCTATGCAGCAATTCTGGAGTCTTATCTGACTGACCGATACTTCCGAATCAAACAAGACGACGCTTTCTCAAAGCCTTTGAAGATTCATGCTGGAGTGCCACAAGGCAGTGTACTAGGCCCACTACTGTACCTGCTTTACACTCGCGATCTACCAGAAACTGAGGAAAATACAACTGCCACGTTTGCAGATGACACCGCAATTTTGGCGACAGGAGAAACCAACATCGAATCAGTTAAAAAATTAAACCACTCCATCCTCCGCATCCATGAATGGACAAAAAGATGGAGCATTAGATTGAATGAAGCGAAGTCTGTACATGTTGATTTCACAAATAAAAGAATCAACTACGTGCCAGCCTTCCTTGACAACAAGGCGATTCCTTATGCCAATGAAGCTAAATATCTTGGGATGACACTCGATGCCAAACTGAGGTGGAAATCACATGTTAAAAAGAAAAAGTCTGAACTAGTTATCAAATTCAGGAAAATGTACTGGCTTATGGGAGGACGCTCAAAACTGTCTATCCACAATAAGCTCATATTGTATAAGCAAGTCCTCAAACCTGTCTGGACATATGGTACGCAACTGTGGGGGTGCACTGCACAAAGTAACCGCAACATTTTTCAGCGCTTTCAGAATAACGTTCTGCGTACCTGCGTGGACGCATACAGAAACTTCAGAAACGACAGATTACACTATGAGTTGAAAGTTGAATCTGTCAATGAGGTTATACGCAAACAAGCCCTCAATCACCTTTTGAGGCTCAGAGATCATGGTAACGAGGATGTCGTCCAGCTTCTTGACACTGAAGATCTACTTAGAAGACTTAAAAGAACTAAACCGCATGAACTAAGTGAAATAAAATGAACGTCAAGACTAGTGACTCAATTAATCAGAACAATAAGTCTAATGTGAAATATATTAGATCTGAAGAAAATGTATAATAATTTATCACATGAATATTGCTTGTAGCCCATTTTCGCCTATCCCACATCCAAAACGGGCAGGTGTCGTGGTCGGATCACTCATCTCAACGAGAATAAAATATACTCCTAATGCTGAATAATATTATATTTAATGTATATATTTAAAGGAGATATTAATACTTTAATGATACTGTGGATTAGTACATCGCTCTTCCACTTTAGCTCTGCTCTAGTAACATATACGTAACGCAAATGTCATTGTTTGATATAATTTCAACAGAATGGCACAATGGAATGGAGTAGTTTCACAAAATGGGATTAGAAAGGTACGAAACAATGTTACATACTTCATACAAGTCTCGTGTTGAAGTTGTAGAGCCCGCAATAATAGGCAATGTAGAGTTGTGTTTGGCTATGCTGTGAATTACCACAGCGCTCATTATAGCTTCAACTTTGCATTAGGAGAACTATGCGTAACGAATATCGTTGTATGATATAATTTCAAGAGAACGACTCTCATAATGGAATGGAAGTAGTTTCACAAAATGGGATTAGAAATGTATATAACAGTGTTAAGCACGCCATACTGGTCTTGTGTTAAAAGTTGTAGATCTCTGCAATATCAGGCAATTCTGGTCCTTATATAGAAAAGAAATGAAAATCAGGGAAGCCTATTTGAAGAAGATATCCTTCCGCCACATTTGGAGAAAAGCAATTATGTTTATTGGGTAATTGAAAAAAATCTGCCAAGCCATTGAAGAGGCGTCTTACCCCCAAACGCAGTCAAGAGGAGTGAAAGAATGAATGTGCTGTACTAAGAGAGGGTGACTCTAAAAATTGGATGATATCATGCATTTTGTGGCTTGGCATCTTTTGCATGCTGGACGTTTTATCATTATTTTTTTTTTTGTGGGTCAACATAACTCGGCGAAGGATTTAGATCGAAAGGTGTGGTTAGTGGCACTCTACTCCATTTCGGTCGTTTCACGCGATTTTTGAAGTCGAGAGACTAAAATGAGCGAGGTTAAAGGTATGAAAAGTTACACAAAAAATTGGGTTACGATAAGTTGTCACGAATGGAGCGCTATGCAGATACGTCACAAATTGAGGGTTACGAAAACCCGTTACAAACTGTTATTTCTCATCCGGCCGAAGTTTGGAATCGTTTCAAAATGTCCTAAAATTAATATCCATGATAACAATTTTGAAAAATGTTTACATTAAGACTTTTGAAGCCGCTGCAACAGCTGTATTTTCTTTGAAGATTAGCTCAAAAATGCTGTTCTCCGATGTTTGAACACCCTGTTTTGCTATACATTCATAATAATATTATAACATTAATGAAAACCATTAATGCACATGATGTAGAACTCCTTGAGAACAATTTATTAGCAAATTAACGAGTTGATTTCATGAGCTTCTGGAGTTAAGTTTTACAGAAGTATCGAATGTTGCTTCTGAATTTTGTGAAACAAAAAATCTACCTAAGAATTAATATTTATCACAATACAATAAATTGTTATCAAATCTGCTTCACTCCCACATGACAGCAAGAAAACAAGAAACTAAGAAAACTACAATTTGTTGCCACGCAGCAGATTTTTTTTATCAGCTGGTTTTTTCGCAACCTTCCAGACGAACTCATATTTTTTCAACAAATCAATTTATTATTCATTTTATTATATGTTTATAATCTCACGAATAATCTAAATATGGCTCGATTCTATTATTGACTCAGAATTTGGATTCTGTTTATTCGATTAGAGCGCGTTGTTCTCTTAATTTCTCTGAATCCTCATTTTCTGTCTTCACTTTTACCTATACCCGGCTGGTGGATCGGAGAGTCCAAAGATTTCCAGTAAGTACTTATTGTTTCAGAATTGGCTCATTTGTTCCGTGCATAATTTAATGAGACTGTTTCACATAGTTACCTACCAAATAGTCTATATCAATTATTAAATATTACTTAGGGCTTATAAAATATTACTTAATTACTAGTAAATCGATTTGCTTAGGAACTATTCTCCCATAGAGATAATGTGTCTCTGTTACTCTTGATAGATGCCAATCAAGCGACAGGTGTAAGATTTGGTAAGCACCTACTTTGGTATGCAATAGCAACACTTATCTACTCACGAGACCCTCTCGAACTATCAAGTTTGTCCCCCACCCAGCAACTACTTGGAACCGTTCCCTACAAGAAGAACTGTGAGTTCTTCAATTCCGTTCAACCTGTTTAGTGGACATGTAGGTCAGAATGAAGTGTATAGTATGGTGGTCTGGATGCTCGCAAGCTCGCATCTCAAAAATACATAACATCAAGTAGTCAATCCCTTAGTAAAAATGCAGATTAGTTGGATATGTAGATCAGAATGAAGTGTATAGTTTCGTGGTCTCATAACACGATCACATAACAGTTTAGAAACGTAAATGTGACTTTTCATTTGTGACTCATGAGCTGCTCCGCGTTGAACGGAATTGAAGAACTCACAGTTCTTCTTGTAGGGAACGGTTCCAAGTAGTTGCCGGGGTGGGGGACAAACTTGATCGTTCGAGAGGGTCTCGTTTATCTACTCTATGGATATGTGTCTTATAAAAATCTAGGTAGGTACCACATCATCTATTTTATCACTACTACAAATAAATCAGCATATCGCCCCACAAAATTCCTGTACCTAAAGGCCTGCCGCTAATGATGCTTCTGGTTGAAGTGTGACTTACAAAATTAAATTGAAATGAGTATAAGTATCAATATATACGATACGATTTGGCATTAGTATTGAACCCCGCATTGTTTAAATTGAAAATCTGAATTTCAGCAATTCCTAGTCATTGAATGATACTTAGCCTCCATGATTGGTTTGTATAGAAAGAAATTCCACTACAGAGAGAAACCATAACAGCTTGAAACAGGAACCTGGCTATGAGAACTGAAGAGAGCTTTGAAGGGGACCAATGGGAATGTTTGGTAGACAAAAGAGAAAAAGGAATTTTCCAAACTCCCAAAAAACTTAAAAGAAGTTATGTTCTCAGCCTGAACATTTTTTATGAGGGACTTTCTCAAAACATGGGTCCCGGCTAAAATTTAAAATACGAAAATTAATGGATTGTGTGTTATTTTGTCTGTTCTGTGTTTGTTTCTTTCTGCCCATCAGGGCAGCTTTAACGAAAATTCTGTTTCAAAGTTGTGTTAGGCAAGTACTTACCTACTCTCCCAAATAAACGAACTCATCGCAACTGTAACTATCAATGAGTCCTGCTGAACTAAGGGGCTTGATATCACAACGCTGCGTTGGCAAGAATGTTGGATACATCACATACCTATATTGCTATCACATACCTAAGGCGAGCAAGTTTAGAGCTTGGATCTAGATGATATAATGTTGTTGAGGTCAATTGATATTATGTTCCTTAATATTGTAGGTCTTGAGAAAGAAAAAATTGTGTAGAACTTCCCACCATTTTCAGTTTAATTTATTTTAATAAAAAATTTCTTCTTGCCAAAATAGGGATGGCATTTGTGTAGTTTCGAAATGTACAATCCAGCAATTTGATACGTGGTCTCAATTCAGGAATGGTATATAAACGCTCCCAAATGTACACCGCCTCCCAGAAAGCTGAGCCGAAGAAATCCAAAATGACCAAAGAAGAAGTTTTCCTTCTTGACGAGCTGAGCAAACAGAGCAAAAGAGGATTTTACTTCCACGCAAATGCTGTACTGGTGCCGCTGCTGCCATTGTGGACTTTCTCTAGGGTTCTGGGATTCCAGCTAGAATACTACATGCTTAGGGTCGTCATTGTCACGGCCATCTGTGCCTGCTTGATGTGGTTCGCTTGTAACGAGATTCGCATAAATTTCAAGGGAAAGTTGAGGAAGAAATCAAGAAAGGTAAGAATGTTCCGGTCGTGGAGCATGATTGTATGAGCGAATTTTCGTTAATTATAGTATTACATTATGATGCATTCTTTGGGCATCCGAATCGGTACTTAGAGAAATTATTAATAACCAATTTTATGGCAAAAAATCCTCTTTCTTAATAATACTCGTAGATACAAAAAGATTTTTGATTTTTAGCTTGTTCAAGTTTTATCGATTCTTTATCAAATGGGTCATTTCACGCGAACGGCCAAACTTTTTTTTTCGATATTTTTTAAAAGTCCTGATTTTCTAGTATGCTGTACCCTTTGGTAATACAAGCTAGGAGCCAAATTTTCAGACCTCTTCTTCGCCCAGCCTTTTCTCTACAACTGTCCGAAGTTTAGGGGTGTGCGCCAAACACTAACTTTTGTTTTAATTGCTCAACCGTTATTGTGCCCAAAAAAATAAGTAAGGTGGCCAATTCTTATGGTAAATCGTCTGCTCTTTTTGGTAGTCATGTCTAAATTTACAAAAAACTTAAGCTTCCTCATGAAAACTCAAAATAAAAACTTCTTTTTCACATTTCATCAATTTGGCATTTTTTGGATATCATTTTTTTGATCTTAAATCATACCCACTAGTATGTAGAATACGAGGTTAGGAGGACGTAATGGGCCGACAAACGGCGGTTTGTCGCCAGTGGTACTTAATGTACGGCCTGAACTCCCAAAATAACGTAAGCTTCCCCATGAAAACTCCACATTTCATCAATTTCGCATTTTTTGAAAAAAAAAAAAAAAATTTTTTGATCCTAAATCATACCTACTAGTATGTAGAATACGAGGTTAAGAGGACGTAATGGGCCGACAAACGGTTTGTCGCCAGTGGTACTTAATGTACGGCCTGTACTCCCAAAAAACGTAAGCTTCCCCATGAAAACTCAAAATAAAACTTCTTTTGCACATTTCATCAATTTCGCATTTTTTGGATAAAATTTTTCTGATCTTAAATCATACCTATCAGTATGTAGAATACGAGGTTAAGAGGACGTAATGGACCGGCAAACGGTTTGACGCCAGCGGTACTTAATGTACGGCCTGTACTACCAAAATAAAAGAAAAATTGAATTTTCATGATAAAATTTGCACCTATCTGATGTGCCGTCAAATGTGAAGTTAGTTCTAAGCAAATTCGATAAACTGGGGACTTTATAATGCAAACTCAATTTTTATTTTATTTAGGCAGTACAGGCCGTACATTTTGTACTGCTTTCGTCAAACGGTTTGTCGGGACCACTACGTCCTCTTAACCTCGTATTCTACATACTGATAGGTATCATTTAAGATCAAAATATATAGGTGTATATATATATTTTTTTTTTCAAAAAATGCGAAATTGATGAATGTGAAAAAGAAGTTTTTATTTTGAGTTTTCTTGAGGAAGCTTACGTTTTTTGGGAGTACAGGCCGTACATCAAGTACTTCTGGCGACAAACCGTTTGTCGACCCATTACGTCCTCTTAACTTCGTATTCTACATACTGGTAGGTATGATTTAAGATCAAAAAATGCGAAATTGATGAAATGTGAAAAATAAATTTTTATTTTGAGTTTTCATGGGGAAGCTTACGTTTTTTGGGAGTACAGGCCGTACATTAAGTACCACTGGCGACAAACCGTTTGTCGGCCCATTACGTCCTCTTAACCTCGTATTCTACATACTAGTAGGTATGATTTAAGATCAAAAATTTTTTTTCTCGAAAAATGCGAAATTGATGAAATGTGGAGTTTTCATGGGAAAGCTTACGTTTTTTGGGAGTTCAGGCCGTACATTAAGTACCACTGGCCACAAACCGTTTGTCGGCCCATTACGTCCTCCTAACCTCGTATTCTACATACTGGTAGGTATGATTTAAGATCAAAAAATTTTTTTCTCAAAAAATGCCAAATTGATGAAATGTGAAAAAGAAGTTTTTATTTTGAGTTTTCATGAGGAAGCTTAAGTTTTTTGTAAATTTAGACATGACTGCCAGAAAGAGCAGACGATTTACCATAAGAATTGGCCACCTTACTTATTTTTTTGGGCACAATAACAGTTGAGCAATTAAAACAAAAGTTAGTGTTTGGCGCACACCCCTAAACTTCGGACAGTTGTAGAGAAAAGGCTGGGCGAAGAAGGGGTCTGAAAATTTGGCTCCTAGCTTGTATTACCAATGGGTACAATATACTAGAAAATCAGGACTTTTAAAAAATATCGAAAAAAAAAAGTTTGGCCGTTCGCGTGAAATGACCCAAATACTGATGAAATTCAAGTATATTTTTAAGCATAGTTTTGTGCATAGGTACATTTTTCAATATTCTTGTTCATCGTTGATATATATTTTTTAAATTCTTCTAAACACGTGAATTTGATAATTTTTAGCCGTTTTAATTGTCTTTTTAAACACGTTTTCTCAATTTGACCATTTTAATGTGTTCAAAAAGTGTAGGCCAACAAGCTTATCCTTTCATTAGGAAAGCTTGATTTTATGGTGCTAGAACGGAATTTTTATGTTAATCCTTAGGAAAGTTATCGTCTGAGATAACACACACACCCACACATATACATATAAAAGCGTTAAGGATTAGTTTCAGAATGCCTTCAAAACGAAATTTCAATTTTAACTTTTTTGGAGCCATTGCAACAGCTTCATTTTCAACTAAAATTCGCTAAAATGTTGGTGGGAACTACAGTCAAGTCTTTTTAGATCAGGAGTAAGCTATCTTGGATTGCTAAAGTGTCGACTAGAAGGAACCATGAGTTTGGAAAATCTAGTTTTACAAGTTACAGTTGAAGATTTAGATGTAGTTATGCAACAAAAATCTTCTATAATGCTTCTATAATGATGCAGTCTATAATACTTCTAAAGTGAAATTGAGAAATCCAAAATTGCAAACAGGGTTCCCGAAATGTCGTGTATTGTGAGTTAGTCCATTGTTGCATAACGACATTTATTTTCAATTTAGGAACTTCGACACCGACTGCATTTTAGGGAAATTAGGTAGGCAGGTAGATAGATAATGATATGTATAACCAACGCAATAAGCTGTCAATCTGATCAGCTGGGTTAGCTTTGAAGACAACCTACATGTAACTAAGATGGGTGATCCCATATTAATTTGTTAGGGGGTAACTATAAGGGACATTGCGATAAGAAATAATACACTGTTGAGTTATCGGCTGTAGTCACCTCTCCATTTTCATGTGATGCAGAATTATAAAATTAACGAGCTTAGAGCTCAACGAAAAAATTTCCATGTTTCCAGCTATAACTTAAAAAAACAAAACCCGATAACACCTATACAGGGAGTAACATTTTCTCAAATCTGAGGATACCGTTGGAAAGAACGTTAAATGATCTATCTTCCTAATGGAAAACTAAATTTTTTAAATAGGAAAAACGGGTGAAAAATGAACTTAAAGATGGAAACTTGTCAAATCTTGAAAATCTCCACTTTTTTCAACCGCTCATAGGTCTCTGTGATCCAGCGTGTAAATGTTTGCCTGTAATCTTGAAAGTTGCGCCAAAATCTCAGCTTTCCAACGGTATAATTGATTTTTATTTTACTACGTTAATTAGGGGAGAAAAGTATGTTTGTGTGTTTAAAAATGTGTTTTTTTTCTCTATGAAATCGAGGGTTTTTGTGATTAATGACCATCTAAGAAAATATAAGTTTAGGGTCGGTTTCTACGGATTTTTTCATGCTGAATAATTGAAAGGTAGTACTCGCAGATCTCTCCGTTACAACCGAGTTTTACACTTGAACAAACTAGTTTTTAGTTCAATTGTTATGCTCAATTGTATGTATTTTTTAAGGGTAAAACTTGTTGGTTAAAGTGTAAAACTCTGTTGTAACAAAGTTTGAGAGATTTGCGAGTGTTACCATTCGATTCAGCGCAAAAAAATACGTAGAAACCGATCCCAAACTTGTATTTTCTTAGAGGGCCATTTTCCACAAAAACCATCGATTTCATAGAAAAAAACCACATTTTTAAACATGTACAAACATACTTATCTAATTAACAAAGTAAAATAAAAATCAATTATACAGTTGGAAAGCTGTGATTTTGGCACAACGTTTAGGCTTACATGCAAACATTCACACGCTGAATTATAGGAACCAATGAGCGGTTGAAAAAAGTGGAGATTCTCAAGATTTGAAAAGTTTTCATCTTTAAGTTCATTTTTCACCCATTTTGCCTATTTAAAAATCAGGGAGATAGGAAATTTAACGTTCTTTCCAACGGTATCCTCAGATTTGAGAAAAACTCCTAGAGCTGTTTTAGTGACGTAAGATCGAAAACACGAAAAACTCTTGAAAGTAATATAACTCGAAAACTAAGCCTCTAAAAAAAAAAAAAAAAAAAAAAAAAAAAAAAAAAAAAAAAAAAAAAAAAAAAAAAAAAAAAAAAGCAAACATTCACACGCTGGATTACAGGGACCTATGAGCGGTTGAAAAAGTGGAGATTTTCAAGATTTGACAAGTTTTCATCTTTAAGCTTATGTTTCACTTGTTTTCCGTATTAAAAAAAGTTTGTTTTCCATGAGAGAGATGGATAATTCAACGTTCTTTCCAACGGTATCCTCAGATTTGTGAAAACTCCAACAAATTGGTGAGCTAGAGCCGAATTTTTGGCGTAAGGTCGAAAATACGAAAAAAATCTTGATAGTAAAATAACTCGGAAACGAAGCCTCTAAAAAAACTAAGAGGCTCTTTTTGTCGGAAATTAGTTGTAGAATCGACTCCTGGCTGGTGTCAGTCACTTAGGTCATGTGAAGCCTCGTCGATGATTTGAAAATGCTGACTCGCTTTTAATGTAATCACCTAACCGGCCAATGTGATTTCATTCAGTCTTTCCATGAACCACCTCGAACCAAAGAGTCTTCGAGATCTGGGAAGGGAGACAAGAGCGCGCTGGCTCTGCTGTCAACTGACCGCTCGGCTGATGACACCGCCTGTGGCTTCGCTCTCTTCTACAACAACTGTCACTTCATCGCCCTCGTCCTCCTCTTCAGCAACGTCGGCTTCTACAGAATGGAAGTGGAGGACAACTACGTCTTGTCCATGACTCTTGCGGCTTTCGTTGTCACTGTCATGTCCTCCACTATGAGAGGCACCAAAAAGTAATATTTCGCCAAGTTTGAGTGGGTTTTCTTTATTTTAATTAAACATTATTACTTGACTGCTCCTCACCTATTTTCATTTTAATACTAATGAATATGGATAAACAAAATGAAAAAGTAAAGTTCACCCTTCTTCAAAACTAAATTGACAGAACCAAAAATTGAATTGACTTTTAAAATAAGGGTTTGAGGTTTGTAGTAGCCTTTTAAATACGGTATAAGAATTATTTGCAAAGTGGAATGTGATTTTTTTTTCTGTATATTTTTTTCAACCATAATTACATCATTGAACTTGTATTTATAATAAATTTAGGGTAGTCTCCATTCAATAGAAAACCATGAGGTGCCTCTTAGTTGGCAGTTCTTGGATTCAAAGTATTCCGAAGGTAAATAATACAATCCTGGTAGGTTTTAGGATGCATAATTAAAGAAGCATATTTCTTGCCTTGTACATACTAGGACACAAACTGGTTCTTCATGTTCAGGAAAATAAGTCGATGAAAGTTTCAAGTCAGTGAGAACAAAATGCCCAAGTACAGACGAACAAGTTTCCCCATTATGGGTAGCAGACCTAAAACAATCGATTGTGGCCATTGTTGCTGCAACCATCTTCTCGGCAGTGAACAAGCATCCAGTCCATAGTTGGACAGATTATCTGTCCAGAAGTTTTGGCACAAGTCGGTTCTAGATAGTAGTTGGTTATGGCCAAAGGAATAAAGGATCTTAGGCACAGGAAATTTGCATTCGGAAGACTAGTGTCGGGGATTTTCTGAGTGGTCCTATTGGCTCACTTCAATTGTTCACAATCAATTCAAATGAATTCAATATCTCGTTTACTCCTAATTAAAATCCTTCGGTCTGATGAACGTACAATAAGATAAGGTTTGATCAACAGACTGATGATGTTTTACGCTACAATATTCCAAAATAACAACAGCAACCGTCACCGAAGGTTCTTCAAATGGTGTAATTAGTCTGCTGTAGTCTGCTGTAATCTGTAGATTAGTCTGCTACACCTTGAGGATATCCAGAAAGCTGAAGAGCTCCAGATGTAATATCGGGGCGGCAGTTACGAGAAACGGGATGGAAGAACTACCCATACCCATTTCACATCATAACAATAGAAATTATTTACCCACATAGTATTCCAGGTTCACTAGGTAACCATAAACATTTTCTTGATTGTCGAGATAGGGGAATCAATTAGGCCAACTGTAGATTGGAGGTGAAACAGCTAGTGGTTGTACAGACTGATAGCTTGATAGTCAATACCATTCTTGAAGAACTCAATCGGACGGAACAATGTACGTCCATTTCGACTATTTACTATAGCTATGGAAGGAAGAATGATTCAAATTATAGGAGGATAACATATTTTGGACGAAAATCAGGGCTTCCAATATGTACATGGATGGCAGTGTGAGCCGTCCAGCCTCAAAAGACAAGCAATTTCTACATCATGAACCTGAAGCTAAGGTTCAAAACAATTCTCTCACAGCTCGCAACCTGAAATCTAAGGGGGAATGGTGTCATCCTTCTTTTCATTGCCAGAAATCCGATTTGTAGGAACTGAGTTGTTGTACTACTGTCTTAGACAATCCCTAAAACTATCTTAGATTTCTTCTAAAACTAACAGTAACTTCATTGCCCTCGTCCTCCAATTCAGAAATTGTGAAATGTATAGCGTAGTATATCTTATTCTTTCGTTTATCTGTATCGTGTTAGGCACATTTGTTTGGTCGGGATTTTTGCGTGACATGAATTTTTGACGGGCCAAAAACAACAACATCTCACCAATTTATTCTACTCTAAACTTTTGCTTATAAACTTACGTCGCACATCGGGACTTTCTTATGATTTTGCCAAACGAAACTTGAGTTAATTGTTGTACGTTTATTACCTAGTTATTAAATATTCAACTTACCACCATCTGGTAGATAGCGTCAACAATGTTGTACATCTCGTCTCTCGTGATGAACCCATCGTTATCGACGTCGTATAACCGAAAGGCCCCTGAAACATGTAACCAATGTAATCAATGAATGGAGTGAATTGGTTGAACATAACTATAGTTTTAGCCTTAACCATTGAATCAGTCATTGGAAATTGAAACGGTAACATTGACAGTTACCTAACTGAAATGTATCTATACATACATAGGAAATGACCAATAGTTGAGATTGACCTAAATTTAAGACTCCAGAATACCGTCTAAACACTGTTAGCCTATTAGCACCAAAAGTCGCTTTGTATTACACATTTATTTATATGGTAGGTACCAACCTCGCCTTGACACTGATTCTTAATCCAGCTCGTAAATCTTTCCAAACTTCGCTTTTATGTAAGTGCGTCGTGACTTTTTGAAATATTAAAGTGTCCAGAAAGTGGACATGAGAAGGAATGAGAGGGGGAGCACACGGACTCGGTGTTCTTTTGTGAACGTGCCGAGTAACAGTTCCTTCGACAGGAACAGTTAGAACATGTACAATTTTTGCAGATTAGCTCATAGATGCACTAGGGTGTCCCTTATATGTACGAGGGAAATTTTTTTTCCCCTAGAATCAAAACGCATACCCCCTCATTTTCTTCAGCTTGGTCTAAAACTACCGCGTACAAAAGATTTTTGCCCTAAGACGACGTTCACCCGAGTCGCCAAATCACCAAAGTTGAAATTAAGGAATTCGGTCAATCGGACCATTTTTGATACACTTGGATATTCCCCCCACCCTTCCTTCTCACTTCATCAACTTGGAATTTTTATCACGTTTTCGGGTATGATTGATGATAGCTTGGTAAGAATTTGATGTTAATTGAATTGATATAGCGGATATATGTAACAACATGATTGTATCAATAATAACTACTGCGCATGCGCAAATGAGAAATCCTTGTAACAAGCTTATTTTCCACAGTTTTCATCCGATATGGATGAAATTTTCAGGGAATGTGTGGGCTAGGGTGTGGACAGTTTCCTGTCAGTTTCATTGTTGCGAAATCAATGTTCCACTCTGCGCATGCGCAAATGTAAATTCCATTATGCTCCATTTTTTCACGCCCTAGTCATTTGATCTCCCTCAAATTTGGATAATAGTTGGGGGATGACGATTTGATCATCCTAAATCAATTTCAACATGACTGTATCATTGATGACAACTGCGCATGCGCCTAAGTAAAATTCTTGTAACCTTAATTTCAACCTTAATTTCAACAGTTTTCATTCGATTTCGATGAAATTATCAGAGAATGCGTGGGTTAGGTTGTAGATGGTCCCCTATCAGTTTCATTGATGCCAAATCAATACTTCATTAAGCGCATGCGAAAATGTAAATTCCAACATGTTCCATCTTTTCACTCTCTAGTCGTTCGCTTAAATTTGGATGATAGTTGGAAGAAGGTGATAGGTAAACGAGGAAGCTATGTGCCACAACCAAGTTGGCAGACTTTTTTTCCTTGGATAATTACAAAGGTTCATTTTGTAAATAATAAACCAAAATGAAAATACACTACCTGATTCCCAATGGAAGAGACTTTAGTGACGCTTAGTGCGAAACCTTCAGATAAACAATTCAAGTCCGTTCGTGTTCCCCTATAATAGATAAATTGCATAGGAATATATTTATATAAGCTTAAGGAAAAATTGATTGTTGAAAGATGTTTCAAAACGGATATTAACTGTAAAAATCCGCATGTCAATGCAAAATTTTGAAGCCATTTTTAATAGTACTGTTTGGAGTATTTTAAAATTCGCCAAAATGTTCCAAATTGAACAGCGACTATAGGTAATCAAACAATCCGGTGATCATTGAAAAGAGCCAAAGAGATCAAAGGCTATTCTTTCCTTCCGGAGAAATAAGACGGAGGAACTCTTTGTGGGTTTCCTTCGTCGAATGGAATTCCATTTGTTTTTTCATTTCCCAGTAGCAACATTTCAATGCAGAGCGGAGTCGGAATAAAGTGCTAGACCATAACGTTTGAGCGGCAGATCCCGACAAACTTTTTCGAGGTCGTTTCGTCCAAACACTGGCGTTGTTATTTTATTCTGAACATGGACCTACGCGAGGGGAATATATAAATGTCGAATTACGAATTCCATTACAAACGCCGCGGTTCGCAGTTGAAAAAGATGGAAAATCTATTAAGGTCAAACGGGGTAATTGCGAATAGGGATTTGTGAACAAGTTAATTGAAAACTCTTCGTTAAGGTGATCGGAACAGCGAAAGAAAATTCCAGTCATGCATTTTATGAATTATAGTAGGTATTTTATTATGTTACATTGTTCTGAAATTTGAGACCTTCGAGGGCAACAAATTGTTAACCACCAAAACAGGGCCGCCACATCTCCAAGTCGGGCCCGGGACCAGATTCTGGCCACGGGCCTCCCCCCCCCCCCCCCCCCCCCATTTTTTTTTTGTCGCGCCACTTTTTCTAGAGATGGCTATGGTAATTGTTAAAAAAAAAAACTATTAAACCTCCTCTAACCAAACGGAAAATCATTTATACTTCCTACCAAGGTTCAGTGTTCGAATAAGAACACTTGAGGGGCTGAACTCTTACTACTTCACTACCTACGTTTTATTCAACATTTAATCAAAAGTAAAGTGTAACTTAAGAATTGAAAATTCAAGTATTCATACTCTAGTAATTACCAACCAATTACAAAACCATAAAAATGCCATAAATTACCTTGAAACAAAAATTCTATATCCGGTCAGTCATAGGATTTTTATTTTAACTACTAGAAATACAATTGTTTTTGAATAGAGGGCGTATTCAGAGAAGTTCAAATTTACTCATTCCTCAATTGGACGATTGTGGCAGAAATTATGATTGACTAAATTTCATATAATCATTAATCAACACATACAATTAACTTTATTTTAATGTTATGGATGGATTAAAAAGGAAAGTCTCTGTATACAAGATGGCTGAAGGAATTAATTGAAACAATGATTAAGTTTGAAAGAATACATTTATTAATTTTGGAAAAAAATAAAAATGTACAAGAATATAATTGTTTTATTACAGTTTATCTACTTGTAATGAAGCTATGCAGTAAAGAATTAGATTTATAACAACAAAAGATACAAGAATTATTTAGTGAAAAACTATCAAAAATATGGATTAGTAAAATGAGAAATTTGTTTTGTTGAGTTATAATAGCATTTTGTAATTGTAATTATAATTGTGGAAAACTTTTTATATATAGAAAACTGTAATAGGCTACAATTTCATGTTTTATAAAATGAAACATTTTAAAACTAATAAAGTGAAGTGACGAAAAGTGTATTTGCATTTGAAAAATACAAGACAAAACACTTAAAACTTTCGTGCCTTTTTAAGTGAAAATTCTTTAATAACCTTAGGAAAGTCAAGTTTGGATGCTAACTTGTGCTTAATGCTGAGAATGGCAAGGGAATTCAACCTTTCTTGTCCCATGGATGCTCTCTCCCAAGCCTTCAGCCGAGTGCCTACTGGTGAAGACGGTAAAGGGTAAAGAGTAATATTTTGGGCCATCGCAATCATCGCAACTGTTTAAGAAAAACAGTCTGGTGTAGTAAATCAAATATAATCTGATCAGGGCCCGTCAAGTGTAATACACTCTGTTTTATGTAGGCCTAAAGATTCTAAAATACTTTATTTACTAAATACAGGACCGGACCGGGCCCCCCCTGGGCCCGGGCCCGGGGCAACAGTACCCACTTGCCCCCCCCCCCCCCCCCCATGTGGCGGCCCTGCACCAAAAATATGACAAATAACCTCCTACTAGGTAAATAACATTCTACAATTCAGAACAGATAATAGATTTTAGCAATTTTTCAGTTTTTCAATAGATTTTTCAGAAAATATTAATGAAATTCAAGTACATACAATTTTCTGCATATTTTTGCATGAATTTTATACTTCAAATTCAAATACAAGAAATTCTTTCTTGCCGGACGACACCCACTGGGTGAAAATCGCGAATCTATATTGGGCTGCGCGAGGTCACATGGCGGAAGAGCCGCAGACCTAAAATGGCGTAGGGGGAAAAACAAAAAAAAATTTTATACTGCCATAGTTCGTTGTTGATTAACTTATTGTAACTAAAGTTTTGCTAAAATATAAAAATTTAACGATTTCCAGCCGTTTCAGACCATTTTCTGTGATTTTTTTTAGCACTTTTTTTAAATGTCACCAATTTAAGGTGCTCAAAAGTGTTGGCCAACGAACTGATTCTTTCGTTTGGGAAGCTTGGTTTTGGGTGCAAAAATATTTTTTTTTCCTCAATTCTAAATCAATCAATCCCAATACCACATCCTTGTTTCTTGGGAGTGTACCGAGAAAAAAATGAGTAGTCAAAAAACTGGCATTTGTTTTTCAGTACCTAGTTAAAAACTCGCAAATATTCAATTATCACACCTCTACAGCTGCTGATGGTCTATCACACCTCTACAGCTGCTGATGGTCTCATTCGACGCGAAATAGTACAAGTAATAGCAACATTTTTTCCAGGTCGCAAATTGGAGTAATTTGTACAAAAATGTTCAACAATCTGTAAAAAATAGTAAAAAGTCGGTGAAAAAACACGTTTTGGCAGTTTTTAGACAAGTGACACATTAAGGAGGCATTTCAGACCCATCATATATGTTGTATAGATGTGTTTAGCGTTAAATTTACAACAAGGATATCAACTATTAATAGAACATGAATTATCCTGGAATTTAAGTGACTTTTCAAAAGTGCAGCTGTCATATCTCAAAAAATTGACGTCTACATTCGGGTTCAGTATTCTCGAAAATCCCCAGGACGAGTACCAGTTTCGTGAGGGCACGATTTTGATTTTTTTTTTTGAACAGTGTTATCAGTCATCATCAAGCAAAACCAAGCATCCCGGCTGAATTTCAGTCATCAATGATCATCATGCGGTAGTAGTTTATCAGTCATGATATCAGTTTTTACTAATTAATTGTTAACACCGATTTTATTCCGCAGTTTCTCGTTACCGTCTGATTAAGTTAACGGGATTAAGTCGAAATTAATGGTGTCCGGTTTTTTATCATGATGTCCGGGTGAAAACGGCTCCGAAAATCAAATGTCCGGTTTTCATTGAAAGAGCAAAAAGTAGCCGGTTTTTGTGTGTTGTAACCACGCTTCTTCTCTAACGGGACGTTGTGACCTGGGAACGATTGCGATCATAATAGCTTATTTCACACCCCTTGCCACAACTGAGACTACGTTTTTTTTTCTAAATCCAGCTAAAAAGCACCTATCTTCCCATTTGAAACGAAATCACAATGCTGACCAAATTGTTCAAAAGCTTACCTATAACTTGAGACAATTGAGATTTGACAATGGATTTTTTTTAGGGAAGTCAAACTTGAATGTTCATAGATTTTTATTAATATTCATTTTTTAAAGCAGCTCATGTTTATGTTGGTATGATATTTAAATGATATTTTTCGAGAATCAAAAGACACAATTCTATTAAACAATTCAGCGCTGATTTCCAAAAAATGCTAGAAAATCAAAATTGATTGAGTTGAAGCAGAGAAACATGGTTTTAATGCAAAACGAAAATGGTTTCATTGAAAAACTCTAAAAAATCATACATTTTGAATTTGATTGAGGATTGGGATAGAAAATGACGGTATTCTACTACATTTTCGAACTAGTTTAATTCAAAATTTGTTAAACTTATCTGAATCCATCCATTATAGTCGGCATGTGTTAGGTATTAATTGAAACGTTTAGGTAAAAAATAAAAATTAGGCCCCTACGGCAGGGCCCTTTAAAAAAATAATTAAACAATGAAATAATTAATATGAAAAGGAATATCTCTGCTGATCATAGTGTCCGGGTTTTCGCTTTATACCACCTGGCAACCCTGGTCCCAAGACATTTTTTCTTCTTAAAATCCTACTTACAGGGCCGTTCGCAATTCGTATCATGGGAAGGCTGTCTGTCTGATACCTACCTTGTTGGTTCTGGAGTGCCTCAGGGTTCGAATTTGGGTCCCCTTCTCTTCCTAGTCTTCATAAACGACATCGTTGATTGTGTGAAAAATTCTCACATTCTAATCTACGCCGACGACATTAAGATTTTTGCTCGTATAACAGATCGTTCATCACAATTTGGATTACAGGATGATTTGGAGCGTATTTTGGCTTGGAGTATCAAATACAAACTGCCGGTCAACGCAATTAAATGACAAACTATCTCATTCACGCGTAATCAAAATCCACTAATTTTTCACTATAATATTGATGGTCTTGTCCTGAATAGAGTTATGGAGCTCCGTGACCTGGGTGTCTTAATTGATAGTCAACTTATCTTTCGGAGCCATTTGCAACTAGCAACGTCCAAAGCTACCAGAATGCTTGGTATGGTGATCAGAAATTGTCGGCAGCTCAAGAATGTTGACATCATGAAGCTTCTGTTTCTCACCCTCGTTCGGCCGCATTTGGAGTTTGGGTCGGAGATCTGGTCACCATCCCACTCCAAGTACATAAATTCCCTTGAATCTATTCAAAAGCGTTTCCTGAAATACCTCGATTACCGTTTATCTCATGTACATAACCTAAGAGCCAATTATTCAAACCTATGTAAGAGATTCGATGGACTTCCTCTGTCTGTGCGCCGTCAATGGCTAGATTGAGCTTTCTTGTACAAAGTCTTCTCCGGTGCTATAAATTGCCTTGAACTGTTAGCCACTTTTTCTATTAGGGTACCGTATTTTCATTCTAGATATTTCATATTCCATTTGGGCGTACTGCATCTCATTCAGCAATGTTGAGTCATAGATCAGTATTGTCGTACAATTTAGTTGAGAGTTTGAACCCGAAAATCGATATGTTTCACTGCTCTTTTGGCGAGTTCAAATCTTTATGCTGCTCTACCTTGTTGGACCAATGGCTCAAATGTTTGTAGTCCATTATATTTACTTTTTTTAAATTTTTTATCTTTTTTTCTATTTTATTATTATTGTTAAAGCTTTGTTATTGTACAATTGTCTGACGTGTGCCATATCGTAATTAGGCTTGCCTGTTTTATGCCACGAATAAAGCTTTATTCTATTCTATTCTATTCTATTTTGTCTTCAAGCCAATCGCATAACTTTTCACCAACCCTTCCTGATTGTTGGGAAAGTAAGGTTCGAGTCCGAATAGAACCGTATTTGGCTTCACAGCGTGACAGTTGGAAGGGCGACCGACGGAGTGACGAGGGACGTGGGCTCAAGAGACGAGGGACCCCGGGGACGTGAGATCGAGCGACGCCGGGGAGGGATTCGTCCAGAGGCCCGTTCCGGAGGACGTGACTGAAATCGTAAATGGGCGAACGGGGTGACGCTTTGTCAGCCCCCTCTTTGTTAACACAATACAGAGCTCGCCTATTTGTGACCCGCAAACTCAACACGCCTAATTTGAGACGAAAAATACGCCAAAAATAAAATAGGCAAATAAAGCGAACGTGGTATTTTTACATCAACATGAATTTTTACATGATCGAATAAATCAGTAAATTGTATTAATAACGATACGGAACCATCAATTCGCGTTTTCGATTAACGGTAGTTGCGCCACCGTCGCATCGATTAGAGACTTTTTGCAGTCGTCCCATGAACGAAACCGTTGAAACCGTAGTCCCCGAGATAAGGCAAGCCCATGGATGCTAACTGGATCCTTGTTTTTCGTACGGTTTTGTGACAACCACGACTACTGCAGAAGTGACGTTTAGCGTGACTTAAAGCTTGAAGTTTATAAAAATTAAATGGCTGAACATTGAAGTCAAAGGAGTCTTTTAGTGTTTTGTTACTCCTTGCTGTCCAACGGACATTCCGGATATACCTTGGTTCCAAATCGGACAGCCAAGGTAGCAAATAAATCATTAAGTATAGCTGAAAATATTTTTATAACATTCGCTAAAAATGAGAAGTTGTTTGAGAGTGGTACCTACCTATATTATAGTTACTCCATACCCGTCAACTGAACATGTTGCTTCCCCACCTTTTTCGATGGAAAATAGAGATAATATTGAACAAAGAATAAAATAGAAGAGGCTCGGCTCACGAGAATTTCTGTGAACTACCTAGGTAGTAATGAAGTAGGTACCCAGTGGGAATATGTAAACCTTTGAGCGGTAACGAGTTCCACCAATTTCCGATTGAGACTGTTGATTGTTGAGGCTGTTGATTGATTCTTGTCCCAGAAGCAAAGAGTTTCACGAATTTCCGAACTGAGCCTTACCTACTAGGTAGTTACAAATTTATTTACATTCAAGGTGCTCACATTTCTAAACAATGTAAGATATTAAAGTACGATAATTTACAACAATTCGCTCGTACGATCATGCTGCATGCCGGAACTATTTCATTTTCGCGTACCTAAACCATCAGTTACTTAACGAAATCCTTGTGTGATCAATAAAAAAATGAAAATATGGTATTTCAATAATCTTATTTAAATCAAATAAATCCGATTAATTTGATTTTTAAAAATTTAAATCGTAATTTTTTCAATTCTGCTGACAGCCAGTTTTTTAAAAATAAGACAGTCTCCGCAGCATCACACAAAGTGCTGTGATCCCAAATATCCGGTATCATCCAGGCAGTATGATTTCCATCGGTATTTCCAATAAATTAAGCAATGGAGGTAGGTGCTCCCAATCAAATCTAAACATTAAAACGATCTCTTCGTCCGTCAGTTGCTCTAAGCTGAACTTACCAAACTTTTCACGCCGAATTGTGGAACCCTCCTCTCCACATATAACTGTGATATGTCTATGAAAAGCTTCGTCCATATCCTCTCCATTAATCACTCCTTCATTGAAAAGCCGAAGCAGGCGATTGAGTTCATCCATTATCAAAAAATGGTAGAACCAAATATTTGATGCTGTAATTAGGTGTATGATACTGACTAATATGATGTGACGATTTATTTTATGTTTTATTTAATTGTTTAATTCGCACCTCAAGCAAAACAGTCATATATATAGGTCATGTGTCAATATAAAGGGTGGGCGGGTGGGGACATCACCACATAGGAACATCGAAAAAGCAAAGTCGTTGACCTTTTTCGCGAACAACGACAACATCAATTACAGTTACAAGGCATAAAAATTCCCGATTCCAACTCATTCCAGCTCTCTCCCACATCTCTATTTTTTCTCCCTCATTTTCTCTTAAAAAGATAAATTGGGGTTTCATGAAAATTAGTTCCCAGGCTGGTAGTACTTTCTCATTAATTCTGTTTCTCTCGAGTAATTCGGAAATTTCATTACGACCTCCTCATCTCCATGTTTTTTTTTTCTTCTCCCTTCTAATTTCAGTGCAGTTGGTTGAATGTTGTTCGTTATTTCTGTGCCTTCTAGATTTCACGCCCTGTCGCTATCCCCTTCGACCTTAACAAGTCGAGAAAAATATTTCAATTGACAAAGTTATCCTGGGAGTTTTTCCTTTTGTGGGAATTTTCGTCTTGTTTATTTCTCGCCTTTCGCCAACGTTTTTCTTTAACGAGTTGGCCTCGAGTTTCGTCCTGGTTCCTTTAAAATAAACTTTTTTCGCTTCAATCACTTCGAATTCAATTTTCAAGCGAGACATCTTCCGATAAGGTTGTAGTTTAATTACGACCTTTCCAAAACTTTGAACCGAAGTTCATGAGTTTTCAGGTGAAATTGTAAGTTTTATCGCTAATGTGGAAGGTCCTTGGTAGGATTATTCGAGTATACCTTTTTTTTTTCAAGTAGAAATACTAGCTGGTTACCCGTGCGTTGCACGGACTCACATATACAGGTTAGTCGGTGCTTAGACTGCTGAAATAACCATATCCAGACTGTTTTTGTAACTACGGAGGAGAAGAGCTAAAATACAGCATAGAAAAGAGGCAAAATTAATAGAATAAAGAGTAGCTTTAGCAAGCACTCAGCTAATCCCAACCCTATAAAGTAGAGGTCCTACGGGATCCAAATGCCAAATTACTGCTTCAAAGGAAGCAGGGAAATTAGCTGTGTAGCAAGGAGCTAACTATGCTGATCATGATAAAGGATTGTAATATAGCCTAAGACCTATTCCTAGGATAGAATGCAGCTCACTAAACAGATCAGAAAGAATACCATAATTCCAAACGTCTCTTAATGTCCCAAAGAGTCGCCTTATCAAATTTCCGCTTCCTAGGGTAAACTGGAGAGAAGTTCGCTCACTCAGCTGATCATGAACATCCCCCATCATTTCAATCGTCTCTTAATGACCCAGACAGTCTCCCCGTCAAATTTCAACTTCCTATGGTGAACAGGGGAGAATTTAGCTCACTCAACTTATCATGAAAGATTCAATATCCATTTTCTGATAAGAAGAGATAGAAATTAAAATTAGTACTCGAAACATGAGAATATTATAGTATATTCAGTAGAATCATTTCAGGCCAAACCAAGATGATCAGAAGAAGGGGAAAAATAAACTATTCGATTTCAGAGGAATAATGTCATTGGGTTCCGCACGGTAGTTTTCTATTTGGTGCGTTCAAGTGGGGGCACAAAGTTATCCAGAGAGGGTAATTCTAAGAATATATAATCGATTTAAGACCTTTATCTACCGGGTAAATTTTCAATTTTTTTTTGAAAACTTTTACTATGACTTTTTCCTCCTGAAACACATCAGCCGAAACACTGTGCGGCGTGATTCTTTTCTGTGCATTCCCAGGCAATAATTGTTTTCTTCTGCCTCTCTGATATATTTGCATTAGATTCTGATTAGATTATATTTGCATTAGTCCCTGTGATATGTATTAGATTCTGTTATATTTATCATTCTTTGTACTTCAATTCTGTTCGTTCAATATGTGAGGAAACTATACTTCTCACCCAACTTTGCTGACGATTTTATGACCTTTTGATATTTAACATACTATACGAGTACATAATTTGTATTTTTTTTCGCACATACAAAATATCATAAATATATAGTCGGCCAGAACTAATCCAACAATGTTACCACACACAATCAAACAATTTGAAGATGACAGAATGAACGGTGAGGGAAAAGTCAGTGAGATTTCAGTTGTTCAGTCAGGTTAAAACTGCAATGTTGAAATAGGTACTTACAGTGGAGTTTTTCGTCCAAGTTTCCTCGAGACGTCACGGACAAGGCTCGGATGAACTCTTCAAACTCTATCGAACCGTCCTGTCAACAATTACAATAATTTTACTGTGAAATTTAAAAATACAATAACAAAACATCAAACAAAAACATCAACTTCAGAAAAGTCTTCTTGAATTCTGTCTAATAAACACATTTTGGTTCCTCATTAGGAACCAGAAACCGGTTTCGGGATGGGAGCCAAAATGGAAAAAAAAAAGGAACTACCCCGAATTAATACTGAATAAGTCGTTCCGGGGAAGTTCTGTATAAGAAGAGAGAGGGGTGGTTTTTAGTTGGTATGCCCAAAAAGGGAGACTCCAACACTGTTGAGGAGAACAGTCACTCTTCTTCGTTCATGAAGAATTTTCCCCAAAAAAAGAAAAAAAAAAAAAAAAAAATTGCAATTTTATTATTTTCCCGAATCTTAGAATCTTCTCTGTAAAACTGTACAACTAGCCCACCCCCAGGCACCCCTGGCCACGCCATAAGCCCGCGGTCATCCCTGTCTCCCACCTCCCTCTCCTTCCTTGATCGCTAGGTTTGCCTGGGCGTACTTCTCTCTATACTGTTCAGTTTTTTCACGTCTGAAGATGAAAATTGTGCGCCCGTGTTGAATGGACCTCCCCATTATGTAGGCACAATGAACGAAACGGTTAGCTTCATTGAAATCCAATCTAAAACAACTTTACCGCTACCTAGTGATTTATTCTGTATATGTACGCGTCTTTGTATGTGCGAATTAAATTTTGTATTTATGTATATTCATGGTAATATGGTTTAGTTTGTTGACCCATAGGTGATAATTAGCACAGTTTTTGGGTTCTTGCCTGACCGACTCTCAAGAACCCAAAAAACTATATTCATGGTACACTATAACAATATTGATAGACCCAAAGAATTCTGGAACAACTACAGTGAGTCGATAACAACTTAACTTTTCGTCCCACCTGACATCAATTTCACGGTCTCGAAACCCCATCAATGGGCAAACAATCGCTTCTGGGATTTCCATTCAATTACGAGCGATCCTTTTCCGGAGGTTACCTACTAGTCTTAATTGGTCCGGTATTGTTACGACGAATCCGATCGGATCGACCCCATTTGAATAAACATTAGGAGCTTTTAACTCCCGAAAGGACGATTCCCACTCTCCACGAATTTGGTCGCGAAATCGAAAGAGGATTAGCCCTTCATGTTCGGGCCGTAAATCAAGTAGGTAGGTTCGTACTTAATTAAAGAGAATTCTTAATCTGCCCTATACACTGTACGGGTCAAAATGTCCCGAAGAGCGCGCCAATATAACCAAACATGGAACTAAGGATCTAGGAACTACGATTTATATGTTTTCGTTCTACACGCTTTGGACTAAGCAAATAGCTTTCCCATTAATTTCAATCTATCCACAAGCACAAATGAGAAAACGTTTCCCTGCGATTCAAAAGATTAGGATCTATCATTTATCGTTGCACGCTAGGAAGTCATCGGCTAGAAAAGATGACATCATATTGAATTTACGTAGCGAAAAAACTTAAAACATCTTGATTTATTAAAATCATGCAAAAATGTACTTTTCATGACGTGTAGTACCTATTTTCAAAAAATTTTACTTTTTTGTTTCCTGGAATGGAATTGACTATTTGAATACCAATAAATGTGAGTTTACTTTAAAGAACCGACGGTGAAATAAATATATCCAAGTTTCACAGTGTGGCCCGAAAGTTAATAAAGACTTCGGACAAATTTTGAAAAGGAATGCAGATATCTACCCTATTTCCTAGTGTTAATTTTCAAAAATGAATGGAAACTAACCCCAGATATTGAATCTACGAGAAAAATTGATTTAGAACAGCTAGGAAGACAATGGGATAAAGATCTGTGATAGTTGTGACAAAACAAAAACGCTTAACTCCTTGGCAAAACACAACACATGTGAAATACCTTCCTAGTTATAATTATATGAATAATAATGTTTGTATAATAATTTGGAAGGCAGTGAATAATGATTTGGTGAGATGGAGGACAAAGTTCGCGGGAGCAGAAGGTTCGGTTCTGTTTCTTCATTCACTTAGCCATCAGTCCCATGAAGTTGTTCGATATGTGTCGTAGATTATTGCTGATTAGTATCAGATTTGGGTTCCACGAATCTTGACACGTAAAATGACAAAGTTCGAGGGGGTTTTATGCATTTTTTTATACGATCACATAGGTTATATTAGAATAGTAAACAAACAAAAAATTGGGATCTTCGAATTTCATTCTCCGATTATGGAAGATTATATATATGTGCCGTCGCCTCACTCTCACATCTCCTGCCGTTGATTGAAAGCACTCAGTGCCATAAAATTGCAGGGTGAACCACAACTGGAAGCGTAGGGATGCTCACCGGGGATATTCAGCCTATGAATATTAAATCGGAGATTCAATCCAGTCACCGCTTTTCCAACATAGAGTTCTGGACAATATTTGCAAAGCAGTTTGTAAAAACAAATTGGTTTTTGAAAGTCTGCAGTGCCATATATGTATACTTGCATATATATGTGTGCCATTCCAGACATTAATTCTCCTTAGGACTGTGATAAAAATTCCGTTCTTCTTTCCATTCAAAAGGATGATATTGTATAGCCAACACTTTCAAAATCCCCATCACTAAAAATGCTAAAAATAGTTAAATTTATATTTTAGCAGAATTTTAGTCAAAAAAAGTTTATCAACACTGAACAAGAACATTCGGAAATTTATGCACGCAATTATGCTGAAAAATGTACCTAAATTTCAATAAAAATTGCTATAAAAATCTAAACATCCCAATTTTTTAATTGCAATTATTAGGTATTTTATGCTGCATTTCTGAAACTTTTTTGAATTATTGGTTTCATGGCTCTGATGGGACTTTTCTATAATAAAAAAGATAGACCAAAATAAAAATTTGTTACATACCTATTCAATTTGATTAGTTTGGTGCTGGTTGACATAAGATTGTGTGTCAAGACCATGAGCTGAAAGGAAATCGATAGAAGAATCTTTCAAGCGGGGAGCAGCACGTCCGGATATTAATGCGCACCTAAGAACGGAGATAAAGGTAACGCTCGCGTGTCCGAAAAGCTTTGCATGATGTCATTTTTTAAGAGACCTTCATAAAAATGTTCTCGACGATAAAGGTAAAAATAACAGAGGTAAAGAAAAAAACAGGTGAAGGGCAGACGAAACTGAAGAGAAATATTTTCGAGACGTGAGAAAGTGAGGGTTGTTTGTCAGTGACAGCGTTAGAGATGGTGACATCAATAATGATGTAGTAAGGGCAGAAGTGGTGGGGGTTAAATGAGAGTGCGGATCAACACGTCAATAAATAAAAGCTCTGCGAAGTTTGACTGATGACGAGGAAAATGGTATAGAATCGGACGTGTAAACACGAAACCGCGGGAGAAGGACCTTTGAGAGGGGCTAATTTTCTCTTTTCATCATAAACCTCTTGGTAAAATACCGATTTTCCTGATTGGATCGAAGAAGGACCGGACTAACCGTTAGGGATGGCTCATTTACGTAATATTTGGTGAACGGGGTATGAATAACACAAAATCTGTGCGATTCATAATACGATTCAGCGAGAGATGAAGTCAGGTTCACGGCCCTGCAAGAGGCTGAATCTGGGGCATATAGCTGTAGGTGTTTCCTTCTCCAAATATTGGCAGAGTGGTGGACCACCAGGATTTCAAGACGTACATCGCTTTACGACTAGGGCTATATCAAGAGCACGATTGTATTTGCGATCCTAAGGTTGATGAGTCTGGGGTCCACGGGTTGATTTGTTCCAAAAGCAAGGGCCGGTGGTCACGTCACAATTAAATGAATATGATAATCTAATGTGCTCTCACGTCTGCAGGCAACTGTGCCATTCTGGAGCCCAGTGGTCTGAGCCGTAATGACGGGAAACTTCCAGATGGTGTGACTTTGGCGCCATAGTCTAGGGAACAACGCCTGACATGGGATATGATGTGTGTGGAGACTTTAGCGCCTTCATACCTGATGCCCAGAATGAGTACCACAGCAGGGGAATCACCACAGACAGCATGTCAAAGGAAATGTGAGAAGTACTCACAACTGGTTGAGTCAAATTTCATCTTCAGAGGTCTAGCCTTTGAAACCTTGGGACCATGGTGTGAGGAGGCAAAGAGCTTCATAAAGGAAGTGGGAGCCCTGTTGGTTGAAAAATCTGGTGACGTCCGGGCGACGGCATACCTCATCCAGTGGATCTCCCTTGCAATCCAAAGAGGCAACGCGGCGAGCCTGCGAGGCACTCTTCGAGATGGCGCATCGTTTAATGAACTTTTATTTTTGTGAAGACGTTAAATACGTTTTGCTTCCTGTTTTTGTTAATGTATACACATAGCAATTGTTATATTTGTATCGTTAAATAAATACATTTATCTGTGTACACTATAACTCGGTTTATTACTCAATGTAAACTTGGAAATTGAAAAAAATAGTTCCAGTTATACAACATAATCAAATGACAAAATTCTTTTAAATTATTGAACCGCATGTATTTGTTAAATTATTTTGAAATTTGGGCACATTGTGCGGAAAGAACATAACTTGTACAAGACACATTTTGTCCTAATAATAAGCTTCTTTTTAAACACAGATAGGTATGGGATCAACCGTCTTACAGTGTTCATCGATTAATTAGTATGTGATAATGACATTCAAGTTCATTTTTCAGCATAATTCTGTGCATATATTTCTGAAATTCCCCCCCCCCCCCGAAATTTGTCGGTTTAGCTTTCAAAATAAGTGAATTCCAAAAATCGAAAAAAATCCGTCCGTCCGCCGTACACTCTCCGAAGCTTCGGACCAAAATTTTGAAATTTTGCTAACGAATCATACTTTGGCTGGGGATGTGCCAGTGACATTGTAACTCTTTTTTTTTCGTGGAAACAGACAACGTTTTTTCACTAACTTCCGTTTTATCCCTGACATACCCATTTACAGAACAGATAACTACAAAAATATAAATACTCACGTTATTTTCGTCAAATACTCGGAAGACAAGTGAGGCGAACTTCGTGGGATCGCCTTGTGGGAAGAACTGCCGATAAATTTTGATAAAACCCTGGAACCAGAAAGATATTAATCATTAGAAACTTGATTATAAGACATCAATAATAACGGAACGTTACGTCACGTTACGTTACGTCGTTATATCGTTTACGTTGTCATGACTGAACTTTTATATTTAAAAGTGAATTTCACTATCTGAAAAAAAAAATGCACAGTAAGTATACGGTAAACAGAAAAGTTCCAGTCATGGAGCATGATCGTATGAGCAAATTTTCGTAAAATATCTTATGGTATACCTACTGTTAAATTATTTTGAAATTTGAGCTTCTGGAGTGCAAGGAAATAGTTAACTATTAATTTTATGGCAAAAAACGTATTCTAAATAATAATAATCTCCTATCTAAATAAAAGTTTTGAATTTTTAGCTTTATCTGCAATTTTGATCGATTATTTAGCATATTTTAATGAATTTTAAGTACATTTTTCAGCATAATTTTGTACATACATTTTTGAAAGTTCTATTTTATAGTTTATAAACTTTATATGAGCAATATTCTGCCAAAAAATTTAAATTTAACAATTTTTAACTATGTTTAGCTATTTTTAGAGATTATTTTAAGCATATTTTTTGAAATGTAACCAATTTAATGTGCTCAAAAAGTGTTGGCCAACGAGCTCATCCTTTCGTTTGGAAAGCTCAATTTTCTGGCGCAAGAATAGAATTTTTATCACAATCCTAAGGTGAGTTATCGTCTGGAATGACACCTATATATCTATATATATATATATATATATATATATATATATATATATATATATATACATATGAAAAGTTTTAAACTCTCGGATTCGTTTCAGAACGCCTCAAAACGGATTTAAATTAATACATTTTTCAAAAATTTTACTTCAAAAATTTCTGAGCCGTTGCAATAGTTTATTTTCTACGAAAATTCGGTGAAAATCGATAAAAATGGCTAAGTGAATGATTGATAAACTTATATTTTTAGCAGTATTTTAGTCAAAAGAAGTTTGCCAACAACATACTAGAACAATTAAAAAAAGTCCATGCTGCATGACTGGAACTTTTTATTTTGTAACATCGACATTTGGCAAATTTTTTGCAACAATGGAGGGGCTGATATTTTTCACAATTCCTTGAATTCGCATAGGGCATTAGCAAATAACTGCAGATTCTAGGCATTTAATTTTAATTATTCAAGTAATTGGAAATACTTCTTTGCTTCCGAGTCTACCTATAAGCAGAAGAAGCAATGTTTAGCGGAAGCTTTAGGGACAACAAAAATTTTTGTTCTCCAAAATCAAAATTTCCACTCAAATTTTACGTTTTAGATCATTTTGAACAACGTCCCCTATAAGTTTCATCGTTCCTGACTCCATTCTATGCATGCGCAAACGTAAATTCTAGCAAGTATTATTTTCTCACGCCCTAGATGTCCGATCTCGCTCAAGTTTGGATGATAGTTGGGGAATGACAATTTTAACATCTCATTTCAAAATGATTGTATCATCGATAGCTACTGCGCATGCGCCAATGGGCAATCCTTGTAACAAGCTTATTTTCCACAGTTTTCATCCGATTTGGATGAAATTTTATGGGAATGGGCGGTGAAGATGGTCCCCTATCAGTTTCATTGTTGCCGAATCAATACTTCACTCTACGCATTCGCAAACATAAATTCCATTATGCTCCATTTTTTCACACTCTAGTTGTTAGATTTTGCTTAAAATTGGATGACAGTTGGGAGAAGACGATTTGATTATCCCATATCAATTTCAACATGAATGTATCATTAATAGCTACCGCGCATGCGCCAATGTGAAATACTGTTAATTACCTTAATTTCCACAGTTTTCATTCAATTTTGACGAAATGGTCAGTGAATACGCGGGCTAGGGTGTAGATGGTCTCGTACCTATTACGTTGCTCCGACTAATCAGTTCATTGTGCGTATGCGCGAACGGAAATTATATTGAGAATAATTTTTTCCTTTCTTCATTGACCAATTATGACGTGTCACGCTACTTCTTGAAACTCTTCATGATTCTTAAATGAGGAAGCTATGTGCCACACCCAACTTGGCAGACGTTTTTTTTGAACTGTGTAACTAGCAGGTAATTAAATTTTCTATTTTATTTTGGATAATTGAATTTGGTTGATAACTATTATTTTAAATGATGCTACTTGCAATACGCTCTGGCGAATATTTATTTTCTCTTGTAAATTGGGCTATGCCCGTTTACTGAAAAATAAATAAATTGTCATGCCAACAATTCTGTAACGACAAATCGTGATTTCATTTTATTTCACTTCATTACTTACTTCTTCTGTGAGCAGTCCGTTCGGACAGTCCTTCAGAAAGCCTTTGTGCCTGGAACAAACAGAAAAAAGCCTCAATGAAAACCTCTTCGAAGCATCAAAAGGGGGGTGCCAGAAATGGACATAACAAGGATAAAGGGCGTTTTGTCAGGACCTAAATATGCCTTTCGAGGTCAAATAGGATTGAAAAGGTCCTTTGGAGCTGGAGGGTCCCGCGGGATCGTTATCTGGCCTTAATGTCACCTCAATGAACGTCATTGAAGATTCGGGCGGTCATCGCCGCGGAAGTCCGAGCGAACGGTTCACCGCCCGGAATCCTCAATTAGGGTCAAGGGGTTGTATCCATTATGGACGCCCCGTTTTCATGCTTGGCCCGTCTAAGTGGCTGCCTCTTCACGTGGAAAGGCCCAGATGGTTTACCTAAGCGTCTCACTTGATGGGGGGTGTTGAGATTTTCTGCGCACCTGCTCCTGCATAAAAATAAGTCTATATCCGAATGGAGTGGGCTTAACGGAAGTTCATGCGATACCTTGCATTCAAACTGAAAACATCTTTGGAGCAGGTTGATTTTCGGCTCCTGGCAGCCAAGTACGGGTTGCCCACTCTAAGGAGCCATAGAGAGGTGGCAGCTATTTTTTTCTCTATAAAGTAGCAAATGGAGTTCTCCAATCCTCTTCGCACCTCTCTAAAATCAACATAAATGTGCCTCCATACAGGACTCGTCAAACACCCTTCTTTCAAGTGCCTTTCGCAGTCCACAACTACCTTCTGAATCGGCCATTGTGTCGTTTGCCTCGTGAGGTGAATGCGTTCCTGGAGTCGAGCGGTTGTGTCATCTTTAATAGAGAGTTCCTAAACGATTAGTCAATTGGCATAAGGTGCCTGAGGATTTTATCATCTGGAGTGAGCCACAGCGTATGCTGACCTGATAAAGTCAAGAGGGTCGAAGTAGTGTTTTATCTTAAAGTGACGCTACTTATCTTCAAGTAACGCTGAACCACCAAGGGGATTTTCCCGCCTATCCCGTGTGTTCAGTTTCCAGCATTTCTAAGTTTCCTAGTTCTTTTCTTATTCACGAAAAGGTTTTGCAATGGCAGATTTTGAAAATTTATGAACAAGAACATGAATATTACTTCCATGAATCATGAATACCAATAAACAATTAATATCACTGTTACCGGTGTGTAAAGTTACTTTGCGATAGGGAGGAAGAGATGAGATAGGTTGGTTAGGGATGAAGCGTCTTATGTTTAGGTGAAATAAATTTGTCTTATTGGAGATGAGGCGCCTCATCTCCCCGCACATGCGCAGTAGTGTTTTAGTTCACGATAAGGTGCCTCATCTCTATCTCTCTATCGCTTTAGGAACTCTCTGATACCTCTTCCTACTCCCTGAAGCGTCGGCTCGCCGAAGTTTTTTCTCAGTGATTTGGTATTCACTATTCACTACTGTTCACTATTTTGTTTTTAAATTTGGTTTTGTTATTTTCTATATCTTTCCTTGTCTCATTACTTGTTCAATATATTGCTTGGTTTATTTGCTACTGATCTTATTGTATATTCTAAGTCAACAAGCTGTAATTTATTAGCTCATTTTGTGTTTTCTCTGTGTATTGGCTTTTGCTATTCATTTAAATAAATGAACAAATAAATAAATATTATACGTATGTTAAATATTATATAAGTTTATGAAATTTTACAGAAATAAAGAGAGAAGTGTTTGATATTTCGAATTAGTCTTTGTCAAAATTAGAAGAAGAAAGAGTGTTTTTGAATATTCACTGGGATGTGGTGTTGGACCTTATATCCAACGTTTCATGGTTGTTATATTGGATTTACTCAATCATTGATCGTCCGATCTCGCTCAAATTAGTAAAAGCCAATTTGATCAGCCGATATAAATTTCAACATGATTGTATAGTTAGTATCTGCTGCGCATGCGCAAATGAGAAATCTTTGTAAGAAGCCTAATTTTTCTAGTTTTCATCTGAATTCGTGTAGGAACTTCCAGGAGGCAGTAAGTCGCTCCTTAACAATTTCATTGTTCTCAAATCATTATTCTTTATTCTGAGTTCGCTCAATCGTACATTACTTCAAGCAATATTTTTTCGTTTCCTAATTGACCGATTATGACGTCTCACACTACATCTTCAATTAGGTACTGATTCCCGCTTCGGATTTTTTTCAAGATCATTTTCAACTTTTCAGTGATCTATAGGTATATTCATGTTTCGGATACGAGGAAGCTATGTGCCACGGTAACCGGAAAACATCCCTGATAAAAAATGAAAAAAAAAAAAAAAAAAATCTGGAAAAAAAAAATCCCCAGAAATACTCAAGGGTGAAAAAAAAACCCTCCGAAAAAATCTCAAAATTGAAACAATGGTGGAAAAAATAGAAATTTAAAGTTTTATACGCACGCTTTAATCGTACATAGTAGTACAATACATATATCGGTCTCCAAACAAAAGTTGTTCGATCGTCAGCCAGTAGTCAGGAAGTCAAGTCATGTGAAGGTAGCAGCTATATGGTATGTTATACGCGATTCGCAGTAAAAACTCATAAACACTTTCTTCATCGGTTGGGGGGGGGTTCGTCGTATCTAAGAAAAGGCGGAATAGTGAAACCGATAGAACATTGTGGGGTATTTATGGGGGGGGAATTACTATCTAGGTACCTGTTAGTCAGTTCTTGAAGGCTTTGGTTTAAACGTTGGTACTTGTTCTGTTTCCGGTTGGCGCACGGATCCCCAAGTTTCCAGCGAATCGATTTGGTGAGTTCCCAGGAAACGTCGAGCCATTATAAACACCGCTATTTTGTCTTCGGAGATTTTTTCCGTGATCGGAAAATATCGAGGATTTTTCATTCCTGGGATTTTTATTACGTGAATAATGTGCCACACCCAACTTGGCAGTATTTTTTGTATATAATGTAAAGTTTTGACATTTCTCACACGTTATTCAATTTGAATATTTTAAAGGATCATGTGAGTATTTGTTAATATATGGTAGAGTGGAGGAAACATGGTGTGTACATTTTCATCTTATTTTGTTCCTTAATCCTATTCATTAATTTATTATTTTCTTTTCTAAACTTTATTCTATTTTTTATGGACACGGTAATAATGGGAACATAATCCATAGACAGGGTCCCAGTACGTCTCACATCAAAATTTACTTAATTTTGGAAAATTTGTTTAACGTATTTTGGTTCGGGGTGCATATTTTGTCAATTTCATGTTTTCGCCAAATCCTGTGCATATACATAGTTCCAGATTCTAATCATAAGGCGGAAAAAAAAGAGGGTAAAAATCTAAAATTTTAAAATAATTGGACAGAGCGTTTAAAATAAAATCCCCACGAGGCACTTATTACTGAAAATCAGTTGTTGAATCAATCAATGCATGGAGAGTTCCCAACCGAAAGTGCTATCCATTAACAGCCATAACCTACGCTCTTGTGACAGTTCCTTTAAACCTGACATTACAGTTATCATAACATTTTGTTAGAATATTAAACATTCTTAAAAATTGTACAGCCCCGCCTAACACATAGATTAGTGCAAATGCGTTTTCAAAAGGCGTTCGGAAATGCCGATTTTGCAATAATTATGATTGAAGTTAAAAATCAATCTGAAACGCGTAGGATTAAGAATGAGTAGTTGATTCGAACGGTTGACGTACAGTTGAGTGGAAATGATCACAAAGTTTGGGAACGCTTTGCTGAAGAGACACTACGGTGTTTTCGCTACGCACTTACTCCTAATCCAAGTTTGAAACGGGAACGTCTACCACGGCGTTCAATGCGGCGTATAGCTTAGAAGTTCACCTGATATGTCGAGACAGGAGGAGACTAGAGTGGCACCGCTAACGCTATTAGGGTAGTTTTCGTCTGCAAACTTTGGGGTCGGCGAACAATCTAATAACCTTGAGAAATATGTGACAAGTTTTTAGAGTCGGACAGCCGTCGGGTTAATTCTGGTTAGTTACAACAAGGATACCCTAGGAAGAGCTCCGTTGTAAGTGCAAATAATCGGAAAGAATTTTTCGGTTTATTTCCAATAATAAGCCTTTGTAATCGTATAGGGAAAAAGAAGTATTTTCTCTCTAATTTTGTCACTTTACGTTTCAAGGTGCGTAGAATCCAAAACTGAAATGTCCGTCCGCCGTCCAGGCCATAAGAGGACTTTAACTTTATGAGAAAAATACGCCCTTTCCCACATGGACTCCACTTGGGGTCTAGTTGGTCCTAGAATCTAGCCAGCCCGATCGCTTCAGACGTATCAATGCTAAGAACCAAAAATGGGCCGAAAACGGGTTTTTTCCGCATATTTTCCCTCATACATAGGTTTTTCTATTTCTATTGATTTTCACGTACAACCAATGCGTTACTAGCGAAGTGTAACACCTTCAGTTTTAATAGCAGGAAAATCGTTATCCACTTTTTGGAATGCTCTAATTTTATCACAACATCTCATGATCCCTAATCCATTGTAGTGTCAAGGAAAGCTGATTTATTATGCTAAGTTATAAACCAATGCCTATTAATTACTTATTATAATATTATTATTATTAATCAATTAATTAACTTATTATGCCTAAGTAATCATAATGAACTAATAATGTGAAAAGAAGGCACTAGGTACATGGTAGGTATACTATTGAGTAGTAGGTACTAGTAAGCAGTAGGTACTAGACTATTGCAATTATTGGGTCTTCTATAAACAGCTGAGTGAGCTAAAATCTCTCCTGTTCATCCTAGGAAGTTGAAATTTGGTAGTGTGACCCCCTGAGACATAAGGAATCAATTGGAAAGATTAGCTCATTCTTACTCAGCTGAGTGAGCTGTACTGTCTCCTGTTTATCCTATGAAGTTAAGATTGGATAGGGACTCTCTTGGGCATTAAGAGATGATTGAATCAAATGGGTCTTTTCTGATCAGCTGACTTAGCTAATTTAATTGAGAAGTTGGGAAAAATAAGGCATATCCATGTACCGATGTACCTGCATGTAGTATAGATTTTTTTTTGGTAGGTGACATCGTCCAGTTATATTTTGATAATGCACCTTAGACTCAGCATGATAGGTAATTTTTTTTGGACTAGTTGGGGCTTAATAATAATTCATAGATATCATCCCAAAGACTCGAAAGAAACCACCCAGGTAGCTGCAACTTCATAGGTTTGCTCTCCTCCCTAAGGACCAGAACTCTAACAGGGAAAAAAATCAACATGGGATGTATTGCAACAGGTGAAACATAGTAAAAATTACCTAATAAACAATTAAGATCGTATCAGCTGATATAATTCCAAAGGGATTTAGATTATTATAATTTTGTCATCTATAAACATATTCTCATTTGAGGAATTATCTCAGAGTAATTCCAAGAAAACTTCGTATTCGGAAGACGAACTCATAGTTTACAGAAATACGGCTGGGTTGTGTTATGGGAAAAAAAAAAAAAAAAAAAAAAACCAAATGGAAAAACCGTTGCATAGTTGGGAGACAATGATTTAATTATTCCATGTTAATTTCAACATGTTTGGATCATTATTAGCTCCTGCGTATGCGCGAAAGTATTCTCCGAGAACAAGGTCTGATTTTAATCAGATTTTGATTACATTTTCTGGAAATTTGTAGGTCAGGCTATAGATTGTATCCTACCGATTTCATTTTTCTCAAATCATTGCTCCATTCTGCGCATGCGCTAACGTAAATTACTTCAATCGTCATTTTCCCGATTTTTCCAACATCTTTACTCTTTACTGTGAAGCGGAAAATTGTGGTGTCTTGAAACTGTAAAAGTGCGAACCCTTCTCGGAGGCACGATGCGCCATGTTCTGATCATATATTACATACGGGGTTTAATAATTATAGACCAATGATCTGCGTAGAAGGGTTATCACATAAATAATAAACCATTGTGTAATAATTTGCAGCGTTTTGTCAAATAGAATAGGTTGGTTTTGCAAAAGTATGAGCTCTTCCAGCTTCTCTACAAAAAAGCTAAAAAATAGGTAGGTACCAGGCTGATTGTCATTCCAACGTTTTTATTACGAAAAGGCAGCGTATTGTAAAAAAGTTAGGCTATTTTACAATAGGGCTGCGACATCTCTAACACAACTAGTTTAATCAAATTTAAATTATAAGGTTTCTTAAAACACCTGTGTGATTAATAATTTGTATAACTATCACAAATTATTTATCAAACAATTGAAGTCAATTACTTCAAGTCGATATTTCGACACGGTTATTTCGTCGTTATAACGAGAAAACTGACAGTCCTGAGTTAATCCGAGGAGAACTCCCTTTGGTGGAACTGGTCCTTTGTGTATTGTATGAGGGATGTAAAATTGAGTTGAGTTGAATAATGAAGATTAGGCACCTCTTCCTTTTTAAAAACCTAAGTCAACAGCCCCCGCATCCCCTTCGCGGTTTCAGGTGAACCAATATCGCTCGATATCAGCTATCAAAGTGAGGCTAATCCTGAGTCGGGAAACCCTGCCACAAGGCCAGAACCCAAACCCATCGGCCCCAACCGCGATCTGGTACCTGCCGCCTACCAAAACCTACAACCCCACCGCTTTATCAGAGGAAGGATTTAAGTTGGCTCAGAGTTGCCTTCATACAAACTCAGTGGAAGCCAACTATCCAAGTAATTATTAACAAGAGCCAATACCTGGCGGCTGTGGGTATTAGGAAGTTGAATTCTCAGGTTTCAGTCACGTTTTCCGGAAGCTAATCCTCTTTTGTTACTTTGATACTCCTTGTTTCAATAAACCCTTTCCTGTCCATGATAATGATGGAGTTGGGTTGGTAATAATAATTACTTTTGATATCAAAACTTCCTCAATACAGTTTAAGCTTATTATTTGAATAATTAACTTGTTATTTACCCGAAGCTGCAAAAAAATTGATTAATTTTGTAACTAATTAGTGAATACCAATGTCAATAAAGGACTAATCAAAGTTTAAAAAATAAACCTTAATAAATTTACACGAATCTTGTCGTGAATAAATATTTATCAACTTTGATATCTCTATTGGCAGAATAATTTACCAAACGTGGTTAGTTTCAAACAACGTTACTATGCATCGAAAATTGTTCATAGCTCATTTTATAACTTTGCCTGAAGCTAAGATGATTTTATATTAGGAGTAATTTACTTACTGGATGAGGTGCGGCTTTAATCATTAAATACAGAAGAAAGAAGAAATCATCACAGAACGTTCAAAGCATGAAGTGAGCTGAGATGTTTAATATTACGTGCTAACAGTTGGGGTACGCAGATACATATCTTGGATGGCGAAGCCGGGCAATCCAAAAGATTAATTGATAATTTCATGAAGGAATAATATGTCTGGACGCCTAGGACGGGTTCCTAACGGTAACATATGGCATCTATCTTACAATACCTTATACCGTACGTAATTCATCCGAAGAAATTTCAAGCTGTGCGCCACTCAACCAAAAATCTCGTTTTGGACCCTCTTCAAACATCTATTATCTTAAGATTTATTATCTTAATCGATGAGTTGACTACTTGGAGGACCACCGAACCCCCATATGATTCTATATACAGGGTGTCAAGCTTATACCCCCTTGATTTCCCTCGAGTTCAGCGTAAAAAATTGGGACCAAAGCATTTCTTCATAATTTTTTACGAAAAAATCGACCAGAATTACACTTTTCTTACTCATTTCCACACAGCACAAAGCGTACTAAAATGAAGTTTGTTTTGGTGTTTTCTCTAGTTGGCGTTGCAAATATCAATATATGAACATCATTGCGAGGTTCAGCACAAAAAAATACCTCAAGAACATGTATTATATGTGGCAATTGAATATCTTCAAAAACTCTGTATTTCACGATTTTTGCACTTTTAGAGCGAAATTGCGCACTTATGGAGCCGGAATTGCGTTACGCGCACTTAAAAAAATTGAGTGATAGATACTTTTATCATGAAATTTCACGTAGAATTCGAATCTGCCACACAAAGTTGGGGTTCTCATCTGATAAAAGTGGAGTGCACTGAAGAGTTTTTCCTGATACTTATCTACGTAAAAAATGATGAAGAATGGCGTTGGTCCCTGTTTTTGACGCTGAACTCAGTGATACTGGAATATATAAAAATTGCCTTGTGGTCTCCACTAAAATCAAACGGCTGTTGGTTTTTTACAGTGGTAAAATTTCCACTCTCATTTTACATTTTAGAATATTCTGAACAACATTGGTTCTGTGTCTTTCTCCTTATCTCGTGTGTCTGTGCGTGTATCTGTGTGTGTATGTCTGCAAATCTTTGTAACAAGCTTAATTTCCACAATATTCAACCGGTTCCTTTGAAATGTCCATGGTATGTGCGGGTTAGGGTGAAGATGGTCCCCTATAAGTTTCGTTATTATCAAATCAATACTTCACTCGGCGATTCAATATATATATAATATATTCTCAAATCAATAATTCCATCAACCATCATTTTCTCACGCTCTCGTTGACCGATCACGCTCAACTTTGGAGGATAGGTGGAGGAGGTTAATTTGAGCATTCCCTAGTTATTTAAACATAATCCTATCATTAGTAGCTATTGCGCATGCGCGAATATGTATTTTCTTTTAAACGAACCTAATTTCAATAGTTTTCATCTGATTTTGATGAAATTTTCAGGGAATGTGCGGCTCAGGCTACTAATGGTTCACTATCGATTCCATACTTCTCAAATCATTACTCCATTCTGCGCATGCGCTAACGTAAATTACTTCAAGCATAATTTTCCCGTTTTTTGAAACATCTTTACAATGAAGAGTAAAATTGCGCCATGTTCTGATCATATATTACATACGGGGTTTAATAATTGTAGACCAATGATCTGCGTAGACGGCCTATCTAACACAGTAATAATAAACCATTGTGTAATAATTTGCTGAATTTTTTGAATGGCGTGACTACTCCTCTTCATATAATCTACAGCGGAGGCTGTCTCCATGACCATACTTCTACGCCCTGCCCGATGTCATGTGTGAACGTGGATCACTCTGCATGAAATACAGGAATGAATTTGAGGACGATTTCATTGAAGCCAACTTTATAACGGCGAAAATTCTCTAGTCTGGGACTTGACCGAAACCAGTAGCTCAAGAAAGGCCAAAAGGTATACCAAATGAGTAAAAGGATAGTATAATAAATTATCTGGGCAAAATTATTCCATCAACCAGGAAGGCCTTCCGGATCCTCCAATCTGATGGTGGCGGAAGCATCGTTTTCACTTTCGGGAGAAAAAAAATGTTTGGTCTCCAAAATCAAAATTTCTACTCGCATTTTACGTAATAGACCATTCTGATCAACTTTGGTTCCGTGTCTGTCTGTGTGTGTGTCTGTCGTGTGTCCGCAAATCCTTGTAACAAGCTGTTTTTCCACAGTTTTCATCTGATTTGGATGAAATTCTCAGGGGCCCACACGGCTAGGAGGTAGACGGTTCCGTAACCCCAAAATACGCTTCGTCATGTCTAATGTAGTCTATTTTTCAAATGTTGTCAAAAATTGGTGGTGATGGGGGGGTGTTGGGTTGATGTTCTAATTTGTTACTCATCTCGGCAAGTCTCGTTCCAGTGGTTGATTGAAGGCTTGTTAATGCGGTACTTGCGTCTCGCTGGATATAGATCGATGATTAGGGTGATGATAATGAGTAGTTTGATTAGTAAGGGATGTTGAACACGCTTTGTTCAGCCGCTTGTAGAATCAGTTAATGATGCGTATATTCTATAGGCGCTAAAGGGACTGTGGTGGAGGTCGCGGGAGCCCTGTCTGTTCCATATTACATAATAGTGACGCTGTTATAACGGTAGTAGAGTATCGATGTGCAATAATTAAATTTAGGTAGACCCCGAGAAGGCGAAGCGCAGAAGTTTGCAGCAATCTATTGAAATCCAAATTTCGGAAACTTACAATGCAGAACCGTCGGGATTTCGGGTCAATGAATCGAAAAGGCTATTCTAAGATGATAATAAGACGGACGATTTACTATTTAAAAATTAGCAAACTTCTCAGTATTTTTTCGATTTAACCATATTCATAAACGACCAAATGTGAAAAGTTCATTATATCATCTGTTCATGTTATACAGGGTGTCCCAAAAAACGCCCCCCCCCCCCCCCCCCCGCTAAAATCGTGAATAATGGGTCAAAAAAATACATTTTTTTTTCAATCTTAATGTTTTCTTGTGAGGATGATCTCAAAAATGACAAAATTGCGCTTTGCACACGTGTGCAATTGACATCAACTTCGTTTTTTAAATGGGAACCCCATCTTTTAATACAGATTTCAATTGTACGTAACATTTCATGAAGAAATGACCCATCACTTGATTTTTTAGAAGCGCGTAAACGGGAGCGATTCCGCTCTAAAGTGCAATAACTGAGTTTCTGAAGATACTCAATTACCACATGTAATACATGATTTTGAAGTATTTTCGTGCTCAAATTCGTGAAGATGTCCATTTATTGATACTTGCAACACCAACTTGGAAAAACACCAAAAAATCTACATTTCAGTACGCTTTGTGCTTTGTAGAAACGTGTTAGAAAAGTGCAATTTTGGTCAATTTTCCGGTGTTTTTCCTTGTTGGTGTTGCAAATATCAATAAATGAACATCATTACGAGGTTTAGCACACAAAATTTCCCCCAAATCATTTAGCAATTGAGTATCTTCCAAAACTCAGTTATTGCACTTTTAGAGCGGAATAGCGCACTTTTGGAGCGGAATTGCACCCATTTGCGTTTATCATTTATTGATATTATTTGCAACACCAACTTGGGAAAATATCGAAATATTAAGATTCGCACTACAAAGTACCTAACTAAACAACTCGTAAACGAGTTCCACTATCTGCTTTACAAGCAGATACCATGTTACATGGATATGTCTTTGATTGGGGATTTCATAAGGGTTGTCCTCGAGAGTTGTAAACAAATCCTTTAACTTTAAACAAATCCCTGGGCCGCATCCCTAATAATTCCAACAAAACAACGGTTTACTTATAGAAATGTTGAAAATAACTGTGGAGAGAAGCCACTACAATGAGTTATTGTTAACAGTCGACTGTTGTCAAGAGGATGAAAATGTTTCCTATGGAGTGGAGTAAATGATGCTATTGCTTTACGTTAAGAATATCGTAACCGGCTTATTAAAAATTTTTATAGTCCAATCAACTTAGTTTAGGAATGTAGCCAGGTACGTAAGGAGGGGGAAATTGAGCTTGAGATGTGAACATTTATCACATAAATCAAGCGCTTTCCAACGAGTGGCGAACGATTTCTGTGCGATGAAAACTGCGAAAGTTCCATTCCCCTAGCAACGGCTGGGTTGTACGTGAAAAACACTGAAATTGTGACACAAATTTTGCGTCACGGAAATTTTTGGTTGACCCCCCAGAGCAAAGACATATCCATGTCAATGACCATAATTGCACTTTTCTAACACATTTTCACAAAGCACAAATCATACTCAAATGTAGGTTTTTCGGTGTTTTCCCAAGTTGGTGTTGCAACTGTCAATAAATGGACATCATCACGAGGTTTAGCACGAAAAAATACTCCAAAATCATGTATTATATGTGGCAATTGAGTATCTTCAATAACTCAGTTATTGCACTTTAGAGCGGAATCGCGCACTTTTGGAGCGGAATTGCGCCTGTTTGCACACACTAAAAAATCGAGTGATGGGTCATTTTTTACGTAGAATTCTAATCTGTAATAAAAGATGGGGATTCTCATTTAAAATAACGAAGTTGATGTCAATTGCGCACATGCGTAATGCGCAATTATGTAAAAAAATTAAGATTAAAAAAAAAATATATTTTTTTTTGACCCATTATTAACGATTTCAGCAGGGTGAGGGGGGGGGGGGGGTTTGGAGACACCCTGTATAACATCCAATGTTGAACAAAATAAATGTCTTGTATATTTCCTAACTATCAGATAGAATAGTTCTAGCGTTCATCAAAACTATCATCAAAACCTACATTAGCAGTCTAGTTTTCATTAATGATGGCATATTTCTTTGGTGGTTTAAAGATGAACACCATCCTCATCATGAACTGCAATCAGTTCTGGGATCCACAGGCACGAGACATAATCACAAAGCATCACGAAAATCTTTCAGCCTAGGAAAAATTATTTATTGGCAACATTTTATTCCATCATTCATAATCTCTGCCACCTAAGCTACGCCCAGGATTATTTTTGTAAACGTAGGTGACTGAGGCACATGCTGTGAAATTTAGCATTTGATATTTCATCAGCATATGATTGCACAGCTCTTCAACATAGGCCGCATCATAATAAAGTATTCTCGATATCACTGAAAAATGTCTAATTAGAAACTCGCGACGAATTAAAAAGGTTGGATAATTCTAATCCTTCCTACACACCAGGATTGACTTAGGACAAATTAACACAGTTGACATATTTTTGACTACGCATAAATATCTTTCTGATAGCAAGCAAACCATTTTCATCGGTCACCCGTTTTTGAGTTGACCCATTGAGTTCGCGTTGACTTTCACAACTAGGTAGGCGACAACAATATTACAAGAATATACGTCAGAAATGTAATAGAAATGACTGATCAGTTTAACGGATATATCGGGTATGGGAATGAGCCTCCAGATCAAGCATGAAATTATTAAAATGGTAGACACTCACGTATTAATATGATGTTCTGCTATTAGGAGGTCCCCTCCTAGGTTATTAAAAACCCATTTGACCTATTTAATGTGCTCTATAAGTGCTAGCCAAGAAGCTCATCCTTCCATTTTAAATGCGCGAGAACATGAAATCAAATAGGAACAGGAAGTAATCGTGATACGTCTTGAAACGCATACTTATACAGCGTTTTCCAACGAACCGAAACCCAAATAATTTGCTATCGTGTATCATCCAAAAAAGCAAACATTCCCAAAGAAAGGACGAGTTTGTTGAGCAACACCTTTTCAGCATAATAAATTGGTCAACTTTTGCAAAATGTGCTCAAAAGAAAAACAATCTTTATAGTCATCCAAAATTCTAAAAATCCAAAACAAAAAATGTTTAGTACAACAAAATTTTATCTAGTAAAAGTGTCTACCTAAAATCGAAGTTCTCATAAGATCAGGCTGCATTACAGGAACTTTTAGCTTGTGCTTATACTCGAATTCGCTTTGGCTTTAAGTTTTAGATAATAAACCGAAATGTCCGCTAAAACGTTCCAATGATCCTGCAGTTCGAGCAAGAACTCACCTCCAACGCATTCACACTTCAACACCACCGAACAGGTCAGTATAAACCCTAAGTGTTTTGACTTGATGGAGATGGTTTTTTATTTCTGAAAGAAACCACTGAATAAGTCACTTTCGTATCCCCTTAGTAAAGCGAAGGGGCTGATCAAAGCGGACAAAAACGCGGAAGACTCATCAAAGGGGATTTAGGTGGTTTTTACGAGGCCGAATCGGTTTACGCCTCCCCCGGAAAGAGAAAAAGGATCCGAACGGGGCGAGAGGATCCGCTGTAATGAGGGCTTTCAGAAACCGTCTCCTTTTATCCGAGTGACCAACTTGGGTTGTTTTGATTTGGTCACGAGAGTTTACGAGTGGTGAAGAGGCGTTTCTGGTGGTTATCGGGGCCTTATAAAAGGATTCGTGACAATAAACTCCGCTATTCGATATAGTTGTTAATAGGATCCGTTTTATCGTGTCTTGAGTTGTGTCGACCATCTATATCGTTGTTGGGACCACCGGAGCAATCCTAGAGGGTTCTTTTCGGATAGTTTAATGGAGAAGAAGAACAAGAAAATCTTGTTAATTGGGTATGTGGTGTAATTAATCTTTTTTGGGTGCTGCAATCGTTATTTTCAATAATGAACCTTTGCAATCGGTCAAGAAAAAAGTTTAATGCCCCTCAAAATTTGTTGGTTTTTGTTTCAAAATGAGTAAGAAAAAAAAATTTCTTTTTTCCCGGTTCAACTGGACTAGTTTATCCTAGAAGCTCGGCATAAATATGTATCTACACTTAAGGGTACCTACTATTTAAGAGCTGAAATATTAAAACATTCAGACCTCAAAAAAATTCTATCATCTTTTGGTTATCATAATTTTTTGGTCTCCAATTCTCGTTGGGCAACGGTTTACGCAAATGAAGTCCTTCGGTTGACAAGAGGTGAGTCACATCGTGGCTCGATGACAAAAGATAAATTAAATCAGTCATTTAACTTTTGACTTATTTGACAAATCTCGATTGGTTCACGTTTTTCATGGTGACGCGTTTGAAATGTAATATCTGAAATTTAGCTCTCTGAAATTGTTGAAAAAATGTGGTAAAAAGTGCATTTCAGGAAGAGATTTTTGGCAGGGATATTAGGCACAGGGCCCTACAACTGCCAGTGTCTTGAATAGGGTTCTCCAAGTGTTGTGTGATCGGCATCGGATCGAAACAGCTTGGGTATAGTTCTCGGTAAAAAGTTTTGGAATAGTTGTTGTTTTTGTTTATATTTTTTACCGTTATGTAGCAATTGTAGTTTGGATACACAGGCGTAGTCATGGACAACTCAAGAAATCCATGCCCCCATTGCGAAAATACATCGCGAATGTTCTCCCAAAGAGGTCTGAATCTCCATATCCGGGCTTTACATCCTCAAGCTCAGAGTACGGGAGTACTAGCAGACTCTCAGAGGAGACGCCCAACGCTAAGAACCTCTCCAGACAGTTCCATAATGAATATAATTACAGACACCAACTTATCAAACATCAATCATAGCACTCCTTTAAATATCACTCAGAGAACGTCTCCCACGACCCCAGAGACGCCGGAGGAAGTGGTCAAAGCCAAGCTGCGAGAATTGTATGAGGCCGCTTATTTGAGTTCTCCTGGGGAACCTTGTGGTCCTTGGTACGAAAGGTGGCAAATAATTTCCCAATTGAGGGGAAGACAGTACGACCTGCCTAGTGGATCAGTGGGAGATAGATTTGTTGAAGCACTCGCGAATGAAATATCATCGTTGGCTCAAGGAGAACATACTTCAGAAAGGTTGATGGTGTTTGTTTCAGTTCTCTTGCAACGAAATACAATGATTAAACAAGCGAAGGACATACGGATTCTGTTGGAAAGACGTCTTCGATTATGGTCAGAGGGTAAATGGGATACCCTAATTAATGAAGCTGTGACACAGGACAAAAAGTTGAAGAATCGAGGTTATGGGAGCGGTGACAATATAAGCAAAACATTCCATTCTCTAATGGCGCGTGGAAAAGTAAAGGAAGCCATGAATAAACTGATGGAGGATGTGCACTCGTCTGTCCTTGACCCAAACAAAGTAATCGATGACTCAGGGATCACAGTATATGATGACTTAAGATTGAAACACCCCCCACCTTCCATTCCGGATCCGGATAGCTTACATTTAACCAGTGGATTTAAGAAAATTTGCTTCAAGTACAGATAACATCAGATATTGTTGAAGTAGTGGCAAGGAAATTGCACTGTGGAAGTGGGCCTACTGGTTCGAAGTCAGACCAGTGGGCAGATTTTTTACTTCGGCATGGAAGATCCAGTACACATCTTTGTGAGGCAGGTGCAGCCCTAGCAAATAAGTTCAGCAACGAGGACGTATCATGGGATTCAATAAGAGCCCTTGTAGCCAGTCGGTTGGTCGCACTTGATAAGCGTCCCGGTATCAGACCAATAGGTGTAGGTGAATGCCTGAATGTCTGAGAAGAATTTTGGCCAAATGTATGGCAGAAGTTAGTGGGGAGGAGGTCACGAATGCATGCAAGGAAAAACAGCTAGCCGAAGGGTTCAGTGGAGGAATAGAAGGAGCTGTCCATGCCATGAATGAATTATATCGAGAAAAAGCATTGCCGAATTCGAAATGGGGTCTTCTTCTTGTGGACGCGAAAAACGCCTTCAACTCGGCAAACAGGATCAAGGCTCTGTGGTACGCACGCTTCCATTGGCCTAGTTGCGCAAGATTTCTTTATAATACGTATAAAGGCCAGGCGGAATTAGTACTGCGTGGAGGGAAAGAAAACATGCATAGCAGAGAAGGAGTTACTCAAGGGGACCCTCTAGCTATGCTTCTGTATGCATTGTCAACACTTCCCCTCATAGAGAATTTGCAGAACACCAACATTCATCAGTGTTGGTATGCCGACGACTCTTCAGCTCAAGGAAGTTTCACTGATTTGAAAAGCTGGTGGGATAAATTAGGAAGGCTCGGCCCGGATTACGGATATTTTCCCCAAGGGCAAAAGTCCTTTCTTATTGTAAATCCTGAAGATCAAGAGGAGGCGGCAAGAATATTCTCAGGAACCGGAATAAGAATAGTGACTGGTCAGAGGTTTCTTGGCGGTTTCATAGGACAGGCATCTGGGAAGCAGCTTTATCTAGCAGAAAAACTTAAGAAATGGATAACGACGCTCAAGCGCTTGTCATTGGTCGGGAAAGAGCAGCCGCAGGACGCGCATGTCGGTTTCACCAAGTCTCTGAAGTTCCAATGGCAGTATGTTCAAAGAGTGGTCAGTTGCAGGGGAGAAGATTTTAGATCACTAAGAGAGGAAATTCGCAAAACCTTTATTCCGTCCTTGGTCGGGGGAACGGTGACAGAGGAAGAGTGTGACATATTCTCTCTACCAGTGGATACAGGTGGCCTGGCATGGACAGATCCAACGCGCTCGACGGACCTTTTGTTTGAAACGTCTCAGCGGGGGTCCACGGTACTAGTCGAGTCCATTCAACGTGACACCCCCTTTGATATTGCTGAACACAGGACACAGATGAGCCAAGCTAAACGGGATGCAGTACAAAAGCGCAAAGAAGCCCAGAAGGTATTGTTGGATACAACACTGTGTAAGTTTTCGGGGGACAGACAGAGAGCTATCAAGCGAGCGATCCAGGATGTTTCTAAGGTGAAGTCATCAGGTTGGTTGTCAGCTGTGCCATTGGTCAAACACCATTTCGATCTTTCGGCTGATGAGTTCAGAGACGCACTTGCAGTACGGTACATGCGAATTCCGGTCGACATGCCAAGGTCTTGTGACGGTTGTGGACATGGTACATTCTCATTGCGCCATGCACTCAGCTGTAAAACAGGAGGCCTAATCTCAAGACGCCACAATGAATTGAGAAACATCCTTGGCGAGCTGATGAACACAGCATGGGGAAATTGCGTGAAGGAACCCATGATTATTCCACCCACAGCAACAAACCTGGCTTTAAGAGGGGATTTGGCTTGTCGAGGAGTGTGGGAACCGCAGAGGGAAGCGTTGTTTGACGTCCGTGTCGTAGACACGGACGCTCCATCTTATATTCCCCGCTCCATACAAGCAGTCCTTAAGTCAGCTGAAGAAGAGAAGAAGAGGAAATACCTTCCCGCATGCAAACAGCGACATTGCACGTTCACTCCTCTAGTGTGTTCTGTTGACGGAGTGTTTGCACCACAAATGAACCGTTTTGTAGATGTGCTGGCAGAAAAACTGGTTGACCGATGGAAACGGCCCCATGGAGTTGTTAAGGGTTGGCTCCGGGCTCGTCTCGAATTTGCCATCCAGCGAGCATCATCAATGTGCCTAAGAGGGGCCCGACAGAAGTGGAGAAACGTAGACGACCTTGTTGGATTTTCCGAAGGTGCGGCATTGCCCCTCGGATTTACTTGGAGCAGTGACCAGTAATAAAGACGCAGAACGAACAACCGCTTTGATTCGTCATCCATCTGCCCACTATTATGAGCGGAACAGAAACATAACGGAGAACCCCATTCATATGTAATTCCCTCTAAAATAAATTAAATCTAATCAGTCATTTCTAATAACATCGGGCAGTGGCTCTTTTGGGATGGACTACTCATACTAACCGTGGCTCTTTTGGGTAGGATTAATGGCTCTTCTCGGTCTACTTTTAACAATAGACGGCTCTTATGGGCGCTTGCCATACGATAGTGCAAGTATGCAAACTCACCGTTTGATGCTACTGAAATCGCAATGTGGACTACAGAAAACACAGCTTTTTCCAAAGAGGAAGATTCTCGAAGTTTTCTATTGGCAGAACCAAAAGCACAGTACAGAGAATAGAGGAGGCTAGGACTGGACCTCCAAAATCTTCCTTCAACTTCATGAACGGCGCTACCCTTCGCAATCGAGTTGTTTAGTTCCTGAAATTTTGTTATTATGGTTGCTGTGGATCGGGTTTTGCAATAACGAGCCAAGTGTTAAAAAGCTGAATCTGAGAAAAAGGCAAAAAAACACTGCAAGCCACCTCCCATCCGTAATTTGATTCATATTGATTTGATAATATTTTTGATATATACATTTTGATCTGTTTTATTAGTTCATAAAAACATGAAATCACACACATTAATTTTTCAATTTTAAAAGTTAAAAATCGGTTATTGTATAACTCACTTGCTTATTAATTTTGTTATGCACTAACCACAACATGTACCAATAACGCTCGATTCTTTCTCGAAATTTTGTTTGGGAGTCAGCCAAGCTTACAAAAGCTTTGTATTAGCTTTTAAAAGGAAAAAAAAAAAAAAAAAAATTCGACATTTTCTAAGCTTTGAGAAAAATTTTAGTTCCGCATTTATCTTTATTATAAGCGTATACTAACCTCCAAAGTACTCTGGCAATTAAATGAAATCATAGAGATTTTGATTACATTTTCAATGCCTGTGGTTTGGACTCACGATTTTCACCCAAATCATAGTAATGATAATAACTGCGCATGCACAAACATGTGTCTGCACAAATCTTTGTTTAGGAAGTAGGTATTCGCCGATTTCATGGAAAACGTGAAAAAATAACCTCCTAATATATCAAAGCGAATAATCTCACCTGTAGTTGTACCTTTAAATTAATTAGTAATTTAATATTTTTTTAAATCCATAAAAATTAGATGATTGAATTTCAAAATGTTACTCACTGATTGTTGAACACTTACTTAATATTATGGGAACTATTGTAAACAGCTAATTGTGTGGTTGAAATAATAACCAAGCTCGCAAAGTGACTATGTTATGCAGTAACAGATTTTCATGATTTTACTACCATCGAGTATGATTTTTGGGAAATTGTTATTAATTATTAATTACTAATTAATTATTAATTAATAATTACTGTAGGTGAACATACCCACAATCAAAATCTGAATCTAACTCAATTTGGCCGCCAAGTCGACTTGGTTATTGCAAAACACGGTCCAACAGGCAGTTCGTTACTGGCGGAAATTCGTGACAAGCGGAGGAGCCTTGACAGGTTGCTTACGCGCGTTCCGAGTGAAGCATGAGTTGCATTATTGATAGGTGATGGACGGGAATATGATATTTTGTGCGAAGCGTGGGATGTAAAACCGATTTGTTTGGCTCCCGAATTTTTATTATGGTTGCCGACACGCACTTCAGGGCCTTTCTTCGCGAGTGTTTCGATCAGCTGAGTGAGCTACATTCTCTTCTATTCAACCTAGGAAGTTGACATTTGATAGGGTGAATCTTTAGGACATTAAGAGACGATCGAAATGATGTTCTCTTTTCTGATCAGCTGATTGAGCTAAATTCTTTCCTGTTCACCGCCGGAAGTCGAAATTAGATGGGATGATTCTTTGGGATAATAAGAGAGGATTGAAATTATGGGCTCTTTCCTGATCGGTCCAGGCCTAATTTTGCTTCTTTTATTCTGATATTTCACAAGTGGTCTCACGTAGTTACGATTACAGTCTGGATATATGGTTATTTCTGCAGTCTATTCACCAACTAACCCGTCCAGGTGGGGCCGTGTAACGCACGGGTAACCAGCTAGTTTGATATAATTCCAATAGAATTATGACTTCGCAATAGGTAATCTACAATAGTGTAACTATTGCTCCAACCGATGGACTAGTGAAGCATAGGTAGGTTTTTAAAAATGTCAACTCAACATTTTAGTTGGTAAGTACCTATTTAAATATCGATATACTTAGATCGGTGTGGCTAAAGTAGATTTATTCAATAATTTTCCCTCTGCAGTGTCCCCATATTTACGTAGGCATAATTACGATCAAGTCAGCGTTTAACTAACTAAGTAGTAAATAAGTGTAGCAAGCTGGGTCAAATGCCTCTAAACCTTCAACTAAATTCCCCTAACGATGTTGATGAACTGCTGTGCGGCTTCAGATTACTCTACTTTGGTAATCAATATTGAGATCAACACTTCGCACAATTCACCAAACTTATGCCTGCCGACGAAGGAAGCCTGCCTCAGGTCTAAAGTGGGCTCGTTAACTTTCTGACACTATTGTAACGACGAGTGAGACTATCGTACAACTAGAACTAACTACTTATACCAACTAAATCACTCTCGCGAGGAGTTATGGAAACCTGCCAGGAACAAAAGTTTCAAGGACGTTTCGTGAAACAAACCGTTTAGGTTACCAACAGTAAATACACTGCCAAGGAAATGGCACATGAGCTTCCTCGTGACCTTCACAGTACCTACGTTACCATTAAATTCCAGAAAACTAGAAACGACCGGTTCTGGCATCAGGGAATTAATAAGGTGGGAAATTTGAAGCTGAATGGTACACATAATAAATGAAATTAATAAGGAAAATTTTGATTTTAATATGGGACCATCCAGGATGTAGTCCGCATGTTCCCTGAAAATTTCGTCTAAATCGGATCAAAACTGAAGGAGTTTTTAATTGATTTATAGGATTGCATTAATATTTTGATCTAAATTCATGATTAAAACATCCTTGGGGATATTTTTTGGCAACTTTGAGCATGATGGACCACCCGATTTTTTCATTTTCCAAACTAAGCTGTGACCGTAACAAAAACATCACTTTCGCGCATGCGCCTAGCGTACCGCTGCTGATGATCGCGAAGAATGTGATACGAGACCTCAAGAAACCTTGCCCGCATCATCCCTGAAAATCTGACCGAAATCCGTTCACAATTGTCTGAGTTATGACCGAAACAAGAAAATTTTGTTTGCGCCTGCGCAGAGGCTACCGTTGATTTGATCATGACGGAACTGATAGGGGACCATGCAGAGCTATACCCGCACGATCCCTAAAAATTTGAAGAAAATCGCATCAAAATTGTGGAAATTACGGCTGTTGCAAGGACCGTAACAAGAATATTTCGTTCACGCATGCGTACTGCATGCGTACCGCTAATGCAATTATGATTATTGTCTTATGGGACCTCAAGGGACCTTACCCACATTATCCCTGAAAATCTGACCGAAATCCGTTCAACATTGACCGAGTTATGACCGTCACAAGGAATTCACGTTAGCGCCTGCGCAGAAGCTACCGTTGATTCGATCATGATGAAGTTGATAGGGGACCATCTAGAGCTTAAATTGGCTCAAAATTGTGGAAGTTATGGCTGTTACAAGGAAATGTGGACGGACAGACAGACAGACAGACAGACACAGAACCAAATTTGTTCAGGAGGCTCTGAAACGCAAAATGCGAGTGGAAATTTTGATTTTGGAGCAAAAAAATTTTTTTCATTTCGAAAGTGAAAACAAAGCTTCCGCTGCCTTGCAGTCTCGGAAGCAAAACAATAACTGAACATATATCAATGAGAAATTGAATCCCATTGGTCGAGAGAAAGAAAGGACTTGGAGATACAACCAATCAAGTGCAAACAGTTCTGCTTTACAACCCCCGTCAGTTTTTACTGGTTATTTCTGATAACCTAATCATCAAAATCGGTCTAACATTATGACTCTACGTTGCACGGAAATAGGTAACGTATTCAATTACTGGTAACATCCGTTTTGTTTATACTTATTCCATAGTACCCATTTCAGTTATATTGTTATTTCGCCTGAGAAAACACATCGACCACCATATTTTCCTCCTACTCCCAATTATAGTCAAACTACCTCCTCCTGTTCGAAATGAGGAAGCTCTGTCTCATTTGGGGTTTCAACACTCAAGTTAGCGTCCCTTGATTTCATTGCTCCCCCAATAGTTCCCCACAAAAATAGTGAATTCTTGAATTTAAAAAAAAAATTTTCGTTTTTGACTATTTTCATATTTATGATTTGTTGTCGTGTTTTTTACTTTTTGAATTTGAAGTGGCCATAACTGCCATGAGGTATACAGTTAAGTTAAACACCACAGGAAAAGTTTACGCCTTTGCGTTTACTTAAGTTTACTAAAGCTCCAAAAAATGGGCCTTTATGTCCTTTATTTAGTTTTCTTAATCTAGTTTAAAAAAATTTAAACTGTGCGAATGCGAAAATGTTGAATTTGCCTTTAGAATACGGTACTACAATGAATTTAAAGGCTTGAAACAAAACTCTTCTCAAAATTGCGAAATTACTATATTTTCATGCATCTTCAAGCCTCAATATTTAACATTTAAATAATTGATCGTTGTACAAAAATTTTTCCGTTTCCACAATCGCTCTAGTTCTTCTCTGAAACGTAAACGAAATGCAAAATCCTTACAAAATGAAATCGATCATGCAGAAAATGAGCATTTTTTGGGTCAAAATTACAAGGAGGAAGTTCATTTGGTAGGTACTTACCACTGTCGGATTTCTTTCTCAGAAACTGAAACAAAATAATGATTTTATTAGAGATTCAATAGCGATATGCCTCATAATAGTATATTATGCTGGTAAATGGTGAGTTACACGCACTCATACACGTGTAGATATAGTACAAGCCATGAGGGAACAGTTAATTGTCAGATGGTGGGTGTAATGTGTCGTTAGAAAAGCTGGAAGGATAGTATATGCATTATGTTGTGGTAACTATCGTCTACTAATAAAAAAACCTCTTGTGTTGAGAGCCTCCATTCTAATTCTCCATAGTGTGAATAACAATGATGCTTAATGAAGAGTTTCCAGAGCTAGATGGTGGGGCTCAATAGTTATTAAAACTTTTCTGTTGGATCAAATCAAACTTAATTTGAGTAAAAAATGAACTAGGTAGGTAGGTATATTATATTTGGAAAAAAGTCCCTTGTACCCATTGGGTGGGCAGTATAACTTCTTGATGGGACGTTTAGAATTTTAAATTTGCGAAATAGGGCGGATGCGGAAACCCAGTCAACAATCCAAAGACATTCACCATCTCTGAGGTATTATTGTATATACGGCGATGAAACTGGTGGTATTAAGTTCACGCATGCGTATAAATTACTATTGATGCAATGGCAATGAAGGTTGTAGGGGACCATCTTGGAACTAACCCGCACTATCCCTAACATTTTCATCAAGATCGGTTCATTAGTCTCGGGGTTTTGCCTGTGTCAATCAATTATATTTTTGGGCATAATCAATAGTTTGAAAAAACCATTCGCAATACAACTCATTGGGTATCTCAGACCAATAGCTGAATGAAGAGAAATCGACGTCACATGAAATTTATGTGATCATAGACTACTATTGATCCGACGGTAATAGCAATTATTGGAGACTGTTTAGGAACTGATCTACACAATCCCTTGGAAAACCCAATAAGAACCAAGTTTAAAGTCTATTCCCATTTAGCCTCCTTTATGAGTCCTAGATGCGTGTTTCTAGTGTTTTACTTCCTAAACAAGACTTTGGATTGTCGTTACTGGTGCTATATTTCTATTATTCATGAAAAGTTTTTGTTTAAACGCAGTCCCATGTTTTCAGTTCCAGAATCACATTAGTTTACTATGGGCCGCTTATTCACGCAACTTCCATAACTATGTTACATCAAAATGAGACGTATCAAGTAAATTAAAACTTATAGGAGCAGTATAATGATTTAAAATTTGTTGGGTACTAAATTTTTTAAATACGCTCCGCTGTCCTGGACTTTCCGAACCTTCTTCCTTTTGTATTAAATTATGAAACATGAAACATGATTTTGCTTGCAGGCTCCGAAATTTACTCAGCTGATTTTGGCGTTCCTGCCCTTGCACATTAGTGCATCGGCACTCAGCGGTTTATAGGTACCAGATAGCCAACACCACAGCTTAGAACAAACCTATAAAATATGTATAATAGTTCCAAGGAAGATATTGGTGCTTCTTCAAGTCCTATTGCTCGTTCCAGTAATGGTGATGGACAGATCATATAGGTACTGTCGGTGAAGGGAGATCGATATAAGATATTATTCCCATATTTCGATATGGGGTAGTGTTCCGCAATCATTAGGGGGATTTAACTTCATTTGCGAGGGACCCTGTAAGAATGAACTGCAAGATATCTGGGTGTAGATGGAGTAGTAACAATAATTACTTGGATGAGAACGAATGATCGCCACTTTCTCAAAGGATCTAAATAAAATAATTCCTATCAATACTTCCCTGTTTTCTACAAAATTTAAAAATTTAATTATTTCAGAACTAGTGTAAGGTTTTTAGAATTATTGTTCGTTGTTGTTATTGTTTTTAAAAGAATTGTTGTATTGAATACACTCAAATAGACCTAATGGCTTTACAGCTACAACAAACGGTTCACAAGACAACGTCCAACCTTCAACATTGAAGTAATACTTTATTGAACCTGAGGGACAATAAAGATTTTTACGGTTACATTGATCAAGATGGGGGCCTCTTTGTTTTCACTCCCTCTCGAGGTGATTCTCTTTTAGAAGAAAAGCCCACAAATGGGAAACTTTGAGCAGAAAGAATGAAACAATGGAATGAGAATGGCTGGCTATCTCGTAGAATCCTTTATCTTGTAAACAAAGCCATTCAGACCAAAGTTATTGAGTGGCGGTGGGGATATAGGCAAGTTAGAGTTGAGTTGATGAAGACTGGAAGGAGGGGGGATTCTTAGTGGACGGGGGAGGAGTGGAGATTACTTATTCGGTCGAGCGTAAAATTCAAGTGGAAGAGGAGGGGGAGGGTGTGAGAGATTTGTAGAATACAAGGGAGTGGTGTGAGAGTGAGAAAGACAGATAAGATGTTTGGTCGGAGTAGTGTGAGTCTATTGGGTGGGTTAAGGAGAAGAGAGAGATGAAGTGAAGGTGAAGTGAAGGAGTGATAAAACGAGAGAGAAAAGAGGGAGCGATAGGATGAGGTGTGGCTTGAGAAGAAGAGGAAAAGAAATGAGACGGGGTCAAATCGGATTTAGTGTTAGGGTAATCGGACCCGAAAATGGTATGCAAGGAGACGGACTGTTGAACATATAATGTTCTAATTACCTGATGTAGGTGCTATTTCGAAATACTGAGATAGGAATTGTATGTGCGAGATTGTATAGCTGTTACAAAAAAAAAAAAAAAAAAAAAGAAAAAAAAATCAATAATGAACCTGATATGCAAAGTTTATAATTATATTTTCATACAGTATGACGCACTCGGAGATGTTACGTACTTAATTATTCAGAGTGAGCCATTTTATCCAAAGGATTAAGATTATCAAAGAACTGACAGTCAAATTGTTCGTGGTTATCAACCATAAAAACCTCGAAATACGTCGGGGAAACCCTTTTTAACACTCGCAAATGATCCAGAAGAGTTTAACGCTTTTTCTCTTTTCAAAGTTAAAAAGAGGGAAATTTACTCATTATTTTTTAATGCCTCTCTCCTTGGCGATTACCGCCTGAATGGGCACTTACGTCAAACGCACTCTCCGTCGGGGGAAAAAAAGAATTAACGAAAAAATTTTAGGAAAGTAATATACATAGCTTTCATTTGACTGGGGGATGTTTTTTGCCTCGAGAAGAAAACTTGGACAAAACAAGGATTTGCTTTCAGGTGTAATGAAAGGAAAAGTTTTTACGAGGCCGAAGTACACGGAAAACAAAGTGTGTTGTAGTGGGTGGGGGTTTATGGTTGGTGGGGGCGGAGTTATAGCCTTTTTTTTTTAGGCTTCTTGGATGGTGCGAAAAACGTAACTTTGTTTGGGAGCTTATGAGGTTTTACCGATACACAAACATTTCGTCCTGAATATTTCAGACACATCTCTTAGTAAGGTGTCAGGTTAATCGGTTTCTATAATTATAATTCATCTATCTCGACGATAACTCTCCCTACAATGCGATAGATAATCCGTTTTTCACCATAAAGTCAATCACCCAAAGAAAAGACGGGTTTGTTGGCCCGCACGTCTTGATAACTATAATGAATTGCTTCAATTTTTAAAAGCTGCAAATAATTACATTTCTATACTAGATAGTTCTTTCACGCAAATCGTTTGTCTATATCTAAAAAATTGTTAAGCTCCGTAGTAGTAGTAAGTATATCGTCAAACCTGGCGCTTCACGCCTCCCAAAAGAATTGAAACCTTATCAGCTCCAGGACCCCACAATTTCACGCTTTTTAATCAATGTCGAAGAATTTTTAAAAAATGTCGTGAAAAAACGACCAAGGAAGAGAACGTAATAAATTAGCCCCGAAAAAGACGAATTCATTTTGTAAAAGGACGAATTCATTTTGTAAAAGGAAAATTCATTTTGTAAAAGGACGAATTCAATTTGAAAATGCCATAAATTATCCTGGAATCTTAGTGATTTTTTCTAATACCTATACAGATGCCGTACCTCAAAAATCAGACGTCTACATGAGAAACGGCCTTCATATTTGGATTCAGCGTTCTCAAAAACCCCCAGGACCGGTGCCAGATTCGTGGGGGTACGATTTGATTTTTTTTTTTTGGGCATTGTCATAAACCAAAATAATGTAGCAAAAAACTGCTAAATTAAAGAAAAAGTAGAATAATACGTTATTGATCTGAAACTAGATCCAGTCAACGAGTGTGCGAATCACTACGAGCGGAGCGCGAAGTCTAATTTTTATGAGTTCCTCGACATAGGTATATTGAAGTCTGCAACACAGCAGCTACAAGGATACCATAGACTTGGTTCACTACATTGACTTGCGAGTATTCTATTGGCTGCAATATTGTGAACAGCCGTTGGTTAAAAAGTGTATTTATACATTTCATTTCTCAATTTCAAATGCTGGCAATATTAGAGTTCAGACACTCATTTCATAATATACATATGGTGTTGCTAACTTCTACAAGGCACAATAGAATTAACGATTGGAAACTCAGCACGTCGCGTCGGTTCCTCTCATATCAAACAGTTTCTCGATTTACTTACCTACTCGTTCGATAGAAGGAACGATCCAGAAGAGTACACAACCCCCTCGTGCCTCGCTCGCCTTAGGTGATAATGAGTTGAAACTTCCCACTCGCAGTTGGGGTCTTCAGGAAATTAACTTTAATTAAATTATTCTCAAGTTAGGTGGTTTCCGCTCGGGGGCGCGACTGATGAAAGTTTCCTCCATTTCCGAGACAAACTGTTAAAAAAAAGGGAATTTGCTTCGAACCCGAGGATTTCCTTGCGTTGTTGGAGTTAGAAAGTCCAACAAGGAGTGAAAAATGTTATCGAAAGTTTGTATTGGGGTTGGATTTAATGATGTAAGTCAATTTTGTTCAAACCGAACTTTGTGTGGGTGAATTGCGGTAACATATTTCACTACCCGTACTAATCATGGATCTATACATAAGTGAAACGAAATATCTTTTGTATCATTCCAGTCTTTCTAAATGCAGCGATTCGGGATATTTCATCCTTGAATAATCGAGGAACGGAACTTCCGGAAACTGCACGTTTTGAATATTTAAGGTCTCAATTGAATGAATGAATGAAAGATTTTATTGTAGATTATTATACAGGGTGTCCCAGGGAAAAGTACACTCCCATTATTCCCCCTGAATCAGCGTAAAAAATTGGGACCAACGCCTTTCTTCATAATTTTTTACGTAGATTTCAGGAAAAATATAATTTCGCTCATCAACTTTGTTTTTTCAGATAGTTAGCGAATTTTCGTAGAAAACACTACTATTGCAATGGCTCCAAAAATTTTAAAATCAAAATTTTTGAAAATTTTCGTCATTGAAATCCGTTTTGAGACATTCAGAAACGAATCATAGAGTATAACATTTTTCATATGTATATTAATTTTCATATATTTATACATTTATAATATAATAAATTGATTTCATTATATTATAATAATAATACCTTGATTTTTTGGCACAAGAACGGAATTTTCATCTCAATCCTAAGGACAGTTATCGTCTGAGAGGGCATGAAAAAAGGATAAAAGCTTTCATCCAAAAAGGAAAAAAGAAGGAAGGTTTTTTTTTGGTCTGGGTGTTCTTTTTCTACGTAAAAAATTTACGTAAAAAATTATGAAGAATGGCGTCAGTCTCAGCTTATTACGCAACAGGATTAATAATTAATTGCAAGATTATCAACAATTGGTAACTATAATGAACTTAAAGAATATATACCTAACATATGTAGATATAGTATATTATGTGGGTAGGTATATATATATATATATACTACGTGTTGATTATGTCAGTTACCTATTATTGCTTATTGGGCTTGAACTATCCCAATATTGTTCACAGTCTGCGTTCCCTGTCGACACAGATGTTATTTGCGGTCCACTAGTTATTTTAGCGTTCCACGACCTTACAAAGACTCGCTTAATGATATTCTGTGTCGCTGCACTTAGCATGATATACCCGGGCAGATTACTAAAGTGCTTCCCGCCATTACGGGAACAAAGGCGAACATGTGTTCGACGAAATAGGAGCTCTGTTGCCACGGCGTGGTAGTAATCTGCTTAGTGATACACTGGACGCGATGCAGGTTGGATGTTGAAAATCACGAAGTTACTTTCAATGCGGCAATAGGTAACTTGATGTTGATAGAAGTAAATGGGGGTCCTTGAAATAATACATTGTATCATCCCTATGTCCTGAAGGGCTACAAGAGAGTAATGTATTCAGTCTAACAACTTTCTTCTTGATCTCCTATTTGGCAATTCACGACTCTAGACTCAAACTGTAAACAACATTTAATCTGGATTGAATTTGATGGGTGAAGGATGCAGGTTAAATACTCACAAGCAGGAAATAATGGGCCTCAAAGATGCCCGTTTGCTTATTTGACTTTCCTGAGAGTTTGGTCATTGAACAAAGAGACTCAGCCCTCTAATGAGAGATCTTTTGGTTTATTCTTAGCTCGAAGCATCGAGCATTGTGTCGAATCGAGCATTGTGTTCCAAACAGTTCAAATTCGCGGTTTTAAGTGCTGAACTCACGAAGGTAACAGTGGATGCTGTTCCGTCTGCTCAGAATTGACCTTCGTGTAACCTCTACGCGTCATCTAAAATGACTTTAGAATATTATATGGGATTGGCTCAATCTGTTTCCACATAGGTTGCACAGGGTTGACCTTCATTTAACCCCTATAAGCGTGATCTACTATGACTCAAATCGTGGCATGCAATTGTCGGGTATTCGAGGATTATGAGGAATGATGATATTATATCTATGTTCCCTCATAGTCAGTACAGGTTCATAACTATGTGTCATGTACAATTCCTCAAATCTGCGTTATTTAAGTGCCGGGTTCACAAAAATTATGTGAAATGCTGCTCCATCTATGTCCTTACATATTCTGCACTGTTGACCTCCATGAAACCCCTGCGTGTCAACGAAAGTTCCTCAAATCTGCGGTATAAATGTCGGATACAATCATTCAAGCAATTTCAATAAAACGAGAACAATAATGAATCATCGGAAGTAGAGGTTAAAAAAAAAAAAAAAAAACCTGCAAGAGAGATGTTTTTCTACTTCCACTCATCTTCCATTATGTCATGCAACGTCGAGATATGCATTTCATAGATACCAGCATCTATATGCATGTGCATCATTTTTGTCAATAAAACTGCACCCCTCTCTCTTTCAATGCACAACTTTTACTACCGAGTGGGATAATAATTTCTGGTTGAATTTATCAGTTTGAAATGAAGTTTTATTTTGATTACTTATTTGTACTTTTCCACTGCCTACTACTTAAGAAATGAAGCGAAAATAAATGTATTGCTGTTGTTGCATATGATACATTGTGGGACATTGTAATACATTATAGGATCTGCTTACTTACGTTGTTAATTTATCAAAATGAGATCCGGGATAAGTTGGTTTCGGAGCATTTTGATAAAAAGAGGGACTGATTGTTCTGATGTTCTGTAAAAACAGCACTGGCAGGAGTAGCCTACTTTCAGGTTACACTTCTTATCTCATGTATTAGTTTACTACATGATTGTTTCGAACTGAATTTCGATGAGATTTCAGAACAATTTCGTAAGGCCGGTTACATACGTAATTTTCTCTTAGCCATTCGGGAGGTTGGGAAAGTAGTGACGATCACGAAGGAAATATTGAGCAGGTCGGGAGAGATCAGAGAAGGGCGATTACGATCCAGTGGTATTTTAAGTTCCCGGGGATCCGCTGCCCCCAGGCATCCAGCCGGCTCCCAGGCTGGTCAATAACCTTCGCCTCCCCCGTTCTCCGCCTCACCGTCTTCCGCCCCCGCTTTACCATTTTCCACCCCCGCATCGCCAACAACCCTCTCCCCCCTTGCACAACCCCCCGCCACACCGCCAACATCCCCGCCCAACATCTCGCCTCAGGCGCTGTCTTCCTACAAAGAAAGCTTTCTCTTCACCTTTGACCGCACGCCCTTTGATCCTCCCCCTCTCTTCCACCCCTACATACCCCGCCAACAGTTCGCTCAGATAGCCGCTAGGGGCGCATTCCAGAAACTGACAATGCTCAATAAAAACAGGCGTTTTTACTTTCCAAACACCCCAGATTGAATTGACTATCGATGTTGTATACATCTGGCTACCAAACACCCAGTCCGTTTATTAAAAGTGATGTACAAACAGAGAAGACTAAGGAGCCAAATTCTGATGTGGGAATTCGATGAAATACAGAAATTTTTATTCAGCACAGAACGTTTAAAGAAAAAACAAAAGAAAGACACCGTAGTTTCCCGATAATTTCGTAATTTTCCTGGGAGGGAATTGATACGGTCTTTTCCAAACGTGACGAAAATAGCGAAAACGCTGCAAATTATTACTCAAATGTGTATTTTTCGGTATCAGATTTTTGGGACTTTACAGAAATCACTGGTCAAAAGATGATAATTATTACATGGAACCTATGGAATATCATTGTCCAAATTACTCGCCACGAAATTGTTGACATTGATTTCAATGAGGAAAACGGAGGTTAATGAAAAACGTTCCAGTCCAAAGAATTTAAAGCTACGATGTTTGATCAATAACATATTCTGCTAGTTTATTGGTGAAAATTGCTGCTCAGTTACAAGTCTGGCCACGAAACTTATTTAATTCAAACGTAGCAATATAATGATTGGAAATGATAATGATGATCAATACCAATAAATGTTCAAGATGACCAGTATCGCTTAGTCTTAGTAGGTAGTATTTTCACTAAAGTCGTATACGTAAAATTTTTCCACGAATGCATGATTTGACATGATACTTCACATTTTCGGACAGCATATTAGTGTAAATGTAATACGAGTATCCAGCGAGACACTAGTCATGCATTGCTAAGCTTTAAAGAAACCATTGCAATCGCATTACCAAGTTTCGAATAAACCATTGCAACGAGACGCGCCGAGATAAGTAACAAAGTAGAACCTCCTCCCGACCTCACACTGTAGGCTCAAACTTAATTTTCTTTGAATATTCTGGGAGGGGCAAGCCCCCTTCATCGCCTAATGCCGAATATGTAACGGTGATTCGATTAAATATTATATTCTAAAACGAGGCGTCAAAATGCATGTTTTCGAGTTGATTTTTTTTTCTCGTATCACTACGTCTTTTGCCCACCCACTTCTACTTGTTCTCCTTATTTGATGAAATTTGAAGCACAGGCTACATTTGACCTGACAGTGTCTTTTGGGGTTTCGGAGCCGTTTCGACCAGGACCTGATCAGCTCAGTGAATCAAATTCTCTCCCGTTCACCCTAGGAAGTTGAAATTTGGTAGGGAGACTTTCTGGGAGTGGTGTGAACAACTATTAAAGTAGTGGGAGCTCTGTAGATATTATGTTCCTATTTATTAACTCAAGATACTGAATTATGAAGGAGGTCTCTCTGGGTATGCTAGGTACTTATAGTATCATTACAAATGGCGAACCACTGTAATCAACTGTCTGAGCTCTGTGAATAATTGGGAAAGTGACGCAACCTCCAGCTAATATTCTATATACTAGAGTAAATGAACTTAGAAAAAGCAATAAATTATATCTTAAAGGTAATTCCTAACTCATCAAACTAATTCACAAAGAAAAGCAAGTAACAAAAGACCGTGTTGCCGATTTACTTTCACAAGATTTCAATCGAGTTATAAATTAATTATCTTCTTCTTCTCTTCATCCAATCTGTTTTATTCGAAACTCTCGCCGATCGTTTGAAGTGCTCCACCAACCTTCGGACAAAGGAAGGCAAAATCAACTTCGTGCAGGGCGGCCGTTATTGAGTCAAACCTTTCAGGTCTGCGCCTCGTTTGAAGTGGGTGGCCACTTTTGATGGACCCCCCCCCCCTCCCCAACCTTTCCATCGCTCTATAACCATTAGGTAAATGTGAATAGAAAGGAAAGAAAGTTTGGTAAAACGCTTTCCAAAAGATACAATATGAATAACGATGAAATTACAAACATTATTTCGATTGGAGGAAATAGCCAGCTAATCAAAAGAATCATGCTAAAGTACTTTCAACGGATTTTCTCTGAAAGTTCTGAGAAAGATCTGTTTCTCTGTGAAATATCTAACATCCTACATCCAACACACTCTGATGCACAAGATAGGGAATCATTTCACCAGTGGTAGTTGTTAAAGTTGAGCGGCTCACAAATCCTGATGGAACCACAGAAAGAGAAAATTTGGAAACTTGTTTTGCCACTTTTGATGAGCAATCCTTTCTTGAACATCTATATACGTAGGAAGCGCGTTGTAAACTAGATACATAATAATATATTATGTCCACTGTAAAAATTTGTTATCTTTGCTATCAAGTGGGTTCTGCGAAGTTTCAATGGTAAGATGATGGTATCCAATGTCTCTATTAGGGGGAAAAATTCCAGACGTGCTCTGACCGCAATCCTACAGAAATCTATTATATCACTTGCAAATGTGCAGACCATTGTAAGGAAAAAGCATACTTACAAGTTTCAGCTTGTAGTTTTGTCAGGTTTACTGATGCAGTGTTACCAATTTTAGGAGACAATAGTAAATCATGCATATACCTACCTATTTTCTGTCCTTCTATGTCCTGTTCTACTTCTATCGTCCTACTGTCTATTAAATGGTAGATTTTTCTTTTTAGTCTTCCCTCTTCTGTACCAAAAAGCTACAAAACTAGCTAATCTACACAACAAGCTCACATCTTAAGTGCATGCTGTGCTTCTCTATAAGTATGCTGTTGTCTTACTTCTGAAGGATCGCCGTCAGAACACGACTGGAACTTTTCCCCTCAATGAAGACATTTTATACCACCATTTCCTTGTTGGATACCATGATTGTCAAAAAACTTACTACTCCATTCAGTATAGGTACATCATTACACCGTTGTAAAGCCAAACATTCAACGCACCAAAGGCTCGATTTGAAATTTAGGTATCTTTCCTAGCGAGAAACTACTCTCGCATTGAAGATAACAAAGCGCCAAAATGCCCGTTTTCTGACTTTCTTAATTTTTTCCCTAGTCTCACCTGATTTTTGTCCACACAATTCTACTGGTTCACCTCAGCCAAATTTGATGAAATTTGAATCTGCTATGTTTGTATTGATAATGTGCCTTTTGAAGTTTTGAAGCCGCTACGACCAAGTGATTGGGGGTTGCACTGGAAAGGGTAAATGAAATTCTCTTTCGTTCACCCTACGAAGTTGAAATTTGATAGTGGGACTCTCTGGTACGTCAAGATACAAATAAACTCACGGAATCTTTACTGATCAGCTATTGCGCTAAATTCTCTTGGGGTCATCCTTGGAATTAGAAAGTTGGTAAGAACGCTTTCTGGGACATAAGGAGGCAAACAAACGGAAATTCTTTCCTGATCAGCTGAGTGAAAAGAATCTCTTCTGATCACCATAAGAAATTTATATATGACATCTTTCGGACAATAAAAGTCGAATGGAATGATTGAATCTATCCTGATCAGCCTGTACATTCTAACCTTTTCCTCCTAGATCACCGAAAATGTGTGCTATTCTCTCCCCCCCCCCCCCCCCCCAAATAAGAGAAAAAAAAAAAAACGCTTCGTGTCCGTGCGCAAAATATGGCAAGTCACCAAATGCATGATATTATCCAATTTTGGCCAAGCCAATAGTCGGGTTCTCTCACTCTTTTTGACCGCGTTCGGGAGGGAGACGTTTCTTCAACGGCTTCGCCGATTTTCGCACATCTCACGACCGAAAGTGAGGGGGTGGATTCACACATCTAGACAAGACTGAAAATATACCATTAATGTTGAATAATAATATATTTCATTTATGACGTTGTGGACCCTCTAATGTTTCTGTGGATTAGTATAGCGCTCTTCCACTTTAGCTCTGCATTAGTAAAAAGTATACTTTACGCAAATGTCATTGTATGCTAATAATTTCAACAGAATGGTACTCACGATGGAATGGAAGTAGTTTCATAAAATGAGATTAGTTAAATATGTATTTCGTACTGCTTGTGTTTAAGTCGTAGAGCTCTGCAATGTACATCACCCCAAAGAATCGGTCGAAACCACCCGAGCCACTGTTCGGACACTCTTTTTTTTCTTGGCCGATTAAAAATGATTATTATGTTCAATAATAAATCCAAGTTTCAAAACGAGTCTTTGATGCGTTGACTGTTTCGGTTTTACAACGGTATAATGATGTATACTGGATGGAGTTGTAAGTTCTTTGAGGAGTTGGGAGAAGCTCAAACGCTTTGAAACAAGTAAACATGAAAGGAACCGGGAACAGAATATTTTGTTGGATTTCTACGTTGAATAAGGTAGAATTGGAATTTCTTGGTAATTTCACGCTAATTTGCCGGAGAAAATGTGGTTATTACGAAACCTAGAGGTGGATTTGAGGGGCGAAGTAAACGTTCGTTGTGTTCAAAGTAAACGTGTTATAAACGAGCAAGTTCTCTGGCTAAATTGAAAATAATTTTCCTTTTCAACGCTCCTCTCTCTTTGACAACTCCGAAAACGTAAATTATTACACAACGGGTAATTATTTAATAGTGTTACGTGTAGGAAACACTTCCACAGTCGAAGAGGCTTAAGCGGATTTCGTGGAGGTAAAATATATTTTTGGGACGTTACATTTGACGCAGTCAGTACGTCCCAATCTTTGTGTACGTAGACAATCTCGAGCCAGACTGTAAACATCACATTCTCTGACGTTGCATCTTCACTTCCTCACTGATTAGTTATAAAAGAATCAATCGATATCTGTTCAGCATGATTATTGCTGATTAATTATTGCTTGGCGAGATAATTGCTTATTAATGAATAGTGGTGCAATTAGTTTTATTAATATTTATTTGTGGCCTATTTATTCTACTTCATTAATCTCTTCATGATCTTTCCTTGCGTGGCAATGCCAATAATCGCTTTGGATACATTTTTTTACGTCTACCTCGTCAATTTCCAATTGTCATTGTACAATTTTCAATACGTCGGCTGCCGTTCATTTCATTTTTTTAAATCCTAGCTGGAAGAACGTTTGAAATGACTGTGGTGGCTTAAGTTGATAAAGGAGTGAACTGCATTGTTCACATCTCACTCTCCTTACAGTTTTATATGCAATAAACTCCAGTTTTACAATATACGATATTCACTGTTGAATGGAAATAGCCAAAAATTGACATGACGAGTGAAAATACTTCAACCCCCCCCCTCCCCCCCCTCGTTTTCGTTGCCCTCCAATATCTCTTCATAGTTCGGTGGTGGACAAATGCAATACCATTTTTGGGCTCGCTAGGTCTTACACTGTTACACAACAGTAGTTTCTGTTGTTGAGTTATTGACGCCGTTGAGAGTTTTAGTTTTTCGCAATTACTTTTGTACTAAAGAAATAAACACCACTTCAGATATGAAGACTTTTTAGTTTCCTTACGTGTCAAGTAAATTGTAACAATTTTGGATTACTGCTTATCCCATCGGCACTCCTTTGATATGAAAGGCCAACTCTATAATGATCTTGAGAGAACTTGAAGGGTAACAGATTTCCTCTGGCTAAAAGAGTTCTCAGCAGTTCGCGAATAGAGTTTATGCATGTTGCGGTACGATGACGAATGTTTTCCTAGTATGTTTCAAGACTGGTATGTTATACATTTTGAAACGTGATAAAAAAGTCAACCTTGATACAATACATATCACAATAACAATAGTCGCCCCAAAAATAGTCAATATTGATAAGGGCCCCTTGTCCTCGATAACCATGAGGTAAACCAGGCAGATTAACTGCTGAACGCTTTGGTCTATAGAAAGCAGCTGGGTTTTTGACCCTAAAAGGGGCCACTCGGTGGGGATCCCCCAAGGAGAGGATTGAAAATCTTCCCTTCCCTCTTGGGGGTACTGCGACTTTTTCCAGGGAGCAACAGTTGTGACAGCTGCCTGCATTTTCACTCCGTCATTGGTCCGACCCCGAATCAGCCAAGACTATTTGATATGTCACAAGGGGAATGTTATGTTCAGGGAAGAACTCCCGCAGTCAAAGAGGTGTCATCACATTGATCTCGGTATTGTAGTGGTTTTCAGAGCAGTTAGTTGGGGGTGGGAAAAAGGATGAGTTTGAATTCTGTAGAGGTATCACATATTGTTGATCCATTACATTTGTTGCAGATAGTGGGACTGAAACTATAATCAATAATCTCTCAACCGACAGACTATAAACATCTCATTCCCTGACGTAGTATTTCCACTTCCCCTCTCACTGAGTAAAAATACACTGTGACAATGACCTCTCACGACTGCAACTCTTCCAGCAGGGAATTGTAAAGCCAGCGGCCGGCACATCAGCATTGTTCCGAATCCTATTCAGCCGAGGCTGCTAATATTTTACTCCAGGGAAATATCGTGTTGAGGGGGAAACTTCCTCAGTCAAAGAGGTTTCATCACATCTCCTCGGTAGCAGAGTGGTTTTAAGAGTGCGGTATTTATCAGAGCTTTTATCTGGCGTAAGAAAATGCTTTAATGGGTAACTTTCATGTGTTGGAATTTCACACTTTTGACCTCAGGTTCAGATTCAGAGCCCTTGAAAACCCCCATTTCCAATTTTAAGCTCAAAAGACCGTTTAGTTTGTAATAAACGGGTAACAAGATTACGCGTGACGTAGTAGCGCAAGGGAACTGAGGGTTAGGCTAGTATGCATTAATAGCATTTTGGAAAGTCTATAAAGAATCGGGGATTTCAGCAATATCTAAACTCGGATCAAGTACAGCAAATGATAACCCGGCCTACACTCCTAGTCAAAATCACAAAAATCGAATTTTACTGAAAAGAGTTGTTATCAAGATAAATTTCTTGTTCACCACCAGAATAAACTTGATCTAATTCGATGGGCTCCTCCTAAGTAGTTAAGTGGTTTCTATAATTTTGTTAAATTTATGGCTTCATATTATAATTTGATTTCTTTGAATACGGGGCAACTTCGGGTGACTGTTTCTCGCGCGATAAGCTTGCTATATAGTTGCTTTTACTTTCAGAATAAAAATCATGATTCGATACGGTTCGAGTGAAAAGTGCATGCTTTTATAAAATAAAATAAAAATCTATTTAGTAAAAATATCGAAGATAAAAACAATATACAATAATTTTTTTTTTAAAATCCATTATTTAACTTAACAAGATGGACAGACTTCATTTAGAGGTTTTGACAAGGAGTATAGTTCATTTACCCCAATCTGTGCCTCCTCGAGCGCTGCTATCAATTGGGCAGGGCATATTATAGGTTTTATATAGAACACTCCAGAGCAGAGAACTGGTATATTGATTATATTATTAAGGACTGTGGTGGGACTGTGGTATATCATTATGCATTTATGTTAATCAATATTAGTTAATACATTCTACGAACATTTACTTCATTTTCCTAAAAATAAAGGATTGACATCCTTCAGGGTGTAAATGAAAATTTTAAATAACGGCTAGACACTTTAAAGGGATCTGATAAGACGTAAAAAATCTCCAAACGTATATATACAATCTTCCAAGGGATGGTGGCTCTGAGGTTTTAATTAAGAACCTATATGTGAGAAAGGAGTTCAGGCTATTCGTAGTTCTGCGACATCATAGTAACATAAAAACGATCCCAGTAAGAAAACTGGTCAAACATACAGACCTCTAACATTTGCAAGACGTAAGAAGTTAAACGCCAGCATCATGTAAAGGCCCATTTGTGGATGTTACCCAGGGCGCCCAAAGGTAGATGCCTGCGATACCAGTGTTTCGTATCTGAACTTCAGAGTGTTATCAGATCGGGGTCAAATCAATAGCCGCTCCGCAACTAATGAGATTCGTTGGGATAGGGATTGTGTTCACTATTTCCACCCCCGCGCCCTATCCGTTCTTAACAAGCCCTCCGTTCACGAATAACTACGTTGCCAGAAAAAGAACGCGCTTTGATGTTGAACATTAAACATTATCCACAACTGGTTAGTGTAGCCTTCTTAAATAGTAAGTATATGAGCAAAGCACTTATATTCGGTTTGTGCAACATGAAATAATATGAAGGGTAGGAAGTCTAAAAATTTTGCACCTATAGAGCCTCTTGAATAGAGTAAAAACAAGATTGAACTTCTGATAGGTACACTATCTGAATCTCAATCTATAATTTTCCCCAAATAATAAGAGTAGGCAGCTGAAACGAAGATTCGGGAGACCAGTTTGCCTCCGTAGTTACCTCGTAATTGTTGTCGAGGTGTCCCATAGATGCTTCTTATAAATTCCAGTCCCTTAAGTCGATTTGGAACGATATTAGCCTCAGAGTTCCCGATCACAACCCTCCCTCCGTACTTCTTGTAATTGAATCCTAGATGATCAAAAGGAGCTCTATTTCAGGTTTCAGCTCCATAAGTCGATTGAGAAACAAATTTGGCTCATAAGGTCCGTGAGATGATTAATGAACACTTGTGTTTTAGGTATCCCAAAGAAGCTCTAAAACGAATTCTAGCTCCGCAGGTTGATTAAGAAAGAAAATCTATTTTCTTCTAATTTAATTAGCTTTACGGGTGCTTCGACGTAATACACTTTCGTAACCATTGCTAATGCAATTTCGTGGTGGCCGGGCGGAAGAATGACTTAGTCATCAATTAACAAATACATCTTCACTTTTCTAGTCTTCCTGATCTATTTATAACAACATTTACGTATGTGAACAAGGCAGAAATGAGATGATTCTGTAAATTGTTGGATCAAATTTTCGATTCAACCTCTTGTAACTTTTTCGGGCCGTTAGTTCATAGCTACAGCACGTTTCCTGCTAAGAGTGCCGTATTAAATTATTGATTAACATGAGGGCTGGGTACAGGACAGCCCTCCCTAACCGTCACGTAATTTCCAAAAATAGGGCTTCTCTATATATCGGGATGCGCTGTCTACACTTTGGTGATGTCTAACTTGGTATTTGCGACTAGGACACACACAGATCGACAACTGGCATCAGATTCAAATCTGGGGTATTGTTGGGTAACTAATTTAATGATACGGATTTTGACGTAAGGTTTTCAGGTTTCCTAGTTGTGACTAGTGTTCCCAGGTTTGAATAATTAAGAAGTGAACGATAAATAGCGAAAAACTAACTTGTAAAATAGGTGATGGTTTTTCGTCATCTGACGTACTCACCAAGGGGAGGGATTAAAGAATAACATCGAACCACTGGTTAACACAATGAGCAGGTATCTTGGCTTAGTGAAGAGTCGAGGAAAGAAATAACTGTACTGTGTATGAGGGTGAGTGCTTAAATAAAGAAATGAGTTAGTTTAGCAACCTCTGGGGTCATAATTTCGTTCCCAGTCCTTCCCTCACCGTTTCTGATCATGAGTGGAACTTGGGCTTCTATGGGAGAATGCTTCTGCTTCTTTTCGTTTAATTCTTTATAAGTTGCGATATTACGTATGTTGCGTATCATGCAATTACCTGGACGCATCTAACCTACCTTTCCTTACATCAATGTTATTGCAAATATCTCTCGTCCATAATTACCTACACAAAAATATCAGAGCAGGTATCATAATTCCAGATCTGTTGGGGGAAGAAAAGGTGGCGTATATTGACCGCAGCTTTATAAATACAGACACGTCCTCTTGCTCTCCCTAGAAACCACATCGCCTGAACCACAATCCCGGAAACAAAGGATCGGAATCTCCAAAGCTCCAGCACGTGCCAAGCAAAGAACATTATTTGATGAAGCAGTTGAAGATCTGTGAGGTTCCTTTAACCCTCTTATATTCATATATCGAGGGAGTGCTTTACGCATTTTTATAGAGACGAGACGTACCCACACCCTCACAGAAACATGGGATAAGCCCTAAACAATAATGGCAGGATTGGTAAGGACGAAAATCCAATTCGCATTCGTAGGTACTTATAATATCATTGCGTCTCTGAAGTTCCGGAAAAATGTACGGAGTTAGGACCTTGAAGATGGAGCATCGCTACCACTTTTTAGAGATTGAAATTCGGTCCAAGACAAAGAGAGAAAGGAACGAAAAAATCAAAACTGCAAAAGAAGAATTATTCCCAATTAATGATAATAATTTGAAGTACCTATATTTCGATAATTTTAACCTACACTGTAATAAGAAGAAAAAAAAAAAAGAAGTTTTATCTGAAAATATCTTACTACAATATTACAAAGTTAATAAGTGCCCACCGAGAGTATCGAAGCGTCGATTATTTGCGGCAAATGTTGTAGGGTTATGAGACCGGATTTTCCTTAGTGGGTTTCCACTACATTGGCAGCAGGGAGAAGAAAATGGCGTAAGTTGGCCGACCCCCAAATCCGAGCTGTTAAGTTACAAATGACCGCGTTTGGAGCGATCGAGCTTCCGACACGGAGCGGAGGCTATTTTCCACTTATTGGAACTTAGTCAACGAGACCGTATCTCCAGCACTTATCTCCGGCGCCTTCTGTATCTTCATTTCGTTTCTCCATTTCCATTGTTCACAGTTGAGTTTCACCACCTGACCTATTTATTATCGAAGCAACAACCGTGGCCAGTGTTTTCATAAATTTGAAGGAACTATACGTAGGTATTATGAAAAAAGTATAAAAGCTGAGATAAATTGTGCCAAGGAAATGTCTTATGGCACCGTAAATGTTATTATACTTCGAAATTTATTGGTTGGTTGCGGTTTGTAGGTATACAGACATTCCATGAATCGAACTACTCCCCAATTCCGTAAGCTGATTAGGCTGCTCAAATCGGAGCTTAGCTGATTTGGTTATATCAGCTCGTAATATGATCACTTCGCAAGAGACTGTAGAGAACGCCGTACATACAACTTCATTTCTATACGTATCGAAGCGTGTACCCAATACTTCTCAGGAGTATTAGGTAGAGGGAAATTTGTCCGTATAAAATGTTGAGTGATGAGTAATAAATTCACAGCTTTCCACAAGTTGTGAACGATTTTTGAAGGATGGAAACTCAGGAAGCAATAATACCCTCCCCCCTCCTAGCAGCAATAAATTGGAAGTACTTGAACTATCTAGACTGGGTTCATACAAGTACTTTGACTGTGTCTTCTCCCATGTTGATCCAACCTTAGGGGAGACCATTAGGCAAAATACCTCAAGACTTCAAATCGTGACTTCCATTTCGGTGAAAGAAGATATTGGATTCTGCAATCACCGTACCAATATCGCTTTGTCTGACTGTAGTTTCAAGAGAACGAGCGCCCAAGAGTTATCAGTTTTAATTTCCTAGATTTGAATCCTAGTAGAGACCGAAAATACCGTTCCTGTTATCTGATCCAACTGGAGTAGATCATATCGTTGTTAATATTAGAGTCAAAATTGCGTTGAACAGGAATAGACAGACTTGGAGGTTACTCAGCTGATGAGGCGTTATTGTAAGTTGAAGATTTTGCAGATTTCATTCAGGTTTTAACCCTCACGTATCATTCAGTTGATTTAGATGGTTCCACACCTTTTACCAACTGCTTAAATAATAGCATCAATGTGAATGCTCCTTACGGTTCCACATACTCGTTTGTTTGTAGCCATGTATTATTTTAATGGGTCATCCAAACTAAAATAATTACTTTAATAAATTGTCTCGTGCAATAACCCGGTAGCCGAGAGAGGTTTAAGGGTTGCCTCACGGAGTCATAAATCCAAGATCCCCCTCTTCTCGACCCTTCGTCAACTCGTATTTTCCTATTCACCTCGCTGAACCGCATATGAGGAGAGTGGTGTGACCTAGAGCTATAATTCTTGTCTCAGCCACCAACCCGAAACTTCCTTCCTGGCTATTACGGCTCCATTTTGCGGACGTGGGTCGCGGGATTAGCGCCGCAAAACTGGAAGGTAATTCTTTCCAGTTCCGCATGAGGACCGACGAATCTGCCGGACTAAATACGCTGAATACGGTTTACAACGTCACTACCTGTAATCCACTGGTGAATCGGTCGGATGTATAGTAAACTTTTTGATTTCATTAATACTGGAATTGATTTTACGAAAAGAAATCTTTGTACAAACATCAACCAAAGCCATTAGAAAACCATTAACCATTAAACATCAACGATTATACAAATTTATACTACTAGGTAGCGGGTCCGCTGACCAGATTCCTCACAAATTTTGAATGAGGCAAAATATATTTCTTGACATTTTCATGTCTTTACTTTGACATATATAAACTGAAAAACTGTCACAGAAAAGCGTCATAAAAAGTTCGGGTCATGCAGCATGATCTCATGAGCAACTTTTCGTAAATTATCTTATTTAACATTATTTTGTAATTTGAGCACTTCTAGTGCAAGGAAATAGTTAACTACCAATTTTGTGGCAACAATATTTCGGGTCCGCAGGTTTCATTATATTCAGGTCAGCAGGGGCACGCACCGCGGGACATGTTGTGTACTTAGTGTGTGGTGAATCTTGTCATTCCTATGTCAAGTTGTTTTATTTATTTATCTCTAGCGCAGCGACTTACCACCAGCTCAATTAAGTCTTCAGAAATTATTAAGCGGTTGCAATCATGGTCGCAATATCAATTATTGAGAATGATCACCTGTGTGTAAACAATTATTCAAATAACTCAGCATGTTGGCCACGCACTTCGCGGTAGTTAACATAATATGGTTGGGTAAATGGAGAGCTTTCGAACGAACGGTCAACGAAGTTTGTGGGATATGAAATTACGAAGTACCATTTCCCTAGCAACGACTCGGTTGTAGGGGGAAATCATCAGAAATTGTTGCAACACATTTTCGTTACACATAAACGTTATGGATGTGGTCAAGTACCCTTTGAAGTTGCCATTCACAGGAGTGTAGATTACGAAAACCGAACTGAGTGGTTGGAAGGAGATGTTACACTTGACACAAGATATAAGGAAAAACAAGTCTCTCGAACAGTTTTGAAAGGATCAACAGTAAGCTAATAGGTCAGTAGCTTGCCACTTCATCGGATCGTTTGCCTTTCTTGCGAAGCATGACGATTTTCGCTGTTATCTACACCTTTGGAAAGTAACCTACCCTTAGTATGGCGTTGAAAAGTTGGGTAGTGTAAACCAGTGTTCTGCGAGGAAAGTTCAAGAGATGTTCTATTATACTGAAAATCTTCGAGAAAAAATCATTCGCCCTAGGAATGTAGCTTGACATAGAGAAAACGTTGGACAAACTGTAGCATGACTGTTTGATGGCGAAGCATCAATGGAGCAGAGTCCAGGGAGTATACATTCAGGAGTGCCTCAAGGAAGCGTATTAGGACCTTTGCTCTTCTTATATTATTATATGTTCACAACCTTCCTACTACAATTCCTTCAACCGAGGAGATCTTGCTAGCTGAATTCACAGCACAGCAATTTTGGCGAGGAACACCTCCCGTGAACATGTGGAAATTTTATGTTGAATTAATGGAGACCCTCTGGTTAACTGACTTTCGTCTACTGTCAGAGGGCCCCATCAACACAGAAGATGGGGGGAGGGGGACTGCTGCCTACTTTCTAGCGAATTCACTACCACTACGAATCCAACCTCTATTGGAGGGCAGGCCAGTGAAGTTTTGCCAAAGGCGATGCTTCTGTGGCCTGGGGCTCCCTCCGCCCGTGGTACCATTTCGGTGACTTGAGCCTGCGAGGCACCGGGCAGAAGCCCAGTAACCCCCCCCCCCCCTTCTCAAGCCCCCTAAGCTTGGAATGGTCGCAGGCTCGACCCTCCCCGTTTTTCAATATTTTAAGGGAGGGCCTACCGCTTTTCATGAGCCAGTGATCGTGTGGTTTGGACTTGCCACCTTTTGACTGACCCATGACGGATGCGGTACCGGTTGTTTGACGCCGCCTGAGTCTAGACGTTCAAACTCAGGGGCTCTCCTCTCTCCCTACCTAACCTAACCCGTTCATTCAAAATAACTTACAATCATACCATAAATTACATTCACTCAATCCTAGCTAAAATAACTACCTAACCTAATATCACAGTTGTTTGGGAAGCTGGCTACTCGATATTCGTCAGCCTCCCTTCCTACCTAATCCTATAATACTAAGCCTAAACCTATTCTACCCTACCTGTGAACAGGCTGTCCAAACACTTCAGCACATAGCCGATGAAATCACTACGTGGTCACTAAAGTGGAAAGTAAAATCAACGCCGCTAAATCCGTCATCGTCTCATTCACCTATTGCAGAAATTATGAAACTCCTATAATTACAATATGCGGCTCTAAAGTCACCTTACCTGAAATGCCCACATCACATCTCTAGCTAGGAAGATTAGAACCCGTATTCGCTAGCTCAAGTCACTTCTCAGCCACCCATCCATATTTATCCATAGTTATCCATCCATATTAAACTTACGATCTATAAAGTGCTCATACGACCCATCTGGCTCTATGGTGGTGGCCTCTGGTGCTCTGCGTCGCAAACTCAAATTGGTCGTATAGAGGTCCTTTAGAACCGAATACTCCGGCTAATATGTAACGCCCCTTGGTACATACGGAACGAGGAATTGCACAAGGACTTGGACATTCCCACTGTACATAACACTCTTATCGCTAGCTATCACCAAATGCATTAGGGAGTTTTTGCAGTTTTCCATCTGAGTCGTTGTACGAATAGAGGTTTTTCTAGCGCAAGCAAACCAGAAGCTAACCACTGAGTCGTACTGTACGAATAGGGAATCGTTGTACAATAAATAAATTGAATGAAACGATTCAAAAGTCACACTAACGTGACTACACTACTCCAAATCTTCTTAATTAAGCCCCAGTTATAGAATACCTAACGTGTAATGAATTCTTTCATAATGGAAGAAGTATCAAACTAGCCACAACTTTATCTGTGGTTTAATTTTTTCACTAGAAATAGATGTAGTAGAAGAAGGAAGGGAACTTAGAAGGGTAGGTAGTTGTTAAGGCAACATCAAAATTCGCCTTGGGTTAGGAGAATCTCATTCGGGAACTTGAACATGATCAACGATCAAGATGTACATACCTATATTATAAACATGTACCTACCTACCTGTACCCATTACCTACATATTTATTTATGTACGATATTTTACTTTTTTTCCCTTGGCCTATTGCGTTTCATTATTGAAGATGTGGATACCCGCTAATACAAGACAAAGAGCAAAGACACCCGTAGATGTCTATTTTCTCTGTAATTTGGCACAATCCCTACCCATTTCATCAAAATCGATCTATCAGTATCAGAGCTTTCTCTATAACAACCAATTTCAGGTTTGGCAGGTGCAGTTGTTACCTATTTCAACAAAATTCGTAGGATGCCTTCCTGGGACTTGTACCCGAATACCCTCGAACGAAATCGGACTGATGGTAGATCGTAAAGTTTTAGAATCCATTATAAGGTAGCAGCATAATTTAAGTTAGGAGGAATCCTACAAAACAACCAACTTTTTCGAAAATCACGAATACTACAGTGCGTATGTCATGTCACCTTGAAATAGGAACATAACAAATTGATTATAGCGATATTGGTTATCGTCATGGAAGGTTACATGGGTATTTGGAGCTGCATAGGATGAGCTCCGAATAGGATTTTTCTACTCGTACAACAAATGAACCGCTAACCGTTAGCATTTTTCGCGCATGCGCAATGCTCCATTTCTATTCGTAGTTCCTCCCATTTGACTACGACTCAGCGTTGCAAACACTCCCTATTAAAAAGCAACAGCCCATCCGAACCATCTAATAAATTCAATTCCCCTGCACCGCCCTTCACCTAAAACTTGCACGCCGCCTCAAAAGAAAGCATCATTCGGACAACGCCGATGGCTTCAATTAACTACCTGTGATACACATGAGTTTACTTTACTTTATTTGATCGTTATTGCTCGTCATTTGTTATTTTTTATTACATGCACCATAATTTATGTCGGAGTTTATGTTGTATAATGTAGGAAGCGGAATTATGAGTTGATGCCGCTAGTTGCGCTAACATCGCTTTAGTCTTTATCGCTTCCTACATTATACAACATCTTCCCTTTCTTAAAGCGCATGGACTCGATCCACAGTTTATCTTCACATTATTCTCATCTATGAGTGCTAGTTACTTACTTAACCAGCTCTTTCTTAAATTTTTGATGTTTGTTACATGTGAATCACTTATGTGCTATATATCATTTTTCAACTATGTAGGGCACTGAATAACCTTTCATTTTTGAGTTGGGAGATGTGTAAAAAAAAAAAAAATCTAAAAAAAAAAAAAAAAAAAAAAAAAAAAAAAAAATAAGATGTGCATGGTACTGAAGGTTATTTCTGGAACGATAAATTAAAATCTTGCTGGTATAATGGAGCTTGTTTATCTCCACATTATTCTCATGTATGAGAGCTAGTTACTGAACCAGCTCTTTCTTAAATTTTTGTTGTTTGTTACATGTGAATCACTTATGTGCTATATATCATTTTTCAGTTATATAGGGCACTGAATAACGTTTCATTTTTGGGTTGGGAGATGTGTTAAAAAAAAATCTAAAAAAAACGTGTTTAACATATTTTGCTAAGTAGTTGTATGAAAGACTGACTAAAATTTTATAGGGGCACTTCCTTTCATCCCATTCTTCCTCCTCATCCTGCACCATCCCTTATCCCTAGAGCCGGCGTCGGGTAAACCTGGGCGTCCTCCCCACATTTTATTGATTTTATTAGTTTATTTTTGAATTTAATGGTGTGCCCCCTCCGCCTTTGAGAAGAGTTTTGTAAAAATATTTGTAAAGTGTAAATCAAGCATTTTAATTTCTCCCTTGATGGGAAAAACAAAAGATCATGGATATGTCTAGTACCTACTGCTTACCAGTAGGTACCTACTACTCAATTGTATACCAACCTGTAGTGCCTTCTTTTCACAAGATTATTCCATTATGGTTACAAAACAATATTAGTTTTTAACTTGGAGTAATAAATCAGCATTCCTTGACACTACAATGGCTTAGAGGTCATGAAATGTCGTGGTAAAATGAGAGCATTCCAAAAAGTGGCGAACGATTTTCCTACTATGAAAACTATGGGAGTTACTCTTCCCTAGTAACGCCTTGGTTGTACGTAAAAATCAATAGAAAATGTGCCGGTCGGGAAAAAAAGTGTCGGTCGGGGAAAAAAAGTGTCGCGAAAAATTCCTTGACCCCCAGCCAAAATACATTATCCATGTCAAACATCTACGGTTGATAACTAAGTCTGTTTTAGCGAATTTTTGAAGAAAATCAAGCATTTTAATTTCTCCCTTGATGGGAAAAACAAAAGATCATGGATATGTCTAGTACCTACTGCTTACCAGTTGGTACCTACTAATCAATTGTATACCAACCATGTTAGTGCCTTCTTTTCACAAGATTATTCCAATGTGGTTTTAACAATATTAGTTTTTAACTTAGAGTAATAAATCAGCATTCCTTGACACTACAATGGCTTAGAGGTCATGAAATGTCGTGGTAAAATGAGAGCATTCCAAAAATTGGCGAACGATTTTCCTGCTATGAAAACTATGGGAGTTACTCTTTCCTAGTAACGCCTTGGTTGTACGTGAAAGTCAATAGAAAATGTGCCGGTCGGGAAAAAAAGTGTCGCGAAAAATTCCTTGACCCCCAGCCAAAAGACATATCCATGTCAAAAAATATGTACATGGTACTGAAGGTTATTAATTTCTGGAATGATAAATTAAAATCTTGCTGATATAATGGAGCTTGTTTCAAAGAGTGCTCGAAGCCCAGCTGCAGCAAGTTGAATGGGTTTAAATGGGGTCTGGCGCACAAACGGGACAATGGGCTAGTAAGGGGGCCCCAAGAAAAACGGGACTCAGGTGTATGAAAGGAGGCAAATTAAGTGGGCGCTTTAAGAGGGCGTTCATGCGGAGAGGACTATTAAGGGGAGGCCGCGACGGTGGAGGACGGCGGTTTAATTTGAGTGGGGTCGCGGAGTCTCGGCGGTTACCCCGACCCGTGACGGCGGAGTGGCCGACGGAGCGGTCGTGTCCGCAAGAGTTCTCACCGCCTCGCGGTCGGGAAGCTCGTAATGACGGATTCCGACTAGCATCTCCGGGCACCCCTTCATCACATTGGGCCGATATTGTCAGCGACGAAGGTCCATTGGGTCTTCACGGTGGAGAGGGTTTGGGGTCTATTTGGTCCCCAGGGGGGTGCTGCTCCGGCTTTGAATGGGGCCTTCCATGGTAGCTTCGAATCGGGTAACTCTACTGAGCTGGACCGCTCCCGCCCGTTCCGAACGACAATCCATTGATCTCAACAAATTATTCGCATGTACCAATTGCATTGAGACTAAGTCAAATCAAATCAAATCATTTCATTTGTTGGCAAAATTAGAAAAACTGCACAAGAGAATGGAGCAGAAATGGACACCTAAAAATTTAAACACTAAAAAAAGAAGCTATTGCAATGGCCCCAAAAATTTTAAAATCAAAATTTTCGAAAATTTTCTTCATAGAAATCCGATTTGAGACATTGAAAGGAGTCTAACATTTTAAGGAAACATTGAAAGGAGACATTGAAAGGAGTTTAACATTTTTTCATATCTATAAATGAAAAATATACTTCTTGATTAATTCAATAAACTGTTCTACTGAACTAGGTATATGCTTTGTTTTGTAAGAATAATAGATAAATGAAGAAAGAAGAAAGATGTTTTTGATATTTCGAAAAATTATCTTGATCACAAGTTAGAAGTTGAAAATGAAAATGAAAAAATAATTTATAAATTGTTTATGTGATGGGATTGGCTTGTTGATAGGGAGATGTGTGTAGATAATGTCAATCACTAGGTGGAGATAATGTCAATCATTAATGTTGAGGCCGGGAGATATGTTCGCTTTCAAAACCCACTTGTGTGCTTTTTCTGACTGGTGGAGAAGTCGATCGTTAGAACCTGGTGGCATCTTTTTCAAAACCTTCACCCCAAAACATTGATCAAATGATGCATCATGAGATCTTGCATTATCGTTGATAGGGAGTGGCTGGTTATGCGTGACGGAAGCACGATGGTTATTCATCCGCAGATTCATTTGTGATGCTTCGCCAACGTAGAAAGCCTGTTGATTGTTACTGCATTTCTGACATAATAATTGGTAAACACACATTTTTGATTGGCACTCTGCTGAGTTTACACATTTGTAGGAATGTGTGGTGTTTACCGAAGTAAAATGTGCACTTTCAACAACGAGGTTGCAAAGTTTGCATCTGAGTCGGCCGCAAGGTTGTAACCTAGTTTGATTAGACCCTGTGGACTGCGTCGGTTGAGGGTGACGGTGCGACAAAATTTCACCTATACTTTTTCTTCGACGATACGACACTCGTGGTTTCATGGAAAATTTCTTTCGTCTGTGAGTTGGCTGTCAAAATGGGTTGTAGAGCTGTACACTATTTAATTTTTGGGCTCCAAAAAAAAAAAAAAAAAGTTTTTGGGGGCTGTGCGGGCTGCGCAATCGTTGTTGACGTGATTCGGAACGCGGGGAATGTTATTCAAGGGGCCACAGTAGTATTCACAAACATTTTATGTAATTTGGGGTTCTCATGCTCGAATGCATGTGGTGTTTGCGTTTGCATGTGCAGAAATTGTTTAAAGTTTAACCCACACAATGATTGAAAATTTCATCGACATGCATTTACTATTCTCGGAGTGTCAATCAATATTGGTTTTGCGAATGCGCAATAGTTACCATTCATTCAAGCAAATGCGATAAAATACAAAGGACATCATTCTGGACCCCATGACCTCTCGAGTTTAAACAAAATCAAGCCAATAGATGATAAGAAATCGACGTTATAAGAAATTAAAGTTTGCGCATGCACACAGGTTACTAATGATTCGACGGCATTGAAAATGAAAGGAGACCGTCTAGGAGCTAAGCCGCATAATTTCTAAAAATGTCATAAAAATCGAACTATTGTCTGTGTCGATCAATTTTAGTTTTGCGCATGCGCTATAGTTATTACTCCATCAATCGCGATATGATTCATAGGGAATTTTTCCGGAACGTATTCCAATTTATCATGGAATTATCAGGAATGGGGCCAAACAAATGATTCCTCCTCTTTCGCCGAACTTTTGATAAATTTATTATCTTCTTCAACTAACTAACTCAACTAAGTTGAGTAATTCAACTAACTTACTCATAGTTGAACTACAGCGTGTTTGTTCTGTTTAGAGAGTTCCTGGTTACCACGGTGTCTTAATACGGTGTACGTGAATCTAGGGAGAACCAAAATTTTGCTAACAACGCTGGCTGTTACTACGTTGCAAACTCGGTGTTTCACGTGTCTTCACACGTCGTCTCTTATCAATTTTGTAACCTGAGGCTGATTCCGAGATTCCGACATCTTGTATTTTTCCGATTCTGTTTTCCTTCACCCAGATCTCACATTCCATAATTTATTATCATGTGGTTTATTGTTCTGTTTTCAATTCGTAGTGTTCTTTGCAAAGTGAACCTTTGTAATCGGAAAAAAAAATTTTTATTAAACCTCCCTCCCAAAATTTTTTGGTTGCGTTTTAAGATACATGGATTTCAAAAATCGAATCAGTCCGTTGTCCGTCCTTCCGCCGTTTTATTTGTGCAATGAAAATCAGCGTGAAGTTTTAGACTTCGTAAGCTTATTTATCACGCTAGTTGATTGAGCAAAGACGAGCTCGACGTGTTCCAGGTTTACCTTGAAGACACATCCGTCCGACTTGTCTAGGCGATCATTCGAGTAAGTTCTAGCTCAACTATGTTAGTAGTAATATTGGTGTATGTAGATATAAAGGTGGGTAGGATAATATAAAGATTATATGCACTTTGTGTAGAAACTCACTAAAATAATACATGTTGGTATCTTAAAAGTTTAATGTTTGTATCATGAAAAAGGTAGATATGATTAGAATGCAATTATTTTATCCGTTTTTCGGCAACCTTTATCCTCCGATTTGTTGACTAGTTGTTTTTTGGCACTCGATAAATGGACTGCTTCGAGTGAAAATAGGATGTATATAAATACATTTAGTATATTTTAATATAATTATATATTTAATTCATATTTTTAATAATATATTTATTATATTAATTCAGTATAAATTTTAATATAAAAAATATGAACTGAACACGCTTATCACTGAAACCTTCCTCGGGTTTATACATTTACGGGCAAAGTGTCGAAGACGTGGTAACGAGGACGTACTAAGACTCGATCTTGCGTTGCCAATCAAGCGGTCTCCTACTCACGTCGTCCACTTCTACTAATTCGTCAGCTGTCAGGTGTTTCCAGATCAGCTGATCATGGCTCACGGGCACCGTGTAAACTAAAAACGTGGTAACCAGGAACTCTCTATTGTATTAGCATCCCTTGATATGAAGTTGTTGATTTGTGTACCTGCTCTATTTTAGTACCCTTGTTTGCAACCTTTGATGTATTTACTGATCAGTTGGTTGCTGAATAGTGTGATATTCACGCTGTAATTCACCTCTGAGTAAGCTGATTTACCTTTAGTATACTTGTTTCTTGATGCAGTATTTTTGCGTTTACACTTTTATTTATTATCTTTTATGAGTTCGCCGTTTTTCTAAAGGTTGAGCTGTTCTATTGTATATTGTAGGCCCTGAAGAAGATAATAAATTCATCAAAAGCTTGGTGAAATAGGAGGAATAATTTGTTTGGTCCCATTCCTGATAATTCCACGACAGATTGCTGCGTTTGGGTCGATAATCATTTATTCTATATACCAATTTACTCCCCGAATTTGAACGAAATCGGTGCAATAAAAAATAAGAAATCGACGTTATTAGGAATTAATATGTGCGCATGTGTAGAGGCTATTGTTTATGCGACGGCAATGCAAGTTACTTAAAGGGGACCTTTCCTTGTTCTATTGTGATGTTTCCAAAGTAGAACAGGTACGATCTTTTAAGAACATCATGAAAAGTTCCGTCGGAACAATTTGTACCGTTTGAGTCTATTGGGTCTCGTCTACCTCCCACTTCTACTTGAATTGCTTGTTGTCTCTTGGCTCAACTTGGGTGTCTTCTGTTTCGAAAAGTGGAAGGAAGACTCACGAAAATTCGGAGGAACAACTTCATCTAAAGTTTGTTTTACGGCCACTAGATCGTTGTTGACCCCCTGTGACCTTTGGAAGCTTGGGGGTCCTTCTATAAATACATATCCGGGAGTTGGGATCCGATCTTTTTGTGAGACTGAGCAGGAGAATGGATATTACGCGTAACAGTGCAATTTGTTTCCAACAGAGTTCTGATCTAATATATACATATACATATCAGTACTCGAGATTTGAGCCACCCGTTAAGCGCATTTTCTTTCAAGTAGATAGTTGTTTCTCAAGGTTTACCGAAAACGGAATGGGGGGGGGGGGGGGTTCAACGCTTGAACGGAGCAGTGATTCGTTTCAGCTGATTCAGGCGGTTCTGCAAATGAAAATCATATTATACCTGTCTCACAGAGGCTCCGATTTCAGCTTTGTAGGATAAATTGTATAGAAATGAGTGTTAAGAGCTCACTCAGATGGTTGGGATGGTTCGGTAAGAGAAAATCATATTTTACCCATCTCACAGAGGATCCCTACCCAAATTCAGCTTCATAGGATAAATTGCACGAAAATTAGTGTTAAGAGCTCACTCAGATGATTGAGGTGGTTTGGTAAGAGAAAATCATATTCTACCTATCTCACAGAGGCCCGGTTTCAGCTTCGTAGGATTAATTGCATAGAAATGAGCGTTAAGAGCTTACTCAGCTGGGTGGAGTGGTTCGGCAAGAGAGTCTACTAAATTATGAACATCTAGCGAGTGAGCAGTGATGGCGGCTTTGATAAACTTATATCGTATTTTGTATTTAATTTCTTACATTTTTTGAATCATCATGTATGTCGAGTGGACTTTATAGTCTATATTCTCGTGAAGTAACGCCTGGAGTTGGTTTAAGTTTCTTCCAACTTCCGCCATGACGTGGTAGATGTTACTAGATCGCAACTCAACCAACCTATTTTTCACTAGATGTTTGCCGTCGTATTTCAATCTAATACGTTGTTATAATGACATTTTTCAACAGTTATGTTTAGCGAAAATAATACTGTAATAATATAAAGTTTCAATTCAACTAAATGGTCGCAGTAATCATGCCTGCCAGCGCGACTATTGGTTGTAGGCAAATGATACCTATCTAGTAATGAACGAGTTTTTATTCGGACTAGGGACTAACTATTATAGGAAATCAGTATCCGAAAACTAAAGAACTTTATCCGTTTATACTGAGAATAAATAACCTGAAAAATAATGGAGAAAAAAATAATTGAAAATTCCTCAGATCTCTGTAGTGCGGTGTAGGTTCTACATAGCCATTGCCCTGGCAGTTTCATCAGCATATTAGACATGTTCTTATTACTATAACTGAGGCAGCTTTACTTGTTTCGTTGAATGAATGAAAGGATAGATATGGTAGTTTGTCGAAGTAAACAAGGCAGGTTAGAGCTCCACCAACAAACGAAACTACTCAGGTACGTACAGCCTACTAAAGTCGCTGTTGGTTGAAAGTAAACTAAGTAGGTCGAAAAACCCTTGAAATTCATTCTTCTGAAGGTTAGACTCCTTAAAGACGGGCTTTGAAAGACGGGCGTTGAAAGACGAGCGTTGAAAGACGGGCGTTAAAAGACGGGCAATGTCAGTGAAGTTATTCCGCGAGTTTTTCAGTTCCCCAAATTTGTGGGACAAAAAAATCTGATTAAGTAGATACCTACTTCAATTTTTGTCTATGGAAGTACATGATGAATAACAAATAATAGTATACGGAAAGTAGGTAGTGTACCTACCTCTCTAGGTACTTACCTTTCAAAAGGCGATACCTACCCACCTAATATTTTCTTCTGGAAGAGCTCTCATGGCACGTCCTTTCACATGACCACTTTCAAAGGACTTGAAAGATTTTTAGTTTTTTAATTGATGCAAAGATCGATTCTAAAAACTGAATAATTCACGAAATTTTCACGGCTGATGTCTGGAACTTCTAGCACTTGTTTGTCAACTGCCCAACACAAATTTCATTGGGATCTCGACCGCACAAACTAATGTTGCATTCACAACTTTTCGGGTTATTGCCGGATTACAACTTGATATAATTCGCATAAAATTTATTACCTGGCATAATAAAATAAACTGAACCAGGAACTAGGTAAATACTGACCGTAGGAAAGCAGGTGTGTAGGTGGTGACTCCTAATAGCGCTTTTTCGTATAGTTTACTCTTAAACATGATAACAAGCTGAAATAACTTCGAAAATTAGGGTTTTAGCCTTGCCTCAATGTAAGGGTGCGCTAGTGTCAAAGCCCACAGAATATCACCTATTGGAACCCTATCTAATAGAAGATTTGTTGTCGTTCTCAAGATACCACAAGTTGGCTGTTGGGCGGTGCTGTCTGCACTTTCGCAGGAAATGAAAGCTATAAATAACGAAGGAAGATGGATCTTCTATGACGAGGGAAAGGGTGGGATTCATTTGATCCATTGATTGATGTCTACAGAACAGCTACGACAGCTGTGGCTAACCTGACGAGACTAAAACCTTCTTGCACATTCAATAGAACTCGAAACACAAGGTGTGAAGCTAGACATGTATACGCAGTATTCATAAGACTAAGGCAATGAAAACATATTTTCATTTCACGATAAGGTAAGACAACTTACGTAGTTTGTTACACTGAACCTACGTGTACTACATCATTTTGCTGAAATTTTATATCACGCTACGACTAAAATACAAAATTTCCACGTGTACTCAAGCGCTCCTGGAAACCTCCGAGTTTTACCCATGAATATTCTGACGCTACTCTCGTCAATCTCCGATTGATCCCCCGTGGACACTTACACGTTTGTAGGGCTACCAAAATTCAAACCTACAGATTAGTAAATCGGCCGCGATAGTTTAGTAATTTTTTTCTCCTGCCTCTCGGGGCAGTCCCTGCCTAAAGATAAAAAATTGGATGAGTTCATGAAACGAGATGGTTACGTACGAATACAGGGCGATCCACAAGATAGTATCCCCCCCCCCCCATCATTAGGTCGACCCTCTGAATCTATGTCTTATAGGCAAGGCTTCGTTTACAAGAGGGGCGCCTATTGGAATTGATCCAGGGGGTGTGACATAACCCACCCCCACTTTTGTTAACCGGTTTTTCGTACGTCATTCTGTCGTAAAAAAAAACGGCCTTCCTTCGAAGATAATGCCGTTTCTAGCTCCCATAACTATTATACTAAAGGTGTAGAAAGGAAAAAACGAAAATAAAATTGTGACTTTTGTCCACCTAGATTGGCTAAAGTTACCACTGTGGGCCGTGATGTCACTGTGGAAATGAATTTCAAGAGACGTTTCACTAGATCTTAATGGTTTTCAGAAACCCATCATTCAGCACCTTACTGAAAAGCTCTCGCTCAGATCTTTCTATCAAGAAAATAAAAATCAACCATGCAAATTTCCAATTATAATGGCTTTTGACAGTTAACAGTAGGCATAGTTAGTTTTTGCTACCGTTCATGACCTAACCATTGAAATCCATCTGATATTAGAACATTTTATTCCGTGGAAATAGACAACGTTTTTCATTAGCTTCCGCTGTCTCCACTGGTATTGTTAGCTATTTTCGGAACTATCCCCATCAGCAGAAATTCGTAGAGTGCACCGGAGATGAAAGAAACTGTAGGCCTGATGTTGAGGCGATGTCCCCATTGCCCGCCGAAGCAGAAATCGCTAGAGCTTCAGATGTCGTGTCTGAGCCGGCGAGAGGACCACTCCAATAACCCCCTAACCCCCGGCCAGTCACGCGCGGAGGAATGCCCATTCGGCTATCACTAGCCTCATCTCTTTCCTACCGCATTTCTCCTCTTTTCCACTCTTCGGATGTTGAGTGAGGGTAGCCGGGCTACGGTTATTCCAATGGAGCTACACACGAACAGTAACGCTCTTTCTGAAAGAGAAAATTCGCTTGACCCCATCTTTCATAATCTTTATATTAATAAAACAGAAGCTTTGTAGGTATACGTACCTAATCGACCCAACTTGTGGCCCTTACCGGATTTCGTTTTCTTATTGACACGGATACATCTCGTGGAATGGTAAAGCCTACAATAGGCATGATTGCAGGACCTTGGAATGAAGAAGTAAGTTCAGATTGTGCATGATTTTAAAGAAGAATAAGACACTAGTTTTTTTCAAGGCATTCAAGGCAATAGCTCAGCCTCAATAGTTTTCAATATTAACGACTAATCTATTGACTAGGTAGATGTCTTTTAGCGAATTTTCAAAGAAAAAAATGAGCAATTTAAATGGCTTCGAAATTTAAAAAGTGTGAGGAAGGGGGCAGGGACTCCCTACAAATCCATTTCATACATTAAAAACACATTCCTAGATTTTAACGTCGTATACATACTCGTATATTGTTAATGAACACTCCCCCCCCCCTCGCCCCCTAAATATGTATTTCCAGACGATGACTCCCTTAAAATACGACGTAAAAAATTTGGTTTAACGCAGAAAAATCCGTCTTATCAAAACACAGGTCGAGTTTGTTAGCCAGCCCGATCGCTCCAGAATTTCAGGTTCAAATTTACAATTTAGTGACCCAAAAAATACTAAAAAATAGGTTTTTTTGACGATAGAGCATGTGGGGTGTCACAGTTGAAGTATTTCTCAGCGCCGAGTCGATTCCAACCACTCCTAGACCTCTAAGATTCATAATAAGTGGGAAAAATTGGTTTTTTTGTGAAAAATGCCCATAATTGACTGAAATTTGACAATAGGGCATGCAGGGTGTCACATTCAAGGTATTTTTATTAGCCCTGAGTCAATTAAGACCACTTCCAGATCTCTAAGATACATAACTGAGTGAGAAAAATCGATTTTTAGGTTAAAAATGCCCATAATTGACCAAGTTTTTGAGTTCGGCTGCGTGACAAACCATTTTTTTTTTTCTTTTTTTTTTTTCATTTTTCCCATCTTCTTCTCATTTTATATTTGTCCGATTTATATATTATTTATTTCGTCATTCTTTTTTTCAGGAGGGGCTTGATGAATAGAGATATTTTCAATCTATTTTCACAAATCTTTCTTTTTTAGGCACAAAAGCCGTTTACACTTCATGATTTATTCGCTACTGTCACAATATATACAAACCAAACATATAAAGTGTTACTATGAGGTTCTTTATGTAGGGTGCCTAACATACATCTAGTTTGTTTATTGTCATGTTTTACCTACTATTAGTTTCAGGCAGCTGTCCCCATTCATTCTTGCAGTGGGCTTGAAGATTGATGACTTCCAACATTTTTCACATCAACTAACGTTTCAATCAGCTAGCCCAATATTCAATGATTAGTGACCATTCCCAGACCTCTTTAGAACCGCTCTCTTGGCAGGGAAGGGAGAAATAGAGTGAAAGTTGGGCAAAAGGATCAATACGAGCCAGTCACTCTGCTGACAGAGTGACGAATTGAGGGAACTTCTACACTCCTACAGCAACGCGGACAGGGAAGGCCGTCTTTCGAGAGAAGAAAAGTGATTAGATCCCGTCCACGTATTTGTTGACGTGGTTCTTTCAAAGGATGAGAAAAAGTAAGGCAACGAGAACAAGACAGTAGCCTCAACGGTTTCGGTAATGCGATTCACGGCATCAATCAAAACTATTCACAATAAACATATATATTTTTTGCTTCCGGGTCTGCCTATAGGTAGCGGAAGCATTGCTTTCACTTTCAGGAGAAAATAAAATATCCAATATCAAATATCAAAATCAATTTCCTCTCGTTTTTAACTTCGATCGTTTTGAACAACAACGAATGTGCTGAAAAATTGTGCTGAAAAAATCACTAAAAAATGTTAAACACGGCTAAAATTTATGTACAAAATGGTGGTGCATACCTACTCGTATTTCAACCATTTCTATCATTTCTACGTTTGGCTATAAGTTGCAAGTGACTCCTGGCTAAAACCTACTACGGGAGTTCACTCGTCCTGTTGTCAGACCTTAAGGATCATTGTGCTGTTGTGATCCTAATTACAGTAGCTGAGATAGTAGCGAGGTCGCCTGCATCGAGATGGAACATGGGTTTCCGGGTTGAAAGGTTTCTCACATTTCTGCACAACCGTAACAGCAGCAGTGCTGGGGTAGTTTCGACGTTTTTGGGAGCTAGCTATAATGGGCCCTTAATGGCCTTATCACCCCACTAGTTATGAACCCTCGAACCCTCCTTTGCTGCGGTTTATTGAGCTGATGGGCCATTGGTTCACGGGACAATTTTATACCCGCCCTATTTCGAGCTGAAAACGACCTTTCTCATGAAAATCTTTTGATTTCATTATTAGGTATCTCGGATATTGTGTGAACAAGGAAAAATGCATGGAAACGAGTAGGTCATATTATTTTATCCTCTTAAAATAAGCATCTGTCAATTTCATCAAAAAAGGACGTTATTAAAGTATGACCATATTACACCGTGGCCGTATTTCCCAAGCTAGTTTTTGAAAATCACTATTTTGACCACTTTGAACATCTTAATTCAAAAGAGACTTTCTCGAACGATCAAGTTTGTCCCCCACCCCGGCAACTACTTGGAACCGATCCCTACTAGAAGAACTGTGAGTTTTTCAATTCTGTTCAACGCGGAGCAGCTCATGAGTCACAAATGAAAACTATACACTTCATTCTGATCTACATATCCAACTAATCTGCATTTTTACTAAGGGATTGACTACTTGATGTTATGTATTTCTGAGATGCGAGCTTGCGAGCATCCAGACCACCAAACTATACACTTCATTCTGACCTACATGTCCACTAATCTGCATTTTTACTAAGGGATTGACTACTGCTCTCAACGAAACAGGGAACGGTTCCAAGTAGTTGCCGGGGTGGGGGACAAACTTGATCGTTCGAGAGGGTCTCGTTTAATTCAATCTTAAACTGGTATATTTTGGTAGCTCAGATCCCTAAGTGTTCATATAAGCAAATGAAAAGCAAAAACTGTGAAAAATGAATTCACTATTGAAGTTTTAGCTTCGGGTGGCCTTATTCACCAACTTTCCCACATAGGAATAATGTAATCTGTATATATACAGATGGGCGAGCAAAGAGTGGAATTCCCTTCTTCTGCCTTTCGTTGAGTTGCTAGGCCGAGCCAAACATTCAGCGATTCCACCAGAATCAAAATACAACTGGAGTAATAAACCATGGGACATATCACAATAGTAATTCTCATTCGCTAAACTGAACTCATAGGCTCTTAGGACCACTCATTTCTAGTCATTCAATGGAACCCACGCTGTTTGTTCCAAGCATTTTCGGCTGATCAACAGTGCGCGTCAGGGTTAAGCTAATTCGCCCAGACAAAAGAACACGAGTGAGTGACATTGTTTGCGTCCACTCCTGTTTGCGGTTGGGCGGAAAAAACAAACATTCTTTGTCCGTTCACCTACCTGACAATGCCAAAACCGTCAGGGGTGTTTGAATATCAATCAATAGCTTTGGCCCATCGAAGCGGTTAGGAACCAAAATACGTAGATGACTGTTTGTTGTTCTCTTGGAGTCGCAAGTGTCCAACCGACCGCAAAAATAGTCCCTTTGGTAGTTGGACGTTCTCGTGCTCCAGCTCTTGTCGGTATTTCCGTCGCTTCCTGATATATATATATATACCTATACCTATATATATATATATATATATATATATATGCTCAACTCAATGGGGGCTATAGGACAGGCCAGATTTTCAAACGCTAACGAAGGTCAATCAAACCGCAACCTTTATAACGCGACTTCACGGTCGATAGTTCATTACACCGATGCTGTTCACATCGGTGTCAAACGCATGATTGAACTGATTGATCTCTAACTGAAGTCTCTTCATTTGATCGTTCATGAATAGTTTTGCTGCGGTGGTATATAAATGACTGCTATAATAATATTAATAACCTTTATGCATCGCAATCTGCCTTACCTGTCTGGGTTGGTGATTGGACCCAGATTACTGACTCCGTAATGTTTAGTTTCTTTTGGTTTATTTCATTAATGATGAACCTTTATGTTCAAAATTTTAGCAATTCGTCTCTCTTAACCCCCTCAAAATGTCAAGGCAATAGCATCAGAAATATCAATTTTAATTTATGGTGACGCCATGTCACCACCATTTTGTGCCGTGGTGCCACCAAAAACTATACCTACAGCTAATTCTGGATGTGTAGAGTCAACCTAACAAATTCCAACTTGTTAGGATAGTGCCGCACAGCGCGCCAAGAATTAGGTAGGAGAGAACAAAATTCTGTTCTTGATAAATTTTCATAAGAAATTTGATTCTGATTACGAATGAACCACATAACTAGGGGTTCGGAATGAGTATACATCGAATAAAATGCAAAATTCGCATAACAAATAAAGTTGTTGTAACTTCCTTATCTAATAATTTGCAAACCATTGGAAATTGATTGTAAAAATGCATTTTAGCTAAGTAAAAATGGAATAGAAAAATTAATCAATCGATATACCGTTACAGTTCAGTGCATACACAACACCTTATATGCAAGATGTTCGGGTTAAGGCAAACGGAACTTCAAGTATCAATTTCAGTGCTCATGTCTGATCGAAAGTTCTCCATAGAGATTTTTTTTAACGCTTTGTTTTCGGGTTGCTTAATTTTTAAGATTATTTTCGTGTTTTGCACCTTATGAAATTAACACGGCCATAACGTCAGTGAGAGTCACTGGCAACTAAAAAAAAGGGTAGTTGGAAAGAACATTCAATTTTCTATCTATATCATGGCAAACCAATATTTTTTTATCTGACCAAATTCGTTGAAATGAGGTGAAAATACAAATTTTGAAAATTTCTCAGAATTTGACAATATTCCGTTTTTTTTCTCTCTCAGTACACACTTTTTAAGGAGGGTATCCCACGGGGAAAACTTTTTTGAAATCCCATCTTTCTGACAGTAAACTCAATTTTACTTTTACTTTGCGAATTATGCTTTAATTTGAATAACATGGTTTTTTCATTAAAAACAATGGTTTCCGCGACAAATTACGCTCTATGAAAAAACGAATTTGGTTTCTACGTATTTTTTCTCGCTGAGTCGAATGGTAACACTTGCGGATCTCTGGAACTCCGTTATAACATAGTTTTACACTTCAGCTTTAACTAACTAGCTATACCCTTTAAAAGAAAAAGAAAGAAAGAAAAAAAAAAAAAAAACGTGAAATTGAGCATAAAATAAATTACAAATTCGTGAGCTAAAGTTTAAAACTCGGTTATAACGGAGTTGGGGTGATCTGCGAATGTTACCATTCGATTCAGTGAAAAAATACAAAGAAACCCGCCCCAAACTTGTAGTTTCGTATAGGGTCATTTTTCATTTAAGCTCGATTTCATTGAAAAATCTGAAGCATAATTTTCTTCCCCAATAAGCAAAGTGATAATAAAATTGACTATCACTGTTGGAAAGCTAAATTTGTAGTAAATGTTTCCCCGTGGAGTCATTTTCCAAATGTAATGAGAGCATAAAGACAATCGGAATAAGTCAACTTCTAAGACATTTTCAACGTTTGTTTTTTAGCCTCTTTTTTCACGAATTAAGTCAGCTAAAAAAATATTGGTTAGGCATCAGATAGAAAGAAAATTTACCGCTCTCGCCGATGATGCCCTTATTATTTACCTTACAGTGACTCTAAGGGGAGTTATGACCATAATAATGACGGAACGTACTAAACACGAAAATAATCTTTGAAATTCAATTACCTACTCGAAAACTAAGCGTTTAAAAATCCTTGAAGTTTGAAGATCCCTGAAGTTTTTTTGCCTTAACCTGAACACGCTGTATAAAATGTATCGCAAAAGTAGATTACCAAATCGTTAATTAGTAGGAAATCGTGAATAACAGAGATAAGCAAATTAATCCCTATCCGAAATTAATCTACTATACATAAATAATGTGATAATAGGTATTTCACTAATTTCATCGATTTTCATATATCACAGCAACGAAACATAAGAAACTGTAAACTGTAAAGATCATTCCTTAGCGACCAAGCACGCTTTGTTTATCCTTGACATAGTTGAAGCTGTTTTCCTTGAAAATTTTATTTTCGAGTTTTGTGTCAAAGCAAAGACAAGAAAATGTCATTAGAAAATTTTTACAAAACGGAAGTTAGTGAAAAACGTTGTCTATTTCCACGAAAAATAAAGACTTACAATGTTAAATCGATTTCGACGGTTAGGCCATCATCAGTAACAAACAATAACTGAAGACACATTAGAAAGGACACAGCTTTTATTGTGACGGGTGAAGGGAGATTGAATCCCTGAATTGGCCAAGAGAAAGGAAAGGGGCAGGAAATACAACCAATAAAGTGCAAAGTGACAGGGGATTATAGCTAATTAGATGAAGTGAAAGGGGGAAAAATAACTAAATATGGTTTCAACATTATGAAGGGATAATTCCGAGCTTTATAGAAATGGACCAATCAGTGGTGAAATATATTGAGGTATATCCTCATTTAAACATTTACTAGATCTGCCACTTTTGATCATTTCGAATGGTTCAAGTACATTCAACATACCTCCCTTTAGGCAAAAATGAAGAAATTTAACAAGCTGTCTATCTGTCAAATCAAAATTGTTACTATGATTGGATTCCTTAAGATGTTTCCCAATTGTAGACTTACCTACCCTTATTTTCCCTAAAATCCTCCTGATGCTCGTCTATTCTTTCCCTGAATTTCCTACCAGTTAGAACGCAATATTCGTAGCTACAAGAACATTTTAGTTTATAAACCCCACTTTAATAGTGAACATTGATCTTGTCCTTAACGGATCTTAATAATGCTTTAAGACTATTTTTAGTTCTTAACCTACTTTGTAACCTCTCGATGATAGAATTTTGCCGATTTTATCCGAAATTTTCCCATAATAAGGTATACTTATCCATTGCTTTTCTTCTAAATTTACATCTTCCCTAGCCAGATTGGAAACTTTTCCCCTACTCTTTTTCCTAAGAACCTTATCCCATATGGTATCAACGAGATCTCCTCCATATCCATTATTAGCCGCTATGCTTTTGATAATGGATTTTTCTTTTGATAAATTTTGTCCACTCATTGGAATAGCTAGTGCTCGGTTGATCATACTATGGAAGGCTGCATACTTATATAGGCCAGTCATTCTGGCTCAAAAAAGGGGAAATAGGGGTAAGTTTTGATCCAGTCGTAATTTTTGCACCCTTTATGTTTTTTGGGTCGCTGAACACGAATATGAGGTTTGCTGACAGAAATTTTTCCCGGAACATTTTTTTTTTTTTGCAATTTTAGTCAAGATTTTGGCATTTTTTCCGGTTTTTTGCCCATATCTTGGAAAGTATGCGTTTTTTCGCAAATGTCATTATGTTCAAAATTAAAGTAGACAAAATTCCATAGATGTTTTACCTCGGACGATTTTTCCTACGACTAACCGTTTGGCCGCTATAGCGCGCCGCAAAACGGGCAAAAAGGAGGATCTAGCCCCCGCCCGGTATGTCCCATGATACCAGCGCTTCCTAGCGTTTATAATGAGAAACTTCTACCTCCCGCTCCGCATTTCCTACTGAATGGTGAAGTACTGTGATTGTCTCGTGAAACAGTAGATGTGTCGTAGCTTAAAGTTTATGATAACGGCCTCGTGAGAAGAAAGTCGTGGGTTCAAATCATGTTGACTGGTCACATTATTTTTTGCTCGTACAACTCCCGAAATATGCTTCTAAAACGTCATTCTGACCTGCGACTGGTCATATTATTTTTTGCTCGTACAACTCCCGAAATATGCTTCTAAAACGTCATTCTGACCTGCATGTCCAACTAATCTGAATTTTCACTTAGGGATTGACTACTTGATGTTTTGTATTTTTGAGATGCGAGCTTGCGAGCATCCAGATCACCAAACTGCAGGGCCGCCACATCTCCAAGTCGGGCCCGGGACCAGATTCTGGCCACGGGCCTCTCCCCCCCCCCCCCTTTTTTTTTTTTTTTTTTTTTTTTTTTTTGTCACGCCACTTTTACTAGAGATGGCTATGATAATAAATTGTTGGAAAAAAAAAAAAAAAAAACTATTAAACCTTCTCTAACCAAACGAAAAATCATTTATACTTCCTACCAAGGTTCAGTGTTCGAATAAGAACACTTGAGGGGCTGAACTCTTACTACTTCTACGTTTTATTCAATATTTAATCAAAATTAAAGTGTAACTTAAGAGTTGAAAATTCAAGTATTCCTACTCTACTAATTACCATGCAATTACAAAACCATAAAAATGCCATAAATTACCTTGAAACAAAAATTCTATATCCAATCAGTAATAGGATTCTTATTTTAACTACTTTAAATACAATATTGTTTGTGAATAGAGGGTGTATTCAGATAAGTTCCAATTTACTCATTCCTCAAATGGACGATTGTGGCAGAAATTATGATTGGCTAAATTTCATATAATCATTAACCAACACATACAATTGACTTTATTTTAATGTTATGGACGGATTAAAAAGGAAAGTATCTGTATACAAGATGGCTGAAGGAATTAATTGAAACAATGATTATGTTTGAAAGAATACATTTATTAATTTTTGAGAAAATCTACAAAAATATACCTAATTGTTTTGTTACAGTTTATCTACTTGTAATGGAGCTATGCAGTAAAGAATTAGATTTATGACAACAAAAGATACAAGAATTATTCAGTGAAAAACTATCAAAAATATAAATTAGTAAAATGAGAAATTTGTTTTGTTGAGCTATAACAGCATTCTGTAATTGTAATTATAATTGTGGAAAACTTTTTAAATATAGAAAACTGTAATAGGCTATAATTTCATGTTTTATAAAATGAAACACTTTAAAACTAATAAAGTGAAGTGAAGAAAAGTGTATTTGCATTTGAAAAATACAAGACAAAACGCTTAACTTTCGTGCCTTTTTAAGTGAAAATTCTATAACCTAAGAAAAGTCAAGTTTGGATGCTAACTTGTGCTTAATGCTGAGAATGGCAAGGGAATTCAACCTTTCTTAGCCCATGGATGCTCTCTCCCAAGTCTTCAGTCGAGTGCCTACTGGTAAAGACGGTAAAGGGTAAAAGTAATATTTTGGGCCATCGCAATCATCGCAACTGTTTAAGAGTCTGGTGTAGTAAATCAAATGTAATCTGATCAGGGCCCGTCAAGTGTAATACACCCTGTTTTATGTAGGCCTAAAAATTCTAAAATTCTTTATTTACTAAACACAGGACCGGACCGGGCCCGGGGCAACAGTACCCACTTGCCCCCCCCCCCATGTGGCGGCCCTGCCAAACTGTACACTTTATTCTGACCTACATGTCCACTAATCTTCATTTTTACTAAGGGATTGACTGGTACAAGATGACACAGTAGAGACAGAAGGAGTGATACTCGAGAAGAAAGCGCTAGGAAGCGCTGGTATCATGGGACATACCGGGCGGGGCTAGATCCTCCTTTTTCCCGTTTTGCAGCGCGCTCTAGCGGCCAAACGGTTAGTCGTAGGAAAAATCGTCCGAGGTGAAACATCTAGGGAGTTTTGTCTACTTTAATTTGGAACATAATGACATTTGCGAAAAAACGCATGCTTTCCATAATATGGGCAGAAAACCGGGAAAAATTCCAAAATCTTGACTAAAATTCCAAAAAAGCAAATGTTACGGGAAAATTTTATGTCAGCAAACCTCATATTCGTGTTCAACGACCCAAAAAACATGAAGGGTGCAAAAATTACGACTGGATCAAAACACCCCTATTTCCCCTTTTTTGAGCCAGGATGACTGGCCTATCAGGCAACTCAGAAAGACATTTCAGTGGCAGGGGAGCGCTTTCTTGTGCTTGTATATGGTTACACGGGGAGAGCAGAACCATCTCTGAACCAGCTGAGGTTAACCCACTACAAGAGGGCAGCTTTCAGGGCCTCCTCACACATAGCTGCTCTGCCTCCCTCGGCAGCTGCTGCTACTCATACTCAGCACAGTTTCCGGGTGTACCACCAGGTCCAGCAATAGATGGGGGTTGAGAAACAACCTGAAGAGTGCGGTTGAAGGAGAGCCAACAATGGTCTAGAACCCATCACGTCCCTCCAAGCCCCTGCTCCCCCCGAACTGCTGCGTATGGTGACGTGCAGATGCACAAAGACGTGTGAAAGATCGTGTGGCTGCAAAAAAGCAGGCCTCAGTTGCACAAATCTATGCATAAACTGCGAGGGGTCATGCACCAACATCCCAATTGAGGATTATGAGGAGGAATTAACTGCAGACTTCCTTCAAGAAGAACTTGGGGTCGATTTTACTGAAGCAGCAACCACAGATGGTCAAACCCAGGAAGCTGCCATGGTTGAAGGTAGGTAACACTTCCATTTCCAACATTGATGGAGCAATGATGAACGTGTCACTAACCCACTAATGAATTGCTCCTTTTCTCATTTTTACAGATTCTCTTCCACCCATCAAAAAGAGGCGAAAATTAAGGAAATGTGAATAAGCGCAGGGGACAAGCACTTCTGCTACACACAAGGGTAAGAAGACTAAATTAATGCAAGTTACTACTTTCCACATCCATCCATTGAATAATAAACCTCCAATAATACAATTCGATCTGCTTTATCTGTTCCAGATGAATAATTGAAGAGTACTCCATCACTTTTTCTTTAAAAATATTGTTACTTACATCATTATGTATTACTTTTTTATTTTCTGCGTCATTTTATCAAGTTAGTGAGTTAAGTTTTATAATAATACAATTTTTCATGTTTATAACTGTTTTTTAATTAATTTTGCACCATTCCACTGTGTGTATACGTTAATGTCTTCTCTATTTTCTGTTTACTGCGCTATTACTTGGAGAACGTCCTCCCCTACATTTTCGGGGACGGGACCTTCGAGTTCCGTGGACCCGCGGCAGGGGAGGCATTTATATATATCTACAGAGTATATCATGCTTGGTTCAGTGTACTTGGATAATTTAGACATCACTGGCCACCACTAGTATCGAAACACGGGTCGCAAATCGTGGTTTTTCCATTATCTGGCAATTTTGCCCGTTTTTCAGCGCGCTCTAGCGGCCAAACAGTTAGTCGTAGGTAAAATCGTCTGGAGTGAAACATCTAGGTAATTCTTCCTACTTTAATTTTGAACATGGGGACTTTTGCGAAAAAACGAACACTTTCCAATATATGGGCAAAATACCGAGAAAAAAAAAAGCCAAAATCTTGACTAAAATTGCAAAAAAACAAATGTTCCGGGCAAAATTTTTGTCAGCAAAGCAAAAATTACGACTGGATCAAAACTTACCCCTATTTATGCCAGAATGACTGGACTAATAGACTAAAGGGTGATTTGTTATAGGGTGATAGTTTTTCACTAACTTCAGTTTTGAAATGGGTTTCCAAAACTTCGTCGCGAGTGATTTAGTTCCTATGAGTTTTTACATCCGAACTGTTTCAGTGAATTTTTCCATCATTTTCAGGTGCGTCATTTTAGGCATACACGGCCGATTTCAAGTGCATATGATCAGATCCCTCGTAATAATGAAAGCGTAAGGTTGGTTTAGAAAGATTGTAATACAGAATTCACGTCCAACTCGGTACCAAAGATTTCTTAGGGCCCTCGATGAAAATAGTGATGCGCATGACAACCTGTTAGTTGAAAATAAGGATTATTTTACTGTTAACTGAAATAAAAATTATATGCCTTCGGAGGTCTTATGGTGTTAAAAGTACTTAAAGCAGGGAAAAGAAAACTTATTTAGGGTTGGTCGGCTTCAGGTTTTCACCGTTGGGTTTCGGAGGGTGAGAATGAGCAGCTTCTCTTTTTAGTATAGTTTAATTATCAGCTTAGCGCTTTCGCCCATAGGGCCTCGTCAGAGCTGTAAATGTCAATACACCCCAAGTACAGGTTTTTATTATTATAATATTATTGTATTAGGTCACCTAATATAATGTTGTAATGCAGATTTGTAGTTTGAATAAATTATTATTATTATAGTTCCTATGTAGTTAGTCTCATTTCTTGCAGTATTAATATAAGGATACAGCACACTCTACAGATATTTTTCTTTCATTACATTTATACATCTAAACATAGTATTTATAATTACCTTTTTTATGAGTTAAAACGATCAGCAGCAATAATCATTTTAACTCATAAAAAAGGTAAGTATAAATACTATGTTTAGATGTATAAATGTAATGAAAGAAAAATATCTGTGGAGTGTGCTGTATCCTTATATTAATACTGCAAGAAATGAGACTAACTACATAGGAACTATAATAATAATAATGTATTCAAACTGCAAATCTGCATTACAACATTAAATTAGGTGACCTAATACAATAATATTATAATAATACAAACCTGTACTTGGGGTGTATTGACATTTACAGCTCTGACGAGGCCCTATGGGCGAAAGCGCTAAGCTGATAATTAAACTATACTAAAAAGAGAAGCTGCTCATTCTCACCCTCCGAAACCCAACGGTGAAAAAGAAAATTAAAAGACGAAGAGAAGAAATATTAAGCCCAAATAATCTCAGAATCCCCTAAATACTTATAATGGAAGTTTTTTATATTCCTTCTTGGATGATTGTTGACAATTGATGGCGGATTATTTTTAAACTCTCACGGGGCTTTAAAATCTTATACTGAGGAACTAACTAAAATATTATTTTAGTTTTCCTTTGTTAGATTTAAACACATTATTTATAAATTAGGTTCATTGTTTGAGTTTATTCTTTGCTCTGTAGGTATATTTATTATCGTGCCTAATTAACGTGGGGTGACTTCCTTAAGGAGCGTTACCAATGAACGAAAAACAATTTTGACACGGAAAAGCTAAATAAGACCAAAATAAGCTAATGAGCCCACTCAGCTGATTAGATTGGTTTCTCAGGTTGTAGTATTTATACTCTACCACACCCAAAGACGTCCCGTTCCAAAGTTCAGCATCTCAGTTGAATACGAACAGAATTAGCTTAGAGTTAACTTTGCTGATTAGAGTGATACTTCAAGTTGAAATTATACACTAAGGCACCCAGAGTGGGGGGGGGGGGGTCCCGAATTTCAACAACTAAAGTTGAATATGAAGAAAGTTAGCTATTTATAAAGGTATAGGAGAAGCGGGACCCGCTCGCTCCTCTTGCTCGTCCTATTGCATACCTCATCATATTATATGATTGAAAGGTAATTTTTTTTTTTTTTTCAATACTTCCAAAAAAATAAGCAGTTTAGAATCATTATATGTATATTACCTACATAGCAGTCCCAAAAAGGCTTCAATTAAAATTTCAGCAATCAATTTTCAATTTTACCTAATAAATTCATCACCAAGCGTCCCCTCAATGTAACCAACTCAATATACCCATAGTTAATTAAAACTATTCCCGACAACATTTCTGCATTTAATAAGGCGTTTAAAATATAAATTTTTGAAGACCAATCTTTACGAATAAAAGCTGTTCGGCTCAACCCATCAAAATCGTTTTAATATCGATGAATTTGCTATCGGAAGTTCTTTACGAGTGAGCCCACCCCAACCACATTTGACGTGATGCCCAGTTTTTCTTTAATTACGAAGTTGTTTACCCGGGTGACGTCTTTAGGAAAAGCCGAGTTCTCGGTGAGGGAGTAAGTCTAGAGGATCATAATATAGCCTAAGTTCTATTCTGGAACTTGCCCGTAAATTTACGCCCACCTTCATGAAAATCAATGCAGCCGTTTGGCCTTGATACTAGTACAAACAAACAAACAGATATTGGATTTTATATAATAAAAAATAAAATAAGATAATAATTTATTAATGTAAGTAGATATAGATTTAGATAAAGTCAAACTGATGCCGAATAAAAGGGAAAAAAGAATTTCGAATTCGGTCACTTTGATGTGACAACAAAAATTGTAGTAGAACAAAGTTCAGTGGCCCTTGTCTACAAAACTATTGTTTGGAATCTGTGAAGAATTCATGAAATCTCTTATGAAAAATACAATTACTTAGCCAAGCATTCCTATCATTGTATCGCATCGCCCCGATTCTTCCTGGGAGAATATGGCCAAATATTTCTCTCTCGCTGTTTTTCCGGCTCGCGTATCCCCAGAGAGCTCTCATCTGTCTTCGTTTATCTTATTAAATTCGCTTAAGGGAATTTTCTCCGAGTTTAACAATCCATTAATAATTTCTGCTTCGAAACAGGAAAGAGAGGGATGGAGGATGTTTATATATATATAAAAACACATACCTACCTGTAATATATATATAAACACGAGAAAAAGCATAAATCGCTGGGGTGTAGGGGTTGTGACGAGCCCGTTGTAACGGATATTTACGAGGGAGGATGTCACTGAAGGGTTTGGGATCATTAGTTACGATTAGTTGCGGGTCGTTGGAGCTCTTTTGGTTCCTTGGGAATTCTAGAGAGTTGAAGTGTCCGATTCTTCTGCTGGAGAAATACACTAAATTATCACACAAAGGTTCATATTTTTAGTATTTGATAGCCCTTAAGCATAAATCCTTGAGCTAGAAAATGCGGGACTCTCAGAGGACGTCCTTAGGAGAGTGCTGACACAAAACGTAGTCCAGTGAGTGGTACGAGAGGCAAAGGTGATCCACAAATAATTTTATTCTCTATAACCAATAGGTACGCCTAAAATTATGTGAACAAATTTGTAATTAAAATGAGCTCAAACGTCATCTAAATGTAAATAAAAACTGTAGGAACTTCCCCAAAACGTAAGGTCGGGAAGCTTTGTATTTGCAGAAGAAGTTAAAGAAAACTGTAGTCGTCTAACATCAAAATCGTCTCTTCATTTTCTTCCATTTCGGAGTTTACTGATCTATTTTGGTTCCTTGTCTGTCTCCGACTTCCAAGACGATCCTCTCATTAGCAAGTGCTGTGCAAGCACCAACTTCAAATTCTTGTAACAAGGACAACTTCTTCAGTAGTTCTTAACCGATTTTGATTATGTCATTTTCAATGAATAAATGGTTTACATTTTTATATTATTTGAAATATTTCATTAATCCATACATTTATGTAGTGGATACAAGGGAGCTATGTGCAATACCCAAATTGGCAGACTTTTTTTAGTGATGATATGCTGAAGTTTAAAGAACACAACCTCAAAGAATGTGTTTTATACAATGTTTATACTTTGACTCGCAAAAATGAACGGTATAAATCACTCGCGACAAAGTTTTGGATACCCATTTCAACATAGATAACATAAATTAGTGAAGAACGTTGTCTGTTTCCACGAAAAAATGAAGGGATACAATGTTAAATCGATATCAACAATGCAGACATAACCAGTACCTAACAAACAATAACTATTGTTGATAAACATAAATATATATTAATGTAAATAATAAATTTTTCAAAAACCACGTTCGTAATTAACTTCCGTGGGCCTGATATAGAATGTGCCTGAGTATTGCAATATTCCAAAAAATTGAGAATAAGAATACCTAGATTTGATTCTTCTTGTTATTGGCTAATTTGTTGCTGCAGCTTTATAATTGCTGTAATTGCGTACAATCTGATGTTTCGAGACTTGACAAAACGGTACTCGTATTATTTACATTAGCAACTTTATACCACTGGTTTTCAATATCCAATTTATAATAAGAAGAGGTAGAAATTAAAAATTAATATTCAAAAGTTGAGAATTTTATTCGTTAAAACCTTCGGAATAATCATTTCAGTCCAAACCAAGATGGTCAGAAGAAGAGGAAAAATTAAATATTAATTTTCAGGGGAAAAGTGTCCTTAGGGGTTCCGCATAGTAGTTTTCTATTTGGGGCTTTCAAGTGTAGGCATAGGGTTACCCAGAGAGTGCCAATTCAAGTAAATATAATCAATTTGGGACCTTTACCTACCACCCTGGATGCTGAAGTAGTTTTTTTTCGAAATTTTTCATTTGACTATTTTCCACCCGAAACACATCAGTAGAAACACTGGGGGACGCCCTCCTCTCCCGCTCCAACGTCACCTCCCATGTCATGGACCGAGCCTTCATCGATGCCGCCAAAAACGCGTGACTCAACTGGAAAGCCTCAGTCACCTACTGGGGATATTAAGTGTTTCAATACGTTTTTCTCCTATTGAATTATTCTTCAACTTAACGATTCCTTCAACATCCACTTTCCAGCTCTCTTGAGAATATAAGGTTAGGTTATTATAAATATATTGCAAACTTCCGTATTCTTCCTAGACATTTGTTTTCAGTTGGGGTTCAACTCCAGATGAAAATTTTTTTAGGCCGATTTATGTTAAGGAAGTTGAAGGGAGGAAGGTAAATATACCAGGGTATTTACTTAACCGCAACATATAAGTATTTCTTTCCCCTACTCTTTTTTGGGTAGGGTTGAAAACAAACATAGATAGCCTTTTTTCACCGTAACGTACACAACCTAAGAAACGCGGGTGAACTGCAAAATGCCATATCGGCACCCTCAGTAGAGGAATCAGACCTGCAAAAGGTCACGGGGTTGTTGCAAAGAAGAAAAAAATTCCAACCCTTCCGAACGAGGGGTGAGTTGTTCGGAAGAGCTTTGCCTCTCACCATTCTGTCATATCAGGCCCTAGAAAAGGTGGAACGGGCGTTAGGTGGAGACTGCGCCTCGTATAAAAATAACCGAGAAAAAAACACGGAATTGGCTCAAGGTGAAACTTGTTCGATAGCGCCATTATCCCATCGAATGTGCGGAATGCGAGCTCCTTTTTTTCAGTTCGACGAACACGCCGGGATAACGTAGCTTTTGGAATTGGCTTCAACAGAGAGAAGGGATAGAAGTTTCGAGTGAGAAATGATTGACAGTTACGAATGCTGACGTTCTACTCCAAAGCTCGCTAGAGGGGCTCAATTGGATGCCGTTGAAATATTCGCCTCCGTGGAGATGTTGAAAACGCTGTAAATTATTACACACAGTTTTTTGAGTGAAATGAAAAAATGAGATGAAATCTGTTTATTTCTCTCAAATTGAATGAATGAATGAATTTTTATTTGTATAAGCCCTAAAGGCATAAGAAGGAGTTGCATTACACTACTTAGTAAAATAAATAGGCACTATACTAGTAATAAGTGAAAAAAAAAACATACAAACGGAAAAAACTAATGCCGGTCTTATCGAATAATATACCTATAGTCCACTCATGAGCACTTTACGACGATCTTAAGGACACTACTTTCTAAATACTTCAAAACACAATTGAAAAGAAAATGAACATATGAGAGTAACCCAATTCACAAAGCCCTCATTTACAATCAATCGCCGCTGCCTAACAGCCGTCTGAATAAATGCATTTAGCTTCCTATAATTTCTCTCAAATTATAAATTTCATAGGTAATAGGAAAACTTTATTATAGAAAAAATATTTCGTTACATGGGCAAGTCCGTGGCAGGGAAACAGAGGTTTAAGCCCTTATTGAAATTTCACAAAAATTGAGAGAAATCGCCGGTAAATACACAAATTACGTATTGCTAAATATTGAAAAATGGAAATATGCTAATGAAGTCATAAATGCTAATGCTAATTGTTAATGCTTTGCTAATATGTTTGAGCTTAGCACTAAGTAATTGATGCGATCAAATTATAGTAATTGGTATATCATGTAAGGAAAATGATCGACTCGTAATAAAGTATGACATACCTGAAAAATAGATATCGAAACATTTATCCAAAAATAAAGGCGAAGACGAGAAATCTTATTCAGCACTTATTTTCTCTGATAACTAGGCTGCCCTTGCGGCCCCCTTCCCCCTCCACATACCAGGTCAAGACTAGTTGGGGTGTTTCGGGAACCACTGAATACCCTGGCCTGGGAAAAGGCAATAAAAGTGGGTTCCCGGGCATACAGGAGTGGTAGGTAATGAAATAGCTGGCTCCTTGCAAGAATGGGAGCAACAATCAGCTTCATTGGGACGGGTGTTAGGAATAGCAAGATGTTCGGTAATAACCGCTTGCGTGATTGGATAACGATGGAACACAATCGGCACTTCGAATTCACCCCAGAACAGGAATTCGGAATGCTGGTTATGAACGTACCCTGCCATCGCAGAAGCACAACCGCTGTCAATCTCGCTAAGAGGCTCATTGTGGTGCGCAGATGATGGGAAACATCTGAGCAGGATTGGAGCCTACCCAGGTGACCCACGGTGTAGATTGAGCGTAGACGATGAAGACACGGCCTCCCATCTACTCCTTGCGTGCTCAGTACTGGAAGTTAGATGTTATAGAATCTTTGGGACGCTCGACCTAGAGCAGATTACATCGGTGAACGAAATAATAGGGGGGGATCTTCAGATTGGTGGGATAGACTACAGAACTTATAGTTTGGAAACAGGGGAATGTTCCGCACAATAAACCACGGTTTCGGTGCAGCGGAGGGGTGGAAAAGGACCCTCCTAGGACCCTCTACAACAACAGTAGTAATAATAAAAATGAGAGCTAAGGACGAGTGTCATTGGGAGTTGTGTATAAGAACAGCCACTAGTTAGTGTGTGAACATACTTATTAGTAGGTGGTGATAATTGCAAGGGGTGAAGCGCTGTCGTTCTGCGGATGAGGATTGATTCAGTTAAAACCATCGACGTGGTAGCTGTGCTGCTTGCGTTTTACACTGTCAGTGGCCGAATTTCCATAACTAGATGGAAAAAATCTACGTTTTCAAGAGTTTCCAAAAAGAGTTGATCTTTCAAATGTTGGTGAGAATCTCAAGTTTTCAAAACCAACAACAATTTTTGCAAATTACTCCACCGCACACCACTTTTAACCGCATGATACGTTCTAAGGCAAGTCTGTTTTCAGAACATCAAAACTTGGATCTACTTAAAAATTCAAAATCTTTTATTGGATACCATATTTTTTAACGCATTTTCTTTTAAAAAAGGAAAAAAAAGAGTTATTGTTTTCACTTTGTCCGTTGATATGTATGTATATGTCCTCTTAAAATCGTTTTAAATGCATCTTCCCGACGTCCGATTTTGATGAAATTTGGTATGGATGTAACATGCCAAGGATAAAGATGTATGAGAGGTCATTGATCAGCGGAGAAAACTCCAAAGCCATTTTGTCTCATACTTGACGCAGGAAGCTGAAATTCGAGAAGGAGGCTGGAAGGAAAATGCTGAAGACGACTGAGAGGTCATTGGTCAGCTGATAGATCTCCAAAGCCAATTTGTCTCCTATTCGACGCAGGAAGCTGATATTTGAGAGGGAGGCTCAAGGGAAAATGCTGAAGACGACTGAGAGGGCATCGATCAGCTGAGAGAGCTCCAAAGCCATTTTATCTTCTATTCAACGCAGGAAGCGTCTATTTCACGTGGATCTCCTTGAAAGAAAATGCGCTATCCTGTGACTCGCATCGTGAGCACTGATCTGCTCATTTATAAAACGATTCTTTCTGCAATGATAATTTGAGTTAACCATTTCTTAGTGCACTAAGAGCTCAAATTTCAGAACAGTTTGGATTTCGTTTTGCAACAATCAGAATACAGACAATCATCACTCAAAACCTATTTTTTTCTTCGTAGTTGTTTCAGCTATGCATTCTTAATGACCTTCAATGGTTGTTTTTGCTGAATTTCAATTCGGTGATTTTATAAAATCAAAAACGGTGGTTTCGTTCTACGGAATATGAAACCGTCTTCTACTAACGCATAACCCGTTTTTTTTCTTATGATTTTCGGATTTAGTTCTGCAAAAATATACCAATCCGCTTCAACTCCATAATGATTATGCAACAACCGCCGAGCTGTGGTCTGTGTCATTTGGAAACAGTCAACCGTGACGCTTGGGCCATTTTGATAGTAAAATATAGGGTCACGTGCTTTTAAAGAGTTACACAACAATCGATTTTCACCTCATGATTTCCATAATAATCCAAAACTTTTATTTTTGCTCCAGAAATGAGTTATACTCAAGCCTTAACCACAGAAAACACATCTGTAGCAGACTAGGTTACTTCCAAAGTGAAACTGAGAAACCCAAAATTTCAAACCACGATCCCGGAAACTTGGTAATTTTTAAGATGAGTTAGTCCATTGTTGCACAACGTTATTTATTTAACATGAAAACACAGTACGATAACACTGCCCCCGAAGTCCGAAGCCCGTTTTTCAAGTGGAGGTGATATTTTTGAGGTACAGCACCTGCATTTTGAAAACATCTCTTAAATTGCAGAATAATTTATATTCAATCAAAAGGTGATATTCTTGTTGGAAATTTAACGCAAAAAATCCTATACCACATAGTCCAAAATGCATGCGTGTCTTTTGCCTAAAAACTGCCAAAAACGTGGTTTTCCGCCTATTTTTGACGACTTTTTTACATTTTCAATTCGCTCATACGACCATGCTGCACGAGTGAACCTTTTTTGATTAAGAAATACTGTGACGTAATATCATATTATAATCAAGTTAATTCCAGAGTAGACGGTTTCCAACAATTACATTTGGAATGAAGATTCCAAAGTGACAACTTCTACATATTACAATAGGTAGGTACTGCAAATATTGTTAATTCTCTGCAACTTTTGGCTATTGCTAGTTACTTCAGCGTAATATTATGCTCGAGATGTTAAGCACCTATGAATGGGAGAATGTTAGCCAATTCATTTCCGCAGGCTAGCGATCTGAGCGGTGGAGAGGCCTGATATTGAAAGAATAAAATGTTAAGTGGTACTTCGCAGTTTTTTGTTTCCTTTCTCAGATGCAAAAATGAAAATATTTATACGACGGGGACTCCCAAGGTCGTCTGAGGGGACAAGAGGTAAAAAGTGGAGAGCCCGCTATCTTTCAATTTATAGAGGATCCAATTTCATATCCTGTCTGAGTTTTATAGTTCCTCGAGTCTTTACTACGAGGGCGGAACTACCATCCCGAAAAGGCTGACGTGTGCTGGGTTGGCCAACCACGCGTTCGAACGTAAAAATATCTCGAAAGACGACCACGTTTTCTTATTACCTTATAAAACTGTAACCTGTTAAACTTTTGTTCGTCTTAGATGAAAAATAAATAATATTTTTCTCACTTAACGTTGTTTTCAATGTCGAAATAAGTACGATGATTACGTAGGGGTCATTATTGTTCCCCATTTACGCATGCTTAAAGAATCCTAGACTTTTGCCCTTCATAAACCCCTAGCGAACTCAACATTAGTCTGATTTAGGTCTACCAGACCTCATTCGATTCAGGGTCAAATACTTTCTAAAGTTCGTATCGAGCAAGTTTTTGCTCAGACCGTTTCCCATTAAAGTACAAAGAAAAATGCCGTTTTTGCGAACTTCATGTATAAGATAGCATAATATTCATAAGTTCAGCTGTATGTCAATGGAGAAAGGTATCAGCTAAATGATTCTCAGTAAGAACTTTGGAAAGTAATTAATATTGAGTAAGATGAGCTTTGGCAGACTGAAATCGGACCAATATTAACGCCACTGAGTGATTTTGAAGTGCAAAAATCTAGACGGGGGGGAGGAGGGGACTGGCCCAGGACTAGCCCGATTTTCAATCGTTTTCAATTTTAAGCAGATTTTAAGAGATAATCCAGAGTTTTGGAATCAAATCTTTCTGTTTTTTATGCTTTGTATATATATATATATTTTTTTTTCTACTATAAAAATGTCTGTAGGATGTACGGTTTAGGAATAATTACCTATTAGAGAAAAACTTTAAAATGGGCAAATTAAGCCATCTTTATGAGGCCGCCATTTTGTATTCCGCCAATTTCGAGATGGCAGATTTTCTCACCCAGAACGGACTGAATTTTCAAAATTTTACCTCAAACCTTCCCCTCAGATTACTACCTATATTTGGCCTTGGCTTTTGAACTATATTGGAATTCCATACAAGCAAGAGAGAACTAACGATAAACGGGTTAAGATTAAATTTCGTCAATCAGGTGACATAATATGACTTGATAAATAGATTTCATCCGTATTGGACATTGTATCCATTTAGTTAAGCGTAAATATTGATCTTGCGTAGGCACCAATTTTGTTTGTCGGCCATTATTGTGATTTCAGCTGAAGGTTATTTTACCTCAGGGAGCACTAGTTGAGTAAAAGGGTAGAAAAGCACCCATCACTAAACCACGATGTTTACTTGGCACTGTGTGCCGTCGAGTGTGTATATCACTGTGGAGTCAATAGAGGGGAAATGACAGCAATAGCATCGATACTGTTGACAAGGTAGGAGGGGGCGTGTCAGGGTTATTGCGAGCAATAACAGCCCTCGTGGCGGTCGGCGTCTTTAAATCAACAGCGTGCCCTCACGTTCCGAACGTTTCTAGTTCGACGACAGGCCCAACATACAACATGGCTTTTGGGAGGTTACAAGCTATGAAATTGGTTTACTAACTGTTGCATCCCTCATACCCCTTGTACGAGATATAAATCATCGTTTAAGAACCAATATGCTGTTGGTATAAAAGTAAGTCATATACCATGATCGTTTGAGCAAATTTTAGTAAATTATCGTACTATGTTATGTTCAATTGTTTTAAAAATTCAGTACGTAAATTACGAAGCATTTGTCAACCACCTATTATATATATATATATATATATATATATATATATATATATATATATATATATATATATATATATATATATATATATATATATATATATATATATATATATATATATATGTATGTATATATATATAACATTCGGCTATTCAAGAAATATTTTTGGATTTTTAAGTTTTTTTTTTGCAATTTTGATCTATTTTTTGACAAATATTGATGACATTCAAGTTCATTTTTCGGCATGCATTTCTTCAAATTTTTTTAAATGTTCTAATTCTTGTTAATTAACACTTTTTTCATTAAAAGTGTGCTATAAAAGATAAATTTGACAATTTAAAGGTATTTTCAGGGATTTTTCAAGCACATTTTTTGGAATTCGACCAGTTTAATCTCCGCAAAACATTCTGGCCAACAAACATCCTTTCGTTTGGAAAACCTGTTTTTTTTTTTTTTTTTGGCTAAAGAACGGAATTTTGATGTCAATCCTAGGGAGAGTTATCGTTTGGAAGGATGCATATATATATATATATATATATATATATATATATATATATATATATATATATATATATATATATATATATATAAACGCGGCCCTTCGGGCCTCGCAAGGGGCTCCGCCCCTTGACCCCGCCAGGGGGGCTTCGCCCCCCTGGACCCCCCTAATCTATACTCGGCGCTTCGCGCCTCGCCGGATCTTTTCTCTTTTCTACTGCGTAGAAAACGAGTATAATTTGCTATGCAATTCGTCTCACGAGAAAAAAAAAAAAAAAAAAAAAAAAATCAAGCCTGGCTGGGATTTCAACCCACAACCTTCGTCTCACGAAAAAAAAAAAAATAATAAAAAATAAAAAAAAAAATTCAAGTCTGGCTGGGATTTGAACCCACAACCTTCGTCTCACGAAAAAAAAAAAAAAAAAAAAAAAAAAAAAAAAAAAAAAAAAATCAAGCCTGGCTGGGATTTGAACCCACAACCTTCGTCTCAGAAAAAAAAAAAAAAAAAAAAAGTTCAAGCCTGGCCGGGATACGAACCTACGACCTCTCGCTTCCCATCTCGGAACAAAAAACGTTACACAAAAAAAGTGGACATTCAAAAAAAAATTATTGGGGGTCGGCCTAAGAATTGCATAGCAATTAATATATATTAATATATATTATTTAAAGAGTGCCACTATATATATCTCCGTACGAGAATCTGGCACCCGTTAGAGTACTGTTTGAGGAGCAGGCTGCCAGCAAAGAGGGAAATTTAAGGTGACTTGAAATATTTTCACGTTAAGATAGAAATTCCTCATTTTAAAGGTATTAACATGTATCATGTTTTAGCCCTGGGGTCCTAGCAATTTTTGCGCTTCAATTTTGCGAGTCAATTTTTTTCCGCGCAGAGGGAGAGGGAGAGGGAGAGAGAGAGGGAGGCTTTCCAAGAAGGTGCTATATGATAGGTATCAGGTTTTTGTTAGAAATATTTGAGCAAGAGCTTTCCAAAAAGGTGCTATATGATGGGTATCAGGTGTCTTCACTATAAATGATTCAGACGCTGTAATAGGGAATTTTCATGGTTTCTTTTTAATATTTGTTGGATAGAAAGATCAAAGCGAGAGCTTTCCAAAAAGGTGCTATATGATGGGTATCAGGTTTGTTCACTATCGATGATTCAGAAGCTGTGATGGGGAATTTTTTTTTATTATTTGTTAGAAAGATTTGAGCAAGAGCTTTCCAAAAAGGTGCTATATGATGGGTATCAGGTTTCTTCACTATCGATGATTCAGAAGCTGTAATGGGGAAATTTGTTTTTTATTAGCAAGAAAGATCTGAGCGCGAGCTTTCCAAGAAGGTGCTATATGATGGGTATCAGGTATTAACATGTATCATGTTTTAGCCCTTTGGTCCATGTGTCGTGTTTTTGACGAAAAAAACAGGAAAAAAAAACAAGTTCATAGAATTTCGAATCAATATCGAGGAGAAAACATGATACATGGTTGAAATTTTTGGTTCTAGAACAGAAATAATTTTCTCAACACAGCTGTGATTATAAAACCAATTGCAACTTGGATGGGAACTCTCTCGATATTTGAAATAAATATCTACGTGATTGTTCCACTTTTGAGGTAAAATCGATTTTCGTTTTGCTCTGGAGCTACAGAGGACATGTCTGCATTTTATTTTATTATTTTTTTTAATGGTTGCTTATTAGTTCATAGGTACTTCTAAGGATGTAGGTAACGAGTCAAGGTTGCAATTTCATTAATACTAGTTTTAGCGAATTTTCGTAGAAAATTAAGCTATTGCAATAGCTCCAAAATTTTTAATATACGAATTTTTGCAAAATTTCTTTAATAAAATCCATTTTGAGGTATTCTAAAACGAATCCTAGAGTGTGACGCATTCTCATCTGAGATATGTCATTTCAGACGATTACTCTCTTCAGGGTTGGAATAAAAATACCGCTTTCGCGCCAAACATCAAGCTTTCCAAATGATATCACTTTTTGAGCTCACTAAATGGATCAAATCCAAAAAGTTAACTATAAAGAAAACTCAGTAAAAAAGGCAAAAAATTGTTCAATTTATATATTTATTTTAACTGAATTTTCGGCGGAGACTGAAGGATTGCTTGCAAAGTGGAGCTGAATTGTGTACGAATATTTATTATTACAACCAATATTACAAAATTATAACGTACCTTATTTTTTTATCTTTATTACATTATAATTGTTAATAAACAATTATTGATGTTTTACAAACGATAAAATTTTCGAATGTTTTATGATTCCCACATTAGCCAGACAGGTTTCTAAGGAAACAAGTTTTTGAAAAATTAATTTATTCGGGCAATAATACTATTAGTACTGATTACAAGAAGTGCCATAAAGAAAATATGATCAAATTCCGTTTAAAATTGTGTAGCTATACCAAAGTCATCCTTATTCAGACGAACTACCTTTGGTGTAGAAAGGAGGAGCTGTAAATAAAGCTGGGAGGGGGTAAATGCGAGAATTACGCTAGTACAGCAGTGTAAAAATCCGGAAAAATCTTTTTTATCTGCTAAAAAATGCGCTGAATCCATTTTTCATGGTTCCGAAGACGTCGAGTGGTAGGGGAGGGGGTAATGTCCAACATTTAATCTGAAAATCGTCTCAGAATGATGTTTAAAAAAATCGAAAAATTACTTCTATCATCCGGGAAGTAGTGGCAGATAGTATCTGATGGTTTTGAATATCCCTTGGTACGCGAATGTACCATAATTATTCGCATTGAAATGCGGTTAGTTTTTTGGAAGATTCGAATAACTCAATTCGGTTTTAGGCTGAATTTAGGTCAAACACGTTACATATCGTCGTTTAAGTTGCAACATAGCATATCTCAAAAAATGGGATATTGAGTTATGCATACCGTTGGATTCGTATTTCCGCGCCTGAAATGTTGATAGCAACAGTTCATCCAGCTGACACGTGGCTGCGCGGCAATCGAGGTCTTTGACAACATCGCACATCTAAAAACTGGCGGGAACACCACACATCTCAGGAGTTTCCTCAACGATATCTCAATATCCCATTTTTTGAGATATGCTATGTTGCAACTTAAACGACGATATTTTAGCATTCTTCAAAAAATGTATGAAATCGCTGTTGACTGAAGATAGAGGATACTGCGTGTACTCCAAAATGTTATTCAGCTCGCGATAATCTTTCACGAGACGCCATGAATCTATCATCATATGAATCACTCACTAATATTTGTGTCGAATTGTTAGATACATTCATTTATCCTTATTTTATGCAATAGGTTTACGTTTTTCTAGTTCATTGTGCGCTTCTGACCACGAACCCCGACAATTAGTTTTCTTCATTCTGCTTTATATTCTGCTTCTGTTTTTTCATGTTCCCATTATTTTGTGCTTGTTGTTTTGTAATCACGTCCATTTTTAGAACGTTTTGCATTTTTTGAACAGTTTGCACCATCACATGAGCTGTTCGATCTTGACCTGTTGGTTGGCGTGCTATGTTGGTTATTTCCATACTGACTAAATGGGTACGGGTTACTGAAATATTGCGGCATCATATGCTGGAAATATACATATGGTGGGGGCTTTGGACCATTAGCTCCTAAATAGGGTTGTTGAAATTTCTTCTTATAAAAAAAAAGCAGTAGATCCGATCTTGCTGAAATTCGTAGGCAGGCAGACACGAAACCAAAATTGTTCAGGAAGGTCTAAGACGTAAAACGCAAGTTGAAATTTTGATTTTGGAAGTGAAAAAATGTTCACCTCCCACCAAAAATGAAAACAATGCTTCCGCTACCTTGGAAGTCCTGAAAGCAATACTTTGGTGGACTCGAAGCAAAAAAAAGAAATTATTCCAAGTCCGGTCGAGCACCCTCGTTATAAAAAAAAAAAAAAAAAAAAAAAAAAAAAAAAAAAAAAAAAAAAAAAAAAAGCAGTGGTACCGTTGATCCAATCTTAATGGAACTCGGAGGGTATCTTCGAACCTTTGATCTTCAACTTCCCTTCAAATTTGAGCGTAATCGGACCAGTAGGTCACGAGATGTTTCGAGAATTTCACATTTACACATGCACAGAGACTACCATTGGTCGGCAGGTAATTATATTAATAGGGGACTGTTATGACCTCCCAGAAGTCAACACCATATGTAAACAAGTAGAATGTGAAGAGAATAAAGAAACCAGGAAGAGAAATACAAAGGACGGGGAAAACCCAAGTTAATGGTGCCACTACCTTCCTACCTGCCCCGATGGGCGAGGGACAGGGAAGGAGGGCTTTATAAGGGCTATGCCCACAACACTAAGACTCACTCGTCCTGGGTATCGCTCTTGGTAAACTTCCTTATACCTCCGTGTATTCAATTCAACAACCTTTTCGTTTTACTTAAAAACTCAAAACTTTCAAACTGATGAAATTGGATGGGCTAACGCTCGGGGATCATTTCGTCCAACAGCAAACTAAAACCTTTTCGTTTTACTTAAAAACTCAAAACTTTCAAACTGATGAAATTGGATGGGCTAACGCTCGGGGCCATTTCATCACGTCCAACAGCAAACTAAAATCACTCTACACATCTTTATCTACGTAATTGGATGGGTAAACCTACCCGGGGCCATTACGTGATAAAATACAAAATTTTGTTAGCTCCCATTGACTTATAAAAATTGGATAGGTCACTCGACCCGGGGCCATTTTTATAAGTTATCAAAAACTCACGCACAGAATTCTGAGCGCCCGATTCTCCTACTAACTCGTAAAATTGGATGGGTATCAACCCGGGGCCATTTTACGAACTTAGTAAATAAAAATCTATATAATTCGCTTTACGCGAATTATCAATACAAGCTCCCTTCTTGTTCTATTGTCGTTTATGTATTGGATGGGACACTAAGTCTCGGGGCCATATATGAATAAACAGTAGAACCAAACTTTTATGACTAATAAAAATAAGTACCCTATAGAGGGAATAATTTAATGTTAGGAAAACTACAACCTAACAGGGACCATCTAGGGCCTAACCCTCATAATCCCTGAAAATTTCATCGGAAGGTAATTGTGGAAGTTATCAACGGGTAGGAACCTGCATGACATACCTAACTCAATATCCCTGACTTTTCAGGAGAGGAAAAAAACTCCTTCACTCCCATTCTCTTTGCCAAGGGGGTGGGCTGTATAATGCCTACTCAAGGTGATGGCTGCCTTTGTGGTGGGCAGTATATTATAGGTAGGTATTTTATTAGTTACCTGCCAAGTGGAACGACAGTATAGTATTTGGTTTACCTAAAACTTTGCCAGGGGGGTGGGCTGCATAATGTCAATTCAAGGTGAGGGCTGCCTTTGTGGTGGGCAGTATATTATAGGTAGGTATTTTATTAGTTACCTGCCAAGTGGAGGGACAGTATATTATTTGATTTCAATTAAGTGAATAAATTGAATCAATTAATTATCATAGATGTGTCCAATGAACCAGGACACTTTATGTCCCACAATCCTGGACACATATTCCCAATGAGTCCAGCATAATGAGACACAATCCCTATGTGTCCCAATTTGTAGGACACATCTTAATTTGTGTCCCAGATTATTGCACACATTGTGTCCCGTGAACCAGGACACATTTCCCGTCGTGTCCAATAAACAGGGACACATTTCCCGCCGTGTCCCATCTTCTAGGACACATTATATGCAAGAGGGGTATAAGTCTTCTGCCCCCACCACGCCCTGGAATTTGATTAAAATTCATCAAAATGCGTTCTAGTAGGTAAATTGAGGCGCTGAATCCAAATTTGAAATCCGTTTTTTGCTGGGACGCTTTGTTGAACGGATATCTGAAATTTCATGAATTTCATGAAAATCTCCCCAAAATGCCCTTGGAAAGGTTCTAGAATTCACCAAAATTAGTATCCTTGTATTTTATGATACGGTGAATCCGATTTTGAAATCCGTTTCGCGCTAGGACGCTCATTTTACCGGATTTCCAAAATGTCATTAATTTCATGAAAATCTCTCAGAAATGCCCCTGGAAATTGTTCAAAATTCATCAGAATGTGTTCTAGTAGGTGAATTGAGGCGCTGAATCCAAATTTGAAATCCGTTTTGTTCTACGACGATCCATTCACCGGCAAATGACAAATTCCACAATTTCATGAAAATCTCAAAAATTCCTTCAAATTATGTTTTTTTGGGTGATTTGAAAGGGAAAACCAAAATTTCATATCCTCATCACAAATAGGTGCTTCATAAGCAACAACTAAAAATATCAAACATTTCAGACCTACCCCCACCCACTACCCACTGATTGACCCCTGTATGGGGGTGAAAACCCACTATAAATATTCAATAATATATAAAGATAACCTATCTAAAAGACGAAGATTAAAAAAAAATTTTACGAAACTCAACTCGCCAAAAAAGCCGAGCGGGCACTTACTGGACCCACCTGGGCTTCATTCTGAACAAAATTTCTGTTTTAAAATTTCATTTTTTTTCTTAAAGAAATAATAATTAATATTTATTAAAATTTTAATTAATTTAAAATTGTGCTTCTCACTTACCTTTATAGAGCACATTTTGATGAATTTTGATGAATATCCAGGGGCTGTAGAGGGGACTCCAACAAAATGGCCGGATTCTTTTTTAAACTATTCCGAAGCACCTACGTGAGCTGGGGCTCCCAAATTTGGTATGTAGCCTTCAAATATTCTGTAGAAATGGCGTAAGGAATTTTTTTCGAATTTTCATGAAATTGTGCAATCTAGCAAACGCGGCTTCCGAGAGCAAAATGGACTTCAAATTTGGATTCAGCGCATCAAAAAATATAAGGATACCAATTTTGGTGAATTTTAGACAATTTTCAAGGGTATTTTGGGTAGATTTTCATGAAATTCATTAAATTTGGAATATCTGGTGAATGAAGCATCCTAGCGCAAAACGGATTTCAAAATCGGATTCAGTGACTCAAAATTCATACCGGAACCCATTTTCGTCTAATTTCCTGTGAGTTTTGAGGGAGAAATTGCGAATTTAAGAAAAAAAATGAAATTTTACAACAGAAAGTTTTTTCAGAATGAAGCCCAGGTGGGTCCAGTAAGTGCCCGCTCGGCTTTTTTGGCGAGTTGAGTTTCGTGAAAATTTTTTTTAATCTTCATCTTTTAGATAGGTTATCCGTATATATTATTGAATATTTATTGTGGGTTTTCACCCCCATACAGGGGTCAATCAGTGGGTAGTGGGTGGGGGTAGGTCTGCAATGTTTGATATTTTACTTGTTGCTTATGAATCACCTACTTGTGATGAGGATATGAAATTTGGGTTTTCCCTTTCAAATCACCCAAAACAACATAATTTGAAGGAATTTTTGAGATTTTCATGAAATTGTGGAATTTGTCATTTGCCGGTGAATGATTCGTCGTAGAACAAAACCGATTTCAAATTCGGATTCAGCGCCTCAACTTACCTACTAGAACACATGTTGATGAATTTTAATCAAATTCCAGGGCGTGGTGGGGGCAGAAAACTTATACCCCTCTTGCATATAATGTGTCCTAGAAGATGGGACACGGCGGGAAATGTGTCCCTGTTTATTGGACACGACGGAAAATGTGTCCTTGTTCACGGGACACAATGTGTGCAATAATCTGGGACACAAATTAAGATGTGTCCCACAAATTAGGACACATAGGGATTGTGTCTCATATTCTGGACTCATTGGGAATAAGTGTCCGGGGTTATGGGACATAATGTGTCCTGGTTTATTGGACACTTTTACGATGATTAATTAATTATTTATTATATTATTAATTTATTTACTTAATTTTAATTTTAAATAATTTATAATATTTATTATTATTAAAATTTTAATAATGATAATTAATAATAATTAATATTTATAATAAAAATAATATTAATATTATAATAAAAATATTATTATATTATAATATTATAATATTAATATTATAATATTAAAATATTATAAATATTATTATTATATTTATATTATTTATAATATTATTTTTATTATATTAAAATATTATAATATTTATAATAAATAATAATTTATATTTATAATAAAAATAATAATTATTATATAATAAAATTTTAATTAATTTAAAATTCTGCTTCTCATTTACCTTAATAGAGCACATTTTGATGAATTTTAATGAATATCCAGGGGCTGTAGATGGGGCTCAAACAAAATGGCCGGATTCTTTTTTTAACTATTCCAAACCACCTACGTGAGCTGGGGCTCCCAAATTAGGTATGTAGCCTTCAAATATTCTGTAGAAATGGCGTAAGGAAATTTTCTTCGAATTTTCATGAAATTGTGCAATCTAGCAAACGCGGCTTTCGAGAGCAAAATGGACTTCAAATTTGGATTCAGCGACTCAAAATACTCACTAGAAAACATTTTCGTCAAATTTCCTGTGAGTTTTGAGGGAGAAATTGCGAACTTAAGAAAAAAAATGAAATTTTAAAACAGAAAGTTTTTTCAGAATGAAGCCCAAGTGGGTCCAGTAAGTGCCCGCTCGGCTTTTTTGGCGAGTTGAGTTTCGTGAAAATTTTTTTTAATCTTCATCTTTTAGATAGGTTATCCGTATATATTATTGAATATTTATAGTGGGTTTTCACCCCCATACAGGGGTCAATCAGTGGGTAGTGGGTGGGGGTAGGTCTGCAATGTTTGATATTTTACTTGTTGCTTATGAATCACCTACTTGTGATGAGGATATGAAATTTGGGTTTTCCCTTTCAAATCACCCAAAACAACATAATTTGAAGGAATTTTTGAGATTTTCATGAAATTGTGGAATTTGTCATTTGCCGGTGAATGGTTCGTCGTAGAACAAAACGGATTTCAAATTCGGATTCAGCGCCTCAACTTACCTACTAGAACACATGTTGATGAATTTTAATCAAATTCCAGGGCGTGGTGGGGGCAGAAAACTTATACCCTTCTTGCATATAATGTGTCCTAGAAGATGGGACGCGGCGGGAAATGTGTCCCTGTTAATTGGACACGACGGAAAATGTGTCCTTGTTCACGGGACACAATGTGTGCAATAATCTGGGACACAAATTAAGATGTGTCCTACAAATTAGGACACATAGGGATTGTGTCTCATATGCTGGACTCATTGGGAATATGTGTCCAGGGTTATTGGACATAATGTGTCCTGGTTTATTGGACACATTTACGATGATAATATTAATATTATAAATATTATTATTATATTTATATTATTTATAATATTATAATATTAATAATATTATTATTATAATATTAAAATATTATAATATTTATAATAATTAATAATTTATATATATAATAAAAATAATAATTAATATTTATTAACATTTTAATTAATCTAAAATTCTTCTTCTCATTTACCTATATAGAGCACATTTTTTGATGAATTTTAATGAATATCCAGGGGCTGTAGAGGGGGCTCGAACAAAATGGCCGGATTCTTTTTTTAACTATTCCAAACCACCTACGTGAGCTGGGGCTCCCAAATTAGGTATGTAGCCTTCAAATATTCTGTAGAAATGGCGTAAGGAAATTTTTTCCGAATTTTCATGAAATTGTGCAATCTAGCAAACGCGGCTCTCGAGAGCAAAATGGACTTCAAATTTGGATTCAGCGCATCAAAAAATATAAGGATACCAATTTTGGTGACTTTTAGACAATTTTCAAGGGTAGTTTGGGTAGATTTTCAACAAATTCATGAAATTTGTCTTCGTCTTTTAGATAGGTTATCCGTATACATTATTGAATATTTATAGTGGGTTTTCACCCCCATACAGGGGTCACTCAGTGGGTAGTGGGTGGGGTAGGTCTGAAATGTTTGATATTTTTAGTTGTTGCTTATGAAGCACCTATTTGTGATGAGGATGTGAAATTTTGGTTTTCCCTTTCAAATCACCCAAAAAAACATAATTTGAAGGAATTTTTGAGATTTTCATGAAATTGTGGAATTTGTCATTTGCCGGTGAATGGTTCGTCGTAGAAAAAAACAGATTTCAAATTCGGATTCAGCGCCTCAATTCACCTACCAGAACACATTCTGATGAATTTTGATTAATTTCCAGGAGCATTTTGGAGAGATTTTCATGAAATTCATGAAATTTCGGAAATCCGGTAAAATGAGCGTCCTAGCGCAAAACGGATTTCAAAATCGGATTCACCGCATCATAACATATAAGGATACTAATTTTGGTGAATTTTAGAACCTTTCCAAAGGGCATTTTGGGGAGATTTTCATGAAATTCATGAAATTTGAGATATCCGGTGAACGAAGCGTCCTAGCAAAAAACGGATTTCAAATTCGGATTCAGCGCCTCAATTTACCAACTAGAACAAATTTTGATGAATTTTAATCAAATTCCATTGCGTGGTGGGGGCAGAAAACTTATACCCCTCTTGCATATAATGTGTCCTAGAAGATGGGACACGGCGGGAAATGTGTCCCTGTTTATTGGACACGACGGGAAATGTGTCCTGGTTCACGGGACACAATGTGTGCAAATATCTGGGACACAAATTAGGACACATAGGGATTGTGTCTCATTATGCTGGACTCATTGGGAATATGTGTCCAGGATTATGGGACATAATGTGTCCTGGTTTATTGGACACATTTACGATGATTATGTATTATCTTCATTATGTATTATATTATTAATTTATTTACTTAATCTTAATTTTAAATAATTTATAATTTTAATTATTATTAAATTTTTAATAATGATAATTAATAATAATTAATATTTATAATAAAAATAATATTAACATTTATAATAAAAATATTATTATAACATTATAATATTAATATTATAATATTAAAATATTATAAATATTATTATATTTATATTATTTATCTTTATATATAATTCCGAACGGTCTTTGAAATTGTGAAGAACTTCGCGGTCCGATTTCAGTGTTAGACGGCTCATTCGAATCAGCACGGCCCTAAGTTTGTTGCAAAAGTGTCGCCGTTCGTCTCTATACCCGCCTTGATCGTGTTCTAGGCAGTCCTTATCAACGAGAGTTGTTTATCAGGCTGTGGCGGTAACAACGGTTGCCATCAATTCATGGTCAGTGAGAAACGTACTGTAGTTACCAACATCTAGGAGAGTTATTTCAGAGACGGTCTTCATTATATAATTCCGAATCAGCACGGCCCCAAGTTTGTTGCAAAAGTGTCGGTAAATAAGAAACGTAGTGATGGGGTCTTTTCTGATCAGCTGAGTGAGCTAAATTCTTTCCTGTTCACTGTAGGAAGTTGAAATTTGATAGGGAGACTCTCTGGGACATTAAGAGACAAGTGAAGTGATGGGGTCTTTTCTGATCAGCTGAGTGGCGAGGACCACCTCAACTGGTGGTATTTATTTTAATACATTACTTACATTGTTGCCGTTATTTCCTCTTTTTTAATCATTTATTAACATCGCCTTAGCTTTGCACCAGGTCACATAACGCCGCAAATAGGTAGGACTTATATCGTTACTATAATGTGCTGGGTTCCTGTTAGGTACTACTGTTATACGGTCTAGATTAGGGCTTTCCAAGCCCTAACAGGCCTCTAGTAATATTATAATATTAATAATATTATTATTAATACCTATTATAAATATTAATAATATTATTATTAATACCTATTATAAATATTATAATATTTATAATAAATAATAATTTATATTTACAATAAAAATAATAAATAATATTTATTAAAATTTTAATCAATTTAAAATTCTGCTTCTCATTTACCTTTATAGAGCACATTTTGATGAATTTTAATGAATATCCAGGGGCTGTATAGGGGGCTCAAACAAAATGGCCGGATTCTTTTTTAAACTATTCCGAAGCACCTACGTGAGCTGAGGCTCCCAAATTTGGTATGTAGCCTTCAAATATTCTGTAAAAATGGCGTAAGGAAATTTTTTTCGAATTTTGATGAAATTGCGCAATCTAGCAAACGCGGCTTTCGAGAGCAAAATGGACTTCAAATTTGGATTCAGCGCATCAAAAAATATAGGGATACCAATTTTGGTGAATTTTAGACCATTTTCAAGGGTATTTTGGGTAGATTTTCATGAAATTCATTAAATTTGGAATATCTGGTGAATGAAGCATCCTAGCGCAAAACGGATTTCAAAATCGGATTCAGCGATTCAAAATTCTGACCGGAACCCATTTTTGTCAAATTTCCTGTGAGTTTTAAGGGAGATATTGCGAATTTAAGAAAAAAAAATGAAATTTTAAAACAGAAAGTTTTTTCAGAATGAAGCCCAGGTGGGTCCAGTAAGTGCCCGCTCGGCTTTTTTGGCGAGTTGAGTTTCGTAAAATTTTTTTTTAATCTTCGTCTTTTAGATAGGTTATCCGTATACATTATTGAATATTTATAGTGGGTTTTCACCCCCATACAGGGGTCAATCAGTGGGTGGGGGGTGGGGGTGGGTCTGAAATGTTTGATATTTTTAGTTGTTGCTTATGAAGCACCTATTTGTGATGAGGATGTGAAATTTTGGTTTTCCCTTTCAAATCACCCAAAAAAACATAATTTGAAGGAATTTTTGAGATTTTCATGAAATTGTGGAATTTGTCATTTGCCGGTGAATGAATCGTCGTAGAAAAAAACAGATTTCAAATTCGGATTCAGCGCCTCAATTCACCTACCAGAACACATTCTGATGAATTTTGATTAATTTCCAGGAGCATTTTGGAGAGATTTTCATGAAATTCATGAAATTTCGGAAATCTGGTAAAATGAGCGTCCTAGCGCAAAACGGATTTCAAAATCGGATTCACCGCATCATAACATATAAGGATACTTATTTTGGTGAATTTTAGAACCTTTCCAAAGGGCATTTTGGGGAGATTTTCATGAAATTCATGAAATTTGAGATATCCGGTGAACGAAGCGTCCTAGCAAAAAACGGATTTCAAATTCGGATTCAGCGCCTCAATTTACCAACTAGAACACATTTTGATGAATTTTAATCAAATTCCAGGGCGTCGTGGGGGCAGAAAACTTATACCCCTCTTGCATATAATGTGTCCTAGAAGATGGGACGCGGCGGGAAATGTGTCCCTGTTAATTGGACACGACGGGAAATGTGTCCTTGTTCACGGGACACAATGTGTGCAATAATCTGGGAAACAAATTAAGATGTGTCCTACAAATTAGGACACATAGGGATTGTGTCTCATATGCTGGACTCATTGGGAATATGTGTCCAGGGTTATTGGACATAATGTGTCCTGGTTTATTGGACACATTTACGATTATAATATTAATATTATGAATATTATTATTATATTTATATTATTTATAATATTATAATATTAATAATATTATTTTGATTATATTAAAATATTATAATATTTATAATAAATAATAATTTATATTTATAATAAAAATAATAATTAATATTTAATAAAATTTTAATTAATTTAAAATTCTGCTTCTCATTTACCTTTATAGAGCACATTTTGATGAATTTTAATGAATATCCAGGGGCTGTAGAGGGGGCTCAAACAAAATGGCCGGATTCTTTTTTTAACTATTCCAAACCACCTACGTGAGCTGGGGCTCCCAAATTAGGTATGTAGCCTTCAAATATTCTGTAGAAATGGCGTAAGGAAATTTTTTCCGAATTTTCATGAAATTGTGCAATCTAGCAAACGCGGCTCTCGAGAGCAAAATGGACTTCAAATTTGGATTCAGCGCATCAAAAAATATAAGGATACCAATTTTGGTGACTTTTAGACAATTTTCAAGGGTAGTTTGGGTAGATTTTCAACAAATTCATGAAATTTGGAACATCTGGTGAATGAAGCATCCTAGCGCAAAACGGATTTCAAAATCGGATTCAGCGACTCAAAATACTCACTAGAATACATTTTCGTCAAATTTCCTGTGAGTTTTGAGGGAGAAATTGCGAACTTGAGAAAAAAAAATGAAATTTTAAAACAGAAAGTTTTTTCAGAATGAAGCCCAAGTGGGTCCAGTAAGTGCCCGCTCGGCTTTTTTGGCGAGTTGAGTTTCGTAAAAATTTTTTTTAATCTTCGTCTTTTAGATAGGTTATCCGTATACATTATTGAATATTTATAGTGGGTTTTCACCCCCATACAGGGGTCAATCAGTGGGTAGTGGGTGGGGGTAGGGCTGAAATGTTTGATATTTTTAGTTGTTGCTTATGGAGCACCTACTTGTGATGAGGATATGAAATTTAGGTTTTCCCTTTCAAATCACCCAAAAAAACATAATTTGAAGGAATTTTTGAGATTTTCATGAAATTGTGGAATTTGTCATTTGCCGGTGAATGGTTCGTCGTAGAAAAAAACAGATTTCAAATTCGGATTCAGCGCCTCAATTCACCTACCAGAACACATTCTGATGAATTTTGGTTAATTTCCAGGAGCATTTTGGAGAGATTTTCATGAAATTCATGAAATTTCTGAAATCCGGTAAAATGAGCGTCCTAGCGCAAAACGGATTTCAAAATCGGATTCACCGCATCATAACATATAAGGATACTAATTTTGGTGAATTTTAGAACCTTTCCAAAGGGCATTTTGGGGAGATTTTCATGAAATTCATGAAATTTGAGATATCCGGTGAACGAAGCGTCCTAGCAAAAAACGGATTTCAAATTCGGATTCAGCGCCTCAATTTACCAACTAGAACAAATTTTGATGAATTTTAATCAAATTCCATTGCGTGGTGGGGGCAAAAAACTTATACCCCTCTTGCATGTGTCCTAGAAGATGGGACACGGCGGGAAATGTGTCCCTGTTTATCGGACACGACGGAAAATGTGTCCTTGTTCACAAATTAGGACACATAGGGATTGTGTCTCATTATGCTGGACTCATTGGGAATATGTGTCCAGGATTATGGGACATAATGTGTCCTGGTTTATTGGACACATTTACGATGATTATGTATTATCTTCATTATGTATTATATTATTAATTTATTTACTTAATCTTAATTTTAAATAATTTATAATTTTAATTATTATTAAATTAATAATGATAATTAATAATAATTAATATTTATAATAAAAATAATATTAACATTTATAATAAAAATATTATTATAACATTATAATATTAATATTATAATATTAAAATATTATAAATATTATTATATTTATATTATTTATCTTTATATATAATTCCGAACGGTCTTTGAAATTGTGAAGAACTTCGCGGTCCGATTTCAGTGTTAGACGGCTCATTCGAATCAGCACGGCCCCAAGTTTGTTGCAAAAGTGTCGCCGTTCGTCTCTATACCCGCCTTGATCGTGTTCTAGGCAGTCCTTATCAACGAGAGTTGTTTATCAGGCTGTGGCGGTAACAACGGTTGCCATCAATTCATGGTCAGTGAGAAACGTACTGTAGTTACCAACATCTAGGAGAGTTATTTCAGAGACGGTCTTCATTATATAATTCCGAATCAGCACGGCCCCAAGTTTGTTGCAAAAGTGTCGGTAAATAAGAAACGTAGTGATGGGGTCTTTTCTGATCAGCTGAGTGAGCTAAATTCTTTCCTGTTCACTGTAGGAAGTTGAAATTTGATAGGGAGACTCTCTGGGACATTAAGAGACAAGTGAAGTGATGGGGTCTTTTCTGATCAGCTGAGTGGCGAGGACCACCTCAACTGGTGGTATTTATTCTAATACATTACTTACATTGTTGCCGTTATTTCATCTTTTTTAATCATTTATTAACATCGCCTTAGCTTTGCACCAGGTCACATAACGCCGCAAATAGGTAGGACTTATATCGTTACTATAATGTGCTGGGTTCCTGTTAGGTACTACTGTTATACGGTCTAGATTAGGGCTTTCCAAGCCCTAACAGGCCTCTAGTAATATTATAATATTAATAATATTATTATTAATACCTATTATAAATATTATAATATTTATAATAAATAATAATTTATATTTACAATAAAAATAATAAATAATATTTATTAAAATTTTAATCAATTTAAAATTCTGCTTCTCATTTACCTTTATAGAGCACATTTTGATGAATTTTAATGAATATCCAGGGGCTGTAGAGGGGGCTCAAACAAAATGGCCGGATTCTTTTTTAAACTATTCCGAAGCACCTACGTGAGCTGAGGCTCCCAAATTTGGTATGTAGCCTTCAAATATTCTGTAAAAATGGCGTAAGGAAATTTTTTTCGAATTTTGATGAAATTGCGCAATCTAGCAAACGCGGCTTTCGAGAGCAAAATGGACTTCAAATTTGGATTCAGCGCATCAAAAAATATAGGGATACCAATTTTGGTGAATTTTAGACAATTTTCAAGGGTATTTTGGGTAGATTTTCAATAAATTCATGAAATTTGGAATATCTGGTGAATGAAGCATCCTAGCGCAAAACGGATTTCAAAATCGGATTCAGTGACTCAAAATACACACTGGAGCGCATTTTCGTCAAATTTCCTGTGAGTTTTAAGGGAGAAATTGCAAATTTAAGAAAAAAAAAATGAAATTTTAAAACAGAAAGTTTTTTCAGAATGAAGCCCAGGTGGGTCCAATAAGTGCCCGCTCGGCTTTTTTGGCGAGTTGAGTTTCGTAAAATTTTTTTTTAATCTTCGTCTTTTAGATAGGTTATCCGTATATATTATTGAATATTTATAGTGGGTTTTCACCCCCATACAGGGGTCAAACAGTGGGTAGTGGGTGGGGGTAGGTCTGAAATGTTTGATATTTTTAGTTGTTGCTTATGGATTACCTACTTGTGATGAGGATATGAAATTTGGGTTTTCCCTTTCAAATCACCCAAAAAACATAATTTGAAGGAATTTTTGAGATTTTCATGAAATTGTGGAATTTGTCATTTGCCGGTGAATGGTTCGTCGTAGAACAAAACAGATTTCAAATTCGGATTCAGCGCCTCAATTCACCTACTAGAACACATTCTGATGAAACTATGGTGACGAGCCATTTACTCATATGGAACTTGGAAAAACGCCATCATTAAAATTATCTGTCTGCTATGACAGTAGTGGAGGGGAATTAATGTAACTTCGACCTAACTAATGAAAAAGTGTGGTAATACCCTTGTCCCAAGGGTGTTACCTCAGTCCCTCTACAGTTTAGAAATATGGCGGAAACACAATGCCTATTATATCATTCCTGCCAAATTATACAGGTTTGCCACCCTTCTTTATTTGATAATCACATGATCATAACCTGAAAACCTGAATGATTTTCAAAGTCAATGAAGTGTTAGACGTTGTGCTTGGAACCTGTTTTGGTCCTGAGTCACCCTCAGTCCTTCAACTGATTGAACTTCGTTGCATAAATGTTTTTTCATGTATTTGCTACTCTAGTAGCATACGTTTTACATTAGAATTATAAATAAATAATAAATAGAAATTTACATCCATTAATTAAAATTATAAATAATTCACTAATTTATCTTTCTATAATTAAAAATAATTATTTAAAAATATAAATAAATGATATTCATCTAATAATCAAAATAAACTTAATAAACATTTTGAAGACTTAACATGAATAACCTATACGGAAAACACATCCATTAATTAGAATTATAAATAATTCACTAATTGATCTTCCTAGACCTAGAAGAATTTCATTATGATGAAACTTTGGATCATTATTAGGATTATACTACTATGAGTAGTTATAGCAACGCATTTTTAGGGTACGTGCTACCATGAGGACAAATATCATTATGAGGGGCAACAGTAATTACTAATTTATTACCTACACTACCTTATCTAGGTAGTGATCAACCTAAAAAAAGTAAAGAGTAAAATGATTATGAGGATTATTTTCAGTGGATAATGCAACTCTTAATCAATTCTTTACCCTACACTTTTTAATGCCATTTGTTTTTGCTGCAATAGTAACTAATAATTCATCTACTTTTCCTACATCAAACAGGATCTAACAACCCAATAGGATTAAATAAAAATTATGATAATACGATCCATAAGAAATACTACACTGTCCCTCCACTTGGCAGGCAACTAAAAAAATACCTACCTATACTATACTGCCCACCATCCTGGCAGCCATCACCTTGAATTGACATTATACAGCCCACCCCCCTGGCAAAGTGTTAGGTAAATCAAATACTACACTGTCCCTCCACTTGGCTGGTAACTAATAAAATACCTACCTATAATATACTGCCCACCATCCTGGCAGCCATAACCTTGAATAGGCATTATAGAGCCCAACCCCCCTCGCAAACTGTTAGGTAAATCAAAAACTATACTGTCCCTCCACATGGCAGGTGACTAATAAAATACCTACCTATACTATACTGCCCACCATCCTGGCAGACATCACCTTGAATCTACATTATACAGCCCACCCCCCTGGCAAACTGTTGGGTAGCTGAAATACTATACTGTCCCTCCACTAGGCAGGTGACTAATAAAATACCTACCTATACTATACTGCCCACCATCCTGGCAGCCATCACCTTGAATCTACATTATACAGCCCACCCCCCTGGCTAAGTGTTAGGTAAACCAAATACTCGTACTATCCTGTCCCTCCACTTGGCAGGTAACGCAATAAAATACCTACCTATACTATACTGCCCACCATCCTGGCAGCCATCTTGTTAGTAAATTTTGATAATAATATTAGTCCTATTAGGAGATAAATCAACTATAGGGCGTCCCACAAATTGTTTGGGAAGTTGAGGGCTAGCCCAAATGGTTCATAATTGTTATTAAATATTGAAAATGATTTGGAGTAGAGGAAATGAGAGTTCAGGCTGCTAGAGAATGGGAAAGACAGAAAACGATAAACATAAATCACCCTCCCATGGCCACTCAGAATCCGTGGTTATAATAAGGGGGCCTTCCGGCTCAAAAAAAAAAAAAAAAAGGAAAACAAAACAACAACACTCCCCTCGTCCTCTCAGAATTGGTGGTTATAATAAGGGGCCTTGCTGGCTCTGGCTCCAAATCGGTGGTTATAATAAAGGGGCTTGCGGGCTCTGGTTTTTTTTACTTATTGGAAGCTGACGGAGTTGGGAAACCCCCTGGATGCAAGGGAGCCAGGACAACCCCTTGGAAAACTATATAGAAAGTAGTGTGAAGCCCCGCACCAATTTTTCACGGGTTCGTTCTTATAATGATCTGAAACAGATTTGTATTCTCACATTCATGATCTTCTGATATTAGTAACATGATGCAGGAGTACAGAGCAAAAGGTTAACAATACAAGGAGACAGTTATTTGAAAAGAAGTAATACCAACCATTGCCACGAAAAATATCCCTCTTTTCCAGGCTCTATCGGCGAGCCCATTGACTTGGGAACGTTAAACAGTAGGATAACGTGAACGGTAAATATAAGTAAATATAAACGGCACTTAACGTCCGAACCCGTTAACATACTGTTCTTTCAACACAGAAACCTTACTCTAACGGGATCCTCACATATCTATATATATATATATATATATATATATATATATATATATATATATATATATATAAAATGTAGTCAAACCGGACAAAACTATTCACAAAGGAAAAACATAGAAATCAATTTCAAGAATTTTATCAATGTTTCGCATTCTGCTTTATCAAGGCTGGGACAGGATGAAATTCATATTCTTAACAATTGTGTGTAGAGGTTGATTGAGGAGGTCACTTTTTGCCCAGAGGTCCGAAGTGAGCGAATGGGGGAAAAAACTCTGAAATTATTACACAATGTTTATTACTTCTTTATTAGATAGCCCTTCTTCGCAGAACACTGGTCCGTATTTATTAAATCCCATTTATAGTGTAGGTGTATTTATCATTGAAACTCGGGGCTTCGCGCCTCCCAAATGGGTTCACTGCATTACATCACCAGGACCTGCACATAACTTACTATTAATGTATTCCAGTAGGTCGATTAGAGAAAAAATTCAGTCTTCCGTATTTAATAACATTGTTTTCAAGCTTTCTTAGGCACTTTATTCATAATTTCAGCACCGAATGTCAATCAGGATAGGATTCAGCCAGTGAGGTCCCTCTGATGAACACCCCACCTCCATAACTTGATTGTTTAGTTTAGGTGGAATTAGGTTACTCAGATAAGGCTGGAGCCCATCATTCCATTTGTCTCTTGATCTTCCAGAAAGACTCCACATGTTAACTTCCTAGGGTGAACTGGGTAGAACTTCTCTAAACTCACTTAGCTGATTAGGCTGGAGAATGTCAATTCATCGTCCCTTAATGTTCCAGGATGACTCCCTATTACATTTTAACGTTCTAGGTTAAACAGGACAAAACCTAACTTACTCGAATTAGGCTGGAGCTCGTCATATTATTTTTCTCTTCATTTTCCAGAATGAATCCCAATTGAATTTCGACTTTCTGGGGTGAAAAGGAGTGAACATAGCTAATTCAGGTGATCAGGGTAGACCCTGTCATATCATTTGTGTCTGGAAGCCCCATAGAGACTCATTACCAATTTTACACTTCCAAGGGTAAACACGAGAAAATTTAATTATTCGTCACAATAGGAAAACAGACAAAAAGCTCCGAACTCGTTGTACATGCAGCAGTACTAAGTACCACATTTTTCGAACATTTTTACTAGTGCAAACATAGTCGGACATGCTTTTTGGCAAACATTTAACTAAACCATTACCACTTTCGGGAGTGAGAACATTTGCGTCTAAATACATGACGAAAAATAAATTCTGAACCCAATCTTCCTTAATCATAACCCAGCTGTTGCTATTTGGGTACAATAACAGAGCATCAACACAGCGTGGGGAAATCGGTTGGTGAAATTGGTGGTCCTTTTGGTGTAAAATTATCGTTCAGATCTTGCGTAAGTTCATGATTTAATGTGTGAATTTCTCATGCTGCTCAACTGATACTGTTTTCTGTAGACATCCAATAAATTACGATTGGGTGCTGTTTACTGAGATAAATAATTAATGGATGAAATTTCAGGTATTAATGCTCGTACGATTGTGTAACCAAAATGACGGGTGAAGCCAAAGCTTCTAATTTTCCAAACCCTCGGGCGGGCCTGTCGTTTCGGATATTTCAAACTCTCGATTTACCCGTAATTGAAATACTGATTAAGATCGTATTGCCGTGTGATGAAAGGAAGGAACAATTAAGAGGTAATTTATGGTGAAACTAGGGAACGTCAACACATATTAACCTAATTGCCTCTGGGAGACGTGACAATCGGAGCGGCCGAGCGCCAAATACAAACCAGAAGCTAGGATTACGGCAGCAGTAAGCGGATTTAATCGAAGTCATTATCCCGAGTGCAAGAGCAAGGCTCGTTCGTAACAGCGCGTAACACTCGCGCGCATTTGCATTCAGCTTAGCAACGGAATATATATCCCGTAGAGAATGTTCATTCCAGGCTGATGGGTTCTACGATAGGTTAGATTACCTACTAAATACGGATCATTATGTATTGTGTAATAACCATACTGTGATGGTAGAAATGACATCGTCGTTAGTTAGATTTCATTATGGACAATAATTCTGCGATTAATAAACAGGAGCTAAGCGCTAGATTTTCCAAGTGATTGGTATAATAATTGATGAGCATGTCAACTGCGTAGAATTCGATTCCCAGATAGAAACTTCTGATGAGAGATTACGCACTATTTTCCATCAATATTTACTCAATATGCGAGAACTTTGACTATACGTTATTTATGACGTTCTTCTTGGTATAGGTGTGGAAATAGTTTGTGATGGACGGTTGACTTTTTCGAAGCACTTAGAGGATGTTATGGGAAGAGAAGTTCATGACTTAGGAAGCATTCTCGACATTTTATTATCATAAAAGGAATCGCTAAAGGCATTGATGCTCAATCATGGATTAACATGCCTTCAATATATGGTCACACAGTTACGTCATTCACAATTACAATCTGGATTGAGAGCAGAATCAGTTGCCTGGTTATCTGGTACTATTTATGCTTTGGATTGGGAGAGCTGAGTTACTTATTATTCGAACTAAATCACTCGCGACGAAGTTATGGAAACCCATTTCAAAACGGAACTTCGTGAAAAAACGTCTATTTAATTTTGTCGTATGGGATAATTTAGTCGTTTTGCCGTCGGGATCGTTACATGGGGTTATGCGGGTAAGACAATTTTAAAACCTTCGTAGATAACTCAAAAAGTATAATAAAAATACATTTGAAGAGAAGGATCCGCTATTCCACGGAAGAATTGTTTGAACATTTCCAGGTTCTCAGCCTTGACTCAATAGCCAGTAAAGTTGCGCTGATTTATGTGTATTAAGAATTTAAACTAGGCATTTTTCAGACCTTAAAAAACCCTACTCGAACAGCAGATAGAGTGAATTTAAAAATCCGTTGCAAAAGAACTTCCGCTGCGCAAAATCCATTCCTCTATAAAGGCTCAATTATGTATAACGCTCTGCCAGAAGAATATAAGCAGAGCAAAAAACCACGGTTAAGAACTAAATTTGGTTAGAAATAAGTACGTTGGATCGGGAGAAAAATTAAATTTGGTTCCGAAGAAAACTAAAACTAATTGTGTATGAACAAAATTAGGATGAGAAAGAACTAAGTTTGACTGGGGAACGACGAAAAAACCTCCCAACTTGGGCTTTATTTATTTACATTATGATCATTGTCTAAAAATAGGAATTAAAAAAACGAGTTATATATTACTTTGAAAAAAAAAAAAAAAAAAAAAAAAAAAAAAAAAAAAAAAAAAAAAAAAATAGAGTTAACAAAAAAAAATGAAAATGAAAATTGAAAAAATGAAAATTAACAAATAAACTATTGAACTATGAAATAGTTATCTGGTTTCCAGTTCTCCCTTCCGACCTTCCATACTGTTTTAATGTCTATAATTAGTTACACATACGGTATTCCGTATACTTCTCTTCTCAATATATCTTCACAAATGCTTTCTCGAATACGTATTCTTTAATAGCTGGTATTGGAAGATAAGCCCATTGAGTGCCTGACTGTCGTATCATCCCCCTTTTCACCAAGTGCTATGAGAATCCTGAAGTCAGGAACGAAAGCACAGGAATGCCCATATCACTGTGAAGAATCGAGCGCGGAGAAAATCCAATTTAATATGGTGAAAACGGCAAAAGCCTGGGTGCCAAAGGAGAGTTCTGAAAGTGGATGTCAATCGATCTCAATGGAAGCTCATTTTCACTGCAAAATACACTACTTTTTTTGGGGTTATGATAATGCTGAACGTAGGCAATCTGTGGGGTGAATCGAAAGAAGCCCCTAGCTTCTCCTGCTAAGGAGATTATGACACATTCTACTTCAACTAAGTGAACGTTTCATTCCAGATTCATGGAATTTGTGGCTATCAACATTAAGGATTATATCACTTGTGCGATACATTTTCCAGAGTCGTATTTCTAGTTGAGTGCAGAAACTTGTACCACTGGAGTACAAAAAAAGTGACCTTTGAGATTTGGACCTAATTTCGAAATGGATGCATATAATATGAGTGATATGTATAGGCTGGCGTAAAAAAAAAAAAAAAAAGAATATCCCAAATCAATCCTTTAATAAAGATTAGTTGGACAATAAAATTAGAATCTCTGGTTAGAATCGGATTTATTAATATATTTATAACATATTATATTAATTAATAATATATATTATTTAAGAAATAAGTTTTTAAAATAGAAGAACAAAATTTAGAATCAGATTTTTTCAAAATTTCTGATCAGAGTATTGAGTGGTCCAAAACATTAGTCATTTATATATTATATAAAAGAAATCGTTTACAATGTCCGCCAAAGAACGTTATTCACGATTTGGACGTTATTAGCCCTGAAGTTATAAGCAATAAAAGTTCACATTTCTATATACCGGGCTAGCGATGTGTTCAGGATTCCACCTTTATAGACGGTTCGTGGTTATAACCAATAATGTTATAAATTAGTTATAACTAATAATAATTATTATAAACTATAATATAATTAATATATCATTATTATTAACTATTACTAACTACCTAATAATAATAATTTTATCTACTAGATAAATGATATATATGGCCAGAACTGGAATTTGAAAATCAAGGCCTACTACGATCAGAAAAATGTGACACTCAATGAGGAACTTGCACTCATCTGATATTCGGCCTGAAACCTCCTTCAATGTACTCTAGACAATCTCCAATTCACAAATATATAATGAAACCCAATAAAAAATTAATTAATTAAATGAATTAAATTAATTAAATATAATAAAAAAATTCTTAATTAAAATTGAATTTAAAAATTAGGACAGGGGGAAGGCACTGAGAACGCTCAGTGAATGGCTGACCAGCGTGTGACGACACGTTTCGCTTCCTCCAAGGGAGTAGTGCAGTTTCCACTTTGCTACCAACTGAACTTGAGAAATATTTGTTTTTGATCCTTCAACATCTTCTTGGACAACAGAGATGTGTACATGTACACTAAACAGAATAGGTAATAAAACTTTATAATGAACTAAAGCCAATGTAATATCCAGGCTCTATCGACCTTCCTTATAATACTTTCAAACTCTCCGCAAGGAAAAACCGGGAAGAATACCTTACTTTTGGGCCTCTGACTTTATTTATTTAGTTTATATAACACAAAATTTATATAAAAATTAATAAAATTTCATTGCAATAGAACCATTGCAATAGTTTCATCTACGAAAATTCGCTAAAATGCACTGGAGATTAGCGTAACTTGTTGGTAAAAGGAGTCTGTTGGATGGGGTCGAACAAAAGTCGCAAGAAACTCGTTCAGATTTTGTTAATTGAATATGTCAGAAATGCATCCATTCGATCCGTTTTTCTAGGAAAGTTGAGGGGGTATTACGAGCTGATTATCTTATATATAGCTGATTATCAGCGTTTTTTCAGCAAAAGCCGGATGCTCTGACAACTAAAACGGCCAAATATTTTTCTTCCAACGTAGAGTCTCACTATAGACATCAAGAAATGATACTATGATCGCCGAAAAAATACGAAAAATTTCTGGAAGCTCCTGGGCTACAATAAACTCGAATCGCGGAAAAACTGTATTTTTACCTAGTTTTGTTGGTGATCCATAGGAAAAACTTGGGTAAGAAAGTAGTTTACAGAATTGAAACTTCGTCTACAGATATTGGTAAAACCGGCCCGAAATTTGGGGTTTTGCCAGGGGGATATTTAAGTGAGGACATCTCTAAACATGACCCATAATAGGTATCCAGAGACATTATGAAGCAGCTATAGACTCTGTATGCATCCCAGGAAACACACGGAATCATCCTGGTAACCCCTAAGAGTGACGGATCACGCCCGGAGATCCCCAGCAATTACTGTTAGTCCATCAGCTCACCGAGCAATACGTCAGCAGCTTAACCGAAATCCGAAATGAGCCTCCCGCGGATTAAACGATGCGAAGCGCCAGAAGCGCCAACCAACTGGGAGCTCCTCCCATAAATCTTCCTTCGCGACCGTAAATCGTCAATCCATTGAAATACCGCCGACGCCGACGATACAATTACTCCTGTGGCCAACTTTTGTATCGCCACTCTTTTAAAGAAATTGCGTAAAATGAAGCAAAGCTGCATACTGTGCATTAATACCTAATGAATATCATATTATTTATCTAATTATTTGCCTGATAGACACGTTCATGTATACAATTAGGGCAATGATGAGGTTTATAACATTGGTTTGCAACAAGTCACCATGAACCATGTGATTTGACAGTGCCCTGATCCGAAAATTTTCCAAGATTCTCCATCCTAAGTTAGATGAAAAGTGCTAAGTGTTGACTTTTTATGATTTATTCTTGCCTAGACGTTTATTACTATTTATTATTATTTCTTCTTTCAATAATTTCTTGGACTAACTTCATCTTTTGTGTAGGTACATGTTTTCTAATATTTTGTAAAATTACTTATTTGTTCTTTGTTGTATCGGGCTTGCCCGTATTCGAAAAAATAAAATAAGATAGTATACACTAAAAAGTAAAAAGGCAGTAGATTTACCCAAGGGGAAACTTCCTGGTGTAATGAATATGATAAAGACGATGTGACTTATTCCTGAATGGTGTGGTTAGTAGGGATTCATCAGAAAAACTGGTGAATAGGAAAATTACTCAAGAGCAATCAGACAAAACTAAGAGAGGGGAAGAGCAATGAAACCTTGATGGTCACTCGCGTTGAAGTTTCAGGGTTAAATAATAAATATCTTGTTGGAAACTTAAAATTGTTATTTTTAAAGGAATTATCTCAGTCTAGGTTTACGTATAAATACTACATATAAGTATTTGCATGGAATGGCTATCTAATACGATAATTATTAACGTTGCCTTGCACAATAAATTTTAGCTTTTCTACAACGACTCATGTAATAACTCTTTTCTGGATATAGGTATATGTGATTAACGGCTAGGTTTTTGGAGATTCCATTTAGTATCCCTGATACTAGATATTCAGTTTTTGGTACTCTTCTCAGGGTCACGATGCACCATGTTCTGATCATATATTACATATGGGGTTTAATAATAAATTATAGCCCAATGATCTGCGTAGAAGAGCTATCTAATACAGAAATAATAAACCATTGTGTAATAATTTGCAGAATTTTATTGTAAGTACTTACTGCACTCTCGTCTTTTTACTCGATGTTTTTTGTTTCATATTGATGGAGTGATCATTTGACAATTCTCACGGAGAACACAACAAGCTTTTAACATATTCTCACCTGGGTCACAGTATTTTGAATTTATTCTACCATTTTTATTAATATTTTCATAGTAAATTTTGATGTAAAAAATTAGAAACTATTGTTATTTTCGCCAAAAAGGTACTTATTTACTACCTACTACTTTACATCCTATCACTCTGCATTCATACAGAATTGAATAAAAAAAAAATCAAATATTATCTTTAATGTTAATCACTGTTTCATACGGCAGTGGGATAAGATAGATACGATATTGAAAGTCATTAGGGCAAAAAACCTAATCTTAAAAAAAAAGTTTTCTCTGAAACTTTGGACAATAATTAATATTCCGGCTTCCATAAACTGAATGCACGTCTTCATCAAAAGTCAGTTTTCTCTTCGGTTCTGTATAATAACTTCTGCTCTGCTATTCCCCAGCGCCCAAATATGCAGATGAAGAATGCATTCTAACGGGTTCTCTAAATACTAAGAAAGTGGATCACAAACTCCAAACCTGCTTTTAAAAACCGAGGGAGTGGCCGAAGAAATATCTCAGAGAGAGAAATCTGCCAAGGCAGCCAACCCGTAAAATTTTTCCAGCCGAATATCACCCTAACAAATTTTAACCTTTTAGCTAATTTAAGAGGAACATAAAGCCACCTATTGAAATGGTTCTAAAAAGTTTTAGTCATACACCATGATCGTAGGAGCTATTTTCCCCCTGAATGAATCAATTCCAATTGGCGTTCTTCTTGTTAACAAAGCCTTGTCTATAAGACGTAGCTTCCGAGGAACGTCCTAAAAAGCACACATAATCACGACAAACACGATAATAAGTTCAAGCTGCTAAAAAAAGAATACTTAGATCAGATACGGCATTATAGCAACTTAGGATGTCCTGCATTATGGAATAGTCAATGTTTATACAATCATGAGACCGAGAGAAGGTAATCACATTACATTACTCAGCATTCAACGGCACATTAATAATGGAACACTATTTAACAAGTTGATCAACAGTGTCTTGAACAGATTACAACCATCTAGGGATGCTCTCTCCAGGTATAACTTCGAGTCGACAGCATGGTTCGAAAGAAAAATGATAGAAAACGAGGGCCCTAATTGGAAACCCTAAGGGACTCCAGATGATGCTGGGAAACAATCAGACAAGCCTTAACGAACCTTGAACAACGGGCTTTTTCCAGTTAGATAACTCTCGATCCATAGAAGCTGAATGCCTACAGTTTCCTCAGTAACCATATTGAATGAGGAAGCTTATCAAAACCCTTTGAAATGCCAGTGAAGATACGATCCGCCTGGTGTCTGATCAACGCCTTTGTTAAGCGCGTTCACAATATATGTTTGAAGAGTTAGCAGATTTGATACCGTGGAACGAGATCTCGCACAAAGGTGACACATTGTCTATCGATACGTATGTGATTTTACAGCCAAATATAATTTAGTGTTGATCAATATTTATGGTCAAAGTATGAGCGATTATTCTGAAATGAAGACAGCTCAAGCTCCCATATTCAATTCAACGCGTTCTCGCTTTTCCACGATCACCGAGGGGATGAGCTTGAGAATTGCTTCGCGTTTAGTTGGCTCCCTTGAGAGCCATTCCGCAGTTGATCGCAGTATCGCAGGAAAAGGGACCCCCTTGAGATCTTTCCGAGGTGATACGGCCGCTAAAAGCACACACGCATGTTCGAGCTTATAAATTGTCGAATTTACGGGTGCACGTACTCCGACGGCTTTATCCGCGAATGAATTCCAAACAACTTCGTGACCCGCATGATTGTTGACTTTATAATCGGATTCCAAAAGCTCAAAGTTGCCCAGGCAATCAAGTTGGACTCGCACCAAATTATTATGCAACAGTTCATTATTCATACACGGACTACTTATGGTTTGTTGTTTTAAATAAAGTAGATTTATAATCGACCAAGAAAATAAAACGTTACCTCTTCAATTTGTTGGTTTACTTTCAAGATGCGTAGAATCCAATAAAATAAATAAAAAACGTCTGTCAAGTATTTTTCTCATCCGTAACATGAATATTCAGAGCATAGAAATGATTTTAACGAACGAAAATTTCATCGAAATTAGGTGGAAACTGTAGAGATCAAGCGTTACAGGACTTGCGGACACACAGAGAGACGGATACAAAACGAAAGTTATTCAGGATGGTCTAAGACGTAGAATGCAATTGAAAATTTTGAATTTGAAGTGATTTTTTTTGAATTATTATTCTCAGGAAAGAGAAAACGATGTTTCTTCAACTTATAAGTAGACTCGGAATTATAATGGGTTCAAGACATTATAGCTATTGACCATTAAGTAATAATTTGCAGCGTTTTTTGTTTGTTTTCACTAAGAACTTTTATACCATTGGTGGCAATAGCCAATCAAATCTATAATTATCCACAATTCTTCTGATGTTCTGATACAACAACGTTTCCGGCTACTCCCTATTTGCGGACTAACCAGGGTTTGATACGACGTCCCCTGACAGTTTTAACCTCTTGTTTGTCGTCGATCCTGCCAAAATTCGGCGTCGCCCTCGTAACGGATGGCACGACTCGCACCGAACTGACGGGAGATAAAACTCCAACGAAGCGCTCCCTTAGCTGCCGGGGGAGAGTCTGTACTTTGGGAAATAAAGGATGAAATGTGGGATCTGGATGTTTGCACCCCTCCACCCACATCCTACTGACCATGTAATCTAATTCGTGATATTCTTCCCATCTCTCTCCCTCTCTCCCTCTCTCTCTCTCTCTCTCTCTCTCTCTCTCTCTCTCTCTCTCTCTCTCTCTCTCTCTCTCTCTCTCTCTCTCTCTCCCCCTCTCTCTCTCTCTCTCCCTCACTCTCTCTCTCTCTCTCTCTCTCTCTGTTTGTCTTCTTTATCCTTCCATTTTTCGTGAGGGTGAATGTCTCCAGTGTCGTCTTCGGTTCGCCCCCCATTCCCCCTTGGTCCGGTAAACACGTCCAGATTCGTTATTTGTGATTTTTCCGTCTGAAATGGGAGGGTAGTCAAGATATCAAATGAAATAGTTGGCCCAACTTATTCTGGTCTCCTTACAAAAAAAGAAGGAAAGGCCTGCCAATTGGCAGTAGGCAGTAGAGCATTTTCACTTATTTTAACGCAGACTTGGGTTCAGCAGAGCTAGGAAGTGATCTAAGACGCTCGAGCAGTAAAATGTAGACGTCGATCCAGGCATCCCGGCATTATAATTCTTGGATTACGATTTCGATATATTTGGATAACTAACTAACCTGTTTCTAAATGCTGTACTGACTTGAACTTGGGTACTTGGCGATTTCAATTCAACTCAATTCAATTCAATGTCAGTAATAATACATATGTTGGTTGATAGGTATGTGTGTATTTTTTGGTGTAAATGTGGTTGTGTGCTATTTTTCAATTTGAGTGGCTAAATAAAGGTTAATTGATTACAGCTTAAAGTTATATTGTACCTTTATTAGTTTCGACTGTTGTGACATAACTATACAGTTACCTACTACTATATTAGCACTTGACGCTACAAAATCCTAATAGGCTTTGGAAATTTCGATTCTGAAGCACAAAAAGATGTTCAGCCTCCAGCTCGAACAGAAAGGTTTTTCTTACTCTTGGTAGTGATGACGCGAAATGGCAGTGAAAAGCGTGGCGGTTGGAGTTGCCTGGAGCCGGTAAGACGTGAAATTGACTCACGTTTATCTCCGGTGTCAGGCCGCAGAAAATGAAGGTGAGTGTGGAAAGACTATTACGAGCCGCCTCAGCAAAAGCCCATTCAGGTTTGGATATTGGACCGTGGCCTCAGTCGAGACCCGAATTCCACAGTGCAGAAAACCATCAACTTTCCCCCTAACCGACGTTAAGTTCCCCATTCCAAAGAATTTCATGTTATAAGTTACTAGTAAATAATTGGAGCATCATGGTGGATTAAAAAATGTTGTAGTCATGCAACATGATCATATCAGTGAATTTTCATACTATATTTAATGTTTTGAAATTCCATTTTGTGTGAACGGAAACAACTACTTTCATTGCTAAAGTTCCAGTCATGCAGCATGATCATAACAGCACATTTTTCCAACATTCTAAATGACTATCGTGTTGAATAGTTTTTTTTTTGCAAAGAAAATCGTTGGTATCTATATACAAATTAAATGGCAAAAAAGTTTTTTTTAAAGATAATATCAGACTGTAAATTTATTTTTAAATTTCTAAGTTTTCATTTTTTATCGTTTTTATTGCCGAAAATTTAGCTATTTTGACGACATCTAAGTTCTTTGTTTTGGCATAATTTCTTGCATACATTTCTGAATGGTTTACTTCACAGTTAATAAACTTTTTATGGGTAACACATTGTTAATAAATATAAATTCAACGATTTTCAGCCGTTTTTTGTCATTTTTCAAGGTTTTTTGCAGCAGTTTTTTGAAATTTAAGGAATATAGTTGTAGCAGAATTTATGCAAATAGTGCTGTCAAACAACCTCAGCCGTTCTTTTAGAATACATAGTTGGTTTTTCTACAAAAAAGTGTTATCTCAACCCTATTTAAACATTTTTATATTCTATTTAATTTTATTTAACTATTTCGTGGGACTGTGGATTACCTATCTGTCCATTACCTATCTGAAGGTTCCATCATACAATACCTGCCACCATGTATGTACTCTTTCCTGTACCTCATACTGCTGCTATCAACCTATTGAATAGGTCTGCAATTAGAATGCAAAGAAATATCGATTATTGGGCTCTACTTTGGAAAGATTTCTTTTCCTCCAGCTTGGTAACTAATAAGAATAATATAGAGTGTATTAAATTTATAATCTTAATTTAGAGTGTATTAAATTTATAATCTTAATTTGCAATGTTTCAACTTATTTTTCTAAAAAATGTTGTTTTTACTTTCATTCTCTTTGTTCATATTTATTGTTTTCTTCGTAATTTACTGTACATAAATGGTGATTGTAATTAGGCTGTTAATTATAGTGATTGTTAAGAATAAATAAATCCTACGGAGAGATATCGTCTCGTCATATATATTTGAGCTATTATTATATGATGATGATGTTTTTGAAATGTACCGTTGCCAACATACGACACTTTTGGAATGCTGATAACAAGACATATTGACTACTTGAATACAAAATTCATATTTATGACATTACTCTCAATGATGCATCTATGTGATCAACTAAGGAAATACCAATATTTTAAACTCATCCTTCCAAAATATCTTGGAATATCTTCAAAGATACGTAAGTTAAAAAAACCCTTTCTTATTTTAGTCATTGGTAGAAATCTTTTTAGAAAAATAGAAGGAGTCATCCCGACCGGTTTACGTTATTTTGTCAGAGGAAAAAAGTCAACAGAAGTCTGCTCTAAAACACTAAAAGATAGAATGATTGATAAATCCTATTAGACATAAGCGCTATGTAAATTCACGAAAATATTAACCGCCCTTTCTGATAGGATTAAAAGACACCTGCGTAATTGGTTCTCATTAATGTTTCACGTATTGATGAGATGTGGGAAGATTGGCCTGGCACTGAGAAGGCACTCGCAACTAATTATATGCCCGACCCAACGAGCTGTGTAACGGGACTATTTCCATGAAATTACGTATGAAGTGAGAGAACCCGCGAGAGCGATCATTTTCTCCCTTGTGAAAGAGGGAAACCTCGTAGGTGGGCACTTATTGCGTCGGTGCCGCCCCTCTTTCATAATTCACGCAGTCCCTCCTCCTCACGCCTTCCAACTTTTCAGACGGAGGCTCAACCCTTCACTTGGATAAGAAGAATGATGATAAATCAATATTCGGAGGTATGGAAAGAGGCTAAATATAGTCTACGTATGGTCTCCTATGTGGGCCACCTAGTTGACAACGGTGTTAATCTTGTTCAAAACACTGCTAACTATATATTGCTTCCAAGTCTGCCTATAGTTTATACCCTAACTTCGACACTAGCGCTTCCTTGTGTAGAAGGACGGCGTAATATCTAGTGATCCTGTGTGGAGTGACCTTGTTCTCACAGTAACTAGTATACTATGCAAATCGGCGTCATTTTCTATCAATCACTGCCTATAAACCTAGTCAACGTACATAGTACCTAGTTCAGTATTTTTTGTATTTTTTTGCTATGCCAGGTAATCAATTCTATGGGAATCGAAGTAAGCTGTTATCCAGCGAGGACCCGAACCGTTATGAACGCAAGATTAGTTTGTGTGGCCGAAATCCTTATGAAATGTGTTTAGGGGACTTTACAAACAATGAGAAGTGTTTCAAGTTTCAGAAATTAGCCGCGAAGATACTGTAGATTATCTAGTTTTCAAAACACTGTTCTTTGAAACAATGTGGAAATTAAAAATCTCTAGAGTAGCGTGAAAGAGGTGGTGTGAAAGGACCTGCCATAAGAGCTCTGCCTGACGGGAATATTAGCTACCTTGGAAATATAAGTACCTAAATAGGGTAGGTATACCTATCTACTTTCCATATATTATAACACGTTGTTCATGTACTTTCATAGACAACAACAGAAGTAGGAAACTTCGCGTTTACTATAGGAAAAAGTGGCCTTTGCGGCAGCCTGATTGGCCGATCAAATATGTTCTTTTGCATAGCTGAGATGCTTGTTCAGCATCTTTTTGGCACACATCTATATAGATATATGGGCCTGGGTGGTTGTGGAAGGCTGGGAGATCGTCGCTCTCAATGCCCACACCTACCTTTATTGCATCAATGATACATCCGTGTACCACAATAAGGAGTCCATATTATTCAATGGACTATTATCGGTTTCTATTTTCAATGAACCTTTGCAATTGGACATCGCAAAATTCCAACTAAACCTCAAAATTTGATCATTTACTTTTCGAGGTGCGTAGGTTCCTAAAATCTGGGTATAAATCCGTCCATCCACCTTTCGTCACAAAGTATTTTGACTTATTTGGTCAAATATATATAGTTTCGTAGGTAAAAGAGTGAAGTAATTAATATTTACAAGGAACAGTCCGGTTAGATCTCAGTTAACATGAAAACCACTTTGCAGAATCCATTGTATTGTACATCAGTCCTGTATCTTTATCTTTTATTTTCCCCTCATATGATTCTCCTAGGTTGTACAAAGATGGTTTCACTGAAAGTACTAACTAATAATATGGTCCAATCTCAAGTTTTGGCAAATAATTTACTCTTCCCATCTGAAAATAGTTGATGGAAAGTAGAGATATAAAGTTGCCAGTTCAACTATCGTGAACAGAAACAAATTGAGAAGGGACAAGTCACAGATCTGGTGAACAAGGAAACAGGCGCTGGGAAATAGACAAGATTGTATAATTGATCGTACAAATTCCGGAGAGTTGAGGAAGTAAAAATCTATTCGATGACCGGTAACTCGACTGCAAACTGGAAAACAGTTACCCGCAACTATTGATTCCTGTGACATTATAGAAGGAAGCTAGGGGCTGGGGTATACCCAACCAGCAACACTCATTGGTCTTGAGGGTGAGGTAGCTCTAAAGCGCCGTCGCGTCGGATCGCATCGGAATTACGGTAATTCTGGCAACGAATTCAGCGAAAGTATAAATTGGTTATCATTCCGACAGCAATATAAAATTCAATACTTCAAAAAGGCACTAAAAACCAGTACTTATACCTTGGTTCCTATAGATACAATATTGGTACAGTATTATCTCGTAATGCCGATCTTACCAATTTATAGCTCTCATGAAATCATTCGTCATTCCACTTACCTGTAACAGAAATGTACAGTAAATATTAGTTATTAAATAAAACATTGAAGAAGGTAAGAATATTACAATGCAATTATAATAATAATTGGTTCAATCGTGGAAGTTTAGAATTATTTAACCCTCACTATACTCGCATAACTGATACCTAATGAAAAAAATGTACCTAATAAAAACTGCTCTGTATCTTTAACTTTATTTTATTTTTTGAGTATGTATTTAATTATTTTATTCTTAGGGAATACGGTTTTATGAATGATTATTAATATATCGCATTTAAAACAGAACAATAAGAACCATGTTCACAACATTGTCCCGTACACTTAAGTTGAATCGCACGAAAATGTGTAACAAATCTGTGGAAGCTGCAAAAGATTGTTGAAAATGCTGAACTTGGTAGAAACTACCTTCAGGAAAAACCTAGGTACCTAGTTGAAACTTCTTTAGAAAAACAATGTTTCATCAAACCTTTGTTAGTGGACAATTTATGAGCGAGCAAACAAAGTTACCTAAATGAGTGTGAAATGACTAAAATTTACTCATGTGATCGTGGTGCACGAATGGATGTTAATTTATTCTAATCCAGGTTTCTTAAACTTCAGTCCTGTAGTTCATGGAAATATCTCTCTACGGCGTGACGCCCGCCCTGTGGTCAAGAACTCGATTTTATGAGCCCAAAATTCAAAAAGTTCCAGTCATGCAGCATGATCACATGAGCGAATTCCCATAAATTATGGTATTGTATTTATGTCAATTTGTTCTGATATTTTTTAAGCACTTAGAGTGGAAAGAAACTGATACCTACTAATTTTATGACAACCAACTTAGGTACCTATTCCAATTAACAATCAGCTATTGATAAATAAATTTAGAATGTTCAGTTTTTTGCTCATTTGATAAATTTTTTAGCACATATTAATGAAATTTCCTTTCTTATTCTACTATAAAACTAATTTTCAAATCACGGATTCGACCGATCCGCTTTGTAAAGCTGATAAAAGGATAACATTTAAGGGCTGGAATATTCGAAAATCGAGATCTCGGAAACATTCAAAATGAGATCAATTTATTCGAGTGTCATTTACAAAAATCATCCTAATGAATCGAGTGACACCACCGGGATCTACGTTCATCCATTTGCTAGAACTTTGACTGGAAAAAAGTACGTTAACATAGGAGTGAAAAGGAACTGGTGGAACATAGTAAAAATCGCCTTATAGTCTACGACGACCGTTTCAACTTATATACCTAGTGGGATTCTAATTTCAAAACGCTGCAAATTATTTCACAAAGGTTTATTATTTTTTCAATTGAGTATGATCGTAGTTTTAGTTGGCTAGCGTACGTCATAAGGCCCGTCCAGACTCCTCGGCGTGTCCTATTTCGAGTTGCCACAACCTATACTTCTATAATTATATACGCATGTTTATATTTCTCGATTTGAGCTCCTATCTATTCAAATAGTTATTGCCTTAATAATATCATTATCTAAGTACGTACGAAAAGTCGAGAGGATATGTTATTAAATATGCGTAGGAAAAGCTTTGGTATTAACACACAAATATGATCTTAAAAAAAACATACATTCTTGCCTCGAAGGAACGCCGTACCCACCACAAGGTGCCACGGCGCCGGCGCCTCCTCTCACTCCACCCCCCGCTCACCACCCCTCACCACCCACCGTGACCCCCTGCCAAGCGTGCCAGGCTTGCGCGCGTCGAAAAAGACACTTTTTGGCCCGTTTTTGGCCCATAGCATCTATGCGAGTAACGCGATCGGGATGGTTAAACGTTAGGACCAACTAGACCCCAAATGGAGTCTATGTGCGAAAGAACGGGTTTTTTAAGTCAATTCTTAGGCCTTTTATGGCCCGGACGGCGGGTGGCGAACGGACATTTCAAATTTGGATTCTACGCACCTTGAAACGTAAAGTGACAAAGTTTGAGGGGGGGTTATAAAAATTTTTTGCTACACGATCACATAGGCTTATTATTGGAAATAATAAACCAAAATTCGGTTTTTCATAACTTTTATCACTTATAGGTGGGCTCGTACAGATGGAAGCATAGATAAGTTTTATCTCGTTAATTTTCTGTAGGTGGTTGCCTTTGTCGATATACTTTGATTCTATTCCACTATTGTACTGATATCGGTTTTTGTGAAATACAGAAGGATGTGTTTTATTTAATTTGAATAACTTCCGCCCGAGGTGCAAATACGTCTATGAAGTTATAGGTATTTAAATAACTACATTCCCGAAACTGCCCTCAATTCCGATCAAGAAAAGTGTAGTAAATACAATCAGGCAGCTGAGGATGTGCGGAGATCCTCCCCCCCCCCCCCCCCCCCCCTCATCGTGCGCTGGAGCAATCCATAAGGAGTTGTTTGGAAAATAGGGAAACAGCACGCTGAATTTGAATGCAGAGAAAATGGGTCCCAGGTGGGAATCGAACCCACGTCCATTGGTTTTCCGTACCAACCTCTACTTCATAAAGGCCACAAGGAGTTCGTTAGTGGTGACCAATCTAAAGGCTACAGTTGATTCAAAGTTAAATTCATCGAGAAAATGCAGAGTAATCGAACTTAGGGGGTGTTGGCTCTGATCCAAGCACTCTCCATCCAGCGGTCCTTGTGGCCTAGGTGGGGGAAGCCTAGGGCTCATTTTTTGTGAATTTAAATTTAGTTTCCTGTTTTCCTATTATCCGAACAAAACCCCTTGCCCGACCCATACGGGGACCATAGAAATTAGGAAATTATTAACAAGACTTTATAAAAAAGTCCTTTCTGTCCTTAAATTGGTTGTTTCTCCTCAGGGAGATGAAAATTCCAAAGTGTAAAATATCTACTTACTTACTTACTTACTTTTTGTTGATAAAAATCTAATTTAAAGTTATGAGTTAATGAAAATCAAAGGAGTTGGGAGCATTCACAAAACGTGTGGAAAGTAAACTGGTAACGAAGTGCCAGAGATGCTCTCAAGACACTAGAGTTGACGTGGATAAAACTGCAATTTGCGGTTATACGCGTTGTTTCCTTTCAATTTAGTGGGGATTGCAAGAAGTTTAGGAGGTTGGATCGCGGAGCATCTATTGCACATCTCGAAAATTAGAATAATCGAAAGAAACAAGAAAAAATTAAATACGGAAAAGTGTATACCTACCTATTATTAATGCCTGATATCTAAATAAAACATTGTGATCAGGAAATTAAAGTAATATTTAGATAATTTATAATATACTTCCTTCAAAATTATAGGCAAGTGTTCTGCGTAGAAGTACAGTTATCGCCTACTCTTGATGAATGATTGAATACAGGTGTAACTGGGGTAAAATCAATCATCCCATGACCTCTGGTGAACTCCCTCCTTGAACTCTTGTTTACTCAAATCCGTCAACTCGATCTAACAGTGTGTGAACATAGCCTCCCTAAATGACAAAATATACTATGGCCAGCGTCTTGCAGATATTAGGATCGCCCTATATGAGTGGTAAATAATCGGTTAGTAATAAATTGTTGGATGAATTTTTATTAGGGAATTATTGAAATTAAATTATTAAAAATAATAGAACAAAATTACCAGCATGGAAAAGAAGAATATTTAGTTTGGAGGCTATGCATTTAAGGTGCTTCGTTCTTCATGCCTGTTCTTAATGGGAGCGGATCTAGTAATTCTTAGCTGACACTGCAACGCTACATATATTGCTATAAGTTCTGGTTAACCCTGGAATAGTAACAAGGCACCCTTGAGGCGGGCTCAGGATTAGAATGTTCAGAGAAGTCACGTGACCTTGCTCCTCCTTCCCCTCACCACAGGTATTTGTTATTTATCTGGTCACTTAAAACTAATTCATTAGAATTTATAGACGAAATGATAAGTATAACTAACATTATTATTTGACAAACTACAAATCAAACAGAAAGTTGAAAATCACGCAAGTTGATATTTAGAATTTTTTGAGGCGAATGCTTATGAACCAATAAATTGGTTTCTCAGTTACTACAGTTCATGTTTGGTGGAAACACACCGAATCGTTATGAGCATAGTAGTCACTTCCAACAGGATTCTACTCGTCACCTTCTGACCTTCCCAGTGTCGTCAACCAGTGAGTAATATCCACATTATCAGAATGCAGTACGCCTGAAAGGCTCCTAATAAGTACCTATCTATTAGATGCAAAAATTTTACGTCTCACTAGGTATTCGCAAGTAAGTGTTTATGGGTGTATATACAAACTTTCTTCCAGACGTATTGTTAGTGTTGTTACCCCAGATCCTAGATCATTTTTGGAAATTATTTCAAATATTGCTTCCTCATTACTGAAGGCAGAGAGGCTCTGTCCTCCAAATTCAAAATAATGATACTATATCCTGTCTGTCAGAGGTGAATCCTTGACACGCCCGAAAACTATATCAAAGTTTAATGATATTTTGATGAAATTTTCAGAGATTGAGCGGGTTAGTTTCTAGGTGAAGCCATTTAACTGGCAATGCCGTCAGATTAATAGTAGCGGTGCATATCCGCGAACCTGAATTTCTTATAATACCGATTTCTTGTAATCGGTTGATTCGACTTCGCTCAAACTCGAGGAGATGTTGGATAGGTATATATATATATATATATATATATATATATATATATATAAATTATAGAATAATAAGTATAAATATAAACACAGGTATAGGAATAATCAAATTTCGTTGTTATCAAGATAAATGATGGTGTAATCATGTTGTCAGTGTTTGGGGAGTCTTGATTCCTCGACCTTTAATAAGTATTGTGGATTGTGTTGGAGTTTAATTTTGAGTCAACAATAATTTTGGTGGAAACGCTTATCAGGTCAAAGAATTTTTCAAATTCCAAAAAAAAAGAAGTTTTTCCTAGCAGGAATCAGCCGTAAGAATTCAGGACCGGCGGCTTGAGAGCGCTAGAACAAAAAAAAAAAAAAAAAAAAAAAAATATATATATATATATATATATATATATATATACTTACTTTTCAAAAAAATCAAAAAATTCGGTCAAAATCAAATTCACCTACCTATCATCATTTTTCTGTAACGCCACGATAACTTGCAAGACCAGGTAAGGTAACTGTACATCTCTCGCGACTCAAAAATGTCTGAAGCCACTAAGTAACCTAATTCCAGACAGAACAGGACAACAGCGGTGACATTGGTAGAGATCTTCACGTGCATGCCTATTACATAAGGAGCACACCTCACACCATATATCATAAATGGATTGGCATTTACAACAGCTCACCCCGCTGCTTTAAACAACCGTTCGCTAGCATATATGTTCACACTATTTTTGTCTGTTCAAACTATCCTATTTGATAAGAGAGTTACTCTTCTATAATATGTAAAACGATCAGATTCCTCAGATCTTTGCCGTGCGAGATCCCCCTCTTCTTCTTTATACCGTGTCAGTAACTTACTGTTCTCTATCTTGCCTCAAAATCCTGCTATTCGCTGTTGCAAAGTTATTAGGGATTTTGTACTTATTCACCATGTGGCCCCAGTTCTTCTCCTAAGATAACAAGGACAATATTATTAACCAGGAGGTACCTATAAATGATGGTAGTTTTCTTCAAAACAGAAAGCCTAATTTACATAAAAACTTCATTAAATGTTCTCTTTGTTCGTGAAATTAGCACTTGGATGCACCGTTGTAAAACCCAATTCTCGCCCAGCACGATAATGGACCCACAAAACAGGCATTACCGACGAAAAATAACAGAAGTACCTTTTCGCCGATGCAGTCTTCCTGTAAAACACTGTTTTCACATCATTTAAACCCCGTCTTTACTGCTAGTTTCATTTCATTTCCGAAGCACCTCATTCCACAAGCTGAAATCACACTGCTTTTATGCGCAGACTTTTCTCTCGACTATCGCGAAAAAAAGGAGGGCCGGGAAAAGCAAAGGTTTTATGAGTCGTTCAAAACCTCTGCTGCCTTGAAAAGAATGCGTGTTTATTCTCTTTTCTTCTGAAACATTGAGAATTAAGAGCTTTGAGCCCTCTCAGGATTTCTTAGGAATTTTTCTAGAAGTTCCCTTTAGTAGACATAAGTCTGGAGAAGCAGTCTTACAGTTGTCATTAACTCTTAATTTTTTTCTGGGAAAACGTCATTTAAATTTAACCCCCCCCCCCCCCCCCCCCCACCCGAATCCATTCCATTATTCAGGATCCACCGGTGTGAATGGGCCCAAAACGTGTAGTTCAAAGTACAGCTATTGCAGTGGTTACCAACTCAACTTCCACCGGCTCCGACAACTTGACAATTTTAGGGCTCACGACCCACCAGTGTTATAAATAGCCAACTTCACCAATTTACCGTGTTTTACTCATATCGTCCATTGCATGGCTTTTTAGCCAAATGTCGTGAGCAGTTTCGGTAGTTAGGCGCGGTTTGTTTATTTATTCATTTTAATATGATTTTTTGAATCTACGTCTCTTGAAATGTAAACCAACACATTTTGACGTGGCGTTAATGTTTAGCATGGAACATGCTTTAGCCATGACTTAACTGCCAAAAAGCGTTACGTTTCGCGTTGCAAAACTGCAACCTCATACTAGAGAAACAGTCGGTGGGTTAAAATTACATAAATTGTTGCGATCTGGTTAAGAAGACGTTTATGCAGAAAAGGTCGATCGTTTCTATGACATAATGAATGTACCTAATCAATATTTGCAGTGTACCCGTGTACTCGTGCTATGTAAGGTGACAACGTACCTTGTCATTTTACCCAGCAGTCCCAAAAAGCATTCAATTCAAGTTTCAGCAAAGAAGTTTCAACTTGTATTCAATAACTTTTTCAACCAAGCCTCTCCTCCACTATAACGGTACCCGACCATCATTGCTGCAGTTAATGAGGCGTTTTGTTGATGTATCTATGATTTGATAATAAGGCTAGCTTATTACTTGTTTCAATTCAAACAGGTTTTTAGCAGAGATTCAAAGGTAATATTTATTGGTTTAAGGCCAATGCGGGCATATTTTGAATTATGAGGTTTTCCTTGATCTGATAATCCAGCTATATACAGTAAGGGAAAACATTATTTGAATTGTTTCAACTACATACATACATTTGTTTGAGTTGTTGTTTTCGCTCATTCAATAAATACAGTTTTAATTGTTTTACATAATGGATATTTTAGGACCCACCAAGAATATTATATCTGGCTTCAATACCGATTAAAGATTTTCCATCTCATCCTTGGACTACACTAACGTACAGTCAGTATTGATCTCCAATTCGCACAAATTAATTTAGGTATGTTCTCTGTTTTGTCGAAAACTCCAGTTCTCACTCAAGGGTGGAAAAATCAAACTGGTCACTAACTGTTGTTCGTTTCAGCGTTCATGGGTTTTCGAGTATGATCTAGAGAGATTCGAACAATCCCTATTAACTCGAGTTGCGTTTCTCACTGAATTCGCTCACTTCAGCGTCGTAACGTTGTACAAACGGCCTTTTGAATTAGACCCTATAGTGTCCTCGGTCGGAGGATAAACCAATCGAAATAAACCCGATTACCGCGGGAACAACCTCGTTAAAGGGAGAACGGATAAAAACAAACAACGGCCCAATTTTATCTGTGCATGCACACGACCGCGTAGTCGAACCGTACGACGATCGTCATCGCCCAAGTGTGTGTCAGAACCCCCCTGTGCCAATATCAACAAAGTTCCCGCTCCACGGGGCTTCTAAATCAGCAGGAAGCCCATCGTGCTCGGCCCGAACAAGTGTGCGGGTTAAGTGACGCGAATTCTCAATTAGGCTCGTCGGGTTTTCAAATCGGCCCCTTGTTTGATGATAAAACAAGGAGACCGTCCTGCATTTTAAGGAGCTATCAGATAACGGGGTATTACACCCGAAATGTGTCACTCACGTTACCAGTCAGTTAATTCACATTAGTCACATGCACATTATTCAAAACTTTCCTTCATCATTTTCAATTAAAAACCTTAATTAAAAAAAAAAAATTTAAATTAAATCAAAAAAGGTTATGAAAATACAGAAAAAAAATCGACTCATGCAGCCTCAATTGTCAAAGCAATGTAACATAATAGTACCTACGATAATTTACTAAAATTCGCTCATATGATCATGCTGCTTGACAGGAAATATTTTTACAATAGGGCGTGTGGGGTACCACAGTCAATGTATTTCTCAGCGCTGAGTCGATTGCGCCAATCCTAGATTTCTATGATTCATAATAAGTGAAAAAAATTGACGGAACCTAACTAAAGTGAAAGCAATGGTTCAATCATTAGAAAATTTAAGGTTTATTGAAGGGTCATGCATTTCCTTCTTTATCTCCACATCAATTTCCTTCCTTCGCATATCTACATAAATCTTGCTCGGCAATAATAATTTATACAAATAGCTCTATACAAATATAAGCCGGCATATAGGTATTTATATATGATTTAAGTATTTCATACGATGATGATGATGATAATTATGCACCTGCTGTTTGTAATTCAAAGTGGTAGAATGAGAGGGTCCCCAGCGAATCCAAGACTGTATTTCCTGTAGTCACGAAAACAATAGCAATCATGTTATTGACGAATTAGAATTTATACAGAATATTCTTCTCAAAGCCTAAAATTTACACCCGCATAATGAAGGCGAGAGAGGCTCTCGAATGGAATTGAAGCCGTTGGCGATATTTAATTGTTGATTTTGGAAAGTTTAAGCGTTTTTCGTGGTTTTTTATAGAAAAAGAAGCTATTGCAATGGCTCAGAAAATTTTAAAATAAAAATTTTTGAAAAATTTCTTCATTTAAATCCGTTTTGAGGCATTCATGTATATATATATGTTATTCCAGGCGATAGCTCTCCCTAGGATTGAAATAAAAATTCCGTACTTGTGCCGAAAAATGAAGCTTGCCAAATGAAAGGGTGAGTTTGTTGGCTGACAATTTTAGTCAAATTTCAAAATATGTTCCCAAAAAATTACTAAAAATGGCTTGAAACGGCCAATTGTTAAATTTATAACTTTAAGCAGAGTTATCTGTCAAATTATCAATAATTTGATAGGACATTAAAAAAAATTGTTGCTCATAATTATGCTGAAAAACGTACTGAAATGTCATTAATGTTTGCTGTAAAATCTATAAAAGCTGCAAAAAAAAAAAAAAAAAACCTAGAAATCCAAAATCTTTTTTGAATTACCGAATTTTCATCTATTTAGTATGAGTTTTTGCCATAAAATTGGTTTTAAGAATTTCTTCCTACTGAAATCGCTCAAATTTCAATACAATTTAATATAGTATAATATGATATGTAATTTATGGAAATTCGCTCATACGATCATGCTGCATGACTGGAACTTATATTCAAGAGTTTATGCTGCCCCACATGAGGAATCTCATTGTTATTATTAGTGCCACACATTGATTTTTAAACTAAAACATCTTATTTTGTCCAACTTACTTGAAATCTTCTTTTTATCGGCGTTTATGAGAAACTCTTTGCATGGTTAACAGCTAAAGCATTGCGCACATTCATTTACTCGTCGTGAAATATTCGTGGTTGAGACAGCAGAATGGGGAGTAAAAGCATCATAACCAGTGGAGAGATGTGGTCGGAGGGATTTAGATCGTGTTTGGTCACGTTTATGCATGCATGAGCAGGCGTGCCTCAAGCCCTAAGGGAGCTGTACTGTAGGCCGAGATAGGGAAGACGGAATGTGGCAAGCTGGGATAGTAGCGAGAGTCGCGGCTTTTCCCTTCAGCAGAGCCTTTACCACCCTTTGAAAACCGGTTTATAGTTAGTTCGAAACCTTTTAAAGCAGTAGTTTTATGACCCAATATCATAAAAATATGCAATAAAACTGAATATGAAGCTCAAACGGGCCATAACGCAAACATTGTCTCTCGAAATACCCTCGGATGAAAACTTGTTGTTCTCACTACTATAGAAAGATGGTGAATAGTAATAATAAAACTATGTATGCTGATTTAATACTGTATTTTGAAGCTCCCAAAAACTTATTTCAGGTACCTTGATATGATATACTTATTCCTATACTTGATTTTAAGGAAACAATTTCCAGTCATGCAGTCATATTAGTGAGATTTGGTAATTTTTTTGTATTCACAAGTGAAATGTTCTTGAAATTTTGTTGCAGAAACTCTTCAATATAAATTTAAGGCGATAAATAAATCCAATCACATGGGTCTCGGCGCGAAGGTAACCAAATCGCTTTTTATTTTGTATCTTGGCCAACGCTAGTTACGCTGCAACTCCTATATCTCTAACTCTTGGATTTATGTTATTTTCAACTTCGAAAACTACCATGCTACGTACAGAAATAAAATGGTGACGTCACAAACTAGCTAGCCAATCACATAGCGTACACAGTAATTCAATTGGTGGTTGTAAATATATTTTGTGGACAATTGTAATCATGTATTTGTGACTCAGAGGTGGTCTGAGGAATATTGAAAAAGGTTCTAGGTTGAATTTCAGATGGGTGTAAGTTCCTCATTCAGGAAACCAGAGCTTAGAATACTTTGCAAGTTAAGCATACTCATTGATCATGTTTTATGATATCAGAAAAACCCGCTCAATATTCCCATAACGCATGGTACAAGCTTGTGTTATTTCACTGTCTCCGTGTATTCCAGTAGTATGGGCAAAGCGTGTGAAGATGAGAGTGAGGACAGACAAATTCGCAATGAATGTACAACCACAGAATCCTCCAGATTATAATGTACTTTGAGGTTTCAGGCAGACAAAGACGAAGTGAAATGGCTCACCTCGGATCTTTGAGTATGTCCAATGACGAACCAAACTGATCCACTAAATTTACTGCCAAGAGACCTGTGAGGCTGGAACCATCAATAAGCTGTATCGCCATCGAATAAAGTTCTTTGATACATTCCCGTACAAAGTTAGGAGAAGGGATGTTAAAAAGTTCCATATAGTTTGATGGAGAACTGAATGATCTCAATGAATTTTGAGTAGGTGATAGCCATTTGGGAAACCAGAGCTTAGCATGCCGTACCCTCGCATGTTTGGACCGCTCATTGATCATGTTTAATGATGTCGGGCGAACCCGCCCCATATTCCCATAACGCACGGTACGAGCTTTGGTCATTTCACAGTCTCCCGTGATTTCCAAGTGTCGGCAAAGACAGAGGCTTTCCCACCCTTCATGAATATTAATGGAATTACTGATGGCGAGAGGATATTGTGCCCAGCTTCGCTGGCTTCGGAGTCGGGAGGCCAACTGAGCCACCGCCGTAATAACTGGAGGTAATTTGGTTTGAGGTCAAGTCATTAGTAATCCTCCTCTTCAACTCAGAAAGCGAAGCTCGGATCTTTCCCAAACAAGAGATGGCCGCCACGAACAAACATAATTGGTGGGATTTTCTTCGGAATGGGGGAAAAATCTCCGGGAACCCTAATCAGGCGGATGAACGGCCTACAGCTTAACGAGCAGTCGAAAGAAGCTGTCCAATTAGCTTCGCGTATTTTCCTTGAAAGCCTCCGATAAATTTGCTCACGAAACGGAACCAGCCGAGACACTGAGAGGCATCTTAAAGCCAGATTAGAGCATAAATGGATTACCCGAGATGGATGGTAAAGAGAATATTCAGTGGGAATGCAAATTGTATTGGGGGGAATTCAATATCATGATTGAATCATCAACAAGAATTACATTATTACTCGTATCTACTTCATCGTATCTGAGTTGGTTTCAAATTTAAACTAGGTCATGAGTTTAAGAGCTATCTATTTTTAGTAACAGTTCTTCATGCATCGTGAAGATATGATTAACGCCCGAAATATGTATTGACTTATGAAAAAATACATTTGAAAAGATCCAATGATTTTTTTTTTTAATTTTATGGACTACCTACTTTGAATTTATAAAGCTGCATGCTTATCAATTTAAGAAACTAATTCAAAAATTTGAACGTCCATTTACTTATATATTTTGATAGAATAAATTTTAAATATTGCGCAATTATGAAGTATAGTTTTCTGGACACAGGTTTTGTAATTGGAGCTATTTTGTGAGCTCAAAAACTGCTAGAGATTCACATTCGTGAACTCATCCAATGAACTCATCTTTTCGTTTAAAATAATCGATTTTGGGTGAAAGAACAAATTATTAATCTCAATACAAATAAGGAATTGTTCTTATACCAGAATCAGGCACGTAGCCAGAGGTCCATGGGGTCCGGACCCCTCCCGAAATTTTTTGATGAATTAAAAAATTATTCATGGTTAGGGTAGTATCTATTATTTCACTAGCACGAACTACCAACAGAGAATATTCGTCTGATGTGAAATTCTTCAGAAATTATTTTTATAATACTCATAGGTTCTGCTAATAGCTCCAATACGTAGAGGTAAGATATAAGTTAGATATTCCGGTACACGGACATGGGTCATGTATACGACCTTAAAGACAGATCAGCGCCTCTAGCTCTATACCTGAGCGACCCGTGTGAGCCTTGCCGTGTAGCAACTCTTCATACCTTTCAGCACTCCACATTTTTATTATGGTGTTCAGAATCCTTCTGAGATCTTCCCCTGAAGAGATTCCTTTCTCTCTCTGGAGGACAGTACTACAGAGGAAGAAAATTCTCTCCGAATCTCGTATTCCTACGGCCTACACATATTCCTAAGGCCTAGCCCTTTCACTTCATCAGCAAGGAGTGACTCGCCGACCGCTCCCTGAGGTAACTCGTACTGCTTTCCTTGCAGACGCATGGCTCTCTGCTACAGCATGTCCCATCTTAATGTGGTCCAGCCTCCTGGAGATTTACCTAACATCCCGTCCCCGAAAAGTAGGAATTTGAAGAATTATGCCTGTTAGTGTGAACCTGTCTGGTACGTTTTCCATAAATTTCTGGTTAAAAAAAAAAAAAAAAAAAAAACGCGATCTAACGCTTTGAAAATCGATTTTCTTGCGGAGCGGAAATTCACACAACACATCACCATCCGTCCTGGGATTAGTAAATTCATAAATTTACTTCATGGGATCTTGCAAGCTAGGGGAAATTTATGTATCCTATGTGCGTCACGGGGTGCTGTATTCCGCCCCACACTCCTTACAATATCCTACGGTGAGAATGTTCCTAGATGTCTTCCTAACTTTTACGTTACGGGATCCTGCAGTACCTTAGAAATTACGATTAGAAAAATACCTTAGAAATAAGATGGGTTACGAACGCCTTTCTAATTTGACCATGATGTCAATGCATTATCCACTGTCGTTCGCGGCTGATGACGTGCTGGATTTGATGTCTTTGGAAGCAAACAGAAAAGTCTTATAAACATTTTATGATCAACTAAATACCTAAAAATTGAACTTTTGTTGTAGTAAAAAGATCAAGATTTATCATAATTCTTAAAAATTGTTTTAACTGTCACCTAAAATCCTTATTAAGTGCCTACCAATTAAATATTTATGCCTTATTAAAGATAGTATTTCATCATGTTTGTAAAACATTTCTTCTCCTGTGAAAAAAACACTAAAAGTGGCTAAAAACGGCCACAAATTGCAGAATATAAAATATTCAGAAGAATTTTTGTGGGAAAAAAATTAACTAGGGTAATATAAAATGTTTGTTCACAATTATGCTGAAAAATCTACTTAAATTTCATTACTATTCCTGAAAAATCTATAAAAACTGCACACAAAAAATCCAAAATCTATTTTGAAATTTTCTTTTATTTAGTATGAGATATTTTGCCATAAGATTGGTTTTTATCAATTACTTTATACCCAAAATGCTCAAATACCGGTACAATTTAACGCATTATAATGCGGTAGGTAATTTATGAAAATTCGCTCATGCGATCATGCTGCATGACTGGAACTTTATTAACTGATTCTGAATGGATTAAAATACATTTAAATATAATTTGATCTCAATGAAAGTTTAACGCCGATTCCGAAAATGTGGTCAAAAAAAGGAAACGTCTACTTAAAGGGGAGAAGTGTGGGTTTTACCTCAACAAACGTGGGTTCCTTGATAAAAATCACATCCCGGCATCGGATTGAGGTAGAACTGTGCAGTTGGCTACATTCTGCTCTATTTTCAATTTAATTCAACCTGTGAAATAGGCTTGTTACTATGAAAACCACTGAAAAACGAATTTTGCTCCAATTCAATTTTTTTAGGTTGGTCAATGTCTGTTTATGTAATTATGTTTAGATACCGTGCTCTGTATTCATTTGGTGGGTGCCTACATGTGCGTTGATAAACTGATTGTTGATACTTTCCATTGCTTTCTGGTAAATATCAGTTCTTTTAACGTATAGTGGGAGTGGGGATAGTAAAGTGTTTTATTTATTTTCCTCTCAGTAGGTGTGTACGTATATTATGCAGTTATATTTAGATAACACAAAGTAGAGTTCGTTAAATAATTATAGACCAGAAATCTAAGTGAAAGAGCTGTCTACTCTTAATACACAAATAATGAATTCTATAATAATATGTAGTGTTTAATTAATTCAAATGTAAAACTGGTTCAAATAAAATATGGACAAGTTGTCAATGAGTTGTGACAAAGCAAACATGTTTTTCATTTTTAAAATTTGTATTTATATTTTTTATAATAACGATCCAGTTTTTATTAAACGGGGAGACGTCCAATTACGCTGCAATACGCTGTAGATAATGCGCTGCATATTTGTCGTTGTAAGATCATCATCAATCAAACGATAGCGCTTGAGTAGGTACTTACCTTTTTCAGCTACGAAAAACCTACCTTATTTCAAATATTTTCTCTAATTTCGGAATGTGATGTGGACAATACATCAGTCAGGGAGAATTCCGAGTGACGTTAACTAAGTCAGAAGTATCGCACGAGTGACAAGTGACAACCCAAGGAATTTGAGGAGAGATAGAAGCAGCGAAATATGTTATCTCTGACGGGAAGGAGACAAGCTGATGATACGGAGGAAACTTGAGTTCACGCAGGTTCTCGCGTTGCGTGTCAACCATCTAGCGATCTGTTTTTGCCCGTATCATATCATATCCATCCAGACAGGGGCGTATTGGGGGGGGGCTAAGTTTTACCGACTTGGAAGAAGTTGGGAAAGTTTGGGAGGTGGCAATTAAATCCTTAAATATAAATAGATAAATAAAGAGACCTATTCGGAAGTCTAATCATAATCAAATACTGATTTTCCGAATGTAGGTGCTAGGTATTTATGAAAGACTTTTGTTTTCATTTTGTACATGAAACTGGCATTTTTCGTTCAAATTTTCCCGAATTTCCTCAGCATTTTCTAATTATGTCATATCTCGAAAATGGATCAAAATAGAAAATTGGGCTAGACGGCGTTTTACTCTGTTTTCGGTCTACTTACCCAAAAATAGAGATTTTTGTACTACTTGCATTCATTTTCTCGTAGACGAAAATAGCCTCTCCGAAACGAGAAGAGGTTTTCGTTACGTGGAAACGCTTTTCGGAACGGGAAGAGTCAGCCTTTCTCGTGCTCAGCTTTTTCGGAATAGTAATTACGAGACAACAACATGACCTTTCTCCAGGGTAACCCTAACTTAGCGACCACAACGCAGTTGCTATGGACACACATTATATACGTCAGTATGTACACACCCGATAAAATTGCCGGAGTTTTACCTCTGTCCTGCTGTCTTTTGTTGTTGGATTAACCTTTGTATTCGTCTTTTGTTGGTGTTTTTTTCCACGCACCTCAACCTGATAGGTCATCGTGCTTTCGACGTATGTATGTGTCTATAGGACACATTAAATAGGAAAACACTTTTAGTTGGCTGTGGTATGAACATCCACGTCTCGAATATGATTGTATTGGCTATTGAAATGAGTCAATTGGAATTACTGTGAGTAGGAATATTGGTTTGTAAATAGGTATGCAATTAGTGTTTTGGAAGTATAAAGTAAAAAGCATGAATATATGTACTTTTTATCGATTCTCGAGAGATGAATTTCTGAGTGGATCGTTAAGGAACTATCATTCCGTCACTCCTGCAATTTTTAGAAAGCCGGATTGGACCTGGTGGATGTTACTCTTGTGACGGGTGGCTTTCAGGTGTATTAGGTACTGAGCTGTTAATGATAGAATACCTAAATTTATCAAACGCGTATTCAACATTTAAATAATAATCAAGTGAAATTCCAATAGTATATGGCATCGATTGCAGGTACACGCTTAGCAATAATTTGGTGACCTAACAGAGATAAAATTGTAGGGATCATATATAACCAATCTCCGAGATTTCTCCAACATGTTATTTCATGAATCAGTATACAGTATATTACTTGTTTAGAGAATCAGTCATCCAGTGCAATGGACGGGTTAAAAAGCTAGATACATAATACCAAACGATGCGTTTAGCTATTACAATATTGGTATGTATTGTAAACTATACTTATCCACTATTGTATAATCGAGTTTTTATATTTTATGGATGAAAGAATACCATACTGAGGTGTAACCACTGATTTTGCCATTAAATGTTAAAATATATGATTTGGCGACCTATTCATTTTCGGATTTCTTCCATAGGTCCATCTAGGTACACAGACATAACTATGAAAACTGTTTAGATGTAATTTTGATGTGGCGTTTTAAACACCATGAAAATAGTGGAAAACTTAAATTTCAATTTATGATGTGGCATGTCAAACACCGAAAATATTGAAAATTCTGTAATTTATTGTATATCTTCTGTATTTAACGAATATATATTTATTGAAAAAAACGTACTGAACGATGCAAGAAAAGTTGCCATTGTTTTCTTCGATCTACACGAAACTTCATGAAGACGCGAACCGCCAATCGTCACAACTAGAGAACATTATTTTCTAGGTGGCGATTCTAGAATGAATAGTTCGATGTAATTTGAAGATTGCTGTACTTTCTGGGATTCACATGCTCCACAAGGTGTGGAAGCTGTTGCCGATTCCGGGACCGCGTATGGCCAAGTTAAGGAGGCCGATGCAAATGAAGATGGAGATCCCGTAGCAGGCATAATACGCGATTTTGGCTCCCATATCGCCGACGATGATCGGGCGAACGTAGTCGATGACCGTAGCAACGATGCCCCTGAGGATGATAATTCAATATAAGTGCGATCATTGAACTCCAACAAATACCAACGTTTCGATTACAAATGTTCCTCCGGGGTTATAGAATAGATAATATTGTAACTGTTTAGAAAGCTTATAAAATCAGGAAACAATGTGTTCTAACATTTTGAGCCAATCTCACGTCCTAATTTCCCCGGTATGTGGAACATTGATTAATATTCAATCCTCTGTACACTAGTGAGTTTCAAAATCCTTCCCGAGTTTGGAGAAAGGGGAAAAACGTCAACAAAAACTTTCTGTGAAAAATAAACAATGTATAATATAGTTTGAGATTTGTAAATTTAAAACCCGGCCGGTCAAATTAGTGCATAAGAGCATTAGTGATGCTCTTAAACGTTATTTTTCTTTATCGTGCAGTCACGAGACTGTAACTGGTTCTGATAACCGATTACCTGGCGGAGTGTTGGAGTTATAGAATGGGGAAGCGTTAGTCGTATAATTTATAGGTAACAATATAACGTTATGAGTAAAGTTCTCTACGTATATGTTCTCCGTCCCAAACTATCAATAATATAATATTACTAATCATGGGATGAGTTGATTTCAAAGAAATTATGTTCAAATATTCATAGTAGAGTTTGACAATCTAACTCGACTTCCAGAACTGATACGAACTAAATCACTAGCTACGAAGATGTGAAATCTATTTCAAACGAAAGAGGAAAAGTTACAATGTTAAATCGATTTCCACGGTTGAGACATCATCAATAACGAACGGATAACTTGAGTTATTGTATGTTTCTAAAGATGACTTAACCATCAAAATCGATTTAACATTGTAACTTGTTATTTTTCGTGGGAATAGACAACTTTTTTACTGACTTCCGTTTTGAAATGAGTTTCCACAACTTCGTCGCGAGTGATTTAGTTCGTACATAGTAGAGGAGGGATATGAATACACGTTTCGCAGCTGTGAGAGACATTTTAAGTTCTAACAACTGAAAATTTTGGAAAGTAAATGCACTTTTTGTACATTATATATTTCAAATTCGATCGGAGTGCTTTTTATGTTGAGTTACGCCCTTTCCACCTTTAGAAAGTATTTTTGGTTTGGTAGCAGTTTGAATTGCCTTGCTACCAAAAAGTGCATAAAAAGTTTGAAAAACGCGAGAAATCAGTAAAGCAAAGAAAACAACCATTTCGTTGGGGCTTTTCGTCCGACTGCCTCGGGCGTCGCGGACGTCATCAGCTGTCCACCAAATGGAGAATCAGAATTTGTTCTGATGATTTCGATTAAGCTACTAATTGCCACGCCCCCTTGAACCGCCGTGCAGAAGCGTGAAAACTACTTGGACGGGAGAACGTTACCTAGGCAGTGCCCCATATAAGTACTCACGACGCTCGACGTAGCTTAACTTCGCTAATTGCATGTGACGGTTCATGTGAACGGTGTAACGGTTCATTGCATGGCCTAACTCGTTCCGTGAGAAATCTAATTATTTTCTAAATAATTTGATTTAAACCGTTGAAATGACGGGATCATGCACTGATTAAATATTAATGCCCTAAATAAGTGTTCAGACTAAATTTTCCAGGGAAAATCAGTAAAGATTTAGTTTTCATAAAGTTGAAAAAGCCCATAACGAACTCCGCTTTACGCGTTTTGGCGTAATAATAACTGAACTGAATAAGTAAATAAACTAAAGAAATAAAGAACTGAACATAACTTTCATGGAAGACGGAACGACATAACTTATCAAGTGGACGGCTAACTGGTCAAGTCACTACTTGAGGTTGCACAAATCACTGTCCAAGGAATTACGCGTTACGGGATATAGTCATTCGCTGCAGGTAGAACATACCTTCCACAAGTAGCTACGTGGAGAAAGAGAAAACAATGTCAGACCCACCTGCTAGGGCCCTTTCTTTGAAAATATTCAAGGTATTCAGATCCCCTGGTCGGGTTCTTGAAGGGTTCATGGGGAGGGTTTCCCTCATAACATGAAACACGCGCGGAAGTAAAGTACGAGTTTAACCTGATAACGTAAGTTTTTATGTAACTAGTAATACAATGAACCGATCTTGGCCAATACCCGGTTATTTTAAGCAGTTAGGTTATTTAACGCTCATCAGTGAAAAGCAGAGTAAACTACGAGTTCGAAAGTTACTTTTGTTTTTCATCTTCCTTTCAATCACGTAGTGTTAATTTCTCCACAGATCCACGTTTCCACATATCCACACATATCCGCTTGTTCGCATCAACTCATTCGCATCTGTCAATAAAAGTTTACTATATCTCGCATCCAGTGTTCTTATCTTGTGTGTGTTTCTCGCTACCCAATTGCATAAACATTTTAGATATTAAGTCTTTTTTTACAGATTTATCTACAATATATTACATCTAAGTCAACAGTAATGAAATCATTTCACAATTACCCCGCCTAACCCTACAATGTTTTCAGTCGATGAGTCGTGAGATTCCAATAAAATGGTTTTTAGATCAATTTCATAACCATAATCATCCCTCCGGAGCTTTAAGAAAGTTTAATGATATATTTTCATCCAACTTCAAGAAAAATTATATTCCTCCAAACTAATAAGCCCCCATCGTTTGACGCTGAAATATAAGTCTCAAAGAGCAGCTTTCCAAGAAAGGCCTCTTATTCGGTTTGACAGATTATTAAAATCTTGTTTCCTGTCAATAGAACCAAGATATACAGCCTACTCTGGGTAACAGTTCCCCAACTTTCCAAAATGTTATTACTACCGAGAAGTTTCAACGTCAACCCTAATCCAACGAAAGTGGAAAGTAAAACTTATCCAGGAGTTTTCGGAAGTTATTTTGAAGAATATTTTAGTTCTTGATAATATTTACGTTCTGGTGTTCTGTAAAACAAATAGACTAACCTAAATAGAAATATAATAGAATAGAAAAACTAAATAGACGCCCAAGGGTTGGATGATGACAGAGACTGCAACCCACTTTTGGTGGTATCTAACTGTTTTGCAGAACAGTTTGAGTTTGTTAGACTCTCTCTAATGTAATACAACATGCTCATTGGTCCATTAATGGGAAACGTCTGCTAAGTTGGGTGGGCAGACTATCTTCCTCACACATTGTAGTATGGACGTATAGAATTAGGTAGTTGAAAAACCAAATCCGAGTCTAAATGATTGAATGCAAAACATAACAGTACCTATCTAATTCATGTGTATTCATGCTAGAATGCAAATAAGGGCTGTAATTCACGTTTGCATGTGCGGAAATTGTCTAAAGGTTAACCCACCTAATGATTGGAAATTTAATCAAAATCGATTCAATATTCTAGGAGTGCTATCCAATATTGGTTTTGCGCATGCGTAAAAGTTACCTATTATTCCAGCAAACGCGATAAAATACAAAGGGCATGACCCTGGACCTAACAACCTCTTGAGTTCGAACGTTATAAGAAATACATGCAACAGACATGCGCACCCGCTACTATTAATCCAACGGCAATGAAATGTATAGATGACCGTATAGGAGCTAAACCGCACGATCCCCAAAATTTCATAAAAATCGGTTCATTATTCACGGAGTTTTGTCTTTGTAGATCAATATTAGTTTTGCGCATGCGCTATAGTTATTGCTCCACCAATCGCTATATAATTCCTAATTAATTTTCCTGAAACATTTACCAATCTACTCCCTGAGTTTGAACGAGATCGGTCCTATAGATGATGAGAAATCTATGTAATAAGAAATTAACGTTTGCAAATGCGCATTATTGCGCGCATTATTGCATTATTAATGCGGATTATTGTGCTTATTGATTATATAAGGACATAATAATATATCGTCGAATAATACTCGTGCCGAAGATCCAACGATTAGGCAACAAAAAATAAAAGAAAATAGAAAACTCTAGGCTTAAAGGACCGAGCTACACGCAGACATCCAAGCGAAAGAGAGTTTAGCCTGTTGCTTATGTAGGACAGAGCGACAGGTGGCCAAGAGCGCTGTTGAACCTCACGAGATCTACAACGCATTCACTCAGTTCTTCATAATGAGCACCAACCAAGTAGATTATGACGGTCCAAAGGCAAGAAGGGTTTAAGCCAATGCAACCAAACTGTTTAAGAATGATGGAAGTAAACTATATTGGTAGTCCATAGTTGTAGGTGGTATCTTTGGAGTTAAAAATCCTGCAAATTATTACACAAAGGTATTTCATTTCTGTATAAGATACCTAGTCCTTCTACGCAGATACCTGTGTACAGAGTTTTTAAACGGAATCTAGGGTATTATCCGAAAACTCCAATAGAAGTAGGCTTATACGAAAGAAATACTCGTATATATACGCTAAAATACGCTCGCTAATTTTTGCAGAGGACGACGGTATTCCAATGTTTTTGTTACTGTTCCTTGTGCCGATCCTTGTGATTTCGCCAGCTTCTCGGAAATTCCATCCTTTTCCTCGGCTTATCCAACAAATAAATTGTGGCCTCAACTTTTCAGACAGAGGCTGTCACTACTGATTTAGAAAATGCTAAATTTACGTTCAGGGCAGTCAGTTCAACGTGTAATTACTAAGCTGTTCCAAATATCTTTCAGAGCATGCTAATCAATATTGTTCGGACTCTAAGACGGATTTTGATGAAATTTTCAGGAGTTGTGTGGGTTAACTCCTAGACGGTTTCCTGCAGGTTTTGTTGCCGTCGCATCAATTGTAGTCTGTACGCATCCGCAAACGTATATTTTTATAGGTAACTTCAAATTCTCATCATGTATTGGTCCGATTTCGTTCAAACTCGGGAATGGTTGGGTATATGTTCTAGAAAATGGCCTATGAATTATATTGCAATTGGTTGAGTAAAACTATTGCACATGCGCCAAACTGTTAAGGTATATTAAATTCCTCATAGTCCTGATAGGCTTCATTTCTAATTCTGTCGTCGTAGGTAAAGTTCCCAACCACAAGTTGTAATTTTATTCTAGATGTCCAAGAATTGTTGCGTTTCAAAAGTCAGGTTGTTTGGTTGAATAGGAACGGAATCAACTTCAGGGCTCACTAAAGTGATCAGATTAGTTCCACTAGTAATGATTATACTCAAGTGACTTGTCCCTGAGAGGTTCATTTCAAATGTCAGCATCTATGTTTGGATATGAACGACATTAGCTACAGAAATACCTTAAACATCATTGGAAAGATTTGCTATTTGTATTAATTATTTTGATAATATAGAACTAGCCGATTACACGGACTATACTCCAAAAACTACCTAATAATCCAGCTGTGAAGTACATTATTGAAAGTGCGAGAAAAAGAAATCAATGATAGAAACCGATTGAGTTACAAATACAAATGTTGGAAAGAACTTTAGTCAGGGACAGAAGCTTTGGGCAATCAATTTATATGGTAGTGATACATAGAAAAAATGAACGTAACTGAGGTTGTGTATGGCACAGAGTTAATGGACTTCATAAAAGTTTGTAGAGATTGATGGATTACATCGGCGTTTGGTGAATGATGGAGGACGAGATTCATTTCTCTAGTTGACGGGTCAGTGGACGGTTCATACTGTAGTTGGACGGGGCGAATGGTACAGCAATTAGTGAGGGGGGACGACTAGAGTATTGTGACCCTATGATGCTCACTCTATATTGGAGAGCAGGGCAATCGACTTTCCCATTAAGAAGCTTGTATGGAAAGCGAATATCTAGATTGAAAGGATATTCCAGTATACCGGGTTAGGGTATTCAGCAGCTTCCCAAAGTTTCATGACAATTAAATGAATGGTGTATTAATGCATAACTACTATCAGGCATAGGTACGTCATACGCAGTTCAGATAAGGCTGTGTATACAGAGTGGGTGGAATCATCCATTTATGCAGCTGCTCCAGGATATTCCATGAACCTTATGCGAGCAACGGTAGTCTAGGAACCTTCGTGGGAGTGTGGTCAACAGCTTTCCAAAGTTGCATGACGATTGGATGAAGGGTGTAGCAATGCATAAGTTACAAACAGACAAACACGTCAGACGCAGTTCATATAAGGCAATGTGTACAGAGTGAATGAATGGAATTACCCATCGATTTGGATGCTCTCTGTACCGTTTACCTCACTGACATTTTGAGCATCAACAGCATCTTCGCAATCCAGTTTGTGAATCTATGTATCTTGATACGTTATTCCAAAAATATTGAGGATTGAACTTTGTCGAAAAAAAAGATTCATTATTGGAAATAATGAACCAAAATAATTTTTTTTTTTACAATTTGCATACATAAACTTACCAGTGCATGTGTCCAATCAACGTGAAAATCAAAATCAAATCAAACAAAGTGTTTGGGTAGAAAATTGCCATTGGCACAACCGGAATCAGCATCACGGATATCACTTTTTCGATGAACCAGAGTTGTCCGTGGGGGATGAGCCCGTGTTTCTTATCTTTGCATTCCTCTTCTTCTTTGGGGCAGTGAGCGTCCTTCTTCTTCTTCGGCTTCTTCATGAGTTTCAACGCATTTTGGACGCATGCAGTCGTGCTGATGGACAGAAATCCATTCGGTTTGAGAGCCTGTTGAATTGTGTTGTTTCAGTGAATTATTATTATTGGGTTTTACACCTTGCTTCTTCCACAATACGCATCCTACTTGCATGATTGCTATTGGTGGTACTCCATATAAAACCATTATGAAATAATAAACCGAAAAAAAATGAAATGTCGCTCAACTCCATTAAGCGAGGAAATAACAGCGAAAAATCTGTTTCTCAACACACTCACTAAATCTATGAAAGTGTAGAGATACTAGATAATCTAGTTTATGACCAAACAAAATTTCATTTTGAATAAAACCACCGTTAGCACCATGAGGAGTATGGCAAACGAAATTCTCATCGTCATCACTTTATGTGGAAACCGAAATAAGATACGATGTCGTGCTTATGCATAAAACTGTTGCGTGTTAGATATTTGAATAACAGATTTCCACCACCGTGAGTAAAAACTTTGATTAATAGTGACAAAATTAATAAAAATGACGTGGAAAGCTCAATAAAAATTGGCATAATAAATTCAATACAAGATGCTTGAGCATATCATACATTAGTGACGGCTTGTCCCACTGCAACAATAACTACAAGAGGCCTTCTAAAGGCCCGATAAATTTCTAAAAAAAATGCAAAGAACTAGACTATACAATATAGACTATATAAAATAGTCTATACAAGCTGAGTATAGACATTTTGCAAGATTAGAAAATTTAAAGTTGTACATGTTACTTCAAATCAATTAGGAACCATATAATGGCTTACTGGATCTTTCCGTTGTAATTTAATCGAAATGAATGGAAATCGGAAGATCGGAAGAAGAGGTATTCGTGTTTTGAAATGGTTTAATGTTTCGCACTTGTAGAGAGACTTGTATCGACCTGAATAGGTAGATTAAACCACGTAGAAGATTATCTATAGCTAACTCATGCAGTATATAGAAATTTTCAACAAAATTGAATGTTACCGAATTCGGAGAGCTGAAGGTGGTAAGAATATGACTTCATCAAGGACCTAATGACACTATATCTGTAAACTTCATTAAAATCAAATGTTTTTTTTCGGAAAATGGTATAAGACAAAATTCAAGTGACTATGAATCTAGGTGTTTCGTATTATTTAACTTCGGATCTAATCACACAATAACAGTGAATTTGATCAAAATCGAAACTCGATCTCTAGAATTATTGATAACTAGCCGCTCCGGCTCGCTACGCTCGCCTCCACGTCCAGCCGGGGGGCAAGCCCCCCGGACCCCCCATTAAATTGCTCGCTTGGCTCACAAAGTGTGACGTGTAGGGAATATTGCTCGCTTCGCTCGCAAAGTCTGGCATGTAGGAAATGTTGCTCGCTTCGCTCGCAAGGTGTGGCTGTGCAGATGCGATGTATTACAATTGAAACACGTAGGGGATGTTGCTCGCTACGCTCGCAAACGGTAGATCTCTAAGGGTAGGTTTAACTTCTGTAGGGGATGCTGCTCGCTTCGCTCGCTTGAGGAAGTTATACTGCCCACTCAACTTGGCAGAACTTTTTTTTCTGTTGGAAATTCTTACAAACAAATTAAATCTTATAAAACTACGTGGAACCACAAAAAGTTTATTCGGGGATGTTGCTCGCTTCGCTCGCAAGGTATTGCTGTATATTTGTAGGAAAAAATCCGAATTTATTCTGTTGACATGGCTCTCGCTTCGCTCGCAAGGTATACCTGTATACCCTTCAAGACGTAAGTGCGTAGGCCTGGCTCGCAACCTATGTGTACCTGCTCGCAACCCGTTCCCGTCAGGTGCAAGCCCCGCCTCATCGAACCCCTTGACGTCTTCGTAGAGCCTTCTCGCGTCCACGGCACATATTAATTTCTCATGTTAAACGCTTCCCTCGCTTCCGCTCGCAGTTTGACCAACTTCCGTTCACTTTTTTCGATATCCGATTTCGGATTCAGATTCGGCGGACCCAAAGCTGTATTTCGCCCGCGAAAACCGTTCCGAAAAACGTACCTTTACGGGGTATATTTTAATGGGAAAAAACGTAGTTTTTCGTCGGACTTTTCGAGAAAACGGGTCCGTACTCTCGCATTTTTTTGACGCATTTCCCGATACTTTTTTCGCGATCCGATCGCGTCGTCGTCTTCCTCGTTCAAAAACCTACGAAACCGGTATTTTTCCGGAATTTTCGACGGCCGTTTAGAGGGGTAGAGGAAGCGGGGAAGTCCAAAAAGCGCACATTAATTCTTACTTCGACCCCCCTCCCGCCCTACGGCCCATGGTTCGGCTGGGATTAGAAAATTTTAAATTCGCTCGTTCCCCCTTTCGGAAAATCCCAAGAAGATCCCCCCACTCGTACACTCCCCCCACTCAGCCGTTTGGCCGTGCATAGACACGACAGACAGACAGACAGACAGACAGACGGAGTTTCATTCTTATAAATAGTATAGATGTTATGACTTTTACACAAGAAAATGCACACAAGTGAAAATTTCGATTTTGGAGGACTGCAATTTATTTTATTTATATGTAGCTGGAATATTTCCAGAAAATTTTTGTATAATTTGGAGGGTTCCTCCTTACATGTATATGTCTTCAAATGGAAAGGTTAATCATTGTGTTGGTATTTAATGTGATACAACCTTAATTTTATTGTAACTGTAAATTCCACACAAATACACAATCCTTCCTATTAAAGTTTATATTTACGAGAGAGCTCCATCATTGGGGCGTTGGTTCCGAAATAAGCCAGCGAGTCTCCTCGGAGTCATGAATAAATTTATGCCTCGTTCCGTTACCCGCTGCTCTAACGGTGATTTATTAGTTCCTCCCGTCCTAACCGCAGCTAAACTAACTCAGCTAAACTCGACTAGCTCAACTGTACTCGACTCATTCAACTGAACTGGGCTCATTCAACTGAACTCGACTGACTCTCAGCTCTTAAGTGAACTCACGTTATTGAAAGCGATGTTGGGCCGAAACTTGTCAGTTAGGGTCGGCCCCCACTTGAAGCTTCGGGAGGCTTCAGCGGTCCGGAGAAGCGTTCCTCGAATGGGATAACTTCCGTAAGTCCCTGGAAACGTAAACCCGAATATGATTTGTCTAACTGAAATGGTGTTAGTGAGCTGAGCGGGATTTGGAGGGGTTTTGATTCAACATTCTCCAGTTCATTAGGTCAAGCTAACCGATAATTTGGCTACAAAGGCGGTCGAATGTGAGAAGGTATATACTTAAACGTCGAAAGCGTTGGGCGCAATTCGTCTATTGAATGTAGTAGGCTAACCCATTTGCGTTCAGTGGATTTTCAAAGGAAATTAAACTTTTGCAAACACCCCTACAATTGAAAAATATATTTTTTCAAGTTTTTCTCTTTTGAATGCCGTTATGAGCATCCTGAAACGTTTCCCTTCTTTCGTGTGAAAAATACAATGGTCGAAATCCTAAAAATAGGTATGAGAAGTACTTATTATTTCCTTTGGTGGAAAAAATTAATTAAATAAATAAATAAAATAAAATAGAAAAATTAATAATTATTATTATTTCTTCAAGTGTCATTCCAATAAATAAATCTCCTTAGGAATTAGAAAAAGATAAAAATAAAAATAAATAAAACCTTTCTTTTGCCAAAAAATTAAGAATTCCAAAAGAAACGATAAACTAGTTTTACTGGAATATTACTCAAAAAGTTTTATGAAATAAGAACTAGAAAAGTCCAAAATTTGTGCACAAAATCATGCTGAAAAACGTATTTAACATCGATATGTGCTAAAAAATCGATTCAAAATGGAAAAATATGTACAGTTCTAAATTGATTGCTTAAATAGGTAGCTATTATTCAGAACAAGTTTTTCGCCATAAAATTGATAATCGATTATTTCAGTACAACCGAGGTGTGCAAATTTGAAAACAGTTCAACTTACATATTGTTCGATGATTAAGAAAATTCGATCATGAACGATCATGCTGTGCAACTAAAACTTTTCCTTCTTGCCCAAGCATAGATGCCTAGTTGATTTTTCATTGTATAGTGCGAACTTGATCCAGTATAGCTACGAGTATAATATAACTCATTTTCGCCATAAGGGAATGTGCTTACTCCAGTATATAGATGTCGTGCTGACTTTTCCCGTTCAGGAAGTATGGAATTACTCCAACCTAGTTGTGTAGCTGTTTTTTCCTTCTCGAAAAACTACGTGCCCCAGGAACCTTGAGAACTCAACCTTTATGGAAAACTATCGGTACATGGGACTTTAGGCACCGTATTAAGTGGGTAAAGCCAATAACTGTTGTCCTTCGGGAGATCGTAAGAGTAGCTGAGTTATTCTCACGTTTGATGGAGATAAAGGAGGCTTCTACATTCACATTATCTTCTAGGTTTCTGACAGCCGTGGTTCTGTAAGGTATTGTTTTACTGGTCACCAATAACCCACATTGAAACGAAGTTTATGTACAAATAGTTCCAAAATATCACTGTAGTGTACCAGATGTCAAACAGGTTTAGATTTTCCATTTCTGTCGATCAAATCTGAACGGGTTCTCACAAATATGGATAAGCTCCACACGTCGTCTATTCTCACTTACAGACTTCTTTTTGAGCTAAAAGAGCATTGAAAATCTCTTCAGTTTTCCTACTGAGGAAGATTATTTGACAAACTACGTATACACAGAGCTGGGTTCCCATCAGATTAAGAACGGAATTACGATGCTGTTTATAAGATTACGAAAGAGTAAATCATTTCGGTCTGATATCTACTCTCTTGAAAGAGTAATATACCTTGCGGTATATTACTGTACACATCTCTTCAAGTTTTATGGTCCCGTTTTCGCTGATTGTCTATTAAGCGGATAGGTTTTAAAACATGAGAACTTTGGTGATGGTGTTTTTATTACTCTGATTTTTTAAAGGTACATTCACCGTCTTAGTTTATTAAACCTCAAGTATTACGATGGAAAAGTGGGCAAGATAACTAGCTCTGTCTTCTGTCTTGAATCCCCTTCGGGCAATTACGATGAGTTCTATTGACAAAGTTTTATGTTGTCTTGAAGTTCAAGTCAAGTTGAAAATCGCCATTGCGTTAGTTTACAACTTGGAATTCAGTTTTATTTGCTTATATAATTGGTACGAGGGATGTCTGCGTGTCCACCACTGACTCATAAAACTTAGGTATCGTATGGGTAGATCCTCTCCCGCTGATAAATGCATTTATTGAAATACCCATAAAATAAATATATGAAATGTCAACACTCGGTGTAGTTCATTTCAAACACTATACTTAATATATTATAAAATCCCTCATGGCATCCCGTAGCAATTTCAGCATAATCATATCATTAGTACTACCTATTGTGCATGCGCAAATATGTATTCCTTTTTAAACGAGCCTAATTTCAACAGTTTTTATCTGATTTTGATGAAATTTTCAAGGAATGTGCGGGATAGGCTGCAAATGGTCCGCTATTAATTCCATACTTCTCATTAATCCGCTTTGCGCATGCGCAAACGTTAATTCCTTCTAGCATAATGTTTTTACTCCCTAGACAATGGTTTAATTATTACATGTAAATTTCAACCTGATTGCATCATTATTAGCTCCTGCGTCTAGTTTTCAGCAGATTTTGATTACATTTTCTGGGACTTTGTGGGTTAGGCTGTTGATTGTACCCAACCAATTTCATTTTTCTCAAATCATTGTTCCATTCGGCGCATGCGTTAACGTAAATTACTTCAAGCATACTTTTCCCGTTTTTTAACATCTTTACTGCGTAAAATTACGGGGTCATGGAACTGTAAACGAGTGAACCCTTCTCGGAGGCACGATGCGCCATGTTCTAATCATATATTACATACGGGGTTTGATAATTATAGACCTATGATCTGCATAGAAGGGCATAATATAATTTGGCCATATTTGAAACCATTAGATGCATATATCTACGCAGGCATATTGATGTCAACCTTCGGATCTGCGATTTGCAATGGACCTCCTTTGTAATATCAAGAATAAATTCAATATTAGCCACACTGATCACCTATGAGGCTTCTGAGCATAATTTGTTTTTTAATTGACTTATGATGCTGAAACCTATAAAATGTAGCTCTTTTTTGGAGACCTGAAATACAATTACAAAGTATGGAGGGACTCAGAGCAGCTTCGGAGCCTCCGAGGCTAAATTTCCTATTCGACCCACGGTGTTGTTATTTAGATGGAGCTCCTCAAAGACTCCTCGGTAACAATTACGAGGTACGGATCTGCACTGATCAGCTGGGTTGCCTCGGAACCTATATTCTTCACTTACCTATCGACCTTTTTTTAAACATTATTACTGTGAAGCGAAAAATTGGAGGGTCCTGGAACTGTCAAAATGTTGATTCTTCTCGGAGTCACGATGCGCCATGTTCTGGTCATATATTACATATAGGGTGTAATAATAAATTATAGGCCAATGATATGCGTAGAAGGGCTATCTAACACATAAATAATAAACCATTGTGTAATAATTTGTATCGCTTTAATGTGTGGAGTTCATAAGTTTAAACTAAATGAATGATAATAATAAAAATAATAATAACGTGGTTATAAATTAATAGCAATCAACCGTCCTGACATTGATGCAAATTTTCTCTAAAACTGCTATACTTTGAATCCAATCTGCCACAGTTTCCAGCGAATTTCGAATGACAGGCTTTGTGGAATTAGATACTATTGGATATTAGTTGAAATTGGTGAAAACTCCGACCGTCTTGGAATGATAACATTTTTCCGCTAATTTGGCCATATTTGAAGCCATGTCATATTCGATTCCAGTGGTTTCAGACAGTCAAACAAGGCTAATATTTCTCAAAGGGGTGTCTATTTTTAAAATTCGTAGTTGAACCTTTTCCTAAAATCAGGTAAGTTTTTAAAAGCTGGCTCCAGGGCTACCAGGAAAACAGCAGGAAATGCTATTCACCATTTTAGTCATGTTCTTGTTGGAGACATTGTCCACGTTAGCGTTTGACTTAGTTTTAGATGAACCCGTCATACGGTCAATAATTTTTTCACGAAATCTGCACAACCCTAAACTAATTTTAATATATGTATTAATCGTTGAATAGACACAACTTTTGACTCACCAATATCTCATGTCATATTTTTCTCACAGGTGATTTATATTTGATTAAAGCAACGAAATCGAATCAGCTCTTATCTTCAATCTCTCGCATACCAATATTGATCAAATTCATAATTCTTACTCCACTCGTACTTGATAATGATGAGTAACAAAAATCAATCTTACGTGATAAGATGGAACTTGCTGTCCGGGGAAATACGTAAGCAGCCAGCATGGTCAAGTTAAACCGTGAAGGTGGATAAACGACTTTTTTCGGTAATAATTATTAAGTATCTTAATGTTTTAACCAAACGGAAATTGATATCAGAGATTATACAAATTGAAAAATTATATATTCGGTGATTGGTTACGTAATAATTGTGTACTCTTCAAATACGTATCAACAAGTCAAACATCTCTACAATCTCATATGGAGTGATTTGTTTTCGGTAGGTATTTAAAATATTGAGCATATATGCTCATATTGTAAGGTTTTTCCACGTAAAGGACTTGTCTTATATAATGTAGTGACGTCAACCAAAAGGGAAATTGTAACTTGACGGTTAGATCCGTGGACCTTAACGGGTGGCCCACTGGTAGACTCCTCCACCATCAGTTCTTGGGAGTTATTCATTGTTAGTAAAGCCGCTGAACAGGCTTCCATATTTACACGTCTGTAAATGAAGCACTGCGCTTCACGGGAACTTGCCAAGGAGTAAGGCTTTAGCGGGATCGCCTCCTACGTAGTTAAGCAAATTTCTCCTCATCATACTGGTTCCTAAATATTTACCTCTTAATGGTGATATTCTTATGTTGATACTACTGAATTAATAGTAGATCCACGTCATGATCAATCAGCAACGCTGCAAAGAATATATCAACAATTAGGTAGCAAAGAAAATGGAAAGCCTTGCAACGTTACTTTATAGAAACAATTCGGACGAAATTCTATTGGTTACAAGCCAACAAGAAAGTTAAGGCACACTGAAAAGTTACAGTGAGCAAATCACTGGCGTAACAAGTAAGGTTGTTGCTACTCACCTTTATTAAAACTGAACGAACACAGCCGTTTTGGTTTATTATTTCCAATAATAAGCCTATGTGATCGTGTTTGAACAATGTAATACATCCGAGTTCAGCGACAGACGAACACGGGAGTTTAGGAAGCATCTCTTGCCCAAGTTGTTTCAAGCAAGAAAACACAGGAAGCATGCCATCTTGATTGGAGAGTAACTACTGGTTGATGGATAAAAAACTTATCATTCACTATGGACGATGTGCGTTGGAGGATTCTACATCTACTGGGTCAGAAGTGGAGGTTAATCTGAGTACTCCTCCTCCGCCCCCTCCCAACATTTCCGAAAAACAGGTCAAGAAGAAGATGAAATCTACAAGAGATAGAACGAATATCAACACCGCTTGGGAAATTTTGGCAATGACTTGGGATTATTATTGAAATTCGGCAGTGGAGTGTAGGCATTACAGATTGTGACCTATGTTAACTATGCAGTGCTCATTTATTATACGTAAATTATGTAGACCTATATAAGTAATTATTTGATACATCGTACGTAAAAGTCTATCATTGTTTGTTGAGGCAGAAATGAAGGCAAGATATCACGTGCTACTTTGGTTAATTATTTCCAATAATAAGCCTATGTGATCGTGTAGCAAATAATTGTTATAACCCCCCCTCAAACTTTACGTTTCAAGGTGCGTAGAATCCAAATTTGAAATGTCCGTCCACCGTTCGCCGTCCGGGCCATAAAAGGCCTAAGAATTTACTTAAAAAACCCGTTCTTTCGCACATAGACTCCATTTGGGGTCTAGTTGGTCCTAACGTTTAACCATCCCGATTGCTTTACTCGCATAGATGCTATGGGTCAAAAACGGGAAAAAAGTGTCTTTTTCGAGGCTTTGAGTGTTAGACGTGTTAGACGCACGCCTGGCACGCTTGGCAGGGGGTCACGGTGGGTGTTGAGGTGGGTGAGCGGGGGGTGGAGTGAAAGGAGGCGCCGCGGCACCTTGTGGTGGCTGGAGTGACCAGGGGCGTAGCAGAGGGGTGTGGGAGAATGGATATTTATTACTTTTATGTGTTATACCCATATGAGGTGGGTACAGCGTTCCTTCGAGGCATGAATACATGTTTTTTCTAGGTCATATTTGTGTGTTAATACCAATGCTTTTCCTAAGCATATTTAATAACATATACTCTCGACTTTTCGTACGTACTTAGATAATGATATTATTAAGGCAATAACTATTTGAATAGATAGGAGCTCAAATCGAGAAACATAAACATGCGTATATAATTATAGAAGTATAGGTTGTGTCAACTCGAAATAGGACACGCCGAGGAGTCTGGACGGGCCTTATGACGTACGCAAGCCAACTAAAACTACGATCAAACTCAATTGAAAAAATAATAAACCTTTGTAAAATAATTTGCAGTGTTTTTTCAAGTGCAAAGAAGTGGGCAGTTGGCTTCCACCCATCAACCCCCACCCATCCATTCTTCCACCGATTTTTTTTTAAATAAGCTTTTTTTATGAGTAGGCAAATGTTTGACATATGGATGGTTTGCAAAGTGAAAACCGAATTGGGTCTGATAATATCTTTCATCTGAGATAAGATAAATATGAAAATAACCATTAAAGCGTTCTTCTTCCGCTACCCACGTTTCTTCTCGAGTTGGGTGAGCTGGGAAACGAGAAGAGCTCAGAAAGCAGTGAACCATATAAATATTTCTTTCCCCTTGCAAACTTTTTGCTTTTTTTCATTGTCACTCTCTAATAGGAAGTTATATTTCTACATCATGCTGGTTTGATGATATCTACTTTACGGTGAACAAAATGATTAAACTTTTATTTTGGCAATATTCAAGTTCATAATATTTTTAATCATCTACGCATCTTGAAATGTAAACCAAAAAATTTTCAGGGGATGCTAAAATGTTTTTTCTTGGTCGATTACAAAGGTTCCTATATTGAAATCAATAAAGCAAAAGCTAAACATCCAAAATATTTTTTTGAATAGGTATTTAAAACGACTTTTTTGCCGTTACATTAATTGATAGCAAACAAATAAATTTGTTGCACTCAAAGCGATCAAGTTTGAAGTCCTGGTCAAGAGAGTTCCTGGTTACCACGGTGTCTTAATACGGTGTACGTGAATCTAGGGAGAACCAAAATTTTGCTAACAACGCTGGCTGTTACTACGGTGTTTTATGTGTCTTCACACGTCGTCTTTTATCAATTTTGTAACCTGAAGCTGATTCCGAGATTCCGACATCTTGTATTTCTCCGACTCTGTTTTCCTTCATCCAGATCTCACATTCCATAATTTATTATCATGTGGTTTATTGTTCAGTTTTCGATTCGTAGTGTTCTTTGCAAAGTGAACCTTTGTTATCGGATAAGCAATTTTTTTTAACCTCTCTCCCAAAATTTTTGGTTGCGTTTTAAGATACATGGATTTCAAAAATCGAATCGGTCCGTTGTCCGTCCTTCCGCCGTTTTACTTGTGCAATGAAAATCAGCGTGAAGTATTAGACTTCGTAAGCTTATATATCACGCTAGTTGATTGAGCAAAGACGAGCTCGACGTGTTCCAGGTTTACCTTGAAGACACATTCGTCCGACTTGTCTTGGCGATCGTTCGAGTAAGTTCTAGCTCAACTATGTTAGTAGTAATATTGGTATATGTAGATATAAAGGTCGGTATCAATATACAGATTATATGCATTTTGTGTACAAACTCACTAAAATAATACATGTTCGTATCTTGAAAGTTTAATGTTTGTATCATGAAAAAGGTAGATATGATTAGAATGAAATAATTTTATCCGTTTTTCGGCAAACCTTTATCCTCCGATTTGTTGACTAGTTGTTTTTTGGCACTCGATAAATGGACTGCTTCGAGTGAAAATAGGATGTATATAAACAAATTTAGTATATTTTAATATAATTATATATTTAATTTATGTTTTAAACAATACATTTAATAATATATTAATTCAGTATAAATTTTAATATGAAAAATATGAACTGAATACGCTTATCACTGAAACCTTCCTCGGGTTTATACATTTACGGGCGAAGTGTCGAAGACGTGGTAACGAGGACGTACTAAGACTCGATCTTGCGTTGCCAATCAAGCGGTCTCCTACTCAAGTCGTCCACTTCTACTAATTCGTCAGCTGTCAGTTGTTTCCTAAAAACGTGGTAACCCGGAACTCTCTAATGTATCAAAATATAATACGGTAAGAAGCCTTTATACAAATATTTGCTCGTATGATCAACACCACTGGAACTCACTAGAATTGGAACTTACTTGTATCACTGGAGCATTTTTGTCCGTGTTGGACATTGTTAAGTGTTCACCTCCCAACTGAACTTCTATAGTTGCTCCAACGAAAAACATGGCTTTATTAGTTAGAACAAATGTTTTTACAAAGAAGTTCAAAGCCGGGGAAACGTCAGATTCCAAGAGAAGTGCTCGGATCCGCTCGAGATCCGGGGAAAGGGCGCCGCTTGTCTTTGAATTTATTTCCCCGTGTTTCCTGCAGTTTCCCCCTCACAGACACCGCGACTACGGGCTGGAAAGTCGTTTTCATCTCTGACGTCATAACTTGCTGAGAAAGTTTTCTCATTTCTAGAGTCCTCTTCTCTCGTGGCATCCGACTCCCAAGCTGGAAAGGAAACACCGGATCAGCGAATTCTATGGATGCGAGAACTGGATATCCACAGGTTACTCAATACATTGGAGATACCGAGCTACACAAACTCTCCTGGGAAAATGGACATAAATATGGGAACACGTTTTGGTAACTTTGTAATTGACCAAGAAAAAAAGTTTCAACACCCCCTCAAAATTTTTTGGTTTACATTTCAAAATGAGTAGAATCCAAAAATTCAATAGAAAAAAAATCCGTCCGTCCACGGCTTTTCTTGGAAAATACAAGACTAAACTATATGACACTTGTGTTAAAAATCACATTTGTTATCTAGATGGTCCTGGAAGGTCGGCATAAATTTTTATCAACTCTAAAGGGTTGCATTAAAGGGCCAATCATTTGAAAGAATCGAGATCTTGAAAACTTTCTCAGTAACAGTAATAATTTTTTGCTTGTCAATGATGAATTCTTTTCCAAAGAATCTATTAAAACCACTCGCAACGCGTGAAGGTTGAATAGTTCCTTTTTCCTAAGGGCTTGAACATCGAAAAAAAAAGTTCGAATTTCTAAGCGCGAGAAGATAGAGAAATTACGCGCTGCTAGTGGATCTATTGAATAAACAGCCAAAGTGAAAATTCATCGCTAGATAGAGTTACTGGAACACATAAAAATTTCCATGTAAATATCAGCTGATATAATGCCAATATTGGAATCATCAGGTGATGTAGTTCCAATGGAATTTATTATAACGGTGCGAAATCGAGTTTAACTATTGCCCGTGTGATGTAATAACTAGTGAAGTATTGGTAGGTACCTAAATATCTCAAATTGCTCCCAAGTCTGACGATAGATAGCGGAAGCATTGTTTTCACTGTCGAGAGATTCAAAAGTTGTGGTCTCCACTAAAATCAAACGGCTGTTGTTTTTTACAGTGGTAAAATTTCCACTCGCATTTTAATAATCCATAATTTTAATAATCCATAGGAAGGTTTATGAATATGAAAGCTTCCGTGATTTCAGATCATTACAAAAAGCCATTGAGCACCTACCAACTTATATGAACGTTTGACTGCTTATTAACAGTCTTCGTACACTCAACAACAAGCACTATAAATGAATACTAAAACTATAAAATAAAATGAAATCCTCGACTGTTGCCCTTCCTTGAGAAATGACTAAGCTACGCCACTGCTGTGGAGATCTTTATTAATACATTAACGAAGGCAACTGCGTTTTACAAAAGGAGATGAGTACGATTCAATTAGGTACGAGGTTCTTACGAGACGTTCCAGACCCGACGCGAGCAACTCCTACCCCACTGTCTTTTTTCCTCCGTTTGTCTCAAGCCTGCCATCTGCGGCCGCGTGAAACTAGCGCTCGTTGCGGATACTGAGGAAATCACATTCTGACCGGCTATGAGTAGCGAAGTTCTGTGAATATTCTGGTTCTTGTAGTCCTCTGTAGACTACTGGATACCACAACAGACTACTGAGTCAAGGGACCGGAGATCGATTTTTGCATTTGAATTCACCTCCAAAACATATTTTTAAAGGTCATTATTTTAAGCCATAATTTAGAATGCCATTTTGACCTATTTGTCTAATTAATCTGTATTTTGCTATACAAATCATTCTTATCTATGTCACCAAATAATCCGAATTTTTACTAAGGGATTGACTACTTGAATCAGACAGAAAAGAAATAGCTTTAAAATACAGGCGTTCAAGTTCGACAGAGAATATTTGACAGTTACGGATATTTACGAAGGTTGGTAATGCTGAGTGGTTGCTTTTTGGGGAGGAACAGGATGGCGTGGGAAGTTGGGGTTGGTTCTGTGCTTCTGTGGCAATCTCTAAACTTTTACGCGCGCATTACATCTTCACCTGCAATCAGGAAATCACCATTTAGCAATTAATTTACGAGCTGGTTGAAGCATGTGTGTATTTTAGGCCGTCAGGCTTCAAGTAACATGCATTCGGGTCTCAAAGGCCCTTGGGAGCCGCGAAGCGCCAATTTGTTGAAACAATATTTTTAACAACTGTTGTTCCGTGAATAGTAGAGGTCGTCTATTCATCCAGAAATTGAGTCGGTTAGATCCTAAAAGTTCCTCTGTATATTCCTTAGCCGTCGCTCTATTAGTGCGCATAAACGCAAAGTTAAACTTCAAGTTTATTTTTCATCATTAGTTCCTCAAATTTTTCAGAATCGGAGGGCAGATAAAGGACGGCTTTAAAGTTTGTTTATTATGTCCGCATCTTTATACTGACAGACGGGTCAGCTCAATCGTTAGTACTACCTGTATAATTATTCTGGAAGTATATTCTGTACGTCCGATCGATGTGAGTTTTTATGCTTTTATTCATAAATCTATCTCTCTTTTTTAATTAAATCTTGTCTGAATTTATCAATTGAACAGCCTTGAGAGATTTTAATCTTTTTTGCCGTAATTAGTATTGAGCTTGTCACGTCAGTTCATTGGGTATGTATGTCAGTTAGTTCTAGCCGTCTTGTTCACCTATAACGTATTAAACAGTGGGATGGTACGGTTTGTCATGATACGTATATGACCACTATTTATTGTTATTCAAATGAAATTGCAGTAGGTAGTTCAATCGACCAATACTAATGAAATTTTTGTAGGTTTAATCGATCAATACTAATAAAACCTGACGAATGTCACGAAATGATGATTCTTGGAATTGATTATACCCCATCCCAGGCATTCGATAACGAACTTGAATATTTGCAGTTGGCTATTCAACGATTCAATATTTGCCTATGACAGTACGTTTTGTATACATTTCAACTGGCTTACCTCTTTCAATGATATTCACAAATATTATCCGCTCTCTATCCATTCCATATCATTGTATTTGCTTGAATTGATCACAAGAATTATAACGATCAGTGCCATAAACTTCTCCGAACTAGAGCCCGAGAATGAGGCGAGCATTGCCAACGAAAGAAAGAAAACTGATAATGGGTATATCCATTGGATACAGTCCAAATGGGCTCAGAGACATACTGGCTGAACTTCTAGAAGATAAAGCCAATCACAAAACATCTTTCTCTAGTTCCAGTCCGTTAAGGGACTTTATAAGTACTTATGGAGGTTATAATATATTTGCCCGAAAATCGGCCAATAATTGTATTGGCGAAAATCTCTTGAGTTACTACCACTTAAAACACCCTCCAAATCTTGCAAATTCGAATTTTTTCATCTTTTGATATTATTTCTGGTTGGGGCAACAATTTTGTTCCATCTGGTAAATAATATTAATTTTGTCCTTGAAATACACGAAAATGATATATTTTTTATTCGCACTGAATTGTCATAAACCAACCGCAAATAGGTATAACAAAACCGGGTGTGAGGTTTTCATCTCAAGGTAACAGTGAAACCATTTTTATGTTCTCTCATGCGTGTGGAAGAAGGCTGTTTGCCTCTGCTCAAACATTAATCATTAGGTAAGTATGGAAATACCGATCCACTAATTCCTGTTCCAAGACTAAATTTGAAGTAATCTCAAAACCCAATGTAGAGTCCCACTAGTCTTGTGTTATCTTATTAGTATTTGTCGGGATGCGGCCCAGGGTGAAATAAATTCAATTATTCCATGTATTAATTTACTCAATATTTTAAGTTTCATCCACTTGCTGTGGACATCTTCAGAAGCTGGCGTGTTCAGGAAGTTTTGCGTTATGCTCATGGGACCGTTAAAAGTCCGAATGACCCAACAAGAGACAGTATTGTTATAGAGGAAATGAACAAATAAAAAATAATAATATTAATAAAAACTTGGTGTCTCCATCTCATGGAAAAACATAGAATAATTGAACACCCTATTCCTGGGTAATTAATTTGTATATCTGCATTTCAATTTAATTTTACTATATTTATATTAGACATGTCCATATTTTCATTTGTGACACGGGAACAGCTGAAGATTGAACACCTGTATTCCATTGCTTGGTGAGTAATACTAACGTTCACAAATGTTTATGATTATACTGCAATCCATTAGCGAACACTATCACAAATGAATGCAATTACTTGTGTATAGGTATTGCATTATTGATCTGTTGTAGTAGTACATACAATCAAAATATAAATATTATGTAAGTGGAGATTTGAAATGCTTCACTTATTTATATGAGTATAATTTTTGTCAAGGTTCATCACAAATAACTACTTCTCCAAGTTATTGATATAACAAACAACAATATATAACATATTCATACCCGCTACTCTTTTGCTAAACTTGCTTCTAGATACAGATTCAAAATGTTTATTTGGTTTGGGGCCATTAAGTGTCCTATCTGGCAGCCAATGGCCATATCCGTCTGATCACAGTAAGTAGTACTGATATCTCCAATTTCTCGTCCGATTCATGTTTCTTGTTTCTAAGATACATACTCAACTTTTCGTATTAGTTCAATCAATAGTATAAAATATCGAAATCAAATCGTAATGTTGAGTAACTACATTTTCGAATCGTATTCGGAGCTAACGGAAACCATGGTAACTTCGAATTCTAACGAAAAACAAAAAATCCGTAGACATGGTAATCTACCAACAAAACTTCGTGTGTCCTCCGTATTTCAACCAACGTAGTTGGCACCACTGACTGTCAAACATTGACATCTCCAACACATCAATCTGGCATCGTAATTTTACTCTGAGTGTGGACAACACCGTCATAATTCTACATTAGTTTAAAAGCTTAGAATTAAACTTAAAATAAACTTATAAATAAACTTATCCACACTCGAGAATTTCCACCATGATGTAGTTGGGGAGTCAATGGTTTGAGACAGCTCTGGTTTGACATTCAATATGGCTTGAGTTTCGAATTGTCGCCTCGTCACGATATAAACAACATGGCGCCGTATTAAAAATCGAAAAATTCCGTAATTTCCTTCGAAAATAATTTTTCTCGTTTCGAACATCCGTACTCATCGTAATATTTATTCAAAACCGTTATTCCGTACTTTGGGATTTTACACAGCCGTATTTTCATGCTCGAGCCTTACTGAATTCCGTAATTCACGAAAAAGTCAACCCAAAAATTTCGATTATGTCAAGTTCAATAACTTCATAACCTCGTTTAAAATCGTATTTCCGTTTTATGTGACTTCTCCGGATTATGACTTTTTCAACCACGGACACCTGCTTATTGCAGTAGCTTGAGATGTGCTTGCGGTGTGTGGGATACGTGGGCTATATTTCTCAAACTTGTGTTAGTTTAATTCCGTTCAATAAAGCCTAATAACGGTTAAATTCATTCTTTAATAGTCTACTACAATTTATTGAACGGAATTATGGAAAGACTATTACAACCAAATTCGACCGTCAGCCACAATCTGGAGGCTTGTCCACCTCTGCAGTTGTACATGAGAGCCACTGGAATCTGCGGAAACTGTTATATCTCCATATGGGATATATTTAAATTCATCTAGTCAGAGGTTTGTTTCATCAACGTACCTGAATGTAGATAATGTAAGATAGGTAGCTACATAGTCCATGCATTAACGATTCTTAGTTTTGATTACTGTTTTTGGTTTATAATTATTTTTTGGTGAGGTCGTGAAGTTTGCATCGTTGTATCCATTGTATCAGCGTGGGGCGATCGGTCAAATGTTTTTGATCAAGTTATCAACACATAACGATATTTCTGGACACCCATCTACGTTCCCAACATTTATTGATCACAACCCACCCGCAATTAATGTATAGATTGGATGTCGAAAATTTTTTAACTACGCACCCTTCTGATCCTTCATGAACTTTACCTCATAGCAGCAAAAACGCATAGCCACTCCAAATTCGTCAACCTCCGGTTAATGATCAATGCTAAAATTGAAGTCAAAGTCAAGTGCGCTCCTGGGATTCAAACGCCTCTGGAACTTAAGAAGACGTCACGTTTTGGAAGTTAGATTAAGACGAGGCACTTTCCAAATTAAACCAGCTGCGAATGTAACTAACTCATCATCTCAAAGTCGCAGGCGTGGCCTCCCCATTGTCTCACCTAACGAGACCCCCATTGAACCATTCGCCTGGCTTCTCATCAGGGTGTTCTTAACCCTTTGGGAAGGTAGAATAGGTACTTCTTTTCTCTTTTTGCGCTTCCTTTCCAAGCACAATGAGATCGCAAATGAGATATACCGTCACCTTTTTGATGAATTAGTGAGTCTAAGGAATGAGAAGAGGTGCCGCGTAAAAGCTAGTTCAAGGGTCTCTTGAACTGAGTTTGAGCGTTGCGTTGCAAGGGGTTTTTTTTTCTAGTACCGTCTGCTGTGAATTTTACTAAAAAATTTCAATAAAAGGAACCTTTCGTACACGTAGACCTGTTTAATGCAATTTGAATTTGATTTAACAAACTTATTCAAAAGTAGGAAATTAAAACAGATAGACAAACATATTATAAATAATACAAACCATCGAGTGACGACTCGTCATATTTTCCCGCTATTACAACAGATCTCGAATCGCCTCTCTCATCTTTATACTTTCTGTTTTAAATTACTAAATAACTAACTGTTATTACTTAATTAAATTACTAAATAACCAAGCTGCGCAAGATTTATATTCAACTCTTACAGGGGGCATTCAAGGTTAGTCATACAAGGTTCCAATGAGAAACTATACAGCAGAGAGGGTGTTACACAGGGTCTATATGGTATATCGACGCTTCCCCTTATTGAACGTTTAGAAGACCCATCGATAATTCAAGCATGATATGCGGATGACGCTTTAGCACAAGGCAAGCTTCGGAATTTGAGGAGATGGTGGGATAGCCTCATAGAATCAGGGCCAGAATATGAATACTCCCCCCCAAGGAAGTAAATCATACATTATAGTGCACCCAAATGACGAACACGCTGCCAAGAATGAGTTTCAAGGAACTGGGATTACAGTTGTAACTGGAAGGAGATTTCTAGGAAGTTACATCGGAGAAGAGAATGGGAGACAGGCATATCTGGAGGAAAAGGTCGCCCACTGGATTGAATTGGTGGATAAACTAGCAAATGCAGGCAAAGTTTATCCGCATGCTGCCCACACAGCATTCACCAAATCCATTCGTTTTCAGTGGGGCTACATACAACGCGTCACCAACGGAGGTGAAGAAGTGTTTGTACCCCTGAGAAGCCGAATCAGAGACCACTTCATGCCCTCGGTGGTAGGAGAGCCCTTAATGCGTCAGGAGCAGGACCTTTTCATGTCGTCAGTTAAGAGAGGTGGATTGGGATGGTCAGATCCAACGAAGACAGCAAACCAGTCTTATGAAACCTCTCTAGCTGGTTCCAAATGTGTAATAGACTCACTAAAAAATGGAGTACCTTTGAGCCTAATAGCACATACAAACGAGCAGAGACTAAGAAAAAAGAGGCAGTTTTGAGAAAAACACAAGACGAAACCGAAGAATTGGAAAGAATCAAGAGAGAATTTCCTGTTGATCGTCAAAGGGCAATTAGTCGTGCAATAGAATCGTCAGCAAAGTTCTTTGGGATGGTTGTCAGCACTACCATTGGAAAGACACAACTTTGATTTGTCAGCCAGTGAGTTCAGAGATGCGATAACAGTACGGTACAAACGAAACCCACTGAATATGCCAGAATCCTGTGACGGATGTGGTGCAAGCACGTTCAATGTTGAGCACTCTCTAACATGCAAAACAGGAGGCTTAATATCCAGACGCCATAACGAAGTACGAGATGTATTGGGCGAACTCACGTTTGAAGCCTGGGGAAATGTTGTTAAAGAACCCGTCATAGTGGAAGCGTCCAATACCTCAGTGGGGCTCAGGGGCGATCTGGCGTGCAAAGTCTGAGGAAAGGCAGAGAGAAGCCATCTTTGATATTCGTGTCACTGACACTGATGCGCCCTCTCATATTTCCCGTCCAGTCTCAGCGATTCTGAAGTCTGCAGAGGAAGAAAAGAAAAGGAAATATAATGACGCGTGTATTCAAAGACGATCCTCCTTCACCCCAATGGTTCGCAAGACAGACGCGATATTTGCTCCTCAAATGGCGAACTGTATTAAGGTAATGGCAGAACGGTTGGCAGACAGATGGTCTAAACCGCAAAGCCATGTTACCGGGTGGTTACGAGCCCGGATTCCCTTTGCCATTTGGCGAGCAACGTCTATGTGCATTAGAGGAACTAGAAAGAAGTGGAGAAATGCAGAGGACCTGATAGGCTTTCGTGATGGAGCAGCTATAACAATGGGTTTGGGACCTTCATCTCGTACATAAAAAAAAAGGAAGAAATGAACACAACCGAATAAGCCTGGCAGGGGAAACAAGAGAGAGAGAGAGAGAGAGAGAGAGAGAGAGAGAGAGAGAGAGAGAGAGAGAGAGAGAGAGAGAGAGAGAGAGAGAGAGAGAGAGAGAGAGAGAGAGAGAGAGAGAGAGAGAGAGAGAGAGAGAGAGAGAGAGAGAGAGAGAGAGAGAGAGAGAGAGAGAGAGAGAGAGAGAGAGAGAGAGAGAGAGAGAGAGAGAGAGAGAGAGAAGAGAGAGAGAGAGAGAGAGAGAGAGAGAGAGAGAGAGAGAGAGAGAGAGAGAGAGAGAGAGAGAGAGAGAGAGAGAGAGAGAGAGAGAGAGAGAGAGAGAGAGAGAGAGAGAGAGAGAGAGAGAGAGAGAGAGAGAGAGAGAGAGAGAGAGAGAGAGAGAGAGAGAGAGAGAGAGAGAGAGAGAGAGAGAGAGAGAGAGAGAGAGAGAGAGAGAGAGAGAGAGAGAGAGAGAGAGAGAGAGAGAGAAAAAACCAACCGATCACCACCCAGTGCCTAAGCGAATGAAAGAGAAGATTAAAAAGTATAAGCTTAAAAAAAAAAAAAAAAAAACTTTGTGATGTAACAAAGATGGGAGATTGTGATCTGTCATGTCTTATCTACATTCCAGTGATCTGTGCAGAAGACCTAAGTCCATCTGTACTGAAATACCTAATAACCTTTGGACAATAATTTGAAGCGTTCTTCCAAGATTTAAATGAAAACCACCAAACAGCTGCAGAAAGAAAGTGTTTTTCAACCTTGTGATGCAGTAGAATCATGAATTTAATGAACATAATTTACGTAATTGAGATACTTCTCATTGTTATTATTGTTTATCGCAGCACCACAGTCTTCAATAATTCGAATGATAAATGGTTGAAGGACAAACTAATAACATTTTGTATCACAAGCTCTCAGAAAATTGCTTTTTAGGTAGATAGTGTTCCTATTACTCGTTCCTTTAGATCCGTTCCTCTTAGCATATACGACCATATTTATTGGAATATTTTTCCCCGGTATATTACCTACGTGATATTTTACTACATCCCGAGGAGTGGATGGTTGTACTGTTAATGATTATCTCCTTCCCTCCGAGGGGACATTTGCTTTCCAAGCTTGAGATGTGTATTGAGGAATTCATAGCATTGGTTGCGTTGCGTGTAGAATAGTAATTTAGGTGTGTGGCACACCCTACCACCCTCATCAGTGACACCGAATATATCTGTTTGAGATCGGATTTCTGGTACGAGAATATACTATGAAACAACGCCAACCCACTCGTTCGGGGAAAGTAGATTAGATGGTTCTTGTTGATGTACGGTGAGGAAAACGGGATTTTCGGCTGTTCCGATTTTCTCTGGTTCTGGGATCTGATGCTGTGTTAAGTGAGGCACCTGTTTCAAAAGAATACGCAGAAGCAAAATGATCCGGGAAATAACGGGCCGTCTGGATTCCAACCCTCCACAATCCCGAAGAATTTAATCGAAATCGATTGAAATATGTTGAGATTAGGCAAGCTACATGATTCAAAGGATATCGGAAACTCAATAGATACCATTTATGTGAGAGGGATGAAATTCATACAATAAGGTTCAAAGCCGAAACCACAGGATTGTTTTTATGACATCTTTTGTAAAAAATGAAGCTATTGCAACGGCTCCAGAAATGATCCAAAACTTTCTCCATCAAAATCCGTTTTGAGGAATTCCGAAACGACTCCTAGAGTTTGCGCTTTTCATTGTATATAGTACGTATGTCTCATTCTAGAGGATAACTCTAATCGAGATTGAGATAAAAAAATCCGCTCTCTCGTGAATAAAATTAATCATATGCGAGATCGTATGAAAATTCGGTACAAATTCTGTAAATGAAAAAATATGTAAGATCATGCAACATGACAGCGACATTTTTCACCTCCCTGGAGTGACCGCAATGGCTTTAATTGTTTCCCTATAATTTGAACATTTATGCGAGAATTTCTAGTTGTAGGAACTTCATTGAAGTCTGTAGGAACCATCGGTAATTGAGAAAGGGAGGTGATGCCAGATAATTCGACGGACTGTTGGTCTTCTTAGTGGATGAGGTCAGTGATGTCTACCGAGGCGTGTTTGCCTTCTAAGAGGCGAAGTCCAAACGCTTATCTCTCGAATTTACTTATCTCTCGCCCACCCCTCTCCGCTTCCTTATCAGAACCCGGTCGATGAGACCTTTCCACCAGCCGTCGAGCAGTAAATCCGTCACTACTGATTACTTCCAAGGGTTGTTAAGGGGTTAGAAGAGAGAGAGAGAGAGAGAGAGAGAGAGAGAGAGAGAGAGAGAGAGAGAGAGAGAGAGAGAGAGAGAGAGAGAGAGAGAGAGAGAGAGAGAGAGAGAGAGAGAGAGAGAGAGAGAGAGAGAGAGAGAGAGAGAGAGAGAGAGAGAGAGAGAGAGAGAGAGAGAGAGAGAGAGAGAGAGAGAGAAGAGACCTTCTCCACGGAAGACCTCGCTATCTTCCCTGCTAGCCGCACTTTTCGGACCACACTCGACTAGACCTCTCTGTTCGAGGCAGTCGCGGCGCTTGGCGTGGGGGTGATTAGAGCCACGCACGCCACAAAAGATTTATCGCTCTGTAGACTCGGAGTATCCTTTTTAGAGCCGCCGGAGGCGAAGCCAACGTTAAGCTCCCACGTAGGTGTGATTATCTTAGAGAGGCGAATATATTCTGCTGGACACCAGTTACTTATGTAGGTTTTCCATTCATAGCCATATGTTCTTATGGCACACTATTCTTAGAACATGTTCATCTTCTAGAGGTAACATATGGGTCATGCCTGTTTGATGCACGTAGGATGTTATGAGGTTTCAAGTACCTGTTCTTTTAGAATCGCACCAGCTTTTTGTAGTCGGTGGAATCATCTATGAGGTCAGGTCTGTGTCTGTCCTTGTGTCTGTATGCCTATCAATTAACATGGGAGACCTTGCTTTTCTCAGTTAGCCGCTCATTTCAGACCCGACCTCAGCCAGGGCATGCATCACCCATCTGAACCTAATAGCAAACCTATAGTAGCATCAGTAACTACTCCTAGTTTTTTAACCTCCGGTTAATGATCAAAGCTGACGTTAAAGTCAAAGTCTAGTGTGCTCGTGGGTTCTACCTCCTCTGAAACTCCTAATCTCAAGAAGGCGTCTCGATTTGGGAGTTAGATTGAGACGAGTCACTTTCCAAACGGAATCAGTAATTCATCGTTCCAAAGTCTCGTGGAGGCATGGCCTCTCCATTGTATCACCTAACGAGACCCGCGTTCACCATTTGGCGGGATTCTCATCCTTCTGAACCCTTTGGAACGGTAGGTGCTTATCCTTCTCCAGAAACAATAAGATCGCTGTTGAGATATATGTATCTTTAACTTTTTGATGCTTTTTGAATGTAGGGAATGGGAACGGATGCCAAGTTCTTGCTAGTAAACATATATTTTATTGTGATGTGATGCATTGCTTTTACTATATCCTCCTACACCATATCCCTTAATAGTTCGCTTGGTAGATTTGTAGATGAATGGCATTTTGCAGATCACAAACTAAAAAAAAGAAAAGTATTTTAAAGGAAGTGTTCCCAAAACGTCAACCTTCATTATGTATCAACGCATTTATCCAAATTGATTGGAATCCTTTTTCCTACTAGTACCGTACTAGATATTTCACTAGATCTAGGGAGATCAACTGTTTTTAATGTGATAAAATGTTGGAATTCGAGCACTGGCTTGGGGAAAGTTACATTTGGGGATAAACTTTACTTTGAAAACCAAGTGCTGTAAAGACTCACAGTGATTCAGATATTGATATTAACTGCCCGTTATTTGTATTGCTTGTTACAGATGATGACCTTACTCGTACAGGAAGACTGACCACGATCCGGGAAAGCTAATATGCACAAAATCGAGAGGAACTCAAGGTAATTATAGTTAAAATTTCAAGGCCCTCTATCGAGAGGGTCAGTGCGATAAGCGCGATCAGAATGTTCCGGTGTTTATGAGAGCTTGCGAACATCAAGACCCCCAAATTGTGCACATAATTGATCAATTGGTCCAACTAATAATCCTTATTCTCCACTTGAAGGATCGATCTGGGATATATATACTTATCAAGTAATTAAAGTAATTAATTATATATAATTGTTTATTTTATTTATTTATTTTTTGGGGGGGGAAGCGAGCTTGCGATTATCCAGACCACCAAATTATGAGCATTTCTCCCTTACCTACATCAATAATGGAGATGAATTAATGATAATTACCCAAAAATATGTTGCGATTTCCCATACAGAATCTGATTATGTTTGTTTTACTTTATGCTCTTTCGTTTGTGGATTTTTAACAGCTGTCGCGCATTTTCAACTGTATATTCACTTCATTGGCGCATATTCATTACTGCCTCACAATCTTGCCACTGATTAAGTTTGCTGCATAGTGGTTACGTATCGATCTTTTTGTACCGGGAGGAATACGTTTTTAATGAAATTATTGTGCATTAGAAGCGCTAGTTTCCTTTTATGGTGCTTATTTTGTACCATATAAACTCATTTCGCCACTTTCTCTTTCGTTTTGTTCACTACTAGAAGGTTAATGAACTTTATCTGGTGTTTGCTTGTTCCCCGTGTTGTAATTATAAATCGCTTGTTATCTTTTTCTAAGATGCTGTGCACAGAAATGTTTGAAAGAATGATAATAAAAATGAAGAAAATGTGACCTTTAGCCGCCATAAACTCTTTTTTATCCGTTTTCCTACCGCCTTCTTTCTTTACGAAGAAATCGGTTAAAAAGGTATCTTATTTGGCAGAAGCACACAATGGAAAAAAAACGTTAAGGGTGGGGTTGGGTTATCCATCGTAGTTTCTCCCGAAACAATGAGATAACAACGTTATACCGGTTTCGGGGATCAAGTCATCATCAGTAACGAACAACTTGCGGGGGCGTTGATAAGGCCCTAGATAGTAATTGTAAAAAGTTTGTTAGGAGTTACTAATTGAAGGACCCAGGAAGTGTGTTGAGAACGGATGTCTACTTGCTCTCTAACGTTGAATAAACTCTGCTAACTGAACACTCGACTCTGACTGGGCCTCTACTGACTCTCGCTCTTTCATTGATTACTTTATCGTAACTTTTCTCTCAGTTCCACGGAAAATTTTGTACCTACTTCAGGTATACCTCGCCATCTCCTATTTTTGAAGGACAATGTAGGCTTACGCTTAGTTATTTCTAACAAAGTCATAGAAAAAAAGTACAAGTACAAAAAGCACATAGTGGAAAAAGAATAAAAAGTCTTTCAGCCAAGTTGGCTGTGGCATATAGCTTCCTCATATCCGCAACATGAACGTATATATCATTGAAAAAATGAATAACATTTAATATTGATTTAAAACACTGAAATGATCTTAAAATATTCCATGGAAGGTTCCTTTTGAATTCGAGCAAAATCGGTCAATCTGATGACGATCGTAACAATAATCATTTTCAAGGTAGATACGCTGTGTAAATTTAAGAATTTTACAGTTTCTCTATGTTATTATGTTCAACTAATAAACGTTACGTGACGTACTCATACAGTTACGAGCGGCAATACAATTTAAATTATGGTTAATATGTGATGGTGGGTGTTAGTGACTAAAATTGATGTTAAAAGAAAATATGAAACACATTGAAGGTAAAACAGCCCAAAAGTATTTTATCATAGGTTTTTTAAGGTAACTAGATCCAAATCGAGAGAATGAGTTGACACACAGTAAATACCTAATTACGTACAATCGATGTAACATGACGTCATACTCGAGAGAGCTGAACAAGTAACGATCAGTCTTTACTGTCAAATCGTTAGTGTCATACGATTACTTATTCAAATTTTATCAAGCACGAAAATGCCCCAAATATTCCATTCAGCTTGCTCCACACTTCAAGGCTCCAATCACCGGAAGAAAAATCGAAGTATCAAGTATTTCCCCTCTAGTGGCGGAGTGGTCGGGGTGGGGATGCTATTTTTCACAATAAGAACGGAAGCGGATTTGTTTCTTCTGGAAAAGGAAAAACAGGAGCTGATATATTTCATGCGCCCCCGCCCAAGGGTTAGTCGTCGATCATCGTTCTACCTCTTTTATTGGGGTTGTTTGTTACTAAACCTTTTTAAGGATTGGGAGGGTAGGGAATGTAGGTTGTTCAACCCTTTTAGGGATTGGTAAGGGTAAAAAATCACGCGTGAAGTACCTAATGATAAATTTGTTAATCCACAGTGTGACAATGAACTTTAAGGTGACACGGCATTAAGGTGATGGGTGAATATATCATGACTCTGTCATATCATGCCGATTCAATTTTTAGTTTTTTTTATCTGTGCATAAAAGTTCAATAATATCTACACGTGGGGCAAAGCATTGAGTTTTTAATTCAAAAAAATATTTGTAGAACTCAAATTACAGTACTTCATGCGCCCATCATTAATCAAATCCTATACTGTCACGTGGGCATGACATACCCACCTACCACCTAACCTAGGTACTGCTCATTTCATACCCCTAATTGGGCAAGACATACCACCTGTCACCATAGTTGCATGTAATACCCAATGGATTCTTCAAAAAATGGTTTAGTACCCTGTTGAAAGGAGAGTAAAGCAACAATGTAGAGATTAACTCGGTCTCGGCGATGGGTCCCACTGGATTAGCAGATAATGAACGATCAGAACAACTGGCAAGAAAAAGGGGCAACAAGGGGGCGACAAGGCATTTCATTGGGTAAAAACCAGTCTCGGGCACGGCGGAGTGCTTGGTAAGGAAGGGAAAAAAGCGGTTCTGAGAAAATATACTGGAACAAAAATACGGAAAGTTGCTGATGAACGCATCCTGCTACAGTAGGAGCATTGATACAATATATTTAGGACGAAAATTAGATTCTGGGCTGAGATGCTTCAGGAAAATCTGAACACGATTAAAGCATTTTTTCTTACCTAAGGGGCAATGGGGGATTACCAAATGAATGAACGAACAGTGATCCGGATAGATTACCTCGATTATCTGAAAAACAATGTTCTTATTTCGATTAAATTTTAACATTAAGGGTTTATCGAAAATGATACCAAGAATTTAGTCCCGAATAGGGCCTATCTTTTATTTACCCAAGTTACAAAAACTATGGTCCTGTAGTTTGAGGAAAAGTTACAAATGGATGGGTTTGTTTTGTTGAACTTTGCTCATCTTGAAATGTTTGAGGGCGTTTAAGTTTTTTTTTTTTCATCTTTGTAAATTACATAAGTTCACTAGATATTAAAAATAATGATAAAAAAATAATCACAATCCCAATCCAATAAGTCTTTCCATTGAGTCATTTCAGGTTAGCTACCTGAAATAGCTCCCGACACGTCGAAAATAACTACATAACCTGTGTTCGAATTGATATTCAAGGATTCATCCATCCCACAGCCCTAACAGCTGTTTACATTGAAGGCCTAGATGTAAAGTTGATATTTATTGCTAAGTGCTCCAGGGAAAAAAAGATTGCTGTACGATTAGATCGCTTCCCCATTTATTTCATCCGCCGAAAAAAACTATGACGCACCATTTTCGTGATTCGAGAGCCCCAATCTTCAATCAAAATCCAATTCTTGAAGGAAATAGCAATTCCCTTGCCTTCATACTTAAAATTTATTGAAATGTATTCCAAGCTGAGAACTTATAGTAGAGAGCTCTATCGAGAGGAGGCAGGTTTTCACCCCCACCTCCAAACCAATGACGTCAATATTGATTTTATTTTCATCGTTGGCTGGCAAAAAGAAAGAAAAAAACACGGCCCAGGATATTCAGTTTCTGTTGAACAATGCCCTTTTCTTTTGTTAGTTGGTCCTGTACCTCCTCCTTCATCTTCCCAAGCATTTCCATCTCTCTTTGGAAGGGACATTTCGCGTGTCTCGTTGTCTCTGTCCCTCTTTCTTCCCTCCTTCGTTCGATCTTTTTCTCTCTCTTTTCTGCTCCACATTTCGTCGTATCTGTTCTTCCCAACTACTTCGTCTATATTGGCCGTAAGCTTGCACTGTCTGCCAATCGTTTGAGAGCCCCATCAGAGGTCCCGACAGTGCTCTTCAGATACACTCTTTTCATCGTATTATTGGCTTAGTTTCGTCGGAAAACCGATTCTATCGTTAGCCCTCCCTTCATGTCTTATTCTGGGACCAAACCAATGACGTATTTCAAATCCGCCAGCCAAAACGAGCACCCCACTTCTATAATAAACTGTTGCAATACATATGAACTTTTCGGACACGAAGTCTAGCAACGGAATTGCACCGCATTTCCAAACAACTGGTATCAGGTATTATCATTCAGAAAAATTGTCAATACGAGAGTGTTCGAAATCTGAGAATATACCCATTTAGCTTCAGAGATATATATACTGAGCAGGTATATATATGTCTGTCTGTATATTAATGGTATACGGTGAGAAGAGTCACCTCCTAGTACGATACAAATCTTGAAAAATATATTTACCTACAGTATAATGATCATGGTTGAATTCATTATGAACAAATTTTTTTCGAAAAATAGAGTGAGATAGAAAATAGAGTAATTGAAAAATAATGATGATTCGTATGAGTAGAGGGTGTTCCTGAATGTTCTGCATCAACCAAAGGAGTACATTGAGGGGTGCTTTTATCAGAAATCAGTACCACACAAACTAATCACAATAAAAGAGGGTTTCCTCGATATGAGAGATTTTGTCTTTAAAAATTTCATATGACCAGTAACGTTAGCGTTTCATTATGATTTACGTGGCGTAATGAAACGGGAAGATCTTCAACATAACAGTGAATTTGTGACCCACTTTCATAGTATGGTGAACTGAATGGAAAATGAGCCTGCCTATCGTGTGATAGTTTAGTTGGTGGCATAGTCCTCAGGATGAAATCGACGTTGTCGACCTGCCTCACCGTTTTTCAACTAGTTGCGTGGAGAAATCCCAATTCAAACAGGTAGTTTACATCTCACGTTCGGCTCCAGCTAGCATAGTTTCGTTTTCGTAAACTAGAAAAAACTAAAACAACGAAAAAACTTAATGATAATAATGATAAACTAAGTCCAGTTTTAACCCGATCGTATCAAATCTAGCATGAGATAAATTCATAGTATTGTGTATCAGTGAGCTGTATAGTTGGGTGGTCTGGGACGCAAGAAATAAACCACGCTCAATTTTGAATCCAAAACTTTCCAACAGCGGTGAACGATTTCCGTTGGATTAAAACTGACGTAGTTCAATAAGCGTTATCCAGGTATTAATTTTATACTTTTAAATGAAAGTAGGTTTTATTCTAAGAAATTTGATGCCATACTCATTTTCCTATGTTGAGTAGTTTTTTTTTCCATGATTTTTCAATGTTTGCACTGGTATCACACTGATAGACAGAGGGATCCCGACCAAGCGAGAGGGGTGCTTTGAATTCACCAGTGCACTAAACTTTGAAAAATCGTAGAAAGAAAACTACTCAACTTAGGTGAGTGCGGTTGATGCCAAACTCCTTAGGATGTCATCTTATTCCATTTAAAAATAGATAGTTAAAATCCCTTTTTCGCACCCATGAGTAAAGCCCATTTCTCTGGGGTCGGCTCCGTTGTAAGTGGAAAAAATTATTAAAAAATTGCTTAGCAACAAATGTAGATATATAACCTCGAGATTGAAAGCCTCCAAGTTGCGTTCATTTTGATAGTACATATTTCTGATAGACCCCCAGCCCTAAGACATATCCATGTCAGCACATCATAGAATCAATCATTCCAATAAACATGTAGTTTGGTTCTAAACCGTACTTGTTCATGGTATTCTGATAGTTGTTTTCTGATTGTATAACTAGATCGATACCATTATTCTGCTTGTTTCAAGTCGGAGACCGAACATTTACTCTAAAATTTTGTATCTTTGTAGGTGCAGTCGTGATCTCTTTAACTAACAGTACCTTAGAAAAATATCAAAGTCGTCCTTATTTCCTTTGTGTCAGCAAAAGTTAAGCGTATACCTCAGTAATTCCTCAGTTCTCAAAGAAAGTTTTGACCCATGAAACGACATCAGTTTGGGAGATTTAATTGATTTTTGGGGTCACAGGAAATTGATTTATTTTATTACATCTCACCCCACTCATATTTGACATAACGTTTGACATGTCGAGAACATGTAGAAACTGCTGCTCAGCGGCTCATTCATGCGCGAAATCGAACGCAGTTATCGGGAAGAGCAAATATAACTGTGAAAGAGTCCTTTGCAAAATGTCAGTGGGTCAAAGGGACAATTTAACTTTTGGGAGGGTCGACGGCTCTGCTAGCGAGCAATTTCTTCTCGGAAACACGTTCGATTTAAAGGTCCGGAGTTGGATAGACGGATGGGAGTTACGTGCTAAGTGCACACAATAGGGCTTTTGTAAGTCTTCTCTCCAGCAGTTCAGCACAGATAGAGTTGGGACTCTGCCTCATCCAAATCTGCTTTTATAACTTAGGTAAATAAATGCAAGGTGAGAATTGACCAACCATTCCTCAAACAGTTATTGTATATTTACACCTATTGGACTGTGAATAAAAGGACCAATCAATATGATAATCTCTGACTTGTTTTATCTTGTCACCCTACTCTTTCATTATGTGTTTTTTCATTTCATCATTTGCGATAATTCAGCGTTCACTAACTTCATCCTTTATAATATTTGCATGGATCCGAGGAGGCGCTCCTTTAGCAAGACCAACGCGTGTTGCGAAATGAAAATTATTACGAGATAGTATTAAATATTCTGGTAAGAAGTCTTCTCAAGTTACAAATATTAATCATAGCTGATTGAGAATTTCCAACAAGATTGATCATGGGATGTCTCCGACATGTAGTTATATGCAAAGACGTGGTGTGCAGGCTGAATCACGCCTCTAAATTTAATATTTTCAAAAAGGACGGATTGTTTAATTTGATGTCTAATTGTATGAATCAAAATTACTTTTTATTTGAGGGGAAATGTAATACACAGCCAGGGGTTGCTATGGGTTCTCCGCTATCTCCTTTGCTTGCAGATATTTACATGGATTATCTTGAGCAACAAATATTTACAACTTGTAACACAAATTATCTTCTCTATTGGTATAGATATGTCGATAGTATTGTCATTCTGTGGAAGGGCACAAAAAGACAACTAAATTTTTTCCACGAAAAAATCAATAAATTAGATCCCTTTATCAAATTTACCCTCGAATTCGGCGGAAATAAACTCAATTTTTTAGATCTGTTCATCTCTTTGGTAAACGAAAAGCATGATTTTTCATTTTATAGAAAAAATACATATAGCGATATAACTATCCGTAGTACTTCAAATCACCCTTTAGTCCATAAGTATGCAGCCTTCAATAGTATGATCAACCGAGCACTATCTATTACAATGAGTGAACAAAATTTATCAAAAGAAAAATCCATTATCAAAAGCATAGCGGCTAGTAACGGATATGGAGGAGATCTCGTTGATACCATATGGGATAAGGTTCTTAGGAAAAAGAGTAGGGAAAAAGTTTCCAATCTGGCCAGGGAAGATGTAAATTTAGAAGAAAAGCGATGGATAAGTATACCTTATTATGGGAAAATTTCGGATAAAATCGGCAAAATTCTATCATCGAGAGGTTACAAAGTAGGTTTTAGAACTAAAAATAGTCTTAAAGCATTGCTAGGCTTTGCTAAGGACAAAATCAATGTTCAGGATGAAAGTGGGGTTTATAAACTGAAATGTGGCAACGAATATTGCGTGAATAATGTGTGAATTGTGGCAACGAATATTGCGGTCAAACTGGTAGGAAATTCAGGGAAAGAATATACGAGCATCAGGAGAATTTCAGGGAAAATACGGGTAGGTCTACATTTGCAAAACATCTAAAGGAATCCAATTATTGTTACAATTTTGATTTGACAGATAGACAGTTTGTAGAATTTCATCATTTTCGTCCAAAGGGAGGTATGTTGAATGTACTTGAAAAATTCGAGATTATCAAAAGTGACAGATCTGGTAAATGTTTAAATGAGGATACCTACCTCAATATATTTCACCTTTGATAGGTACATTACTATAAAGCATGGAATTATCCCTTCACACGGTTGAAACCTTATTTAGTTATTTTCCCCCCTTTCACTTCATCTAATTAGCTATAATCCCCCTTCACTTTGTTTGCACTTAATTGGTTGTACCTCCTGCCCCCTTCCTTTCTCTTGACCAATGGGATTCAATCTCCCTTCACCTGTGGCTATAAAAGCTGTGTCCTTTCTAATGTGTCTTCAGTTATTGTTTGTTACTGATGATGGCCTAACCGTCGAAATCGATTTTACATTGTAACTCTTTATTTTTCGTGGAAATAGACAACGTTTTCAAGTTTTTCACTAACTTCCGTTTTGGAATGGGTTACCACAACTTCGTCGAAAGTGATTTAGTTCGTAAGTTTAATACCAGAAACATTGAATGAAGAACTCAGGAATTTCTGCTTATATTATGGGCTATATGTACGCACATATGTATGGAGTGCGCATCAGTAAATACCGACTTATCAGAATTCTAAACTACCGACTGATATAAGTGCCTTAAATAATCGCTGACAGCTATCTTATTTATCATCGAGCAAATCTGTAGGTTGTAGCTCGACTTACATGTCATTAGACTTCACAAATAAAGTGCAAGAGCCAAGCCGACCTCCAAAAGATGCCAACAGGTGCCCGTAGGGGAGCACTTGCAGTTTTTGTGAACATCACCTGTTTCCCCTAACATGATAAGGCACCCTCAGGATATAAAAGGTCAGGAGCTCATCCCCGCTTCACATTTACGACCTTCATACCCGACATAAAACTTTCTCCCATCGGGACTGTTCGTACCAGGTAAATGTCCATGTACTTAACGGGACTTCGAGTACTGGGGTACTTAATCCTCTCCTTCAGCTGGCTGGAAGAAAGTACCGAATCGGACTCCCTGTATGAGCTCAACGAGACTCCGAACATCGGAGCGAATTCAGCTAAGTAACTTCTTTTTCAATCCCTCCACTTCCACATGTATCCAAAATTGACAAGGTTGATTATTAGGCCGTGAGTCGCAGTCAGACTCGTTCATGCAAATTCAGACTCAAGCTATACTCACATTGCTTCGACCCACAATACTTCACAATATATTTTTGAACTCATATTTATTCGTTTATCGATATCCTTGCCGCAAAATCAAGGATTTTTTGCTGTTTTGTTACACATTATTATTTCACAGCTTCAACATCATCAACTAGTTTCTTCTGTACTAACGGTTTTCAAATAATTCACCAAAAACTAGGTACGAGTATGATAAGTGAAACAAAAACTATCTAGTACGTTTAGCATTACCTATCTTATGCTCACTACAACGTTTACGTACCCAGTACCGATCCCCAGTGTAGTATCGATAGTTATGCTAATCTTCTTGGACCAACCCTATACAATGAATAATTAGGAGAAACTAGGGACGTTTGACTCATTGGGAGGTTCGACCCAACTTCGATTCCCACGCTCTGGAAATTTCTTTCAATGTGACAGGTAAAATACAGAACTGGAAGCAATTCTGACCCCTCAACTTTTGGTGTGATAATGTTTGTCATTAACCATTATCAGTAAGGAGTTATTGATAAGAATGTCATTTAGTGGTCCAAAACCTATTTTCGAAACCCCAGAATTGGGTTTTATTGACGATTAATTATTAATATGCTAGATGTACCTTTCAGGAATGAGTTTTTTCGCATTTACCCATTTACCATTTTCAGGCTTCCATATCGTAGAGTATATTCATTCATTGGATTCCATTTAATTTTGCCTTGTACACATTGTCCCTATGGCGAATATTCAGATTTTAATCATATTACTTAAGGAGGTTTGACCCTACTGTTGAAAGGTATTGGTCAAATCTCCCTTGTGTTAGGAAGGTTAGGCCCTTTTAAGGAATTGTCTAAAAAATTCTTAACAACTCACAGGTGTGCTTAAGATTTAAAAAAAAAAATCGTATTAAAATGTGTGTTAGTAACGAATCTACCTAGCTAGAATGTTTCGGATACTAAAGAACCACTTATAACCTGCACTGACGGGAAGAAACTGTGGGTTGGGTCGAAAGTCACTAGTTTCCTACTCATATACCTACGGAAACCCACAACATTGTCTGCTTGTGTTATCTTCTTCACACTTAGACTTTAATGCTTAATCTTTACTGCACGAACATTGTCGGGCTCTACTGAACACTTCAGGTTTACGTATGTACATCCTTTTAGACGAAGCTAAGAGCAGGAGTGCCTGGAGGTTGAGAGTGGGAGAGTAAAAGTAGTTTACAGCTCAAAGTACTGTAAACTCTAACTCAAGTTAACGGCCTAGTTCACTTTGATTACCGTCCGCTCCTAATGACTCCACTTCCTCCTTGGGAGTTCGTTATTTAGGAGGAAAAAGTTGAGAGTGAAGAAAGGTAATGTCTTACACTATTTACTCGCTTGGTTTTCGCTTCACGATTTTTTGACGGTCGTTCTAACAACCATCAAGGCAAATTAGTAAGAAACATTTTCTGTATTTATGTACCCATTTCTGATCGGTGATCTTCCAAGAAACTACAAATTGTGGAAATATGTTTTGGGCAGTGAATCTTCTTAATATAATAGGAACACCATTTTTGAGTCAGATGTATTTTCAATAATAACACACTTTGTATCAATTTTGGATTCTACTCACCTTTAAAAGTTAATCAGCGTATAATTTTTATTTGAGATGGTAGAAGGAATTTTTCTAAATATAAAAATTCTAAATATATAGACCTACGATCACGGAAAAGGATGGGATACGGGAATAGTAAATGAAAACTTATTTAAAACTATGATTTATGTGGGAAACATCACGTTTCTGAGGTGATGAATATTTTCGATTAGGCTATATTGAAAACGTTGACAGAAAACGTTCGCCACTCTCTCTAACAGCTGTCAGTCTATTTCAGTAGACTTCGTTTTTATATTCTTCGAATATCTGAGATTTGTATTCACACATATGTACTTTCAGGAACCTCTACTAAAATGAAATAACATGTCAATTTCGGGAACCTTGAGGGTCATAGGACGTAGCTGAATCGGGGCGGCCAGGAAAAATGCCAAGACTGCCATTGAATTTTCTTCCGTAGGATCTATTGATCTTGTTGGAACCAGACATTTGCACGATTGACCCTTCTCCTTCTAAACTCGTGCAGCAAAAGGTCAATGGATGATCAATGATCAATGGGTCATGATATTCGCTGTGACGTCTGCGTGACAACGACACCATTCTCTTCAAAAAACCGCGCACCATATGGTCGCTTTGGGGCTGCGAAGGGGATTTCTTGAAGGCATAATATGTATCAATCAAAACTTCGGACTTGGGGAGAATTGAAAAAGAAAATCCGTCCGGAGGTTGCAGGAAAAAAATTCCAGTCATGCAGCATGACCCCATGAACGAATTTTTGAAGAAATCTTCGACATTTTAGTCGCTATTGATCGTGTAGAGAAATTTTAGTTTATGATTTTGATAGACAAACATGGAATCAAATTATTAAAAATAATTAGGAGGTACTCATAAGTTTTTCTAAGCCACAGTCAGTATTAAAGCTACATCAAGTCCTAAAACAGTTGAGCGTAAAACATTAAAGAGAGCGACCGAGAGAATCGGAGGACGGAATATTTCACAGAGTAAACTCAGCAGTTGTGATTACATTTTTTTTTTTTTTTTTTTTAAACAAGCACCTACTACCTACGTTCTAAACAGCATGGTTCTAGGATTGGTTATACAGGGATACTTCCATAAGAGTAGTTCAATCTGAATTTGGACAATTTTTCATGCAAATATTACCGATTTTTACAACTAGCGAACGGTATTTCGATTATTTCGATTTTGGACTGATTTTTCAACTTTGAAATTTTTAATAACTTGATACATATTCTTATAGGAAATTTTACGCTAATTCCGAATATACCACATGTTAGTATGCTGAAAAAATTATTTCGCACAACAAATCGCAAAAAACAGGCTATTTTGAAATTTTCGCCTACATTTTTGAAAATTTCAACCTGGAGATGTAATCCGATCATGTTGGCCAACGAATTGAACTTTTGTTTTGTGTCAGTAGTATACTTTTTGGGGGTCCTTAACATTTTAAAATTTGTTTGAAGTTTCTAGCACAAGTCTACGGACAGTTATCGTCTGGAATGACACATACATATATACATACATACATACATAAAAAAATGCGTTAAACTTCAGAATATGATTCAGAATAGCCTGAAACGGATTTCTGCATAAAATTTTTTCAAAAATTCACATTCTACAAATTTTGAGGTGAGAGCAATAGCTTAATTTTCTTCAAAAATTCGCTAAAATTGAAAGTTGTTGAACATATTGGCAAACAATTTCCCCAAACGTTCTTAACGTTGCACAGCTGAACTTTTTAATAATTCGAGAGAAATATTTTTTCGAATACGATTCATTGTTTTCGTTCATTAGGTAGGTACGCATTCAATCGCTATTTTTAGATAAATTTTCACGGAGAATTGATGAAGTAATGTTTAACTGAAAAATGTCCGGCTCTGCATTTCGTCCAGTTATGGAACAAATTTGGGTCATACCTATTGTTTAAAAAAAAATAAAATAAAAAATAAAATAAAAATAGGTAAATAAATAATTACTTCTTATAAATTATATTTCTCTTGTGTCATTCATTTCAGGTGATAATTGAAGTAAATTTCAGTAATATTATCGCGTCTAATACCATAGCTACTTCAACCACATTCTTTCATTTCAGGGTTAACCTTCAATGTAGAGACAATTTTAACTGCTTTCTTGGTGAATTCCGGAAGAACATGACTTTCAACTAAGGAATTACTTTGGGTAAAAACTGTACGTTCATCAACGATAAATAAAGTATTTGCGTCTGCTGTAGTGCCAGTCTGCACTGTGTCATGTTTAGGCAAAGAAAAAAAATTTCTTCAAGCATTGGATGCCGAAATGAAAATGAAGTGGCAGCTTACGTTTTGTATCGGAGCTCAGCGAGCAGCAAAAGTAATAACGTCACCATCTAAACCCAACACGGTGATGTATTTGTTGCTTCCATGGTGCATTTAAACAACGATCTTCACCGGCTGTGCCCATGCAATGTTTGATATATCCCTAACTGGCTGTGTACCCATGTTCCGACCAACATTACTGCAGTTAATTTTGAACAGGAATCTATATTTACGAATAAAAGTTGTTCGCCTTAACCCGCCAAAATCATTCTGGTATGACCGAATTTGTTATCGAAAGTTCTTTACGCTTGAATCCATCCTATCCACATTCAAACGTCAGTGGGAGGAAGTTCCATATCCTGGCACCTGTCACCCTGATACAAAGACAGTAGCAGTTTGTAAACTCAGGGTGTTTGTGTATACATTACAAGGTCCTGAACTTAAAAGAACCGTTTCTGGTTAAAGATGTATGGTATTTTAAGAGGAAACAGGGTGTATCCACGTCATTCAAAAGGAATATCGTGGAAGTAATTCGCAAAAATTGCCCCGCAAACATTTACACTCGGCAACAGGTTACTCTGCTCCTAGTGGAACGCGTAACGTAAAAATAAGATTTGGGAAGCGGAGGATGTAGAAATTGCCCTAATCCACG